>CM070573.1:12510000-15010000 GCA_036346355.1 Rhipidocladum racemiflorum | reverse complement strand
CCAAAGGCATCGCGATCGAGGGTCGGCCGAAGGCACGGAAGCCGATCCTTAGTTCGGCGCGGGAGACAAGGTGCCTGGCGTCGTGCGGACGGCGGGAGGCCGCGGCGGCCTCGGGCGAAGTCGAGCGGTCGTGGTGCGCGGCGAAGACGATCCAACGGCCGGTGAAGAGGATGAAGCTTTGGCGCGGATCCAAGTATGCGGTGCGAGTCGAAGCAGTCCGGTCGAGGAAGCGTTCGACCAGAGTCGCGTCGGCGGAGGAGACGACCGGAACGGAGTTCAATAGAAGCGACGAGAAAGCCGTCGAAAAGAGAGCCCAAGTGCAACGCCCGTAAGAAACCCTAACCCTGCTCTGATACCATGTTATGAATAGCATTTGTATTCAATATGGGGCCAAGGGGCCAGTAGATAGACATGTACATGAGGGTATAAAGGGAAAGCTTATATTAGGGAATATCTATACAAGGGTATAAAGGGATACTGTCTAACAATTTTAACATTCAGTACTTTGTATTTCCATAGTTCCACTATATTATCTTCCATTGGAGATCACAGGTCATACCATAATAACACAAAAGCATTCTTATGTCCCTTGAGACAATATTTTGTGCTGGCTGTCTACAAATGAACTAATGAAGTCCTGCCTTTTGACCCTTCATTTCAAATTACATGGATTGCGAATATAATATGTGATTTCACCACAGATTGTTATCTCATTTTTCAAATGATGATGTGAAGATCTTTAGAAAAGCTTAGAGAACAATTTGCTGCTCTTATGTACTGCAATCATAGTGCCATGGGCCACAATGGCTTTAGAATATTGTTTAGCTGTTTAACAAATCTATTTGTGCTGAATGCAGATATTATGTGCGGGTAAGGATCTAGCAACAGAGCAGACTGCCAGCAGGATGGTTAATCTGCTGAGGCAGCTTCAAGCAACATTGCCTCCCTCGGTACTGGCCTCGACGTGGTCTTCTCTGCAGCCACAGCAACAGCTTGCACTACAATCTGTGTTTACATCATAGCTGATCAGAATAACCTCAGTGGTGTTAAACATACGGCTTTCACAGCTTGCATTTTTGTGTTTTATTCATCTATTTTTCTGCTTTGGTTCCTGGGGTTTTTGTATGAAGGGCAAGGTTTGCATCCAGTGTGTATAGTATTGCGAAATGGCATGGATATGTATGGGGCTGAGCTATCTCCGTCACAGCATCAACTCAGTGAAGTTGTAGAGTTGCGTGTTTCATTCGCTAGTGATTTTAGTTGGATTGAGAAAATTTGTAAATTAACAACAATTTTGATCGTTAATGGTTGATATCTTTTTTTCATCAATTTTTTTGTCCTTTTGGCTTGTATTTAGGTTGCCTTTTCTGGTTTTTAGTGGAATGTTGCACTTAGTGACTTCAGCTTGCTCTACTGACTCTTCTGAGAACAGGTAAAGCCTTGCATACTCGAGTTGCAGCTATCCTTGATCACCAGCGGTGCTAGTTATAACTATTTTCTGCAGATTTTAGAAGAAAGTTTGCTCTGCGTACTCTTGGAAAGAGAGTTAAAGTCCTCAGGTTCCGCCCTAGTTGTAGCAATTCTTGATGTTGGTTCAGTGCTGATTGTATTTATTTCCTGCAGGATTCAGAGCAATTAAATATGTGGTAATCAGCCATGAGAAGTCCATGGCGGATTGTAAGCAGAAACTAGTCCCAGTCAGGTGGTGGGCACTGAGCAGCCAGAGGTTAGTTTCAGTGGGCGTAACGGAAATCCCAAACAAAACTAATATTTATCTATCTCTAGGGAAAATAATATCTGTTGTATCTCAGTGGGGCTTGAGATGCTTTGTGTCTAGGGTTGTGATTGTGGAAGTTTGAACCTAGATAAGACTTATCATGGTTTGAAATAACGGTTACGTTGGGTGTGTCTAGGGTTTGAAATGAGATGCTCCTAGTACGTGGAATCATATATGACAAGTTATCATGCATGATGTATCTTCTAACTTCAAAGTTAGTTTTGCATCCACAAGTATATTGTGTCGTCGTTGATTCCAGTCTTTTTTCAATATCTTGACTGTAATATCTGAAATTAGTTCGAAACATTAGACAGGTTTTGTACTAACTAGTGATTTAAGAACTGAAAGACGTCCATTCAATATCTTGAGACAGTACTGCATGGAACTATCCTTGTTTACTAATTTTCACTTCACCTGTTGGCTTTGTTTATTTTGAGATTCCAATCATTAAAACTAGGGCGAAGTGACAAAATCTTCCAACAAATACTAATGATTAGTGCAAAGTAGATTCAATCGCTCGAAAAAACCTTGGGAGGTTTGATGTGATTTACTCATTTTATTGTACAAACCGAAATTGATTTCGAATTTATCATACAGGCGTCAATATTGTCATGCGAACAGGTGTAAACATGTGCCCACTAGGGGTGCAATTGGATTATATAGATGCCGACTGATCAATCCAAACAATTCGGATAGTCGCGTTGGATAGTTATTGAATTTTGCATCGATTTCAGATAGTTAGTTTTGGATTTGGCATCGTATTTAGGAGATTATTGTCCGTTAGATTGAAATATTTTGATTATATTCTTGGATAATTTTAGATAAATCTATTCGGTTATTCGGATTCAGATATTTACAGTCCACATTCTAGCAGTTTCCATTCGGCCTAGCCATATAGCCCAGGCTAAGCCCTCCCTCCATAGCCTCACCCTCCTTCTGTCGTCTCATCCGCCATCTTGTCGGTCAGTGTTGGTCGTCATCGGGGTTTGCATGTAAGAATATGCTTTCACTTGTCTACATGAATACTTGGTATTCTTTTACAAAACATAAATGAATATTTGATATTGTGCAACTTTGTTGGATTATCTGATAAAATGATATGTTAAATTGCAATAATCTTGCTGCATGCTGAACTCATACAATTGATTAATCATTGATATATGTGTCATGGTTATCACAAAGCCCCGACGAGGCGACAGTTGATTAATCATTGATATGTGCTATGGTTATCACGGTGCCTCGGCGAGGCGAGTGGCCTTCGGGGCGCCTGGACACCTAGGCGACAGTTAGGCGACAAATCCAGCAAGCAACCACCAACCAAGCGATGTACTAGCATCAGCCAAGCAATCCAGCAGCAGTTAAGCATCAAAATTCAAAGCTATCAATATAAACTCCTCTGTTCCTCACTCCACGAGGCCTTAGTCCTCGCTTGGTGCCACCACTAACCAAGCATCAAAACCACTAGCCAAAACTCCTATGTCCCTCACTCCTCAGCCCTTAGTTTGCAGTCCTCACTTGGTGCAGCCAAGTCACTAGCCAAGCAGCAGGCACCAGCCAACAACGGCAATTGCTGCCACCTCTTTCGCCTCCAAGCCTCTAGGTCTGTCGCCTCCACCGTTGTTGGCGCATGCGCAGCAGCGACGTAGCACCGATGGTGGTGGAGGCAACGGAGGTGGACGGCATGGAGGCCTGGAGGCGAAGGAGGTGGCAGTGAGCCGGCTATGGAGGTGGAGGGTAGGAGGCTTACGAGATCTAAAGGCCACAGGTTGCGGTGGGCTGGAGGACGGAGGTGACAACTAGAGGTGACGGGATCTAGAGGCGACGCCGCAGCGGGCTGTAGACGACAGTGACGGAGGTCCTCTCCAGAGCCTCGACGTGCCCGACTCCTATGCTCTACTTAGCCCGTCACTCCTTTAACCAGTCTCCTGTTGGCTTGATGCGCGACTCAACAATCATGTGAAGATATTATCCACGCCGTATTCGTATCTGGTACTATTTATATCTGACTTCAAATCCAATGAAAAATATGGTTTACTATACGGAGAAAACGATATCCACCAAATCAGAGCCAAATGTGCCCCTAGTGCGCGTTTTCAAATGAGAAATCAGCATATGACCGAGTTTTGTAATGTCCAACAATAACACTAATCATCACACTCCAATTACATAGCTCCCACGGTCCAGTAACTACTACATACGCGGTACAGCAGCACGCCTTCATTAAGTACTGATGACAGAGAAAAAAATATCATGCCACAACTAGGTAGAACAAGCTATACGATTCCAGTTCGAAAACGAAGCAGTCAAAAAGAAAGCAAGAGAATAATTGCTGTAATCAACAGTTTTTCAAGTGCCAGACACAGACACAGTGTTCAAATTATCGACGGAAATTAACCGAATTTTGTGATAATGGCTCTTATCGAACTGGTACGATATAATATACCAATCGATAAATCAGTCAAATTTTTTAAAAAAAATCCAGAAAATTTATGTGATGCAAAGTATCACGATTATCGAGGTATATCAAGCGATTATTGAGATATATTGAAATCGCTCAAAAAAAATTGACCGACAAGGATGTTCGCTTGGTCGGCTGATTTTAAGGAAAATATTACGATTATCGAGCCAAATATCACGATTATTGATGAAATATCCTGATTTTCGATGAAAATCGTTGATTTTTGAATTTTTTTCAATTTTTTTGACTTTCGTAACTATTCGTTTTTGACGATTTTCGACCAATTTTTAGCTCGGTTTTTCCGATTTTTGAAATTTGATTTTCGCGCAATTACTGAGGAAACGGTAATTGAAACCCTGGCCAGACACGTGCATGCCTAAAATGAACTTCTCAAGAATTGGACTCATGCCTCGAATTCCCGGTATGAATCCGTGAATCTGCACTCTGCATCATGACACAGCCACTAACCGAAGTGCTTCTGAATCCTTCGCGTTCTGCTCTGCCAGCCATGGTGAGTTGTCAATGGCTAGCTTGATGTAGTTGTCCGCTGCAGCCAAGTAGTCTCGTCTCATGCAGCACTGGACCACCTCAAGCAATGCTCGTCGAACATCACCGGGGAGAGCCTGCACTTGGATCCATCAAAATATTTAATCAGCAAAATGCATAGTAGGTTTGTTAGCAAAAGAACTGCTAGGCTGATTCATTTGCAATTCACCAAACTGTATAAGAAACATACATAGGGAAGCTAGAGGGCAAAGTTGTTAAAGCGACGAGGCAAGGCAAGGCGACTCATCATCTTTTTACCGTCAAAGTGCTTAAGGCGCGCAGCAAGACGACGCCACACACACCCTAACCTAGCATAGCAGCATTCTATAAGTATGTCTCAATGTTTGTATAATTTCTCCCCCATATAGGAACAGAGCAGAGCAGTAATACTAGCACACCGTGAGACCGATATACTTCTCCCTCATCATTCTATTTCTCCCTCTCCCTCATCACCCACCTCCGGCAAGGCGATGGCATGGCGACGCCCCCCGATACCTAAGCATAAAACTGATTTTTAAGGAAAGTAGTTACAGGCCATTTCCCCCTGGAAGCATATTAGAAATACTACACTACAACTCCCAAACTCCTGAAGGCACACTATATGATCAAAAAAACATTCATGTATCACAAAAAAAATAGTTCAAACCCCAGAAGTCTTGTGATTTCAGGTAACTAAAGCGCTGAGACATACTAACAACTCTGGTATGTTACCGTTATCAATAAGCATATAAAGGTTTTTGAGAGAAAAAAAGGCAATATCCATAACATCATAAAGACAACAATATTCCAATTGGACATTACTCGAAACATACATTAAAGAAATTAAAAGGGTGCTACCAACTTACCAATAACACTTAATAACCTAATGATGATCAGTATGATCACAGTTCTCAGTAAAGACCATCATAGAGCAGGTTATCTCGCACCATCATTTTGGAAGGCAGATAGCCAGATAACCAATACCAGGGGAAAACTGTATACCAAGCTTACTAAAAGCAAAAGTTGCAACCTGATCATCCATTTGTTGTTTCTGGGTTCAGAATAGCGCCCACCTATTCAAGGGCAAAAGATAACAATTAAGATAAATTTGTTCTTGTGTTTCAGAGATTAACTCTGAACACCTCAGAAGGCACATTAATATCAAAATGGTTGAGAACAGTAAATGTAGTATATGCTGCCTTCTTCGTCTGAATGTAATCTTAAACTGACTGCCATTTGCTGTGAACATCTTCATACTACAAAGGGAACTAGGAAGAACACACATTAAAACAATATTTGTCAGGCAATCATATCACTCGTTAATAATTAATCGTTGCTTTCGTGCTTAAAAAAATGACCATGCTGATCTTTGACTGGAATTTCGCAGTATCTACAAATTGTGCCATAATACAGTGACAGTACAAAGTCAGTTATTAAGCTCTTAAAAATGGTTGCCTGTTTTCATTGGGTAAGGTACTGGCATGAATGCTGAAGTGCATTCCAAAATGGAAGTTCAAAAAAAGCTACAACGTTAGAAGTAATAATCCACCATATTTTCACTGTGTCATGTGCATTGCAATCCACTATCCACCATGAGGAAATCTAATAATTTTGTACCAGTAGTATTTTCATGGAACATTGGTTCTAATATTGTCAAGCTTCCAACAATTATTTTACGACGGCATATCAAATTTGGGATTTTGAAAGCATAAAAAATGTTGCTTATCCCTACCAATGGATTAAACCAACCATCGAATTGTGAATAAGATACTACTTCACGTGCAAAGAAGTAAGTGTATCTCATGTCATGTTGCATAAATGCTTACCTTCTTCGTGCACAGCTTGAAGAGCGGATCGAGGTGGCGCGCGCACTGCTTGCAGGTAGCCACGGCGCTCTTCCCCTTGGCCGTCTGATACGACTACGCCGGGATACGACCGAGTATACATGCGAAGGCGGAGGGCCGCTTCGATCAGAGACGTGGAGCAGCCGGGGTTGCACAACCAACAGACATCCAAAGAAGCCTGACGCACGCAGGCTGGAGCAGGCGGAAGGATAGTAGTAGTAGTTCGTATCCGAGTCCTATTATCATAAGTCCGTAGAAGAGTTCTTGTCCGAGTCCTTTTTGTTAGAATCAATAGAAGGTTGGAGTTGTATTAAGCCTTGAAGGGGGCGTAAGACAATAAATAAAACGGTACGTAATAAAGAAAAGGGCAGAGAAGGTTTTGCCGAAATCAATCTACAGGCGGTGGCGTCGATAACCGCCAATCTACCAACACGCAGGATACAGCGACGACGTCTTCGCCGGACAGTCTGCGTTCCGGGCTGAGGCCGGGGACGAGAGCTTACGAGCGAGTTCACGGAATTTCAACACGTAACAATTTGGTATCAGAGCGGCACGATTCGGGAGCCATGGCGACAACCGTGGAGGATAGGGTGGCAGTTCTGGAGATCGACATGAAGGAGATGAAGACCATGTTGGGAGAGATGATGAAACTGCTGAAAGAAAACAACCAGGCCAGCTCGAATCAAGGGACGAAGGGAGCACTGCCCATCGCACCAGCAGATAGCAGCGACGGCAGACAACACAAGAAGGAGGAAACGGTGTCCAACCAAATTCATCAAGCCAGGGGACGTGAAAATCCTGCCATAGGCCGTCGACGGGAATTTGACCACAAGGACGAAGAGGGATACCGGCGGTGGATACCTCGCCCACCACGGTTTGACCTTCCTGATTATGATGGACAGGATGATCCGCTGAGATGGCTAAGGAGATGTGAGCGATTCTTCCGACTCCATCGCATTCCCGAGGAGGACTATGTTGAAATCGCCGGGCTCCACCTGTCGGGAGAAGCTCAGGAAGTTCTAGATAATTGGCAGCAAGAGGAATTGTGGATTGCATGGGAGGATTTTTCAGAAGCCTTTGCCCAACGCTTCTCTCGCCACTCCACGATCGGACCACTTGGTGACCTGGTGAATCTCAAGCAGGGCAACAGTCCGGTGGATGAGTACGCGCGGGAATTCCAGAGATTGTTGGCTCGTGTTCCACGCATGAAACGCGCCGACCAGATTGACACGTTCATTGCGGGGTTATCAGTAGCTGTGGGCACGGATGTACGGCGCGAACGACCCCGAGATCTCGCGGAGGCCGTTGCGTTCGCACGGGAGGCCGAGGCACGCAAGGCGGCTTGGATCAACGAGGCACTGGAGAGCCTGGCCGGAAATGGTAGGAGTCGTGGGGGACTTCTCCGTAGCATGCCAGCATTGGGTCCGGGCGCTCTAACCATCAGATCGTCCACGCCGGGCAACACAATGAACGTGGGGGCAGGCAGTTCCACGTCCTGGCGCCATACAAACACCAGGGGCACACCGCCTGCTGGGCCTTTGGGTTCCGAAGGGAGCCGCCCGGCGATTACGGCCAAAGACGCAGAGCAAAGAACGCACTCCGCTTCCTAGCCGGCCATTTATTGATCGCAGATCGCTTATGGAGCGCAGAGCTAAAGGTCTTTGCTACAACTGTGACGAGACATATACCCGCGGCCATCGATGCAAACGCTTGTTCCATTTGGAGGTTGCAGACTCCGAGGATGAGCAAGACGAGCCGTTCACGGAGGCAAGCGGTGAAGCCTCTCTATCCATGCTGGCGGTCATGGGACCGAAACACGGGAACACCATGCAACTCAAGGTACGGGTGGCAGACCAAAGCTGGCTGGGGTTAATAGATAGTGGCAGCACACATAATGTCGTCAGCACTTATGCAGCTCAGCACAATGGCTGGCAACCAATCGCCAAGGCACAGCAACAAGTGCGGGTGGCCGGCGGAGCATACCTGCCCTGTTTGGGAACAGTGGTGGCCGACTTCATAATACAAGGACACCAATTTACGGCAAAATTCCTCATACTTCCCATTGTTACTTTTGATATTATATTGGGAGTACAATGGCTCAAGACACTGGGTGACATCCATTGGAATTTCTCAGCACTCTCCATGGAGTTCACCCGAGATGGGTCAGTGGTGCATCTTCAGGGAATGCAACGAACTGCCAAGGATACGGCCATGCAATTCAGTATGAACAACCAAGCAGCGGTGCCAAGCCTCCTGGACGAGTTCAAGGACGTCTTCACCGAGCCCCAGGGGTTGCCCCCGGCACGGCCCTGTGATCACCGCATCACACTGATGGAGGGGACGGATCCCGTGGTCGTCAGACCCTACCGCTATCCTTACCACCAAAAAGATGAAATTGAACGACAATGTGATGCAATGCTACAACAAGGTATCATCCGTCCCAGCCGCTCACCCTTCTCGTCACCCGTTCTCTTGGTAAAAAAGGGCGATGGAACTTGGAGGTTCTGCGTCGACTATCGCGCCCTCAACACTCGGACGGTCAAAGACAAATTCCCTATTCCCGTGGTGGAAGAACTTCTTGATGAGTTGGGGGGCGCACGAGTCTTCACCAAACTGGACCTCAGGTCCGGTTACCATCAAGTAAGGATGTGGCCAGGCGACGTTGAAAAGACTGCCTTCCGGACACACCATGGACATTACGAGTTTCTCGTGATGCCGTTTGGCCTCACCAACGCTCCCTCGACCTTTCAAGCCCTAATGAATGAAGTTTTGCAGGATTTTCTCCGCAAATTTGTTCTTGTGTTTTTTGATGATATCTTGATCTACAGTCCCACGGAAGAAGAGCACATTGAACACCTTCGCTTGGTGTTAGACCGCCTCCGCCATCACCAACTCTACCTGAAGCAGTCCAAGTGCACCTTCGCCCAAGGTCGTGTGCAGTATTTGGGTCACATCATTTCTCCAAATGGAGTGTCAGCAGACCCGGAGAAGCTTCAAGCAGTGTCCCAATGGCCCCGACCTTCTTCAGTATCAACATTGCGGGGATTTCTTGGCCTCACTGGCTATTATCGTCGATTCATACAGAACTATGCTAGCATTGCTGATCCCCTCATGGCGCTACTTCGCCGCAACTGCTTTGTGTGGACTGACTTGGCGGAATCCACATTCCAATGCCTGAAAGAAGTATTAATGTCGGCACCAGTACTTCAAATGCCAGACTTCACGGCTCCATTCGTGGTAGAATGTGACGCCTCGGGAACCGGCATTGGGGCCGTATTGCAGCAGAATGGCCACCCCATCGCCTATTTCAGTCGCAAGTTAGCGGACCGACACCGGAAATTGGCCGCTTACGAGCGTGAACTCATTGGCCTGTCAAAAGCAGTACGCCATTGGCGCCCTTATTTATGGGGACATTCCTTCGTGGTGCGCACAGATCACGGCAGCCTCAAATTCCTCCTCGACCAGGCGCTCATCACCCCTCCCCAACAGCATTGGCTCAGTAAGCTAATGGGGTTTGACTTTAAGGTAGAGTACAAGCCGGGCCGACATAATGCTGCCGCCGATGCACTTTCTCGGATACCGCAGGAGCAGGACGGCGAGACTCTCTGCGCCGCTATCTCACAATTGCAGGAGGTGACCCGAAACCAGTGGCACGATCTCCTCCGACGGGACCCTGTCGTCCAACATCTCGCCGAGACACAAGCCAGCACATCCAGTGCAAACGCCACCGCGCTCTCCAGCACCGTGGCGCTTCCTGCTTCATCCAATGACGAGCTGCCTCCCAACGCATCGCGCCGCAAAGCATGGCGAGTGTCGGATGGGTTAGTCTTTCGTGACGGAAGACTCTTCGTGCCGGCCACATCACCCTTGGTGGACCATATTATTGCTTCCGTACATGATCTCACACATGAAGGAATCCAGAAGACCTTGCTACGTCTGAAGAACACATATTACTGGGAACACCAGCGTGCCACTGTTGAAACATATGTGGGTCGTTGCACCATCTGCCAGCAGAATAAGTCTAGCACGGCCGCACCTGCAGGTCTGCTTCAACCCCTTCCAGTGCCGCAGCAGATTTGGGCGGACGTCTCGATGGACTTCATCACAGACTTGCCAAAGTCTCAGGGTAAAACAGCTCTCTTGGTCGTGGTGGACAGGCTATCCAAATATGCTCACTTTATTCCAATGACCCGGCCAGCCACCGCACAGACGGTCGCCAAACTCTTCTTCGACCATGTGGTGCGACTACATGGCATACCGGAGTCGATCGTCTCGGACCGCGACCCCATTTTCCTCAGTGCTTTCTGGCAGGACTTATTAAAACGAAGTGGGACCACTTTGTTACTATCGACGGCTTATCACCCCCAGACGGACGGACAGACGGAGGTCGTGAATCGTACTATCGAGATGTACCTCCGATGCCTCACCGGATCCAATCCGGCAAGCTGGGCACAGTGGGTGCCATGGGCGGAGTTCTGCTACAATACTTCATTCCATTCAGCCCTCCGGATGACTCCTTTTGAACTAGTATACGGACGCCCTCCCCCAGCTCTTACGCCCTACCAACAAGGTTCGACCGTCATCAACATTGTGGACTGTACATTGGTTGATAGGGACATGCTGTTGGCCCAGGCCCGGGACCATCTTCTCCAAGCACAGAACCGTATGAAGCAACGTTATGATGGCCAGCACCGAGAAGTGGAGTTTCCAGTTGGCACTTGGGTTTGGCTCAAGCTCCAGAAGCACCGCCAAACTTCATTAAGGGCCAACGCTCCAGCCAAATTGGGACCCAGGTTCTTCGGTCCCTTTCAAGTGGAGCAACGGATTGGCGCAGTGGCCTACCGACTAAAATTACCACAGTCGGCCCGCCTGCACAATGTCTTTCATGTCTCCCTCCTGAAGGCCTTCAAAGGGGACCCACCGACCCAGCCGGGCACTCTACCAACCGACGTCATCGTCACAGCTGCTCCATCCCAACCGGAACCTCACCAACTCCTGGCTCAGCGGTTCATCAATGGCGCTCGCCAGTTTCTGGTGCACTGGGCTGGCGAACCAACAGCCGAAGCCACATGGGTGGACGCCATCACCTTGCGACGCTCATTTCCTAATTGTCAGCTTGAGGACAAGCTGGTTTTCCAGGGAGGGAGTAATGATACGACTACGCCGGGATACGACCGAGTATACATGCGAAGGCGCAGGGCCGCTTCGATCAGAGACGTGGAGCAGCCGGGGTTGCACAACCAACAGACATCCAAAGAAGCCTGACGCACGCAGGCTGGAGCAGGCGGAAGGATAGTAGTAGTAGTTCGTATCCGAGTCCTATTATCATAAGTCCGTAGAAGAGTTCTTGTCCGAGTCCTTTTTGTTAGAATCAATAGAAGGTTGGAGTTGTATTAAGCCTTGAAGGGGGCGTAAGACAATAAATAGAACGGTACGTAATAAAGAAAAGGGCAGAGAAGGTTTTGCCGAAATCAATCTACAGGCGGTGGCGTCGATAACCGCCAATCTACCAACACGCAGGATACAGCGACGACGTCTTCGCCGGATAGTCTGCGTTCCGGGCTGAGGCCGGGGACGAGAGCTTACGAGCGAGTTCACGGAATTTCAACACGTAACACCGTCCGCCTCTCCGCCTCGGGCATCTCGTCCACCTCCTGGCTTCACTCGCTCATCAGCCTCCTGAAGAAGGCCACGATCTTATCCTCGTCGCAGAGCTCCTCGAACGCCACCTCTCTTATCGTGCCCGCCGTCCCGTCTCCTGGCCGCGGTGGCAAATATAGTTATCAAGTTGCAACTCAAACTTTATCAAATCGGTATTGGAGATGATGTCATTATGGTAGAACTCAGCAAGTCTACACACTTTCTGTGCATCAAAAGAAGCAACGAGTCGGTAGGATTGAAGGCTGTGAGACCCCGGATCAGCTATCCGAAATCTCCTGTGTATTTCCGTACTAGTCCCAGATTAGTAGCTAGTACACACAGTCACAGTGATACTTCATTACCGAACATAACGAAAATTGTAACATAAATATTCAAGTATGGGCCACCTGGCCACTTATTACAATACTCGGTCCAAAGACCGGAGACAAAGCAGCGAAAAACGAAAGAAAGAACAAGTGAACACCAAAACGCCACAGGCGACGACTAGGAACGCAACTAGTTATCCTGGCAATCCTCCTCGAACTCCTCGGGGAAGAACTCGCCCTCCTTAGCTGCGTCTTGATAAATTTCTGATGATGACAAATTGATGTAGCACGTGAGTACAAAAGTACTCAGCAAGTCGGGGAAAGTATGATTACGTGGGCTTTCCAAAGGAAACTTAATCGGGTTCATTTGCACAAAGCCACATTTTATTAAACCATACTTAAGTAATAAGTTTCACAAAGCAACTTTTAACAATTCTTTTTAACAATTGAATTATTTAATAGTGCAGTGAGGTTCTATCCACCATCACTAGTATAAAGGCTTTATCCGCCAACTTTTAAAAGATCAAGGTTAATCATGTGACTCCATCCGTCAAGTGTAAAACAGGTTCTATCCACCTGGTTGGCTCTATCCACCAAACAACATCCGAGAGTTCTAACCACTACCAAATCCCAAATCAAAACACTTTTCAGTTTTTAAACCAAAACCAAAGTCTACCAATATGAAAGCATTCCTTGCTTTGCCTTTGACCGTAGGCACGGCTATTCGAATAGTTTTAACTCTGCAGAGGTGTACAACTTTACCCACAAGACATGATCAGCTCTTGTTGCCTCCGGATTAACACACTTCCTTTGGTGTGCCGGCAGAGAGATCATGACAAAGCCGTTACAATGTATCTACCTAACTCGACCCACCCGCTGAGGTTTCACCGCTGTTAGGGTTCCATCCGCTCAGTACAGAAGCCCCCTCTTGCGCCGTGTGGGAAAAACAACATTGCCTCTATTCGGCACTAACATTCAACCGAGTGGTGAGTCTAAATTAGGTTTCTACAAATTAGTTAGCCAGGTCGTACCATTATAGACATGTGGTAGTACGGTTATGCTTAGAATGGACAATCACAAGCGTCGGTCCTTAATTGACTTGGGGCGGTACTTGCACAAGACAACTAGTGCTCCATTCGCACCCACCCGACAATCCAATCCGCCCAAGTCCAAACCATTTTTCCTTTTCTTTTTATTTTAGAAAAATAGTACTAAAATCATAATACTCAATTCAAAATCGTACTTGAAATCATAAATTTTGAGTAATCCTACTCATGGGTTGTTTTCATCGATAAAATCCTAAGCAATTCTACTGTACTATGTAACAAAGGATACCATATAAGCATAAGCATGGTATAACAATGTCCTAGGGTGACAAGTAATAAGGATGTCAATCACAAGGGAGGAAATTACAATTCGGACTAACTATACCTTTATATTTGAAATACGATAAAACATAGCATGCAATTGTATAAAGCATTTAAAACCGGTTTGTAAACGTAGGTTCAATATGCGCCAAGGAAACTTGCCTTCTGTCGCGGGAAGGTCGTCGTACGCGGGAAGTCCGGCGGCGGGGTCGGCGGTCGCGTCGAATTCCTCGGCTACGCGCAAATCGAGGCAATAAATAAATAACAGAAAATAAATAAAATCTAAAAATTACAAAATTAGTACTGGCAGGTAGATCTTGATTTTAGACAAATTTAGAAATTTAAATGGAGTCAATCGGAGTTCGGACGGAGAAGTTATGAGCTTCCGAAGTTTGAATTTTGAAAAATTGGAAAACCGGGAATATTCCCTGGAATATTCCTTCCCTTTTGTCACGGTCCCGAATTCGAATTCGATTCTAGCGGCTAATTTTCGCGCCAACTAAGTTTTAGCCGCTCTTGAGGTCATTTCCGGCTTTCGTGAAACTCCTGAACTGCCACTTAGAAGAATTATGAACTTAATCAAAAGTTTAGAGCCGAAAAATTCCGAGCGCAAATGTGGTTTTTATCGAAGTTTGGAGGCTTGTAACTTGCAATCTAGAAAGGGCTAGAGTGCGCGAGTTGCATGGTTGTGAAGTAAAAACATTTCTCTACCTAGTGGTGGAGTTACCTTGCCAATCCGGTGTCAAATGCTAGTTTTAAACTTGGCTCAAAAAGTGAATCTAGTGCGGTTTTGTGTTGGAGGACTTAGCCAATTTGTTGGTTGCTTGAGGGGCATTTTGGGGAGATGAAAATGTGGGTCAAATGGGGGTTGTGGCAGCCAACTCCAAGCAAAAAACAGCAGCCACCATCTTCTTCTCCAACCGTGCCCTCCATTGGAGCTCCTCCATGCCGTGCTCTCCCCTTGGAGCTCCAACTCCGGCGACCTCCACCCCAGCTCCGGCTACCCCTCCTGCTGCTCCTCCTCCGGCGTTCCACCCCAACAGCTCCCCCAACCTGCACACGAGCTCCCCCCATCTCCTCCAAGCTCCATCTCTCTCCTCCATGGCCATCTCTTGAATGAGCTAGGTGAGGACCTTCCCAATGCTTGGATCTACCTCCATGAAGTCCCCCGTTGCTGTTGGTTGAGTTCTAGTGCCTAGATTTGGGCAGAAATGTTGTAGAAGCTAAAGTTAGGGTTGAGTTGAAATCTGTCATTTTCGAAAGGTGTTTTTGGCTCTCGCTTTTCATGGATTCGAGCTATTTAGAGGCCGAATTGGAGTTTACATTTGCTTAGGAAGTTGTAGAGGGTGAAATTATCTAGCATCTCTAACTGGAATTTCTCCATTTGGACATTCCATTAGAAAGATATGCCGTTTTTAGTTTCGACTGTCCGAAATGGACGAAATTGGTGAATTGGATTTTGAGCTGCGAATTAGGATTAATTGGAGGCCGAATTTGGAAAAAATTTTGCCTGAGAACTTGTAGGGAATTTCGAGGAGATTTCAAAAATGTATTTGTTTTCTTATTTTGGATGAATTTGGAATAAGTTATGCCGGTTTGAAGTAATGCCCAGATTTCTAAAAATTTCAAAAAAGTCCAATTTCAGTTTTTGTGTTCAATTTTCAGATTAGGGGCTTTTGGTCCATTAAACAAGTATGTAAATGAGTAATAAAGGGGTATTATCCTATTTTGGTCATTTAGGTTGAAATAAGTCAATTTTTGGGCGTTGTCTCTAATTTCGGTTTTCTTTGCTCTAGGTTGAAATGAATGGTAGAACCGTGTCGCTAGTTGTGAAATGTAATGTTGTTGCATCGCTCAAACTCGCTTTGCTTGTGCATTGATCAACTCATCCTTATGCATAGGGTTCATCTCATTTCATACATATGTATCGTGTAGCGAACGATCCCGCGGAGGGTGACGTGGCCGCGGTCGAGGGTGATCACGGTGAGCAAGTTGTTGTTGAGGATCCGGCAGAAGCATCAGGCAAGCACCTAAGCATATCCAACCTTTATGTGATATTATTTTAGTGAATAAACTGCTTAATCGATGGACCGTAACTTCCTGTGGTTGGACGTGGTTGGGGGCGAGGCTTAGGCCGGCTCTCGAGCGCCAAGCCGGGCTTGGGGCAGCTCGAGGGGGTGCTAGGTTCTCGGACCGCAGGAGGACGCTTCAGCGATTGGGTATGGATGGGAGGGGGTTGACACGAGGCCCTTCGTGGTACGTGTCATGCCCTGCAGGGTTAATTAAGCGATTTGAATTGCCGCGCTCTCGGATATGAGCAAGCTTGATCCGAACTTCTTCTGCGTAGTAAATAACTTGAACTTGCAGCTTGCCGTTGGGCTTGAGCCTTAAAATGGTTATGCATTGCTCTACTTTAATTGTTGTTGCTTTCAACCTCACATTAGAAGTAAGTGCGGTCTATAACTGCTTTAAATTTGTAATTGGTCCATTTGTCGCACTTATACTACAAATGTTAATGCTTTTCCGCACCTTTACCTTAAGCTTAATCCTTGCTACAACTAAAT
This sequence comes from Rhipidocladum racemiflorum, assembly GCA_036346355.1. NCBI lineage: Eukaryota > Viridiplantae > Streptophyta > Magnoliopsida > Poales > Poaceae > Rhipidocladum > Rhipidocladum racemiflorum. Next base: position 14,993,499 of record CM070573.1, on the reverse strand, counting down.
GCATAATCCTTTGGAGTCGGTCATATATGGACCCCCGAGTAAGTCTTGCGAGTACCTTTTGTACTCATGCTTCTGCTTTGTGGTTTTCAGGTGATGATCAGGTGGGTGGATGCGAGTTCTGCCCGTACTGCCTCTCGGTGACTGGGCGGGGCACCGAGTAGAGGCTTGCCGACGCCGTTTGCGCCTGGGAGTGTTCAGGGGCAGAACACTTCCGGGATTTGTCTTACTTTTGCTAAATGCATCCTTTTGTTGTATAGATAGATGTGGTTTGTTGGGCTTTTGGATTTGGCAATAGACGTTTAGGTGTATGTCGGGTTCCGTATGCGTTTTCTTTGACTGTTGATACTGCTGTGGTACTGTGGATGTCGCTTTTACTTTCAATATATATATATATTGAACTGTGTTTCCTTGTCTGCTGAGTGGATGTCCGTATATTCTAGGAAGGTCATGCCGAAATTTTCTAGTTTTTGATGGCTTGGTTGATTTTCGGGTTTTGGCTAGTCGTGGGTCCTTGTGGGCTGTTTTTCGGTTGAGTCGGTGGTCGTCTTGGTTTGTCTTTGTGCGTGGTGTTTCCGCTTGCGCGTTTGGTCGTGAATGTTTCGTGTTCGTTGCCCCCTTTGTGCAAATTGAATTGATAACGGCATTGGAAACCGGTATGTGAGGATCCTGGGCGATTTCGGGTCGCATACCGGGGGAATTCCGGGATTGTTGTCGAGTTAATCGAATGGGTTGCTGTCGTCTCATTCGGGCTTGGGTGCTAGCACTGCGAATGCCACCGGCGATCCGTTGCTAGCCTTCAAATCTGATGAGAGCGACAGGACATTCGATAATCCGAGGACGATCTGGGCGGCTTCTCACACCTTTTTCTTTTCCTTTTCTGAATTTTTGGAAAAGGCTAGGGTCTATGTCAAGTGGGCCATGGCTGTCATTGGGTGGGGGCTTGTCTTCTTGCTTGGGCTTGCCATGGCCATGGATGAGGAAGTAGGGAGCTTGGGGAGGTGGGGAAGGGGCGGCGACAATGGCGCCGGCCGGGCGAGGCGGGGCGCGAGGAGGGTGGGCAGCGGCGGCTCGCGAGCGCCGGCGGCGGGCTGCGGCGCTGGCGGCGGCGGGCGGCCGACCAGGCACGGCCACGCAAGAGCACAAGCTCAGTGCTCCCCAAACCAAAACAGAGAGCATGCCCACATCCAAAAATCCGGATTTTTGCCCCATTTTCGCATGGATTTGGACCAAACAAAAGCATGAATCCTCTAGATTACATCCTTAGGGACACATAAGAGGAAGGAATTGAGTTGATTCTCACCGGAAGCGATGAATTCGGCGATGAACGGAGCTCCGGCCGAACCGAGAAAAATGCGAAATTCGCCTCCAAATCTTGATGAAACCTAAAATCGATTGATGAATTAGAAACTAGACTCCCATGCTAACACAAAGAAACAACCGGAACAGAGAATGAACCACCGAGGAGGAAGATTCAACCAAGAACACGAAGAACGCAAAAACGGTGCTCCGGCGCCGGTTTTCTTGTTCGAGTGGATGAATGAGTGGAATAGGCAAGGAGAGGATGCGTGCTCTGGAAAGAGGACACCGCCACGGAGGTTTAGGAGCTGGCGGTGCGCGATTTGGGGAAGAAACGGCAAAGTTATTGCATTAATGCTCATTTCGGTTTTGGAAAGATCGAGCCATTTCCGACGCGATTTGGGGCTGAAGATCGTGGGGAACGGAAAGGTCTCGTCACCACGATTCCAACGAATCCGGCCGTTCGCTAATTGGAGTTGAGATGAGGGAGTTATGTGTGATTGAATGAGTGGAGGTGGATATGGAAGGCTCCCTCCATTGTTGCCTGGAAGAGCTATCGTGAATGGCTCAAGGTTGATGACGAGCACTGTAGCACTGCCACGTGGTGACGCGTGGTTGGCCAAGAATTACGTAAATGATTCGCCCTAGAGAAAAAAAGAGAGGAAAAATGGTCTAAAAATTTCGGAAATATTCATAGAGCCATTTTAGAATATTTGGGACCCAATAAAATTGGTTCCGCTGAATTTGGATGAAATTTGTGGAATTAAATATTCGGGCGCGGATTGCGGGCATTAAACAAAAGCCGCGCGAGATAAAATAGGAACGGAGGTCCAAAAATCCGGGGAATGATTTCTAAAATCATTTTGGAATATTTGGAACACAATTGAAGTGGTTTTAGGATTTTTGGAGCATTTTTGGACTCCGGTGAAATTTCGGGTACCGGCGGAAACTGGAAAATTCGATTTTTCGACCGGAGGGGAATTAAATCCCGATTTTGGATAGGAACGGATACCAGGTTACTATAAACACCAAAGAAACTCCATTTTTTCAATTTAATTTATTTAAATTAGGTTTTTCTCTAGAAGGCGAAAATGAGGATGTTAAAAAGGCTAATATACAAAAAAACAACTCCAGAAATCAGCTAGCAAAGTAGCAATTATATTTGTATCTACTCTATAAATCAACTAGCAGTCTTGCACTTAAATCACCTGTAGGATCGATATACACTAATATATCAATCAAAGGGGGGGGGTGAATTTTGCACTCAAATTGCTAAAACAATTTTTTATTGATTCTCAAAATATCCCTAAACAAATTATAAAAAATTGCTTCGATATCAGAAAAAAAACAGACTAACACATGTTAATTAAAACAATAATTCCTGAAGATCTAACCGTTGGATTGATCTGAAATTTTAAATGTAGAAACTAGATTCAATTTTGAAACCAACCCAACAAAAATCAGCTCAATCGGATCTATGGATCTAAAGTTATGACCTTCACAGGCTAACTGAATTAGATAGTGACGGAAATTGATCATATGGACTGTATTGGACCGAATCTACAGGGTATGCCGTGGCCCCACCTGGCATACCCTGTAGATCCGCCCCTGCGCGGTGCCAGCCTTGGGCTTCGCCGCCGCTGCCTTGGCCCGCATCGCCTGGATGTCGCGGAGGAGGTCGTTGGTCTGCCCCTCCTTGATCTCCATCGCGTCGACGCCCGCGAGGTCCTCAAGCACGGTGTGGAGGCGGCGGAGGCGTGCGGTGTCATCCTCGCCGAAGAGCGTGGCTGGCTGGCGCAGCAGCCGCAGGCGCCGGACGACCTCCTCCCTCGAGAGCGCGTCCTCTGCGTTGCCCTGTGCTTGGCCTGCGCCTCAGCAGCGTCGGCGGAGAAGGGCGAAGAAGCGGGCCGGGGCCGGAGCCGCTGCCTCTGGAGGAGGAGCTGGCGCTCGTCGAGGCTTGATCTCGGCGCGGTGGAGGAGCTTGGCCTCGAGGAGCTGGCGCTTGCGCAGTTGCGCTGCAGCTCGCGCTTCAGGACGTCCATGTCTCGCTAGGGGGCGGAGGATCGCGGTTGCGTCGATCGAGTTGCTGAGCTTGGTTTTGCGCTTTTGGAGTTTGGATCGCTGAAGCGGCGTTGGCCTGGCCTGGAGGGTGGTTGGATTCCAGTTTTTCGGACGTGGAAGCTGCGGGTTTCTGGAGCCTTCGGCGGTCTTCTCTTCTCTTCCAGGATGATTTTGTGGGCGGCGACGGGGAGGACTTCTGGCGCGAAGCTTCTCGAGTCTCTCGACTTCGGATCTGTGATTGGGAATTTGTTGTTATTTAATATTAATTTTTTTTTCAAATCTAATTGATGGAAATAAAAAATTGCAAAAATAGACACCCGTCCCCCCAATATGGGGGGATCGCCCCATATTAGGGCGATAGGTACCTGGATGTAAAAAATGCACTTGTGAAAATGGACATATAAAGGAGTGGATTTACCAACATATTTTGCATCTCGGTACCTATCGCCCCAATATGGGGCGATCGCCCTATATTGGGGCGATGGATACCTATTTTTGCAATTTTTTGTTTCCATCGATTAGATTTGGAAAAATGATTTAAAATAAATATTAAATAAAAATAAATTCCTGTGATTGGTTAGATGGCCCGGCCCATCCAAACTTTCGAGCCCGGTAGCTAAAGAGAGAAGGATGGTCCACATCATAGGCGCCGGAGGACGGCGCTCCAAAGCACAATTAAACCTCCAAGCAAATCGTAAGGGTAGAATCTAAATAATCTGCAAAAAAAACATGCGAACTATGTCCAGCAATTCTGATATAAGAAAACTCGTTTGTGAGCCCCATCTACCTCACAATGCATGCTCCTTTTTGTTTAAAAAAAAAAAACTCACAATGTATGGAACAATTATGATCTTGTGATGACTTTGGCATGTTCTGCTGCTCTAGCAAGGTCCATTTGGAGTGATCCAAAATTGTAGGGGACATGAAAAACGCTGGAATCAATCGAGCTGCTCGTGTGCTTCACGGGAAAGCACATGATTTTGAAGAGAGATGGACGCAAAGGAAATTCTCCGTAAGATGCAACTTTACACTATATATTCTCCAAATTTTTGTGTGTGTTTATATATTGCATATAAATGTCGTAACAATTGTAGGAGCTCATTGTTTTGTTCCAAAGAATGCAAGAGAGGTTTTCCTATAATTTTACCACAAAATTTCCTCTTCACGTACGATAATGATCTTGGATTTGCTTGTTAAGGATATATTATCTGTTATAGATATAGATAAGTCCCTGTTATAGATAGAGTCATATTCCTATTCCTTTCCCTCGTGTACTCTATATATTGTGGCCTTTGGCCCTCATATTCAATACAAGTCATATTCATAACATGGTATCAGAGCCTAGGTTCAAACTCTAGCCTCTCCCTTCCGCTGTTTTAGATCTAATCTGCTGCCCCGGGAGGAGGAGACTCCCGGGGCGGCACCGCACGGCTTCATTAGCATCGTCGTTTTCTCCGGTGGCATCCTCCGTGCCGAACGACGCTTCTGCTCGGACGCTGCTCAGCCCCGAAGGGCTTCGTCTTCACTTCGTCGCCGCCCGTGTCGATTGCCGCTTGCCACTGCTGCCTCCCGACCGGTTGCTCGTCTCCGACCGCTTTTGCTGGTGCTCGCCTCGGTGCCCGCGATGTCGCGTCCGTTTCCAAGATCGGCTGCACCGCCTCGCCCGGCTCCCCTTAACGCCGCCTCTGGCGCCCACCGTGGGGCGGCTCGTCCGCCGCCAGCCCCACGCCGGTCGCATCTGGCTCCGGACGCCGTGCACGCCCGTGCACATCTGGATCCGACCAGTCCCGCCCGACGTAGCCACTGGGGGTCGACGACGAAGGCCTCCGTGTTGAAGCTGCCCTGCCGCCTGGTGGTTCTTGACTTCCGCGTCGGGCCGCTTCTTCAGATCTGTGTTGGTTTGCGCTGGAGTTGTCTTCCTCTACGACGGCCGACGCTGCACGCCACCGTGTTACCAGCCACCGTTCACGCCACTCCCGCCGACGAAGCCTCCCGGCCGACTCCCTCCGGTCACCGCACTCCTGTGCGCCGGATGCCACCGACGCGCCGCCTCCAGACGCGTCGTCACCAGCAGTCGAGTCGCCGCCAGCCTCTTCAGCTTCTTCGTCGGCGCTGCCATCTTCCATCGCCTCAGGATCCGGCCACAGACGAGGTGCAACGCCGCGCCATCACCATGAAGTCCGCCGCCGTCGTCCTCCGCCACGGCCCCACGGGCCACCGCGTAAATCTCATCGACTCCCCGGGCCACATCGACTTCTGCTCCCAGGCATCCTTCTCCCGTCGCTCGATCGTTCGGCTCGACGGAGTCTGCTGCTCTTCACGGCTTGAAGTCCAGTGGAGGCCAACTAGAAGTGCTTCATGTGAAGAGTTGAAACATCCAGAGATCACGTGTCTCTCTGTGAAAGATGGCTAGTTGTTTTCCATGCTTGCATGTGAAGCTTTTACGTGAAGACTCCAAGGCTTAAGTCCGGTCCGTGGCTTCCCTCCAAATGCTTCGTGGCTCTATCTGGTTACTGAAGTGTTTATGCCCTTTGATTCTTGGCACTTCCAGTCCAGCTTCTAGCCTTTCACTTGGCTTATCGAATTTGACTTCTTGGATCAGCCATAGCTCCTGGTCTTCCACATGGCTGGCTCCAGTTCTTCGGTTTTTAGGCTACTGCTTTTTAGTGTTGCGGCTATTATTTCTTTTAATATTTTCTTAAGTCTTCCGTTGCATCCATCCAAAATCTCTAGCATCTTGATTCTGTCGTCGCTCGGCTCTGCTCTTTTATCAGCTCAACTTATTCTGTCAACTCTTATACCTCGGCTCAGCTTCGTTTTGTCGGCCTCGTCGGTTCTTCTTTGTCGACTCGTCCCGTTGGCTCTTTTTCGTCGACTTTGCCATACATTCGACTTTTCTTCGTCGATTTGGCTTTTTCGTCGACTCTGCCATACATTCGACTTTTCTTCGTCGATTTGGCTTCTTCGTCGACTCTGCCATACATTCGACTTTTCTTCGTCGATTTGGCTTCTTCGTCGACTTTTCTTCACCGACTCGGTTCTTCATTGGCTGTTTTCGTCAGCTCGATTCTTCAGGAGTTACATGCTACGACGGCTACTTCAAGACTATGATTTTGGATTTTCCCTTTTTAGTTCATCCCTTCCAAATGCAATGCTATTGCATACGCCTTGCATTTGTGGGGGGGTGTTAAGGATATATTATCTGTTATAGATATAGATAAGTCCCTGTTATAGATAGAGTCATATTCCTATTCCTTTCCCTCGTGTACTCTATATATTGTGGCCTTTGGCCCTCATATTCAATACAAGTCATATTCATAACATTGCTAACGTGGGAATCAACTGCTTGAATTTGTTGTGTCAATAGGTTACCAATGAGGACATCCTTGAACCAGATGGGACTCCTATTATATATCACTTCTCCAGTTCCGTAAGATATAGCAGGATGGAGTTGTTTCTGGAGAATGATCTGAAGGAAATTGATCAGGGACAGGGTTAACATTTTCGATGAATTTCGCTTGAAAATCGCGAAATTCGACCTTACCGCTCGGGATCGAAATCGGTTTTCGTTCGGTATTTCGTCCAAATTCAAATTCAAAATTTAAAAATTCAAAAATTTGACAAAATTTATCCAAAATTTTCTTATAATTAGTATTAATATTTTTATGACCTCTGGTGCGAATATTTTTTGAAAAAAATAAAATCAAAAACATTCTTGAGCCATTCAAAATATAGATAATAGAAAAGGCAAAAAAAGAAAGAAAGAAATTAGAAGTATTTTTAGTAGCAATATCTATTAAAGTATGTCAAGTAGCAATATTTCTTCAATTATGTTAAGTAGCAATATTTGTTAAATATATTTAGTAGTAATATTTATTCAATTATATTTAGTAACAATATTTGTTGAAGTATATTTTAATATGTTAATGTTATCTAATATTGAAAAAGTTTCTTGTATTGATATGTGACAACTTTCAATTATTTAAAGTATATCAAAGGTATGGTATTTTTTAATATATTAATGTTATCCAATATTTAAAACTTACTTGTATTGCTATGGTATATTAAATGTGTTAATGTTATGTAATATTGAATTTTTTTTGTATTGATATGTGACAACTTTCAATTATTTAAAGTATAGCAAAGTTATGGTATTTTTTAATATATTAAAGTTATCCAATATTAAAAACTTACTTGTATTGCTATGGTATATTTAATGTGTTAATGTTATCTAATATTGAAAAATTTTCTTGTATTTATATGTGACAACTTTCAATTATTTAAAGTATAGCAAAGGTATGGTATTTTTAATATATTAATGTTATCCAATATTAAAAACATACTTGTATTTCTATGGTATATTTAATGTGTGTAATGTTATCTTGCTATGGTATATTTTAATATTTTAATTATGTGAATGCATATTTTTGCACTTCTATTGACATGTGACAAGTTTTAATTATGTGAATTGATTTTTACAAATTTTCCTGCATTTTATTTGCAATTTTTTCTCATTTTTCTTATTTTTAACCTGTCGTCGAAATTCGATGCTTTTCGACCGAAATTCGAGCTTTTCGACCGAAATTCGTTCGGCTATTTGACCAATTTTCAAATACATTTGAATTCCAAGACAGTTCGATTTTTATCAAATTTCGGTACCGTGGCTGCTCGAAAAATAGTCCCGAAACGAAATTGAAAACCCTGTTCAGGGATATCTGCTTCGAAACATCTAGCAGCAGATTCTGTAGCAAGTTCATGATGAACGCATTAACCAAGGAGAATGGTGTGCTGGAGTTATTGCAAAAGTGTACTATACCTAGAAAATCTGGCCAATGGTTCATTGATTTTAATCAGTCTTATCATTATGGTAATATGGTTTATTTCAGCCTGCTCCTGAAACATTGTGGCATTACATGATATATACAACCTGGAATAGTGTGTTTGGACCCTTGTGTGCTGTGAAGTTCAGATGATTTGAAGCGAACCAGCTTCAGACGAACAACAGAGAGAGTACAAATGAAGATTACTTTTTTAATTTGTTTACTGCACCTTTTTTGGGCTCCTCTGCTGTGGAATTCAAATGAAGATTACACATCAAAATATACTACAAAAGATGTGTCATGCGACAAGCCTAAGAATAAATTGCTGCAATGAGCTAGCTTAAGTGATATGTCACCTTCGGGTTGGAACCTGGAACTTTGGACTGACTGTTGAAGTGGATAAAGCTGTCAAAGCTTCCAGCGTTCCAGTTCGACAAGAACAAACAGATATTTCAATATGTTCAGAAAGATCGTCACAACTTGAATAAGCTGCCTCGCAAGTCAGGTAATTACTTTGTCATCGTAATGCCGCTTTTCCATGTTGTGCAACAATTGATGAGGGGTGAGATATATTTCTTAGGCGAGCATTAGCGTCCGATTTCGAAGTCATCTGGGCATAACTTAACCGACAATGTTTAAGGATCAATCACATGTTTTTTTTTGTTTGTTTTAATGCAGCAAGTTGGAAGGTACCTATTAGCTATTCTCTCCGTCCAAGTTTACAAGGCGTATTTATTCTTGGTACATGGACCAAAAAAACATCGAAAATAACTAGATTATTCTTAATTATTATCACCAAGCACTGTACCCAATGTACACATGTGGAGAATATAAAGTAAAGATAGATATTTATTAGCGGTATAGAGGGAACATCATATTTATTTTGCATTAAAATATAAAATACGCCTTATATTTATGGACAAGGCCGTTCAAAAATTAAGCATTCTAAACTTGGAGGGAGGAGTACTATTCAGCTGAATGCTTGGAAAAATGTCTTGATGATCTGTATACATGTATGCATCTGCTTGCGTGCAAAAGACATGCAAGGGACCGAGAGAGAGCACTCTTTTTTTACCTGCTGAGGTAAGTTCGACGGTTTGACTTTTGAGTGAAAACCAAATGGGTAGCTTCAAAAAACTTGTCAAACTATTGCGCCGAGAATTTCAAACCGGTTCGATTAAGACTATCGCTAGCAGCTTCTCTTCATTCTCCAAATCTCTTTACGAACGGATCCCAAATGCTCCAACGGATTCCCTTCGCGATTCCCTTCGGATGGGATTTGCTTCACAAATTCTCTTGAGGGGAAGCTGTTGGAGATGGTAGAAAATAAAGAGAATGAATACGGGGAAGAGAACAAGAAAAAGAATGAAATGAAAGAAAATTGCTGGAGATAGCCTAAGGCGTGCACCGTTGCCACACTGACGTCAACCAGGGCTGGTTGGTTGATGGTATAAAACCTAGACTATAGCGGAGCATTCCAGTAGTCCCAAGTCTTCTTCAATCAATCAGTGCCCTGTGTTTACATCGGAGGATTGGACCGTGCGAATTGGCCGGTGACGAGTGGTCGATCTGCCGTCGTGTGTAGGCGCGGCGCCACCTAACCCTCCGTGCCGTCCCCGTCAGAAGGGACACCTCAGCTGCTCGTCGGTGCGCATCGGACGGAGTACTCTTCCTGTCACCGTCGACCAAAGCGGCAGGCTCGGCCAGGTGCCTCTCCTAGCTCCTTCTCCTTCCCTCTCCACTCACGCACTGACACTTATGGGCGGCGATCCAATCCACCACCTTCGCCGATCTCTCCTTGCTCTCCGCCCCAATTGATCCCTGCTCCTCCCCTTCCACCGCGTGCTGATCCATCTAGCAGGGCCTGGCCTGGTCCGGCGAGTCGCGCCCGGTGCAGCGTCGAGGAGCGAGGACGGAGAGGGCCGGCGACGGCGATGGAGCCCCTGGAGATGGCCATAGCGGTCATCTTCAACGCGCTGCTGCTGGTGTTCATGGTGAAGCTCTTCTTCGCCATGTTCCACATGAAGCTCGCCGTCATCCTCTTTTACCTCGTCATCCTGCTCTTCGCCTTGGCCTTCTCCGGCCGGGGGCCCGGTGGCTTCTAGCCGAGCAGGAGGAGGTGCCGCCGATCTTTTCTCCTCTTTTCTTCGATTTTACTTTGGTTCTTGGTGCATCGGTGAAGTCGTATGGTGCTTCATCTATGGAAGAACAGATCATCCTGTTTCTTTTTTGGTTAACATTTGAGCAGGCAGATCTACGAGTCAAAGGTGCAGATTATGTAAACTTATGAAAGAAAAACTACGATCCCAGGTGCAGATTATGTGAATTTACTTGAGAATTGAGATCGAGCTTCGTCTCTAGTTCAATACTAATTAATTCCAAGCAGATTCGAGATGTAGCCTTTGCGGGGCGCTCTTCCCTTGTCTTGTTTTTTCCAAGAATCCGATGTGCTCTTCCTGTGATTTCGTAGCAGATCACAGTTTTGTGATTAAAAATAGAGCAGAACAGAGGAATATATACTTGTAGGATCTGGCCCTGGGGAAGAAGGATGCAGAGTGTCGTTTGCAAATATTTCTTTGCCATAAAAAAAGTGTCACGAGCCATAATTTTGTGATTATAGGTTGTAAAAAAAAAAATTCGCTACTGCATCCGCTTTAAAATAGATGTTCTTTTAAACACGGTTTCAGCTTTTCAAAGCAACATTTTTCGCCGAATGCCTCAAGCCATTGCTTATCCGTAGTAGCGTTAATCAGAGATGAGTATTACCCAGCCAATACGGAAGCAGACCATGTTAAGCCATCGAGTTTTTTTTTTCCCTGTACGGCGTGAGTAAATAGTACGGAGGAGAGCGCCTTGCATGCATTTGATGGAGTGGTTCTTCTGATCTCTCCGGGAACCGTTCACCCGTTCGTGGGAGCAGATCTCGATAAATAGAGAAGCTCCCGGAAACGCCGAAACAATAGTCTATCACCGTCGCTGGACACGCCAGCGATTTGTTTCGATACATCAGTAGTGTCTTCCGTCAAAAATAGATATATGTATGATTAATTTTTTTAAAAAATTTTAACTGTTAATATCTTTTCAAATATTTAGATTCGATACATAAAAAGTTAAATATATAGATTTGTCGTAAAAAATATTTTTTATAATTTTATTAGATTTTATAAATATATTATAATAAAAATTTGTGATAAAAAACGTATTCTAAAGACTATATCGTACTCAAAACAATCGCTATTCGTGATCCGATGGAGTAGAAATGAAAATTACGCCATCTCGCTGTGAGCCTATCGCCCCATGACTCCTTCGCCATGGCCCATGTGCACCATCTCATACTTTAAAGGACTCGACTTCCCATGTCAACCTTTCATACTATTGTTCGATCTTTTCAAATTTTTTTGTATAATTGTATTCGATACAAGATTTAATTCGTATTTATAAAATGATATAATACTTTTTTGCGTATTTACAGAAAACTCACTTATACCCAGAACTTGAAATCTAATTTTTTAAATCCCAGAATTTCAAATTTCGATTTACCTTTTACCGAAATTTCAAATCTCATTTTTGGGGTATTTTGAAATTTAAAATTCCAAAAGTGCCGCCATACCCGGTTTCTGAAATTCCGGGTATGCATACCCGGAATTTGATAATCCGATAATGCATACCCGGAATCTCAAAATCTAGGTATGGTCCATTTTTTTATTTCGGTTTTAGAATGTATATTTGAGTTGATTTTAGAATTTTTTTTGACCCACACCAGCCTGCGACCCATACCTGAGATTTCAAATTTCAGGTATGGGGTATGCATACCCGGAATTTCAGAAACCGGGTATGGGGCACTCCCGGAATTTTAAATTCCAAAATACCCCAAAACCGAGAATTGAAAATCCAAATACGCCATAACCGAGAATTGAAAATCCAAATACGCCATAACCGAGATTTGAAATTCCGGGTATTCAAAAACGAGATTTCAAATTCCGAGCATGAGTGAGTTTTCTGTAAATACGCAAAAGTGTTATATCATTTTGTAAATACGGGTCAAATCTTGTATCAAATACAAAAAATTCTGATATTTCCTCATGTACAATACACATAATCAATCGTCTTAATAATATAACCTCCTCTTGATCTAAAAGAAAAAAACCAGTCTTAACAATAGTGACGGCTAATGCTGAATGTATGTTGGAAAGCAGAGGGTCAAGAGGTTACTGTCATCAAGATTGCAACATGAACAGCTAGTAAATTTGGAAGAATTGAAACATAACTGTTATACAATTAAAGGCCATTGCATTACAAATTAAATGAGCCTAAAATCTATTAGAGTTAATTAAGCAAGAGAAGATTATGTACAGCTCATTGTAGGCACAGCCCAAATTTGGATCATCGTTCTCTAACCATGTACAATGAGATTTGTGCACAATAGAAATACAAATTGCAAATACTTGGAGTATACAGCATATGAGTGGCCCCCTGTACAGTAAGCAACATAAAATACTCCCTCACACCCCGTGTCTCTCCTCAACATTAGACCATCTCCAAACGTTTCCCAGGGTTTCATTCCCTTCCCAGCCCCTGAAGGGATTCCCTTCCCAGTTTCCCTTCCCTTCCCACAAAATGACTCCAACAGCATCCCTTCCCCATTCCCTTCCCTTCCCAAAAGTATAACTAACTTTTTCTTATCCCCTCCCAACCATCCTTGCAATTGTATATATTAAGGGGTTCCCTGCATCTTGTTGCCCACCCCAAAAACACATTGCCAAGCTCTCTCAACAGGTTCATGAATTCTGTCAATCCATTGAGTCCCTATTACTTGTCGTCATCAAGTGATGATGACGAGGTCATCCTTCTCATGGCGAGCAATGGAGGAGGAGGAGGCCGCAGAAAACATGCCCCGTCGTAGGGGCTCGGTTCCGGGACATGCGGTTAGGAAAAGAGGTCACCGTGAAGGAGCGGCTAGGCTCCATGCTGATTACTTCGCGACTTCCCCTGTGTATGGGCACACATTGTTCAGGCGGAGGTACTAACAAACAATATCTTAGCAAAATGGATGAAGCATTGGTAATGTATTTTTTTATTCGAAGAATGTATGATTTCGTGCAACGCAGGTTTAGGATGAGCCGGTCGCTATTTATACGCATAGCCGAAGCTGTGGAAGGACACGACGATTGGTTCAAGCAAACGAGGGATGCCACCGGGAAGCTCAGCTTGCACCCTCTACAAAAGATGACGGCAGCTATCCGGCAACTAGCGTACGGAGTCGCTGCAGATGCTGTGGACGAGTACGTGAGGATTGGGGAAAGTACCGCGCTTGAAGCTCTAAAGAAGTTTGTGAAGGCGGTGGTGGAGGTGTTCGGCGATGAATATCTGCGTTCGCCCAACGCTGCTGACACGACGAGACTCCTACAAGTTGGTGAGCAGAGAGGTTTCCCGGGGATGCTCGGTAGCATCGACTGCATGCACTGGACTTGGAAGAACTGTCCGAAAGCATGGCAGGGGGGTTTCACAGGGCATACGCAGCCGTCCCATAGTCTTGGAGGTCGTGGGCTTGCACGACCTATGGATCTCGGCATGCTTTCTTCGGGATGCCGGTAGCTTGAACGACATTAATGTGCTGCATCGTTTCTAACATATTTAGCAGGGGACAATGACGGTTCAACTCAGGAGGTAAACTACTCTGTCAATGGTAACCAATACAACTTGGGATACTACCTCGCCGATGGCATATATCCCGAGTGGGCAACTTTCGTCAAGGCCATTCTCGCCTAATGGGAAACAAGAGGATGTACTTCTCCAAGATGCACGCCGCAGCAAGGAAGGATGTCGAGAGGGCTTTCGGAGTGCTCCAGGCTAGGTTTGCTATCGTACGGGGTCCTGGTCGTAGCTGGAATAAGAGGACACTCTGGTACATAATGACTGCCTGTATCGTTTTGCATAACATGGTTATCGAGGATGAAAGGGACGGTCCTCAGCAAGAGGAGTATTTCGACTATATGGGTACCCCTGTCTTGACGAGTACGTCACCCGAAGAGTCGGTCTTGCACTGCATCGAAGCAACGCAAAGGCGAAGAGACCGCGAACAGCACCATCGCTTACAGGCGGACCTGGTCGAACACCTTTGGGCCCAGCACGGCGGGTAGTATTCTCATGTTACCCTGTACTGGATCATTGTACCCGACCCTGTTATGTACCGTACGTACCGTTATGCAATGCATGGAAGGTTCAATAATAACGACATGTTTAGCTGTTCTCCATACAAATAATAACAACCGAAATGATACATCATAGCAGGGTCCATACACAAAATAACAGGATCCTTTCACACACCAACAGGGTCCGTACAAACAATAACAGGGTCCATCAGAATAATAAAAGGGTCCTTACACAGAACAACAGGGTCCATACACATAATAAAAGGGTCGGGTCACACAATAACAGGGTCCATACACAAAATCACATAGTCCGGACACACAGAAACAATCAAGGCAGGTCTGCTTGCATCTTCTTAAGAATTTCCTCCTGCCGCTTTCGATAATACTCACGAGCAGTCCCGGTCAAGTTGTTCAAATCAATGTTAATAATCCTCTCGTCCTCCGCCAACTCCATCAACTGCATTTGCCGACGCTTGATGTCTACCATATCGTGCTTGGCTTGCCCGATCATGTCGAACTGCTCAGTATAGAAACCCACTGATGATGCACTTGAGGTACTGCCCCTCTTCCTTGCAGCCTTGGCTCTTTCCCGGCCAATGGGTCTAGTCGACTCGTCACCTGAACCAAATGGGTCGAACTGGTTGGGAGTGTTGGTCGACCCCCCCGGACTACCACCATGTGGTCCTTCGCGTATTGTCCTTTGCCTCTTGTTGCCCAGGTGCGCAGCCCACTTTGGGTGATCGGCTAGAATCACCCAACAATGGGGAAAGGCGAAGGCCTTACCCTCAATGTCCTGGTACATCCTCGCTGCATTAGCCATCTGACATGCACACGATTAAAACACTTCATTAGTACAATAGAGTGCGAGCATGTAAGAAATCAAGATATGTAGCAGATGCGTACTCTGTCACGCTCGGTGGTACCACTCTGATTCAAACCCTCAATTTGAGAAAGAAACCCGGCATATTTGCATACCGTTTCATTGATCAAAGCCCAGTGGTTAACCATTCCCTTCATGGACCTTTCCGTGACATGCTCTTTCTTATGAGTATTGAAGTATTCCGCAATCCTTGCCCAGTAAGTTTCGATGCTTGGTCCTTGCCCACAATGGGGTCTGGCTCACATTCACCAAGCCGACACTAGGACTTCATCCTCATGAACGGTCCATTTCATCCTCTCTGCCTTGGACATTGCTTTCTTCCTTATTTGTTTTTGACGCCCGAGCGGAGGCCTTGTAACTTGGAGCATTGCTTGTAGTCACATAGGTTGCAGGGGGAGACTTCCACAAGATTGGTGTTCATCCCTGGTTGAGGTGACGGAGGCCATGATATTTGACCGGACTGATCCTCCATCAATGTTGCGAAGAATGGGTCCATCAGGTGTTTCCTGAACAAGTACAAATGATCAGTCCAACAAATTGTGAAGTAATATTGGACACAACATACACAGTTTGTTCTTGACAATAGAGGACCAAAGCTACAGAGTTTTGTCATCACAATACAGGACTGAAGGTACATACTTTTGTCATCACAATACACGACAAAAGCTACAATATTGAAGTTCATCGCACAATACTCATGTAGTCTGTAATAGATCCTTAAGAATTGTCTATTCAGTTGTATAGAATGAGCTGAGTATTGTCGCAAGAAGCAGCAGGATTGATGGAGAATACTCAATTGTCTATTCAGTACTGCCTATTAGTATGATTATTGTCGCAACATGATGCAGGTTTCAGAATAATAAATACTGTTGCAACAAGCAGCACATATGAGTATAGAATAACAGACTGCTTCTCATTCTATAGAACTGCTTCTCAAACCTGCAGAAGAGCAGCACATATGAGTTCGACAATACCACATTGCACAGAGAAGAGCAGTACAGAGAAGAGCAGGTAGTGCACATATGAGTATAGAATAACAGACTGCTTCTGTATACTGCTCTTCTCTGTACTGCTCTTGTGTAAACTCACTGCTATGATATTCAGGGTTACATGTTAAAGTGCCTTAACAAACCAATTGTTGAGTTTGTTGGCCATATCCGTTCTGTAAGAATCAAGGCCAGGTCCAAGTAGAATCACTCATACATATTATGAGTTTATGACCTGTGATGATCGCTCTACAATTTTACACAAGAGGAGATCATTGAATGCACTATCTCCCTGTAGTTTTCCTTTATGTGTTTGTTGGCCTTAGGCAACCGAAAACTAAAAATAACAAGGATACACTCCAGATATCAAGGGTCTGTCAACGTCTAAGCCCATGGGATCAGACAACTACTGGAAATCTGGATCCATGTGAGGTTGCTCACAAGGCATAATAGATCCTCTCTTTACTAGAGACAATTGATGATTATCAACATCTAAACATTAACTCGTACTATATAAACCCATGAGCAGTGCGCAGATGGTTGGTCTCATGGTGTAGTATATATAAATTGTGTAATAGCAAAATAAGCTATTAAGAGTTAAGAATGACACATGGCAAACCACCAATGGCGGCGAGTCTGCATGAGATGCTAGACGATATGAACTTATGTGCTAACAGAAGAAACAAATTGTGCTTGTTGGACAATGGAGAAAGCCATCAAAAAGTTCATGCTAGTTTTTATTTTTGCTACTTGTCTACGGTAGGCCCTTAGGATCCACTGGAATGCAAGATAACACGTCTCAACAGGCGAACAAAAGCACAAACCATAATCCCAATTCTCAAATACCAGTTTATTCACATTGGGGGACTAAAGAAATTTGAATTATAACAAAGTCACTTACATCTCTACCTCAACTCTGTCAACTATCTTAACCCATACTCATTGATAAGCCTGCTACTGCACAGGCAATTTTGATAATAGCAAGGGCCATCAATTCAATTCACAGTCTCCTATATAACATTGGATAAGCCGAATTAACAGAACCAAACTGGAAACACAAATCTGTTAGTAAGCAAAACTAACAGAACAAGCAACAGATTCGTACACAATAATCAGGAGCCTCAAGATTTAAATTGAACAATAATAGCAATAGGTTCAGTATGAAACTGAAGATTCATTCACAATAGACATCATTATTGACATTTTCTAGCAACACAAAACGAAACTTAAGATTCATACTCATGCACACAAACGATAATTAGCAACCATTACTTCAGCACTGCTTCATGGTCGACCCTTAGGGGCAATCGGTTCATACAGGACACACCAAAATAACAAGTCGGTATCCTTGGACAACAGTACGGCACTACCGAAGGTTGGACATACTGCAAATTTAAATGACATGACATCACACAAAAGCAACGACCAACCCCTACTAAACCTATGCTAGGTGCCACGAACGATCTGACTCCCACAAGCAGTCGCTATTGCCAGGACAGTCCAGGCTATCGTCGTCCGAGTCGGCAATGTCCTCGGCAATTTTAGGCCAACCATCGCCCTCATCCTCTACGCCCTCATTATCCTCACTGCCACCAGGATCATCTCCGAACTCTACTGTGTCCAAGGACATCTGCATCAAGCTCTCCGCTACCGCCTCAACTTGGAGAAGTGCCGTGTTCATGTCGTTGGCCGAAGTATCGTCGGTACCACTGAAGTTCTCTTGGACGACCTTCCTGAGGTCCTCCGCCTTGTCCTCAAGCATCATTCGCAGCTTGGAGATGATCTTCCGTAGCTTCTGTTCTTCCATCTATCACCCATATGAATTAATCGTCACAATATCGCCAATCCATCTATTTCAATTCAGCGGATTGAGAGCTTCAGCGCTAAACATACAAATATAATTACTATCTAATCTCAACGAACAATGTGAACTCTGTAGTTTTCGTGCTGGGTTTAACAACAATATTCAGAAACCAATCGCTAGCACTGAACTATCTGAAGCAGCTAGCTTCCTCAGTGGCCGGCTTCATTCTGCCCAATCCAGACACCCACATGCCCCAACGTCAATAGTCATTGCTAAATTCCCATTCAGTCTATCAAAGCACACAAGCTTTTCGCAATCTTCCCCCGAATCGAAACCCTAGAGTACTGGAATCACTCGTCACGCACGATGCAGTACCTCTCAATCCCAGCATTTCTTCCCCCAAAACGAAACCCTCCAAAATTCTACCCAACAGTGCTGATTTCGATATCCCAAATCGGATCCGTAAAAACAAATCGAACATGAAAGACTAGTACCTCCCAGTGGCGCGATCACTTCCGTCGCCGGATGGTGCGGCACAATGCGTTTCTCGCCGGATCCCCGCACGTCGCACACCTCCAGCGGAGTTTTCCGAGACGGCGCGCGACTGGGAGGTGGTTGGTCGCCCACCCTTCGGCCGCTTGCAATGGGAATGCACAGCGCACCCCCCCACCACGGGTTCCTCTCTCCTATCCCGCGTCGATCCCTTCCGCGACGGGCTTCGCTTGGAGCTCGGCTTTCCCTTCCGACGCACTCTCTTTCCCATGCCGAGGGGAACGGGAGCGGGGACGGGAAAGGCTTGGAGCCCCCATCTCTCTCTCTCTCTCTCTCTCTCTCTCTCCTGTCTCTCTACTGAGCGGCAAGAGTTGGCTAGCGAGGAGCGACGACGACCGATGGCCTATTAGCGATGGTGAACCCGCTGCTGTCGCATGTGGTCACACTGAGACTACGCCGTTAGATCTCACCTTCACGGAAGCCGTCACCCCCGAATCCATCGTCCTTAAGACCATCTCCAACCATATTCCCTTCATTTCATTCCCTTCCCTGTTTCCTTCCCCATTCTCATTCCCTTTATTTCCACTCATCTCCAACAGATTCCCTTTAAAGGGAATTGTATAGGGAAAGGAGAGAGAATCCCTTCCTGGAGGGAATGGGAGAGAGAATCCCAGGCTGAAGGGAATGCCGAAGGGAACCCGTTGGAGCGCTGAAGGGAATGGGAATCCCTTCGCGAAGGGAATGAGGGAGGGGACGGGAATGGGTTGGAGATGGTCTAACAACGGCGCTGCCCGATCCATCCATCCCCCTCCACATCACTACCGGATCCAACGTCCCCTCCCCTCCGGCGTCTAGATCCGTCACGCCACCACCGACACAGATATCGATTGTAGACATAACCTACTGTACATAATCCTTTGCCCAGCAACAACGCCGCCCGATCCGACCATCCCCCTCCACATCGCCACTAGATCTGACGTCCCCCCCCACCAAACACCTCCCATTCGCCTCATGCCCGTCCTCAAGCACGTGTGCAACCTCACAGCGCCACGCTTCATGGCGCTCCTCGATAAGCTACGATTGGACGTCCTACTCTACAACTTCATCTAGCTGTGGGCGCCACTCGAGGCCGTGCGCGTGGTGTCCTTGCCGTCCACTTCAACTGGACTCCGTGGTGCTCGTCTCATCGCGCTCCTCGATAAGCGAGTACTTCTTGTCGGAGCATCGGATGGCGCAGATGGCGCGAGGGCTAGAGCTGAGCGGCGCCAACGAGGACCACCGTGGCACAACATGAACGGGATCCCCGCCGGCCAAACACGGGCCTTTGCGACCCCCTCGGCGCAGTGGCGGACCCAGAAACTTTCTAGAGCCTGGGCGCGTTTAGAGAAGAACAACAAGTCCACAAGCCATTTACCATTGATACAAGCGAAATTAACAATTAAAGGTGTTTTAAACTAAAAGGAATACATAGATGAGTAATAGAGTATGATCAGGGGTACCTCATTAGTCATTACAACACTAATAAAACTTTGACCACTTGCCAGTTGCCACTAAAAGTAAAATAAGAACAAAAGTCCAATCATACCTCCAAACAATCCTGCAAAATAAATATTATGGATTAGTTTAACTAGACCTATGTTACTCACAATTTCATATTGAAAAGAAATTAAACATACCTTCACTGTTCTAACTTAAGTGCCAAATTGTAACTATGCAAGAGTACGGCTACGAGGCAAATGCATTTTTCGACTCTTCAAGTCTTGAAACCGGCGAAGAATTGTAACTTCGTCAAGTGATTTAAATAGATCTCGCTCGATGTAGCAAACCATCAAGTTGTTAAACCAACTATCAGCGATCTTGTTGCGCAATTTAGTTTTGATAATTTTCATTGCGGAGAAGGCTCTTTCAACAGAGGCTGTTGACACCGGCAATAACAATGCCAACTCAATGATTTTGTAGACTAATGGAAAGACTAAATGTTTTTCGGTTTCAACCATTTTTGTGGCTAAATTTGCAATATCTTTACAACTAGCAAAGGCAGCATGCCTCCTCACATGATGAATGTAAGTCTCAAGTTGCTCCCTGATTATTGCATGATCATGATGTGAGAAATCTCCATCATAAATTTCAGCAAGTCGAGCAAGCCGGTTAACATCAAATTTGGAGAAAGAATTTTTTGGATCAAGACAGGAGAAGCATGTTAATAGCTCTGTAGTTGCTTCACTAAATCGATGATTCATCTCAACATATATTTTGTCAACTACAAGATAGAAAATCTCGGCTCGATAATAATGAAGATTAGTGACAGTAAACCCATCACGTCTTGAACGACCTCTCACCGGTATTTCTTCAGACATATTTGGAATTGGAATACCTTTGACATTGCAAAATTGTTTCACTTCATCAAGAAATTCATCCCAACCACTTTCTCTCATATTGATTAACCGTGCTTTGACATCTTGAATAAGCTACAATAAAAAAAACAATGAGATAAACAAACAATATTGGAATAAGGAGAGGTGGAAAAATGACGAAGTACTAACCTCCATAGCATGAACAATGTTAATGTCCTTTCTTTGCAGGACTTGAGAAAGCTCATTTGTGATACCAAGCAACCTTAACATGAGCTTTAAAATGAAAAGAAATCTAAAGCACTCCATTTTTTCAATTAAACCAGCTGCTTGACTTGGTCCACGCCCATCATCATTAACCATGCGAAGCACCTCTATCACCGAGTCCCACATTTGAAATAAACGAATCAAAATAGTCTGATGTGAACCCCACCTAGTATCCCCAGGTCTAACTAGGATGGTTTCTTGATTCAAACCTCTTCCTGTAGATGCCTCACCTCTTTCAAGCATATTCAAAATATTCTGATGATGCTTCTCAATCAATATGTCCCTCTTCTTGCAAGATACACTTGTTGTGGTCACAATCAATGAAACATACTCAAAGAAATCATGAATAGAAGAGCAACAATTTGCAATAGAGACCACAACCAATTGCAGTTGATGGGCAAAGCAGTGGACATAGAAAGCATATGGGTTTTTATCTAGAATCTTTCTTTGAAGGCCATTAAATTCACCTCTCATGTTTGAAGCTCCATCATATCCTTGCCCTCGTATCCTAGAAATAGATAATTTGTGACAATCCAGAACATGAAATAAAGCTTCTTTTAGTGCATTAGATGTAGTGTCTGTGACATGTACAAGAGCAAGAAATCGTTCTACAACCTTCCCATGAGAATTCACATACCTAAAATAGAAAAAATCAGCAATATATTAAATGGAGTAATAAGAAATGTAATAATGAAGAATTAACTAGATACAAACCTTAAAATTACAGCCATTTGCTCTTTCACTGATATATCACGTGATTCATCAATAAGAATAGCAAATTTTCTATCACCAATCTCACCCATAATTGCTTCAGTTATTTCTTCTGCACAACATCTTGCAAGATCTTGTTGAATTTTAGGACTAGTCATCTTGCAATTTAATCCACCACGGTCATAAGCATCTCTCACTTCTTCATTGTTATCTTTGAGAAAATCTATCAACTCAAGAAGGTTTCCTTTATTCAAAGAAGTAGAAGATTCGTCATGTCCACGAAAAGCCATACCTTGCTTTAAGAGATATGTTGAACAACGTAGAGTGGAAGTCAAACGAATTTGGTACAATTGTTCAAAAAGCTCACTAGCTTTTGAGAACACATTTGACACACTTTGTCTTTGATTTTTAAAATCATCACAAGTTTGCACACACTTGTTGTGAGCACTACCTACCGTGCCAACATGTTCAGGTAGCGCTTTATATGCATGTTTCCAATCCCTCCATCCTGTTTTGTTGAAGATATCATAACCGAAGTGTTCTGCTCTTCCCGGTTTCTTAAACAAGAAGCAATAAAAACAAAATACGGCATCCTTGGACTCACTATATTCTAACCAATTATATGTCTTGTACCATGATGACGAAAAATACCGCGGACGTGAATTGGCTCCATATTTTCTTGGAGGAAATGTCAAATTAGTTGGTTGCGTTGGACCTTTCAATATATATGCCCTCCTAACTTGGTCTTGAATTTCAGGTGCATACTCATAAATTTGTTTCCTAAGAGCAGGATCACACAGGATTTCATTGGGATTAAATTCATTGACAACATTGCCATTACCCACATTTGATTGTAGCTGTGGTTGCAGGCCTTGTGGTTGATCTTGTGTTTCTTGTGGCTGATGTTGTTCATCTTGCAATAGCGTCTCTTGCAGTTGATGTGCTTCTTGCAACTGTTCAAAATTTGAGTTTTCTTGAATTTCATGATTTCCACCACCATCACCACCACGGTTCCTCATATCAACCAAGAATTGCGTCATTTCTGAAATTTGTCATTGAAATTTTTTTACTTCAGCACAAAAACAATTGAGCAAGAAATAGATAAGAGAGTACATACCAACTGCCAAGAAGAATAACAGATAGAAAGCCAAATCAAATTCATCTATTTAAGTATTGAAATATGAAATACACAATTCTTACTTGGTTGGCTAAGTGGCTTTCTCTTCCTATCTGCCATCTCCCAATCCTAGAGGGCCTAAAACCTTTTGCTAATTGCTAAGATAAGTTGCCAAATTGCAGAGCCGTTCTTTTCCTGTGATCCTGTCGACCTAACAAACAGCGATTCAGATTTCAAAACCCATACGTAGATTCAATGAATTGCTCCAGCCTCCACGAACCATGCTAAGTGATTACTGATTAGGACCGATCACTCGGCATTTTTTGTGATACCTTGGCCTTGCGCCGTCTTGAGGCGCCGAAGCGACACTCTGCGGATCGAGCGACTACGCCTGGCGGCTGGCGCTTCTTGCTGTTGCTCTGCGAGACTGCGACACGGCGACGCCCACCACAAGCACGAAAGCACCACGCGAAAGGAATTGGGAGCGTCGCTGCTGATTGCTTGAAGCGTGCACGTACTAGATGGTTGCCTACTTGCCTTCTCCTGATGGCTGATGGGCCTTTTCTTTACTCGTGTATGCAGTCCTGAGTGTATGGTGTATGGGCTTTGTTACATGGGCTGAGCCCGGGCACAGGCCCAGGCTGGCCGGGCCTTGGGTCCGCCTCTGCCTCGGCGTGTATGGAGGCTTCTCCCCCGGCTCCACCCCCTTGCCGCCGCCACAGGTAGTGTGGGAAGGAGCAGGAGCCTGTTCACTGTAGCGCCGAAGAAGACCAGGAAGCCTCTGCTCCGGCCCGCCGCGGACGACACCAAGCCCATCCTCCACAATCCATGTACTTGACACATTAGTTAGTGGTTAAGTGTACTGACTACAGTATAGTATGTGATGACCCACAAACAGGATGAGTACAATAAATCAGATGTGCTGATTCAAAATTCAAAATTTGAATTGAAATGCCTCATCTTTGCAAAGACATCAATACAGCAGTTATTCAGAAAGCATAAATCTAAAAATAATTTGAAAAACACAAATCTCAAAGCATGTTTAGTGGTGTTGATTTGGCCGCTGAATCCAACCAGTTGTAGAGTTTACTCCTCGTCAGTCTCCTTTCCCCTTGTTGCCGCCGCTGCTCTTCTTGCCCCTGGCGGCGGCGTAGGCGGTGCCGTGGAAATCGAGGAAGAGCGCGAGCAGCGACGCGTTGAAGACGGCGTTGAACACCCACCCGGCCATCCCCTCGCACCCGCCGGCGGCAAAGTGGAGCCGCAGCATTACCGCGGACGCCGCGAAGCTGAAGAGGAACTGGGCGATCTGCAGCTGCGTGACGGCGCGCTTCCACCGCGGCGGCCACCGCAGGCCGAGGCTGCAGCAGAGGTAGTAGCCGTACATGACGACGTGCACGGCGGCGTTGGTGACGAGCGCGATGGGCATGAGGGACTGGCGCGTGGCGAGCCAGAGGTAGCACATGGCGATGACGATGGCGTGGTGGTAGACGTGGAGCAGCGTGAGCGGGCGGCGGGCGAGGAGGATGAGCAGCGTGTCGCCGAGCTCGTACATCTTGGAGAGGTAGAACACGTGCGCCCAGAAGAAGACTGGGCCCGACGGCGGCGTGCCGGGCGGGAAGCAGAAGGGCCACCTCCACGAGGGCGCCGTGGCCGCGGCGGAGAGCGCGCAGCCGGCGGCCATGGCGGCGGAGAGCGCGAGGAGGGCGGCGTTGTGGAGCGCGGAGGCGGCGCGGAGCGCGCGGGGAGGTGGGGACGGGAGGGGCAGGACGCGGCGGTGGAGGAGGAGCACCGCGGCGAGGTAGGCGCAGGCGGCGGCGGCGGCGAAGGACGGGGACGCGGCGAAGGTGCGGCCCGGGCGCCAGTGGAAGGAAGCGACGGCGGGGCGCTCGACCAGGAGCCACCGCGCGTGGCGCAGCAGCGCCGTGGCCATCGCGCTAGCTCCAACGGCGCCGCCGGCCGGGGATGTTCTCGTGTGGTGGTTTGGGCGACACGTCGAGCAGGAGGAATAAGCGAAGCTCAACCGCGGAAGGCAACCGGAGTCCGGATCGAACGGAGAAGCACGTGCTGGGCTTTGGTGCGTGGATAGGCGGACGTCAGCACGATGGGTGTGTCGTCATCATTTGGGAGGGATACGGCTCCTCTACGGTTTACAACTTTACATACAGTTGTTCACAAAATACGAATACGAAAGACAGCACCGTAGCAAATTGACCGTAGCAGCAAAGCATTTGATCGCAGCTTAGGCTTCTTCGTAACAAAGGAATTTTGAGGAAAAACTCACATAAGTGTTTGGTTTGTAAGATTGCTTCAAAGAATTTCATAGGATAAGAAAAAAATTTTGGAAGAATTTTAACATGAGGGCCGAAAAAAGTGTTACAAATTCCTTCGAGAGTTTCATGTAGAATTCCACACACTTGACATTGCATCCTTGCTTGTTTTTTTTAATTCTAGTGTTCTCTCTTCTTCAATACAAGTTACACACACTTACCCAATTTCGCGAATTCAAGCCGGAAAGGGAGTGTTCTTTCTCGGTCTGATCATATAATTTTTCATCTCTTTTGGGTATATGTTCTGAAGTTCTCGTGTGAGTTGTTTGCTACTTCATGTTTGTATAATCACCATTAACATCCCTCGTTCAGCGTCTTATTGTTGCTCCCGCTACGCAACTGATAAACCATGGCCGATACAGAACTGTCTCTGAAACCCTGATCCCACCTGCACAGAACGAAGTTAACAGGCATTGCCGACAGTACTTCCGAATTTCAAATTCTAAGCACAAGAAAATAAGCAAGAGACGAACCACTCAACGAGCTAATGGTCCGCCTTGAATCTAAAGAGTAATTTCACAAAACTATAAAGTTTTTATATAATTATTAAAAAAACACAAATTTTAGTTCTTATTTCACATCACTAGAGATTTTACAAGAACTTCACAAAACTAATGTTTCAAAATCGATGTTTCTAATAATGTGACAACACGGCCTACTTTCACATAACTACAGATTTTACAAGAACTTCACAAAACTAATGTTTCAAAATCGATTGTTTCTGATAACGAGTGTGACAACATGGCCTACATAGCAGTCTCATACGCCCCCTATTCCCGTTTCACTCGCATGTACGGCTAACATATTGGTACACATTATCAGACCCGTTACAAGAAATAGCCATTATAAAACATATAGTTTTGTGATACAAATTCTGCTAAAATCTGTAATTACGTGAAATAGAAGTTAAAACACGTGATTTTCTAGTTCTGTGAAATTCAAGCAGATATAAAAGTATCCAAACAAAACAATCAGAAATATTAAAGGTGTGCACTGAACTGAATTAACAAGAAAAACGAGCCCTACGCAAGTTGTTATACTATGAAATATGTATAATCTCGAGTGAGTTATTGTAGAATTGTCAATGGCACAGAACCAAAATTTCATTCCGACAGATCACAAAACTAAGCACACCAGTCATGGAATCCATGGAGCATTGCAAACACACTGATTTAACCTGAGGAAATCGCCTCGGGCACCGGAGAGGCAGAGACAACCGAAAAAGGCTCAGAAGCAGCAGTCGCAGTCGAAGGGGCAGAGCGGGGTGCCGCCGGCGTCGGCCTTGCCGAACCCCAGCTCCTCGGCGGAATATACGGCGAGCCCGTCCGCCGTGCGCCGCCGCGGCCGATTCTCCTCCTCGCCCTCCTCCTCGTCGTCCGGCTCCGTGCCCTTGCCCCTACTATCCTTCTTGCTCTTCTTCTTGATGCCCCCCTCGGCCCTCTCCTTGGGCTTCTTGGCCCCCGCGGCCTCCTGCTGCAGCTTGCGCTTCTTGCCGGACTTGGCGGCCTGGAAGATCTCGTCGATATCGTCGCTCGCCTTCTGCTTCTTAGGCTTCTTGGCCGCCGCCGCCGCCCGCTCCTCCGTGGGTTCCCGAGGCTTATTAGGTTTTTGGTCGGAGGGGGCCTCGGCGTCGATGGATGGGTTGGGACCGGAAGCCTTCTTCTTCTTCTTGTGGGCGTTGGTTGCCATTGGAGAATAGATACGGCGTGGAGAGTTCGCCGCCACGGCAGGAAGAGTAGGGAGAAGAGGCAGCAGGAGCTGATGAGGTTTTGGGAGGGCGGCGAGAAGGGTTTGCTTGCGGACACGGCAGTGCAGGAGACTGGAGGCCGGGGAGGAAGACGGTGGGTCGAGCCAGGCCTCCTTGGGTTTCTTCAGGATGGGCCAGCCCATACCTAAGCATTCTGAACTTCTGGTCTGGAATAAGGCCAGTTCACAACTATTGAAAAAGTATACTTGTACTTAGCCCTTTTTGACAGAGCTCTAGATCCCAACTCTACCTCAGAGTCGAAACTTGTAGACTGAAATAAAGTGACTTCAATTTATAATTTTATTCTAAAATGTAAACAAGATGACCCACCTAAACACTCTTAATATACCCACAGCTCAAACTCTACGAATTTGATGAAGCTAAGGAATACCCAGCTCCACCAACTATAAGAATTTGGTGGAGCTGGAGCTCTGCCAAACACCCCCTTACTCTATATAACAAAGTTGGGAGGTTTCGTAAGTCTCCCACATGTCATTCCTTCATTCATGAAAAGTCTCTTAAAAATAAGTAATTATGTTTTAGGTTTTTAATTTCACTGTTGAAGTAATTTTTTTTTGCTGATTTAATTGAGCTATCAAATAATGTTAGAAATTTTTAAAACTTTTTGATAAGGATACTCAGAGCATATCTAAGTTACCATAAAAATTTCATATTATGATCAAACTTGTGCAATTTTTTTAATGGCTTGAATATCTTGGCCCATTATCACATGATTCACATCCAACAAATAACAACCCATTCAGCAAAGATTGAATCCATCCCCAAATTAAACTATAGTCTACTTCATAAGGCTGCAACGCTGCCGGTGAGCTCCCTTTTCCCATCCTGCATTAACCGTCTTTCCAAGGTTGGCTCGTGGGCTGTCGAGGACGACATGTTCCCTGCTGTGTTGTCGCTATTGCTCGCCCGTTCATTCTTGTTTCTTACAAGAGGAGACCATGGCGAGTGCTCGGGAATGCAGCGGGGTGCGAGGCATGGCAGGACTAGTGTGACTCGCAGTGCATAGTAGATGTAGTTCAGTCTTGCGCTGTGGCCGGTTATTGACGGTATCAAAGTTGCGTGGCCGCCGGCCAGTGAGCTCGACCTGCTTGGTAAGGGCTACAGCGGAGCGAGTAGGGGTGTAAACGGCTTGAGTACAGACGGATAGCCGATCATTCCATATCCTACCCTATTTTTTTTTCCGGGTACGGATACGGGCATGGGTAGTAAAAATCGGGTAAGGTACGGGTAATGAGTAGTATTTTCTACGAACGGGTAGAAATTGGGTTCCGGGTAGTGTGCGGACGGGTATAATACAGACAACGGGTACTTCATCGGGTAGTGCACGAAATACCTAGGATTAACGTACGATCGATCGATGTACTGGTTCGAATACATTACACTAGTACATTACATAATACAATAGATAATGCCGTATAGTCTAACAAACATACATAGTCCAACAAAGAGTTCGAATAGTACATAATCAAACACATGGAGTTCAATAAACACACAAAGTCCAATACATGAAGTGAAATTCACACACATAATTCAACACATATAATCCAATACATAGAGTTAAATTATACAAAAATAAATTTTTTCATGCATATTCTTGGGATGCTTCTCTTTGTGCTAGCTGTTGGAGTTTAGCTAGTCACGCGCGTCTATGCACCGAGTGATTAACGTACGATCGATCGATGTACTGGTTCTCGTTGGCACAAAAAAGATTTAGTGTAGGGTGCGTGCATGCTTAGTAGCTAATAGAGGGGGGCGTCGTGCCGTGCCGGCCTGGCCCGGGCCTATTGTGTTTCGGGCCGGAACCGTGTCGTGCCACGACGGCTCATCGTGCCCACCGTGCCGGGTCGTGCCGGGCCGACTCGTCTTTGGCGAGCCCAAGCCCGGCTCATTTGCGCTTCATGCCTGCTTCGTGCCATGCCGGCCCAGGCCCGACCCATTTTCACTATTGTGACGAATAAAAAAATAAAACACATCACTACTACTAAACTACCTATTTTAATTACATAAGAGGCTAATCACATCAACAAAATGTCAAACATAAATGCAATGCTTGAAGATGTCCTGAATCAACAATATCTGCCAACTTTTAGGCCTTAATTTGTGATTTCGTACCCGTTCGTGCCGTGCCGTACCGTGCCGTCCGTCGTGCCCGATTCCCGGGCCCGACACGGCTCGAGCTACAGTTGCGTGCCGTACCGTGTTTTGCATCAGGCCATCCCATCGTGCTTCGGGCCGGCCCAAAAGAGCCCGGCCCAAATGCCCACCTCTACTAGCTAATAGCAGTAGCAAATCAAACTGGAGTAGCAATGAGCCTATGAACATACACATAGTTCAATTCCTGGAGTAAAAATTGACTACTCCCACTAAGCTCTACCTAGTAGCTGGCTAGCTAGCTAGTAGTAGACGACTAGTAGCCAGTGTGGTGTACCTGATAACCTTTGCCTACTGGTTGAACACCTTTAACCGTGCAGTACTCCTGATCGTGATTTCCATGCATGCAGGGAAAGGCCGTGCGTCTATGCATGACTGGTGGGACCCCGGCCGGCACACACGCACGGGAAAAGACCCAGGC
This sequence comes from Rhipidocladum racemiflorum, assembly GCA_036346355.1. NCBI lineage: Eukaryota > Viridiplantae > Streptophyta > Magnoliopsida > Poales > Poaceae > Rhipidocladum > Rhipidocladum racemiflorum. The sequence continues at coordinate 14,963,895 of CM070573.1, read as the reverse complement.
ATGAGTATATCCGGTTACCCGATTGTGACAATTATCCGGGTACCCGAATCCGACCCGTACGCGCCGGGTATTGCCGATCCCGTACTTGATCCGATTCCGAATCTAACCTACCTGGGTACTACCCGTACCCGTACCTGGCTAGTAGTGTACAATAGTTCACTACTACAAAACCGGGCATCACAAGCGGCCTATTAGAAACGGTTTGGTGCGAATCGGTTGTAATGCTCACACCAGAAGCGATTCATGACAACAGGCCGGAGGGGATCTCTAGAAGCGGTTCGTGGCACGAACCCCTTCTAAAGCCCCACCTTTAGAAGGGGTTCGTGGCACGAACCCCTTCTAAAGATCTTTACAAGCGGTTCGTGTCTCCAACCGCTTCTAAAGCTTTAGAAGGGGTTCGTGCCACGAACCGCTTCTAAAGGTGGGGCTTTAGAAGCGGTTAGTTACACGAACCGCGTAAAAAGACCCCCTTCAGAAGGGGTTCGTGTCACGAACCGCTTGTAGAAGCTTGATTTTAGAAATAATAAAAGGAATGTGTGTCCTATTCTATCAGAGAGCACGCGTGGGGTGGGTTGGCTAGATGGATGAAGCGGGTCACGAGGATGGAGTGCTGGTCGTGGGTTCGAATCCCATTCCCACGATATTATTGGTAGTCTTTTATCGCTTGGTTTCGTACCACCACAAGCGGTTCTAGCAACCGCTTGTGATACCCTTCGGGGTATCACTCGCGGTTGCTTAGAAGCGGTTGTAGAACCGCTTCTGGAAGTGGTTTTGAACCGCTTCTGGAAGCCATTTCTGTAGTAGTGGTTTTTCATTAGAGTAATTTTGCATCCGGGTACGGGTACGAATCGGAAATTACCTGACCCATTTACACCCCTAGGAGCGAGGAGAAAGAAGGGAAGAAGAAAGAGGAGGATTTTGTTGAAATATAAATGGACTCTTAGTTTCAGTTGGTGAATTATGAAATTGCTTCTGAGAGGTTCTGTGTATAAATATAACACCCAATTGTACAAGAGAATCAATTTACAATCAATAAAGAGAGAAAATAGTTGATATCCCCTATATCATGTGTTCATCTATTGTGATTGTTTTTTAGGTATTCTTAATATTCTTGATTGGCATTACAATTGATCTACAATGATTAATTTATTATTCAACAACTTTCTCTTGTTTTTTCTAACTTCACCACTTACAGTTGATTACCATGCCACATCATCAGATATTTCCAAGTAGGTTGTCATGTCAATAAAAAACCAGGATGGTTTGAGACGAATGGATTATTTACATCGATATTGAAAGATTAGGGTATCATTAAGGCGGTTTTGTAGTTGATGGTGTAAATTGGACTTTCCTAATAGTTAAGGGAGGTGAGATGGACTTCTTCCCTTCTGGTTATGAAAACATGTTAACAAAAGAAAAGGGTTATGAAAACATGTTAACAAAAGAAAAGGTGTGAAAGACGAACTAAATCTCATTGCTAAGTCAACCGATAGTCCGAGACATGTTAAGCTCATTATCCATAAACAATAAATAAAATCCTTCACCAGTTCGTAATTTATGTCACTTCTGACATCTGAGCAATCGAGTTTTCTATTTACAACTTGCTGATCATTGCGCATGATCAGGGTTTCAAAAATCGTGGAAAATCGCGAGATAATCGGGAAAATCGAGCGTATCGGTGGGGTAAGGAAAGCAAAACCGCGAGGAAAACCGGTGGAATTCAAATTTGAATTTAAATTTTTTGAAAAATTTGGAAAAATTTAAAAAAAAGCTAGCTAAAATTAGTATTAATAGGGTTTTGTCATTTGGGATAAAATTTAGATAAAAAACCGACTTTCTGGTGCATTTTTTGAGCTAAAACCGAATATAGAGAAAATAAAAAATGAAAATCACTATTTAGTACCACAGTATTGGGCCGAGGCCCATTAGCACACATGGGCCCATTAGGTATTTTATGACTACCTCAGCCAATTCCGACCAGCATTTGTAATCATTGAGCAAGCAAACCGAGTGCCTGAAGCTCCCCTCGCTGCCAGTGCTGCCTCCGGCCAGATCTCGCCGGCGACGGCTGTGTTTTCTCCGTTGCGACGCCGAAAATCGCCAGGTAAGCGCCGATTTTCCACCGATTTGGCGCGATTATCGGTCGCTTTGCAGGTCTCCGGCTGAGATGCGATTAACTGTATGTCTGCTGCGATTTTCTTCTGATTATACGTGATTTTCGGCGATTTGTTGCGATATTGTCTCGGCAACAAGGTAGAGCTCGTCGGGGTTTGCTGCGGTTTTCCCAGTTTTATCGCGATATTCGGAGATAATCGGCAGGTAATCGGTTTTTTGTGCTATTGAATGCAGTGTAGCCTAAGATGTAGCATGTTTTGAAAAATATCTTGTAATAAGCAGCATATATTAGCATATAGACTGTTGTAGTTTAGTTATCTTGTTGATATAAATTATTAACAAATGCATTTTTGAACTAGCAATCTCATGTATTGCTATGTAATCCTGCATGTAATGTAATCAATTGCTATGTACTACACATTGTTGCTACCACAGTCAGTATACATTTACTATTTTGTATCCAGGGTTTCCTAGTGCTACAAATATTAAAAATATTAAGTTGATGTAGGATGCTTGTTGTGATCTTAGCTACCACAGTCAGTATACATTGTTGCTTGTTGTGCTATTGGAAAATATGTTGGATGTTAGATGTAGTAAATCGTATATGCTAGATGTAATATGTTTTGAAAAATTCCTTTGTAACCTAGGATGTTGGATGTTGTAAACCTACATGCAGTATATTTGTCAAAATTGCTTGTTGTGATGTTAACTAATTATTTGTGAAAATTGCTTGTTGTCAAAATTGTTAGCATGCCAAAAAAGTGATTAGAACCTAATTGTCAACAAGGTCGGTCCGGCGAATGTTGTGCAAATTGTTACAGACAATGGTGCGAACTACCATAGTGATTATGTAGGTTGAACATGGCATATGTCTGACAATGAAAGGACGATGGAACATTCTTTTTTTCTTGACAAATATTGCTTTCAAATGTCATATGCCATTCATACTGAGCTGTGAACTTATTGGATTGATATGTAAATGGTATTTCAAATGAATTGTTATATGTTGAGGTATTACTGCTGCATTACATTTTACAACTTGAGATTGACTAAAATATAGCAAATGTCATGCCAAAAATTTGTTCTATTTTTCCATATATATTCCTTACATTTTTTTTTATATTTTTTTTGCAATTTTACGAATTAGTTTTCTATCTCTACCGATTTTCCTGATATTTCCCCGATAATCGGTTCTTATCTTCCGATTTTCTTAGAAAATCGACCGATTTTCCTGCACCGTCGCTATTATACCAACCTTCGGCTTTCAAACGGTTTGATTCTAAATTTCATCCGGTTTTTCACGATTTTCTACCGATTTTCGCAGAAAATCGGTACCGGTGGATACTCGAATTTCCAATGTAAAAAGAGTAGGTGAACCCTGCGCATGATCATGATGCCACCGTTCTTTTACACTTCACATCACTTTCAACGAAAAAAAAAAAGAAAAAGGGAAAAAGACGAATAAATGATGAATCTCAACAGTAGGTTAGCATTAAGCAATGCTGATTGCTGAGCAGCAAAAGAAAAAAAAGATAAAGTAGAGAAGTTTAAAACAACAATAAAATAAAAAAGCGAAGAATGGAGTGGAATTTTTGGTTGCATGCACACTTAGGCTTTGTTTGGCAAAGCTTCAGCTCCAAATCCGTAGAGCTAGAGTTATTTGGCGAAGAGTGGATTTGGTGGAGCTGGGTATTCCTAGCTCCACTAGATCCGTAGAGCTAGAGTTGTGGGTATATTAAGAGTGTTTAGGTGAGTCATCTTATTTACATTTTAGAATAAAAATATAAATTTAATTTACTTTATTTTAGTTTATAAATTTTAGATCTAAGATAAAGTTAAGATCAGAAGTTCTGCCAAACATGACCTTAACATTCACTCGTAAAACTAACGTAGAAACTTGACATGGTGAGAACTTTACCCTACTAATGTGATTCCCCAAGTTGCCGCTATGTAAATAACTTTTCCAGCCTCCAAGAAACGTGTCCATATATTCCGATCTTCGTGGTACTCAATGCCATTGCAACAACCGCTGACAGGTAAGTATTTAGAATCATAGTTATCAAATTCGCTATAAATCTCGCGAATTGCGAATATGATTTGTTGAATTCGAATCGGTTTAGGTTATGGGTTTCGTGTTCGCAGTGAAAATCGAAATAAAAAATAGCGAACCGCGAATTCGAATCCCGTATCGCGACTCGAACGAACCACATTTTTGGTAACTATGGTTAGAACATAAAAAATATACATTAAATCAAACCAAAAGGCGTGTCAAGCATACTAAAATTCCCAAAGATACAAATATCCGATAAGAATGTAGCCATGTGACGGAGAAATATTTGTTTCTTCTCTCTTTTTATAGTGAATTATTGTTCAAAGAACTTAATTTGTGCTGCAGGCAAATAAAAAAAATCCAGAATCAAGGGCAGAAAACAAACTAAGGCCCTGTTTAACAACTTAGAATCGGGCCGCTTCTACTAGATTCTGGAAGAAACCTAATCAAATAGGCTAAAACTCGGAATGATTATCCTCGAATTGTTTCTTCTTTTTCCACTCTATGATCGAATCGGTCTTAACCTCGTTCCACCCGATTCACAAAATCCTACCTAAAACGTTTCTGCCAAGAATCTGGAACCGTTTCTGTTGCTACTAGAATTTGGAATGCTACGTTTTGCACCAGAGGCGGAGCTACGGCTGGGGCAGGGTGGGCCCCGGTCCCGGTCGGAGCGTTGTTGTCGTTAATGATTTTTTTTTTGTTTTTGTTTTGTGTAGTTATTGAATTTTCTATTTTAAAAATTTCTCTCGCTTTGAGTGATATCAAAAGAATAAAGTGTCAAGCTAGGTCGAGTCTCTTCCTTCATGGTAAAGATAGTTGTTATGTGTGAGTTCATTGTTGGCTTCTCCTTTTCATCTGATTTATTTTTAACATAAATATTCGTAATTATATTTGCAATGCATGCAGGTCCCACCTCACAGGAAAGCATCAAAATTTACAAAGAGAGTAAGTTTTACTGTCAACTCGAAAATATCAACTATCGCCTCATGTGAAATAATTAGTAGTACGTTTTCATTTATAAATTCTTGCAAATTACAAGTGTTTCATATTGTATTTATTATATACTGAACTTTAAATATCAATTATCAGTAGAAATTCACTTCTTTCTTGACCCCTCCTTTAGAATTTTCTGGCTCCGCCACTGTTTTGCACTCACAACTATCTGAAGGACTAGATGCACTAGAGGGATCATCTCTAAGATGCCTCCTCCATTAAATAAATAGATAGATACATACACAAACATAGTATAATAATAATAATAATAATACGCTCATCATAACATAGCAGTGCAGTTGAAATCGGAAAAGGAAACAATATACAAAAACAATCAGCACAGTAGGCAAGCTTAATTACAGATAAGCCATCATAAAAGCTCAACATTTTTCTTGGCACGTGGGTCTCCGTTACGGCAAAATTTCTCGCTGCACTAACCAGGTGGACCTAACTAATTACTACTGTACATCTTTGTTTTAAAGCAATGATATAAGAGACAGCGTTTAGAAATATATACAGTTTAACTTTAATAGCATCGACGATGTCATCATCATTAACCATTACATAATTTTCATTGTGAATTCCACTAATTTCCTCCAAATTGCCCCCAGCATTATCACAAGCAACCAAGATCCATGACCCATTCTTCCCATCACCGTTAGTGCATGGAATATCTCCAACTTCCATCTCTGGTTTTCATTTGAACAGAACTGAAAGATCTTAAGTTGGTAACACTTGGCAGAATGTAATACAAGTACTAACAATCGTCATAAACAAACTTCACAAGGTTTAGCAAGGATGAACTTGTCATGTTGCCAGAAGATACTTCAGTATGTTGACACAAACACTTGGCACGTACTTTCTCAAGATGAGCAAAGAAGCTTGAATTGTTGACTGCCGCTACAAGACAATTACGCAACTGCAACATAAAATCACATCCAAGAAAAACAAAATCAAGCCAACATTAAAATCAAGCATAACAATTATAAGCTGGATAAGGCATTTGATTACATCAAAATGATTTTCTAACTCTATGCTATTCATCTTGATTCCCTACCATGGATATAATCTTAAGCACCCTCTGTAATAGCATAGAGCGGAATGCTGACAGATAATGTGACTTGATACACTATGGCTATAACTGTCGACACCATATCTACAAAGCTACAACTCCTTGTAATAAGCCAAAAGATGACGGGGAATGGTAATTTGCGCATACTGTATCATGTCAAATTTTGGATGCATAGATATTTCTAACCAATAATCCTGTACAACAGTGCCAAATCATGTCAAATTTGGGATGCATAGATATTTCTAACTAATAATCATGTACGATTGTGCCGAATATATAGGAAAAAGGTAGCGTGATAATCGGCAAGAGTGTTGAAGGTGTGAGGGGCTCACATCGGGAGGGCAGTCCCAAGAGACACAGGGCGTGCCTTGGAGGTCGCGGAGGAGGGCGAGATCGTCATCGAGGCGGGCGCGGAGGAGGGCATTCTCCGCCCACAGCCTCCCCCTGTTGGCGGCCTCCACGGGTGGGGGCTTGGCGCCGTCGTGAGCCGGGCTGTGGCCGAGGCGCTGCTCGTAGGTGTAGCGCGCGACCTCGGCGATCTCAACGAGCGTGTGCGCCACTAAGGGGGGTGTTTTTTTTAGCCCCACGCAAACGTGTTTTTCAAATATACCCTCCAAAATCATTTGCAGATTTAGTTCTCACAAATTACTACCCGCGCTGAGAGAACTCAGCAGATCACCTACCACGCCATGATTCCTACTAAGCTCCTTTTGTTTAGCAGGAATCAAATCTACTAATTAATCACTGATTTAATTAATCACTTAATTAAATCACTAATTAATCAAATTTCTCATGTAATCATTTAATTAACTAGTCAACCGTACTGTCGAGTCAGTCCTTCCGAGCCATCGGTCCTTGGTAGGTGGTTGTCGAGCGGGAGTGCTTCTTGCCAAGCTCCCTTGGCGTGACAGGTGACTCGTGTTGCCTATCAAGCCTTCTGAGCTCACTGTCACATTTCAAAACTGTCCAGGAAATCAGTTTTGGACATAAATTGTATATTACTTACTTACGACAACGGAAGAAAGTTAAAAATAATATATGCCCTATTGGTTGAAATCATAAAGAGCATTGTAGGCCACTGGCCAAAAGTTTAACTTATAAACCAATAATTGAACTCATTAGAAAAGCCTGAGTGCAACTGTGACCCTATATGTCATCATTGTTGAAAGTAACGATAATTGAACGAGGGTTTTCTTCCTCATCCTCTGAATAAATATAAAAAAACGGTGAGTACATTTGTACTCAGTGAGATTTTTAGTGTATCACAAATTTATAAGTAAATACTTGGCTATGTCAAAGAAGATGGCTATTATACCAAGTTTTTTTTTTGCATAAAGCGAAATTTAGCCATGAATAACAATAGTTGATTGCAAACGGTATTTGTAAAGAACAGTTAACAAGTATGTAAATAATAAGTACATGGAACATATACATAAACCAACACACAATTCTCTGTGATTATGTTCTTCGATCCATTCCCTGCTATTCTTGGCATAAAATCTGGAACAAAAACTTTCCACAATTTTAATTTAATTTAATCATTTTATATTAAAATACTAAAACTCTAACTAGTGTTAACGCACCAAGTTTCTCATGGCCGCGAGAACAACTTTTCAAAAAGTTTTACACTTTGCAAGTGTGCACATCTTTACCCATAAGATATGACCAACACTTTTTTGCCTCTATGTTTATGCTTTCTTAGGCGTGTGGCCGAGAGATCATGACATGAACCTTTACATTACCTACACTTAATTTTGCACCATCCACGAGCTATCGCGTTTATCACCATTGCCATGGTCAAGCCGAGCTGTCGTTGCCTTGCAGAGCTGCTGCCTCACCGTGGCCATGCTGCTGCTGCACCAAGCTCCCATGCCGTCGCATCGGTGCCTCGTTGTAGGGTCGAGGATGCGCCTAGAGGGGGGGTGAATAGGCGTGTCGGGGATTGGCTATCTGGCAAAAGACCACGGTACCCCCGTGAAAAAGCTAAGCCCACCGACCAGGCAATACTAAAAGAAGATGCTCGGGAGAATGAAACGAGCATCCCTCCTTCTCCTCCGAGCATACGCGTCCGCACCTTTACTCGCAGAAGTACCAAACACACCCCCCCGAGCAAGCATGCTCGTAGAGACCACGACCTACTCAGGTGTTTGGTCAGAGGGCCCGGCGAACGCTACGAGGAAGGAAGGAGACAACCAATCAGCCGAAGATCAAGGGAGATCATACCCGAAATTCAAACAGCGCACGAATCAAGGACGGCGGGTCACGGATATGGATACATAGCGTGATCCCAGGAGGTAGTTGCCTTCTTTGTACCTATAGTCGTATTATTTAAACCCCCCCTGTAGATCTGTAACGGGGAAGGGGGACGAAGAGATAGAACACAATACACTGGAGTAGGGCTGTTATCCCGGCAGAGGGAGGCCCGAACCAGGATAAACACCATGTCCCCCCTTTTCTTTCTCCCGACCTTGGCATCGCTCGAACGACCTCCTTGGTGCGCACGACGGGGCTCTGTTGATCCCCCATTCAACAAGTAAGCTCGACGGGAGCCCGTTCTCCAATCGTCGACAGCTGGCGCCGTCCGTGGGGACGACAGCTTGATTCCCGTGCAGATCAAGATCCTCGAGGATGCCAAACTCAAGAGACACTCGGGACCTTTGCGTTTTTGACCACGTTGAAGATGACGACATGTACTACGCCGGCGACAGCGTGGCCAATGTGACCGATCCTATCGGTCACACTGAGTCTAGGAGCCCTTCCCCAGACACGGGAATGCGAGGACATGACCTCCATTCCCCAGACATTACCCTCGGGGATCCCGAGGATGATTGCGACGGGCTCTACGATGGCCTGGACATACCGGACGACCTAGAGCTCGACCGAGAGACTGCATCTCAAGGGGATACAATGATGTCCCCATCGCTTCCATCCCGCTCTCGTCAAGTCAACATGGCCGGGAGCCGTGCCGAGCCCGGGGAAGGGTCCTCGGACGCTGCTAAGTGCGACCACTACGAGGCAGCCAGACTCCACCTGGAGGCGTCTTTGGGAAAGACCCTCGCGAGCATTCGCCGCCAGGCGAAAGGGAGGCGCGCTTCCGCGGAAAGGGACTCTCGCGAGTACCGAACCCCCGATCGCGTCTCAGAACGCCGCCATAGCTCGCCACCGCCAATTCACCAGAAACGAGAACGGCTGCAGGCCTTGGCGGCGGTCATACACGACCTACGCAGTTTCCCCGAGCAAGTGGACCTAGAGGCCGTAGGCAAGGTCGTGGCCGAAGATCTGGAGAGGCTTGCCGTCGAACTAAAAGTCTCGAATCCTCCCCATGACCGGGATGCCTGGAGTGTTTCCCGGGACCATCGCAAACGCTCCCCCATGCGCTCGCACAGAGGTGAATCTCGGAGCCATGCTCGGAGATCGCCCCGGACCACTAACCTGATCCGGGAAAAGCCCCGGGACAGTTCCAGAGCAACCTCAGAGCGACACCTCTATAATCGCCCGGATTACGAGCGCTCTGAACGCTCCACGACCAAGCGGTCGTCGGCACGACCGTCGCATGAGGTCTTCTCTCGACTCGGCCCGCGTACGGGGCATTGGGTGGAAGACCCGCGTGGAGGCCGCTGTGACCGAGGGTTTCACCGCGAAATCCCGAGCTTCGGTTGCCAAGCCTTCACGAGCTCCCTCCGGAACGTCGCATGGCCGAACAGATTCAAGCCCGGCCACATCGAAAGATTCAACGGGACCCAGAACCCGGACGAATTTCTTTCAATATATACTACCGCCATCCTCGCCGCCGGAGGCGATGAGGGGGTGATGGCGAATTATCTGCCGACAGTTTTGGACGGAGCCGCTCGTACATGGCTCTTCAACCAGAAGGAAGGATCCATACGATCCTGAGGCGGCAGCGCCAGCGCCCGAGCAAATTTCGGAGAGCATTACATCCGGGAAAGGAGCGCGACACTGAGCGCTTTGATCTGACGGACGGGGAAACCCTGCGACAGTTCGTCCAGAGGTTCATCCAGGTCTGAAACTCGATCCCAAACATATCGGATGAGGCCGTCGTTCGAGCTTTCAAGTTCGGGGTACGGGACGTGCGCTTCACGCAGGACCTGGAGATCCACCCGGATCTAACGACAAACGAGCTCTTCCGAATGGCCGATCAATACGCCAATGCAGATGAAGCCGTCCAATGGAAGAAAATCTTTGGATGAAGGGAAGTCGCCTCACCTGGCCTAGAGACCTCGGCTAGCAAAAAGGGCTCGAATTCTGTGGACAAGAAGATCAAGAAGAAGAAGAAAAAGCAACCCTCGCCAGCCATGGTTGCCGCGGTGGAACAACAACAGCCCCGAGCAACCCAGTCGCAGCGCCGGGGGTTTAACGCTCGGGAAAGAGGACAACCACATAGGCCTCGAGAACGAGGCGACCAAGCAGACCAACGGGGCGACCTCTACTGTCCGCTTCACCAGGTGCATGGGCACGACCTACGAAATTGTCGAACGTGGACCTACCGCCTGGAGCAGTTTTACAGCGGCAGGGGTCCCATGCCGACGCTTCCAGAGCAGGGTGAAAATGGCAAAGGTAAACAGCCCGCCGAGGAAAGTGAGGATGACATGAAATACCAAGAACCACAGAATCACATAGCGGTCATCTTCGGGGGCTCCTCCGCCTACAAGTCCCGCCGGGACTTAAAGGACGCCGCAAGGGAAGTGCACCATGTTACCCAGGGTAAGCCTCCGGTGCAGCAGCTGAAATGGTCTGAGATGTCCCTCACCTTCTCCAAGGACGATTGTCCCCTTGGGATGACCAAACCACAGAGGCTTCCGATGGTCGTGAACCCCACCATCAGCAATACCGTCGTCGGTCGGGTCCTCATAGACTCCGGGAGCTCTTTGGACCTTATTTCAGCCAAGGTTTTGGACGAGATGCAGATTCCTCGTTCCAAAATCAAGAGTGTAGCCGTGCCCTTCTTCGGAATAGTCCCGGGCACCTCGGTCAAACCTCTGGGGCAGGTCGTCCTGCCCGTGACTTTCGGCGGCCCAAGTAACTTCAGAACGGAGCTAATCACCTTCGAGGTGGTAGACTTCGAGTCGGCCTACAACGCCATCCTCGGCAGGCCGGCCTTGGCCAAGTTCATGGCCGCCTCGCATCATGCGACGGTGCCTGAAGATTCGGACGAGCGGAGTTATAACCATCAAAGGGAACCACAAGTCCGCACTCAATTGCGGCGAAAGAGCGTTGGATATGGTCGCCGCTACCCACTCGTGCCACGACCAAGAGCCGAAGCATTCCCGGCCTAAACTTGCCCTCCAGCCTGGAGGAGAGACCAAGGCTGTTCCACTCAACGAGTCGGAACCGGCCAAGGTCGTTCATTTGGTATCTTCCTTAGATCCCAAATAGGAACTCGAGCTCATCACCTTCCTCCGGGCAAGGTCGGATGTGTTCGCCTGGGAACCATCCGACATGCCCGGGGTCCCAAGGGAGGTGATCGAGCACAAAGCTAGCGATTCACCGACAAAAAGCCAGTGAGACAGAAACTTAGACGCTTTTCCCCGGAAAAATAGGCAATCATCCGGGAGGAACTCGACAAACTCCTAAAAGCTGGCTTCATCAGAGAGGTCGAACACTCCGAGTGGCTAGCCAATCGATTAGTCGAGGAAGAAAGGAGGCAAGTGGCGCATGTGCGTCGATCACACGGGTTTGAACGCGGCATGCCCAAAAGACAACTATCCGTTGCCTCGCGTAGACCAATTGGTGGACGCAACGGCAGGGTCACCGACCATGAGCTTCCTAGACGCCTATTCGGGCTATCATCAGATCAGCCTATCGCGCGAAGACCAGGAAAAGACTTCCTTCATCACCCCATTCGGTACCTTCTGCTATACGACCATGTCTTTCGGTCTGAGAAATGCGGGAGCAACCTTCCAACGCCTCATGCAAAAAACTTTCACAGACCAAGTAGGTCGAAATTTGGAGGTTTATGTCGACGACATAGTTGTCAAAAGCAAGAGTACTTCGGGTCACGTTGTTGACTTGGAAGAAACTTTCTGTAACCTCAATAAGCATCGAATAAAGCTAAATCCAGAAAAATGCGTGTTCGGCGTAAAGGCTGGCAAGGTGCTCGGCTACATGGTCGGGCCACATGGCGTCGGGGCAAACCCGGAGAAAATCGAAGCCATTGAGAACATGAGGTCGCCCACGTGCGTGAAGGAAGTACAAGCTCTGACCGGAAGAATGGCCGCCTTAAGCCGATTCATCTCCCGACTGGGGGAGCGAGGACTACCTTTCTTTAAAGCCCTCCGCAAGCATGATGGCTTCACGTGGACGGAGGAAGCAGATCGCTCGTTCAAAGAGCTAAAACAGTACATCTCCAAGCCGCCCGTCCTCGTCACACCCGCAGCGGGGGAAGAATTGCTACTATACAGCGGCAACCCGCAGCGGTAAGCGGTGTTAGCGAGAGAGAGATGGTACCCAGCGACCTATCTATTACGTCAGCGAAGTACTTCATGGACCAAAGGAGCGTTACCCCGAGGTCCAGAAACTACTGTACTCGTTGCTGATGGCCTCCAGGAAGTTGCGCCACTACTTTCAAGCACACAAGATCGTGGTGCCAACCAGCTTCCCACTCAGGGAAATCCTGAAAAATCAGGACGCCAGTGGTCGCATAGCCAAGTGGGCAATGGAGCTCGCCGAGTTCGAGCTGGTGTTCTCGGCCCGCACGGCGATAAAATCACAAGTCTTGGCTGATTTCGTGGCAGAATGGTCGGCTCCGGCACCACCAGCCAGCGGAACCAATGATTCGAGGGAAAACTCCTGGACCTTGTATTTTGATGGATCCCGAGCATACGAGCGCTCGGGGGCTGGCGTCGTCTTGGTCTCCCCGGATGGAGAACAACTTCAGTACGCCATCCAACTACATTTCGCCGCGACCAACAACGCGGCGGAGTACGAAGGCCTTTTGGCCGGACTTCGGGCATGTAAATCGCTAGGAGTCCAACGGCTCACTGTGAAGGGCGATTCACAGTTGGTCGCGAACCAGGTCAACAAGGAGTATCAGTGTTCCGATACCTCAATGGCGTTGTACCTGGCCGAAGTAAGGAAGATGGAGAAATACTTCAAGAATTTCGAAGTAATCTACATCCCCAGGAAGGACAATTCCCTGGCCGACCAAATGTCTAAGGTCGGTTCCTCTCAAACCACCGCTCCGGCGGGGGTGCTTGTCGAGCACCTACATAAGCCCTCCATTCCCTCTGAAGAGGAGGCACCAGGGACCGGCGGTAGGGTCTCCTTCCTCGAGCAAAGTGCAAATTGGATGACGCCATTCATCCAATACCTTGCGCATGGGACATTGCCCGAGGAAGAAGCCGAGCGTTCCCGGCTAACAAGGCGATCTTCTCAGTACAGACTGATCGAAGGCGACCTATACCGGAAAGGCGCATTAGGAATCCTTTCCAGATCGTCTCTCGGGAGGAAGGCGATACCTTCTTCGTGATATCCACGAAGGAATGTGCGAGCTCACTCGTCTTCGTAACGCTTGTGAGCAAGGCCTTCCGATTGTTACTCTTGGCCTCACGGCCTTGACGGACGACGGTCAATCGTAACGACTGCCGAGCATGCCAGTTCCATGCTCGCAAAGCCCGTCAACCAAAGATACGCCCGCAAACCATACCGCTGCGTGGCCATTCTCGACTGGGGCTCGACGTCCTTGGACCCTTTCCCGGGGTCGAAGGTCGCAAGTATTTGCTCGTGGCCATCGACACTTTCACTAAGTGGATAGAGGCCGAGCCGTCTCGACCATCTCGGCCCAGCGGCCAAGAGATTCCTCCGCGACAATGTGGTAACTCGGTTCGGGATACCCAACCGTCTTATCACGAACAACGGGACCCGATTCACGATGAACTATTCCAAAGATCTTGCGAGGAGGTCGGGACCAAGGTCTGTTCGCCTCGTGGCACATCCACAGAGTAACGGAGCGACCAAACGAGCAAATGGGCGATTAGTCGGGGCATAAAAGAGGGTCTTCAAGACCCTCAACCAAAGACAAGCAAAGAAGTGGGTGGATGAGCTTCCCGCCGTTCTTTGGTGCATCGCGCACCACGACGAAGTCGAGCCACAAAGCGAACGCCTTTCCAACTCGTCTCACGGTGCAGAGGCCATTACGCTGCCCGAAATCGTCTTTGGGTTCCCCAAGGGTGCAACTGATCGATTCCATAGATCAAGAGGTTGAGCGCCTCGTCGACCTGGACCTCGTCGAAGCAACACGCGAACGGGCGTTGCTCCGGTCTGCGGTATACCTACAAGCTCTTCGTAGGCACGCAGCCAAGACAGTCCGACCTAGGGTCCTACAAACCGGCGACATGGTCTTACGAAGAGTTCAAGACCTGTCGAAAGCCAACAAACTGACCCCAAGGTGGGAGGGACCCTACACGGTCGTGTCTACAGCACGCCCGGGGGCTGTTCGCCTCGCGATGCCAGATGGTCGGGAGCTCACCAGCACCTGGAACATCGATCAACTGCGTAAATTCTACGTTTAGACGAGTACTCCTATCTCGCGCCCCTTGCGTTCTTTCCAATAAAACATTTCCCCTCCTCGTGTTTTGTTTTCGCTTTGTCGAACGAGCATCGTCGTCTACCAGCACTGCAGACGAACTTATCCGACAAGTATGTGCGCACCATTTCCCTTGGCCCCCGGCCGGATGCTCGCCCAATCGTTCACTTTCCACAGTAGCTCTTCGCTGTATGCGTGGTCGGGCGCGAGCATCCACTCTAAGCCCGGTTCAGTGACCACTCGGGTATGGCGGCTCTACGTATTGTTGGTTTAAGCTCGTCTACTCTGTGCTCACACTTCCCTCGACACAACCGACCTATTTAAATCATTCAAAAATCGTTACGACCAAGGCGACCCTTAAATTTTCCCATGAACAAACTCGTGCTCGCAACAGTGAGGGCACGACCTTTATCCATGGCAGGGGCTCCGTATGATAGGAACGTTCCGTCCCTTCTTCCAAGGATCCTTTGCCCGTATCTATGCTATATGCTCTTATGCAGGAACTTGTTTTCTTTTTCTGCAGAACCGGGATCATGTAAGCATATGTTGAAGGCGAACTTGAGAAAAACAGGCAAGGACCCAAACACCTGTGAGTTTGCTCATTTAACCCAAAAGGTTGTTTTCTTTTTTACAGGATTTACACGAGCTAAAAATAAAAGAAGAGCTAAGTCCTACGCTCGGCCTGAAGGGCAGCAAGCTCCTCCTTAAGGGAGTCGACCTCTGCCTCCAGTGTCCAAAACTTTCGCCGAGCAAAGACGACCTTCACCGCTATCCCGAAGGCGTTGCACCTCCTTAAGCTGGGCCTCTTCGCTCCGAGCTCGGCCGGAGTTCGGCGCACAGGTCGGGGCCTCCTGCCGCAACTTCCCCAGCTCCTCTTCGAGGTCGGCACACTTCTGTTCCAAAGTGTTCTTCGTCGTCTCGTTCTCAAAGAGCTGGTCCCGAAGTCCGGCGATGAGGCTCTTCGCCGACTCCAGCTCCTTCAGGTCGGCCTCGCGCACCTCAGAGACCCGACGCTCGAGATCGGCGATCTTGGCATCTTGCTCGCGATGGTACGCCCAGAACTCCTCTGCTGGAACGGCGGAGGCATCGATGTCCTCCATAGCCTTCGCAGCAAACTTGGAGCAAAAAAGAAGAAAAGGGAAGGAAGGTCAAGAATAACCCCTTGAAGATTGCTCGCCTCATGTAAAAAGTTAGAAGCGAAGCACTTACCAAAAGAGCCCGGCTGACCAGCTTGTCTTGGAGCCGCTGGCGGTCGGTAGCGCCAGCTCGGAAAAAGGGGTTAACCCACGCAGGGCCATCCTGATCCCGAGCTGGCACGTCAGGATCTTGCCCCTCCTGGGCACCTGGTGCTCCCAGGAGGGCAGCAACGTTTCCTCCTTCGACCAACCCCAGGACGCCCTGAGGATGGTCTTCTGCGTCAACAGGCGGCTCGTGGCCGCCTTCCTCCTGCCCGGCCGCCGCGCTCGAAGTGGGCGCCGCTAGCGCTTCGCCCCTTGCGCTTCCGCGACCGGAAGCGATGGGAGCTCCACGCCCGGAGGCGATTGGTCGAGGACGACCACCTCCGGCCCATGGTCCGCGGACGGAGGCAGCTGGTCGGGCTCGGCGACCACTTCCGCGGCTGGAAGTGGCTGGTCGATCACGGCCGCATCTCCCCCTTGGTCCGCAGTTGGAGGTGGCTGGCCGGCAGCGACCGGCTCCTCCTCTTGGCTCGCGGCCAAGGGCAGTGGGTCGAAAGCGAGCACCCCTTGACCATCGGAGCCCGTCGCTTGGGGCTCGCTTGCGCTTACCCCTTCGCAAGGGACCAAGGCCAAAGCTTCTTGGTCCTCATCCCCCTGCGGCTCTTGCTCCTCCGCAGCTGGAGTAGGTTCCACGTCCGCTGAAGGAAGCTCGGGCCCCGCCGAGGGAAGCTCGGACTCCGTTGAGGCCGCAGCTGGCACCGACTCCTCCCCCATCTCGACCATTACTTGGTCGACGACGCGGTCGAGCTCGGCGTCAACTGCAGAGTCGATAATCTCCTCAGCCATCTGACGGAAGTCCAAAAGCAACATCCGAGCTATCACGCCCACGCCGAACAGGGTGGGGTTAGCCCGAAGAAAATCGCAAGACAAGAACAGAACAAGAAAATGAAGTAAGAGCTTACCTTACGCCAGTGCGCCATCCTCCTCGGCCTCCTCGCTTCGGGCCACGGGCGACCTGCCCGCGGCGGCCTCGTAGGCCACGGCCACGACCACGACGTGCTCCTCCGCGGCGTCGCTGGCACGTGCCATCGCCGGGTCGACGTCGTCCATATCGACCTCTTCCAGCGCCGAGGTTGTTTGAGAGGTCAACCTCCTGCTCCTTCTGACCAGAGCATAGGTGGCCTCCTCTTCTTCCTCCTCCTCGGGGTCATCAACCACCCGAATAAGCTGGTCCTGGAGGGCCTTGATCTGCCTCTCCAGCCGCTCCTTGGTCGGGCCGGACCTGGCCTCCTCCTCGGCCTTCTTCGCTGCTTTCGGCTGTTTCGATCGGCCCATCAGCTCTGGCCTCCTCCGTTTGAAGTCATCATACCAGATTCGGTTCGCACCTCCGTGATCGGCGTACTCATGGTGTGGCGTGGGAGTCCTGGTCGGCTTCGGTAACCGACCGCTTGGCGCGAGGCGGCGAGATGCTTAGCGGCGTCGACCCGCCGACCTCTTGCGGAACCCTGGCGGAGTGTCGGCTTGCGGCGTATTGCGGCCTTCGACACGGCAAGGTCAAGGGCGACCTTCTCCCGCAAAACGAAATAGGGAGAAATAAGCTCGGAAAAACATGCCCTCGGACGAGCAGGAAGATGTACTTACGCGTCACCGCGGTCAAAAATGTTCTTGGGGATCGGCGATTGGGCATCGGCTCCTTCTCGCCGGGCACCGAACATCTCGGCGACCCTCTCGTCAACTTGATCCGTCCTCGGGCTGCGCCACGATCGAAGATTAAAACAAAAATATATAGCACCGATCACCGTAAAGCAACAATGCTCGAGAAAGAGGTCCAGGAACATACTGCGTTGTCCTCACGGGTGAAGTCATGCCACCGGTCACCTCGAAGAAGGGTGCTCGCGGCGCCTCAGGGGGACACCGGTTGAAGGTAAAGTCGAGGCGATATCCCGACCCGGTGAGCCCCATCCGGGCAAGCTCACCGATCGCCCCGGGCACCCGCTCTTCCTCGGGTTGCACAAAGCGGGCGCGCCGTCTCGAGGGCGGAGCGCCCTCCCCAAGATAGACCAATCGGGACCCTCCGCCTTCTTCTGGTAGAACCAGAGGTCGGCCCAACCCGACACCGAGTCCTTCAAAGCAACAAGAGGGTACTCGTATGGTCGGTTGGGCCGGAGGCGAAGATAAACGCAACCGGCGGAGCCATCCTGGCCGGTGCGGAAGGGGGAATAGACGTGAAAGAAGAGGCTAGCCGTGGGCACTACACCCACGTAAGCCTCGCAAAGATAGGAGAAGATTGCGAGAGAAAGGATGGAGTTGGGGTGGAGATGAGAGATCTCGCACCCGCAGAAGGCAAGCACGGAGGCGAGGAAGTCGCTCTCGGGCAGACGAAGCCCGTTAATGGCGTACAACTTGCAGGAGACGATCTCCGTCTCCCATGGTGCCGGCGCCGCATCGCTCCCAGGCACCCGACCCGAGCTTGGGTCGACGTACCCCTCGTCCGTGAGCACCTGGAGCCTCCTTCGGGTCATCTGGCTAACCTTGAAATGCGCCATGGCCAAAGAAGGAAGGGGAAAGGGTTCTTGGGCGCTAGGGCTCTTGGAAGATTTTTGGCTGAAGACGAGCAAAGAGACACGGTGTAACTCCGACCTCTCCCGGTAGAAAGGGTTAAAAAGACAGTGAAGGGACAGGTTAAAAATCGCCGCCTATCACGTAGCGACACCTGGCCGGAGAAAGCGCACTTTCTGAGAAACTGCCGTACCGTTGCAGGGAGGCTTCTCAGAGAAGGAACCGCAGAACAACCGTCTCCCGACGTAAAATGGTCGTGAGCCACGACCAAAAGAAATTCAATCCCCTCTCAAGTCTTCTTAGGCTCAAGGGGAAGTCCGAGGGTTCCCCGCTTGAACCTCGGGGGCTAGCTGTCGGGGATTGGCTATCTGGCAAAAGACCACGGTACCCCCGTGAAAAAGCTAAGCCCACCGACCAGGCAATACTAAAAGAAGATGCTCGGGAGAATGAAACGAGCATCCCTCCTTCTCCTCCGAGCATACGCATCCGCACCTTTACTCGCAGAAGTACCAAACACACCCCCCCCCCGAGCAAGCATGCTCGTAGAGACCATGACCTACTCAGGTGTTTGGTCGGAGGGCCCAGCGAACGCTACGAGGAAGGAAGGAGACAACCAATCAGCCGAAGATCAAGGGAGATCATACCCGAAATTCAAACAGCGCACGAATCAAGGACGGCGGGTCACGGATATGGATACATAGCGTGATCCCAGGAGGTAGTTGCCTTCTTTGTACCTATAGTCGTATTATTTAAACCCCCCCTGTAGATCTGTAACGGGGAAGGGGGACGAAGAGATAGAACACAATACATCGAGTAGGGTCATTATCCCGGCAGAGGGAGGCCCGAACCAGGATAAACACAGTGTCCCCCCTTTTCTTTCTCCCGACCTTGGCATCGCTCGAACGACCTCCTTGGTGCGCACGACGGGGCTCTGTTGATCCCCCATTCAACAAGTAAGCTCGACGGGAGCCCGTTCTCCAATCGTCGACAAGGCGTTTATAAAATTCTAATTGTGAATTCGCTCTAATCAACCCTTATGTCAAAACCCAAATAAATTACGGAAGTGTAAACTACGATTTTGTCAATTAAAGCCTAAATCATCTAGGCTCACTAGTGCACTAATTAAATTAAGTCTCTACACAAAAATTGCTATGTTGATCAAACAAACTATACTAAGCAATTCTATATACAATCAAGCAATAGATAAATATGCAATAATGTAAAGAGACAAATGACACACCGACTTTTTACCGTGGTTTTCAGAGACTGGCCGGTCTCCCCTAATCCACGTTGAGGAAATCCAACTCACTTTGGACCAACTCACTCACTTGAGCCTTCCACCTCAAATCCACTCGTGGTAGATTTTCACCCCTTCGGGTAGGTTAATCTCCAACCTTCACAAACTTCGTTGGGGCTTCTCACAAACCTTGAGAGCTCCCGCGCACAACGCTCCTACATCGTCTAGGAGACGGCAACCACCAAGAGTAATAGGTCAAGCACGCCTCTTGAACTTTACCTAGCACAACACATGCGCTTCCGGTGACTCCTAAGTGCAACACAAGCACTAGGATCCTTTGAGTCACACTCTAATTGCAACACATGCAATTAGTCTTACTCTTGAGCTCAAAAACCAAATTAAGGTGTGCAACACATGCAAATTCCTCTTAAGAACTCACAGTAGCTCAAACACACTTAAGAGTGCTGCAACAACATACAGATGCCTCCCCAAGGGGTCCTTATATAGCCTCCAGCCAAAAATAGCCGTTGGGGACTAAAATCCAAAAAAATCTCAGCATTTGCGATAGTACCATGAGCAAAAACCTCAAGCCAACGGCTATAAAACTAGTCGTTGCACAAAAAAATATGGTACTACCGCCATGTAAAATGCGGTAGTCTTTACTATATAAAGTGAGAGTTTCTTCCCACGTCACATTAATTGCCCTGCTTAATTGCCCTACGTAAGAAACGAAGCGTTAAAGATAGATGTTTGATCTTTAGTTAGCCAGCTTTTGCAAAAAACGAAGCGTTAAAGATAGATATTTGATCTTATGAAATAGTATTTTTTTTTATTTTTTTAATCTTTATTTTTCGTTATCAATTTTGTTTTTCGTAGCAACGCACGGGCATATAACTAGTACCGATAATGCGGTAGTACTAATGTGTAAAATGTGGTAGTACCATTGTTTCAGCAACTAAAACGGTCATAACTTTTTAATCTGAAGTCCGATTTAGGTGATCTTGGACTCTATGCAAAGCTTATCAAGAGGGCTACAATTTTCACCCTTTCCCAAGATTTAATCACCAATAGATGTTTCCAAAGAACATAAAAACTCTAATTATTACTCTCTTTGGAGAATATGTACCGGCAACTAAATAGCGGTACTACCGAACCGACGGTAGTACCGGCCTTTGAACCACGATAGTGCCATAATTTACCTTAGAGAAAAACACACTTCTATAAAATAACTACCGCTTCACAAAACCCGGTACTACCACACTTACGGTAGTACTGCTCTAACCACTGCAGTAGCTCCGGCATCTTAAACTCCAGAAAACACCCTCTTCTGGATTTTAACTACCGCTCTGAAGTAGTGGTAGTACCGATCATGCGGTAGTATCGACGCCCATACAACGGTACTGTCGGCCACGATTTTCAACACAATCTTTTCTCCAAAAACTCAATAGCTATTCTTTGAGCCAAAAGGTGATCAACATAAGATCACACCAAATTGCAAAACACCTTTGTAACACCTCTCAAATCATGCTCAAAGAATTTCAACCAAACTCCAGCCAATTTGTGAAAGCACATTTTGCAAACACCTCAAAGATTATTTGCAAGCACGTATTAAGCAAACAAATCCCGGATTCTATGAGATTGATCCTCTTAGCCATGTGATGGTCAAACCATGACCCGATCAGCTTGCAAAAATCACGGTGCAAGTCAAATGCTTTAGGATCCCGGACTCATAGACCTCCCATTTATTCGCACAACGAATTTGCAAATAATAAACAAGACCTCAAGACATGGGCTATCTCCCTTTTTGCAATACATGTAAATCTATAACCTCATGCAACTCCAAATCAACTCAAATGCTTGAGCATCCTTGTTTTGCCACACAAGCAAAACCTAGCTCCAATCAACCAAATCAAAACAATTCAAATGCATGAGTTCTCTAATTGCCACATATACAATTTTCTAACTCCATGCAAACCACTTAACCACAAACTTGCTTGAGCTCTCTCCTTTTGCAAACCACGTAAACTTAGCCCTAAGCAATGCGAATCAAACTTAAATAAGGATTTTGTTTTTAAGAACAAACATGAAGTTCAACGATTGCAACACGTGCAAAAAATGAACTTCATGCCAAAGCCAGCGCATTAGCTCGTCCCATTTGCAATACATGCAAATCAAAGCTACTATACGAAAAACCCAAGCATATGCTTATCTTATTTGCAACACATGCAAATCAGAGCAATATGCCAAAACCCAACGCATTATCTCATCCCATATGCAACACATGCAAATCAAAGCTAATGTGTGAAAAACCAAATGAGGAGAACACATTGAGGTCGAGTGACCGGATTGAGTTTATCACCATAAGATAAAGTTCAAACTAAAGACTCAACCCCTTTTAATAGTACAGTGCTAAATCTAGACACAAAGCTAGGATACATCCTTAGCCTATCTAGTTATACCTTTGCGCCGCCGCAAGCGATCCCCTTTAGGGCTTTAAGATCTTCAATCTTTTCTCCCCGGGGTCATGGTCTAGCTCCCTTGAAGTCTTTATGATCTTCAATCAATCTTAACTTCAAGGTAGTCACCCAGCTCTCTCTTCTTGTTCATCTTCTCTTTTCACGGGAATCATCACCCGGCTCTATTATCTCAATCACTTGGAATTAACTTAATTCATACACAACTCATAGAAAATGGTTAATTCAAGATGCATTGTTGCCTCAATCATTTGCACATTGCATTAACACATAATGGATGCCACAATGATCGATTGAGTACAACCTAAATCAATTTAATGAATTTAAATGTGTCTTGAGCACATGATGCAACCGATGCTTCATACTACTCATGAACTCTCCATTTGTCCTTAATCGATCACAAGAACACCATCAACATGTAATGAAATATTCTTTGATGATTAGAAGACAAATGAACTCAATTTAAACTTCCACTTAAATTGATATGTTTCAACGCATTGATCCTTTATATATGGAGTGAAGAGTATATTAATACTTATGAAACTTTAAGTTAAAGCTTGAAATCCCCCTAAATATGTGTATCTATGTAATATATGGATTGGGAAACATAATGCACATTTTGTGGTTAATATAATGGAGAATTCATACTTTAACTCAAATCAAAGTATGCAATGAATAATAGAATAAATATGCATATATACATTGGGTTTTCCATTTTCCATCCAAATATGAGACTACTAACAATAAGCTTAATAAACATGTTAGTATCATAAAGATTAGATTTGTCATTAAACAAAGATTAAGCATTAATCTAAAACCAACCACCAAAACCAATGGAGCTTGAACTTACACTCGTCGCACACCATGCCTGCCATGCGCTGCACCACCATTGTCATGTCCTTGTTAGACTGCTGCCATGGGCTGTTGTTGCAGTGCTACACCGAGCAGCTGCCGCGGCCGTGCACTGTCATGCCGATCGCGCCGATTGCCGCATCATAGCCTCACTGGCTTCGCCATGCACTACGTAGCCACTATGCCGTCACTGCCTCAGCCACGCCTGGTCGCTCTGTGTTGCGGCTTGCACCAGCCGCTGGGCCACACCATGCCATTGCCGCTGCTCAATTGGGCTCCGTCTTCTCTAGTTGCGATAAGCCTCGCTGCACGCCGCGGCTACCTTGATGCCATGATAGGCCACTGGCATATGACCGTGTGCTGCCCTGAGCTGCTGTCTGGTCGCCATCGCGAGCTGTCGCGCCACTCTTCCTCACTAACGGGCCGAGCAAGTGTTCAGGCTGACATGAAGCCATAGTGGCTACTTCTCTATCCTCCCTTCTCTCACAACCACTCAAACCAACATACATGCGATAATTTTTGTAAAAATGGATGCTTAGGAATGATGAACATGATGGTATAACATGCAAGATTTGATTCTCGGTTTTTTGGGGTGATTTTGAGGAGGGAGTGTGCAGGAGTTCATGATTGTTCTTGTTGGGATAGAGAAATGGCAGAGGGGGAGGCTAAGTGGGGGAGACAGTGGAGGTGGGGTGCTTTTATGCCCTGCCTCCCTCCTCCCCTTTTGGCTCTTTGCTAAGAGGCTTTTGCTAATGGTTGTTTTCTTGTTGTTCTTTTACTGTTGTTTCTTTGCTATCGTTTTTGTATTGTTGGCAGGGACTAAATAACACTACAACGGATGATGGGTGGGGCTATAGTGAGAATTGTTTTTGGCCATCTTGGATTTTGCCGTAATATTGCACCTAAAAACCAAAATAATTCATCTTTTGATCTATTGTTGCAAAATAATTTTTGCAACCACCCTATTTAATTACTATCGAAAATTGGGATGTTACACTCACCAAAGGGGCTAGTTTTACAAATTCGAACAAAAGGTGGCCAAATTTATATAAAAAAATTGAATTTTAGAGGAATAAAAAAGTGATGGCTTCGTGAAGAAGGGATTGGGGTTGTGAATTGGGGAATAGGTCATGTTCAGGTGGGACGCACTAATCCTTAGTTCTAACTATGTAGAAGAGTTTGGCATTGTTTGGAACATATAAAGCTTTTTTATTGTAGGATTAGTTTTGAAAATTTGTATAGATATTCTTCTTTCCTTTGCTTTTTGGAAGATTCCAAATATTAGCTCAAACCTCACATTTTCATTTCCTTTGAGAAATCTAAGGCAACATCTCTCTTTATCTCTCCTATTCTCCCTCTAATCAAGAAACAATTTCCTTCAACATTCTTATGGACAAGCCAAACAATATTTTTGTGCAATTCCTATATTATCATTTCCCATATAACTCCACGAGACATGACATTTAGTTCATGTGTTTTTTCTATTCCTGTATTTTTTATTTCCTATTTTTTGAAGAAGTCCTTCGCCGTGTATTAGAAACAATTATACATCATGCTAGTTCCAATTCAATTATTACTTAAATCGAGCATTAATAGACTCAAATTAATCTCAAGCTAGTACTAATTAGGCAATTGTTGTTAATCTAATCCCAAGTAATAATTATGCTCTCTCCATTTGCAAATGCATGTAGATTTACAAAACACACGGTTAAACTTTAAAATTTAAGGTCTCTTTGATTCAAAGGGGAAAAACAGGAATCCTATTCCTATGGAATTTTGCGTTTTAGCTTTGTTTGATTGAAAGGAAACGTTGATAGAATTTCGTGGGTTTGCTGTAGCTATTCTATGAAATCTCAGGAGGAGCTACTACGCGCATAAGTATGCAATCCATGTTGAGGATCATCTCTAAGGGATCATCTGATCCTTTTGATTCCTGCTGGAATCCTTCCTTCCGCATGCGATGACGACCCATGGGGGTGGCACCAGAAGGAGGGAGGAGGGAGGAGGTTGCAATGGTCATCATTAAGCCAGGTGATTATGATTTGCGGCTCTTTGGACTATGAGGCCAGAAGATCATCAAAACGAATCTACAAGGAACAAATCAGTAAGTTTTCGTGTTTGATTTTTTTGATTTTTTTTAGGCTTTGATTTGCCTGTGCTTCGTCAAGTAGTCAGGTTCTTTGACTTTGGAAGAGGCTTGATGACTGTCTTGTGATCTTTTTCAGCTCTGCTCTGTGTTTTGCTAAAGAAATTGGATGAGATCTATTCACTATTCAAAAACCTGTTTGATTCTATGCGTTTCCAACCTGCAATGACTTCGAACTTGCAATTGGAAGCCTCTGGTGGGGGCTCTATGAGTGGATTAGAAACTATTGATGAATCAGATGATGCTGGTGTGTATGATTCAATGACTATAACAATAATGATTCAAGGTGCCTTGGATGCAGGTTAGTCAGTAGAAGAATTGATGCTGGTAGTTCACTAGTTTTCTTCTTGTCAGCCAAAGTGCCTACCTGTCCAAATAGCAAGCCGCCATGTGACCTTCTCTTTGCGACCATGGAAGGGTCATTTGCCATTGTGAAGAGTTTCCCCTCCAGTGACTCGGTGATGTTCTGGACAAGGCTATTCAATTTCAAAGTTGTAACAGAAATCCAACTTCCAAGGCATAGATTTCAATTTCCAAATAATCATCCGAATTCTCTGCAATTTCCTACCACGAGTCAGTAAGGGCCCATGACTAGCACATCAGCCTCAAAGAAATTCAAAACTAATTTCGGTTTGCATGTTCTTTTCTCTCGCACTTGGAAAGATAAGTGCTGGCCTGGGACAACATCAGGGGACAGGAGATCCTTTTTGTCAGTTCTTCATCAAACTTCGAAGGTGGAGGGCACAGACCAATCTGGGGTTGTTCACGGTGGTGGTAGCAGATCGACAGTTCATGCCGGTGGTGGTAATTTTGTCGGGCAGAGTGGTACAGGTGGTGTTCTTGGTCAAGGTGTTGGCTCTGATGGTGTTGTACATGGTCAGGGAGGCTCCGTGGTGTTCTTGGTAAAGATGGCCCAGGTGGTGGACATGGTTAATTTCACTGAGGTCGATCTCAATGGCAACCGTGCTTCTCTGGCCATGGCTGGGAGCATTTCAGTGGAAGATATTTCCCCGGAGGCAATGGATGTGGTCACAGGGTTCCTAAAAATGCCATGGTGCAACCGAAGACCACAACTAAACCTAATGTGGGCATGAATGCTGCACCAAATTTGGTAGTACAACCATCTTCAACAGCCCCAATGCTAAAGCATTCAAATGGTGCAGAAAGCACAAAGATGTTTTGCTCCCGTTGTCAGAAAAGGGGCACTCTCTTATAGATTGTCAAGCAATGGTGTTTTGTGATATCTGTGAAAGTGATCAACACATTGCTAGCAAGTGTCCAATACTAAAATTACCAAAGTCTGTAGCAAACTTGTGTGGTTATGCGGTGGATGGTCTTGGTTTTTACCAAATCCCTTTTTTCAGGTAATAAGAAACCCCGAATCAATACTTACAAGGCTTTGATTCATATTTTAGGCAGTCGATGGAGTAATGATAGGTTGCGAGAGGAGCTTCAATGGGTGATTGCGATTAAGTGGCAATGGGAAGTCAAAGAGCATGATCAAAACTCATTTTGGTGCATTTATCGTCCAAGATAGACTTATTACGGTTGACAAGCATTGGAGAAGTAACGGTCAAAAGCCAGGTGTTGGGTCAAGGATGCCGACTAGAGGGAAATGAATAGGTGGCTTTAAAATTTTTCTACAAAAAAAAATACTAGCCAAAGTACCCCTATGTAAAAACCTTAACAATAAATAATGCAAAAGTGATATATTAAGATTTTAACAATTAAAGCCTAAAACTTCTAAGTTCACTAAGTGCATTAACTAATTAAGTCTCTAAACAAGGTATTGCAATCCTAATGACAAACAAACAATCTAATTCTAGGAATGTAAATTACAACATTGTAAATAAGGAATTGCAAGTAAAGCACAAAGAGACACCGATATTTTACCGTGGTGTTCGTGAAGGGAATATGCCCTAGATCAATCATGGTGATGATTGTAATACGTCTTTGTTCATGTAATAATGATAACTTTGTTTATCGGTTCCCTGAATATATGTTACGACTTTGTTCATTGGATACGATCTGATTGTGAAACACATTGTCAAGTGACATTATTCTAAACGGGTCCCTGATCCATATCATTACGAGGAGCGGTGATGATTTGATCAGCACATGTATTGGTTGATGGTAATGTTTCGCATACCATAGATATGGAGATATCAAACCAATAATGTGGACACATGTTGGAGAACATGGGTAGTCGGACAAGACCCACTCCGAGACGCTGTGAGGTGTTATCTCTTATAGTGCCATCAGCGTATAGTCTCGAGTGGTACGCCTATATGGTCCTTAGACCTGAGATTGTCATGGATGCCTAGCATGTAGACTTGTATGCTTTGGTATCATCAAACGCTACACCGTAACAGGGTAGTCATAAAGATGAAATCTGGGTATGCCACGATACATTGCCAAGGGTGTGATGATCAAGATGGGATTTGCCCTCCTAGATAACGGGAGAGATACCTCTGGGCCCCTCGAGTGGATGGATAAGGAAAAGCATACGGCCGTGCTAATATGACTAAAGAGTTGGTCATGGTTTGTATCCATCACATCGCCGAGTGAAGTGGTCGAGCTATCAACAAGGGTGGCACGCATCTCGCCTTGAGCTTGGCGGTATCGTGTGGTGAAGGGATCGGTATGTGAGTGTATCAAGGTTCACCGAATATTGATTACGTGCATCCGGGGTCAATACGTCTTGCTAGGTGTCATTTGTTGATCAATGAATTGGAAACGGGTTCGAATTCATAACCGACTTGCACCGAACCTAACGGGTCACACACTTAACGAGTTGGAATAGTTTACGGGTTTGTGCATGGATAGGATCCGCATTGGAGATGGAAACCTAGCGGGCTTCGGCCCACTAGCGTGTCTATAAAAGGGGAGGCCAGGAACAGTGCATGGCATGGATTAGAACCCTCACCACGTTCAGCCGTGGCATCCCTCCTGCTCCCGTAAATCCAAGGCGTGCGGCGAGGTGCTAGCACACCCGCACGGCGTTCTGCTCGATGCGTGTGGATCTTGTTAGAGGCGCCGCCATCCGTGGGCCGCTTTTGGTTGGATCTCCGACGACTTTCATCGGCGACCACGCGACGCAGGTCGGCGACCACGGGCGAGATCGGCGACCACTCGGACGAGGTCGGCGACCACTCGGACGAGATCGGTGACCACTCGGACGAGGACGGCAACAACTCGGTGGAGATCGGTGCCGATCGGGAGGTGATCAACTACTTCCTCAACGCGCGTGAATCTGCTTCCGCTGCATCTGCGCGACAAGGGTAACGATCTGTGATCCTTTACTTCCATGTGATCTTGGGTGTTCGTGGGAGAAATTTTGATTTTATGCTCGCGTAGCCTACCCATAACCCAACAGTGGTATCAGAGCCGATCATATGTAGTTTTGGATCTGGATCACGCGCACATGTAGATGTGCTGTTATGTTTATCACGGGTTGATTGGATCAATCGGTATTGGGGAAGTATGAGGTATGAGTTGGTGGCTCTACACGATCAAAAAGATTAGTTCGTGCTCGTTTCAGATTCGTGCCATGCATTACCCCTACCGGCTGGTAACACCATCGGGGTAGTAGCAAGTGCCGAACATATCGAGCCAACAGATCGAGATCGGTGTGGTCGCCACCCTCTCAAGGGGACCTCGCGCGATGGATCGATGAAGATCGATCCTATGGAAACCGAGACATTCGATGGCTCGGAATCGGCTTGATGAGATCAATCCGATTGAATTTCCATAGCGTTTTCATAGATGCGATCTCGTACCCCAAAAATTTTCTCTGGCGCTGCCGCACCATGGCGCTGCCCCTTGAACCCGCCGCTATGGCTAGCGGGACGCGTGATAGTCGACATAGTGTCCATAAATTAAAACTTGTTCACTTCCCGCTAGAATCGATCCAGCGCCTAACTTGTTTTGCGGGGTATGTTGTGAGCAGTATGGACCCTTTGTGTGTTTGATGCATGATTGTGAAATTCACGGCTGCGTCTTGGCATGTGATGCCTTGAATCCTCATGTAATTTTGCTACTAGCTGCTAGATGTAGTAGTTTAGTACATGTTCTTGGAGGCTTCAATTCGATGGCCGGGTGTGCAAGGAAGGTCGTGGAAGATGGAGATCGCCACGCCATAGGCCATACTAGTTCACGATCTATTTGCTTTGCTGTGATGATTTACCTTGCATTGCTATTCTTTCACGTCATATGTGGTGAATATGTTAATCTGATTGAATAGTTTCCCTCGAAAATTAAGAGTAAGATGCCCTTTTTCAATAGCTGCGTCTCTTGTCTTGTACGATGGTGGATAAGGTCTTGACAAGTCAGAACGCCACCCTCTTACTTGTACAATAGAGTGAGTGTAGCCTAACCCGTGCACTCACGAGCATAGTATTGGTTTGCTTAATCTGAGTCATCCAAATAGGATTTGGGACTTGAGGGCATCGATGTTAGGCGCCGGGGCATATGATGCCACCCCAACAAGCAAGAGTCCCATATGATGTGATTGGCAAGGTGTTGCCTACCTATGTCACGGGTTCAAGTGGTATTGACAAGTCATTACCCGAACCGTAGTGACCATGGATCTTGTTCCATGGAGATCGCGGAGGGAAAGTGATCTTAATGGAAGCATCTTTTATTAAAATTATTTAATAAGAGATTAACATGAACTTAGTGCTGAAACTTTGCTTATTTATGTTGTAGATGGCACCAAACGATGTTAATGCAAACTCTGGTTTTAACTTGCGATCGATTCTAGAGAGGAAAAACTCTGGGGCGAATTTTATGGATTGGTATCGAAGCTTGAGAATTGTTCTCAAGGCTGAAAAGAAGGAATATGTTCTAGACGGTCCATATCACGATGAATTGCACGAAAATGCATCCGGCTGGCGATAAGCGTGCTTATGAGAAGCACACTAACGACGCCCTAGATGTCAATTTGTCTCATGCTTGCCACAATGAACTCTGAGCTTCAAAAGCAATATGAGCACGGATGCCTACACTATGATTGTAGGCCTTAAGGGCATGTTTGAGAACCAAGCAAGGGTGAAAGATATTCGATATCTAAAGCATTGTTTGCGTGCAAAATGGTGAGGGTGCTTGTTAGCCCTCATGTAATCAAGTTGATTGGTTACATTGAGAGCTTGGAGAAGCTCGGTTTTCCTTGCAAAATGAGTTGGCCACAGATGTGATTCTCCGATCGCTCCTGCGAGCTATGAACCGTTCATTACGAACTTTCATATGAAACGACTGGAGAAGAATCGACCGAGCGCATGGAATGCTGAAAGCTGGAAGAGAGCATAAAGAAAGGCACAAATCATGTGATGATGATTCAAAAGGATAAGAAAAGGAAGCGAAGGCTATAAGTTGTGGTGAGGATAAGATCCAAGACCCAAAACCAAAGCCTAAAGAAAGGCCAAAGTTTGGCCCTAATGCTTCGATAAATGTCACTCTTGCAAGGGTTGTGGGCATTGGAAGAGAAAGCGTCTAAAGTACTGGAAGGCAGAAAGAAAGGAAAGGTTCCTTCTACTTCAGGTATTAATGTTATAGAAGTTAATCTTGCAACTTGTCCTAGGAGTCTTGGGTATTTGATACCGGATCAATGATTCATACTTGCAAATCGTTGCAGGGGTTAAGAAGGACTAGAGATTGCAAGATTGGCGAGTTGGAAATTGCGTCGGCAATGGAGCAATGGTTGCTGCGAAGGCCGTTGGTGTCTATCCTTGTCATTACCTTCTGGTTTAGTCATGGAATTGAATAATTGTTATTACATTCCTGCCTTGAGTAAGAACATTATCTCTTCTTCTTGTTTAGAGGAAGATGGATATGATTTTGTAATAAAGAAGGAATTGTTCTATTTATTTCAAAGGCTTGCTCTATGGTAGCGTCCATTGGTGAATGGGTTGTATGTTCTAGATCTTGGTAATGCTTCTATAAACAATGTTAATACTAAAAGACTCAAAACAAATGATGCTAATTCCACTTATTTATGGCATTATCGCTTGGGCCATATAAATAAAAGACGCATGGAGAAGCTCCATAAAGATGGTCTTCTTGGTCCATTAGATTTGGAATCTTTTGAAACATGCGAGTCTTGTTTACTTGGCAAGATGACAAAGGCACCTTTCACCGGCACAAGTGAGAGAATGCGCGAGTTGTTGGCTCTCATACATCTTGATGTATGTGGACCAATGAGCTCAATTGCGAGAGGTGGTTATCATTACTTCATTACTTTCACCGATAACTTTAGTAGATGTGGCTATATCTATCTAATGAGGCATAAGTCTGAATCTTTTGAAAAGTTCAAAGAGTTTCAGAATGAAATACAAAATCATTTGGGCAAGAAAATTAAATTTCTACGATATGACCGTGGAGGTGAATATTTGAGCCAAGAGTTTAGTGATCATCTAAAGAGTTGTGGAATTGTTCCACAATTGACTCACTTGGGACACCTCAATGGAATGGGGTATCCGAGCGGAGGAACCGAACTTTGTTGGACATGGTACGGTCTATGATGAGTCAAGTCGATCTTCCATTGTCATGCAGGGACACGCTCTAGAAACAATTTGCGTTCATCTTTGAATAGGGTTCCATCTAAATCCGTTGATAAGACACCATATGAGTTATGGAAAGGGAAACATCCCGACTTGTCTTTTCTTAAAATTTGGGGCTGTGAGGCTTATGTAAAGCGTATGACGTCGATAAGCTTTACTCCAAGTCGGATAAATGCTTCTTTGTGGGGTACCCAAGGGAAACCAAAGGGTATTATTTTTATAACCGGGAAGAAGGCAAAGTGTTTGTCGCCTGACTGGTGTCTTTTGGAGAATGAGTTTTTCAAAAGAGCTAGTGGGAGCAAGGTGCAACTCGAAGAAGTTCGAGAAATACCTGAAAATGCTTCAGCTCCAGCTAGTCCTCGGCAGGATGAGCAACGTGTTGTTGAACTGTTGATGAGGTGCCACCCACGGAGGTCCTCACGGGCAAGCCGCTCCCGAGAGGTTCATGTTCCTCATGACGAACAACGCGATGTGTTATTATTGGAAAATGACGAGCCCAAGGATTATGAGGAAGCTATGGTGGGCCCAGACTACGAGAAATGGTGGAGGCCATGAGATCCGAAAGTTAAAGTCCATGTATGATAATCAAGTTTGGAGCTTGGTTGATGCACGATGGTGTAAAAACTATCGAGTGCAAATGGGTCTTTAAGAAGAAGATAGACGCCCGATGGAAATGTTCACATTTTTAAGGCACGATTAGTGGCAAAAGGGTATAAGCAGATTCATGGTGTGGACTATGATGAAACTTATTCGCGATCGCCATGGTAAAATCTATCCGGATCATGCTAGCAATTGCATATCATGATTATGAGATTCGGCAAATGGATGTCAAAACGGCTTTCCTAAATGGAAACCTAAGCGAGGATGTGTACATGGTACAGCCCGAGGGTTTTGTCGATCCTACTAATCTTTGGCAAAGTATGCAAGCTTAGGAAGTCCATTTATGGTGAAGCAAGCATCTCGGAGTTGGAACCTTCGTTTTGATGAAGTGATCAAACAGTTTGGCTTCATCAAAAATGAGGAAGAGCCTTGTATTTACAAGAAGGCTAGTGGGAGCGCACTTGTATTTCTGGTCTTGTATGTGGATGACATACTATTGATCGGAAATGATATTCCGATGTTGGATCTT
The DNA here is from genome assembly GCA_036346355.1 of Rhipidocladum racemiflorum. Taxonomy (NCBI): domain Eukaryota; kingdom Viridiplantae; phylum Streptophyta; class Magnoliopsida; order Poales; family Poaceae; genus Rhipidocladum; species Rhipidocladum racemiflorum. The sequence continues at coordinate 14,930,988 of CM070573.1, read as the reverse complement.
TGCACAATCTTATCTGAGAAAGAGTTTCTCGATGAAAGACTTGGGAGATGCAGCATATATTTTGGGCATAAAGATCTATAGAGATAGATCAAAAAGGCTAATTGGATTGAGCCAAAGTACATATATTGACAAGATACTAAAACGGTTTAACATGCATGATTCCAAGAAAGGTTTCTTGCCAATGTCACATGGTGTAAGTCTTAGCAAGACTCAGTGTGCTTCGACACCTGATGAGCAAGAGAGAATGAGTCGGATCCCATACGCTTCGGCTATTGGATCCATCATGTATGCCATGTTGTGTACGCGCCCAGATGTGTCATATGCTCACGAGTGTCACGGCGGTACCAATCGAATCCTGGTGATAGTCAATGGGTGGTCAGAAGAACATCCTCAAATACTTGCGAAGGACTAAGGAGATGTTCTTGGTCTTTGGAGGAGAGGAGGAGCTCGTCGTAAAAGGTTACGCCGATGCTAGCTTCCAAACCGAGCGAGAGATGATTCGCGATCGCAATCCGGGTTTGTATTCTGTCTCAACGGTGGGGCGGTGAGTGGAAAAGTTCCAAGCAAGAGGCGATGGCGATTCCACAACGGAGGCCGAGTACATTGCAGCTTCAAGCAAAGAAGGAAGCAGCTTTGGATCAGGAAATTTATTTACGAGTTGGGAGTGGTCACTAGTGCATCCTTTCGGTGGACCTCTATTGTGACAATAGTGGTGCCATTGCACAAGCAAAGGAGCCTAGATCTCACCAAAAATCCAAACATATACTCAGGCGATATCACCTGATCCGAGAGATCATTGAGAGAGGTGATATGAAGATAAGCAAAGTGCACACGGATCTAAATGTGGCTGATCCGTTGACAAAGCCCCTTCCACAACCAAAGCATGAGGCGCACACAAGAGCAATGGGTATTCGGTACCTATATGATTGACTCTAGTGCAAGTGGGAGATTGAAGGGAATATGCCCTAGATCAATCATGGTGATGATTGTAATACGTCTTTGTTCATGTAATAATGATAACTTTGTTTATCGGTTCCCTGAATATATGTTACGACTTTGTTCATTGGATACGATCTGATTGTGAAACACATTGTCAAGTGACATTATTCTAAACGGGTCCCTGATCTATATCATTACGAGGAGCGGTGATGATTTGATCAGCACATGTATTGGTTGATGGTAATGTTTCGCATACCATAGATATGGAGATATCAAACCAATAATGTGGACACATGTTGGAGAACATGGGTAGTCGGACAAGACCCACTCCGAGACGCTGTGAGGTGTTATCTCTTATAGTGCCATCAGCGTATAGTCTCGAGTGGTACGCCTATATGGTCCTTAGACACGAGATTGTCATGGATGCCTAGCATGTAGACTTGTATGCTTTGGTATCATCAAACGCTACACCGTAACAGGGTAGTCATAAAGATGAAATCTTGGGTATGCCACGATACATTGCCAAGGGTGTGATGATCAAGATGGGATTTGCCCTCCTAGATAACGGAGAGATACCTCTGGGCCCCTCGAGTGGATGGATAAGGAAAACGCACGGCCGTGCTAATATGACTAAAGAGTTGGTCATGGTTTGTATCCATCACCTTTGCCGAGTGAAGTGGTCGAGCTATCAACAAGGGTGGCACGCATCTCGCCTTGAGCTTGACTGGTATCGTGTGGTGAAGGGATCGGTATGTGAGTGTATCAAGGTTCACCGAATATTGATTCTGTGCATTCGGGGTCAATACGTCTTGCTAGGTGTCATTGTTGATCAATGAATTGGAAACGGGTTCGAATTCATAACCGACTTGCACTGAACCTAACGGGTCACACACTTAACGAGTTGGAATAGTTTACGGGTTTGTGCATGGATAGGATCCGCATTGGAGATGGAAACCTAGCGGGCTTCGCCCACTAGCGTGTCTATAAAAGGGGAGGCTGTGAACAGTGCATGGCACGGATTAGAACCCTCACCACGTTCACCGCCGTGCATCCCTCCTGCTCCCGTAAATCCAAGGCGTGCGGCGAGGTGCTAGCACACCGCACGGCGTTCTGCCAGACGCGTGGATATCTGTTAGAGGCGCCGCCATCCGTGGACGCGCGCTTTTGGTTGGATCTCGGCGACTTTCATCGGCGACCACGCGGACGAGGTCGGCGACCACGCGGACGAGGTCGGCGACCACGCGGACGAGATCGGCGACCACTCGGACGAGGTCGGCGACCACTCGGACGAGATCGGTGACCACTCGGACGAGGACGGCAACAACTCGGTGGAGATCGGTGCCGATCGGGAGGTGATCAACTACTTCCTCAACGCGCGTGAATCTGCTTCCGCTGCATCTGCGCGACAAGGGTAACGATCTGTGATCCTTTACTTCCATGTGATCTTGGGTGTTCGTGGTAGAAATTTTGATTTTATGCTCGCGTAGCCTACCCATAACCCAACAGTTCGGAGACTTACCAGTCTCTCCTAATCCATGTTAAGGCAAGCCCAAACCTCTTTGGATAGCTCCACAAATTGTGCACCCGATTTGAATCCACTAGTTGTAGCTCTTGCCCCCTCTGAGTAGGTGAGCTATAATGTTCACAACTTTGTCAGAGCTTCTCACAACATCCGTTGAGAAGCTCATCGTGTACAATGCCTCCATACGCCGTCTTGGTGTCGGCAAACACCAAGAGTAATAGGCCAAGCCTTCTAGCTTGAACCCCACCAAGTACAACGCATACACAATGGTGATCACCAAGTGCAACAGATGCACAAGGCTCTCCCTCAAGTGCAACACATGCACAAGAGGCTCTCAATCCTTTTCTAATTGCAACACATGCAATTAGAAGCTCACTCTTAGCTCAAGAACCAAATTGGAGAGTGCAACACATGCACAACACCACCAAAGTGTTCCAAAAACTCAGCAAGCCCATATGCTAGCTCTTGGCATCAATTTATAGCCCCCCCACCACAAAAATTAACCGTTGGGGGGCAAATTGGGCAAAAATCAGCTTTTCTAGTACTACCGCCCATGTAGGGTGGATAGTATTGGCCTTCAGGCCAATGCCTAGAAAACTAGCTATTGCACAGGACACCCGGTACTACTGCCCATGTAGGAGCGGTACTACGCCCAATCGATAGTATCGGCCTCCACCTGCGGTAGTGCCGACCTCCAAAATCGAGCAACAACATCTTCTCTGGAATAAAGCTACTGACAACTAGGTCCCAGCACTACCGGCCTCCGGTAGTACCACTCAAACCTCTGTTAGAACCGGCCTCAAGAAAATCACAGAGAAAGTCCTCTTCTGGAAAATAACTACCGACCTCGAAGGGGCGGTAGTATCAACCAAGTGTACTACTAGCCTCAGGGAGTGGTAGTACTAGTTTGGCGGTACTACTGGCCTCACAATTGCGGTTGAAAGTTCAAACTCCATTCATTTGGTTTTGGTGTTAATGACAAACCTAATTATGAGACTAACCCTTTTGATCATCATAATATTGATTAGTCTCAATTGTTAATTAATGACAATCTTCTTGTGAGACTAATTCTTTTGTTGAGCTTAATTTTTATTAGTCTCATTTAGATAAAAAGATGAAAATATCAAAGGTACGCATTCGAATTCATATTATCATATCTTGTTGCATTCCTTGGATATAATATCATTTGCTCGTATTGAATATGAGACTAACTCTTTAATTGAGTATACTTTTGTTTAGTTTCATCTCATTGAAAAATGGAAATCCCAAAGGTATTCATCCAATACAACTCTATTATTTTTAGATGTATTTCTTGGATTCAAGAAAAAGGGTGAACTCCACCATAGTTTTACTTTAAGTTGTGCATGTTGTTTCCAAGTCCATACATACATGAATGCACATATTTAAGGGGAGATCATGCTCGATCTTGAAGTTTCAATAGTATTGATACATTTACCTCTTTCCATTTATAAAGGATCATTACTTTGAAACAAACTCTTGAGTATATATAAAACTTGTGTAGTTGTAGTGTACTCATGTTAATATAGGACAAACTCCAAAGCAATCTCGAATTGAATATGTGCATATTGGTTCAAGTTCAATTTTATATGTGCACACATTTATGGGAGTTTATCCTATGTTTCATGGTCTAAATAGTATTGATCCATTTTCATCACTCCATATAAATTGGATCATTACTTTGAAACCCATCGCATTGAGTATATTAAACTTGTATAGTTGAAATATACTCATAGCAATTTAAATTCAACTTAAATTGTGTTTTGTTGTTGTTTAATCATTAAAGAACTAGATTAATGGATATAGGTTTTTCATCATATATTGATGGTGTTCTTTGTTGATTAAGGACAATCAAAAGTGCTTGAGTATGTGAAACTTTAGTAGCATTAATATACTCAAGACAAATATAAATTTTAATAATTTATCTTTGGGTTGTGGTCAACCATCAAAGAATATATCAAAGGTTCTTGGGGCATCCATTATGTCTTAATGGAGTGCATTGATAATTGGGACAACCATATTTGTTGGACTAACTTTTTCCTTGAGGTTGTGGGTTTAGGTTAAGTACAACAAGATGCAGATTTTGGATGACATTATGTGTTGATGGTCATCAAGTCAAAGTTCAGGTCAAAGGATGTCATAATGTATTGATGAGCATCAAGAATAGATCCCAACAAGAAGAGAAGTTCATCATATGCTGATGAACAAGACGTGGACCCGTACTTGGAGAGAGGATGATCGTCATCAATAAAAAGCTCCAGGTGGATGTGCACAATGCAAAGGTATAACTAGCATAGGGCTAAGGATGTGTTCCCAATCTTTTACCGGTCTCGATGTTTGGTTGGGAGACCGGATTGCTAGTATAGGTTGTCGTACTATTAAGAGGGGTTAGGTTTTATAGCTTGAGTCTCATCATGTGTTGATGACGCAATCCCGCTTGCACTAGCTCGCCTCTTGATTTGGTTTTTGCATGGAGAAGATATTTGCAAATGTGTTTTGCAAATAGTTGAAGCAAGATGGTGTCCCTGCTATTGTCGATAATGAGCTCAGTTTGGTTAATTTTTTTGCTCCTCATCCAACTGCCGAACAGGTTTTTACTGTTTTAGGGTTGGTGGGCAATGATGTAAGTGATAATCTTTATGTTGCAACCAATCAAGATGGTGACAATATTCTGGTAGGAAATGGTCTAGCCAAGGAGAATTGGTCTGATGCAGTTCATGTCTCGGTTGACAATAGTGTAAGTGAAAAGTTGTATGCTTCTCCAGCCGATCATATTGGTTATAACGCTATTGTCGGTGATTATCCAAGTTTGGATAAGTGTTTTGTTTATGATCTAGTCGTTGAGCAAGAGGCCGATTCAGTGTCAGTGGACAATTTTGTTAGTACTATTGTGCTTGTTTTTACAGTCAAACAAGATGGTGTGAGTGTTTTGATTGGTCAGGATACAGCCGAATTTGATTTCTTTGAAGTGCACCATGTTTTGATTATTAATACTTTAGAGTTGTTGCATGCCGCTCAAATCGACAATGTTGTTATTACAATTAACTAGAAAATTAGTATCAATTAAGGATGAAAGCAGTTCAAAAACTGTTGGTAAATGGTTGTTCCATTTCCGTTTCCACATTTTTTACTGGTAACGGAAACAAAATCGAAAACCGCAGAAACAAATATGGAAACAGATAGTGACGGAAATGGATGTGGAACGGAACGGAGCGGATATGGAAACAAAAGCGAAAAATTTCACAAGAACATAGTACATGATCACAATATATATGACCACATGAACAATGTGACTCATTACACCTCTAAGGTGGACACAAGAATAATGTTGATGTTCACTGGTATCACTAGAAAGTTTTTTTCTCAAGTTTATCAGTTAAATGCTCATTATTTGTCCCCCAAATCACACCATCATGTCCTCCATATCATTACCATCGACATCCTCTTGCTCCATCAACTACAAAGATTTAATGCTCTAAAATGTCCATATTATTGTTCGATGTTCATTTACGATTTTATGAGATTTATCCTAGATTTTCTGGAGTTTATAAATATCATTTTGGCTATTTTTAGATTTATAAAATTAATTTATTCATGAAAAATAAAAATATGCTAAAAATAATTTTCCTAGGTTCAAAATGTTCCAAATTATTTTTGAGAATTGTTTTGGAATTTTTGAACTCTATTTGATATTTTCCATAAAGCTATTTATATTTTTGAAATTATTTTTATTCAAAAATGAATATAAATTCTTCCTTCTCCTTTTTGGGCCAAGCCTGTTTCACTTTCTGGCTTATTTCTGTTTTTAATATCCGGTTTCACTTATACGAAATTTTTGTTTCCATTTTCGTCGGAACTAGCTCTCCCGTTTCTGTTTCCGTTTCAACAAAAAATTCCCATTTCCATTTCCGTACCGGTATTTTTCGTTTTTGTTTCTGAAAAATGCTTCCGTTTCCATTCTTCTCTGGAATGGTTCAAACTTTTCATTCCGTTTTCAACCCTAGTATCAATGATTGTGAGGCTGTGGTTATTCCTAAATTGTTTAATGTTGGTGTTGTTCTAACCGATCATGGTAGTTCCATGTCCTCTCAGCCAAACATTAGAATATTAGTAAGGTCACAACAGTACTGATGGGGATTGCCATGTATCTGTTGGAGAGTGAGGTGACTGGACAAATTCTAGTCTCTTCCTTTCCGGATGCTTTTTCTGCAGGACCATGCAGGTGTGGGCAATTGAACATGCCTATTATGCATGGTGAGGTGGCACCGGCTAATTTAGATACAATGATGAAGGCCAAATCCAGGGCCTCTATTCACAACTTGGAAGCTTCAGAAGGTACTCTTATCACTTCTTTCCTTTCTTTTCCTAATAATAGTATATCTTCAAATTTGCAAATTGTTGGCATTTCGTTTGGCAAGAACAAGGTTGAACTTACACAATCCATTAAAGTCATAAAAAATTTAGAGGTGGATCGTTTGCAGGTATTTATGAAAAAATCAAATAAAAATCGCAGTGCCCATCAGGTTGCAAAGGATGCGGATCAAGATTCTCTTGATACAGCTATCCTCAATCACTTATGTGGTGATTTATTTGATGCGGTGTTGAAAATTGGGGAATGATCACTTATGTAGTGATTAGTTCACAATATATCACAAAACGAAATTCAATTTGGTTAAACCAAAGGCTCGGATGGGTCGCCCACCAAAGACAATAAAGAAATGAAAGGTATCTTTTGGAATAGTAGAGGTCTTGGTGACTTGGCTAAATATAGATACATTTCAAAATTAATTAACGAGCAACATATTGATTTTGTTGCACTCCTTGAAATATGCACAATGAGCAACGTGGGTGCACATCTATTGATATATGACAATTTAAGATCAGAAGTCTAAGACAAAAATTAAGGGGCTGGACTAAGACCACTAGTGGACATAACAAGAAAGAAAAGAAAGAACTAATTCATATTATTGATGTCATCGGTGAGAAATCATAATTTATTGGGCTTTCTAATGAGGACATTAATCTAAAATAGCACTCTACTCAGAAACTCGTGCAATTATTATGCAAGGAGGAAATTAAATGGTACCAAAGAGCGAAAGTAAAACATATCCTTGAGGGGCATAGTAATACTAAGTACTTTCATTTGGTAGCAAATCGTAAGCGTAGGAAACACATAATTTTCCAACTCGAGCAAGATGAGGGAATAATAGTAGGGGATGTACAACTTAAGAAGTACATAACCAAATATTATAAAAGTCTTTTTGGACACCCCCCCCCAGATAATAATCATTATTCATTGATTGAATCTCACCGGGATGATATCTCTCAAGTTTCTCATTTTCTATTATAGAGAATGACCTCACACAGGCCTTCACTGAGAAAGAAGTGAGGGTGATAGTTTTTCAAACGAACATAACAAAGCACTTGATCCGAACGGATTCCTGGCTGAATTTTACCAAGTATTCCAGGAAGTCATTAAAAATTATTTATTTGCCATGTTCCATGATTTACACAATGGAGCCTTGCCTCTTTTCAGGTTGAACTTAGGAATAATCAAACTTTTGCCACAACATAAAGATGCGAAGAAAATATAACATTATCACCCAATTTGCCTTCTGAATGTTAGCTTTAAAATTTTTACTAAGGTTGGCACTAACAAGATCATAGATGTGGCTGAAAATATTGTCCGTCCTACGCAGACGACTTTCATGCATGGTTGGCATATAATGGATGGCGTGATTATTCTTCATGAAACAATTCATGAGTTGCATAAGAAAAAAATGGATAGGGTCATTTTTAAGTTGGATTTTGAAAACACCTATGATAAGGTCAAATGACCCTTTCTTCAACAAACTTTGAGGATGAAAGATTTCTCTCCAAAGTGGTGTACATGAATTGAGAATTTTGTTAGCGGGGGAAGTGTTGGTATCAATGATGATATTGGCCCGTACTTTCAAACCCGAAAAGGACTATCAGGGAGATTCATTGTCCCCCATATTATTTAACATTGTTGTGGATATGATGGTTGTTATCTCAGAACGCGCCAAGAAGGATGGGATGATAAGTGGAGTGATACCTCATCTAATGGATGATAGGTTATCATTTTACAGTATGCAAATGACACCATTTTATTTATGGAGCATTATTTCGAACAAGCCAAAAATATGAAACTATTGTTTTATGCATTTGAACAGCTTTCTGGTCTTAAAATCAATTTTCACAAAAGTGAACTATTTTGTTTTGGAGCTGCCTAGGATTTTGAGACTCAATATACATAGCTATTTGGTTGTGGATTGGCCATTTTCATTTCGATATCTTGGAATACCAATTCATTATAGAAAAATGAAGATCAGTGAGTGGAAGGGGGTAGAAGAAAGATTTGAAAAGTGATTGAGCATTTGGAAGGGCAAGCATTTATCTGTTGGAGGTCGTTTAGTCCTTCCCAATTCCGTGCTTACCAGCTTACCCATGTTTATGTTATCCTTTTTTGAGATACCACGTGGGGTACTTAAACGGTTGGTTTTTTACAAATCCATATTCTTCTGGCAGAGTGATAACCATAAAAAACAGTACAGGCTAGCTAAGTCGAATATATTATGCCAACCCAAGGACCAAATAGGTATGTGCATTCAAGATCTTCATATAAAAAATATCTGCTTACTTAGCAAATGGCTTTTCAAATTGTTAAATGATGATAGTATCTGGCAAACTCTCCTCAGGAAAAAATATCTAGGGAATAAGACTCTTTCTCATGCAGAAAGAAAGCTAGTGGACTCTCATTTTTGGGCTGGCCTAATAAAAGTCAAACATCAATTTTTCGATCTGGGTCTTTTTATCTTCGTGATGGAACACAAATACTATTTTGCCATGATGCATGTCTTGGGAACAACCCCCTCAGTGTACATTATCCTCGACTTTATAACATTGTTGAAAAAAAATGTCACGATAAATGAAGTAATGTCCACTGTCCCACCTAATGCGTTCTTTCTTAGAGTAATTATGGGACAAAATTTATTGGCATGGCAAGCGCTTGTTGCAAAGGTTGTTGCTTTACACTTATTACCATAATAGGATATTTTTCGATGGCATCTTCATCAGAATGGACAATTTTATGCTGAGTCAATGTATACTTTCTTAATGCATCACAATGTTCTAATTACAAACAGACAATTATAGAAGCTTAAGGTGCCTCTAAAAAAAAAAATGGTACTTACATCATGATGTGATATTGACAAAAGATAAATTATCTAAAAGAAATTAGAATGGTAGCAAAAAATGTTATTTTTTATAACAATGAGGAAACTATTTAACATCTTTTTTTACTGCCATTTCGCACGTTTTACATGGCGCGTTATACATGCGGTTTTTAATCTATCACATCCATGTAGCATAACCAATATGTTTAGGAATTGGCTATTCGAATTGGGAAAAAATTGAAGGCTTACATTTTGGTTGGGGCTGCTACTTTATGTTGATCGATTTGGCTATGTTGCAATGACATGATTTTTAACAACAAAAAAAATTTGTTCCATTGCAGGTTATCTACATTTGCACCAATTGATTACGATTATGGTCTATGTCACAGCATAAGAATCAAGGGAAGTGGTGGTAGCGGAATACAATTCGCTAGAGATTGTGCTTCGGGATATTTTTTTAGTCATGGATAGCGATTCAGTAATAGACTTTGTGTGTGTTAAAACTTATGTTTTTTATTGTTATGACGTGAAACTTTTTTTGATAGAAAGCTCTTTTGATAGCTTTTTTGCTGAAACTTGTAATAAATGTTTAGTTATGTGCATCTTATAATGCAGATGTCGAGACATTTAATCTTTCATCACCTAAAAAAAATCTCAGGAAATTCAAAGGAATAAAAACATAGTCTCTCCAGAATCCTACGAATTCAAATCCTTTGTTTCCCAATTCCAATCCACTATTTTTCATATCCTATTCCTACGTCTCCAGAATCCTAGGAATTCAAAGAGGCCTTATCAAGACTAGGCAATGAGGCGCGCTATGCCACGCCGTTTTAAATAAGCTGACAGTAATAGCTGTTAATTGCTACAGGTCTATTGGGTAAGCGGTTTTAGTTAGTACAGGGAAACGTATAAAGAAATAGGAAACAGATTGAAATTAAGAAGTGCACAGGAGTTATTTCCGGCCATATGTAATCTAGGCGGCCACATGTAATCTAGGCGAGAAAAAGCATTGGTGAATGTTCTGGAATAGTATAACATACTTTGATACAATAGATGCATACAACAGTCTACTCATGTTCAATAAAAGTAACGCATAAAGACATGTAGATAATCATTGTAATCTGATCACAGAGGAAGAGAGAACAGTATCAGAGGTGGTTGATAACATGATTATATATATATATATATATATATATATATATATATATATATATATAAAAGCCTTTTCTGTGCTCCCAAGGAGTATATACTCCAACAATATGACCTCCTTTTTTTTGACAAAAAAACAGGAGGGGAGGTCCCTACCTGACTGTATTACTCATCAAAGTAAAGAACATGCAACAATAGGTGAGGTGAGTAATAACCTGAGGTTCCAAATTTGATATGGCATGAACTTGGTGGTGGTGTCTGCTAAATATATTTCTTGATTTCTTTCCATCTTCATCATTTCTCCCTAGTGCAATGTTCTCTAGCTCATGGATATCTGCCTGAGGAGAATTAAGAAAATAGCATCCCCAGGATGAACTGCAAGTTTGGGTGTTATGCTTGGATAACAACTATGAATGAAGATACTCTGAATCAATAAAAAAACTAATATCAACATGGCATTTAACCCAGCTTTGTTTTGCTCTTTCCTAGAAGCTAGAAGAGCCAGGTATCACATCAATCATTCACAGCTTAAAGCTCCAACTAAGCCTCAGTTAATTAGCAGAGCATATATTGCACCAAGCAGAGCACAACAGACAGACATGAAATGCCACGTAACATACAAATAACTTAAGCTGGAACCTTGACCACTGCCGCTTGTGTCGTGAGAACTTCTGGATTGTAAGGTCCAGACACTTCAGGTGAGTTTGAAAACCCCTTCGGGATTTTTGAAAATTGCTCATGCGCTTACGCATTGGGCTGCCAGACTCTTCTCTGGATGAATACACCACAGATGGCCGTGTGGACTGTACGGTGGCAGCTGAAGCAGCAGCGATAAATGCTCTCGCAACGTCTTCAGTTGTTTGCGTCAAGTGCGACGTATTGAATTTGAGCCCTTTAGATCCATCATTCTTGTCCACCATCCTAAATGCCTGGTAGTCATGCAAGCAAGGAGATTGTCATTTCAGTAGTGTGTACAGCATCAGGAAGAACAATCTATATCACTGAAGCACTAAGGCTAGCAAAAAGTGGCATTCTAGATTATCACGATCCAGTGGTAGCATCTACCCAACATGTCAATCATGTTTTCATCATTGAATCACCAAAATTGAATCGAAGTAAACCTACGATGTATGATCTACAGAACCGGGTTTTTCACTTCTAATAGCACCCAAATTAGTGGCATCAACCTTCTGTGGAAACAAACAGGCTTGTACCTCACTCTAATATCCAACCAGAAAGCCACCAAACAACTCACTCAGTAAACATTGCACTTTTCCGGAGGAATCACTAAAGAGCAGATGGCGGAATCTAAAAAGTAACATCAAATCAAACAAAACAGGATACGATTATTGATTTCTCTAATCTCTATCTATAAAGTAAGGAAGTATCACGAAGCGTCTCTTGTGGCGATGCATGCCCATAAACCATTCTGAGAATAGAAATCCGCACAAACCAGTCACTCGATCTCAGACTTTTACCTAAAACTGGACGATGTAGCCCATGAAAATTAGTGTTTGGCTATATTAAACCACATCGCTCAAACAAAAAGAAATTCGTGAAGTGTCAAAAAGGAATAGGAAAATAGCACAGTCCAAACCGCCAGATGCTTTCAGAAATTAAAAGCAGAGGAACACGTTGCAGCTTGCCTGCCGAAGAGTGCAAAAAAGGAACACGGATCCGATAACAAGATGATGAACAATCTGGGGGAAACGCCAGCAAAACGGCAATCGCAGGCAAAACCGGCACCCAGGCAAAACTAACGAAGAGAAGAGGCCTACACCCAAAGGGGGGAAAAGCACACACACTGTAAATAGATAGGCCCCTAAACAAAGAAATTAGAAGGAGGATCGAATAGGAATGAGGGAAATGCGGAGAACAAACAGGAACGGGGGAAATGCGGAGAGCGAACAGGGATTAGAAAAGGAACCGAATAGGAATGGGGGTAAACGAAAATAAACCCAAAATCACGCAACAATCCAATCAGGGAGGAAACCTAACCAAGAAAAGATGGCAAGAATGGAAGAAGAACGCAAGATTAGGACAACCCAAGGCTCCTACCACCGGAGACAACACACGACAGGAAGAGCGGACAAATCAAAAGAAAGCAAAAAACGAAGAAGAACAAGGAATACGCAGCGAACACCGGGACAATCGACGAAATCAACACGCCTAGAGCACGGAGAAAGAAGATCCACGGCGCGACATACTGCGGGCGGAGGAAAAAATGGGAAACACACAGGACAACGGCAACCACAATAGGTCGCGAAACGCGACTATGTACAACGGAGAGGCAGCCCTCGAGGAGCCCGAGCCAACCAGGGGCCTGCCGTACCACCGGCGGGCGACGCCCGAGGGGCGGAGGGCACGACGAAGACCGGCCACATCGGACGAAGAAACTAAACCGGGCCGACGGAATCGACGCCGAAGAAACACCCGAACGCATCCCACGCAGGCACACGTAGCGAAGCACGCTGCGGAGCCGCCCCGCATTAGGCCGCCTCTGAGGGGGGGAAACGCAAAAATAGAGACGTGGACACTGCGGGAAGCCGGCAATTAGCGGAGTGAGAAGTCGTCATTGCAGTTGCAGAGAACCCTGTACTTTAGATACAATGCAATACTGGTAGAATCTTGGCTCTAGCACGGTTCCGCCACCATTTGATGATGACGATGGGTAGGACATGGAAGGGCGAGCTGCTTCCCTGAATAGAGTTAGTGACCTAGTGTTGTACCCAGGTACATAGATGCAGTCTGCAATCCCATTTGCTATACATTATTTGTACAATATACGCCAGCTACCACAATACTAAGCACAAAATTAGACAAAAACTAACGAACCCCGTCAGTCCCTAGTCGATACTGTGCCATCGATCATTTACAGCAGCTCATACGCTTCTCTGGTACCGAGATTTCAGAGAAACCGCGCCCTTCTCTTCGTTAAGAGCCTTCGGACCAGCAGAATCAGAATCTCCACTGCTTGGCCAGACTAGATGGATCAGCTGCTGCTGATATGTGCTTGTGTTGTCGCATACTCCGAGCCTGATGACAAACGTAGCCGTGCAGCCTCTTCCTGTTCCTTCACTATCCAGCCAGATGTTCCCTCCCATCAGACTAACAAATCTGCATAGCATTTTTCAGAGAAGTTGCCAAGTCTTAGAATGAGCTTGACAACTAAAATATTTGTGTGTTGCTTCAAGAGAAGCCGAGTTACCAAATCCAAGACCACGTGGAAGGAAAGTAGCAAGGGGAAGGAAGTGCGATAGTAAACTACCTCTTGCAAATGGCAAGGCCAAGACCACTACCACTGTATCCTCGGTTTACTCCAGGTTGAGTATGAGCAAATTTTGAAAATACATGAGGTAGATCCTGAGGGCTAATGCCACACCCTGTATCTTTTATCTGCAAAAGAAAGGTAATAGAGACGCTGTAAAACAATCAAGAAAATAGGTGGACAATTAACCGATTATACATACATTGTAGTTAGACTGTTTTATCAACTAGTTATCTGGAAAACTCTTGTCATGTGTCGGTGACATGTTCACAATCTATAGGCATAAAACCATTTTTTCCCCAGCTCTACTCTCAGGAACACTGTTATCAGCTAAACCAGAGTTTTAGTATTGTAAGTATGTGTTCTTTTGTGATGAATGGTATGACTACATGCTGTGATATCTTAACTTGGTTCTTGTAGAGTTGATGAGATTACGGATTGGTTTGGGTTCCTTGTCTCATGTGCTTTATGTTTCCATTTAATGCTGTGCATTTTTTTTAGCTTTTTGCTATTGCGATTTAGGTCTCCCTTTGGCGTAGTTCCACCAAGGCAACTCAAGCATGATCTGACAGTCAAGGGAGGCCACAATGGTGTAAAGGGAAATGAAAAAACATGCGTTTGACCTAGACAGCAGCAAAGCAGCAAGTCATATCGACAACTTGACAATGATGAGATGGAACAATCCAGCCAAGCTTTATGATGCAGCACATGCTAGTGACCAGTAATGGCCAGAAGCAGATGATTTCATACATGCATGAACACGTTGAGAAATGGTTTTCTCATATGATTGTGAAGGTGCAAGATGCATTGAAGACTTGAAGTGTTCTGTATTTAAATCTGACTAATTTCTGGATCCTATGGTGAGAACATGAGCTCATACCCTTGCCAAGGCATATCATTCACACAAGTCCTTAGAATTATTACCTGAACTTTTAAATAGAAATGGTCATCACTTGCAGCTGGATGAAAATCTGGGGTTCTGAACTCTCTTAAACAATCAGCCTTCACAACTGAAGCTAAAAGTGTGATGTGGCCCTCCTTGGTAAACTTAACAGCATTGCCGGAGATATTCAGAATAGTTTGCATTAGCCTCTTTTCATCGCCAACGGCGCATAATGGCAAATCTGGTGCCAACATAACTGATACAGACAGTCTCTTGATAGCTGCGATTGGTTTGATGAAACTCATCACCTGTAAGACCAAATAAAATATTCAGGCAAGTGCACTATGCTTACAGACATTAGACAACCAGAAAGGATAATGTTGCAGACCTCTTTGAACACAGCATGAAGATTGAATGCCCGAATCTCCAATTCAAAGCTACCATTCTCAAGTTTGGAAAGATCTAACACATCGTTGATGAGTGTTGCTAAAAGATTGCTGCTTTTCAATACCGTTTCCACCATTAGACGCTGCTCAGGAGTGAGTTCAGTTTCCAAAAGTAAGGAAGAAAGGGCTATTATTGCATTCATTGGTGTCCGCATTTCATGATTCATAACAGCTAGGAAATCATTGCGAGCACGGATGGCCATTTCAGCCTCTTGCCGAGCTAAATCCAGGGCAACATTTTGTTCCATTAGTAAATCACGTGCACGCATGGACTCTTCAAGAATAGCTGCATGAGAGAGTGCAACTGCTACCTGAAGAAAAAACATGAAAAAAAATAAAAGATCAGCTTACAATATCGTTTCATAATATGTATTAATGTTAGATGAACCTGTAGTTATCTTAGTACCTTATTTCTTAAAAAAAGCACTGAAATTGGTAAAGCAGTAGGGGAATCACTTTTATCTTGCTAGTTGGTTTCAGTATCATATGTTTTCATGGAGGAAAAAAATATTCCTAGAATGATCTGATGATATTTGCAGAAGCCCCTGAACTACTCGTCGTTGAATCATACTTGTGAATACAATTCACTTTTCAGTTGAAGGGTAGAAAGATCATGAGCATATGACTTTGAAAAGATATTAAAAATCAGTTTTTCACTCCTATGAATATCTATGTTATAAATAACCATAACAAAAGAAAGAGCAGTAACCTGATCGGCAACGACCTCCACAAGCTCCAACTCATGCACATGCCAATTCCTTGCACTATCAGATGGAAGCATCAGAACCATAATTGCATAGCTTTTTGCTGAAAGCTCAGGCCAATCATTTATCTGGAAGTTTGAAAGATGTAGAAGAGGTACTCGCACTGCAGCAACTTCTGGTGGAACATATCTTCCTGTAAGAGGTCGAATACGTGCCAAAGGAGATGTGTGGGGGATTATAATTGCTCGATTGCTACTGAACACTTGATTGACAACAGGAAGATTAATTGATATAGATGAGCCAACAGTAATCTGGTGGCACAGAGTATGAGAAAGCTGAAGACTTGAACCACTTCGTGATGGCATCCACAGGGCACATTCTTCTAGACCCAAGGTCCTTCCTAGCTCAACAAGAGTAGTATTTAAGATCGTATGCCTATCAAGTGTGCTTCTGATTTCATGAGTGAGCATCCTAACATGTCTCCCGGTCTCTTCCTGTGTCCTTATCAAGCCCATCTCCTTATCAAGCTCTTCAGCTTTGTTCTTCAGGAACAGTTCCCTTGTTTTCACACTCAGCAGGTCAGGGATGATATGAACAAGCATCAAAGCTGTTGCACATGACACAACAGCCGTCGAAACCTTTGCTACTGTCATGACCATAGCGACAGTTTTCGTGTGTGTGGTGAAAGTCCACAGGTTTATGAGATGGGTTGCTCCACAGAGGACTATAAACGAACCAAACTGGATCAAAACCCATCTGTACGGGAAGAAAGACGACTTCTTCACGAAATAAATCAGCTCCAACGGGATTGAGAAATACGCGAGGGCTATGAAGAAGTCAGAGATGTACTGATACTTGATGAGGAGCTCATCTGTCGGCCATAGCGGCTCGATGCAGTCACATCCCTCCATCCCCAAAGCCTTTTACTTTGCATCAGTTCTCACAGCATTCCCTACAGAAGAACAAACATATATTTGAGCTGTCGCCTCCAACACAATCATATTCATACCTAACCCTTGAAGAGTTAATATCGTTTTGTGCTTTAAAAGAACAGGAAACACGTAATAATTAAGAAATTGCGGCAGCAAGCCGGCCATGAATACACCGAACATACTAGCAGAGCATGCAAATCCCACGAGATGAACCAATCACCATATCAATTGCCGTCTCCAAGCGGCCCTAGTCCCCCATTTTACATCTAAAGGAGGATTCAGTGCTCCCACGCCCCCATGTTAGCACAGCATGCCATCCCAAAATTACTTCCCCTTTCCCCATTCCAGCAGCACAGCACGACCCGCCAAGGATGCCAGCAATCAGAACCGAGAAAGCTCATAAACGCAGCAGCAAGCTGCCGCGCCTCCGATGCCTACCCTAAAAAAGCCTCTCCTCTTAGCCGCCAGTACCCACCGCTGCTGCCCCCCGATCAAGCCAAACATAGATGACGAAAAGAAAGCCCCAGATCTGAACGGGGTACGCCAAGAAGAGAGCACGAGCAGCGGTACCTCAGGCGGCGTCGGCGGTGGGGGGAGGCGACGGCTGCCGAAAGGTGGGGGAAAGGAGAGGCGAGGAGGGAGAGGGAAGGGGAAGCCAGATGCGCAGGCAGACAGACAGCTAAGCCAGTCAAGTCCACCACCACCACCCGGAAAGGGAAAACAAAAGGAAGGCAAAAAAAAAAGTCCAACTGCGGCTGGTGCTAAACTGCTAAAACTAGCCTCGCACGCACCCTCGGTCTTTTCTTATTCCCCTCGCTTTTTGTTCGTCTCCACGGCCACCGCTGCCGCTAAGCTGCCGCCCCTCCGGTCCCGTGCCAAACGTCCGCGGCTACGGCTACGAAGCCGACGACGGTCGGGCCAGCGCGGGGCTGCGGCAGCGAGCTAGCGTGTGGGCGTGTTCACGCGGGATGGCAGCGATGGCGGCCGCAGTGTGGGGGAGGCGGTGGTGTTGGAGGCCTTGGGGCTACCGTGCGGGCGGTGGGAGGGTGTGGTGAGGGCACGATCGCCGTCGCCGGCGTCAAGGGGATTGGCCGGATTGGAGCTTGTATGATTTGGATGCCAGGTTCTGTTTTTTGTGGTCACGGGAGGAGGGTGTGCAAAGTGCAATGCGGCAGACGGTTCCGGGGAAAGACAGCAGGCTGGGTTTTCAGGGTTAGAGATCTTTACTATTCTAAAGCAGCAGTTAGTGACGGCAGTGGTTCGTTCTTCTCACGTTATTAATTGCCGTTTAATTGCTCTGTTTAATTGCCCTACTTAATTGCTCTGCTTAATTGCCCTACGCAAAAAACGAAGCGTTGCTTTAATTAGCCAGCTTTCGCAAGAAACGAAGCGTTAAAGATAGATGTTTGATTTTGTGAAATAATTTTTTTATTTTTTAATCTTTTATTTTTCGTTATCAATTTTGTTTTTCGTAGCAACGCACGGGCATGTAACTAGTATAATTTAATTAGCAATTCTTATGGTAGAGACATAATTTAATTAGTGTACTAGTGAGCTTAGTTGATTTAGGTTTTAATTGTCAAAATCTTAGTTTACGTTTCTGCAATTATTTTAGGTTTTGACATAGAGGTAATTAGAGTGTAAAGTGTAATCATCGAGTAGAGAATTTTTATAAATGTCTATTCACCCCTCCTCTAAGCGCATCCTTGACCCTACACTCGCCCGCGCCTCACACGACCTGCGCTGCTGCCGGGGGGAAGAGGGAGAGGGAGGGCCCCGGGAGCAGTATGGCGGAGCTGGGGGAGGAGGGAGAGGGAGGGGCGTGAACGCGGGGTGGCCGGAGCCAGGGGAGGAGGGAGGCGTTGGGCATAGGAAGGAGGGCGGCCGGGCGGGGGAGCCGAGGGGAAAGGGGCCGGGCAGGGGAGACGACGGGAAAGAGGGGCAAGGCATAGGAGCCGAGGGAAATGGGGCGAAGGGATAATAAAAGGAGGGAAAGAAATAAAAGGGTAGGGGAAAATATGTGAAAAAAAAGGGAAAAGAGGAAAGAAGAAAGAAAGAACAAAATCAAATTATGAAAATTCAAATGATTAAGTAATTCAATACATATGACAGACTACAGTCAGATTTAATATGATCATTGAAAGTATGCGCCTAATATTATTGGAAAAAATCAAAAGTAAAGTGTGCCCTATAAAATTTGGTGGAGGGAGTAGTTCACAGGGAAGGCTGTTGGCCGACATTGTTTCAAGAGAATAGAATCTAGGGGATGCAGTGCCATGGCATTGATTTTTCCCTTGCTCACTCTCTCTCAGTAACCTTGTTCAGTAGTCAGTACTCGTGACCTTGCTCACTCTCACTCTCTCATTCCCTCTTTCTCCCTCCGACATGGAAGAAGATGCTTATCATGGGGCGAGAAAGCTGGTGGTGAGATAGAACTAAAGCTAGACCGTGACACTATGAAGAAGACCACGAGAATGGAAGGACATTCAAGCAATTGACGTTCGAGGAGAAGCCATTGACTGTTGGAGAGAGCGAGAGCGAACGAGAGACTGAGATATTGAGAGACTAATCGAGCGAGAGAGGCTGAGGATTGAGAGAGATTGATTGGGGTGAGAGAGACTGAGTGATTGAGAGAGAGATTGAAAGAGAGAGAGAGAGAGAGAGAGAGAGAGAGAATGGTCGGGTGAGGGAGCGAGCGAGTGAGATTGAGATAGAGAGATTGATCGAACTAGATAGACTAAGAGATTGAGAGAGAGACTGATCAGATGAGAGAACTGAGAGATTAAGAGATAGACTTATTGGACGAGAGAGAGAGAGAGAGAGAGAGAGAGAGAGAGCGAGAGAGATTGAGAGAGATGGAGCAACGGTCAAGAATACGTAAAATTTAGTTATTTTTCCTCTAATATTTGTGTCCACAGCTTCCTCTCCATGCATTTTTGGCTCCTTTTCTCTCGTCGCAATAGTGCACATGGGTTGACCCTGGGCCAACACGGCACGAAGCGCAAATAGGTCATGCCTGGGCTTGACGAAGGCGAGCGGGCCGGCATGACACGGTGGGCACGACGGGCCAGCACGGCCCAACACGATTAGGCACGAAGCACGATGGGCCCATACCGGCCCGGCCCGGCACGATGCCCACCTCTACTCTTACCATGGCCTGAACGGCAGCTAGCCAGTAAAATTGTACTCGAAAGTCGAAGGCCCAAAGCATCCCATCGGTCCAATATCACGCCGAGATTAGAGTCCCAGTCGCCATCATCCGACACCGCCGCCGCCGGTAAATCCACAATGCCACGCCATCAGCAAGATAAAAAAATGGTCCCATCTGGCGGCATGGGCACGAAGCCTTAATTCTTAGGCCGTGAACTGGCGGCATGGACACGAAGCCTTAATCAAAAAGCCGAAACAAACAGGGCCTTAAGCTTGTGTGAAGAGAAACAGAAACCATACCACTCATAAGTAGTGTACCCCTTTGTTTGAGTAAATAAAAAAGGAATCCACTCACTCATCCCCTCGTATACTTCTCGTTGTACACCATGCCCCAACATCGTTCACCCATTTGCTCATCCGTCGGGTCACCCTCCGTCCGTCTCAGGTCACCGGGTCGCCGTCTGCCTGTATGCTCGTCTGCTAGGTGAATTGTCATTCGCCCGCCTGCTTGTTTGCTGTCTGCCGAGGTCACCATCTGCTCGCCTATCGGGTCGCCTTTGCTCACCCGCCGTCCGTCATTCGATGAGGTCATCACCCGCTAGTCCACCACATAGGTTGCCATCGACCTCCAGTCCACCTTGCAGAGTTGGCCATGGGCTGCCTAGGTCAGCATTGCCCAGGTCCATCTAAGCGTATTTCTTTGATTCGTGATTTCCTCCGAATTTGATTATCTTGTTCTCAATCCAATTAGCGTTCTATATAGTTGGGTATGTCTAGATCTCGAAGGAATGAAATTGTGAATAATTTCTTGAATTCACAAGTCAATCCCTAATTTCTTAAAAATGTGATTTCCTCAAAGTTCTTGAGTTTCTCATCGGTCGGATTGTCATTATGTGCAATTGTCTATGTCTAGATGAAAAAGGAGTCAAATTGAGAATGAACTTATGCCTAAATCAACCGACAATTAAAAAAGTCATGTCGGTGGCTCATTTTGCTACTTGCTTCTCAAAACAACAACTTTTCCAAAAGCTAATGCCAAATGGTATGACCGAGCTTCTCTAGAAAGCAGTTTTTCAAGGTAGCCAACTTGAAGTTGACTTTTGCACGAGCCCAAGCTGTGTTAAAAGGGACATTGGCCCCTGCATACTTTTCTTATCTAGCTTGTATATGAATAAATTTTTAAAAATGTCACTATTTTCAACTGTGGACGCTGCAATATGTGATATATGGCACCTGCTGTGCCCGCATAACGCAGCAGGAAGCCAGGGCCGCGACAAACCAATGACTGCGGTAGGATCATTGTGCTAAACTAGGGCAACACGACAGGGGTACCACCATAGATATTGCTGCCCTATCCCAAAGATGGCGGAGCGGCTGAGCGGGGCGGGAGCTGCACGCCTGGGCTCATGGCGTTACCTGATCGGACCTCAGACCACCACCGGCAGCAGGGAAGTCACCGGTCCCAACCTCCTCCCGGGCAAGCGGAGTGGCCCGTCGCACGCCAACTGATTCTAGATCTCAAATCCCCAAAGCCCCCAAACCCCTCAAATCCCCAAATCTCAAATCCCTCAAATCCCTCAATCCCATGGGTCTCAAGGTACCTATGCTGGCGGCTTATGGAGGCGACAGGCGCAGGAGTAGGGGCGACACCGCGGCGGAGTAGGGTGCAAGGCCGGTGCCTGGGGTGGCGGAGTAGGGTGTAGGGGCAGCGAAGCAGCCTTAGTGGAGGGCCTTGGAGGGCGGCCGATGGAGGAGGCTGACCAGGGGCGGTGGAGCTGGGCACTGGGTGAGGCCGGGCGGTTTGCATGACTTACAAAAGGGTACTTCTATTTCAATCTTCCAGAAGTGCAGTAGGCTCTTCATGCTAATAGAACACATTTGCCATATGGCTGGAGCATGTGTAGTGACTAGTAAGTATTTGTATTGCTACTTTTGTCAATTATAGTTTTTTTTGGCCCTTTCAGTAAATATTGGTCCTTTCTGCAAGTTACTTTAGGCGCTGCTATAAGTATGGATTGATTTGTAACTATGACTCTCTTTGGTAAAGTTTTAAAAAGTTGCACTTCAAATGAAAGTATCAATGGTTGATGAAAGTTGCTAACTTGCTATAAATAATTGTTGTGATGTGCAGAGCTGCCAAATATTGTTAGAATTATAAATGAGAAAGAGTAAATGAACATGTTCCTTTACAGTAATAAGGATTGCAAATCTTGCCTTTACTTTAGAAAATTGTGGAGCAGAAAATACCAGTTTGGGTATTTATATAATGTAACTTTTCCTCTTTTATTTCAGATAAATTTGTTTGCCTATTGATTAAGTGCACCTACAAAAGGAGTTGAAGTCTTGAAGATAGAAACAAATAGCTTAGGATTTTTTAGTTTGCTACACTAGATAAGTTCATAAGGATGAACGAGATGATCAATAAGTTCTTGAATGTTTAGAAGGAGCAGAATAATAATACCAGTAAGCTATTCTTTATATCATTATTTGGACTATCAGATTGTATTCCTGGAAGTTTGGAATGATTATTGGTTCAATTACTCGATGGTTTGCTCCACCGATCGAAAGATATTTAAATCACTTGATGATGATACCATTATGCGATGGTTCCAAAGCATAAAGCCTCGAAAAATGAGTTTGCCTCGTCCTAGACGTGATTAGAACATTAGTGGTATATGAAGAAATACTTCAATGTGAATATATTTTTTTATGTTATTTGATGCACTAATCAACACATTTTATCGTACAAAGACTTTTTTGGTGTATGGTTGGACTTTTGTTTGTGAAACGTCGAAGCGTTGGTAGTGTCGGAGTGTGGTACTTTAATCATCTTTCTTTGTTTTCATCCATAGAATAGTCACATGTATATTGGACTATGTTTTTAGTAAAAAAAAACTTGCGGTTATCAATTTTGCGTGTGTGATGTGTATATTGACTTGTTCGCGTTTATTGATCATAGTTAAGCTTGCCCAATGTATATGGACTTGTTTACGCTTATTGGTTATAGATAGCATGTCCAGGCTCCTAAAATTTCATCGCTCCGCCACTGCCAACAACTGTTGTTAGCCCGTGGTGCTCGGCACTGCTTGACGAGGTGGGTGCATGACGGCGGCGGGCCCACCGCTACTGCTACGAGTTTGGTCACATATCATGGTACACATGTACGACAAATAACATCGATACTTCTGTGATCAGAACGATGACTATTTTTACAAAAAAATTTTTTCACAGAGATCATATTTGCAGAAGGCTGCAGCTAGACCACGGTCATCCGACCGCCAACCCGCAGCGCGCCGAAAGAGACGCACCTGCCCACATGCGCGCGCTAGCTCACACAGTCTCTCTCTCTCCCCGTCCGCGCGGGCTTGCTGACGGCCACACCGCGCAGCGCCGCGACGGCCACGCACCTGGCAGCCTACCCCCCAAAAAATCCCACCACGTGCCCGCCTCCCGCTGTCGCTCTCCATGGTTGATTCCGCCGAAAGGCCCGAGTGAATTACTGCTGCCCCTGCTGCTCCTCCTATCGCGGGAAAGGAGAAGAGAGGGGGAAAAAAATCTGGGTGAAGTGGGCGGGCGTGCCGCGCGCTGGGATTGGTCGGCGCCAGCTCGCCCGCGCACCCGCAACGTGGTGATTCCGTCCGTCCCCATCTCCCACCATTCCCTCCCCCACCCGGCCCCGGTCGCCTTCCCCCTGTTCCCCTTCTCCTCCCCCTTTCCCCTCGCGTGCGCGCGCGCTCTCTCTCGCTCGCTCTCTCCCTCTCTGGAATCGTGATTCCTTAGCTACTACTTAGCTGCTCGCCGAGGCGGAGGTCGATCGGATGGGGTGTGGCGCGGGCGGGGTCGGTTCCGCGCGATCTACTCCGGTGGCGACGAGCTTCAGCCGCTGGTGAGGTACGGCTTCATGCTTGCTTTGATTTGATTTGCTTGGGAGAGCTTCGGGTTAGTCGGGGGGGACGCTGTTGGGGCGTGCCGATCTGGGGAGGCCAATCGAGCTAGAATTCAACTGGTTCGGAGCTTTGGCTTTCATCCATCTTTAGATTGATTTTGTGGTGATCCGAAGTAGAATTTCTCGGGGGTGTGAGTTCGAGGATGGTCCTGTTTCGGGGCAGCTAGCCAGCGTTCCTCCAGTTTGCTGGAAATTGTTATTCCTTGGGGAGTTTTGAGCTTTTTGTGGTTTGATGTGGGCTGAACGGGGCACTTTTTGGTTCATAGCTAACTGTTTTTGGGAGAGAACTTTTCATAGGCAACTGTGCGAGAAATATGTTGCTGCGACTGTTTATTCTGCTAAGACGACAACAACAACGACAGAATGAAAAGCCTAAGCCCCCCAAGTACTGTGACAAAAACGAGTGTCTGGAAATGTTAAAAATGGTGACTTATATCTGGCCTTTTATGATTTGGAAACATGTGCTAGACGAATCCTAATAAGATTAAGGTTCCTAATCTAATAGGGGTATGATTCCTATTAGCTTTAGAGGAGAACTGGTAGGCTATATAGACCTAGGGGGAGGTTATGGAGAACGTAAGTAACCAAGAAACTACAACCCAACTCATCCAGAGCAAAAGGAGCACGAGAGGATTAGAGATTAGGTTATTTTTAGTACTAGATTTTTGTACAAGGCAAGGATCCGAGAGTCCTAAAATATTCGAGAGGTTGTTGTTGAGCAACAATCTCTTGTACTCTTTTGAGTCTGTGCTTAAGGAATTTGCGATCGGTTTTACCAAATCTTCTCTTGTTGTGGCTGCTCCAACATCGTTATTTTGGTTTTCTCTATGAGATTCATCCTCTTCGTTCTTGAGATCGTGCATGTTCGTGCTGTATCTCACACAACTCTGATCCGATCCGGGGGACTGCTACGCATAACAAGGGGTATAAGAGTGTGACAAGTGGTATTGGAGCCAAGGCCGGATTAATCATATTTGTGAGAAGGTAAAGCATCAAGTGGCACAAAATCAAGATTGATGTCGACGATGTGGAACCAAGTAGAGAAATTTGATAGAGGAGGAAATTTTAACGTGTGGCAATGTGTGGTAAAGGATGTCTTTATTCAGCAAGAGTTAATCGCTGCTCTTGAAGAGGACAAACTAGAAAAGACGTCCGCTGAAGACTTGATGGTGATTGAGCGGAAGTTTGTCAGTACAATTTGTCTATGTATCTTCGATGAGGTAAAGTACTCGGTGATCAAGGAGAATTCATCGAAGAAATTATGGAAGGACTTGGAAGAATTGTATATAACAAAGTCGCTGAACAACCGATGGGTGCTGAAGCGACAACTGTACATTTGCGCACGAAAAATAGTACACAGTTCATTGACCATCTCAATGTTTTCTGTTAGAGTATATTCCTATACCATAAATGGCGCCTCTAGGCTGCCATATCTAGCGCCTCAATCAGCATTGATTGTATATATCCTCAGTACCATATTCAGGAGATACTTTCCTAAGATAGCTATTTGCCTTGTATAGGTTTAGCCTTCCTTATATAGAGATATCTATATTTAGGATATATATCTTCTGATTGGATTGTACCTTGTATAGAGATAGATGTCTATATCTAGAGATAACCTGCTATAGATAGATCAAGCTCTGTACTATATATTTGAACCTGCTCTATCAATGAGATTCACTCAATTCTCCCAAAACTACTTCTCCTTCATTTTCAACAAGTTTATCACATAGTTGATTAATGTGGATAAGAAAATTAAGGAGAACGATAAATTCGTCATAGTGGCATCATCTCTACCACCATCATGAGAGCAATTGATGATGAATATTCTCGTCGAAAAATGCACTCTCAACTTTAACGAGGCAGTTGCATATCTATTGGAGGCAGAGTCCTTAAAAAAGCCATCCAAATTCATCCTCGGGTGATCAAGCATTAGCTGCAGTAGGTGTTGCAGACAAAAGCAAAAGTATAAGAAGGGCAAGATCAAGGGTACACGTGAATGCTATCTATGTGACGAGGAAAGTCATATGATAAAGAACTGTCCGAGTTTGAAGCAAATGAAGGGTGCATACTCAATGCCAGTAGCAAAAGATGATTCAGACGTACTTGTCGTCAGTCAACCAGGTACTTCTCATGGATGGATATTAGATTCATCGCACATTGACGGGAGCTCGGTATGTTCTCGGCTTAGGTAGGTAATCAGATCTCAACTGCAGTTACATGCGGAACTGCAAAGACGGTTACAAAATCTAACAGACGTAAAGGCAAAAGTGCGAGCTGTTGGAAGAAGGAAGACATGGTGGGACCAACCATGTAGTACCATCGAGCAGGTGGAGCTTTGAGGCGGTATAAACCTATAGCATGGAGGGCTATATAAATAAGAAGCGTGGTTAACCAAATTACACATAGAAAAGGATCTCAGGTGGAGGGTTCAGGAGGCCAAGCTCGAATCTTAACACGCATATTGCGGTGATGTGCATAAATCCCTGTGGTGGGTGCACTCCCAAAGGTGGGAAGAGAAAAAAATACGGAGCCGATTTGGAGCAATTTCTTAGAAGAGCATGGTGTCTCATATTTAGCTTTTTAGGGTTTGGAAAGTTGCGCTAGATGAATCCTAATAGGTTTAGGATTCCTAATAGAAGAGGGATTCCTAATCCTAATAGGAGTAGGATTCCTATTAGCTTTGGAGGAGAACTAGGGAGGCTATATAAACCTAGGGGGAGGTCATGGAGAACCCAAGCAACCAAAAAGCCACAAGCCAATTCATCCAGAGCAAAAGGAGCACGAGAGGATTAGATGTTAGGTTATTCTTTAGCATTAGATTCTTGTATGAGGCAAGGATCTGAGAGTCTAAAAGGTTCAAGAGGTTGTGAGTAAGCAACAATCTCTTGTACTTTTTTGAGCCTGCACTTAAAGAATTTGTGGTCAGCTTCGCCAAATCTTTTATCTCTTGTTGTGGTTGCTTCAACATCGTTATTTTAGTTCTCTCTACGAGATTCATCCTCTTCGTTCTTGAAATCGTGCAAGCTCAATCCTATCCCCAGGGGGGTGGGGGGTGGGTGGGCTGCACATAACAAGGTGTATCGGAGTGTGACAGAAAAGAAGCTTTATAAAAGGGTAGAAATGCAAGCTCGATCCTATCAGTTGCACGAAACGAAGCCCCCCATGTTTGCTTGCACTCTAAAATGATTTTCTCGAGGCATTAGAATTTTTCTCTGAGTCATGTCAAAAATAGTTCTATTGTGACTTCTTTTTTTATTTTTCATGATTAAAAATTCAGCTAGACATGTCCTACTGATGGAGTAAAATGGAGATTTGGGCTTATATGATGATTGAATTCCGCTGGGATTAAGTCTGTTTTTCCTTTCCACTAGTGTTCATTTTACTTGCATACTGTATGACAGCTTTCTCCACCTTGTTTCAGATCTTCTAGAATGCATTTTGTGACTTTTTGAGCTATATGGTAAACCTTGACATGGCCAGCGCAGAGACAAACAAGGGGAACATCCAGAGGTCTGCTAATTCCCATTTTTGGTAGAAGTGAGAAGTGCTTCAATGCTTTCCCTGCATATTGAAAAGCACATCAAAATGAGATCTAGATTTGAAACCGCCCAATGCTACACCATTAATTGTATTGCTTTAATATTCATGCAATTTAGTTTTTGGAAAGCATGGAAGCACTAAATACTAATTGGTAGAAATTTGAATTTGGGTAACGAGTGTTGGTGGCCCTTTTTTTTCTGAATAGGGGAAATACCCTTCCAAATGGAGATATCTACGTGGGCAACTTTGATGGGTTAGTTCCTCATGGATTGGGGAAGTATATGTGGACAGATGGAGCCCTTTATGATGGTGAGTGGGATAAGAGCAAAATGACCGGGAGAGGAATAATTCAGTGGCCTTCAGGTGCATCCTATGAAGGTGACTTCCGTGGAGGTTTCATTGACGGAACAGGCACTTTCAGGGGAGTTGATGGCTCGGTTTATGAAGGTTCTTGGAGGATGAACAAAAAACATGGAATGGGGACAATTGTTTACGCTAACTCTGATTTTTATGAAGGTTTCTGGAGTGAGGGTTTACCAGATGGATTTGGTAAATATACATGGGCTGATGGAAACATCTACACTGGAAGCTGGAAATCAGGTAAAATGAATGGCAGAGGAGTAATGCAATGGATAATCGGTGATACTCTTGACTGTAATTGGCTCAATGGGCTGGCTCATGGGAAAGGTTATTGCAAATATGCATCAGGAGCATGTTACATTGGTACATGGGATCGGGGACTCAAGGATGGCCATGGTATATTTTATCAACCAGGAAGTAAAATACCTTGTAACCTTGAAGTTTCTGAGTGTGTCACAAATCATGATGGTACAAGTGCTTCAAGTTCTAGTAATGAAAATACCAATATTGGATTATTGTTTCTATTGCAAAAACTGTGCAACAAATGGAGATTACATAGGTTTTTTCATCGGCGCAGACGCATTTCAAATGGGACTACACCAATTTTTTATGATAATTCTGGAAACCATGTATCGCAAGATATATCCAATAAATCCTTGTCAACTGACGAGTGTCTACAAGACAGTGAAGTTGATAAAGTTTTGGTCTACGAGCGGGAATATGTACAAGGAGTGCTTATCTTGGAACAACCAAAAAGCCAAGATTCAGGAATGTTGGACAGCGGCAAAACACAGGAAAATACCTGGCAAAAACAAGCAAGAGGGCCGATGGAGACTATTTACAAGGACCATCGGAGCTATTACTTAATGCTTAATTTGCAACTTGGCATAAGGTAAACGCTTAATTGCATGAATGCCTCGCTGCAGTTTTTTATATTAATTTAACTGTGAAGATTTTCCTTTTGCGACTGTATTTTCCTGGTTTATCCTTCATATTTAATCTATTTAGAACTGGTGCACCTTCCATTGAGATGTGCTGTTACTACTTACTACATCAGAATGAAGCAAGCTATGCTGGTAGGATTGAGTAGTTGTAGCTCTCAGAGACCAAACACTTATTAAATATTTCAAGCATGGCATTACTACCTGAAGGATCAGTATTCAGTGCAGTGGTGAAGAATTAACAATTAGTTTAATTATTTGAGTGACAACAAAAATAATTTCTCTTTTCAAGAAAAGAGGTCATTTTCAACACCAGGTAATTAACACGGTGCGTGTTGTATAAAAATGGATAATTTTATTTCAAGGAAGAAAACATAATACAATAGGGCACCACATACTACCATCCATACATGAAAACTTGGCACTTTTGATCAAAAAATTCATTCTCAAATACTTGTCAGTGTCACATTTCCTCGGTATATTTTCCTACACTGTTCCTATTAAATTTGTCTGTATCCATCCAAACATCTCTTTAATTTCACTGCCTTGTTGGTTGTTCTTGTGATACTAGCTATTAGAGGACACATTAGTCTTATTTTATTAAAAAATGATTATCTTAGCACGTGTAATTTGGTGGTGGTTTTTCTCTTTCCTGTGTGTTCCTATTAACAGTTCTTTCTTTGGCTGTGTGCATCTCATGATGCAGAAGCCAGCAGTTAAAAACTTCCATTATCGAAAAAAAACAGTTCTTTCTGTCACTTGACCTCACAAGGCTGCTGTTCAGGTATACTGTGGGTAAAATCACCCCTGTACCTTTGCGTGAAGTTCGTTCAAATGATTTTGGACATCGAGCACGGATAAGAATGTACTTCCCTTGTGAGGGTTCCCAGTATACCCCTCCCCACTGCTCTGTCAATTTCTTTTGGAAGGACTATTGTCCTATGGTCTTCCGGTATGTCTCTTTTCAATTTTTTAATATTACCAGAATTTAGCATTTCATACTGTTCTCTTATTATTTTATCTAATTGAATGTTACAACTGTGGTTCACCCATCCCTTATTGAATATGGGGGTGAGCTCCTCTGTGGTTCACCCCTGCCCAGTTGACTCTAGAGAATGACAAAGAAGTTAATTTGAAAATACAATTCTTTTTTTAACAACAAGAAGAATTTGATTTTTAGGAAGCCTGCATTTTTAAGTACATAAGTTAAGATCTCAAAATAATTGGTTGCTAAACATTCCAGAAACTAGCAAGAATCTCATGGTCAAGACTCAAGACACTTATCTAGTGTGGATGGCCTGATTAGCAGGCATAGCACAAGAGTGCAGCTCAAACTAAAGTATATCTATAAGAGTAATATTTTGTCTATCTCTAGCATGTTTCATAATTCAGCTATTTTCAATTATTTTAAGTATATAAACTGTAATGATGCAATGCTTGTACAAAACAGTCCAGGAGAATACAGACATCAGAGATAATCGCATCAACTTGGAACTTCGATAGATTCTGCTGATTAATTCTTCAGTTTTTATGCATAGTTAATCATCTCATAATTCTAACAAATCTATGTTTGCCAGGAATCTTCGAGAAATGTTTCATATTGATGCTGCTGATTACATGATGTCCATATGTGGGGGTGATAGCCTAAAGGAGCTTTCTTCACCTGGGAAAAGTGGCAGTATTTTCTATCTTTCACAAGATGAGCGCTTTGTCATAAAAACATTGAGAAAAAGTGAGCTTAAGGTATGACCCTGAAGGTTGTTTATGAGTGTGGCTTTCCTTTTATTATGTGGATGAGCCATTATGATATTTGCAACCAGGATTCTTTTCCTGCACATAAGACAGTGCTATTTAATAATTCAAATATGAGTAAAAGTGAGCTTTACAGGAAATAAAACTGATTTATATCCTTGTTGAGTGATAAGATATGCCTACTGCAGATTGGTTTGATGTAATACGTGCTGCAGATACTGTTGAAGATGCTTCCAAAATATTACAATCATGTCAAAGCTTATGATAATACGCTCATTACAAAATTTTTTGGCGTGCACAGGCTTACTCTAAAAGCTGGAAGAAAGGTACATGATCATATCCTTGCTGCACTATTGCTGTTTAGCTCTTATGTATTTGCCATAGTTAATGCTATGTATGGTGCCACTGCAGGTCCGTTTTGTTGTGATGGGAAATATGTTTTGCACTGAGCTGCGAATTCATCGTAAGTACGACTTAAAGGGCTCTACACAAGGCCGATCAACAAAGAAGCAAAATATTAATGAGAACACAACACTTAAGGATCTTGACCTGTCATATGTTTTCCACGTGGATAAACCATGGAGGGAGGCACTTTTCCGGTAAGCTGCTAGTCTCTTGGTCCATATCTTTTCTAAACATCTTAGTATAGTCTCTTTCCTGGTTTTATCTGTGGTGCTAGTTTTGAAAGTCAGTGTCAGGCCTTATATTTTATGACGTTACTGCTATATATTATTTTCACTGGGTACTCCCTTGTTGAAAATGCGAACCAAAGAAAGTAAAAGACTTATACTAGATTGCTTCTTCAGTCCCAAGATTGGTGACTTTTTTGTTCTCAAGATGTGAAGAATGCATACGCTGAATAGTTTTTTTTTTTTTTGGAAAAGACATAGATCAAACAGGGACAGTAAATGAGAAAATACCGTTTGTGCATGTTATATATATATATATATATATATATATATATATATATATATATATATATATATATATGAAGCCTTTTTCGTACTCTTGGGAGTATGTGCTCCCACCTTCAGTATACCACTTAAATCAATGTGTTATACTCTTTTATCAATTTCAATATACTTCAATAATAATTCTAAGATATTACAATGCGACATTGTTGAAAAAAATTCATCGGAGCCCTTTATTTTTTGCTATATACCCTTTTTCACATGTAGAAAGAGTGTAAAACAAATTATGCTATAAATGGTGGGCATTGATAAAATTTTTCGTGGAACTCATTTTGGAGTATCTTATAATCAGTATTAGAGTATACTCAAAATGATAAAGAAGTATTATATATATATATAGAGAGAGAGAGAGAGAGGATGGCTAGAGTGCTATCGATAGCACAGATCCTCCGTGCTATAGCGTTGTGTTTGCAAAATTCGAAGACGAAACTATTGATCCAAACCGTGCATTCTGTTCATCTCATTGAAATCTTACTACCCACCAAATTTTATATTTTTTGAAAATTTTCTCATATTTATTTTGTATTTTTAAAAACCAGCTTCGTTGGACGCCCCACAACTAATTAGATCGTGGATTTTGAAAAATACAAATTTTGCAAACACAGCGCTATAGCACGGAGGATCTGTGCTATCGATAGCACACTAGCAATCCTCTATATGTATATCTGCGTGCGCGCGTGCGCGAGCGAGCAAGCGAGCTTGACATATTACCGCACCATTTCTGCTGTGATATTTTTCCTGCAAACCAGTTGGAAACTTAGGAATACATGGAACTATTGACGATGAAATCTTGAAAGTTAATAAATATATTATTCAATAATTGCTAAGTAACTGATAGGCGAGCGAGCGAGCGAGTTTGACATATTACCGCACCATTTCTGCTGTGATATTTTTCCTGCAAACCAGTTGGAAGCTTAGGAATACATGGAACTATTGACGATGAAATCTTGAAAGTTAATAAATATATTATTCAATAATTGCTAAGTAACTGATACGTGCTAACTGCTAGCTACTTTTGCTGACCATTTTCAGGCAGATAGCTCTTGATTGTATGTTCCTGGAATCCCAATCTATTATTGACTATAGCATGCTATTGGGAATCCATCTCAGAGCTCCCCAACACCTGAAGACTATCACGTCATATCAAAACAACCTTGAAAGCAGTGGAATTTCAGTTCCAATGGATTGTATGTACCCAACCTCAAATACAGCTGAGTTCTACTTATGTTCTTTTCCTCTGGAATTGTGAACTACTGACCTTATCTTACCTTGGAAGTTGGAACAAATACCTCAGATTGCACATACTTGTACCCTCTAAGTTTCTAATTTCATTGTATTTATACCGATTTTGATTTCCATCCATTGCCTAAGAGTAACATCTTGTCTTTTTCACCTTAATCAGATAGTGTTCCGCTGCAATATGAGGAGAAAATTTTTTCAAAGGGATTTCAAGAATTTCTACTAGCTGCTCACGAGCCAGGTCTCACAGTAGGTGGTTCCCACATTAGAGGAAGCATGGTTAGAGCATCAGAAGGTGGTTATGAAGAAGTCGATCTTGTTTTGCCAGGCACCGGAAGGTAGATTTCTTGACTTCATCCAAAGCATTTCACAATTCAAGTCGACATTCGATATATATGTTTCTGCACAGTCCCGGGATAACTCGGAATCCAGATTGTGATAAACTATCTACTAGAGCTATTACATTCCTTCAGGAAACACATCTAAGCCTGTAATATCGCCGTTAAAGTACAGCGAGAAAGGCTATTTACTTGTTAAGTTAGGATGTTCTTGTCTTGTGTTAAATTTCAGTGAGAAAGCCTATTTACTTGCTAGTTAGGATGTTCTTGTCTTCTTGTGTTGAAGTACGGTGAGAAAGCCTATTTTGTGAAATGTGCAAATGCCCAAACCAGAATGGATGCAGATGCACCTATATGCAGAAAAGTCGCATTGTTTTATTCAAGTGTCTTCTACAAAGTTCTTCTTTGTTTTCCCTTTCTTGAAACCTAAGTTCTACATGGTTCTTAACCTTAACCACGACGACTTATGTTTCTGATTCATGTGTAACCATCTATTTTCAGGTTCCGTGTGCAGTTAGGGGTGAATATGCCAGCTCGAGCTCGGAAAGTGCCCGAAGACATGAACATGGAACTAGAAATAGCGGACAGCATTGAAGAGTATGATGTTGTCCTTTACCTTGGTATTATAGACATATTGCAGGAGTACAATATGTCCAAAAGAGTTGAGCATGCAGTCAAATCACTCAAGTTCGATCCCCTCTCAATATCAGCTGTTGATCCCAATTTGTATTCGAAACGATTCGTGAGTTTCTTGGAGAGGATTTTCCCTGAGCAAGACTGAATAAGCCCTGAACAGTAAATAGCAGTATCGCCCATGTCCAGTTTTTTCCTGTAAAGAATCAACGTACACTCCATTGGGATTACTCGAAGTCAACACGGTTCCTGTGCAGCTATAACAATTATTTTGTTAGTTTATCGGTGATTATTTTCACTTCTGTACGTCACACATTGCAAATTGATTACATGATCTTAGAATGGCCACAAAATACCACTGGTCTCTGGTACATGGTCGTGGACAAGCCTTTTACATGCTCCGGAATGGCTCGTCCACATTACGAGCAGCAAAAAATTTCAGCCGCGTCCAGCTAGTCGCTGTAGTGAGCTTGCCAACTTTTGTTACATGGTTGCTTAATATAAAAACGCCGACACTGGCAGATCTTACACGCACGCCAAAAAAAAAAAGAAAAAGAAAAAAAGAAGAAAAAAGAACAACTCTTGTTACATGGTGAACGTTAACCACAAAACAGTGTGTCAACAGGACACATGTTAACTATCCATTGGACTAGGTGAGAGGAATAACACATTATTATTATTGAGATATAACCGGATTTTTGGTCCTGATTGTTGAGATACGATTGGACTCATCTCTTTGAGGGCGAATTCGAATCCATTTCTAATGGGGTTTTCACTATAAATATGTCACCCTATTGTACAAGAGAATTAATCTAATAAAGAGAAGAGAGTTTTGCCTCCCTATATCATGTGTGTTCTTCGTGATTGTTTGTTATTCGATCGGTGCATTGTGATTGATCTACGGAAGTCGTCATCATTTTACAACACGTTATCAGCATGAAGCTCTTCGAAGCCGAACAAGGTTTTCTGCCTGCATCGATCTACACTGCATCGAATTTCGACTGGCATCAAACGATTAATCTTCTGCAAGTCGTACGTAAATGCGAAACACGTTAGTTAATCCCATATGACCAATTTTTAATCATGTAGATTATTTTTCCTAATTATCTAGATTAGTCGTTCTTAATCACCGATCGGAGACTAGATTAATCTAACTCCCGGAATTAGGGTTATGGTTACTGTTCACAAGAAAAAGGTTGCCACACTACTGGCCACGCCTGTGCCAATGCCTGTAGGATCGCGTCGTGCGCTCATACCGAGCTGATGGCCATTGCGCCCCCTGGGCGCTGTCCTTAACGCGTCACCCGCTGTCGCGCCCTCCATGCCTGCCTAGGCACCGAGCCATGTCACGCCTGGCGCTGTGCTTGGCACCCGCCATGGTCGCCATTGAGTGGAAAGCATCGTGCGCTTGAAGCATCTCTCCCGCTACGTGTGCTCCCTCTGAGCAACGCCACGTTGTCACGCCAGATGTTGCCATCGCGCCGCTCCCGCTGAGCTGGCGATACGCCACAACCTTGCTCCCGCCTAACCAGATTGGCGCCGTCTCCCGTGCTATGTGTTATGAGATAATAACTCTAACTGTATACGGTTAGGAGTCTATCTCTAATATGTGGGCAAATCCCTAATACCTCTTCTATAAATACCGGGTGCCTCCCATTGTATCGACACACATTGATCAATAAAGAAGAGAGAGTTCCACCTATATCTTGTGTTCTTCGTTCGTGTGTTCTTTGTGTTCTTGGTGATTGCCGGCGATCGACGTGGGTGAAACTACTTGTTTTACAATACGTTATCAGCACGAGTCTCTACCGCAAGAAGCGAAGGATCGTCGACGACAACGAACAACTACTACCGGCGATTGATCGCCCGATCCGATCTGCAATCAACTCGTCACCACGCCGGCATCCACTCGGATTGCCGAAAAAGTCTTACGCGACTCTATCCTACGCGATAGCCAACACCTCCGGGATCAAGAGCGTAAGTCAAAAATCCTGTAGATTGTTTTGCCCGATGTATAGATCTAATATGTCGTTAGGAAACTAGATTGATTATTCTAACGCATAGATCTAATCCGGCTTCAAGGACGCTCTGTTGTTTGTGTGGATGTTAGATCTAATCTAATCGTTATTGTTTATCATCTTGAAAATTTTTTTTGAAAAATAGTGACGACCAGAAGCCGTCTCCGCCGCAGCCTCCATGGCCGCGCACCCGACCCGCACTGTCGCCGGCTGCATCCGCGCCATGTGGCCCCGTCGGCCACTTCCGCACCATGAGCGCTAGCTGCACTATGCCAGAAGCATGAGCAACATGCCTTGATACGTGTCAATGCATGTCTCGACACATGCATGCACGTGGTGCATGAACAAGAAGCAAAGTCCAAGGTGGACTTGAATTCCTGCTTTCCATCCTGTCTTTGGCCATAGTCACGCACGGCACAAGATGGGTATTGACCGACGGCCAGAAGCCGTCGCAGGCCGCTGGCCCGCCGCCACTTGGCCCCACCGCAGTGACGCCGCCGGCCGACGTCACCCGAAGCTGCGCCGGACGGGCTGCCTGTCGGGCCGCTGCCGCGTGCCATTATCGCTCGCAGCTGCGCGTAGCCAACTGCAGCTGCGCCGCCGCTGGAAGCGTTGCCGCCTCGCCTGGCTAGTCGCTCCGCCAACCTCGGCCTGGCTGCCGGCCTGCTGTTTTCCCCGCGACGAGCGCCGTGAGCCACGGGTTCTTTTCTTTTTTTCGCGCAACGCTACTCTACTACTTGTCCCGTACGGCTCGGACATGGAGTCTAGGGACATAAAGTCCATATTGATCCATGACTTGAAGTCCATTATTAATGGACATGAAGTCCCAGCTCGTATGGACTTGGAAGTCCGGTTGGAAACTGAATTGGAAGCAACGTGAAGTCCAGAATCTATGGACATGAAGTCCAGAAGGAGGCAGGACATGAAGTCCATCTACTGAACTCATACGGGCCCGAGCAAACTCAAAACCATATTGAGTCCGGTCTTGGCGCGCAGGGGAAGGAGGATTTTACCTCCTTGCCCCCGGGGTTTTAACCCATTTTTTTGAAAAAATGATTAAAAATTAAGAAAATCAATTAGAAATTCCAGTAAAAAAAAATGCTCGAATATTAACAGAAAATTGTATAATTTGCTAGAAAATTATGAGAATATCTTGTTCATGCTTTGGATCTGGTTTTATTTTTCCTTCGCATTATGTCATGTTGATATTTGCTGAAATTCAATTTCCTGTTGTAAAGTAATTTTAAAAATTGCTTGAAAATTAGCAGAAATTATGAAAAATGCTAGGAAAATTTCAGAATTTCTCATACAACAGTTTATGAGAACCTGTGTGGTTGGGTTTTGATTTCGGTAATGAATAAACAGATATGAGACAATTGGTGTCTAGGAAAACACACATGAGGCTTAGTTATTTAATTGGCGCCCGGAAACGGGAAGTGCTCCCTCCCTCATGTGAGCCCTAGGGGCATGTTGACCTGGCCATGAGTCAAATTGACGGAGATATTCATTACTCGTTTTCGCTCCCAACCAATAAGAATTACATGAGTTGAAATTAGACTTATGCCATGTTTAATTTATGTTGGAATTACATAATTAACAGAAAATGGCTAATTGATAAGGAAATTCTGGAAAAAGAGTGATAATTATCTACTGAATAGATATAGACCAAAACTTTATTAATTAAATGAAGATGCATGCAATATAATATTTTACCTGTAGTAAAATCTCGTATTGCTTGCATACAGAATGTCTGACATTGCAAATAGGGAATTTGCCGTGCTTGCCCTGGATGGCAGCAATTACCTCACTTGGGCAATGGATGCCAAAATCAACCTAACAGCTAGAGGACTTGGAGCTGCTATTATTCGGCCTGAAGCCGGTGCAATCGAAGTGCCTGAACCCGCAAAATGCGCCGCTTTACATTTCCTGAGACACCATCTTCATTCGGACCTGAAGGCCGAATACTTGATGGAGGAGGACCCGCTGGTATTGTGGAATTTCCTGAAGGAACGCTACAACCAGCAAAGATCCGTGTTGTTGCCAGAAGCACAACGCGAATGGACCCTCATACGCTTTCAGGATTTCAAATCTGTGGCAGCTTATAATTCTGCAATGCACAAACTGGTCGCTAAATTGACTTTTTGTAACCAGAAAGTTATCAAGCCGAGAAGATCGACAAAACTTTGTGCACTTTCCACCCCAACATGATGATACTACAACAACAAGATCGGCCATGCAAAGTACAAGAAGTACTATGAGCTTATTAGTGTTACGCTAGAAGCGTAAAAACATGATGAACTCCTGATGAAGAATCATCATGCAAATACTAATGGAAGTCAAGCGTTGTCTCAAGCACATGCTACCGCCAAAGAGTTAGTAGTAGCCATGGCCGCGGAAAAGGCCAAATGTACAAGGGGAATGAATGGAAAAATGACAGAAAACAAAAGGGAAAAGGCAAATCCCAATGGAAAGGTAAGGGAAAGGGTACAGGAACCTTCCAGAAGCAAGGTCCAACCAATAAAGCACCCGACTCTCAAACATGCTTTAGGTGTGGTTGCGTTGGCCACTGGTCACGCAATTGTCGCACCCCAAAGCATTTGGCAGAACTTTACATGAAATCCACTGGGAGATTCCAGAAGAATCAAGAAAAGAAGGTTGAGGCACACTACACCGCTCTACCAGATGTTGAGCAAGACGGTGTAAAGAAAGAAAACAATGTCACTAACCCTACAACCGAGTTCAAGGAAAGCCTTCTCGGATATGGTGACTCGCCCATGGATGAGGATGACCTCCTCAGCACTGAGCTTATGGAGCTCCAGAAAGATACCAATGTTTCCCAGGAGATGGAACATGACTTGTATGGAGATCTGGAATAGTCTCCCTACACCCCTTTTGCTATATGTCTCATTTCTATTAGTTGAGCCTTCTTAAGAGCCTCATCAGTTTGAATAATTATGTTCCTGCATGAACATTTGGTCTATGCTCCTGTTGAGCAATTATCAGTGATAATTAAATAAAGTGTTTTCCAGAATATTTTGTGCTATGCCTGTTTGATTGTTATACTATGCAACCTGAAGTTGGTATTGCGATAAAAACCCAAAAAATATTTAAAGATCTTGTAGATTGACTGGGTAATCTTGAGTTGAATATTTTGAGAAAATAATTAGTAATTCTGCTGGCCATAGCATAAAGACTTTTCCTAGACCTAAAGATTTCTTATGCCCTGCTGTGCTATAGGAAAACTTATGGTTAAGATCCTTTAACTTATATAAGAATCACTGAATTTCCTGGAGAAATTTCGAAGTGATATATACCTAATGTCCACACATTAGAATGACCTTGCAGAGTCATTATTAAGAGGAATAAAATTTATTGCTTGACCACTTTGCAGAATAGTAGGCTACCCACCAGTTGTTAGCCACGAAAGGTTGCACACCGCGATATTAATTCAACTCAAATCAATCAGTATATAATGGAATTTCCCGTTGCGAGATAGTGCATGGAAGAGAATTAAGTATTTCCCATCTGCAAAAATTTTGGCGTTGTTGTATACATGCCAATCTTCTCCACTACACATCGCCATGGGACCTCACCAGAAGTTGAGGGTCTGTACATGGTTCGGTACGCTGATTGTACTAAGGACATATTTCGGCATTAGGGGAAGATAAGTACCACATTAAAGAATACCGAGTCCTTAGATCCACGCACTAAAGAGACCGAACTTGAAGTTCGGAAAGTAATAAATCTGCAACAAGTAAGCTAAGAATCTGCCAAATACCTTCACTGATCATAAGGTAGTGGAAAGATCTCATATACCTGCAGTGTATGCACTTGAAAGAGTGGAAATATCCTAGAAGGATATTGAACCCACTCTTGACCCTCATGATAAAATGTGGGGGAGGCCTCCAGGTGCATGGGACTCGATTCCGCGGAGACGTCCGCAGAAATAGAGAACCAAATAAATGAGAACACTACCCATGACAGTGGAAGAAGCTCAACCTGATGTTGAGAAAATCCCTGAAGTGAGCCATCTAGAAGATGGTAACATCCCTGAAGTGATCCATCCTGAAGATGATAACCCCAGCGTATATTTGTGCGCACAATCCAATGCTGGGAAGTCGGAACACCCAGACTTCATCGTTGTGGGAAATCACGAGAAGCTGGAAGAAATTGATAAGAGACATCCCTGGAGTGATGCAGGAGAATTATATATGAAGAAAGACTACAATTGTCGACATATTTTGCCTCTAAAAATTGCTAAAATCTGGATCCAGAACCAAAGTCCATGGCAGAGTGCCAGAAGCGCTCATCTAGGTTCACCTGAAAAAGCAATTGAGGTAGCGCTCGCTTAATGAGAGGAAAGTTCTTGGTCTGTTGATGAACATTTCTGAAATATTCCCTGTAGGATCAAATGGATTTTTCATCCTGAAGAGATATGAAAATATCCAGGTGGTGAGATATAAAGCGAGGCTTGTAGCACAAGGGTTTTAGCAGAGACCCATCATCGATTACGATGAAATCTGTTCTCCTGAAATGAGTGGAATGACGTTCCGAAATTTAATATTGATGGCAGCAAGCTTAAACTTTTCAATACAGTTGATGATTGTAATGACCACATATTTATATGGGTCACTGAATACAGATTCAAACAGTCGATAAGGATGTGGTACAATCGACTTAGTAAATTCCTCCTGAAGAAGGAATATGGTCCCTGTAGGAATAATTGTCCCTGTAGAGATTATACCTTTGTAAGCAAGCCTCACGAGAATGCGTTTGGCTAAGACGGGTAATCAACCATGTCCAGAAGTCATATGGTATGAATACTGTCAATACCCCTACTATTATCTATGAAGATAATGATGCTTGTGTTGCACAAATACAATTGGGTTATGTAAAGAGCAATATCACGAAGCATATTGCTCCTAAGTTCTTTTATCCTCACGAACTCCAGAAGAATGATGAGATAAAAATAATGCAAACTAAGTCATGTGAAAATCTAGCAGATTAATTCACAAAATATTTGCCAAATCCACCTTCCAAAGGTATGTTAATGACATTGGAATGAGGCGGCTTAGAGATTTGCATAGTTCAGGGGAAGTAAACCCCTGAACCATAATCCCTTTTGCATGATCCTGAAGATCATAA
This sequence comes from Rhipidocladum racemiflorum, assembly GCA_036346355.1. Taxonomy (NCBI): domain Eukaryota; kingdom Viridiplantae; phylum Streptophyta; class Magnoliopsida; order Poales; family Poaceae; genus Rhipidocladum; species Rhipidocladum racemiflorum. Next base: position 14,889,895 of record CM070573.1, on the reverse strand, counting down.
GTTGTACTCTTTTTCCCTTTGTGAGTTTTCCTGATGTTTCTCACATAAAGGTTTTTAATGAGGCAACAAATGCAACATAAGGAGCGAATGCGATGTACTCTTTTCTCCATCTCTTTTTTCCCACTGGGTTTTTGAATGGAGTTTTTAACGAGACATATGCATTACGCGGTATTTGCCCAAGGGGAAGTGTTATGAGATAATAACTCTAACCGTATACGGTTAGGAGTCTATCTCTAATATGTGGGCAAATCCCTAATACCTCTTTTATAAATACCGGGTGCCTCCCATTGTATCGACACACATTGATCAATAAAGAAGAGAGAGTTCCACCTATATCTTGTGTTCTTCGTTCGTGTGTTCTTTGTGTTCTTGGTGATTGCCGGCGATCGACGTGGGTGAAACTACTTGTTTTACAATACTATGCACCTGTCGTGCGCCTCGCTGCGTCCCCGTACTCCGCACCACTGGGTGCGCTGCATGACCGCCCCTGGAGCCACCCGCCGTCGCGTGCCCTCGCGCCCACCACACTCCTGTAGAAGAGTATGAGTGGCCATGGCAGCCCCGCCCTCATGGGCTGCCACTGTCCAAGCGGTCTGTGGGCCGTGGTCAGTCCGCACGCATAACCCATAGGCCGAGCAGCCCGGGTGGATTTCTGACGGTAAAAAGAAAAAAAGGAAAAATAATAACCATTCTGTGTTTTAACCCATGAACGTAGGTTAAATTACAAAATTATATTATGGTTATGGTGTTTTACTTTCTGGACCCTGAAGTTTCCAGTAATCCCAAAACAATAGTTCATAAATTCTGAAAATTTAAATTAAATACTAGAAACTAAATTTTTAGGTATATAGGCTTCCATAAATTTGTTGAACCTTAGACTTAGCATACATTGGAAGCTTCATATCCCTGGGTTTATATTTTCTAGCATAATTTCATGTTTATATATGCAAAATTTATTTTTTGTTATTTTGGTAATTCTAAAAATTACCAGTAATTAGCAGTAAATTATGAAAAATGCTAAAAAAATTCTGAGAAATTTAGGTAATTATCTACTGAATAGATATAGACCAATGTTTTACTGATACAAGAGTGAGCATGTAATATATTGATTTTACCAGCAGTAAAGTTCATTTTTTTTTTGCATGAGTATAATGTAGGATATGCCAGACATCACAAATAGGGAATTGCCGAGTTTGCCTTGAATGGCAGCAATTACCTGACCTGAGCAATGGATACCAAGATTAACCTGATTGCTCGATCTCTTAAAGCTGCTTTCACTCAGCCTAGAGCTATCACCCCTGCTCTTATTGAGGTCGGCAAGTGTGTGGCTCTACACTTCCTATGGCACCATCTCTTTGCGGACCTGAAGGACAAGTTTTTGATGTAGGAGGACTCGCTGGCAGTATAGAATTCTTCGAAGGAACGCTATGACTAGCAAAGATCTATTCTACTACTAGAAGCACATCACGCCCTCCTACGCTTCTAGTACTGTAAAACTGTGTCAGCATAAAACTTCATCATATACAAGCTTATCTTCAAACTATGTTTCTATAACTAGAAAGTTTAAGATGTTGAAATAATAGACAAGACATTGTGTACATTCCATCCCATCATGAGGATACTGCAGTAACAGTACCTCATGCCAAATAGTAGAAGTATTTTGGGCAATTCTATATTTTGTTAGAAGCAGAGAAGCATGATAAACTCCTAATGAAGAATCATCATATTTTTTTCTAATGAGATAGGCAATGCTCGAAGTGCATGCCAATGTTCAACAGACAAACAATAACCATGGCTGTAGAAAAGGTCAAAGGCATAAAAAGGAAAAATGGAAGTAAAGGTAAAGGGCGAGGGAGCTTCCAAAAGCAAGACTCAGTCAACAAGGCTCCTTGTACAACCCTGCTTTAGGTGTGGATGCACTGGTCATTTGTAGCTCAACTACTGCACCCAGAAGCATTTAACAGATATTTACATGCAATCTACTAGAAAAGTCAAAAAGATCCAGACGAACAAAGTTGAGGCATACTTCACCGTCAACCTATTGTTGACATGGACGCTGAGAAGTGTGACGATATAGTTCTTGATCCTACTAAGCTCAAGGAGTCCTAGAAGGACACCACGACTTATATGGAGACCTAAACTAGTCTCCTAAATATTTATTTGCTTTGCTAGTCGATGTCACATATTCCTTGTGAGTCTCCTAATCAGTTTAGTCCTAGTTCCTTAATGAATATTGGTCTACACTCCTGTTGAGCAATTATCATTTAAAAGTTCAATAAATTATTATTTTCTAAATATTTTGATTCATTTATAGTGCTATGCTTGTTCTATATTTTACAATATGTTCCTAATGCGATAATTGTTTGATTGTTAAATCATTTCTTTAATATAGAATAGAGTATAAAACCTAAAGTCTATGTTGTGATGAAGACTACAGTTAAATACCAAAAATATCTAAGATTTGACATCATCGACTAAGTCATCCTGGGTTGAATATGATGAGAAAAATTATCAATAATTTTGCTGAATATACATAAAAAATACTAACTTTCCTAGACATAAAGACTTCTTATGCCTTGCTTGTGCTAAGGTAAAGCTCATAATTAGACTCTCTTATCTAAAGGTTAGGGAAGAATCATCAAATTTCCTAGAGACACTTGAAGGTGATATTTGTGGACCTATTCAGCCCATGTCGGGCACCTTCAGATACTTTATGATATTGATAGATGATTCTATTAGGTGGTCCCATGTATGCTTCTAATATACTCGGAATCATATTTTTGCTAAATTAGTTACCTAAATTATTAAATTAAGAATCTCCTTTCCGAAAGAAAGGATCAAGTATATTCAAATAGATAATGTTGGGCATTAATGTAGAGCATTAAATGATTATTGTATGGTTCTGGGCATTAGTATATAGCATTAAGTACTTCATGTCTACACACAAAATGGTCTTGTAGACAATGCGTGGGAAAGAATCAAGTATTTTCTATTCGTGAAATTTTGACTGCATTGTATACATGCTAATCTCACCACCACAGCATACAACCATGGGATATCACTGGAAGTTGTGGATCTATGTAGGTTATAAATCCCCACCCATTATTAAATAGCTAGAGCCTATGATAGAGGATCTATATACATCTCGGTACAATGATTGTATTTTTTATTAAGATATTTTCTCGGTATTAGGGGAGAAAAGTACCACACTAATCATTGAGAACCGAACAAGTCGAATCACTCCCCAAGATAGTAGAAGAAGCTCAACCTGATATTAAGAAAATACCTAAAGTGAGGCATCATGAATATGGTAACTACATCCCTGAAGTGAGCTATCCTGAATATGGTAATCACATAATCTGACACTAGGAGATCAGAACACCTAGTCTCCATCGTTGTGGGCAATCACGAGGAGCTAGAAGAAACTAATGAAAATTTTTCAATAATTATGTGGATTTAAGAGAGTTGTATAAAAGAAAGAGTATAATTGTTGATATATATTTTGCATCAAAAATTGCTAAAACTCTTGATCTGGATCCAAAACCAAAATATATGGCAGATTGCGAGAGGTACTCAAATTGGGTCAAATGAAAAGAAGTAATTGAGATAGAATTACGTCACTTAACAAAATAAAAGTATTCGATCATGTTGACCAAACATTTCCTAAAGTATTCCTTGTAGGATCAAAATGGGTTTTCATTTGGAAGAGAAATAAAAACAACCAGATAGTGTGATATAAAGCGAGACTTGTAGCACAAGGGTTCACGCAGAGATCCATCATTGATTACAATAAAACCTACTCTCTTATAATGAGTGAAATAACGTTTCGATATTTAATATCAATGGTAGCTAGCTTGAACTTATCAATGAATTTGATGGATGTAGTGACCACATATTTATATGGGTCACTAGATATAAATATTTATATGAGAGTCCCTAAAGGAGTCAAAATTCTGGATCCTAATAAAGTATTTGTAACATGCATAGCATCAGACTGCAGAGGTCACTATACGGATTAAAATAGTTAGGAAAAATATGGTACAGCCGACTTAGTGAGTACTCCTGAAGAAGGAATACTCTAATAATGATGATTGTCCATATGTGTTTATAAAGAAGTCCTAAGATCGATTATGTATCATCTCAGTCTATATCGATGATTTGAATATCATCAGAACCAAGGAGCACATAAAGGAAGCAAGTTCTTATCTTATGATAGTGTTTGAGAGGAAAGATTTGGGTAAAATCAAATATTGCTTAGGTCTGTTGTCGGACCCCGGAAAAACACTTTCAAAATTCTCTGTGTATTATGTACTAGTCTAGGAAAAGCTAGTACACAATAGAAATGTTACCACAACATATACAACATATCCAACCTGTTTTATTAATTAATTATTTCAGTTTACAAAACGAGTGGCACACGGACCGAAAAAGAAAGCAACGGACATAAGGTAAATAAAAGTAAAGCCCAAAAGATTTGCCACAGGTAATCAACTAGGATAGCGACCTAGTCTGTCTGGCCCTCACAATCGTCATACTCCTCTGAATCAACAGAGTAATCAAGGGTGAGTAAAAAAGTACTCCGCAAGTTACACAGGAGATGCAGTATTAATGTAAAGGATATAGAGGAAGGTTATATGGTTGAGTTTAGTGTAAAGCAGCAAGTTTTCTATTATTGTAAGTATTTTTAAAGGCATATTTTTAAGAAAGATGTTCTTTTAAAACTAGTTTCAGCACAAGCATCCCTCCTGGAGTTAATCCAACTTTTCCCAATCAATGGAATCACTCCATCCGAAACCATTTTTTTTAAAAGCCATTTTTAGAAACATTAAAATCTAATCTGTGAAAGGCTTGCTCAGCATGCCCATGACCATGGGCGCAGTTAATCGATTGGTTTTACACTCTGCAGAGGTTATACAACTTTACCCACAAGATATGATCGTCTCTTTGCACCAAAAACACACCTCCTTGGTGTGCGACAAGAGAAAATCACGACAAGGCACCTATAAAAATCCATTCATTTAGTCATGCCCGCTAAGGTTTCACCTGTGACACCACGGAGTGTCGTATCTTATAAAATGTGAATGTTGAGGTCAAAAACTTTATAAAATGTGAAAATGGAGGTTAAAACTTTACGTTATGCCGTTTATAGCGTGTTTTTTGGGCCGTTTTCGGGTGTTTGGGCCTCTCCGGGGGACTTTGGGCCTTGGGGGTTGAGTTGGGCCTTCGGTGGAAGGGTTTGGGCCCAAGGGGGGGGACTTTTGGGCAGCCAAATCTGGCCCCCACCCGTTGGTGCGCCCCCCACTCCCTTTCCCAACCCTAGCCGCAAATTACAATCGGTTCTCACATAAAACCGATTGTGATGACTCCTATCATTACAATCGGTTTTAAGATGGAACCGACTGTGATGACCATATTATGACTGCACACCATCCGAAAATAGCCCCAAATTGACATCATCACAATATAAATCATAGTACACATACATTCACAATATCACAGACTTACATAATACTTATACATAGCACCTAACATTCACAACATAACCATATCACATTCACTGATATAATATTATTTACAACATATATATGGACTAGTAGGAGCCTATTGCATCATCTTTATACCCACTGTCCTTCGCTATAACTTCTATCCACTGCCACATGCATAAGTAGTCTCATAGTTTGTTGAGATCTTTGTTGTATAGGCTCTTAAGGGGGATATTGAGTTTCTGAAAAATAGAAAGTAATGCACTAATTTAAATTTCAAAATAAGTATGTAAAAGGCTGGGCGTATTATGCATGTACATATACCTTAGGGAAAAGGTATGAGCCGCCAACCAGGATCAACATGTGATGCATGACATAGAAGTCGTACAGGTCATCGCACCCCTGTTGATGACACTGTGAACAAAGAAAATCAAATTAGGAGACAAAAAATAGATGCCAGAAAAAATCCTGTGCTAGGCACTTGTACCTTGAAGCGCTTCCACTTCAGCTGGTCGCGTAGTTTGTCATTGTGTCGCCCTCTTCAGCAACGTACGATGAGAAAACCCTACATACATTGGAGAGATATCATTGAGGAAAAAAATGAACGTAGTTAATTACAGGAAGTGTTACTTTAGAGGAATGTACTTACTTCTGCAAAATATGCTTGATCGCGTAGGCCATTAATCTCTTTTTGAGCGAGTTAAAAGTGTAGACATTGTTTTCACTCGGAGTGACCACGATTAGAACTCAATGGTTGTTTTTAAAATGGTATGCAGTGCAAGAAAATAAGTTCATCTACAGTTTACGTGCGTACAAGTAATTGAAGGGTAAAATCATTAGAGTAGTACTTACTCCTCATGGTACAAGAAGAGAATGAAGTTCTTTTTCGCCTCAGTCTACAATGCGTGCTTGATGTATTTGGCAATGAATTCTGATTCAAGCCTAGCCATGGTCGAAGACACCATCTCGGGGTCGACGAACCGAACTGGGTGTCGATCTGTCATGGCTCGCTGCCTCATTATCCTGCAGCTCGTGTCAATGGTCAAAAATACAATACAAAATCTTATAATAGTTATAGGCTAATGTTGTACGGAGCAACACCCACAACGTGTAGGATTGTACAATAGAAATATCAATGGCTTTCAGGTTGTACAAACGGAACAAATCCTCGAAACTCATTGGGATTGTCCCATGCTCCTAGCGGTGTAAATATCCCCCTTGATACCTCACATTGAAATCGATGTGATGCTCATCTGCATTCTCCTTATCGAAGTACCATCTATGCAGCAAGCGACTATGCTTGCCCAGAGCATTCAATTCGCGGGGAGGGACAAAGGGCTATCTAGGAATGCACGCCTTAAAATTGTATGGTGGTGCCAGGGCATCTGTTAACTTTTCTTTCTGGACAGATGGAATCTCCAAGGTCGGGACAAAAAGGGCTTTTCTTGTATTGGAGGGGATCCTATGGCCTCTGACAACTTTGCCTTCTTAACAAAAGGATCCTTCGATCTCTCCTTTGGTTCTTTCATCATCGTGCTAGTAGTCCTTTTGCGCACTAGCTCTGCACTCTGTGTAGGAGCAGGAGCAGGAGTAGGTGCAGGAGCAGGATCAGGAGCAAGAGTAGGTGTAGGAGCAGGTGCAGGTAAGATAGGATCTTGTAAAGCACACGCATATGTAGTGTGATGTTTGCCGTACTAAAATGATCGAGAAGACACGGGGATTTATACCTTGAGCAATACGACACCCGTCGTGGGCTACTTGATGAATAACATCTGTGCTTGCTTGAGAGTGGTGATATCTTTGTTCGAGGGGAACTCCAGCACATGAGATAGGAATTCATTGTGGATATAGTCCACCTGCACCCTCATATAGCCCTTCCCCAAAGGGCTACCATGCACTGTGTCATCCTTCTTGCATGGAAATGTAACCCCACGTCCAATCTCAACGGTAAATCCATCTTCGATCAGGACTCGCTGTCACTTGGAAGGCGCCTGCAAGAAGTGCGCAACTTGATCGTAATCATTGTTTAGCTTACTCTCATACCTTTAAGTAAAAAATAATTATCACCTTGAGCTGGGGACCAAGTTGATCATTTCTGGAAGAGCAGCTACTAGGGCGTATCACAGGCAGTTCTACAAGAGGTGAGGCGATATGATTCTAATTGTGGGAGATCATCTCCATCATCTCGGCCGTCAGGGCCTCCTTATACTCCGTCATCTCCTCCTTCATCAGCTCCTTCATCTCCTCCTTCATCTACTCCCTCAGCGTTACCTTGAGTTGCTCTACACATGATTCCTATGATCTTGATCTGGTACTGACATCATCCTCATCTTGGAAGAAAGACCTCTTTGTGTGACCTACACCTGCGACACCCGCCCCTTATGATTGGGCTTCCCGATTGCCGAAGACAGGATGTCTCTCGATCCTTGGCTTTAAAACGTTCCCTGCTCTTTTTGCTAGCTTACCTCCTCCTGCAATAAGCGAACATAAGTTACTGCCAAAATATAACGGGAAGGGTCAACTACAATGTATTAAATTAGATGTCTTATGATGGTGGAGATGATCTGTCGGTTGTGGAGTTTCGAAATACAAGTCGACTGTCAGAGGTTTTCTTCATCCTCACTAATACTCAGTCGCGTGCCCGCTCCTCACATATGTGGGAGTAAGGCATCGCAGTCCCAGAGTTCACACACTCCTCGGCTAGTCGCGCTCACTCTGGCCTCTTCCCTACATAGCCGCCGGAACCAAGGTGGTGCACGTATATGTTCTGCCTCTGGATAGCGATGTTCTTCTCTCTCAGCTCCTTCGCCTTGAGCATACTCTTCATCCTTGTGAACTTCTCCCGAACCTCGACAGTCACAGACAGATACCTTTGGAAGGGAGTACGACCTTTAAGCATGTACTCAGCATGCATGAGAACCCTGAAGTGCTTCAAAGACATACCCATTCTCTTCAAGGTGTACCGTCTCGCATTAAATTCATCTTCCTCTGGTATAATCCATTTTCCCTTAACTTTGTCCCACAGGCGGTTCTTCTGCTCGACGCTGACCTCCTTCCTCTAGTCCGTAACTACGATTAGCACTCTCTCCCTCACCAATTGGCAAGACCCGTGCAAACACATGCGGGAAAATAGAGGGAAAATCTCCTCAAGCTAGGGCTTCAACTTACACTATTAACACCCATCCTCAAAGATTTCATATTTTCTCACCCAAGTCTAAGTTTCAACTACAGTATATTCTATTTTTTAGGGTGACAGCGATTTTTTGGCTCTAGAACACCAACAAAGGAGAGTTCAACCCGAGGGTATATACCTAGTGAGGAACATCACAATCGGTTCTTAGGTAAGAATCGATTATGATATGCATGGCACGTCAAAATTGGTTCTTACATAAGAACCGATTGTGATATGAAAATGTACATCACAATCGGTTCTTAGCTAGCACATCACAATCGGTTCCAACTTCAAAATTGATAGTGGTGTGCACATGGACATTACAATCGGTTCCTAGAAAAGAACTTGTTGTGATGTGTATGGCTCATCACAATTGGTTCCAACCTCGGAACCGATTGTGATGATTCCTGTTAATATTGCCGAATCTTTTATCACAATCGATTTTTTTCCTGAAAAATTGGGAACTGACACAGATGAAGCGATAGTATTGTACTATTCTGTAGTAGTGCTTACGTATCTTGCAAATTGTACAATACCTGATATTGCATTCGCAGTCAATTTGCTAGCTAGACACAGTGCAGCTCCAACTAGAAGATATTGGGCTGATGTCAAGACTTTACTCAGATACCTACAAGGTATTCAAGATCTTGGCTTCTTTTACCGGAAGGACCAAGACTTGGCCATGGTATAATATACGGATGCTGGCTATCTTTCTGATCCCCACAATTCCAAATCTCATACTGGGTTTGTGTTTCTCTGCGGTAGTACAACTACTTCTTGGTAGTCTTTTAAGCTGACCTTGGTAGTTACTTCTACTAACCACCCAAAGATTATAATATTATATGAAGCCTCGTGTGAATGTGTTTGGCCGAGACGTCTGAGTAGCCATATCTAAAAGTTATGTAGCATTAACACCGTCGATACCGCCATAATTATCTACGAAGGTAATGCTGTTTGTGTTGCACAAATACAAGTTGGTTATGTTAAGAGCAATATCATGAAGCATGTTGCCCCTAAACTTTCTATCCTCATGAACTCCAGAAGAATGGTGAGGTAAAAATGCTGCAAACTAAATCATGTGAAAATTTAACAGATTTGTTCACTGTCTTTGCCAACATCCAGTTTATAAAAAATGTGTTTGTGGCATTGGAATGCAACGACTGGGTTAAGACCGATTCAGCCACAGAGTGGAAAAAGAAGAAACGATCCGAGGAATCGTTCCGAGCTTTAGTCCGTTTGGTTGGGTCTCTTCCAGAATCTAGTAGAAACGGCCCGGTTCTAAGTTGCCAAACGGGGTCTTAGTCTTAATTGTTGACATATGATTGGACTCAATCTCTTTGTGGGCAAATCCAAATCTATCTCTAATGGATTTTTCACTATAAATATGGTGCCCTATTATACAAGAGAATCAATCTAATAAAGAAAAGAAGGTTTTATTTCTTTATATTCTGTGTATTCTTCATAATTATTTTGATTATTGATCGATGCATTGCAATTGATCTACGAAAACCGTCATCATTTTATAACAATTATTATTATTATTATTATTATTATTATTATTATTATTATTATTATTATTATTATTATTATTATTATTATTATTATTATTATTATTGAATCAAGCAGGGGATTAATTCTTACTAATCTCACGAAGGTTACAATTGTGACGAATACAACAAAGTAAAAAAGTTCGGCGTCACAATAACAAAGCTAACACGAGACAAAAGTGCCACTTAGCTCCTGCATCTCCTGGAGAATACTCGTGATTTCTGAAAGACAGCTTCACCAGCTCTTGGCTGTCAGTTTCGACACACATCTTGCGGCAGCCTCGGTGACTGGCCAACCTTGGCCCATGGCGGCAAGAAAGCTCTCCATGGAACTCGGGGGAAGAAAGCTCCATCAACATTGAGCTTAACCTCTTCGGTAGCTTGAGCCGCCCACTTCTGTTTTTTTTTTTTTCTCCTCTCTCTGCTTTGCTGTTCGGTGATGCTAGCGAGCAGGTGTCATCCACTAACTACCTCCATTTGCCCATTTCGCGGCGAGTTCAGCTTTCAGAGCATCCTTTCCACGGCGAATGCTATTTCTATTCGTCCAGAGAGACCACATGCCAGAGGAGTATCGCAGCTTCATCTTCGCAACGTACCTTAGCATGTACTCCACGCCCGCGAGCTCTCTCCGGCGATTTCCATTTGGGTCACCTCTACCATACTCTGAGCAGCTATGGGACCAACCGGTGCATGGCGACAGTGCAACAAACTATAGCTTTGGTGACCAATGGTGGGTAGCTTGGCCACGGAGAAAGGGCAGGGCAGATGTGATGCGACCGACGGCGGAGTTAAGGGCACCATTGGGGGCTCAGGTGGTGGCAATGGAGGTGAGCAACAACGCCGCCGCCCTGATCGCCTGAGGGCAACGTCCGTAGACGCTTAGGTTGGCAGCAGTTGTCACTGCCCCGGTGAAAGAACCTGCCGAATCCACCAGGTAGACGCCCCATTTAAAGCGACATTGTTGAGTTCTTCAAAATGACGATACAATAATAAACATTCAGTATATGGCCTCAAGTCCTCCACGTCAAACAACCCAGCGATCTGAAGAGAAACAGGGGGAATACTCAACAGCAATACACGTGCAGGCGGTCCCAACAAAACGGCAAACAAAAACGATATCGAATGCGCAATGCCCAAGTGCCTAGGTCGCAAATAAGCTGCCTATTGTGCCTCCTCACGTACAGGAGTACCATCGGTAGCTGTTTCAGACCGTTTGGCTGGATCCTCGTTGATTGCCTCGTTAACGCCAAGGACTTCATCCATCAGCTCATCTTCCGCGGCCATGTCCTCCACATCCTCATCATCGTTATTGCCACCATCAGGGATTCGCCGAGTCTTTGGACCATGCTCCGCCCTATGCGTGTCCAGCTCCTTATCCATTTCTTGCATGTTAGATGGCCCATTCCCTCTCCGAGCATTACGGGCATTCTGCAACCTTTCCAGCTGCCTCTCAACGTTAGACATATATTGCTCCTCAACTTGCTTTTGAAATTGAGTCAGCTCAGCCCTGCGCACAGATTTCCATTCTTCAAATACCTGCAATAATTAACAGAAGTTAGGTACATCCGGAATGATGGATCCTGAAGATACCTGGTAGCTAAAAAGAATATATAGGGCCTGTTTGGGGGAGCTGTGGCTGGGCTGAAAAGTTGCTTTTGGCTTGTTGGGCTATAAAGCAACTGTAGCTGGCGGCTGTGGCTTTTCTTGCTGTGTCGTTTGGCAAACTAGCTGCTGCAGCTGTAGCTTTTGAGGGCAACCGTGTGGGCCCGAGTGAGGAGGGAGTCAAGGAGGCGGTACCCGAGCCGGAGGGAGTCGAGGAGGCGATCGGGCGGGGAGACGATGGGGCGACAAGGGAGGCGGAGTGAGTGAGGAGGCGGTCAAGCGAAGTCACAGCTGAAAAGCACCTCCCTACCTGCTGTGGCTTTTAGGGGTGCTTCAGCTGTGGTTTAGCTGTGCACCTGCTTTGCAGTTGGGCTGTTTGGGAGAGCTTTAGACCCAAAGCTGAAACCCAGTGAAGCACAGCTCCCCCAAACAGGGCCATAGGTTGCCTGAAAATATGAAAGGTGAATTTGGAAATTCATCTTAACAAAATAATGCAGCTACAACAGAATATTGCATGCAGTATTTTTTGTGAGACAATACTTTTAGGCAATGCGATGAACATTATTAAGGGAAACATAGATTATAAAGGTAAATATAGCAATAACACGTTCAATATTTGTAAAGATAATAGCCCAACAACCAGCTAGTTATCATTAGTTCCCAGGACCTGCCAGGTTCTTCTGAGTGAGCGACACTCACCAATTCATGCTGGTTTTAATTATTTCATACAATAAAATCCTAATGGGGAAGAATTTCAGAACTCAATGATCTTTTTAGAATCCACAAAGAACCAACCAATTTACAACCTACTGAATTTTGTTAGGTTAAACTGTTACCTGGCATGAAACCATCAGGACTGGTCAAAGACTGATGCAGACATGAGGCATCCGGTGGTTGCCTATTATCTAATTCGGATCAGTTCACAAACACCACAGCAGCAAAACAGACAATGTTGTGTGTATTTGTAGCAGAATTCATTTTCATCGTGTACATATGTAGTGTTCCAACTTCCAAGTAAGTTGTATAAGTGTAAAAAGGAAGGCCAATGGTAAATCATCCTTGAAACAATGCACAAATTATGAAGTTTTTGGGGTAACTTATTAGTTATGTGGGTAGAAAATACCTTTTCCTTGTTCTGCTCAACAATTGCCGGATCATCAACGATTGATTTAGCTGGCATGTAATAAATAGGTGGTTTGGCTTTTGTCCTGCCAAACACAAATGGAGTCAAACAAGGAACAAATGTAGTTCTATACAATGGATATATAAACCCCTATGGATATCAAACATCAAAATTTGCACACAATCAGAAACGTATCTTCCCTCAATTTAATTGTCAATATGGATACTTTTGGACCAGGAATAAAATTAACCTGCAGCATGCAGAAAATAAGAGCAAATTCATCAAAAAATAAAGTAGAATAACTACATAGATAAATATTGCAGTGACAAAAACAAAGAAAAAAGGATTCCAATCATGGATCAAAGTCAATGTGAAGAATGATGAAAAGCAGTGAAGTTACCTTAAGAAATTGGACAGCTTTTTGTGATGTTCAACCCACTGAATGTACAACAGCTCCAATCTCTTTTCTTCTGCCTTAGCAGCTACTCGAGCACGGAGTGTCTAAACAAGAGCATCTCAGAATCAAATCATTTGCAATATAAACACATCAATTTAAAATGTGTGAAATTATGATAGATGAATGCAAGTCATAAAACAGTGCGCAAAAGTTCACCATATCACGCCTACGCTTCTCTGCTACTTGCTCCCGCTCTTGCTGTCGCAACCTTTCACTTTCTTCCTGAGCCTTTTGATCAGCCTACATTCAACCAATTCTTTTAGTATTCCATGATATGTTGGAACTAATAGTGAGGGTATAATCGAATCTAGATTATCTTCAGTCATTCATGAAGTCTTGATATCTCTAAATATCTTACAATATGTGAGTCACAGCAGCTTTGAAAAGGAAACGCTAAATTCCTAGAAAATGAATAGGTTCAGTTAAAGAATCGCAACAAAAGAATTTAGGATGGCCCATTCAACTCATAAAGGGTCTACATAGTTCAACAAGCAGAACGAAGAAAAAAATTCTATGGGATACAATACAAGTAGCGATGAAAGTAAAACTTTAAAATAAATAATAATTAAAACTGCGCACTAAATAGAGTGCTCCTAGGGCTGAGCTTAGACCTCGGGTATAAAAACACTAATTGCAAGCCACCTGAGATAACTTGCATTACTGTGGTATCAGGAGATAAGATATATATGAATATCACAGTTCTAATTAGAACACAATGTTATGTGAAAGAAGTGGCTGCAACTCAACATCAGTCAATAAATAAAGCTTAGAAAATATAGATAGGCGCAAGAGAAATGGTAATACCTTTCGCTGAGTCTCTGATCTGCGCATATAAGCTTCTGTGTTGGACAGTTTTTTGTCTTCTTGCTGAAATTTCTGCATTGCCAAGCATAAGAAAGACTCAAGAACCGGCTAAAATGAAATATTCAGAGGTGAACATACCCAAATGTCTTATATAGATAGATTATAGAATCAGTAGCAGATTTGAACATTAAAAAATCAGTTGAAATACTGGAAATCAGCCAAGTCAATCCCTCTACCGGTGTTCAATTTGACTCGAAGAGTGATCATTCATCTTAGTTGATTAAAAAGTTGTGTTCCCATTAGATTTGTTGTACCTATGCTGTTACTATTAGCCAGCAGAAAAACTTCTGCTTATTGACCATATAATTCCATGCAAATACCAAGCATTTGCTATTAATGCAATAGTGGTATAAATTTAGCACACGTGCCTGAAAATGTCATTCCACAGATCTTCATTCACATCAAGTCTCTCAACAACTTTGCTACACGTATCCAACTTAGTGGTTAGACATAAGGTCCTCAAACACTCAATGAATCCTCTATCCTCATCATTATGAGCGATCTAATCAAGTTATGGCCTAAATGCATAATGGGATTTATTCAGCAGACAAATCAAATTACATGACAATCACTCCTTTTATTCAATATAAGGTCTCTCTCTTGTGCTTTTTGTGTCTATCTGGGAGGAGGTGTAGCGAAGAAACTTAATGGTAAAATTGAATATTAGGAGGTGCAATTTAAAAGCTCTTGGAGAGCAGACTGTAGAATGGCATTCAAACGACGCTTTCAGCAACGCTTTCAACACAAACCAAAAACAGCAAGCCAAATATGCAGTTTTACTGGATCAGTTGCCAAAGAGTCGGCAAAAAGAAACAATCATGAATCTGCAAAACATACTAATAAAGCTATCAAAAGGTATGAAGAAAAACTTATTTCGAGGATGAAAGAATGAGATAAAGCAGTAGCTCCTTTCTTTGAAAAAACAGGTGAACAAATTCCACTTGATCAAAATATACCATTTGGTTTGCTTCGAACATTGCTACATGAAAGAAAAGTTTGTAAGAAGTCATCGCCATTGAAGTAATGGGAGTTCCAAAAATTCCTGACAAACTAAGGGGACTGACTTTGAGTGGCCACATAAATTGATATTTAAGAACGATAAAGTTCTACAATTCTTCTGATGGAATAGACCACACCTTCCACTAGCTCATAATATGAACCAAGCATGGGAAATCAACTATAAGGGTCTTGCAGATATAGTAGTTTTACATTACTAACTAGGAAATTTTGGAAGAATCAGGAACATCAAATTAATTATAAATGTCCCCAATAACAGAACGCCTCTCAGCAAAATAAGCAATTTCAGGGCTCTCCATGTGATTTAGAAAGTAAGGGATAAGGAATTGGATGTAAAATATGTGGTCCAGTAGAACCATGCTTAATGAACAAAAGTAGGAGTGAACTATTTACCAAACCAGCTCATACATTGCTGATTTATGGGATAAAAGAAGTAAGGGAATTTGATCTTGAAAGAGCCCAAACTAATTGAGAATAATGCTTAAATGGATGGAAGAAGCAAGACACTGCACATCCCTAGCCAAAGATATTTTTTGCTTCCTGGCGTTCAAAGTTGCAGGGGGAAAATGGCACCTTAAGGCTTCCATTAATTCCTTACCCGCAGGTTAGCTTAAAATGTTCAACGATTGAAGGGCACATTTGCCAAGCCAAAGCTAATCAACAAATACTGAAATAAAAAGGAATTACCACAAGTCCACAATCGCTTAACACATGTGTTCTTCTACTTATTTCACGATGCATCAGAAGAGTTTGTTACCTCCAGCGTGCCGACGAGAAGCTTCCCCAACATCCTCTTGTTCCTCCTCACCAAGTTCGGGTCCTCATTCTTGGGAAACTCCCTCGGGAGAGGCTCTGGCAGCGGCATACTAAGCTCCTGCAGCCAAATAATATCATCTAAGCAATATCTCCACAAAAGAACAGAGAACCCATTCACAAGCAAACCCACAACCCCCTCCCTACTCCCGTTACCCCTGCTCACCATCCTCCTCGATATCCGCTGGCTCCCATCCCTCCTGAACACATCATTACTGGCATCCCTACGCTCACCATCTCCGGCAGCAGCCAAACCGTCCTCTTGCCCCTCCACCTCCACATCCTTGGAGCCATCCTCCTTAGCTTCAGTGTCATCCACCTCCGTTCATCACGCCAAACAAAGAGACGAGAATTTAAGGTTTTCGATGAACAAACTACAACAAAAATACAAAAAAGGAATAAAAATCAAAGACCGATACTTTAACCACAGCAGATAGCAGCCGCCGCTTCTGCGCAGGCTGGTCCCCCGATTCCGTAGCCTAATGAGAACCATACAGAAAATGGTTATGAACATTAATAGCAAGGGGGAAGAGTAGAAGATGTAGGCGAGAAGCGTACGGGTCTCGCGAAGCCGCGGAGTGGGCGGGGCCCGCCGGCGCCGGCACCGGCGGCGCCGGGCCCTCCGCCGCGTCGAACGCCGCGGGGGTCGCGCAGGCGCTCGGTGATCTGCGAGAGGGAACGAGAACAAGAGAACAGGTCAGGGGAGATGCCTCGGGGACGACGGATTGTTCGAGAAAGGGTCGGGGACCTCGCGGTGCTGGCGCTGGAGCTCCTGGAGCTCGCGGCGGAGGTCCTCCGCCGTCTTCTCCGTCGCGGCGGCCATCGTCGTCGGGAGGGAGGGTTCGGCTGCGCGGGGATGGGGTGGGGGAGCTCGCGTTCGGGGTTTGGGTGCCCTATTCTAGGACGCGTGCCTGGACGTAGGTGATCTCCGCCGTTGGATCCTGCATCGCCCGGTGCGGCCAGGCCGTGGCCAGGTCGGACGGTGCGTGCACAGATCGGGTGAGGCCGATTCGAGGCCAATCCCGGTCCAGTTAGGTCAATTGTTCATATAGCATTCTTGGTCGAATGACCGTGACTGGCTACCAATAAAAATAATATTATTATGTTAAATTATTTGTCGTTATGCTTAGTTTACACCATGCTCTGGACTCTACCATAGTGTTTGGTCGAGTTCTGTCTTGATCCACATTATACATCTGCTGTTCAACTTTGTTTGTATTGCACCCCCGCCACACACTATAAAAGAAGTAAAGAAAGTTTGTTAAGATAATTATTGTATTTCATAGTAGTTAATTTTGTTTATTATGTGGTTTTTTTTGTTAGAGCTTTCATAGGAGTAGATGAGTGATTCGAAGAGAGGTGGAGATTAGAAAGGGGAAGGATGCACCATTCATCTTAGCTCCGTTTGGCAACTTGAAACCGGACCGTTTCTACTAGAATCTAGGAGAAATCCAGCAAAATGGGCTAAAGCTCGGAATAATTCTCCTCGGAACGTTTCTTCGTTTTCCACACCAGGGCCGAATCACCCTCAACCCCGTTCCACGCCGATTCACAGAATCTAGACAGTTAGCCAAACGGTTTCCAGACAGTGATTCTGATTCTACCTTAAACGTTTCTACTAAGGCCCCGTTTGGCAACTTGGAACCGAGCTGTTTCTACTAGAATCTGAGAGAAACCCAACCAAACGGGCTAAAACTTGAAACGATTTTCCTCGGAACGTTTCTTGTTTTTCCACACCGTGACTGAATCACCTCCAATCCCGTTTCTACTAGTTTCTACTAGAATCTGGAACCGTATCAAACGGTTTGCAGAAAGTGATTCTGATTCTACCTGAAACGTTTCTACAAGAATCTGGAACCGTTTCCGTTTCTACTAGAATTTGGCACCGTACCAAACGGGGCCTAAGAATTTTGAACCGTTTCTGTTTTTACTAGAATCTGGAATCGTACCAAATAGGGCCTAAGTTCTTTTGAAAGAGTAATGATTAGTTGTGAAGTTTTCGTGCTCTCGGTTATCGACCGCCGTGATAGCTCGGCTCGGGCTTTTGTGTGTGAGTTTGGAAACGCAAAAGAAGAATGACTTCTCTATACATGATTGTGCGTAATTGTGCTTTTTCACTGTATATATTTCCATTATGAGTAGACTTGTTGTATGTTACGCGTGAGCTTGTGTAAGGGATAGACATATTTGAGATTATCATAGATGATTTAGAATTAAAATTGATTGAGAATTTGAGAAGGCTAAGCTATTTTTAGGTCATATTTGTTTAGGTTTATATTTGTTTTTATAGCTTAAAAATCAGTTTTTCTTAAACAGTTTGAAAACAGTCCGCTTCTATATGTGGTAGAGGTGGTTAATTATAACCTAAGTTCAGTGATATTGGTTTAAAACCAACCCTTAAGCCCCAAAAAAATAGCTTTATAGAGGCTTTGGCTTTTAGTTATACAGATACTTATGATTTTTTTTTTAAAAAAAAAGCCTAGTTAAAAGCTACATTTTTATCTGAGCTTTAATCTCTACTATTCTAAAGCAGCACTTGGTGGCAGTGGTCCGTTCTTCCCACGTCATTAATTGCCCTACACAAGAAACGAAGCGTTGCTTTAATTAGCCGACTTTTACTTAAGAAGCGGCGTTAAAGATAGATGTTTGATTTTGTGAAATAATTTTTTTTATTTTTTAATCTTTATTTTTCGTTATTAATTTTGTTTTTCGTAGCAACGCACGGGCATGTAACTAGTTTTATCCTAATTCGAAAAAAAGTCCAAACAATTATTTCGATCAGCGGTCACGCATGGTTACTACTCCCTCCAGTTTGCAAATACTTGTCGTTTTGGAGTTGTCCTAAGTCAAAGTTTTAGAACTTTATCTATAAATAACTTTTAAACCATTTGGATTGAACATATAAAAGTCACATAAATAAATTTGTCATGAAAAGATCTTTCAAAATATTATAATTGCAATGCATTTTATAAATAAAATGAAATAATTTTTAATGGTTAAAGTTGTATTTTGAAGACCGTATCGATATCCAAAACGACAAGTATTTGTAAACTGGAGGAATACCTTCCTTGATTCTTTGGCATCCTACTCCTTATCCCAGTTTTAGACATTATGTAGGGAAATTTGGGCATCGTAATTGGGATAAAATATACCAAGCTTGAAGAGTTGCTCGCATCAAGAAACTGGCTCCAGCCGGTAACCGGATCTCGGTCGGAGACAAGGGAAAACCGACTTTCCCAAAATATTTTTTTTTTGTTGGTTTTATTAATAACTAGGCAAGCCGCTCCGTTCTGGTGGGTGTTTTTAGCAAGCAACTGACAATTGTTAAGAGGATAGTTTGGAATTAAAGATGGTATTAGTACTGTGTATGTTAGCCAGTAACGTGATAGCAATAATAGAAAGCGGTATTTATATTCTAACCGAAGAAAACATGAATGCATATGATATTTTGGAATAGTATATGCATATTTGTATACAATAGATATATATGGTGGTTTGTTCATGCCCAACAAAAGTGACGTATAGCATATGCACATAATTGTTCTAGTCTGAGGACTTCCTTGCTTGGTTCGACTATCCGGCGCAGCGGAACTCGGCGGTGCGTGCCAAGCACATTGAGCACGCCGGCTGCGCTTTTGACATCAAGCCCTGGATTGCTGACAATAACGCTGCCCAATCCACCTGGAGGTTCAGAGCCCGCTTGGCTCTTGAGGGTCTGCCGCTCCTTGCCTGGAACCACACCTCGGCGGCAGAGCTGCTTAATGGATGGTGCTGCCTTGATCGCCTTGATCGGCAATCGCGTCGGCGGGAGTCCACTAATCTGCTCTGGGTCTGGGTTTGGGTCGCCAGCCCAGATGTCATTCCACGAAGCTGTTCCTGCACAGTGTTCGCGGCGGATCGCTGTGGCCGCACCCCCCGAACCTGGGAAGGTGCACCGGACTCCTCCCCGCCTCGGCCTTGCCTGCCGGAAGGTTCAACTTTCGAGGTCCTGATTCACCTGGACTCCGTGGTGGATTTCTCTCTGTCCGCGCTCGCGGACGGGGAGGATTGCCCGCGTTTGAAGTCCTTTGATTGGACGCTCGGCGTCCTAGATGGAGTGAACCCCCCAGGGTTGGTCGGCGTTCTTCAGTTCGCTGTCGTCTTGGAGATCGCCTGCAGCTTCCCTCCTCGGATGATGAAGATGAGGATCGTCATGGCAACTCCCGCGATGATCGGCGCCTCTTCGGCCGCCAAGCCAGGCGCTCGCGCGAGGAACGGCATGGCCGTCGGCAAACTCGGGACCCAACTCCCCGCGGTGGTCAGGGAAGCCGTCGCACGAGGAGCCCGCGTCGCCACGCCCTCTTGCCTCCTTCACAGGGTTCTGCCTCGCCCCCCCCCCCCCGCCGAGGCGGGAGCCAAGGTTGGCGCCACCGCACGAGGTCCGGCGAACGGCGCTGTCTTCGCACGCACTCGGGCGAGCGGCGGCCAAGCCAACCACTCTCCACGGCCCCGGCGGCAGCGGCTTCGTGGTTGCCTCGGTCTCAGGATGGAACGGCCTCAATGGACATCTCACCAGCCCAACCGGTGACCCTGTCCTCCAACTCCATCGCTCCTGCGTCACCTTTGTCAGGACCCCCGTCGACCCCTCAAGATTTGTTGTCTGACGAGTTGCAGTCCCTCACCTCGCTTCTTGTTATTCACTCTCCTGCCAGGTGCGATCCCATGTTAGCGGAAGCGGAAGGGCTGTCTACAAGGAACCCCACTCCTTTCCTGCAGGATGTAGTGCAGCACTCCTCGTCTCTGCCCGCTGTTGCTGTTGCCGACAACGTGTTGGTTGTCACAGAGCCTGATGCATCCTCAGCTGGAACACAAGGGCAGGAAGGTGCCTTGCAGACCTTCCTGCAGGAGGTGTTCCGTCAACCTCCTCAACCAGTCCTACCAGATGCTGCGTTGCAGCAGCCTGTTGCTGGCTCCCAAGACGTCACGGCTCCTCGACGCAGCAGAAGATTAGCCTCCAAGGCCAGACCAGTGCCAACGGCAAAGATGGCAGAAGAGCTTCTCACCAAACGTCTTGGTTTTTGTTCACCGAAGTCGACAGAGGTCCCAGCAGATGCAGTAAAGCAATTCATCAAACTTTTTGATGAACCGCTTTCGACCAATGTCATTTCGGCCCTGCGCGCCATTTGCCGTCTTGATGGTGAAGATCAGCGGGCTGCCGAGGAGCTAGCCCTCAATCAAGACTTGGAACAGTCTGTCCAAGAGGCCTGATTCCTTAGCGCCTTCTAGTTGCCTTTTGGTTGTTACATGTTTCTCAGTCTGGATGTATTTTGGTCACTCAGTATCCCTAGTCTAGGTCTTGTAGCTTTCAGGAGTGCTGTCTATGCTCCTTGGATTGGTGTCTTTTGCTTAAGCTTGGAAAAGAGCTTGTGTTCCTTTTACCTGGTGGTTTGTTCAGTACGCACGGATCCTAGGTGGTCCCTGGCTGAAGAACTTGATTTTGTCACTTGTTATTGTTGGCTCATTAGTAAAGCTTGGGAATGGTCTCAGTGGAAATTTCTTTTGACCCTATGTCTGATTGCAACATCTTAAACTGGAACGTGCGTGGACTAAACGGCCCGGCTAGGTGCGCTGCAGTGCGCCAGTTAGTGGAAAGCGTACGCCCGGCCATTTTTTGCATACAAGAAACTAAGCTACAAATTGTGGACCAACACCTAATCGCAGAAATTGGAGGCCCTTTCCTGAATGAAGCTCATCAGGTTCCTGCGTTAGGCACTAAAGGAGGGATTCTTTTTCTTTGGGACAATACCAGATTACAAGTCTCCGCGCTTTCCATTGGACGCTTCACCCTAACAGTACACTGTGTTCTTCTGGATAACGTCGCCTTTCAGCTGATAACAGTTTACGGGCCTACCGATACCAGTTAGAAGGATGGTTTCCTGCAGGAGATCGCTTCTCTAGCGCCTTCTTCGAATTCTCCTTGGGTCATCATCGGTGATTTCAACCTGATTTACGAGGCACAGGATAAAAATAACAGCAATCTCAACCGTACGATGATGGCCAAATTCCGTGCTCTGATAAACCGGTGCGAGCTTCGGGAAATCTCGCTCCTTAACCGAAAATTTACTTGGAGTAATGAGCGACAGGATCCCACGTTGGTAAAGCTGGATCGTGCATTCTGCACTCATGAATGGGACTTCCTTTTCTCGAATCACTTGCTACAGGCTCTCTCCTCCTCAATGTCTGATCACTACCCGCTTCTCCTTGCTACTAATAACGGGCCACCAAAGCCACGGAATTTTAGATTTGAAAACTTCTGGCCACGTCTGCCGGGGTTCCAGGAGGTGGTCAAAAAGGCTTGGGACTCGCCGGTCAAGAACAACAACCCTTTTCGACGGCTGGCTCTAAAACTTCAAACCACCGCAAGAGCGCTCCGAAGCTGGAGCTCCTCCGCTTGGAGTGATGCCAAGCTCCAGTTGCTTTTAGCGAACGTCCTCATTCTACGGCTTGACGTAGCTCAGGATTCGAGAGCGCTTTCACAACCAGAATACAACCTCCGGAAAGCACTCAAGCTAAAGGTGCTTGGTTTGGCAGCGGTTGAAAAAGCACGTAAACGACAAGCCTCTCGGATTGTCTGGCTAAAAGAAGGTGATGCAAACACTCGTTTTTTTCACTTACGGGCAAATGGACGTCGACGAAAAAATTTCCTTCACTCCCTTGAAACTGATCAAGGCACACTCGTTCGTCATGAGGACAAGGAGCAGGCGTTGTTCCACCATTTCTCAGCTTTGTATGGGAACAAAGTAGTTCGCTCGAAGACTATCAACTGGCTTTGCCTAAACATTTCGGGTCATGACGTATCGGACCTTGAAGCTCCTTTTACAGAACTTGAGGTCTTGCAAGCAATCAAACAGCTTCCGGCGGAGAAAGCACCGGGCCCTGATGGCTTCACTGGGGTCTTCTACAAGCGATGCTGGAATATAATAAAACAAGATGTCATGGAGACCCTCCGTGGGGTGCGCAACTGCTCAGCAGGGTCCTTTTGGACACTCAATACAGCTTTCACCTCCTTAATTCCAAAAAAAGAAGGATCAACAAGGGTGGCAGACTACCGCCCCATCAGTCTAATCCACTCCTTTGCAAAGCTTTTGTCCAAAGTTCTCTCCTTGCGTCTATCGACTCACATTGACTCGCTTATCTCAAATTCGCAAAGTGCTTTTATTAAAGGTCGATGCATTCAGGACAACTTCTTTTACGTCAAAAACCAAGTGAGATCCCTGCATCGCAATCACACACCTGCTCTGATGCTCAAGCTCGACATAGAAAAAGCTTTTGATTCGGTATCCTGGGAGTTCCTTCTTGACCTCTTGCAAGCGCGCGAATTCGGCGTTTGGTGGCGGGACTGGCTGTCCATCTCTCTGTCCTCTTACACCTCCATGACACTCCTCAATGGGGTCCCGGGACCCCAGATTAGACGCCGTCGAGGGTTAAGGCAAGGAGACCCCCTCTCCCCTTTCCTCTTTATCCTGGTCATTGATACTCTACACCACATTCTCAACAAGGCGACACATGACGGGATCCTGTCCCCCCTGCAAGGATGCGCATCCCCGCTTCGACTCTCTTTGTATGCTGATGACGCGGTTATCTTCCTGAACCCGTCAAGGGATGAGCTCCTTTCGGTACTACGCATCCTTCAAGACTTTGGGAGGCTTGAGGCTTGAGTAAACTGCAGAAGAGCTCTATAACCACAATCCAATGTCAAGGGCTCGACCTTGAGAGCATCCTACAACCCTTCCCTGGGGTCACCTTGCATTTTCCGATGAAATACCTGGGTCTGCCACTTTCGCTTGCCCGGGTTCGTCGAGTTCAGCTCCAACACATCCTTGACAAAGCGGCGAGGCGTCTGGCGGCTTGGCAGGCGCGTCATTTAACCATGGGAGGTCGAGTCATCCTGGTCAAATCGGTCCTTTCCTCACTTCCTGTCTACCTCCTTACAGCAATCAAGGCGCCAAAAAAATTCGTTGCTGAACTGGATAAGATAAGGCGGAGATTCCTCTGGGCAGGGAAGGAGGAGTGTTCTAGTAGCAAGTGCAAAGTGAATTGGACAACCGTGTGTCGCCCCTTCCACCTAGGAGGCTTAGGCGTCTTGGAGTTAAATAAATTTGCCAGGGCTCTTCGACTTCGCTGGCTTTGGCTCGAATGGTCATCCACACTTAGACCTTGGAGGGGAATGCAAACTCCGTGCGACCGGATTGATCACGCGCTGTTCTCTGCAGCCACGAAAATAACAATTGGAAATGGTCATAAGGCGCCCTTTTGGAATTCTAGATGGCTACACGGCAAAACTCCAGCCCAACTAGCGCCAGGTCTCTTCAAGATCTCTAGACGTAAGGCTCGATCGGTTGCGAGTGCTTTGCATGACAACAATTGGATCCGCGACATCCGACGCGGCCTAACTACACAGCTATTCTCGGAGTATGTGCTACTTTGGATAGAGCTCCAACAGGTAAATCTCGTGCAAGAAATGGAGGATAAATTAACCTGGACACAAACCTCCAATGGCGAGTTTACAACCGCATCGGCGTATCGCTGCGATTCGCAGGAAGCATGATGAGGCCTTACACCGCCACCACTGGTCGGCTTGGCGCCGATGAGCTCCAAGGTCTTCTATTGGCTCGCGCAGAACAAAACCGTCTTTGGACGGTAACGCGTCTTCAAATTCGGGATGGCCAAATCAATACTTATCCAAATGTGCTATCGAGTGCGAAACGAGCGTCCATCTCTTCGTTGATCGCCACGTACCAACGGTTATGGGCGGACATCGCAAATTGGGTTCAACTACGATCGCTAAGACCTCAACTCGAAACCGACGCCAACCTGGAGCAGTGGGCTGTCCGGTTTCACGCCTGGTATTTGCCGCAAGGGGTTCAAAGCTTGATTATTCTAACCTGTTGGCGATGGTGGAAAGAACGGAACAACAGAATTTTCAAACAGGAGAGCAAACCTCATGACGTTATTCTTCAGGAAATTAAGGATGAAGCTTCCCGTTGGTCCTATGCTGGTGCCAAAGGAATCAAAGAGATTTTATTTCGACTAGTTTGATTAGCTTTTCCTAGTTCTTTTTGGTGTTTTTTCGGTGCAGTCTCCTGCACTCTGTACTCTTCCCCACCTTTTTAATATAAAGCCTCGGCTTTCTTTCAAAAAAAAATTGTTCTAGTCTGATTATAGAGGAAGGGACAATAGTATTAGGTTGGGATGATAACACGACGTTGAAACATTCGTATATAAGACAATATATATACACACAAAATACGTATGTTGAAGATGCGCGTATGTTGAAGACGTGCGGACAGAAGGTCTGCTTCGGTTCATTTGTTATATTCTTGGTAAACAAGATGATTTTTGAGTAGAGAGCAATACGGTGTAAAGCATATGTCCTGCATGTATTAGAGCAGTTTGAATTAGAGTGAGCAGATGTTGGTAGTAGCTAGATAGAGCAATATAATCTGAAATATATGACAAAGAAATTACCGGTCATTGTCGTGTCATAGACATTAGGGCGATATTATATCATCTGCTATATCGGAACATGTGTCCTTACATGTTATCGGAACGAAATCATCAGTGATAGAATTTTATGGGAGGAGGTCGACAAGATCCTGAGCTAACAACTCTTGTGGAGTAGATATTGGTTTTTTTCCTATGTAATTGGCCAGCACTTTATGTGGCTTGGTGTGACGATTTTCCCAACCTGTGATTTTAAGGGGGAGAAAACCAGTATTTATGGCGCAGAGATGCTTTATTGCACTAAGCAAATTGTTGTGTTTTTGCCTAATAACATGGGTAGCATTATCGGTAGCTATAACACTTTCACGGAATAGTTTTGTCCAAGATTGTTTGTTTTGAAGTCTCTTACGTATGGCGTGGAGTGCTTCGTAATTGGCATCCTGAATCTTCACATTTCTTTTGGTTTGAAGATTAAACTCCTCTCTGCATAATTAAGCCAAATACGTATTAGTAAATCTCAAAAATGTTGCTAAAATAATCTAAAAAAACATGATGATTCCAAAAGCATTACACACAGACACACACACATATCCTTTAATACATATAGGCATGACCGAAGAGGCAATCTTTTCATTCTATGCTATATATCGAAGCTTTAAAACATTTTTTAGGGCATAAACAATATTAACTGAAAAAAGGGAAATTTGTGTTTGCCAATAGGCCAACTAAGAAATTATAGTGCGGATGATTAAAGGGGGGCAGTGAAAATGTCCTTAGTCGATAATATAAGCCATGGATCAATAGGGAATTAAAAAATGATAGTATTAAATATTGACTAAGCTGTGTCATAGTATTAACTGTTTACTAAGTTGTGTCAATAGTTAACTAAGTTGACTAAGAAATGATAGTGTTAACTAAGGTGATGATACAAACAATTAAGTCGTTAGTCAACAGTGCATGTAGGAAATTTCCTCAATTGCTAATATAAGTCATGAATCAATAGGACAAGTAAAAAATGATAGTGCTGATGGTTAAACGGGGCCAAAGAACAACTGCTATTGTTTTGTTGATCAATGGTAGCACAGGTGCACACTCCTCATGTACCTTCTACTGCAATAAAATAAAAGTATGATGTTACAGAAGCCATACATGGACACAGAACTATGCCAATAAAATAAAAATATGATTCACCCAACACAATGAGCAAACTATTATGGTTTGACAAATAATACTGTAATAACAAATCATCTCATGGACATCTTTCTTATACACACGTACAACATCAAAAGATGCATGTTGCATTATTCAAACCAGAATCACTATTTAAGCTAATGCATTAGCATAGGAAGCATGAAGAGAAACAAACTGCAAAATGGTAGCTTGCTAGATCTGTACAAATTCCAAAACTATGCGTGTTGATAAATGTGTAACTGAAAATCCAGCGCTTTGTAGCTGTCGGCGTATTTTACGCCAGGGTACCGCCCAGTGGACAGGTGGCGGCCAGGCCACCCCACTGGGCGCCCAGCGAGGTGGCAGTCAGGCCACGCCCCTGGGCGCCCAGCCAGGTGGTCGCCCAGTGGACAGGTGGCGCCCAAGCCACTCCAGCTGGCGCCCGACCGGTAGTGGTCGAGAAGGCAGCGTGGCGATCAGCCACGCCCTGGCGCCCGGCCAGGTAGTTGCCAGAAGGACCGCGTGGCATCTGGCCACTCACTGGCGCCCGCCCCAGGCGGCGATCTTGGTCAGAGACATTTAATGCGAATCGTGCGCATTAAATGCAAAGCGTGGAGGATCTGATATGGCGGCGCGCTTCCCAGCGTGCATTAATTACGTGTGACATCACGGCAAAGACCTCACCCCTGACGAGCAGGTGGCGTTGGCGGGCGTGGGGCGGCGAGGCGGCGGCAGGCTGCGGCCAGACGTTAGTGGGATGTAAGAGCGTGTGCGTGCATTAAATGCGCCCGTGGCAGTGTAATGAGTGTGGCTTGCAGTGTAAGCCTCCCATGCGCCCCCGTCAGCCCAAGTATAAAAGGAAGCCGGGGTGCATGGGAGAGGGGGTTGGTTGGTTCTTTGTTGGTTCTATCCATGGTCAGTAGGTTTCATCCTCTCAAGCGAGAACACAAGCAATAGCAAAGAAAGCAGGATTAGGACTATTACTCTCCGGAGGGCCTGAACCTGGGTAAATCTTAGCGTCCCCTATCCCTCTGAGCTTCACCGGCACCCCGTTCATTTTCCTTCCACCGGCGATTGCCCCGAAAGCCCCCCGTCTGAACCTCATAAGCACCCGATTCGGAGGTGCCTGTTAGCTAGTACGCCTACAGTAGCCTTTTTAGATCATTAACATTCTAGATATATCAAAGGAACTTAAATGGTTTTTAGTTGGGAAAGAATTAGAAGGTTCACAAACCTCATTTACAAGCTCATACTGTCAGAGATGGATTATTACCTACCAGGCTACCACCACATTGAGATTAGGTCAAGGCAGCGATGACTTCCAATGCGAAAGTGTTTGTGCCAGTGCATAGCAGAATTATGTTCTGCAGTACTGGAAACAGCAGATTGCGAGCACCAAACTCTCCTGGTCGGCTAGTCCTCTCCATCTTCACCACAAACCACCGGGAAGTGATGAAATAAAAAATAAATACTCAGAAGGAAAACATCATGGGAAAATCCATTGAGCATGTAGAAGGCATACGCAACAGGATAGTTTCGGCCGCAGAACCTACGCGTAGCGAGTCCAGTGACATTCGGTTCTCATGAAATCTAGAAAAAGGAAGTCAAGCGATGAGCAAGAACCAAAATAGATGAAGCTCACGTGCATCCGTGATGGTGGCGGCTACGGCCGGCGGTGGGAGATAGCTTAGAGCCGTCTACACCGACGCTGGCGAGCGACGAAGGGGCGGCTATCCTCCGAAGTAGGCTCTCTTTCGAAGCTTCCAGCGGCTCGACAACTGCGTCATTCTAGAGAAATCCCGCATCCACCAGGAAGCTGCACACACGGCCCCATTTCGAAGAATCAAACGGGTGGCTGCACAACACGATGGCAAATGGACTCCTCATGGCTACACAAGCGAAAATGGAGGAGGGACCGAAGTGACAGACCTTGGAGCCGGCAACATCGAGGAAGAGCTGGCTGGAGAGGACCCGATCATGACGGAGTGTTTCTGAGAATGGTCATGATCCGGACGAGATAGGGTCGGGGATGAGCAGATCCGCCGGTGGCGGCAAGGCGGTTGGATCTAGCCAGTTATTTGGGGGAGAAGGCCGTCGATCAGATCGATCCTGTCATCCACGATGACCTCACCGCCAGATCTCATGTCTGTGAGAGGCATCAGGCTGGTTCTGAGCACAGGTCAGCAAGAGCGGCGTCGACGGTAGGGGGAAAAGATAGGGAGCAAAAAAAGGAGAGGCGAGAGAGGGAGCTGAAGAAGAGGACGGCAAGCGAAGGAGGCGGCCATGCGACCGCGGCCGCGGGGGAAAGGCAATGGGTGCGCGGGGCTCGACCAGGCGGGGGCGGGGTCCCCGCACGTCGACACCGAGCACGTGAGGCGGGCGAGCGGAGTAGGCGAGGAGGCGAGCCTCGAGCGCTCGGCGGGGGATGATTTCTTGGCAAGGGAAGGGTCAGGGTCCGAGGACGCGTGAGCGGACGGATCTGCACCGACACAAAAGATCGACGGTCATCGGCAATGGGGATCTGTGCGCAATTACTAAACAAGGGAGAGTCTTTCTGCAAACCGCGATGACGTGGCGCGCTGGCTGTTCGGCAATTATATATATATATATATATATATATATATATATATATATATATATATATATATATATATATATATATATATAACTAGAAATGTCCACGCGTAAGAAAATATGTATGATTAATTTAGTAATGACTCGGACGTTATTTTTGTTGAGTACTATTAAAACGAAGTGGTATTGAGTTTGTGTGGAAAAGTATGTGGTGCTTATAGTTTGGTCGGATAGTTTGTTGCCAAACGTTTTTTGATTGGTGTGGATCAAATATATTTATGTGTTAACAGTAGCTAGCTAGGGCGATTATAATTTGGGTTTAAAGTTGTAGGTATTTGAATGGAAAGGGAATAAGTGAAGGAATGGAAGTAAGTAGGTGCGAAGCAGGGCGAATAAAAAACCTAGGTTCTAGTTAACAGGATAATCAGACATTTGGTAATCAGGCTATGCGAAGTAGTTTTACAGGATAAATATATATATATATATATATATATATATATATATATATATATATAGACCAAAGCTGACATTGCACTGAAGAAATTTCCTGAAAGGTCATTTCCTCACAATGACATACCAAACCTTATTTATCAGTATGGCCGTCCCCTAGCTGATTTTCTTTGCTTAACGGTCTAGAAAACTTAATATAGGGGTATTTCGGTCATTATTTTGAAACTTTAAATCACAGTAGTTGATATGCAATAGTAAATACACAAAACTAACAGTAAAAAATCAGACCACCGCATGTTTTCCAGTGGCAAATAACCAAATGTCCAACAAAGGCACGTTTCAGGAAGCACTAATGTCTTGTGTTGGGTAAACATTCGTCAAGCCATCAATAGCACAAGAGAAACTTCTATATAACTATTCACTTAGGAATAAGCAGGATCCACGTTAATCCGCGGCTAAAGCGTCTTGTCCTCGGCACTAATCTCAGGGTTGTGAGCTGTTCAACATAATGACAAGCAGGTATGGAATATAATAAAGATAACATACAGATCAGGTTCGCACTCCAACTTTCAACTGATGAATGAAATCATTCTGGACACTGTATTTGTGATTCTTCTCCAGGAACCAGGTCGTGTTATCACAACGCTGCAAAAGGAAATCATTCTTGCCACTTCATGTAAATAATAAATTAAAAGCACACATCATATTCACAAAAGTTGAAGTTGAGAGGACCATACTTATTTTTAATCAGTAAGCCAGGCGCTACATAGGAAGACAATATGTATCATATTTAACCATTTTGTGCAATACACTTTTTTACTTATACCACCTGATGAATGAAGGAATCATGTTTTAATAACTCCCTAATATCATCTTTTTAACTGACTGCAATGAATTCGAACAAATGGAAGGAGGTGTACATGCAACTATATGGAACCATCTTATCTGCTCCAATTTGGTGTGCTATTTTGATAACCATATCTATTTCGTTTCATAACGAGAAAGGAACATTAATATGTATATATTTTTAGAAGCTATGAATATGAATTTTAATTGGATCGAAGGAGCACATAGAAAAAGCAAACTTCTTTTGGTAACTTCAGACATGGGAGAAAGGCTGTTTGCAGATAATTCAAAAAAATCCAAAACTTTTCAAGAAGCATACATGGTATATATTTCAAGAAGCAATTCTTTGCCTTTCGGCAAATAGTGCTGCAACGCACATGCAAAGACAACAACCAGAAATCAATGAGCAAATACATATACAATTATACATCATAATATAAAGCAATTTTTGTAAATCAACATGACATATCAAAACATTGGTAGAGATACCCTGAAGTTAGGTTCGGTGGAGTTTAGTGGACCTATGAAACTCTCATCAATCGATTCACATCGTAACACCTTGGTCGAACAAATCCGAACTAACAAAGTGCATTCTAAAATAGATTGCCTAGCGACGACGATGTCATCCCTGAAGGAGGAGTTTTTCTGGTAGGTGGCGCTGTCGCCGACCATGCATGCCGATGCGTAAGCAGTGGTGCGGCCGGAAAAGTAACATTAAACCAATGAATTCGTTAATCACAACGCACAGCAGAGCATGACAACACCTCCAAAAAGAACCGCAAAAAGAGGAGAAATCGAGGGGTAATTAATTGGGAAATCAAGAACTCACGGATGAGAGATGATGCGGATGATCCTGGGAGGGGGACTGATCCTGACATACAACCTGGCTTACAGTTATAAATGCCTAATGCCACCACGGTTAGCTGGTTAAGCAAAGCAAAAGAAGTACTGCATAACTAAAATGTCAAGCGTGCATTCGTTAATCTGTCATATTTGTTTGGATGTTGCCTGCTCCTGTCAACTAATGGGCAGCAAAGGAGAACAAAGCTAACATTTGTTCGTTATTGAGCAAGAGCTATCAGACATTCAAATGCGAGACTTGCTAGTATTACTTCAGCAAAAAATATATTCAAATCTAAGAAAGAAAGAAATGTGGTATACTGGTATGCACAGGATAAACAGCCATAGTACACATAATTTGTGAGGTCACACTGCTATATTGCAAGCTTGAAGATAAATAATATACTTATCGTAATTTTAATTTGGACCAACCACATCAGTCGATATCAGAACAACGAAGCATTAGATTGTTGGCCATTGAACATATACCTTACATGTTACATTTAGGCTGTTAGCCATAAGCCTCCCATTGCCCATCGCATTAGCTAATATAACTTACGGCACGCAATTGAAATTTGGTACAGTTCCACAACCAATCTAAACGATCTAACTTCCTTCCAAAGGGAAGGAGCACCATAGGCAAACACTATACTTTCAAGTTTCAAAGTTGCACCAATAACCTGAAACTGAAATTGACCGACCGATGCGATGCTATGAATCACAAACATAATTGGATTAGCAATTTTCATGGATTATTTCTTTGAGATGTGAAACAACCACAACTAAAGGACGCAGCTTTGTTGAAGATCAAAAAAGAAATAAAGTGGAGAAGCAACGCACTGGGACCACGATCTCCTTCACCCACAGCGTGGTGTGCACGCGCTGCTTCCTCGTCCTGTACTCGTCCGCCTGCGCCTTCTTAGCCACGGCGTCGGTCCCTCCTTCAGCGGTCACCGTGCGAGGAGTGCGCGGCTGCCTCGGCGGGGGCGTGGAAGGGTGCCGCGGCGAGGAGCAAGGACGGGGACAGGATGGCACGTCACGTGGAAGGCTCGCGCTGACGCGCGAGAAGGCGCACGCGCAATCCGAACGACGGGATGGGCAGAGGGAGCGCGCGTGCGTGGGTCGGCGAGGACGGCCTACTGCCGGATCTGAGAGCGAGCGGAGGAGGCGAGGAGGCAGAGGCGCGCGCGGCGCGAGGATGGCTACGGCACGTCACGTGGAAGTCTCCGGAAGGAGCAGAGCGACGCAGAGTGGGGGCGAGAAAGGGGGACAAAAGCGCGACAAAACGAACGGCGGAGCTCAGCACATCGGACGCACACGGACGCAACAAGTGGGTACCCGGACGTTCAAGGAAACCTTCCGCTAATGTTTTATCTAAGATATTGCATTGGACTATAGACCAGCGCCTACTTTGTTACCACTAGGGGCGGTTGCGAGTGATCGGAAGGTTGCCGTTATTGTCATCCAAATTTAGCAATTTTGGGATGACATGTACTCAGTAGATAGGATCCTGAAATAAGACTATTTTCAGTAACTTTTCTTCGTTCCATTCTCTTCCCCATATTCATTTCCTTTATTTCCTATTATCTTCAACAGCATCCCCTTAAAGGGATTTGTGTAGGGATTAGAGAGAGAATCCCTTTCTAAAGAGATTCCCAGAGAGAATCCCTTCCGAAGGGAATCGGGAAGGGAATCCGCTGAAGCACTTGAGATCTGTTCGCGAAGAGATTTGGAGGGGGAAGGGAAGCTGCTGGAGATAGTCTAAGAACAATAAAAAGGGCTCATCAACCACTAGCTAGAGGAAAATTTCGTATTTTGTACAACTTTTGACTTGTATTTACAAAATGATAAAACAGTTTCCCGTATTTACAAAAAAAATCAGTGATATCCGGTACCTGAAAAACCGAAATTGCATATTCGGTTCACCAAAAACCAGACATGGCGTATTCGGTGTACCAAAAACCAGACAAGAGTATTTTCAAATTTTAAATTCCCATTTCCGGTTTTTGGTAAACCGAACATGCATGTCCGATTTACCATAAACCGGACATTTTTTTTTTGCTTTTTTTCTGATTTTTCAACCCGAGCTGATTCAAATGCAAATAACATTCGCTATACAACTCAAAATTCAATGAAACAACTTTCTAAATTTGTGTAAAATCATTTAGATTATGAATATGTAAAAATATTTTAGTTTTGATTATTGTGCAGCAAACGATGTCCAAGTCACGGTAAATTCAGATTTTCCAATACTGGTTATTGCGTATTCGGATTTTTAAAAACCGGTTATTGTGTGTCAGCGTTCTAGCCGACAGGCACCTCCGAGTTGGGTGCTTGTAAGGTTCAGACGGGGGGCTTTCGGGGCAATCGCCGGAGGAAGAAGAACCGGAGTACCGAGGAAGCTTTGGAGACGGGGGACGCTAAGGTTTACCTGTGTTCAGCCCTCCCGAGAGTAATGACCTAGTCCTCGCTTTTCTTGTGATTGCTTGTGCTATGAGATATGAACTGGAATCCTAACCTCCAAGAATCGAACGAACCCCTTCTCCCATGCACCCCGGCTCCCTTTTATACTTGGGCTGGCGGGGGCGCATGGGAGGCTTACACCGCAAGCTATATTCATTACACT
Organism: Rhipidocladum racemiflorum; assembly: GCA_036346355.1. Taxonomy (NCBI): domain Eukaryota; kingdom Viridiplantae; phylum Streptophyta; class Magnoliopsida; order Poales; family Poaceae; genus Rhipidocladum; species Rhipidocladum racemiflorum. Next base: position 14,855,828 of record CM070573.1, on the reverse strand, counting down.
GCCACGGGCGCATTTAATGCGCCTGTCACTGTCCTTACACCCCATTTAATGCCTGCCGCAGCCGTCACACCCCTGCCTAGGGCCCCACGCCCACCAACGCCGCCCGTTCCGTCGGGGGGAGGAGTGCTGCCGTGACGTCACCCGTGAATACTGGCGCTGGGAAGGCGCGCCGCCATACTGTAGCCTCCACGCTTTGCATTTAATGCGCACGATTCGCATTAAATGTCCTTGATCCGGGTACCACCGCCTCGGGGGCGGTGCGCCAGTGGAGTGGCCTGTACGCCACCTGTCCACCGGGCGACCACCTGGCTGGGCGCCCAGTGGCGTGGTCGACGCTGTCGCCATCGGGCGACCACCTCCGGGCGCCCGATGGCGGGGGCGACGCCACTGCACCGGCGAACACCCAGCTGGCGCCGATGGCGTGGCTCGCCACCTGTCCACCGGGCGAACACCCCACTGGGTGCCCAGTGGCGTGGCCTGATCGCCACGTGTCCACCGGGCGAACACCTGGTAACCTGCATTCGCCAGCGGCGGTGGGGCCCAGGCGTGCCTGCTGGCGACCGTATTTATTGCGGGGGAGCGGGTACCCTGGTGTGGAATACGCCGACATTGTGTATTTACGAAATTAAAATTACATACCCGGTTTGGTTATTTTGGTTATATTCTATTGCTAAAATAGCATATGATATTTGTCTGCAAGGGTTAAAAATGCGAAGTGCAGCCGGTCGATCAATTTAATAAAGCGCGACCAAATAAAATTGAGTAGAGCCATAAAAATCTCAAAGTAAAATTTATAAATCCTAAAGTAATACGATAAGCGTGTTGAGCACTTTAAAACATGTAAAAACTTAATTGTCACTAAATAGGTATTTAGGTAATTTCAAGATTTAATTCTAATCGGATCGCTAATCTACAATCATGTAAATAAAATAAATAATGTTAATATTCACCATAAAAAGTTAACTAAGAAAAATAATACATTACATGAATTGACCAAATTAGCTTGCAACGCAGATTAATTCGTATGGGTGTATTGTATGCATTCAGCAGAAATTTAAATCGGTGATAAACTGTTGAGGCAAATTTGGTGCAAATTTGATTCAAAATCAGTGGAATAAATTTTGTTAGAATCTTTGTGACATTCTTTTAGATTAGTAAAAGAAATTTTAATTTATAGTTAATTTGCATTAATTTCTAATTAAGTATGTTTTCAATGTAAGAAATAATCAATTTGCTATAACGTGATTATTTCAAGCTTAAAAATTCTGAAACCACTTTTGTTATTCTCATTAGGTAGTAAAGGACATGATTTTGTAAAAATATTTAGGGTGTACCATTTAGCTTTTATACGATACCGTTAGGCAGTAAAGAACGTGATTATTTCATGCTACTATCATTTCATCTTCTACTCATCTTCTACTTATTATACATTTACCATGATTATTTCTACGTAGCAGTGTATTGAGTAGATTATTCGAATGACCGAAGGAATTTTTGTGATTAGTACAAAATTAGAATAGCTTGTAGTACATAAAATGACGGTACTAGTAGGTGGAGTAGCTTCAGAAATGATAATTTTAGTGTAATATTACGTACATGAAATAACAGCCAGTACTTGAGTATTACATGAATTAAGGATGTAGGGAACCATAGGGCACTCTGGAAACACTTTTGGACAGTAAAAATGTGTATAAAAACGCTAGAGTAGAGAAATGATTAAAATAAGTAATGGATTTCGAATTTAATAATGCCATTTAATAATTATTCAAATTTAATTATCGCAATGCTAAAAATGTAAAAATAGAGTAAAAGACTTCTAATAAAATAAATACTTAGAATTTAAATCTGAAAATTTTATGGAAGGAGCCTGATACCGTTCGTGTTGTATGCGTCATGCATGTTTACTTCTTTTTTTATGTCGTGCAATGCAACGGTTTCATATGCGTCATCTATTTTATCTTATTTTTTTAACGTTGTTGTATGTTTACTTCTTTTTCTTTATCTTTATCGTGTAACTTTATAATTATCACACGTACATTAAAATAGAAAATTTCATCATACGATATGGAGCGGTACCCGTTGCAGACAAACATCATATGCTATTTTAGCAAGAGAATATAACCAAAATAACCAAACCGGGTACGAAATTTTAATTTCGTAAATACGCAATAACCGATTTTTGAAAATCCAAATACGGAATAACCGGTTTTGAAAAATCCGAATTTACCGTGACTTGGACATTGTTTGCTGCACAATAATCAAAACTAAAATATTTTTGCATATTCATAAACCAAACATGCATGTCCAGTTTACCAAAAACCGGACATGGGAATTTAAAATTCAAAAATACTCTTGTCTGGTTTTTGGTACACCGAATATGCCATGTCCGGTTTTTGGTGAACTGGACATACAATTTCGGTTTTTCAGGTACTGGGTATCACTGGTTTTTTTGTAAGTACGCGAAACTGTTGTATTATTTCGTAAATACGAGTCAAAAGTTGTACAAAATACAAAATTTTCCCTAGCTAGAGTAAGTACAATAAGGCTACATCAATTTATTATAAGCGTATACACATCAATTGTCTTGTATGGAAGAGGGAGAAAAAAAATGAAAGAAGAGAGCCTGTAAAAAAAAAGAAGAAAAAAAGAAAGTTGGTTCTTATACAGTAGCCAGCGTCGTATGGGAAACAAGATAGAATAGTTATGTGCAAGAGAGAAGAGATAGTTATTGCACATCATTTAGAGATAATCTTCAGAGATAGTTATTGTATAAACTGATTTTATTGTTTATTTTAGATAATATAAATAAAAATAAAGTAAATAGCAAACTTTATTATTGTACTTGCTTAGTTCGAGAAGTTGTCTACGGTTGAAGCCGACAAAGATCCTGCCATTCCCGCGAACAACAGGTGGGGCACATAAAGGACTTCACCTCTCGTACGCGTGTGTGCATGGGCCAAGATTGTAGGCCCCCGGATCGGCTATCCGGAATCCCCTGTGTATTTCTATACTAGTCCCAGATCAGTAGCTAGTACACACAGTCAAAAAGTGATGAATCAACCACCATATCACGAATACATATAACTAAATAAGAATAACACCAAATAAAAGCAAAGACCTTATGGTCAAGGTTTACCATTACGGCCTGAACAGGCAGAACAACTTGAACAACTGCAGCGGAAGACGAAAACACCAAGGCGACCCATCCAAATGCCCACAGGCAATCGAGTGGGGAGCGCGTCCTAGTCGTTGGAATTCCTTGACAGCTTCTTTCACTTCTGAGATATGATTAGAATGTAGCACGTGAGTACATAAAGTACTCAGCAAGTCTGGGAAATTATGCACAATGTAGGCTATCCAAAGATGGCTTAGTATGGTTCTTTTGCATAAAGCCAAGTTTCATCAAATCATACTTGTTAATAAGTTTCACAAAGCACATTTGAGCAATTCTTTTTAATAATTGAATTATATAGTATTGCAGTGAAGGTTCTAACCACCACTCACTAATATACAGGCTCTATCCGCCACATCTCAACAAATCAGGGTTCAATCCATCCACATGGCTCTATCTGCAACGGTTCACAAAATCAGGTTCCTTCCACCTACCTGGCTTTAGCCGCCAGAAGCACACCCGAGAGTTCTAACCGCTCCCGGATCCCAAAATGAACCGTTGTTTAGTTTGAAACCAAAAACCAAAGTCTACCAGTATGAAAGCATTCAGCAAGCTTTGCCTTTGACCGTAGGCACGGCTATTCGAATAGTTTTAACTCTGCAGAGGTGTCTGACTTTACCCACAAGACATGATATTCCCTTGATGCCATGCAATTAGCACACTTGCCTTAGGTGTGCGGCAGGATATCATGACAAGGCCTTTACAATGTATACGCCTAACCTGACCCACCCGCTGAGGTTTCACCGCTGTTAGGGTTATATCCACCCAGTACAGAAGCCCCCTCTTGCGCCGTGTAAGAAAAACAACAACATTGCCTCTATCCGGCGCTCACATTCCACCGTTTGGTGAGTCTAAGTTAGGTTTCTACAAATTATTCAGCCAGATCGTGCCCACTTTGACATGTGGTTGTACGGTTATGCTTAGAATGGAGACAGTCATAAGCATCGGTCCTTAACTGACTTGGGGCGGTACTTGCACAATGAAAGCTAGCGCTCCATCCGCACCCACCAGACAAACCATTCCGCCCCAGTTCAAACCATTTTTCATTTTAAATTTTTATTTTGTAAACCATCGGTAATACTCCTTGCCTATAACTTCCAACACAAGTTTTCCAGAGTTAAATGAAATTCCCACCCATAGGTGAATACTGACCGATTGCGAGTCTAAGCATTTCTACCGTACTATTCTATTCCACCAATAGTTTAGTTTATAAAATACAAATCTTAGTGTTGATAAAACGTGATTATAATTAAATCAGTACTTTCCAAAATTCATGAGACCACCAAGATTCCCCCATTCTTATCATGGTACTATATAATCTAGTCCAATTTAGTACTTCCACCATGTAAAGTTGATATCATGTGCCATCACAACTCCAAAATCATGCCAAGCTACTATCATCATTGTATATGAAACAATCTCCTCAAAATATGAGTCTCCTTATTGATTACCCATCATCCACACATCGATTGGTCTTTTAATCTACTTGATCCACCGAGAATAATTCATAATCTCATCCCCGAGCATATTTCATGAAAGATTCTACAATTCCAAGATTTCATTAATTCATTGCCTATAGCTGTTTCCATAAACAATGACACCAAGTTGACTAAGCAAATCACACCCAATCCACATTATTCATAATCCCACACAAATGGTTATCGCAAAACCATATTTCCCAAAATCATCCACTAAACCACCGAGTACGATTCTCCGTATTATCCACTTAATACATCGAGTATATTTGATAATATCATTGATTAAATCATCGAGTATCCTTCTCCACATCACCTATTGTAACCCTTCATATTGTCATCGCTAAATCATCTACATTTTATCCACCAAGAATACGTAATATTATCATTTACTAAACCACCAAACATTCTGGATTATTCACAATTCTCCATAAATGATTATCACATAGTATGCTTGTTAAAATCCACCGAAATATAAGTCACCACTTATTCTATTTAATCCACAAGTAGACTTCTCAATATCATTTATTTACTTTTACCGACTATTATTCTTGACATCATACATCTTCCAATATTCTTCCAATCCACATAAATTATATGGATTACCATTCATAGATTAATTCCATAACGACTACCCCCACATCGCTAATATTCATGAAATCTCCAATTTACATTTCGTACCACTTGTTCCACCGATCGTGTCTTCCCAATAGTCCCTTTTTCCCTAATTAAAGAATATTTTTCCAAAAACATTTGTATTGTTGGATTACTATACTAGGGCGACAAAGGATCATGGATAACAATGTCAAGGAGGTAGGAACAACAGGTATAACTAATAACCTAACGTCAACATCATCCTTTATATAAATAGCAATGCAATTTGTAAAGCATGGTAAAATATTTATAAATTGTAGGATCAACATGCATCAAGGAGACTTGCCTCGGTCACAGCAAGAATGTTGAACTCTTGAAGTCCGACAGCGGGGTCGGCGGACTTGGCGGGATCGTCGACTACACGCAAAACAAGACAACAAATAAATATAAGAAAATAAATAAAATACAAAAATTACAAAAATAGTACTGGCAGGTAGGCCTTGATTTTAGATGAATTTAGAAATTTGAACGGAGTCAATCGGAGTTCGGACGGAAAAGATATGAGCTTCCGAAGTTCAAAAATCACGAAAATACGAAAACCGGGAATATTTCAGGAATATCCCCTTTCTTTATTTTTCTGAATTTGGAATTGCTTTGACTCTATGGATGGTTGGGCCTTCCTGTCATCCCCTCAAAGCTTCTTCTCCATGGCTCTATGGCCATGGAACAGAGGAGGATGGGGAAGGGGGTGCGCCGACGGCGCATGGCGACATGGCGCGCAGCGTGGCGACGGCTGGCGAGGCGGTGGCGGGCCGTGGCGGGAGGGGCGGCGCTGGCGAGACGGAGCCAAGACGGCAGCGTGCCAAGGCCGAGCGGTGGGTGGTGGCGACGCGAAACGCGGGCGCATGGCGGCAGCGGCGGCGAGGCGCTGGCGCTGGCGACGCCGGCTGGCGGCGGGCACCGGCGAGGAGCGAGGCGGGCACCGGCGAGAGCCGGCGGGCGGCGAAGACACCGGCGACGGCGCTGGAGGGCCGACGGCCATGCACGGGCACGGGCAAGGAACATAGAGCTCCAACTTTGCCCAAAAATTGGAAATTTGCACCAAATTTGAACATGACCATACTAAGAAAATGATGGAACATCTAGAGATTGCCTAAAGGGACCTAGGATAGCAAGGAATCGGATCAAAACTCACCGGAAAGGAAGAATTTGGCGATGAACACGGGTTCGGCCGAATCGACGAAAACTCAAAATTCGTCGCCAACTCTTGATGAATCCTAAAATCGATTGATGAGTGAGAATCTAGACCTCCACACGATCACAAAGAAACAAACGGAGCGGAGAATAACCCACCGGAGAGGAAGTTAGAGAGATGAACGCGAAGAACATCGAAAACCCTGCGTTCCTCGCGGTTTCTTCGATCTCCCGGACGAATGAGTTGGGGAGGCAATGGGAGGGTATGCACTGGAAAGGGGGCTCCAAAATGAAGAGATGAGAAGTGGAATCGTGCAAAACGGAGTTGAAACGGTCGAGTTATGAGTGATTATGTGGATTTCGGTTTTCGGCGAACTGTTCAAATTCCGGCGAGAGTTGGAGTTAATGATGGTGGGGAATGGGAAGAGGACGCCGTTACGGATTCAACGGATCCGACCGTGATTGATTTGGAGGTGTATTGAAGGAGATATGGAGGTTTGAATGAGGGAAGGTGAATATGGAGAGTCTCCTCCATTGTTGCCTGGGAGAGCCATCGTGCAAACTCATGGAAGAAGAACGAGTACTGTAGCACTGCCACATGGCCTTCCCTCATTGGCCGGTGATTACGTGAAAATGACGCCCTAGAGAAAAATTAGAAAAAATGGTCTAAAAATTCCGAAAAAATTCCTAGAACCATTTTAGAATATTTGGAACCCAATAAAATTGGTTTCGCGGAATTTGGATGAAATTTGTGAAATTAAATATTCAGGCGCGGATTGCGGGCATTAAACAAAAGCCGCGCGAGATAAAATAGGAGCGAAGGTCCAAAAATCCGGGGAATCATTCCAAAAATCATTTTGGAATATTTGGGACCTAATTGAAGTGGTTTTGGGATTTTTGGAGCATTTTTGGACTCGGGTGAAATTTCCATTACCGGTGGGAATCTGGAAATGTGATTTTTCGAACGGAGGGGAATTGAATCCCGATTTTGGAGGGGAAAGGATGCCAGGTTAATATAAACACTAGAGAAACTTCCAATTTTTGAATTTACTCTATTTAAATTAGATTTTTCTCCAGAAGGCGAAAACTAGGGTGTTACAAAGATCAACATGCATGCATACATGGAAGCCTGGAGATAATCAAGATCCTCTTACATTGTTCTCATGAATCGGCTACCATGTGGGCTTATGCAACAATAAAGGAAGCTAAACGAGGAGGTCCTCTTTAACATGATTGTAGTTTTTTCTTTTATAAAAAGTAGTTTCTAGTTGGACCTATATGTTCGAAGGATTATAAGGTTGAATACGTTAAAAGAGGTTTGATGTTTAACATCATGCCTTTTAGATAGGTTGGCTGACTGTTGACTAGAGTCAAATGACGACAGCTTGATTGATAACATTTGAAGGACATATGGTGAAGTTTTGATCAAATATTTAGAGTAGTGCCTTAATATAGGTGGTGTTTGGCAGAGCTCTAGCTCCACTAAATCCGTGGAGTTGGTGGAGCTGGGTATTCCTAGCTTCACCAGATTCTTGGAGCTGGAACTGTAGGCATATTAAGAGTGTTTATGTAATTCATCTTGTTTATATTTTAGAATAAAACTATAAACTTAAGTCACTTTATTTGCCCATTCAGTTCTTTTTTTATTTTTCATGATCCATGTGAGCTAAATGATAAGGCCAATTCACTGGCACAACAAGCCTCAGGGTATAAAGCATTTGGCCGATTAGAACACTGCGAGCCGATGGAAAAAATGGTCATGTGTGTTAGCGCAGCTATTGGCGAATGAAGATATATAACTGATTATTTTTCCTATCCCTCAAGACCAATAGACAAGAAAGTTAAGAGACAAACTCTAAAATATGTTTTTTCAATAATACGTTTTATTATCAGACTTTGGAGGGATTGTTGTTAAGGTGTCTTGGGACAGAAGAGGCCAAATCGACAATAGGAGAAGTACATGAGGGAATCTGTGGAACTCATCAGTCGACTCATATGCAAAAAGTTGATTGCTATACTGATTACCTGCTTAATACTTCTTTTTGCTTAATTAATATTCTAGGTCATTTCAAAGGAGCTATCTATGAAATCGAATACATTGAAATTCTCAAATCAAAGGAGAGCTGTAAATCAGTAGACAGAAACAACATAGCTAGGTTCTCAAAATACACTTAAGTTATAGAAATACTCCCAGAACTAGAAAAATTCTCTGTTTACGCCTACAATGTTGTCCCTTTCTCCACCCTCAAAACCCGCATTGGCAAGATTACTTTACTATCAGGTAGAACATTTCCTAACTTGATAGTCATAACTTATTACGACTATCATATTCACTTACTTCTTTCTTACCTTCATGTCCTTATATCATTATTCTAAATTTGATACCATCATCCTCATAACTGTTGTTTCTACAATTATTGACATAACTACAAAGCTTGGTCCAACTGTTAAATGCACAGTCAACGTAACTGATGGAAGGCACATCCATTCTTTTTATATTTTAATCTCTTACGTTTTACACAATTCATAATCCCTCTTAAAATCACCATTTTACTAGATTTATTGCACCAAATAATAGTACCACTACCTGCCTGTTTTACAGTAAAACAGGTATTATAACTTTATGGGGTCATCATGTTCAGTCATTCAAAGCTGACACACTACAAGCCATTTCTTAGGATTTAGTGATTCTTGCCCTCTTTGTTGGCATGTTGGTTAACACATACTCAGGTTTATTATAATCATTTTTTTACCACCATACATCATACAGATACAAATTATATTTCATTTGTTACACAGTTGGACTTCTAACTACTTAAAAATGTTTCCCTATGTATATGCAGGCTAACTCGCGTTACAAAGTACTTACGCATGTAAGTGGTACATTAACATCTCAATTCCTAAAATTCAAGCCCTGTGAAGCATGTATGCTTCTTCAGCCACTTTCTATACAATCAACCTATTATTACACCTGCTATACCATTTAATATTTTGATTCTATAAATTCCAACTGTTCTAATTAACTGCATACTGCATAGCATTGCAATTCATCCACACCAAATTGAATATCAAGGAAGCAGCCATACTCAAAGCGATCCAATCAGCACAACAGTCTGCAACTCATAAAGCTTGTACCCAATGAGTCTCTAGTATATCACTAAAATGAAACCTTACTCATTTCAGTGACAACCTATAGTACTGATGTGCTCATCGTTTTCCTACTTTTAACAATCTATTACAACCAGGGCCAACTCTTCAGAGTGATCATACTTATTAAAGATTTAGCACCAAATCAACCATGGTGGTATATATCATGTTCTTTATGTTAGAAAACACTTTTATAGACGGAGATGGATACAAATGTCAAAGGTGCGATGTCAGAACAGCTGAACCAAGGTACACAACACCCTATACAATTCCATACAGTTAACACCCCCATTCATATTACCGTCATACAACTTTAAACTAAATACAAAATCTAACGTATTTTCAAAATCATAAAACAGATATAGAATTAACATGATCGCTACTAATCCTGATACCAATGAAGAAAGCAACCCTATTGCTACAGAATTCATGTTCTTGGGTGACATAGCACAAAATTTGGTTGGGAGGCCTCCAATGTTATTGGTTGCAGCAACTGAAGGATAACAAGATTACATTTCATCAGAAATGAAAAACCTTATTGGATTCAAATACCGAAGTCATCGTCAACATGTCAGAAGGATCATTACAAAGCGAAACATCCTGTGTACGATCAATAGTATCACAACCCAATTCTACTATAGAGGTGCTAACAAAACGCACAACAAATCCATTACTGCTAGAAGGAACTATACAGGAAAAGTTGCCTCTCAAAGAGCGAATTCTTCGTGAAGTAGCAACACCATCACCTGCTGCTACTGCTACTCCTACATCAGCATATACTCCGCCAACAACATCAATTCTTCAGTTCCTAAAGGTATGAAAAATAATGACCATTACAGTAACTTATTTTGTATTTGCTATCCACCTAAACTTTCACCATATTCTCATGAAACAGCGCATGAAGAAACTATTACATCTACTGATCCTCACTTACCTACTTCATCCAAAGACCCACATTATAGGTCTATATTTGCCACAATTACTTGTATTTCACTAGGTCGATTCGCACGAGATGCTGCGCAGTTTGGAAAATTTTGGTTTGAGTTTTTTGTTTGCAAAAAATGTAATTTCGTTTTCTCAGTGGTGCTTTTTTTTAAAAAAATGGCTGGTTAGGAGCCATCGTTGAATTTGCGTAATTTTGGTTTTTTCGGTGGTATTTTTTTTAAAAAAATAGCTGGCTAGAGTCATCGTTGAATTTGTGTAACCATATGGTTCTTTTTTAAAAAATCAGAACAATGGGTCCTTTTTGCAAAAAAAAAATGGTGGAAGAACCTATCAGTAAATTCGGTTTACTGTTGGAGGATCCCTTTGTGAATACGCCAAAATACAGAGTCATTTTTGAAAAAAAAATCTGTGGAATGACCTAAATGTAATTTTAGAATTTGCGGATGGCTTTTTCGCAAAAAAAAATTTGACACATGGCCTCTCTGGCTGACCTCCAAATCCATGTGGCTTAATTTGCGGAGGGCTTTTTTGCAAAAAAAAAAAAAAAATTGACACGTGGCCTCTCCGGCTGACCCCCAAATCCATGTGGCTTATGTGTTAGTATCGATACCACCATTTAAACCTGCTTAAATAGAATAACCACCATCTATTCACGATTACTAACCTGTCTAACCATACCCCTTCTTCACAGGCCAACGCGTACTAGTAAAATATTCAGAGCTACAAAATAACTCTTTTCTGATGCCAAGAATAATGAACCATTCAAGGTACACTACGGTGTATATAAACCCACCATAATAATCTTTATTATAAACAAATTGATCACCGTTCACATCTGCTAACTTGGTCTCCACATGTCTTCTTTACAGTGATTTCCATAGGTTTGTCCACAAAGACCACCAAATCTTCTACAACGATGATCACGATAACATCCAGTTCTTCTGATGTACAAGATACCAACATACCTCGCACTTCTCAAACTATCAATATTAACTATATTACACGGGATGGAATCCCTGGGCTTTCGGCTATGCCACGTGGGCCGTATTTGCGGTGGAGTCCCATGTTTTCGCGATTTTGCGACCGGGCCCTCGGTGCCCATTCTCCTGCCGCCCGCCGGCTGATAAAGCCTCGTGAAATCGTCCCCCACGGAGCACTCGAGGCCTCACGCCCTCGATTCGACCGCCTTCTCCCCGCTATCGCCGTCCATCCCCGCCGCTCTCCCTCCTTTTCCTCCTCTCGACCCGCCGCGCGCCTCCGCCGCCCTTCCGGAGCTCCCACGCTGCCCCCTCGCATCCTCGGTTCGACCGCGTCCTCCCCGCTATCGCCAGCCAGTGCCCGCCGCTCTCCCTCCTTTTCCTCCTCTTGACACTATAAGGAACCAAATCGCGCTTCCTAGGCTATGCCACGTCCTCCTGCTTGTGTGGGACCCGCCCACTGCACCGCGTTCTGTGCATCGCACGTCACCTGAACACGTTTTGCCTGCCCGTTGCGCCTCGTTTCCCTGCCTTCGCCCAGGGCGTTGGCCTACGCTGCGCCCATTTGTTCCGTTCATTGGCCGCACGATAGCTCTTCAACGGCCATGATTTTGACCGTGTCCCGTTCGTCGCTGTTGTATGTTGTTGCCGACGTGTCTCGTTCGTCGCTGTTGTATGCTGTGGCCGATGCGCTCGGTGCTATTCCCTGCCCCTGCCCGTATGCAGGGGCGGGCAGCCCGGAGCCTAGTACCGAAAGCCCATTAAATTTTTTTAAAAAGCTATTGAAAAATAATTAAAAATAGAGATTTAATTTAAGATCAGTTGGCCCAGCCCGGGGCTTGGGACTGGTCTGGCTCCGCCCCTGCCCGTATGGCCTCGGCCTCTGGGATGCGTCCATTATCGCCGGTCGATGCGCCCGATGTTGTTTGCTCTTCGTTGTTTCTTCCGCTATCGCCATCGCCATTCTTCTTGCGTTTCCCCCTTTTTCTTCTGGTTTCTGCTCGCCGTGTTGCCTCCGGCGCCACCGCTGCTCTTGCGTTTCCCCTTTCCGCCTGGGTTCCAGGTGCCGTCGTCCTTCCGTATTTTCTACTCCCTTGGTGTTCTTGTTGCCCCTTTGCTTTGCATCGCTGGCTCCCCCTATGTCGCACTCTGATTCTCACTGTTTGTTTCCCTTTTGTGTTTTGATTTTGCCGTGTTGCGCATTGGCTTTCTGCGTGGCGCAAGCTGTGAGTGCTTCGGTGGATCGCTGTGGTTGATGCGCTTCGTTCGCGGCTCTTTGTTGCTTCGCAGGTATTTATGTTGGTTCCTTTTTTTGGTTCGCTGTTCTTTGGTTTGGTCGGGCTTGCTTCTGTTGCTGCTGGCTTTCCTTGCGTGTAATTTTTTTGGTTTATTGTTTGTCTTGTTGGCCGTTGCTCGCCTGTTTCCCCATCCATTTACTGATTTACTTTGTGTGCTCATGTGCAGGTCTCCGTTGCTTGTTATTCACGCCGTGCCGGTTTGATTGGTTCTAGTTTATGCTCTTCTTCGTTATTGACATTACCTACTTGTCCAGAACATTAGCCTGTCCTCGCACTGTTTGTTTGCCTATTAATTATGCAAGATTGATGCTGTGCGTCTATTCTGTCTGCATTTGTTGCCCAGAACATTGTTCTTTTCCTCCCCCGAATTATATTATTTTTGGTTACCTGTTTTCCCATCCGTTTACTGATTTATTCACTGTGCTTATGTGTAGCTCTCTGTTGCTTGGTTACTCGGCGTCGATGGCGAATTAGGGTGACTACATTCGTTGAACCATTGTGATCCAGCCTTATTTTTTCCAGGTTAGGCCATTACTCTGCGTGTTATATTCTCACATTGTTATATTCATACAGATGCATCCAACAATTCGCCTGCTATATTCCAGCCTGTTTTGTCGGATATTACTCCATATACTTATTTGTATTCTGTATCATACAGATGCATCCAACAATTATCACGGCAATGGCTAGAAGACCCCTTAGTCAACTTGTATAATTCTGGCATATATCCAAGTCGGATCTTGCCCGCTTGCTATATTCATTGTTGCATCCAACAACAGATGTATCACACAGATGCATCCAGAATTATCATGACTCAATGGCTATTTGTCGTGCTATATGTTTTGTCGGATCTTACTCCATATACTTATTTGTATTCTGTATGAATTTCATTGCTACTTCCCACGCTTACCTTATCAATAGCGTCATGTATATGTGACTAAATACATTTCTTGCTATATTAGTGTGTTGCCTGGGTTCTCAATACGCACTGCTTTGCTCTTGGGTCATTAAGCGCTTTTACCCCCCATTACATATAGCATGTGCTATTGTTTCCTCTCCCTGTTTTAGCCACTTTGTGTTTCTTCTTTTAGTTTGTTGTGATACAATTATAATTACGATTGCATATGTATGCATCTACGCCTTCTCTCTCTTAGATGCATGTCTTGTTTAACCAATGTGGCCCTGCTAAATAATACACTGCTCTCAGCTCCTCTCTACCTTTTTCAAGAATAGCTTATATTTTCCGATTGAATATAAAACAAGGATCCTTTCAGCTCAGTTGTAGATGCATCTAACAATTCATTCAACTGTGCATTGTTCTCTGTGTTTATGTGTTTTTATAGAATTACTATTGTATAGCTTTATGGTTGTTCTTGTTTATTGTGGGTTACTGTATTACTGTAGTATTCTATATATGATCCCAATGAAACTTTATAGTATTTTTGAATATCTGACTGCTCTTGAGCTGCATTCCCTTTTTGCATACATAGGCTGCTCTTTTTTTAGTTGAAAAAATACAGAAATTTCCTTTGGCTTTATTCGAGCTGTATTTAGATGTTGTTATGTTGTTTTCCCTTTTTGCATACCGACGCTGCGATCCCCCGCTTGGTAAAATATATCCCGCTCTTTCGTTTATTTCTAGATGTATTGCGTGCTCAATTCGATATCACATTATTCTCTATGATTCTGTATTCTTACATGTTTTCTCATGCTGCACTGTTCCTTCCTTAGTCCTGCATGCTTCACCATTACTATCTCCCTGTATCTTTTTTGTCCGCGAGCAAATAGCTAGGTTATTGTGTTGCTCCCTTCAACTCCATCTCCACTGTTTGCGTTTCAAGATATACACTTATTTCAAATGACTATGTATATATAACACGCATATTATTTCTTTTCTTGTTTCTCACTTGCCAGCTGTTTTTTTTGCAGATATATCAAACTCACGCCCTTTGTGTTACGACCTCTACAACATTGGGGGCCTCTACAAATATTCTAATGGTTATTGTCTTATCACACAAGCTGAACCTGTTATAGGAAAATTACATTTGATGCAACTCTTTCTACGTTTTTTTTGTATTGCTAAAATATGAAAGATATGCTACGGCAGAACAATCATCTTCCAATGAGAGCAGAGATCTATTCCTTCCTGATGACTACCACACTAGTTTATGTGCCTGCTGTAAGTCGTGAGATTCTTTAGCACACTCAGTGATTATCTATCTTATATATACAACATAGACAGTTCTATTGTGTTACCGTGTGTTTTTTCGAAACCAAGAGAGAACCCCTCTTTGATATGATTCTTTTGGTTACTGCTATCCGCTACCTCATCAAAATAAAATGTCGTCGGCCAAAAAAAAATAGATATAGATGCTTAGTAGTATCCACTCATAATCCCTTCAAATTCTCTTTATATCTACACTAAAATTTAATCCAGTATTTTTTTTAGGTCTCTATCTCAGAATTTTTCCCTTATTTGATTCCACCAACATATTTGCTGCTTACATTTTCTCTAGGTCTAAGCAATCGTGCGTATTTCAAAACAGTTGATAAATAGTTGGCAAATTGCATTTAACAGCTCACTCATCAGGCGTTGACTACGAGAATAACAATCAAATTAGGTCTTGGATAAAGATGAATGTGCCACATGCATTCATGGATAGGCACAAAAAAGAAGAGACATTCTATGGAGAACTAGCTGAAACAATCTATAACGTGATGGAAAGTGCAGCTCATTTGACCACTGTGCATCTTCAGACAAAAAGAAATGTATAGATTGAAGATGTCGTCCTATGCTAATTAGGTGCCATCTTGATAGAATCTTGGCTTATAGTGCCTTGATTGGTCTACCAGTGGCGCTAAGAAATGATGGTGGAGAACCAGGACAAGGGACACAGAGCCTTTGCCAAGGCAATGAAGTCTTTCAAGTCTTCAAAAAGGCACAAATGTTCTAAGAGAGGCTATTGTTTGCAAACTTGCTTCGACAGAGTTCTTTGATTCTATTAACAAAAATGCTTTTTGTGAGATTGGTTGTTATCAAGAATGCTTTTTTTGAGATTGGCTGTTATCAAGAATGCTTATACTGAGATTTAGGGATTCTTAATTGCAGTAATTCTATGGATAAATATGCTAACGACGCATCTCACTAATGTGTTCAATCTAAGCTGGTAACATTTCTTTTTCTCCTCTTTTGCAGCTTCAAGATTGTACAGTGCTGTTAATGTAAGGATTTTCTTGCATTGTTCTTGTATTTTTTTTTAGTTTTGTTTCCCAGGATGGTGTAAAAGTACGTCAAAAAAGTGTCATCAATAGGGAGGTGCATCCTGTGAGATGAGCACAGAGCTCCTTGAGAAAAGAATTAGCCATTGCAATTCTATTTTTCAGTGCTTATGCTTTTAGTTGTTGCCTCTAAGGGCCAAATTTTTTTAGTGAAGCTCATAGTTTAATGTCTATAGGAAGTTGCCTTTCTTTTTGTACCTTCGTGCTTCTGAAATGGTGATGCTCATACTAAAAAGGAAATGTCATAATTTCATCCATTGTTTGTTAACTAATGGCAAAACATATTTGTTTCAATCAATAGTTGTTGAACTGTCTATTGTCTGCCTCACCATAGCTGAAAATGCTCGAACAATGAATTATAGAAACTGAGCCAAAATAATATCTTATGATTTAAGTTACTCTTCTACCTATATTAGGGCTAATGTGTCTGTTGCAGGTGTTATTCCAATACTTAGCTTCATAAAATATCCCCACAGAGATAATTTCCTGGCACTCCCATAAAAATGGTGTTGATCATGTAAACTGAAGGATTTGATTTATATATAACATGTAAGCTAAATGTTATGTTCATAGTATATATAACATGTAAATTAGATATCATATATATAGTCGTTCAGTTTTCTGACAGTTACACCGCCTATTTCAGCCTTAAATTAGAGAACTGGAATCCACTGCGCAATCTTGTTTTACCACATAGATTTATGTTGTGTTCCAAGAAGCAGGATTTGACCTATTGATTCCTTTTTTTCTTGTGCGGTGGCCTTCTTGAGATCAGCAAACAAAAGTTTTATTTTCTTGTGTGCTCATATTCCTTCTAATAATTTGAATGCATGTGCAGTGGATTCTTTGAGCATGGCTAGATAGAGGGACGCAAGTCCAGAATTTGATGCAGTAGCCATGTATATCATTGAGTATAAATTAGCAAGAAGTGAAGCGATTTATAGGATACGTATTGTTTGCATTATCTGAGGCTGGTGGCTTGCAGGGAGCGTTTACAACATTGGGCAACATTGTTGTGTCATTCAGCACACTAGCACTTGCATTTCTCTCCTCCTGGGAATGTTTTTCTGTGTTAGCTTCGAAGCTTTTGGGAGCACTACCTCTTTAGCAAAGCTTGCTTGTCTTTAACTAACTTGATGGTACATCAACAGGATAATGTTAGGATTCAGAGATGAAAGAAGTTTTTCAGTCACCAGTTAGTTTGATTACACTCAGGCAAGTGGCTGTCCATGCACTGTGGTGTGTAGTCTGATATTGATCCACATTAGTTTTTACCCTTTTCAATTGTATTGCTGTCGAATGAACCACATTAGTTTTTAAATATATTAATGTTGATTCGATTATTGATTTTCTATTACTCATTTCTATCACGTATGATCCCTAAATTATTTTATGCTTTATCTCTGCCAAACGAATGATAATATCAACGGCGGCAGCGAAGCGCACAAATCTTCCTAGTGTTCCCTACTTTCGACTACTTGTGTTTTATTCTACAAAACTATAAACTATCCTACTACACTTATAAAGGCATAAATCAACCCTGTATAGCAAACCCTTTTGCTGTACTCTCCACTGCCTAATGCAAACCTAATCCATCTCTTTATACTCACTTCATTTACTTCCTCTCCGTGCAAAAGCGTACGCCACTACATGACGATTATTATTACCTAAGCCTACTGTTATTTCAGCACACAAGTGCATCCATGTACAGTAATATGTAGGTGCTTACACAAAACCGTACTCCATTATGTTTCTGCATATGTTTATATTTCAATTTAACCCTATCCTATTATCTCTAAACTATACAAATTCCAGAATTTCAACGCATACCGCTCGTTTCTTTATAAAAAAAATAATACCATAGTACCAATATAGACCTATTACGTTTTTTTTTACTTAAGATATGTTACAAAAAAAAAAACTTCATCCAAACCCTACCTAACTCCCAAGCATTCTTACCTCTACTTTAATTAAAACATACCGAAATTACCATACACATCACCTTGCTGTAAGGGTAGCTTTTAAAGTAAAAAAAAACATTACCACTATAGTTCAACAAAAACGTATCATAATACCAAATAAAAAAAACACTTACCTTATTACCTTATTTTATATGTTACGACATTATTCGCTAATATTAACGTACGACACACTTCTAGCTATTGCTATAGGCTATTCGCCTAATGGGCCGCTTACAGTTTCCTAACACTACTGTTTTTGCAATAAGTTGGCCTACACAAGACTTCCCATCATGTTATTCGAATTGTACATACCATGTTCTACAATGTATTTGCGTATCTACCTTTTTTTCCATTCCAGAAACTGTATCTGAACAACCGCAAAGGAAACAATGGTACTGTCACGTTAAGCTTCAGCGTTAGATTTCAAAAAAAAAATTAACGCTGAACGTGGATTCGAACCCAGAAGAGTACTGTAGCTGCCTTTTTTTTTATCAAAACTAACCCATGAAACATATTTTACAAAAATAGCATATAGCCCACAATTTCTGCGCCAGGGGAGCGCAGAAGCATGCTCCTGTGCTCACCCCCGCGCGCCCACGCGTTGCCAGGCCCATGCGCGAGCGATCGCGAGCCAGTGCCCACACGCCAAGACGCAGGCACGCGACTCAGCCCCCATGTCTGAAGCGCCGCTCCACTCCAGCCCCGTCTCCGCGACGGTTTTTCTCTGCGCCGCGCTTAGCCCCTGCCTGGCCCCACGCCCCACCACGGGCGGGCAGCACCACCTCCAGCGCCCCCATGGCATGCATCCGCCGCTCGCTGCATTCCGCGCCTGCCATGTGCGAAAGGCAAGCTTCCACACTATCCCACCACAAAATGTGTCTTTCGCGGTACCTAGACGCGGTAGGGGTGGGCTATGGAGATATTTTTGCAAAATATGTTGCATGCGGGCTAGTTTTGAAAAAAAAAATCGAGAGGGCCACTGCAGTGAACACTTCTTCGAACCCACACTCTCAGCTTATTGAAGCTTAACTGGCACCTTGACCAACTCAACTCTTCTCAGTTTCATGCCATGTGTCATTTTCCTAGTTTTTTCTACCTCGGAAGACTATTTTATAGTGGTGTTGAAAAAAGCCAAAATTTCGGTGAATTTCGTCAAAATTTCGGTCGAGAAATTTCGTTTTCAAATTTACTGTATTTCAAATTTGTTGTTTGAATTTCATTCGGATTTCAGTCGAAATTACGAAATTTAGTTAAAATTTAGGATTTCGGCTACATCCAGGATTAAATCCAAAATCGAAATTTGAAACATTGGTTCTACCTGCCATCCTTAATTGTCAAATTTGAATAGCAACAAACACTTTGGGCTGTTATTATCACTTTGGAATAGTTTCCGGTGACACGGCT
This sequence comes from Rhipidocladum racemiflorum, assembly GCA_036346355.1. Lineage (NCBI taxonomy): Eukaryota > Viridiplantae > Streptophyta > Magnoliopsida > Poales > Poaceae > Rhipidocladum > Rhipidocladum racemiflorum. The sequence continues at coordinate 14,836,382 of CM070573.1, read as the reverse complement.
ACAAAATCACTGTATGCAGGATTTCAAACTAGTACCAACAAATTGTACGCAGAACTACTCTTGGTAGGTAGGTACTAGCTAGGTACCCCCAAACGCTTCACTCCTTGTAAGATCTCAGCTCCTGTATAAATCCGTCGACGTACTTCTCATGGCGCTCCCTGTCTGCCACGATCTCTTGTAGCTTCTTGGCATTGGCCGCAAAGGCCCTCCTACCATCTTCCTCCACCGCGACGGCCCGAACCACCGCCGCGACGCCTTCTCGGTTGAACGATCCGTCGTTTTCGTCTCTTGGCACCTGCACTCCGACCTTTCTCCCTTCCATCAGCCGCGCGTTCGGCCCTTGGTCGCCAAAGAAGGGCAGCATGATCAGTGGATGCCCGAACAGAAGGCCCTCGATGGTCGAGCTCCACCCGCAGTGCGTCATGAACGCGCCCACGGCGTCGTGCGCCAGTATTCTGATCTGAGGAACCCACCCCGTTGTCACGAGCCCGCGGCCGTGCGTGCGCTCGTTGAAGCCCGGAGGAAGGATGTCTGTGCCAAGGACGCCGCTGGGCTTTCTCAGGGCCCAGAGGAAGCGCGTCCCGGCGAGCTCCAGCCCGAGGGCCAGCTCGTGCACCTGCTCCACGCCAAGCGGCACCTCGCTTCCCAGAGCGACGTACACGACGGACTTGGCCGGCTGCGCGTCGAGCCAACGCACGGTGTCGTCCTCCCCGTCCTTGCTGATGGTGCGGCCCCCGTCGGGTGACGGCGGCAGGAGGCCGAGGGGGACAACCGGCTTGCCACGGAGCGTTGGCGCAAGCGGGACGGCCTCAGGCTCCCACTCCAGGCAGCTCCGCATGGCGACGAGACTGGACCTCTCGAGCGTCAGGGAGCAGCGCTCAGCGATGGACACCCCCGAGGCGCCTACGGCAGCGAACATTTTTCTCATCTCCGTCTCAAACGCTGGTGCTGCCGCCACTGCCGATCGCCCCTGTCCGGCAGCAGGAGGGGACTCGGTGCGCTCGGACCGCCGGCCCCCCCAGGCAACTACCGTACTTGCCGCGCTGAGGAGAAGCACCGCACATGGCACCTATTGGGAGACCCAGTGAGAAACCAAGATGGATCGAACTATGCAAGTAAGGACTAAGGACAGAACATTGAGCTATTTGACTTTCGTTGAACCTTGTGTTCATAGGCGGCAGCGGCGGCCCAGTGGTGGAAGGTGTCGACGATGACCCAGTCGGGCTTCTTGCCCTCGTCGGCGCATGCGGACCCCAAGAACTCCGAGAAGGGCGCAGCGAGGCCGTCGAAGGCCTTCCGGTGGAGCTCGAACTTCTCGTAGGGGATGTCGTTTGTGGACTCGGCGCCGTCGGGCAACCCTTCGACGCGCGGGAGCGGCAGCTGCACGAAGTCGACGAGCGACGCCACGGCGGGGCACACCGGCGGGAGGCGGACGATGTTCCGCGGCGTGGAGACGAACGACACGCGGTGGCCCCGCGACGCCAGGCGCTCAGCGAGGTCAAGGCACGGGAGCAGGTGGCCGAAGGCGAGCCACGGGAAGATCACCACGTGCAGCGGGGCAGAGGAGGAGCTGCCGGCGTCCATGAGTTCTGCTCGCTGGCACGACAGTGCGGAGCGCCGCGGGGAAAAAATATCAGAAAACCGGTCGCTTGGTGGTGGGTGCGTACTTACTGCGGCATGTCAGACTCGAATCGACATTTGGTCTTCATCCCCCTGTGCTCTCTTGGTAGATAAATATAGGGAGTGTATAGGCATCAATCGGATGTTTTTGTTCTAAAAATCATCCAAACTTTGGACCGTACAATCAAAACACACATCCGTATGATCAACCCACATCTAATTCAGGGGGGTGTGCATCGATCTGAAAGCAAATCCAATGGTCCAGAATTTGGATGATGGTTAGTAAGAAAACATCCGATGAAACTTATCAAAACCCTAAATATATGGTTTATATTTTTAATAATTTTATTTAGAAATATAAATTTGTACTAGATTTAATGAGCTATTTTTACTATACATTTATTTATTTATTTTAACTATATGTATTTATTCATTAACACCCACACAAAGTACTATTTCTTATCTTTCAAAACAATTAGGAGGCGTATGTAAGTTATTTTCTCTTATATCTTTTTCAATTTCACTATATCTTTTTTCTTATGCAAGGTTAAAATACACCTTATATTTATTAATGAATAGAGTATCGTTCAACATTTCAAATTTTGTCCTGGATCATGCAGTTCAATTTAAAAAATCGATCGATAAACCCGATCAAATTCGAATTTTTAAAAAAAATTATACTATATAGATTGATGGAAAATCGATTGATTTTTGAAGAAAATTAACAAAAAATCACTCAAAAAATCGGCCGTAAAAAAAATCAACTGGTTGGTCGACTGCTTTTCGGTGAAAACTGGTCGATTTTTTATTTTTTATCTTTTGTTTAAAATTTTTTATTTCAAAACTCTTCGATTTTAACGATTTTTGATCGATTTTAGTTCAATATTTCTGATTTTCAAGCGATTTTTTCGAAATCGATATTATTATCACTGGTTGTTGGCTTGTAGCTATGACGCATGTTGTAGTTGAATTATTAGTAGATCTGGCAATGGGCCATGCATTTTTGGCTGGTCCTCGTCATCGTCAATCCAACACGGTTTAGAGCACAACACGGTAGGAATGATAGGCTATTTCAGACCTGAAAACTTGGTACGATGGGGGACACAGTACGTCACAATTGACCAGGTTCAAAATCTCGCCGAATTTCGGCAAAATTTTGGATTTCGGGCCCCTCCGAGTTTCATAATCCCGGCGAAAATAAAAAAAAAACCCTAAATTTTTTTTGAAGTGCTACAGTACATTAAAATCTCGCCAAAATTTCGGTGATTTGGACCGAAATTTCGGTTAAACGGACCGAAATTTGTATAAAAGTTGATCGGATTTGACCGTAATTGACCGGATTTGATCGGATTTTGACCGGATTGGGTTATTCACGTCATTTCCCATGTGGGACAGTCGGTAGATCATAATTTCCGCGAAGTTGAAAAAACCCTAAAAAATTGAAAGTTGACAAAACCCTAAAAAATTTCGCCGAGATTTCGGTTTTTTGTACGAAATTTCGTCTTTTTTAGTGAAATTTCGGATTTCTTGGTTAAAAAAAAACGGATTTGAATTTTGGTTTTCGAATTTCGTCCGGATTTTGTCTAAAATTTCCGAATCTCGTCGAAATTTCGGATTTCGACCAGGCCCGAGATGAAGTCCGAAAACGAAATTTGAATCCTTGCAATTGACTAGGTTGTCTGGTTAGCCCGACATGAAAGCAATATTTTTCTAAAAAGCATCCTATCTACAGTCCGACCTATCATCAACTACCTTACCTAACAACCCAGACCATCATCAAATACTACCTCTTCTCTTCACCTCCTCCTATGACCCATCTAAGGGCCTGTTTGTTTTTGCTTTTGATTCTGGATTCTGATCCAAAAAGCTGAATAAAAAAATAAAGATCTCGATTCTAGAATCCGATTCTCACAATCCATCCAATGTGTATACACTAGAATCCACGATGCACTTCATATGTACTTTTGGATTCTAACTTTTTGATAATCGCTTCTCTATAATCACACTCCAGAATTAGCTTTTAGAGAACTCAAAGCAAAAACAAACGTGCCCTAACCCCGTCGTCATCTCTCTGCACCTCCGTCATCTCCTCTCTCTCTCTCTCTCTCTCTCTCTCCTCTCACCCTCTCCACCAATACTTCCTCCCCACTGACCTAAAACACATGAATAATCTGAATATTGCTGAATAGTTAGTATGTATGCATGTTGTTACTGTAATCTTTGACTTACCAGGGGAACCCCACTCTAGAACATAAGGTTTTTAATGAGGCAATAACTTTGTATATGTATCTAATGAATAAATAAAATTTAGTTCCTTTTTTCAAATAGTTGTGTGTATTATATTATTGCCGGCGGCCGACGCTCGCTCTTCGTCCTTGGTGCCGTCTATAGCAACAACATCCATGACTCCAAACATCCAATAGGACAAGGCCTACAGTAGTATGGCACAACGTCGCCATGGCGTGCCCTGGGCTATGCCTGGACCTTGCTGGAGGCGAGTTGGGTCGGCATTTCACAACACGATGAGATGACCGTGTCGAACAAACATGGCATGCCGGCTCAAAGCCTATTAGACCCGTGTTGGCACGACCTAACTCTCCCCTCTAATCGGTAGCTACTCGAATTTGGTATCGGTTGTATGGCTACTCTAACTTACGAGTATAAGAGTTGGGTTAGGGTAAGTACAGTGGTACATGTCAGTTGTCTGTAAGCTTATGCCACGTAGGATTTTGGGTGATGTGGAGGAAAGAGAAGGAGGAGAGAGAAAGATCCTGTATATTATTTGACAAACGATTTTATATACACGACTTTATATGGTGTGTAGTATTGTATAGACAATCTATTAGTTATATAAGAGACTATTTTAGACAACTATATAGACAATCTATTATATAAATTATCTTTAATTCTGTCTATAAATAACATGAATTTATATTACAGACATATACCATCTATACCATTGTACACGACCTTAGATGATATTTTTTCTTTCAAAAACACGGCAAACCCACCTCTTCCCAAAGCTGTTGGGCACAATGCCATACCCAGGGTTCACAAAACCGTTTCAAACGCGAATTTCGCTAGTCCGATGGTACTGGTTTTCGCGAAAAAACCAAACGGTGAGCAATTCCAAACCAATTTGTATTCTGGTCAAACTCACACGAGAAATCCGCGGTTTTTGACAAAAACCACGGTTTTTCATGAAAAACCGCTCGGTTTTCACGAAAAACCGCTTGCGACCAATTGAATATTTTTCAAAAATGGTTTTCAGCAGTTTTTCAACGAAAACCAAGGTTTTTCACGAAAAACCGGACACATAAATTTTTTTCAAATTTTTAAATTTTTTTCGAATTAGACCGGTTTACCAAACGGTTTTGGATCTCGAACTGGAACGGTAAGGTCGAAAACCATGGTTTTCAAGCGGTTTTTCGCGGTTTTATAAACCTTGGCCATACCTACAAGAGGCACATGCAGATCGTCTCAAAGAGAGAAAAAAGAAGGCACATGCAATGCAACACATCTGGGCTTGCCTGTGGTTTTCGTCGAGCTGGCTCATATATATTAAGGCCAGCAATGTTGGGCTCTACTTTTTTTTTTACAACTGGATCTACTCAACATTAACAGCTACCTGTCACACACATTGACAACATTAATGTCACCTTTACCTGTCAATGCACTCTACCAAGTGGAGATTGCTTTAGGGTCTGGGACTATGGCCGAATTAAAAAGTTACTTTGGTTTACTGGCCTGTAAAATAGCTTTAGCTAGTAGCTATGATTTTTTTAAGATGTCGTTTGACAAACTAGCAGCTTTTCAGTTTTTGGTTTGGTTGCCACCCCTTTCTAGCTGTTGCAGCTGTAGGTGCAAAGGGAAGGAGGCCATCGGACAGGGAGGAGGTGGCCACCGAACGAGGAGCCCACCGAGGTGGGGAAGCGGTGGCCGAGGCGGGGAGGCAGCGATCTAGCGGGGAGGAGACAATTGAGGCAGGGAGGTGGCATTGCAGCAGCGAGGTGGCCACCGAGGCAAGAGGCGGCAACCGGGTGGCGGGGCGAGCCCAGGAGGCGAGGCGATGGGGCGAGACCGGGCGAAGGGGGCTGGATTGGGAGGAGGCGACCGGGTGGTGAGGAGAGACCTGGTGGGGATTAGGAGGAGCCCGAGCGGGGAGGAGACGGCTGAGGCGTCGGGGATCGGGAGAAGCCACAGCCAAAGCACATTAGGGGAGGAGGGGGCTGCGGCTTTGAGGGTGCTTTTGGCTGTATGTGCTTCAAAGCGGCTATGATTTGGAGAAACGGAGTCTCTCTTCATAAAGTAACGAACGGGTAGGGGTGAAACCGGGTCGGATACGGGCGGATATTGCTCGTCCCATATCCTAACCCATTTTTTCCGGATTCGGAGTCGGATATGGATGTCCCAGATACGGATATGAATTCGGATTATTCGGGATTCGGATACGGAGCGAATACCTGACGGATTCGGGTCGGGATCGGATATCATAATCGGATAGTAGTATAATACATAATTGTGTACGTAAAAGAGAGAATGAAGTATTAATCATACAACATTAGCTTCAAGTCATAATTATTTCAACGTAGGGTAGTAGTATAGTGTCGGTGTTTCGTGCACCGGCAATACGAATTTATGGTCGGATGGGGTCGCGCGCTCCCTCTCCCCGAATGGTCGACTCAAGGAGCCAGAAGATGTATACTGGTTCGGGCCGAATGTCCCTACTCCAGTTCGTGCGGTGTGGATGTATTGATCTTTGGGAGATGGACAAGGGGTGTACAAGCGAGGCGGACGGTCGGCTGTCCGATCCCCTTGATGTGTTCGCTAGGGAGTTGAGGCTACCTAGAAGACTGTTTTCTCCTCTCTTCTCTTTTTGCCCCCCTTCTCGGGCCCTGCCCCTCCTTATATAGACGGAGGGGGCAGGTTACACAGGAGTTGGGAAAACTACGAGAAAAGGGGCCTGCACGTCTTGATGTCTGGTTCCTGTCTTGTCCGACCGACCCCTGCCCGTCCCCGAGGCGGGTTGGTGGCTCAGTAATGAGCGATCTTGCGTAGTGCCGCTGGTGGCGTGGTTGCGTGGTGCTCTGTCGGCCTCGGTGGCTTTAATGGCGCTCGACATTGCCTTGGCCTCGGAGCGGGCGTAATCTTCTGCGGCGTGCGAAGCGGCGGGGCGGGCTTGACTTCTTGGTGGCCCTTCGGCGGCCTCGGGAAGGAGCCGCCTACCCTGCACGGATGCCAGGGACGCCGCGCAAGACAAGGCGACCACGACATCGGGCGTGGCCCCGCTAGCCTGTGTGCGTGGAGCATGAGCTTCAATATCAGCGGCCGGCCAGATGCCGACCGTCCGAGCCGAGTCCGCCGACCGCCTGGTCGACCCGTCTGGTCGGGGCTCGTTCCTCGCGCCCAAGTACCTTCGGTGGTGCTGGCCTTCGCCGTGATAGGTCGGCCGTTCGTGCTTCCGGTGATGGGGTACCCATGGCATGGGTACCCGCCAAGAGTTCTCGAGCCGGAGCGGGTCGGAGAGCCGCCGGGGTTTAACTCGCGGCGGTAGCCGTCGGCCGAGGTCGGTGATGCTAGGTCGTCGTGGCTGCCTGGGAGCCGTGCCACCCTAGAAAGAGCTCCGGTGCAAGGCGAGCGCACCGGTGGTGTAGCCCGAGCCCCGAGCCGGTCGGAGAGCCTGGCCGGGGTTTACCTTGGCCGAAAAGTGGCCGCGGACTCGAGGTCGGCGACGCTTTGGTCGGGGCCGCTTGTCGGTCACGCCCGCTTAAAGAGCCCGGGGCGAAGGCGCACCGGTGGGTGTAACCCTCGAGCCCCGGCGGTCGGGAGCCGGTCGGGGTTTACCTTGCCGAAAAGTGGCCGCGGACTCGAGGTCGGCGACGCTTTGGTCGGGCCGCCGCTTGTTTGGCCACGCCACTTGAAGAGCCCGGTGCGGCCGCACCCGGTGGGTAGTTCTCGAGCCCCGAGCGGTCGTGGAGCGGTCGGGTTTACCCGGTCGAAAAGTGGCCGCGGACCCTGAGGTCGGCGACGCCTTTGGTCGGGGCCGCCGCTTGTCGGTCATGCCCGCCCAAAGAGCCCGGGTGCGCGCGAGCTACTATCGGGTAATCCGAGTGGAACCTTGGCGATCCCCCTTGAGGGGGTTCGTTTCCAAGCGGACGTAGCTCCCGGCGTGGGCGTCCGACCCGCTGGGGGGCGTTCCATAAAAAACCTTTCCTTACTCGATCCCGTGTCGGACTGCCGGGTCGTCCGCCGACCCGGAGCGCGGCTGGCCGCTACTCATCGATGAGTTCCACGGGAGAGTGTGAGGTATGGTCTCGGACGCGAGTCACAGTGATTGGGTCGTCCGCCGACCCATCTGGAGGCCCTACGGGGCTCATCGCGACTCGCCCCTCGCTCTTTTACGTCTTTGGGCGGTTGCTCCACTGGCCGATTTGGCCTTCAGAACCCACAAAGACGGCGGTCGGCCTCGGTGCGAGCCTTTAGGCGCTTGCCCTCCCGAGGCCAGCGGCCCAAGTGGGCCGCTTTGCATACCTTTCGGCATGGGGCGCCTACCATCGTGAATCGGGGCGAGGCCCGCGATCTTGGCGGCGCTTGGCGAGGCGGCTGTCTGGCGAGCGCACGCGCAGTGGAATTTAAATGGACTGCGGCACGTTACCGGGGAGACGGGCGAGGCGGCAGGCGGACGGTCTGCGACCGCGTTGATTTGCGTGAGGAGCGTCGATTTCGGCGCGGAGGCGCGTCTGTTCCCGCCTGGCGCCTATAAAGGAAGGAGTGGGTGGCGTGGTAGGCGCCAAGCCCTCTGTTCGCGCGCTCTGCAAAAAAGGAAAAGGGAAGAAAGAAAACGAGGGAAAAAGAGGAGCTTCCTGCTTCGCCGCGTGGTTCCCTGCTTTCCTTCGCGCACTTGGAGATGTCGCTGTACCCGCACTCGGCCGCGGCGGGTCGCTATCTCGGTCTGGAGAGGAAGGAGTTCCTTCCTCCGCGGCCCGAGTCCGGCTGGCGAGTTCCGCCGGCCGGGACCGAGGTCCCCGAACTTGAGGACGGCGAAATAGTCTCGCTGGCGTCCTTCTACGAACGGGGCTTCGGACTTCCACTCCACCCGTTCGTCCGGGGCTTGCTGCACTATTACGGGGGGGAAGTTCACCACCTGAACCCGAATGGAGTCCTCCATATTGCGGTCTTCATGACGCTGTGTGAGGCCTTTCTGGGGATTGAACCCCATTTTGGGCTCTGGCGCCACTTCTTCTTCGCGAGGTCGTCACCGGACACCACCGGCCTCCTCGGAGCTCTGATGATCCAACTGCGCAACCATCGCAAGCCGTTCTACGTCGATTTGAGGCTGACGCGTCTAACCGGGGTGGCATAGCGAGTGGTTCTACGTCCGGAACCTCGACAACGGTGCCCCTCCCTTCGGTGGGAATTTACCAACGCCGCATCCTTGTTGGGGTGGGGTCTGACGAAGGACCAGGAAGAAGGTGGACGCGATCCTTGAAAAGCTCGCGGACTGAAGCGGCGGGGCCTGGCGAGGCAAGGTGGTCCTCAAGACGTTCATGGAGAGGCGCATCCAACCCCTCAAGGGTCGATTACGCCCCATGTTTGAGTACATTGGGCCGCCAGACCGCAAGGTCGTCGGAGCGGGAGCTCCTCCGTCCGGAGATCTCGGCGCGTGTCCGCGATCTCCATCGCGGGAGATACCGAACGGTAGCGGCGCTGCGCGCTGTTTCTCGCAGAATCCGCGAGGCACAATGCGCCTGACGGCTCTGTTCGCTTTTGCTTTGCTCTGCTCCTTCGCCCCTTACCCGAACGTGTTCTCGCAGGCTCGGTGGATCGATCTCCCGTCCCTTGCCGCCGGGGAAAAGGAGTTGAGAGCGGCGCGCCTCGAAAAGGAGAAGCGGGGCCGCCCACCTAGCGAAAAAGAGGCCGCCAAGACGCAGAGGAGGAAAAAGCGCGCGACCGAAGCGCTGCGTGGCGAGAGACCTCGGAGGAGACCTCGAGTGAGGGTGACGAGGAGTCGTTGCAGCGAGGGAGAAGAAGTCGCCGGAGGCGATTCAGCGGCGCGACGCTGGTCCCGATCAGCGGGGCCGGCGGCGAAGTGGCTCCTCGAAGAGACCGCGGCGCAGGGTTTATCTGCGGAAGCGCAGGTCCTGTCGCCTCCTCGCGGGTCCGGCAAAGAGGGCACGCCGAGTGCCGGTTGTTCGCTTCCTCCCGGTAAGTGACTCACGCAATTCCTCGGTCTTTGTCTTCTTACGTAATTCCCGACGATCGGCCCGTGCGCAGGGCCTCACCGCTAGGAGGGCGCCGAGTCCTACTGGCGGTGAGGAATCGCCCCTCCGGTCTGTCCGCGGGCGTGCGGTGGTTGTCGAGAGCGGGATCGTCGGATCGCTCCTCGCAGTAGAGCCCGTCGGTGAGAAGACGCTGCCGGAGGGGACGATCTGGCCGCCGGATGCGACCATGCGCGAAGCTTCCGTCGGGCGTGCTTCCGCCGCGCTGCCGTCGACCGATGAGACCGGCGGTCTGCCCGGCCTGCCTTTCCCCGTGTTGCCGATCGTGGAGGTCAACGCGAGCCCGTCGCCGGGGAAGCATTGGGGTTTATGGCGTTTCAACGCCGGCGGGGCGAGATCCGCCGCTTCGCCCGGGCCACCGCCGATTTCAGCGGTCGAGTGTCGCCGAAAGAAGCGCGCCGGCCTTCTGGCGCTCCGTCCGGCGGGAAATCAAGTCGAAGCGGTCGCGATCGCTGGCTGACTTGGCCCGGCCTGACGGCCGGGGTCCTGCGCTCGATTCGGATGACGCGAGGCGTAACAGCGGATTGGGACGCTACGGAGGAGGAGATGGGAAGGATCCACGCCGACCTTACCCTCGTTGTTGACGCCGCGCGTCAAAGCGAGGAAGTCCATTGCTCAGAGTCCCGCTTCGGCCAGATTGGTAAGTCTGACGGTGATTTGTCTTTGTGCATCTCTCGGCCGAAATGGAGATCGGCCGAGGCGGGTATTCGCAGCGCTTGACATCCCGGCGGTGGACAAGTCGATGTTCCTCGGCACTTGCACACCGGGAGTGCCGTAGGAAAGAGCTGCTCGACGCCTTTCGGGCGCTTGCCGCCGAGCAAGGAAGGGCTGCCTCGGCGGGTCGGCCAGTGGGGAGGTCACCGAAGCCTTGCGGGAGGCTCGGCGACGTCGGAGTCGTTGGCCACCGAGGAGAGAGGGCCAGGTCGTCCCTGGCCCGGATCTTTGGCGGCCAAGGCCTCTGCGGTCCTTGCAGAAGGATCCGCTCGGGCGAGGCCGCCCTCTATCGGGAGGAATGCGAGTCGGCCCGCAGGAGGCCGACCAGCGCCGGCGGGAAGGATCTCGCCGGGGAGCTTCGCGACGATGAAGGAGCTTGCCGGCCGTGCTACACGGCCGACCGGGAAGCGCGTGCCAAGGTCGAGGAGGAACTTCGCGCCAAGGAGGCTTCCGTGGCCGGTGAGTAGTTCGTTCTTCCGGAGTCACCACGCGAGAGTCCCCCAGCGTCGTTTCGTCCCCTGGCAGATCTGCGAAAAGCCTTAGCGACGTCTTTGGAGTCGCGAAGGGTGGCGGCGGAGGCACGAGGCGCGGTCGAAGTCGCGTGACTCGCCCTTCTGAACAAACGGCTGGCGGAGAGGGATGCGGCCGATACGACGGCCCAACTGACGGTCCTCCACGTGGGCGTCCAGGCCGCCTGTGACCGGCTGTTCGGGCTTACTCCGGGCCCCAGCGCCATCCCCGCCATGCTTGGATGGATCCCTGAGCGCGTCGAGGCGTCGGTGCGGGAAGCGGCGGTGCTTGGCGCTTCCTCGGCCCTGGTCAACACCGTCTCTTATTACGACGGCGTCGACCTTGAGGCGGTCGGGAGCGGCGTCGCTGCTGACCGAAGCGACGAAGAGGTCGACGCGTTCATGGCCCGGGTCGATCCGTGCGCCCAAGAGATTGCCGGCCGAATCTCGCCGCGCGAAATCCTCCGTCGGAAGGGGGAGGAAGATTAGTTTTCCTTCTCTTCTTTTTTTTGTACAGAACATGTAATGAACATGACTGCCCTAGTCGAGCTCAACGCCGGGCTGTTTTAAGTTACTCTGCCCGTCTACCCCGTGTTTCTTTTATGAATTTGGGCAATTTTTCAACCGTAGCTACTGGCCCGCTGTGGGGGCCTCGAGAGCGTAGGGCGTTGCACCAGGTTCATGCGAAGAGGACACGAGCAGCGGTGCCTCGAGCGATTGCTTGGTGAAGGAGGTGTCGGGGTCGGACCACCTCCTTCGCGAAGCTTGGCGGGTTGAAATCTAACCTAAGTGGGGGTGCTTCGACCGCTCGTAGTGTTTCTTGCTCGGAGGGCTTGTTTCCCTCAGAGTGCCACTTCGAAGCCGTAGCCGCGGGGCGAGGGGCCGTAGCACTTTGAGCCAAGGGAAGTAGCCGCGAGGTAGATAGCTCGGTCGGTCGGAGCGCGGCTTAGGTTAGCGACCAGCGCTTTTAAATGATGGTCGGGTTGGGCGGGCGTAAAGTTGTAGCATTCGCCCGATCTATATCGAAGGCTCCGTCTGACCGCCGCTCGGCCCTTCGCTCAGGTAGCCTCCTTTTGCGCAAAGTGCTACTTGGGCCGTGGCAGCGGGGCGTGGGCGTAGCATTTTGGTTTTGAGGAGGTTACTTAAGAGGAGCTCGGTCGGAGTGGTAAGGTTATCGATTTAGGTCGCCGACCGAGGTCATGCAGCCCCGAGTGGTGCGTGGGGATCGAGGGTGCTGCCGCAGCGCCGCTTGAGCTCGTGGCGGGTGTGCGATTTTTGAAAAGGAACTTTATGCTTTCGGGGATAAGGGTGGATTAACTCGCCTTGAGGATCGCGCGCCGCCGGGACTCGTGGTTTCGGGCGCCGTCTTCCGGGCCCGTTATGCGACTTTCACGGTAGCTGCCTTCCGCGCCCCACATCGCTTCTTGGCGACTTGGGGCGCTTGCGTCTTCCGTCTGCCGCAGTTATAAAAGGAGAGGCGCCAAGGTGCTTGTTACTTTGCCAAGATCGCAAGCCAAACGAAGTTGCCGTGCGCTATGGCGGACCGCTACACACAACCGAGAGGAGGTGGGGCGGCGAACAAGCCTGGCTGCGGGTGGTGGCGGAGGTCGAGGCCGGCCGTCGCGTGGGATGCGCGGCGAAGTCGGCATCCTTGTCGCGAGCATTCCATTGTGGGAGGTGAGGGCGCCGCTGATCCGGGCGGTGGCGAGCGACGCCACGCTGCGTCGGTCGGCTGGCTGGGCGCACACCAGGAGGAGTATCGCGCCTTTGCCGAGTAAAGGGACCTTGGTGGGTGGTTCCTTTTTGGGTCGGGCCGGTGTTCCTCCTGTGAATGAATAAAGTGTTGCTTTGCTTCCCGTTTCTTCCTTCTTCTTTGAGGACTTTTTTGCGCTTATGATTCGCCCATATTCGTAGTCTTTTGGGATCGCAGCGGATCCAGCGTAGGTTGGAGGCGGAATTTCTTGCGTGTTTGCCGCCGAAATGACCCGTCCAACCGTAGGTCGGTTGTTCTTGTGTCGGTAGTTTTGCAATCGTGATCTTTAGCCGGGACCTTCGCTTTCGGGGCGTAGGTCGCAGTACTTGCGGCAGGCAAAAAGATGGAAGAAAGAGGGAAAGCACTTGGTTGGTGGTTCGAGAGTTGCGGCTTCGCTTTGCTCAAGTGTTTTTTCGAGTGGTAACAAAGAGATTGACTAAGAATAGAACTTTCTCAGCTTCTCTATGTTCCACGCGTTTGTCACGAGATTTCCTTCGGTGTCCTTGAGGCGGAAAGTGCCAGGTCGGAGGACTTCCGCGATGGTGAAAGGGCCCTCCCAGGGCGGGGAGAGCTTGTGCCTGTCCTTCGCGGATTGGACTTGGCGCAGCACTAAGTCGCCGACTTCGAACGAGCGGCCGCGGACCCGTCGGCTGTGGTAGCGACGCAATGGCCGATATTTAGCCGACCGCAAGACCGCGACATCCCGAGCCTCGTCGAGTTGGTTGAGGTCATCCTGCCGCTCCTCGGTCCCCGTCTTGGCTGTTGTAGTTCTCGCACCCTTGGCGCTCCGTACTCAAGGTCGGTCGGGAGGACGACCTCCGCTCGAACACCAAGAAAAAGGTGTGAACCCGGCGGCCAGGTTGGTGTGGTTCGTAGACTCCAAAGAACTGGCGGTAGCTCGGCGGCCCATCGTCTCCGCGAATTTCTTGATCGGTGAAGATTCGCGGCTTGAGTCCTGGAGGATCATGCCGTTGGCTCGCTCGGCTTTGTCCGTTGGCTCGGGTGTGCCTTTGCCGCTTGATCGACTTCGGATATTGAAGTTGTCGCAGAACTTCGAGGAACTCCTTTCCTGTGAACTGCGTCCGTTGTCGGTGATGATGGAGTTGGGCACCGAACCGGTAGACAATATCGCGGAAGAAACTTCATTTGCTTGGCCGATGTGATCTTTGCCAATGGCTTTGCTTCGATCCACTTTGTGAACTTGTCTACGGCGACAAGCAAGTGAGTGAAGCCCCCGGGCGCCTTTCTGAAGGGTCCGACCAGGTCGAGCCCCCAAACCGCGAAGGGCCATGTGATGGGGATCGTCTGCAGGGCTTGCGCAGGAAGATGCGTCTGCCTGGCGAAGAATTGGCATCCTTCGCAGGTGCGGACAATCTGGGTCGACCGCTACGGCGGTCGGCCAAGAGAAACCTTGCTCGGAAGGCCTTTCCTACCAGGGATCGCGCGCGGCATGGTGCCCGCACACCGTCGTGGATGTCTGCGAAGGTGCTTCCTTTGGTCGGTCGGAACGCACCGAAGGATTCCGGACGGGCTCCTCTTGTAGAGGGCGCCTTCTATCAGGACGAAAGACTTAGCCCGCCGAGCGAGGCGCCGAGCCTCGGTGGTATCGGCGGGGAGCGACCCGTTTGTCAACCGATCGACAAACGGTCGCCTCCAGTCGGTTTCGATGCTCAGGACGCCCAAGTCCGACCCAGGCGGGTGGGCATCTGACCGAAGATCAGTGGGGCCGCCCGCCTTTGGGGGGTCGGCGGCGCCCTCAGCACTCGGGTCCAACCGGATTGATGGGCTGCTGAGGTCGGAGACGAAGATTCCAGGGGGAACCGGCCCCTTCCCGGAGGCGAGGTTGGCGAGGGAGTCGGCTTCACCGTTGTAGCATCGGTAGCTATGATGGAGCTCGAAACCCTTGAACTTCTCCTCGAGCTTGCGGACCTCCGTGCGATGGCGGCCATCCGAGCGCCACGGGCTCGGTGGCTTTCATCACTTGGTCGGCGACCGCCTTGGAGTCGCCGTGAACGTTGAGCCGTCAGGCGCCAGTCGTGCGGCGATCCGGCGTCGTTGGCGAGGGCTTGCACTCGGCGACATTGTTGGTGGCGTCGAAGAGTAGTCGTATGACGTCACCGGAGTTTGTTGCCGAGTGGGGAGATGATGGCGACCCGCGTCGGCCCGTTCTTGGTGTAAGACCCATCGAAGTACATCGTCCAAGATACTCGGGTCCTCGGCCGCCGCGAGGACTTGCGCCTCGGTCCACTCGGCGACAAAGTCCGCCAAGACTGGGACTTGATCGCCGTCCTGGGGACGTACGATATGTCGAGGCCGTTGAGCTCGAGAGCCCATTTGGCGATCCTTCCGGTGGCGTCGCGGTTGTGGACGACTTCTCCGAGCGGTGAAGAGGTTACCACGGAGAAGGGGTGTCGATCGAAGTAATGGGCAAGCTTCCTCTTGGTGATGAGCACCGAGTACAGTAACTTCTGTATCTGGGGATATCGGACCTTTGTTTCGGAGAGCACCTCGCTGACGAAGTAGACCGGCCTTTGCACCTTGAGAACGCGGCCTTCCTCCGCTCGCTCCACAACAAGTGCCGCGCTGACGACCTGAGTCGTGGCGGCGATGTAGAGGAGCAAAGGCTCCTGTGGCTCCGGGGCGACCAGGACCGGAGGCGAGGTCAGAAAGGCCTTTAGTCGACTAAAGGCTTCCTGAGCTTCGTTGGTCCAGGAAAAATGGTCGGACTTCTTCATCAGCTTGTAGAGTGGCATCCCGCGTTCGCCGAGGCGGGATACGAAGCGACTTAGTGCCGCGAGGCATCCCATCAGCCTTTGAACTCCCTTGGATCGTTGATTGGCCCCATCCTTGCGATAAGCGGAGATCTTATCTCGGTTGGCTTCGATGCCACGCTCGGAGACGATGAATCCCAAAGAACTTGCCCTTGGGGACCCGAAGACGCATTTCTCGGGTTGAGCTTTATCTTGCGAAACCGTCGGAGGTTCGCGAAAGTCTCTTCTAGGTCGGCGATGAGGTCATCGGCCTTCTGGTTTTGGACAACGATGTCGTCGGCGTAGGCCTCGATGTTACGGCCAATTTGGTGCGAAAAACATGCTGCATACACCGGCCGTGATGCGTGGGCGCTGCGTTTTCTGCACCAAAAGGCATCGTGGACGTAACGACGATCTGAGCCATACGGGGTGATGAAGGAGGTCGCGAGCTGATCGGACTCCTTCATCGCAATCTGGTGATAGCCCGAGTAGGCATCCAAAAGGAAAGGGACTCACACCGTGGTGGAGTCCACGACTGGTCGATGCGAGGCAATGGGAATGGATCTTTCGGACGAGGCCTTGTTGAGGCTCGTGTAGTCAACACACATTCTCCATTGCCCCGACTTTTTCTTTACAAGGGCGGGATTGGCGAGCCACTCGGGGTGACGCACCTCCCTTACAAAACCGGCGCCAAAAGTTTGGCGATCTCTTCCCCAATGACCCGCCGCTTCTCTTCGCCGAAACTGCGCAGCGCCGGGCGATCGGTGCAGATCCCGGTCCGAATGTTCAGGAGTGCTCGGCGACCTCCTTCGGGACTCTGGCATGTCCGAGGGTCTCCAAGCGAAGACGTCTCGGTTGCTTGGAGGAAGTCGACGAGCGCGCCTTCCTATTTGGTGGTGAGGGCGGCCCCGATCCGCCGCGGTCTTGGCGGGATCTTCGGGATCAACGCGACCTCCTTCGTGTCCTCCGCGGACTTGAAAGAGCTAGGCCACGACTTGCCGGAGTCGGGGCGGATCCAAGGCCTTCTCTCGAGCCGAGCGAGCTCGGCGGAAGCGACGATCGCCGAGGCCAGCTCGCACCGCTCGGGCCGTTCAGCTTGTAGGCGAAGCTGGAAAGATGTGGCCACGGTGATGACACCTTGCGGCCCTGGCATCTTCACTTGAGGTAGGTGTAATTGGGGACCGCCATGAACTTCGGCGTAGCATGGTCGTCCCAGAATCGGCGTGGTAGGAGTCGGGAAGTCCACAACCTCGAAAGTGAGGCTCTCGGTGCGGAAGTTGTCCGGGCTCCCAAAGGTGACGGGCAGCCGACCTGCCTCGAGGGTGGGCTGTTGGCCTGGTACGACGCCGTGGAAGGGCGCCTTGCTCGGCCGGAGGCGGAGCGAGGACCCTAGGGCATCCAGGGTCTCAACATACATGATGTTGAGATCGCCGCCGCTGGCCCATGAGCACCTTGGTCAGCGCCGTCCCCACGATGGGGTCGACGACGGCGGATAGCATCCCGGTGCGGGATGTGGTCGGGTGGTCGGTCCGGTCGAAGGCGATCGGGCATTCCGACCACCTCGGTAGGTGGGCACGGGCGGGTAGCCGTGTGGACCTCTCGGTGGGCGAAGCCCGTCGCTTGTCGGGCGTAGCACTCCGCCTCCGAAGATCATGAGGCAACCGTCGAGCTGCGGGAACTCGTCGGTGGCTCATCGCCCTTTGCCCCGCTGCCGACGCCGTCGCGCTTCTTCCTTACCCCGCGACGTCGTGGGGTTTCAGGAAGAAACCGCCAGGACTTCGCGATCCGATACTTGTGCTTGACCGGGATAGTCGTGGTTCGGCACGGACTATCCATCAACTTCTCGAATCGGTCGAGGCGTCTGCCGCTTTCTTGTTGGCGGTCGGTCGGCGGCGGCGACCATTCGACCTTCGCGGCCACTTCCCCTTAGCTTCCTTTTTGTCGTATGCGGAGGGGGCGCCGGCTCAGGTCGGCTGTCTTGTGGGCCGTCTTCCTTTCGAAGATGGCCCCCACGGCCTCGCCGAGGCGTGGTTGGTGGCGATGTCGAGGAGCTCCTTAGTGGTCCGGGGCTTCGCAGCCCAACTTGTGGACCAGGGCCTCGCACGTGGTGCCGTAGATGAACGCCCGACGACGTCGGCGTCCGCGGATGTCGGGGAGCTCATTGCCTGCCGGGAGAAGCGGCGGATGTAGTCGGAGGGTCTCCGGCCGCTTGCGGCTCTTGAGATCTCAGGAGTTGCCAGGGCGTTTATGCGTGCCCTGGAAGTTTCCGACGAAAGGTTCGTCAGTCGGCCCCGCCGATGGTATCTGCGGCGGTACTCGAGCCATGCTCGAGCCGAGTCCGCAAGATAGATGGGGAGGTCTTGGATAACGAAGGAGTCGTCCGTCGCTCCCCAGCTCGACAAAGCAGCGGTGAGTCTTCTAACCAGACATCGGGTTGGTAGCCCCGTGTACTTGGCTATGTTGGTCGGAGCCGGAATCTGGCCGGAAGTCGGCGTTGCGGATCTGGCGGGTGACGCAGCGCCAGGACCGTCGAATCTGAGTCGGACGATCGCGTCGCCCGCTTCTCGGCGACTTGCGAGGTGTCTTCTTCGCGTCGGTAGCTCTCCTTCGCGCCTCGAGGGTGGTGCGGAGATCATACTTGTCCCCAGGCGATGGCGCACCGGGTGTATGATGCCTGGGGAGTTCGTGGGGCGGGCCGTCTTGGCCGGGCTCCGTCGACCTGTGAGGGGGAGTGGCCTGTGGCGAAGTGGCACCTGTCACGGGAGCTAGAACCTTGGGCGTCTTGAACGACAAAGACGCTTCTACGATCCGGAGGTTACGATAGGTGGCCTTGGCCAGGCTCCGCTGGCTCAGCGACCCTCGGAGCAGCATTGCCGCCACGGTAATGTTCTGGTTGGCGTGAGGGAAGAACGGAAGGTCGTTCGCTTCCTCAGCCAATTGCTGATGCACCTGACGCGCGCGGGCGCGCGCGCCGGAGACGGGTGGTGGATTAGGTGGCCAGCGCTCCAGTTCGGCCTGGAGCTTGTCGAGTTCGGCCTTTCGAGCTTCTAACTCCTCGC
The DNA here is from genome assembly GCA_036346355.1 of Rhipidocladum racemiflorum. Classification (NCBI taxonomy): domain Eukaryota; kingdom Viridiplantae; phylum Streptophyta; class Magnoliopsida; order Poales; family Poaceae; genus Rhipidocladum; species Rhipidocladum racemiflorum. The sequence continues at coordinate 14,817,698 of CM070573.1, read as the reverse complement.
GCTGTCGCTGGAGGTCAGCGAAGCGTTGTAGGTGCTGTGCGTCGTCTTCCCGCCGGGATTCCTCCCGCCGCGCTTCGTCGCGCGGGAGGAGGGTCCCGATGGTAACGGGGGTGGAGGATGGCTCCGCCGCACCCGTCATATTGCACTCGCGGGTGTAGGCCCTTCGAGGGGCACACTCCTTGTCGGAGCTAGAGCCATGGCTGGAGGAGTCCGCCAGCAGGTCGTGGAGGGAAGCCGGCGCGTAACCGGCCATGGCCACGAGTTGGGAGCTCGTGGAGGGTGGAGTCGCCGCCGCATGATCCGTAGGCAATGTTGCCGGGTAGTGCCGGCCAGCAGGCCCGCCCGCGGCTTCTTGCGCGGGCCTCGAGGCCGAGGTTGCCGAGGGCGTCGGCAATCGCATCCAGGCTATGGAGGGCGTCCGGTCCCGACGGCGGCGGACGAGGACAAGCTCCCCGCCGTAGTAGCGATGAAATCGAGGGCGCCAAGCGGATCGGCCCCTCGACATCGGCGAATCGTAGTGGGAGGAAGCCATCGGGAGGAGAATGGGAACCGAAGATGAGGATGTTGGTGAAGACGCCGCGAGAGCCCCTACCGGGCGCCCAACCGCCGGTGTTTCGTGCACCGGCAATACGAATTTATGGTCGGATGGGGTCGCGCGCTCCTCTCCCGAATGGTCGACTCAAGGAGCCGGAAGATGTATCTTGGTTCGGGCCGAATGTCCCTACTCGATTCGTGCGGTGTGGATGTATTGATCTTTGGGAGATGGACAAGGGGTGTACAAGCGAGGCGGACGGTCATTTGTCCGATCCCTTGATGTGTTCGCTAGGGAGTTGAGGCTACCTAGAAGACTGCTTTTCTCCTCTCTTCTCTTTTGCCCCCTTTCGGGCCCCCGCCTCCTCCTTATATAGACGGAGGGGGCAGGTTACACAGGAGTTGGGAAAACTACGAGAAAAGGGGCCTGCACGTCTTGATGTCTGGTTCCTGTCTTGTCCGACCGACCCCTGCCCGTCCCGAGGCAGGGTTGGTGGCTCTGTAATGAGCAGTCTTGCGTAGTGCTGCCTGGGTGGCGTGTTGCGTGGTGCTCCTGTCAGCCTCGGTGGCTTTAATGGCGCCTGACATTGCCTTGGCCTCGGGAGCGGGCGTAATCTTCTGCGGCGTGCCAGGCGACGGGACGGGGGGCTTGACTTCTTCTGCGGGCCCTTCCGGCCAGCCTCGGAAGGAGCCGCCTACCCTGGTACGGATGCCAGGGGACGCTGCGCACAAGGCAGCCGCCTGACACTTGCGTGGGCCCTGCTAGCCCGTGTGCAGGTGGAGCATGAGCTTCAATATCAGGCGGCCGGCGCATGCCGACCGTCCGGAACCGGAGTCCGCCGACCGTCCGGGGTCGGCCCGTCTGTGTCAGGGGCTCGTTCGCGACCCAAGTACCTTTCGGTGGTGCTGGGCCTTCGCCGTGATAGGTCAGCCCGTTCGTGCTTCCGGGCTGATGGGGGTACCCATGGCATGGGTACCCGTCATATAGTTAGAGGTGCAAATGGGTCAGATACAAGGAGAGAGATCAAGACATAAAGAAAACAGAGAGCAAGGTGAGCTCTTCCATCAAACTTAACCTTACGGAATAAATTCCTGGGTATATTAAATAGTATTGAATTGTCACATTCTGACAAACTGAAGATAGACTTCTCTCATAACGAGGACTACATGGATTTGTTTGCTATGCTTCAATTTAGTGACTCAACTAATTCCAGTAATTTGAATAGAAAAGAAGTTTATCAAATAAGTTGAACAAATCAATTTAGGTAAAAGCATTATGTCTTCACTCTGTTTGTTTGTTGATAGATTTGTCGCTTCATAACAAAGTAGTGTTTTTTAGTGCGAGTATCAAACAACTACTCTATCTATCCAATAATGAACCAAATTAATGGAAGAATAACTGATTTTATCCGGATATCGGGTCGGATATTTACCGGATATCGGGTCGGATATTGCTCTTCCCATATCCTAACCAATATTACATGAGATTTTTCGGATACGGATCGGATATTGCTCTTCCCATATCCTAACCCATATTACATCGGATTTTTCGGATACGGATACGGATAACATCGGTACGGATTTTAAACGGATTCGGGATCGGATCGGGCGGATATTTCTTGTCCTATTTTCACCCCTACGAACGGGGGACCTAAACGCAATCCAGGAAAGTTTTTTCTTTCCCTCACAAAAAATCGCAAATGGCCTTTTCGTAAATTCGCAGGGACCTATCTGTAATTTAGAGAAATAGAGGGACTTTTTCGCAAAATTGCGCGGCGACACGTGGGCATGTCCTCCTTGCGGGAAACCTCCGGGAAATATAGATTGGATGATTCTCTGATCAGTTGATGTTTAGTTGCCAATAACCATAATTTAAATTGCATAATGGATATTGTATATTGTCACTGTTAACAAGAGAATACATTAAGGGTGTGTTTGGTTGGATGTACCAAGCTGAATGGAATAGGATGGTACAGGATGGATGGGATGATCCTGGATGAGATGGTACCGGTCGGTCCTGTACCGATCGGTTCAGTCGAATTCACCGTATCAAATGATACAACATCTTCAAGGAATATTCTAGGAATCTGTAACATCTCATCCCGTATCAAATGGTTCCGTTCAGTCAACCAAACGCATGAACGAAATTAAATCCTGTACGGAACGGTTCGGTTCAACCTGATACAGCGAACCAAACGCACCCTAAGTAGTAAGCATTTAAATCAACAAACTTTGACTCATATCTGCACAGACGGGACTTTGGCGCTCATCTAAAATTCAAAATTTTGATAAAAATTTCGTTATTTCGAACAAAATCCAGACAATTTCAAAAGCAAAATTCAAATCCATTTTTTACCGAGATTTCCGATATCTTGCCGAGAATTGCCGAGATCTCGGGGTGATTTTTAACTGAACAAAAATTAGTCGATAATGCATCAAAAAAATTTGAAATTTTTTGTGGATGGTCTTAACATATCGCTAATGGTCCCATAAAAATTTCATATGATGGTCAAACCTAAGAAATTTTTAAAATTCTTATAGTGTTACTATCCTGATAAAAGGTTGACCAGTAAATTTCGACTGAATGGAAAATAGTGCAAACTACATTAGAAACTTTTAAAAAATTTTATGGATGATCCTGACACATCCATAATATTCCTATAAAATTTTTATATAATGATCAAGAGGAATTTTCAAAAATTCAGATAGTGCCACTTAAGGTTGATCGGTAAATTTCAACTGAATGAAAAATGGTTCAAACCACGTTAAAAAAATTTAAAATTTTTTATGGATGGTCCTAATATGCTACTAATATTCCCATAAAATTTTTAGATGATGATCAAGCCTAAGAAATTTTTAAAAATTGTGATAGTGATAATATAATGTCATGATAAAAGCTTTATGTTCATTCTGTTTTTTATTTTTTAAATATAACAAATGAAGTTAAAGTAATTTGGAAGTTTTCTATATGATCCTATCTATTCGAATGCAACATACCAAATATTTTAACATATTTTAACATAAAAGACTATCAATTTGACCACTTGGGCAATTTGATCTAACATTGATCAAGAGAATGCATTCACAATTTGTCATGACGATGATGCATATGACCACTTGGACGCAACTACCAGCGGGTCCGCTCAGGTCTCAACAATAAAGATATTACTATAATTATTGAAGTGGCTTAGTCCCCATTTGGTACGGTTCAGATTCTATTAGAAACGGAAACGGTTTCAAATTCTTGGTAAAAACGTTTCAGATAGAATCAGAATCACTTTCTGCAAACCATTTGGTACGGTTCCAGCTTCTAGTAGAAACGGGGTTGAGGGTGATTCAACCACGATGTGGAAAAAGAAGAAACGTTTCGAGAAGAATCATTTCAAGTTTTAGCCCGTTTGGCTGGATTTCTCCCAGATTCTAGTAGAAACAGCTCGGTTTCAAGTTACCAAACGGGGCTAAGTGTTTAACGTATTGTAAAAAATTTCAGAAGTTAAGCGTTCAGTCCATGCTAGCTGTGAAATATGTCAAATATCAACGTGAAGACTTTTTACCTTCATACTTGTACTATTAGCTAGTTGATTACATAAATAATAAGTAGCCCTTGAAATAAGTAAGATGGGTATAAGTAACGCTGTAGACTAAATAATGTTTTTGCTTGTTGAGTTGTTTTGACGTACTAACTGGTAACCTGCTATCCCATCCCATTCCCGATCAATAAACTCTAGTTACTCTACAGTCTACCAAATAAGCTAAGCTAGAATTATTCCTAGTCTCTTTTGGCATACTACAGCCTACTACATGCTATCCCATTCTCTCCTACATAGGCAAAAACATAAATTGTGCTGACAGGACACTCGAAGAGCTCTCGCGCGGAAGTCTTCAGTCCGTCTGATCAAACCAGCCGACCGCTCCTATGGTTGTGTGATGTGTCATGTGAGTTAATTTTCATATGTATTCCTTATAAATGACTTGGCGCCAAATCTAATCCAACGACAGTCTAAACCGGTAAAAAAAACTAAAACTTCAAAAAAAACATAGCTAAAATTTTTGAAAATACTGTAACAATTTAAATTTTGTATAGTTTTTTTATTTGGCCAGGATTTAAGATCTCGCCCAACGACAGTCTACACCGGTAAAAAAAAACATAGCTAAAATTTTTGAAAATACTGTAACAATTTAAATTTTGTATAGTTTTTTTATTTGGCCAGGATTTAAGATCTCGCCCCTGAATGAAATCTAAAATTTCTAAGATTTTATCGGATTTTTTTAATCTTACTCCTGCCAGCCGCGGAAAGAAGCTTCTCCCTAGCTCACCGTCCGCAGAAGCAACCTTCCGCACACCAATAGCACGGAAGGCTCTTTCTCCTGTGCTCACCGATCCTCCCGTGATAGTCGGCTAGTTTCGGATTCGCTGTCGTGGCTAGACACACATGTCAGCCTCAGATCCTTTCGTGCTCGTCCAAGAATCTATTTTTTTTAAAAAAAAATCATGTACACCGAGACTGTTTTTGTAAAAACATGAAGCATAAAGCTACTAAAAGTTTCCGACCAGCCACCCTATTTTTGTCGGAGACAAAAACACACACACACATTAGCCAGTTTCGGCTGTCCATATCTTGCAGACTCCGAGCCTAAAGATGCTCGGCCTCGTAGACATCTCAGCTAGCTCCCTGCTCCCGTACGCGTCAGCGGCCAGTGGATCGATGGACGGCGACTTGCCCAGGTTGCACGCCGTGATGTTGCTGTGGCTCACGTTCGGGTACCTGCTCCCGGGCCTCGAGCTCGCGCACAGGGCCGGTCCTGATATTTTAAGGACGCCTTAGAGCAAAGCAGCGATTTTTTATTAATTTATTTCACATATATTATAAAGTATTTTAGCACAAGTAACGTTTATATATGCTATAAAATTTGTAATTACGTAATAAATAACAATTTCTATGTAGCTGAAAGAAAATTAAATCTTTTTGATGGAAAACCAATGTAATATTGATTGCACACTACTTTGTCAATTATAATGCCACGCTGTCAAAATTTTATTACTCTCTACACACACACACACACACACACACACACATATATATATATATATATATATATATATATATATATATATATATATATATATATATATATATATATATACTAGTAAAGTGCAGTGCGTTGCAACGGATCCCATGATGATGACACCACAAATTCTAAACTCTTAAAAACAAAAAAGTGAGAATTTAAAACTTGAGCTATCACTTATTTGAGATCCGTTACTGAAGAATCACTGAACAAGGGAATACAAGGAAATGCAAATAAGGCTTGACAAACAGCAAATAATTACATAATTCCTCATCTACTGGGCCTTGGGCCCTTACTGTTCTGGCCCAAGAACGGCCTGGCAGACTCACCATCACCACCAACTCATTCTTATAATAGTTAATATATATATATATATATATATATATATATATATATGTAGAGTTAAAAATAAAAGTGTGTTGCCTTGTAAACCAATGGTGTACTCCATGCTACTTATGGAACACTAGTGAGAGTTGCGCGCTCCGCCGCGCCATGCGAAATTTGATCCAATTTTTTATCTCTAAAAAAAGGCAGGAATATCCGAGATTCTTTTTGTTCGCTTGGGTTTTTCTGGGAAAAAATACGCTAGGTAAGAACCGTCGACAAACCAGCGAAACAACGGCCCTTTTTGGGGAAAAAAGGAATAATACATGTTCCAAAAAATAATAGATCCCAAGCTGCAAATAAAAGCTATAGACGTCGAGTTTAACACCCTATGCGATCAACGGGCAATAATATATGTTTTAAAAAATATTAGAGATCGAGCCGCAAAAGAAATTTTAGATGCCGAGCTTAACACCTTATGCGCTTATTTTCCCGAGAAAAATGACGAAAAACGGAAAAACGAATTTCCATTTTTTTTTAGAAAACGGCCAACGAAAATATTTTTTCCATGCTCCGGAGAAAAAAGGATCACGAAAACATTTTTTCGGGCAAAACGGAGAAAGGAAACGGTCTCCCATATTTTTTTTTGGGAAAATGGCCACCGAAAACATTTTCCCAAAGCTCCGGAGGAAAAACGAATCACGAAAACATTTTTTTTGGGCAAAACGGAGAAAGGAAATGGTTTTCCTTTTTTTTTTTTGAAAAACGGCTATCGAAAATATTTTTCGCATGCTCTGGAGAAAAAACGGACCACGAAACGGAGAAAGGGCCCGAACGTAAAGCGCGAGGACCTATTTGTTATAATTTTAGACCTCTTCGTTATTTTGAAAAATTAGGAAAGGGTTCGTTTGCGATTCGTATTTAACGGGAGGTGCTCCATGTAAAACGGCAAACCAGGGACCTAAACGCGAACTGGAATTTTTTTTCCTCATATAAAATAGCGCAGGGACCCGGCCGTAATTTCGAAGAACCAGGGGGTTTTTGCAAAAACACGGGCTACCACGTGGGGTGGCCGGTTGAGCGCCATTCTCTTGGCAAGTAAGGGTGTTAATATACATACCTATAAAACTTCAAGAAATGGTTGATTAAAAGGCGATGTAAAGTAACTCAATTTCACCCTTTAATCATTGCAAAGTTTCAAATTATATTTCGAAATTGAAAAAATTATAACTATATATCTCTGATGGCCTTGTATAATAACAAATATATTTGTTTAATTAAAGAACTAATGAGTATTATGATTTACGGTAATAAACAAAAGATTACACAAAAATAGGGGGCCCTTTTTGCCATGGGGCCGCGAGCGGACACCCTTGCAGCCCTGCCTCATGAATGGCCCTGCTCACGTAGCGGCTGGCCTCGTGCGGCCACTGTGTGTCATTCATCTCCACGTTGCGCAACATCGCTCACCTCCACCCATCGTTCTCGCGCTAGCGCCGCTCGTCGACTTTGCGGCGCTCCCTCTCCCGCGCGTGGACGTCCTCCCCGACGGCGCCTAGTTCACCCACAACGTCCCCTATGACAAGTTTGAGTTCCACCGAAAGGCATTCGACGGCCTCGCCGCGCCCATCTCTGCGTTCCTCGATGCCAGGTGTGCTGACGGTCGGTACAGGAAGGCCGATGCAGGCCCAACTTTTGAAGAGAACTCACACATACTGTACCGTAGAAGACGAACACATAATAGAGATGCAAGAAGTTTTGGTGCTCGACTGCAACTGCTTAGCTTTAAACGATTTTCTCACTTTCTCTCTTGTGTGTTCATCTTTCACAGTGCAACATGTGTGAGTACTCTCCAAGAGCTAGGCCAATATTTGGTATAAGAGCTATATGTGCTTCCTTGTGAAGACGAGGATGATGGAATCCGAATCTCCGTTGCCGTCAAGTCATGTCACTGGTGGAGAATTGAATCCATGGTCGAGGTTGGAGTCGCTGGCTGGCAACAAAGAGGCCAGAGCAATGGCCTGCAGACTATCATCGTTGTGCGACGCGGCGGTGAGCTCAGGTGCGGCGCTCATGGCCTGCAGTGACGACGAGGCACTATGTAAGGTAGAGGTCAAGGCATCCACTGCTTCATCGAAATCGGCAGGGGCCGTGAGGACCTTAGATGGCCGTCGAGAGAAGGTTGGAGTGAGTCCATCCCCTCCCATGCGTGTGTATATGTGTTCATCATATATGCATGTATTTGTCTTACAGGAGTTGAGTGATCCAACTCCAATAGCCGACATGGTCATCGTCGACAACTTCCACCACTGGGCCGCCACCGCTGCGATCGACCATAAGGTACAGATCCCCATCTAAAATGGGTTGGTTAATTTGGTGATTTGATCGATGTGTCGAAACGCCAATTGCTCTTGTATGTGCCATGTATGATGCTTCTTCTCAGCCGTGTGAACATCTCTGCAGACTTCGCCTAGGCGATGCCAGCAGGAAGCCACAGGGGAAGGGCGACCGGTGGCAGCGCCTAGGGTTTGAGACGGAGCAAACCAAGATCACATATACCACCGCACACTACTATAGAATAATATAACACTCTCTCTTCATCTGTGTCAGTTCTCAACTTTTAATGAAAAAACTAATAATAATAGATGATTCAGCGTGGGTGAAAAACATGATGTGAAATAGCACTATCGGTCTGACCTCAGAAGCGATAGTAATGACCATCGTTATCACTATTGGATCTAAGGTCAACACCGATAATGATGTTGAAAGATCGAAATGGTGATCAGAGGGGGGTGAATGATCCCAAATTAAATTTCCTCCATCTACTGGACAAGCAAACAAGAAACTAAAGCCTCACTTTGAAAAGATCCAGCTCAAGGAATCAAAATCATCAATTTCTCCTATGGCCGGTACCACCGTAGGCAGATGGGTGGTAGTGCCGGTACTACACGATCTACAAAGAATTCATCATAGAAGAACAAAGGATCGAGTTGTGGTCCTCAGAGAGCTCGTCCTTCAACAAATAGTTCAAATAGGGGGTTGTCCAGTCAGGGTTAATAACTAAAACCTCCGTATTGGCTGACTTTTCCCCTGAATTGTCCACCTTCTGCTGCCGGCTTGTCGTGGGTTTATGGAGTTCCTCAACGAATATACCGACTGGAATTGTTGCCCGACTGGAACCCAATCTGGCAAGCTCGTCTGCTGCTTCATTATCTCGGCGAAGCACATGGACAAGTTCTGGCCCATCAAATTTGTCCTCCAGCTTGCGCACCTCCTGGCAGTATGCGGCCATCTTATCGTCGACGCATGACTAGTCTTTTTGTACTTGGTTGATCACGAGCTGTGAGTCTCCGTGAACCGCCAATCGCTGGATGCCGAGCGAAATGGCGATACGGAGCCCGTGGATGAGTGCCTCGTACTCGGCGGCGTTGTTTGATGCTGGAAAATGAATATGAAGAATGTATCTCAACTTTTCTACTTTTGGAGAGGCAAGCACTGTACCTGCTCCCGCGTCGTTGAGTGTGAGGGAACCGTCAAAATGCATTGTCCAGTACTCGAGTTCTACTTCGGCTATAGGATTTTGTAGTTCCATCCACTTGGCGATGAAGTCGGCGAGTACTTGTGATTTGATGGCAATGCGCGACTTGAATACAATATCAAATGCTCCAAGCTCGGTAGCCCATTTTGCAATTCTCCCAGTGGCCTTCCGGTTGTGGAGTATGTCTCCGATCGGGAAAGCAGTGACCACCGAAATCATGTGCTCTTGGAAATAATGCTTGAGCTTATGAGAGGTAACTAGGACGGCATACAATAATTTCTGTATTTGTGGGTACAGTAACTTGGACTCGCCCAATACCTCACTGACGAAGTAAACCGGGCACTGCACCTTCTGCAGATGTCCTACCTCTTCACGCTCCACAACAATTTCCGCGTTGACTATATGAGTCCTGGCTACTATGTAAAGCATAAGAGGCTCCTCGGGCATTGGTGAAGCCAACACTGGAGGTGTCGTTAGGAACGTCTTAAGATCCTCGAAGGCTTGTTGTGCCCTCAGGAGTCTATTGAAATCTGTCCTGCTTCTTGAGGAGCTTGAAGAACGGCATCCCCTCTGTTCCTAGGTGGGAAATGAATCTGCCGAGTGCTACCATGCATCCTGTAAGCTTTTTGACTTCTTTCTGGCTGGTCAGTGGCTTTATTTTCATGATGGCGTTGATCTTCTCCGGGTTTGCCTCGATACCGCGATGGGACACGATAAATCTAAGAAGTTTTCCAAAAGGGACTCCGAAAACACACTTCTTGGGGTTAAGCTTCATTTTGTAAGCCCTTAGGCTTTTGAACGTCTCAGCTAGGTCAGAGATGAGGTCCTCCTTTAGCCGAGACTTAACAATGATGTCGTCCACGTAAACCTCCACATTGAGTCCGAGTTGAGTGTGAAAACACCGCTGTATCGTGCGCTGATAGGTTGCGCCAGCGTTTTTCAACCCGAATGGCATTGTGACGTAGCAGAAAGCCCAAAACAGTGTGATGAACGAGGTCTTGATACAGTCTTCCTCCTTGAGGTTGATCTGGTGATACCCTGAGTAGGCATCTAGGAAACTCAGGAGCTCGTAGCCAGTGGTTGGGTCCACTACTTGGTCGATGCGAGGCAGCTCGAATGGATCTTTTAGGCACGCTTTGTTGAGATCAGTATAATCAACACACATGCACCAATTTTTATTCTTTTTGCAAACAAGAACTGGGTTCGCTAACCAGCCGGGATGATATACTTCTTTTATGAGGCCTGCAGCTAAAAGTTTAGTGATTTCCTCCCTAATTGCGTCGTGGCGATCTTAAACAAGCCGCCGAAGTTATTGCTTGACCAGTCTCGCCTTCTCGTCAATGTTTAGAGAGTGCTCGATCACCTCCCTTGGGACACCAGGCATATTAGATGGTTTCCACGCGAAGATGTCCTTGTTCACCTGGAGGAAGGTGATGAGTGCGTCTTCCTATTTTTGATCGAGCTATGTCCCAATTAGAGTTGTCTTGGCCGAGTTGGACGGGTCGAATGCTATGTTTTTAACTTCTTCGTCATACTTGATTCCCGACTTTGCTTGCTTCTTGGCGGGGATGTCTTCGTCCTGCAGGATGCAGTCGTCAGTCGAATTTTCTCCACATTGGCCACAGCCCCGCTGCATCTCCGCCAGCTCACAACTCTCCCTATCGTATAAGGACTGTTTGACGTAACCACACAATGTGATAATGCCCTTTGGTCCTGGCATTTTCAGCTTCGAGTAAGTGTAATGTGGTATCGCCATGAATTTGGCAAGGCCTGGTCTTCCCAAGTTGGCGTGATGCGCCATCTCGAAATCAGCCACTTCGAAATTTAGGTGCTCGGTTCGGTAATTCTCCTTCGAACTGAAAGTAACGAGCAGGGTAATTTTTTCGAGTGGTACCGATGACGTCCCAGGGATCACCCCATGGAACGACGATGAGCTTCACCTCATCTCAGAACAAGGGATCTTCATGTCATCAAGGGTTCTGGAGAAGAGGATGTTGAGCCCGCTACCTCCATCGATTAGTTTTTTTCTTGAGCTTTACGATGCGAATGATAGGGTCCAGCACTAAAGGATACCTACCTGGATATGGTATGTGGTCCGGATGATCCGAGCAGTCGAATGTAATCGGGATCTCGGACCACCTAAAGTACCGAGGGGTCACCGGTATGACTGCATTGATGTCCCGAGCGGTAAGTTTTTGCTTTCACTTGGACTCATATCCATCCGAGCCCCCAAATATACAATTGAGTTCATGCTCGACCTCTTGGTAGTCATCTTCTTCCAGGGGATCACCTTTCTTGCCAGCCTCGCCTTTATTCTTGGGCTTCGACTGCTTGTCGTTTTCTCGCGCGAATCTGTTTAGAGTGAAGCAATCTTTGGCAGCATGCTTGCCCTTGGGATGGAAAGGGCATGGCGCGTTCATTACCTCATTGTAGTCTTTTGTCTACGGTGCATTTGTTCGACCGCGGTCTGCCGCTGCGACCAACTCCTCACCCTTCCGCTTCTTGTCCTTCTGTCTTAAGGACTCGACGTGATCCTTTTTGTCCTTCTATCGTGGATGATTGTCTTGTCGCTCGGCCAAGGCATCCGGGAGAACATCTCCCTCATTGTAGTCGGTGGCTTCCGGGACATCTTCTTGATCAGATCGGGGTCGCTGACTCCTTTTTGGAAACCTGCGATGATGACTGCATCTGAGACATCCTGAATCGTGTTCTTCTTTTGCGTGAAGCGTCGGATGAATTCGTGGAGGGACTCATTCTTCTTTTGATGAAACTGGTATAAATCCCACGGGGTCCCAGGCCTCTCGTAAATGCCCTGGAAGTTCACAATGAACTGCTCACAAAGATCTCCCCAAGAATATATTGAGTTCCTTGGGAGTCCTATGAGCCAGGTCTGAGCCGATGGGGCAAGCATGACCGGCAAATAATTTGCCATTACATTGCGATCGCCTCCGACTGCCTTGACTGCGAGGGCATAAACCTACAGCCAAGCTTTTAGATCTCTTTCTCCGTCGAACTTGACAATGCCCTTGGGGTTGAAGTCGTCGGGCCACACCACTCGGCGGAGCCGAGCGGTAAACGCACAGACCCCATCAATGGGTTCCTCGTTGCAGTGCAGTGGAGATCAGCGCAGTGGAGATCGGCACGGTGGAGATCCAACTCGGCGGTCATTGTCATTGTACCGGCTCAAGTGGTGTTGCTTCCTCCATCCGCAGTGATCTGTGCTCCGATCGTCATGGTTGTCTCAGCCACCGTCGCTGCAGCCGCTGCCTCGGTCGTGATCAATGCTGAAATGCTCATAGTCGTCATCGTGTCGGCGCTGCTCTTCATCTACTCGCTCTCGCCTCCTGGTATTAAGGTCCTGGCGGAGGTCATGATGGATGGTTGGGCGCGCGTTCTTATCATGGGGGGGGACTTGCACCAACTGCGGTCAGTTCGACTGCGAGCGGTCCGACGACTGGCGGTCTGAGTGACCGCATGAGTGCGAGGGAGCCTTGTCACAGCCTATTCTCACTGGTTATGCTGAGTTGCTGTCGCCGTCACCATGGCCTTGACTTGGGCCATGATTGGGGTGGTCGGGCTATCGGCCTCAAACATCGAGCCCAGGGTGTCCAAGAGCGTCTTAGAGGTGATGATGTTCTGCTGCGGCGTGCGGAAAACGGTTTGATTCCCTATCCTTGCATGCAAGATGTCCTCATGGACGTTGCGGGCTCGGGTTTGGAAAGACCGAGTGCGCACTTCTTGGGCCCCGCGACAAAGACGTTCTGCCTCCGCCGCTTCTTCAGCATCTCGTTTGCATTGTGATTCGGACCGCTCGTCCTCAATCACGCAAATCCCATGAAAATCATGGCAATTTCTCGGGTGGCTCTCCGGTTCGGTCTCTGAACCAGAGGAGTGAAAGGGAGATTCATCCCTGGTCAGGCTTTCGCCGTATCCAAGTCGGGAAGCGAGCCCCCAGTGTACTACTCGTGAGCAGATGGCCGCGGCCTTCCCCGACCCAAACGGGAGCCGGGATGAAACACCGTTGGAGTCCTCCCCAGATCGGATCTGATTCGAGTCCAAGGGAACGAAAGCGCTATTGAAGACCCTCCCAGATTGGATCTGATCCTAGTCTGAAAAGGCGAGCCTGCCAAGCTCGTCGGCGTTGATTCCGTCGAAGGAAACCATCGATCTTGTCGAGATTGATCTTCGCGCTTCCCCTACCTAGCGCGCCAGCTGTCGGCGTTTGTTGTCGGCAATAATGAATATGAGGCTATGCGCTGGATCCAAACTCGATGGTAACACGAGACAAGAGTTTATATAGGTTCAGGCCATCAGCGGTGGAGGTAATACCCTACTCCTGTGCTCTGGAATTATGTGTAGCTTCCTTTTTGTGTCGTCCCCCCTTTAGGGGCCCCGCCCCCCTTATATAGGAAAGGGGCGGAAGAGTCTGAGTGGGTTACATGGTAGGATCCCGGCTGGTTACAAGATAAGATCCTATCTCTAACCTTTCCCGCCAGCGATGCCATACTTCGGGATTACAATTATATCTTTCCTAATGAGGGTTGGTTACCATCTTCTGCTCTTCCTTGTTGGATACGGCGAAGATAGCCCAGATGACGCCCGATCTCAAGTGGCTGGCTCAGCCCGTCCCTTTTTGGTTGGTCCTCGTGGCCAGCCATGCAGATACCCGGAGTCCATGTACTCCACATTAAGCTTCAGCATTAGATTTCAAAAAAATATTTAATGCTGAATGTGGATTCGAACCCAGAGGAGTTACCGTAGCAGCTCTTTTTTTTTTAACAAAACTAGCCCCATGCAACATATTTTATAAAAATAGCCCTTAGCCCAAACTTTCTACACCAGGGGAGCGCGGAAGCACGCTTCTGCACTCACCCCCGTATGCCCACGCATTGCCAGGCCCATGCGCGAGCCAACACCCACGCGCGCATGAGGCATGCGGCCCCAGCCCCCATCCCGCACAGGGTTTTTCCCACGCACGCCAGGCGCCGTTTTCCTAGTTTTTTTCTACCTCGGAAAACCATTTTATAGGGGTGTTGAAAAAGTTCAAAATTTCGATGAAATTCACCAAAATTTGTCAAAATTTTGGTCGAAATTTTTCATATTTCAAATTTGTTGTTTGAATTTCATTCGGATTTTGGCCGAAATTACGAAATTTCGCCAAAATTTCGGATTTCGGCCACACCCGAGATGGAATCCAAAACCGAAATTTGAAACATTGGTTCTACCTGCCACCCTTAATTGTCAAATTTGAATAGCAGCAAATTCTTTAGGCTCTTATTATCAGGCCAAAATTACGAAATTTAGTTAAAATTTAGGATTTCGGCTACATCCAGGATTAAATCCAAAATCGAAATTTGAAACATTGGTTCTACCTGCCATCCTTAATTGTCAAATTTGAATAGCAACAAACACTTTGGGCTGTTATTATCACTTTGGAATAGTTTCCGGTGACACGGCTACAAAATCACTGTATGCAGGATTTCAAACTAGTACCAACAAATTGTACGCAGAACTACTCTTGGTAGGTAGGTACTAGCTAGGTACCCCCAAACGCTTCACTCCTTGTAAGATCTCAGCTCCTGTATAAATCCGTCGACGTACTTCTCATGGCGCTCCCTGTCTGCCACGATCTCTTGTAGCTTCTTGGCATTGGCCGCAAAGGCCCTCCTACCATCTTCCTCCATCGCGACGGCCCGAACCACCGCCGCGACGCCTTCTCGGTTGAATGATCCGTCGTTTTCGTTTCTTGGCACCTGCACTCCGACCTTTCTCTCTTCCATCAGCCGTGCGTTCGGCCCTTGATCGCAAAAGAAGGGCAGCATGATCAGTGGATGCCCGAACAGAAGGCCCTCGATGGTCGAGTTCCACCCGCAGTGCGTCAGGAACGCGCCCACGGCGTCGTGCGCCAGTATTCTGATCTGAGGAACCCACCCCGTCATCACGAGCCCGCGGCCGTGCGTGCGCTCGTTGAAGCCCGGAGGAAGGATGTCTGTGCCAAGGACGCCGCTGGGCTTCCTCAGGGCCCAGAGGAAGCGCGTCCCGGCGAGCTCCAGCCCGAGGGCCAGCTCGTGCACCTGCTCCACGCCAAGCGGCACTTCGCTTCCCAGCGCGACGTACACGACGGACTTGGCCGGCTGCGCATCGAGCCAACGCACGGTGTCGTCCTCCCCGTCCTTGCTGATGTTGCGGCCCCCGTCGGGTGACGGCGGCAGGAGGCCGAGGTGGACAACCGGCTTGCCACGGAGCGTTGGCACAAGCGGGACGGCCTCGGGCTCCCACTCCAGGCAGCTCCGCATGGCGACGTGACTGGACCTCTCGAGCGTCAGGGAGAAGCGATCGGCGATGGACACCCCCGAGGCGCCTATGGCAGTGAACATTTTTTCCCTCCCCGTCTCAAACGCTGGTGCTGCTGCCGCCACCGATCCCCCATGTCCGACAGCAGCAGGGGACTCGGTGCGCTCGGACAGCCGGCTGGCCCAGACAGCTACCATACTTGCAGCACCGAGGTAAAGCACCGCACACGGCACCTATGGGAAGACCCAGTAAGAAACCAACATGGATCGAGCTATGCAAGTAAGGACGAAGGACAGAACATTGAGCTATTTGACTTTTGTTGAACCTTGTGTTCGTGGGCGGCGGCGGCGGCCCAGTGGTGGAAGATCTCGACGATGACCCAGTCGGGCTTCTTGCCCTCGTCGGCGCATGCGGACCCCAAGAACTCCGAGAAGGGCGCGGCGAGGCCGTCGAAGGCCTTTCGGTGGAGCTCAAACTTCTCGTAGGGGATGTCGTTGGTGGACTCGGCGCCGTCGGGCAACCCTTCGACGCGCGGGAGCGGCAGCTGCACGAAGTCGATGAGCGGCGCCACGGCGGGGCACACCGGCGGGAGGCGGGCGATGTTCCGCGGCGTGGAGACGAACGACACGCGGTGGCCCCGCGACGCCAGGCGCTCAGCTAGGTCAAGGCACGGGAGCAGGTGGCCGAAGGCGAGCCACGGGCAGATCACCACGTGCAGCGGGGCAGAGGAGGAGCCGCCGGCGTCCATGAGTTCTGCTCGCTGGCACGACAGTGCGGTGTGCGGAGCGCGGTGGGAAAAAAATGTATCAGAAAACCCGTCGCTTGGTGGTGTGGTGTGTGCTTACTGCGGCATGTCAGACTCGAATCGATATTTAAATGAAAGGGAGTGTATAAACCCAAACGGGAAGTGGATAAATATGGTCTACCTTGTACCTTCCCCTTTGCTCTCTTGGTGGATAAATATAAGGTTTATATTCTTAATAATTTTATTTAGAAATATAAGATTTAATGAGCTATTTTTACTATATATTTATTTATTTATTTATTTATTTTAACTATATGCATATATTCATTAACACCCACAGAAAGAGGTATGTAAATTATTTTCTCTTATATCTTTTTCAATTTCACCGCATTTTAATCCTTATGCAAGGTTAAAATGCACCTTATTTATATTTATTAATGAATAGAGTATCATTCAACATTTCAAATTTTGTTTTTAAATAAATATTATTCTACAATTTTGAGATGATTTTTTTCTTTTTTTTTTTCTTATATACTTCTCTCCCTTTTGTATTTCTAAGATCATTTAATGCTATGTATTAAAGTAATACACACTATCTAATATTAAATAGTCTAATAAAAAATTTAGTTTTTTTATATTTATGTTGGTTAAAATACAAAATCCTAACACGCCGTCTTATCTCTACTATATAAAGTGAGAGTTTCTTCCCACGTCACATTAATTGCCTTGCTTAATTGCCTTACTTAATTGCTCTGCTTAATTGCCTTACGCAAGAAACGAAGCGTTGCTTTAATTAGCCAGCTTTTGCAAGAAACGAAGCGTTAAAGATAGATGTTTGATCTTATGAAATAGTATTTTTTTAATCTTTATTTTTCGTTATCAATTTTGTTTTTCGTAGCAACGCACGGGCATATAACTAGTTAAGTGGGTATCTTAGTACGTAATAGTTGACTGTGATTTGGTATGGGAAGTCGTGTGGCAACTTGCAGCGTTCATCGCCGACTACTCTTTTTTTTTTACTGAATTCACTGACTTCTCATGTGATGGATGACTCGATCGTGTTCGTGTGTGACTGTGCGTTATATTTTACTTTCGGGGCACGGCGCGATATAATTCTTTTTGGTAGGGCACATGTCACACGCTCGTTTGTATTAATTGAGGCATGTTCCCAAAACCTACGTGAATAGTCGATCACGCAGTTCAATTTAAAAACCGATTGATAATCCTGATCTAATTTTAAAAAAAATTAAAAATATATACTACATAAATCGATCGATTTTCGATAAAATTGACGAAAATCACTCAAAAAGTCAACCGTAAAAAAAATTCAACTGGTTGGTCGACTGCTTTTCGGTGAAAACTGGCCGATTTTTTTATTTTTTTATCTTTTGTTCAAAAAATTTTATTTCAAAACTCTTCGATTTTAATGATTTTTGATCAATTTTGGTTCAATATTTCTTATTTTCAAGCGGTTTTTTCGAAATCGATATTATTAACCCTGATTGTTGGCTTGTAGCTATGACGCATGTTGTAGTTGAATCAGTAGTAGACCTGGCAATGGGCCATGCATTTTTGGCTAGTCCTCGTCATCGTCAATCCAACACGGTTCAGAGCACACCACGGTAGGAATGATAGGCTATTTCAGGCCTGAAAACTTGGTTCGATGGGGGACACGGTACGTCACAATTGACTAGGTTGTCTAGTTAGCCCGACATGAAAGCAATATTTTTTTAAAAAGCATCCTATCTACAGTCCGACCTATCATCAACTACCTTACCCAATGACCCAGACCATCATCAAATACTACCTCTTCTCTTCGCCTCCTCCTATGACCCATCTAAGAGCCTGTTTGTTTTTGCTTTTGATTTTGGATTCTGATCCAAAAAGCTGAATAAAAAAATAAACAGCTCGATTCTAGAATCTGATTCTCACAATTCATCCCATTTGTATACACTAGAATCCACAATGCACTTCATATGCACTTTTGGATTCTAACTTTTGGAGAATCGCTTCTCTATAACCACACTTCAGAATTAGCTTTTAGAGAACCCAAAGCAAAAACAAACAGGCCCTAACCCCGTCGTCATCTCTCTGCACCTCCGTCATCTCTCTCTCTCTCTCTCTCTCTCTCTCTCCTTTCACCCTCTCCACCAATACTTCCCTCCCCACTGACCTAAAGCACATGAATGATCTAAATATTGCTGAATAGTTAGTATGTATACATGTTGTTACTGTAATCTTTGACTTACCAGGGGAACCGCACTCTAGAACATAAGGTTTTTAACGAGACAATAACTTTGTATATGTATCTAATGAATAAATAAAATTTAGATCCTTTTTTCAAATAGTTGTGTGTATTATATTCTTGCCGACGACGCTCGCTCTTCGTCCTTGGTGCCATCTATAGAGACAACATCCATGACTCCAAATATCCAACAGGACAAGGCCTACAATAGTAGGCACAACATCGCCATGGCGTGCCCTGGGCTATGCCTGGACCTTGCTGGAGGCGAGTTGGGTCGGCATTTCACAACACGACGAGATGACCGTGTCGAACAAACACGGCATGTCGGCTCAAAGCCTATTAGACCCGTGTTGGCACGACCTAACTCTCCCCTCTAATCGGTAGCTACTCGAATTTGGTATCGGTCGTATGGCTACTCTAACTTACGAGCATAAGAGTTGGGTTAGGGTATGTACAGTGTGGTACATGTCAGTTGTCTGTAAGCTTATGCAACGTAGGATTTTGGGTGATGTGGACGAGAGAGAAGGAGGAGAGAGAAAGATGATGTATATTATTTAACAGACGATTTTATATAGACGACTTTATATGGTGTGTAGTATTGTATAGACAATCTATTAGTTATATAAGAGACTATTTTAGACAACTATATAGACAATCTATTATATAAATTATCTTTAATTCCGTCTATAAATAACATGAATTTATATTTCAGACATCTACTATCTATACCATTGTACACGACCTTAGATGATATTTTTTCTTTCAAAAACACGGTAAACCCACCTGTTCCCAAAGTTGTTGGGCACAGTGCCATACCCCACAAAACCGTTTCAAACGCGAATTTTGCTAGTCCGGCGGTATTGGTTTTTACGAAAAACCGAACGGTGCGCAATTCCAAACAAATTTGAATTCAGGTCAAACTCACACGAGAAAACCGCGGTTTTTGACGAAAACCGCGGTTTTTGACGAAAAACCGCTTGCGACCAATTGAATGTTCTTCGAAAACGATTTTCTGCGGTTTTTCACGAAAAACCGGACACATAAATTTTTTCAAATTTTTAATTTTTTTGGAATTAGACCGGTTTACCGAGCGGTTTTGGATCTCGAACCAGAACGGTAAGATCGAAAACCGCGGTTTTCGAACAATTTTTTTACGGTTTTGTAAACCCTGGCCATACCTACAAGAGGCACATGCAGATCGTCTCAAAGAGAGAGAAAAGAAGGCACATGCAATGCAACACATTTGGGCTTGCGTGTGGTTTTCGTCGAGCTGGCTCAAATATATTAAGGCCAGCAATGCTGGGGCTCTGCTTTTTTTTACAACGGGATCTACTCAACAGTAACAGCTACCTGACACACATTGACAACAATAATGTCACCTTCACCTGTCAATGCACTCTACCAAGTGGCGATTGCTTTAGGATCTGGGACTATGGCTGAATTAAAAAGTTACTTTGGTTTACTGGTCTGTAAAATAGCTGTAGCTAGTAGCTATGATTTTTTTAAGATGTCGTTTGACAAACTAGCAGCTTTTCAGTTTTTGGCTTGGTTGCCACCCCTTCCTAGCTGTTGCAGCTGTAGGTGCAAAGGGAAGGAGGCCATCGGACAGGGAGGAGGTGGCCACCGAACGAGGAGCCCACAGAGGTGGGGAGGCAGCGATCTAGCGGGGAGGAGACGATTGAGGCAGGGAGGTGGCGCTGCAGCGGCGAGGAGGCCACCGAGGCAAGAGGCGACAACCGGGTGGCGGGGCGAGCCCAGGAGGCGAGGTGATGGGGCGAGATCGGGCGGAGGGGACTGGATTGGGAGGAGGCGACCGGGCAGCGGGCGGGACCTGGTGGGGATTAGGAGGAGCCCGAGCGGGGAGGAGACGGCCGAGGCGTCGGGGATCGGGAGAAGCCACAGCCAAAGCACGTCAGGGGAGGAGGGGGCTGCGGCTTTGAGGGTGCTTTTGGCTGTGCTGTGCTTCAAAGCGGTTGTGATTTGGAGAAACGGAGTCTCTCTCTCCATAAAGTAACGAATAGGGGACCTAAACGCAATCTAGGAAAGTTTTTCTTTCCCTCACAAAAAATCACAAAGGTTCTTTTCGTAAATTCGCAGGAACCTATCCGCAATTTGGAGAAACAGAGGGACTTTTTCGCAAAATCGCATGGCGACACGTGGGCATGTCCTCCTTGCGGGAAACCTCCGGGAACTATAGTTTGGATGATTCTCTTATCAGTTGATGTTTAGTTGCCAATAACCATAATTTAAATTGCATAATGGATATTGTATATTGTCACTGTTAACAAGAGAATACATTAAGTAGTAAGCATTTAAATCAACAAACTTTGACTCATATATGCACAGACGGGACTTTGGTGCTCATCCGAAATTCAAAATTTTGGCAAAATCTCGTTATTTCGAACAAAATCTGGACAATTCCAAAAACAAAATTCAAATCCATTTTTTTACCGAGATTTCCGATATCTTGCCGAGATTTGCTGAGATCTCGGTGATTTTTAACTGAACAAAAATTAGTCGATAATGCGTCAAAAAATTTTGAAATTTTTTGTGGATGGTCCTAACATATCACTAATGGTCCCATGAAAATTTCATATGATGGTCAAGCCTAAGATATTTTTAAAATTCTTATAGTCTTACTATCCTGATAAAAGGTTGACCAGTAAATTTCAACCGAATGGAAAATAGTGCAAACCACGTTAGAAACTTTTAAAATTTTTTGTGGATGGTCCTGACACAACCATAATATTCTTATAAAAATTTTATATGATGATCAAGAGGAATTTTCAAAAATTCAGATAGTGCCACTTAAGACTGATCGGTAAATTTCAACTGAATAAAAAATGGTTCAAACCACGTTAAAAAATTAAATTTTTTATGGATGGTCCTGATATTCCACTAATATTCCCATAAAAATTTTAGATGTTGACCAAGCCTAAGAAATTTTTAAAAATTGTGATAGTGATAATATAATGTCATGATAAAAGCTTTATGTTCATTCTGTTTTTTATTTTTCAAATATAACAAATGAAGTTCAAGTAATTTGGAAGTTTTCTATATGATCCTATCTATTCGAATGCAACATACCAAATATTTTAACATAAAAGACTATCAATTTGACCACTTGGGCAATTTGATCTAACATTGATCAAGGGTGCGTTTGGTTCGTTGTACCAGGGTGAACCGAACCGTTCCGTACAGGATTTAACCTTCAATACGGCGTTTGGTTGACTGAACGAAACCAATCGTGCAGGAACGGATGGTGCAGATTCTGGAATATTCTCACGAAGATCTTTGTACCGTTCGATCGAGAAATCACCGAACCGATCGGTCCAGGACCGCATCGTTCACCCTAGCCGAACTCCAGTCGCCTCGCTCGCACCCGGCCGTCTCGCCGCCATAGCCCATCGCCGCCTCGCTCACACGCCTCGCCCATCGCCGCCTCGCCCCCATCGTCCTTCGCCGCCTCGCCCCCATCGTCCTTCGCCCATCGCCGCCTCGCCCCCATCGTCCTTCGCCGCCTCGTCCCCTTCCCCGCCTCGGATCCGCCCATCGCCGCCTCGCCCCCATCGCCGCCTCGGTTCCTCCCATCGCCCATCGCCGCCTCGGATCCGACCATCACCGCCTCGCCCCCATCGACGGATCCGCCTCGCGACAAGGTGCCGCCTCTCCTTCTCCCTTCTCTTTCCTCTTCTCTCGGCCAGATCTGACCAGTCACTGTGCAGGTAAGGGTGGTGATCTCTCGTCGGCGTCGGCCTTTCGTACGGTGGTGACCTCGTCGGCGACACACCTCAGCTCCCAAGGTGCCGCCTCTCCTCCCTTCCATATCATCTTATCCCGGCCTGATCTGAAACAATATATTCAGTATTGATTCATTCTTGGTTCACTCTTCAGTATTGATTCATTCTTGGTTCACAGTTGAATTGTCAGTATTGGTTCATTCTTGTTTTTGTCATGAGCTCATCTTGTCAGTATTGAACTTAAGTTCAGATGTTCATAAGTTAGCTTCCAAGTTTGCCATGATCCTTTATGTGATTCCAGATTGGCATTCCAGATTGGCATGGACCAAGTTTGCCATGATCCTCTATGTGAGATCATAAACAGAAGCTGCCAAAGCAACCAAAGCACAATTAAAAAAATAAACATAATTCAAATTATGCAGTCAGGGTTTCATAGGTTAGCTTGGTTGAGTTGTACAACAATACTGAATTGGGTAGGTCTATTGCTAGTTCTGCATGTCTGTTAAGATATCTTTCTTTTCCAGTCATCTGCAAACAATATCATTTTGTTTTTGCAAACACTACCAGGTAGATAGGTTTCTTTGCTAGCTCTATGTATCTGATACAATATCTTTCCTTTTCAGTGATCTGCAAAATCTCTAATTTGGTATTGGAGTAATCTACCAGGTAGATAGGTTTGCTGCTAGCTCTATGTATCTGCTAGTTCTGCTAGCTCTACCACTCTCGTTATTTTCAAATCATGTTTAACCTTATGTGCATTTTTTCAGAACTCTTAATTTGGTATTGGAGTAATCTGTACCTTCAAACCATTTGATAGGTAAGTGCCTTGAAACCATTTCTAAGTTCCCTATTCCCACTAGAATGTATGTCATTTGGTAGTGCATTTTTTCAAATCATGTTTAACCTTATGTGCATTTTTTCAGAACTCTTAATTTTATTGTTAGTGCAATGTATGTCATTTGGTTCAATACCTTTCATCACACTTGGAGAATATGTTTAGCTAGATAGTTGAAGGGTCTTTATCTGAACGGAAGCTTTATCTGAACAATTTATTACATCCAAATATAGCATTCTTTTTAATTTTTTTCTTATTAGGTCTATGTGCTTAAATATCATGCATATGTGGTTGATGTTGTAGTGATTATTACTTTAATTTTAGATGGACAAGAGGAAGCTTAGACGGAGGAAGATGTTGATTAGTGGAGCTGTTGCATATGTGGCTGCTTGCATGATGATGTTGTATGTGCAGTGTAGAATACGTAATAGGAGGCGACGTATTACATATGGTCCAATTGAGCAAGGTGATAAGAATAGAATTGATTATCTAAATAATAAAATTTGGAAGAATGATACAACTTGTATTACAACGATAAGACTTCAGAGAGCTCCTTTCTTTAGGTTATGTCAAGTATTAAGAGAACGCTCCTTGCTCCGTGACACTATACATGTATGTGTTGAGGAGCAAGTTGCCATGTTCTTGAACACAGTTGGGCACAACATAAGGAATAGGATAGTTGGTACCAACTTTAGTAGATCAGGTGAAACAGTTAGCCGATATTTTGGACATGTCCTTCATGCCATAGGCGAGCTCTGAAATGATCTTATTAGGCCACCTTCATTGGAGACACCAACCAAAATTGCAGAAACCCAAGATGGGATCCGTATTTTAAGGTATGGTAGCTAACAAGTATGCCTTAGAGATTTATGGCTAAAATTCTGTGGTTACTAATTTTTGCCAATTTACGTGACCAAATAGGATTGTATTGGAGCCATTGATGGTACACATATTAGAGCTTACATTAGTAAATCTATGGAAGCGACCTTCCGTAGTAGGAAATCATTTCCTACTCAAAATGTGATGGCGTAGTAGACTTTGAGCTTCGATTCACATATGTGTTGGCTGGCTGGGAGGGGACAGCTCATGATGCTACAATTTTAGCAGATGCGATAGAACGTGGGAATGGCTTACGAGTCCCTGAAGGTAAATAGAATCATTGTATCAGTATATATTCATACCAAATATTTAGAAACCAATGTCATTAATGTGTTCTTCTATTTTAGGGAAATTCTACCTAGTTGATGCTGGATATGGAGCCAAACCTGGGTTCATGCCACCTTTTCGGGGTGTTAGGTACCATTTGAATGAGTGGGGGAATAATCCAGTACAAGATGGGAAGGAGTTGTTCAATCTCAGGCACTCCTCCCTGCGAGTAGGCGTAGAGCGTGCCTTTGGATCACTTAAGAGGAGATTCAAAATCCTTGATGATGCCACTCCATTCTTTCCCTTCTCAACTCAAGTTGATGTTGTCCTTGCTTGTAGCATCCTTCATAATTGGGTTCTTTCTCAAGGGACTGACCAGTTCGTTCTATCAGAGGATTCTTGGACACCTAACCCCCGTAGATCAGCAAGGGAGCAAGCAAACGACCATAGAGCCATGGTTGACAAGAGGCAGAGTCTTGCCGATGAGATGTGGGAGAACCGTCAAAACTACCTAGGCCATTAATCATGTGAACCGTGTATTCTATTTTCATGTGAACCTTTGTCTAATTGACAGTGTTGATGCAATTTCACTCTTCTTTCTTGATGTATTGTGTTTTCACAAATCTTGATGTCATTACTACTTTTTTTATTATTTCTGTTTTCTACCTATTATTGTAGGCAATGGACTTTGATCATCAAGGGGAAAGTATGGGGGGTAACAATATGGGTGGTGGTGTTGGGGTTGTTTGGACAAATGCAATGTCTGCATTTGTGCTAACCTATTTGTCTAATCTAGTGGCTAATGGTACAAGGACATCCACAGGCTTTAAGCAATCTCATCTCAATAGTTGTGCTAAGGAATTGAATGAGTATATGAAGGTTTACGTGACTGGCATTCAGGTTAGTAACCACCTCAGGAAGTGGAAAAAGATGTGGGTAAAGATAAACAAACTTAAGAATTTAAGTGCTGCTCTTTGGGATGAGGCTACCTTCACTATCAGACTTGAGCATGAGCATTACACAGGCCATATTAAGGTAATTTGCTTCCTAGTTGCAACAACCATGTTTATACTAGAGATTTTTCTTGCTTGAGAGTGATTACTTCTCTAACGATGACAGGACCACCCCAAGGATGCTGGTTTCTTGAACACTCCCCTTGAGCATTATCGCGAGATGGCCACTATCTTTGGGAACAGCATGGCTACAGGACAGTATGCTAAGGGAGCAAACGACCCTCTGGCTAAAAATGTGATTGAAATAGAAGAAGAAGTACCAACTAATGAACATGCAGAAGATGTGACGGCATCAGGGTATGGTGGAGGTGACTCCTCGGCAAGTAAACCACAAAAGAAGAGGGCCAAGGTATCCACTGATGATGATGTGCTTTATGTCATGACCACTAGTATTGATAGACTCGCTCAAGCTATTGAGAAGTCCAATAGTTCAGATACCAATGTTCCAGAAGATCTTTGGGACAATATGATGGATCTCCCTGGATTTGATGAAGCACATTTAGCCCACTACTATGCTTATCTGTGTGAGAATGTTGCACTTGCCCGAGCATTTAACAAGCTTAGTATTTCAAACAAATTGGTCTGGGTAACTAGGTACATCGCGAGGGAAAACCTCTAAGGTAAAGTGTTATGACTGTACTTTGGCACTTTGGTATGACTTTATCGAATTAATATTATGCTTTCCTGACTTGGTTGAGTGCTATAATAGAGATGAGGTGTCATTCAACTTTTACTAGCTCTCCATCATGCAGATCTTGCATGCATATGCTCAACTAGCTTCATTAGGTACGTGTCTACATCTTATTATTCTCATACTCCATCTTATAGATGTTAGAAGGCTCATGCAGAACAATCAAGTGCCAGACCTAAGGAACCTTATAGATGTTAGTGATTATGTGACAAAGTAAGAACTGATTTATCTTCTGTACACTGCATTGTAAGGACATATTGCCAAGCATGTGGTAAATTTGCTAACACCATACTGTCTTATTCGATTTGTACCAGTAGAGTTTTGCTTTGCATACAAGCATTAACCCTATGTTGTTAAATCAGTTGCCATATGCCATCGAGAATAAGAATAGTCATATTATGAGTATATTATGCTTCTGGTGGTGTATTCCCATTTTGCTTGTCTTGAGCTCATCTTTTGTTGATGCTTGTTTGTTTCTCCTGTCATTTCTAGTGCATCAAACCTACTTCAAGTTATGTACAGTTAGGTGATAACTATGTCCTAGTGGTGATGCTTGTTTGTTTCTCCTGTCATCCTGTCTTTTGTTGATCTTTTTTTTTCGGCCAGGACAAGGAGAAGTTCATCTATGCTTTTCTGATGGAGAAGAAGTTCAGCTACTTTTGTTGATCTACTTCAAGTTGTTGAAGTTGTTTTACTATGTCCTGAAAAAAAGTTCATCTACTTTTGTTGATCTAATTCAAGTTGTTGAATCTATTTGGGCACTACAATTCAACTTTTGTAACACAGTTAACTGGAGTTTGTAATCTGTTTGGAGTAAACTCCCCGTGTCGTGTTATATGTGTTTGATTTGCATGCAGTTAACTGGAGATTGTAATCTATTTGGAGTAAACTCCCCGTGTCGTGTTATATGTGTTTGATTTGCATGCAGTTAACTGGAGATTGTAATCTGTTTGGAGTAAGCTCCAATTGGATTTCAAATTTTAGTTTTGCCGGTGCAGATGTTGAATTGATTCATTTGCATTTTTCCTGTTCAATCTCGTGGTTATTGTGGTTAACGATCAATCCTGCGGTACTTCAGTATCATCCCATCCAAGCATCCCGAACCATCCCATCCATTCAGCGGTACCAAACAGCATCCCGAACCATCCAGGATCATCCCATCCAACCAACCAAACAAAATCTTGTATCATCCTATTCAGGCAACCAAACACCCTCCCTGTACCATCCCATCCAGGATCATCCCATCCATCCTGTACCATCCCATCCCATTCAACCTCATCCCATGAACCAAACGCACCCCAAGAGAATGCATTCACAGACGATGATGCATATGACCACTTGGACGCAACTACCAGCAGGTCCGCTCAGGTCTCAACAATAAAGAGATTACTATAATTATTGAAGTGGAGGGGGCTAGTTTAAGTGTTTAACGTATTGTAAAAATTTTCAGTAAGTTAAGCGTTCAGTCCATGCTAGCTGTGAAATATGTCAAATATCAACGTGAAGACTTTTTACCTTCATACTTGTACTATTAGCTAGTTGATTACATAAATAATAGTATCCCTTGAAATAAGTAAGATGGGTATTAGTAACGCTGTAGACTAAATAATGTTTTTGCTTGTTGAGTTGTTTTGGCGTACTAACTGGTAACCTGCTATCCCATTCCCATCCCATTCCCGATCAACAATCTAAGTTTGCTCAGCCAAGGACTCTACCAAATAAGCTAAGCTAGAATTATTCCTAGAGTCTCTTTTGGCCAGGATTTAAGATCTCGCCCCTGAACGAAATCTAAAATTTCTAAAATTTCATCTGGATTTTGAATCTTGCTCCTGCCAGCCGTGGAAAGGAGTTTCTCCCTAGCTCACCGTCCGCAGAAGCAACCTTCCGTGCACCAATAGCACGGAAGGCTCTTTCTCCCGTGCTCACCAATCCTCCCGTGATAGTCGGCTAGTTTTGGATTCGCTGTCGTGGCTAGACACACATGTCAGCCTCAGATCCTTTCACGCTAGTCCAAGAAGTTATTTTTTTTAAAAAAAAACATGTACACCGAGACTACTTTTGTAAAAACATGGAGCATAAAGCTACTAAAAGTTTCCGACCAGTCACCCTATTTTTGTCGGAGACAAAAAACACACACACACACACACATTAGCCAGTTTCGGCTGTCCATACCTTGCAGACTCCGAGCCTAAGAGCATCTTCAAAAGCCTTGCTATCCAACTCCCTGTCGCCAAATAATAGCGATTCGCTGGAAAAAAATTGTCTCCAACAGTTCGCCATCACCCTCTCCAAATCTAGCGAGCGGAGAGAGACTCCCTACGTTTGGCGATTCTCTCTCTGCTCGCTATCCGGCGCTCGCCGCAACCGAAGAGTCATTCGCACGACCGCACGGAGCGTCTGCTACCTCTACCTCTACCTTCGCCGCGTGGATCAGGGGCCCCTGCGGCTACGGCGTCTGCTACCTCTACCTCCGCCACGCCGACCGCATCGGGTGGATGCCCGAGTAGGTCAGGGTCTACGAGACCACCTCCAACACGCCCTCTACCTTTGCGGCGCGGATCGGCAGCGGATTTGGTATACGCCACCGACCTCCAGATCTCTCTGCTTCTTTTTGATTTGTTGGTAACTATCCCTTGTTTCGTCGTCTCCCCATCTGACGAGTACACATACCATGGGTACCCCCAGCAGCCCGGAACAACGAGCGGGCTGCCTCTTAAAAGCCCAGCTCTAACAAAGGGCCCATGGGCCTCGAAAGGGACCTGGCCCCGACTTGGGCCAGGCCTGGAGTGCTCCGAACCCTCGGGTCTGAGCACTCGGATGGCTCCGACCCCCTGGGTCGGGGCACTCGGCGTGACCCGACCACGCTTGGTCAAGACGCTCGTGGCTCCAACCCAACTTAGATCGCCTCCTCCAGCAGTTGGGACACCGAGTCCTCATCGGCGTTGGCCAATCGCCTAACAGCGTGGCGACCCTCGACGTCCAGACAGAGCAGGCGGCCCCTTCCCGAGGACGTCAGAAGACCCACCAAAAAGTCAAGCACCGGTCCCATCATCCTGGCACACAGCAGAGTGGGACGCTCCCTTCCGAGGCAGCACCAAGAGTCAAACGTGATGATGCAAGCGCCAGACGGATGAGCGAAGCAATGCGTCACCTCTCTGACTGGGGTAGCTACCAACCCCCTCAGGCGAGTCTACCAACACGGCTCGTAAGGAAGCGGAGGCCTGGCAAGCGACAAGACAGAAGGCCAGACTCCAAGACGACAAGACAGAAGAACAGACTCCAAGGCATATAGTACCCCTTCTTTTTTTCATTTCAAACTCCCATGTAACCTGCCGTTTCCACCTATATAAGGAAAGGCAGGGCCCCGGGGGAAAAGGGGAGAACGCAACAAACAGAGAAAAAGGGAGGCTCCCGACCGATCGAACGAAAGACCGGTCGGACACGAGAAACACTCCCTCGCTTGTAACACCTCGTATCCATTTGTTCCCAGAAGCAGTATACACCCATCTCACGAACTGGAGTAGGGACGTTCGGCCTGAACCAGTATACATCTTGGGCTCACTGAGTCATGCCATTCGAGGAGAGGGAACGCGCGACCCCCACTAACAAAAAATTCGTATTGCCGGTGCACGAAACACCGACAGTTGGCGCGCCAGGTAGGGGCTTCGCGCGTCATCTTCACCATCGTCTCCAGATTCCCATCCGCTTCCCCGATGGCTTCCTTCTTGCGTAACGGCGCACCAGCGTCGAGGGGCTGGATCTGCTTCGGCGCCCTTGACTTCGTCGTCACTACGACGGGAGAGCTCGTGCTCATCCCCGCCGCCGTCCGTGACCAGGTTTCCTCCACGAGCCTGGACGCAATTGCCGACATCCTCGGCAACCTTCGCCTCGGGGCTTCCGCTCGGGCCTCGACGACGGAGCTACTCCATGGTGGCGCCGCCCCCGGTGGCGCCATGCGTGTGCAGCAGCGAGCGATGACCTCGCCTTCCGCGGATTCTCAGTTCGTGGCAATGACCGGCTACGTGCTGGCCTCCCTCCACGACTTGCTGGAGAACTTCTCCAGCCAAGGCTCCAGCTCCGATAGGGAGCACCCCCCGCGCCGGCTGCACTCCCGCGAGTGCAACATGGCAGGCGTGGCGGACCTTTCCGCCACCCCCGCGACACCCGAAACTTTCCTCCCGCGTGCCGAAGCGCAGGATGATGAGGACCGGCGTGAAAGCCCCGCGCGCCTCCAAGCTCGCCGCACTGAGATCCAGCGCGAAGAGCTTGAGACCCGCGAGGCCGAACTCGACAAGCTCCAGGCCGACCTGGAGCCGCGTCGGCTCGATCCACCAGTCATATTCGACACGCGCATGCGCGCGCCAGGTACATCACTAGCTCGCCGAGGGGACGGACGGTCTCCCGTTCTTCCCCCGTGTGAGCCAAAACGTCGCCGCGGCTACGATGCTGCTCCGTGGGCTTCCTGAGCCGACGGACCCGGAGGCCAAGGTCACGTACCAAAACCTCCGGGGGCTGATGGAACGTGCTGCCGTGTAGCACGCGCAGGGATCCGGTTCCCACCACTCGGGCGCGACTTCAGCCGCCCGGGTCGCCCATCCTCGCGGGGCCAGCAGAGCCCCACGAAGATGGCGCTACATCTCGAACGGCCCTAGGCGTCACACACCCCGGTGCGCCACCGCCTGGGAGACAACCACGACCTCCGCGCCACCCTCGAGGCGTGAAGAAGAGCTGCTGGCGCGGCAGCACAGTCCCAAGTTGCGGACAGCGGACGACGTGACAACCGCGCTCCAAGCCCCGATGGCCCAGGACCGCGGGCATTCGCTCGCGCCATCCGCAATGCCGACTTCCTGGCCATATTCCGGGCCCCCGTCAACATAGTCAAGTACACGGGGGCAATGAACCCCAGTGTCTGGCTGGAGGACTACCGGCTCGCTTGCAGGGCGGGAGGGGCTACGGATGACCTTTTTTATCATCCAGTACCTTCCCATCTACTTTGCGGACTCGGCTCGAGCCTGGCTCGAGTATTTGCCCGCCGACACCATCAGGAGTTGGACTGACCTGACGAACCTCTTCGTCGGCAACTTCCAGGGCACATACAAACGCCCTGGCAACTCCTGGGACTTGAAAAGCTGCAAGCAGCAGCCAGGGGAGATGCTCCGGGACTACATCCAGCGCTTCTCCCAACAGTGCAATGAGCTCCCCGACATCCGCGACGCCGACGTCGTCGGGGCGTTCATCTACGGCACGACATGTGAGGCCTTGGTGCACAAACTGGGTTGCACCAAACCCAGGACCACCAAGGAACTCCTCGACATCGCTACCAACCACGCCTCCGGCGAGGAGGCGGTGGGGGCCATCTTCGACAAGAAGAAGGCCAAGCAAGTGCCCTGTGACGAAGCCGGTGTCGCCTCCGACCGCTCCAACAAGCAGAAACGGAAGGGGAAACACGGCCGCGAGGGCCGCATGGTCGCCGCCGTCGACCGTCCTGCCAAGCAGCAGGCTCGGCAGGCGCCCGACCATTTCGAGAAATTGATGGATAGTCCGTGCACGAACCATACCTATCCCATCAAACACAAGTACCGGGACTGCGAAGTCCTGAAGCGCTTCCTCTCCGGAAACCCTACGACGTCACGGGGTAAGGGGAAGAAGCGTGATCCGGCGCTGGATGCCGGGGGCAAGGACGAGGAGGCAACCAACGAGTTCCCACAACTCGATGGTTGCCTCATGATCTTCGACGGACCGACGTCCTACGCCGACAAGCGGTGGCTCAAGCTCGCCTTTCATGAGGTCCACGCGGTGGACCCCGCCGTACCCAGCTACCTTCGGTGGTCTGAGTCCCCGATCACGTTTGATCGAACCGACCACCCCGACCACGTCCCGCATCCAGGACGCTACCCGCTCGTCGTCGACCCCATCTTGGGGATGAAGCGCCTAACTAAGGTGCTGATGGACAGCGGCAGTGGCCTCAACATCCTGTATGTTGAGACCCTCGACGCCCTGGGAATCCCTCGCTCGAGTCTCCGACCGAGCAAGGCCCCTTTCCACGGTGTCATCCCTGGCAAACAGGCCCATCCACTCGGGCAGGTCGACCTGCCCGTTGAAGGGAGCCAAGAGAACTTCCGCACTGAGACCCTCACGTTTGAGGTGGTGAACTTTCCTGGCTCCTACCACGCCATTCTGGGGAGGCCGTGCTACGCCAAGTTCATGGCGATCCCCAATTATATCTATCTGAAGCTGAAGATGCCTGGGCCGCAGGGAGTGATCACCGTGGCCTCATCTTTCCAGCTCGCTTACAACTGCGAACGAAGTAGTTGCGAGTTAGCATCGGCGGTCATCGCGTCCACCGAGCTCGCCAATCTTCGAGAGAGGGTCCCCGTGTCTACCCCGACTCCAGCAAGTCGGGGCCAAGCTCCTTCAAGTCCGCCGAGGATACGAAGGAGGTCACGGTCGATCCCGAAGATCCCACGAAAACTGTGCGGGTTGGAGCCACGCTCCCCGCCAAATAGGAAAGCGCGCTCGTCGACTTCCTCCGAGTCAACCGGGACGTCTTCGCATGGAAGCCCTCAGACATGCCAGGAATCCTGAGGGAGGTCGCCGAGCACTCCTTGGACATCCAACCAGGCTCGAAGCCGGTCGCCCAACGCCTGCACCGTTTCGACGAAGAAAAGCGCAAGGCCATCGGGGAGGAGATTGCCAAGCTTTTGGCCGCAGGGTTTGTAAGAGAGGTGCAACATACCAACGGTGTATGCATATGTGCTTTTCCGACCAAATTGGCCGTAACATCGAAGCATACGTCGACGACATTGTCGTCAAGACTAGGAAGGGCGACAAACTCGTCACCGACCTGGAGGAAACATTTGCAAACCTCCGATGGTTTCGCATAAAACTCAACCCCGACAAGTGCGTCTTTGGGGTCCCCAAAGGAAAGCTGCTCGGCTTCATCGTTTTCGAGCGCGGCATCGAAGCCAATCGGGAGAAGATCTCGGCAATCATAAAGATGGGCCCGATTGGCGACCTGAAGGGAGTTCAGAGGCTTACGGGGTGCCTTGCAGCGTTGAGCCGTTTCGTGTTCCGCCTCGGCGAACGGGGAATGCCGCTCTACAAGCTGCTCAAGAAGTCCGACCAGTTCAGCTGGACGCAAGAAGCCCAGGAAGCCCTCAGTCGACTGAAGGCATTCCTGACCTCGCCCCCAGTGCTGGTCGCCCCAACGTTAGGGGAAACACTGCTCCTCTACATTGTTGCCACCACTCAGGTCGTCAACGCGGCCCTCGTCGTAGAGCGAGCAGAGGAGGGCTGAGTGCTCAAGGTACAACGGCCGGTCTACTTCATCAGTGAGGTACTCTTCAAGACCAAGGTACGGTACCCGCAGGTGCAGAAGCTACTCTACGTGGTGCTCATCGCGAAGAGGAAGCTCACACATTACTTCGACCGGGACCCGGTGTCGGTGGTGACCTCATCTCCACTCGGGGAGATCGTTCACAACCGCGAAGCCACCGGGAGGATTGCTAAGTGGGCACTCGAGCTTAACGGCCTTGACGTATCGTTCGTCCCCAGGACGGCGATTAAGTCACAGGTCCTAGCCGATTTCGTCGCCGAGTGGACCGAGGCTCAAACTCCATCGGCGCTCAAAGACCCCGAGTACTGGACAATGTACTTCGACGGATCCTACACCAAAAACGGAGCAGGTGCTGGAGTTGTCATTGTTTCCCCGCTCGGGAACAAGCTCCAGTACGCCATCTGACTACTCTTCAACGCAACCAACAATGTCGCCGAGTACGAGGCTTTGGTCAACGGTCTCTGGATGGCTACTGACCTCGGTGCCCGGTGACTCTACGTGCACGGAGACTGGAAGCTTGTCGTCGATCAAGTCATGAAGGCCACGGAGCCTCGCGACCCCCGAATGGCGGCCTACTGCCTGGAAGTGCGCAAGCTCGAGGAAAGGTTCAAAGGTTTCGAGCTCCACCACAGCTACAGATGGTACAATGGTGAGGCCGATTCATTGGCCAACCTCGCTTCCAGTAAAGGCCCAATTCCATCCGGGATCTTCGTCTCCGACCTCCACGAACCATCCATCCGGTTGGACTCGACCGTTGAGGCCACATCCGACCCCCTGAAAGCGACCGCCCCGTCCGTTGATCGGACGGGTGCGGACCCGCCTGGGCCAGACCGCAATGTGCTCTCAGCCGACTCCGACTGGCGACATCCCTTCATCAACCGATTGACGGACGGGTCACTCCCCGCCGACCCGACCGAGGCCTGACGCCTCGCACGGCAGGCCAAATCCTTTGTCCTGATCGACAAGGATTTGTACAAGAGGAGCCCTTCCGGGATCCTCCAAAGGTGCATCCCGGCCGACCAAGGGAGGCACCTACTGCTCGACGTCCACGGTAGGACCTGCGGTCACCACGCCGCACCGTGGTCACTCGTAGGTAAAGCCTTTCGACAAGGTTTCTACTGGCCAACTGTCGTGGCTGATGCCGAGCAAGTCGTGCGCACTTGCGAAGGATGCCAGTTCTTCGCTCGCTAGACGCACCTTTCGGCGCAAGCCCTACAGACAATCCCCATCACGTGGCCGTTCGCGGTCTGGGGACTCGACCTGGTCGGACCCTTCAGGAAGGCGCCCGGGGGCTTCACTCATCTGCTTGTCGCGGTGGATAAGTTCACCAAATGGATAGAGGCCAAGCCACTCGCAACCATCACTTCCGCGCAAGCGACGAACTTCTTCCGCGACATCGTCTACCAGTTCGGAGTCCCGAACTCCGTCATCACTGACAACGGGACGCAGTTCATGGGGAAGGAGTTCCTCGAGTTCTGCGACGACTTCAACATCCGCATCGACTGGGCGGCGGTAGCGCATCTCCGCGCCAATGGCCAAGCGGAACGGGCAAACAGCATGATCCTCCAAGGACTCAAGCCACGGATCTTCAGTCGATTGAAGAAGTTCGCAAGGCGATGGGCGACCGAGTTGCCCTCTGTTCTTTGGAGCCTGTGAACCATGCCAACCCGATCGACCGGGTTCACACCATTCTTCATGGTGTTTGGCGCCAAAGCCGTTTTGCCCACCAACCTGGAGTATGGCGCCCCGAGACTGCAAGCCTTCGACGTCACTCAGGGACTTGACTCACAGCAAGATGCCATCGACCAACTCGACGAGGCATGTGATGTGGCGGTCCTGCGATTGGCCAAGTACCAGCAAGCCCTGCGACGCTACCACAGTCGTCAGATCCGTGGCCGATCGTTCAGCATAGGCGATCTGGTCTTGCGACAGGTCCAGTCCAATAAAGACAGACATAAGCTCTCACCACTGTGGGAGGGCCCCTTCACCGTCGTGGAGGTCCTCCGACCTGGCACCTTCCGTCTAAAGGATGCCGAGGGCAACGTCCTCCCCAACGCGTGGAATATAGAGAAGCTAAGAAAGTTTTATCCCTAGAAACATCTTGTATTGAAGTCCACGTTCGCTTCCTCATGCTTTGCGCTGAAAATACAAATTCTCCGACTCATGCCTGACCCCCGCAGTCCCTAAAAGGCCACGGTTGTTCAGTGTCAATTCGCAAGGAAAAGAGGCAAGAGCAAGAAGAACAGCGGGCACTCTTTCGCCGAAAATAAAATTTCATTTCATCAAAAGTATTTACATTGGAGGGAGCGAAGGATCCTGCGCCATCACCCCCCATCCACCCGCTTCCCGGCGCCTACGGATGGCCGCCTCGATCAAAGCCTCCCTCATCTCAAGAAGACGGGGGACAGCCCGGATGAGCGCGTCAACCAGCTCCGTGTCCTGCCTAACCAAGACCTCCTCCACATCCGCTATGATCTGCCTCCATGCCTCCTTGTAATCGAAGGCGGGCGGCAGGCCAAACGGTGGACGGTCGACCATCAAGATGCAGAGGGAAACTACCGAAGACGATGATAAGAAGAGGTGAAGGTGGCTGCATTGCTAACGCCTCCGCCGCCCCCCTTTTATACCCCAAGGCGTGGAGAACGAAGAGGCTCGAGTAAAGGCGGGGCCCATAAGCCGATGCGCCCTGCACCAATTCCAACCAAAGCACGGGCATCGAAAAGTTAAGGCGACTCTATCCCTTAAGTCCTGTTTACGTTTCGTCATGTTTTGCTACCCTGGCCTCCGGCTACTCATGTCCCCACGGATCAGTGACCCGACTGACCGTTCGGTCCTACTTCGTGGCGACTCTCTCAACCTAAGGTGCTACGACCTACGCCCCAGTGGCTACGGTTACGAAGTAGCGCTCTTTGGGAGAAGGCAGTACCCGAGTAAGACCGCTCATTCTCGGTCGGAAACACTCCTTCCCCGTGTGGACACGAGTAAGCGCTCTGCTCACACGCTCGCCCGGATCGGTGATCCGACCGGCCGTCAAGTTCCCCCTCGCGGCAACCCTTCTGACCCAAGTGCTACAACCCACGCCCCGGCGGCTACGGTTGCGAAGTAGCACTTCGTGAAAGAAGGGAGTGCCCGAGTGGGGCAACCGCCCGCCTGTCGGAAACATTCCTTTCCCGCGGGGTGAGCGGCCTAAGTTTAAACTCCGTTTACGTCCCTCCTTGGCGTGATAAACACGGCAACCCGCACTCAGGTGACCACCGCGGTTCCTGTTGCTACGGTCGTCAGGTGCTCATCACGTCGAAAAAACACAAAAACAGACGAAAATGGCACTTAAATCGGCCCAGCCGGCTAAAACAGTTTGCAACCTCCTAAAAGTTTCCTGCACAAGTTCGCCGCACTAAGGAACACCCACCGCCCTTCTTCCCACCTTGCGCAGGCTGGTGACCCGACCAATCGACGGATACTCCCTGGCGGAAACCCTCTCGACCCAAGCGCCCCGGCCTACGCCCCAGCGGCTACGATTGCGAAGTAGCGCTTTGCGGAGGAAGGAAGTGCCCCTGCGGAGCGATCTAAGGACGGTCGGGAACATTCTTATCCCGCGCAGCCACAAGATCTGCAGTCGGTTCCCGCGCTCGCTGACACGACTGGCCATTAGTTCCTCCCCGGCGGTAACCCTCTCAGCCCAAGCACTACGGCCAACGCCCCAGTGGCTATGGTCGCTGAGTAGTGCCTCGCGAAAGAGGGAAATGCCCAAGGGGGGAACTCATGGTCAAGTCGGGAACACATCTCTCCCGTGCACGCCCAGCAGAACCCTTAACGCCCGAACACCCTGCTTAGTTTTGGGGCTTCACAGCACTGCTAAAATCGTTTCGCCAAAGAAAGGAACACTCTAACGCAATCTCCGCTCCTAGTGGAGGGTGTCCCGCAGCGATGCCCGCCTAGCGATCGTTCGAGGGCGATCCGGGCAGGGGCCTCAGGCTCGCCGACCTCTGCACCAGGCTAGTTCCCGGCGATCCCCTGACTAGCAACGTCACGCGGAGCCGTTGGGGCAGGACGCAACGACAACGATGTCAACCTACGCTTGGGCAACTCGCGAAGTCCCCAGCAACCGTGGATGACTATCGAAGCATTCACCAAAGAGAAGAACGGAGCCAAAACGGGGACAATGCCCCAACCCTGCTCATCGAGATAAGTAACACTTCGTCCTGTTACAATTACAGCTGAACTAAAGTGCAGAAACAAAAGAAGGTGAAGGGCCGCGCTAGTAACGCGCTCGAAAAGCTCTCAACCCTAGGCGCCATCGTCAGAGTCGTCGCTGATGTCGATGGACACACCCGTAGGGTCCATGCGCAGTCGCCCTGCCACCGCTTCTGCCGCCGCCTGGATGCTCGACCGTGCATGGCTCACGTCCCCTTCGGACCCAGCGACGGTCGCCATCGGGTCAAAGAAAACGTCACGACTGACGCAGCGGATCAGCACATGCTCCGCCACCACGATCGCGACGTCCCGCCCCTCGCGAACCGAATGCTCACGAAGGGCGCGGGGCAACCGCGCGGCCTCTACTCACCAGGCCGGCCCATGCTGCGATCGTTCGAGCAAGGGCCAGATGGGCCGTCCAGTCTCTAGTAAAAGCACGAGGATATCAGGAGCTTCGCCGAAGAGATTCGGCCCGCCTACGCCAACAAGCTCACCCCCCGACCGGCTCCATGAGCCGCTCGGGGGCTACACCCACCGGGTGCGCTCGCGCGCACCTGGGCCAAGAAGACCGGCTGGGAGCGCCCGCACGCACTCAATCGGGCCTGCATCAACAAGCTAACTCCCCGACCGGCTCTCCGACCCGCTCAGGGGCTACACCCACCGGGTGCGCTCTCGGGCACCCGGGCTAAGAAGACCGGCCGGGAGCGCCCGCGCGCACTCGGTCGGGCCAACATCGACAAGGAAACCCTCGACCGCCTCTGGCGTGACCCGCTCGGGGGCTCAGGGGCTACTGACGAGTACAAATACCATGGGTACCCCCAGCAGCCCGGAACAATGAGCGGGCTGCCTCTTAAAAGCCCAGCTCTGACAAAGGGCCCATGGGCCCCGAAAGGGACATGGGCCCCAAAAGGACCTGGCCCCGACTTCGGCCAGGCCTGGAGCACTCCGACACCTCAGGTCTGAGCACTCGGATGGCTCTGACCCCCCTGGGTCGGGGCACTCGGCGTGACCCGACCCCGCTTGGTCAGGACGCCCGTGGCTCCGACCCAACCGAGATCACCTCCTCCAGCAGTCGGGACACCGAGTCCCTCACTAACGTTTGGCCAACTGCCCAACAGGCATGACGATCCCTGACGTCCGTACCAGAGCAGGCGGCCCCTTCCCGAGGACGTCAAAAGAGCCACCAAAAAGTCAAGCACCGATCCCATCATCCTAGCACACAGCAGAGTGGGACTCTCCCTCCCGAGGCAGCACCAAGAGTCAAACGTGATGATGCAAGCGCCAGACGGATGAGCGAAGCAATGAATCACCTCTCCGACTGGGGTAGCTACCGACCCCCTCAGGCGAGTCTACCAACCCGGCTCATAAGGAAGCGGAGGCCTGGCAAGCGACAAGACAGAAGGCCAGACTCCAAGACGACAAGACAGAAGAACAGACTCGAAAGCATATAGTACCCCTTCTTTTTTCATTTCAAACTCCCATGTAACCTGCTGTTTCCACCTATATAAGGAAAGGCAGGGCCCCGGGGGGAAAGGGGAGAATGCAGCAAACAGATAAAAAGGGAGGCTCCCGACCGATCGAACGAAAGACCAGTCGGACGCGAGAAACACTCGCTCGCTTGTAACACCCCGTATCCATTTGCTCCCAGAAGCAGTATACACCCATCTCACCAACTAGAGTAGGGACGTTCGGCCCAAACCAGTATACATCTTGGGCTCACTGAGTCAGGCCATTCGAGGAGAGGGAACGCGCGACCCGCACTAACCAAAAATTCGTATTGCCGGTGCACGAAACACCGACACCATCCGGCTGTAGATCCGCAACCCCCCACGAGCACTATCGTCCTCCGTGTAGATGCTCCTATACGACCTCCGGGAAGAGGATCTGGTGCTGCTACTGCCGTGGACCTCTAGATCTGCTGCTGTTACTGTCGTGGACCTCCAGACCTTTGCTTCTTCGCCTTTTCTTGGTAAGGATTCGCTTTGTTCCTCTTCCCGTGTCCTCCAGATCTTAGCACCTTGTTCCTGTTCTCCATGTGTAGTATTTTCCTCTTCTCCAGATGTTAGCACCTTGTTCCTCTTCCCGTGTCCTATAGAAGTATTTTCGGTAAAGCATGCATGTTAGATATGCAATGTTGCAATGAACCTGGGTTGCCTTACAATCTAGTGGATGTACTAACAAGAAATGAGGATTTCACATATCTCTGTGATAATTTCTCTCATGAGGATTTGAATCTTATCTCTGCATGGTTAGCATTTGCTCATAGAACATGATACAAGAGTGATGAATGATCAATCAACACTTACCAACACTTATCAACACTCATAGAACCAGCTTTCACTCTGATCCCAAAGTTGCTTGCTATTTTCAGATGCATTGATGAAACTGTAATGCATACGGATGGATAAAGCAAATAAAGTAATTCATGTTTTGTGTTTTTGAATCCCAGAGCTGCTTGTTGTTTTCAGATGCATTGACGAAACAAGCATGCATATAGATGGATAAAGCAAATTAAGTAGTTCATGTTTTGTGTTTTTGAATCCCAGAGCTGCTTGCTGTTTTCAGATGCATATGATCGTTTCAATTTATCTTCTAGTGGTTAATGTTGACATTGAATTTTAGTAAAGCCAATTATATTGTGCCTTTTCACTTCTAAAATAAGCACAATGTTATCATAAATATACCTCCGCCACTGTTTATGGGAGTGTGCTTTGCTGGGCCACAACTTGAGCATTTTTAGTTATGATTTACCCATCATTTCATACTGTGAAGTGTTCAAATTGGATAATGGTGTATTATCATATATGTTGACTAGGAAAAGTAATGAAGCTTTGATCCTATTTGGAGTATCATTAATAAGGATAGGTAGTTTGCAATATTACAAAAATCAACATTTACTTCTAGTAGTATATATTGGACCTTCATTCTAGTAATATCAATATTGAAGCTTGAACATTACATTTGACAAGAGTGCAACATTGAACATTCCCTCTCATGCGTAAATTTAACCATATATACATTAATAAATAGATGAAGTTTTACATTTGTAGTTTCATAATATAATTTTGCATGTTCTCTCATTTGACCCATCATCTCCAATTATACATCAAGGCATGTCCAACCAACTATTTGGTTATGTCAAAATTGATGCACTCCATAAGAATATACATAACAGGAAGATGAAATGAATATAAATAATATAAAAATAATCAATATCCTTCCATAATTTACATATGTATCTTTACCCTTTTATAATTCACCAGTTAATTCTTTTTCTACATGCACACACTGTTCTGCCCCACGGAGGATACTTATCCTTTGTTCACCCTAACACGTGCACACAGAAATCCTATTTCCTCATAATCAAGCGCTAAGATGTTCTATCACACCACTTCATCAAATCTAATGGACCAAATCACCCGGTTCATCCTATCAAACTTTCCTCCCCGCCCATGCCGCCAATCACGCCTATCCCGCCTAACCCGACGCTGCCCATCGCGCTGCGCCCTAAGACTATCTCCAGCGGCTTCCCTTCCCCTCCAAATCCCTTCACGAACAGATCCCAAGTGCTCCAGCGGATTCCCTTCACGATTCCCTTCGGAAGGGATTCAAACA
Source organism: Rhipidocladum racemiflorum (assembly GCA_036346355.1). Taxonomy (NCBI): domain Eukaryota; kingdom Viridiplantae; phylum Streptophyta; class Magnoliopsida; order Poales; family Poaceae; genus Rhipidocladum; species Rhipidocladum racemiflorum. The sequence goes on along the minus strand of CM070573.1, from coordinate 14,776,381 downwards.
GTGAATCCTTTGAATCCCTTTAGAAAGGGATTCTCTCTCCAATCCCTTCACAAATCCCTTAAGGGGATGCTGCTGGAGATGGTAGGAAATAAAGAGAATGAATATGGGGAAGAGAATAGGGAAGGGAATGGAATGAAGGGAAATTGCTGGAGATAGTCTAATCATCGCCCTTGTGCGCCGCGCCCCAATCGCCCGTATGCGCGTCGCCGAACACCCGCCGCCACCTGCGCCGCTCACCCGTGGCCGCCGCCACCTGCGCCGCGCCCTCGCTCGCCTCCTCGCACGCTGCCTCGCTCGCCCCAATCCCAGATTTCTTTTCCTTGTGCGCGCAGCTCGCACTGAGCTACTTCGAGGAGCTCCTCGATTCCGCGGTGGCGGATGTGGCCTCGGAGTGCCACCGCATCGCTCGCCTCGGCCTTGACCGCAGCGTCAACGCTGAGGAGGAGGAGCTCCGCGTATGGGCCACGCGCGTCGCCGGTGGGGAACAAGGGGGCGATCGACGTCTTCGGGCAGACGCACCCCACCATCGCCGCCGACGTCATCGACTGCATGAACGGCAGCCGTCCCGTCGTTGCCGGCCGCTTCGTGCCGCACCTCGAGAAGTGCATGGGCAAGGTAAACCCTCCCACCATCAGTGGATAGCTGCTATGATCGTTGTTATTACTCAAAATCTCAATGTCTGTTCCCCTTTCTTGGATTTCATTCTCAGCATCCCCATTTCTTTAGCATCAGAATGGTAGTTCTTGAGTGCTATTGCGTAGGCCGCTGCCGCTGAGGCCTACTCGGGGCCGGGCGGCGAGGCCGGCGGGTGGGTGTCCCGGCTTGTTGACCCTGCCTCCCGCCCCTTCGCGGGCGGCGCAGCGCGCCTCTTCTCCACGGTATTTCGCAAGCGCCTCGCCCCTGCGCCGGCTTCGGCGCAGCCGTCTCTGTCTACACCTCCCGGTGAGCCTAAGCTTCCTGTATGCTCTTCTGAGATCGGTGTATGCTCCTGCTTTTCGTGGTTGTGGGCTTGGGCTAGGGTTTCAGGTTTGCCGGGCATGCTAGGGTTTAGTTTAGATTAGCCAACACCTGCTTCTGCTTTGCGTAATTTTAGCTCTAGCAGGGCTGCTGCTGTTACATAGCAACAAATTTGCAATGGGTGTTTACTGCAGCCGTGAAGCGTTCCATTTTTTCAGCATTGGGTTCTGAATAATGACACAAGGATCTGGTGCTTGAAGTTGGTAAGGTTGGACAACTTTGGGATAAAACAACTGGTGCATTGCGATTAATGTTTTTAAGCTACTTAAGTGGTGTTAAGTTTTGTATAGGAAAATCGTCTGGCCTATTGGAACCATGTGTTTGGGTTGGAAGGATGCAATATAGGAGACGCCCTTCCCATTTCCATTTTGTTTGTGTTGGCTATTGAAGCTCTGCTTGTAATTGTCTAATGAAAATATTGAGCTTGGCATATTAACCCGCAATATTGCTGATTTGGTGGCTGCTTTATGCGTTCAGGAAGAGATACTGAGCCAAAACAGGATGGGCCTGAGTCAACACACACCGTAAGTAGCAACCAACTGTTAGCAATGAACCGTAGTTACCATGCTCTGTTATATCTTATGTTTGATGTCATGTGTTGTACTTTTGGTAGTAGCTGTTTTGGTTTGTCTGTAAATACATGGTTAGGTCCCAGAACAGGGCACCACTAACCCATCTATATCTTATCAGTAGTTGGAGAAACACAGCAAGCCTATTGCTTTGGAAGACCAACACTACCTCCTGTAGATGAATCTACAGTTATGCCTTCATTTAAAATACATTTCCGCATCTACAGCTAATATGTTCTTCTAATTCTTGCATATGAGACCATATTTAGGCCCTGTTTGTTTCAACACCGTATCCGTGTATCAGTCAACAGTTTGGTTATGGAAATGGATGCAATTGTCGCGGGGCAGTCATGTCTTAACAAACTCATTTGAGTGAATCTGTGATCAACTGTGAACTCATATATACGAGACTGTGCTTGCAAAGTTGGAAATGGGATGAGAAGAAGGGTGCTAACTTGATGCTGGATTCATTCTTAGAGTTAACAATATTCCTTGCTTCTCACCGGAAACAATCCCTATGCTGTTAGAAGAAAAGGTTATTTGCTTCTGGCCTTCTTAGACTGAGAATTAGCGCAAAGTGTTCATGTTCAAGCAGTTCTTGATGGTTGCATTGGTAAGAAATTAGTTTTGGCCTTGCACGACCTAGATGAGCTTTATGATTTGACTATTTTTTGATTCGTGGTAGCAGTCTACGAAATAGGAAGGAGAAGAACAAAGATAACTTTGTGCTGGAATAAGAAGAGTGCTTTAATTTTACTGCAATATAATCCTACGTATTATAGTCTGTTAACGCTACTTATTATAGATTATCTACCTGAGGCCTTTGAAGTGCCAGCACGGGCAATATACTAGATAGAACACTTAGCAAGTTACAATAATACGTAAGACAAATTAATTTTACTGCAATATAATCCTACGTATTATAGTCTATAATAATACGTATTATAATATGTTCCAGAGCTATTGAGTAGTTGAATAGATAGAACACTTAGCAAGTGAGGAATTGTCATTAACACTTTAGGGAGTAATGAAAGAATTATCATGGACACATACCTGCATTGGAAAGTCTGGACACCTCAGCTTCAGCAAGCTGGATAAATTCATCTATGTTTCCTTGAACATAAAGGTGCAATCTGTTTTTCAGTGTCTCTGCAAGTTTCTCCTCTCTTTCCTTTTGTACAACCTGCAATTGTTGTTAAGTCCGTAAATATACTACAGATCAAAGAGTATGATACACCAATTAGTGTAATCACAATTGGGAAAAAAGATATACTAATTTCCAGACATTAGCTTTGTATTCAAGTGTGAGCTTGCTCCCGAAAAGGAGAGTAGAAATTGTAACATATTCAGCGTGAGTCAATTCAATACTTGGTGTCAAGGTTACTTACCATGATATTGAAGCCATTGATCCTGTGTACTACAGGAACCTGAAATGGATGCTTGAGGTATGCTTTTCTGTGTAGTGTGCACAAGTGTTTTTTAGTTTCTTGCTTCTTTCAGGTAATCTCATTTACAGTTGACTGTCCAGATGTGACGTATTCTCTCTTTTTTGTGTGTACAGAATGACATAAGTGATGTTTTGGACCTCACCTTTAGCATGGATGTAGATGAAGAGAAGCTGATACCTCACCTTTAGTGACGTATTCTCTTTTTTGGTAATTAATAATTGTTGGGCCATTTGTCAATTCCATGTGGGCATCACGACCAGGACTGAAAGGAACACCTGATTTTGTCCACCAATCATCATCCATAGCGGCACCACGCCGATCACCGCGAGATGTTGGTCTGTCAATTCCCCTTTCAGGACTTGGGTGAGGTTCCCGATCGACAACATAGGATTTTCCTGCCAAATTACTGATTAGAACAGTAGTGACATCTCCCATCTGGAAACCAACAGGAAGATCAGTATAGTGCAGCGCAAAAGTTAGCAGAAAATCACGAGAATATCTCTTGCGGCCATTAGTTTCAGTTGTATCTGAATCAGGTACTCGTAATACACTGGCCTGATTTCCAGAATCTGAACTTTGCAGCTTTGGAGTAGACATGTCTGCTGCATCTTCCCAGTCATCAGGCTCAACTTTTTTCTTTCCACCATCCTCATCCATACTGACCTCCCTTTCTGATTCATCGGGCAGCACATGTGTTGCATCAACTATCGAACTATCAGCACACTCTGCAGTAACTATCAACCTAATTCCGAATTCATCCCTGCATGTAACTGATTGTGAGTTGATTCCTGGAGGGCGTAACATTAGGATCATTGAGGAAAACAAGCATGAATACGTGAACCGGGTGGCAGAGCATCGTTTAACCACTACAATTAGGCCTCAATTAATGCATTCGTGGAAGGTTTTAATGAGCTCATTCCTCAGGAGCTCATATCTATCTTTAATGACAAAGAGCTTGAACTGCTAATCAGCGGACTCCCAGATATTGACTGAGTTTATGAATATGATTCAGTGTTTTTGAATAATCTGGTTTAATCTTGCATATTATTTACTTGTTTTGTGTGTCTTTCAGTGGACGATCTAAAAGCAAATACAGAATATTCTGACTACAGCATAGCTTCTCCAGTTATTCAGTGGTTTTGGGAAATTGTCCAAGGGTTCAGCAAGGAGGACAAAGCTCGGTTTCTTCAGTTCGTTACTGGCACTTCAAAGGCATTGCCGAAAGCAGCTTCTCCAACTTCTTAAATTTGAAGCCATTTTATCTCTCTTGTGAAGTTGCTTAACTAGTGCTGGCTTTGTTTGGCTACTACAGTTCACCCCATGTTTGGCTTTGTGACTCACTGTTTAACTCCTGATCCTTATAATTTGCGTATCAGGGATTAGATAGTTTTTAATGATAAACAGTTGCTATGTTACTTTATGCACTTGCTTATGTAATCAACGATATAATAATAACTCTCTGTATCTTTTGTGCACATCTTACTATACTTCATTACCAAACCATATAACACATTTTGCTTATTTGAATTGTATTACCAAATATCGTCGTAGCGTTAGCACGGGCAATATACTAGTAGCATTTTAGTAGCCAACTCATGGGGTGATGGAGTGCTAGTTATGGTCTCTGGTCTCGTACAGACCAAGGAGTACAACCACCAAAGGAAATTCATCCAGATGTTTTTCCTTGCTGCACAGGCGAAGGGTTACTTTGTTCTCAATGATTATTTTCACTTTGTTAACCAAGAACAAGTGCAGCCTGCACCAGTGATTGCCCATGAAAGCTACGAGTGCAACTTGGCATCCAACACGGTCGTTAAAACTGGCATGAAATTATGGATATGTGATCTATGATTGATGATGCATCCTAAATAAGTGTATAAGAATTCTGCCTTTACAATTTTCAATCTTATTATTTTTGTTTTGATTACGTGTGAACTAGTCAACTGTATTCCTTACTTTTCTTTTCCATGTTTCATTTATACTGTCATGTCGCATATTATGCGAATGTTCCAAGATATGCCATATCTGCTTACCTGTGCATACTTCAATTATGCTGTCATGTCGCATATTATGCGAATGTTCCAAGATATGCCATATCTGCTTACCTGTGCATACTTCAATTATGCTGTCCATCTGTTTTATTTGCTGCTATAAAAATACTGTTGTTGGCATTCTGTTTTTTTTATTGATGCTCAGATATCAGTAGGCTTTGTCTGCAGTGCTTATTTGACACATATTATATTATTATATATATATATATATATATATATATATATATATATATATATATACAACAGGATATAAAGATCTGAGAAAGCTCACGCAGAGAGAAAGGCCACGAGACCCACCCCCCCTCTCTCATCTTTTTGCAAAAAAACCCCTCCAGTTCTTGAAATTACGGATAGGTCCTTTGCAATTTTTTGTGAGAGGGAGATTTTTTCCCCGGTTCGCGTTTAGGTCCCTCCTTCGCCGTTTTACATAAAGAACCTCCCGTTAAATACGAATCGTAAACGAGCCCTTTTATAGTTTTTCAAAATAGCGAACAGGTCCAAAATCATAACAAATAGGTCCGTACACTTTTCGTTCAGGTCCTTTCTCCGTTTTGCCCCAAAAAAATGTTTTTGTGGTCCGTTTTTTCCTCCGGAGCATTGAAAAAATGTTTTCGTTTCTCCGTTTGCAAAAAAATGTTTTTGTGGTCTGTTTTCCTTCCGAGCATGGAAAAATATTTTAGTTGGCGTTTTCCTATAAAAAACCGAAAAAAAGTTTTTGTGGTCCGTTTTTCCTCCGGAGCATGGAAAAAATGTTTTCGTTTCTCCGTTTTGCCCGGAAAAATATTTTTGTGGTCCGTTTTTCCTACGGAGCATGCAAAAAATGTTTTCGTTTCTCCATTTTTCCTCAAAAAAACGAAAAAAGTTTTGTGGTCCGTTTTTCCTCCGGAGTATGGAAAAAATATTTTCGCTTTCTCCGTTTTTTCCTAAAAAACAAAAATGTTTCGTAGTCCGCTTTTTCCTTGGAGCATGGAAAAAATGTTTTCGTTTCTCCGTTTTACCCGAAAAAAAGTTTTTGTAGTCCGTTTTTCCTTCGGAGCATGGAAAATTTTTTTTTAAAGTGTTCTCGTGGTCCGCTTTTTCTACGAAAACATTTTCTCGGTTTTTAATGCAAATTTCTAAAAGATTATGTGTTTCAAATGATCGGAGTGTCTAACTTCTCATATGTTATACTAGGAAATTAAGCAAGACGCTGCACGTGAACGAAAAAAGTTTTGTGGTCCGTTTTTCCTCCGGAGTATGGAAAAAATATTTTCGTTTCTCCGTTTTTCCTAAAAAAAACAAAAAATATTTTCGTGGTCCGTTTTTCCTTCGGAGCATGGAAAAAATGTTTTCGTTTCTCCGTTTTACCCGAAAAAAAAGTTTTTGTAGTCCGTTTTTCCTTCGGAGCATGGAAAAAATTTTTTAAAGTGTTCTCGTGGTCCGCTTTTTCTACGAAAATATTTTCTCGGTTTTTTTTGTATTAAAAATATTTTTTTTTCGTTCACGTGCGCGGCGTGCCGCCGCGCTTAATTTCCTAGTATCTATTACGCTGGGAAGATTTCCCGAGCAACCAGCCCTTCCACGTCAGCGGTTTTGCGGAAAGCCCCTCGGTTCTCTTAGATTCGCGTCAAGATCCCTGAGCGAAGGAGATTCGCGTCAAGATCCCTGAGCGAAGGAGACAACGAAGGATTTCGCGTTCAAAAAATTTCCAGACAAGCCCTCGTGGTTGTATAGAATTCCGTTCAGAAGGAGACAACGAAGGATTTCGCGTTCAAAAAATTTCCAGACAAGCCCTCGTGGTTGTATAGAATTCCGTTCAGGTTCTGCGAGGTTTTCCCCGTCCGATTGCGCTTAGACAAAGATCTGGCCGTCCGCGTGCAGCCTCCAGCCCTGTTGCCCTAGCCGCTCCGATTCTTCTCGCGGATGCCGCCGCCTTTCGTCGCCCTCGCCCCCGTCTGTGGTCCTCCGTAGCATTCCCTTTCCCGGCCGCTCCGCCATCTTGCCACGCAAGGTGCGCACACTTACCCTATCCCTGATCGCTCCACCGCCTTGCCTCCGTCGTTCCGATCGTCTTGCCTCCTCGGTTCCATCGGCAGCAGGCCGGAAACCCTCCCAGGTCGGCGGCCTTGCTTCCTCCCCCCGTTCCGAGCGCGCCATGGCCGAAGCCTCCTTCTTAGATCTGCTGGGGAGGTCGTCGTCGGCAGTCTCCTTATCGTCGTGGCCACCCTAGATCTGTCTAGAACCCATTGTAGAAGGGGGGTGCGCTGCTTTGGTGAGGGAGGCGCCAGACCCAGTGACGCCATTGCCGGAGACAAGAAAGACGGTCATATCTGGCCTCCCCTGCGTGATGACGCGCCACTGCACGAGGACACGATATGGTGGCACCGAGCCTGGCTAGGCCAATTGGACGAGCGGCTCCTACCAAATCCGGCGGTAGCATGACTTCGTCCATCCGGATCCAGACGCGGCACGGCTGGTGAGTACACCCGCATCTCACTGTTCGTCTATTCCCCTCATGGATTTGCTTTTTCGTCTAATCCCCTCATTCTGCCGCTCCGATGTGTTCCAGTTTCATTAATAGCAGCGGTACAACAGCATGACGGCGTTGCTGATCCGCATCGAGCCTAAGCTCACTGCCTCACTGCCAACCTCCCGAGAACTCAGGTAGCCTCCTTCCTTAATCCCACCTTCGTCCTCCACCGTGTGTTGTACGCATTGTGATGATTTATTTCTTATGGTTCAGACATGCATATCCTCTAATAAATCTAGAACTGGTGAAGGTTTTTTTAGGAATGGAAAATGGATTGCTAAGATGGAATGCAAGAATGTTGTTAGATTGGCCTTCGCAAAATATGGTGATGTTTAGTTAGCCAAATTGACATAGAGATTGTCTTAGATAGCAACAGTTTGATTGGTTCCACATATTTTCCCTCTCAATGGTGGGGTTTATATATAATACTACGTAAGGTGCCTGCAGTTTCTGCTCTCTTCGTTCTTATGTTGTTCCTCCTAAGACAATCTAAAACAGCAATGTTGTTATTGCTTTCATTAGATGATATACTTCCTATGTTGTCTCTAGAAGTTTTATTAGATGATATACGTACTGCACTATCACCGTAGTTTATGAAAGGCAAAATTTCAGTGGTGTTGTGATTTATAAAAGGGCACTACAATGTCATTCAATTTCTATCTGTGCGTTTAGCCATCTGCTTAAATGTTTAATGTATAAGAAGTGACTGCAATTTTGTGGAAGTGAAATACTAAAAGTCTATTCTCCAGAATTGCTATGTGCTTTTAGGGTAATAACATAATCACAGAATTTTTGTTTGAAACAAATGACAAAATCATAGAAATTCCAACTTTAGAAATGACTTTCAGTATATTTGCCGGCCAACTGGAATATGCTCCTAGCATTTCCGCTTTTGGGTTTGCAAATATGCAGGCTGGTGCTGTGCATTATGATCAATAATATCACAAAAGCCTAAAATGTGTACACTAGACACTTGAACTAGCTCAAACGTTGCTGGCTCTGTGTTGGATTTCTAACTACCGAAGCTGCTACTGTTTATAGTAAATGAGTTGCTTAAGCACACTCTTTTATATACATATTGTTCATTCTACAATCATATTTTGTAAGAAGTTTTCATGTTTGTTTCACGCTTGTTAATAGACCACCTGGAAGATCTTTTTATAGCATCTCTCTACAATCATTCACTAATTGTTCATCACATCTGCTTTCATGTTTGATGTCTTGTTTATATTGCCCTTTACTTAGCATGGTAAAACACATTTTGCTTATGTTTACTTCGATTTATTAGCCGATGATGACTGTTGTTATTTTTCTTTTATTAACATTATTGTTTAGACTTATTGTTGCTCAAATTAACTGCCGTATTGATATTTGTTGTAGCTTAGATCCAAATAATGGTTGATTTTGATCTATCATTTATCTATCAATTAATTGCGTCCAACTTAAATTAAGATGAACGTCTCTTTTTCCTATTTGTTCAAATTGACTAATTACGTTATTCTGATAATTCGGGATTTACTGAATTCTATTAAAGCCATTTCGCACTCCATGGTTGATGGTACAAAACTACAAGATGGTTGATTTAGTGCAAGTTTGTTCCATGATTGTTTTAAGAAGGTAAAAAGTAGGCCTTTTCTTATAAACTTCTAAATTTAGTATGACTGAATCATTGCAGGGCCAAGGAGGTACCTAATCCAGTGAATACGGTGCATATTTGTGACCAAGGAGGTAAGCACTGTATGTCAGTTTGACTACCACATTTTTTTATGACTTCTTGACAATGTTATTTTTTAATTATATTTTTTTGCTGTTTACACCAGTTTCCTTGCTGTTTCTAATGTTTTATGGAGGAAAATGTGAAGACAAAGCATCCTCAGCTGCTGTATGAGTCAGATTTATACAGAATACTTCAAGAGGGAAGTAATATATGTGTTTTCTTTTTGTTTGCTTGATTTTACTTTATCCAATCGATTGTTTTTTAACATCTGAATTTATGGAAAACAATATAGTCTCAAGGTGTCTGTCACACGACGAGCGTTGCAAATGGTCCGAATATCCTTCCAAATTGACTCTATGTCGATCCTCATACCAATTTGCGCATGTACCTCAACCGACCAAAAACACCAACAAAAAACCTACATTCTTGCCACTGACGACACAATGGGACCTGTGCCTCATGAGGTTGTTGCCGAATGTTTATAAGATTCAACATTTACACAGCATTTTAGTTTATGTCTATTCAGTGCTTATTTGCGTAGTTATTGCTTGCATACTACCATGGTTATTAAAACGTCGTTTAAACGACGTTTAAACGTCGTTTAAACGTCAGAACGCAACCGAACCTTAGAACGTCCGGACGTTTGCCGGACGCTGAGAACGTCGTAAAGCGTCGTTCAATCGACGGTAAAACGCGTAGAACGTCCGATTTGGGCGTTCTACCCGTTCTAGACCGTGTTATGATCCCATATTAGTGAGGCTCAGGGACGGGAAAAGGGATCGGGGCGAAGGAGAGAACCGAAGGAGAGGAAGCGAGAGGAAGGCGAAGGAGACTAACCCTAGCGCTGAGCCGAGCCGCCGCCACCGCTCGCCGCGGCGCCATATCCGGATCCGCGTCGCCGCTGCTGTGCCAGCTCGGATTCACGTCATATCGGCGGCGCCGTCTCCTGCGCGCAGACGCGCCACGCCGTCGTCGCCTCGTCGCCGCCGCCGCCAGTCGGATCCCGACGACGGCAGGCGGCGAGGCGGCGGCGGAGAGGAGGAGCAGCGACGGAGAGGAGGAGCAGACGAGGGAGACGAGGCCGAACGATGTATGTGTTAGGAAAAGGGAAGGAAGGAACGAGGAAACAGGGAGGCACGAGCCGAACGATGAAGGGAGGCAGCGAGGGAAAAGGAAAGGGAAGGAACGGGAAACAGGGGAAGTAATGGAAAGTTAGGAAAGAAGAAAAAAAAAGGAAAGAAGAAAAGGGGAAGGAAAAGAAAGGAAAAGGAAGAAGGAAAGAAAAGAAAAGGAAAGAAAGGAGGAAAATAGAGGAGTGGAGTCAAATCTCTTCTTTGGAGATATACTGGTATTGGTAATAGATTGATATTGCTTATATATCTTTGGAGATATTGAGAGATGAGATATTGAGATGAGAGGTGAGAGATGAGATATTGAGATATTGAGAGATGAGATATTGAGATGGCATAGGGCCTTGAATTATATGGGAAAAGACTACAAAATCAAGGTACATATATGATATATCTTTGCTCTCATATTCGTTTTACAATGGTGCTTAAAACTACGTTTCAACGTCCGTTTAAACGTTTAAAAGTTAAAAAGGGAGTGGGTCGTTTCGTTCTCGTTTTACGTTTTAATAACCTTGCATACTACTCACAGTTTTTGTTTGTTTACAGGGCAATCCCTCTACATCTGCTCTTCCCAATTACGAAGGGTCTGTGACACCCCAGGTTCATCTATTCTTATCCTGTGTCATGCACTTATATAAAACCACCCTAATCACTTGCCATATTATTATATCATATATTCTAACCAAGATAAATATACTCCCCGTAACAGAAAACCGATATCAAATCTGTTGTACCAGTCCGATCAACCCCGCCTACACTACAGGTTATCAATCTACATTAATAAATATTTATACCTGCAAGTTACCATGTATTATAATAGCTATTCCTTTTATAGTAGCTATTCCTTCACTATTTTATGCTATCCATGATGTACAGTTATCACCAATATTGAACCCAACTTTGGAACAACCATCGCGTTTAACCAGTGCAGCACCGTTTGATGTTCCAAATGTCAGCAGGTAATCTTTGTTACCGTTGCTATTGATTGATCAGCTATGATTATGATAGAATTTTTCCTGCGTTGTGTATAGTTCCGCCCTTGTTCAACAGAAGACTGAGGAAACTATTTGAAGATACAACAGAAAAACATCCGTGAATAAGCTTCTATAGGGTACGAAAATTTCAGCATGATTCCTTTTACGATAGTTAAAATAGATATAATAGCCTTTTCGTCGCATGAACATTGTTGTATCCATACCTTAGACATTTACTCTTGGGTTTTGGTAAGTTTCATCCGGATGTTTTCTTTAGCAACTATCATCCAAATTATGGGCCATTGGATTTGCTTTCAGATCAATGCACACCCCCCCTGAATTAGAGGTGGGTTGATCCTACGGATGTGTGTTTTGATCGTACGGTCCAAAGTTTGGATGATTTTTAGGACAAAAACATCCGGATGATGTCTATACACTCCCTTTACTCTTTGGTTTATCTTTTGTTGCAGTTCACACCACCAGTATATTCCAGTAGGCAACGCACCTATGATATGAGATATGTAGCCCTAAACATTTTGGATTTTGTTGTGGGACATTATGCTGTATAATCAACAATGATCGTGTCATTGTTGGCTCACCATTGCCTTCTGCTACTGATAATCTGACATAACCAGCACAACTTTTGGCGATCGTTGTATTATAACCTCTCAAAAAACTTAGCTCCTGTTCGTTTCTAATGTCTAGCTCTTGTATGACCAATGTAAAAAGATCCTTAGCTGCTCTTCATTTCTAATGTTTAACTTTGTGTGACCGCTGTGTATATCCATGAAGAACTTATAATCAGGCTCTTACAGAGTCTATCTTCTCTGTGATATAAAACCCTTGATCCATGTAGTATGTATCTATTGCTATGAATACCAGAGCTCTAGAATTAACTGCTTTGTCTCTACTGCTGTACATATTTATAGAATTATTTATCTATCATATCCCTACCAAAAACTACTATCTTCGCAAAATCAGCAATACCACTGTTGACGCAGCGGAGCGCGTTTTTCTGCCTAGTTACTATGACCAATCAAAAAATTTCCTGTAATTGATGGTTCTCACCCATTCTACTTCTTCCTAGCTTACATACTCCTCTCTCGCCTCCCTAAAAACACACTCAGTGTTGAATAGTGAATTAATCTAGTATTTGTGTAGCTCTAGTACAGTTTAATGTACAACTCAATATTTAGATGCACTGAAGTGTGGTGTTGATCATCCGAGTAGCCAATTTTATCTTCACTAGCTAGTTACTTATGACTGGCCTAACGCAAGTCTGCTACTGCTTCTCGTTTTGTTGGTATCATTTTGAATAGCATACACGTGATGGTTGCATCTGAATTTTAATAGCAAAGCAAGGGTCTGTATCATCATGTTGTTGTGTCTGTAGTTGAACCTTCAAGTTTTGCTACATATGACTGATTAATAATCTATGCATATTCTCATATCTCTTAACTCACTAATTTCATTGAATGTAATTCGCCTCCTTAGGTTTTGCTATTTAAACTGCACTGGTTTTGAAGTTTGTGGCTCTTCCAAGATTACTGATATTTCTGCTGATTCGTTGGATAAAGTAAATCAACTCGATACCCTTTTAACATTTATAACCTTGTGGCATTCATCTTAGTGTAACTAGATGTATTCATCTTAGTGTACTATTTACTTGCATATAGATAGATAAAGATTCAAAGAAAGTCAGTGAAGTGCATGCTTGGACAATTAAGTGTATAGAGAATCGCAAGTGATATTAAGAACATAGTGTACGATAATTTTTCTTCGTGTTCAGCGTATTAAGACGTGTCGTACTTTTACATGTGTTGTTATGCATCTTTGTTTAATTAAATATTGATGCCTACAGTTTGTGCTATATGGATGACTTCTATGCTCGTCTGTTGAGTGAGGGAGGAAGTGAAATTCGTTGGGATGAAAGCCCAATTGGGGAGTAACCTTCTGTGGTTGACCATTTCAGTCCCCAATCGAGATATCAAAATAAAAGATCAAAGAATTTTTCGGAGAATGACGATAATATGTTGGTATCGGCATGGCTTAATGTTAGTTTGGATCCAGTGCAAGGGACCCAACAAACTCGTACCACATATTTGAGTAGAATACATGATTACTTCCACGAGAACAAAACTTTCAATTCGGAGCGTAGTCAGAACTCACTTATGCACCGATGGTCATCTATTCAAGAGCATGTTAACAAGTTTTGCGGATGTTATGACCGTATTGAGCATAGACGGCAAAGCAGGATAACATAGCATGATAAGGTTGGTCCATATCCCTTTTTTCATTACAGCTTTATATGTGTTGTCCATGTTAATAAGGCACATGTCCTTCTGTAGATTGTCCATACTAGATCATTGTATCGAGAAGAAGGACGATTATTTGCATACTTGCATTGTTGGAATATACTACAACACCATCCAAAGTGGACTAGTCATTTATCTCATAAAAAGCAGAAAACATTGTCCAATGCGTCTCTGGGTAGTTCCAGTCCTGTTAGCTCTAATGCAAGTCATTTTCATGAAGATGCTGCTACTGCAGAAGCTGATGTGCTCAGAAGGCCAACTGGTAGGAAGGCCGAGAAAGAGCAGGTACGCCGCGGTAAAGCTGCAGTTGAGAGTGGTGCAACAGGTTCACTCTACATGGAAGCATTAGAAAACTTTAGGAAAGAAATGGAGCTTATTAAAGAGCAGAAGAAAGAAGAGCGGTACGAACGAGCATTTGCGCAAGAACAGGAGATGATTGCTCATGAGAAGGAAAAGATTGAGATAAGGAAAAAATGAGTTTGAATTGAAGAGAATGGTTGAAGAAGAGAGAATTATGAGCGTTGACACAAGTCGCTTGAGTGGGCCATAACAACAATACTACCTATCCTTGCAGAATGATATCATCGCTCACAGATGTAATAGGTCTGGTTGATGTATGAACTTATTATTGATGTTACAGCTTGATGGAATCCTTATTTTGCTTATCCTTGAGTTAGATGGACTTGAAGTTGAGTTGTGCAAAATCCTTATTACGATCGTTCTGCTTTTGTTTTTGAATCTAATTATGGATGTGCAAAATTGTGTGCTAATGGTGAACGAGACAAGACACTCATAATTCATGCCTTGCCGCTTAGGAGTTGAGTACATCATAGTTCAAATGCATAAACTGGTACATCATAGCTGAAGGGAAAAAACTAGTACATCACGCGCTCGCCTACATCCTGCCATAATGGCGCCATAAGTGCTCGACTAGATCTTCTTGGAGCTGAGAGTGAGCTTTTCTATTTCTGATGGATTGATGAGTTTGAATAAACTAAGAAAGCTCAGGTGTTCTTTCATAGGAGACCGCAATATTTTCTCCCATTGCTTCGTAATTGTAATCAACTGGAGGTCCATCCCTCTCATCTTCAATTATCATGTTATGTATGATGATACATGTTGTCATGATATCTCTAAGTGTTTCTTGATACAAAAAACGAGCTGGTCCACGAACAATTGCAGAACGAGCTTGTAAAACTTTAAATGCTCGTTCCACATCCTTCCTAGCCGCTTCTTGAGCTTCAGCAAAATGTTTTTTCTTATTCCCTTGGGGAGATGGTATTGTCATCACAAATGTTGCCCATGAAGGATATATTCCATCTGTAAGATAGTATCCCATTGTATAATTGTGACCGTTCACAGTATAATTCACTTCAGGTGCTTGCCCTTCGGCTAGCTTTGCGAAGAGAGGGGATCGGTGAAGAATATTAATATCGTTGTGAGACCCTGGTAAATCAAAAAAAGTATGCCATATCCAAATATCTTGTGAAGCAACGGCTTCTAGAATGATTGTTGGCTCATGCACATGACCAGTATACATGCCTTGCCATGCTGCACGGCAATTTTTCCACTTCCAGTGCATGCAATCTATGCTCCCTAGCATTACCGAAAAACCTCTTTCCTCACCAATTGCAAGTAATTTAGCAATGTCATTATCATTTGGAGATCTCAAATACTCATCTCCAAATAATTCAATAATAGCTTTCACAAACCTTCTCAGGCTCTCTATAGCAGTACTTTCTCCAATCCGCACATAATCATCAATAGCATCTGTTGCTACTCCGTAGGCTAGCATCCGAAATGCCGCGGTAACCTTTTGCAAAGAAGATAATCCAAGAATTCCAGCATAATTCCTCTTATGAATGAAATAGTTATCATGCGCTTCTACATCATGCAATATGAGATCGGCAGGGCTGTGAGGACCTTAGATGTGTGTGTGTGTGTAGAGAGAGAGAGAGAGTAATAAAATTTTGACTCCAAGTAATAAAATTTTGACGTCCACGCGCGGGAGAGGGAGCGCCACAAAGTCGACGAGCGGCGCTAGCGCGAGAGCGATGGGTGGAGGCGAGCGATGTTGCGCGGCGTGGAGATGAACGGCACACAGTGGTCGCGCGAGGCCAGCCGCTGCGTGAGCAGGGCCAATCATGAGGCAAGGTTGCAAGGGTGTTCGCCCGGGGCCCCATGGCAAAAAGGCCCCCTGTTTTTGTGTAATCTTTTGTTTATTATCGTAAATCATAATACTCATTAGTTCTTTAATTAAATAAATATATTTGTTATTATACAAGGCCATCAGAGATATATAATTATAACTTTTTCAATTTCAAAATATAATTTGAAACTTTGCAATGATTAAAGGGTGAAATTGAGTTACTTTACATCACCTTTTAATCAACCATTTCTTGGAGTTTTATAGGTATGTATGTTTTATAGGTCAAGGCATCCACTGCTACATCGAGATCGGCAGGGGCCGTGAGGACCTTAGATGGCCGCCGAGAGAAGGTTGGAGTGAGTCCATCCCCTCCCATGCGTGTGTATATTTGTTCATCATATATGCGTGTATTTGTCTTACAGAAGTTGAGTGATCCAACTCCAATAGCCGACATGGTCATCGTCGACAACTTCCACCACTGGACAGCCACCGCTGCGATCAACCATAAGGTACAGATCCCCATCTAAAATGGGTTGGTTAATTTGGTGATTTGATCGATGTGTCGAAACGCCAACTGTTCTTGTATGTGCCATGTATGATGCTTCTTCTCGGCCGTGTGAACATCTTTGCAGACTTCGCTAGGCGATGCTAGCAGGAAGCCACATGGGAAGGGCGACCGGTGGCAGCGCCTAGCAAACCAAGATCACGTACACCACCACACACTACTATAGAATAATATAACACTATCTCTTCATCTGTGTCATTTTTCAACTTTTAATGAAAAAACTAATAATAATAGATAATTCGGCGTGGGTGAAAAATATGATGTGAAATAGCACTATTGGTCTGACCTCAGAACCGATAGTAATGACCATCGTTATCACTATTGGATCTCAGGTCAACACCGATAATGATGTTGAAAGATCGGAATGGTGATCAGAGGGGGGGTGAATGATCCCAAATTAAATTTCCTCCATCTACTGGACAAGCAAACAAGAAACTAAAGCCTCACTTTGAAAAGATCCAGCTTAAGGAATCAAAATCAGCAATTTCTCATATGGCCGGTACTACCGTAGGCAGATGGGTGGTAGTGCCGGTACTACACGATCTACAAAGAATTCATCGTAGAAGAACAAAGGATCGAGTTGTGGTCCTCAGGGAGCTCGTCCTTCAACAAATAGTCCAAATAGGGGGTTGTCTAGTCAGGGTTAATAACTAAAACCTCCGAATTGGCCGACTTTTCCCCTGAATTGTCCACCTTCTGCTGCCGGCTTGTCGTGGGTTTATGGAATTCCTCAACGAATATACCGACTGGAATTGTTGTCCGACTAGAACCCAATCTGCTGAGCTCGTCTGCTGCTTCATTATCTCGGCGAAGCACATGGACAAGTTCTAGCCCATCAAATTTGTCCTCCAGCTTGCGCACCTCCTGGCAGTATGCGGCCATCTTATCGTCGATGCATGACTAGTTTTTTTGTACTTGGTTGATCACGAGCTGTGAATCTCCGCGAACCACCAATCGCCGGATGCCGAGCGAAATGGCGATACGGAGCCCGTGGATGAGTGCCTCGTACTCGGCGTTGTTGTTTGATGCTGGAAAATGAATCTGAAGAACGTATCTCAACTTTTCTACTTTTGGAGAGGCAAGCACTGTACCTGCTCCCGCGTCGTTGAGTGTGAGGGAACCGTCAAAATGCATTGTACAGTACTCGAGCTCTTCCTCGGCTATAGGATTTTGTAGTTCCGTCCACTCGGCGGTAAAGTCGGCAAGTACTTGTGATTTGATGGCAATGTGCGACTTGAATACAATGTCGAAGGCTCCAAGCACGGTAGCCCATTTTGCAATTCTCCCAGTGTCCTCCCGGTTGTGGAGTATGTCTCCGATCGGGAAAGCAGTGACCATCGAAATCGTGTGCTCTTGGGAATAATGCTTGAGCTTATGAGAGGTAACTAGGACGGCATACAGTAATTTTTGTATTTGTGGGTACCGTACCTTGGACTCGCCCAATACCTTGCTAACGAAGTAAACCGGGCGCTGCACCTTCTGCAGATGTCCTACCTCCGCTCCACAACAATTTCCGCGCTGACTATATGAGTCATGGCTGCTATGTAAAGCATAAGAGGCTCCTCGGGCATTGGTGAAGCCAACACTGGAGGTGTCGTTAGGAACGTCTTAAGATCCTCGAAGGCTTGTTGTGCTTCAGGAGTCTATTGAAATCTGTCCTGCTTCTTGACGAGCTTGAAGAATGGCATCCCCTGTGTTCCCAGGTGGGAAATGAATCTGCCGAGTGCTACCATGCATCCTGTAATCTTCTGGACATCTTTCTGGCTGGTCAGCGGCTTCATTTTCACGATGGCGTTGATATTCTCTGGGTTTGCCTCGATACCACGATGGGACATGATAAATCTAAGTAGTTTTCCAAAAGGGACTCCGAAAACACACTTTTCGGGGTTAAGCTTCATTTTGTAAGCCCTTAGGCTTTTGAACTTCTCAGCTAGGTCAGAGATGAGGTCCTCCTTTAGCCGAGACTTAACAACGATGTCATCCACGTAAGCCTCCACATTGAGTCCGAGTTGAGTGTGAAAACACCGCTATATCGCGCGCTGATAGGTTACGCTAGCGTTTTCCAACCCAAATGGCATTGTGACGTAGCAGAAAGCCCCAAACGGCGTGATGAACGAGGTCTTGATACAGTCTTCCTCCTTGAGGTTGATCTGGTGATACCCTGAGTAGGCATCTAGGAAACTCAGGAGCTCACAGCCAGCGGTTGGGTCCACCACTTGGTCGACGCGAGGCAGCTCGAATGGATCTTTTGGGCACGCTTTGTTGAGATCAGTATAATCAACACACATGCACCAATTTTTATTCTTTTTGTAAACAAGAACTGGGTTTGCTAACCAGTCGGGATGATATACTTCTTTTATGAGGCCTGGAGCTAAAAGTTTAGTGATTTCCTCCCTAATTGCGTCGTGGCGATCTTAAACAAACCGCTGGAGTTGTTGCTTGACTAGTCTCGCCTTCTCATCAATGTTTAGAGAGAGCTCGATCACCTCCCTTGGGACACCGGGCATATTAGATGGTTTCCAAGCGAAGATGTCTTTGTTCGCCTGGAGGAAGGTGCTGAGTGCGTCTTCCTATTTTTGATCGAGCTCTGTCCCAATTAGAGCTGTCTTGGCCGAGTTGGACGGGTCGAATGCTATCTTTTTAACTTCTTCGTCAGGCTTGATTCCCGACTTTGCTTGCTTCTTGGCAGGGATGTCTTCGTCCTGCAGGACTGCAGCCGTCAGTAGGATTTGCTCCACGTTGGCCACCGCCCCGCTACATCTCCGCCAGCTCGCAGCTCTCCCTATCGTATAAGAAGGACTACTTGACGTAACCACACAATGTGATAATGCCCTTTGGTCCTGGCATTTTCAGACCTAGTGTAATGTGGTATCGCCATGAATTTGGCTAGGCCTGGTCTTTCCAAGATGGCGTGATATGCCATCTCGAAATCAGCCACTTCTAAATTTAGGTGCTCGGTTCGGTAATTCTCCTTTGAACTGAACGTAACGGGTAGGGTAATTTGTCCGAGTGGTACCGATGATGTCCCAGGGATCACCCCATGGAACGGCGACGAGCTTCACTTCATCTCAGAACAAGGGATCTTCATGTCATCAAGGGTTCTGGAGAAGAGGATGTTGAACCCGCTACCTCCATCTATAGTTTTTTCTTGAGCTTTACGATGGGAATGATTGGGTCCAGCACTAAAGGATACCTACCTGGATATGGTATGTGGTCCGGATGATCCGAGCGGTTGAATGTAATCGGGATCTAGGACCACCTCAAGTACCGGGGGTCGCCGGTATGACTGTATTGATGTCCCGAGCGGTAAGATTTTGCTTTCACTTGGACTCATATGCATATGAGCCCCCAAATATATAGTTGAGTTCATGCTCGACCTCTTGGTAGTCATCTTCTTCAGGGGGATCGCCTTTCTTGCCAGCCTCGCCTTTATTCTTGGGCTTCGACTGCATGTTGTTTTCTCGTGCGAATCTTTTTAGAGTGAAGCAATCTTTGGCAGCATGCTTGCCCTTGGGATGGAAAGGACATGGCGTGTTCATTACCTCGTTGTAGTCTTTTGTCAGCGGTGCCTTTGTCCGGCCGCGGTCTGCCGCTGCGACCAGCTCCTCATCCTTCCGCTTCTTGTCCTTCTGTCTAAGGACTTGACGTGATCCTTTTTGTCCTTCTATCGTGGATGATCGTCTTGTCGCTCGGCCAAGGCATCTGAGGCCTTGGCGTAGCGGTCTGCTAGGGCGAACATCTCCCTCACCGTAGTCGGTGGCTTCCGGGACATCTTCTTGATCAAATCGGGGTCGCTGACTCCTTTCTGGAAACATGTGATGATGACTGCATCTGAGACATCCTAAATAGTGTTCTTCTTTTGCGTGAAGTGTCGGATGAATTCGCGGAGGGACTCGTTCTTCTTTTGATGAAACTGGTATAAATCCCACGGGGTCCCAGGCCTCTCATAAATGCCCTAGAAGTTCACGATGAACTGCTCACAAAGATCTCCCCAAGAATCTATTGAGTTCCTTGGGAATCCTGTGAGCCAGGTCTGAGTCGATGGGGCGAGAATGACCGGCAAATAATTTGCCATTACATTGCGATCGCCTCCGACTGCCTTGACTGCGAGGGCATATACCTACAACCAAGCTTCTAGATCTCTTTCCCGGTCGAACTTGACAATGCCCTTGGGGTTGAAGTTGTTGGGCCACACCACTCGGCGGAGCCAAGCGGTAAACGCACAGACCCCATCAATGGGTTCCTCGTCGCGGTGCGGTGGAGATCAGCGCAGTGGAGATCGGCACGGTGGAGATCCAACTCGGCGGTCATTGTCATTGTACCAGCCCGGGTGGTGTTGCTTCCTCCATCCGCAGGGATCTGTGCTCCGGTCGTCGTGGTTGTCTCAGCCACCGTCGCTGCAGCCGCAGCCTCGGTCGTGATCATTGCTGAAATGCTCGTAGTCGTCATCGTGTCGGCGCCGCTCTTCATCTACTCGCTCTCGCCTCCTGGTATTAAGGTCCTGGCGGAGGTCGTGATGGATGGTTGGGCGCGCGTTCTTATCATGGGGGGACTTGCACCAACTGCAGTCAGTTCGACTGCGAGCGGTCTGACGGCTGGCGGTCTGAGTGACCGCATGAGTGCGGGGGAGCGTTGTCACAGCCTGTTCTCACTGGTTATGCTGAATTGCTGCCGTCGTCACCATGGCCTTGACTTGGGCCAGGATTGGGGCGGTCGGGCTATCGGCCTCGAACATCGGGCCCGGGTGTCCAGGAGCGTCTTAGAGGTGACGATGTTCTGCTGCGGCGTGCGGAAAACGGCATGATTCCCTATCCTTGCATGCAAGATGTCCTCATGGACGTTGCGGGCTCAGGTTTGGAAATACCGAGTGCGCACTTCTTGGGCCCCACGACAAAGACGTTCTGCATCTGCCGCTTCTTCAGCATCTTGTTTGCATTGTGATTCGGACCGCTTGTCCTCAATCACGCAAATCCCATGAAAATCATGGCAATTTCCCGGGTCGCTCTCCGGTTCGGTCTCCGAACCAGAGGAGTGAAAGGGGGATTCATCCCTGGTCAGGCTTTCAACGTATCCGAGTCGGGAAGCGAGCCCCTAGTGTACTACTCATGAGCAGATGGCCGCGGCCTTCCCCCGACCCAAATGGGAGCCCGGATGAAACACCTTTGGAGTCCTCCCTAGATCGGATCTGATTCGAGTCCAAGGGAACAAAAGCGCTATTGAAGACCCTCCCAGATTGGATCTGATCCTAGCCTGAAAGGGCGAGCCTGCCAAGCTCGTCGGCGTTGATTCCGTCAAAGGAAACCATCGATCTTGTCGAGATTGATCTTTGCGCTTCCCCTACCTGGCGCGCCAGCTGTCGACGTTTGTTGTCGGCAATAATGAATATGAGGCTATGCGCTGGATCCAAACTCGATGGTAACACGAGACAAGAGTTTATACAGGTTCAGGCCCTTAGCGGTGGAGGTAATACCCTAGTCCTGTGCTCTGGAATTATGTGTAGCTTCTTTTTTGTGTCATCCCCCCTCTAGGGCCCCCGCCCCCCCTATATAGGAAAGGGGCGGAAGAGTCCGAGTGGATTACATGGTAGGATCCCGGCTGGTTACAAGATAAGATCCTATCTCTAACCTTTCCCGCCAGCGATGCCATACTTTGGGATTACAATTTTATCTTTCCTAATGAGGGTTGGTTACCATTTTCTGCTCTTCCTTGTTGGATACGGCGAAGATAGCCCGAATGACGCCCGATCTCAAGTGGCTTGCTCGGCCCGTCCCTTTTTGGTTGGTCCTCGCGGCCAGCCATGCAGATACCCGGAGTCCATCTACTCCACATTAAGCTTCAGCATTAGATTTCAAAAAAATATTTAATGCTGAATGTGGATTCGAACTCAGAGGAATTACCGTAGCAGCTCTCTTTTTTTTTAACAAAACTAACCTCCTGCAACATATTTTATAAAAATAGCCCTTAGCCCACACTTTCTACACCAGGGGAGCGTGGAAGCACGCTCCTGTGCTCACCCCCGTATGCCCACGCGTTGCCAGGCCCATGCGCAAGCCAACACCCACGCACGCACGAGGCATGCGGCCCCAGCCCCCATCCCGCGCAGGGTTTTTCCCTCGCACACCATGCGCCGTTTTCCCAGTTTTTTTCAACCTCGGAAAACCATTTTATAGGGGTGTTGAAAAAGGTCAAAATTTCGATGAAATTCACCAAAATTTGTCGAAATTTTGGTCGAAATTTTTCATATTTCAAATTTGTTGTTTGAATTTCATTCGGATTTTGGCCGAAATTACGAAATTTCGCCAAAATTTCGGATTTCAGCCACACCCGAGATGGAATCCAAAACCGGAATTTGAAACATTGGTTCTACCTGCCACCCTTAATTGTCAAATTTGAATAGCAACAAATTCTTTAGGCTCTTATTATCAGGCCGAAATTACGAAATTTAGTTAAAATTTAGGATTTCGGCCACATCCAGGATGGAATCCAAAATCGAAATTTGAAACATTGGTTCTACTTGCCACCCTTAATTGTCAAATTTGAATAGCAACAAATTCTTTAGGCTCTTATTATCACTTTGGAATAGTTTCCGGTGACACGGCTACAAAATCAATGTATGCAGGATTTCAAACTAGTACCAACAAATTGTACGCAGTACTACTCTCGGTAGGTAGGTACCCCCAAACGCTTCACTTCTTGTAAGATCTCAGCTCCTGTATAAATCCGTCGACATACTTCTCATGGCGCTCCCTGTCTGCCACGATCTCTTGTAGCTTCTTGGCATTGGCCGCAAAGGCCCTCCTACCATCTTCCTCCACCGCGACGGCCCGAACCACCGCCGCGACGCCTTCTCCGTCGTTTTCGTTTCTTGGCACCTGCACTCCGACCTTTCTCCCTTCCATCAGCCGCGCGTTCGGCCCTTGGTCGCCGAAGAAGGGCAGCATGATCAGTGGATGCCCGAACAGAAGGCCCTCGATGGTCGAGCTCCACCCGCAGTGCGTCATGAACGCGCCCACGGCGTCGTGCGCCAGTATTCTGATCTGAGGAACCCACCCCGTCGTCACGAGCCCGCGGCCGTGCGTGCGCTCGTTGAAGCCCGGAGGAAGGATGTCTGTGCCAAGGACGCCGCTGGGCTTCCTCAGGGCCCAGAGGAAGCGCGTCTCGGCGAGCTCCAGCCCGAGGGCCAGCTCGTGCACCTGCTCCACGCCAAGCGGCACCTCGCTTCCCAGCGCGACGTACACGACGGACTTGGCCGGCTGCGCGTCGAGCCAACGCACGGTGTCGTCCTCCCCGTCCTTGCTGATGCTGCGGCCCCCGTCGGGTGACGGCGGCAGGACGCCGAAGGGGACAACCGGCTTGCCATGGAGCGTTGGCACAAGCGGGACGGCCTCGGGCTCCCACTCGAGGCAGCTCCGCATGGCGACGAGACTGGACCTCTCGAGCGTCAGGGAGCAGCGCTCGGCGAGGGACACCCCTGAGGCGCCTATGGCAGCGAACATTTTTCTCATCTCCGTCTCAAACGCTGGTGCTGCCGCCACTGCCGATCGCCCCTGTCCGGCAGCAGAAGGGGACTCAATGCGCTCGGACTGCCGCCCCCCCCAGGCAACTAACATACTTGCCGAGCCGAGGAGAAGCACCGCACATGGCACCTATTGGGAGACCCAGTGAGAAACCAACATAGATCGAAGTCGAACTATGCAAGTAAGGACTAAAGACAGAGCATTGAGATATTTGACTTTCGTTAAACCTTGTGTTCATGGGCGGCGGCGGCAGCCCAGTGGTGGAAGATGTCGACGATGACCCAGTCGGGCTTCTTGCCCTCGTCGGCACACGCGGACCCCAAGAACTCCGTGAATGGCGCGGCGAGGCCGTCGAAGGCCTTTCGGTGGAGCTCGAACTTCTCGTAGGGAATGTCGTTGGTGGACTCGGCGCCATCGGGGAGCCCTTCGACGCGTGGGAGCGGCAGCTTCACGAAGTGGACGAGCGGCGCCACGGCGGGGCACACCGGCGGGAGGCGGGCGATGTTCCGCGGCGTGGAGACGAAAGACACGCGGTGGCCCCGCGACGCCAGGCGCTCAGCGAGTTCAAGGCAGGGGAGCAGGTGGCCGAAGGCGAGCCACGGGCAGATCACCACGTGCAGCGGGGGAGAGGAGGAACCGCCGGCGTCCATGAGCTCTGCTCGCGGGCACGAGAGTGCGGAGCGCCGCGGGAAAAAAGTATCAGAAAAGCGGTCGCTTGGTGGTGTGTTGTGTGCGACGGCGGCAGGTTGACTCGATTCGATACTTAAACGCAATTGTTACCAGCACGTACTTCCTCTTACGATTCAAATTTTATTTTTAAATATATATTACTCAATAATTTTAATATGATTTTTCATCCGCTTTTTGTATATACTCACCTCTTTAGCTATTTTTAAAATCATTTAATGCTATAGATTAGAGTGAGTGATACACACTATTCAATATTAATAAGTGATCTAATAAAAAATAATTTATTAAGGGCATTTTCAATGCATAGTTTCTTAGATGGTTTCTTAGAGGATAAATGGAGGTTTAGAAACAAGGACCTCAATGCATGGTTTCTATCTACTGTTTCTAACATTTATTAACGTTGCAAGTTGGTTTAATTTGCATTGGATCTATTGTGCCATATATTTATACATGCTTGTTTACTAATATTGAGTAAGCAGAATAGCTCAATTTAGACCAAGGTTCGTCTGTTTGCTGAAATAAGGTGACAAACACAAATGTTCCACTCAAGACAAAGCCTCTACATAACACAGTCATTAATTTCAAACTAAGGAGCGTATACAACCTTACAAATCCAACAAACCCAAGTACCCAACTCACAACCAGATTAGACTAAAAAAATCTTGTGAACAGTTGGTTCCAACAAACCCAAGTACCAACTCACAACCAGATCCAGACAAGCAAGAGATATTCACAGAACAAAAAAAAACAGGTATCTCATCAGGTAACACGTTCCTGAATGTGTAAAATTAGAATTACTCTATATTTTTGAAGTATCGTGCCATTCGGCAGTTGGTTTGGGTTACATATATATTGCCTTTGTCCCCTTGCAAAACAGATTTCACTTGGTCCATGGGAAAGCAAATCAAGATGGAAGAGGGAAAGCAAATCAAGATGGTCAGCTATCAACTGTATTCGCTCACTATAAAAGTGGGCAAATCTATGACAAGGAAACACTACACAGCTCTTGATCTCGGCAGATACAAAGAATTCCCCTGGCATACTCTCTAGAATTATATAGAATCCGCGTAACTACAGAAATGACCTAAAAAACTATCTAAAACCTGCACATTCTTCTTGGTCTACCCAACGAAATCCAACCAGCAATGAAGAAATTAGAGAAAACAAAGCAACATACATGAGAGGATTCACATTCACCTAGCCGCAAAAGAAATGGCAAGTGGCCGGAGTGAAATCGCCAACTTACAGACCAGCTTTGCCCTGTTCGCCTCCCTTGAAAACAATCACACGCCAAAGCTTCACAAAATCGAATGACCAGCGGGAGCGGACGTGAAGTAGACGCACGGCAGAGTCGGAGAAATCGCCGCCTCCGGTACGTCACCACGAGAATCGCCGGTGAAGTCACTGACAAAGAGCTGGTGAAGGAATCCCTTGGTCCTCGTCTCGCCGTGTCGAAGTATCTAGTACAAGATCAGAACTTTCTTCAGCGCTGGCCGGGGGAGACGCCGCAGGGGGAGGGGGAGCGTTGGCCGGGGGGAGACGCCGCCGGGGTAGGGGAGGGGGAGCTCCGGCCGGATTTGGAGCGAAGACCACCGGGCGGCGCAGTAGGTGGCGTCGGGGACGAAGGAAGGGCGCGGGGTGCATCAGATCTGGCGGGGAAGCAAAGAAACGATGAGGCGCTCGCAACGGTGATTTCTTGCGTTTCTATCGCTTCGGGGGATGCGTAGAAATCGTTTCACGGAAAGGAAACGATGATCTCCTCTCTCTGTATTTATTACCTTCCACGTCATTGTTTCATCCTACCTGGCATGCTAAGAAACGGTATAAGATACATCATTGCAAATGCCCTAAGGAAGTGTTTCGTACGTAATAGTTGACGTTGATTTGGTATGGGAAGTCGTGCGGCAACTTGCAAGTTCATCGCCGACCACTCTTTTTTTTTCACTGAATTGACTGCCTTCTCACGTGATGACTCGATCGTGTGTGAGTGTGACTGAGTTATATTTAACTTTGGGGGGCACGGCGTGATATAATTCTTTTTGCTTTTTGTTGTGCTCGAGCAGGTGGGCACATGTCACACGCTCGTTTGTATTCGTCGTAGGCTTGTAGCTAGGGTTCATAACCCAATGAAAAATTCCGGATCGTTCTAGAGAAAAAATAAAAGAAATCTTTTTTTAAACAAAAAATATGGGTATGAAAATAGAAACAATTTTTTTTCGGAAACGGAAATAAGAGAACTAGTTTCGACGAAAACGAAAACGAAAACGAAAATAGAAATTTCGTATAAGTGAAACCGAAAATTAAAAAATAGAAACAGATCAAAAAGGGAGATGAGCTCAGCCCAAGAAGGAGAAGGAGAATTTACATTTATTTTTAAGTTAAAATAATTTCAGAAATACAAATGGGTTTATATAAAATATCAAACAGAGTGCAAAAATTCTAAAAAACTTCAAAAAATACTTTGGAACATTTTTGAAACTAGAGAAATTATTTTTAGCATAATTATATTTTATTTTACATGAATAGATTAATTTTATAAATATACAAATAGCAAAACGGCATTTATAAACTACAGAAAATCCAGGATAAATCTTAAAAAATCATAAATAAACATCGAACAATAATATGCAAATTTTAGCGTATTACACATTTGTAGTTAGTGGAGCAAGAGGATGTTGATGATAATGATATAGAGGATGACATGATGGTCTGATATGGGATACAAACAATGAGTCTTCAGCTGAGAAACTTGAGAAAAAAATTTATAATGATACCAGTAAACATAACATTATTCTTATGTCCACTTTAGAGGTGGAATAAGTTACATTGTTCTTGTAGTCATGTATATTGTGATCCTGTACTACATAATTGTAGAATTTTTTTTATTTCGTTTTTGTATCCGCTTTACTTCGTTTCGCATTCGTTTTCGTCACTATCCATTTTCATATCCGTTTCTAAGATTTTTTTATTTTATTTTTTGTTACCGATAACAAATATGAAAACGAAAATAAAATACGTTTTGATCTCTACTTGTAGCTATGACACATGCTGAAGTTGAATTCGTAGTAGACCTGGGCGATGGTCGTGACTTTTTGGCTGCCCTCAGTATGGCTCGTCTAGTATGGCTCAAAATACTATATGACAGGAATAATGAATTGTCTTGGTTTGAAACTCAATATGATGGACGTACATATGATCGATTGGACTGCATTTGGGTCGATCTGACATGTAATCGGTATTTTTGTAAAAACATCCTATCTACAATTGATCTATCATCAACTAGTTTATTTCAGCGGCCTAAATCATCATCAAATACTACATCTCGTATTCGGCTCCGCCTATGACCGACTTGACCCGGTCGTCATCTCCCTACACCTCTGTCATCTTCTCTTGCTCTCATTCATCCTGCTTCCTCCTCGCATGAACGATCTGGACATTGAGGAGTAGTTAGTATGTATGTTGTTATTATACTGTTTGACTTACCAGAGGAACCCCACCCTAGAGCTTAAGGTCTTTAACAAGGCAATAACTTTTGTATCTATAACCAATGAATAAATGAAATTTAGTTTTTTTTTTCAAATAATTATGTGTATTGGATTCTTAGCGACGAATGATGCTTGCTTCTCATTCGTGGTGCCGTCCACGACGACGATATCCATGACTCCAAACGTTCAATAGGATAAGGCAGAGAGTACTACGTCACGCCGATGACACGGTATACTCTGGGCTATACCTGGATCGCGCTGGAGGTGAGTCTGACCGACACTTTACAGCACAACAAGATGACCGTACCAAACAAACACGGCACGCCGAAGTCCCAGCCCCCAACTCGCGCAGGGTTTTTCCCACGCACGCCATGCGCCGTTTTCCAAGTTTTTTTCAACCTCAGAAAACCATTTTATAGGGGTGTTGAAAAAGGTCAAAATTTCGATGAAATTCACCAAAATTTGTCGAAATTTTGGTCGAAATTTTTCATATTTCAAATTTGTTGTTTGAATTTCATTCTGATTTTGGCCAAAATTACAAAATTTCACCAAAATTTCGGATTTCAGCCACACCCGAGATGGAATCCAAAACCGAAATTTGAAACATTTGTTCTACCTGCCACCCTTAATTGTCAAATTTGAATAGCAATAAATTCTTTAGGCTCTTATTATCAGGCCGAAATTACGAAATTTAGTTAAAATTTAGGATTTCGGCCACATCCAGGATGGAATGCAAAATCAAAATTTAAAATATTGGTTCTACCTGCCACCCTTAATTGTCAAATTTGAATAGCAACAAATTCTTTGGGCTCTTATTATCACTTTGGAATAGTTTCCGGTGACACGGCTACAAAATCACTGTATGCAGGATTTCAAACTAGTACCAACAAATTGTACGCAGTACTACTCTCGGTGGGTAGGTACCCCCAAACGCTTCACTCCTTGTAAGATCTCAGCTCCTGTATAAATCCGTCGACGTACTTCTCATGGCGCTCCCTGTCTGCCACGATCTCTTGTAGCTTCTTGGCATTGGACGCAAAGGCCCTCCTACCATCTTCCTCCACCGCGACGGCCCGAACCACCGCCGCGACGCCTTCTCGGTTGAACGATCCATCGTTTTCGTTTCTTGGCACTTGCACTCCAAGCTTTCTCCCTTCCATCAGCCGCGCGTTCGGCCCTTGGTCGCCAAAGAAGGGTAGCATGATCAGTGGATGCCCGAACAGAAGGCCCTCGATGGTTGAGCTCCACCCGCAGTGCGTCAGGAACGCGCCCACGGCGTCGTGCGCCAGTATTCTGATCTGAGGAACCCACCCCGTCGTCACGAGCCCGCGGCCGTGCGTGCGCTCGTTGAAGCCCGGAGGAAGGATGTCTGTGTCAAGGACGCCGCTGGGTTTCCTCAGGGCCCAGAGGAAGCGCGTCCCGGCGAGCTCCAGCCCGAGGGCCAGCTCGTGCACCTGCTCCACGCCAAGCGGCACCTCGCTTCCCAGCGCGACGTACACGACGGACTTGGCCGGCTGCACGTCGAGCCAACGCACGGTGTCGTCCTCCCCGTCCTTGCTGATGCTGCGGCCCCCGTCGGATGACGGCGGCAGGAGGCCGAGGGGGACAACCGGCTTGCCACGGAGCTTTGGCACAAGTGGGACGGCCTCGGGCTCCCACTCCAGGCAGCTCCGCATGGCGACGAGACTGGACCTCTCGAGCGTTAGGGAGCAGCGCTCGGCGATGGACACCCCCGAGGCGCCTATGGCAGCGAACATTTTTCTCATCTCCGTCTCAAACGCTGGTGCTGCCGCCACTGCCGATCGTCCGGCAGCAGAAGGGGACTCGGTGCGCTCGGACTGCCGGCCCCCCCAGGCAACTAACATACTTGCCGAGCCGAGGAGAAGCACCGCACATGGCACCTATTGGGAGACCCAGTGAGAAAACAACATGGATCGAACTATGCAAAGTAAGTACTAAGGACAGAACATTGGGCTATTTGACTTTCGTTGAACCTTGTGTTCATGGGCGGCGGCCGCGGCCCAGTGGTGGAAGATGTCGACGATTACCCAGTCGGGCTTCTTGCCCTCGTCAGCACACGCGGACCCCAAGAACTCCGAGAAGGGCGCGGCGAGGCCGTCGAAGGCCTTTCGGTGGAGCTCGAACTTCTCGTAGGGAATGTCGTTGGTGGACTCGGCGCCATCGGGGAGCCCTTCGACGCGTGGGAGCGCCAGCTTCACGAAGTGGACGAGCGGCGCCACGGCGGGGCACACCGGTGGGAGGCGGGCGATGTTTCGCGGCGTGGAGACGAAAGACACGCGGTGGCCCCGCGACGCCAGGCGCTCAGCGAGTTCAAGGCAGGGGAGCAGGTGGCCAAAGGCGAGCCACGGGCAGATCACCACGTGCAGCGGGGGAGAGGAGGAACCGCCGGCGTCCATGAGTTCTGCTTGCGGGCACGAGAGTGCGAGCGCCGTGGGAAAAAAGGTATCAGAAAAGCGGTCGCTTGGTGGTGTGTTGTGTCTGTGTGCGACTGCGGCAGGTTGACTAATGCTATAGATTAGAGTGAGTGATACACACTATTCAATATTAATTAGTGATCTAATAAAAAATAATTTATTAAGGAAGTGTTTTGTACGTAATAGTTGACGTTGATTTGGTATGGGAAATCGTGCGGCAACTTGCAAGTTCATCGCCGACCACTCTTTTTTTTTCACTGAATTGACTGACTTCTCATGTGATGACTCGATCGTGTGTGAGTGTGACTGAGTTATATTTTACTTTGGGGGGCACGGCGTGATATAGTTCTTTTTGCTTTTTGTTGTGCTCCGAGCAGGTGGGCACATGTCACACGCTCGTTTATATTCGTCGTAGGCTTGTAGCTAGGGTTCATAACCCAATGAAAAATTTATGATCGTTTTGGAGAAAAAATAAAAAAAAATCTTTTTTTAAACAAAAATTATCGGTATGAAAATAGAAACAATTTTTTTTCGAAAACGGAAACAAGAGAACTAGTTTCGACGAAAACGAAAACGAAAACAGAAATTTCGTATAAGTGAAGCCGAAAATTAAAAAATAGAAACAGATCAAAAAGGGAGATGAGCTTAGCCCAAAAAGGAGAAGGAGAATTTACATTTATTTTTAAATTAAAATAATTTCAGAAATACATATGGGTTTATATAAAATATCAAACAGAGTGCAAAGATTCTAAAAAACTTCAAAAATACTTTGGAACATTTTGAAACTAGAGAAATTATTTTTAGCATAATTATATTTTATTTTACATGAATAGATTAATTTTATAAATATACAAATAGCAAAACGGCATTTATAAACTACAGAAAATCCAGGATAAATCTCAAAAAATCATAAATAAACATCGAACAATAATAAACATCCGGCACTCACATTTCACCATTTGGTGAGTCTAAGTTAGGTTTCTACAAATTATTTAGCCATGTCGTACCATTATAGATATGTGGTAGTACGGTTATGCTTAGAATGGGCAATCATAAGCGTCGGTCCTTAATTGACTTAGGGCGGTACTTGCACAATGCAAACTAGTGCTCAGTCCGCACCCACCCGACGTTCCATTCCGCCCAAGTCCAAACCATTTTTTTCCTTTTCTTTTATTTTATAAAAACAGTACCAAAATCTTTATAATCATTTTCAAATCACACTTTAAATCATCATTTTTGAATAATTCCACCCATGGGTCATTTTCATCAATATTGGTCATAAGCAAATCTACCGTACTATTCAACAAAGTTCACCATATAAGGTAAACATGGCATAGCAAATGTCCTAGGGTTACAAGTAAACATGGATGTCAATACAAAGGAGGTATTCACAAATTGGATTAACAATTCACTTATATTTGACATACGATGATAAAAATAGCATGCAAGTTTATAAAACCTTGTAAACACGTTTGTAAACATAGGGTCAACATGCATCAAGGAGACTTGCCTTCGGTCGCAGCGAGGTCGTCGAACGCTTGAAGTCCGGCGGCAGGGTCGGCGGACTCGGTCGGTTCCTCGGCTACGCGCAAAACGAGACAACAAATATATAACCAGAAAATAAATAAAATCTAAAAATTACAAAAGTAGTACTGGCAGGAAGGTATTGATTTTAGATGAATTTAGGAATTTGAACAGAGTCAATCGGAGTTCGGACGGAAAAGATATGACCTTCCGAAGTTCAAAAACCCTAGAAAATCGAAAATGAGGGAATATTCCTTGAAATATTCCTTTGGCTGAATTTCTGATTTTTGGGTTGAATTGAAGTGTATTACATGTGGGACCTCCTTGTCATCCTCAAGGGGCTTCTTCCCCATGGCTTTGCCATGCCAAGAACATAGGAGGATGGGGAGCTCATGCGCCGGCGAGGGGGGGCACGGCGGCCGGCATGGCGTGAGTCAGGGGCGGGCCGGCGAGCTGAGCAAGGCGCTGGAGGCGGCCGGGCCGAGCGGGCGGCGAGGCGGCCGGGCGGCAGGGCACCGGGGTGAGGCCGGCGCGGGTCGTCGGAGGGGCGGCGACGGCGGCCGGCGGGCGCACACGGGCTTGAGCCTAAAACAGAGAGCCCCATTTCTTCGCCAAAATCCGAAATTTGCCCCAAATTTAAACACAATTCCACCAAGTAATTGATGAAACAACTAGAATACATCTAGAGGGACATAAGAATGGAAGGAATTGAAGAATGATCTACCGAAAACGAAGAATTCGGCAAAAATCGACGGTTCGGCCGGAAGGGTCCGAACACCAAATTTGTCGCCAAATCTTGATGAAACCTAAAATCAATTGAAGGATTAGAATCTAGACCTCCATACTAACACGGGGAAACCGCTGAAATGGAGATTGACCCACCGGAGAGGAAGAAACGAGGATGAACACGAAGAACACAAAAACCCAGCGTTCCTCGCGGTTTTCTCGATCTCCCGACCGATTGGATTAGAGAGGCTAAAGGGGAGTTCTACCACCAGGAAGAGGGCACTAACACGAAGATATGGGAGGTGGAAGCACGCCGTTTGGAGAAGAAACGGCCGAGTAATTGCCCATGAAGTCGATTTCGGTTTTTGCTTAATGCGACGGTTTCCGGCGGGATTTGGGGTTAATAATGGTAGGGAATGGAAGGGATTCGTCGTCACGGATTCAACGGACTCGACCGTTTGTGATTTGGAGGTGTGTGGAAGAAGTTATGGGTATTTGAATGGAGGAAAATGGATATGGAAGCTTCCTCCATTGTTGCCCGGCAAAACCAATCGTGCATGGCTCAAGGTTGAAGATGATGAGTACTGTAGCACCACGTGTCACCTCCTCATTGGCCGATGATTACGCGAAAGTAACGCCCTAGAGAAAAATTAGCAAAAATAGTCTAAAAATTTCGGAAAAATTCCTAGAACCATTTTGGAATATTTGGAACCCAATAAAATTGGTTTTGTGAAATTTGGATGAAATTTGTGGATTTGAATATTCTAGAGCGAATAGCGAGCATTAAACAAAAGCCGCGCGAGATAAAATACCAGAGAGCTTCCAAAAATCTTGGGAATCATCCCAAAAATCATTTTGGAATATTTGAGACATAATTGAAGTGATTTCGGGATTTTTGGAGTATTTTTGGACTCGGACGAAATTTCGGGTACCGGCGGGAATCGGAAAATCTGATTTTTCGAACGGAAGGAAATTGAATTCCGATTTTGGATAGGAAAGGATGCCAGGTTAACATAAACACCAAGGAAACTCCAACTTTCGAATTTAATTAATTTAAATTAGATTTTTTTCTAGAAAGCGAAACTAAGGATGTTACATAGAAAGCGAAACTAAGGATGTTACACAGACGACATATCACTTGCAGCTGAAACTAGGGGTGGATATCGAGCTGACTCGGCTCGGCTCGACTCGGTAAAACTCGTTAAGATAACGAGTCAGCTCGACTCGACTCGTTAACTTAACGAGCTCAAACCTCAGCTCGGCTCGACTCGTTAAACTCGTGAGTTGACTCGAGTTGGCTCGTTAAGCTCGTTAATATTTTTACATATTTTTCGAGAAGGATCAATACTTATTGATGCTTGTCTCAATGGAGCGCATTATTAAGGAAAAAGATAAATAAGATGTATTTGTTACACTAGGTTTCAAATCATAACCAGTAAATAATATATCACATGAGCCATAAAAATTTCATAGGTTCAAATTAATCTCAAAGAGAAACCAATGGTTGCAGTAGCTGTATGATATATCCAATGCTTGCAGTTACAGGAGCCATAAAAATTTCATTTGTTACACTAGCGTTTTCAATGGTTGCAGTTGTAGCTGTATGATATATCCAATGCTTTTTTTTCATTCTTTCTCATTTAGTTATTAGTCATGACTCATGAAAACGTTTTCAATGGTTGTAGTTGTAGTTATCAGTCATGAATACTAGTAAACAAGCACATGCTCTCAGTTGACAAGTTATCAGTCATGAATACGTACATGAGATTTTGTTGACAATATGACAACACAAATTCAAGTGATCACTAGGTGTAGCAAGCACTAATTGCGGTTGCTTAAAATGGAATTGTTCCTAATTCAGGTGATCAACACATTCAGATTGGACACATGTTTTACAAGTACTCTATACTATACTCACCGATGTGGGTACAGATGAGGGAGTAGGGGGAAGCGATGGAGGACTGGATCTTGGAGTTTTTCCACAGTTCGCAACCGCCACCGCTGTGGATGCCAAGTGTGAACCAGAACCAGAGCTGCAAGACAGCCTCACCTCTTTGTTCTTTGACTCCATGCTCCTCGGTTGATTTTCCATGCACCAGTGGAGAGTTGGATTTGGTGGCGGTGGACTGGATCTGGCAGTTGTAGGGCCGAGGCGAGGAGCTCGAAGCAGCGGCGGCCAGGCGGGTGGAGCCGTGGAGGACCAGAGCCCGGAGGGGAGGAGCTCGACGCGGAGCGGCGAAGGCAAGCGAAGTGGAGAACGCTGGTCGGCAGCGTCGCGGGCAAGGGGAGTGGAGGCGACGGTGGGAGCAAGGGGAGGGGAGGTGGCGCAGTGGGAGCAACCGAGCAAGGGGAGGAGCTCGGAGCAGCGGCGGCCAGGCGGGTGGAGCCGAGGAGAACCGGAGCCCAAAGGGGAGGAGCTCGACGCGGAGCCAACCGAGGTGGAGAACGCTAGTCGGCAGCGTCGCGAGCAAGGGGAGGGGAGGCGGCGGTGGGAGCAAGGGGAAGGGAGGTGGCGCAGCAGGAGCAACCGAGCAAGGGGAGGGGTGAGGGCCGACCGGCGATCGCCGTCGGGCGCTTGGAGGTGGATGGGGATTTCGCCGAGCCTGGAGGAGTCAGGAGT
Source organism: Rhipidocladum racemiflorum (assembly GCA_036346355.1). Taxonomy (NCBI): domain Eukaryota; kingdom Viridiplantae; phylum Streptophyta; class Magnoliopsida; order Poales; family Poaceae; genus Rhipidocladum; species Rhipidocladum racemiflorum. Next base: position 14,740,940 of record CM070573.1, on the reverse strand, counting down.
CGCCCGATGGGCGATGGGTTGGGGGGCAGGCTAGGCAGCGGAGGAGCAGAAATGGGGATAAGATTTAGGGATTTGGGTTCATTACTCATTGGATTCAATAACTCGATTAACTCGTTAGCTTGCTCATTAAACTCGCTAGCTCACTCATTTAACTCGTTAGTTTAACGAGTTCAAAACCCAACTCGACTCGACTCGTTAAGCAACGAGTTCGAGCTGAGTCGAGCCGAGTTTTCGAGTGCTCATTTAACTCGCGAGTTTCGAGTTTTTTTTCCACCCCTGGCTGAAACCTCTTGCCTCGAGAGTGCCTCCGGTGAAACATAATTTATCAATCCAAATAGCGCCACAACTAGGTCGTTGAAATCTTGTACAGAACTGAAACCAAAATTCATGATCTTCAACGTCTGTCTAAACTCCCCGGTGGCATGGAGTAATGAATGGGCAGATGGCCTGCTTAGATACTGACAATATCAGAGAGAGGCGCAGTGCACGGAAGTGACGGCTGGACGGGGACGGAGCAACAGCAACAGCAACGGCAACCATTAGCAAAGCACCATCTGAAATGAAGGGGGGGAGGATGAAGAAGAATGAAGGTAGAAGGCAATACAGGAGGAGGGCTGAACACAATGAGGCGAGGACCGGCCGGTCGGTGCGCACGAGAGCAACCAGAGGGAGGTAGAGCGCGCTGAGGCGAGCGGGACTATATCAGAAAGCAGCGTTTATCATGGTTCTTTTGTGGTGCAAGCAGCAGCAACATTTAGATCCTTCTTTTGCCAACGAAGAAGTAATATTTAGATCCTTCTTTTGCGAATGATCTAAAAAGAGAGAGATCGACGATCTTCGAATTAATCATCACAATGATGTTGCTGCAAGTCGAATCTAAAAGAGGGAGGAATTTGTCAGTATCTAAGCACCTTGTTTGCACCAAAATTCGGCATGTATTGAAATCGGTCTGAAAATAGAAAAGTATCCGTACAGAAAAGAATCGGTAAAACGACTTTAAAAGGAATCCGCTTTATAAAAGGAAAGGAAATCGATAAGAGGCCGATACGGTAAACACACCGTAGATCCATATGCGACTGGATCGCCAGCGTATATAAAAGGGGTGGACGCTTAAGCAAAGAAAAATCATCAATTCCAACAACACCTACTTTTTACAAACTTTTTTTTTACATTGCTTTAGCTTCATAGATTTCTATTGTAAGTCGATTTGAATCAACATAGTCACGACGCCGATTGTTGATTTTAGCCGATTTTACCTGGTTTGATTTGTTTTCGCTTTGTTGCGACGCTTTCCCGGCCGATTTTATTATATCCGATCAATCAGAATCGGGTTGATCTAGTTATCTCCTAATCGGCTTTTGCCGATCAGCTTAAAAGCCGATAGATCTTTGTTTATCGGCTTTGATCGAATTGATAATTTTACCTTGTCGCATTTCAGTGTCAAATCGATCCGCACGCCCGCAAACCTGTTTGTCTTGTGTGTTCGAGGCCTAAAACCCTTCACGCTGCAACATATTTTGGCACGCCGTAAGGGGACTAACAAAGAATGTCGCCAACCGACAAGCCAAGCGGGTCACCGCCGATATCAACATCGATGCTATAATCGCGCCGATGGCCGATTTAACCCCCGAACAACGGAAAGAAATCGAAGACCTAAAGGCGGCTCGAGGAAATGATGCTACTTGCTTCCAAACGCGCCGTGGCGTTACTCAAAAGAGTGCACTTCAAGCATCAATCCTATCGAGATTCGCCATCTGAATCGGTAAGTCGACACGCACTGGGCCAAGCCGATTTATCAAGTATGATCGAAAGCAACTGGCTCCATCACGCATTGATTAACCGGGCCATCGCCTAGTATCCACATTAAAGCCAATGATAGAAAATAGTGTGAAAACAATTGCTCAGTGAATTAGTCGCGCCTGGAAACCCGCTAGATTCCACCACAAACCATCCCTACGCACTGAGATATTCCATAACGCCCAACACCAACACAAGAACGTGTCGCTCATGCACCTATTATGATGCCGACTCAACCTAATGCTTTGAAACCAAGCATACAGAGATGGATTCACACACTACCATGGGCACACGGATGGGGCCAAAATAAGCGATCAAATCGATCGATGGACCCCTCCAATAGCATCGATATCGCCTATCACCGATCGAAACAGATGTGTCTGCCACGGGAGCCACAACCATGAAACAAGCGCCATATGAGTAGTGCCATACGCACCCATACCCGATGCATTAGGTTTTAATCGTGATTATGACACAAAGGCCAAGACCTCCGAGGTGCGATTCGATACAAAGACCCGAAGCTTTGCACTCTGGGGCAGGGAAATGAGAATTGGCAATGTCCGCCGCTTCCACAAGCCGACAATGTTAATTGGGCGTAACAAATCGCCAATGTTTTGAGAGAACAGTTTGGCTTGCGCAGCCCAGGAAGGGTAATCGGCCATAGGAAGCCGTGATCCCGATTACATAGACCGAATGCCATACCCCCACAACTTTAGGATACCGACTTTGCTAAATTCTCGTGTGATGATTCTTATACATTAATTGAGCATCGGACGGCTCATGGCTCAATGTGGGAGGCACAGTCCGATGGGTTAAAAATTAGATTGTTTCCTTTATCATTATCCGCACCGCATTCACTTGGTTCTACAAATCTACCACCTAATTCAGTTCATATATGGAACGATTTAGAAAGCCGATTCCATGAGTACTTCTTTCGAACTATGGAGCTTAGGATTTCTGATCTTAGTTCAATTCGGATATACTACATTAATCGGTCTCGATTATATCAAGAGATTTCGGCATGCATTTTAATAGGTGCTACAAGGTAACATTACCCGACGATCAATTGGCCGACGAAGCTCCAAGGGTTAACCCTCCATTAAAAGAAAAGTTGTCGTGCCAAGAATTCCGACACCTAGGCCACCTACTCCATCGCCAGATCGGCACATGAGAGCCAGATGCAGAAATCAAAGGGTTTAAAGATAGATTTAAACCAAACAAAGAACTAAAAGGCCAAAATAAACATGATAGAATACAAGCTCGAGCGATACTGAGGACGGCTAAAGAGGTGAACATAGCTGAGTGGGCCAAAGGTTCTAAAAGCCACTCAGATGCTCTCTACTTGGTTTCGACAAAGAATAAGGCTAAGTCAAGTACTGATGATGTGTCAAAGTGTGACAAGATATTTGATTTATTACTACAAGAAAACTCATAAGGTTACTGTAAGGGCACATCATACCATCGGCCGAGGAGATTAAAAAGCTTAAGGTATTGCAAATGGCATCATTCATTCTCCCATAACACTAACGATTGCAATATTTTTCGACAACAGATTCAATCGATATCGCCGATGGTAGGCTAAAATTTATGGAAGAATCCGGGCTATGCAGATAGATATGAGCCCTTTTCAAGTCAACATGGTTCAATGTTCACTTAAAAGAGAGGCCTCATGGAAGAAGATAAGCCTGCTAAGGGAGTTGTATCGCGAGACGAGATACAAGTAGATCACCATCGGTTCTATACAAATAGAAGCCGATAGGAATGGACAGAACTCGAGAACCAGAAACCAAGAGGGGACTGGAGGTCGGTGAATGGTATCTGGCCGAGAGGGCTCCAAGGAAAACCGATTTCAAACCAAAGCCGACCTTCTCACAACTCCCGGGAAGTATGAAAGGGTAAGTCAAGGTGTGACCCTCAACGCCACCGTAACTTGCATCAACTAAGGCAAAGAGAGAGGCTGCTGAGGCCGATATGTCATATCGGCGCCATCGAGGAAGAGAAACATCGACAATGTCCCTTTGGCGCTTTTGCTGGGAGAAAGGGATGACCTTACCAACAGAGTGTCTTGTCCTATGCAACACTCACGATATCGGCCAAACCGGTCTGTAAAGATAGGTTGTTCAGACCGATATACTATCCAGATATGAGCAGAGGGCCGATCCATAGAAGGTTGTCAACATCGAGAGCAAGGCGAGTCCTCCCAAAATCAAGAACTATCTGATAACACTGTAGAATGGAATCCGATAAATAGATGAGCAATTTAGCCGAAAGATACAAAGTATATAGAACTCTAAACCTAGGTGGTGCCCTCCGGTCTTAGTAAATCACAACGCAGCTAAGGCTTCAAACATTGAAAACACAAGAAGAAAGGGAGGCCTAAAAGGAGAGCGAGAGGGATCTGATGTTCAACAAATTAAGACCGTACTAATTTTGAAAAAGGAGGAGAAAAAGAACAAATCGAGAGTGATTCGCATCAATCGATTGAATCTGCTCTCCGATGATCCGGATGATACACCACCGATGGACATAAACATGGTATTCGCCTACCGCCGAGTTCAAACCGAGGAATCTACCGAGGAAGTGTTCGCCAGTTATGTCTCGAGCACTGTGATTGTGTTCGAAAAGCCACAAGACATGCATCGGCATCTCAAAACCATTATATCTAAAGGGTATATTAATGGCCACCGATATCTCAGATGTTGGTCGATGGCGGGCGACAATTAACTGATGTCATAAGTACTTTCGTGTTGGGTAAAGCCGATGAAGACTTGATCAAGACCAATATGAGCTAAATGACTTCACCGTGAGATCCAACCGGCTAAAGGCGTGATGGTGCTGAATCTGATGGTAATAAAACTTTGCCGATCGCATTTTTTGTGATTGAAGCCAAAGGCAATTACAGGCTCTCAAGCGGATCGATCCATGCCAATTGTCAGATACCATCAACTATGCACCAAAATTGGTGCAAAGGAACGATGATACAAAGAGAAGTCGTGATCGCCGACATCGGCTCACATCGCCATGGCTAGCCTCGATACCAATTGGCCACACGTAAGAAGCCGAGTGTATATCAGAAAAGCCTTGGACAATTGCGATTTTATCCGCAGAGAGAAGTCGATTCAAACCGACGTCCAGCCAAACCCAACACGCTTGATCTGACAGCACGGCGAAGTAAGAAGATGGAGTACAAGACACTCAGCAAAGCTACAGAAAAGGGCAGGAGAGCTATCGGCAAATGTAATACGAAGAAGTTGTTGAGGATTTTGAAGAAGAAAGAAAAGGGTTAGGATTTACTTCGCCGATTTGCTCAAGAGATTGATATTGGGGAAGGTGATAGCAAAAGATCAACGCTTGTGCTAAAACTAGAACCCGCTTATAAAGCAAAGTTGGTCAAATACTCAAGAAGTATAAGGATTGCTTTGCATGGGAGTATTATGAAATGCCAGTTGGGTCGTTTATTACTAGTCTAACATCTACGCCTATAAAGCCTGATATCATTGCTCAAACAGCACTCCTAGGCGGTTCAATCTTACATTGTATGACGCTATAAAGGAAGAAGTAGGACGATTGCTAGAGGCAAAGTTTATCCGGCCTTGCCGATACGCCGAAAGGGTCTCAAACATCGCCCCCGTAAAGAAGAAAAATGGCAAACTTAGGTATGTGCCGATTTTAGAGATTTAAACAAAGCTACACCAAAAGACGAGTACCTAATGCCTATAGCCGATATGCTTATCGATGTCGATTCGGGAATAAAATCATAAGCTTTTTGGACGGAACGCCGGATACAATCGATATTTATGGGTTTGATATATCCAAGATGGCTTTCAGATGTCCAGGAGCTTTAGGGCTATATGAATGGAGTTATGACCTTCGGTTTAAAAATGCCGTGCTACTTTATCAACGTGCTATGAACCATATTTTTCCATGATTTGATCGGCAATATCGTGGAAATATACATTGACGGCGTAGTAGTAAAGTCCAAAGAAGACTCGGCAACATTTAGCCGATTTGGAAAAGATGTTCGAAAGCACAAGGGTGCATGGGTTAAAATGAACCCTCTCAAATGTGCTGGGTATCTACCGGGCAATTTCTTGGGTTTACGGTGCATGAAGGAGGAATTGAAGTAAACGGCCAAAGTAAAAGCCATAGCCGATACTAAACCGCCAACAAGCAAAAGGAGTTGCGTGTATTGATTGGAAAATCAACTACTTGCGACAAGCTTTCATCTCAAACTTGTCAGCGATTCGTGCTTTCACACCGCTGCCAAAATTAAAGACAACCTAGAGTTCAAAATGGGGAGCCGACAAAGAAAGAGCCTTCGATTTACATAAAAGGTTATCTCGATGAGTCCACCAAGATTGATCAAGCGCCAAAACACGATACCGCTTAGACTATATATATCGCTGAAGGTGATTCGATTGGAGCGCTTTTAACACAAGAAGCCGATAGGATGGAACGAGCAATATTTTACTTAAGCCGACGCTTTCTTGATGCGTAAAACCAGGTATCCCTAGTAGAAAATTATGCTTATCATTGTATTTTGCTTGTACCAAGTTAAGACATTATATGCTAGTTTCCAAATGCGCTATAATATGCAAACCGATGTAGTTAAATACATATTATCACGCTAATCTCGCGGGTCGCTTGGTAAGTGGGCATATGCCTTAACAGAGTTCGAGTTATCCTATGAGCTGGCCAAACTGGTGAAAGGACAAGTCAGGCCGATTTTATCACAAGAAGTGAAACATTAGTGGAACAACTAGTGTAACTCCTTGGCAAATTACTGTATTTGATGGATCTGTGCCAAGAAGGCGAAGGCATCGGGTGATATTAGTTTCACCTAGAAACAAGAGTATGGTTTTCATGTATCGGCTAAATAGCCGATGTTCAAATAATCAAGGTATCATTAAGCATTACTAAGGGGTCTACAATCATAGATAGCATCGGAGGAGAGACGCCAAGCTTTTGGAGATTCGATGTTAATTGTACAAAGAAGTCGTAAGAGAATACTGATGCAATGATGATGCACTAACTCAAAGACTTGCATCAATGCCTCAGATCATCATCGAGATGTTCACCGATTTTCCATAGAACATATCCTCAGAGAAGCTAATGATAAAGCAAACTGATTGGCACAATGTGCATCAGGGTACAAGATTGAAAGCCAACAGGGACCAATCGAGCTAAACGCTTGGCCGATTTTATGTGTTCACTTCGCCGACCGGAGAATGTAGATAAGGGATTATTTGTCGATCCAAGCCGACCGAGCAAAAGGTCAAAGCGCAAAGCACTCAAATATGTTCTACTAGAAGATGTATTGTACTTTTCGACTATGGAAGGTCCGCGTGTTAAGATGTCTCGGGAACCGAAGAAGCCAAAGTGGCGATGCGGTGAAGTCCATGAAGGCATTTGTGGATCACATCAATCGCCCATAAGATGAAATGGATACTAAGGCGAACAGTGGTATTTTTGGCCGATTTATGTTAGAAGATCGCTTCAAATATTATAAAGGATGCCAAACGTGCCAAAAATTTGGTAACATACAACAAGATCAAAGATCGCTTTGCATCCGATCACAAACCATGGCCATTTAGAGGATGGGTATAGACATAATCGACAAATATTTCCGCCATTCTAGCAAAGGACATAAATTCATCCTTGCAAACACGGATTATTTCTCAAAATGGGTTGAGGTCGTACTCACTCAAGAAGGTTACTAGTAAAGAACTAATCGACTTTGTAAAATGAACACATCGTCTATCCGCTTGGGATTCCACAAACAATCACTACCGATCAGTGGTAATCGTGTTCATGTCCACCCATTTCAAAGGTTTTATGAAAAGTCTTGGGATAAAATTACTCAACTCTTCCTTACTACGCCAGGCCAACTTCAGCCGAGTCACAAACAAGACATTGATAAAGTTTCAGATAAAAAGAAAATTGAGGAGGAACCAAGGAGATGGCATTCAACGCCATCGAGGCTTTATGGGCTTATCGGCCATCTCATCACGCGATCAACTAAATTGTCACCCTTTCAATTGGTATATGGACAAGAAGCCGCTTTTGCCCGCTGAAATCAACATCGCCAATAAGGCTACACGAGCAAGATAAGATATCACCGATGAATACAAACAAAGCGAAGGCCGACAATCTAGATGATTTGGTCGAACTAAGGCCGATCACGCTTAGATCGGGCTTAAAAAGAATAAAGAGATGGTTGCCAGTCGCATAACAAAAAGTAATTTTAAAATCATTCAATCAAGCCGATTTAGTATGGAAAACCATATTGCCGATTGGGTCTAAAGATAATCGATTCGCAAATGGTCTCCAACGTGGGAAGGACCTTATAAGATCAATCACGGCTTGACGGAATTCATATATACCGAATCCTTAGAAGGGTTCATTCTACCTAAAGCGCATCAATGGAAAATATCTCAAGGCATATCACCCAAGCATATGGTCGTCCTAACTACGGGAGAGACATCAGGATCAATGACAAGTACATATGCATAAAATCGGTCATACACCGACCGGAGCCGCTTAAACTCATCCACATCAAAGTTTACAAAATCCGACGACATACCGATTAAGCAAGAGTTCAAAAGACCTCAGTTTAAAGCAATATTACAAGGATCGGCCATAAATCAAAGTTCAGTGTAGTCCCGACCTCGGCAAATGGGCCTCCAGTCCGATAGTGCCGCCGCCGCCCTACCAATGGTAGCTTGAATGTCAGTTTATCAATTGTTGGTCGGCCGTAGATCACCCGGATCGAATTATCTTGGCCGATCGGTTCTCGACTTGGGCAAAAACTCGGCCGATTTGCCGCCCGACGGCTAGTGAAGACGCGGAGTTGGTGATGTTGTCCATTCGCAAGTTCTTTTGTAACAAGAGCCACCGTTTTCAAGTTTGGCCTTGGTCGATTTCCAGCTCTGAGCCTTGCTTTAGTCATTTTAAGTGTAGCCGTGCCTTGGTCAAATGTGCTCTTTCGATTTGGCATCTATGAGCTTGTCCAAGATCTCTTGGTCGGCTTGTTGGGCCTTCCTCTGCTCAACTTCTTGCTTGGTCGAAATCGCCTCAGCCGACATTTAGCCGCCCAAGTGGCGTAATTCGAGCAAAGGCATTCATTGCGCAGTATGGGAGATCGGGCTTGCATGGCTGCCATGGCATCCTCGCTGGTTGAAGTGTTAGCCAAGAGAGCCGCTCGTTGCATCACCTGGCCCAGAAGACGATTAAGTCGCTTCTCGCATACCAGCAAAGAAGAATAAAGAATGATGCCGGAGCAGTAGGCCGCTTATTATACGCTGGATGTCAGCCGGTAGCCGCTGGCTACAATCTCCGGCGTCGCTGCTCGCCCAAGGAAAAGCCTAAAAGGTCGGCTAAGTCCATCGACGAGTCAGCCAGTGCCAGGAGCAGTTTTGGAGGTGACGGGCGTATGGCGGAGCAGGAGCCACACGCCGCAAGATAAGCACGCCGGTTTGAGTTTTCGACGGCTTCTAGCAATTGAACGGAGGGGGTTTCAAAATATTTTCACGAGCAAGATCAAGGAAGACAAATTTAAGTCAAGAACGAGGGTCGGTTAACCGCAGCGAGCGATCCGGTTGGAGATGTCGGGCCATCACTACCGCAGCTTTGGGGATCGCTTAATGACAACTCACGCTTTTCTTCTCAAAAAACTAACATGGGTTTAGCCGAAAGAAGCATGAAACTTCATTTGGTGGAAAATGGAACCGACGCATTTCAGCGCCGGACGGCAAGATCGCATGCTGATGGGCTATTGACCCTCAACGCGTCGCAGGATAAACCGCAAGAGGGTCGATGACCTTGGCCGCTTGGAGCGATCGTTTACGGCTGACAGGTTGGCGCTGGGTTGGTCTTTGCTAGTCCTAAAAGGGTAGGAAGATATGGTTAAGCCGATGAAAATCTTATTCCAATAAAACAACAAAATGAAAATACCTCTAAAGATGAGTTAGCGCCGCCGAACTCGAGCTAGACTCAAAGAACGTCCGCTCACTCAAAACCAGGAAGAAAAGAGGACAGACTCGGAATAGTGCGCCCGCAAGAGTGCTCTCACTATAGAGCTTCCACCATGTGGTAAATTAGCCCGATCGACGCGTGTTTAACATGCCAAGGAAGGGCAAGTCTACCACATGGAGTTCATCGGCTAGCTCAATAATAAGATCCGCCGCAAAGAGAGTTAGTTACTTTGTTTCGTGGTTTAATCATCCTAAGCAAAGGAAAGCAAGGAATGGTTTGTCCGAAACCCACCGGGCGTATAAACCGAAGGATGATAGAATTCATAGGTCGGCTGAAATGTTCTGCTTTGAGTACTTAAGCCGACGTGAAGGATGCAAGGAGAAATCAACAGGGAAGCAGATCGAGAGTGGATTGGGGCATTAGGAGCTATCGGAGTTTAAACGAAGAAAAGAAGGCCACGGAGACTGGCTAATTGGCTATACTAAAAGAAATTCTCTACGTTGAAAGAGGCTTGCTAAGATGCGTGAAAGGACAAGTATTTATGGAAGCCGGCGGGTAGAGAGATTTTTTGTTCATCTGATGAACACATGGTGAATTTTTCCTCTGGGATCGGCTAGGTTGGAATACAGTGACGCACTCAGAAAATCTTCCGCTGGGAAAGCCGATTCTTCTCAAGGGTCCGGATAATGAGGCGCCAAAAACGCAGTAGAAAGCCAAATCTGAATAAACCAAAGAGGGCCGCCAACATTACCAAATCTACATAGGAACCATTGCCAAGTGAAAAGCCGACTTCGATGATATGCATCATATGGTATACTACCAAAGAAAGATTTCCCTAAAGCTAGCCGATGACCCATAACTAGTTGCTCGACATAAATTGATAGACCTGGGTTGGTCCTAGGGAAGCTACTTGCAAGAGGAATCGGCCTAACCATAAGTTGATAAAGGCCACGTGTTCTTCATCCGATACAGGTAAGTATTTTGTTGTTATTTTGGATGTATCTCGACCAACCTTCTCCCTTTTCTCGTCAATTTGTACTGAGGTTTCTACTAAAAGCCGATATTTGTTCTCCATCGTGCCTAAGACAAAGATAATTCCAGCCATATCTAAAAGGGTTGGGCCGATGGGACCTGGTTGGGAAAAAGAAAGCTACTAAAGATTCGTTGGCTCGTGGCAGCTGGATTGGGGATACATCAAGAATGCCCATACCTTCCCACTCGCTTCTTTTGGGCCGACATCATCGTACCAGACCTCCAAATTTCTTGAGAGCCGTCGCCAAGCCCTAAAACTTTTGGACCACTCGCTGCTGATGTTGTAACCAGGAGCCGATAAAGGGAGTCTAGGATTTCATCTCCAATGACAAGATCGGGTTCTATGGTTCCTATAGACCTAGGAAGTACTGATGATCGCTATCTCGATCGGAACAAGTACCGAGATGCGCTCCATTTCAGCCGATGCTATGAGAAGAAGGGCTTGAAGGAGAAAAGCCGATTTCAGGATTAACGAGAGCACGCCAGGGTGAAAATGACTCGCAGGGGGAGCCTCATATTTATACCTCTCGTGAAAAGGTGAAAAGGCGGAACAGCTTGTGCATTGAAAACGCGAGAGCATTGCGGCGCCATTAATGGGGAAGTTACCGAGGTGAATCCTAAACGCATGCTTCGATAACAGAAAAGATTTATGGATTTTTGAAAGATAACAAGTTACCTTTCAAAAATGGGGGGCATATGTTTGCACCAAAATTCGCATGTATTGAAATCGGTCCTGAAAATAGAAAAGTATCCGTAAAAAGAATCGTAAACGACTTAAAAGGAACTGCTTTCTATAAAAGGAAAGGAAACGGATAAGAGGTCGATACGTAAACACACCGTGATCCATATGACTCGGATCGCCAGCGTGTTATAAAGGTGACTTCAAAGAAAGAAAAATCATCAATTCCAACAACACCTACTTTTACAAATTTTCTTTACATTGCTTTAGCTTCATAGATTTCTTTGGTAAGTCGACGGAATAATCAACATAGCTGCGATCGATTGTTGATTTTAGCCGATTTTACCCAGGTTTGATTTGCTTTGCTTTGTTGCGACGCTTTCCCGCCGATTTTACTTTATATCCTGGATCAAATCAGAATCGTTGATCTAGTTATCTCCTAATCGGTTTTTGCCGACTAGCGAAAAGCCGATAGATCTTTGTTTATCGGCTTTGATCGAATTACAAATTTTACCTTGTCGATTTCAGGTCAAATCGACTGGCACGCTCTGCAAACCCGGTGTTTGTCTTGTGTGTTCGAGGCCTAAAACCCCCTTCACGTTTTTCGCGCGAACACACCTGTTACTCATCACGCCGTCTGAACACTGCCAAATACCTGAGGCGGTTCCTCGTCCATCGCATATCGCCCCGAATCCCACATTGTTTTCTGCTCCTCCAACAAGGCGATAATCCGCAGCCGGTTTTCCCCTGTAAGTTCCATTCCTTCTGCCTTCAACCTCGCCCATCTTTGGCAATGGACGCCGACTCCTCCGCCATGCACATTGTCATCTTCCCGTGGCTCGCCATGGGCCACCTGCTCCCCTGCCTCGAGCTCGCCGAGAGCCTGGCCGCGCGGGGCCACCGCGTGTCCTTCGTCTCCACCCCGCGCAACCTCGCCCGCCTCCCGCCGGTCCGCTCCGCGCTGGCGCCGCTCGTCGACTTCGTCGCGTTGCCGCTCCCGCGCGTCGACGGCATCCCGGACGGCGCCGAGTCCACCAGCGACGTCCCGTTCGACAAGTTCGACCTCCACAGGAAGGCGTTCGACGGCCTCGCCGCGCCGTTCTGCGCGTTCCTCGACGGCGGCGGCAAGAAGAAGCCCGACTGGGTCGTCGCCGACTTCGTGCACCACTGGGTCGCCGCGGCCGCTCAGGACCGCGAGGTGCCGTGCGCCATGCTTGTCCCCTGCGCTGCGGGCGTCGCGGTCTTGGCCGGCCGGCCAACCGACTCCCACGCGGAGCAACGCCAGGCGATCGCCCAGTCCATGGGTGCGGCGCCGAGGTTCGAGGCAGAGCTGAACACGGAGGAGTTCAGCACGGAAGGCGCCTCGGGGGCGTCCATCATGAGCCGCTTCTTCCTGACGTTGAAGAGGTGCAAGCTCATCGCCATGCGGAGCTGCCCCGAGCTGGAGCCCGACGCGTTCCCGCTCCTGACAAGGCTCTACGGCAAGCCGGCCGTCCCACTCGGCCTGCTGCCGCCGCCACCGGACGGCAGCCGCGGAGCCAGTCAGAACACAGAGGACGACACAATCATGCGGTGGCTCGACGCGCAGCCGGCCAAGTCGGTCGTCTACGTCGCGCTGGGAAGCGAGGCGCCGCTGCGGGCCGAGCTGCTCCGCGAGCTGGCTCACGGGCTGGAGCTCGCCGGGACGCGCTTCCTCTGGGCCCTGAGGAAGCCCGTCGGCGTGCACGGAGACAACATCATACCAGAGGCCTTCGTCGAGCGCACCGGCGATCGCGGGCTCGTGACGACGCGGTGGGTTCCACAGGTCAGCATCCTGGCGCACGGCGCCATGGGCCCGTTCTTGACGCACTGCGGGTGGGGTTCAGTCGTCGAGGGGCTCCAGTTCGGGCACCCGCTCATCATGCTGCCCATCTTTGGCGACCAAGGCCCGAACGCGCGGCTCATGGAGGGGAGGAAGGTCGGGGTGCTAGTGCCGAGGAACGAGAAGGATGGATCTTTCGATCGAGAGGGTGTCGCCGGCGCGGTTCGGGCCGTGGTGGCGGAGGAGGAGGGGACTGTGTTTGCGGCCAACGCCATGAAGCTTCAAGGGATCGTGGCGGACAGGGAGTGCCATGACAGGTGCGTCGACGGGTTCATTCGGCACTTGAGATCTTGCAAGGAGTGAGGAAAGTCTTGAGCTTCCTATTGGTGGTGGCAGCGAAAAGATGTTCATCGTTACAGAGCTTATTAGTGCTTGTGAGTAGTGAGCTCACCTGTTCTACATGTTTCTAGGTTCTACATCTCTGGCTTTTTCAGTTCCGTTAATTGTTAGAAAGAAGAAGATGATTTTCCTCTGGTTCAACATCTAACATTCAGTGCAGTGACCAGTTATTACGTACGCGGTGGCATAATCTGTCTTAAATAAAACTTGGGCCGTACGAGTTTAGATCTTAGAGCAATCAAGTAGAAGAACAAAACAAGCGGCCTAACGCTGCCGCCCATCATTCTTGGTTCAAAGTTCAAACAAGAAAGGAGGGACTCGTAATTGTTAGGAATAGTTTCACATCGGTTGTTGAGAGGATTTGATTATGGTTTATAAGGATAAGGGAGTACTCCCTCATTGAGCTAGTTTTTTGAAGGGAGATGGTCCAAGAGACCTTGGCCTGCTGCTTTGGTTGGGCCTGCCAGTGTAATGCAGCCTAACGATATGGGATCTGGACACACTGGGTGTGGCGGTCCGGCTAACAAGTGGTATCAGAGCCCAGGTGGCCCAGGTGGTTCCTAAATAATCTCGGCCCGATGTGTGAGGGAGAGATTGTTGAGAATAGTCCCACATCGGTTGTTGCGAGGGCTTGAGCATGGTTTATAAGGACGAGAGAGCACCCCCTCATTGAGCTAGCTTTTTGGGGGAGATGGCCCAAGAGACCTTAGTCTGCTGCTTTGGTTCGGCCTGCCAATATAATGAAGCTCAACGATCTAAGATCCGGACACACTAGGTGTGGCGGTCCGGCTAACAGTAAACTCATGAGTCATAGCTGGGCTTTTAGCCTCCAGTTGTTTTCTGTGAGCTGGCATCAAGGAGGCCACTCCGCCACTCCTCCCGGCGGCACACCATGATCGCGTTCGGTGACTTCAGTCACCGAGCTCACCACCTCACTTACCGTCTGCAAGCTCACCCGAGCGCCTAGCGTCACACCGCGTGTCGTTCGTCTCCTTCCTGCTCATGAAACATCACCTGGTTCCCGCCAGTGGTGCCTGCCCGCACCGTGGCCCCGCTGATCGACTTTAGTTCGTGGTCTCTACTCTCGTAGTAGACCTGGGCGTTGGGCCGGCCCGGCACGGAAAGGAAAACGGGCCGGGTCAGGTCAGCACAGGGGAGGTTTTACAGGGCCCGGCTCGGCCTGAAAGCACAACGGGCTGGAGTTGGGCCGAGCCGGACCCGGCCTAGAATCAGCTACAAGCGCTCGGACCCCACAATCAGTAGAATGGATCAATGGACAGTAAAAATGACAATGTGTATTTGGGGAGAATGAAAAATTTTATTGATATTTATATATACAAAGTTACTGCCTTGTTAAAAACCTTACGTCCAGTATAGGGTTCCCCTGTAAGGAAAAGAGTACAGTAACTTTAAACAAGCATACATATCGCCTACTCTATATTTAGATCAGCTAATGCTTGGGCGATTTCGGGATCGTCCAATTGATGTTGTTATCGTTCGTCTGCGTGTTGCCAATCCTTGAGGCATGTGATGGCCTCTTCTGTTTCGGGCATGAGCGACGATCTTCTTTCTTCAATTATTCTTCCGACCATGCTGAATCTCGCCTCAGAAGAAACAGACGACACGAGAACGACCAAGACATCCCGTGTGAAATGGAACAATACGGGAAATATCCGATGGTTGTCCCTCCACCATTCAAGCAATTAGATATTCTCACCTTTGAGGGTAGGATCGGTGGCTGCAAAGTTGTGGGCGAGATAATGATTGAGCTCTGCATTAGGGTTCCACCTTGCACCGGTGGATGACTGAGATGATGAAGAACTGGATTACTTGCCCTTCGGCCTCTTCCATAATTGAGCTGTCACGCTCGCTTTCGATGGTTGCACCGCTTACTGCGACGCATTTGACTCCATCTCACTTGTGCCGTACTTAGTGTAGTACAATTGGAATAATGTAGTACAATTGGAATACTTGAAAGAGTTCATCTTTTACATGGTCAAAAGCGGAGGAGAAATCCATATCGAGAGCCTTTCATATTCCTTCTAGTGCCACTTGTAGTCCATCCAACTTTTTTTGGGGATAAAAAATGGTAGCAAAATAATATAGATGTGATATAGAACTAAAATATTTTAGAAATTTTACCTCCAGCGGTGCAACAATAGGGCCTAAAAGTGCATCATGCCTGTATTTTGCAAATATCTCCACAATTAACCAAATATAATCAATTACCAAGCATGAGGTAGGGTAGTAAACCCCAGAGAGTTCTTTAGTTGCTTCGTAGAAACAGAATAAAAATTCTCGAAAATATGTAACAATGGTCCAATCTGATTCAGTAAGTACAATATCATTTTCTTGTGCATTAGCATTAGCATTGACAAAGACGGTTAAAATATGTTTATACCCTTGTAACTTTTTTAGCATGATATATGTTGAATTCCATTGAACATTCATGTCAAGACCAAATTTCCTTGGGTCCTTATTGTTCGCCCTACAGTACTTTTTAAACCTAGCAACCATTTGGGGGCTACCTGAGACAAATCGAATAGCGGAGCGGATCTTGTTTAGATATACGCCTATTACCTTCATACCATCTTGGAGAACAAGATTGGTTATATGGCACACACATCTTTGGTGCAGAACATACCCTTGTATGTAAGACTGTAGATGGGGGGTGAGATACTCCATTGCAGTCGTGTTCGCGGAAGCATTATCAAGAGTAATGGATAAAACCTTGTTGTCTATCTTAAAATCTCGAATTACTTCTAATATACAGTTTGCAATAGCATGTCCTGTGTGTGCTTCATCCATTGACTTAAACCCTATGATTCTTTTATTTAGGTTGTATTGCTCATCTAAATAGTCAGGTAACAACTTCTCTGGTACTAGGAAGTCCAAATATCTGATGTTAAAGCAAAGGAAAAAGCTAACATGTATGAATTTTTCCTTCAATGTAGCTAGCTCTTTATTATAAATTGCTAGAATATCACATTTAATTGTTCTTCTACTAACATGTTGGTATTGTGGGCAGAACCCACGTTGAATCATTTTTTCAAAATTACGGCTCTCTCCGATCATAATAGGTAAATCTTTCGAAACTATAAATCTAGCAATTTCATCGTGTGCAATTTGGGGTTTATACATCCAAGTAATTACAGTGCCGTCAACTGAAAAATTGAGCTATGTCTGTACACCTCCTCCTTGCGTTTGCCCTAGCTTATACATACATGTTTTGTAGTGCCAGTTCAGATGCCCTGTCCCTATCGTCGAACCTGCAGTTAATTCATGTCCACAATAATTGCATTTCACTAATACTTTCCGTTGGTTGTCGATGATTTCAACCCTTTTCGTTATGTGCTTCTAGCACTCTGCTTTGCTGGTGGTGGGTTTTTGGGTAGTTGATGAGCCACCCTGTGATTCGACGACTGGAGGTGAATTGTTGGTGCCGGCATCCTCGAAGCCTTGCGAGCCGTCCATATGACAGTCCTCCATGCCGTAGTCCCCCATACTTGAGGACAATTACCGAGTGTTGATATTATCATCATCAACAGGATCTTTTTGGGTGTGTTTGGTTGTCTGTACCAAGTGGTACATGTATGAGATGGTTCAAGAAAAAAGTCATCCATGTGTTTGGTTGCTTAAATGGAGCCATCCCATCTTGTTGGACCAAGTGGTATAAATTTGAGGAATATTCTCTCTAGATGTTGAACCATTCCGTTCACCCAAAATAATGGAACCAAATGATACAGGACCATTCCATCCCATTCAACCTCATCCCACGAACCAAACGCACCCTATGTGTGCACCCTAGCCTCCGTGCTAGTTGCTTCATATTTCTACCAGACACGTTGAGAATGAGTGCTACAGATTGGCAGAGGAAATGTTGCTTTGGTTTTGTGATGAAACAATGAAAGTGGAGAGTGATGAATTTATAGACTTAAACATCTGTCAGTTGCCATGTTTGAATATTTTGAAATGGGAGCACTCCACTACCTCCTTTGTCACCGTGCTCGACTGCCCATGCTACCTAACGCGCTTGTCGCAGCCTGCCGCCCACGCCCGCCGCTTCAGCCGCCATGCGCGCCCACTCGCCAGCCAGCAAATTTCACCCCCATGCGCAACGCCACAGCGCTTCGCAAGGCCACCGGCCACTTAACGCTGGCCACGCTGAGCCCGCGTTCGCGCCGCGCTGCCCCACTCACCACTCGCCGACGCGCGCGCGCCTGCCCGCGGGGCCGCTCCGCTCGCCCAATCGGACGCCACCATGTGGAGCGCCCCGTTGTCCCCATGCGGCCTGCCACACGCCCACTCGCCCATACCGCCACATGCCAGGCTGCCCACAAGCCTCTATGCCAGGCCAGCTCGAACCCAGCCCATGTCGTCGGGCCGGGCCGCCCCACGAGCCCCATTCCTAGGCCTGTCCCGGTAGCTCATGCCGTGCCGGCCCGACCCGAGTCCTCTCGGGTCGTGCTCGTGCTTGGGTGCAAATCGCAGAAACCCTAATGAACACAGTGGCAACGCGGCGGCGTAGTCCGAGTCGGAGACGAAAGTGGCCAGCCGCCCACGTGTCCGGATCAACGGCCCAGATCCATTGGCTCGCCCGGATCTGATCCAAACTCAACCAGGCGATGTGGCGCAAACTGGCGCGTCCATCTGGACCGGATCCGACAGCCTCGCGTGCGAAAGCAACGTGGCACGAATCTAGCCGTTGGATCCCAATCCAACGGTGATCGCAAAAGGGTTCGGGTCAGGTCTGGCGCTGTTTAACAGGTCCGATCCGCACGGCTAGACCCGTTAGGGTTTTCTGAAATTCCTTTTTCGTTTTTATTCTTAAAAATAATTCCAGTAATTCAATTAAATCGAGAAAATAGCAAAAAGCTCAGACAAAATTCCAAAAAAATTCTGAAAAATATTTTGAGACATTTTAGACTCAAATAAAATATTTCCAACAAAACTTTATTTGAAATTTTTAAATATTTAAATAACTCAAGAAAGAAATCCAAATAAATTTTAGAAAATTCCAAAAATTCAAACAACTCAATAATTTGAATAAAAACAAAATTTGGGGTGTTACACCATCCTAATTCATCTCGAGCTCGTCGTGACATGCCCGTCGGCCTCATTCATCCCACAACTGCGGTGATGCCACACCACTTCCGTTGTCGCCAACCGCCATGCCTCCCACACTGGTTTCCTCCCTCCCTCTAAGGTCTGGGGTCCGATAAACTTGAACCCTAATTAGTGAACCTATGCTTAACCCGGTGGCAACGGAGAGGACAATGACGGCCATGACCGGAGATCGAATCGTGAATGCAAGATGGACATGTTAGCAAATTTGTTTCGCTTATAGTGAACACATGGGATGTAGACAAATTAGCATTATCCTCTTACTAGTAGGGTTGCAACGAAATTACAAAAGAAAGTGATATATATCATCAGAGGGAGTCTGTAGGATCGATGTATATGAATATAGCAGTCAGAGGGGTGGTGAATGATTGTGCGAAAGCTAAAACCAAATTCTTGATCTATTAAAACTTCACCCCAAAACGGAACCAAATAACTGCCTTGTATTCGACAAAAATAGATTAACAGAGGTTCAGTAAAAAACGAATTCCCGGAGATCCAACCATCAAATCGATCTGAAATTTGGACACAAGAAACTAGATTCCAATACGAATCGAACCCAAAAAGAATCATATTGATCAGACTTACGGATCAAAAGTTATTAATCTCGCAAGTTTGATGTGACAGAAGATGACGAGAATAGATCTAACTAGAATTGTAGCTCGCCGAGAGATTTAAAAAACTTGATCTTTATTTCTCCTTTTGATCTGGTTACAGCACTCCAAACAAAAGAGTACAACCCTAAAACTCGCCCAAAACTTGATGCATAAACAGGAGGCGCCTCCCCCTATTTATACAGAGCAAATACATAGAGTCCTGAATACAATTCCTACTCCTACTCCACTTGGCCTAACCTGCCTGAGTACAACTCTTGCACGCGTATGGCAACCCTACCATACTCACATGACTAACCCTTTGCACGTGCATGGCCACCTGCCACACTCAGGTGACTAACCATTATTCATGTGCACCATTCTCTAGCCCGAACGTCCCGCATGACATCCTTGACCACCAAGACCTCGATTCCTCCAGAACCTAGTCCCGAACCTCAGTTCCTCCATGAACCTAATTCCGGTCCCGTCATTGACCACGTTCGCCCTCGAGCAACACCTACACATGTCTGAAATCATGCGCTGAAAAATTGGCTTAGAATTGAATTTGCAAATATGTTTGTTCATGTGTTTTGTCAATTTGACAAGAAGCAGTAAGTTTCGCTTTTGCGCCGGACCAAGATCTCAAGAAACAGTAAGTTTCCCATCTACGACGGACAAACTTTGTTGGTCTGTCGTGGACATGCTTTTGAACTCATTGAGCCAAACTCAATTTTCCTCAAAAACCAGTAAGTTGTGCATGTACGACGGACAAAGTTTTTGGGTCCGTCGTGAACGTGTTTTCGCCAGAATGATTTCTTCTTGGAACCGAAACTTTCACTTATACAACAGACCAATTTTGTGCATCCGTTGTGAATGGTTTTGAGTGATTTTTCATGTGTACGCCGGACCATATTTCCTTGTCCGTCGTGAATGCGTTTTCTTTGAATTAGGGTTTTGAGCAGAATTGAAATAATTTGAATTTGAGATTATGAAATTTGTGATGATTTCATGATGCTTCTTTTGAAGTGGACTTTATGCAATGCTCATGTGAGTAGTTGCATGGATTGACATTGAGTCAAGTCGTGGACTTGTGCTCGGATTTGTTTTGTGGTTTGTTCATGTGCAGGTATTGCTCGAAGACGAATGTGGTCGATGACGGGACCGGAACTAGGTTCATGGAGGAACTGAGGTTCGGGACTAGGTTCAGGGAGGAACTGGGGTCTTGGTGGTCAAGGATGTCATGCGGGACGTTCGGGCTAAGAGAATGGTGCACATGAAGAATGGTTAGTCACGTGAGAATGGCAGGAGGTCATTCGCGTGCAAAGTGTTAGTCACGTGAGTATGGCAGGTGGCCATACGCGTGCAAAGTGTTAGTCACGTGAGTATGGTAGGGTTGCCATACGCGTGCAAGAGTTGTACTCGGCCAGGTTGGGCCAAGTAGAGTTGTGTTGGATACGGATTCCTTCTAGGGAATAGGAATCGTATTAAGAACTTCTTGTGGGTTGGTGCTTTAAATAGGTGGGCGGTCTCCTGTTGAAAGGCACCAAGTAGAGCTGAGTGCATCAAGCTTTGAGCTTGGTTTTAGGGTTTGTACTCTTTTGATGAGAGTATTTTAGACAAGAAATAAAGATCAATTCTTCCAAGATTTTTGCGTGCTACAGTAACCACGTCGCTACAGTGTTTTCTGTTTTGGTTCTTGTTTGCATGTTTGTTCTAATTCTAGATTGGTTTTTGATCGTTGAGTTTCATCTTGATTTGATCCATCAAAAACCGTTCTAGGGTATTGATTTAGAGTTTCTCAAAGTCTAGTTGATTAATCTTTTGAAGATCTTGTTTAATCTTGAAGTTTTGATTAGATTGATTCTCGTCAAGCTCTGAAATAGCAAGCTTGTGAAGCTTATGACTTTTGATCCATAAGTCCGATCGAGCTGATTCTTTTTGGGTTCGGTTCGTACTGGAATCTAGCTTCTTGTGTCCAAATTTCAGATCGATCCGACGGTTGGATCTCCAGGAATTCGCGTTTTACCGAACCTCTGTCATTCTGTTTTTGTCGAAAACGAGGCAATTATTTGGTTCTGTTTTGGGGTGAACTTTTAATAGGTCAAGAATTTGGTTTTAGCTTCCGCACAATCATTCACCCCCTCGATTGCTATATTCGTATACTTCGATCCTACAAGTGGTATCGAGCAAGGTTTCTCTAATCTATCTTAGCAGGTGATTAGATCAATGGATCGTTATTCGACAAAACCATGTGTGTTCGATGGTGTTGATTTTCAGTTTTGGAAGGCCAAGATGGAGGCGTTCATCCAAGCACAGTGGCTTCACAATTTGGGAGAAGGTCTACAAGCCATATGAAGTCCCGCAAACGACAACGCCAACGACACCAATCGCACACATGTTGAAGCAAATAGCAAGGCGCGCAACTTGATCATCCAAGGCTTGGGACGCAGCGACTTTGATCGTGTGGTTCATCTTCGATCCAAGATATGAGGTATGGAAATCTCTTTGTGATTACCATGAGGGTTCTAACTTGTCAAAGAGGTTCGCCAAGATATTTACAAAAAGAATACATGCGTTTTGAGATGAAACCTAGTGAATCTGTAGATGACTTCTTTGCACGTTTCAATAAAATTCTTAGCAATCTACGTCTTTGTTGGAGTTAGCTACACCGATGCTGAAAATGCTCGACAATTGCTTAGTGCTTTGGACATGTCGGTGTGGGAGATGAAAGTAACATCTATACAAGAATCTACTACCATGAGCACACTCACATTAGATGTTCTTTACTCTAAGTTGAAAACTCATGAGTTGGATGTTCTTGCCAGGAAGGGTAACATTAAATCAATTGCTTTGATCTCTAACCCTAACATGTCAAATGCAAATTCTTCTTCTAGCTTTGCCTTGTCTTCCATATCTTCTTTAACAGATGAGCAACTTGAAGAGTTTCCTGAAGAAGATCTGGCACTACTCTCTTCTCGCTTTAACAAAGCTTTGCGAGAATGTGAGAATGAGAAAGAGAGGTGGTCCTCCAAGATGCTATGAGTGTGGTGACCTCAACCATATTCGCACAAATTGTCCTAAGCTTGCAGGAAAAACATCAAAGGAGGAGAAGGACAACGCATGAAGGAATGAGAAGAAAAGGTTCTCGTCAAATGATAGGAAGAAGAAGAGCTTCATCAACCGCAAGGTGGTTCACTGAGTTCTTTCCGCTCTTGAACAAGTCAATTTGAGCGATGTGGACTCGGAGAGCAGCGAAGATGATGCAACTCCAAGCAAGCATGATTTGATAGGATTATGTCTCATGGCAAGCAGCAAGGATAGCTTCATCGAGGGGCGACCACGACAGCGACTTCAATGAGGTAGATCCTCTTATGATGAATTAGCTATTGTTGCTCGTCTTGGAAAATTGCTTGACAAACGTGATAAGAAAATTAAGAAACATGATTTCATTATTGAATCATTGAATGCTGAAATTGCTAGACTTAAGACTTTGATTCCTAGTGATGATAGTTGCAAATCATGTGACTTAATTTACAATGAGCTCACCTTGCTTAGGAAAGAACATGCTCTTTTGTTGCATCTAAATGAGAAAATGAGAAACATGTTGTACATGCTAGCTGTTCCAGCGATGATTTGCATAGTTCAACTTCTTGTTCTAAATGCTCAACTCTTGAATTAAAATTGAAAGATGCAAATGCTAGGGTTTCTCAATTAATCGATAATTTGCTTTCACATGAAATTCTCTCATGCTCAACTTGTCGCATAAGCAAAAGGAAAAGTAGATGTTCCTTGCAATAATTGTTTAACTCTTGCTAAGAAAGTTGATTACTTGCAAAATTCTTTGAAACGTTTCACTAATGGCAAGAAGAAGTTGAACATGATTTTGGATCAATCTAAGGTTAGCACAAACAAGAGAGGTTTAGGTTTTGATCCTTATGCCACATATGAAACTAAACCTCGTGACCGTTGTTCAGGCTCCTTGCAAAATTGAGTTATCTAATGAGCCTAAGAAAATTGCTTTTCAATCTGTGGTTTTTATCTTCTACTATGATGAATGCAAAATGTGCTTTTCTTGTTAAAGCTAAACATCATGTCAAGTACACTTGCACTCATTGTGGTAGATATGGACACTTAGTAGATTTTTGCTTTAGACTAGCCAAACAAAGAAAAGAAGGAAAGAAGCGAGGCTAGGTCAAAATTCAGCAAAGCACATTTTTATGCGCCTAGAGTGATGAAAACACCTTCTGTTCCTACAAACATGGGAAAAGGCAAATCTGATTTTGTGCATAAAAATTATCGTGGTTGTACCTATCTTGTTGTGCGTCGTGTGTCTCAAGATCGGATTCCCAAAAATCTCATTCCTAACCCCAGTACTGAGGCCTCGACATGTTTTGCTATGTAGGCTTCTCGCGCAAGGAAGGAGAACATATGGCTAGTGGATTCCGGATGCTCACGCCACATGTCCGGTGATAAGAATTGGTTCTCCTCCCTCACTCGTGCATCTCGTGCTGAAAGTGTTACTTTTGGAGATGCTTCTTCCTCTTCTGTTGTGGCAAAAGGTACAATAAAGGACAGCTTCTACATCTTGATACAGTTGGACCATCTCGAGTTCAATCCTTTGGAGGCAAACGGCACTAGTCCAAGTGATGCAGGTACAGGCGCATACATTCAGGGGGAGAAAATATTTGAAGATAATGATGATGTTGAAGATGATGTCTTGACTCTTCCTAATGCACAACAAGCTGTAGCACCCTTGGCACCTACTACTACATCACCTACAGCTAACCATCCTCAAGCTACAACATCATCTGTACATGCTGAAAATGAAGAAGGAGAAGGAGAAGTCTCAAAAGCCAATGCTCCCTTGCACATTCAAAAAATGCATCCATCTGAACAAATGATTGGAGACCTAAATGAGAGAGTCACTCGATCCAGGTTTATTCATTCTGACACTCATGCTCATTCTGCTTTAGTTGCCTCTTTTGAACCCAAAGATATATCTCATGCATTATCTCGATTTAATCTTGGATCAATGCCATGCATGAAGAATTAGAGAATTTTGAACGAAATAAAGTTTGGAAACTTGTCTCACCACCTCCTGATTTTAATGTTATTGGAACTAGATGGGTTTTCAAAACTAAACAAAGTGAGGATGGTGTTGTTGTTAGAAACAAGGCTAGATTGGTTGCTCAAGGTTACACTCAAATTGAAGGCTTAGATTTTGATGAAACCTTTGCTCATGTTGCTAGAATTGAAGCCATTAGAATCCTTTTAGCTTTTGCTGTATCCAAAGGTTTCAAATTGTATCAAATGGATGTGAAAAGTGCTTTTCTTAATGGCTACATAAATGAGGAGGTTTATGTCAAGCAACCACCTGGTTTTGAAAATCCAAAGTTTCCAAATCATGTGTTCAAACTATCAAAAGCTTTGTATGGTTTGAAACAAGCCCCTAGAGCATGGTATGATAGGCTAAAAACCTTTTACTTGAAAAAGGCTTTTAATGGGAAAGGTTGACAAAACTCTTTTTACTCAAGCAAGGCAATGATCAACTATTCGCTCAGATTTATGTTGATGATATTATCTTTGGTGGTTCATCTCATGTTTTAGTGTCTGAAGTTTTCGAAACAATGAGGATGGAGTTTGAGATGAGTATGATGGGTGAGTTGACATACTTTTTGGGATTTCAAATCAAGCAAACGAAGGATGGTACTTTTGTACATCAAAGCAAATACACGAAAGACTTGCTACATCGCTTTGGAATGGAAAACGACAAGCCGATCATGACACCCATGGAGAGCACTTGCGCACTTGACCCGATGAAGATGGTGAGCAGGTTGATCAAAAGGAATATAGAAGCATGATAGGTTCACTTTTGTACCTCAACGCATCAAGGCCGGATATACAATTTCTTTGTATGCTTGTGTGCTCGTTTTCAAGCTTCCCCACGTGCTTCACATCGACAAGCTGTCAAAAGGATTTTCAGGTATCTTCATGGAACTCAAGATTTTGGCATTTGGCTTTCGCTTCCTCATGCATTAGTTTGAGATCTTTTTCGATGCTGATTTTGGAGGATGTAGAATTGATAGGAAAAGCACTTCGGTTCATGTCACTTCTTGGGAAATTCTCTCATTGCATGGTCATCTAGAAAGCAATCTTACATTTGCATAATCAATCTTGAATCTGAATATGTGGCTGCTTTGCTAGTTGTTGTTCTCAAATTCTTTGGATAGTAGCTACACTTAAAGATTATGGGGTTATTTTGGATAGTGTTCCTCTTACGTGTGATAACACTAGTGCAATTTGCATTGCTAAGAACCCTGTGCAACATTCAAGAACAAAACATATTGACATCAGATTTCACTTTCTTAGAGATCATGTTGAAAAAGGCAACATTGTGCTTCATCATGTGGATACTGAACATCAATTGGCAGACATTTTCACAAAACCTTTGTCTTCTTCTCGTTTTGCTTTTATTCGGGGAGAACTTGGAATTGTTCATCCAATGGGATTGTTTTGAGGGGGAGTTTCTTTGCCAAGTTCTTTCACTTGATGAGCCCACTTTATCATATTTCTTTATATGTTATGTAATTGAGCTAATATATGATAATCTAATTGTCTCACTTGAACTAAAAATGATATTGCGGAATTCCCTGATCTGATTGCCTATAGCTAAATACTCTGTGATATCTTACTCTTCTAGGCTTGATATTGAATCCTCTTGACAAATTTGGGCAATGAAGCAAGTGTGGTTTCAACTTTACTCTTTCATAAGACCATTTAATCATTTTTGCATGTTTATAATCAAAGAAAAAGAAAAAAGAAAAGGGAATAAAAAAAAGGGGTGTTAAAAGCAAAAGCTTCAAGTTGTATGCTTTAGGCATGCTTTCCTTAAAAAATAAGATGTATGGTTCAAGCATGCCATTCCCTCAAAGATAAGATGTATGCTACAAGCATGCCACTCCTAGAAAATAAAAGAAGTATGCTTCAAGCATGCCACATGCGATTTATTGTTTAAAGATTAAATTGGTCTACTAGATTGGAGTTGAAACTACTTGCTCGCCCTAAGTTGTTAGTTGTTTCAATTTTTTAAAGCCTTGCTTTTTCTGCTAAGATCTTGCTTAGTACTTGGCTATAGTTGACTAAATTGAGGTTGAGATGCATGTCATTCCCTAACTTGTTAAAATCACTTCAAGATCATGTATTTTGCATATTATGTGATATATAAGGTTATATGATCGAATGAGCTCATCTTTTCCTATCTTGGCACTCCCTTGTTTCTCCTTGTGAAATCTTTGCTACAGGAAAAATTTTGAACCTGTTCTCTCTTTTACTCTTGATGAATCCATTGTCAAAGGGGGAGAAATTTGGAAATCATTGAAGAGTTTAAGGAAAAAGTGGGAGAAGAAAAGGAGGAATTCTGTGTTTTCTTTTTGGTCCTTGATCATTTGGATTTCAAAATCTTTTGTAAAGTGAATGCCAAATGTTCAATTCTAAGTGGTGTTGCCAATGTTTTCATCAAGGGGGAGATTGTGAAATCATGTGCTGAAAAATTGGCTTAGAATTGAATTTGCAAATATGTTTGTTCATGTGTTTTGTCAATTTGACAAGAAGCAGTAAGTTTCGCTTTTGCGCCGGACCAAGATCTCAAGAAACAGTAAGTTTCCCATCTACGACGGACAAACTTTGTTGGTCTGTCGTGGACATGCTTTTGAACTCATTGAGCCAAACTCAATTTTCCTCAAAAACCAGTAAGTTGTGCATGTACGACGGACAAAGTTTTTGGGTCCGTCGTGAACGTGTTTTCGCCAGAATGATTTCTTCTTGGAACCGAAACTTTCACTTATACAACGGACCGATTTTGTCTGTCCGTTGTGAATGGTTTTTGAGTGATTTTTCATGTGTACACCGGACCATATTTCCTTGTCCGTCGTGAATGCGTTTCTTTGAATTAGGGTTTTGAGCAGAATTGAAATAATTTGAATTTGAGATTATGAAATTTGTGATGATTTCATGATGCTTCTTTTGAAGTGGACTTTATGCAATGCTCATGTGAGTAGTTGCATGGATTGACATTGAGTCAAGTCGTGGACTTGTGCGCGGATGTGTTTTGTGGTTTGTTCATGTGCGGTATTGCTCGAAGACGAATGTGGTCGATGACGGACCGGAACTAGGTTCATGGAGGAACCGAGGTTCGGGACTAGGTTCAGGAGGAACCGAGGTCTTGGTGGTCAAGGATGTCATGCGGGACGTTCGGGCTAAGAGAATGGTGCACATGAAGAATGGTTAGTCACGTGAGAATGGCGAGGAGGTCATTCGCGTGCAAAGTGTTAGTCACGTGAGTATGGCGGTGGCCATACGGCGTGCAAAGTGTTAGTCACGTGAGTATGGTAGGGTTGCCATACGGCGTGCAAGAGTTGTACTCGGCCAGGTTGGGCCAAGTAGAGTTGTGTTGGATACGGATTCCTTCTAGGAATAGGAATCGTATTCGTAACTCCTTGTGGGTTGGTGCTTTAAATAGGTGGGGGTCTCTGTTGAAAGGCACCAAGTAGAGCTGAGCGCATCAAGCTTGGAGCTTGGTTTTAGGGTTTGTACTCTTTTGATGAGAGTATTTTGACAAGAAATAAAGATCAATTCTTCCAAGATTTTTGCGTGCTCTGAGAACCACGTCGCTCTGTTGTTTTCTGTTTTGGTTCTTATTTGCATGTTTGTTCTAATTCTAGATTGGTTTTTGATCGTTGGGTTTCATCTTGATTTGATCCATCAAAAACCGTTCTAGGGTATTGATTTAGAGTTTCTCAAAGTCTAGTTGATTAATCTTTTGAAGATCTTGTTTAATCTTGAAGTTTTGATTAGATTGATTCTCGTCAAGCTCTGAAACAGCAAGCTTGCGAAGCTTATAACTTTTGATCCGTAAGTCCGATCGAGCTGATTCTTTTTGGGTTCGGTTCGTACTGGAATCTAGTTTCTTGTGTCCAAATTTTAGATCGATCCGACGGTTGGATCTCCAGGAATTCGCGTTTTACCGAACCTCTGTCATTCTGTTTTTGTCGAAAACGAGGCAATTATTTGGTTATGTTTTGGGGTGAACTTTTAATAGGTCAAGAATTTGGTTTTAGCTTCCGCACAATCATTCACCCCCCCTCTGATTGCTATATTCGTATACTTCGATCCTACAACATGAACAAATCACAAAACGATTCCGAGTACAAGTCCGCGACTTAACTCAACATTAGTCCATGCTAATACTCACACGAGCATTGCATAAATTCAAAACATGCATTATAAAATTCAAACAAATTTCATAACCACAGATCAGTCACCAAACAATTTTCAAAATCACAAAAATCAACCTCGAGCAAAAAACTATTCACATCGGACCAAACTTTAGTCCGGCGCACACAGAGCAAAAACCCTAGAAAAATCTATTCACGCCGGACCAAACTTTAGTCCGGCACAACTCACGATGGACCAAACTTTTGGTCCGGCGTACATGCGAAAGTCTCGGTTGAATGTAGAAGTTGATCCAGCGAAAAACACGTTCACGATGGACTAAAGGAAATTAGTCCGGCGTACATGTGAAATCAAACCTCAAAATGCCGTTTACGACGGACCAAAGAAATTGGTCCGGCGTACGTGCAAAACTTACTGTTTTTGAAAGATTTGGTCGGCACAAAATCATCCATACCACGTTCACGGCGGACCAAAGAATTTGGTCCGGCGTACACGTGGAAACACAACGCAAAATCTTATTCACCACAGACCAAAGAAATTGGTCCGGCATCAACAGCAAAAAGCGATCCGGCGCAAAAGACGTTCACGGCGGACCAAAGATCTTGGTCCGGCGCAAACACAAAAAACGGTCCGGCACCAATGGAAAACATACTGTTTTCTGAAACTTTGGTCCGGCGCTAAAAGAACCACATGCACATGTACAAAACACATTCTGCAAATCCAATACTAAGCCAATTTTTCAGCACATGATTTCACAGAGTCTAAACTCCCTTCGGTGATAAAAACACATATTTTGGGCATTGACAATCCTAAAACTCAACTTTGACCACTAATTTTTAATATAATATATTTATAAAACCTAATAAATTATAATATTACGAAAGTATTAAAACAAAAAAAATCCGACCAAACAATTGGGCGGCGGCCAGAGTAGGAGCGATACTTAGTGCCATGCCGACTAGCTACCACTTTAGTTCCCTCATTCCCTGCCTGGCCCCTACCTATCCAGCCCACATCTCCAAGACTCCAACTCCAGGTCATGGCGGCGGCAGCTAATGGCCATGGCCCCTAATGGCCTGACTGATACTTAGTGCCATGCATGTGCTTTGTTACTTTTGTATACTTCTATGAATAGTGTGCAACTTCTATGGATGATGTACAACAGTACAGGTGCAATTATGAGATGTGACTCAGTGTATTACTATAAACTTTATGGTTTTAACGATCTTGATCTCTCAATGTCCTATACAATTTATGTTGGTTTCCTATCGACAATATTCGTTGTAGCCCATCACTCCATTTGTATTTAGTGTTTACGCGTATTATTTTAAAAAAAATCCGTTCCGATGATTATCCGAACTTATTTTATCTGTATTCGTTCGAATATTATTCATATCCGTATCTGGCACTATCCGTGTCCGAATCTGATCCGATAAAATTATATGAATCAAATACAATATAAATGGTTTTCAATCCATATCCGATCCGTTTCACCCCTAGTGAGGGGTACTTGCCCTTGGGGGCTGGGGCACTTAAGCGGGGCTTAGACTATCTCCAAGGGAATCCCGTCCGGGGCGTCTTCCCCTCGTGATGGGAAAAGGAAGCGGACGGGAGCGAGGACGTAGCTCCAACGGCATCTCCTCCCGCTGCCTGGTCCGACGGGATAAGAGAGAGAATCCCGATCGATGGGGATTCTCTCTCCGTTCCCTTCCGCTGGACGAGCCCCTGGCGGAGGCTTCGCGAGTCGGAAGGAGGCGGTGAGGCGGCGAAGGCGGCAATGACAGCAGCGACGTCAAGGGCCGGCGACAGGCGAAGCAGACACCGGCGGTGGGTGCTGAAGAGGGAGGAGCTGGGCGTCTTCACCGCCGTGTACGGAGGAGACAACCGCGTGGACAGGAGGTATGCTCCCCCAACTCTTCCCCTGATTTCTGGCGGATTTTGTTGATGAATGTCCGATGGTGTCCGTTTTTTGGAGTGCATGATGTAGATTTGATGGTATAGGGTTTAGCCTAATTTTTCCCCATTATATTTCGGATCTTTGGTCGATTTGGGGGTGGATTAAAGGGGTCGATTTGGGGGTGAATATATTTCCGCATCGCCGAGGACCTCTTCCTTGACGATCCGAGCACTGGATCCAATGGCAACCCTACCAACAGGCCACTCTGTTTCCTCGCGTCGCCCTGATCTGGGGTTTGAGACTGGGTCCAATTGCGAGTAGTTATGGACATGCGCATCCGATTGTGATTTAATCCGTGTGTCGAATTGTGCAGATCGAGTTCTGCAAGAGTTTTACTTCTCTGAACTTCTCTGTGATTAGATCTCATGTGGTGTCTGGGCACTATCAAATTGTTAGCATGTACTATGTGTCTGCTGTTTGAAGCAATTGAACAGCATCTCTGATTTACGATACTTCTATCAGTTTCTGCGCCAATTGAGGTGGTGACTGGCACATAATTTGTTTAGTATAACCTGGTGATTCTTCTATTGGAACAGGTGCCTGTTTAGTATAATACATGTTTAGTATAGGAGTGCAGCCCATTAACCTTTGCACGAATGTGCTTACCTGCAGTTATTTTGATTGTTCTGGAAAGTAAAATTGCATTGATAAAATTATGACATTGTGAAAGTGCATCTAGGCCCCTCATTTTATTTTGGTGATTAATGATGACACAATTAATGTGATCTAATGCTTCAACTAAGATTAATGCAGTTATCGAGATCACATCAAGCTCGGAATAAGATTGGACCGTCCTAAGCGCATCAAATTTCGAGAAAACGGCATCAAGACGAAGACTTGTAATTTTTATATTGCTTTGAGTCTTAAGGATAGCCGTACTATTAAGAGGATGCGACGGAAAATCAATTTTAGGATGTGCATGTGCTCAACATCAAAATTTGCATTCAAACTAGCACTCAAACACTTGCATTTTCCAAAAACTGGAATTCTTACCGAGCCCCTAAACTCGGAGAGTCCGGACATTCAGTCCGGAGTGTCCGGATTCAATCCGGAGTATCCGGACATTTTGTCCGGAGTCTCCGGGTTGGACCTCTCGGCCACTTTGGGTTCCAGGTGTCCGGAGTATCCGGACATTTTATCCGGAGTCTCCGGACATTTTGTCCGGAGTCTCCGGACAACCCGGAGTCTCCGGGTTGTTTGTCCGGACACTCCGGTCTGTACAAAAACGAGAGTAACGGCTAGTTTTTGAACTGACTATTTAAAGCCCCCACTCTCTCCCAACGGCTAGGTACTGGATTGAGCTCATTCATTGCAGTATTCAAGCCACTCCTAACCTCTTCCAAGCATTCAATAGAGCTCATACTTCCTCCCACCATTAGATTTGGTTGTTGATCCTTTTTGGTGAGGAGAGGAAGAAGTA
Source organism: Rhipidocladum racemiflorum (assembly GCA_036346355.1). Taxonomy (NCBI): domain Eukaryota; kingdom Viridiplantae; phylum Streptophyta; class Magnoliopsida; order Poales; family Poaceae; genus Rhipidocladum; species Rhipidocladum racemiflorum. The sequence continues at coordinate 14,708,936 of CM070573.1, read as the reverse complement.
AAGTGCTAGGTGCATTCATTTCTAGTTGTTGAGCACTAGTTCATCCTCCAAGCGATTCTTCGTGGCGTTATTGCTCTTGGAGGTTGAAGGTCTCCTAGACGGCTAGGAGTCACCGGGAGCTACCAACGCGTGTGGTGAGCCCCGGTCGTTTGTGAAGGCGAGTCTCGCCTCCGAAAGGAAAGAGACAAGAAGTGAAGCCGGCGAGTGCATTTGTGCAACACCGGGAGGAAAGCGGGTTGAAAGAGACCCCGGCTCAAGTGTGACCGAGCCACCTCAACGAAGACGTAGGGTTCCCTTCAAGAACCCGAACTTCGGTGAAAATTCGTGTCCCTCTTATTCTCTTTTACTTCCTAGTCTTGCTTGTTTGGATTTGAATTTGTAAAGTTGGATCTAGCTCTTTGCTTAGCTTTAATTCAAATCCTTACTAGCAATTGTTCTAGGTTGTTCTAGCTATCTATTTCTAGTGGTTTATTGTGCTTGCTAGAGTAGTCTTAATTGCGCTCCTGAGCCAGCTAACCCGGAGAGTCCGGACACAAGACCGGACACTCCGGACAAGCCAGAGTATCCGGACCAAAACCTGGAGACTCCGGGTTGACTTGCTCGGCCTGTTTTAATTCCGCTGCGATTTTTTAATCCGCCTATTCACCCCCCCTCTAGGCGACATCGTTGGTCCTTTCAATTGGTATCAGAGCCAAATCTCCTTTATTTTTGGCTTAACCGCTTGGAGAAACAAAGATGTCGGACATAGAGAAAGTTACCGAAACCTATGCCCAAGACAAGGCCACGGGTTCCGGTATAGGGGTTGCAATTCCTTTAGATTATTCCTCTTTTGGAGTCTCAAACTCCTCATCTTATGTTTCCGTCTCGTCTGGTCGAGCGCCTCATTTCGATGGCACTCGCTATGCGGCATGGAAACACAAGATGAAGATGCATTTGAGATCACTTCACCCTTGCATTTGGAAGATTGTTGAAACAGATTTCAAGCCCGCAAACCCCAACAATCTCACCTCCGAGGAAGACAAAGCTTAACACTTCAACGACTTGGCCGTCAATGCCTTGTTCAATGCTTTGAGCGACTCCGAGTTCTACCGGGTCGATGGCCTTGACAATGACAAGGATATATGGGAAAGATTGATGGTATCTCATGAAGGTGTATCAAGTGTTCGTGAATCCAAGATCGAGCTTATCATTGGAGAACTAAGCCGATTCACTTTGGAAGAAGGAGAGTGCTACACCAAGATGTTTGATCGCTTGATGGTTCTAGTAAATCAAGCTAAAGGACTTGGAAGCACCGAGCTCATCGACAAAGCAATTGTCAAGATCATCCTTTGAGTGATCACCCCCACCAACCGCAACCTTGTGCAACTCATCCGCGACCGGCCAAACTTCGACACTCTCACTCCTCATGATGTGATTGGCCGGTTGATGACGGATGAGATGATGGTCAAGGAAGCGGAGGTGGTGGAGGAGCTCAAGTCTGGCAAGAAGAAGGGCATCGCCTTGAAGGCCGTCAAGGTGGCACAAGAAGCCAAAGAGATCTCAAGCGATGAAGAAGAGTCGAGCGGCCCCTTGACAAATGAAGATATGGCCTTGCTCGTAAGAAGATTCAACAAGTTCTTAAAGAAGAAGGGCTACAAGCCGGGAAGTCACTCCAAGGGCTTTGGCAACAAATCAAGAGGGCGGCACTCTTCAAAAAAGTGCTATGAGTGTGGGGAACCCGGTCATTTCATTGCCGAGTGTCCTCACAAAGAAAAGAAGGAAGACAAGCCCTTCAAGAAGGACAAGTTCAAGAAGAAAGACAAGGACAAGAGCAAGAGGTACAAGGGCAAGGGTCATGCTTACATCGGCAAGGAGTGGAACTCCGACTCCGACTCCGAGTCTGAATCCGACTCCGACAATGAAGGAGGACTTGCCACCGTCGCCATTGCTACACCACCGACAAAGTCAAAGGGTCTCTTTGACAACCTAAGCGACGGCGAAGGAGATGCTCCAATTTGCCTTATGGCAAAGGGGCACAAGGTATCATCTAAGAGCCCCATTCCCTCTATTGTTGATTATGGCTTAGATGATTGTGATAGTGATAACGATGAAGTAGCATTTAAGTCTATGAATGACTTTGATATTGAAAAACTAGACTTGCTACTTAAAGACATTGAAAAATTGGAGGAAGTAGTAGTACAAAAGGAGGCTACTCTTGAAGCTCAAGAGGATCTCCTTATATTTGAAAAGAAAAAGAATCTTGAGCTAGAGAAGAGCCTAGCTTTTGAGAGAAAGAAAAACGAGGACTTAGTCAAAAACTCAAATTTGACTAAGAATGAAATAGTTAGTCTTGAGATCACCAATGCTTCACTCGTAGAGCAACTTGCTCAAGCAATGGATGCTTGCAAGTCTCTTGAAGTGAAGCTTGTTGATCTCTCGAATAATGCTTCCTCCTCAATTAACAACTCCAATGTTTCAATGCCTTCAAGTAGCAACGGATGCGCTAGATGTTATAATATTGATGTTGCTACTTGTGCTACTAACCGTGAGACTTTGAAAGTCTTGGCTCATGAGAATGAGAAGCTAAAGGGGATGCTTGAAGATGGACTTCAAAAGTCCTACAAGGCTAGCAAAGGTTTAGAGGAGTATCTCGGTAAGCGCCAAGGTAATCCTAAGAAGCATGGGCTTGGATATGTTCCGCCTAAGGGCAAAAAGAGCAACATCGTGGTTGCTCCTTTAAGCAAGCTGATTCATTTTGTAAAAGGCGAAGGAACATCCAAGCACAAGGCTCACTCCGAGTTCTTTGCTTCATATGTTCTTAAGAAAACTAACCTTGGTCGTGTAGTTGCATGTTATATTGGGCGTAAGCCAAAGAATGCTCCTATTGTTCGCTCCATTTGGGTCTCAAAATCTCTAGTTGCTAATGTGCGTGGACCTAACCAAGTTTGGGTACCAAAGAGCAAAAACTAAATATGTTTTTGTAGGCCTATATCTCCGGTGGAACGAGTTGGATTTTGGATAGCGGTTGCACGCATCATATGACCGGAGAAAAGGCAATGTTCTCCCACTTGGATGAAAATGGATCAAATAGTGAAAGCATTGTCTTTGGAGACAATGGAAAGGGAGAAGTAATTGGTTTGGGTAAAATCTCTATCTCAAATGATTTTCACTTAAGTAATGTTTTACTTGTTGATTCATTAAGCTACGATTTGTTGTCCGTTGCACAATTGTGTGAAGCGGGTTACAATTGTTTGTTTAATGAAAAGGGTGTGGAAGTCGTTAAGAGGATTGATGGTTCAATAGCTTTCAAAGGACGTTTGAAGGGTAAGCTCTATCTCGTAGACTTCAATACGGATAGACTTAATCTTGAAACGTGCTTAATGGCTAAATCTAGCATGGGTTGGCTATGGCATCGCCGACTAGCCCATGTCGGTATGAGGAACCTTCACAAACTCGTTAAAGGCAACCACATTCTTGGACTAACAAATGTTGTCTTTGAGAAGGATAGAGTGTGTAGCGCTTGTCAAGCGGGCAAGCAAGTTGGTGCCTCCCATCCCGCCAAGAATGTGATGACAACCTCAAGACCATTGGAAATGCTCCACATGGACTTATTCGATCCCGTAACTTACATAAGCATCGGGGGAAGTAAGTATGGTTTGGTTATTGTTGATGACTTTTCTCGATTCACTTGGGTGTTTTTCTTGCATGACAAGGGAGAAGTCCAAGTGACGTTAAAGAAATTCATGAGAAGAGCTCAAAATGAATTTGAAGTGAAGATCAAGAGAATTCGAAGCGACAATGGTACCGAGTTCAAGAATATTGGCGTAGAGGAGTTTCTCGATGAAGAAGGAATCAAGCACGAATTCTCGGCTCCCTATTCTCCTCAACAAAATGGGGTAGCTGAGAGGAAGAATCGAACCCTCATCGAGATGGCGTGGACGATGCTTGACGAGTACAAGGTTTCCGATAGCTTTTGGGCGGAAGCCATCAATACCGCATGCCACAGCTCCAACCGCCTCTACCTCCACAAGATCTTGAAGAAAACGGCGTACGAGTTGCTCACCGGGAAGAAACCAAATGTCTCCTACTTTCGAGTCTTTGGGAGTAAATGCTATATCCTTAACAAAAAGGCTAAGTCTTCTAAATTCGCTCCTAAAGTAGATGAAGGTTTCTTACTTGGTTATGGAACTAATGCTTATGCGTACCGAGTTTTCAACAATACCACCGGTGTCGTTGAAATCTCGCGTGACGTAACTTTTGATGAGACTAACGGTTCTCAAGTAGAACAAGTTGATCGTGTTGTGATTGATAGGGAAGAACCTCCTTGTGAAGCTATCAAGAAAATGGCTATTGGGGAGGTAAGACCTCAAAATCTGGAATCTCACCCGAGCACCCCAACCCGGAGTCTCCGGTCTGAAACCCGGAGTGTCCGGATTGGTCCGAAGTCTCCGGGTCAAATACCGGAGTCTCCGGATGGGTCAGGCTCAGGTGATGTTCCCACCTCGTCCAAGCAAGCTCAAGATGGTTCCAATGCCACCCAAGACGATGAAGGCCCTATTCAAGCTTTGGATTCAACCGTTCCTCACCCAAGAGTTCATCAAAGCATTCAAAGGGATCATCCAGTTGACAACATTCTCGGAGACATTCACAAGGGAGTATCTACTAGATCTCGAGTTGCAAATTTTTGTGAATTTTACTCGTTTGTGTCTTCTCTTGAGCCTCTTAAGGTAGAAGAAGCACTTGATGATCCGGATTGGGTGATGGCCATGCAAGAGGAGCTCAACAATTTCAAGAGAAATCAAGTTTGGGAGCTTGTTCAAAGACCAAATCAAAACGTGATCGGCACAAAATGGGTCTTCCGGAACAAGCAAGATGAGAATGGAATAGTGACAAGGAACAAAGCTCGTTTGGTTGCTCAAGGGTACACTCAAATCGAAGGTTTGGATTTCGGTGAAACATATGCTCCAGTAGCTAGGCTTGAATCCATTAGAATATTACTTGCCTTTGCTACTCACCATGATTTCAAGCTTTATCAAATGGACGTGAAGAGCGCTTTCTTGAATGGACCACTCTCCGAGATGGTCTACGTCGAACAACCACCCGGCTTTGAAGATCCAAAACACCCGGACCACGTCTATTACCTACACAAAGCCCTTTATGGACTTAAACAAGCACCAATGGCTTGGTTCGAATGTTTAAGAGATTTCCTTCTCGGATAAGGTTTTATAGTCGGAAAGGCTGACCCTACTCTCTTTACTAAACATATTGATAATGATTTATTTGTATGCCAAATATATGTCGATGACATCATATTTGGATCTACTAATGAGCATTTGTGTAAAGAGTTTAGCAAGATTATGACAAAAAGGTTCGAGATGTCCATGATGGGAGAAATGAAGTTCTTCCTCGGCTTTCAAGTTAAACAACTCAAGGAAGGAACCTTCATCTGTCAAACCAAGTACATCAAGGACATGCTCAAGAAGTTCGGAATGGAGGACGCCAAGCCTATAAAGACACCTATGCAAGCCAACGGGCATCTAGACCTCGACAAAGAAGGTAAACCGGTCATCCAAAAGGTATATCGTTCGATGATCGGTTCTCTCCTTTATCTTTGTGCATCTAGGCCCGATATCATGCTTAGCGTTTGTATGTGTGCACGTTTTCAAGCCGCTCCAAAAGAGTGCCACATGGTGGCCGTTAAGAGAATCTTGAGATATTTAGTGCACACTCCTCATTTCGGACTTTGGTATCCGAAAGGATCTTCCTTTGAGCTAGTTGGCTATTCCGATGCGGATTATGCCGGTTGTAAAGTGGATAGGAAGAGTACCTCGGGGACTTGCCAATTCTTGGGTAGGTCTCTAGTCTCGTGGTCTTCCAAGAAATAAAACTCCGTAGCCTTATCCACTGCCGAAGCCGAATACATAGCTGCTGGGAGTTGTTGTGCCCAACTACTTTGGATGAGACAAACCTTGAGTGATTATGGCCTAAACTACAAAAGTGTTCCACTATTGTGTGACAATGAGAGTGCCATAAAAATTGCCAACAATCCCGTTCAACACTCCCGTACAAAACACATAGATATTCGCCATCATTTCCTAAGAGATCACGCAACCAAAGGCGAAATTGATATCCAACATGTGAATACAAATGATCAATTAGCCGATATTTTCACCAAGCCCCTTGACGAGAAAAGGTTCTGTGAATTGAGAAGTGGTCTAAATATTCTAGATTCTCGTAACGTGGCTTGATAAGTGCTCATATATTGGTTGGTGAATGAAAAATGAATTTCAAAAACTTATTCATCTTTTTCTCTGAATTTATTCTGTGTTTTTAGCTTTTGATCCTGCGATCTTGTCAATTGCTATGTGACCATAGTCTGATTGATTGTTTGTTCACTGGTCATGTATCAAGTTGACATCTTAGGGTCTCGTTCTCTCTCTCGTTCCGCCAAATTCCTTGTTTCATCGTGCGTTTTCCCTTACTCCTAACCGAGCTGGGGAACCCGGAGTATCCGGTTTTCCATCTGGACTCTCCGGGTTAGCCCGGAGTCTCCGGACTGTTAGTCCGGAGTGTCCGGGTTGGGCCGGAGTATCCGGACTGGTGTCCAGAGTCTCCGGGTTGGGGCGGTCGGTTAAACCCCAAAATCCCGCGCGGTTTCTTTTCTTTCCTATTCCCACCGTGCGCCTCTCCCTCTCCCGTGATCCTCTCGTGGCTAGGGCTTGCTCTTTCATTCCTCTCCTTCTCCAAGGGCTTGTGGACTCTTCCTCTCCCTCGGTTTGGAGATCTAGGTAAGGAACTCGTGCCCTAATCTCATTCCTTCCGGGTTTGGTTCATTTCTCGTGGTTCTTAGGGCCTCTCCTCGTGCTTCTTCTCTTCTAGGGTGTGGCTTGAGTCCTTGTGGCCCTCAAGATCGGAGAATCACCCTCCCTCACTCACCCGTGTTCTTTGTTTCAAATCTCTTGAGGTGAGTTCAAATCCGTGCCCTAATTCCGCGAAATTTCCTTGCTAGATTGTGCCCTATTCATTTCTTGAATATCCTAGTGGCAATCTAGATTCATTTCATGCAGTTTTTGCGGATTAGATTCCCAATTTTTGGGGCCGCCCGTGCGCATGTTCTGGCGGATCCGGAGTATCCGGACTGTTGGTCCGGAGTCTCCGGGTTAGTCCGGAGTATCCGGACATTTTGTCCGGAGTCTCCGGGTTAATCCGGAGTATCCGGACGATATGTCCGGACTCTCTGGGTTGAGTGCTTCGGCCAGAATGTGTTTTTCTTTGCAGTTCTAGTCGCCTCGCGGCTAATCTTTTTCCCTCGCTCTGTCTGGTCAGATGGATCCTTCTCAGGGGTCTTCAGCTGGTGGTGGTGGTGATCTTCCTAGGGACTCTCCGTCTCCGGACAGTCCTTCCAGTTCTCCGTCTGCTCGTCCGGCGCCCAAGAGGCCGCGTCATGCCGTGGCAAAGCAGCCCACCTCCAGGGGAAGAGGTGCGCTGAGGTTTGGGACCTCATCTGGTCCACAGACTTCTGTTCAGCCATCTTCCCAGCCTCCAGCTCAGCAGCAGCAGCCACAGCCCCAGGCTCAGTCCTCCGCTCAGCCTCAGCCTGATCCAGATGAACATCCTGCAGACACTCATGCCAGGCTGAGAGATCAGAAGAGGAAAGAATTCCGTGCTTCAGGTCACTTCATTGGCCCCTTGGCCAAAGCCAAGCCTGTGTGGAGGTACCCCATGTCAGTTAACCCCATGAGAGTGATTGACTACAGGACGGGTTCTGGCAAGGGGAAGGCTATAGTAGAGCAAAGAAAGAAAGATCCGCTCAGCTTTCATCAGGATGAGTATGTGGACCGCCGGTTCTGGAACCGGTTTCAGTCAGACTTCTATGAGACGGTCCTCTACCCACTTGAGCACCCAGTGGTCAGGATGAAGACCATCGACTGGGAGTATATGGCAGCAGCTGAGCATCCAGTTTTCACTCAGATTCTTGAGATCTGTGAGCTGCATGAGGTCAAGGACATCATGTCCTTCAAGTGTGATTGGAACAATGAGACAGTCATGCAGTTCTATGCCACCCTGTACTCTGACAAGACTGAGGATGCCATCTGGTGGATGACTGATAGGGTTTGGTACAAGGCCAACAAGAAGAGATTTGCAAGAGTCCTCAGCCTTCGGTACAATGACAATCCGAAGCTTGATGAGAAGAAGGTTCTGACTCCTGAGCAGATTGAGTCACTGTACGACACTTCGAGGAGTTTCACAGTGGGGACCATCAAGGGTCTGAAGGATGTTCCTGCTGTACTCAACAGGATGCTGAGGGTCACTCTTTGGCCCAAGGAGGGAGATGCATCTGCCATTAGTTCCTATGGTAGGAACCTGCTTTTCCACCTCGTTGAGCGCTCTCACCCATTTGACATTGTTGATTTCATCTGGGAGACGATGAGGCAGAATGCGCAGAGCAACATGGCCAGCTGCAGTTACGCTCCTTTTGTGATGGCTTTGATCACTTCTGTCAGTGGTTTGAAGTTTGTCAGGGACGAGGAGCACCTTTCTTACAAGGTTCGTCCTCCGACTGCTCCAGCTGTTCCTGCTGCCCCTGGACCTGCTGCTCCTAGGACTCGACGCAGTCGCGCCTCGGGTTCTACTTCTGCTCCTGCTCCTGCTGTGCCTCCAGTCACCCCTTCTGAGCAGTCTGAGGTTTCGAGTAGCGTGCTTCAGAGGATGTTGAAGCATGTCTTCTGTCTGTGCCGCGACATCTCCACCAGGCAGAAGGTGATGAGCAGGCAGATAAAGAAGAATGGTCAGGACATTCGCAGCATCCGCCGCCACAATGGCGAGGCAGTCTCTCCCAGCGACTCCTCCGGGTCTTCCGAGGAGAGTAGCGATGCCACTTCCGCAGATCAGCTTTTTGGCATCACCTCTTCTGCTGCTCCTCCTCCTCCTGTAGATGATCCTGACAGCGAGTATTCAGCGTCCGACGACGAAGGCGACGACGAGTGATCTCCCGTGTCCTCCATTCCTTTTGGTGTCTTGATGCCAAAGGGGGAGTGATATCTTTAGAGTCGTTTCCTTAGTTGTCCCTTGTGTTTGCTGTCGCGTGTGGTGCGTGTGGTCTGAACCTCTTGTGTTGCTTTTTATTATTATTGCTTATCATGCTGTCGTAAACTCTGTTATTTGTTCTCTATCCATGTAATGACTTTATTGTTTATCTTATGCATGGATTGCTTTCAGTTAATTGTGATGTATTCTCTGATGCAAATGTTTGAGGGGGAGCTCTCGGTTATTTCTCGTTAAATATGTGCATTTGATTCCACTCAATACTTCTAATGCACACATTTAGGGGGAGCTCTACCTTTTATTTGAATTGCTAAAGTCAATTTCATATCCTTTTATTTGCTGTTAATTGTGTTGTCATCAATTCACCAAAAAGGGGGAGATTGAAAGTGCATCTAGGCCCCTCATTTTATTTTGGTGATTAATGATGACACAATTAATGTGATCTAATGCTTCAACTAAGATTAATGCAGTTATCGAGATCACATCAAGCTCGGAATAAGATTGGACCGTCCTAAGCGCGTCAAATTTCGAGAAAACGGCATCAAGACGAAGACTTGTAATTTTTATATTGCTTTGAGTCTTAAGGATAGCCGTACTATTAAGAGGATGCGACGGAAAATCAATTTTAGGATGTGCATGTGCTCAACACCAAAATTTGCATTCAAACTAGCACTCAAACACTTGCATTTTCCAAAAACTGGAATTCTTACCGAGCCCCTAAACTCGGAGAGTCCGGACTGAAGGATCGTTATTTTTTATCCAGTTGATTTTGATGATGAGTATTTGAAAAAGTTTTGAAACCAGTTTGATATTTCGACAAGATTTATTTTTTGGTTTCTTTATTTAAAAAGATCTGAAATCAGTTTGATTATTTGAAAAGCTTTTTGATTTTTGCAAAGGTTTTTGTTCGTGTTTTGAAATCGTGTTCTTAGAATATTTAATGCAATGCACTCCTGTGAGTGGTTGCATGGTTTAATGTGAGTCAAGTCGCGGACTTGTGCTCGGAATCGTTTTGTGGTTTGTTCATGTGCAGGTATTGCTCGAGGGCGAATGTGGTCGATGACGGATCGGAACTAGGTTCATGGAGGAACTGAGGTTCGGGACTAGGTTCAGGGGGAACTGAGGTCTTGGTGGTCAAGGATGTCATGCGGGACGTTCGGGCTAAGAGAATGGTGCACATGAAGAATGGTTAGTCACGTGAGAATGGCATGAGGTCATTCGCGTGCAAAGTGTTAGTCACGTGAGTATGGTAGGGTTGCCATACGCGTGCAAGAGTTGTACTCGGCCAGGTTGGGCCAAGTGGAGTTGTGTTGAATACATGCTCTTTCTAGGATTAGGAGTGGGAATCCTTTTAGGATTAGGAATCCTTCTAGGATTAGGACTCCTTCTAGGATTAGGTGTGTTTGCCTTCTTTAAATAGAGGGGTTGCCTCCTGTTGAAGGCAATCAAGCCTTGAGCAAGCTTTAGGGTTGTACTCTTTTATTTGGAGTATTTTAGACAAAAGAAAGGAAAAATAAAGATCAAGTTCATCAAATCTTTCGTCGAGCTACAATTCTAGTTAGATTTATTCTCGCCATCTTCTGGAACAGTAAGCTTGCGAAGGTCATAACTTTTGATCCGTAAGTCCGATTGAGCTGATTCTTTTTGGGTTTGATTCGTATTGGAATCTAGTTTCTTGTGTCCAAATTTCAGATCGATCGGACGGTTGGATCTCCAGGAATTCGCGTTTTACCAAACCTCTATCATTCTGTTTTTTTCGAAAACGAGGCAATTATTTGGTTCTATTTTGGGGTAAACTTTTAATAGATCAAGAATTTGGTTTTAGCTTCCGCACAATCATTCACCCCCCCCTCTGATTGCTATATTCGGTCCTACACGGACATTCAGTCCGGAGTGTCCGGATTCAATCCGGAGTATCCGGACATTTTGTCCGAAGTCTCCGGGTTGGACCCCTCGGCCACTTTGGGTTCCAGGTGTCCGGAGTATCCGGACATTTTGTCCGGAGTCTCCGGACAACCCGGAGTCTCCGGGTTGTTTGTCCGGACACTCCGGTCTGTACAAAAACGAGAGTAACGGCTAGTTTTTGAACTGACTATTTAAAGCCCCCACTCTCTCCCAACGGCTAGGTACTGGATTGAGCTCATTCATTGCAGTATTCAAGCCACTCCTAACCTCTTCCAAGCATTCAATAGAGCTCATACTTCCTCCCACCATTAGATTTGGTTGTTGATCCTTTTTGGTGAGGAGAGGAAGAAGTAAAGTGCTAGGTGCATTCATTTCTAGTTGTTGAGCACTAGTTCATCCTCCAAGCGATTCTTCGTGGCGTTATTGCTCTTGGAGGTTGAAGGTCTCCTAGACGGCTAGGAGTCACCGGGAGCTACCAACGCGTGTGATGAGCCCCGGTCGTTTTTGAAGGCGAGTCTCGCCTCCGAAAGGAAAGAGACAAGAAGTGAAGCCGGCGAGTGCATTTGTGCAACACCGGGAGGAAAGCGGGTTGAAAGAGACCCCGGCTCAAGTGTGACCGAGCCACCTCAACGAAGACATAGGGTTCCCTTCAAGAACCCGAACTTCGGTGAAAATTCGTGTCCCTCTTATTCTCTTTTACTTCCTAGTCTTGCTTGTTTGGATTTGAATTTGTAAAGTTGGATCTAGCTCTTTGCTTAGCTTTAATTCAAATCCTTACTAGCAATTGTTCTAAGTTGTTCTAGCTATCTATTTCTAGTGGTTTATCGTGCTTGCTAGAGTAGTCTTAATTGCGCTCCCGAGCCAGCTAACCCGGAGAGTCCGGACACAAGACCGGACACTCCGGACAAGCCGGAGTATCCGGACCAAAACCCGGAGACTACGGGTTGACCTGCTCGGCCTGTTTTAATTCCGCTGCGATTTTTTAATCCGCCTATTCACCCCCCCCCTCTAGGCGACATCGTTGGTCCTTTCACATTGGTGATGTAGATTGTAGTACTATCCAGTTTACTTGCATCACACCAATCTGTTGATTGGAGCTTATAGGATAGGCAATGCTTTGTTAGCTTTTCTCTTTTGTGAATGCAATTGGAGAAGCTCCTCTGAATTGTTTGCCGAGAGATTCGCAGGAATAGAGTTTGGTGTAAATGCATGGGGATATATAATGTAAAGATTGCTACCTACAAAATAATGTTAAAACTGAAAATTGTTTTTCGTTATCCTTCTGGGCAAGGAACTAAATATGAATATCCTTCTTGCATAAATTTTTTTCTTATCGGAGAACATGCAGCCACACTATTGTTAGTCTAAACTATGATGGTGGTTTCCTAGTTCTTGCCTGTTTGAAATACCCATCTGATTGCCTTCGTTCCAGTCGACCTGGCTGAACACAATTGCCCTGAAGGCAGAAATTTATTACCATTCGGTCATATCTACTTCTTTGCAGATTTATGCCATATTTCCCTGTTTCTATTTGTAGCCTTCCTCACTTTGTACTGTCCTTGTTGGTTACTAGGAAAATGAGCGCGGCGGCACGCCGCGCACGCGAACGGGGAAAAATTGCGCCGTTATTTTGGAGAAAAACGGAGCACGAAAACTTTTTTTCGGGAAAAACAAGGAGAAACGAACCACGAAAGCATTTTTTTGGGGGGGAAACGAAAAAGTTTTTTTTTGAAGGGAAAACGTAGAACGAAAACATTTTTTCCCGTGGAAAACGAGGAAAAACGGGTTTCGAAAACATTCTTCATGGAAAAACGACGGACGAAAAACAAATTCCCAATTCGTTTTTCGAAAAACGGGGGACGAAAACATTTTTCGTATGCTCCGGAGGAAAAACGGATCACGAAAACATTTTTCGCGGGCAAAGCGGAGAAAGAAAACGATTTTCCATTTTTTTTGGAGAAACGGTCAACGAAAATATTTTCCGCACACTCCGGGGGAAAAACGGACCATAAAAAATTTTTTTTTTAGGGAAAACGGGCAACGAAAATATTTTTCCTATGCTCCAGAGAAAAAACGGACCACAAAAATATTTTTTCCGGGCAAAACGGGGAAAGGACCTGAACGTAAAGCGCGGGGACCTATTTGTTATGATTTTGGACCTATCCGCTATTTTGAAAAACTATAAAAGGGTTTGTTCGCGTTTGGTATTTAACAGTAGGTTTTTTTTTGCAAAACGACGAACGAGGGACCTAAACGCGAACCGGGAAAAAAAATTCCCCTCTCACAGAAAATCGCGAAGGACCCCTACGAAAATTGAAAGGACCTATCCGTAATTCTAAGAACTCGAGGGGTTTTTTCGCAAAACGAGGAGAGAGAGGGGGCGCCACGTGGGGCGGTCCTCCGCCCGGGAAACCTTCCGGCTATAATAGGCTTAAGATTACTCATTCCAGTGATTGTTGGTTACATGGGATGGCTGTCAGCAATAACAAAAATTGCGGGAAGTATTTCCAAAGACATATAGTGATCGGTATGCAGTAGGTGATAGAAATGGGTTAGTCCGAGCACATAGATACTGATGAACCATATATTGATGTTACAAGCTTTGGCGGTTGGCGGTTATAGTATATTCTTATAATAATGATGAAGAGATGGGAAGGGAATAGGGAAGGGATGCTGTTGGAGAGATAGTCTGGAAAAGGAATGAAATTTAGGAAGGGATTTCCTTCAGGGAATGGAAACCGCTGGAGATAGTCTTACACTGGGGAGCAGTTCTGCGTGCCTTCGCCTCTCTCGTACTCGTAGCAGTCGCGGCAGACGGGAAGGCGCACTCGTTGCACACGCCATCGGGGTCAGCTCCACGTCGTCGCCGCAAATCTGGCACACCTGCACGTTTTGCTGGCAGAGCGGCTTTGGCTGCAACCAAAAAATTAAATGAAAGCATGCATGAAACCAACCAAAATCAGCACCGCACACTACAAGAATCACACGCCGTGGCGACGTAACGCTCGTCGAGAAAATGTAGAGATCTCAGAAATGGAGCTTGTAACTGCTAGCATGGTTGCACAAATTTAGAGGAAAAAAATCGTATTTAGTACATGTTTGAACTCATAATTTCAAAACGATACAACTTTTTGGCGTATTTACGAAAAACACCCTTGGCCGGTTCCTGGTAACCCATACATGCATGACCGATTTTTGGGGACCCATCCATGGGCATGGCCGGTTTTTGGGGCACCATCCAAGGCCATGGCCGGTTTTTGGGGTTCCATTGATGCTTGGCCGGTTCCTGGTGTCCCATACATGGCCATGACCGGTTCCTGGTGTCCCATACAAGCACTATATTGGAATACTGGAATACAAGGACAAATTGTCACTATACTGGAATACGAGGACTATACATATTGGGAAAAAATCGTATTTGATATAATTTGTAACTCGTATTTACAAGATGATACAACAGTTTGACGTATTTACGAAAAAGTTACTCATCTCCGGTGGAACCGGTATACCAGAGATGCATCTCCGGTATACCATCGATATATTTTTAAATATTTAAATTAGATACATGAAAATTATATATGTAGACTTGTCTCGAGAAGAACTTTCATAATATTATAATTTTAAAAGTTTAACCATCACTGTAATTAAAACATCAATTTTTTGAAGGCCGGAAGAAGTAGTAGTCTACTTACTTGGCTGCAGCCATGAACATACATGCATCAAGAAGATCAACATGCAGGGAGAGTGTCTAGTGCCAATATTTGCCAAGTGATAGCTTATTCAATTGGAGCCATGCTCATATCAATGCATCGTGCTTAATTTATACATTACTACCATGCTCATTACTGGCCTTCACACTGAAGGATGCATTGGATACGAATCGTCGGGGGCTTGGCTGGTGCATGGTGGGCCGCTGACGCCTTGGAGATGCATCTCTGGTATACCGGGAACCGGAGATGAGTGATTTTTTCGTAAATACATCAAACTATTGTATCATCTTGTAAATACGAGTTACAAGTTGTATCAAATACGATTTTTTCCTACAATTTGTCACTGTACTGGAATACAAGCACTATACTGGATTATTTTTTTCAGGTCGAATACAAGCACTATGTTGGAATACTATGCAAATTGTGACTCACTTATAGAAATCTGAAAACATAATCGTTTATTTACAGAAACCGCAGTCATATCAGACTTTTGCAAATTCATTTGCTCTTCCCCGAAACATGAAATACCGTCTAACATGTATATCTCATGGAAACCTTTCCTTGCACGTAATACGAACTCGCGCAATACCGCTAATTATCATATTCACGGTCGAACCGTGACGACGAAGGGTTTTCGGCCGCCCGTAAAAAGTAATATCCGAAGCTATTTCTTGCGTCGGACGGAGCGGGTGTGCTCATCGATATATAGACTACCATATCGAGAAGAAATATCTCATGGAAACCTTTCCTTGCACGTAACACGAACTCACGCAATTCCCCTAATTATCATAGTTGCGGCCGAACCGTGACGACGAAGGGTTTTCGGCCGCCCGTAAAAAGTAATATCCGAAGCTATTTCTTGGGTCGGACGGAGCGGACGTGCTCATCGATATATGGACTACCATATCCAGAAGGAATATCTCATGGAAACCTTTCCTTGCACGTAATACGAACTCGCGCAATACCGCTAATTATCATATTCACGGCCGAACCGTGACGACGAAGGGTTTTCGGCCGCCCGTAAAAAGTAATATCCGAAGCTATTTCTTGGGTCGGACGGAGCGGGTGTGCTCATCAATATATGGACTACCATATCCAGAAGGAATATCTCATGGAAACCTTTCCTTGCACGTAATACGAACTCGCGCAATACCCGTAATTATCATAGTTACGGCCGAACCATGACGACCAAGGGTTTTCGGCCGCCCGTAAAAAGTCATATCCGAAGCTATTTTTTGGGTCGGACGGAGCGGACGTGCTCATTGATATATGGACTACCATATATGGAAGAAATATATCATGGGCACCTATCCTTGCTTGTAATACGGACTCGCGCAATACCCCTAATTATCATATTCACGGCCGAACCGTGATGACGAAGGGTTTTCGGCCGCCCGTAAAAAGTAATGTCCGAATCTATTTTTTGGGTCGGAGGGAGAGGACGTGCTCATCGATATATGGACTACCATATCCAGAAGGAATATATCATGGACACCTTTCCTTGCATGTAATACGAACTCGCGCAATACCCCTAATTATCATAGCGGCGGCCGAACCATGATGACGAAGGGTTTTCGGCCGCTCGTGAAAAATAATGTAGGAAAAAATCGTATTTGATACAACTTGTAACTCGTATTTACAAGATGATACAATAGTTTGATGTATTTATGAAAAAATCACTTATCTCCGGTTCCCGGTATACCAGAGATGCATCTCCGGTATACCGGGAACCAGCCAAGGCGTCAGCGGCCCACCATGCACCAGCCAAGCCCCCGACGATTCGTATCCAATGCATCCTTCAGTGTGAAGGCCGGTAATGAGCATGGTAGTAATGTATAAATTAAGCACGATGCATTGATATGAGCATGGCTCCAATTGAATAAGCTATCACTTGGCAAATACTGGCACTAGTCACTCTCCCTGCATGTTGATCTTCTTGATGCATGTATGTGCATGGCTGCAGCCAAGTAAGTAGACTACTACTTCTTCCGGCCTTCAAAAAATTGATGTTTTAATTACAGTGATGGTTAAACTTTTAAAATTATAATATTATGAAAGTTCTTCTCGAGACAAGTCTACATATATAATTTTCATGTATCTAATTTAAATATTTAAAAATATATCGATGGTATACCGGAGATGCATCTCTGGTATACCGGGAACCGGAGATGAGTGATTTTTTCGTAAATACGTCAAACTGTTGTATCATCTTGTAAATACGAGTTACAAATTATATCAAATACGATTTTTTCCCAATATGTATAGTCCTCGTATTCCAGTATAGTGACAATTTGTCCTTGTATTCCAGTATTCCAATATAGTGCTTGTATGGGACACCAGGAACCGGCCATGGCCATGTATGGGACACCAGGAACCGGCCAAGCATCAATGGAACCCCAAAAACCGGCCATGGCCTTGGATGGTGCCCCAAAAACCGGCCATGCCCTTGGATGGGTCCCCAAAAACCGGTCATGCATGTATGGGTTACCAGGAACCGGCCAAGGGTGTGTTTTTCGTAAATACGCCAAAAAGTTGTATCGTTTTGAAATTATGAGTTCAAACATGTACTAAATACGATTTTTTCCCAAATTTAGACAGTTCTCACATGAAAGCACGTACTATGTAACATCAGGCGAGAATTCATGTGACAAATAAACAGCATGCATGGCTCCTACAGTGCATTTAGGAATTTATGTGCCGAAAACGTAGAAAGAGTTTGCAATAAGCCTAGGCTTGTAGTACACAATAATCATGGTCCCTGCGTTCACAACAATGCCATGTTGTAGCAAGAACACCAAGATGCGCATACTGTGGCCTGATAATATTGAAGATGGAACATCGGTTTGTTGCCTCATTGCATGCCTAACTCCAACGTGTAATTCCCCATTCTCACTTATGTGCACATCAGATGAGGGAGTATCCATTACGTGACACAGGGGAAAGGAGTTAAAAGCGTACAACACAAATTCTTCATTGTGTCAAAGTATCAGACCTGAGAAAGATGAAGGCGTCCCTAGCAACGAGTCGTTTGTCACTGACAAATACATTCCAGACGCTCTTCAGAGGGTGCCTTCGTGGCTGACCTGAAGTCGAGCAAATAGGTACTTGAGATGGATTCGAACAGAAATAAGCAACCTAATTATAGCCTAGCTACAATTAAAATTGGGCAAAATAACTTAATTTATTCGCACACACTCTTAAATCAAAGGCACTAAAACATGATAATTACTTGTCCTAGGAAACTAAAGCATGAAAGCTGCATCAATATTAATCGACAAAGCTATAGTTATGTATGCATGCATCGTCAAATGCATGCTCATGCCAATAAACAAAAATTTATAAGCTGTTGAAAACACAAGTTGGTCTCTCTAGTTAAGCCAACAAGGTAAACTGAGATATACGTATGGTACTGGAAAGTGCATTGAAAACCAATTTAAGGTCAAGTAAAGGGGTTATTCACACACGCAAGAACTGTTTTTCACTGTACAATCTGAATCAAGCAAAGGCCAATATAAGCTCACCTAGTCACTTTGTTCCCTGGTCATGGATACTTATGTTAGTGACCAAAGAGCAATAAGAACCATGACGTATTATGGAAATAATCAAATCACAAAGAAATTGCTTAGTGCTCACATCTGAAGATGTGATGAAAGCGCCATCCCACGCCGCGCGGATCTTTGGCCACCAACTCTGATGTTATAGGTAGGCAGACGGCCGGCTCATATCCTAACCAAGAATCTAAAGCAAAGATAATCGTTGCAACTCAAGCAACATCTAGCGCGCGTGCCGCGTTGGATGGGAGTGGAGACTGGAGAGACTTCCACCCATTTATGTGTGCTTTGTAAGTTTTATGCCTCCTAACTGCCGAGTTGTATCGTAATCACGTTGTCGCTAGTCCAGGACTAGGAGTTTAATGGAACTAGCTACAATCCCGCGCCTTGCTACGGACAACCCCTCAATTTTACGAGAGAAAAAAATTCAAAAAAAAAGTATTGTAGCTATGGAACTGTACACTACTACAGACTGGTACATCGCTATCGCTTCATCTGTGTCGGTTCCAAACTTTTGACTAAAAAACCGATTGTGATACGTGTATGTAATCTGTAAATTTTGGCAACGGATTATCACAATCGGTTCTGAGCTAGAACCGATTGTGATAAGGAGCACCTTATGCAACAATTTTCTATTCACTCTTTAGTGAGACTAGTTACATGCCCGTGCGTTGCTACGAAAAACAAAATTAATTACGAAAAATAAAGATTACAAAATAAAAAAATTATTTCACAAGATCAAACATCTATCTTTCTCGATTACAAGTGCGTTAGATTCTCTTCGAATACAATCTTTGATGTTAACGGTGAATAACAAAGCAACAAGAGCACACAGAAAACGATCATGAATCTTCTCAATCTCATTGTCAGAGAGATTCCAAGCATTGAACAATACCCACTAAATACCATCTTTGATGTTAGTAGTGGATAACAAAGCCGCAAGAGCACACAGAAAACGATCATAAATCTTCTCAATCTCATTGTCGAGAGAGATTCCAAGCATTGAACAATACCATCGAATATCCGCATGCACAAGGGCAGCTTTATTTCTCCCGATTGCAAAAGTTTATATGGTTTCTCCAGATTACAACATACTTAGAGATGATATTCTTAGTATACGCCTCTTAAGATCTTAAAATAAACAGCTACATTGTAACACGACTTGAATATGATTTCAATCAAAACCTTGTCTATGATGTGAGTACTTCAGAGACAATGTTTTTTGTGAGGTTTCCATTAGTATTTTTAGACTTTCGACTCTTTATCCTTCTCCTTGTCGACGGCAAGTATCTTGATATTGCTTCTAGCGTGGCTCTAGATAGCGCAACATACAATTGCCCATGAGAGAAAACCGGTTCAGGAGGTAGACACCACATTCGGATGGTCTGCCTTGTGCCTTGTTGATTGTCATTCTTGGTAAAACTGAGCCTCGATAGGGACCCGCTCTCTGAATCTAAATGGGAACATCTCGTCCATCGAGGGACATAGAGGTATTCGAGGTAGAAACACCCTCTTCCCACAGTCTTTGGCCAAAGCACAATCTCAGGCATCTATAGTATTCTTTGGAATGCCCGGACTACAAGTCTCGTCCTCATTGCATAGTCCATTTGCGAGGGTCAATGTTCCTGCATATCAGGAGATTAATCTTGACTTGAGTATATGCGGAGGTAGACCGTTAGGGTCGTGGTGTTTAGGAATTCAGTGAGGGTAGTAGCTATGGGGATCATCCTTCGCAGATCAAGCTATGGTACACCATCTCTCACCACGAAACATGTCAATCATCTTCGTATTGATCCTATCAATGGACTCGTTTAAGTCGGAGGATGGCTCGAGATGTGATATAGTTGGCATCCGATAGGTTGTCATTCAGCATAGAAATACACTCAGATGAGTTTATCGATGTCTTTGCCATTTCTGTAAATGGAATACAGATCTGCCGGGAAGCCGTGACGCAGCCATCCTCATTAGTCTCCCTCGATACCATTCCCGATCCGCAATAGGAACTCTGCACTCAGGATCACCGGCCCTCATGTTACGTAGATCTGAGCCTTGGTGCGCATGCAATCCCATAGGTATGACCTCCAACGCGTCGCGTCAATTATTTCCCGGCCTCGCCCTTTACGAACAGGTAGAACCCTGCCGGAAGTCCCCACCAAACACGATCGTTTTCCGAACGGCAGTCACGAGGGCCCATGATGTCCCGCATACTCGTCCCAGTGGCCTCCATAGCTGTCAGCCTCGGGCCATGGTGGCTTCATCCTATATTATCAATGACGCTCAGAAGAAGCTTAGCGGTCCCACTTTGCTTTGTGAAGCTACATACCGCCCCATTTGTAACGTTGAGTGGGATCTTAAACCTCGAGTCGCATTTGTCCCTACCTCCAGCAGATGGATGCGGCTACGCCCGACGCCGCTGCTGCCACTTGCTATCTTGCCATCACCGGATCTTCGCGAGCAAAGCTTTATATAGGAATGTCTTTCCGGTGCCTCCGGCCATCTACGAAGAAGACTCTCCATTGCCACCGCCAACCGCAGATAATATATCGACGTCTCCGCCATTTGCTCGGGGGTTGAGGGAGGACGATAGGGATATATGATCATCGTCGACTGGATTGTTGACTCGTGATATCTCTCGACATCTATATCAAAGGCATTATGTCGTGAGACTCATCTATAACAGGAAGAGGAAATGATGTTATGTCCTTCCCCATCGATCGCAAAGATATTTCGATGTCCAATAGCACCATCTGGCCCAACCGTCTGCTTGGCATGCATAGGAACGGCGTAGTCATCGACATTCCTCGAGATGCCTTTCCCATAGCCCACACACGCTGCTTGGCTCATGAACACCAGTATAGTTGCAAATAGCCTCCCGAGCGATGATGGCATCCGAATAGCTCAGCCTTTCACTAAGGCACTCTCTAGGGTGTTGTCGGCCTCGATTAGTCCCTATTCTCGGCTTCACTAAGAACGGGTAGACTACACCATTCACCGCCCTAAGTTTTTCAAAGGAGGTGGCACCAGTGCGTGGTTTGGAGAACCCTTAGATAGTAACGCCCCTCGTTTCGACAGCCGACACGGTCTGCCAACTTGTGTTCGTTCTACCTCTTCTTCCACTCGCTCACCTCGTTGCCAAATAAATGCCGCTGAAAATTCCCAGATAAGATCCCTCGAGCCTCCTCGCATGTTCGGTTCATGTTGAAATACTCTGTCAACATGGTCTTCTCGGACGCCACTGGGCAACAACATCATGAAGATCTTGACCGCAGCAACGAGACCATGTGCATGTTCGTAGATGTAGCTGCATTTGCAACACTCCGGGGGAGATCTTGCCAAGGTCAAGTCAGAGATCCTCCATAGAGCTTCCGTGGGGTAACCCACCTAGCGCCCCTAAACCGATTGATCTCCGCTAATATTTCCGTTGCTATCGGGTTCATTGAGAGCTACGTATACGCAGTCCGTGACCTTTGTAAATATACTTGAATAGGTATTTTACAGCTTTTATGCTTGAGCAAACCTCCACATTTATATGGCGATTGTACTTCCTCGTAAGGTAAGGGTTGTATGGCACTACCCACCTATTGTCAAGCCGTCGCCGAACCTTTGCATGGCTGCCATTATCCCTTCTCCGTGATAAGGGATACGCATCATTGCCTTGTGTTGTAGATGCATTGAAATGACGGGTGGGTAGTAGTTTCTTGCATCTACCCTCCCGCATGCACACATTCTTCTGGATTTAGGACTCGCATGGGCCATGCATCATATGCTTAATGACCATCTCGTACAACTCGATACTTGTTCCGTCAGGAGCTCGGAGATGAGACAATCAAACTGCCCGGACAAGTGAGCTTGTACCCTCCCTTCATGATAAGAAGGAAGTGAACATGCTAAGACCCTCTTCCGAACTCGATGACGTACACATAAGCAACTATTGTGCCAAGGATATGCCTCTTGAATAGTTGTTCCTTGATGCTCTCAAGCTTGGCTCTGAATACCCGAACGATGAGATCAGGTCATCCTGTGGGGTCTGTCCTAGGCTCTGGCTCATTATCTCTTCCCAATTAGGGCTGTAAGTCATAGTTAAGAAGATGTTCTTGGCCTCCGTAATTACGCACCAAGGCCATAGCATCCAGGTACCTTCGTTTGCATATCTCTATCACCCCCCAATGAATGAAGCCGGGAGCACGATCCTTTTGCTCACGGGCTTGCATGCACGACTCTCTCCGCACTCTATGCTATCAACCAAGCCCGATACAGACGGCCAGATCTCCTTTGGTGGTGCCTGATGTAGTCGACCTTGTACTCTCCACCTTGATGTACATGTCAACCACGCATCTTTGCAATAGGCGCTGTCGTATAACAAGGCGTTGAATATCCCACGACGCATCTGAAATTTGTAGCAATAGTAGTCCCTACAGAACGCAGCTGCTATTCGAATCTATGCAAAAGAGGGACATACAAATGATGATGTGTAAATAATATGGACATCAATAATGATGAGATTCAAGGTTAATAGCAATACTCACCTTGATCCTCGTAGTGACTATTGTTATTGTTATTTTCTCTGATGCCCTGACTTCAGCGGGCACACCATGCTTGGGGATTTGTGGATGCCATCCTGGATTCTCCTCTTGGGAAGAAGAGTGGATACGATAGGGGGTCGAGCATCCATAGTGCGACTTTATACTTTGAACTTCTCATTGTTGTTGCCATATAGGATTACACTGCGATTGAATTCTGCGTCGCTCATTGCCCTCAACTCCACACGCGCCACTTCCGACGTTGCATCGGCTGTTGTAGACTCGTTGATCCATCTGTAAGTCGGTGTTAAGTGATACACGATATTCCCGAGGTTTTCGGCTTGGCCTAGGCTCCTAAAAGTTTGAGAGTAGGGGTTGTCCCGAAGGATGTTGACCAACCTCCTAACGACTTCCTGATCGAGGCTAGGTGAGTAACGAAACCGGTGATTCGGGATCATCATCATAGAAATAGAGTTCCAAATGATTTGGATCAGATTCGCCGGCCAAAGGAATGGACATTGTGGTAAATTTGTCCGTGGCTCGAAAATGTGTACACTCCAGGATCTCATGTTAGTATAGTTCTCATCAAGACTCACGCCTAGGTCGGTGAAGGAGAAGTGACCGTTGAAGAATCTTATATTTTCGCGCGAAATGCCTAGCATCGCGATACGCACTCGACCAAAGCCTGAGGAGTTCTGAATTGGCTCGATCGATAGCCTGATTTTACCATTGCGACAACAAAACCCATTCGTCTCATACTGAAACCTCTTTGCACCGCAATGCTTGCACGATCGGCTCGCCAAAGATATGTGTGCTATCGGAATGTTGCTACACACATGATCGTAGGGATCTTGGACATCCGAGGTCAAGAGTCCCTATCCTCCATTTGGCCATCATCCTGGATGGATTTAAGTTGAGGGATTATGATAGTTGTTGAATTCCATATAAAGAAGAGAGAAATGTCATCTAAACTACCTCATGGCGAACATGTAGTACTCATCATCCATATCCTCCTCTACGATTGTTTCTATACCACCTGTCATTTTCCATGAGTACATGTTAATAACGGTTACATAGTTACAAAGGTAAATCTAGTTATAGATATTACCATTGTCAGAATGAATAGCTGCGTTGAGGGACCTGCAATAAGCGAAGCCATGCGATGATGGATTGGCCAATGAAGCATCCGGATCGTGGGCATTTCATTTGCAATTGACTCAGAGCATGGGGTGTCTCTCCTACCCGCATAGATTGCATTACGCTTCATGTAACAATGCTTGTCTATCATGTGGTGTAATTATTTGCCTGGGATCTTCTACTAATGCCATCCCTCTCCTCTCTTCTACGCTCTCGATGAGCATTTGACTCATGCCTTTCTTTAGGAGCCAAACTTTGCCTACGCGCCTTCGACGGGCATTAATCTCTTCCCTTTGTTCAGGTGTTAAACTTTGACAACGTGCTCTACGCTCTCGCCTCGCTTAGCCTTTGCTCTGGTGTAAGAGCTGCATTCCATGTATTTTGTCATTGACGCCTTAATTGTATTTGCTCCTCTCTGAGGTTTGCATTTCTTACAAACTGTCCACTATAACTTGGTACACTTTGTTGAGGTGTAATATGAGCCACTACTTGATCAAAATTCAGTTGTGTTTGGACCTCTTGGCCATGACAATGAACTTTCAAAGAACACCACGGTAATTCATCCTACTCAAGTGTACAACGCATATAATACAATGAGCTATTTTGAGTAGGAATGTTTGTGATTAGAACACACATCATAGGAAAAAAACAACTTGTACCATTTGAGCAATCGTCTTGTAACGATACACCCATTGTGAGGGTACTTTGAGGTGTAATTGTGTATAGCATAGGTGTTTGATTGTGATCATCTTCTTCGTCCGAAGACGAAAATATTTGACTTTGAATATTGTCTCCATCACGTATAAATAAGCTAGCAGATGCTTGCGGCAAAAGAAGCGATCACGAACTCTCTTTGGAGCATGATGTGCATCCATCATCGCCAAAATGATATTTCCAAAATAATATCACCGAATAAATTAATATCATGCGCTTAAGATAATCTCTACTATAAGCCAAAATTTAATAGGATGGCAATATAGCAACCTTTCTTTCCCTTTCCGTGATGATTGGCTTGGATGATGCGACAACCTTGTCAAAATCGTTTGTGATCTACAAAATGATTGAATTAATGTTAGTTGTTTGAAGTTTAGGCCACCTCCTCAGAGGCGATGGGTATGGCTAGATCTTGTCCATTCGGTGACATAAATGAATTGGTCCAATCAATGATACTCAGTTAACATTTGCAAATTGAGTTCCATTCCTCCTATTTAATAGTGCTAAAAATAATAAGCATCACAATGAAAGCAGTGCAAGATACTTAGCTATTCAAAAGTGTACACTCCATTTCTTGAACTTGAGGGTCATGGTCAAGTTGGACAGAGCGTGGTCAAAGAAAAATGACCATTGAAATATCTAATATTTTTCCCTAAAATCACTGTGATTCAGTCCCACACTCATGTATAGCAGTCGAATCTCTTCACATGGACCACCTGGCATCTCTAATTTTACTTTCCCATTATTGCAACAAAATCCCAATGATTCATATTCAAACCTTTTTGCACCACAATGGTGGCAATCTGGTTGAGGCTTCAATATATGAGTGCTTCATATTCAAACCTAACCAAACCCTTGCCTCCCTCATTCGGCCGACACTCTCGCCTCCCACACTTCCGGAACCTTCCCACTCCCTGGCATCGCGTGCCTCAAAACCTTCCCCATTCTAGGGTTTTGGCATTGTGTGCCCCCCGGAACCTTCCCCACTCCCATCATTACTCTTAAAATCATATTGGTAAAAATTTACATGCTAACTCCCATCTTCGTACAATTTTCCGATTAAATAAACTTAAACTTAGCAGCGAAAGAAAATAAACTAATTAACTCAGTGTTTAAACTAATTGAATAAACAGGCTTATTTCTCTAGTGCTAGCATTAAATATATAATGGAAATTGAATTAATTTAGAGAAAAGAAAAGAGAAAAAAACAAGAAAGAAAGAAATATATATAATCTAGATCTGTTTTCTACAGCTCTCTCGACCTATATCCTTTTTCTTTTACTTTTACCATATATTTTTTTATTATTTATTTATTTATTACTATATTATTATTATTATTACTATTATTATTACTATTATTATTATTATTATTATTCTTATTCTTTCTCGGTCGAACTGGCCCATTAGTTTGGCCCAGCCTGCCTGCCGCTTTACCTCAACCCTAAACTAATCCTACCGAACTCTACGCACCCTCATTCGGCTGCCTCCCTCACCTTCCTCAGTTCCTCTCTCACCCTAGAGCACTGCCACCGCCGATCTCCACGCCGCCGCCTCTCCTTTTCCCTACGCGTGCTCGATCCCGAGCACCGCAGCTCTCTCTCTCTCTCCTCCCCTTTTCCCGCGTCTGCACCCAGACAAACCCTAAAACCTAACCCTGGGGCGTGGTTACGCAGGAGGCTGGCGGCTTACCGGGAGGGCGTGGTCGGCCGCAAGCGCCGCAAGGAGAGGAAGAAGCGCTGGGCGCGAGGCCCGAGGCGCCGATCTCAGGCCCGCAGGCTTCCAAGCGAATGCTATAATCGCACCCACAACTTGAGCCGCCACCGTCCTCGACGCCGGAGAAGACGCAGCGCAAGCGGGGGGGACGCCATGGCGCCGGAGCGAGGACGACATCGCGCTCCTCAAGACCTACGTGCGTGCCCGCTACCCCGCTAGATCTCCCCGATCTCTTGGATCTAGGGTTCTTTTTTAGGCGATCTGGTCGCAGGGTGGGCTCGGGCTGGGTTGGATTGGGTTTGTGCTCGAGATAGGTCTAGGGTTTTGATTCCTCCTGCGATTTGGGGGGGGTAATCAAATCTGATTCCATTTACAAGATATCCACTTTTCCTTGTAATTGATAGCGAAAATAGCCATGCATTCAAGGCAGGTTTGTCAGAACTTAATCTTGGCTTGGTAGGAGAAAGATCATTACCTCCCGTCCTCGTTTGTCTTCTTTAATTCAAGACTAAATCTGAAGCTGGGGACGGAGGACATAAATCTGAAGCATGTTCTCTAGAAACAAATGTGATATATGCTGTATGCATGGAGTAATTTGGGCTTAACTAAATTTGGGCTTGCATACTGGGCGTGTTGCAGCTGCCATACTGGGCGTGTTGTAGATTCTAGTTAATTGCTGACTTGAGAGTCATGTTTCTTGATTTTTGGTCTTGAAATGCTCCTGTGTTTAAGTTTCAGATTTGGTGCATTCTCATTTTCGTTGATTACTTTTGTGCAGCAGGCACTAACCTGACAGAGCAGTGGAAGGATGGAAGACGCCAGGTTTGTCAGAACTTAATCTTGGCTTGGTAGGAGAAAGATCATTACCATGAGCATTCTGTTGTTTTCAACCTTATTACCAGATCATGTTTGTTTTTCTTTTCTTTTGTAGCTCATATAATTGTTTTATTGTATTCATTGCGTTTGAAGGGTCTGACATTTTCATTTGGTTTTTAAGAGTCCTTACATTTGTCTTAGCATAATGTAATACAAATTTACAAGCATCTGCAATGATTAAGTTGGCATTGTTATCCTGTGTGTTCACAGGTTCAATGACTCCTTGATCTTTAAACCACTGAAAAAAGCTTAAGATGGTTTTCAACCTGTTTAATTGGTCACCGTGGACGATAAGTAAGGACTGATGTGTAGCATATTGTGAGAAGGTTGATTTGGGGGGGTGGGACTGTCGTGCCTCTTTTATTATAGGTGATCTTCTCGTGGGGAGAACTGGCCGATGCTTTTCGGGCCTGCAAGGGGTTGCTTTGGGGTGTGATGTGGAAGACGAATTGTTGCTTTGTGCTCTCGCTTGCCTCTTTTCCGCGGAGAGGTTGGGTTTCTTAGGCGAGAGCCGAAGTGCTTGTTAAATTCGATGCGGTTTACGCTTAACGCTTCGCGATCCTCGGTTGGTTAGTTTGTTATTGAACAGGACTTGGTCCTTACTCTACCGCATAAAGAAGGTAGAGAAGGAGATCAAGGAGATGGCCAAGAAGATAAATGACCTACGTGGGTGCGTAAGGATTTACTGGTCTAATTCTTGGTTCAGCTCTAGAGATGTAGCTCAATTCGCGGGCATTTATTTCATTTAGCAGATAACTTCCAGATGGTAGCATTCTGAGACTTCTATTTATTGAATATATGCTGTGTATGGTACACCATTACGCTTAACCATTTTAGGTCGCTGTTTGTCCTCAGCAAAGGAAATATGTCGTTAATCATTGTTTAGGGGATGACATGGTATAGAACTTGTGCTCTGTATAGGCTATACAATGTGCAATGTATCTCCAACTTTGTTCCTGTAGTTGAATTTTGTTTTTTTTAACAGTTTTCGTTAAGCAAATTAACAAACCAGTGGGATCTTGTGTCTGATAAGCAGATTGAGGTTTTGTTGTTTTAGAGCTTTTTTCTGTAGGAGATTGAGGTGTGGATGTGTGGTAGGATTTAGGGAGTTGACTTGGTATTTTTTTTCTCGGAAATTATATGGATATGCGATTGCGATTACTCTAATAACTACTGTGATGATGGAATAGTGCCTTGTCTATTTAGTGGATCTGTGACTTGCTCGATTTTAAATTGGTATGTTCTGGGCTTAAGCTAGGCTTGGAAGTAAATGAAGTGAACAGTTGTGTTTATTTCACTTTTGGGGGTGGGATCACTATCACTCCCTGAAAGGAAAATTATGATAGTTGTGAGGTGGTTTTTTTATATTTGGATAGAATGAAATTTAGGAATTGTTTGAATTGCTGTGTTAGTCTCATAGCTAGCCTTTGTAATTGCTCTTTGTGGGAGTTGTTCTCTTTTGTGGCAAGGTCAACTAACTTGTGTTCGGATTGTTGCACACACAGGTCCTGAAGCATGAGTGGCCACCAGTGGTCATCCTTCATTATTGACCTTGCGGCCATAGTAAAGCAGTGAAACAATATGTGAAAATTGCATGGCTATATTAAAGGTAAGTTGCGTTTCTACTTGCTTTGAAGCTATATTCAAAGATATGTTACGAAGAAGTTGAAACTTAATAACCTAGAATTTCATATGTTGATTGAGGTGTGGATGTGTGGTAGGAGAAGAAATGGTGATTGACCCCTTTTCCTAGGCCTCCTTCTTTTGCACCCACAAGCTAAGCTCTCTCCTCATGTTCCTCTTAATCGATTGTTCTGTTACTATCTTGTGTGTCTTTTAGCCATGTTTTTTGATTATCACACATGCATGGTGAACACACTATGGATCTAGAGTAATACATATATGACTTTGTGAATGATGCAATGCATAATGTTGTAGTGCACACATGCTAAGCATGCTGTAACGCAGATATTGACAAACACAAACAAACATCACAATAAAACAACAATAGTATAGTTTCAACATAAACAAACGATAGTATAGTTTCAACATAAACAAACATCACAATAAAATAAAACATCCAAGAGGACAGTTACAAAACACACTTGCAGCCATCACACTCAAACCACAGTTGCCAGATATGCCCATCTATTTTCAACAAATCCGGTCACAATCGAGATCGATAACTCCCATGACTAACGATCATTAAAGCTGCATGTTACAATAGAAATGTTAAGTTAATATATTTGGTTTACATATTACAATTTTTTAATGAGTACTTATGATATATAGAGACTTTTATTTATTTATGATACTGCAACTACTTACTCTCGAGGTCACGTGTCTCATGATGACTTGGATTAAATGAAAATGTTGTGTGGTCTGAAGTCTCCAAGCACCCTATTATCGAGAATTGAAAATTTTTAGTTATTGCAATTAAAACAAAGTATGCTTATATAGTAGAGACATGGAATCAAATTACCATGTTTGTAATTTTTTTAGCATAGTTCCTAAGACAATGTGCTTGCACAAAGAGTGATTCGGTACGTGTGTGAGTCAAATGTTGACACCAAATGCCAACAATTAAAAGGTTGAACCTATAAATTAAACATAGAAAATATAAAATTGTGTTATATCTACATAGACAATGAATTGTTGCTTTATATCAACTAATAGGTACCTTGTGTCCATTAGTGCGACCTCTCTCGTAGAAGATTAGGTCCGAAATGCTCCATTGACTGTGCAAATTATTCCAGCTATGTCTACGCCAATGATTGTTAGACAAATTTAGAAATTCTCTTTATCAATATATGTAACTAATTAAGATGCAATGTATGCATACCTACCTACAAAAGTCTTGTTAGGACGATGGTGCACTTGATTGAAAGACATAAGATGCTTTGGGTACCGTGGAAACCGAATTGGCACATTGTAAGGCTCAACACTTGTGTGTCGGTGAAAACACATTCATATGTGTTTGCTATGCTTCCTATTGAACCTCCCCATAGTTTGGTTGGAATTGCACCATGAATGGTATAGCTATGTCCTTCATTGAGTAGCATGTTTAAAGTATCAACACTATCCTTGAGATGGCTTCAATTTTTGATCCCTTCAAACACAAATTCAATCAATATTAGCTTGTGATAGAATTATTTTGTTACTATTATTAGCATTCACTATTTTTGAACTTACAATTGTATCCATGAGGATAAATCGTTGAAGGTTGCCATGATCTTCAACATGGAACTTGACGCGTCCACTCTAACAACAATACTCCATAACTGCCTCACGCCCCATAATTCAAGGTCGTCAAAATTTTTAAACCTTGTAAAATAAGGAGCGCATTTTAGCTCTATATTGCTATATGGTTTATTCTAGGTTAATTTCGATAGATCATAAACTAACCTAGTCACCACCGGCTTTTCAGAGAAGTCCGCATACAATCTCTTTCGACTAACATTCGCTGCTTCCATTTATCTAAAAATATATATTTAGGAAATATGTTAGATCGCAACCTTATTGAAGAACAAAATATAACCAAAGATAATATATACAAGTCTACACATGCAATCTTCTGTTGAATTTCATGAGCACTAATCAATCCATTAATTGCTCTTTGTTAATCTGTCCATTCATTGTTGCAAAAACATCAAAGATGCACATGCACACCTTATTGAAGAACAAAATATAACCAGTATAATATATACAAAGTCTACACATGCAATCTTTCTGTTGATTTCATGAGCACTAATCAGTCCATTAATTGCTCTTTGGTACTCTGTCCATTCATTGTTGCAAAAATGAGTATGTAAATGAGTATATGTAGTATGTCCAATGAGTATATGTATGACGCTTTGAGATGCTACTGAGAAGGATGGTATTTGTGTGTTCTATACGTATTAGTATTGTGTATATGTAGTATTGTGTTCATATACTGATTTCTGTACATAGGACATATACTGATTTCTATTGTATTAGTATTGTGTATATGTATACGTATTAGTATTGTGTATATGTAGTATTGTGTTCATATACTGATTTCTGTTCACAGGACATATAATGATTTCTGTTGTATTAGTATTGTGTATATGTACTATTTGTGTGTTCTATACATATGTATGACGCTTTGAGACGCTTTGAGATGCTACTGAGATATGCTTAATGAGTATATGTAGTATTGTGTTTCTTTGGTGTTTTCTATTTGCATAACAACAGTGCTCATGGACTACTGGGTGTTGATATTCAGTTGTTCGATCAGGCAAAAGTCGGTCTCAATTCCTAATGGTCTATTTGCCATGTGCATCTATCCTTCATTTATGTGATTTGAAAATTAAGGACATTTTCTAACATTGTATTTCCCTTGTTTATGTGATATACACTAATTTGAAATAATCATGTGTATGAACTCATGTGAAGTCTTAGAGATTTGTATTGTTAGCTAGTATAAACTAATGGAGAATGATGTTCTTTAGGTAATCGGAGGAGGCCATGGAGGGCATTTCTTTTGTTAGCTAGTATACATTACACGTTGCACCACATTTTCTAACTGCTGTATTTCCCTTGTTTATGTGATATACACTAATTTGAAATAATCATGTGTGTGAACTCATGTGAAGTCTTAGAGATTTGTATTGTTAGCTAGTATAAACTAATGGGGAATGCTGTTCTTTAGGTAAGCGAGGCCATGGAGGGCATTTCTTTTGTTAGCTAGTATACATTCTCGCTGCACCTTCCAAACAAAGGAGCTACCTCGCATGTCTTCCCTCAAGTGGATTCAGTGCCTATCGTGATGCTATGGTTTATTTGATATTTCATTTCATATTCTTGGTGCATATTTTGTTGTCTTATTTTCTCTTCCCATTAGCAACATCATTAGTTTGTTTGTCGGGTCTTGATTTGGTTAGAAGAGGCTAAGCCTACTATCCCGTGCTTTTGTTTATTCATGGTTATTTTTCTGATTTTTGTAGGACTTGTGCCGATGCAAAATCCAATTGGTCATATACGCTTCTAGTTGTATGGATTCGGTTTGGCACCCTGCGATTAGCCGGGTGTTTTGCTTGCAATAAGCCAATATCGAGTATGAGGAGGTATAAAAGCCTACTATATTACCACCTGAAGTGCTTCAATTAGATCAAATCATTGATGCTACTCTAGCCCATCCAAATATCCAAGCAAAGACAAAAAGTTCCTATATTAATATTTTTTGTCCTCGAATCGTAAAGCATCGCTGAATGTGCATGTGCAAGATTGCAAAATATCAAGCTGATAAATGCTGGCCAATCACCACTTTATCTCTAAGAAAACAATTGAATTGCTTATAGAGAAGCTACGACATAGATCACCATAGGATTAGAGATATTATAAAGATAGAAATTACAGTAAATTAAAATTGTGCACCTTTTTAATTGGGTCTACTATAGGACTAAAGTCCAAGGTGTCTGATAGAACAATTCTTGAAAAATTTAGAGCAGCAAGGCAAGTCAAATATTAGAAGAATGACATGCACTTGTGAGATTAAACAAAATAATGCATTGCATATTTGGAAAATGGAGTGATAATGTGTCCAGAAACATTACAAAATGTGATGAGGGTATAAAGAATGTTATCATTTCATTCCATCATGTTAAACAATGTGTAAGTTTCTTGCATTTCGACTGACATTTAATATATATTTTGTCGCTTCTTCAAAAGTTCGACATTATTATTCTAGTTCAAATATTGT
The DNA here is from genome assembly GCA_036346355.1 of Rhipidocladum racemiflorum. NCBI lineage: Eukaryota > Viridiplantae > Streptophyta > Magnoliopsida > Poales > Poaceae > Rhipidocladum > Rhipidocladum racemiflorum. The sequence goes on along the minus strand of CM070573.1, from coordinate 14,676,064 downwards.
AAAACTTTGAAAAGAAATAAGATGTATACCAACTAATTCATACTATTTTTCCTTATCCTTCTAAAGTTACAAAAATTAATACTTGTTATCTTGAGAACCCATTCCTTAATTGATGACATTATTTCTATTGTTGTCTTTACTGAGGTTAAGGTGATGTTTATTGCTCTTCCGAGTGAATCGGAAATGAGATTATCGATGAAACCGTCGAAACAATCCTGGACAAGGTTTGGACATTCGGCTTGGCGAGTCTAGAGTCAGGTTCGTATTGCCCCTAAGCTCCTCTTTTTTATACCTTTATCGATTGTTGCTCGGAATTATCTATTCTTAGTTCCGTCTGCTTTGAAGCCATGTTCGATCCGAAATTCCAGTAAGTTGTTTACTTTACTCCTCCAGTTAGGGGGTGACAAGGTTCGTGTGACAAGGTTAGGTGTGCTTAATTGCTGACAGGTAGATGCCCAAGTTTTAGATACGAGTCATATCTTCGAATTTAAAGGTACGCTGAGTTTGCTTCTAATTGGAGCTCAACCTGCTTATTTGATCCGAATCAAGAACCAACGCGGTAATGCGGCATAGTCTGAGTGTATGTCATTATCCTTCTTTACATGTATAATTTGGCCCCAATAGACAAGTTATTCACCTATTTAAAATTTGAATCAAGGTGTTCTTTTTGTTTTGTCTTCATGGTCGAACATCGGACTTCCATCATCTGTGTTCATTTGAACGAATAAATCATATGACTTAAATAGGTTGGATCGATTGAATTTGATTGGTCAATTTTGTCTTGTCTCAACCAAGTCTCCTTCAATAGCTAATTACAAAGTGATATCTTGTGGCTTCTTATAGTGGTTAAAAATGATTATTCATGAGCTCAAGATTGCCATGATGGTTATTTCTTCTCTGCGGCTTATAATAGTTTTGGCATCACACTTGATTTGAGAAGTTTTATAGCAGTAGTCCCACAAATAGCTTACATTGTAGTGGTTAAAATTTTTATAGTAGTAGTCACACAAATCGCTTATATTGTAGTCCCCATAAAGTAGTAGCCCTAAAATTGGTGCTTGCATTTCTAAAACCTATTCTAGCGTGAAAATCATCCTGTTTTAAAGTGTTCTTTTTTCTTTACCTCGAATAACTATGAGTTTCTTTTCACCAAATGATGATTATCGCCTGATTTATTCAACAAATGGAAAGTTGAATTTGAGAAGTAAGAATTTATTGTGTAAATGGAAATTTTGATAGATAAGGTATCAAGTGAATTTCACCTAGCTTTGAGTAAGATTGTTTGTTGACTCTGCAGGTGGTACGACTAATAAAATCAGCAGATGCCTTCTACTAAAACTCATGAGGTGTGTGGAAAAATGTGATTTCTATCCATATATAAATTAAACCACAGGGCATCGAGGGCAATAACAACTCGCAATGCATAACAAATGAGAGTGGCAAATGCTTATCTTCATTAAATTTTAAATGTGATAACCTTCAAGTGGTCACTGAGAGTAGGGTCAATGATTACTTGGACTACTTATGCCAACAGCTTTAGGAGCGTAAAGGTCACAAGTGTATTGACTTGTCAAGTATTGGTAGATATCATTTTTTTAGGTCTGTGTGTATAAAATCCACCTTGTGGCTATTATACATTTATGCCGGATTGAATTTTTGTGATGTGCCGCTTGATATTCTGGGATGTCAGACTTCACCAAAATGTATACATGTTTCTCTCTGTAGGTTTACGCAACTCATTGCAACCTTGATTTAGCAAAATAAGATGGTTATTATCCATTTTAGGATTAAATATTTTCGTGTGTGGTTTGATATTTATGTGTTGTACTTCACTTTAAGTACATACATGTTTCTCGTCAGAGGTTTCTACAACTCTGTGTTGCCATTTTAACTTAGCAAATGAAGTGCAATGCTTGGCTTTGGGGAGTTGGAAGGGCAAGCTATATCAACAACCTGTGGTCATCTTTTATGTAATTACCACCTCCCTTTGCTCTTATTTATGTTGATTGTGAATCAAAATGCATATTCTGCATAGCATGATGAATACCTACTTTAATTGGACTTGTCTACCTGTTCCGTAGGTACTGAGGATGCTAAGAAAATACTGAGTAATGATGGTGCATGTCCAATATGTGATCAAGTGCTTTCCAAAAGGTCAGTAGTGTGCACTGGAATCTATATTTGTTAGATTATATCGAGGTCCTGTTTGGAGGGGGGTATCTCTATTAGTATGTAAATGAGTAGTATGTAAATGTGAATCAGGATGGGAAGATAGACAGAGCAGAGTGGGAGAACTTTGTCTCAAGAAATCCATCCTTGATGAAGAGTATTTGCAATTGCACTAACCTCGACAAAGATGGAAGGATGGAAGACGCCAGTAAGAACTGAGTGAGCAAAGTGGAAGGATGGAAGACGCCAGGCAAGAATCGAGCAAAGGCTGGAAGTATCTCTAGTAGTATGTAAATGAGTAGTATGTAAATGAGTAGAAATCGCCACCAGTTTATATAGCCAAGCCAAATCGTATGGCACTATTGAAAGTATTTTTCAAAATGAAGGGAACCGAACGGGAGGCCAATTAAACTGTCCTTGTGAAATGAATCGCCAACGCTGCTTCTCAAGGCAATTAAACAGGGCAATTTACTAATGTGTTTGCATTTCAAAACTAAATCAAGCGTGAAATGAATCGGCGGGGAAGACACCATCAATCAGCAGAAGGTAGAACAAGTGGGGTTGACAAGTGGGCCCCGTGTAGAATGAACCACTGCCACCAACTCTTGCTTTAGAAGAGTAGAGATATCTATGCTGTCGAGTGGCTCTTCGTTTGTTGTTGTATGTATATTTGCTGAAGTCTAACTCTATAGCATATCAAATTTACTACATTCATCCGTGCACCATTTTGTCTGATCTCGCGTGGTGTTTCGCTTCAGTGAGCCCCATATCCTAAGCAGCTCCTCCAATGCAGCAGGAGGGTGAGGCAGCTGAACAAGCTTCACGTGCCGATGAGCCACTTGAATCAATAGAAGTGGAGCTAACCCAGAAGAGGAAAGTGGGAAGCTTTTAGTCAGTAGAGGCAAATTCTAACCATATGTGTGATGAACCGAAAATCAAGTTAGAGGATACCCAACAAATTCAAAGTTTTTGAGCTAATATATACAATAATGGTGATGGAAATGTGATAGGGACGTTGGTTCTGTTGTACGTGGGAATTAATGCCTCTATTCTTCATTAGATATGCCAGTAGCAGTGGTGGTGAAAATTTCTTTGAGCTAATATATACAGTAGTGGTGATGGAAAATTCTTTGAGCTTATCTAGCATGCCCCAAATTTGGCAGTATGATCCATGCCATTTTAAACATGAACAACACTAGTGTGTTTATGTAGCAAATTGTCATCGAGCACCTCTACCATATTCCAAACTTGGTTGTATGGTCCATATCTTACTTAAATATTACAACATTATGATTATGTCGCAAAACATAATCATTTCCTTTTTCATTGGTTCTTAATCGATGGTTTTGTTGTCATTTATGTGCTTGTGTTTTCTTATTGCACTTGACGAGTAGTTCCATATGTATCAAGAACTTGAGTCCAACTGGTGATATAGGGCAGTTTCATGAGAGATGAATGGCGGAACATAATGATTGCATACCACGCTCACACTACCTGCAAAGCGTCCGAAATATCCTTGTTGCAAGAAGGCAATGAAAGGAATACATTTCAATAGTAGAAATACAGAAAGTTCAGCAAAGTAGAGACTGGCTTGGCTTGAACTTAAATTAGATGGCAAATAGAATTAAAGGTGTGATGGACACCACATCACAATCGGTTCTAGCTCAGAACCAATTGTGATGAGGGTGGTCATCACAATCGGTTCTTACTCAGAACCGATTATGGTAAGGAGGCCCCTCATCACAATCGGTTCTAGCTCAGAACCAATTGTGATGTGCTCGGGATAGTCCCGCCAAAGTGAAATTTGGGCGCCGAGCGAGTTCCAATTTCAACATAATTTTGCTGGGAAAGCTATTGCCCTATATATTTATACACACCCTTGTGCTCACCACTCATCTCCTCCACTTGCTCCTCTCCCTCTCCTGCTCTCCCTCTCACTTGCACTGTAGATAGATACATAGACATAGAGAGAGAGAGAGAGAGGAGTCGAGGTGAAAGGCAGTCAGACACTAGGATGTGGATCTTGGTTTTACATTTCTTGGTTTTGGAAGAAATCACTGCATGGAGCACTTCGGTACTGGTAAGGAACTAAACTTTGATGTATTGTGATGTCTTCTTGTCCAAATTAACTTTATTTCTTTATTTGCCCATTATATCATGTACTAATTTTTTAGTCATTTTTAGATTCATGGTAATGGCAAAAGGGCATGGCTACAAAGCTGAGGAGGTGGTGTAGACCAAGTATGATGAAGACATGGAGTATCACTAGCTCTATAAAATGTTGTTAAGTATATTCTATAAACACGTGCATAATATTTTGTCAAGTGTATCACTGTCTTTTAATTGGATGATGGGTAGATGATGCATGTGTACTTACTGTTAAGTATGTTTGTGTTATATATTCATGTAAACGAATGTGATATGTGTATTGTAAAGTGTTTGTGTTCTATATATATTGTGAATGATATGCATACTGCAAACCAATCAACAATAGTGAAATTGGCTCAGAACCGATTGTGATGAGGGGGTCATCACAATCGGTTCTATAAGCCCCTCATCACAATCAGTTCTCGGTTCTAGCAAAGAACTGATTGTGATGAGAGGCTTACCACAATCGGTTCTAGAAGACCTTCATCACAATTAGTTCTCGGTTCTTTGCTAGAATCGATTGTGATGACCGTTTATCACAATCGGGGAGAAAACTAATTGTGATAGCGCTTCCTCGTTACTGTCGTTGGACATTCTATCGCTATCAAAACCAATTGTAATAACGAAAAAAAACAATTCTAATGTACATTCCTGTAGTAGTGGTAGTTTCTATAATGCCACAGCGTCACGTGTCGGGCTGACAATGATCTCTCCAAGATTATATAATTACTAGATGGAACCCCGCGCGTTGCCGCAGACGATTCCTAAAAGAGGTTCAAATCAAAACAAACTCTATATAAATAGACTAAAAACGTTTCAAAATATGTGAAAGTGGGTATATACAAAAGGTCAACAAATATAAAAGAGGAAAAAATGCAGCGCATGGGCACCGCTTGTTGCCACGGATGACCCCTCAATTTTAACACAGAGAGGAAAATTTTCCAAAAAAATTGGAAAACAGAAAAACAAAAAGTAATGTAGATAAAAGCACTGTAGTTTCTACCGTGTCACGCACCACGTGTCGGGACATGGTGTGATAGCCCAAAATTGTCTTTGTTTATTAAGTTGTGCATAACATGCTGATACCATTCATATTAATGGCATAATCGACTCTTAATTAAGACTTTGTAAATGCTAGCATCATTTTAGTTAGATGAGTATGAATTTATAATGTTCATGACCCTTTTAAAAACTGCTACTCATTCATACACATGCTTCATTCACCCATAGCCTATGACATGTGGACCCTACTAGCAAGAGAGAGAGAAATCTGCACACACCTACTTCATTTTTCTCACCATACCTACTCCTTACCTACTTCTTTACCTCTCCTTGACATGTGGGGCCTTGGTCCACATGTAAGTGATGGAAGGGGGCAGCTATAAAAGCTTTTCTCCACCTTGGAGTCTCCTCCAAACCCCATTTGCTACCACCCAAACTGAAAATTCTGCTCAAAGGGAGAGCAAGAACACCTCCATCCTTCCCATTTCACCTCCTCAAATCTCCACCAATATTGAGATTTTTCTTGTGCATGTCCCACCATTACAAAGCCAAGATCAAGAGCTTCAATTCCATCCAAATGGAATTTTGATGCCCCAAATATTGGGTGAGTTTTACTTGATTTACTCTTCTACATGTTCTGAAAATTGGCCCTTTGAAACTCATTTCTTTGCTCTCCTTACACTCCATCATCCATGTCGAATCGGGCCATGCATGTCGCATTGAAGCTTGAGGAGGAGGGCTAGTCGCTGTTGCAATCACAAGCAAGCGAGGTCATTGCTATCCACACGAGCAAGGAGACGAACCGCAAAAACCGAAGGTTCTACCCTAGTTCCTTTCCTTGAAGTGTAGAAGCCCAATGTGCAAATACCCATTTTCGGACAGAGAAGCCAAGTTCGGATAGTCCGGGCTTTCATTTTGGACATTCCAGGTACGTCAATGCGAAATGAAAAGCTGAAACAGAGAAACCCAGCTCGGATAATCCAAAGATCCATTCGGACAGTCTGAAGCACTCGGATACTCTGAATTAAACGTCGGATAGTCCGAATAGGACTTAGCTCGAGGAATGAATTTGCTGGCTGAACAGAGAGGGTCTACTCGGACATTTTGAGTTGAAACTTGGATACTCCTAACACAATTAGATAAAATGCTTCTAAAGACTTGAACTTTTGACACACAAGTCCAAACTTCACAAACTCAATTTGTACCTTCATATTATAATGAGTGCTACGCATCATACTGCATTTCATGCATGTTTGAGCATATTCTTGTGTTGTTTATTGCTTGGTTCTTAATTGGTGTTCTTTTGGAATTGGATTTTCTCGTTAGGTGTCGACGCTTCGGAGGACGACCCAGAGTATGATATCGTCTTCGACTCTCCGGACGAGCAACAAGGCTAACGAACTAAAGTGTATAGAGTGGCTATTATTATGGAGCATATGTTCGTGGTGTTAAGAACATTATGGTGATGACATATTCTAATTATTAGTTATTTATTACTTAAGATCATGTAGCTGTATTATAGAATTTAGGGTCCATACTATGCAGAGTTATGCTTTTAATAGGATTCAGATGCAAAGCAAGTTATAATAAAATTATTTCTACATAAAAGGTTAGTCTAGCCTTAGGGGTATTCTTAGACTGGTTCTACAAGTATTAGTGTTTATTTGTGATATTATATTCATTTCCTAATGTTATGTATTTCTAAGTTTATTTTATAAATGGCTAGATTTCACTCATTTCATTTTGAGTTTGCGACTGCAATTTATATAGATAGGTAACCATTTTTGTGGCATTAGAAGGTCCTAACCCTAGAAATATCTTGAAACTAGTGTCACGTGCTTTAATTTTTATTTTTTGAGTTATTAAAGTTTTAGTTTTCCTTCTCCTAGATAAAGAAATCTGTTATGAACTTATTCCAAACTAGATTAAACATTTGCATTCATCAATTTGAGTTTATTAACTACTTCTGATTCTAGCTAGTTAGTCTAGACATGTTTATGAACTTACTTGATTTTAATCGAAATAAGGGTTATTTGTACCCACTAAAGTTTATTCAATTCTAGGTCCTATTATTCGAATCAAAGGTTTATGAATTTGTTAGTTTTTAACATTTTGGAAGTTTATTACACAAATCATTTTTTTGGTCCTAATTAATTAGGTTTATTTGAACAACTTAATGGTCTAGTTACTCATGACCAAAGGTTAATCAAACTAATTAAGTTAACCTTTGAATTGGGGTTTGATCAACTAATGAGTTCCTGAAGCTCATTATCTACTGTTCTGAGTTGAGAACCAGACAACCATTTTAGCTTCAAATTAATTTGGCCTGTCTATTATTCTTTTATAATGAGGTTTTTCAAAGGACATGGATGTTTATATTTAAGACAATGTTGATTTGAGCTAAGGTTTGCTTGACCCATGGTTCTGTTATTTGAAGTAAAAAAAATTAATCGAATTGGTTAGCCTCTGATATATGATAATAAGATCTTATGTAATACCGCAGTTCATTTTCTAGGTTAAAGAAAGACCCAATTGGGAGATTGGGCCAGTGGGGGCTGTTTTGGGCCTTAGGAGATGCGCCCCCTTCTCTAGCAGTAGCCACCTCCTCCTCCCCCCCACCCCCCACACTCACCCTTCCCCCTTCCAAACCGCAGATTCCCCCTTCCTCTCCCTGCTGCGCGATTCAAAGGATATTCGAGTTCATCGTCGGGCTCGTTGATCTTCGGGAAGGTAATTTGTTTTATGGTTCCTTTGGAGGTTTAGTGGCTATAGTTAGGAGTGGATTCGGTAGTTTTTCTGGTTCTTAGGATTGGGGTTAGACCTGATTGATGGATCAATTTCTTTGTAGTATTTTCAGTGCGCTCGAGCAGTACAGATCATGGTTTTAGGTCGATGATTAGAGAACTCTAGAGTCATTTTCAGAGGGGGATGGCTATTGTAAAAATTGTATATCTTCGCCTTATCTTTAATTAGAGACCAAGAACACAATTTTTGTTCACCCATTTAAAAGTTATGGCTGTTTCTTTGACTGTTGTCCAGAATCTGTAGCAGATGGCAAAGCCTGCGGTAATTGGTGTTTTAGTGCTAATTAGAGGCCGAATAAAATTTTCTCAATACTTAGAAAAAGTTGACAAATTTCCTGTAGATCATGAAAATATCCTTGTTTATTGAATTTGAAGTTGTAAGACTTAAATTGTGGTCATTTGAAGTTTGTTGTCCTGATTGGCAGCAGACTAGTTTCAGGGCTATCGTTGAAAAGAGGGAGGTTTGGAGTTGGACATAGGTTTGATATTGTTATGCGTATTGTGCTTGCTGGGATGCCCATTGTGACTATTCTTTGCTTAATACCTGAATTCAAGAAAATGAGAGAAAAGATTATGTTTTAAATTAAAATCTTGATTCTAATTAATTTTTTTATTGAATTCCATTTTTTTAATTTTAACTTTTTATTTTTTCTATTTTTGAAATATTCGATAGGTTACACGTTACACGATCAGACGCCATGGCGTAAACGTGACGAAATTTATTAGTTGGGGACTTGGGGTATGTGGTTCACGGCGCCCCACCTCCCCGTCATAACCGACGGCACTCTGCACTCTCCGTAAACGTGACGAGATTTGTTTGTTGGGGTATGTGGTTCACGGCGCCCCACTTCCCCGTTATAACCGACGCACTCTGCACTCTCCGGACAACAAGTTGAGCCCACTGTCCAGTGTGCACTCTCCGCCGGCGAGCCGTTCACCGTCCACCGATCCCTCTCTTTCTCTCGGTCCCGCGCGCACGTGATGGACGCCGACGCCGACTCCTCCCCGATGCACATCGTCGTCTTCCCGTGGCTCGCCTTCGGTCACGTTCTCCCCTGCCTCGAGCTCGCCGAGCGCCTGGCCGCCCGCGGCCACCGCGTCTCCTTCGTCTCCACCCCGCGCATCATCGCCCGTCTCCGCCCGGTCGCGCCAGCCCTGGCCCCGCTGGTCAACTTCGTGGCATTGCCGCTCCCGCCCGTCGACGGCCTCCCGGACGGCGCCGAGGCCACCAGCGACATTCCCCGCGACAAGTACGAGCTCCACCATAAGGCCTTCGACGGCCTCGCCGCGCCTTTCTCCTCCTTCCTCAACACCGCGTGCGCCGAAGGGAGGAAGAATAGGCCCGACTGGGTCATCGTCGACAACTTCCACTACTGGGCCGCCGCCGCGGCCCTCGACCATAAGGTTCACGGGATCGACAGCAATAAAGCAGATGGCGCCTTCTGGTTTCTTGATCTGTACACTAATCTTGTGGTTGAAAGCTTGCACGCTTATGCACTGCAGGTTCCCTGTGTGCTGAATCTTCCATACTCTGCGACGTCCCTCGCACACTACGGCGTGCTGCCTGAAGAGTCCACGCTGGAGGATCATGCGCCGGGGACATCAATAGCCCGGAGGTTTGCACTGACCTTGGAGAGATGCAAGCTTGTCGCCCATCGCAGCTGCGTCGAGTTCGAGCCCGAGTCGGTACCTCGCCTGCGAGAGATCTTCGGCAAGCCGGTCATCCCTCTCGGTCTACTTCCGCCGCCTCCCGCCGGAGGGGGCCGTGGCCCGGGGACCGACACAGCAACCGATGGACAGCACCGCGATATGACCTTGTCGTGGCTCGACAAGCAGCCGCCCAAGTCTGTCGTTTACGTCTGTTTCGGAAGCGAATTGCCGCTGACCGTCGAGCAGCTGCACGAGCTAGCCCTCGGGCTGGAGCTCGCCGGCACGCGCTTCCTCTGGGCTCTGAGGAAGCCTCACGGCGTCCTTGACGCAGACATCCTTCCTCCCGGTTTCGAGGAGCGCACGCTCGGCCATGGGCTCGTGGCGATGGGGTGGGTTCCTCAGGTCAAGATCCTGGCGCACAACGCCGTGGGTGCATTCATGATGCACTGCGGGTGGAGTTCCGTCATCGAGGGGCTCCAGTTCGGGCACCCTCTGATCATGCTGCCATTCTTGATGGACCATTGGCCAACCGCTCGGAACTTGGAGGGGATCAGAAAGGTGGGGGTGCAGGTGCCGAGAGGTGAAAAGGACGGATCTTTCGACCGCCACGGCGTCTCAGGAGCGGTCCGGGCCGTCGTGGTGGAGGAAGAAGGCAGGAGGGTGTTCGCGGCCAACGCCAAGAAGCTGCAGGAGGTCGTCGCGTACAGGGAGTGCCATGAGAGGTGCATCGACGCGTTCGTCGAGCACTTGAGATCTTACAAGGAGTGGTAGTTGCTCGAAATGCGCAAATAAATGCTCGCAAATCTCAACAAGCAACGAAGGAGAAACAGTTATTAGAGCCAAATAATTCCCTCGTCTCAGGTGTTCTAAGGTAGTGTTTAGTTCAAAACCTGTAAAACAAATACCATACATCGTTTGGTTCAAGAAAGTGATAACACCAGTGTGAGTTCTCATCCAAAACAGAAGTGCAGAAGAGTCTTGTGACTCCATATACGTTCGCATGGTACACCGCAATCAGTGGAGCAGTAATTGAAAACGGAAGGTTGAAGAAGAGAATTCTGCATAGAAGAGATGGTAGGCATTCACATATACTTATTATCAGACACAAAGTGGGCCAAAAAATACTTCTATAAACAGAACTTTATGAACATGTTATCTCTACACATGCATATATATAGGGGCCGTTTGGTTACCTTCTCAACTCAATCAGGCTGCATAAGCTTAGCCAGGTTGGTGGGAGCTAAACTGAGTGGATGTAAGAGAATGTTATTTGGTTGGTTGTATAAGATTGAACAGGCTGCATAAAAATGTTGTTTGGTTAGCTGCACTAGAATGAAAGTTGTATAGATAAATTCAAGGGAGAGATGAAACATAATTTGAAAAATATTAGAAAATCAATAAATATCAAAAAAAAATTTAAAAACAAATAATAGGAAATCAATAAATTCAAAAACTAAAATAAAAGGTTTTAAAATAATTTTTGGAAAATCAATAAATTGAAAAATAAAAAATTAATCTTTTGAAATTTATATGGTAAGTGTGGTCTAGCTTTATTCGAAAAAATATCAGGAACACATAGGTGAAATTGGTTCGGTGATCGAAGATACTAATCAAAATATATTTGCAAAAGAGAAAGAAAATGCATTTATAGTTGATGATGTCAGCGGTCACATCATGATGCATGTGCATGCAACTCCACCGCGCGCAGCTTGGCTCCGGGGAAAAGGTGGATTTCCCCGTTTCCCTGCATGCAGACTGAGATAATTTTTGCATCTGCAGAACCAGGTTAGGAAGATAAGAAGGCAACCAAACATCTCACTTTTGCATCCATAGAGCCAAATCTCGACTCATGCAGCCAACTACACAGCCCCATAGTCTCATAAAGCTTTTGTTGTTACAAATAATCTTGGAATTAGTTGGAGTTTTGATTAAGAGTTCGAATAAAATGAGGAGTAGGATAAGGAAACATGAGATAGATTAGGATAAAGAAGTAGAGTCATATTCTATTACTTGAACTGTAGTTTTTAGTATAAATATAGATGTATGGTTGAGTTTTGTAAGTAAAAAAAATAAGAGAGAAATAAAGAGAAAATTGTTTCAAAACTTTAAGTCCCTTAATAAACAATTGGAGCGTAGGAATCCGTTCTCTCGGCGGTGTTGTGACGCGTCAAAACGACTCCCTCCGACGCACAGAAACTTGTCCTTCCGAGTCCGCTACAGCGTTTTTTTTTTTTTTTGATCAAAAGGACATTCAACCGATGTCCCAGTTCCATTACTGAAACTGCAAAGAGTTAACAATTCTCACAAATATCATTCACAACCACCAAGAAATTCACACAAAGGCCAAGTACAAGTCAAAACCGCAAAATGATATTGTCCTAGAAGCCAAAACTAAGCTTAAACAAACTTAGGCCAGCAGCCACAAGTCGAACTGCTTTACAATAGGATTCCAGTAAGCATTCCAAAACTCACAAACATCCAATATCAAAGATCATCAATCAGTGACTTCTTGGCCTCCACCACTCATTAAAGTATTTAGCCAAAGGAATCACAAAGATCGTGTATCATCTCATCTTTGTATCCCTTGTTCACCAAAAAATCATCCTTGACTATGCTTGTCCCGAAGCCAACAACAAGGGAGCTCTGATTTTCGACTCCAACTCCTGGCAGAAAAGATTCAATTGATCCATCATGCCCTCTTTGTATAGCGGGCTCCATTCTTTTAGAGAGAGGAGCACCTTTCTCCAAATAATCTTTATACTCAACCATTTCTGAGAAAGAAAAACCAAGTTATTTCTACAATTCCATAAGCTCCACAAAATAGCAGCACAACTAGTATTTAAGGCAGCATTCTTCTTATTACTTATCCAAAAATGAGCCATTGAATCATAATTGTGGCCAATATTCAATTGAAAAAAATCTCTAATTATGCTCCAAGTATTTTTGGCTACAATACAATCAAAGAACAAGTGAGCAACCGATTCATCCTCATTACAGAAGCAGCACATAGACCCTCTATCGATCCCTCTTTTCAACAAATTATCTCTAGTCATTATTTTATTGTGCGAAAGTAGCCAAAGAAAGAGATGAATTTTAGGAGGAACAATCAGCTTCCACACTGCCGGAATGAAAACAGGCAAAACACCCCTGAAATTAATAATGACATACAAAGATTTAACGGAATAGATCCCATTACTACTATACTGCCAGACTAAAGCATCCTCCTCCTCTAATAACCTTATGCTCTTGGAAACTTCCATCAATTCAAACCATCTATTCATCATACTCTCAGAAAAGTTCTCCTAAACGTACATTTTAGATTAACACCGTCCCAAATGTCAAAGAATCGAAACTCCTTTTCATTGACTAAAACATAGAGATCCCAAATCGGATGGCTAGGCAAGATGATCCAAACCAAATATCCTCCCAAAATCTAATTTTATTGCCATTTCCTACACTCCATCTATAGCCAAACTTAGTAGCCTGCATAGCCCAAAGAACACCTTTCCAAAAAACTGAGGTATGATCCGAATTACAACTAAACATATTAGGGCACTCCGTATTATATTTAACCTTAACTAACTCTTTCCATTGTCCAGAATCCTGGGAGTGAAACCTTTTAATCCAAGAAGCCAACAAACACATATTAAGGTCTCTAAGATTAGGCAAACCAAGTCCTCCGTAATTCTTCTCCATACAAACCAAATTCCAATTAACTAAGTGGAGTTTGCTATGACCTTCAAAATCATTCCAGAGACAGTTTGCCATGCGAGAATTTATAATATCCAGAGCCCACTTAGGGAATTTGAAAAAGGAAAGCAAATACAAAGGAATGCTAGAAAGGCAAGACTTAATCAAAATTAACCGACCGCTATAAGAAAGAAGTTTGCCTCTCCAACCTGCAATTCTTTTCATTATTTTGTCAACCAGAGGTTGAAAATCTTCTTTTCTGATTTTATCGTAATGGAGAGGAATACCAAGATACTTAATAGGGAAAGAACCAACCTTACAACCAAGAATCCTTTTATAATTGTTAGTTTCATGGACATCACAACCTATAGGAATCAATTCGCTTTTATGAAAGTTAATTCTCATTCCAGACATATGCTCAAAACAAGTAAGGAACCATTTAAGATGTAGAACAGATTTTTCACTATTCTCCACAAAAGAAGAGTATCACAAGATATTGCAAACTAATAATACCCCCATGCCATACGTCCTTACATAAGCCATTAATCAAACCACACTCAGTAGCTTTGAGTAAAATTCTTGAGAAAACATCAACAACCAAATTAAATAAGATCGGAGATAAAGGGTCGCCTTGTCTCACACCTTTACCGGTCTGAAAAAAATTACTTTCAACATTATTAATTTTGACTCCTACAGAGCCTTTAATCAAAATAGAAGCAATCCACAATTGCCATTTATTCCCAAAGCCCCTTTTTTTCAAAATATCAAGTAAGAAACTACAATTGACCCTATCATAAGCTTTTTCATAATCAAGTTTAAGTACTAGACCTTTTCCTTTTTCTCTATGAATCTTATGAATCACCTCATGTGCAGTGACAACACTCTCCAGTATAAATCTATTTTTAATAAAAGCTGATTGATTCTTAAGGATGATTCTATCACAAATAGGACCAATCCTATTAGTAAGCACCTTAGTAATAATTTTATAACTGCAATTTAGCAAACTAATAGGTCTGAATTGTTTTATATTTTTAGCATTGTTCTCCTTAGGGATCAAAGATATCATAGCAAAGTTAAGTCTAAACAAATCCAATTCTCCCTTTTCTAGATCTCTGAACAAATTTAAAAGATCCTTTTAATAACATCCAGAATTTTTGATAGAAAAGAAAAGGAATCCCATCAGGGCCAGGAGCACCATCAAGATAGGAATCAAAAGCGCTTTCTTAATCTCTTCTTCAAGAAACTTAAGTTTCTAGAGCCAAATTCTCATCTACTGTAATCAAATCATTCATATGAAAGAAATTATCTCCTATATTGATGTTAGGCTTAGCCTCATAACCAAAAAGGTTTTTGTAAAAGTCACACGCAATTTTAATCATACCATCATTATCATAGACGGGTCCATCACGTCCTTCAAGAGAGACAATATAATTTTTCCGCCTTCTTTGATTAGCAACCGCATGAAAATATCTAGTATTCCTATCTCCTTCTTTTATATCCCTTTCTCTAGCCCTTTGTCTAGCTTTGGTTTCCTCCATCTCCCAAATTTTCTCCATCTCTTTTCTAGCATTTGTCCATTTTTCTTTCTCTATATTAGTAAGGATTTTAGTTTCAGAAAGAACATCCAAATCATTGAATTCATTCATCAACCAATTCTTCTTCTTCTGAATTTCAGAATCTATATTTAAACTCCAACCTTTAGTAACTTTCCTAACATTTCTAATTTTAAATTGCCATTTATTAATAGCACTCATCTTCTTGCAGGGGTAATTCCACACCTTATAGATCACATTATTAAACTCTTCATGAAGAAGCCACCATTTTTCAAATTTGTAAGTGGGTTTCTTGTGAATCATACCATTCCCCGAGTCCCACAGAATAGGGGTATGGTCGCTTCCAATTCTAGCAAGAGGAAATAACATTGCTAAAGGGAATTTTTCCTCAAAAGAAGTACTGCAGAAAACTCTATCAATAACTGACATGACAGGATTAGATTGATTATTAGACCAAGTAAACCGCCTTCCTGCCAGGGACATTTCTATTAACATTGCTACAGCGTGAGGACGGAGAACAAGCGCAAAGGGCAGTAGTGTAGCTGCCTGTAATCAATTTTGGTTGCTTGCTATTGGCGTGAAGACAGTACGAGGCAAAACAGGGGAACAGGTAAAGAAGTCTGCTCCATTGCACGTACGAGCTAAGCACCGTGAACAAAAGCACAAGTTCACGAGACGTGTGTACGGTGCGTGGCTGGACTCAACTACTCAAGACGAAATAAAAGCAAGTTCATGTACGTCTGCAGACCACACTGCAAGCTCCTGGCAGCGTAGCGCAAGAAAAAGGAGCGCGAGGCGTCGTGCTGTACAGCGGCCAGAAGACGTGCGCGGTGCACATGCAACAGAGCTGAAGCAAGCGACAGCCTCGCGCGCTCGTGGATGCAGGGATTCGAAGCTACAGTAATCAGCACGTACTGTAGCGATAGGGATACTGTAGCATCACGAGGCTACGGAACGGAGTAGACCTGGGACATGGACCGGGCTTTTTCTGGACGGCTCAAGGCCCGGCCGGCCCAAATCCACCGGGCTGGGCCTAGAAATGGGCCCGTCGGGCGGCACGGTGCGGCCCGATTACATGGGCGGATTCGCCACCGACCAAAGCTGGTCAGGGCGGCGACGGCGAATGTGGCACAAACCGGCCCGAGGGCACGGCCGTGACGCATGGCGCCAGGGTGGCGGCGCGGCGCGCCGGAATCCGTGGCGGCGAAGCGCGCGCCATGGCGCGTGGGGCGGCAGCGATCGGGCGGCGAAGCGAGGCGGGCCGCATGGCGACGCGGCGAGCGGGGGCCGGGCGCTAGCAAGTGGCGGCGCGCCCACGCGCGGCGGCCGGCGAGCGTGTGGCGCTTGGGTGGATGTTGGCGTGCTACAACGCGCGCGACCACGCGTGGGACCCGGGGGGCAGGTCGCAGGCGCCAGACGGGACTCGGGAGCCGGTCCAGCCGGAGGGCGGGCACGGGCGTTTAAAATTTCAAAAAATTTCAAAATTGCAACATTTCATCACAGCCATTTGACGCTCTATAAATTCATCACTCTTCACTTTCATTGTTTCATCACAAAACCAAAGCAACATTTCCTCAGTTCCTCCGTAGCACTCATTCTCAACATGTCTAGTAGAAATAGAAAGCAACTAGCACGGAGGGCACCGCACACACATAGAGATCCTGTTGATAATGATACTATCGACGCTCGGCAACTGTCCCCAAGTATAGGGGACTACGACATGGAGAACCGTCATATGGACGGCTCGCAAGGCTTCAAGGATGCCGGCACCAACTACTCGCCTCCGCTCGTTGTGGACATGAATTAGTTGCAATTTCATCGATAGGGACGGGGCATCTGAACCAGCACTATAAAATATGTCTGCAAAAGCTAGGGCAAACGCAAGGAGGAGGTGTGCAAACACATCTCAATTTTTCAGCCAACACCACTGTAAGTACTTGGATGTATAACCCCCAAACTGCACGAGATCAAATTGCTAGGTTTATAGTTTCGGAAGATTTACCTATTATGATGGGCGAGAGTCGTAATTTTGGAAAAATGATTCAACGTAGGTTCTGCCTACAATACCAACATGTTAGTAGAAGAACAACTAAATCTGGTATTCTAGCAATTTATAATAAAGAGCTAGCTGTATTGAAGGAAAAATTCATACATGTTAGTTTTTCCTTTGCTTTAACATCGAATATTTGGACTTCCTCGCACTAGAAAAGTTGTTATCTCCGTGTTGTTGCTCACTACTTAGATGAGCAATACAACTTAAATAAAAGAGTCATAGGGTTTAAGTCAATGGATGAAGCACACACAGGACAAGCTATTCCGAACTGTATATTACAAGTAATTCGAGATTTTAAGATAGACAACAAGATTTTATCCATTACTCTTGATAATGCTTCCGCGAACACGACTGCAATGGAGTATCTCACTACCCCCTCTACAGTCTTACATACAAGGGTATGTTCTACACCAAAGATGTGTGTGCCACATAATCAATCTCGTTGTTCAGGATGGTATGGAGGTAATAGGTGCATATCTTAACAATATTCGCTGCGCTATTCGATTTGTCTTAGGTAGCCCCCAAATGTTTGCTAGGTTTAAAGAGTACTGTAGGGCAAACAACATAGAGCTAAGGAAATTTGGCATTGACATGAAGGTTCATTGGAATTCAACATATATCATGCTAAAAAGGTTAAAAGGGTATGAACATATTTTAACCGTCTTTGTCAATGCTAATGCTAATACACAAGAAAATGGTATTGTACTTACTGAATCAGATTGGATCGTTGTTACATATTTTCGAGAATTTTTATTTTGTTTCTACGAAGTAACTAAAGAACTCTCCGGGATTTAGTACCCTACCTCATGCTTGGTAATTGATTATATTTGGTTAATTGCGGAGACATTTGCAAAATACAGGCATGATGCACTCTTAGGCCCTATTGTTGCCCCAATGGATGTAAAATTTCTAAAATATTTTAGTTATATATCACATCTTATATTGTTTTGCTACTATTTTTGATCCCCGAAAAAAGTTAGATGGACTGCAAGTGGCACCGGAAGGAATAGGAGAGGCTCTTGATATGGATTTCTCTGCCGTTTTTGGCCATGTAAAAGATGAACTTTTTTTACTATTCCAATTGTACTACACTAAGTACGACACAAGCAAGATGGAGTCAAATGCAGGGTAGGAAGCGGTACAACCATCTAGAGCAAGTGTGATGGCTCACTTATGGAAGAGGCTGAAGGGCAAGGAATCCAGTTCTTCATCAACTCAGTCGTCCACCGGCGTAAGATGGAATCCCAATGTAGAGCTCAATCATTACCTCGCCAACAACTTTGCAGCCACCGATCCTACCCTCAAATGTGAAAATGTACAATTGCTTGAATGGTGGAGGGACAACCATCGGATATTTCCCGTGTTGTGCCATTTCGCATGGGATGTCTTGGTCGTTCCCGTGTTGTCTGTTTCTTCCGAGGCGACATTCAGCCTGGTCGGGAGAATAATTCAAGAAAGAAGATCGTCGCTCACGTCCGAAACAGTGGAGGCCATCACCTGCCTTAAGGATTGGCAACGCGCAGACAAACGACAACAACATCAATTGGAGGATCCCAAAATCGCCCAAGCATTAGCTGATCTAAATATAGAGTAGGCGATATGTATGCATGTTTAAAGTTATTGTACTCTTTTCCTTACAAGGGAACCCCACACTGGACGTAAGGTTTTTAACGAGGCAGTAACTTTGTATATGTAAATATCATTAAAAAATTTCATTCTCCCCAAATACTCATTGTCATTTTTACTGTCCATTAATGCATTGTACTGATTGTGCGGTCCGAGCCCCTGTAGTAGGTTCAGGGCCAGACCCGGGCTGGCCTGGCCCGCCGTGCTTTTGGTCCAAGCTGGGCTGTGCAAAACGTCTCTCGGGCCGGCCCAGCCGGGAGCCCGCTGTGCCCGGGCCGTGCCGACCCGGCCCGGCCCAATGCCCAGGTCTAGAACAGAGAAAAGCGTTGGCAGCAACGCAAAGAAAAGGCAGAAAAGGCACGGCACAAAAAGAGTTGTAGAAGATGATGGGCGAGAAGCGAAGATTCAAAGTGGGGTTATATCTCGACAATACTCTCTTCTAACCTCGATAATTATCCGATATGGGCAATGAAGATGAAGGCAAACTTGTGCGCCCAGAACGTATGGGGTGCAGTTGATCCAAAGAGGATGGGCGAGGAAGATGATAAGATAGATCAGGCCGCACTTGCAGTGATCTACCAGTTGGTACCAGATCCGATGATGCACCATCTCATCGGGAAGGAGACAGCACGTGAAGCATGGCTAACGCTTCAGAAGATGCATGTGGGAGTTGACCGCGTGAAGAAGGTGCGACTATAAAATCTACGTAACGAGTTTGGGAATCTCCAAATGGGAGAAACCGGGTCGGTGGACGAGTTCGCAGGCAAGCTTAATTCGTTGTACAACCAGATTACTTCTTTCGGTGACAAGATGGAGTAATCTGTGGCAGTGAAGAAGTACTTGCACGTACTACTAGAAGAATTCGTGCCTATCGTCACCACGCTCAGGTACTCCCCTGATTTGAGGAACATGAAAATTGAGGAGATCATCGGCTCGCTCAAGGCGCATGAGGAGCTACTGAAGGGGTATCAGTCCCGTAACAAGAAGGGGTATCAGTCCAGTAATGAGCAATTGTTGCTATTAAAGGGAGATACAAAAAGTGGTGGAAAGCAACTCCACAAGGAACCATGAACCAATGACGGCCATGGATCATCAAGTAATTGTGGGCGAGGGCGTGACGGTTTCGGTGACCGAGGAGGTAGAGGTGGACATGGAAACAAGACTGAACAAGACAGTGAAAACAGATCACGAGATAAGTTACATATCAAATACTTTGAATGTGAAAAATATGGTCACTACGTGGCGAGTGTCGCAGTCATATAAAGTGCTTCAACTATGGTAAATATGGGCACTATGCTTTGGATTGCACGAACAAGAAGAAGAACGAAGACGTGAACCTCTTCAAAGCCGATGAAGATGACGAGCCAGCTCTACTCCTCTCATTGTACAAATAAGAGGAGCCGAACATACTGATGTTGAATTAACGAGGAGAACGTAGTTTCTAAACTATGCATGAAGAAAAATAGCCACAATTACACTAATCTGTGGTACTTGGACAATGGAGCAAGCAATCACATGACTGGATATCGTCGTTGTGCAATGCGGCTGTGAGCTCGAGCGCATCGTTGTGGTCAACAGCGCGCGGGCGAGACGTTCAGCGAGGAGTTGTTCGCATGGGGGATGCATCGCACAACAACATCAGAAGAAATTGGTGTTCTGGCAGCGTAGAAAAAAGGTTGACGGCGCGGAGTCGATCGCTGAGTAGCGTGATGCAAGAAAAGAACAGGACGGCCGTAGCAGATAGGAGGCGGCTACCAAAGGACGTGACAGGGGACGAGGCAACGTTGTACAGGCAGCAACAGCAAGAAAGTTGAGAGAGAAGATCGGCGTGATCAAAATCGGTGTTACAAGATTAAGGGTGTAAATATTAGAAATAATCTTGTAATTAGTTAGAGTTTTGATTAAGAGTCTGGATAAGATAAGGATGTGGAGTAGGATAAAAAAAAAATGGATTAGGACAAGGAAGTATAGTCCAATTCTATTACTTGGGCTGTAGATTTTAGTATAAATATAAAGGTATGGCTGAATTTTGTTAGCAAGAAAAACAAGAGAAATAAAAAAAATTGTCCCGAAAATTTGGAGTCCCTATTGCAACATTTGTTTGGTCTGGTCTCGCACCAGCTGATGGCAGCTCAACTATGCAGTGATCTACGTGAGCCGGAGACTCTCCAGGGCCTTGCAGCTGCCGCCGCCGCGCCGCCGCTCCCAAAGGCTCGGCGCCTTGTCGTCCCTCGCCGGACGCCTCACCACCGGCAACGGCGGGTCAAGCGAGCACACAGCCGCGGCCGCACCGCGACCACAAGAACTCCCCGACGATGATGAGCCACTCGGCACGTCCCTGACCTTGGAGCACGCACGCGACTTCGTCCCCCTCCGCCGCCCGAACAGCCCCATCACGAGCCCCGCCAGCTTGCCGCCTGGGTACCCCGGGCCCCTCGCGGACGGGACGCGCGCGCTTGAGCATCCCCTGCTCCGCTTGACCTGCCCCATGCAGCTTATCCTCGGCGACGCCGGGAGGGCGACGTCGGCCGGTCCGGCGTGGTCACGGCCATCTGCCTGCTTGCTCTTCCTGTCGTTCTGCGCCTTCTGCCACACGGACGGCGACAGCAGGAGCGGGGAGTAGGAGGCCGCTGCCGGATTCTTGGCGGCGTCCCTCGACGGCGGCGGAGTAGCCTTGATGAGGAACCATGTTGGCGTCAGCGCCTTGATGTGGTGTTGGTGGCGGCGGCGGTGAGGTAATGCCGCCATGGAGGCCAACACGCCTTCCTCTCTGAGCTATAGCTAGCTGCAGCTCCGCTCACCAGTGCAACACCGTGCAAGTGGCGTTTGCTCTGTGGGGTTACCAATTAAGAGCTCGCTTATATGTCAAGGGAAGGCAGATCCGGTCTAATGATCCGTACTGCACCGATGAGAAAAATTAAGTGGCAAAGAATTAAGTTGTTCCTAGTCAAGTCATTGTAGCGAGCGAGCGAAGCAGCGTCGACCACGACTTGAACAAGATCGAGCGCGCGTGATTGGGCCGTGCTATTTTACTTGGTCGTTAGCTTATGTGGAACGGTTAGGCCGTCGCCCTTGCTCCAGACGCTAAAAATCCGGAGGGCACCGGACTTCGTCGCCCTCGCGACGTCAGTGCTTCTTTAGGAAATAAATTTGGTGAAGACGGTGTGCAAACTCTTTTTTTGTGTATACCTGATGCTGATTGATGTCACGTAGATAATTTTGTAATCCAACGCCACGATATTAAGTGAGGAGGTAAGTTCAAGCAACCAAATATGCAACGAATTAAATGAGGAGGTGAGTTCAAAGTCCTCACTTAATGTCGTGGTGTTGGATCGCATGATTATCCACGTGGCATCAATCAGTATCAGGGATACACGGGAAGGAGTTTACACACCTCCTCCACCGAATTTATTTCCGCTTCTTTAGTGTTGTTGCCGGGTGATTATTTTCTTCAGTCTCGCTGCCTACCACCTAGTTCGAAGCCCTGTTTGGTACGGTTTCAGATTCCAGTAGAAACGAAAACGGATCCAGATTCTTGGTAGAAACGTTTCAGGTAGAATCAGAATCACTGTCTAGAAACCGTTTAGCTAGCTGTCTGGATTCTGTGAATCAGGGTGGAACGGGGTTGAGAGCGATTTGACCCAAGCGTGAAAAAAGAAGAAACGTTTCGAGGATAATTGTTTCGAGCTTTAGCCCATTTAGCTAGGTTTCTCCCAGATTCTAGTAGAAACGGCCGGCAATCTGAATGATACTCCCTACAGTCACGGAATAAAGACGTTTCAAACATCGACGTGTCCTAGAGACGCGACTCTGACAACTAAATGCACCTCAAACATATTTATAAACCTAATAGAATCGTAATAATTTGAAAGTATTTTTGAGTCTAATATACGCATCATTTTGACATGTTCAAATATGAATAGTCGGACTTTTTTGAAAGCTTGACTGCGCGTGACCCAAAACATGACTCTTTTGTGGCCGGAATATCATGATCGGTGTATCTAAATTGCCTGCCTAGTACGCCCAGAAAAGTACACCTAGCTAGCTAAAGGGTCAATCGGCACTGCGCCATAGTACTCCGTATAAACTTGGGTTGAAATTGCCTATTCCTAATGGTCATTCACACACTTCTTTCTTTCGCTGGAAACCGTGGGGTACGTTTTATAAAGTGGACATTTTAACTGCTGTGTTCGACTGCCACTTAGTCCACGTAGATTAGTCCAAAAGAAAAGAACAGAATGATACGACCATAAGAGCATGTACAACACAAGATGTTTATACATAAGTGCTTAAAAGAAAGATATATAGTATAGCCATGTCATCAA
Source organism: Rhipidocladum racemiflorum (assembly GCA_036346355.1). Lineage (NCBI taxonomy): Eukaryota > Viridiplantae > Streptophyta > Magnoliopsida > Poales > Poaceae > Rhipidocladum > Rhipidocladum racemiflorum. The sequence continues at coordinate 14,653,044 of CM070573.1, read as the reverse complement.
GCATCCCTGCAAAAGTCATTTCCTCCGATGCAAGCATCTCTCTCTTATTATAAGTGCTTAGATGTTATGTTATATATTGATTAGATATATAGTTTGACAACATAATTAGCATATGTTAAGCACTAGTGCCTACTTAAGCATCGATGCTACAAAATAAGTGTAACACCCCAAGAATGTGAAGCTTGAATAAGGTGTCTTAGCATGCAAGTGCTTTAAAAATTCGAGAAAGGCTTAAAAACAGCAGACTTTGATGAGTTTTAACTTTCAAACCACAAATGCAAACTGAGTGAAACCTAGGGCAAATGAAACTTTGCTTTTGAATCATTTTAAGCCATAAAATATTAGTTGCAAACTGGCTGGCCGAAATAAATGGAGTAGGTAGCTGCAATTGCACATGAAGTATTCGATGAATTGCTGGGCACTGCCGTTGGACCAGGTTAACCAAACCGAAACCGAAAAAACCGATGGAAAGCCAAAATTGGAAATTCAAAAATATCGAGCCAAAAATAGCTGGAAAATCGTTAGAAACCGAAGAGTTTCAAAACCGAGCATTTGAACAAAAAACATTCAAAACAAATTTAAAACAAACGAAAACCATTCGGTTTTCTCGAAAACCCATTGGTTTGCTCGAAAAACCGATCGGCGAGTTGAACGTTTTGGGCGATCGGTTTTTTGAGTGATTTTCGTCGGTTCTTTTCGAAAAACCGCTCGGTTTTCACCGGTTTTCGATCGGTTTACATCGCATAAATTTTTTCAAATTTTTTGAATTATTTTTTTAGTTGAACCGGTTTACCGACCGGTTTAAGATTTCGAACCGGCTCGATACGGTCGAAAACCGCGGTTTTCGAGCGGTTTTCGAGCGGTTTTCGTCGGTTTTGTGAACCCTGCGTTGGACACCATGCATCGCCGTTGCCTCCTCGCCGCCTCCGCCTGCATTGGCGCAGCCCCCACACCGTTAGCTCGCTGCATCCCTCCACCTCGCTCTGCCCTGACGGCTAGAGCTGGGCGTCGTGTCGTGCCGTGCCGGTCCGGTCCGGGCCCATCGTGCTTCGGGCCGAAACCGTGCCGTGTCACGACGGCCCATCGTGCCTACCGTGCCGGGCCGTGCCGGCCCGACTCACCTTTGGCGAGCCCAAGCCCGGCCCATTTGCGTTTCGTGCCGGTCCAGGCCTGACCCATTTTCACTATTGTGACGAGCAAAGAAATAAAACAAATTACTACTACTAAACTACCTATTTTAATTACATAAGAGACTTATCACATCAACAAAATGTCAAACATAAATGCAATGCTTGAAGATGCCCTGAATCAACAATATCTACCAATTTTTAGGTCTTAATCCGTGATTTCGTGCCCGTTCGTGCCGTGCCGTGCCGCCCGCCGTGCCTGGTTCCCGGGCTCGGCACGGCACGGAACCGTGCCGTGCCGTGCTTTGCACCGAGTCATCCCATCGTGCTTCGGACCGGCCTAAGTGCCCACCTCTACCTGACGCAACCGAGCCGAGCAATGCCACGAGCGCACTGTTCAGGCCGCGCTTGCCACCCGGCTGCGCCCCGGCCGCCTTGCCTGCTCCGCCAACCCATCCCGGTCGCCTCGCCCTCTCCGCTGCAGTGCATTTAAGCCATGCAATGGCCCCACTGAACCCCTCAGCTCGCTCGCTCGTCTCCATTGCCTGTTCGACTGAGAGCGCGCGCGCACACACACTGACACACACAGAGAGAGAGCCAGCGAGCATGAACCAAGCAGCATGACCTCGGGTGAGCTCAAACTTCCTTTCCCGCTTGCTCGAGACAAGTCTCTGGTTCCCTAAAGTACTCCTCCTGTTTTATGTGCAACTCTGCCGCTCTAGCCGCACGGCCTGCTTGCTCTTCTCCAACTCTGGCCGAGCTGCTTACTACGCTCTAAAAGAAGTGAGTGAAGATAGATCAAATAATTTAACCAGCCACCATGTCACAAGAGACACTGTAGCCCACTGGCAAGAGCGCAGTGCTTCACTCCTGTGTTCATGAGACCTAATCCCATTCTAGCCGCTTATGTTGATCTTTTTCTCCATTTTCTTGGTTGCCTCAGGGCTAACACCTCAAATGAATTAGCTAGCTCACTTGTCACAAGAAACACCATTGCAGCATTGCTCAATGGTGGTGCACTAACGGTATGATTCAAGCGGTCTGGGGTTAAAATCCCATCCCAGCCACTTTTTTTTTTTTTGCTTCATTTAATTTATCCTTTTATATCTTTTGCTAGGACGGTTCAAATGAAGTAAACTAAATTTGTAAATGGAGAAAAAGAGTTGAATCAAGTTTATATGCTCACTGCAATTTAAATGAAGTAAACTAAATTTGTAAATTTGATTTAAGCTATAAGGATTTAGCATATAAAATAAAATTTATATGCTCACTGCAATTTAAATCATTTGAATCAAGTTTGTTTAAATTGCTCCATTTAATTCATCCTTTTTATATCTTTTGCTAGGAAGGTCCAAATGAAGTAAACTAAATTTATAAATTTGAGTTAATCTATAAAGATTTAGAATATGCAATAAAATTTATATTCTCACTGCATTTTAAATCATTTGAATCAAGTTTGTTTAAAGTCCCTTTTATGTACCATGCAGCAACTATGCAAACCATAACTCCAAAAATCATGAAATAATTCTCAATTGTTCTTGAGGTCATGGATGTTCCAATTTTGCAAAAACATTTAGGATTGAACATAGTTTGAAACAAGAAAGGAATATAGGAATCCTCTCTTGCATGCAAAATCAAATAGTTAGAATATGGATAAAATGAACTCAAATTTAGGTAAAAATAGTTTGGTTGCACTTTTGAGGTCACAAGGATCCCACATAAATAAAAATATTTAAGTTTTGCCCGGGTATGCATTAAATGCTTAATAGTCGAAGTTTCAATACTTGAATAGTTTAGATAATCGTAACTTTCTCAAACAAACTCAAAATTTGATGAAACCAAATCCTAGGATCTTGAAAAGTGATACCCTATATGGTTATGCAAAAAATAATTTGTATGCATGTAGTGTAGAATTAAATCTATATAAGGCTTTAATGCTCATTTATATGAAAAACATAGCGAATAAAAATGAAATGTTACGAAAACAACTTTAAAACACTCTTGGAGACATCCCCTATCAAGGCATAAAGAATGATTAAATAATCCCTTAAGGTGCAGCCGCAATCATAGAATGAAAACTGAACTGTTATCGCGTAAATTTTTAGAAAAACTTAAGCATTTTCGGTAGCCATAAAATATCTAGTATAAATGCATGTTCTTCCTGCTATATTGAAACTTGCTACCATAGGCTTGTTAATGGTCACAAATTTTGCTATATGTGACAGGTCGCTTCTTGCCAATAAGACATGCTTGGAGGAGCAACACCACTTCTTTTGATGGCCAAAAGGAAAAAAAAAAAAGCGAAGTGCTCCAAAACCATTATCAGGGGATGATGTTACCACACAATATGAGAACTTTAATCAGGAATCTGAATTATATTCTGTTAGCTTATTAACTTGTACTTAAATCTAACACATAGTACATACATTTAGGCATAATTTGTTCTGTAAAGGTAGTTACAACATGTGAGACCCCGGATCAACTATCCGAAATCTCCTGTGTATTTTAGTACTAGTCCCAGATCAGTAGCTAGTACACACAGTCACAGTGATACTTCATTGCCGAACATAACGAAAATTGTAATATAAATATTCAAGTATGGGCCACATGGCTACTTATTACAATACTCGGTCCAAAGACCGGAGACAAAGCAGCGGAAAAAGAAAACAAAACAAGCGAACACCAAACGCCACAGGCGACGACCAGAAACGCAACTAGTTCTCCTGGCAATCCTCCTCGTACTCCTCCTGGAAGAACTCGCCCTCCTCGGCTGCGTCTTGGAAATTCTCTGATGATGACAATGTTGATGTAGCACGTGAGTACAAAAGTACTCAGCAAGTCGGGGAAAGTATGATCATGTTGGGCTTTCCAAAGGAAGCTTAATAGGGTTCATTTGCATAAAGCTATATTTTATTAAACCATACTTAAGTAATAAGTTTCACAAAGCAACTTTTAACAATTCTTTTTAATAATTGAGTTATATAATATTGCAGTGAGGTTCTATCCACCATCACTAATGTAAAGGCTCTATCCGCCAACTTTTAAAAGATCAAGGTTAATCATGTGACTCCATTCGTCAAGTGCAAAACAGGTTCTATCCACCTGGTTGGCTCTATCCGCCAAACAACATCCGAGAGTTCTAACCACTCTCGAATCCCAAAACAAAACACTTTTTAGGTTTTACAACCAAAATCGAAGTCTACCAATATGAAAGCATTCTTCGCTTTGCCCTTGACCGTAGGCACGGCTATTCGAATAGTTTTAACTCTGTAGAGGTGTACAACTTTACCCACAAGACAAGATATACCCTTGATGCCATGCAATTAACACACTTCCTTGGGTGTGCCGGCAGGGCTATCCTGACAAGGCCGTTACAATGTATCTACCTAACTTGACCCACCCGCTGAGGTTTCACCGTTGTTAGGGTTCCATCCGCCCAGTATAGAAGCCCCCTCTTGCGCCGTGTGAGAAAAACGACATTGCCTCTATCCGGCACTCACATTCCACCGAGTGGTGAGTCTAAGCTAGGCTTCTACAAATTAGTTGGCCAGGTCGTACTATTATAGACATGTGGTAGTACGGTTATGCTTAGAAGGGACAATCACAAGCGTCGGTCCTTAATTGACTTGGGGCGGTACTTGCACAAGACAACTAGTGCTCCATCCGCACCCACCCGACAATCCAATCCGCCCAAGTCCAAACCATTTTCCTTTTCTTTTTATTTTAGAAAACAGTACCAAAACCATAATAATAGTTTCTAAATCATATTGGAAATCATAACTTTTGAGTAATCCCACCCATGGGTTGTTTTCATCGATAAAGATCCTAAGCAATTCTACCGTACTATGTAACAAAGGATACCATATAAGCATAAGCATGGTATAAACAAGGTCCTAGGGTTACAAGTAATAGGGATGTCAATCACAAAGGAGGATATTACAAATCGGACTATCTATACCCTTATACTTGAAATACGATAAAACATAGCATGCAATTGTATAAAACATTTAAAACAGGTTTATAAACTTGGGATCAATATGCGTCAAGGAGACTTGCCTTCAGTCGTGGCGGAGGTGTCGAACTAGGAAAGCTCCGCGGCGGGATCGGCGGTCTCGGCGGGGTCGTCGGCTACACGCATATCGAGGCAACAATAAACAAAAGAAAATAAAACAAAACCCAAAAATTATAAAACTTATACTGGCAGGAAGATAATGAATTTAGATGAATTTAGGAACTTGAACGGAGTCGATTGGAGTTCGGACGGAGAAGTTAGGTACGTCCGAAGTTCGGAAAAACCCTGGAAAAAGAGATACCGCGGAATATTCCAGGGTATCTTTATTTAGGTTGGATTTTTGAAGGTTTGTGCCTATGCCAAGTGGACCCCACTGTCATACACATGCACTTCATCTTCAAGGTTTTGGCCATGGAGGAAACAGAGCAATGGGAGCTTCCATGGGCGCCACAGTAGGGGCTAGGGCGGCGAAGCGGCGCGGCGGGTGGCAGATCCGGCTGGCGGCGCGACGGGGCGGCCGGAACGGGCGGCGCAAGGTGGCGGCTGGTCGGGCGGCGCGGCTCTGGCCGAGGGCTGGGGTCGGCGGCGGCCAAGGGGAAGCTGGTGGCGGTGGCAAACAGGCCGAAGGCGGCGGACTACGGCGAGCTGGCGCAAGCGTGAGGCGGCGTGGCACCGGCCGAGGGGTGGCGCGGACCGGATGGGGCAGCGGTGGCGGCGGCACGCTGGCAGCAAGGCGGCAGACGGCAAGGCCGGCAAGGCACGGGCGCACGTAGAGACCAAGAACAGAGAGCCCCAAAATCCGAAAAATCCGGATTTTTCCACCATTTTTTGCATGGATTTGACCCGAATAAAAGCATGGACTCACTAGATTACATCCTTAGGGACACATAGGAGGAATGAATTGAGTTGATTCTCACCGGAGGCGATGAATTCGACGACGAACGGGGCTCCGGCCGAAGTGATAGAACCGCGAAATTCGTCGCCAATTCTTGATAGCACCTAAAATTGATGGATGAATTAGAAACTAGACTCCCATGCTAACACAAAGAAACAAACGGAACGAAGAATGAACCACCGAGGAGGAAGATTCAACCAAGAACACGAAGAACGCAAAAACGGTGCTCCGGCGCCGGTTTTCTTGTTCTAGTGGATGAATGAGTGGAATAGGCAAGGATAGGATGCGTGCTCTGGAAAGAGGACACCGCCACGGAGGTCTAGGAGCCGGCGGTGCGCGATTTGGGGAAGAAACGGCAAAGTTATTGCCATTAATGCTCATTTCGGTTTTGGAAAGATCGAGCCGTTTTCGACGTGATTTGGGGCTGAAGATCGTGGGGAACGGAAAGGTCTCGTCACCACGATTCCAACGGATCCGGCCGTTCGCTAATTGGAGTTGAGATGAGAGAGCTATGGAAATTGGAAGCAAGGTTGCCATGAAAGGAGCTAGAAGCTTGGCTCTCTGTACGTGCCCTTTCCAAAGGTTGAAGGAGCTGAAACAGTGCTGCCACGTGGCAACGTGTGATTGGCCGAGAATTACGTAAATAATTCGCCCTAGAGAAAAATTAGGAAAAATGGTCTAGAAATTCTGGAAAAATTCCTAGAGCCATTTTAGAATATTTGGGACCCAATAAAATTGGTTCCGCTGAATTTGGATGAAATTTGTGGAATTAAATATTCGGCATGGATCATGCATTAAACAAAAGCCGCGCGAGATAAAATAGGAACGGAGGTCCAAAAATCCGGGGAATGATTCCTAAAATCATTTTAGAATATTTGGAACACAATTGAAGTGGTTTGGGGATTTTTGGAGCATTTTTGGACTCGGGTGAAATTTCGGGTACCGGTGGGAACTGGAAAATCCGATTTTTCGACCGGAGTGGAATTAAATTCCGATTTTGGATAGGAATGGATGCCAGGTTAATATAAACACCAAAGAAACTCCAAATTTGAATTTAGCTTATTTAAATTAGGTTTTTCTCCAGAAGGCGAAAATGAGGATGTTACACAACAATAATTGCTTTGGTTGACTGTGGTTAGGTCATCTATTCAGTCATTGTCTCAATATAATATATAATCTTTTATATAATTTCGATGCACTTCACTTCGACCATTCGTTATTTTCTTTAACAAAATTTGATCTGGTTGTTAATGTTGTTGTCATCTTGTTTTGTTTCAGGCTAAATTTGGGAAATCTAACAAGAAAAGAAAAAGCTCCAGCACACTACATGGAATTTGGAAGAAAAAGTGTATCTTTTTCCAACTCCCTTATTGGAGGAAATTGACTATAAGACATAACTTGGATGTCATGCACATTGAAAAAAAAGGTTTGTGATAGTATCGCGGGTACCTTGCTAAATCTGGACGGAAAGGCAAAGGACACCATTAAACCTCGGTTTGATATGGAAATAATGGGAATACACCCTGAACTTCATGCAACTCCACCCGATGAAGACAAGTATCTATTCCGCCCTGCATGCTGCACCATGTCTTTACCTGAGAGAAAAGCATTTTATGAGTTCCTCAAACAAATCAAGGTCCCAGCATACATGCTCACACCACTGTTTTGAACTGTACGCTCTACATCTTGACTTTCAGTGTAAAAGGTGTAGCCATTAATATCATACCCCTACCATGTCTAAACATTAAATCTTAATCCGTTAGCCAACCATTTGACAGCCTCACTGATGGAGACCTTCGCATTTTCTTTGAACCATGTGGGTAATCGATCGTTGTGTTCTCGTGTGATGGAAAGCTCATCCATATATGGTTTATGTTCCTGTAATATCAGTTTGTGCTGTTGGATGTATGGATGAACTTCTGCGCTGTGTTGCAAGACTATGAAATGCGCTTTATAATACATATCGAACTGTGGACTCATTAGTTTGGACCCAATGGATTCTTTGCCACCAAGTCTACCCTCATGTCGAGATACAGAAACACTAATTGGTTGCCTTTTACCTAGATAGTCAATGCAAAACTCAATAACCTCTTCAGTCCCATAACCTTCAACAATTCTACCCTCAAGCTTCGACCGATTCCTCACGTATGACTTTAGTATACACATGTACCTCTCTAATGGATACATGTAACATAGGAATGCTAGTCCACATATTTTAATCTCTCTAACAAGGTGAGCAATAAGGTGGACCATGACGTCAAAAAATGGCAAGGGGAAATGTATTTCAAGCTAACAAAGAGTCTACACCACCTCACTCTGTAAGTTATCTATTACATCGGAATCAATAACCTTGCTAGAAATGCATTGAAGAAATAACATAGCTTCGTGATTACCAACCTGACATCCTTTGGCAGAATATTTCTGATTGCAATAGGAGCATTTGGGTCATCAAGACATGATAGCTGTGGGACTTCATACCAAGAAAATTCAAATCATCCATGGACACAAGCTTCTTAATATTTGCGGAGTAACCCGATGGAACATTAATTCCTTGAAGAGACTTGAAGAGGTCTTCTTGCTCCTTCTTGGATAAGGTATAGCATGCAGCAGGGATGTACGAACATTTTTCATCCTCCTCTGCCACTGCAAGTTTGGGCCTGATTCCCATGTAGGCCATTTCGCGGTAAGCATTTACACCATCCTTGGTTTTCCCAGGTATGTTCAGCAGGATGCCAACCAAATTGTCACAAATATTCTTCTCAATGTGCATGACATCAATACAATGACAACATTTAACTCCTTCCACTATGATAAGTTTCAAAATATCAACCGCTTCTTCCAAATGGTCCTAGGATGTCTTTTACGACTCTTTTCATACTGGACATCAATATCTTCCACGCGTGAATATACTTGCCTTCCACACATTGGATGCGGGGTCGCACGAACTTCCCTCTTTCCATCAAATTTGTCATCCATCTTACGGTATCAATGACTTCTAGGTAGGAACCTACAATGAACCATGTACATAGTTGAAAGGACCAACGATGTCGCCTAGAGGGGGGTGAATAGGCGGATTAAAAAATCACAGCGGAATTAAATCTGGCCGAACAGGTCAATCCGGAGTCTCCGGGTATTTTATCCGGATACTCCGGCTTGTCCGGATACTCCGGTATTTTATCCGGAGTCTCCGGGTTGGCTGGCTCGGGAACGCGATTAAAGTTACCCTATCTAGCACAAGACACTACAATTAATAAATGGCAAGAGCAACCTAGATCAAAAGCTAGTATGGATTTGAATTAAAGCTAGTCAAAGAGCTAGATCCAAGCTTTACAAAGACAAATCCACACAAGCTAGACTAGGAAGAAAAGAGAAAGACGCGATTTTTTCACCGAAGTTCGGATTCTTGAAGGGAATCCTACGTCTCAGTTGAGGTGGCTCGGTCGCACTTGAGTCGGGGTCTCTTTCAACCCGCTTTCCTCCCGGTGTTGTACAAATGCACTCGTCAGCTTCACTTCTTGTCTCTTTCGTTTCGGAGGCGAGACTCGCCTTCACAAACGACCGGGGCACACCACACGCGTCGGGTGCTTCCGGTGACTCCTAGCCGTCTAGGAGACCTTCAACCTCCAAGAGCAATAACACCACGAAGAATCGCTTGGAGGATGAACTAGTGCTCAAGAACTTGAAATGAATGCACCTAGCACTTTGTTTCTTCCTCTCCTCACCAAAGTAGATCAACAACCAAAATCTAGATGTGGGAGGAAGAGAGGGCTCTATTGAATGCTTGGAAGGTGTTAGAGATGGCTTGAATGCTGCAATGAATGAGCTCAATAGAGATCCTAGCCGTTGGGGTGGAGTGGAGGCTTTAAATACTCTTTTTGAAAACTAGCCGTTACTCCACGTTTTGAACTGTCCGGAGACTCCGGATAATTAACCCGGATACTCCGGATTGTCCGGACTCTCCGGACAAAATGTCCGGACACTCCGGACTCTCTGGAATGCGATATTTGGCCGAAGGGGATAACCCGGAGACTCCAGACAAAATTTCTGGATACTCCGGACTGAGTCCGGATACTCCGGACAAAAAGTCCGGACTCTCCGAGTTGGTGGGCTCGGTTGGAAATCCTGTTTTTGGAAAATGCAAGTATTTGAGTGCTATAAAGAATGCAAGTTTTGACCTTGAGCACATGCACATCCTAAAAGCGATTTTCCGTCGCATCCTCTTAATAGTACGGCTATCCTTAAGACTCAAAACAAAATGAAAATTACAAGTCTTTGTCTTGATGCCGTTTTCTTGAAATTTGAAGTACATAGGAGCGTCCAATGTCATTCCGAGCTTGATGTGATTTCGAGATCTGCATTATTCTTAGATGAAACATTAGATCTCATTAATTGTGTCATCATTAATCACCAAAATAAAATGAGGGGCCTAGATGCACTTTCAATCTCCCCCTTTTTGGTGAATTGATGACAACACAATTAAAAGCAAATAAAAATAATGTTAAATAGACTTAGCATACCAAATAAAAGGTGGAGCTCCCCCTAAATGTGTGCATTAGGAGTATTTGAGTGGAATCAAATGCACATATTTAACGAGAAATAATCAAGAGCTCCCCCTAAAACATTGCATCCGAGAGAATTCATCACAAATAATTGAAAGTAAACCAAGCATAAGATGAACACAATGTCATAACATAGATAAAAGAGATAACAGAGTTCACGAAAATAGAAAGCAACACAAATCAAGTCCACACATCAAGTCCACACGACACACGGCAGAAAGATAATCGAGACAACTAAACGACGCTAAAGATATCACTCCCCCTTTGGCATCAAGACACCAAAAAGAGGAGGACACGGGAAGTCACTCGTCGTCGCCTTCGTCGTCAGACGCGGAGTACTGGGAGCCCTCGCTGCCAGGGTCAGCAGGCGGTGCAGAGGAGGTGATGCCGAAGAGCTGATCTGCAGAGGTGGCATCACTACTCTCCTCAGAAGATCCAGAGGAGTTACTGGGAGAGACTGCCTCGCCATTGTGGCGACGAATGCTGTAAATGTCTTGACCATTCTTCTTTATCTGCCGGCTCATCACCTTCTGCTTGGCAGAGATGTCGCGGCAAAGGCAAAAGACGTACTTTAGCATCCTCTGAAGAGTGCTGCTCGGGATATCGGTCTGCTTAGAAGGAATGGCAGGAGGCACAGCAGGAGCAGCCGAGGAACTCGAAGGGCGACCCCTGCGAGTCCTAGGAGGAGTAGGACCAGGGGCTGCTGGAGCAGCAGGAGTAGTCGGAGGACGGACCTTGTAAGAAAGATGCTCCTCATCCCTGACAAACTTCAGACCACTGACAGAAGTGATCAAAGCCATCACAAAAGGAGCGTAGCTGCAACTGGCCATATTGCTCACAAGATTACGCCTCATTGTCTCCCACATGAAGTCGACAATGTCAAAGGTATATGTGCGCTCAACGAGGTGGTACAAAGAGTTCCTTCCATAGGAACTGATGGCAGAAGCATCTCCCTCCTTGGGCCAAAGAGTGACCCTGAGCATCCTGTTGAGCACGGCAGGCACATCCTTTAGACCCTTGATGGTCCCCACAGTGAAGCTCCTGGAGGTGTCATACAATGAATCGATCTACTCAGGAGTCATAACCTTCTTTGCATGAAGCTTCAGGCTGTCATTGTATCGAAGGTTGAGGACTCTAGCAAACCTCTTCTGGTTGGCAGTGTACCACACCCTGTCAGTCATCCACCAAATAGCTTCCTCGTTCTTGTCAAAGTACAAGGTGGCATAGAACTGCATGATCACTTCGTTGTTCCAATCAAACTTGAAGGACATGATGTCCTTGATCTGATGCAGCTCACAAATCTCAAGAATCTGAGCGAACACGGGATGCTCAGCAGCTGCCATGTACTCCCAGTCAATGGTCTTCATCCGGACCACTGGGTGCTCAAGAGGGTAGAGGACCGTCTCATAGTAATCCGACTGGAATCTGTTCCAGAAACGTCAGTCCACATACTCGTCCTGATGGAATGCAAGCGGATCTTTCTTCCAGTGCTCGACTATAGCCTTTCCCTTGCCAGAGCTTGTCCTGTAGTCAATCACTCTCATCGGGTTGACTGACATAGGATACCTCCACACGGGCCTGGCTTTAGCCAAGGGGCCAATGAAACGACCTGAAGCACGGAAGTCTCTTCACTTCTGATCCCTCAGAGTGGCATGCTCATCAGCTGGATGCACATCTGGATCAGCCGGGCCGAGGCCGAGACTACCGAGCCTCGAGGTCAGCTGAAACTACCGAGCCCGAGGTCTTGAGACTACCGAGCCTGTGGTCGCCGACCGATGGAGGCCCAATCCTCAGCGCACCCCTTCCCCTAGAGGCGGGCTGCTTTGCCACGGCACGTCTCGGCCTCTTGGGCGCCGGACGAGCAGATGGAGAACTGGAAGGGCTGTCCGGTGACGGAGAGTCCCTAGGAAGGTCACCACCACCTGAAGTCCCCTGAGAAGGATCCATCTGACCAGACAAAGTGATAGAAATGAATTAGCCACGAGGCGACTTGAATTACAAAGAGTAATGCAATCTGGCCGAAGCACCCAACCCGGAGAGTCCGGACAAATTGTCCGGATACTCCGGATTGCATCCGGAGACTCCGGACCAATTGTCCGGATATTCCAGACCAACCCGGAGACTCAGGACCAAAAGTCCGGATGCGCCAGATTTTTCGCACGGGCGGATGAATTTTGGGGAATCCAACCCTCAAAATGACAAACAACAAGTCTAGATTGCCACAAAAAGGTAGGGAAGAAGTCTAGGGCACAATCTAGCAAAGGATTTCGCGGGATTAGGGCACGGAATGGGACTCACCTCAAGAAGATTGAGAATGAAGCACACGGGTGAGTGAGGGACGAGATTCTCCGATCTTGAGGGTCACAACGAATCAAGCGGCACCCTAGAAGAGATGAAGCACGAGGAGAGGCCCTAAGAACCGCGAGATTTGAACCAAACCCGGAAGGAAAAGGGTTAGGGCAACAAGATCCTTACCTTGATCTCCAAAACGAGGAAGAGGAAGGGTCCAAGGTCCTTTGGAGAAGGAGAGGAGGTTGAGAATCACGCCCTAGCCTTGAGAGGAGCACAGGAGAGGGAGAGGCGCACGGTGGGAATAGGATAAAAAAGAAACCGCGCGGGATTTGGGGATTTAAACCGTCTGCCCCAACCCGGAGACTCCGGACTTTTAGTCCGGATACTCCGGCCCAACCCGGAGAGTCCGGACAATTAGTCCGGATACTCCGGGTTATCCGGAGACTCCGGATTTAAAAACCGGATACTCCGGGTTACCGAGCTCGGTTTGGAATGAAGGATTTCGCACGACGATCGAAGGAAATTTGGCGGAGTGAGAGGAAGAAAGAGACCCTAAGATGTCAACATGATATATGACCAGCGAACAATGAAGCAAACAAACTATGCTCACATAACAAAGACAAGATCAGAGGATCAAGAGCCAAAAACACATGGTAAATTCAAAGAAAAAGATGAATAAAATTTTGAAATTCATTTTTCATTCAACAAACAATATGTGAGGACTTATCAAGCCACGTTACGAGAATCTAAAATATTTAGACCACTTCTCAATTCACAGAACCTTTTCTCGTCAAGGGGCTTGGTAAAAATATCGGCTAATTGATCATTTGAGCTCACATGTTGGATATCAATTTCGCCTTTGGTTGCGTGATCTCTTAGGAAATGATGGCGAATATCTATGTGTTTTGTGCGGGAGTGTTGGACAGGATTGTTGGCAATTTTTATGGCACTCTCATTGTCACACAATAGTGGAACACTTTTGTAGGTTAGGCCATAATCACTCAAGGTTTGTCTCATCCAAAGTAATTGGGCACAACAACTCCCGGCGGCTATGTACTCGACTTCGGCAGTTGATAGGGCTACGGAATTTTGTTTCTTGGAAGACCACGAGACCACGAGACCTACCCAAGAATTGGCAAGTCCCTGAGGTACTCTTCCTATCCACTTTACAGCCGGCATAATCCGCATCGGAATAGCCAACTAATTCAAAGGAAGATCCTTTAGGATACCAAAGTCCAAAATGAGGAGTGTGCACTAAGTATCTTAAAATTCTCTTAACGGCCACCATGTGGCACTCTTTTGGAGCGGCTTGAAAACGTGCACACATACAAACGCTAAGCATGATATCGGGCCTAGATGCACAAAGATAAAGGAGAGAACCGATCATCGAACGATATACCTTTTGGATGACCGGTTTACCTTCTTTGTCGAGGTCTAGATGCCCGTTGGCCTGCATAGGCGTCTTTATAGGCTTGGCGTCCTCCATTCCGAACTTCTTGAGCATGTCCTTGATATACTTGGTTTGGCAAATGAAGGTTCCTTCCTTGAGTTGTTTGACTTGAAATCCAAGGAAGAACTTCAACTCTCCCATCATGGACATCTCGAATCTTTTAGTCATTATCTTGCTAAACTCTTTACACAAATGTTCATTAGTAGATCCAAATATAATGTCATCGACATATATTTGGCATACAAATAAATCATTATCAATATGTTTAGTAAAGAGAGTAGGGTCGGCCTTTCCGACTACAAAACCTTGTTCGAGAAGGAAATCTCGTAAACACTCGAACCAAGCCCTCGGTGCTTGCTTAAGTCCATAAAGGGCTTTGTGTAGGTAGTAGATGTGGTTCGGGTGTTTTGGATCTTCAAATCCGGGTGGTTGCTCGACGTAGACCATCTCGGAGAGTGGTCCATTTAAGAAGGCGCTCTTCACGTTCATTTGATATAGCTTGAAATCGTGGTGAGTAGCAAAGGCAAGTAATATTCTAATAGATTCAAGCCTAGCTACTGGAGTATATGTTTCATCGAAATCTAAACATTCGATTTAAGTGTACCCTTGAGCAACCAATCGAGCTTTGTTCCTTGTCACAATTCCATTCTCATTGCTTGTTCCGAAAGACCCATTTTGTGCCGATGACATTTTGATTTGGTCTTTCGACAAGCTCCCAAACTTGATTACGCTTGAAGTTGTTTAGCTCCTCTTGCATGGCCATCACCCAATCCGGATCATCAAACGCTTCTTCTACCTTAAGAGGCTCAAGAGAAGACACAAACGAGTAAAATTCACAAAAATTTGCAACTCGAGATCTAGTAGATACTCCCTTGTGAATGTATCCGAGTATATTGTCGACCGGATGATCTCGTTGAATACTCTGATGAACCCTTGGGTGAGGAACAGTTGAATTTGGAGCTTGGATAGGTTCTTCATCTTGGGATGCGTTCGAACCATCTTGAGCTTGCTTGGATGAGGAGGGAATATCACCTGAGCCTGTCCCATCCGGAGACTCCGGTATTTGACCCGGAGACTCTGGACCAGTCCGGACACTCCGGGTTTCAGTCCGGCGACTCCGGGTTGGGGTGCTCGGGTGAGTTTCCAGATTTTGAGGTCTTACCTCCCCAATTGCCAATTTCTTGATAGCTTCACACGGTGGTTCTTCCCTGTCAATCACGGCACGATCAACTTGTTCTACTTGAGAACCGTTAGTCTCATCAAAAGTTACGTCACGCGAGATTTCAACCACACCGGTGGTATTGTTGAAAACTCGGTACTCATAAGCATTAGTCCCATAACCAAGTAAGAAACCTTCATCTACTTTAGGAGCAAATTTAGAAGTCTTAGCTCTTTTGTTAAGGATATAACATTTACTCCCAAAGACTCGAAAGTAGGAGACATTTGGTTTCATGCCGGTGAGCAACTCGTATGCCGTTTTCTTCAAGATCTTGTGGAGGTAGAGGCGGTTGGAGCTGTGGCATGCGGTATTGATGGCTTCCGCCCAAAAACTGTCGGAAACCTTGTACTCGTCAAGCATCGTTCGCGCCATCTCAATGAGGGTTCGATTCTTCCTCTCGGCCACCCCATTTTGTTGAGAAGAATAGGGAGCCGAGAATTCGTGCTTGATTCCTTCCTCATCAAGAAACTCCTCCACACCAATGTTCTTGAATTCGGTACCGTTGTCGCTCCGAATTCTCTTGATCTTCACTTCAAACTCGTTTTGAGCTCTTCTCATGAATTTCTTTAATGTCACTTGGACTTCTCCCTTGTCATGCAAGAAAAACACCCAAGTGAAACGAGAAAAGTCATCTACAATTACTAGACCATACTTGGCGGGGTGGGAGGCACCAACTTGCTTGCCTGCTTGACAAGCGCTACAAACCCTATCTTTCTCAAAGACAACATTGGTTAGTCCAAGGATGTGGTTGCCTTTAATGAGTTTGTGAAGGTTCCTCATACCGACATGGGCTAATCGGCGATGCCAAAGCCAACCCATGCTAGATTTAGCCATTAAACACGTTTCAAGATTAAGTCTATCCGTATTGAAGTCTACGAGATAGAGCTTACCCTTCGAACGCCCTTTAAAGGCTATTCAACCATCAAGCCTCTTAATGACTTCCACACCCTTTTCATTAAACAAACAATTGTAGCCCGCTTCACACAATTGTGCAACGGACAACAAATTGTAGCTTAATGATTCAACAAGTAAAACATTACTTAAATGGAAATCATTTGAAATAGAGATTTTACCCAATCCAATTACTTCTCCTTTTCCATTGTCTCCAAAGACAATACTTTCACTATTTGATCCATTCACATCCAAATGCGCGAACATTGCCTTTTCTCCGGTCATGTGATGTGTGCATCCGCTATCCAAGATCCAACTTGTTCCACCGGAGATATAGGCCTACAAAAAGACATTTAGTTTTTGCTCTTTGGTACCCAAACTTGGTTAGGTCCGCGCACGTTAGTAACAAGCGATTTTGGGACCCAAATAGAACGAACGAAAGGAGTGTTTTTCGGCTGACGCCCAATATGATAAGCAACTACACGACCAAGGTTAGTCTTTTTAAGCACATAAGAAGCAAAGAACTCGGAGTGAGCTTTGTGCTTGGATGTTCCTTTGCCTTTTACAAAGTGAATAGGCTTGCTTAAAGGAGCAACAACAATGTTGCTCTTTTTGCCCTTTGGCGGAACATACCCAAGCCCTTGCCTCTTAGGATTACCTTGGCGCTTACCGAGATACTCCTCTAAACCCTTGCTTGCCTTGTAGGACTTTTGAAGTCCATCTTCAAGCATCACCTTAAGCTTCTCATTTTCATGAGCCAAAGTCTCACGGTTAGTAGCACAAGTAGCAACATCAACATTATAGCATCTAGCGCAACCGTTGCTTGTTGAAGGTAATGAAATATTGGAGTTGTTGATTGAGGTAGAAGCTTTATTCGAGAGATCAACAAGCTTTACTTCAAGAGCCTTGCAAGCATCCTTTGCTTGAGCAAGTTGCTCTAAGAGTGAAGCATTGGTGATCTCAAGACTAATTGCTTCATTCTTGTTCAAATTTGAACTTTTGACCAAGTCCTCATTCTTTTTCTTTTCAAAGGCTAGGCTCTTCTCTAGCTCAAGGTTCTTCTCCTTTTCAAAAATAAGGAGATCTTCTTGAGCTTCGAGAATAACTTCTTTTTGCTCAACAACCTCCTCCAATCTTTCAATATCCTTAAGTAGCAAGTCTAATTTCTTAACATCAAAATCATTCATAGACTTAAATGCTACTTCCTCATCATCACTAGCATCATCGCAATCATCTAGGCTATAATCAACAATGGAATGAATAGGACTCTTAGATGATACCTTGTGCCCCTTTGCCATAAGGCACATTGGAGCATCTTCATCTCCGTCGCTCAAGTTGTCGAAGAGGCTCTTCGACTTTGTCGGTGGAGTAGCAATGGCGACGGTGGCAAGTCCTTCTTCATTGTCGGAGTTGGACTCGGAGTCGGAGTCGGAGTCGGAGTCGGAGTTCCACTCCTTGCCAATGTATGCATGACCCTTGCCCTTGTACTTCTTGCTCTTGTCTTTGTCTTTCTTCCGGTACTTGTCCTTCTTGTACGGCTTTTCTTCCTTCTTTTCTTTATGCGGACACTCGGCAATGAAATGATCGGGTTCACCGCACTCATAGCATTTTCTTGTCGAGTGTCTCCCTCTTGACTTGTTGCCAAAGTTCTTGGAATGGCTTCCTGGCTTGTAGCCTTTCTTCTTCAAGAACTTGTTGAATCTTCATACAAGAAGGGCCATGTCTTCATTTGTGAGCGGCCCATTTGATTCTTCTTCATCACTTGAACTTTCTTCCACCTCTTGAGCTATTTTGACGGCCTTCAAAGCGATGCCTTTCTTCTTGCCGGACTTGAGCTCCTCCACCACTTCCGCTTCTTTGACCATCATCTCATCCGTCATCAACCGGCCAATCACGTCATGAGGAGTGAGAGTATCAAAGTTTGGCCGGTCACGGATGAGTTGAACAAGGTTGCGGTTGGTGGGGGTGATCACTCGAAGGATGATCTTGACAATTGCTTTGTCGGTGAGCTCGGTGCTTCCAAGTCCCTTAGCTTGATTCACCAACATCATCAAGCGGTCAAACATCTTTGTGTAAGACTCTCCTTCTTCCAAAGTGGATCGGCTTAATTCTGCCATGATAAGCTCGATCTTGGATTCACGGACACATGACACACCTTCATGAGTCACCATTAACCTTTCCCAAATGTCCTTGGCGTTGTCAAGGCCATCGACCCGGTTGAACTCGGAGTCGCTCAAAGCATTAAACAAGGCATTGACGGCCAAGTCGTTGAAGTGTTGTGCCTTGTCTTCTTCAGAGGTGAGATTGTTGGGATTGGCGGGCTTGAAACTTGTTTCAACAATCTTCCAAATGCAAGGATGAAGTGATCTCAAATGCATCTTCATCTTATGCTTCCATGCCGCATAGCGAGTGCCATCGAAATGAGGCGCTCGTCCGGACGAGACGGAAACATAAGATGAGGAGTTTGAGACTCCAAAAGAGGAATAATCTAAAGGAATTGCAACCCCTATACCGGAACCCGTGGCCTTGTCTTGGGCATGGGTTTCGGTAACTTTCTCTATTTCCGACATCTTTGATTCTCCAAGCGGTTAAGCCAAAATAAAGGAGATTTGGCTCTGATACCAATTGAAAGGACCAACGATGTCGCCTAGAGGGGGGTGAATAGGCGGATTAAAAAATCGCAGCAGAATTAAATCTGGCTGAACAGGTCAATCCGGAGTCTCCGGGTATTTTATCTGGATACTCCGGCTTGTCCGGATACTCCGGTAGTTTATCCGGAGTCTCCGGGTTGGCTGGCTCGGGAACGCGACTAAAGTTACCCTATCTAGCACAAGACACTACAATTAATAAATGGCAAGAGCAACCTAGATCAAAAGTTAGTATGGATTTGAATTAAAGCTAGTCAAAGAGCTAGATCCAAGCTTTACAAAGACAAATCCACACAAGCTAGACTAGGAAGAAAAGAGAAAGAGAGAGACGCGATTTTTTCACCGAAGTTCAGATTCTTGAAGGGAATCCTACGTCTCCGTTGAGGTGGCCCGGTTGCACTTGAGCCGGGGTCTCTTTCAACCCGCTTTCCTCCCGGTGTTGCACAAATGCACTCGCCGGCTTCACTTCTTGTCTCTTTCCTTTCGGAGGCGAGACTCGCCTTCACAAACGACCGGGGCACACCACACGCGTCGGGTGCTTCCGGTGACTCCTAGCCGTCTTGGAGACCTTCAACCTCCAAGAGCAATCACACCACGAAGAATCGCTTGGAGGATGAACTAGTGCTCAAGAACTTGAAATGAATGCACCTAGCACTTTGCTTCTTCCTCTCCTCACCAAAGTAGATCAACAACCAAAATCTAGAGGTGGGAGGAAGAGAGGGCTCTATTGAATGCTTGGAAGGTGTTAGAGATGGCTTGAATGCTGCAATGAATGAGCTCAATAGAGATCCTAGCCGTTGGGGTGGAGTGGAGGCTTTAAATACTCTTTTTGAAAACTAGCCGTTACTCCACGTTTTGAACTGTCCGGAGACTCCGGATAATTAACCCGGATACTCCGGATTGTCCGGACTCTCCGGACAAAATGTCCGGACACTCCGGACTCTCTGGAATGCGATATTTGGCCGAAGGGGATAACCTGGAGACTCCAGACAAAATGTCCGGATACTCCGGACAAAAAGTCCGGACTCTCCGAGTTGGTGGGCTCGGTTGGAAATCCTGTTTTTGGAAAATGCAAGTATTTGAGTGCAATAAAGAATGCAAGTTTTGACCTTGAGCACATGCACATCCTAAAAGCGATTTTTCGTCGCATCCTCTTAATAGTACGGCTATCCTTAAGACTCAAAACAAAATGAAAATTACAAGTCTTTGTCTTGATGCCGTTTTCTTGAAATTTGAAGTACATAGGAGCGTCTAATGTCATTCCGAGCTTGATGTGATTTCGAGATCTGCATTATTCTTAGATGAAACATTAGATCTCATTAATTGTGTCATCATTAATCACCAAAATAAAATGAGGGGCCTAGATGCACTTTCAATAGTTTTATTTCAATTCGGCAACCACAAGCTCTCGATCTTCTCTTCACAAATAGGACACGCTTTGTCACCATTCGTATTGTAGTCTGTCAAATTAACAAGGGTCGAAAAAGCATTTATGGTAGGAAATAACATAGCCCATTTGGTGAAGTTGTCTCTTTTGTATGCATCCCATACCGCGACCCCCTCATTCCACAATTTTAGCAAATCCTCAATCAGTGGTGTTAGGTACACATCAATATTATTTTTCGGTTATATTGGTCCAAGATTAGTAATAACATCATGATATACTTCCGCTTTATGCACAACCAAGGAGGGAGATTGTAGATACACAACAGAACTGGCCAAGTGCTGTTACGACTACTCATATTACAAAAAGGATTCATTCCATTGGTATTCAATCCAAATCTTATGTTCCTCATCTCGGCACCAAACTCCTCATATTTCCAATCAATGTTTCTCCATTAAGCCGAGGCAGCAGGGTGTCTTAGCTTGCCATCTTCCTTTCGAGATTCATAATACCAATGCAATGCTTTTGCCTCTTTGGGATTTGCAAACAATCGCTCCAAACAGGAAATGATGGGCAACTACCGCAATACCTTGGCTGGTTCCCCTTTGTTTACATCTTCACCATCGTCGGTTCACCTCTTCTCCTTTTGTTTTTACCGGGTACCGGTACACCACAAACTGGACAAACGCGCAGTTCCTTATGCACGTTATGCTACAATATGCAATCATTAAGTCATGAATGTATCCTTTCTATTTTCATTCCCATGGGATATAGTAGCTTCTTCGCTTTATAAATTCTTGTTGGCAACTCATTTCCCTCTAGAAGCATATCCGAAAGAAAACCTAAAAGTGCATTAAAACTTGTATCTGTCCAATGGTGTTTTGCCTTCAGTTCAAATAATGCAAAGAATGAACCCAACTTGGTGTATCCCGCTTTGCAACCCGAAAACAACGGTTTGGCATCATCTTCCATCAAACTTTTAAAATTTTCAATCTCTCTTTTCGTGTAATTTACCTCCACACCCCGCAACATTTGCTCTAAATTATCCTCCTCTAACATATCACGTTCCACCTTGTGCTCAGGTTCCAGCATGTCTTCGTTGCATACCGGAGGAGTATTACTTGTCTCCCCACGATGGATCCAACATGTGTAATTCATTACAAAGCCACATCGAATTAAGTGATCTTCAATTTGAGCTGAGTTGTTAAATCTCTTGAAATTGGTGTAATCAATGCAAGCATAATGTATGAACTTTACACCCCTCTTAACTATGTCTTCTTCTGCAATTCTTATGAACTCCTTCACGCCCCTCTGAAATTCAGCACTCACGCGGCTTTTCTGACACATCCATTCTTCACAGTTCATCTACAATTAAACCACAAACAATAAATAAAAAAATTAAGCGACAACTAGCTATTTCAAATACTGAGATATTATTTAATTACCTTTGCAAAATAGAGGACATGTTCCAACATATATAATTTTACCCCCGATACCTTCTTCCCTAGTTAAGAGCTTTCAATTCCCTGGTTAGGAGACATGTATATTTAAAACATCAACAATGATATCGAAATACCTAATGCAATAATTAAGCTTGTAATTATTTTGACTTCAATGAAAGAAAATAAGGGTGAAAGCATTAACAAAGTTGAGTAATTGAATGATCTTAAAGAAATGTCTATCTATTGACCAACTAAATATGTACCAACGATGAATATTAATCCCTAATTAGGTCACATCTTAATCCCATTCGAGGATATGTGGTTCGGGCAAGTTCCTAAACTGTTGTATAACTACAGAGAAAATTTCGGCAGTATCTCCCCATTATTCTCCAAATACACATCTTGACAACAGGTCAAGAGGGTGTGTATCCGGAGAACACTAGGAAGATGTTGCCGAAACTTTCTCTGGAGTTGTACAACAGCTTTATTAGGAACTTGCCCGAACCACATATCCTCAAACTGTCAAAAAACGTGAACAATTAGAGATGCTTGCTTACAAATCTGCTATTTCAGCATATTTATAAATGAGCACCCTTGAACGGGAGACGCATAGTCACACAACTTAAACTTTAGCACTAATTATATTAAATATAGCAACAATAATGATATGTAACACATTCACCAAATCAAAATCGAATTTAATTCCTAGTGCAAAATTAAAGGGATTTGAAGGAATGCTCACTTTTTAAAGAAAACCACAAATGCGGGGAAATCTCCTCAAACTAGGGTTAAACTTTACCCTCTTAACACCAATCCTCAAGGATTTTGTCGACGATTGGGGAGCAGGCCCCCGCCGAGCTTACTTGTTGGTGGAGGGACCAACTGCGACCCCTTCTCACGTGATGGGATGCTCAGAGGAGTGACTCACTGGACTTCAACGGGCAGGGACACTGTGATTTACCCTGGTTCAGGCCTCTCAAGAAAGAGATAATAGCCCTACTCCAGCTCGTGTTTCTTTTTGTGCAGAAAAAAGTTGTCTATCCCCTTCATGGTGGGGATGCTTTTATAGCTTACAAAGGGGCGTGCTTGTTCAAACCCACTAACTCCATGTCCGACCAGGTCCAACGTGGTAACTAACGGATCCTACATTCTGCCACGCCTCGCGGAGATCGCGAACGAACTAGCGGAGGTTACGCGGCGGGTGGTTACCGACCTCGGATCACGCCGGTCGGCTAACGCCTAACTCCGAACTTCGGCCACTTCGCCCGAGCACGAGCTATCGGTCCACCAGGTCATGCGACCTCCTAAAAGGTCCCGCTAGGCCGCCCCTTGGAACAACCTCCTCGTGACCAGGCGGGAGAGCGACCTCGTCGCTCGTGGCGCTGGCTAGGTCGTCCCGGGGGCGGCCTTCGATGGTTCGGGCAGCGATGAGCCGCGCCCCTCGTGGCACCCGAGGTAATTTTGTGGGTCTACCCGACCCCGACGCCTAGCCCCGAGGTTCGAGTGGAAGAAGGCCTTAGGAAAAGACCTTCCTCTCGGCCTACTGCCTCCCGAGCCACCAGTTGGTCGCGGCGAACACCGCCCGACCTCCGAGCTATTAGTCCGCCCCGGGAGACGAGCTCGGTCCCGCCGTGCCTTGGGCGTGCGAACTAGTTCCCATCCTACCGACGGTTCCTTCCCAAGGAAGCTTCATTCGGTCAGTACGAACCGCTCCCCCTCGGGAACCGTCGCCTGGCCAGACAGCTTCGGTTTGCGTGTCCACGCGTCGCTCCCTGTGTGGTGGACGTCTCAATCGCCTCGCGCCTTTAGGGCTTCCTCGACCACAACGGCGGAACCTCTTCGTTCTCTCGCTTGGTTTTAAACCCCAGAAGAGGAGCCCTAGATTCACTTGTCCTTTCAATCAATTAGTGCGCCCCATACTTCTTCACTTCAGCACTCGTCTTTCTCCTTGATCGCCTTCTCTATTCCCATGGCAAAGTTCGGCGTGAGCAAGCTTGATAGACGCAAGCTGGAGATCCTTGAGCGGGCGAAATACCTCGACGTCGGCTCATGGAGAGCCGCCGGTGCCGAGGAGAGCACACAAATGAGGAAGGAGAGATCGTCTCCACCGAGCTCTATGCCATGAACGGGCCAACGCCCGAAAGTGAGTTCGCCGAGGCCGTACTCGCTTTCCGCAAGTGCGAGATCGTGCACCTCCACCCAAATTCCATCCTCATCATGGCCATCTTCGCCCATCTCTCGTGAAGGGTTCGTGGGCGTCGAGCCTACTCCTAGCCTCTTTCTTCACTTCTACACCCTCTCGCACCGGGCACCCCTCGCAGCCGGCCGCCTTTACTTCCGCCTCCGACCTACTCCGCCAGATGCAGTACCCGAGCTTCACGCTCAAGGACTCCGTGTCGGGGTGGGCCGACTCTTGGTTCTATCTGAGGAAGGCCGAGGGCGGCTCGCTTTCCTACTCCGGCGCCAAGGGTCGTGCCATTGAGACCCCCCGACCCCCCGTGCAGCCCGAGGAGGAGAAGGTGCTCATGCTGATCAATGAGCTTACTTGCTCGGGGCTGTCCGGCCGGGATGTTGCCCGGGACTACGTCAGGAACCGGGTGTCGCCCCTCAGGCGGAGGGTGCACCCCTTCTTCAAGGTTTAAGGGTGGCAGGACATCACCCGGGAATCACACTCAGGTACATTACCGCCTTGGATTTTTACTTTAAAATAAGGGACATTCGAGCTCACCGTCCTTCCTTGTCTGGTAGCAGCTCCGCCGGAGGACTGGGTGGATATGAGGGTGTCCGAGATGTTCAGCACTCCCAAGGCCAAGGAAATCCTAGAGGGCCGCCAGATCCCGAACAACGTCCTTAACCGGACCGAGGCGGTAAGTCCCTATCTCGGACCCTTTTCGAAGGTCTGTTCAGGCCGGGTTTCTTCCGAAATTTCCCGACTTATTCGAGCCCACCTGCGCAGGAGAAGGTCGCCCTCGAGGTCGCCGTGGCCCAACTGGCGTCGTGGCCGGCGGGACGAGGTCGAAAGACCAAAGAACAGGCGGGTCGTAAGCGCCGCGCCCGATCTCCGTCGTTACGCTCCCCGCCTAGCGCACACGCAGCATCGGTCAGGCGACCGCCACCCCGCCATTACTTGGAGTACGCCGATCGGCGGAGGTGAGCGAACTAAAATCGTGGATGGATGAGTACACCAGGGATAACCCCGAGCCGATGGCTCGTTGCGTCGGCTTGCCTTGCCGCGGCGAAGAAGGAGGCCGCGGCTGGTCCAGCGCGGAAGGAGGCACTGGAGAGCCAGATCGCGGCTCTTCAGGCAGAGCTCACGCGGGTGAGCTCGAGCTCGGCCCCCCTGGATGACGAGGAGGAGAAGGACGAGCCGACTCCGCCCCTGGTCCCGAGGTCCCGCAGGTCGCCCGGCCGCGCCAACCACGCCAACGCCGACCATCATCGAGGCCGACTTGGGAGAGATCGACCCTTCCGCTGCCGGGCCGACAAGGCACGCGAGGACATGGCTGCCCTCCTCGTTCTCGCCCGAGGCCAGCTGGAAGATGCCGAGCGAGGTCAGCCTCTTATCCCTAGCTCATTCGTCTCATTCCCCCTCCGGCACCACACTAACCCCACATCGTCAGAGGGTGTGGCACCAAAGTGAGTTATGGGATTTTGGAGCAATGGCTGATGATATTCTTGACCTCGTGCTAGAGAGGGAGCTTGCCCGCGCTGCCGAGGCCGTTGTGGGCGACGAGGTCGAGGTGGGAGCCGAGGCCGCGGAGGCCTGTTTCCCACGGATCGCTGGTGGTGATGACGCCGGAGTGGGGGAGCCCGCTGCCACGGAGATCCGGGCCCCAGAGCTCGTCTCTCCTGAGGAGGAGATGCGGAGGAAGATTGCGGCTGCCGATGCTCGGGCCGCGGCGGAGGGCATCCCCCACATCATAATCGAGGACGACGACGAGGAGGAGCATGGTAGCGCCGAGCATGCCGATGAAGCTCCTCGCGAGGACTCCGCCGGTGCGAGCGACATCATCAGCGCCATGCTCCAAGAGATCGCCGAGATCTCTCCCCGATCCCGCGATGCTCCGTCGAACATCAACGTCGGCCCGGCATCAGGGAACCCTAACCCGAACGGGGGCTCGCCGGGCGAGGAAGAGCCAGCCACCCCGTTCGCCATGGGGATGAGCCCGACCACGTCAGGTGGTCCGGGCCAACTTCGACCGAGGAGCGGCCAGGCGTCGAGGCCGCTGGTCGAGATCGACCACGGCCGCCGACCCGGCGACTCCGGTCGATCTCGCGTTCAAGACGCCGCCACGGCCCAACCAGGCACCCGACCTCGGCCGCCGACCCGGCGCCTCCAATGATCTCGTCTTGGAAGACGCCGCCACGGCCCAACCTCGAGCACTGACCTCCCGGCCCGGCGCGTCTCCAAATGACCTTGCGCCCAGAGACGTCGCCATGGTCCAGGCTTGCGAGGAGGCAGGGCCTACCGGGGAGGGAGCTCCCCTGGCCGTAGACATCGTGCCCCGGGCGGAGGACCCCATGAGCCCGGATGCCGAGGAGGAGGAGCCCCCGAGCGCAACTCCTGCTCGGGAGGAAGAGGAGCGGGAGGTGATCCTTGCTCTCGAGGCCGCCCTCTGCAGGAGATGGGGTCGATCCTCAGGGGCAAGGTCTCCCGTCCCCAGGGGACGGGGGAGCTCGAGCTCAAGACCCTGCGCTCGATCAAGGAGAAGGAGCTCAAGCCCCCGCCCAGGGAGTAAAAAGCGGGACGGAGGACCCCGCCGAGCTGTTCCAGGAGGGGCTGGAGGCTCGGCTCTGTTGGGTAAGTCTCCTAACACTTATGTGTTTTACTCCCAAAAATCCGATCGCGACCGAGATGCCTTGTTGCGCAGTGTTGGAGACCACCATGAAGGACTTCCACGCCGCGACTGCGTCGCCGTAAGTCGTCGCGAAGCACCAGGCCGAGCAAGACGCTAGGATCGCGGAGCTCGAGCGCCTGGTCTCCGAGCTGAGGTCTTCTGAGGCCGAGATTCGGCAGAAGATGGAGGAGTCCACGCTCTTCCTCAAGGAGCGCCGAACAGAGTGAGCGGGCGAGGTCGGGCTCGAGGCGACGGTGGCGTCCTGCGTGACTCCGCACGGCGCCGAACGGACGATCGACCAAAGAACGGGAGGAGTCCAAACGGCTTCGGCTAAGCGGCAAGCGAGGGTCGTGAAGCTTCGTCGGCGGGTGCTTGACCTCGAGTCCGAGCTTGAGTCCGTCGCGGGATGAGCTCGTTGCTCTGCAGACGAGAAGCGTGCCGCCTCCTCAGTAATCCTGCTCCTTCAGAACTCATTCTCGCAAAAACTTTAGCGAAAAAGCTGCCAAGTTGGGCACAATATGATCGTGTTTAATAGATGTCTTTTATTTTTCTCTGTTTTGTCTCCCTCGGAACGACAACGATATGCCCTATCCCGTTGCTCCCTATTCGACGGAGTTCGATAGTCACGCGATCTAGCGAACGATCGTACTAGGGAGTGACTACCTCGTGCGAAAGCTCCTCTAGGTCGTAGCCACGCGGTATCCCTATAGCCCCTGCCGCCAACGGAGGTCGTGGGCGTAGGCTGCAAACACGACCTCGTTGACGAAATAGAGCCCTGCGGGGACCGTGTGACTTTATACGGTGCGTCTACGCCGCTCACCGGCCGACCTGAGCTGGGAACCGTCCGAGGGGTGTTCATGCGACCCTTTGTCTGCGGCGGAGGCCTGCCGTGAAAAGATGGTCGTCTTACGGAGAAGGAAGCCCTCGGGGTCGAGCTCTGGTGGTCCGATGTTAGGCGGTAGGATGCTCGTCCGTTTGTGCCCTGACGTCCGAGCCCGCTCTTTGATACCGGATCGAGTTTGATCACGGCACTTCGCGGGAGGTTTAAAGAGAGAAAGAGAAAGCGAGAGAGAACGAGGGAGGCCGGGAGGCCAAGTGTCGAATTTTTATTTAAAGGAGTAAAGTTGGTTTAGTTAGATATTGAAAGTGCATCTAGGCCCCTAAATTGGTTTTGGTTGATTAATGACAAACGATTAAAAGGACTAATGTCTTCAATGAGCTTGTGAACAGGTAAAAGATTAAATGTGAGATCTTCTACATGCGAAGGACACCCTCAAACGAATTCAAGCGAGTAAAACGGCTTTGTAATCTTATTCTTTCCTTGCTTTGTGTCGTAGGAATGCCGTACTATTAAGAGGGATGCATCGTAGATGATCTAGGGTAGTCTCTATGCTCAGATGAATGTTACTTTAAATCTTATTGAGACCCTAAGTCATCGCGCATGCACCGGAATGTGTTTTTGTCTAAGTTCAAGTCGGACATTCCGATATTACATCGGAAGTTCCGATGTGACCGGACATTCCGATGTGCATGCTTGCTTCAGTCCGATGCGTAGAAGATGTATCGGAAGTTTCGATATTTACGATCGGAAGTTCCGATACGTTGCAAAGCTTTCTAGGGTGCTCTCTGTAAAGATCGGAAGTTCCGATATCTGACATCGGAAGTTCTGATGTGTTCAAACCGAAAAAAGGGAGCTCTCTGGAATTATCGGACACTCCGATATATTAGATCGGACATTCCGATATTGGTGTCGGAAGTTCCGATGTATAATCGGACAGTCCGATATGGACTTAGAAGCATTTTGTCAAGGGCTTTTCTGGGAACATCGGAAGTTCCGATGTTGACATCGGAAGTTCCGATGCATCTTGTTTGACAGTTGAAGTGCGCTCGAGTTCTGATTATTTGTACATATCGGACATTCCGATGTTGATATCGGAAGTTCCGATATGCAGCTGAGTGGGTGTATAACGGCTAGTTTTTGCAAGAAACTATAAATACCCCACCCCTCTCTCATTTGAGGGTTACACACTCTATTTGGCAGAACTCTAGTGCACCTTGACCCCTCTCTAGTCTACTTTTGAGCCCTCCTCTTTGATCTTAGGGATCATCCAAGGAGTGAGGACTAGAAGTGAGATTTGGAGCTAGAGTGAAAAGCAAGTGTCGTTCCTCTTGAGCATTAGAGTGTTCCTCCAAGATCAATCAACGTGCATTTGTTACTCTTGGAGGTTGAAGGACTCCTAGACGGCTAGGCGTCGATCACGAGCTCCCAAGGATTGTGGGTAGCCGTGAGAAGTTTGTGAAGGCCGGCTCCGCCTCCGAAAGGAAAGGAACCAATAGTGGAACCAAGCCTCAAGTGTGACCGAGGTTTGGGAGGAAAGGGTTGGAAAAGACCCGGCTCTTTGGAGCCTCCTCAACGGAGACGTAGGATTCCCTCAAGAATCCGAACTCCGGGATAAATTCCGTGTCTTCTTTTTCACTTTGCTTTAGCTTGTCTCCTTATTGTTTTTGATCCAACCTTCTTTTACTGTCTCTCAAGTTTATTATTTTCAGTTGTTAATTGTCCGGGTCAAAAGTTGATCGGACATTCCGAACTAGTATCGGAAGTTCCGATTACATCGGAAGTTCCGATCCAACACCGGAAGTTCCGATACTCTTTCCGCTGCGACAAATTTAGTTTAAATTTTAAACTGCCTATTCACCGCCCCTCTAGGCAACTTTCTCATCTTTTCAATTGGTATCAGAGCCGTACCTTCTTGAAGGCCTAACCGCTTGAAGGAACGTGATGGCCAACACCGGATTGAAGGTTGTCGTGTCGGGGGAAGAAGGTAGTCCAAAGGCCGGACATGGAACTCCCTCGAAGACTAAGGAAGGTGACACCTCAACGTCATCGCAGGGAGCTCAAATTCCTTTTAATTACGAAAAATTAAATACTTCTTCTTCGCATTCCTATATTACTGTGCCCTCCGGGCGTGCACCATTTTTCGATGGCACGTACTATTCCGCTTGGAGGCACAAGATGAAAATGCATTTGATGTCACTCCATCCTAGTGTTTGGAAGATTGTTTGCACAGGTTTAGATATGCCGGAAGACGATATGGAGCTCACGCCGGAACAAGAGCAAAACATCCACCGCAATGCTCAAGCCGCAAGCGTGTTGCTTGGAGCGTTGAGTCCCGAGGAATTCAACAAAGTGGACGGCTTGGAAGAAGCCAAAGAGATATGGGACACACTCCAAGTTGCACATGAGGGTACATCAAGTGTAAGGGAGTCAAAGATTGAATTGCTAGAAGGCAAGTTGGGGAGATTCATTATGAATGATGATGAGACTCCGCAACAAATGTATGACCGCTTGATGATCCTCGTAAACAAGATAAGAGGGCTTGGAAGCAAGGATATGACGGACCACGTCGTGGTAAAAAGAATGTTGAGAGCCTTTGCTCCAAGGAACTCGACTCTCGTAACTCTTATACGAGAGCGAAAGGATTTCAAAAGGCTCACTCCAAATGACGTGCTTGGAAGAATTCTTTCACATGAGCTCATGGAGGAAGAAGCAAAAGAAGTAAAGAATCATGCCAAGTAAAGCTCGAACTCAAGACCGAAGCAAATAGCTTTGAAGGCAAGCAAAAAGGAAGAATCAACCTCAAGCGATGAAGAGGAAGATGAAAGCGAAGACGAAGAAGACTTGGCTCTATTTGTAAGGAAATTCAAAAAGTTCCTCAAGTATGATGGGTCAAGCAAGTACAAGAAGAACTAC
Organism: Rhipidocladum racemiflorum; assembly: GCA_036346355.1. Taxonomy (NCBI): domain Eukaryota; kingdom Viridiplantae; phylum Streptophyta; class Magnoliopsida; order Poales; family Poaceae; genus Rhipidocladum; species Rhipidocladum racemiflorum. The sequence continues at coordinate 14,622,533 of CM070573.1, read as the reverse complement.
AACGACAAATCAAGAAGAAGAACAAACACAAAGAGGGCTTGCTATGAGTGCGGTGAAGTTGGACACTTCATCGCCGATTGTCCAAAGAAGAAAAACAACCAAAATGAGACTAAGAAGAATGAGCCGCTCAAGAAGAACAAGACGTACAAGAAGAAGTACTCGGGGCGAGCTCATATTGGAGAAGAATGGGATTCAAACGACTCCGACTCCGACACCGATGATGAAGGAGTCGCCACCCTCGCCATTGAAGCCGCTCCACCAACAAAGTCACTCTTCGGGGAATTGAGCGACAACGACTCCGACCACGACGCGCCTATTTGTCTTATGGCCAAAGGGCGCAAGGTAATGGCTAAAACCAAAACCCCAAGTAGTGATAGTGAATTAGAAAGCGATGATGATAATGATGATGCTCTATTCTGTGATTTGAGCAAATCGGCTATTGCTAAGATTCATAAGCTATTGAAAAGAATAGATAGCCAAGAGGAAACTCTCGAGAAGCAAGAAGAGTTGTTAATTTGTGAAAAGAAGAAAACTCTTGCTCTCGAGAAGATCCTCACTAAAGAAAAGGAGACTATTGAATTGTTAACCAAAAAGCTTGATTTGGCTAATAATTCAATTGAAATGCTTAAGGGTTCAAATGAGTCACTTCAAGAGAATGTCATAAGTCTGGAAAACAATCTCCAAGCTCTTGAAGTGCAAATTGAATCTCTTAACGATATTAACTCTCCAATTGTTGATTCACAATTAGCATCTATTCCTTCCACTAGCAATGGTTGCTCTCGTTGCTACAATGTCGATGTTAATGCTTGCACTACTAACTCCCAATTCATGCAAGTATTAAAAAGCGAAAACGAGAGACTAAGTGCCTTGGTAAGGTACGGTTGCATGAAAACTTATCAATCCAAGGATGCCTTATATAAGACCATAAATGGTCGAGGAAACAAAAACAAAGAAGGGCTAGGATATGATAAGAATGAATGCAAAAGAAATGATCGTGTGGTGGTAAGAGGTAAGGAATGCATCCAGTTTGTCAAAGGAAATGACAAACAACCATTGACCACCACACATGTCATCAAGACCGGGCAAGAATCGAAGAAGCATCTTCAACATCATGCATCCTATTCTATTCACTTTGCTTCTTATATGTTGAAGAGAAATCACCGTGGTAAAGTGATTGCTCATTTTGTCGGTGCCCACAACTCTAGCGAAAAGAGTAAGAAGAAGGTGTGGGTACCAAAAGTTTTGATCACTAACATGCAAGGACCCAAAAGGATTTGGGTACCTAAAAACAAAGTCTAATGTGATCTTGTAGGATTATACCTCAGGGATCAAGTTGGGTGCTTGATAGTGGTTGCACAAACCACATGACCAGGAGAAAAGAAAATGTTTTCATCTTTTGATGAAAAAGGGTCACAATATGAAAATATTGTGTTTGGTGACAATGGTAAAGGTGAGGTAATGGGATTAGGTAAAATTGCTATTTCTAATGATCATTCCATTTCAAATGTTCTATTAGTCAAATCTTTAAATTACAACTTGTTGTCCGTATCACAATTGTGTGAAATGGGATACAATTGTCTATTTACTAATGTGGATGTGACCGTCTTTAGAAGAGACGATTCCTCAATTGCTTTTAGAGGATATTTGAAGGGTAAGCTCTATTTGGTTGATTTCAATTCAAATAGCGCTAAACTTCAAACATGCTTGATGGCAAAGTCTAGCATGGGTTGGTTGTGGCATCGCCGGCTAGCCCATGTTGGCATGAGGAATCTTGACAAACTTCTAAAAGGGGATCACATCATTGGTCTAACCAATGTTGAGTTTGAGAAAAATAGAATTTGTAGCGCGTGTCAAGCCGGAAAGCAAGTTGGAGCGCGTCATCCCGCGAAGAACATCATGACGACGACAAAACCATTGGAGCTTCTACACATGGACCTCTTCGGACCCGTTGCTTATATAAGCATCGGAGGTAACAAGTATGGTTTAGTTATTGTTGATGATTTTTCTCGCTTCACGTGGGTGTTCTTTTTGCAAGAGAAAAGTGAGACGCAAGGGATAATCAAGAAGTTTGCAAGAAGAGCCCAAAATGAATTCGAGTTGAAGATCAAGAAGATTCGAAGTGATAATGGAAGCGAATTCAAGAATACTCAAGTCGAAGAATTCCTTGATGAAGAAGGGATCAAGCATGAGTTCTCCGCTCCATACTCCCTCAACAAAATGGAGTGGTAGAAAGGAAGAACCGGACTTTAATCGAGATGGCAAGGACAATGCTTGATGAATACAAGGTTTCCGATCAATTTTGGGCGGAAGCCGTCAACACCGCTTGTCATGCCATCAACCGATTATACCTCCACAAGATATTGAAGAAAACGGCATACGAACTCCTCACCGGTAATAAACCAAATATATAATATTTTAGAGAATTATGAAGTAAATGTTTTATCCTTAACAAGAAACCTAAGAACTCCAAATTTGCTCCAAAGATCGATGAAGGTTTCTTGCTAGGATATGGATCAAATGCCTACGCTTATCGTGTTTTCAACAAAACCTCGGGTTGTGTTGAAATAGCGAGAGACGTGACATTTGATGAATCTAACGGCTCTCAAGTAGAGCAAGTTGATTTAAATGTGCTAGAAAATGAGGAAGAGCCAAGCATTGCAATCAAGAAGATGGCAATAGGTGAAGTGAGACCGCAAGAAAAGGTGCATCAAGACAATTCATCTACACAAGTGGAGCCTCCCACTTCAAATCAAAATCAAGACTTTCCTCAAGATAGTTCAAGCAAATTAATGGAGGATGATCAAATTGAAGATAATGAGCCAATTCAACAAACGTCTCAGATGCCACATCCAAGAGTGCATCAAAGTGTCCAAAGAGATCACCCCGTCGATAACATTCTCGGTGATATCCAAAAGGGGGAAGAGCTTAACAACTTCGTTAGAAACAAAGTATGGTCACTAGTGGAAAGGCCTAATCAAAACGTGATTGGAACCAAATGGGTCTTCCGCAACAAACAAGACGAGAACGGAGTTGTCACAAGAAATAAAGCTAGGTTGGTAGCTCAAGGATTCACTCAGATTGAAGGTTTGGATTTTGGTGAGACTTATGCTCCCGTTGCTAGATTAGAATCAATTCGTATATTGGTTGCATTTGCTACTCACCATGATTTCAAGCTTTATCAAATGGACGTCAAGAGTGCTTTCCTAAATGGTCCAATCGCCGAATTAGTCTACGTTGAGCAACCGCCGGGAATGGAGGATCACAAGAACCCCACTCATGTCTACAAACTACATAAGGCGCTCTATGGGCTTAAGCAAGCACCTAGAGCATGGTATGAATGCCTTAAGGATTTTCTTATTAAAAAGGGTTTCGAAATTGGTAAAGTCGATCCTACTCTCTTCACAAAATACGTTGATAATGACCTATTTGTATGCCAAATATATGTCGATGACATTATATTTGGGTCTACTAATAAAGACTTTTGTGAGGAATTTAGTAGGTTGATGACGAAGAGATTTGAGATGTCTATGATGGGTGAATTGAAATTCTTTCTCGGATTTCAAATCAAACAACTCAAGGAAGGTACATTCCTATGCCAAACAAAGTACATCAAAGATATGCTTAAGAAGTTTGACATGGAGAACGCCAAGCCAATCCATACACCCATGACGACAAACGGACATCTCGGTCTAAATGAAGAAGGTAACCCTGTGGATCAAAAGGTATATCGATCCATGATAAGTTCATTGCTTTATCTTTGTGCATCTAGGCACGATATTATGCTTAGTGTTTGTATGTGTGCAAGATTTCAAGCCGCCCGAGAGAGTGCCACCTAGTAGCCGTGAAAAGAATTCTTAGATATTTAGTTCACACACCTAGTTTAGGGCTTTGGTATCCTAAAGGATCAAAATTCGATTTGATTGGTTATTCGGATGCTGATTATGCGGGTTGCAAAGTGGATAGAAAAAGCACTTCGGGGACTTGTCAATTTCTAGGTAGATCACTAGTGTCTTGGTCCTCAAAGAAACAAAATTCAGTTGCTTTATCCACCACGGAAGCCGAATACATTGCCGCAGGAAGTTGTTGTGCACAATTGTTATGGATGAGGCAAACCTTGAAGGATTTTGGTTTTTGTATGGAAAAGGTACCACTCTTATGTGACAATGAGAGTGCGATCAAAATAGCCAACAATCTGTTCAACACTCTCGGACCAAGCACATAGATATCCGACACCACTTCCTTAGAGATCACTCTCTTAAGGGAGATATAGATATTACCTATGTGAGAACCGAAAAACAATTGGCCGATATATTTACCAAACCTTTAGATGAGAAGCGCTTTTGCGAGCTTAGAAGTGAGCTAAACATCCTAGACTATCGGAATGTGTCTTGAAAGATTGCACTCATTGATTGCTGCTAACTAGCTCAATTTCGAAATAAAATGATTGAAAAAGGTTATTGAGTGAATTTCAAAAGTGTTTTAGTTGGATCTTAATCTCGGATCAATTCACTTGTAATCATAGTTTTGATTGCTTGGATGCTTACTGATGACAAGTGGAATGATCCTCCTTAAGTTCACATGTCTCGGAGTTTTCAAACTTCACTCAATTCCTTGTTTCTTTCTCTGTTTGCTGGAAAAATCAACTCATCGGAACATCCGATCCAATCATCGGAATATCCGATGTCTGGCAGTTCTTCCACATCGGAACTTCCGATGTGATATCGGAACTTCCGATGTGACCTCCGCACTTAAAAAGTGCCCGTACCCTTTCACTTTCTTTTGTCCTTTTCCTCGTGTCTCTTTAGCCTCTCCTTCCCGTTTTCATCTTTGTGCCGTCATCGGAGTTTCCGACCTCTCGGAACTTCCGATCTTCGCTTGGGAAGGACTCCATCTTGAAGAGAATCCATCTCTCCGCGCGATTTCTCCGTGCTCTTCGTGAGGTAAACCCTAGGGCTCAATTCTTTCCTTTTGAATCTAGGGCATCCTTTTGAGAAATCGTTTTGGTGAACTTGGTCATCTATTCCTTTGGTTCAATTCTGTCAAATTTCATCTTTTTCCATCGGTTGGTTTGGGAGAAAAGTTGTGTTGATCTAGATCCATAGGCATCGGACATTCCGATCGAGAATATCGGAACTTCCGACCTTATGTCGGAACTTCCGATGTGAAATCGGAACTTCCGATGTCAACAGAATGAAAATCAATCCAATGTCAAGCTTTCTCGTTAGCTTAATCGATTCCGCCTCTGTCCTTAGAACAATGGATCCTACCAAGGTGGCTCTCACCCCACCGCACCAGCAGATGGTGGGCTCCAAAGGCCAAGGCGGACTCCAACAGGAACAAGAACCAAAAGGGCTGCGGGTAGAGGAAGAGGTGGAGGCGATGGAGGACCAGGCATCCGCATTCGTGACCCTCCATCCGATCCTCCTGCCGCAGGCAGTGAACGTACCTCGAGGAGCGCCATTGCCTTCTAGGAAGGGCAAAGCTGTGGCAGGAGCTTCTCAACCTCAGCCAGTTCCAGACCCAGCAGTTCCAAGGCTCAGGCAGGCAGAGAGAAATCCTCGCCTCAAGAGGAAACCCATAAGCTACAAAGGAAAAGCCGCCAAAGTGCGCGAAGCCAGAGAGCAGAACCCCAGGGCAGAAGCACAGTTTTCGACTGACTATCGCTTTTGGACTTTCTTTCAGCAGGATTTCTATGAGTCTATCATTCTGACCAGGAAGAATCGGTCATTCGATGCAAAGTGGGTTGATTGGGATTACATGGCTGCAACTGATGATGCCACTTTCTCAGAGGTCATCGCAGCTTGTGAGAGAACTGGGACTAAGAGGATAATGAGCTTTCAGCATGATTGGAATATTGAAATCATTGCTCAGTTCTACTCCACCCTGTACATCTCCAAGGACAGAGTCTCCACCTTGCATTGGATGACTGAAGGAGCTTGGTATGAGATTTCCTATGTGAACTTTGCTCGCTGTCTTGGATTCACCGAAGCTGACTGTCGCGACAAGGATCAAATTCACAATGAAGCCTCGCTCGGTGCCTCCAACCTGAATTTTCTTTATGATGAAGCTGCAGACTTTGAGGAAGGAAGCACAAAAGGCATGAAGCCTTTCTTTGCTTGTCTCAACAGGCTTTTCAGGAAGACGCTAGCTCCCAAGGAAGGTGACGCCTCTCACATTCTGTCCTATACAAGAAATCTGCTGAGTAGGATGAGAGATGGACAGCGTCCTTTTGATGTCTTCGATTTCATTTGGAATGAGATCCGCTTGACAGCTCAGGAGCCGAAGAGAAGCTGTGGCTATGCCCCGTTCATCATGCATATGATTGAGCACATCACTCATCAAAGACTTTGAGTATGATGCTAAGCACGCTGGATTACAGATCGAGGCGATCAAGGCTCACCACCTGCTAGGCGTGCCGACTAGAGGTCGCCTCTTCCTCCTCGATCGCTACTCCCGCTGCAGCCGCTGGATCATCCTCTCCAATCCTCCGTGCTTTGAAGTCAATCTTTGTCCTGTGCAAGGGCAATGCAGCAGCGCACAAGAAGAACACCAAGAGACTAAAAGACATTCAGAGGCATTTACATCTAGAGTGTTCAGAGGATGAGAGTAGTGAAGAAGAAGTTGAGGATCCGTTTGCTCCAGCGACCGCAGCTTCAGATGAGTCCGAGGACGATGATGAGTCTGGCTCTGATGCTGCTTCCGAGGAGTCAGACTAGTCTTTTCTCTCTCTCTCTCTCTCCTTTTTCTCCTTTCTGGTGCTTGATGCCAAAGGGGGAGAAGAGAAAGAAAGCTTACCTCGGTTTATCAGTTTTATCATCCTTCAAGCAGTTTCGTTTCCAAACTTTGTTATCATGTGAACTTGGGGACTTGTTTCTCTTGATAGTATGCTACTTATGCTCCGATGGATGATTGTTACTATGAATGTTTTAATATTAATGGTTATTCAAATATTAGCTTCCATAATGCTTGTTTCATTATATACTCAGTTGTAGGGGGAGCTCCTGCAAAATTCCTTTCAAAATTGTGCATTTGCGATATTTTTTTTTCTTCTATCCATTGCACATCTTCAGGGGGAGCTCAACCAATACGAAATTCTCTTAATATCCTTTTATCTGTAAGCTTTAATCGGGTTGTCATCAATCACCAAAAAGGGGGAGATTGAAAGTGCATCTAGGCCCCTAAATTGGTTTTGGTTGATTAATGACAAACGATTAAAAGGACTAATGTCTTCAATGAGCTTGTGAACAGATAAAAGATTAAATGTGAGATCTTCTACATGTGAAGGACACCCTCAAACGAATTCAAGCGAGTAAAACGGCTTTGTAATCTTATTCTTTCCTTGCTTTGTGTCGTAGGAATGCCGTACTATTAAGAGGGATGCATCGTAGATGATCTAGGGTAGTCTCTATGCTCAGATGAATGTTACTTTAAATCTTATTGAGACCCTAAGTCATCGCGCATGCACCGGAATGTGTTTTTGTCTAAGTTCAAGTCGGACATTCCGATATTACATCGGAAGTTCCGATGTAACCGGACATTCCAATGTGCATGCTTGCTTCAATCCGATGCGTAGAAGATGTATCGGAAGTTCCGATATTTACGATCGGAAGTTCCGATACGTTGTAAAGCTTTCTAGGGTGCTCTCTGTAAAGATCGGAAGTTCCGATATCTGACATCGGAAGTTCCGATGTGTTCAAACCGAAAAAAGGGAGCTCTCTGGAATTATCGAACACTCCGATATATTAGATCGGACATTCCGATATTGGTGTCGGAAGTTCCGATGTATAATCGGACAGTCCGATATGGACTTAGAAGCATTTTGTCAAGGGCTTTTCTGGGAACATCGGAAGTTCCGATGTTGACATCGGAAGTTCCGATGCATCTTGTTTGATGATTGAAGTGCGCTCGAGTTCTGATTATTTGTACATATCGGACATTCCGATGTTGATATCGGAAGTTCCGATATGCAGCTGAGTGGGTGTATAACGGCTAGTTTTTGCAAGAAACTATAAATACCCCACCCCTCTCTCATTTGAGGGTTACACACTCTATTTGGCAGAACTCTAGTGCACCTTGACCCCTCTCTAGTCTACTTTTGAGCCCTCCTCTTTGATCTTAGGGATCATCCAAGGAGTGAGGACTAGAAGTGAGATTTGGAGCTAGAGTGAAAAGCAAGTGTCGTTCCTCTTGAGCATTAGAGTGTTCCTCCAAGATCAATCAACGTGCATTTGTTACTCTTGGAGGTTGAAGGACTCCTAGACGGCTAGGCGTCGATCACGAGCTCCCAAGGATTGTGGGTAGCCGTGAGAAGTTTGTGAAGGCCGGCTCCGCCTCCGAAAGGAAAGGAACCAATAGTGGAACCAAGCCTCAAGTGTGACCGAGGTTTGGGAGGAAAGGGTTGGAAAAGACCCGGCTCTTTGGAGCCTCCTCAACGGAGACGTAGGATTCCCTCAAGAATCCGAACTCCGGGATAAATTCCGTGTCTTCTTTTTCACTTTGCTTTAGCTTGTCTCCTTATTGTTTTTGATCCAACCTTCTTTTACTGTCTCTCAAGTTTATTATTTTCAGTTGTTAATTGTCCGGGTCAAAAGTTGATCGGACATTCCGAACTAGTATCGGAAGTTCCGATTACATCGGAAGTTCCGATCCAACACCGGAAGTTCCGATACTCTTTCCGCTGCGACAAATTTAGTTTAAATTTTAAACTGCCTATTCACCCCCCCTCTAGGCAACTTTCTCATCTTTTCAGATATGGAACTTACGCAGTTGGTCGATGTTCCAAGTGCTAGCTAGTTCTCGACCATCTTCCATCGCGAGGCGGACAGCCCCCGGGCGTGCTGTTGAGACGACCGTGTAAGGACCTTCCCATCTTGGCGTTAGCTTGTTGGCTTTTGACAGGTCTTGGACCCGTCGTAGAACGAGATCGCCGACGTGCAAGGTCCTTGGTCGTACCGATTTAGCGGCGTGCCTGCGGAGAGCTTGCAGGTAAACCGCGGATCGCAACAGAACCCATTCACGAGTTGCTTCCGCGAGGTCGAGGTCGAGGAGGCGCTCGCCTTCTGTGTCGATGCTATCAGCTAGGTTCACCCTTGGGGATCCTAGGACAACCTCGGCGGGTAGGACGGCTTCCGCGCCATATACGAGCTGAAAGGGGGTCTCACCCGTAGCTCGGCTCGTCGTGGGGTGCGGATCGACCAGAGGACGGAGGTAGCTCGCCCACCCAGGCCCGACCATGCCGATTGAGGCTCTTGAAGACTCTCTTCTTGATTCCTTGACGATCTGCCCGTTCGCGCGCTCGGCCGCCCCATTGCTCGCTGGTGGGCCACGGATGCGAAGCATATCTTGGTCCCGACTTCCTCGCAATAAGCCTGAAACACCTCGCTTGTGAATCGAGTGCCGTTGTCCGTGATGAGGCGACTCGAACGCCAAAGCGGTCACTACATTATTGCGGAAGAACCTTTTAGCCGCTGTGCCGAGATGGTTGATATAGGCTCGGCCTCGATCCATTTAGTGAAGGTGTCGATTGCGAGCAATGTATTTACAACCCTTCCTTCCTGGAAATGGACCGAGTATGTCGATGCCCCAAACCGAGAACGGCCAGGTTAGGGGCATGGTCTCAGCGTATGCCTACCGATGGACTTTCCGGGCATGGAATCGCAAGATCGGCAAGCGGTCACTATTGAGCGCTGTTTGGCCAGTGGCCGTCGGCCAAGAGTAACCCAACCTAAGGCTTTGCTCACCAAGGTCCTAAAGGACGAGTGAGCTCCACACATCCCGTCATGGATATCTTTGAGGAGATATTTGCCTTCCTCTTGGGTGATGCACTTGGAGAGGACGCCAAGCGCGCCTTTGCGGTATAAGAGGCCCTCGACCATTTTATAGGCTGAGGAGCGCCTTACTAGCCGGGATTTCGGCTTCCTCCTCGGGCAAAGGTCCCGTGCACGCAGGTATTGGATGAATGGCGTCATCCAACTCGCACTCGCTCGAGGAAGGAGACGGTACCACCCGTCTCGGTTGCCTCCTCTTCGGTGAGTATGGAGGGCTTATAGAGGTGCTCGACGAGCACCGCCGGGCGGAAATCAGGCGGAACCGACCTTCGATAGATGGTCGGCCAGGGTATTGTCCTTCCTGGGATGTATAGTACTTGAAGTTTCAAGTACTTTTCCATCTTCCTTACTTCAACCAGGTAAAGCGCCATTGAGTCATCTGAGCACGCGATACTCCTTGTTAACCTGGTTGACAACCACCGCGAGTCGCCCTTCGCAGCTTAGTCGTTGACTCGAGCGCCCCGCACGCCCAAGTCCGGCTAGCGTAACCCTCATATTCTGCTGCGTTGTTCGCGCCGAAATGTAGTTGGAGGGCGTCTGGATCCGCTCCCTGGGGATTCGAGGACCACTCCAGCCCGAGCAATTGTAAGCTCGGATCCGCCAGTGCATGACCCAAATGACCGTGCTCTGGCCTCGTCGGGTTCGGACTTAGATGGGGTAGGATTTGTCCATTCGGCCAGGAAGTCCGCTAGAACCTGGATTTGATCGCTGCCCTGGCCGAGAATTCGATCTCGACCGGCGAGCTCCATGGCCCACTTCGCGATCCGTCCGCTGCGCCCCGATTCCCTAGAATCTCTAAGCGGGAAGTTGGTCGGGACTCGAATTTTGTAGGCCTGGAAGTAGTGTCTTAACTTCTTCGAGGCCACGAGGAGCGCATAAAGGAGCTTCGACCTCGGGTAACGCTCCTTTGGTCCGTAGGACTTTCGCCGATGTAGTAGATCGGCGCCGCACTCCCGGCCCCGTTTCTCTGATTATGACGACGCTTACCGCCTGGGGTGTGGCGGCCAGGTAGAGCAAGAGAACCGGGGGTCTTGACAAATATAGCTTTAATTCTTTGAAAGAGCGGTCTGCTTCCTCTGTCCAAGCAAAACCGTCGTGCTTCCGGAGCGCCTTGAAGAAAGGCAGACCGCGTTCCCCGAGCCGTGAGATGAAGCGACTTAGGGCCGCCATCCTCCCGGTCAGGGACTGAACCTCCCGCGTGCAAGTGGGTGGCCGCATGTTCTCGATGGCCTCTATCTTCTCAGGGTTGGCCCCGATTCCTTGTGGACCAATCATGTAGCCGAGTACCTTGCCAGCCTTGACCCCGAACACGCATTTTTCAGGGTTCAACTTTATTCGATGCTTATTGAGGTTATGAAAGGTCTCCTCTAGATCGGGTACATGACCCGAGGCCATTTTGCTCTTGACGACTATGTCGCCTACATATACTTCCTGTGTTCCGACCTATTTGGTCCGAGAAGGTTTTCTGCATGAGTCGCTGGAAGGTCGCCTCGGCGTTCCTTAGACCGAAGGACATGGTCGGTGTAGCGAGAAGGTGCCAAACGGCGTGGCGAAGGAAGTCTTCTCCTCGTCGTCGAGGCGATATGCCGATCTGGTGATAACCTGAATAGGCGTCGAGAAGCTCATCGCCTGAGTCGGCCGTTGCGCCGACCAACCGGTCTATCCGAGGTAGCGGAAATTGTCTTTTGGGCATGCGGCATTCGATCTGTGGTGATCGACACACATGCGCCACTTGCCCCCTTTTTCTTCACGATAATCTGGGTTGGCCAACCAATCGTAATGGTCGACCTCCGTATGAAACCGGCTTTGAGGAGCTTGTCGATTCTTCTCTCGATGATGGCTTGCTTCTCCGGGAGAAGCGCTGAGCTTCTGCCGCCGCAGCTTTTGTCGTGCCGAATCGCTAGCTTTGTGCTCGACGACCTCCCTTGGGACTCGGGCATGTCGGACGGTTCCCAGGCGAACGTGTCCGCGCTTCTTCGGAGGAAGGTCACGAGCTCGAGTTCCTATTTAGGGTCCAGGGAAGCCCCCACGTGCACGACCTTGCCTGGTTCTGTGTCGCACAACGGGATGGCCTTAGTTTCTCCCCCGGCCTGGAGGGTAGCCTTGGGCCGGGAACTCCTCGGCTCTTGGTCGGGCCCGCGCTGGGGCAGCTGCCCGACCATGTCTAAAGCCTTCGCCGCAGCTTTAGGGCCGCCTTCGGACTTCCCTTCACTGAGATCACGCCGCCGGGGCCGGGAACCTTCAGGCATTGGTACCCGTGATGCGTGGCAGCCATGAATTTGGCGAGCGCTGGTCGGCCCAGGATGGCGTTGTAGGTCGACTCGAAATCGACCACCTCGAAGGTGACTAACTCCGTTCGGAAGTTGCTCGGGCTTCAAAGTTACGCAGGACGATTCGCCCGAGCGGCTTGGCCGAGGTGCCGGGGACTATCCCGTAGAAAGGGACTACGACGCTCTTGATCTTGGACCGAGGAATTTGCATCTCGTCCAGGACCCTGGCCGATATCAGGTCCAGGGAACTCCCACAATCCACAAGCACGCGTCCTACCGCGGTATTGCAGATCGTCGGGCTAACGACCATCGGGAGCCTTTGGGGTTTCATCATCCCGAGCGATCGTCTTTGGAGAAGGTGATGGGCAGCTCGGACCACTTGAGCCGTTGAACGGAGGCTTCCTGGGTGACACGGAGTACCTCGCGTGCGGCCTCCTTCGACTCCGTCGAGACCCATAGGCGGCGGAGCCCCGAATATCACGGCGATGTGGTTTCGGCCCTGGTACTCCATGTCCGTATCTTCCTCCTCGGCGGGCTTCTTGCCCTTGACGCCTCCTTCTTGCTCGGGAGCGTGGGCATGGGACCCTTGCCACTTGTAGAATTGCTCCAAAGTGAGGCCCATGTTCTGCAATTCGCAGTCGTGCCCGGCGCCTGGTGGAGCGGGCAAAAATAGGCGCTTAGCCCGTCCGCTACTGTCGCCGCGGTCTTGGTCGTCCGGTTTTGCTCATTTATTCGCTGAACCGGTCGGCCTTTTCCTTCGCGGCTCCTCCTTTATACGATTGCGAGGTCGGCCGTTGTCGTCGTTCGATGGCCGCCACCATGTCGAGACGGAGGGTTTTTTCTTCTTTTGATTTTTTCTCGATCGAGCTCACGCTTTTCGGCTTGACGCCTCTTCGAGTCCGGCCGAGGGGCTTTTCCTTCGTCGCCCAAGACTTCTTCCATTGGGCTGCCTCGTCCGCGTTGGCATAACGGTCGGCCATGCGGAACAGCTCGTTGGCCGTGATGTCCGGGTGAATTTCGAGGTCCTGAGTAAAGCGGACGTCTCGGACCCCAAACTTGAAAGCCCGGACAACCGCCTCATCCGAGATGCTTGGGATGGAATTGCATATTTGCATGAAGCGCTGGACGAACTGGCGCAAGGTCTCGCGCTCCTTCCCCGGGCGGACGTAGCAGCTCTGGAAGTTGGCCCGGAGGGTGCTGCTTAGCTGTGCCCAGGACCGGATCGAGTTTTCCTTCTGGTTGAATAGCCACGTCCGAGCCGGCCCGTCCAAAGATCAGGCGAAAGTTAGCCATGACCCTTTCATCACCTCCGCGCTAGAATGGCCGTGGTGTAGATCGAGAGAAACTCGTCGGGGTTCTGAGTCCCATCGAACCTCTCGATGTGACCCGGCTTGAACCTTATTGGCCAGGTCACACGTCGTAGCGACGTCGCGAACGCCCTGCACCCGAAAACGGGACTGTCGGGACGGTCATTGCGAGCGCGGCGGTCGGGGCGATCCCTACCGGCCGAGCCCGAGGTTAGTGGGCCCAGGCGAGAGAATATCTCCCTATGCCTGTAGGATGGAGAGTGGCCCGAAGAGGAATGTTCGGCCCGGTTCTGCCCGTGGCTCGCATTCCGTTGGTCCCGAGGGAGCCCCCGGGAATTGCTCCGGGTGCCCTCCCGAGCCCGGTCGCGTTCGCGCCGGTCACTCCGGGTACGGCTGCGTGAGTCGTCGGGGTGGAGGCGCTCGGACGCCTGGCGGCGGCGTTCCCAGGAATTGCTCTGGGCGTCCCTTTCTCGGGAGGCTTCCGCCGCTTTTATGTCTGTGGCGATTTCCTCGAGGTCGTCGGCCACAGCCGCACCCATGGCTTCTAGGTCGACCGCCAGGAAACTCTACGAGGTTGCGTACCACCGCGGCCAAGGCTTGAAGGCGTTCCCCGCCTGGGAACGCGGGTGACGAGCTCGTGCCGCCGCGACGGGCTCCGAGTCCCGTGACGCTGCGGAAATTCTCACGAACTCGCCCTGGTCTTGTCGGCCGCCACCGCGGACTTGCGGGCGTAAGCCGGTGTCCGACTTCAGAGATGCTGCAGGTGCTCCTTGGCCGCTTCATAGCGGTGAAGACGCTGCGTTCGCCGGGATTTGCTCGACATTTCCATCCTCCTCCGCAACGAAGACATTACGGGATTGACGAATCGCGAGGGTGACATCACGGTGTCTCCGTGTGGCGCGTCCCGGCCGAGCTCGAAAAGGTCGGGATGTCGGACCATCGTAGAGCCCGTCATACTCGCCGTCCGAGAGGGCGTCGAGCCGAGCGAAAGAACCGCCCGGCGGGCGGTTTCCATGGAGAAGCTCCGGAACCGTCGTGATTCTCAAGGCCGACGTCGCGGCCCCATTGTCGAAGAACTGTTTGTCTTCTTCCTCGATTCCGGGCGCCGAGGCCCTGGCGATCTTGGGAATTTGTCATCCTCAGGATTCCTCACGAAAGGAAAGTCGGTCCTCACGAACGGCGCCAATTGTCGACGATTGGGGAGCAGGCCCCGCCGAGCTTACTTGTTGGTGGAGGGACCAATCGCGACCCTTCTCACGTGATGGGATGCTCGGAGGAGTGACTCACCGGACTTCAACGGCAGGGACTGCGTGATTTACCCTGGTTCAGGCCTCTCAAGAAAGAGATAATAGCCCTACTCGGCTCGTGTTTCTTTTGTGCGAGAAAAAGTTGTCTATCCCCTTCATGGTGGGGATGCTTTTATAGCTTACAAAGGGGCGTGCTTGTTCAAACCCACTAACTCCACGTCCGACCAGGTCCAACGTGGTAACTAACGGATCCTACATTCACCGCCACGCGTTCTGCGGAGATCGCAACGAACTAGCGGAGGTTACGCAGCGGGTGGTTACCGACCTCGGGATCACGTCAGGTCGGCTAACGTCTAACTCCGAACTCGGCCACTTCGGCCCGAGCACGAGCTATCGGTCCACCAGGTCATGCGACCTCCTAAAAGGTCCCGGCTAGGCCGTCCCTTGGAACAACCTCCTCGTGACCAGGACGGGAACGACCTCGTGCTGCTCGTGGCGCCTGGCTAGGTCGTCCCGGGGGACGGCCTTCCGGTGGTTCGGGCAGCAGTGAGCCCGCGCCCCTCGTGGCACCCGAGGTAATTTTTTGGGGTCTACCCGACCCCCCGACAAATTTTATAATTTCTCACCCACATTGGTTTTAACCATAGTACTAATGACATGTAACACATTCAACAAATCAAAATCGAATTTTCTTAATGCAAAATGGAAGGGATTTGAAGGAATGCTCACCTTTTGAAGAAAATCACAAATGAGGAAAAATAGAAGGGAAATCTCCTTATGCTAGGGCTTCAACTTACCCCCCCTAACACCCATCCTCAAGGACTTCATATTTTCTCACCCATGTTTAAGTTTTATAAAGAGTATGTCTTGTTTTTTGGGTAGTGGCGATTTTTTGGGCTCCAGAACGCCAACAGAGGAGAGTTTAGCCTGAGGGTATATAAAGGTTTGTCGGATAAATGACATTCATGCAATTTGGGTAGTCGTTATATTCTACTAGGAGCCGCTTACAACTTATGAACTGTAGCATGTTGGCAGGTACTGCAGCAATCGATATATGAATAGTGATAGGTGCCGGTCTGTAGAAACCGACATATGAACAGTGCCAGGTGTTGGTATTGTAGCAAACGACTTTGCTATAATGTTTTGGCTATAAATTCGAGTTCCATGTTCAGAAATTTAATAAAAAATTGAGATAAAAAGTAAAAGAAGGTGAAAAAGTTTTACATGAAATAGATAAAAGGTCATAAGAGTTGTTCTGCATGGTACTAGCATGCCGGCATACAATGTCGTCTGCCTATTCGTGTGGATACCTGAAGGTTATGGCTGCTATTGCCACAAAGATCCGATGTATCCATTTTCGCTATTACATCCAGGAGTTGTAGCTATGAGCATGACCGAAAGCTTTTTGCAAAAGGCTTTGTATTTACTCTCCCATGACTACGGTTACGAATCCGTAGCCGATTCGTATCGTGCTCCACGTTTTTCTCTCTTTGTTATATACGCCGAACAGAGATAAGATCTCTCTCTCGAACCTTTTGCCTTTGTTTAGTGCTACGTTGCCTCCTTTCCCATCCATTCGCCGGCATGCACTGATTGTTGGGAGAGCAGGTCTCCAAAACATCCGTTCTTGATATCCTGCATCGGGAGAGGACGAATAATGTTTTTGGGAAGTGTCTTCACGCAACCGCTTGCTGGTTTCTTCATCGATGATCGGATTCGACTACATCGTCTGCTGATCTTCATCGACATCTACTACCGGTTCGGCCACGTCTTTGCGTCAACTCGATAACACACACGAACCACATCTATTTTTTATACATAGATTAAGAATGTTCGTTAGTCTGTTCTGTTCATCTAGTAATATGCATGACATTATAATTGGCATATTGTTAATGTCAAGTCTATTTATTCCCACTATTCTGTCTTCAATTATTATCATAGTTTATTTTTAAAATAAATTCATTATTAGTATGCCTAATATTTCAATAATAACAAGGGCTCGCAAGCTATTCATGGTATACGGATTTGGGGGAGAAGAAGATATGGATCCAGATCTGATCGATTGGAAATTGAAAATGGAGAGAAGTTACAGTTCCTTTGGGATTTTATCAATTGTTCACGCAAAACAATCCGGAAACCACCAAGGGTATGCATAATGACATAAGTTGTTTATAAAACTATGCTATATAGGATTTCAGATGATATAGAAAAGTGAGAAGAAGAAGAGAGAAAACTACTGTCTACTATTTAATAGTTGGTCTTATAGATAGCTTTATATTTTATGTACTATGTATATATATTCTGTTAATTGAATAAGAGACCATTACAAAGTATCTAGATAGATGATCCATTATATAGGTTATTTTTAGTATTGTCTGTAGATAATATAAACATATATTATACATTGTTACCGTCTACATCATTGTACATATCATAATACGTACCTTAGTTAACAATGGCTTAACATATATTATTGACGATGACAACTAGGGAAATTTTAGAATACTGTACAATTTGTTATTCGTAATTACAAATTCAAACAACATATTTGCGTATTTACAGAAATCTCTATCATACCCGAAATTTAAAATTTCGTTTATTCTTTCCCGAAATTTCAAATTTCGTTTAACATGTATTTGAAACCTGAAATTTCGGGTAAACTGCAAACGAAATACTAATTTTCGGGTATGAGCCATACCCGAAAATTGAAAATTCGGGTATGAGGTGGTACCTCATACCCGAAACCTCAAATTTCGGTTTTGAGTTTTTTTTTCCTTTTTTCAATTTGTTTTTTTGCCTTTTCTCTGATGAGAACTGAGACCTTTGCCGAAATTTCTTCAGCATGTGTCAGTGCGCCCAAGCAGTAAAGCGTTCATTTCATCTGCATGTGTCCGTGGGGTACCCTTTGCCGAAATTTGAGATTTATACCCGAAATTTCAATTTTCGGTTATGGCTCATACCCGAAAATTGGTATTTCGTTTGCAGTTTACCCGAAATTTCAGATTTCAAATACACGTTAAACGAAATTTGAAATTTCGGGAAACAATAAATGAAATTTCAAATTTCGGGTATGATGCACATTTCTGTAAATACGCAAATATGTTGTTTAGAATTGTAATTACGGAAAACAAGTTGTACAGTATTCGAAAATTTCCTGACAACTAGTCGTGGTCGTTGTTAAATAATTGGTGCCAATTTGTGCGTGGGTGTAGAATTTGCCGACAACGACCAGAAATTTTTACTTGTCGTAAATACTTGGTTGTTGTTCACCGGAATCGTAAAATTTTGCTAGGATTGCATAGAGATCACGTAGGAACAAGAGGGACGGGGAATGGGTCAGTTACCAGCAGCGGGTTGGGTCGAGCCGTGGTTTGATTCAGGAAGGGTTGAGGGCAATTTGGTCAATACGAATTTGGGGATATAGGGTTTAATTCTCTATAATGGCATTCCTCCTAGCAAGGTTTAAAATTTCGTTTCGGTAGAAATCTTATGTAGCCGAAATCTGAAATCTCGGCATTTCAAACAAAATTCAGATGAAATCCAAAAACCAAATTTTAGGTTTGATTTTTATTATATCGAAAAATCCGAGATTTCGACCGAAATCACCGAGATTTCGACCAAATTCAGAGATTTCGGTCAATTTGTTTTGACCAAAAAATGGTCAAAAATATGTTAATTTTTTTTAAAAATTTTTGTGGATGATCTTGACCCTAAATGCAATCAAATTCGGCAAAAAAAATAAAATAAAAATTCGGTAAAAAAACATTGAGATTTCGATCGAATCATTGAGATTTTAGCCAAAATCACCGAAATCTCGCCGAGATTTGAGTGGGTACTGTAATATTTTTATTTTTAATTTTATTTCTTTTACCCGATCGAGATTTAGGAACTTGAAGGAGTCCAAAATCCAAAATCTCAGTTAAGATTTTCAAAATCTTTGCAAATTCGCAAGCTAATCCTAAGTAATCGTTGTTGTTCATTGGATTCCTCCGGAATTACTTTGTTAGGATTGCAGAATTGCTGCAATTCTTCGTGAATAGACTTGATTCTCCCTCCAAGTAACTTTACTTGGCAGTGGCTTATTTCGAGGAGACATGTTGGCCCCCGGATCGGCTATCCGGAGTCCTCTGTGTATTTCTGTACTAGTCCCAGATCAGTAGCTAGTACACACAGTCAAACAGTGATGAATCAACAACCATATCACGAATACATATGACTAAATAAGAATAATACCAAATAAAAGCAAAGACCTTATGGTCAAGGTTTACCATTACGGCCTGAACAGGCTGAACAACTTGAACAACCGCAGCGGAAGACGAAAACACCAAAGTGACCCATCCAAATGCCCACAGGCAATCGAGTGGGGAGCGCGCTCTAGTCGTTGGAATTCCTTGACAGCTTCTTTCACTTCTGAGAGATGATTAGAATGTACCACGTGAGTACATAAAGCACTCAGCAAGTCTGAAAAATTATGCACAATGTAGGCTATCCAAAGATGGCTTAATATGGTTCTTTTGCATAAAGCCAAGTTTCATCAAATCATACTTGTTAATAATTTTCATAAAGCATATTTGAGCAATTCTTTTTAATAATTGAATTATGTAATATTGTAGTGAAGGTTCTAACCACCACTCACTAATATACAGGCTCTATCCGCCACATCTCAACAAGATAAGGGTTCAATCCAATCACATGGCTCTGTCTACCACGGTTCACAAAATCAGGTTCCTTCCACCTACCTGGCTTTAGCCGCCAGAAGCACACCCGAGAGTTCTAACCACTCTCGGATCCCAAAACCAACCATTGTTTAGTTTGAAATAAAAAACCAAAGTCTACCAGTATGAAAGCATTCAGCAAGCTTTGCCTTTGACCGTAGGCACGGCTATTCGAATAGTTTTAACTCTGCAGAGGTGTACAACTTTACCCACAAGACATGATATTCCCTTGATGCCAAGCTATTAGCACACTTCCTTAGGTGTGCCGGCAGGGATATCTTGACAAGGCCTTTACAATGTATACGCCTAACCTGACCCACCCGCTGAGGTTTCACCGCTGTTAGGGTTATATCCACCCAGTACAGAAGCCCCTCTTGCGCCGTGTGAGAAAAACAATAACAATGCCTCTATCCGGCGCTCACATTCCACCGTTTGGTGAGTCTAAGTTAGGTTTCTATAAATTATTCAGCCAGGTCGTGCCCACTTTGACATGTGGTTGTACGGTTATGCTTAGAATGGAGACAGTCATAAGCGTCGGTCCTTAATTGACTTGGGACGGTACTTGCACAAGGAAAACTAGTGCTATATCCGCACCCGCCAAACAAACCATTCCGCCCAAGTCCAAACCATTTTTCATTTTATTTTTATTTTGCAAACCAATGGCAATACTCCTTGCCTATAACTTTCAACACAAGGTTTCAGGAGATAAATGAAATTCCCACCCATAGGTGAATACTGACCGTTTGCGAGTCTAAGCATTTCTACCGAACTATTCTATTCCACCAATAGTTTATTTTATAAAATACAAATAGCAGTGTTGATAAAATTTGTTATAATCACTTCTATAATCTCCAAAATTCATGAGAGCACCAAGACTTCCCCCAATACTACCATGATACTATATAATTCAGTCTAATTTGGTACTCCAACAAGTAAGGTATATATTATGCGCCATCACGTCTCCAAAAATCAGGCTAAGCTATAATTATAATTGCATAGGATACTATCTCCTCACAATTATAAGTCACCATATTGATTATCCATCGTCCATACATCGATTAATCCATAATCTACTGGATCCACCAAGAATAATTCATACTCTCATCCCCACGCATCCTTTAACAAAGATTCCTTAACCCAAGATTTGATTAGTTCATCGGCTACAATGATTTCCATACTCAATGACACCAGATCGACTACACAAATCATACGTAATCCACATTATTCATAATTCCACCGATAATACTTCATAACATCATATTTTTAATCCTTCACATTACCACCTCTAAATCATCTACTTTACTCCACCAAGAATACGTAATAGTATTATTTACTAAACCACCGACTATTCTGGGCTATTCACAATTCTCCATAATTGAATATCACATGTCTATATTTCCATAATCATCTATTTCTTAATCCGTCCTTTAATAATAATTCCCAACAAAACACCAATAATCCAACTAACTCTGATTCCCGTTTGACACTATTTGATCAGCCCAAGGAATCCAATTCAACATATTATTTACTTGCAATGATTTATTTAATCCCTCATGAATACTTCACAACACATACATCTTCCACAACCCCCCAACTCATTACAGTGTGAACTACTATCACAATCCAACTTCACAAGATTTGAACCATCAACGTCCATAAATCAATTTCATAACTAATAAATCCCATCAACACCAATATTCATGTACTCTCCAATCAAGTTGGGTTCTAGCTTCCATCTACATTCTATACTAAATGTTCCATCCACACTGTCCTCCAAATAGTCATTTCCCTAACAAAATATTTTTTTTTTCAAACACATTTATATTGGTGGATTACTATACTAGGGCGACAACGGATCATGGATAACAATATCAAGGAGGTATGGACAATAGGTATAACTAACAACCTAACGTTAACATCATCCTTGTATAGAAATAGCAATGCAAGTTGTAAAACAGTGTAAAACATTTATAAATCATGGGATCAACGTGCATCAAGGGGACTTGCCTTGGTCACAGCGAGAATGTTGAACACTTGAAGTCCGGCGGCGGGATCGGCGGTCGCGTCGGGGTCCCCGGCTACGCGCAAATTGAGGCAATAAATAAATAAAAGAAAATAAATAAAATCCAAAAATTACAAAAGTAGTACTGGCAGGAAGATCTTGAATTTAGATGAATTTAGGAATTTGAACGGAGTCAATCGGAGTTCGAACGGAGAAGATATGAGCTTCCGAAGTTCGAAAACTCAGAAAAATCGAAAACGAGGAATATTCCCGGAATATTCTCTTTTCTTTATTTTCTGATTTTTGGGGTTGGCCTTGTCTCTATGCCATGTGGGGCCCCTTGTCATAGAGTTGGGAGGTTCTTCTCCAAGCTCTTGGCCATGGCCATGGAACAGAGAGCATGAAGCTCCATGGGGCGCCGGTGAGGGAGGGCACGGCGGGCGCGGGCGGGCAGGCGGCTGGCACTAGGGGTGGATAACGAGCCAGTTGAACTTTCTTTGACACTGATTTATTCTTATTTATTATAGTCTCCTGTATTGTTTGAGACCCAACTTCGAACCAAGCTTAACGAGCCGAGCCTAACGAGCTGAGTCGAAGTTGACTCTGGTTCCAAATCAACTAATTTTTATTTTAAAAGAAAAATGAATGTAATCAGAGCAATTTTGAAACGAGCCACCGAGCCAGCTCAATGAGCTTTTTTTCCAGCCCTAGCCGGCACGGCGCCGGCATGGCGGGCGCTGGCGTAAGTGAGGCGCGGCGGCCAGCGGGCCAAGCGTGGGCTGGCGGCGGAGCGGCCGGCGAAGGTGAGGATCGGCGGCATGGGAACGGCATGCGGCCGGGTTGGGCGGCGACAGTATGGCTGGCACAGACGGCTGGGCACATGGGGAGCGGCCGGCCGGCTGACACAAGGGTTCACGGAGAGCACGACAAGTGAAGCAAAAAAAAACAGAGGCCCCAAAAAATTCTAAAACTCGAAATTTCTTCAAGAATTTGAGCATGCCTTCACAAACTGATTGATGAATCATCTAAAGGGCATCCTAGAGAGCTTAGGAATGCAAGGAATTAGACCAATTCTCACCGGAGAGGAAGAATTTGGTGATGAACTCGGGTTCGGCCGAATCGACGAAAACACAAAATTCGTCGCCAATTCTTGATGGAACCTAAAATTGATTGTTGAGTGGGCTTCTAGACTACCTCACGGTCACAATGAACCAAGGAACAAGAAGAATGGCTCACCAGAGAGGGATCTACAAGCAAGAACGCGAAGAACACCGAAAAAGTGCACCCGGCGTTGATTTTCTTGATCTCACGGGCAAACGTGTGAGGGAGGCAAAGAGTGGATCATACCACCGGAAAGAGCACTTGTATACGGAGAGAATGAAAGTGGAAACACCCGCATTGATGAAGAAACGCTCGAGTTATGAGCATTTAAGCCCGTTTCGGTTTTTGGCCGTTCGTACGAATTTCGGCGAGATTGGCGGCTCATCAAGGTGGGGAATGGCAAGAGGTCGACGCTACGGATTCAACGGAACCGGCCGTTCGCGTTTTGGAGTTGATTTGAGAAAGTTATGAGGATTTGAACCAAGCCCTAGCCATTGAAGGCTTTGCTTGAAGCTTCTGTTCTTTCCCATGGCTAGAGGTAGAAGATGGTACTGTTCATTGATACGTGGCAAGCTCCGGTTGGCTCTCCTTTACGCGAATAAACCGTCATAGAGAAAAATTAGGAAAAATGGCCTAAAAATTCCGAAAAATTCCTAGAGCCATTTTAGAATATTCGGGACCCAATAAAATTGGTTCCGCTGAATTTGGATGATTTTTGTGGAATTAAATATTCGGGCGCGGATCGCAGGCATTAAACAAAAGCCGTGCGAGATAAAATAGGAACGAAGGTCCAAAAATCCGGGGAATGATTCCTAAAATCATTTTGGAATATTTGGGACATATTTAAAGTGGTTTGGGGATTTTTGGAGCATTTTTGGACTCGGGTGAAATTTCGGGTACCGGTGGGAACTTGGAAATTCGATTTTTCGACCGGAGGGGAATTAAATCCCATTTTGGATGGAAAAGGATGCCAGGTTAATATAAACACCAAAGGAAACTCCAATTTTTGAATTTACTTTATTTAAATTAGATTTTTCTCCAGAAAGCAAAAACTAGGGCGTTACAAGACAACTGAGGTGTGTTGTATCTCTGAAATAGACACTAAGCAATGACAGATACGTAAATTTCTAAAAAAAAATTCACTGGAGTGTTGTATTGCAATTCCGTAATTAGAAAATGCTTGTGCTACCTTAGGGACCACCTGTTAAACGGTCAATTAAATCTAAACCCTAGTAATGCGACAATTATCCGCGACAATCCTTAGAGCATCTCCAGCAGAGCCCCTAAACCAGCCCCTAAACCTTAAAATAGGGAGTGCAGTAAAAAAAACAGATCCAGCAGGGCCCCAACTCAAGCCCCTAAAATTAGGGGGCCCCTAAATTTGCCTCCTCAGCCCCAATTCCCAGGGGCCCCCAACTCAAGCCCCTAAAATTAGGAGGCCCCTAAATTTGCCTCCTCAGCCCCAATTCTCAGGGACACGAGTACAACCCCTATTATTGAAGATAGGAAAATATATGAGAGGCTTCAAAAATTTTATCATGTTTTGAAAATTTTAAATTTAAATTTTAAATTTCATGTTTTTAAATTGTAAATGTTAATATGCTTATGTTTTATGTATTACAAATATTTTTGATTGAATTTTAGTGGTGTCAAATGAAGATTATACATAGCGGATATGTCAAAATAGGAGAAAAAGTAAAATAGGGGTTGAGATTTAAGGTTATTTGGACTTGTCTTTCAAAAGCAGGCAAAAAATAGGAGGAGCCCCTAAATCCAAAATAGAGACCCTGTTTTAGGGGCTCTTGCTGGAGATGCTCTTAGCCCCACAGCGTCATAGCTTGTTTACACCTTACATTCCCCTATTTTTTTAAACACAAAACACTAAAAAAAACACCCGTAAAAGCAGTGGCTGACATCTGGGCCCGAATTCCCACTGCACTAACTTACTCCCACCTTTTGCAGAAACCCCTGAGCTCTCCCACTGTCTCATTTGCAGAAGCCCCTGTTGATCCCTTCCTTGTCTCCTCCCCAATCTCTCCACCGCACGCCTACCAGATCTATGATTCGCGCGGCCCCTCCACGCCCCCACCGCAGCGACTCGCCGGCGCACCGGCGCTCCGCCGCGGCCTCGGGTCCGGCCACCGCAACCGCCTGGCCCCGCGAGTGACTCCCACAGGACGCGAGGCGCATCCACCCCCTGAGGGCTGAGGCGGCGAAGATGATGATCACCAGGCAGCTCGCGCTGACCTACCTCTACCTGCTAGTCTACGTCTGCCTCTCGTCGGGAGTTATCCTGTTCAACAAAGTAGGGTTCCTCTCTTCCTTCAAATGCTGGTTTTGCCACTGGATGACTGGAAGCCTCTGTGTCCGCTATGTGGTAGAGTAGAGCAGATGATGCCATGATGAACTTAAGATCCATTTTGTTCCTTTGTCATTTACCAAGTGTTCGTTTCCTCCTACAATCTAGTGTGGTTTGACTGGCCATATTATTTTTAGTTTGGTGCACGGCCTATTACAATGCTTGTTTTCTGTGGGGGTTTTTGGGCTGTTGGGGAATCAGGGTTTTGCTACGCACACTATCAGTCACCTGAAGCACAATGTGGACTTAAGGCCATCTCCAACAGCATTCCTCAAATTTCATTCCCTATATCCTCATATACAGAATTCCCTATAAAGATTCCTTCCCTATATCTCTTTCCTCTCCAACAGCATTCCTCAAATCTCATTCTCTATTTTATCACTCCTATATTATAATGATATTTCATAACCGCCATATGAGCCATGTTTAATTTTTAGCGGAAAAAATTTGACCTGGCTATTTTTAATTGGCAGAATTTAAAAATTTCATTCCCTCTCATTATCGTAACGGCTATATCAGTAACGGCAATATTGTAACGGCTATATTGTAACGGCTATATTGTAACGGCTATATTGTAACTGGCTATATTGTAACGGCTTATATTGTAACGGCTATATATTTTTAGGCTATATATACCTGACCATTTACACTTCCAATCCTTGCCCCATATCCGAATGTTCATTATCTAGTATATCTCAATGAGTCAGTTAACTTAGTTCAAGATTTCCTCCGATTCATCGTCGCTTGATAACGACATGAATCTCTTCTTCTACAAGAGCATATCTAGCACAAGCAGCAAGATAAGTGTGTGAGTGGTCGACGCATGGGGGTTCTATTGTTGGCCATCAATATACATACATCGCAATAGAGAGGAAGGGCATGCCAGTCAGCACCGAGACTATTTTGCCGATCCTCCTGGCCTCTGACCCAACTTTCTTTCTACGGCTGAGGTTTATGATGAGAAATATTTCAATTGTTTGTATTTTTTGATTGATCATCTTTTCTATAGCTCATTCTTCTTTCTACACAGTTTAGAATGAGTCGCCACCTATTTCTTCGTGATATTGCATGTCAGAGAAACCCATGATGATTATTTTGTTGAGAAAGGAATTGTGTCGGAACTATCGGGTTATCTTCTTTATTGCATGTAACCTGCAAAGATTCCGGATGATAGCTATGGAGTACCTGGCAGATGCTATTGATGATTGTCTACTGATTGCAGAAAAGTCACGCCATAGAGAGTTTTAAAAGGTTTGTGCGAAAGTATTATTGTCCTCTTTGGAGATGAGTATTTGAGATCTCCAAATGAGAATGATCTGCTAGATTACTTGCAATGGTGAGGAAAGAGGTTTTCCTGGAATGCTAGGAAGCATAGATTGCATGCATTGGAGGTGGAAAAATTGTCCTCTGACAAAGATGGCAAGGCTTGTATACCGGGCATGTACACAAGCCAACAATAATTTAGAAGCCGTTGCTTCACAAGATCTATGGATTTGGCATGCCTTTTTGGTTTACCAGATCTCACAATGATATTAATGTTCTTCACCGCTCTCTGCTTTCGCAGTCTAGTCAAGGACAAGCGCCTAAGTGAATTACACTATCAACTGGCCACAATTACACAATGGGTACTATCTTGCCGATGGGATATATCCCGAATGGGCAACATTTGTGAAGACAATACCGACTCCTCACGGAATAAGAAGAAATATTTCTCCCAAGCTCAAGAGGCACCAGAAGGACGTGGAACGAGCCTTTGGAGTTCTCGCGATCTCTGGCTTGCAATTGTTCGAGGTCCAAAGACGCTTCGGGATCAACAAACACTCGAGAGATATCATGATTAGCTTTGTGTCATCATGCATAACATGATAGTTGAAGATGAGCGAGCCAGGAGGACCACTTGACTATAATTACGAAGGAATGGGAGAAACAAGTTTCTGTCACACGAGCATCACGAACTCTTTGAGTTTATTTAAACTCATCATTCCATTCGAATAGGGAAACTCACCACCACTACAAACGATCTAGTGGAGCACTTATGGCAACGTTATGGAGGGGTGTAATTCTATTTGTTGTAATGTATTCAAATCATTCATCTATGTATTCATCATTCATCTATGTATTCACCATTCATCTATTGCAAACAAGAATCTTTGCTATTTCGGAAATCAACCATCAAGCAAGAATGCATTGCAATATGTAAGTCCATAACCTAAGGAATGAGGGACAAATGAATAGTTCT
Source organism: Rhipidocladum racemiflorum (assembly GCA_036346355.1). Classification (NCBI taxonomy): domain Eukaryota; kingdom Viridiplantae; phylum Streptophyta; class Magnoliopsida; order Poales; family Poaceae; genus Rhipidocladum; species Rhipidocladum racemiflorum. The sequence goes on along the minus strand of CM070573.1, from coordinate 14,595,466 downwards.
TAAGCAAAACAAACAACCTTGGTTCAACCTCGACCTATTACATCTTCTAGCTATTATGTCGTGCCAAGCTCGTAATATTGTTTTTGTGCCTCGGCAATGACTTAGATCAATGCCCATAATTCTCTCCTCTCGACCATTTTCTTGAATTCAAGTTCATTTTTCTTGAATTCAAGCCTCTCTTTTCTTGCTCAATTTTGACTTTTTCTTGCTCAATCTTCGCTTGTTCTTGTGCATACACAGTCGCTCATATCGCTCATCTTTCTTCCTCTCTTTTATAATCTCAAGTTCCTCTTTTCCTTTCTAAGATTTTCTAATGCTTCCATGTAAAGATTAGTTGTGGAGCAACTTCTTTACCTCGACGTAATCGTTCTTTCGCCTTATGTCCAATTGGTCCGCTTAAGTGATCATTTTCTCGCATTAGGATGGTCCTCATCAAGATGAATTGCATTGAAGCACAGACTGGAAGATCCCTGACTTCCGCTACTCGATGTCTTTTGCTTCTTCTCGAGATAACCGAGCACACCACTTAGGATGGTATTGCAAAGTATTCCAAAGAATGTAAGAATGCTGAACGATCGCCTTTCTTCCTCATGATACAAAGTTTTAGCTTGCATAACTGCATAACCACACAAACAATATCTATGAGCACACCATCTACAAATAGGAAAGGTACATAGATTATGGACTAACCTTGTCCTGGCTTCGCTTAACCCGCTTTGATTTCGACGCTCAATCCGATCATCATGACACCGCAAAACTTGTTCTACCGCTTCTTGAATAATGTACCATCGATGTGTAAGTGAAGCCTGTGAGCGATCCGAGTAAAGTCTTGTACTGTGGAAGTAGTCATGAATTCTTCTCCAATAGGTGGCACGATTGTTGGTTCCCTTGTATTGCATCAATACTAACATTAAGCCATGCGAGACCAACAAATTGTCTTCTTCCTCGTGAGAAATTTTTTGATCTTCTATTGTTTGCTTTTATTTGGGGACCATCCGTATAATCGTGACGGTTGTGAACTAATTGGACTTTCCTGCGGGCGAAGGTTCGTAACTATCCCAATCACGGAGTGCATCCTCCTCACTCAACAGATTTATATAGAAGCCATCCATAATTTCTATTCGACAACATCAAAAATTCTCAAGTTAATAAACAACATTACAATATCTTAACAAGATAACAAACATCATAACAATATCTTAACAAGTTAACAAACATCGCTATAATATCTTAACAAGTCTTAAATCTTAGCATCGTTACATCATAAATAGCAAGTCTAAACCAATTTAGCATCATTACAACATACATAACAAGTCTTAACATTAATACAAGACTAAAACCTTCCCGAATCATCACTATCAATTTCGACATCTCTTCTTCACAATATTGCTGTCATCACGCTTATACTCGCCATCACTCCGGTAGTCATAGGGAAGGCACAACTCGGTCTACATCCTCTCAAGATCTACTTCATCTCTTTGCATCAGCCATGTGATTGTATGGCAACTTGCTCTAAGCTTCGAGTTATAGTTTCGATGTCCATCAAAGGCTATTGAGTTCTACTAGCACAATGACATAAAGCAGATTAAAATTGTCTTGTACAATTTTGTTAAGGTCCAATGCGATGCTCTATTTGTTTTATGTCCCATGCCAAGCCTTTACTGAAGCTTCTTCCGATCCTTGTCCATCTACACAAGCTAGAGAAAGTAAAATGTGTAGAATACTTGAGAATGACAAGAGAACAACAAGGAAATCTTTCTATGCATCTATGATATAAATGAAAATACAAGTGAAATGAGAGATTCATCAATTTTCTATGCATCTATGATGTGAATGGCATAAAGAGAACAACAAGGAAATCTTTTCGTGGAGTTAGGCAGCCTTTTACTACTGCATATATATGATACTTTTACTCCCTCTCTAACAAAGACGAACTTCTATAAGAGAGATAATCATAGATAGTCCGGGTTGCTAGATCCCCTTACCCTAATTATTTTTCTCGGCATCTTGCCAAAGATATATATGGACTCGAGCATATAAAGAAAAGATGGCAAAAGTCATCTCAAATTGTAGAATAACATGTGTATTTAGGAACAGAATTTAAAAGCTAGAATGACATCTATTCGTGAATGTAAGAGTATATGACACTCTTGGCCAAACATGGAGCTACCACCGGATCGCTTCTTCAAACATCCTCGAGGCTTCCTCACGTAACGCTCCACAATATTGTATACAAGTATCATCAATGGAAAGTGGAACTCGCTTTCTAATTTTCCATTTATAGTGAAGCTTTGCTAATCATAACAAGCATGGTGAATACACTTGTAAGGCTAGCGTAGCGAGTCATACAAAATGAGCCATAGAAACACATTTCATGAATGTTTTCGCAAACAGATGATCATGAATAAATAAGACACTAAGGCCTCTAACAAGTATCTTAGCTGCCTATTGTCTTCTCTGGCAAGCCTCTTTCGATGACTAAAGTCCACAGGAGAAGCCCCAACAACAAAACGATCCCTCCCCACGTAGCGGTTCGTCCCTAATCCTAGAATTACAGCCCACCGTTGCATCTCCAACTCTGCGAGAAGTATTCTTCAATGACTACCCTCCCGTACCTCATCTCGCCCAAGCAAACCCATTTACTCCATTCATCCCATAAGATCTTCAAGAAGCTATTTTCCTCTATTGAGCTAGCAATGTGCGGATCATTTGATTTTTAAAGGTCTCGGTATGCACATTTTGGATTCTATTCTGTTCATTTGTGATTGTTATGTATTCAAGAATGAAGGGTCATAACTGAATAGCTTCTTGGTTGCACAATTTACATTTGGATATCATGTTCAATCAGAATAATCTCAATTAGCTTGCATAATTTTTACTACGATGGACTTTCACTTTGTAATTTTCTAGTGTACCAATGATACAATAGGATACAATTATTAGCCGAACAATTTTTCATGCACCTAACTGGGCCTAAACATGAAATTAAATGTACAACTTTGTTATGATTTACAACATAAATAGTAAATCTTTTCTAGGGGTATATACATAGCTAATAGCAGCGATAATACCACCAAAAATAAATTATTTCATCTGAGAAAAGAAATGTGTCATTTCCATCTGCTACACCGTAAGAATGGTATTAACATTAGAACATTTTGTAAAAATCCCCACCATCCTAGACATGTGTACGCTTGCAAAGAATTGTAAATTTTTTCTCAGGGGGCACTTCAAGTCACATTTTGCACTTTCCAAGAACATGTAGCTCAAATGTGACACTGCAACAAATGGTCCAACAAGAGACCAAGATTCTACACATGCATCTCCTTACTTATTTAGACTCCACTAAATAACAATTGTAAGGAACGATCTCATATGAAGTTTCACTCCTATACTATCACACATACGATGTGTCATCAACTACAAAATTAGCATACATCGTCCGATACAATCAAAGAACACAACAAGAAATTGCATAGCAAGGCTGCCATTTTACTACAATTTCCTCTGAGCACTCCACAAATCTTTTGACTGAAAAATTACAAATTAAACCCAATAAACTGCAAGAATGTCGTCCCAACTAAAATCTCTCAAGGGTAACAAAAGAGACGAATCCTGCAAGAACTAATGCAGGAACAACCACCTAACCAATCGTCGCCTTTAGCGTATAATCGAGCACAACTAAGCCCTTTTTCCTTAAAAATTTTTTTCAGAGTGTCAGGGGGCATGAAGTATATGGCGATAAGGCTGCAGCACGAATCATCTACTTCCTGCACTCCAATCAGTGGAATGAAACTTTGTAAGCACGCTTTGTGGCAAGATGTTATACCATTCTAGTTCGTATGTCATGCAAACTAATTAACCCCTAACCTATCTCAATCTAAGCCGATGGAATGGAGGAGCAACAATAGGGATTTACTGGCTCTTGCAACTCAGGATGGAACGGCGCCGAGGATGGAGCGCGCGCGACCGGGGTCGTGGATGGAGGCGGCGACCGTGTCGAGGTTGAGCGGCGGCGCGACGGTCGAGGATGGAGCGCGGCCGACCGGGTCGAGGATGGAGCGCACGCGACCGGGCAAGGTCGAGGTTCGAGCGCCGGCGGGCGAGTGAAGACTGGTCGACGACGGAGCTTGGCCTCTCGCCGATTAAATCCGGGCGCTGGAGAGCACCGACCATAGATCGAGAATGCGATGGGAACGGACGGGAATCCCGAGTATTAGAAGCTTCTCCGCTCACTGTATAAATGGGGAATCGGATAGAACATCTGTTGGAGCAAGGTGATTCATGTTTGCATGTACGGATTACTCATTTTGAGGGATGAGGAATGGGATAGGGAACCTGTTGGAGATGGCCTAAGGTGTAACCAATTTGAGGAATCGCGAATGCGCCTCTGATATTGCAGATCCAGAGCTTTGCATTTTTTTTTGGGTATTATATGCTTTCTTAGTTTGAGTGGACCTTTGATTATGAGATGATGTGACATTTCGCTATGAGCTTAATGCACTCAATTTTTTTTATTGTTACAGTGGGTCCTATCTCCAAAGTACTTCAAATTTCCCTTTCCTATTACCCTTACAATGATTCACATGGCATTTTCTGGAGTCGTGACGTTCTTCCTTGTTCGTGTTTTGAAGGTACGCTTCTCTACGTCATTTTCCTGCTATAGCCTTCCGTGGCTGTTGTGTACCATGTTGTCTGTTGTTTAATGAATAATGACGTGCTTGTTTCAACCAAATGACATGTCCGGTGTTAATTTTCAAGTAGCAATTGCTCTTGTGCAAGAACAGATAGGGAGTTTTTGGGTTGCAAGCTTTAATGTAAGTTGTTAGCAAGGTTATTAAGTTGTAAAGTCGAGTCGAGTCACCACGGGGGCTACTTGCTGACTTGGGCGACTAGTCGACGGACTAGTCCCCAGACTAGGAAGTATTTTAGTAGGACATGTCACATACTAAGTTGTAGCAACAATTAAACACATACATATTGTAACACATGAAATGAAGAGGAGAAGAACGCAAGTATGATGAAGAGTTTGGCATACATCAGAGTTGCTTTTGTGAATTTGAACTATGCAGCAAGCTAACCAAACAGTTGTTCTAGTGCCATGGTACTAGAACAAAGACGGGTGAAGACAGAGCATTACCCATGTGAAGAGTGAAGAAAGAGTAGCAAAGGCAGAGGTGGAGAGCGCTCGGGTGGAGGCAAAGGCAGAGGCGGAGGGTGCTCAAGCGGAGGCGACTCGGGTGGAGGCGGAGGGCACTCGGGCGAGGCCGGAGGCAGAGGAGCAGGGGTGGGGTCAAAGGTGGCGACACAGGGGCGCATGGACAGGCACGGGGGATTGTGGAGGCATCTAGGGTTCGGCCACTGCAGTATATATGTTGATAACCTCTCTTTCTCTGATTGTGGGCCCTTAGTCTTCCGGCTAGACAAGCGCGATTAGTCGTGGTTAGTCATTGATTAGTTGTTCAGTCGCCCGATTAACCTCTCCAGTCGAGTTGAGCGCCCTAGTCGCCCTCCATACACCGACTGGACGACTAATCGTGGATTGGTCGTCGACTAGTTGACGACTTACTAACAATTACATGTTAGTTTGTCTGGTGATGTCATGGTTTTTCCCAGAGGAGCTAATGGGGTCATATTGCTATTTTGGTAATGCAGGTTGTTGCACCTGTGAAGATGACTTTCCAAATGTAAGAGCATTCGCTTCTGTTCCTTCATTGTGTATGCATGTGATTCGTAATCATTATGCTCACCTTAATGCAGATATGCCACATGTGTAATTCCAATTAGTGCCTTCTTTGCGTCAAGTCTTTGGTAAGCTAACTATGGACAAGATGGAATTGATATTTCCTCTCACTTTGTTTCTCAAGGGCTTCTTTATTATATTCCTTCATGCAAAAGCATGCCTATGCAACCATGTACAAATGTGTGTGGATTTATATATGCCTAAAATTGTTAAACTTCTTAAACTAAATGTGACTATCAATATTACACGAATTGCATGGTACTTGCAGTGTTGGTGTTTTGTGATGACCTAGTACCGTGCTTTGAAGTGCTAATGTGTTTCTACTTGCTACTGAGGTTGTTTGCAAACCTAACCAGTGTTGTGAAGTTCTTTGTTTGGGCTTGTCCTTTTTGCGCTATTTGCTTGGTGTACCAGTTGCTCGAATAATATGACTTTTGTATCATGTGAAATTGGTGACACACAGTAGCGATCTTAGTTGACATGGGTTGCTGTATGGACAAAGGAGTTCAGTCTACATGGGCTGTATATGAAGTATAATTTACTAGTTTTCCGTTCTTAATCCCCATGCAGTATTTCCTGTGCATGCCAATATGCTAGTTCTCTGTAGAGTTGTCTTGAATCGGGTGTGCGAAGCATGCCTTTCCCTCACATAATATTCATATGGTACTTTGATTGATTTTGGTTGTCTATTTTACAGGTTTGGCAACACAGCATACTTGTATATTTCAGTTGCCTTCATTCAGATGCTCAAGGCCTTGAGTGAGTTATCGTGCACCTCCCTTTAATTTATCTGTAGTTATGATATGGTACTGAATTGAGTTACTTTGAAATGCAGTGCCAGTGGCAACATTTATAATGGCTGTTCTATGTGGTACTGACAAATTAAGATGGGACCTTTTCTTGAACATGGTGTTGGTCAGTGTTGGTGTTGTAGTATCATCATATGGCGAGATTCATTTTAATGTGATAGGAACAGTATACCAAGTAACCGGCATTTTTGCAGAAGCCCTCAGGCTGGTTCTAACACAGGTCCTCCTCCAAAAGAAGGGTTTAACCCTAAATCCTATTACAAGTCTGTATTACATTGCGCCTTGCAGGTACCAGACACTATATCTGAAATTCTGAATACTTGCTTGCTTGATTGATATAGCTTCTGGCAACTGTCATTGAATGAGATGATTTCTCTCGTACAGAATCCTTGTATAAAAACATGAGGATTACAATTTCTGTCTTACATAATACTTGTACAAAAAAAATATAAGGACTGTCATGTTCTTAAATTCCTTCACTGATAGCAATGACTTAGAAATTAGAAAGATATATAACTATGTTGAATTGAAAGGAAAGGAAAGGAGCTACTTTGTCATTTTAATATCTTAGCATTAACATTGTGGTATTCACTACTCTAGGCAACAGTTGAATTACATTTGTGTTCATTGTATTGGCATTTTAAATTATCTGAATATGTCAATGAAATGTCTTGGCAAATTTGATTAGAAACAGGAACTCATAAATAACTTAGTTGATGAACTTGCTTAGTAACAAGGACAAAATTTTGGTCGTGTGATGTTTCTTCAAGAGGAATGTTTCTTAATGCAGGATAGATGATTGGATAGGGATGTCAAGAGATTGAGGCCATGCAGCTACTATTGTAATATATACGTGTAAATAAAAAACACTAAAACCTTGTATTGTAAAGTTGTAATTGGTTTTCACGTGACATTGACAGCTGAAAACACTATATTCTTTATGTGTATCATTAGTTTTTGTACTCATTATGGTTATCACGGTGCCCTAGTGAGGCGAGTCGCCTGTACGCCTAGGCACCCGCCTATGCAACAGTTAGGCAACCAAACAAAATGCGGCAGCAAATATAGTAATATACTAATATACTGAATACTTAATGCAGCAGTAAAATGATGCATATGTAGCAGCAAATAAACTCAATATAGAAATGCATGTCAGCAGCCATAGAAGATCCGTACATCTATCACCTAAAACTTAGTTAAAAAGAAAACGAAGATAGATATGCATGCAGCCATAGAAGATCCTCACCACTCCTCGCTTCCTCCCTCCAGGCCTCCAGATCTCCCTCCCTCGGGCCTTGGCCGCCGCCGGCCCACCCCAGCCTCAGTGGCGACGCCGGCGAGCGGCCCCTCGGCACCCCCCCCACCACCGGAGATCCAAACCAAATTGCCATGGATTTCTTCAAGTCCATCCTCACCGAGCCCGACCCTGACCCGGCCTCGTCCCCACCAGAGCTGGAACCCGCCGAATTCACCTTATCCCCACCCACTGCTCCCGCCAGATCCACCTCGTCCCCGCCCACTGCTCCCGCCGGATCCACCTCGTCCCTACCACCACGACCTCATCGAGTTCGGCACTGGCTTGTGCCGCGAGACCGAGGCGCTCCGAGACGCCGCCGCCCGCGCCGCATGGAACATCCCTTCATCCTAGGCAACGGCAATTAACGCCTAGTCGGCCTGGGCGACACTTGACACGACCAGGCGGGCGACTTGCCGTCAAAAGGCAAGGCGAGCCCCCCTGGCGGTCAGTGCTCGGCGATTGGACGCCTAGGCGATGCCGTGATAACCATGGTACTCATTGTTGAAATGTTTCCAAAATGCATATCAGAATCGATGCTTCTCTTAGGCACATGCTCAAACCCTGTAATGTCTCTAGTGGATCTGTGGATGTGCATATGCATTATGCATCAAGCTCCTTCCAGAGGTTTATGGAAACTTTCTCTAGTACTCTTGTACGTGTAATTCCTTGTTGAGAAGCAGAAAAGAGGTTGTTAGAAACAAATATTTGCTTCCTCTAACTTTTCTTGAGGACTCAGTTCAAACGAGTCAAAACTAATTAAAGTGCTTCATTTGAGTGCTTCTTTTACTGACACTTCCTTTTCTTTGAACTCATTTGTGAATTTAGATTCATAAGAAATATCGGCTCGTTTATTAGAAGCAAATGTTTACCAAAGAACCCTATGCTTATGTTGAAAGGCTTAAGTTATATAGGATGACTCATTTACTCAAGGTTCAAAGTATAATGTTTCACAAAGTACTCTACTGCACAAGGGTTTTACACATTTACTTCTCGATTAATATCCACAAAATTATTGTCAGAGGTGCTTTACAAGAACCGTTGGGTTTTAAAGCATAACCTTTTGATTTTGCTCGTAGGAACCATTCAGTAAAATTATGATACTGTTTTACACATTGTGTCTCCATGTTGCTTCTTTCAATAAAAAAGTTAGTCTAGTTGAGTCAAGTTGTCAAGTTTATTGTAAGCCTTGTTAGCTGAATTTTCATTTCCTTGTGATGTTAGCCTGAATCCTGATATACCATGTCCGTACTGGCATACTTTTTGTAGTACATACATCTAAAAACATTTGGCTTTTGCAGGCATTAGAATACCATTCGTTCATAATGATTCAGCTTAAACTATGAACTCTCTGAGCTTGTTTCACAAGAGTCTTGTATCATTAGAAATCCAACCATATGCACTCTAGTTTCCTAAAATTTTAGGTCATACAAGTTGAGTATGAAATAAGCTGATATTGGCAATACTAATAGCTAGCTCAAAGTTTGTGCTAGCTCAAAAATGCTGTGGGCACATCCTTGTCTCCTTGAGATTACAAAGTTAGGGCCTTCATTTTTTCGTCCATTGCCAGTCACTGCTATTTCTTTACTGCCTCTATGGTTGGGATTATTATGCAATTTGCTCCCCAATACAGCTAAGGAAAAAGTCCATTTTACCCTCCTCAACTCTTGCACGAGTTCGGAAATCAACCCTCAACTGCAAAACTGGACATTTGACACCCTATACCACCCTGGTTTAGGCTGATGTAGCATCCAAGGTTGCATATGCCCTGAGACATATGTTGTAGAGTTGAGTCAACAAACTGATGGAATAAGTCTTGGTCATTTGTGGGCAGCTTTTGACTAGCCATTTGGGCAGCTTTTAGGCAGCTTTTGACTAGCTTTTGGGCAGCCTTTAGGGCAGCTTTTAGGCAGCTTTTGACTAGCTTTTGGGCAGCCTTTAGGGCAGCCTTTAGACTAGTATTAGTGTATGCCGCGCCAGCAGCTATAAATATGGCACTTGCCCAACCCCTTAGGGTGGCAATAGCACTTGTATGAGCAATAAAATTCAGAAAATTGCCCCAATTCAGTGTGTCATTCTCTCTCGATGATAGTAAGAATAGTGCTACTAACAAGTGGTATCGAGCCGTTCTTTCTTGCAGCCTAAACATCTCTTGCTCATCTCCTTCCCACGCTCCTCCTCGTTCTCAAAGCGGCAAGTCCACAACCAAGCTTTACGCTCACCCTTCATCTTACGAGCGATCGGCGGCCTGAGGCGCTTTCTTCCCTAGCGGCCTCACTAGCGCGCCATGTCGAAGGATAGCCTCGGCCTCGGTCGCTTCGAAAGGCAGCGGCAGAGGCGGTTGCTGCAGAGGACCGCGAGCGAGCAGCAGTAGAGACTGCAGCGATGGCGGCAAGGGCGGCAAAGTCGGGCGGCGCGAATCGGCAAGCAGAAGAGCAGAGGTGAAGCAAGAAGCAGCCGCGATGCACACAGGCGGCAAGCAGAGCTTCGAGGCTCACGCGACAAGAGCTCCAGCAGCCTGCTTGGCCAAGCGGCAGCGCCGACAGGCAGCTCAAGCGAGAGAGGAGGCAAGTGGCGAAGCGGCATGAAGGGGCGCTTGCCCACCTCATGAGCGATAGGAGCCAGACGAGCGCAGACGGCAGAGCTCCGGCGAGGCGGGCGATCAAGGCGCTCGGCAGAGCTTCTGGCGAGGGGGCGGCGATCGCGCTCCGGCAGAGGTGGCGGGCTGGCCGACGGAGATCGTGGCCCTTACAGCGGCGCAGCTCTCCCTCCCGACCGATACCATGGTCACCGCGCCCCAGGCCATTATCGGGGACATCGGCCGGTAGTGGGTGGCCTACCTCACCAAGACCAACTATGTCGAGTGGGCCGCGGTGATGAGGATAAGGCTCCAGTGCGGCACATGTGGGAGGCGATCCCGTCTGGCGACGTCGATTACGACGAGGATCGACGGCGCTGGATGCCCTCATCGCCGCGATCCGTCAGAGATGCGATTCACGCTTTCAAGAAGCGGATCGCCAAGGAGGCTTGGGATGCCATCGCCTGCAAGACGCATCGGCAGCCGCGCGCCCGCAAGACCACACTGCGAGCGCCGCAAGGAGCTGGAGAACTCGCCTTGAGGCCAGGTGAGGATGTTGATGAGTTTGCTCTCGCCTTAACACTCTACTACGAGAAGATGGTGCGATTCGGTGGCGACACCTACGATGAGGAGAGAGCCATCGAGAAGCTCTTCCGTTGCATCCTCGAAGTACAAGCGGATCGCTCGCTCAATCGAAGTCTCTATTGGACCTCTCCACGATGTCGATCGAAGAGGCAATAGGTCGCCTCAAGGTCGCCGGCAATGACGAACCACAGCCTCTCTCGGGCCTATCACCATTGGCGGGAAGTTACATCTCACTCGAACAGGTGGGAGGCTAGCCAGGGTGACGGGAAGAAGGGAGTCCTCTGCCGCGACAGCGATCGCAGCACGCCAAGCAGCGCAAAAGCGCCGCGGACAGCTGGCCCAAGCTGGGCGCGAGGACGTGCCAAGGGCGACACCGCGAGGCGCCAGGCGGCGCGCCACGGCAACCAATGGCCGGCAAGACGAGACTCTCGCCACAATCAGGCAAGCTTGGCCATTGGGCCAAGGAGTGTCGCCGACCACGGCGTGGCCAGGTCCACGTCGCACAAGTGGAGGAAGAAGAGCCGCTCGCTTCCTAGCAAACGCAAGCATCGAGCTATCTCCGGCATCGGCCGCAGCGAATCTCCTCCACCTTGATGAGCCGAGAGCACACGCCTTCCTTGGCGGCGGCTCAGCGATGACAAGATCGACGGGTGGTACCTCGACATCTGGCGCTACCCATCACATGGCCTGGTCGACGGGAGTTCTTCACCGAGCTTGACTCTAACGTCAGAGAGCTCAGTCAAGTTTGGGGGCGCCTCCGGCGTGGAGATCCAGGGTGTCGGCTCCGTCATCCTCACCGCCAAGTCTGGTGAGCACAGTCGCTCACCGGAGTCTACTACATCCGCGTTGAGGAACTCTATCATCAGCTTGGGACAGCTGGATGAGAATGGTTCGGGTGTGCTAGTAAAGAACGGAGTCATGAGGATTTGGGATCGCCATCGTCGCCTTCTTGCCAAGGTAACCAGAGGCACCAATCGACTCTACATCCTCAACGTGCAGGTGGCACAACCCCTCTGCCTCGCCGCTCGTCGGGACGACGAGGCGTGGCGATGGCACGAGTGCCGGACACCTTCAGCCGAGGCTCACGGCGACTCGGTGCCAAGGAGATGGTACGAGGCCTGGCCGTGTCTCGACCACGTGGAAGCGATTCTGCGACATCTGAATAACTTGAAGCGAGGCGGCTCCCTTTCCCCGTCGAACTTCCGAGCCAAGGAGCGGCTCGAGCTCGTGCACGGGGACCTGTGTGGCCCGGTGACACCGGCCACACCGGGAGGACGACGCTACTTCCTGCTGCTCGTCGACGACCTCACCCGCTACATGTGGGTAACGGTCCTCGCAGCAAGGGAGAGGCTGCGGAAGCCATCAGCGACACAGTCGCCGGAGGCAGAGCGCGCAAGAAGCTGCGTGTCGCAGACCGACAACGGGCAGCGACCACGGCCGGTGAAGTTCGCATCGTATTGCGCGGATGAGGGCATTCAGCGCCACTATTCCGCATGCATGACCCGAAGAATGGCGTCGTCGAGCGACGAATCAGACGGCCATGGGATGGCTCGCCCTCCTCAGCGAGAGGATGCGGCTATTCTACGGGGAGAAAGCGATGTAGCGGCGATCTACATCCTCAACCGCTTCGCCCACCAAGGCTCTCAACGGCGGGCGCCGTCGAGGCACAACGCAGGTATAGCCGGCGGTCTCTCACTCACGGGTTTTGCGCCTCGCGTTCGCCAAGGAGCTTGGACATGTTGGCAAGCTCGATGGCAGAGCACTCGGGAGTGTTTATCGATTCTGCGGAGGGCTCGAAGGCCTACCGCATTCGACCCAAAGACACTGGCGTATGCGACGGCGCGCGACGTTGTGTTCAACGAAGGGCGAGGATGGGCGTGGGACAAGGCGATTGACAATGGCTCGACTCCGACGTCACGGCGACTTCACCATTGAGTACGCCCACCGAGGAGCCGGGGAGTAGGCAAGACCTCTTCGCCGAACGTGCCTACCCCACCCCGAACCCCCAGACTCGGCGCGCGCTACTCCAAGCACCAGCGGTTACCCCTCGAGCACGTCCTCCGACACGGCTCGTCCGAGCACGGCCCGGTGGAGTTCGTTACTCCACTCTCCCACGGCGAGGAGCGCATCGGCGCGTACCACGACGGCGAGCCGTTGCGGTATCGCACGATGGAGGACCTTCTTAGCGACCGGCCCGGTGCGAGGCGGTGCCTCACGATCTGGAGGCGCGATTGCATCTTGCGCGGCGACGATGGTGAGCCTCGGTCTTCGCAGAGGCGAAAGACACGCAGCATGGCGTGCCGCGATGCGACGGAGATGGACGGTTAAGAAGAACCGCACTGGGAGCTTGCCGATCTTCCCGTGGTCACCGCGCGATCACCCTTAAGTGGGTGTTCAAGGCGAAGAGGATGAAGCCGGCGCCATTGTCAAACACAAGGCTCGCTTGGTGGCACGTGGTTTCGCGGCGGAGGAGGATCGACCGACGATGCCTTCGCCCCGTAGCACGGTTGGAATCCGGCGACTCCTCCTCGTGACCGGGCCGCTCGGGAGGGTGGCGTGTTCACCACATGGACGTCAAGTCGGCATTTCTAAACGGTGATTTGAAGGAAGAGGTCTACGTGCGCCAGCCGCCGGGATTTGCGATCCCCGGCAAGGAGGGCAAGGTGTTGCGTTTGCACAAGGCTCTCTATGGCTTGCGAGGCACCAAGGGCATGGAATGCCAAGTTAGATTCCACGCTCAAGGGATGGGCCTCGAGCAAAGCTCGACGAGGCTGACCATCTACCGGCGGGCCAATGGAGGAAATGCCTGGCTGGTGGGTGTCTACGTCGATGACTTGGTGATCACCGGCACCAAGGATGCGGAGGTGGCGGTATTCAAAGAAGAAATGAAGGCCACCTTCCAAATGAGCGACCTGGGGCTTCTCTCCTTCTACTTGGGGATCGAGGTGCACCAGAACGACTCCGGGATGTCACTTCAACAGACTGCTTACGCCAGGCGCGTCGTTGAGCTAGCTGGGCTCACTGATTGCAACCCGGCTCCCACTCCGATGGAGGAGAGGTGGCGAGCCGCGACAAAGACAACAGAGGAGGTGGGCGCTACATCAAGCACCTTGTGGGGAGCCTTCGCTACCTCACCCACACACGGCGGACTTGGCATTCTCCGTCGGCTCGTTAGCCGGTTCATCAATGACCGACAACGGAACACCGGCCGTGAAGAGAATCATCCGCTACGTTGCGGGACTCTCGATCACGGTCTCCACTACCCGAGGTGCCACTGGGAGGCACACTTCGCTGCATACGGCGGCGACCACGCCGGCGACGTTGACACGGCAAAGAAGAGCACGGCGGGATGCTCTTCTTCCTAGGCAAGTGTCTCGGTGGCGATCGGTCAAGCAACAGGTGGTGGCCTGTCGGTGTGAGGCCGAGTACATAGCGGCCTCCACCTCTGCAACTCAGGCTCTCGGCTTGCCCGATCGCAGTGATCTCATTGGCGAAACACCGTACGGTGGAGCTCGGGGTAGACAAACAAGTCCGCTCTAGCCTCGGCAAAGAACCCTGCTTTTCATGAGCGGAGCAAGCACATCCGGTGAGATATCATTTCATCCGGCCGTCTGGAGGAAGGAAGCATCAAGGCAAGCTACATCAACACCAAGGACCGGCTTGCGGACACGCTCACCAAGCCCTTGGGAGGATCAAGTTTCTTGAGCTACGCTCCAGACCGGGATGGTCCAACTTTCCCACAAGGCAATGAGACAAGACTTAGGGGGAGAATGATGGAATAAGTCTTGGTCATTTGTGGGCAGCTTTTGACTAGCCATTTGGGCAGCTTTTAGGCAGCTTTTGACTAGCTTTTGGGCAGCCTTTAGGGCAGCTTTTAGGCAGCTTTTGACTAGCTTTTGGGCAGCCTTTAGGGCAGCTTTTAGGCAGCTTTTGACTAGCTTTTGGGCAGCCTTTAGGGCAGCCTTTAGACTAGTATTAGTGTATCTTGCGCTGACTATAAATATGGCACTTGCCCAACCCCTTAGGGTGGCAATAGCACTTGTATGAGCAATAAAATTCAGAAAATTGCCCCAATTCAGTGTGTCATTCTCTCTCTCGATGATAGTAAGAATAGTGCTACTAACACAAACTGTTGCGGCTGCTTGTGGAGACGAGAATATGCCCGTGTACCAGGTCTGGAACCCGGCCGGGACAGGGAAGAACTCGCCGTCGCAGCAGCCGCTGTGCGCGAGGGAGAGAATAGGAGAGATAGCTGGTTGTACGGAACCACCTACGGTTATCGGCAATGGCGCTGAGACTTGTTTGCGATCTTGAAGCGTACCTTGTCCCTCTAGCCTTTCTCTCTTTTTATTCATGCAAACTTAACTAACAGATCCTGAAAATATGGTAACTACTTATTTGGAATTGCAACAGATAGAAAGAGATAACTCTATGTAAAGAAAGAGATAAACTCTATTAGGAAAGAGATAACTCTAAGTAAAGAAAGAGATAAACTCTATTAGGGAAGTTATTCCCCCTGCTCTTGGTGATTACGCCTGCAGTAGACGCGGTCAAGACCCTTGGCCGCATCAATGCTTCCCCCCTGGACACCAAGCTTGTCCTCAAGCTTGAAATCTGGGTATGTCCGGCGTAGAGTGATGGCGTCCACCCATGTAGCTTCCGACGCTGGTTGGCCTGTCCACTGGACCAAGAACTGGCGATGTCCGTGGAGAAAGCGTTGGCCCAAGAGAAGTGCAGGTTCGGCCCACTCTGGAGGGGAGGGCTCGACCGAAGTCATGTCCTGGGGAAGCGGAGGAGGAACCGTCGGTGGAGATCCATGGAACGGCTTGAGCAGCGAGACGTGGAAGACATCATGGAGGCGAGCGCCGGCCGGAAGTTCCAACCGATAAGCCACCTCCCCGACACGATCAGTGATGCGGAAAGGACCGAAAAACCGGGGAGAGCTTGTCTTTGGCGATGGTGCGCAAGGACAAGCGCCGGTGATGTTGAAGGCGCAACCATACCCACGAATCCACGAGAAGGAGACCTCACGGTGGCCCCATCATATTCTTTGCTTCATCCTGTTACGAGCACGCAAGAGGTTCTGTCGAGCACGAGCAAGGAGAGCATCGATCCACCAACCCGGCGATCCAATCGCATCAATTGTGGTGGTGCCTTGTGTATAAGGGATGACAACGCGGGAGGTGGCCGCCATACACGAGCTCAAGCGGTGCCATGCGGAGACCCGAATGGTAGGAGGTGTTGTAGCAAAACTCGCCCATGGCGACCACTTAACCCAAGAGGGCGGGTTGTCGGAAGTGGACAAGCAGCGCAAGTACATCTCCAATGTGCGATTAACCACCTCGATCGGCCGTCCGTTTGAGGATGATATCTTTGAGGATGTCAATAACCGGTACCACACCGCTTGAATAAATCCTCGCCAAAAGGCGCTGGTGAACACCGGTCGCGGTCGGACACAATTGTCTCGGGCATGCCATGGAGACGGACTACGATCAAAGAATATGGCCGCGACACTGGGGAGTAGGTCGCTTGAGAGCGATGAAGTGACCATACTTGGAGAGTCTATCGACGACCACGAGTATAGCTGTCATCCCTTGCGACTTGGGTAGGCGAATGATGAAATCCATGGAAATATCAGCCCAAACATGGTGCGGCACCGAAAGAGGCTGAAGTAAGCCGGTAGGTGACAAGCAACTGGCCTTGTTTTGCTGGCAGATGCGGCACTGTTTAATGTAATCTTCAACCGTTTGCCGCTGCTTCTCCCAAGTGAACTGAGCCCTGATTCGGTGTAGGGTTTTATGCACGCCCTCATGGGTCAGATCGTGGTAGGCAGCTACGATCATGTGGCGAACTGGTGAGGAAACCGGAAGGTATAGTTTGTCAGCTCTGAAAAGTAATCCATCACGAGAGGACCACTCGGCGCGTGCACCATTCGCGGTCGGAGCAGCCTGGAGGAGTTCGGAGGCGCGCCGTTGAACCTCGGGATCTTGGCGAAGAAGTGCCTGCCACTCGGCCATGACCGACCCCGTCGGAGAAGATAGAGCAGCACAGCTTACCTCCTCGTCATACATCCTGGAAAGGGAATCGGCGGCCCGGTTGGTTCGGCCTGGTTTATATTCGACGCTGAAATCGAAGCCCATCAATTTGCTGAGCCAGTGCTGCTGCGGAGGTGTGATCAAAGCTTGCTCCAGGAGATACTTCAAGCTGGCATGGTCCGTTCGCACCAAAAAGGGGCGCCCCCAAAGATAAGGCCGCCAATGCCGAATGGCTTTGGAGAGACCAATCAGTTCGCGCTCATAGGCAGCGAGACGGACATGTCGGTCGGCGACTTCATTATGAAGGCCACGCAGGATGACCTCTTGTTGGAGAACCGCGCGCCAATGCCAAGGCTGGAGGCATCGCACTCGACCACAAAGGTGGTGTCAAAATCCGGTAGCCGCAGAACCGGAGCCGACTGAAGGGCGGTCTTGAGTGCGCAGAAAGCGGCTTCCGTTTCCGCGTTCCAACCGAATGACTGATGGCGAAGGAGGCGAGTCAGCGGCTCGGCGATGGTGGCGTACTGCCGAATAAACCGCCGGTAATATCCTGCCAAGCCGAGGAAGTCACAAGATCATGGATGCAGAAGCTGGAGTCGGCCAAGAAGCGATGGCCTGAAGCTTCTTAGGATTAGCCGCCACCCCATCGCTGGAAATGATGTGGCCCAAGTAAGCCACCGCCGATTGCGCGAAAGCGCACTTGGATAGCTTGAGGAAGAGGTGGTGGTGCCGAAGACGAGCTAGCACTTGCCGGAGATGATCAAGATGCTCGTCGGCCGTCTTGCTGTAGATCAAAATATCATCGAAGAAGACAAGAACAAATTTTCGGAGGAAGTCGGCCAGAACCTCGTTCATGAGTGCCTGGAAAGTGGATGGCGCGTTGCACAGGCCGAACGCCATGACCAAGAACTCGAAGTGGCCATGGTGGGTTCGGAACGCTGTTTTCTCCACATCCTCAGGCCGCATCCTCACCTGATGGTATCCGGAGCGGAGATCCAGCTTGGAAAAGACTCGGGCACCGTGTAGCTCATCAAGGAGCTCCTCGACGACCGGAATGGGAAACTTGTCTTTGATTGTCTTGGAGTTGAGAGCGCGGTAATCCACGCAGAACCGCCACGAGCCGTCCTCCTTTGCGACCAAGAGAACCGGCGAGGAGAAGGGCGAGTGGCTGGGCCTGATGATTCCTTGAGCTAACATGGTGGCACATTGCTTCTCGATTTCATCCTTCTGGCGAAAGGGGTAACGATACGGCCGCACAACCACTGGATCGGTGCCTGCTTGTAAGCAAACCCGATGGTCGCATGCTCGGGCAGGCGGCAGCCCCTGCGGCTCGGCAAAGATGTCTGGAATCTGATGACTAAAGGCGATTACCTCTTCCGGTTGAGCATTGAGTTGGAGCACCTGAGGCCCGGACGGAATGCCTAAGCCCTGCAGGATGATGTTGCGGCCCCCGAACTGGAATGACATCTTGAGGGAGTCGAAGTTCCATACGACGTCGCCGAATGGCTTGAGCCATCAGATTCGAGCACTAGGTGAAGCCCTCTAACGGAATAATGAAAAATGGAGCTCGAAAGAATGAGCGCCACGCCGAATTCTTACGTAGTGCGGCCCAGCGAGGAGCTCGCGCCATTGGCCACACGAACTCGCCGCCGCCCCGCATTGTTGTTGTAAGCCCACGCTGCGGCGGTATGCGACCGATGAAGTTGTGCGTCTTGCTGTGTCCACCAACCCACGCGGCCCTGCTCCTCATGCGAATCTCCAAGCGCATTATGCAGCCCTTGCGTGGGTCCTCAGAGTGCTAGTAGCGATAACTCACGGTTGCTCGTCCTCACCGCATCCGGTTCTTCTTCCTCCTCGCTGACGGCTTCCAAGTAGAAGAGACGTCGGCAGCGGTGCCCTCGAGTGTATGTTTCATCACAATTGAAGCATAACCCTTTTGCCCGCCTTTCCGCGATCTCATCGGCGCCCAGTCGGCGACGATAAGGAGAGGTTGCGGATGATCCTTGCGAAGCTGCAGGTGCTGCCCGAATGGAGCCACCGGAGAATTCTCCTGTGGTCCGGCCGGTCGCCGCTGCCGTAGGAGAGGAAGCGGGCACGCGATCGGGCAGCGATTTCCACAGGCAGAGAAGTCCGGCGCTAGCCCCTCACCCGGGGCTCCACGGCTGAAGGGTGGCGCGCCGACTTCGGAGGAGTCCAACTCAGAAGCCCGCGGCGATCCATGCGTCCTCGCGCTGCTCGACTTCGCGTCGCGAATCGCTTGCCTCTGCGAGATCACGGGGTCGATCGCGCCGTACGTCACCCGCGAGCGTAATGGAGAGTCCGGCCGTAAAGGTTTCAATCTGGTCCTCCCGTCGCATGCGCGGAGCTCGAGCGAGAAGGCGCTGGAACTCCCTTGCATAGTCATCCACTCGTGATTCCCCCTGCTTGAGGTTGACCAGATCCCCAAGAGGACCGGCTGAGGCATGGCGCGTGAAGCGTTGAAGGAATGTTTCATAGAAGTCGTCCCAGGTGATGGTGCCGTCCTCCAATTCCCAGTTATCGAGTACCTCCTGGGCTTCGCCTCGCATATGGAGACCGGCCATCTGGACGTACTTGCGGCGCGGTATGTCATATCTTGGCTGACAGCTTCGCATTGGCGGAGCCAAAGGAGAGGGTCTTCGCTCCCGTCATAGATCGGAAGTTCATACCGCGGCGCCCGCGGCAGCAGCCGATCGCGATCGGTTGCTTCTTCCCAATCTTCCCGGTCGCGGTGACGGCGCCGAGGTGGCTCGCGTTGGTGCCGATCATCTTCCCCGCTCCACTCATCACGGAGGAAATTATGGATCGACCCGGCGTCGCGGCCCTCTCCATTTTCCCATGAAGCCCCGATTCGGCCGTTGGGTCCCTCCGCCTGGCGTCTAGGGCCCCGTTGACCCGAATCCCCGGAATCCCTGTCAAGATCTTCCTCTTCCCGTCGCTTTCCTTGGGCTTTGATGAAGTCGGCGACCGTTTTGTGCAGCTCGGTCATCGAGTTCTTCAGCCCTTCGACGTCTGCCGTCAATCGGCTGCGCCATTCTTCATCCTCCGGAGTCATCTTGCTTCGAGGATGACTGAGACTTTGTTGCGGAAGCCGAGGAGCGGACGGCTCTGATACCAATTGTTGCGGCTGCTTGTGGAGACGAGAATATGCCCGTGTACCAGGTCTGGAACCCGGCCGACGAGGAAGAACTTCGCCGTCAGCGGCCCGTGGCGCGAGGGAGAGAATAGGAGAGATAGCTGGTTGTACGGAACCACCGGCCGGTTATCGACGGCAGCGCCTGAGACTTGTTTGCGGTACTGAAAGCGTACCTTTTCCCTCTAGCCTTTCTCTCTTTTTATTCATGCAAACTTAACTAACAGATCCTGAAAATATGGTACTACTTATTTGGAATTGCAACAGATAGAAAGAGATAACTCTATGTAAAGAAAGAGATAAACTCTATTAGGAAAGAGATAACTCTAAGTAAAGAAAGAGATAAACTCTATTAGGGAAGTTATTCCCCCTGCTCTTGGTGATTACGCCTGCAGTAGACGCGGTCAAGACCCTTGGCCGCATCACAAACAATTGAAAAAGAGGAACCCACAAGTCAGCTGAGTCTTCTTCCCCTCTCTTTTCCTCTCACGTTTTCTCTCTTCTGGCCATGGCCACCGCCACCAAAATAAATCCGAAGCTTCCTCCTCTACATCCACACTCCCTCCATTGCAGCCTCTGTTGGCCGCCATGAAGGAAAAGATGAAGAGCAAAATGGTGCATCTGTCTCAATCGGATCTTATGTGGTTTGGTCATGGCGGTGGAAAATATGAGCATGTCAAAAGATAGAGGAGGGGGAGGTGATGCTCTGGTGCTAAGGAATCGGATAGAATCTCACCAAAGGCAACATACGGTGGTGGCGAAGCTGGATGATGCCGGAGAAGAATAACTTCGATTATGTGCAAATGCAGGCATGAAACTTAAATTAATTTGGGGATATGAGGGAGGAGGCGGTGGAACACGATGTGATGTGGATGGTTTTGATATTAGCTGACCAGGGACGGTGTTTAGTTCAGTGGTCATGACAGAGCTTGGGTGGAAATGGCGCGGCTTCGCTCGTGAAACAACCCTTATTAAAATGGTAAAAGACCAAAGGGTAATGGTAATTTGGACCAGCCATGACCCAACCAGCAGTAGGTGCATCCCCCTTGTTTCACTTCAACCAAGGCAGCCATTTCTCCTTTTCCCCACTCCAACTGAATCCAGGAGGAGCACAACCAGCCATTCCCTTGCTCCTACCAAAGCCAGCAAGAGCAGCACACTCCTTTTCTTCACTCCAGCCGAACCAGTCCATCTTCCTGTCCTCATTCTCAACCGACGCCAAGGAGAGCAAGAAGCCAGCCCACTTTCTTTTTCCTCACTCCAGCCGAGAGCTTCCCCCATTTCAGCCTCAAACCGAGAGCAGCCACCATTCCCTTCTCTGTCCCAAACTTAGAGCAAAGCAAGGGAGAAGAGCAAGAACTAGGAGCAGCAGCCGAAGCAAGAGAGGAGAGAAGGCCAGGAGCACCAGCCAAAGCAAAGAGGGGAATCGGAGGAGAAGGTCGGAGCCAGATCGGGACCTCAGCCACCTCGTCGTCCTCACCAGTAAAACCGCATCAACACCATCATCAAACTCCAGTTCCAACCCAGCCACCAGGAGTAGCAGTACTAGAAGGTAGTATGCATATATGAGTAGACCGAGTAAATAGCTACCTTCCCTATAAATCAACAAGCATCCGTATTGACCTAGGACACTGCAGTAAAGAAACCACTCAACCATAAGTGTGGAAAGGGCATGGTGATGCAGGACCGGAGGGGAGAAGAGAGCCGGAGGAGAAGAGATTTGGGGAAGAAGAACAAGCGAGAAGAGGGGAAGAAGAGGAACTAGAGAGGTTGTCCAGCTAACCAGAGAAAAAGAAAGATGAGGAGAGGAAGAAAAGAAAAAGGGAAGAAAGAAAAGAAAAAGAAAGAGAGAGAAAAAGAAAAGAGAAGAAAATGAGAGGGAGAGGAGGCACTGAGAAGAAGAGGAGCCAGAGGGTTCGGCCAGGGAGGGGAAAAGGAGGAGAGAAAGAAAAGAAAAGAAGGAGAGGGAGAGAAAA
Organism: Rhipidocladum racemiflorum; assembly: GCA_036346355.1. NCBI lineage: Eukaryota > Viridiplantae > Streptophyta > Magnoliopsida > Poales > Poaceae > Rhipidocladum > Rhipidocladum racemiflorum. The sequence continues at coordinate 14,573,295 of CM070573.1, read as the reverse complement.
GAGGAGAAGGGGGGAGAAAAAAGAGAAGGGGGGGGGGATTTAGAAAAGTTGTCTCCCGTTGCGTACAACGGTAGATTAAATTAGTCGTCTCTTAGTCGTAGGAAAATATTGGAAAAGAGCGAATAGCTGCGATTAATTAAGTAATGAATCTATAAAATTGCAAACCTTGTGGTAATTAAACATGCTAATTTTAATGCCTCACCAAAATAAAATTTGTGCCAAATTAATAATTTTAATTCAAGTGGGCAGCACCTCTTCTTTAAGTTCTGGCAATTCAGAAAAGGTTGGACATCATAAAACACATTAATTTGATAATTGTAATAACCTAGAAAATTAACTAAGCAAACAACAGTAGTAATGAGTAATTAGAGCAGTAGTTAGCGTAATTGTTTGCGAAAAGATTTAAAAATGCGAATAGAGCGAATAGAGTTAGAAAAGAGATTGTCGTCGATCCAGCGAGGTATTGATCACCGAGATACCAGACGTGAGGGAGAGTCGGCACCTCTCGCTAGATTGGGTATCATCACTCGGCAATCCAGACTTACTGTTCGGATTGCGGGTATCCGTTGCGACTCTTTAACGATGACAACCCGGTGAACGGTAGAATAGTAACTTTTACCCAAGCCAAACGATCCACGGCCACTCACGACCAACAGCGAGGTGCAAATTTCTGCCAGACGTCGCGACGTCCAGGGGCCATGCCTTCCTTTTAACCATCGGTCACAAGAAGAAGCCGAAGATTCGTGGCGGCAAGGGAGGGGGCACGGCGCCACCGCCCCTTTCCTTCCTCCTTATAGCAAGCAAGCCTTCATTTTTCCCTTCACTTCGGCCGAACCAGAGAGCCACCGAGAGCAACACGCCTGCACACCCTCGATCCGAGAGAGGCGCAAGAGAGCAAGAAGCAAGAAGGTCCAGGCCGGGAGGAGGAGGAGATCCACAAGGCGAACCGAACCCGAGGAGGATCCCCAAGGCCCATTGATCCGATCAAGGAACAAGGAGCAAGGAGGCCCTCAAGATGAATCCCGAACAAGGAGCACCGAATCGAGCGAGGAGCAGGAAGGAGTACCGCAAGAACCGAGCAAGGAAGAACACCCCAAGAACAGCACCAACATCATCTTCCCCAAGAACCGAACCCTCCCTCAATTCCTCAGGTGCACAACCAATTCCTAGTAGCAGTAGTAGTGCTACTTCCTAGTGGTCTCAGCTTTGAACTCTAGGGTTGCTTAGATCAATGCCTAGCCGTCCCTCTAGAACTCCATCATCGACCCCCAAAACTTGCAAACAAAACCGAAGGCAACGAGTAGAACCAGCAAAGCCAGTAGTATCTGTTCTTACCGTTTAAACTCTAAATGTGAAATCTGAGTAGAAAACGAAAACCGATTAGAAGAGTAGCATTCTGTTCTTGGTATGCAAACTGGAAATGCCAAATCGAAAGTAAAGGAACCAGCAAAAGTAGTAAGCAAATAGATCAAGTAATAATCTGTTCTTATCTGCTGTAGAGGAGAGGTTAGAAGGGGGGGGGTGACAGTAGAGCAGTAGAGTAGAGAGGTAGCAGTAGAGATGCAGAGGGGAGACTCGCGGCGGCAGGATGAGTCGCCAGGGAGTACTCGGGCGGAGGAAGCAGAGAGGTAGGGGGAGGCGATGAGACCAAAGGGAGAAGAAACCGAAGAGGCCTTCGGCCAGGAGAAGGAGAAAAGAACAGAGAGGAAGAAGAAAAGAAGAAAAGGAGAAAAGGAGAGAAAAGAAAAAGAAAAAGGAAAGAAGAGAAAAGAAAAGAGAAGAGAAGAAAAAGAAAAGAAGAGAAAAGAAAAGAGAAAAAGAAAGAAGGGGGAAGAAAAGGGAAAATCTAGGAATCTGGCTATTTTCGTACGTTACTCGTAGATTAAATCACGGTATTTGAGTCGTAGGAAAAAGCTTCTGTTTTAATTTCTAAAAACCGCGGTTAATCAGATAGAAAATTGGTTAAACTGTAATAATTGTTCTTGTCGTAATTGTTAATTTGAATTGCTGTAAATAAATTGAAATGTGGGTAGCTATTGGGTTCTAGTTAGTTTGACGCTGTCCGTAGAAGAATAGATTTCCGTAGCAGGTTTAGTTGATGCCGTAGTAATACTTTATAATTGTCAGGTCTCGAGTCGAACCCGTCAAACCATCCCCCCAGCAGTCCGAGCGAGGTCGAACACTTCAGTTCTACTCCAGGCAAGAGCCCTTTGATTCATGTTTGTTTAAGATCTTTTAAATTGATTTCTGTATACTATGTGTATCACTCTTGCATGGAAAACGTTATATTCAAATTAAAAACCTTAAATCGGATGCGGTTGAAACTGTGTTTGAGAAAATGGAATGGGTTTTGTGTCATGTGACACGGAGAGAAATGGATTTGGTCTGTTCACGGAATGATCCGTGGTCGTATTATTATTATGGTGGGTAGAGGGCGCCGATGAGAAGGATTGTCATGCCGGTGGGGCCCTCTACAGAGGATAGAATATAAGGAATTACAAACTACACTTGGGCATTGAGCCGTAATTGCAGTATCAACCATAGTGTGTGGAAACGGTCAGAAAAGGTTGTCCTATGAAGGATTTAGATCTCCACATTGGGTAAGTGTTATATGGCGTACCCTGGGATATGCCGGGAGGCCCGTGGGGTACAGTCCACGGAAATGGCGGTATATTTGAAGCCACGGTAGAGTTATCGCGACGCATCGATCGTTTGAGTACAATCAGTAGCCGCGAGTCGTTGAGATCGCTTAGGAAGGAGTTCACGACTGCAATGAGGTTGGAGATCTATTTACGGATTAGTGATAAACGCTCGGGGCCTCTCGAGGAGGGTCACTATGGGTAAAGTGGTACAAACTGCGCAGTTGTTAAAAATCATGAATTCATGCCTGCTCTCTGGATTGGAGGCTACGGAAGATCGATCTGTCTCATATACAAGTGCTAGTAGTCAAGTTTAAAATAAAATTGGCCAACTTTTAAAGAAAATCTAATTTAAATAAAAACCTAAGTTTGAAGGAAGGAAAGATCTGTGGAAAAAGAGAGGAAAATTCATGTCATTATGTTGCTATTAGTGCTTCTCGAGTACGTTGTACTCACTCTTGTATAATCCTCCCTTGCTTAGAAGGCGAGCTTGATGGATCCACCGTTGAGGCGTGGACTGAAGGCGATGAGCAGGATCAGGAGCTTCAGGAAGATGCTTATTACTACTACAATCAAGAGAACTAGATGATCGGGTAGAAAGGATTACTTTTGGGACGGTCGTCATGGGATGAGACCGTTGTAATATAAATTTTGTTGTACTTGGAACCAATGTCTAATTATGTAATGGACATGTAAGCCATGCGTGGCTGGAATGTAATATATTCGATTCGATCTCTAATTATTGTTCTGCTGCAATATTCTGATCACGGTATGGTACCTGACAAAGTACTGGGCTACCTGTACTTTGCTAGCTACTATATCGAGATTCGAGTGATTAACATAGGGTAATGGCCGAGAGGTGGTTAATTACTCTAGGTTAATTACCCGGGTCGCTACAATAATCCTATGAATATAATATTTTATAATTTCAGGAGTTAAATCGAATCAGACCAGTGATACTCTTCAGCCATCCTATGAGGACGTTAACTTTTAATAAAATTCAGGCAAGTGTTCTTGATCATCTAATTTCTAATCAAATGTATTTGGTTATATATGCTGTCACCGATGCATTGGAAAACTCTTTTAAGAAAGCTCTAATTCGGATGTGGTTGGGAAAGTTAGAGTGATTATGAAAAGATGATGTCGATGCGGTTATATACGAGTGGCAGTTAGGGGTATCGTCAATGTGCATTGAAGTCAGGATACCATTAGAATTTAGAAGTGCCGCCGATGTGCATTGAAGTTGGGGCACCGTTAGAATCGAGAGTACTGTCGATGTGCATTGAAGTCATGGTACGAGTTAAGGGTTCTGCCGATGTGCATTGAAGTCGGGGAACAGTGCTGCTGATGTGCATTGAAGTTGGGGCACCAATAGATGCGATGTACCGCCGATGTGCATTGAAGTCGAGGTACAAGTTAGGAGTTCCGCTGATGTGCATTGAAGTCGGGGAGCAATTAGAATACGATGCATCACCGATGTGCATTGCAGTCGGGATACAGTTAGGAGTGCCGCCGATGTGCATTGAAGTCAGGACACCGTTAGATTAGATTCAAAGTACCGCCGATGTGCATTGAAGTTGGGGTACGAGTTAAGGGTTCCGTCGTTGTGCATTGAAGTCGGGGAACAGTGCCGCCGATATGCATTGAAATTGGGGCACCGTTAGATTAGATTCGAGTACCGCCGATGTGCATTGAAGTCGGGGTACGAGTTAAGGATTCCGCCGATATGCATTGAAGTCGGGATACATTTGGTATTAGGAGTATCGCTGATGTACATTGAAGTCGGGGTACAGTTAGAGTTCGAAGTATCACCGAAGTGCATTAAAGTCGGGATACTGTTGGTTTTAGGAGTACCACCGATGTGTATTGTAGTCGTGCTACCGTACAGTTGGTATTGTATAAACGAGGTTTGTTAGTAGCATGTTTGATAATGAAAAACTGGAAACACATATTTTAGTAATAAAACCCTACCTTCTGAAAGGGGATTTGAGGAAGGATTCTTGAAATGATTTTTGGAGAAACTCATATGATGCATTTTGATAATAATGCTTGCTGAGTACTTTTGTACTCACTCTTGCTTAACTCCCCTTTTGCTTAGGGATTAGCTCCGATGTTCAAGCATCTGGTCGGGGTGACGAGGCAGCTGAGAATTATCAAAAGGGATAGAGAGTTGGATAGATCGTGTATTGACTTCTTCAGTCTATGGAATAGTTAGTACTTTTGGTCTTGTATTTTTGTTGTATTTGGGTCCTATGTATAATTAGTGAACCGAACATGTAGCTTACGTGGCAATGGAATGTAACAAAGTTTTCATTTCAATCTCTATTTATTGTTCTGTTGCAACACTCTGAACATGGTATGTTAACTAATAAATCGTCGGGTGTGCTCGATGTTTTTATTAGTTAATATGCCGAGATTCGTGTAATTATCTTAGAGTAATAGCATGGTTACTACGTTACCTTGGACTAATTATGCGGGTCGCCACAACTCAGCTCCTCACGGGTGGGACAGAGAGTAGAATGGTATGGATGTCACATTTATTGATGGAAGGAGGAGGAAGATGATGGGCTAGCTGGTGGCGCGCACATGGTGGCACGGCTTGGGGCGGAGCACTGCACAGGCGGATGTGGGCACGCCGCTCCAGGGTATGGCATAGGCGGGCGCTGCAAGCTGAGAGTCATGGGTGTGGTCGGTTGTGCGCGGGAGGGGATGATGCAGGGAGGGAGAGGCTCCCAAAGGAGAAGATGTTTTTTTTATTTTTATTTTCTTTGTGATGTGGCAGTTGATGTGTTTGATGATGTGGCATCTGTGTCAGTATACTTGTCCACCTAGATGCCACATCAACAAAACTAGGGTGGATTTGCTGCAAGGGGGGTGATTTGTACAATATTTGATAGTTCAAGGGGGTTGTCCACCGAGATGCTACATCAACGAAACCTGGTTTTGAAGTTGGAGGTTGAAATCTGATTGTCTGAACTTTTGCAATAGTTGGGGGGGGGGGGGGTCAAATGGACTTTTTCCTACAGCTAAATATTGCATGTTCTGTGTGTCTCAAATGCTTGTAGCATTCAATTTCTTAAATGTGTTGTCCTTTTATGCAGTTTCATCTTCCTATTTGTTCCATGGTATTTGCTGGAAAAGCCAGAAATGGATCTCTCTCAAATTCAGTTCAACTATTGGATATTTCTCTTGAATGCAGTTTCTGCATTTGCATTGAACATATCCATATTTCTAGTTATTGGAAGAACAGGAGCAGTCACTATCCGAGTTGCAGGAGTTCTGAAGGACTGGATACTTATTGCCCTCTCAACCATTATCTTTCCTGAATCTATCATTACAAGCCTCAACATAATTGGATATGCCGTTGGTAATTATGTACTCATTTTTTCTCTAGAGATAGAAATTGCATACATATTCTGGAACAATAAGTTGACATTTTTATTTTAAATATGCATTTTGCGATTATACTTCTCAATTAGTATTAATTTAATGTGTAGCTCTCTCTGGCGTTGTCATGTACAATTATCTGAAGATGAAAGATGTCAGAGCAAACCAACTTCCAGCAGATAGCACTCATGATAGAGCTACAAAGGTCAGGGTACGATTCTCACTGCAATTTTTGTATTCAGTTTTCTTGAAATTTTTTAGATCTTCCCCTTCTTCAATACATTCATCAAGAAAGATCGTTAATGTATCACCATTTCAAAGAAATACAGGACTGTTCCATATTTCATTTTCTTCACATTGTTTTCTCCTCTTACTGCTTTTGTTCTTTGTTTCATGAAACATCGCTATTACAAAAATTGAATTGTCTTGCCCGGCCATGTGCACCACGTTGTTATCAAACAGGACGTACGAGGTTGTGGACTATAAATGGCTGTGTTTTTCATTCCTTTCTTCTCTTACCATTTCATATATGTCTTGCCTCTTTTATCCCCTATTTCTTCAGCTTATTCTTGTTCTTCTACCATTTAACCAACTTTTGCAACCATCTGAGACTGTGTCAGACACCTGAGAGAGACGCAGTTTCTTCCACTACAGTTAATAACACCTACAGTTCTAATTTGTATTATAGTGGCTCTTTGCTGTCCATCCTGTCACAAACACCTTATTAGTCCATGAAGTTTAGTTTTGGAGTTGGCTCTCCTGAGATGACAAGTTGGATACCTCTTTAATGTAGTTTGGGGACTCCCTGTTTTGTTTACTACCTTGACATAATGCAAGAGTGAAAAATAATAGTTGTAACCGAATGATTGCCTTCAATTTCTAACACTTCCAGGCAACTGTTGAAATGTGTTATTCTGGCAGGATAAGAAGATTCCAAACATGTACAAACCTGACAATTCCATGGGCAGTAATGATGAAACTGGAGGTCTGGTATCAGAAACTGCAGCAGTTGATGAGGAAGCCCCTTTGATTCCTTTGTCACGCCTCTCCTATGTTACCCGGATACAAACAGGCAGTTTCAATAACAGATGACCATAATTTTATCAAGCTCTGAGTTGGTTGTGGGAGCAAACTTCGTCCTAGATTGACCATCCTATGTCTTCCTCCAGGGTAGTCTCAGAGAGGTGCCTAAACTGATAAACTATGAAAAGGCCGTTTTTGGAAGCTCTGATGTTTAGCTTTTGTGCGCCTTTTCTCCATGACATGTTGTTTGGATGAACTTTCATGGTTACTTTTGCTAGTTTGCACGGAAAGCTTTTTCAGAGACACCTGGGGGTGAATTAGAGAAAGCTGCAGAGATAGGATCATGACTTCTGATCAGCATTACTATTTGGAGAAATTTGGTAGTCTGTTAGATATTCTTAACGCACCATATGGAGGTGTTATCAAAACATAGATGGTGTAAAGCATTTTATAGATGCTACTTTGAATTGAAGTTTTGTTTCTTTTCCCCAGTCAATGTATTTCTGTTTTCATTTGCCTTAGGTACTACCAAGTGTGGATTTCACCTGATAATATGATCTGATATGCTAGAAGTTGGTCAGGAACTTTTCCAATGAACTGAGTCCCAACCATGGTTGTTATGGCGTCCTTGAAAGGACGCCTAATCGACGCCTTAGCGTCGTGGCGGTCCGGAGCGGACGCCACGGCGGACGCCTTGCCGAGGTCGCGTATGGCGTCCGAGGCGTCGCCGTGGCGTCGCCGGCGTCCGTGGCGTCCGAGCGTCGCCGTGGCGTCCGTGGCGGCCGCCATAGACCTAACCTAGCCCACAAAATAGAAAAAGAAGAGGTAAGTTGGGACCTCGGCGCAGACTTGAGGAGAAGGGACCAACTCCGGCTAAATCTTGGCCCGACCTCGGCCCGTGCGCGTGCACGCTCCTCCGTGCGCCGCCAGGCTCCTCCGTCGCGTGCGCCGTGCGCTGCGCGCTCTGCTCGACCTCCGCCCGTGCCGCCGCTCTGCTCGACCTCGGCCGTGCCGGCCGAGAAGCGAGCGACCTCCGCCGTGTGGCGAGCCCGACCTCCTCCTCTGCTCCAGCGCACCGAGCAGGTCGATCTCCTCTTGCAGGTCGAGCTCTAGCACACCGAGCTTTGCTCTCCAGGTCGAGCTCCAAGTCGATCTCCTTCTCCTCTGCTCTTTTAACTCTCTCAGACTCTCAGTGCCTCTGCTCTTTTAACTCTCTCAGACTCTCAGTGCCTCTGCTCTTTTAACTCTCCAGGCCGATCTCCAGGCTGATTGCTCAACTCTCTGCTCTCAGGTGGACATGGCGGCAGCGACACGCAACCACCGAAACCAACTCCTCTCGGCGGATGCATATGACCCATTGTGAGATCCAAAACGAAGGCCAAAAAGCAACGATCCGAGTTGGAAGTATGGGTATTGGGACGAGATTGGCAACCGGGATGTTGTGCGATGCTCTTTATGTCAAAGGAGGATAACAGGGGGATTAAGAGATACAAAGAGCATCTTGCGGGAGGATTTGGTGATGTGCAAAAATGTCTAAAAAGGCGCCTTACATATATGTCTAAAAAGGCGCCTCGCCTCGCGCCTTAACCTTTTAAAAGGTAAAAAGGTCCTGGCACGCCGCGGACGCCTTACCGCCGTGACAACCATGGTCCCAACGCACCACTCTTTCTGTTGGATGTATGCCCGGTATGGGAGGTTTCTGTCAAGTTTTGTCAAATTTACGTACTTAAACACGTGAATTGAAGTCGTATTCGTATATTAACAGCACAAAAAGTGGATTGTGCTTCATGATAACAATGATTCTGACCTGTGAGCTTGTTATGGACAGCCACTTGCCATGCAACTTCGTGTCTGATCTCTGGACTTTTGTGGCTTGAAACTTCAGGCAAGGTACTCTCTTCCATGGATTGGTTAGAGAAGCTCAGCCTCCCATTGTGTTGGCATGTGTTAGACAACCTCGCTATCGAATAATCCGGGATTGCCTAATAGATCTAAAATGGAGAATAGAGAGAGAGAGGGAGAGAGAGACAATATGAGGAGGAACTGCTCTGCTTTATTATTTTGATTGCACGTGTACAATGGGGTGACCCTCTGCCTCTTATTTATAACCTACTGCTAGGGTTTCGGGAGAGTCCACATGGGCCATATGGGCCGAGTTTCCTAACACTCTCCCTTGGACTCTTCACCGCAAGATGTATATGCCTCATTAAAACTCCAGAAAAACCCAGTGGGAAAAATACTTGGAGAAAGAGTACATAGTATACGCTTGCTGTGTTGCACGGATTGCCTCATCAAAAAGCTTATGTAAGAAAACTTCAATGAAAAACTTACTAAGGAAAAGAGTACAATCCACCCAAACCTCAATGTTAATCTTCTAGATTCGCGTTTGGTACTCAAACTTAATATTCGAGATATGTAGGAGTGTGTGAAAATTCTCCCTCTAAAATCTGCATTTCTTTAAGCCTCATCATCCCGATTCCTCTAACGCATCTTTCAAAGGAAGATGTCGGGAGTGACTTAGTGAATAAATCTACAAGATTTCACACGACTTAGTATGCAGTATCTTGACATCGTTCATCTTATGCATTTCATGAGCATAAAAGAACTTGGGGGTTGATATGCTTTGTGAGGTTACTTTTCACATATCCCATTTGCACTGAGCAACACAAGCTGCATTATCTTCATAAACAATAGTGGGGGTTTGTTCCATATTTAGACCACATGACTTCTGGATGTGGTGAACCATTCTTCGAAGCCATCCACATTCTCTAGAGGCTTCATGCAAGGCAATTATTTCTGAGTGGTTTGTCGACGTTGAGACAAGAGTCTGCTTAGACGAATTCCAAGAAATTGATGTTCCACCGCAAAGGAAAACATACCCGGTTTGTGACTTGCCAATATGCGGGTCCAATAGGTATCCGACATCGGCATAGCCAACTAAATTCAATTCATTATTTCTTCTATAGAACAAGCCAAGATCTTTACTTCCTTGGAGGTAACGGAAGATGTCCTTTACCCCTTTTTAGTGCCTTTTGGTGGGTTCTGCACTGTACCGCGCTAGCAAATTCACGGCGAACGCAATGTCCGGCTTAGTGCTATTCGCAAGGTACATGAGCGCTCCAATTGCACTCAAATATGGGAATTCCGCTCTCAGGACTTCCTCCCCCTCTTTCTCTAGGCTTGTATGGGTCTAGGTCTGCTTGGAGTGACTTTCCGACTATTGGAATATTTGCGGGGTATGCCTTTTCAAAACCAAATCTCTCCAATACTTTCTGCGTGTAGGAAGATTAGTGTACCAAGATTCCGCCTTGGACATGTTCAAGCTGTAAGCCTAAACAAAACTTGGTTTTATCTAAGTCTTTCATTTCAAACTCAGACTTCAAGTATGAGCATGCTTCTTCAATTTCTTCATCTGTCCCAATGATGTTCAAGTCATCTACATAGACGGGGATTATATAAAATCCATTCGGAGATCGTTGTATAAATATACATGGACAATCTTCGCTGTTCGTGTAGCCTTTCTTGCAAAGAAAGTCACTCAAGCGATTGTACCACATTATTCCTGACTGCTTCAGCCCATACAGTGATTTCTCCAATTTCACACTGTATAGGTTTCTATTTGCTTTATCTTGGTTCGAGAAAGGAATACCTTCCGGTATTTTCATGTATATCTCGAATCCAAGTTTCCATACAAATATGATGTGATAATATCCATTAGCTTCATTCTCAACTTCAAGTTGACTGCCATTGAGATCAGATATCTAAAAGTAATTCCTCCCATGACCGGAGAATTGGTTTCTTCATAATCAACCCCAGGACGTTGAGTGAAACCTTGAGCGACAAGCCTTGCCTTGTACCTTACAATTTCATTGCTCTCATTCCTCTTCCGAACAAAAACCCATTTGTGACCTACGGGGTTTATATGGGGAGGTGTGCGGCATACAGGCCCAAACACATCTCTTTTGTTCAGAGAGACTAACTCTGCAGTGATTGCCTTCTTCCATTCTTTCCAATCGAGCTTTTTCTTGCACTCTGCGAGAGATGCGGGCTCGGGATCATGATTAATGATCGTGGCAATCTTCTTTACAAAGTATGCATCAATATAAGTTGTTGCTCTATGTGACCCCGGATCGGCTATCCGAAATCTCCTGTGTATTTCCGTACTAGTCCCAGATCAGTAGCTAGTACACACAGTCACAGTGATTTTTCATTGCCGAACAAAATGAAAATTGTAAGATAAATATTCAAGTATGGGCCACATGGCCACTTATTACAATACTCGGTCCAACGACCGGACACAAAGCAGCGGAAAAAGAAAGCAAAACGAGCGAACGCCACAACGCCACAAAGCATTTACTAGCGACGCAACTAGTTCTCCTGGCAATCCTCCTCGTACTCCTCCTGGAAGAACTCGCCTTCTTCAGCAGCGTCTTGGAAATTCTCTGATGATGACAATGTTGTTGTAGCACGTGAGTACGAAGGTACTCAGCAAGTCGGGGAAAGTATGATCATGTGGGGCTTTCCAAAGGAAGCTTAATAGGGTTTATTTGCACAAAGCCACATTTTATTAAATCATACTTAAGTAGTAAGTTTCACAAAGCAACATTTAACAATTCTTTTTAACAATTGAATTATTTAATATTGCAGTGAGGTTCTATCCACCATCACTAATATAAAGGCTCTATCCGCCAACTTTTAAAGAACAGGGTTAATCATGTGACTCCATCCATCAAATACAAATCAGGTTCTGTCCACCTGGTCGGCTCTATCCGCCATTCAACATCCGAGAGTTCTAACCACTCCCGAATCCCAAAACAAAACACTTTTCAGGTTTTACAAACCAAAATCAAAGTCTACCAATATGAAAGCATTCTTCGCTTTGCCTTTGATCGTAGGCACGGCTATTCGAATAGTTTATACTCTGCAGAGGTGTACAACTTTACCCACAAGACACGATCAACTCTTAATGCCTCCGGATTAACACACTTCCTTTGGTGTGCCGGCAGAGAGATCGTGACAAGGCCGTTACAATGTATCTACCTAACTAGACCCACCCGTTGAGGTTTCACCGCTGTTAGGGTTCCATCCGCCCAGTACAGAAGCCCCCTCTTGCGCCGTGTGAGAAAAACAACATTGCCTCCGTCCGGCATTCACATTCAACCGAGTGGTGAGTCTAAGCTAGGCTTCTACAAATTAGTTGGCCAGGTCGTACCATTATAGACTTGTGGTAGTACGGTTATGCTTAGAATGGACAGTCACAAGCGTCGGTCCTTATATGACTTGGGGCGGTACTTGCACAAGACAAATAGTGCTCCATCCGCACCCACCCGACAAACCAATCCGCCCAAATCCAAATTATTTTCCTTTTCTTTTTATTTTAGAAAACAGTACTAAAATCATAATAATAGCTTTCAAATCACATTTGATACCATTCGTTTTGAGTAATCCCACCCATGGGTTGTTTTCATCGGAAAAGGCCCTAAGCATTTCTACCGTACTACTTAGCAAAGGATACCACATAAACATAAGCATGGTATAAACAATGTCCTAGGGTTACAATGGATATGATTAACAATGTCAAGAAGGAATCATCAAATTCGGAATAACTAGCTCTTATATTTGACATATTTCATTAAACATAGCCATGCAACTTTATAAACAATTTAAATCATTTCGCAAACATAGGAGCAAAATGCGTTAAGGAGACTTGCCTTCTGTCGCGGCGGAGGTGTCGAACTCTGAAAACTCGGGGGCGGAATCGGCGGTCGCGGCGGGATCGTCGACTACACGCAAAACGAGGCAATAAATAAATAACGAAAAATAAATAAAATCTAAAATTATAAAAATAATACTGGCAGGTAGATCTTGATTTTAGATGAATTTAGAAATTTGAATGGAGTCAAACGGAGTTCGGACGAGAAAGTTATGAGCTTCCGAAGTTTGAATTTTGAAAAATTGGAAAATCGGGAATATTCCTGGAATATTCCGTTTTGACTGGTCAATGGCTGACTTTGACTTTGACTGGGATTGTCTCTATTACAATTGGGCCCCACATGTCATCCTCAAAGAGGTTGTCTTCAACCTTGGCTTCATGGCATGATTGCCATGGATGAGAAAAAGCTTGCGGGGGTGAAGGAGGGGCACGGCCGCCGTGGCGGCGACGGCACAAGCGGCGAGGGGAGGAGGTCGCCAAGTGACGGGCGGGCGGAGGCGGCCAAGACGGGCGATGGCGGCCAGACGGCGGCGGACGCTGGCGGCGGGCGCGCTGGCTCGGCGAGCGGATGGCCGGGCAAGGCGGGTTTGGCCGAATGGCACGGGCCCGCACGCATGGCAAGCCCAAAGAACAGAGAACAAAAAAAATGGCAAAGGACTCCACCTTGCCCAAAAAATGCGATTTTTACTTCATTTTTGCACGGATTTGACCCAAACAAAAGCCTAGAATCACTAGAGTACATCCTTAGGAACCTAGATAAGGAAGGAATTGAACCAAACCTCGCCGGAAACGGAGAAATCAACGAAGAACGGAGGTTCGGCCAAAATGAGAAAATCTCGAAATTCGTCGCCAATCCTTGATCAAACCTAAAATTGATGATCGGGTTAGATTCTAGACTCATCCACGGTCACAAGGAACCAAGTGGCATGAAGAATGGCTCACCGGAGAAGGATCTACAAGCACGAACTCGAAGAACACCGAAAAAGTGCAACACAACGTCGGTTTTCTCGATCTCCCGGGCACACGAGTGGAGTAGAGGGAAAGGGGAGCACACTCCCGGAAAGGGAACTCTTATACGATGAGAATGGAGGTGGTGGTGCGGCGTTTGGAGTAGTAACGGATGAGTTAATGGTATTTGAACGAATTTTGGTTTTTCGTAAATGAGGCCGTTTCCGGCGATATTGATGGCTCATCAAGGTGGGGAATGGCAAGAGATCGTCGCCGCGGATCCAACGCAACCGACCGTTCGCGTTTTGGAGTTGAATTGAGGGAGTTATGGGCGTTTGAATGGAACCCTCACCATTAAAGCAAAGTTGGAGCTCTCTGTTCTTTTGGGTTTGGTTGGAGGTTGAAGACAACACTATTCACTGCCACGTGGCAACGTCTCATTGGTCCTCCTATACGCAAATGATTCGCCCTAGAGAAAAATTAGGAAAAATGGTCTAAAAATTCCGGAAAAATTCCTAGAGACATTTTAGAATATTTGACCCAATAAAATTGGTTCCACTGAATTTTGATGATTTTTGTGGAATTGAATATTCGACCGCGTATCGCAGACATTAAACAAAAACCGCACGAGATAAAATAGGAACGAGGTCCAAAAATCTGGGGAATGATTCCTAAAATCATTTTGGAATATTTGGAACATTTTAGAAGTGATTTGGGGATTTTTGGAGCACTTTTGGACTCGGGTGAAATTTCGGGTACCGGCGGGAACCGAAAATCCGATTTTTCGACCGGAGGGAAATTGAATCCCGATTTTGGAGGGGAATGGATGCCAGATTAATATAAACACCAATGAAACTCCAATCTTTGAATTTAATTTATTTAAATTAGGTTTTTCTCCAGAAAGCGAAAATGAGGATGTTACACTCTATTCATTGATTCTCCTGTTATAACAAAATTTATGGCCATTTCGTCATGGTGTGCTTCATACACTTCTACTTGCTCTTCACTGCTATTTCCCATTCCAGGAGCAGGTTCCTTTAGTTTTTCTCCGCCAATGTGTGCGCACATATTATTTCCGGCGGCTTCTTCCAATGGAAGGTTCAGATCTGGAATTGCCTTTTCCACAGGCTTCTTTCTAGTGGTAGGTCTCAACTGGCTCCCTTCTTGCTTTGGAGCACTTTCGTAATTGGCTGTGGTAAGTCGTCTAGCCCAGTTTTCCCCAGACATCTCCGGGTACTTTGGGTTTGAGAAGCCAGATTTTCTGTTCTTTTCTGTGAGGCCTTTGAATAGGGTGAGAGATACCTTCTGCTTTATTTGGTATTTCAACCCTCTCTGGTGCATTTCTTGCTGGTACATGCGACTTAACCACGCTCTTCAAATCACAAAAATGATCAAGCAGTTCATTTGCTAAATTCTGCAAATCAATTATCTTCTGGACTTCTTGATTTGCTTCATAAGTGCGAGAGTCATGCGCGGGGATCCCAATGGAATTCTATATTATTTTCTGGCATTTTTCATCCAATGGTTGATTCTCTCCCCCTAATGACGAGAAACGGTCCTTGTCAAAGATACAGTCAACGAATCGGGCTGTATGCAAGTCTCTAGTTATGGGTTCCAAATATCTGATTATGGATGCACTCTCATAACCAACGTATATCCCAGACTTGCGGAGAGGGCCCATTGCAGTTCGCTGTGGGGGTGGTATAGGTACATATACCAAACAACCAAATTTTCTAAGATGGGGAATCTTCGAGATAACCCCTTGCACTAATTGCATAGGTGAATGGATGTTGTACGCCGATGGTCTATAATTGATGAGTGCTGATGCGTGCAGGACTGAGTGTCCCCAACAAGTATTGGGCAAGTTACAACTCTGCAAGAGCGGTTGGGCAATAAACTTAATCATGTTTATTAGTGCTTCAGCTAGTCCATTTTGCGTATGGACGTGCGGTACAGAGTGCTCAACAGTTATTCCAGTTGCTGTGCAATAATCATCAAATGCCTTTGAAGTAAATTCGCCGGCATTGTCCATTCGAATGGACTTTACGCAATGATCAGGAACAACATTCTTAATTCTGATGATCTGCGAGATCAGCTTTGCGAATGCATGATTCCTTGTTGACAGCAAACATACATGCGACCATTTCGAGGAGGCATCGATGAGCACCATGAAGTACCAAAACGGCCCTGACAAGGGCTGAATCGGGCCGCAAATATCCCCCTGAATACGTTTCAGGAATGTAGGGATTTCATGTTGCACTTTCATAACAGAAGGTCTAGTTATTAATTTCTCGGTGGCACATGCATGGCACACAAAATCTTTATGATTCGAAATTTTTTTAACATTAATGCTATGACCTTGTGAGTTATTCACTATATTTCTCATCATTTTAAGACCAAGATGACCTAATCTACAATGCCATAAAGAAAATAAATCAGAGCTTCTAAAGACAGTCTTCAAAGAAGTATACACTGCAGGTGCATTGATTCTCATGTAGTACAACCCAGATTCATATGAGGGACATTTTTCTAATACCATTTTTCCATATTTCGCGTGCTTCACAATGCACAAATGCTCTTTGCCATTTTCTTCATTGGTTTCTACGTGAAACCCATTGGCGCGGATATCTTTAAAACTTAAGAGAATGCGAGTTGATTCAGGGTACAAGAATGCTTCTTCAATTACCAAAGTTGTACCCATTGGCAGTATAATTGTGGCTCTTCTAGAGCCTATTATATGCGTATCGCTTCCTGCGATTGTCGTCATTCTTCCAACGTTCTTCGTGATCATCTGGAAGTATTTCGACTCTCTTAAGATGGTATTTGTTGTGCCACTATCAACAATGCATATTTCCTTCATTGGGCGCTACACAATTTCTAGATGAAAAGAAATATAATTCTAATCAGACAGTGGCAAGGTAATTCAAACATTGCTTGCAAATAAATAATACTAGAATAAAGAATAAATTGCAATTCTATTCATGAGAAAAGGAAATGTATGCTCTTCGAGAGCTTACAATTCATTATTCAAAAATTCATTAATAACCACTATTCTGTAGTCTGCAAACTTCAGGCGAACCCAATCTTGCTGTGCTTGGAGCAAGATGGTGGACTTGAGCTTCTCGAACCGCTTCTGAAGTGCAGTTCATAACTCAAGTGCAATCACCACAGCCATGTATTCATTCTTCAGAGTGGCTGAAAGGTGATGCCTAAGAAAGGGCAAAGTTTGATCGTTTTGCTTGGCAATAGGTTGCATGTCCTTCGAGGACCCTAAGCCGATGGCAGCTTGGAGCTTCTTGCTCGCAAGCATGATCTTCAAATCTGATGCCCATGTGAGATAGTTCTGACCATTTGGGGTCAGTTCTTCAAACTCACGTTTGACAATGCCAAGTATTTGCATATTCACAAGATTCTTTCATTAGATTACTTCGTGTAATCTAATAGAGAGTGGTTGCAAGATTTATTGAAATGCATAATTGAATTTTCATGAATTTCCAGCAAACTAAAAGAAAGCAATTATTGCAAGATTTATAAATACAAGATTCATAAATGCAGTATTCATAAGTACAAGATTCATAAATACAAGATTCATACATGCACGATTCATAAAGATTCGTAAATACAGCTTCGTGCATGTATGTGATCGGCTTCGTGCATGTGATCAGATTCATACACGCGATCGACTTCATGCAATCGGCTTCGTGCATGTGATCGGATTCATGCTCACGATCGACTTCGTGCGATCAGTTTCATGCGCGATTGGATTCATGCATGCGATTGATTTCGTGTGATCGGTTAAATGCGCGCGATCGGCTTCGTGCAATCTATTTCATGCGCGCGATCAGATTCATGCATGCGATATGGTCAGTTCCATGCGCGGTGGCCTTCCTGGGGCGGCGGTGGCCGCTTCGTGCGGCGTGCTTCATGTGTATATTAGAGAAAGAAAAGAAAACTCAAATATATGTGAAGCAATAATTGCAAAATGCATGGAAAATTCATAAATTATTCATAAATGCTGCAAGGGAATGCTAGAAAAATAAAACCAGATCAAAAAATTTTCTAGAATTTTCTAGCTATTTTTCATAATTTTCTAGCAATTTTCAGAATTTTTGGAATTTTCTATTCAATTTTCTGAATTACTAATCAATTTCTGGGAAAAAGAAATGCAGAAAACAAAATGGAAGGGATAAAACCGGGGGGCAAGGGGGTCTCCCCCTCCCCCCCCGTGCGCAACCACCGGTTCCAATTCGGTTTAGAAGCCTGCTTGTGCCCGTTTCAGAGCAAAAGAAGTTCCTGGTCTTCTTGAGCATGAAGATGGACTTCTTGTCCAAAGGGCAATGGACTTCATGTCCAAAAGGGCCAGCGACTGTGCTTCAATCTGCTCATATTGTGTCTCTCTCCCTCTCTCTCTCTCTCTCTGTTCTCCAGTTTAGATCTATTAGGCAACCCCGGACAATTCAATAGCGAGGTTGTCTAACACGTTATCAGCACGAAGCTCTACCGGAGAAAAGGTGAGAAACGCGGGATTGATCTAATCTCGTATGAATCTATGTATGTGCAGTACCTAGAATGCATCTACAGTACACAAACTCATTGTACATGGAGCTACAGTACATGTCATCTGGCACGAAGCTGATGTCGCCGCAACGGCATGAAGCCGCCCCACGTCGCGCCCACCTCGGCGCAGCCGCGCCGGCCGCCGCACCTCGAAGGGTCGCCCCATCGGCTTCACCACCGTGCCGGCCTGCGCGCTCGAAGGATGCGTCGCCGCCGAATCGTCACTTGAAGCCGGCCCGGAGTCGTCCGCTGGCAGCGCGCGCAATTTCCCGGTGGTTTTATAAATTCCTTCACCAGAGGCATGTACCTATATTGTATCCTAGTTTTATAAATTCCTTCTGTATCTTAGGTGTTGTTCACATGCCATGCTATTGTAGTTATCGTACTGACTGCACTTTGTAATATCAATGTTAGGTTTTATTAAAACCTTGATTTATCGTCAAATTTATCGCACACCGAAAAAGAATGAGGAACAACGAAATTTGAATTTTTTTATCAAACAAAATTAAATGACAAATAATTTTGTATGGTATTGTATGCGTCACGTACATCAATTTCTTTATAAATCCACAATTTTTTAGTACCACACTCAACAATAAAAGTAATAACTATCAATTAAAATTCCATAATTTTACTGTAAACCACCGAACTAAAAAATTTTGTAACGTAGCAGCGTATGACAGGGGGCGGGGGGCAGCGGTAGCGTGCAATTTTTCATTAAACACTAATCAAGCCAGAGAAGGGGTCGGGAGGGTATTTTAGTCATTTTGGAGATTTTGGAGACTTGGTTTGACAGAGTGGAGGTCATTTTTGGACTTAGTGGCACGAACTGATCAAGAAAATGTATTTTTAGATTTTTGGGAATTTTCAGATTAATTAAATCTAAAAAAACGAAAAGAAAAGAAATAAAATAAAAAACCAGCAGATCACCACCGCTTGAAATGAAAAAAAATAAATAAAATATTCAAGCAGACCACCACCGCTTGAAATTAATTTTTTTAAAAAAATATTCAAGCAGACGGGGACCGCTTGAAATTTAAAAAAAAATTCAAGCGATCCGGGACCGTTTGAAATGTTTTTAAAAAAATAAAAAAATTCAAGCGGATGGGATCCGCTGGATTGCACTGTTTAGGGGCTATTTCTGTGATTTTATTGGATCAACAGCTAGTTACGAAAAAAATTAAACACAGCGGGCTAGAATAGTAAAAAATTCTTATATGACGTTATGCTTGTAAGCTTCGTACCACAGTCTCTCTTTATTTTCCTACTGAAGGATTAGGTTTGGTTGCCTAGATGAGACCTAAGTAGGAATAGAGCTATTGAGATGCTTGTTTGGTGGAGTGGATATATGATGAGTCAAATTTTTTGTTTGATTGGATAGGTGAGACCGGATAGAATAAGTCAATTTTTTGTTTGATTGGATGGATGGGCTAGTTGTGATCAAGGTTTCGAATTTACGTTTAAATTTTTTAGATAAAATTTGACCAAAATTTGGTTTTTTGGACATAATTTGATTGAAAGTTGAATTTTTGTACAAATTTTGAATTTTCAAACAAAATTTGACCACATTTTTGGCTGAGTACACTTCGGTGAAATTTGAATTTAACAGAGTACACCTATTCATGCAACAAACAGGATGAGCCCGTTCAGCCTTTTTTTTGGATGGCTCTATCCAACATCTTGGGGGAATATTTGCAAAAACTGGATGACGATATCAAATCCATCCATTCATCCAAATAATTGGATTACTTCAAATCCATGGATAGTCATATCTCATTCAACCTCATCTAGGCAACCAAACGCCACCTTTGGTTCTCTTTCTATGCATTACCAGTGCAACTATAAAAAAACACGTGTTTTAGTTTACATTTTACAGAATTATATATTTCAGGAGAAGCTATGTCACAAAACTACAGTTTTTAAAATTGATTTTCTTGTAATGGGTCTAACAACATAGGCCTATGTGGCAGACTTGCACGAGTAAAATGGGAAATAGAGACACGTGAGGCTGCCACATGGGTTCATACTTTTTGACCCATTGCAAAAGAGTAATGCCATCAATGGAGGCACGGTTGCCAGACCAAAGAGCATGCAGCAACACAGTACTGGGATTACCTGGCTATCATCCTAACTAATTTGCATTCATCTGTGACGGCCCGCCTTTTTAGGGGCAGATCCGTACGCCTCGACAGCTACCCAGGATGATTAGCTGCCAGGAACCAAGCATATTATTGCCAGGCAAAAATCAAATTCCAACATTTTTATTCAATATAAGGCCTAACGGCCAGGGTTTTTCTGAGAAGAGAGGCGCGAAGCAGGCCCGAATAACTTACAAGCAAAACACCGCACAGGCAGGCCTGAGCAAAAGACTAAGACCTCAAAACCAAATTTGCCATCTACGCATTCCTGGAACGCTCCAGCTTCTTCAAACTCTGAGAGGGGGGTCGGGGTTGCAAGGGTGAGTACGGGAGTACTCAACAAGTCGTACGGAAAATACTGAATATTACATGCAAGGGTGTAGCACAACATTGGTACAAGGTTAAAGTATTTGTGGATGCAGTTTTATTTGTAACATCATTTTACATTTAAAACACAATCCATAATAATAGTAATCCAGGGGGGTTCCATTCACAAAGTCATCACCATTAAACCACATCACCATTAAACCACATCACCATTAAACCACATCACCATTAAACCACATTCTCAAAACATGCACCAAGATCTACTTGAGCTAGGTTACGGGATTCACCCCAATTAAACTTAGCTTCATTTACCTAAGCACTGCAGATTCGAATACCATTTATTCACTCTGCAGAGGTGTTCGGCTTTACCCACAAGATTCCACGATCGTTAATGCCAACTCGAGTTTAACACGCAACTTAAATGCGCGGCCGGATCGAGGTTATCATAGCTTTCGTTGGACATTTCCCTCTTCGGTCCCTATCCGGTAGAGTTTTGCTCCACATTATCCCTGGTCCCCACTTGGCCAGTGTGGAGTGCTTGGTCCCGCCATCGTGGCACCTACCGTTGTGAACCCGAAATGCCACAGCTTCCTGCGTGCACACTTTCGTTTCACTCCCATAATCATTGGACCATCTCCCACACTGGGAAGGTAACCCTGCTCCTATAGGTATTCGAGGGAAAGTACAATGTACCGAGCTATGTTGAGTCAAGCCAACGGTTGACCGCCCAACCTGTGGTTGAACGAGTTCTTAAGTTATTTACTTTGCTCAAGGGGATTATTATCCTTACATTGCCAAAGACCAAGCCTTTTCCGATCCACAACCCCCTTCCGGTATCCGCGGTACCGGCCACCAGACAACCCAAGGCATCAATCATCAGCCGGGGATTGGAACTCATCCACTCCGGGATTTATCCAATTCTGTCCCCCAAACCGTAGCACTTTTCCAAACAGACCCGAACCAAACGTTCGGCAGCCTTTCGTTTCCATTATCAAAAGCATTTGACTAAACTAACAGGATAATAATAATTAATACAGGAATATTAAGTAACCTAAGGTTACAAGGATATAATTAGGTTCAAAAATTTTCAAGGAAGTCTCATGAGCAAATCAGCATTAACTAAGTATCATGTCATTCTAAACTAGACAGATTTGCAATATTTCAATATACTGAAAGTAATGCGGTAGAAAATAGTAATTGACTATAATAAGGCATGAATAGGTTCAACATGTTCAAAGGTGTACGGCTTGCCTTGCGAGCGGAAGGGTTCCCTAGTTCCGAAGTTGGTGCGGTCGAGCTCGGCTTCACGCGGATCCGGCCTCTGTCCCAAGGATCGCTCCTGCTCTCGTGTCGGCTCAGGGAGTTGGTAATGCTTTCGGGCATCGGTTCTATAAACGAACATCATACAAAAAACAATAAATAAACAATAAAAAATACGAAAAGAAAGAAGAGAAAAGAAAAGAGAAAATCGGAGAGAAAATAGCCTAAAATGGGTGGGGCGTTTTGGAATTTTGGAAACTTGGTTTGGCGAACGGAGGTCATTTTTGGACTCGGTGGCTCGAAAGCGGTTCGGAAAAGTATTTTTGGGGCATTTTTGGGCTCTCGGTAATTTCGGGGCATTTTTGGATATTTAAATGATTTAAAATGAATTTTTGGAATTAAAACCCGAAAAAGAAAAATGAAAAAGGGTTTTCTGTTCACTGGGCCGAGCCAAACCGGATTTTGGCCCAGGAACCAAGCGCGCGTGGGGGAGGCCATTGGGCCGGCCCAAATCTCGCGGCCAGGCCGCCCTGACAGGCGGGCCCGGGCGGGCAGAGAGAGGGAGTGAGGGGGCTGGCGAGTGGGCCGGGGGTTGGCAGCGACGGGGGAGGCTACTGGCATGTGGGGCCAGGTGGCGGTGAGGGGGTTGTTGGCGGGCCGGGCAGTGGGACTGGGTGGCAATGACACGGGAGGGCGGCCGAGCAAGGCGCGAGGCCGAGGAGGGCGCCGGAGGTGAGGAAGAAGGAGGGGTCCCACACGTTTTTAGGGCACGGGGGCGCACGGGTTTAGAGTAGAAGGGAGAGGAGCTCACCCCAAATATAGGGCTTGGCTCGGGGGAGTCCAAGCGGCGGCGGAGAGAGCTGGCGGCGGGGTCCGGCCGGAGCGGGGGATGAAGGCCGAGGAGCGGTCGCGGGAGGCCACGGAAGTGGGCTAGAGGGAGGGGAAACGAGAGCGGAGGTGGGCGGCGAGCTCGGGGGCAAAAATGGTGGCCGGGGCGGCTTATATAGCCGGGGAAGACGATGGAGTCGCCGGCTCCATCATGGCGGGTGCGGCGATGGGACGAGGCAGGCAGGCGGCGCGGGGCTCGGGACGGCAGCGGCGGAGCCAGCGGTAGGGCATGGAGTACCCTACGGGGGCTAGGGCGGCGACGGCGACGGGACGACGCGGCGCAGGCGCAGCGGCAAAGCTGCCATGGCAGGCTCACGGGCGGGGAAGAGCTACAGTGCGACGCAGCGACTGCGTGAAAGCGGCGCGAGGCGAACGCTGGTTCGAGCGGCGCGCGGCGAGGAGGCGACAAGCGGGCGAGGCGCAAAGGGAGGAGGAGGCGTAAAAGCGGGAAGAGGAAAGCGATCGGCGCCGAGCAATTTCCCAAAACAAAGAAACTTCGTAATGTAATCAAATAAACCCAAATAAATTCGAAAAAAATCCAAAAAAATCAGGAAAAATCATAAAAAGTAAATAAAGTCTAATTCAAATTTGATTTGGAAATTTCGGGTTATTTCAACCTACCCCCCTTAAAATAAATCTCGTCCCCGAGATTTACTTACCTGGGGAAGAGGTTGGGAAAATTCTGCTGCAATTCCGATTCCTTTTCCCATGTGGTTCCTGTAAGTGTGTGATTCTTCCACAATACTTGGCAAATTCTGATAGTCCTAAAATCCAAATCTGCTTTCCATTATTCCCAAGATCCTGACCTGTCTCTTATGGAGAATCATACTGGGAATCCAAATCCTTTGGGTAGCACTTGTCCTGACTGCTGATGGAACTGTCCTCTCTGAGGCATAATGTGAATTTCGGCACAAATCCACGAACCAATCAGAATTTGCATGCCATTCCTCCGATTCGCCGTAATCTTCGTATGGTCGATCTATCCGGTCTTAGCTCCTTATTTTTCATCCAAAATGGCGTGGGTTTTGATGGTCGATATTTTTCTGACATAATTTCCTTTCGGAGCCAGTGTAACCTTTCTGTTACATTGGAGCTTGCACTCAACTTATTGGTGGTGATCCTTTCACGGACTTCTGTATCCTGAATGAGCTGGGTCCCACTGCTGTTTAATCCTAGTCCTTCATTCTGTCCCAAAGGTTCGGTATTTCCTTCCGTGATGTCTGGTTGTCTTGGTAACTGAGGTGGTGTGGAGGCTTTCGTGGACAGCAATAGGTGGCCTGATTGGGTGTGTTTAGAGCGTAGGTTCTCGACATTTCCTTCAGACTTTGGTCGTTTCTTCTCTGCTTGTCTACCTGGCGGAGGGTGGAGTACTGTGTCAAAGTTCAAACCTGTCCTTGTAGCCTTATTCAGACTTTCCCTGAACATTGAGCTAAACTAGTTCACAATCTGTCTTAGGGGATTCTTTGTGGTCCGTCAATCCGGGTTGAATCTAATTCTTCTAACTGGTTCTTTCCAAGAGATCTCCCTGGTAGGTTAATCCATTAGTGATGTTCCATATGTCGTCAATCCTTGCTGATTCTTGAGGTAACCTGGCGGCAAAGTCTTTTTTTTTCCTCTCTCATTTCTATACGGGCATTGTAAGTGGTGGTGGCAGTCTGGCTATTATTTTGGTGGTCCATCTTATCTTTCTGGCATACTTTACATCCAAATCCAACCACGTGTTTATTCATTACTTTCTGTCAGTATTCCTTTCTTCAACACTGGTATATTCTTGCACTCCGTAGAGCGTCGACCATTTGGGTGGGTGAATTTTGTCAAAATCAATCCTCTTATATCCTTGTCTCAATAAACCAGTCTGTCTTTCAAGGAAGCCTTCTGGCCTTTCTGACACTGTCTGGCGATCTAACTGTCGCAACTCAGATTCTAGCTGGGAACGTGTCCTTTTCCTCAAATGATGTAATGGCGCTCTTTCTTGTGCAAACCTTAACCATCGGGTTTACTTTTCTTCTAGGTGATTCCGATTTTGAGGTTGAAACTCAAGTCCAATTATTTTCCTTTATTGCCTATTCGGACTCTATTGTGTTCATCTGTAGGGTCGCCATTCTAGGGGTCTTGAGCTAAAGGTTGGTTATTTCCGGAATATCCTTTGGCTAATTCCTTGTCCTGTTATTCTCGTAAAACTTCGACTTCACATCTTGACATGGGTTGCTTCCATTCCATCATTACTTTGTTGTTGAGATCCATTTTTATTCCACCTCTCGGTGGTGATGTGTCATGGGGAAGAAATCTTATTTAACTCAAGATATATTTATTTATTTTTCCAACTTTCACACGCTCATGAGTCCAAAACAACTGCTTTATTACCAATATATTGTTCAGACCTTACATTCTTGATAGTACAAGTTGATCCTAATCTTTATCCCTTGGATCTCCATATCCAAGTTGCCACATTCAAATCTGGCTATTAGTCTACTTCCGGTTGCTTGGAATTTCTAGCAATTCCTTATTAACGGTACTTGTTGCGATTGTCGTTCCTTTGGACGTGACATGATTGGATATCTTCGGCTGGTGTCTTTCCTTTGTCCCATCTTGTATCTTATTCCTTGGGTATCTCTGCTTCTGCTGTTGCGGTGAACGGGTTACTAGCTGTCGGTTGGTGGAGGTGAGGGTCTATCACTCGCGTCTGGGCTACCAGGGTCGGTAGACTTTTCTTTGGGCAATTGCGTCTGAAATGTCCCATCTGTCTGCAATGATAGCATTTATCCCACCTCGTGGGACAATTGCGGGCGAAGTGGTCTCCATTGCAGTTGTAGCACTTAACTAATTTGGGCTGAGGCTTCGCAGGTGTTGGTTGCTCTTTTTCTATTGAATGTTTCTTGTTAGAGAATCCTTGGGTGAGGACTGGGGTCTTTCCTCCGATCTGGGTGGGAGTCGGTATCCATGTCGGTTGAATTTCTTTCTTTCTCTTTTTCATCATTTTTAATTCATTCCGGGCTTCTTCGATTGCTATCCATTTGTCCATTACTGATTTACATGTCCTTTATGGTCGAGGTGTGGAACTGTGCTCCTCTGTAATTCTTCCAATGATTCTTTCATCCTACTAGCTTGAGGGTCCATCTCCTTGGGAATATCACTGGTAAAGTAGTCGGATTCGTTCGTATATCCCATCGCTGTACTTTCCTCTTGTCTATCCAGATTTCCTTGGGTGTGTTCTTGAGGTTTTTCAACTAGCCGCTCAAAATTCTTTCCAATAGCTGCGTATGGTGCCTTTCCGCTTGTTGTCTATTTCTTTCCATTATGGTCGATGAATTGAGCTACGTTGATCGGGTGATTTATCGACTCTTCATTTCTCGCCGAGTCGTCATGCAGTGAATTTTGATCCAAAATCGCCATGGTCTCAATCGACTTTCTTTTCTGGTCTGCAGCAGGTTTTGAGGAAAGCGAAAAGACGCAGTAAGAATTTAGGGTATGGGGTGAGAATAGCAAGAATAGATGGGGCTCAGATGAATTGAGGGAACCTTTGAATTAGACGGGGTATATAGATAGTTTAAGCAATCAAAATCACGTAAATAGAGAACTTAGCAATTTTTATAAGACATGGATCATGCACAAAACCATTTTAAGGTTCTGCATAACCCATTTTACATTACAAAAGCCTAAAACAAAGAAGGGTACAACTTCTACGACTAACGGTCTAACTCATCGACGGCATCATCTCCAAGTCGCGAAGATCCGCGAGGATTTTGAATTTTAGATGGGCATTTAAAACCTTTTAAAACAAAACTGAGAGGGATAAGAAGCTTCTAAAGAAGACAAGGTAGCGAGGGAAGAAAGAGACAAAGAATAATACTTATATTTTCAAATTCATTTTGTTTGTATATCAAAATAAGTTTTGAAAGGTTTCCTAATCCAACTTAAGGTCTTAATCTATGGTCAAGCCAAAGCTCGATACCACTTGTGACGGCCCGCCTTTTAGGGGCAGATCCAGACGCCTCGACAGACTACCCAGATGATTAGCTGCCAGGAACCAAGCATATTATTGCCAGGCAAAAATCAAATTCCAACATTTTTATTCAATATAAGGCCTAACGGCCGTGGTTTTTGCTGAAGAGGGCGCAGCAGGCCCGAATAACTTACAAGCAAAACACCGCGACAGCAGGCCCGAGCAAAAGACTAAGACCTCAAAACCAAATTTGCCATCTACGCATTCCTCGAACGCCTCCAGCTTCTTCAAACTCGAGAGGGGGTCGGGGTTGCAAGGGTGAGTACTGGAGTACTCAACAAGTCGCACTGGAAAATACCGAATATTACATGCAAGGGTGTAGCACAACATTGGTACAAGGTTAAAGTATTTGTGGATGCAGTTTTATTTGTAACATCATTTTACATTTAAAACACAATCCATAATAATAGTAATCCAGGGGGGTTCCATTCACAAAGTCATCACCATTAAACCACATCACCATTAAACCACATCACCATTAAACCACATCACCATTAAACCACATTCTCAAAACATGCACCAAGATCTACTTGAGCTAGGTTACGGGATTCACCCCAATTAAACTTAGCTTCATTTACGGAAGCCGCAGCGTATTCGAATACCATTTATTCACTCTGCAGAGGTGTTCAGCTTTACCCACAAGATTCCACGATCGTTAATGCCAACTCGAGTTTAACACGCAACTTAAATGCGTGCGGCCGGATCGAGGTTATCATAGCTTTTCGTTGGACATTTCCCTCTTCAGTCCCTATCCGGTAGAGTTTTGCTCCACATTATCCCGGGGTCCCCACTTGGCCAGTGTGGAGTGCTTGGTCCCGCTTACTGTGGCACCTACCGTTGTGAACCCGAAATGCCACAGTTTCCTCGTGCACACTTTCGTTTCACTCCCATAATCATTGGACCATCTCCCACACCTGGGAAGGTAACCCTGCTCCTATAGGTATTCCGAGGGAAAGTACAATGTACCGAGCTATGTTGAGTCAAGCCAACGAAGTTGACCGGCCCAACCTGTGGTTGAACGAGTTCTTAAGTTATTTACTTTGCTCAAGGGGATTATCATCCTTATATTGCCAAAGACCAAGCCTTTTCCGATCCACAACCCCCTTCCCAGATCCGCTGCACCGGCCACCGTGACAAACCCAAGGCATCAATCATCAGGGATTGGAACTCATCCACTCCGGATTTATCCACTCGCCCCCAAACCGTAGCACTTTTCCAAACAGACCAACCAAACGTTCGGCAATTCTTTCATTTCCATTATCAAAAGCATTTGACTAAACTAACAGGATAATAATAATTAATATAGGAATATTAAGTAACCTAAGGTTACAAGGATATAATTAGGTTCAAAAATTTTCAAGGAAGTCTCATGAGCAAATCGGCATTAACTAAGTATCATGTCATTCTAAACTAGACAGATTTGCAATATTTCAATATACAGTAAAGTAATGCGGTAGAAAATAGTAATTGACTATAATAAGGCATGAATAGGTTCAACATGTTCAAAGGTGTACGGCTTGCCTTGCAGGCGGAAGGGTTCCTAGTTCGAAGTTGGTGCGGTCGAGCTCGGCTTCACGCGGATCCGGCCTCTGTCCCCAAGGATCGCCTCCTGTTCTCGTGTCGGCCCGGAGTTGGTACCGCTTTCGAGCATCGGTTCTATCGTAAACGAACATCATAAAATAAACAATAAATAAACAATAAATAATACGAAAAGAAAGAAGAGAAAAGAAAAGAGAAAATCGGAGAGAAAATAGCCTAAAAATGGGTCGGGCGTTTTTGGAATTTTGGAAACTTGGTTTGGCGAACGGAGGTCATTTTTGGACTCAGTGGCTCGATACGGTTCGGAAAAGTATTTTTGGGGCATTTTTGGGCTCTCGTGTAATTTCGGTGCATTTTTGGATATTTAAATTATTTAAAATGAATTTTTGGAATTAAAACCAGAAAAATAAAAATGAAAAAGGGTTTTCTGTTCACTGGGCCGAGCCAAACCGGATTTTGGCCCAGGAACCAAGCGCGCGTGGGGGAGGCCATTGGCGGCCCAAATTCATGCCAGCCTCGACAAAGCGGGCAGGCGGCGAGAGAGGGAGTGAGGGGTGGGCGAGTGGGCCGGGGTTGGCAGCGACGGGAGGCTATCGGCATGTGGGGCCAGTGGCGGTGAGGGGTTGCTGGCGGGTGGCAGTGGGACTCAGGGTGGCGGCGACACGGGAGGCGGCCGAGCGGGCAAGGCGAGGCCGAGGAGGGCGCCGGAGGTGAGGAAGAAGGAGGGGTCCCACACGTTTTTAGGGCACGGGGGCGCACGGGTTTAGAGTAGAAGGGAGAGGAGCTCACCCCAAATATAGGGCTTGGCTCGGGGGAGTCCAAGCGGCGGCGGAGAGAGCTGGCGGCGGGGTCCGGCCGGAGCGGGGGATGAAGGCCGAGGAGCGGTCGCGGGAGGCCACGGAAGTGGGCTAGAGGGAGGGGAAACGAGAGCGGAGGTGGGCGGCGAGCTCGGGGGCAAAAATGGTGGCCGGGGCGGCTTATATAGCCGGGGAAGACGATGGAGTCGCCGGCTCCATCATGGCGGGTGCGGCGATGGGACGAGGCAGCGGCGCGGGGCTCGGGACGGCAGCGGCGGAGCCATCGGTAGGGCATGGAGTACCCTACGGGGGCTAGGGCGGCGACGGCGACGGACGACGCGCGCAGCGTTAGCGCACGGCAAGCCGCCATGGCGTGCTCACGCGGCGAGGAAGAGCTACGATCGACGCCAAGACTCGCGTGAAGCGCGGCGCGAGGCGAACGCGCGGTTCGGCGCTGGCGGCGGGAGGCGGCAAGCGGGGCGAGGCGCAAAGGGAGGAGGGAGGCGTAAAAGCCGGAAGAGGAAAGCGCACTGGCGCCGACAATTTCCCAAAACAGCAAAAACTCGTAATGTAATCAAATAAACCCAAATAAATTCGAAAAAAATCCAAAAAAATCAGGAAAAATCATAAAAAGTAAATAAAGTCTAATTCAAATTTGATTTGGAAATTTCGGGTTATTTCAACCTACCCCCCTTAAAATAAATCTCGTCCCCGAGATTTACTTACCTGGGGAAGAGGTTGGGAAAATTCTGCTGCAATTCCGATTCCTTTTCCCATGTGGTTCCTGTAAGTGTGTGATTCTTCCACAATACTTGGCAAATTCTGATAGTCCTAAAATCCAAATCTGCTTTCCATTATTCCCAAGATCCTGACCTGTCTCTTATGGAGAATCATACTGGGAATCCAAATCCTTTGGGTAGCACTTGTCCTGACTGCTGATGGAACTGTCCTCTCTGAGGCATAATGTGAATTTCCAGACAAATCCTGAACCAATCAGAATTTGCATGCCATTCCTCTGATTCTGTCAGAATCTTCGTATGGTCCAGTCTATCCGGTCTTAGCTCCTTATTTTTCATCCAAAATGGCGTGGGTTTTGATGGTCGATATTTTTCTGACATAATTTCCTTTCGGAGCCAGTGTAACCTTTCTGTTACATTGGAGCTTGCACTCAACTTATTGGTGGTGATCCTTTCACGGACTTCTGTATCCTGAATGAGCTGGGTCCCACTGCTGTTTAATCCTAGTCCTTCATTCTCCCCCCAAAGGTTCGGTATTTCCTTCCGTGATGTCTGGTTGTCTTGGTAACTGAGGTGGTGTGGAGGCTTTCGTGGACAGCAATAGGTGGCCTGATTGGGTGTGTTTAGAGCGTAGGTTCTCGACATTTCCTTCAGACTTTGGTCGTTTCTCTCGCTTGTCTACCTCGGCGGAGGGTGGAGCATCTGTGTCAAAGTTCAAACCGGTCCTTGTAGCCTTATTCAGACTTTCCCTGAACATTGAGCTATACTAGCTCATAATCTGACTCAGGGGATTCTTTGGGGTCCGTTAATCTGGGTTGAATCTAGTTCTACTAACTTGTTCTTTTCAAAAGATCTTCCTGGTAGGTCAATCCATTAGTGATGTTCCATTTGTCGTCAATCCTTGCTGATTCTTTAGGTAACCTGGCGGCAAAGTCTTTTCTTTCCTCTCTCATTTCTATACGGGCATTGTAAGTGGTGGTGGCAGTCTGGCTATTATTTTGGTGGTCCATCTTATCTTTCTGGCATACTTTACATCCAAATCCAACCACGTGTTTATTCATTACTTTCTGTCAGTATTCCTTTCTTCAACACTGGTATATTCTTGCACTCCGTAGAGCGTCGACCATTTGGGTGGGTGAATTTTGTCAAAATCAATCCTCTTATATCCTTGTCTCAATAAACCAGTCTGTCTTTCAAGGAAGCCTTCTGGCCTTTCTGACACTGTCTGGCGATCTAACTGTCGCAACTCAGATTCTAGCTGGGAACGTGTCCTTTTCCTCAAATCATTTAATGGCGCTCTTTCTTGTGCAAACCTTAACCATCGGGTTTACTTTTCTTCTAGGTGATTCCGATTTTTGAGGTTGAAACTCAAGTCCAATTATTTTCCTTTATTGCCTATTCGGACTCTATTGTGTTCATCTGTAGGGCTGCCATTCTAGGGGTGCTGAGCTAAAGGTTGGTTATTTCTGGAATATCCTTTGGCTAATTCCTTGTCCTGTTATTCTCAGAAAACTTCTGACTTCTGTCACTGACATGGGTTGCTTCCATTCCATCATTACTTTGTTGTTGAGATCCATTTTTATTCCACCTCTCGGTGGTGATGTGTCATGGGGAAGAAATCTTATTTAACTCAGTATATTTTTTTTTCCAACTTTCACACAGTTCATGAGTCCAAAACAACTGCTTTATTACCAATATATTGTTCAGACCTTACATTCTTGATAGTACAAGTTGATCCTAATCTTTATCCCTTGGATCTCCATATCCAAGTTGCCACATTCAAATCTGGCTATTAGTCTACTTCCGGTTGCTTGGAATTTCTAGCAATTCCTTATTAACGGTACTTGTTGCGATTGTCGTTCCTTTGGACGTGACATGATTGGATATCTTCGGCTGGTGTCTTTCCTTTGTCCCATCTTGTATCTTATTCCTTGGGTATCTCTCGCCTTCATTTGCGGTGAACGGGTCACTAGCTGTCGGTTGGTGGAGGTGAGGGTCTATCACTCAGCCTGGGCTACCAGTGGCTCGGTAGACTTTTCTTTGGGCAATTGCGCCTCGAAATGTCCCATCTGTCATAATGATAGCATTTATCCCACCTCGTGGGACAATTGCAGTGCTAAGTGGTCTCCATTGCGGTTGTAGCACTTAACTAATTTGAATGAGGCTTCGCGGTGTTGGTTGCTCTTTTTCTATTGAATGTTTCTTGTTAGAGAATCCTTGGGTGAGGACTGGGTCTTTCCTCCGATCTGGGTGGGAGCTCGGTATCCATGTCGGTTGAATTTCTTTCTTTCTCTTTTCATCATTTTTAATTCATTCCGGGCTTCTTCGATTGCTATCCATTTGTCCATTACCGAATTTACATGTCCTTTATGGCTGAGGTGTGGAACTTCGTGCTCCTCTGTAATTCTTCCAATGATTCTTTCATCCTACTAGCTTGAGGGTCCATCTCCTTGGGAATATCACCGGTAAAGTAGTCGGATTCGCTCGTATATCCCATCATTGTACTTTCCTCTTGTCTATCCAGATTTCCTTGGGTGTGTTCTTGAGGTTTTTCAACTAGCCGCTCAAAATTCTTTCCAATAACTGCGTATGGTGCCTTTCCGCTTGTTGTCTATTTCTTTCCATTATGGTCAGATGGTGAGCTACGTTGATCGGGTGATTTATCGACTCTTCATTTACGCTGAGCTGTCATGCAGAATTTTGATCCAAAATCTGCCATGGTCTCAATCGACTTTCTTTTCTGGCCTCAGCAGGGTTTTGAGGAAAGCGAAAAAGACGAGTAAGAATTTAGGGTATGGGGTGAGAATAGCAAGAATAGATGGGGCTCAGATGAATTGAGGGAACCTTTGAATTAGACGGGGGTATATAGATAGTTTAAGCAATCAAAATCACAGAAATAGAGAACTTAGCAATTTTTATAAGACATGGATCATGCACAAAACCATTTTAAGGTTCGGCATAACCCATTTTACATTACAAAAGCCTAAAACAAAGAAGGGCACAATTTCTACGACTAACGGTCTAACTACTGCTGACGGCATCATCTCCAAGCTGCTGGCGAAGATCCGCGAGGATTTTGAATTTTAGATGGGCAGACGAAACCTTTTAAAACAAAACTGAGAGGGATAAGAAGCTTCTAAAGAAGACAAGGTAGCAGGGGAAGAAAGAGACAGCAATAATACTTATATTTTCGAAATTCATTTTGTTTGTATATCAAAATAAGTTTTGAAAGGTTTCCTAATCCAACTTAAGGTCTTAATCTATGGTCAAGCCAAAGCTCTGATACCACTTGTGACGGCCCGCCTTTTTAGGGGCAGATCCGTACGCCTCGACAGCTACCCAGGATGATTAGCTGCCAGAACCAAGCATATTATTGCCAGGCAAAAGTCAAATTCCAACATTTTTATTCAATATAAGGCCTAACGGCCAGGGTTTTTACAGAAGAGGGCGCAGCAGGGCCCGAATAACTTACAAGCAAAACACCGCACAGGCAGGCCTGAGCAAAAGACTAAGACCTCAAAACCAAATTTGCCATCTACGCATTCCTGGAACGCTCCAGCTTCTTCAAACTCTGAGAGGGGGTCGGGGTTGCAAGGGTGAGTACGGGAGTACTCAACAAGTCGTACGGAAAATACTGAATATTACATGCAAGGGTGTAGCACAACATTGGTACAAGGTTAAAGTATTTGTGGATGCAGTTTTATTTGTAACATCATTTTACATTTAAAACACAATCCATAATAATAGTAATCCAGGGGGGTTCCATTCACAAAGTCATCACCATTAAACCACATCACCATTAAACCACATCACCATTAAACCACATCACCATTAAACCACATTCTCAAAACATGTACCAAGATCTACTTGAGCTAGGTTACGGATTCACCCCAATTAAACTTCGCTTCATGTACCGGCAGCACGGCGTATTCGACTACCATTTATTCACTCTGCAGAGGTGTTCAGCTTTACCCACAAGATTCCACGATCGTTAATGCCAACTCGAGTTTAACACGCAACTTAAATGCGTATGGCCGGATCGAGGTTATCATAGCTTTTCGTTGGACATTTCCTCTTGGATCCCTATCCGGTAGAGTTTTGCTCCACATTATCCGGGGTCCCCACTTGGCGATGTGGAGTGCTTGGTCCCGCCATCGTGGCACCTACCGTTGTGAACCCGAAATGCCACAGCTTCCTCGTGCACACTTTCGTTTCACTCCCATAATCATTGGACCATCTCCCACACTGGGAAGGTAACCTGCTCCTATAGGTATTCCGAGGAAAGTACAATGTACCGAGCTATGTTGAGTCAAGCCAACGAAGTTGACCGGCCCAACTTTGTGGTTGAACGAGTTCTTAAGTTATTTACTTTGCTCAAGGGGATTATCATCCTTATATTGCCAAAGACCAAGCCTTTTCCGATCCACAACCCTTCCCAGATCCGCTGACCGGCCACCAGACAAACCCAAGGCATCAATCATCAGCCGGGGATTGGAACTCATCCACTCCGGGATTTATCCAATTCTGTCCCCCAAACCGTAGCACTTTTCCAAACAGACCCGAACCAAACGTTCGGCAGCCTTTCATTTCCATTATCAAAAGCATTTGACTAAACTAACAGGATAATAATAATTAATATAGGAATATTAAGTAACCTAAGGTTACAAGGATATAATTAGGTTCAAAAATTTTCAAGGAAGTCTCATGAGCAAATCGGCATTAACTAAGTATCATGTCATTCTAAACTAGACAGATTTGCAATATTTCAATATACAGTAAAGTAATGCGGTAGAAAATAGTAATTGACTATAATAAGGCATGAATAGGTTCAACATGTTCAAAGGTGTACGGCTTGCCTTGCGAGGCGGAAGGGTTCCCTAGTTCCGAGTTGGTGCAGTCGAGCTCGGCTTCACGCGGATCCGGCTCCTGTCCCAAGGACTGCTCCTGTTCCTGTGTCGGCTCCGGGAGTTGGTACTGCTCGGGCATCGGTTCTATCGTAAACGAACATCATAAAATAAACAATAAATAAACAATAAATAATACGAAAAGAAAGAAGAGAAAAGAAAAGAGAAAATCGGGAGAGAAAATAGCCGGAAAATGGGTCGGGGGCGTTTTTGGAATTTTGGAAACTTGGTTTGGCGAAACGGAGGTCATTTTTGGACTCAGTGGCTCGAAACGGTTCGGAAAAGTATTTTTGGGGCATTTTTGGGCTCTCGGGTAATTTCGGGGCATTTTTGGATATTTAAATGATTTAAAATGAATTTTTGGAATTAAAACCCGAAAAAGAAAAATGAAAAAGGGTTTTCTGTTCACTGGGCCGAGCCAAACCGGATTTTGGCCCAGGAACCAAGCGCGCGTGGGGGAGGCCATTGGGCCGGCCCAAATCTCGCGGCCAGGCCGCCCTGACAGGCGGGCCCGGGCGGGCAGAGAGAGGGAGTGAGGGGGCTGGCGAGTGGGCCGGGGGTTGGCAGCGACGGGGGAGGCTACTGGCATGTGGGGCCAGGTGGCGGTGAGGGGGGGTTCGCTGGCGGGCTGGCAGGTGGGACCTGGGTGGCAGCGAAGTTTCATCAAATCATACTTGTTAATAAGTTTCACAAAGCATATTTGAGCAATTCTTTGTAATAATTGAATTATGTAATATTGCAGTGAAGGTTCTAACCACCACGCACTAATATACAGGCTCTATCCGCCACATCTCAACAAGATCAGGGTTCAATCCATCCACATGGCTCTATCTACCACGGTTCACAAAATCAGGTTCCTTCCACCTACCTGGCTTTAGCCGCCAGAAGTACACCCGAGAGTTCTAACCGCTCCCAGACCCCAAAACAAACCATTCTTTAGTTCGAAACCAAAAACCAAAGTCTACCAGTATGAAAGCATTCAGCAAGCTTTGCCTTTGACCGTAGGCACGGCTATTCGAATAGTTTTAACTCTGCAGAGGTGTACAACTTTACCCACAAGACATGATATTCCCTTGATGCCAAGCTATTAGCACACTGCCTTAGGTGTGCCGGCAGGGATATCATGACAAGGCCTTTACAATGTATATGCCTAACTTGACCCACCCGCTGAGGTTTCACCGCTGTTAGGGTTATATCCACCAGATCTGAAAGCCCCTCTTGCGCCGTGTGAGAAAAACAACAACAATGCCTCTATCTGGCGCTCACATTCCACCGTTTGGTGAGTCTAAGTTAGGTTTCTACAAATTATTCAGCCAGGTCGTGCCCACTTTGACATGTGGTTGTACGGTTATGCTTAGAATGGAGACAGTCATAAGCGTCGGTCCTTAATTGACTTGGGGCGGCACTTGCACCATGAAAACTAGTGCTATATCCGCACCCGCCAATCAAACCATTCCGCCCAAGTCCAAACCATTTTTCATTTTATTTTTATTTTGTAAACCAAACGGCAATACTCCTTGCCTATAACTTTCAACACAAGGTTTCAGGAGATAATTGAAATTCCCACCCATAGGTGAATACTGACCGTTTGCGAGTCTAAGCATTTCTACCGAACTATTCTATTCCACCAATAGTTTATTTTATAAAATACTAACCCCCGGGTTTGGTTACAATCCTTATAATCAATTTTGTAATTCTCCAATAATCCTTAAATTGCCATAATGGTACAATCATATGAATAATCCAAGTCAATACAGTATCCAACAAGTGGTAAGTACATTATGGTACTATCATAACTCCAAAATTATATTAACCCACAATCATGGTTGGATATGTAATCTTTCCCTTGAACTCTAACTTGTATTATTGATTTATTCATCACTCATACAGCAATCGATCTTATCATCCACTAAGAATATTTCATAACTCACCCATTTAAACCACCGGGAATACTTCACAATATCATCTCTAGTCATCTAGAATACAACCCACCGATAATACTTCATAGGGGCATGTATTTAATCCTTCACATCATCACCTCTAAATCATCTACTTTAATCCACCAAGAATACACACTATCATCCTTTACTAAACCACCAAATATTACTTCATAAAACTTAGGATTGTACCAATTCATCGTCAATAGTAGTTCCCTTCCCACCGATACTAAGTCAAATAAATAAATCACACATATTCCACATTATTCACAATTCTCCGTAAATGATTATCACATATCTTTATTTCCATAATCATCTATTTCTTAATCAGTCCGTTAATAATAATCCCCAATAGATGCTAATAATCCAACTAACTCTGATTCTCCTTTTGCTATTATTTTATCAAACCAAGAAATCCAAGTCAACATGTTATTTACTTGTAATGATCCATCTAATCCATCATGCATACTCCACAATATCATACATCTTCCACAATTTCCCCCAATTCATTACAGTGTGAACTACTATAACAATCCAACTTCACAATATTTCAACCATCAATGTTCATAAATCAATTTCATAACTAACAATCCCCATCAACACTAATATTCATGTAATCTCCAATCAAATTGGGTTCTAGCTTCAAGCTACATTCTATACTAATATGTTCAATCCAAACTCTCTTCCCAATAGTCATTTTCCTAATAAAAGAATATTTTTCCAAAAATATTTATATTGGTGGATTACTATACTAGGGCGACAAAGGATCATGGATAATAATATCAAGGAGGTAGGAACAACAGGTATAGCTAATAGCCTAACGTCAACATCATTCTTTTATATAATTAGCAATGCACTTTGTAAAACATGGTAAAACATTTAGAAAGCATAGGATCAACATGCGTCAAGGAGACTTGCCTCGGTCACAGCGAGAATGTGGAACACTTGAAGTCCGGCGGTGGGATCGGCGGACTCGGCGGGATCGTTGGCAACGCGCAAAATGGAACAACAAATAAATACAAGAAAATAAAATAAATCTAAAAATTATAAAAGTTATACTGGAAGGTAGATCTTGATTTTAGATGAATTTAGAAATTTGAATGAGTCAAACGGAGTTCGGACGGAAAAGTTATGAGCTTCCGAAGTTCGAAAACCCTGAAAAATCGAAAACGGGAGAATATTCTAAGAATATCCCTTTGTTGACTTTTCTGGTTTTTGGATGAGATTGGGTGGAGTGTATGACTTGTGGGGCCCTCATGCCATAGACCCATGGCTCCTTCTTCAAGCTAGGCCATAGCCATGGCCATGGTTGGGCGAAAAGGAGCTTGGGGAGCGGATGGTGGGCATGGCCGGCCAGGGGGGGCGATGGCGGCGGCGGCGGGGCCACGCGGGCACGAACGGCCGCGGCGGCGGGCGGCGCGGCGATGGCGGCGGGCGCGGCGGCGGCGGCCCGACGACCGGTCGGCGAGCACACGCATGCACACACGGGCACAGTGCCTTCCAACCAAAACAGAGCACGCCCCATCTCCAAAATCCGGATTTTTAGCCCAATTTCGCATGGAATTCGATCAAACAAAAACATGGATTCTCTAGATAACATCCTTAGGGACTCATAGGAGGAAGGAATTGGATCCAAACTCACCAGAGGCGACGAATTTCGCGATGAACGGAGCTCCGGCCAAAAGAACAAAAACTCGAAATTCGCCTCCAAACTTTGATGCAACCTAAAATTGATTGTTGAGTGAGCTTCTAGACTACCTCACGGTCACAAAGAACCAAGGAACAAGAAGAATGGCTCACCGGAGAGGGATCTACAAGCAAGAACGCGAAGAACACCGAAAAAGTGCACCCGGCGTCGGTTTTCTTGAGCTAGTGGATGAACGAAGGGGAGATGCCAAAGGAGCCTCATACCACCGGGACGGGGGTTCTTATACGAAGAGAATGGAGGTGGTGGTGCGCCGTTTGGAGTTGAAACGGCCGAGATAATGGCGTTTAAGTGCAAATCGGTTTTTCATTAATGTGGCCGTTTCCGACGAGGTTGGCGGCTAATGAAAGTGAGGAACGGCAAGAGATTGTCGCTACGGATTCAACGGAACCGGCGCTTTGCGATTTGGTGTTGATTTGAAGGAGTTATGAGTGTTGGAACCAAGCCCTAGCCATTGGAGCCCAACTTGAAGCTCTCTGTTCTTGCCTTGGCTGGAGGTAGAAGATGGCTACTGTTCATTGACACGTGGCAAGCTCCGGTTGGCCCTCCTTTACGTAAATGATTCGCCCTAGAGAAAAATTAAGAAAAATGGTCTAAAAATTTCGAAAAAATTCCTAGAGCCATT
Organism: Rhipidocladum racemiflorum; assembly: GCA_036346355.1. Taxonomy (NCBI): domain Eukaryota; kingdom Viridiplantae; phylum Streptophyta; class Magnoliopsida; order Poales; family Poaceae; genus Rhipidocladum; species Rhipidocladum racemiflorum. Next base: position 14,534,168 of record CM070573.1, on the reverse strand, counting down.
TTAGAATATTTGGGACCCAATAAAATTGATTTCGCGGACTTTGGATGATTTTTGTGGAATTAAATATTCGGGCGCAGATCACAGGCATTAAACAAAAGCCACGCGAGATAAAATAGGAGCGAAGGTCCAAAAATCCGAGGAATGATTCCTAAAATCATTTTGGAATATTTGGGACATAATTGAAGTGGTTTTGGGATTTTTGGAGCATTTTTGAACTCGGGTGAAATTTCGGGTACTGGCGGAAACTGAAAATTCAATTTTTCGACCGGAGGGGAATTAAATCCCGATTTTGGAGGGGAATGGATGCCAGGTTAATATAAACACCAAAAGAACTCCTAATTTTGAATTTAAATAATTTAAATTAGATTTTTCTCCAGAAGGCAAAAACTAGGGCGTTATAAGGGCCACCTAACAGAGGAAGTCACAGCTCAGAGCAAAGGAGGCGCCACGGCTACAGCTTCTGGAGGTTGGGTTGGCAGAAGAGCAAGCAGGGGGGGCTAAGTCGGGCACCGAAATAGAACCCTGAGACCTTGTGGGTGCTGCAGGTGCAGGCAGTTGGGGATGAGGTGATGCGTGGTGGCTACGCACCGGCGAGGAGCAGCGGCTCGGTATGGAGCTCGATGGTGGATGGATGGAGTGAAGAGGTAGGGAGCAAGGTGAAGTGCAAGAGATTTCAATCGGATTTATGGGTGAGGGTAATGAGGCTAGCAGGTGGGCCCCTTTGTGGGTGGGTCCCACTTGGTAATAATGAAGAGGGAGAGAGGTGAGGTGAGGTGAGGTTCATCCCCCCTCGTTAGCTCATCATCTTGGACATTAAATGGTCAAAAATACGTGTACAAAATTTTTGATAATTTTATATGAAGTCTAAGGAAAGTTATCTGTACACTGTCAAATTTTTTAGATTAAAAGGTATTGTGAATAAATTATATAAATTTAGACAGACCGGCTTCTAGATATTATTTTTCTGTTTTTGAATTTTATGAGCATAAAATATTGTCAAAATTTTTTGAAACATTTACTGGAGATTCATGATAGTTTTAGTATGTTACTATGAAATTTTAAAATGATATACCCTTGTATTTATTTTATAAAAATTCTGACATTGTATTTACTAAATTTACAAGGTTCCTATTTTTGAATTTTTAAGGGTATTAAATTATGTTTATTATTTTTTTGATAATTTAATGTATGGCACTGTTTATGAGGTGGTAAAATTTTTAGATGAAGGTAAGGTTTGTACAATTTTAAGTAATTCAGATAATGTTACTATTGCTAGTCAAAATTACTATTTTTGATTTTTTTTAAGTATTAAATATGATTAATTATTTTTGATATTTTTATCGGTGGTTATTATAACACTTTAGATGACAATATAAAAAATTTAAGGATAGCATAAGGACATACTATTGTAATTAATTGAGATAAGGTTAATATTTATAGTCGACTTTACTATTTTGCATTCAATTACAGCATTAAATGCTTTCATATTATTTTGGGATTTTTCAAGGTCATTCTAGAGTTATCCTAGATTTTAAATATAATTTTTCTAAATTTTATCATTATACGATTTTAATATCCATAGTTTATAAATTGAGAATCAAATGCTGAAATTGATTATCCAAAATACCAAAATGCTAGAAATCAGATAAAGTAATGAAAACTCAGAATCAAAGTCATAATTCCGCATGATTTCTTATTTTATCTTTTTTGATCTTTGGCTTTCTTTAATCATTCTATTTTAAAAATGGTTTTATAAAAGGTCACAAATGAAGATCAAAAGAACACGGTAGTTTGTAATTTATAATCTTGTAATTTTTATTTTTGGAATGTAATTATTCATTTATGTAATTTATGATCAGAGATGTAATTGAACAATCATATATGGTATAATTCATATAATTGATGTATGCCATTTGTAAGGATTTATGTACTTCCTTTTGTTGTAAACACTACTTGTGTAAATTGTCATGGATTGATATACCTGTTATGTTGTAATTCAATTTCATGTAATTAATGTTTTTGATCAAGAAAAAAGATGGGTTTATTTTATCTGTTAATGCACTATTCATAGTCAAATTATATTAATTAAACTTGCTGTCATTAATTAATAAATTCACACTGATTTTAACAGCTCAATTAATAGGCTCACACTACATTAAATGAGTTCTAGGGAATTTCAATATTTTAATATTACTTCTACAACTTAATTTATATTAATCAAGTTGTAGTATTAATCTTTGCACTATTTATAGTCAAATCCTATTGATTACACTTATTATCTTTAATTAATGAGTTTACACAAATTTTTAACTACGTTAAATGAGTTCTAAACATTTCTATTATTTTAATATTATTTTGTAGATTTTATTTGCCACTTTTACTTTTACCATTTTACTTTTATCTTTTTACTCTTACCTTTTTACTAAATCAATACAAATGACTTTCTTAAAACCCAAGATTCAAGAAAATTTAGAAAAGAAGGAAATTTTAATTCGACATATGATCACATTAAATTTTATTTTCTTAGTTTGCTCAATTTAAAAGAAAATATTTTAATACTGCAATTGTTCTTTTCTTAAGATTAGAATTCATGATATGGGGAAAAGATGATATGTTTAATAAAAAAGATTATTCTAATAAATTTTTTTATACAATTCTATTTTTAAGTTTTTATTTTCCCTATTTTTGAAATGTTCGGGATGTTACCGTTAAAAAGTTGATCCAGCCATTAGTGTCTGCTACTCCTAGAGGCAATGGAACAAGCATGATCTCACTCATTATGCCCCCCATGTGGTCAAATATCCCGTGTGAGCAAGACGTTGGGTGATGGATATGGTACTGCTTCAAACATCATCAGTAGAGTCAATCGGCAATCTGTTTTGGTAGCCATCACCTGAGCTCAGCAGATGCTGAAGCTGTACAACAAGGTTCCCCCAAATGGACTGGTTCTCTAATCTCTACAATGGAACAATTGTTACCAAAGATGGCAAGGAACGAAAGTTACTATTGATGTTGCGCCCTTCAAGCCTATAAATTCATCGTTGTACCTTTGTGTCAAGTGTCAACAAGTTCCACACTTAAGCTTTAAATGAGCTCTTGGAATCTGATGGTAAGTTCTGCTTCATTATTACTAATGGTAATGGAACTCTTTTTGGCGCACTAAGCGGCAATACTCGTGAAGTGCTTCACAAATTCACTGTTGATCTGCCAAAGAAGCATGGAAGAGGAGGGCAATCTGCTCTGCGTTTTGCTCGGCTTTGGATGGAAAAGCGTCTGAAGGACAATGTGGAGGTCCATCCTTATTTGTGATCAGTATTTGACGTGTTTTGAGCTTGAGTTGCTCAGGTTTGAGTTTGATTTAATTTGGATTTGAAATGGTTCCAAATTGAAAGTATTTTGATTTGTGTCGGACCAAGGGAACCAAGTAACAGAGAGTTTTCCATTTACGCCGAACCAAGTTTAGAAATGACCTATGTTTGCGCTGGACCGTCTTTTTCGCGTCGGACCAAAGAAGCAGAGAGTTTCACATTTGCGTCGATCCAATGAGGTTTGCAAATAGAGGATTTCACGTTTGCGCCGGACCAAAGGGTGAAAATTCACATTTGCGCCGGACCAAGGGGTGTTGCAAATAGAGGAAATCACGTTTGCGCCAAACCGACCTTTTTCGCGCTGGACCAACTTCGACAGCCTGCGGTAATTTGCATTTTTGGAGGTCTTTTTGTGCTCGAAAATTTATTTGGTATACATGAAAGTTGTTGACAAGTTTTTCATTTGAGCAACAAAAAAAATCATAAATAATCGGGAAGGTAAGTGCATTCACGCCAGACCAAGAATTGTTCGCACCGGATCTTGCGGTAATTTTAATTTTTGGAGGACTTCCCATGCTTGAAAAATTATTTGTCTACAAGGAAGTTGTAGAGAATTTCAAGACGCATCTTTTTCATGTTGACAAATTTTTCATTTGAGCAATAGAAAAAATCATAAAAAATTGGAAAGGGTTCTGCTGTGTTGGAATCAGGGCAGTTTTGAAGTAGGTCCGTCGTAGATGTTCTGTGATCTGTTGGGCTTTGTTCTTTGATGATTAAGGCATATTATTTCTTAAGCAATGCTATGTAATGTATTTTCCTTGTCTGTGATGGATGCAGGGCTCTGTTTGGTGGCTATGGTGAGACAAGAGATGGCCGGAACTACGCAAGGGATGCCGGAGGTTCAAGATGGTCGGAGATCACCGGAAGATAGTCGGAGATGGAGTGAGTGCAGTCCAAGGAGACAAAGTGGCTGCTAAGCTTGAAGCTTTTTGGGTCTAGAAGACCAATAGGTTGTTGGTCTTTAGAGCTAAAGTAGTGGTTATGTTAGCTTGTGAGAGGGTTATTGGACTGATCACTTAAAGATGCTTTGAGAAAGCATGTGTAAGAATGGATCAGTATAACCCATGTGTGTGAAAGTGTGGGATAAAATCTTAGCCCTTGGAAGTTAGCTTAGGATTGAAACAAAAGGGTGGAAAATTGATCCTAGAACATTATAAATAGAGGGGTAGGGGTAGCCTCTCCAGTAGATGTTTTTGGTGCTCCTTTGAGCATTGCCCACATGAAATGAGGCTTTGTAAAATCTTCCAAGGAAAAGAAATACAAAAACATTCTCTCCATTCTAAATTTAAATTCCACATTTACATTATGTCTTTACATTACGCAATTTAAATTCAGTCTTTACATTAAGCAATTTAAATTCAGTCTTTATATTCTGGCAATTTAAATTCTGCAAGTTGGATTTGCCTCCTCTCCTTCTACTTGCTTCTGCATTTTATTGCCAAGAATGAGATCTTGATTGGATGAGTCTTCACTTAGATCATATTCCAATCTTCTAGGCAATCCTTGTTTCGAGTCTTGCGAGAAACCGATCTTTTATGCCTCTATTGATGAATTCTTGATTGATCGTATTTTCATGAGTTTCCTTGTGAACTCTAGCTTGTTGTGACTTGTGGGAAGGTATCCAAGTCCACCTTGATCATCAAAATTCCACGAACAAGCTTAGATCACAAATTTGCTTTTTTCGTGTTCTTGGCACATTTCCTCTTCAAATGGTTAAAGGTCGGAACTTTGACATCAATCATTGCGATTGATGGTTGGAACAAGTTCCTGACATCCTCAAGAGGTTATCTTAGTACAGTAGTTGGGGTTTAGCCTTGCATTTTAGTAGGCCGAAGTAGTATGAACAAACCGGGTGTATTGTATCGTTTTAGGTGCTCCCTTCACCGAGGCATTGGGACCAAAGCAACAGTATATCCCTTGCTATGGGGTAAAGGACGTGATGGGGTGTAAAGCATCGTTAGAACTGTGTGTTTGGGTCTGGATTTCCGTAGCGCGATGGGGTGTAAACCATTGTGAGTACTGTTGTATAGGCTGGATTTCCACAGCCATAGCAAGGGTCAGACATCACCGGAGCTAGTACGGTTTCGTCACAATCTAGCAAAACGGGTATGGTGAGTATCGAGTGGCATGGTTGATATGATTGTTAGAATGTGTCATGTGGGTAAAGCTTTACAACTCTGTAGAGTCAAAAGTAATCAATTAGTCGTGCTCACGGTGAGCACTTGGTAACATCATCACATAGTTAGAATTTTGATATTTTTATAAAATGAATTGGAACTTAAAATTTGGAATTAAAGAAGTTTATCCCACAGATGATTCAATGCTTTGCCATGTGTTGGTAAGATTGTTTCAGCTGTTGTGACATGTATTGGCAAATCTTAGTTTTGTGCCTTGTGATGGCAAAAGAATGGGTTTATACCATGTGTTGGCATTGAACGATTTGATTATCACATTCATAGAGGAACTGTGAGTTATTACCTTTATGTTTACATACTTGTTATTTTGCATACCTGTCAAATTGCTTTTACTGAATTTTGCTTTCAATTTACTACTCAGTCTTTATAATTCAATTTGGATCCACGCAAAAATAACCATAGAAGTCTTATTCTAGAACCAGCCTGCATATTCAAACACTGAAGTCTTGCTGAGTACGAAAGTACTCAACCTTGCTTAATTTGTTGTTTTAAATAGAAAAGAAAATGAGGCCCTGAAGACATATGCTTCGCCGCAGGATACAAGAATTTCGATGATACGACTTTCTAGGGATTATACCTTGTCAGTTGCCTGAGGATTGGATGGGCATACTGCAAGACATTTATTTATTTATTTTGCTGTATATTACTCTATTTGTAAGATTATCTTGTACAAATAGCTTCCGAGTAGTAGTAGTAATAATAATAATAATAATAATAATAATAATAATAATAATAATAATAATAATAATAATAATAATAATAATAATAATTTGTATGGTTGTGATCTCAATTTGTGTATGTGCGTGTTAGCTACTGATCACGGGACTAGCGCAGAAGGCACATTAGAATCTTTCTTTTATGGTATAATGTATCATAAAAGGGATGGTATCACAGTTCCTTTCAAACGAAATTGCAAATCTAGTCATTTTCTCGACTGCAAAAGCATCATTAGTTGATACATGTGACCTACCATAATAGGTCATTGGCATCTCAATGGCTCCATTCACCGCGGCAGCTCCACGACAGGCAATGCAGGCGCTGGGTCCAGTCTTCGTATCGAGCTCGGTACCGTTGTCCTGCTGAGCTCGGGTACTGCAGTAGCTCGTTTGTCATGGTGGATGTAGCACTGGTGACCAAACATGGTTGGGAGCGCAGTAAATGAAACGTGTCATCTACCGATGCTTCTACGGTCGAGAAAGAAGCTAGATTTGTAATTTCGTCCATGAGGTGACCAAAGATGAAAACAAATATGAAAGGGGGCCAAACAGGCTAAAGCTTCATGTAATTGTGATGATAACTCATCATATCAGCTTGGTTGATACCTCATATTTTGTCGCTCTATTGACTGTAACTCTGTTTAAGATTTGATTTTTAACTAATGCTCGAATGGTAGGGCATCGTAAATTTATCTCTTAAGTCATAGTTATTGTAAGTCGTAAGCTACTTCTTTTGCACTTTTCGTTTACATGCTGCTTTACTTGTGCGTCCATGGTGGCTTATGGTTTGTGTAACAACTCGTTTTCATTTTTCTACATAGTATGCTGTTATTTTGCTTGGGGCATTTGTGTTTTTAGAGTTCTTGCGACCCTGTTGCTTTTGCTTTGGGGTTTTGAGTTTGACAATATGGATCTGAAAAATTCTTAGACCATTGTTTCTCTGGCAACTCTTGATTGATTTGGCAGTATCTATGTCACTAAGCAGTCAGCAAGATTGAATTGGATTCAAGTGTTTCTTTTCCTATTCATGTGTCGTCACAATATTCTACATCATACAAAGAATCAGAAAGTATTCTACATTGCATGCAGCGATCATGATCATTTCTTTGGCAATGCCTTCTCCCACCCCCCGCAGGAATCATCGCAGCAGCTCTCCTGGCCGATCACCCTGTTGAGCTTCCTCCCGACACAGCTCGCCGACGCGCACCAGCCGTCCCTGGCGTTGTCGAAGTCCGGCACGAACCCCATGAATATCGGCGGCTGCGAGTCGAGCCGTGGCTGCCTGCCACCGCCCGTCCCGTACTGCTTCTCGACGCCGCCGTCCTTGCGGAACCTCACCTCGCACCCGCCGGCGTGCTCCGAGCAGAAGAGGTTGTCGTGCCCCGGGTTCCCGAACACCCGCACGCCGTGCGCCCAGCACCGGTTGGCGCCGCGGTACGAGCACATCACCTCGAACACCTCATCGCCACGCACGGCGGGAAGCATCAGGCGAGCCGCCGTGCCGCTGGGGATGCTGGCGCGCTCCGACCACACCGAGCGGCTGTGGTTGTGCTCGCTGAACCCGTGGCACAGCAGCTGCACGTTGTCATCGGCGAGGTCCAGCTCCTCGCCGACCTCCTGCTGGTTCGTCACCACGATCAGACGCCGGCTCCCGCCGGCCACGAAGGGGGTAGGCAGGTGGCGGCACCGGAACCGGAAGAAGAAGCTGAGCGCGACCACCGCGACCATCGCGGCGGCGAGGGCGACGATCTTGACGGGCGCCGTGGCCATGGCGATGCGACGGCGGTGGCGCGCGCACGGTACTGGCGCTTAGGATCGCGGAGACCGAGCTGCAGATACGTGTGTGGTCGAGGCTGGCATGCAAAATGGCGCGTGTTTGGTTCATGCATGTTTCGATATGGTTTTTGGCAGAGGAATGGATTTGCCGAGGGGGTGCAAACTTAGACAGCGGGCAGAGAGGAATGAGCGTGTTTTTGTTGTAGTTTAGGAGGCGCACTGCCTAATTTGGGGGCGTCGCTAGACCGGTTAAATCTTCTTCCTAAGATTAGAGGTGAATCAACTCGTTTTTCCAAAGAAAAAATATGCCAAGAACTTCGACACCAACACCACCGCCACCAGCAGCAAAAACAACAACAAAGATCGAATATGATAAAATATGGTCTCCAAAAGAAGATCTGATCAAACATGAACACTCAAGATCACACTCTCCTGATCGAGCACTTGACAAGATAGAAGTCAATAAGACAACCACAGCTCAAAATCCATGCAACAAACGGATGGCATTCTGATCATAAACATGATACGCATGACAGAATAGTTGTGTCGTCTTTTTTATTTGGAGCCAATCGGTAGCCTAGAACAGAGCCGAACAGTAGGCAAAAAAACTGAACAGGGTGATGATAACTTCAGGTTGGTCTCAGACTCTCGGTGTTTCCCCTGTAGCATGTCCCTGAACCAGTAGGCTGACGCCTTTGGGTGCCGTTCGAGCGAGTTGAAGTCGACGTAGACAATGCCAAACTGGGATGTGTAACCTGACAGCCACTCGAAGTTGTCGAGAAGAGACCACGCGAAGTAGCCGACCACGTTCGCGCCATCGTCAATGGCTTTCTTCAGCTCGGTGAGGTAGCTCTTTTAGAACCGAACCCTCGTTACGTCACGCAAGTACTCGTCGCGACTGAGGTTTTCAGGTTGATCCATCCCTGGTGACATGATGACAAGATTGGTATACATCTATTCACAAAAGATCCTACTTGCTTTGGTGCAAGTTTCAAGGCCTCCAACCAGCTGTATTTTTTTGACTGTTCAGTCATTAATTTTAAAATAAAGAAGGTTATTGGGAATGAGAGAAGAGTAAAGGATATTCTGCTACTCTATTCATGTAGCCTCTTATTTTGACCGTTCAGCTGTATGGATACTCACGTAGCCTCTTATTTTAACCGTTCAGCTGTATACTCACCTCCCACGTCTGCTACTCTGCTCGTATACTCATTTCCAGACTCCCACCGAATAGACTAGCTATGCTCCTCTGCTCGTCTCCTCATCTCCCACTGGCATCAGTCCTCAGCCCCCACGACAACGATGGAGCCCCGCGACGCGAGGCCACGTCGGATCCGCGGGCGACAGCGCGGACAACGGATCGCTACTCGCTAGGGTTAGCTCTGCCCCTCTCTCCCGCTTCTGCGGCTGGCGAGTGACGGCGCGGGCAGGGAGACAACGCGGTGTTGCGGGCGACGGCGCGGCGGATCCGGATCTCGGCTCGACGCAGCTCTAGGGTTAGCCTCCTTCCCCGATTCCTCTCGATCTGTTGCTCCCGATCCATTTCCCTTACAAATGAGAGTCTATATGTATGGGACCTCACTAATTTCACCAGCTAAAACGGTCTAGAACGGGCGGAACGTCCGATTCGGACGTTCCGGACGTTTTACCTACGTTTTACCGACGTTTTAGGACATTACGCCCGGTCGGCAGAACGCTCGGACGTTCTTCTGCTCGGGGGCATTCTAACGTTTAAATGGCGTTTAAATGTCGTTTAAACGACGTTCTAATAACCTTGGTAAAGCCAATTAGAATTTGCCTGCAAAGATTCACGCATTAATAAGGATTTATCATTTTACTTTTGAACTTGTCAGTGCAAATATGCAGTGATAGAAGAAACTGAAGCTGAAAAAGGTTACTGCCAGGAGCTGCCTACCTTTAGTCCAATTGGTTTGCCATTTCGCACAACTGCAAAATGTATCCGTTAAAGGATAAATTGACAACACCTCTCTAAATTACATTGATGTAGAACCTACTACAGTTTAAGGCAAGAAGCTCAAACATATGGAACCTGCCAATCGGCTGAGTAGCCAGTCGGTGTCTGCTGCAGCCACTCCTGTCCCTTCATGTAGCTACCTGTGTACTGATTGATCCCAATATAGTCTGCTGAGCCCTTGACCAATTTAGCTTGATCAGGAGTGAACTTGGGCGATCACTCCTTCACAAGGTCTTTCATTATCTGTGGGTCAGTGGGTACTGTCCATTTATCAATGGATCAACAAACCTGCATCCAATGCAACCGTTGATGGATTAACATTGATTTTCTTTTCTTTTCTTTTTCTGATTTTGTAGGCGTTGTCAGAGGATACTTGTGTGGCCTTACCAACAAATATGGAAGTCCCTCGCTCTTTGAGTTGCTGCTTGGTCTTCAGTTGAGTTGGTAAGAGCTTCGTACCAGTTGAAGTCCAGGACTATTCCAACCTTGCCTTCCTGAGCTGCCAACATTTTCAAAATTTTATTTCATTCTTCCATCAGAAATGCAGACAGAAAAATGTTAATGACAAGTCACGCATATCTGAAAAATTACACAGGCTTTTACAGAGATTCCCCAATTGTCTATTTTATTTTGTGGGAGACCAATTGTGCAAAATGATGTGTTTTTAGAAGATTACATGCCACTTAAATGCCCAATGAAGTAAGAAAAGAATGTATTAGAATGTCGGGGGCATTATTCCACATTTAGTCATTGACATCGCCACAATTGATTCAGTAAAAGCAGAAAAAAAAAATTAAACTACACACCGAAAGGCTGATCATATTACAATTTACTCCTACAACTGCCCTATGTGATTCTTCAAGTAGAAAAATACCTGATACTCGTTCCGGTATCTTGCAACTGCAGCAGCATATGGGTGTTTAGGGAGCACCTGAGTGTTTTTTTGGTTTGTGAGCATTCAAATTTGTAGCCTTTGGATTTAGATCTATCCATGCAATCAATTTGCCATCTCTCCCCACCACCTTCTTCTTTATAGGCCCCCAAGTTGAGTGCTCACAAACAAAAAAACACTCGAGTGTTACTTAGCCATTCCCAAGAAAAAATTATGAGCAACAATGTAAGACTATCTCCAGCAATTTCCCTTCATTCCATTCCCTTCCCCATATTCATTCCCTTTATTTCCTACTATCTCCAGCAGCATCCCCTCAAGGGATTAGAGAGAGAATCCCTTTCTAAAGGGATTCACTGTTTGAATCCCTTCCGAAAGGAATCGTGAAGGGAATCCGCTGGAGCACTTGTGATCTGTTCGCGAAGGGATTTGGAGGGGAAGGGAAGCTGCTGGAGATAGTCTTAGCGAACAGATCCCAAGTGCTCCAGCGGATTCCCTTCACGATTCCCTTCAGAAGGGATTCAAACAGTGAATCCCTTTAGAAAGGGATTCTCTCTCTAATCCCTTCACAAATCCCATGAGGGGATGCTGCTGGAGATGGTAGGAAATAAAGGGAATAAATATGGGGAAGGGAATAGGAAAGGGAATGGAATGAAGGGAAATTGCTGGAGATAGTCTAAGGTTCGGTTGGTGAGTTCCCACCGGCGGCGCATTTGGTACACGTTTGAGGAGGATTCGTCCCTGGTCATAACCAAGAGAAGTCCCTTGGTCATTCTCCCTTGGCGGTTTTGGTCGCCGTCAAACCTCTCAGTGGTGGGTAAGGGTGATGATGTTTGTGGCAGTGCTACCCGTGTATGGTGCAGCGGTGTGTAGGTGTTGGTTGCTGTGATGATGGGTGAGCACGATGGCGGTGGCCGAGGGTCGAGTTTTGTCGTGGTTCTGTAAGGTGTTGTTTTAGTTGATCTAGTTGTAATTATTGCAATTTCCTTTTTTAAGACTATGTCGTTTTTTTTTCCTTCTCAATAAATGTTAGAGCTCATAGTTTCAAAAAAAAAAGTGCTACTGTCCTTGGCTCATTGAATGTAAACCAGGGCTTTACACGATTCCCAAAGGTCTTAAAACAGAAGTCAGCGTAGTCTGTAAATATTTCCCTACAATAGAACGTGTGACATCAGAGATATAGCATGGCATGCTGCATTTACCTAGGCTAACATATACTAACACCCTAAGGGAATGAATCCCTGCCCAACCGGCCACCCCACATGGCACTCTATGCCGTTATGTGAAAATCCTCTCCGTTCCTTCAAATTATGAATAGGTCCTCATAAATTTACAAATAGGTTCTTTGTAATTTTTTATGAGGGGAAGAAAAAAATTTCGGATCGCATTTAGGTCTCTCGTTCCCTACTTTACAGAAAGAGCCTCCCGTTAGATGTAAATCGTGAGCGAGCCATTTTCTACTTTTTCGAGATAGCGGTAAGGTCCAAAACTATAATAAATAGGTCCCTGATTTTTACATCCAGGTCATTTCTCCGTTTTCCCCGAAAAAAATATTTTCGTCAACAGAAAGATGTGTACTTTTTTTCGGCTCTGTCTCTAGGGTTTTCCGAGCCTCCAAAAAAATTGAAAATACGTCTAAGTCTACTTTTTCTCCGGGAAAAAAAGCAAAAGCATTTTTCGTTCACGCGCGCGGCGTGCGCTGCGCTTACGGGCCCAGGTCCTTTCTCTGTTTTTTCGAAAAAAATATTTTCGTCAACAGAAAAATGTGTACTTTTCTTCCGGCTCGGTCTCTAAGGTTTCTCGAACCTCCAAAAATTTTGAAAATATGTATAAGTCTATTTTTTCTCCGGAAAAAAATGCAATATCATTTTTCTCAGGAAAAAAAAAGCAAAATCATTTTGCGTTCACGCGCGCGGCATGCTGCTTACGGGCCCAGGTCCTTTCTCCGTTTTTTCGAAGAAAAAAAAAATTCGTCAACAGAAATATATGTACTTTTCTTCCGGCTCGGTCTCTAAGGTTTCTCGAGCCTCCAAAATTTTTGAAAATACGTCTAAATCTATTTTTTCTCTGAAAAAAAACGCAAAATCATTTTTTGTTCATACGTGCAGCGTGCGCCGCGCTTATATCTTCCTAGTTATATACGCTCTCCAACGACCATCGAGCACCGTCGTTCCGCAAAACCTTGTCCCTTTGTACCCCGTCGTTGTCTCCTATCTGACGTATGATTTGGGGATTTCACGAGATTCTTGTGATATGTAAAGGAACTAGGTGTGTGGGCTTTCACGAGATTCTTGTGACATGCAAGGAACTAGGTGCGTGGGTGTGGCGCACACCTAGCTAGCCATAACACGTTGGAGATAAAAATCAGTGGATTTTTGAGTAGTCGTGAAAAACTAGACTAATGTATAATTTTAGAAAGTTTGGAACGACCTCCCATGAAGAAATATGCGATAAAAACAAATTTCGAAAGTTCCAGAGGCCACCTGCAAAAAAAAAATGGAGCGTAATATATGTTTGCGCAAAATTTTCATGTAGATTTCCGGCCAAAAAGGGATAATATGTAATTTTAGAGAGCTTGGGTGGGTTTTTGCGAAAAAAATGGGCTGCAAAAAGAGCTAAAGAATTTTTAAGGGCCATAAATGGAAAAAGGCTAATCTGTAATTTGAAAAAGGGCTCATCGGTAAATTCTAAAGAAGTTTGGGGCTCTATTAGTAAAATACAGTTTTGGGTTCATCGCTGCAAAAAAATAAGCTAATCTGTAATTTTGAAAAAATTTAGATCTTGACACGGCGAAGATTCTAACGCGGGCGTCGCAGGTGCTGGCAACCTCCAATGATGCCCTAGGGCACACCTTACATAGGCCTCGACATTCGTGATTAACTTGAAATGGAGTTCATGTCCGCGGTGGACAGGGCTCAGAACAGAGTCCATCGTGCGCATGATTGAAGACGAAGCTGACAGGTGGGCCCCACTTGTTTGTCTCTACTAGCGGCGGATTGGCTGGACTGGCTAGCTGGGTTGCGGCACTGGACCTTGGCCACACAGCTTTGGGCACTGACTTGGGCCTACTGCACAAGGTTTCAGCCCAAAAACTTTTCCTGGGTTTTTATTTAGTTTTCTGTTTAAAACAAACAGAAAATGCAAATATACTCTAAATAAATAGCAAATAGATTTGAAAAAATTAAAAAAAATGTAAAATACTTTGGAGCATATAGGATTCTAATAGAATATTTTTGGCAATTTTATTCTTGAACATTAATCATATTAAATCCTTTTTGAACTAAAATAATTTCCAATTAAGCTTTAATTGGCAATAAAATTACAAAAAAAAATTAAAAGGCACAAATACTTAAAGCTAATTTAAAGTTAAAAAAATTGGGATGTTACAGCGCACCTTCTTACCAACATATTTGCAATACTTACATCTCTATTTCACATTTTTCTGTAGAAGGATTGCCCTTATCTAGAATATCAACATGGTTTCATGTTGGAGCCTTGATGTTGGTCTCTTCTTAAGTGGTTAGGGTTACCATTTAGGTTGTGAGATGGGCCAGGTTGTGTCAACGTATGTGTCGGATATATGTCGATGAAATGTCGAAACCGTGTCAAACATTAAAATTATTTATTTTTGCTATCTAATTATCTATTACATGATCGATACGTGTTGAGCGACGTGTATGTGTTGTATCCGTATTGAACACCGATACGATATCAAGCCAACGAATCGGCACTACAGATGTATTAATTTTCTCACGTGGATCATGATCTATGGGTACCAATTATCACGAATTTAAAAAATTGGATACCGTTGGTTACCCGCTCTTACCGCCTTGGACGTAGAAAAATAATGATTCAAAAAGATTTTAAACGAGGACCGAGCGTTGGCTCGTGTGCCAAGCGTCTTGATGGTGCATGAGGCCACCGGGTTCGAGTCAGGTGCTCATTGGTGGGCTATTTTAAGCAGGTGTGAGTGTGTGTATGCGAGTGTGTGTGTTGTGTGTGGGGGGTGCGTGCATTCGCGTCTGTAGCTCAGCAGTTGTTCTCTTCTTCTTTACAGAATTGCCAGAGCTCCTGGCCAAAATTCAAAAAAAAAGATTTTAAACTAAACTCTTAAGTTTTGAATTTAAAATATTAAACAAATGACTTCTACTATACTATTTGCTAGTATTTGCTTAACTGTTAAGTAAATGAGATAGATCGTTTCAAAGAGAGCAATGACGTGATAGCCATTTCCTATCAATCCATAACCTTGTCGGCACTCAACATTCAGCAACCATACAAATATTGAATTTTGCCATGTTGTATTAATTTTTTTTTATCCAGGCAACATGTTTATCAAATAATTTTCTGTGTATTTGCATCAGAAGTGTTAGACAACCTCGCCATCGAATAGTTCGAGGTTGTCTAATAGATCTAAAGTGGAGAATAGAGATAGAGAGACAAATATAAGGAGGAACGAATCTGCTATTCTTTATTGCTTGCTTCTGTGTACAATGGGGTGATTCACTACCTCCTATTTATAACCTACAACTAGGGTTTTGGTAAGAATCTATATGAACCACGACGGCCGAGTTTCCTAACAGGAAGAAGTTGATGTTTTCGTATTTACTAGTCACTGGTCGGTAACCGACCAATTCCAACGGATAACTGGCCGCACATTTAAACGTTTGATCTGTGTTATTTGTCTGATATAAAACTGGTGACCAGCTGTAACCGATAACAGCCAAGGTCCAGTATAAATATTTTTTGGTATAACCAGTTTTTCAATGCTTGCCCATGATACTGATGCTTAGTACTCCCTCCAGTTTGATAATAGATGTCGTTTTAGACATAGTGATGGTCAAACTTCTAAAACTTTGACTATCGATATATTTTTAAATATTTAAATTGGATATATAAAAATTATATGTGTAGACTTGTCTCGAGAAGTACTTTCATAACATTATAATTTTATTGGGTTTTATAAATATATTATAATAAAAAATAGCAATCAACATTGTGTTTTGAAGACCGTGTCAATGTCCAAAACGATATCTATTATCCAACTGGAGGGAGTAACTCGCCGCCGTAGTCAAACTGTCTTCGCAATAAACTCGCAATAAATACTCAAAGCGGTGACCACAGATCAACATATGCAAAATTGCAAACACACGAATAGCACTATCACCATAAGCACGTTATCCACACAGATCTGGCTCTGAATCATAGCGTCCACTACTGCATGCTGGCGTACAATAGGTGAAACCGAACAAGACGACCCCGATCAGGTTGGAAATAAATTCTACGGAGGAGGGGTGCAAACTCCTTCTCGTGCATACCCGACGCCGATTGATGCCACGTGGATAATCCTGCAATCCAGCGCACGACATTAAGTTGTCATTTAATACCCAGAATTACATCGAAATTAGCAAGATATGAGTTCAAAATCCTCACTTAATGACGTGCGCTGGATTGCAGGATTAGCCACGTAGCATCAATCGGCATCGGGTATGCACGGGAAGAAGTTTGCACCCTCCTCCATAGAATTTATTTCCGATCAGGTTGGTCTCAGCTCCTCTTCGCTGCAGCATTTTTTTTTCAAAACGAGCATGCTGCTGACGCTCAATGTTTATTAAGTACTGCTAGTTGTAGTTGCTGAAGCAGGAAAAGAGGTTCTACAATGAGGAAAACATGGAGATGGAAGGAAGAAGCAAATACAAGGAAACCAAGAGAGGAAGCAAAAGCCGAGCGCTACGTGAGGTGGCTGAACCAGCTGGAGGGCTGCCTGAAGTGCCTGTGTCTGAAGTGCCTGAGCCAGCTTTCGAACCAGTTCCTGATGCCTGCAGCATGTCTCTGAACCAGTAGGCTGAGTCCTTCGGGTATCGCTTGAGGGTCTTGAAATCAACGTATACGATTCCGAACTTGGATGTGTAACCTGACAGCCACTCGAAGTTGTCAAGAAGTGACCACGCAAAGTAGGCGACCACGTCCGCGCCGTCATCGATCGCTTTCTTCAGCTCAGTGAGGTAGTTCTTGTAGAAGTCAACCCTTACAGTGTCATGCAGGAACTCTTCGCGACTGAGATTTCCAGGTTGATCCATACCTGGTACCATGACACCATAATTTGTTGAAACAGTTCAATGAGCAGTGCGTGTAAAACTTCAGGTTTTAGGAGGTTTGAAGTACCGTTCTCTGATATAATGATTGTCGGATTTCTGTACTTCTCCTTTATGTAGTTCACAGCTCCATACATGCCCGTTGGGACGATATAAAGCCAATTAGAATTTGCCTGCAGAGGTTGATGCATCATCACAGATTCTCATGTCAGTTTTGTACTTGCCAATCTTGTAACACTGACAGAATAAACTAAAATTGAAAGTGGCAAGAGGAAACAACTACATACCTGCTGTCCAATCGGTATGCCATTTCGTTGAACTGCAAGAAGGGAGAAAAATGATGTTTTCTTGAAACACGATACTGCTGTTATGAATAGCACTTGTATTCATCATGAGGCCAAAGGGCCTATATATATACATGTACAAGAGGGCAAGCAATAGGTAAAGGAATAGGACTCTATCCCTAACATACAAGGAAAGCAATAGGTAAAGGAAAAGGATTATATCTCTAACACCCCCCCTCAAACTCATGGTGGATCAACAACATTGAGTTTGGAGAGAAAGAAGTTATGATACGCTCTAGTTTGTGTCTTCGTGAAGAAATCTGCTAACTGGAGCTCTGAAGGCACATACTGAAGAGCCACAATCTTATCCTGTACCTGTGACCTCATATATGAAGCATCAACACCAAGCATATGAAGCATCAACACCAATATGCTTGGTGAGTTCATGCTTCACTGGATCTCGCGCAATGCTGATAGCCCCTGTACTGTCAGATAAAAGAGGAGTTGGTGTAGAAACAGAAACACCAAAATCCTCAAGCAACCACCGTAACCACGTAACCTCTGCTGTCAAAAGAGCCATAGCTCGCAACTCAGCCTCAAGACTTAACGAGAAGCGCTGTTTGCTTCTTAGTCTTCCAAGCAATGAGAGAACCACCAAGAAAAACACAAGAAGCGTAAAGGGACCGGCGATCGAGTGATCACTAGCCCATGTAGCATCGAGTATGCCTGGAGTCAGAAAGAGCCGGAGCGGAAAGAAAAGGCGAGAGATGGTTCCACGAAGATATCGTAGAACACGAAGAAGATGACTATAGTGGGTGAGTGGGAGCAGAAACGAACTGACTCAGGATATGAACTGGATAAGAAATGTCAGGACGAGTGACACCAAGATAAACAAGACTCCCAACAAGATGGCGATAGCGAGTAGGATCCTCAAGAGGTTCACCATCAGTAGGTCGAAGGTGAACATTGAGCTCCATGGGAGTCTCGGCTGTACGCTCATCAGTGAGAAAGGCACGATCAAGAAGATCCTGGATATACTTCTCTTGGGAGAGAAAGAAGCCCTCAGAGGTGGAAGAAACCTCAATCCCAAGAAAGTATCGGAGAGGACCAAGATCGGACATGAGAAACTGCTCATTGAGACGGGATTTTACAAAGGCAATATATTGAGAATCATCGCCAGTAATGATCATGTCATCAACATACAGAAGGAGAAGAGTCCGACCACGAGAAGAGGTGTGAACAAAGAGCGCAGGATCATGAGTGCGGCGTAAAAACCACGGCGGTGATCACGAAGAAAACGCTCAAACCAAGCACGAGGGGCTTGCTTGAGCCCATAAAGAGAGCGGCAAGCCGACAAACCATGCCCTCGAGAGCAGAATACCCGGTGGTGGTGCATATAGACCTCCTCATGCGGCTCACCATTAAGAAAGGCATTCTTGACATCAAGGTGAGAGATGGACCACTCTCGAGCAGAGGCAACGACAAGAAGAGTGCGAACAGCTTGTCATGTGAGCCACGAGGGCAAAGGTCTCATCATAATCACGACCATGCTCCTGCTGAAAACCACGCGCCACAAGACGAGCCTTGTAGCGCTCAAGAGAAGGCTCATCGAGGCGAGTCTTAATCTTATAGACCCACTTACAAGTAATGGGACGGACACGGGGAGGAAGTGGAACAAGATCCCACGTGCCAGTGCGCTCAAGGGCAGCAATCTCCTCCGCCATCGCATGCTGCCATTCCTGATGAATAACAGCATCACGGTAAGAAGTCGGCTCGACCAGAGCTGCACCAGCAAAAGCAAAACGCTCAGGAGGCCGAATAGACTGTCGATCGCGAAGAGCATAACGAGGAGGAGACACTGAAGAAGATGGCTCATCAGAAGAAGAAGATGGCACATCAGAAGAATCCTCAGCTGGCGGACGACGAGTGTAGTGGAGAGGATAGGGAGAAACAACATCTGAAGAGCCTTGTGTAGGAGAGGACGGTGGTGAAGAAACCGGCGCCAAAGGAGACGCCGATCGTGAAGGAAAAGTAACAACTGGAGTGTCAGGAAAAGTCAGAAAAGACAGTGGCTCAACAAGGGAAGTAGGAGAGGAAGAAGAACGAGGGTAGAAGGGACGAGACTCATCAAAAGTGACGTCTCGTGAGATCCGTATCCGTCGGCCAACAGGATCCCAACAACGATATCCCTTATGCTCAAGATCGTATCCTTAAAAACACACTCAACGGTGAGCGATCGGCTTGGTGCGTTCACGAGGTGCAAGGAGAACATAGCACACACACCCAAAAAGACGAAGTCCAGAATAATCTGGAGGCATGCCACAAAGACGCTCAATGGAATCCCTCCTTCGTGAGCGTAAGAAGGTTGGATATTGGTCAAGTAGGTAGCGGTGGAAAGCGGCCTCGGCCAGTGAGGTGGAGCAATGAAGCAAGCATAAGAGCGCGAGCCGTCTCAAGAAGATGACGATGCTTGCGCTCGGCCACACCATTCGAGCATGAGCACCAGGACAAGAAAAGCGAGAAAGAGTGCCCTGTGTGGCAAGAAAAGCTCGAAGAGCTCGGACAGATATTCCTGCCGAGTCGGCCACGAAGAACACGAATGGGAGAATCAAACTGAGTGTGAATCATGGTGGCAAAAGTCTTATAGATGGATAAAACCTCACTACGAGAGGACATAAAATATATCCAAGTGTGGCGAGAAAAATCATCTATAAAAGAATATAATACCGATGACCCTTTGGAAACAAAAGGAGCCAGGACCCCAAACATCGTAATGAACAAGATCAAAAGGACGCTGTGAGATAGACTCACTAGAATGGTAGGGGAGTTGTAGGCTGTTTGCCAAGCTTACAACCCGTCACAGTGTAAAGAGGCATCACTGCATTACGAGCCTAAAAGACCACGACGAACTAAAGAAGACAGACGCGAGCCACAAAGATGACCCAAGCGGTGATGCCACCGAGCGAAAGTCCCAGTAGAAGAAGCAACGGATGCCGACGCGGTGGAGGAAACGGAGAGATCGGGCAGAAGCGGCGGAAGGTAGATGAAGCGATCAAGCTCCCAAAGACGCCCGAGAGTCACGGCGGCGAGGCGATCCCAACTAGGGCACCGTGCGGAGATCTGAACACAACAAGAGTCGAGAATCAAGAATAACGCGACAACCGTGATCGATGGTGGCGTGGATATGAGCTGCATGGTCGGTTTGGGAACATAAGAAACAAAGAGAAACATGAAAAGAGGATGACAAAAGATTTCCTCGTCCCCGCAACAGAAGGGAAGTACCATCTGCGGTATGCACAAAGTGATAGGAACAATAAGAGGGTGATGGAATGAAGACTCGAAGGATCGGATGTCATATGAAAAGAAGCTCGAGTCAAGGATCCATGGTGTGATACGATGAGGGTGGTGGTTTCTCACTAGAAGACCGAGTAGCAGAATCCGGGCCGGAACTGTCGGTGTAGTGGCGACCATGCGACGTAGTAGCATAAGGATCTCTGAGTAGAGTCGGAACCAGTAAGTCTGTGAGGAGAGGTACCCAAGAGTCGGGGCCCTTAGAAGGGCGTCCCCTCGGCGTGCAAGATCCTTCTTCTTCTTGTAGCGAATTGCTCCACATGTCCGTTCTTATTGCGGTAGAGTGCGGTGAAGGCCTCCACCCCTGATGGTTGTAATCGAGCAGTGTCACTGTCGGAGGAGTAGAGCGAGGTGCCGCTAAAAGCGAGGAGACACCAGCCAGGCCGCGCCACGAAGACGAGTCTCCTCGGTCTGAATAGCCGCAAGGGCCTCCAACAGAGTGACACGAGGATGACGAGCGAGCGGTGGCACGAATCTGCTCGAACTTCGGCCAAGACGTGTCGAGAAAGTCGTAGATCTTGCGAAGCTCAAGTGAGAATCTTTGGCGCCGACAACACCGGCATGTCTGGCAAACCTCCGGTCCAAGTGAATCAAGCTGACGCCACACCGAAGACAACTACGCATAAAACTCATCCACAGTAGAATCACCTGCTTTGAAGCGATCGCTCTGTCGCGACAACAAAGAAGGTACAGAGAGTCTCCGGTTGGCTCATAGCGATCGCGAAGATGTGCCCACATCAACTGTGCCGATGACAAGGCAACAATATCACCAGTAAGATGCACCCCCATGCTAGCAACCAGAATAGCAGAGGCACGAGCATCTTCGTCAATCCATGTCTTGTGGGCAGCAAACTGAGTCTGAAAGGACTCCACAGCCTCAGTATAATCATCGGTGATCTTCTGGCGGGCAGCATCATCAGCCTCGTTGGGAATAACAGGCGTGACAGGGGGAGCAGGACGAGGCGGACAGGATAGCTCGCCGGAAAGAAACTCCCATAGACGCTGACCACGCATGTGAAGGCGCATATGAAGAACCCAGTCTCGATAATTGAGACCATCAAAAATGACCGGGCAGCGAGGAACAGAAACAGTCCCCGAAGAGAAGCCTGAAGACGATGACATTTTTTTTTTTTCCCGGATCTGAAACTAGCACTAAAGTTTTCAGATCCAATCAAGCAGATGAGAGCAAATGAACGTGAGTCTCACGACGTGAACAAGGCTCCCGATCCTTCACGGACTTGAAACCACTGGACGTGAAGTGAGGGGAAAGAGAGCCTGTGATAGAGCTCAACCTTCTTCACAAACGTGAACCTCTAGAGGCTTCACTTGATTCCACGTGAGACTTGGACCACGCGTGCGGCAGCGTCAAGCAGGCGGCACGGCCACGACTGTCGTCGGAGGGAGGGGCTGCGTCAGAAGCGGCAACCTAGCCAGCGGCAAAGACGACTGCAGGCGACAGATCCACGGCGGAAGACGACTGGCGGCCGGAGGCGCGCGGAGGTCGAGGCGACACGAAGACACGTCGCTTACGGTGACGCGGCAAAGACCAGACGGACGCATGGCGGCGTCAGCGGAGCCTTGGCGGCGCGTCAAAGGCCGATCGATCGTCAGCGCCGCGTCGGACGGCCGACGCTTGTCGAGCTCGGCGACAGCAATCAACGTCCAACGGCCGGTCGACAGCTGTACGCCGTCCGGGCGGTGCGACCACTTCCAGGCGGGAGCGGCAGAGTAGCAGGGAAGCCGGACGGTGAAAGAGGTAGAGGCGACGAAAAAAAAAATCGCCGGAAAGGATAGAGGCGCAAGTGCAACGCCTGGTTAGGATTCTAACCCTAGATTGGCTCTGATACCATGTTATGAATAGCACTTGTATTCATCATGAGGCCAAAGGGCCTATATATATACATGTACAAGAGGGCAAGCAATAGGTAAAGGAATAGGACTCTATCCCTAACATACAAGGAAAGCAATAGGTAAAGGAAAAGGATTATATCTCTAACAACTGCTATATATAAAACTTGAATCATAAGTTGGTAACTCACAGATAAATGAAACATGCCAATCGGATGAGTAGCTTGTTGGTGCTTGCTGAGGGTTTGGTTGGTCTGTCATGTAGTTAGTAGTATACTGATTGATCCCAAAATAATCTGCAGAGCCTTTTACTAACTTGGCCTGTTCAGGTGTGAAACTAGGTAACCTCTCTTTCACGGTGTCTTGCATTGTCTTTGGATATTGTCCATTTATTAATGGATCAAGAAACCTGAATTGTGATAATTGATTTTCTTCAACATGGGAAATTGTGTTAAACAAAAACCTGGAGGTTTTGTCACAAAATACTGTTACGGTCTTACCAACCAACATGGAAGTCCCTGGCCCTTTGAGCTGCAGCTTGGTCTTCAGTTGAGTTGGTCAGAGGTTCATACCAATTGAAGTCCAGAACTATCCCAATTTTGCCTTTCTGATTTACCTAAATTTTAGAAAGAAAATAAATACATTAGTCTACTAGACCAAAATGCTTTCAGCAATTCCACTGTCATGCTGCACAAGGTAAACCAAAAGCATTTGAACTTGCAGGCAGGCATAAACTATCATTTTTTTCAGAAATAAAGCATATGTTAATGAGAAAAAAGCATACTTTACTCTAACCATTTGTCAGGGAGCCGCCCAGATCGTCCTCGAGTTGTTGGATGAACAGTTGCTCCCATCGGATTTTGGATCCTAGCAACCAATCACCGGAGGTGATCCTGATGCTAATACCCAAGCCCAATGGAGACAACCTTACGAACGTCCAAACGACTCGACAACAACCCCGGTATTCCCCCGGTATGCGACCCGAAACACGCCCAGGATCACCGCATACCGGAAAACAATACGATATCAATTCAATTTGCATAAAGGGGGCAACGAACCCGAAACTTTCGAACCAACACGCAAGCGGAACACAAACGGCATAAAGACAAACCCGACAACCACCAAACCAAGATCGAACAACCACGCCAAGACTCCAAACTAGGCAAAAACGGGAAAAAGACTAAGACTCCGAAAAACGGAAAATTTTGGCATGACCTTTCTAGATTCTACGGACATCCACTCAGCAGACAAGAAAACACAGTTGCAGTATATATATATATTCAAAAGTATAGCAACAACCACAACGACCATACAATCACACGCAGAGAGAATCCACGGGACAACGACATAGACTAAAACGACGACGCAGGCATAAAGTAGAAGGCTAACTATACAACAAAAGTGAATCAAATCGCAACACAAAGCAAAATAAGACTACTCGGAAGTGTCACGCCAGCGAACACTTAGAAGCGTGTGCGATATCGCGCTAAGCCTCTACTCGGTGCCCCTTTGTTCACCGAGGCGATATGGCGAGAACTCACACTCGCCATCCTCGATCCTCACTGAAAAACCACGAAGCGAAGCATGAGTACAAAAGGTACTGCAAGTCTTACCCGGTCCATATATGACCGACTCCAAAGGATTATGCATTTAGTTGTAGCGAGGAGAAAGCTTAAGGTAAAAGTGCGGAAAAGCATTAACATTTGTAGTATAAATGCGACAATCTAACCAATTACAAGTTTAAAGCGATTAAAGACCGCACTTACTTCTAGTGTGAGCGAAATTAACAACAATTAATGTAGAGCAATACATAACCATTTTAAAGCTCAAGCCCAACGGCGAACCACAAGTTTAAGTTGTTTACTACGTATTTGTGCGATGAAAGAGCTTGCTCATATCCGAGGCGCGGCAATTCGAATCGCTTAATTAACCTGCAGGAAGCATTGATCGCACGACACTTACCACAAGGGCCTAGTGTCAACCCCTCCCAATCATACCTAATCGCCGGCGTCCTCACGTGGCCGAAAACCTAGCACCCTCGAACTGGCCCCAAGCCGGCTTGGCGCTCGAGAGTCGGCCTAAGCCTCGCCCTCAACCACGTCCAACCACAGGAAGTTACGGTCCATCGATTCCGTATGAGAGAAAGAGTGGCTTACAGTACCATAATCGGGCATGCGACCAACCGGGTGTGCTCAATCAAAGGGCAACCATCGAATCGGTCCTTAATCGACTCAGACGGGGCTACACATTTGAGTCTCCATACCCAAATGAACCAACTCCCGCCTTGGTCCACAATTCATTTTCTTTTCAAAACCTTTCCCAATCCCAAGCCAACATAATGTAGCGTGTGTATAATAATAACAACCGCAAGTAGCGAACCCTCCGTCACTTGGCCCGAACCCCGACCTCTAAGCAAGACTAAGCGCCGACTCAGGTTATATTACCCGTGTTAGCTTCAAGGAAGTGATTAACAATTATCAATGGGTGTATGTGCAAAGAAATGGGATCTAGTCCTATCCCACAATTAACTCCTAATGCAAAGCGTAACTCACAATTTAGCAATTTATTCTCAAAAATAGAATCATATAAGGGTTCAAGATGCTTAGGTGCTTGCACGATGCTTACGCTGAGTCTCACTAGCCACTTGCTCACCGTGATCACCCTCGATCGCGGCCACTTCACCCACCGCGGGATCGTTCTCTACACGTTCACAAATGCATATGGAATGAGATGTATGCCGATGACATGCAATGATAATCGAGAAGTAACACGCACACATTCGACAACCAAAAGGAAAAACAAGGCGAAAGTCCACTAACAGGCAACAATAAATTCTTAAACGCCCATCTACCTTGAGATATCACCAGCTAACCATCGTTGCAATTTATGAGATCTCTTAGACAAGGGACTAGCATGTTGTGTAAAAGCACTACAATAATTCCCACAGGTACTAATACATTTACCATATCTCCAAGTACAAATGATACATATAGCTATCTTGATATGACACCCTGATTGAACTTATTGGCTTGAAATACAACAGCCAGACCCAACCATCGATCCAACACAGTTGACCCGCTCACGGTACGCACAACTCCTTGTATGGTTATCGACTCAATTCATTACCGAATAAACCAAACCATCCCTAAGTGAACATCAACCCAAGGATGAAAGCATCCCACACGTAGTGACTCGAACACCACCGATAACTAAACACCTCAATTTGGAGAATAATAGCTAACTCGCAACATCCAACCCCAACACAAGCTAGATGTGTCTTCCTCTTAGCCATTTCATCAAACACCTAATATGCATGAACATCCACCTCCTAACCATTACATCAAACACCTAGCCTTCATCCACCCCTAGCTCCCCAAACCCAAACCCTAGCCATGCCTAGGAGAGGGAGAGGGAGAGAGAGAGGGAGGGAGAGGGAGATGTCTTGTGGGTGTCGCCAGCGTGGGGAGGCGGTGGCCGGTAGTGGAGGCGGCACGGGCCCAGCAGGTCAGAAGCGGCCAGTGGAGGGCCTTGAGGGCAGCGGCTTAGCGCCAGTAGAAGAGGGGAGCCGAGCAGGCGTCAGCCGGGAGAGGGCGCCAGGGAGGGCGCCGCTGGGGAAGCGAGTGAGGAGGGGCGTCAGACAAAGGTGGGGGAGTCAGGCGCTCGGGTGGGAGGAGGGTGGGCTCGGGGAGGAAAGGAGGGAGAGAGAGATGAGTGGGAGGGAGAGAGGAAAAGAGTGGGGAAAAATTTTTGGGGAGGAATTTACTTAATTGCCCACCATGGCATTCACATGTAAAAATTAGGACCATGACAAATTCTCCCCCCTTAGGGGAATCTCGCCCCGAGATTCGAAATGAGCACATAGTTGGAAAGGAACTTACATAGACCAGGACTACAAGTAGACAGGTTGAAACACTTACATAGTTTGGAAGAATTCGGGATACTCATTTTCCAAATGGTCTTCCCGCTCCCAAGTTGCTTCATCCTCAGTGTGATTGCTCCACTGAACCTTATAGAACTTGAGAGTTTTCCTTCGGGTCTTGCGCTCCGATTCTTCCAGAACCCGGATAGGACGCTCCGCGTAAGACAGATCCGGCCAGCGCGACTCAGGGTCTTCTACCTCGAGAGACTCGAGCGAATCTGGAGACACTTCTTCGGTGGGAGGCGTGAAACACGTCGTGGACCATTCCGAGCGAAGGAGGAAGCTCTAGGCGATATGCTACTGGCCGCTTTCAAGGATCTTGAGCGGCCCTACGTAGCGAGGTGCCGCTTTCCTTTAACTCCGAATCGGCGGGTGCCACGGAGAGGAGATACCTTCAAATAGGCGAAGTCGCGATGTCGAAGGAGAGGGTCTCCTCACGGCGATCGGCGTAACTCTTACATCGCGGCCGCGCTATCCTCGAATTTTCTGGATAGTCTGACCTTTTCTTCCGCCTCCATAACCAACTCAGGCCCAATCAAGGAGCCGTTCTCCACTTTCGACCCGATTCGGCGGCGCTCGACAAGCTGCGACCATAGAGTGCCTCGAGCGGGGACATCCGATATCTTGGTTTGGTAGCCGTTGTTATACGCAAAACTCGGCGTCACGGAAGACACTCCTCCCACTTTTTCCCGTAGGACAAGATACAAGCCCTCAACATGTCTTCGAGGATCCGATTGACCTCTCGGTCGGCCAGTCCCGAGGGTGGTATCTTTGAACTGTGGAGCAATTTCGTGCCCAAGGCTTCATGTAGGCTTCTCGAGGTGAGAAGTGGCGAGAGCCCTATGCGAAACTATCCGCTTGGGCACTCCATGCGGACTTACGATCAGGGAGATGTACAAGTCCGCATACTTCTTGACGCGATACTTGGTGCAAGCGGCCAAGAAGTGCGCAGACCGTCGATCGATCGACGATTACCCAAATCGAGTCATGGCACGAGGAAGTGGTCGGCGGTCGTGAACGGTCCATGGTGACATCCTCCCACTTCCAAAGCTGGAATAGGAAGAGGTTGAAGGGTACCGGCCCGGCTTGAGGTGTTCGGCCTTCACTCTCCTGCAGACGTCGCACTCGACACATAGCGAGCGACTTCAAGGCGCTTCATGCGAGACCACCAAAGCTGCCGCCAGTCTGATACATCTTGTTCTTTGCCGGGTGAATGGTAAGCAAAGAGTTATGCGCCTCATCGAGAATCCTTCGCTTCAACTCCTGGTCATCGAGGACAACTATGCGATCAGCCGAACCACACGGTTCCTCGATCATCTAAGCGAAACTTCAGCCTTGCCCCAAATTCAACTTATCCGGATTTGAGCAACTTCTTCATCCTTTGTCTGTGCCTCTCGAATCTGATCGAGCAATGTAGATCTCAACTCGAGATTAGCTATGAACCCCTGCCGCCCATCTCCAAGCCGAGTCTCCGAATTCGGCGCAGAGGAGACACTCGGGATCGGAGAGTAAAGCGATTGCATTGGGCCTTACGACTCAATGCGTCGGCTACCACATTCGCCTTCCCGGGTGGTAATGCACCTCAATCGTAATCTTTGATCAACTCAAGCCATCTCCATTGCCTCATGTTCAGATCTGCTTGGGTGAAGATGTACTTGAGACTTTTATGATCAGTATAAATATTGCACTTGTTCCCCAGGAGATAGTGGCGCCAGATCTTCAAGGCATGCACCACTGCTGCAAGCTCCAAATCGTGGGTGGGGTAGTGCTCCTCGTGATGCTTCAACTGCCGAGATGCGTAGGCAACGACTCGGCCTTCTTGCATGAGCACACAGCCGAGCCCGATGCCCGACGCATCGCAATACACCTCAAAAGGACTGTGGATGTCCGGCTGAGTGAGGACAGGAGCCGTAGTCGACGCGTTGCTTCAGTCGAAAAGCGCTCTCACGATCCGTGACCATCCGAATTCAACTCCTTCTTGAGCGGCTACCATCATCGGCCGCAATCTTTGAAAAGTCTTGGATGAAGCGGCGATAATACCCAAACGATCCAAGAAAGCTGCGGATGTCCGTGATGTGATCTTGGTGCTCCCATTTGAGTACATCCTGCACCTTGCTCGGAGTCAGCGCCACGCCTCGCTCAGAAAGGACGTGTCCTAAGAATGACACTTCCCTCAGCCAGAACTCACATTTGCTGAACTTCGCATACAGGCGATGCTCCCTGAGTCGCCCGAGAACAATGCGAAGGTGTCTGGCGTGCTCTTCTTCACTGGCTGAATATATCAAAATGTCGTCAATGAAGATGACGACAAACGAATCCAGCTCTTCCATGAATATGGAGTTCATCAGATACATAAAGTACGCCAAGGCGTTCGTGAGGCCGAACGACATCACGGTATACTCGTAGAGCCCAGTATCCGGTGGAGAAAGCGATCTTCGGAATGTCCTCGGCCGGATCTTAATCGATGGTAGCCGAGCCTCAGATCAATCTTGGAAAATACTTGTGCACCGATCGGTGATCAAACAGGAGGTCGATCCGGCAATGGGTACTTGTTCTTGAATGATGGGTGATTGCATTCGGGGGGCGGTAATCAACGCAGAGGCGCAGAGAACCATCCTTCTTGGTCACAAGCAGAGCCGAGCAACCCCAAGGTGAGGAGCTCGGACGAATGAACCCTTTGTCCATCGGCCCCTTCAATCGAGTCTTCACTCGGCTAGCTCATTGGGTGGCATTGGTATGGCCGCTTGGAAACCGGAGCGGTCCTGGTTGGCTTCGACGACAAACTTCGATATCCGTCGGTGGCATCCGGTGAGTTCCGCTGGGAACACATCGAAACTCAGACACCACGGGAATCGAGTCCGGCTCTTCAACTTCGTCCCATTGAGTGAACACAATGTGGCCTTGTTCTCATTAAGAAGCGAGTGAGTCGGTAGCCCTTCGGATTTCGGAGTGACAGTGCGACTACAAGAATCCAAAGCGACTGTTTGTCGTGTCACCAACTCATCCTCAGGATGACATCTATCCCCCAAAGGTCTAGAAGCAACAAGTCGACCGTGAATGGAATCCCCGAATCCAACTATCGCTTATACGAACCATCGCCAACTTAGTGATCTTCGACCCGGTGCCTCAATCACAAAAGAGGTGACACCGCTCATCGACCCTCATCCGATGTCGCTCTGCAAACCCCGTGCGAATAAAGGAATGGGAGGCCCTGAATCAAACAACACTCTAGCCTCATGCCCTCAACAAGAAGCGTACCCGGCTAGCACGGCGGAGCCCTAGGACCGCCTCGGCGTCGACGAAGGTGACGCCGCCTTCGGGCCGACGTAGGTAGTGGCGATGGTCTTGTCGCGCCCGAAGGTCGTGGAGCGCCCGATCTTGCCGCGACGCGAGAAGAAGCGATCCGGATGAAGTGGCGGGCCCGCAATTGTAGCACTGACCGACCGGACTCGCCGCTGCCGCGGTAAGCGGTAGTGGTAAATGGCCGGAGCGCAGCAATCGACGGCTGGCCGACGCGAGCGATCGAGGTGGCTGGAAGCAGACGGCCTCGGCGGCCGAATCTGAGACCGCCGAGCTTCACGCGAGCCGCCCGGCCACGAGTACTGGTGTCGCCGCTTCCTCTTCTTCTCCTCTGATGAGCCCGCATCTTGAGCTCAACGATGATCGCAGCTCACCAGGTCATTATGTCCGAAGTCGCCAGACGGACACTATCTGCATCTTGATCTTCGGCCACCCACTCACAAACCGACCTTGCTTCTTCCGGTCGGTGTCAACCTCCTCTGGGCGTGCTGCGAGGTAGTTGAACTCTTGCGAGTAGTCAACCACCGACTTGCCGAGTGCCGGAGGGTGAGAAATCGCCGCTTCTTCATGTCCATGAGGCCCTTCGGGATGTGGTACGCCAAACGCCTCACGGAACTCACCAAGTAAATCGGTGCGGCAGTCGCATCACCCGCAAATTGGCCCACCATGCACCAAAGAGGCCTCGTAGCCGCCGCGCCGCTGGCGAGCCTTCCGAGCTCCCACGATCGATAAGAGCAAATTTACGCTCTATCGTGGCGCTGACCGATCATCGGCCTCCAACGGATCGGTGGCCCGTGAGAAGACCAGGTGGCTGCGTGTGCGAGGAAGTCGAGATAGGTGGGCCGACCTCGCCCATCACCGCGGCCACCGTCTTTGGACCCGATCTGGACTAGCATCTCCAGGATCCGGTTGGTCGCCTCTCTGGTCTTTGCTCGGTCATTGCGAGAATGTCCAACACATTGGGAGGAGGCGGTGGAACAAAGACACCTCTGCTGGCTGCCGCCAAAGACCACCCTCGCCCCAGAGGTGGAAGCCCCACGGTCCTCATTCTCACACCAACGAGACAGACGACACAAAGTTAGACTCCACAAGAGAAAGTAGTCTTCAAGATTTTCAAAAACCCTAACTTGACCTAGTCAGATCAAAGATCATCCGCTACCGGAGCCCTACAAGCCCATCTTACACAAAAGCACAAAATAAGATGCAAAATGACCTGGTAAACATATGCATGCATGACATGACATGAACCTCATATGCATAATATGGATGCACGATTCCAACGTAATCGTTTCTCCCACGCTCACCATTTTACGTAACTCTCCTAAATATATACCTAGGGCGGGTAATCAGTACTAAGCTCTACCTAATGCATCATGCAAGTCCTAATCAATCACCTAAGTGGTCGTCAAGTTTAAGTTCGTCTTTATGCACCTTGCTCTGATACCAACTTGTCAGGGAGCCGCCCAGATCGTCCTCGAGTTGTTGGATGAACAGTTGCTCCCATCGGATTTTGGATCCTAGCAACCAATCACCGGAGGTGATCCTGATGCTAATACCCAAGCCCAATGGAGACAACCTTACGAACGTCCAAACGACTCGACAACAACCCCGGTATTCCCAGATGCGACCAAACACGCCAGGATCACCGCACCTGGAAAACAATACGATATCAATTCAATTTGCATAAAGGGCAACGAACCGAAACTTTCGAACCAACACGCAAGCGGAACACAAGCGGCATAAAGACAAACCCGACAACCACCAAACCAAGATCGAACAACCACGCCAAGACTCCAAACTAGGCAAAAACGGGAAAAAGACTAAGACTCCGAAAAACGGAAAATTTTGGCATGACCTTTCTAGATTCTACGGACATCCACTCAGCAGACAAGAAAACACAGTTGCAGATATATATATATTCAAAAGTAAAGCAACAACCACATGACCATACAATCACACGCAGAGAATCCGGGACAACGACATAGACTAAAACGACGACGAGGCATAAAGTAGAAGGCTAACTATACAACAAAAGTGAATCAAATCGCAACACAAAGCAAAATAAGACTACTCAGGAAGTGTCACCTTGCTGAACACTTCCGGGGCGTGTGCGATATCGCGCTAAGCCTCTACTCGGTGCCCACTTTGTTCACCGAGAGGCAGATGGGCGTAACTCACACCCGCCATCCTGATCCTCACCTGAAAAACCACGAAGCAGAAGCATGAGTACAAAAGGTACTCGCAAGTCTTACCCGGGGTCCATATATGACCGACTCCAAAGGATTATGCATTTAGTTGTAGCGAGGAGAAAGCTTAAGGTAAAAGTGCGGAAAAGCATTAACATTTGTAGTATAAATGCGACAATCTAACCAATTACAAGTTTAAAGCAGTTAAAGACCGCACTTACTTCTAGTGTGAGACTCGAAATTAACAACAATTAATGTAGAGCAATACATAACCATTTTAAAGCTCAAGCCCAATGGCGAACCACAAGTTTAAGTTGTTTACTACGTGATCGTATGCGATGAAAGAGCTTGCTCATATCCGAGAGCGGCAATTGAATCGCTTAATTAACCTGCAGGGAAGCATTGATCGCACGACACTTACCACAAGGGCCTAGTGTCAACCCCTCCCAATCATACCCAATCATTTGGCGTCCTCACGTGGCCGAAAACCTAGCACCCTCGAGCGGCCCCAAGCCCGGCTTGGCGCTCGAGAGTCGACCTAAGCCTCGCCTCAACCACGTCCAACCACAGGAAGTTACGGTCCATCGATTCCGTATGAGAGAAAGAGTGGCTTACCGTACCATAATCGGGCATGCGACCAACCTGGTGTGCTCAATCAAAGGGCAACCATCGAATCGGTCCTTAATCGACTCAGACGGGGCTACACATTTGAGTCTCCATACCCAAATGAACCAACTCCCGCCTTGGTCCACAATTCATTTTCTTTTCAAAACCTTTCCCAATCCCAAGCCAACATAATGTAGCGTGTGTATAATAATAACAACCGCAAGTGACAGAACCCTCCGTCACTTGGCAGAACCAAACCTCTAAGCAAGACTAAGCGCCGACTCGGTTATATTACCCGTGTTAGCTTCAAGGAAGTGATTAACAATTATCAATGGGTGTATGTGCAGCAAATGGGATCTAGTCCTATCCCACAATTAACTCCTAATGCAAAGCGTAACTCACAATTTAGCAATTTATTCTCAAAAATAGAATCATATAAGGGTTCAAGATGCTTAGGTGCTTGCACGATGCTTCGTTTGAGTCTCACTAGCCACTTGCTCACCGTGATCACCCTCGATCGCGGCCACTTCACCCACCGCGGGATCGTTCTCTACACGTTCACAAATGCATATGGAATGAGATGTATGCCGATGACATGCAATGATAATCGAGAAGTAACACGCACACATTCGACAACCAAAAGGAAAAACAAGGCGAAAGTCCACTAACAGGCAACAATAAATTCTTAAACGCCCATCTACCTTGAGATATCACCAGCTAACCATCGTTGCAATTTATGAGATCTCTTAGACAAGGGACTAGCACGTTGTGTAAAAGCACTACAATAATTCCCACAGGTACTAATACATTTACCATATCTCCAAGTACAAATGATACATATAGCTATCTTGATATGACACACTGATTGAACTTATTGGCTTGAAATACAACGACGAACCCAACCATCAGTCAACACAGTTGACTCCGCCACTGACGCACAACTCCTTGTATGGTTATCGACTCAATTCATTACCGAATAAACCAAACCATCCCTAAGTGAACATCAACCCAAGGATGAAAGCATCCCACACGTAGTGACTCGAACACCACCGATAACTAAACACCTCAATTTGGAGAATAATAGCTAACTCGCAACATCCAACCCCAACACAAGCTAGATGTGTCTTCCTCTTAGCCATTTCATCAAACACCTAATATGCATGAACATCCACCTCCTAACCATTACATCAAACACCTAGCCTTCATCCACTCCCTAGCTCCCCAAACCCAAACCCTAGCCATGCCTAGGAGAGGAGAGGAGAGAGAGAGGAGGAGAGGAGATGTACTGGGGGGTGTCGCCGGCGTGGGGGAGGCGGTGGCCGGCGGTGAGTGGAGGCGGCGCCGAGGCCGAGTAGGGGCGGCCAGGTGGAGGCGCAGGGAATGACTTGGCGCCACCGGAAGAGGAGGCGAGGTAGCAGCGTCAGCCGGGAGAGGGCGCCAGTGTGAGGCGCCGCTGGGGAAGTGAGGAGGGGCGTCGGGCACGCAGTGGGGAGCTGGGCGCTCGGGTGGGAGGAGGGGTGGGCTCGGAAATTTGGGGAAAGGAGGGAGAGAGAGATGAGTGGGAGGGAGAGAGGAAAAAGAGTGGGGAAAAATTTTTGGGGAGGGAATTTACTTAATTGCCCACCATGGCATTCACATGTAAAAATTAGGACCATGACACCATTATAGTTAGATCACTTGGTAGTCAGCACAGCATGAAAAAAAAATAGTGTTTTTGCAAGATAGACTGCGGTACAGGATATAAATAGTTTAGTCAATTCCATTAAAAAAAGCTAATTCAAGACACTGCCAAAGCGTATAAGGATGCACTCATCTGCAGAACAAAAGGGAAGAAACGGCAGAGTGATAAATTTTGACCAAATTTAATGCTCTTTTGCTGATAGTAGACTTTAGGATCAATAGTTGATTATAGCCGTTGTCCATCAGATGGTAAAGGTGGAAAAATACAAACTATCGGTTTACGGATGTAAGCATTAAAAACCACCAAAAAATAACAAGGAAACTAATTATTCTAATCCTAATCGGCGATATGCTGCCACCCTAGGTCCTAGCTATGGCTTGTCATGCCATAAGATGCTGACAGGTGGGTTAGTTGTTGCAAACATATACATTATCATGTTACTAGCACTGGAATATGTTGTTAGCGCAACTTTTTCTATTTTTCCTTCTTCAATAGACAATACCTGGTACTTATTGCGATATCTCGCAACTGCATTGGCATGAGATAAGAGAATGTTATGAGCAACGGTGTAAGGCTCTGTTGCTGAGTTCCCACCAGCAGCACATTTGGTGCATCGGTTAGGGGGGTTCGTCCCTGTATCATAACCAAGTGCAGCTACTATCCTTGGCTCATTGAACGTGAACCAGTTCCTGACTCGATCACCATAAGTCTTGAAGCAAAATTCAGCATAGTCTACAAATTTGTCACTACAAAAAAAAACACATCATGAAGATAATTTGCCATGTTCCTTGAACAAACTGTTATAAGCATTTATGTACCTACATAGAATATGCATCATAGTTACTAAAAACGAGATTCGTCCGAGTCATGGTACAGGATTCGGATTCACGGTTCGCCACCTTTTCTTCTAGTTTACACTACGAGCACGAACCTCATATCCTAAACCGGTTCGGGTTCGACAAATCCAGTTCACGATTCGAAGAGGTTTACAACGAATCCGGTAACTATGATATGCACCATTTTGTGTTGTGATTTTTTTTAAAAAAAATATATATTTCTTTCACAACGGAAATTGGAAAGTTGGTCATAGTCAAGAATTTTGATTGTTAGGCTGTTTTTGCTTTGTAAAGAATATTGTTCTTCCTCTTAATACAAGGATACACAGCTCTGCTGCATATTCTTGAATTAAAAAAGAATAATTTGTGCATGGAATACGTGGCAATTTTTCCTGTACAAGGACCTGCATTTATCAACTATTAAGTCTCGACTATATGTATTTAGATTGTAGGTACGGTCCTATATATATTTATGAAAATGTGGTTACTCCAAAACGGCAAGGCAATACCAATATATGAGTGGGCAAGTAGATAAAGTAATTTAGTGACTTACACAATCTTTGGGCTTAACCAGCCTTCATACTTTTTCTGAAGAGCAAGCGGGAGATCATAGTGGTTAAGATTGACGTAAGGAGTAAGCCCTGCTCGGTTTTGCAGTAAACATCCACTCATTCAGACAGCAAATATGATTATGTTTCCGTAACAGCTTCAAAGGTCGAATTATTCTGTTTGAAGTCATACCTTGCTTAAGGACGTAGTCTATCAGATTGTTGTAATACGCTACACCTTCTGTGTTAACTCTTCCCTCCCCATCTACATCAACAAAAATGCATCAGCGGAACTAACAAGCAACTTGTGACTCATCCATCTAACCAGTTCAAGTAGATGCTACAGATAGAGTCAGATTTTATGTACCTGGGAAGATCCTGGACCATGAGATTGAAAACCGATATGCATCAAAATTCAGGCTTTTCATGAGATCAACATCCTCCTGTACTAGCATAAGGGCAACAAGTATCAGGCTGGTAAGATTAATTTTTGGATCAAGAAATTCTTTACAGGAAGTCTTTTCTGATTTTTCCAAAAGCATAGATGCTAAAGCAGTTTAGTGCAGAAAGCTTAGCTACATCAAATTAAGGGCAAACTTGAGCTTTGCTCAAAGCCGAACACAGGTAAACACAAGCAACTGTTAAGATAGCTTGTTTACAGATTTGAGTTCACTTGTAATCATTCCAATTATTTATGTTCAAAAAGAATAGGGATAGCAACTACACGAATGACAGCATCCTCGTGACCATGAAAATAAGTATTCTGATCCATCAATTAACTGAAAGAGTAAACACTAAGTTTTATCTACATATATACCTAAAAGGAATTTGTAGGAAACAGGGGTTGATCTCATTTGATTCTCATGTACCTTGTAGCGATGATATTCATCTGTTGAAACATCAGCATTCGTATTTCCTGCAATATTCCCTGTTCATAGCAACACAAAATAAGACAATGTTAGCATCCACGTATTTCATAACTTCGAGCCCGCAGAGTGTAGAATTCATCACTCAGCTTGAGACACAGTTTTCAGTGGTCCTATCCCCAACAGTTTTGAGTCAATTGGTAACGCCCTTCCTATAGATGCTAGACATTCCTATACTATATCTTGAAAATATGAAGTTTCTTCACACTACTGCTGACCAACGGACAGCTAGATTGCCCAACATTATGCTTTGTTGCAAGATCCATCTACCACAAAATCCTCACTAGTAAAAATTAAGAACTGGAGTGTAAAAAATAACCAAGAGTCCATTATGCTTTGCTTCAGCCCTGATTGCCTAGGAGCAGTAACGAGCTAACGACCACGAGTCCATTATGTAGCAACAGAGCTAGTAATCGAGTCATTGATTTGGAGTTAACGCGGGATAGAGATTCGAATAGTTAAGCAGATGCTCGCTCGTAATAAATCGTACCTGGGGTGTGGACGAAGGGGTCCCAGATGCAGGGCCCGCGGCCGCCGGACGCCGCCATGCCCTCGACCTGGTACGCCGACGCCGCCGTTCCGAACACGAACCCCTTGGGGAACGCGGCCCGGCTCAGCCCGCCCGTGTCGACCGCGGCACGGACGCAAGGACAACCATCGCCAAGCAGCAGGAGGGCCACCAGCAGCAGCAGCAGCACCGACGCCGGGACGCAACAGGCCGACGGAGCAGCCGCGGCTCCAGCACCCATCCGAGCGAACGCTAGCGTAGCGGCGCAGCAGCAGCTGCTCAGTCTCTCACTTCAGTCAGTCACACACTCACACAGTCACACTTCCTCAGTCGAAGCGAGCGGCTTTCGTCAGGTTGCGACTTTTATACTACTTCCGGTGTTTTTTTTTTTTTAGAAACTAGCAGCCGATGTCTGATTTTTGTTTTTTTTTCGGACGTCGCATAATATTTTTTGAATATATGAATTTTTTTTTTAACATATGAAATATTTTTTACTGTTTATCGAAGAAAAATGATTTACTACGTAGAAAAAAATATTTCGCGCGTAGAAAAAAATATTGCAAAAAAATTAGACGTCTGATCCCTAGCAATTCTGTTTTTTTTTTACCTGACGACTTTTTAGATTACTTCCGGTGTTTTTCTTACTCTTTGTGCTGACTAGCTTTTAGTGTGACGCGATCCTTATTATTGCCGCTTGTCGGTTGGTCCAGGCTGGGTTGGTGAGCTGATCTGATTGGCCGAGGCTGTCCTCGCGGTGCGCTGATTGAGTTGGGTTGGAGCGGATAGCGTGCGTCGCGGACGTTATAATGCTGTCGGTGTGCGGCCGTGGGTGCGATCTGCCCAGGAAGGTTTACCTTTTTTTTTTTTAATTCCGTTGGTCCAATTTTTGTTTGCGTTGGTTCAATTTTTCTTCAAGTTGGTTTCTATCTAACAAATCGTAAATCTGATCCTTTCTTAATTAGCAGGTTTACTTATCATGCTATCATATCGTGTGAGGTGGATCTACCGTTGTCTACTTATTTTATAGCACAACATATGATACATGTCGTCTTCCATCGTTATGCAGTCAAAAAAAATAACTAAATTTACAATTACGTTTGAACGAAGATCAAACCTGCGAGAAGAAAAAAAAAAGCCCAAAAACTCTCTGCCGAGCGATCTGGCTGCTCGTTGGCGGATCCGGCCGCCAGCTTGGCCGCGGCAGAATTCGCGGGTCCGTGCCTCGCGACTCGAGGGGGGCTCGTGTGTCCTTGGTCGCGCGTGAGCTGTGATGGTTATAATGCACGCACGGTAATGTCGTACCGTACCAAGTTCGGCGATGAGGGTTAATAGTTAGTGCCGCCGTGCAAGGAGCAAAGCAAGGTGGAGAGCTGGACATCAGACCAGCAGCTTTACTTCTCCGATGATTGGAGGAGCTAGCGAGGAGTAGCAAGTCCGTATACAGCTAGATCAAGAAGAGTTGCCATGAGACTAACAGAATAAGCATGCCCAATGGTTTCACCAGACCACGTGATACGGGGTTTACCTGATCTTCACGTCGTAGGATTTAGATACTCATATACACTCTTGATGAACACTAATTGATCCCTCGGCCCTCGCTACCAGATATAATGGTTTTGCAACCATTCGATTCGCCAAGATCACACGCGTTGAACTTCATAGACTCCGAGTGAAGTATATCGATCTCTCAATTCTCAATGGAAAGGCAGAACGATCTTTGGTAGAAGTCGTCCAATCCCCCCTCTCTATGCGTATGCAATGAGGAAGAATAAGCGAATAACGCTTAATAGATGCAGTTAGATATCTTATTAATCTAGAGTCTGAAATCTCGATACAACAGATGTGAATATATAAAAGGGAAAAAGATAGAATGTGCAACTGTTTATGCACGCAAATGGTTGCAACAGAATTAGCAACCGAAATTCAATATATGTACGGCCGTGTACTGTTTTTATGCTGCATGTGATTACTGTAGCAATAAGGAAACACTATTTTGTGTGGTCCTGTAGCACCGAGCGTATTGTAGCGTGTGGCTCTGTAGCACACGTCTCCTGTAGCAATATAACTGTGTGTACTGTTCACACTGCACGGCTACATCTTCGGTCATTTGTATCTTTCTAATCCGAGCTCGAAATACAACAAATAATATATCCGTTTTGACCGGCTCAATAAGATCTTCGTAATGATGCTGTTTGTTTTTGCATGCAACATTTCTTTCTTTGAAGCATCGCATCTTTACTTTAGGTTTGTATAGATCAAAAGTTCATTTAGTTAAATAAAATAGTAGTTTTGCATGTCCAAATATAAGAAATAAAGATCCTATTAAATTAAAATTCACCTGGCAAAAGTTAACATGATTCAATCATTCTTTCCAATCAAATAGTAAATTTAACTGAAAAATGCTATGCATGATTCTATCCGCGTCACCATGACAAGATCCCCGAGGCACATGGTGAACAAGCTTTGATAGATGTGACACGCACTCACGCACATGGTCGCAGATGTGTATAAAGTTTTAGCTGGGACAGATTATGACTTTATGAGAGCATATTATGAATTCTTCAAGAATCAAATAGGTGGTTGCTTCTAAAATTTGTACACAAAATTAGAGCATTATGAAACCACCTGATGGATTCTCGAAGAATCCAGATTCTGCTCTTCCATAATCTGTCACAAAGGAGCTTCAAACCAAGAAGCACATGCATCTCTAGTTTTTCCCTCTACAGGATGGAGGCTGGCTGGCTCACGTCCGGTCGGCCCCGGCAATACAAACATGGGTTCTTTTTCTTAGTCATCGTTGTCGACAGTATAAATATACAGGTATATCTATCAACACCAAGGACTTGGGACTCGATCTCGAAGTAGTTTTACTACGAAGAATGGCATTATTGCCGTACGTGCTGCGCTGCGATGGCAACCTGCTACTGATGTTGTTATCTGCCCGCGGACAGTTCGATTGCTTCCTGGTTGTAAATGGAATCCTCTCCCCAGTCAAACCGCTGCTGCATCCGCTCGTAGGCTTGCCTCCTCGTCACCTCGACCTGCTGCCATTCCTCCCATCGCTCGGCCAGGCCCTCCCCTTCGAGCATCCGGACAACTTCGGACATGGAGGGGCGGTCCTCGGGTGACGCCTGGGTGCAGAGCAACGCGACCTGTATCATCATCTCGACTTCCTGCCCGTCGTAGTTGTTGTTCAAGTTGCGATCAACGATGGCGGCTAGATTCCTTTCTCTTTGTAGCTTCTTGACCTGTACATTTGTAGCAGTCATAATACTTTAATCATATACCGCATCATCACGGAAAAGTTTTTCAACATGTAGTGCTACTCTGCCAGGAAAGATTATTAGTGTGCCTTTTCATTCAAGCAGTGCAAGAGAGTATAAAGTTGGCCAAAAAGCTCTTAATGCACAAAGTAACTTCCCTAGCAGCTTAGATTAATCAGTTTTAAAGGATTCGAGTAGGCTTACATGATCAAGTAATAACACGTCGTCTTCTTCCTCCAAGCGCGAAAAGTCTATGGCGCGCTGTCCCGTGACCAGTTCAAGAAGCATTATACCATAACCAAAAACATCAGTTCTCTCAGATGACTTCCCTGTGGACAGATATTCAGGTGCAATGTGACCCATAGTTCCACGGACTTGAGTAGTCACAGATGTCTTCTGTACATCAACCAACTTTGCCAAGCCAAAGTCACCAACAACTGGTTCAAAATCTTCATCAAGCAAGACATTGGCAGCCTTGACATCACGATGGATAATCTTGGGATTGCAGTGCTCGTGCAGGTACTCCAGTCCGCGTGCTGTACCTATAGCCACTCGTTTCCTTGCAGTCCAATCTAATATTGGTTCCCCAGGTTTAAATTCTGCATCATTCAACACAATGAGCACATATGAGACAAGAACATAGGTTACTGCCAAAAAACTGAGAATGGAAGGAAAATAGCAAAACTAACAAATGTTTCCACTCATTAGACACTCCATGAATCAATAGAGTACAATCTGCATTAATGCAACTAGTAGTCTATACATAACAAGATATAGCATATAAGAAAAGGTAAATTGACCATGACTGGTCCACAGCAGAAACGGAACAGTTCTCATACTGAAAAGCAATTAACAAGAACATATTCTGAATAAACAAAGCAAATCGCTGCATTTCATAGATTCTATAATCATTTAATGAACATTGGATGTTGGATTTTACTGATCTGCTCATTAAGGCCTTTTTTTCCTTTCACCACTTACCTAGATGATATATCTCGAAAGATTATTTGACATAACAGATTGGTCTATCTATTATGTACTGAAGATTTATATGCCGCCTACCTAGTAATTTTTAGACCATTGTAGCACTTAATTACAAACAATTCTTGCACTATCGCATTTGCATCTTACATTGGTCATGGAAACTGAGCATATGAAATATAAATTTCAATAGGGAAGCACAATAGAAGCTACCAAGCCTAGAATGAAGGTCTAAATGCATCAGTTGCAACTCCATAATCTATAAGCACATTCATAATGTGTAAGTATCTGAGAAACTTCATAGTGTAGAAGTCTAGGATTGCAGAAGATGGATCAAGTTAATGATTGGGTTAGAAAGCAAGTACCTCGTAAACGGTAAGCCACACTAAGATTCTGCATGAAAGGATAAACAAGTAGACGTTCTGTTTGTGTTGTACAGAAGCCAATCAATCTTAAAAGATTCCGGTGAACTGCAACACTAATCAGCTCAACTTCCCGCAAGAAGGCAGCCTCCCCACCAGGACTTTCATAATCAGTTAACCGTTTTACAGCAATCTTAGTGCCATCTGGGAGTGCTCCTTTATATACTTTCCCAAACCCCCCCTGACCAAGAACATTTTTCTCACTGAAATTATCAGTTGCAAGTTGCAGTTCTCGCCACGCAAATCTTTTCAACTGGCCAAATGCAATTCTTCGATCGTCCTCACCTGGGGACCATAACTTATCAGATTGGTCTGTTAAATGCAAATGCTGTTGTTACAAAACACTAAACCATTCACATATGTTGCATGCTAGTTTTTTTTACTGCACCAGCATCAGTATTAAATGTGGTGCAGTACGCAGAATATGCCAGTCAAAATAGGTGTAGGCATACATAAACTAGTACTAGGAACCATAGTTTACAATGAACCAACCTGAGTTTAGGAACCGAAGTCTGCTTGAACTGATTGGTTTTTGGTTTAATACAAGATAAAATTATGATGTGTGAATCACATCTTTGTTTTTAATAAGCTAATGAACAAGACTACCGAACTAAAAAAAAACTGCAACAAAGTGATGGGTTAAAAACTATGCAGAAAACAAATACACTACCTGGTACATCCACAAAAACATCACGTAGATGGTTTTTGCTCCTTCCATTACAGATAATAAATAGAGCCCCTATGATGAGTAGCCCTATCACCCCTCCAACTGTTCCAAGCACAATGCCTATTTTTGAACCACGGGATGCACCTATTAAAGAGTGACAAAATTAGCATATGTCCCAAAATTATTTGACAGATA
Source organism: Rhipidocladum racemiflorum (assembly GCA_036346355.1). Classification (NCBI taxonomy): domain Eukaryota; kingdom Viridiplantae; phylum Streptophyta; class Magnoliopsida; order Poales; family Poaceae; genus Rhipidocladum; species Rhipidocladum racemiflorum. The sequence goes on along the minus strand of CM070573.1, from coordinate 14,491,633 downwards.
TCCAATTAAGAGCCTGTATTCTATGCTATTTGACAAATGTACAGTGTAGAACAGAAAAATATGGCTTGTTACCTTGGTAAGACACATTTGATGCACAAGGATGGAGGAAGTTTGCTCCACAAGTCAAGTTATTACCAGAAAAGCTGTGAAGGAAATGAACCTTTGTTAGAATTAACAGACATCGACCTGAATGTTACAATGATCAGTTGATCACACAGTACTTGTAACGTGCAACTTGAAATAGTGGACCGGGTATTGGACCGGAGAGCTTATTGTAGGCTAGCCGACTGCCATCATAACAAAAAAGTTGTTAATTGTATGATAAGAATACATACATATGAACTCCTGTAAACATAAATCACTAATATAGTAATATTAGTATTAGTCCTTACATGTCTGTCAAGCTTGAGATGCTTGCTAGGGTATTGGGAATAGATCCATTGAGACTGTTTTGACTCAGTATCCTGGTTAAGAAACAGCACAACGAAATGAGGTCAAATTGTTGTCTATTCATAAAATGAAGGAATAAGGATTCCAATACATACAGAAGTTGGAGCTTTGAAAGACGACCAAGAGAAGCTGGTATTTCTCCAACCAGCAGGTTGTCTTCCAAATCTAAGCTTGTCAAACTAGATAGGTTGCCAAACTGCTCGGGTATGCCACCGGTAATATTGTTACCTGGCAAGGACCTGCAATATGATATTATGATACACTACAGCAGTTAAGAAAAGCTGGATAGTACATCTAGCAAGCATAGAAATAGCTAATAGTCAGCATTTCACACATTCTAGCAAGCATAGAAACAGTTAATAGTCAGCATTTCTCACAAACTTATCAGTTCCTATTGAATTATAAGATAAAGTAGCTATTCCATCACAACAAGCACCTAACACTTGAAAGAAATTTCATTGATCTAGATGAGTACACTTACAAAACATTCAAATACTCTAGTTCTCCAATTCTTGGTGACAGAACTCCAGTGAATCCCATAGAAGCCAATGTTCTGCAGGAGGGCATCAGGTAAGACCAACTAAAGACAGATTGGATATGTTATTAAGAAATGTGCATAACATGGTCAAGAGAACCATATGGTGGCTTACCAATTATTACAGATGCAAAAGATAAAAACCAGATGTATATATGCTTTTGTTGTTATCATATAGTTCAATAATGAGTTGTGCACATCAACACAGTGCAGACAGGATGTGCAAGCACATCAAAGTTGATAATTATGTGATCAAACAAATGCCTCTCAAATGATACTTGGCGTTGTGTTGTCAAAAACCTTTAGAGCTCATTAAGTAATGAATGCGGAATGGTAATAGAGATCAATCCCAGCTCCTAGCTATGTGATATATGGGTAAATAACAGTAGCAAATGAAAAAAAAAACAAAGACAAGAGAAATAGCAACTTACACTTGCACAACATTGTTGTTACTGTCACAAATAACAGAATTCCACGTGCAGGGGTTAACTTGGTTTTGGTTCCAATCAGAAAGCTGGTTGCCAGTAGCATTCAGTTTGACCTTCATATCGTATAATGCATCGCCTAGGGGAATAAAAGATAACTTTTTGTTACTCATCAATAGTGTTCGTGAATTAAGGCATGATTGTGAATGTGCACAAAAAGGGTGGGAACAACTGTACAAATGATAGGCATGTAAATGACCTTGACGATCAGATGCTGAAAATGGGAGTAGACATGCTATAATTAGGATTATGCTGAGCAGCTCCATCTTTCCTCTACTATTACTGTGGCATCAAAGGAGTTCCTTGGGCAAACTTGCTCGACGAGACAACATACACAAACTGATCATAGTAGTAGCAATCCCAGTGTTCCCTGGATGACCCAGTTAGCAAACAAGTCAGTTCAGTGTGGAGCAAACAATAAAAGAAAAAAGGGATGCACGGATACTTCGAGTGCAAAATATCATCAGAGAAAAAAGAGTGCTGCCTCCAAGATAGACCAGTAGACTGCGCTGTGTACTTGTTTGAGAGACTTTACACTGAGTATGGGATATAGGAGTAACATCTCTTGGAGTTACCAAGAGGAAAGGTTCGCTAGTTGTTACTTGCCAGTTGTGCTGAAATGCAAATGTTGCCTTGAACTCAGACTACAACACATTTTGTTTCATCAATAAGCTGAAACAGATAATTGAATTGAATAACCGCAGTAAAACTTACTGGTAGTACTTTTTTTTCCTTCAAAATTACTGCAGGACAGAAGCACATGCATCCATCCTAGGCATCGGACAAGAGAACCCCGACCTCTATGGAACAAATAAAACCTTGAAGCTCCCCACTTTCACCCCAACCCAACAAACTCGGATGGTCTCGAAATTCTCTGGATATAGGCGCCCATGAATCTCCCAATTTCCCAATTTGCAATCTATAAATACCCATGGCTATACCTATAATGCAAGAACCTTAGCAAGACAAATTGATGCTCTAGAAGCTAGTTTCATGAAGTAACTCCAGGCTTAACAGAATCAAACTGAAATTTTCTATAGGCTATTACAAAACTGAATACCAGCGACAGCATACCGATAACCTCACAATTCGAATTGAGCCTCTAATTCGAGAGAAAACCGCACGAAGCACGAGTTAAGATTCAGTACCAAATTTGATTCTTTTGTTACTGGTTCGTTCCAGCGTTCCAATTCACACACGCACAGAGAGAGAGAGAGAGAGAGAGGCACGTACCACTGGCTCGCCTCGCCGCGGCGCCCCCTGCGACAATTTGGAGATCTAGGCCGCCTCCAACATATGCGTCAGCGGCGCCGCCGCCGCCGCCTCGCGGGTAAAGGAGTGGGTGGGCGACCGGAGTGGTTGACCCGACGCGCAGGAATTGACCGGTGTTCCGATATTGGGATCAATTTTTAGGCGGAGGCGCAACTTGGTTGGGTTGGTGGATCCGTCCTTTCCACCCTTCGGATAAGATGGAATTGGGCCACTTTGGATGCCGCGATACTACAGCTTTCTGTTACTTTTCTCTGCTTTGCAGATCCCCGGAAGGAAATTGTGAGCAGTCCGCTGCCCTGCCCTGTCGTGCCTCGTGTACATGCGTACCTTGCCGGTTAGAGCACGTTTTCTGTCTGTGGCTACTTAGACTATCTCCGGCGGATTTTCTTCAGCCTCTAAATCCATTCGCGAACAGATCTTAAGTGCTCCAGTGGATTCCCTTCAGCCTTCCTTCAGAACGAATCCCTTTAAAAGCAGATTCTCTCTCCAATCCCAGAGAGAAATCCCTTCGAGGGGATGCTGTTGGAGATAGTAGGAAATAAAGGGAATGAATATAGGGAATGGAATGGAATGAAGGGAAATTGCTGGGATAGTCTTAGGCCAGATGTTTCGGTATCTAAATTATAGATTTGAATTACGAGAGAAATGGCTTTTAATTACGGGAGAATCGGATACGATTTTTAAGTTTCAGACTGGGCAGGCAAGAATCAGTAAAAATCAGTGAGAATCAGATTCCAGCCGAATTCTGATTCTATGTAGAGGGCAACTTCTGATTCTCAAAGAAAATGTTCGGAATCATGTTGTTCGGTAAATAATATTCCATCCATCCCATTATATAAGGCGTAACTCTTATCAACGCAGAGACCAAGGAAATAGTACGTCGCGCGGAGCTCGAGAGGGTTAATGCATACATGCATGCGCATGAGAGATGGGAGAGAAGGTTAGTGCATGCATGATGCGCACGAGAGATGAGAGGGAAGTCAGAACAGGAGCTGAGGAGGCGTCGCGCCCTGTATTCTGGGAGTTGGAAAAAAACAATTGTGTCTTATTTTTGGGATGGAGGGAGTATGTTTTTTAAGCAGAAGCTGTACAGAATCTGAAACGAACGGCCTTAGGCCTCCTCAAGCATGTATGGATTCTCCCCGGAGAATCGAACTATTTATGTAAAATTCTTGTGTTTCAAGCATGGTTTTTATTTTGTTTAGTGAGCTGAGCATTGCATCGAACTATTTATGTAAAATTATTGTGTTTCAAAGGCAGGTACGGAGTTGCCTTGCCAGAACACTGACGTTGCCCTTTTCAATGCGAGTACTAAAATCCGCATCGAAAATGGACAAACGGCGAGATTTTGGACCTCAAATTGGCTACAGGGAGAATGTCCGAAAAATATTGCGCCACTCTGCTTTGAGTTGGCTACAAGGAAAAACAGGACGGTGAGACAGGAATTGGACAATAACAGGTGGATGAAAAGCCTCCGAATGATCTCCACGCATGAGCAAATTCTACAATTTCTCACTCTCTGGGAGAGACTGCAAGATGTGCACCTACTGGAGGATGTCCCGGACACGATCACATGGCGTTGGACCACACATGGGGAGTACACGACAAGGTCAACTTACAGGGCACAATCCTTTGGCTCTATTCCGGATCATGACTCTGACGCAATATGGGGGGCTAAGACGAAGAATAGATGTAAATTTTTTGCGTGGCTAGTGGTCCAAAACAGGATCCTAACGGCTGACAACCTACAGCGGAGAGGTTGGCCTCACGACACGGCTTGTTGCCTTTGCACGTCGAGCCAAGAGTCAACAAACCACCTCCTGCTAAACTACAGCTTTGCAACTCTGTTTTGGACAATTCTTTTCTCTAGGATGAATCTACACTTGCCTCACAGGTTGCACGGTGATCTGGTTGAAAGATTTACCTCTTGGTGGCATAGGCTACGAGACAATATGCCTCAGCAACAGCTCTCGCGGATTGATGGACTTCTCATCTACGGCTGCTGGAACATTTGGAAGGAGCGCAACGCGAGAATCTTCACGAACTCTTTTTCTTCTGTCCAAAACGTTGTACAAAGGACCTTGGAGGATGTAACCAACTATGCTGTAGCGCATCACTTCCTTACCTAAGGTGCCGAGCCTGATAGCCGAGTACTTCACCCTTTGTCGGTCTTATGTTTTGCTTCTCGGCTTTCTCGACGCCCTCGTGAAGGGTGTTTTGTAACCTAAACTCGAAACTCCTTTTTCTTCCTACTTAATGAATTGGCAGAGCTCCTACCTCTTTTTTTAAAAAAACATGGTTTTTATTTTGTTTAGTGAGCTGAGCACTGTGTATAGACATATGGTCCTCGTCAGGGGCGAAACTGAGGAGGGTATTGGGTATGCACCGGTATCTCCAAAATTTTTTGAAAGCCCATCTACTATTCTCATTGGTATTATCCCAAGTGCCCAACTAGCTCTCCCAATCACCAGGCATTCCTCATCCCTCCATCCCGATTCGCAAACCCTAATCAGCAGGTGCACTCGCAAACGATAGGTGGCACGGACACAAGGCGCAAGCGATGCGGGCCGAGGGTGAGGAGTAGGTGCGCGGTGTGGCAGGCCGAGGCGCCGAGCGCAGCAGGGCGAGGCCCTGAGGGCAGCAAGCGGGGACTAGCGGACAAGGGAAACGTGAGTTTTATACTGAAGCAGAGATAATGAGTGGTGCGCATCACCATCATCTGGTTTCTCTTGTGGGATATTGTATTTCCAATAACCAAAGAGTGCTTATTTATGATTTTGTGCCTATTAACACCATACATCATCATCTTCACTGTATTATTCAACTTTTGTTGGATAACAGCTTTCAGACACAGGTAATTACATTCCCCAAATGGGCCTAAGAAGTGAGAAAATCTTGTGATTTCCTGATTGAATGCTATCCATGAATTCTAGGTTGGTGATTTTGGTCTTTGCAAGGTTGGCTTTGGATGCTGTAATGCATGTAACTACATGTGTTACTAGAAACGCAAGCGCGGCGCACGCCGCGCGCGTGAACGAAAAAAAATTGTGTTCTTTTTCCAGAGAAAAAACAGACCACGGAAACATTTTTCTCATGCTTCGGAGAGTAAACGGACCACGAAAATATTTTTTTTCGGGAAAAATGGAGGAAGGACTTGAACGAAAAGTGCAGGGACCAATTTGTTATAATTTTGGACTTGTTCGCTATTTCGAATAAGTAAGGAAGGGCTCGTTGGCAATTCGTATTTAACAGGAGGCTCTTTGTGTAAAACGGTGAACGGAGGACCTAAACGCGAACCGGGAAAAAATATTTTCCACTCACAGAAAATTTAAAAGGACTTATTCGTAAATGGAAAGGACCTATCCGTAATTCCAAAGAATCGGAGGTTTTTTTTGCAAGAAAGGGAGAGAGAGTGGGTGGGGGTGAGGTGGCAGCGTGAGGGCTCAGGAAACCTTCCAGCAATATAGACCTGAGTATGGGGACATTTGGGTGAGAAAAGTATTGGAAAATCTCAACATAACATTTATTGTGATCTAACGAGACTAATGACTAAAAAAGTTTTTTTTGTCTTGCAGGTAAATGGCCCAAGAGTATGCATCAAGTGGCAAATTAACGAATGTAACACCTCAAAATTTCCATATTTTGGTTTATTAATTATTTGTTATTTATTGAGATTTTTCCTTAATTCTTTGAAATTTTTAATGTGTGATTTCCAGTGGTATAAAATTAATTTATTTGATAAAAATTACAGCCAAAGTTATACTGGAAATAGTTTTCCTAAGTTCAAAATAATTTAAAGTATTTTTGAGAATTTTTCTGAATTTTTGAACACTATTTGGTATTTATTTAAAACCATTTTGTATTTCTAGGATCATTTAAAAAAAAGAACCTTCTTACCTTTTGGGTCGAGCCCTCACCCGGCCCATCTCCCCTCCCAGCCTCTCGGCTTGCCTCCTCTCTTCCCATCCTACCGGCCCATCCTGCACACATCCCTCTCCCTCTCTTGGCCCGACCGACAGGTGGGCCCAAGGTCCCACTTATCAGGCCCTTCCCTTAGCTCCCCCGCACGCCCCCCACTCTCTCTCTCCCTCAACCCCCCCCCCTCCATGGCCATCGAACGAAGCTCCATCCCCCCTCTTCTCGTGCCGGATTTTTGCCCCTATCTCGTGAGCAATCGAAGCGCCTTATCTTGTCGCCCCACTCCCCCGTCGTTGCTCCCCCCTATCCCCTCCTATTTCGGCGCCAATGCCACGCCCATCGCCCCCATTTTCGAAGCTGGCCACGCCCATCTGAGCTCTCCTCGGGCTATAAATAGCTCCCTTCCCTTCTCTCCTCACCCGCACTCACTCCCCTCCTCCTTTCTCCTTCCGCACACTCAAGCACCGTCGTCGCCGCCGTCTTCCTCCATTCCAGCTACCATTGTCTTCCGCCGCCTTTCGTCCTCCTCCGGCTCTGCCGCCGCCATCGCCGACCCCGCCTTGCCCTCGCATCGTCGGTGAGCACCCTGCCACTGTCTTCCTCTCTAGCGCCGACTGGCCTCGGTGTGTGCGCGCGCACGCACTGGTCGCACGCACCGAGTGTGCAGTCGTGCACCTGTTTCATACAGTGAACTCGGTCCACCAGCTCGGTCCCACCTATCGGTCAAACTTGGTTTTTCCTCTTTTAATTTTTTCAAGAAATTCATTTATGATGTCATGCTAACGTAATAAATCGGGTTTTCTTTTGGAAAAATAATTTGGGTAATCTAAAAATGGCTGCTAATGTTAGCATTGTGCAATAATTCATATTTTTTTATAAAAAATAATTCACATAAATCATGAAATTCTAATTTTCTTCATTTTATGTGATTTCAAACTTTCGGGAGCCCGTTTTCGCTCGTTCGAACTCCGTTTGGCTCCATTTTTCTTTCGAAATTTATATAAAATTATAAATTTTTGTTTTATGCTAGTTTGATATTTTATTTGCATTTATTTAAAATTTTATTTGAATTTAGATATTTTTCATGTATATATTTCAGAGAGTCGGATGAGTTCGCAAACGATGATTTCAAACAGCTACCCATCGAGCAAGGCAAGTTACACCTGTTTGATCATGTTGATATCATTTTTTAGATTGTATTTTGAATTTGAATTATTTTATGCATAGTTTTTAAAAATATTATTTATGTCCATGTTTAAATTAATAGTTCAGTCCGTTATTGTTAAATCATCATTGAAATTTGAATTCCTATGCTATTGTGACCTTAAGAAAATATTATTTATTATGTGATGATAATTAGAAATTATTTAGAAATGCTTAGAGCTGAAATTAGGATGATTTGAGAAATTTTGTGCCAAAATAAGATTTTATTGAAATGAAAAGTCATGTTTTTGATATTCTATGAAAATGGTATGATTAAAATGAAAATGTGGTTTAAACTGGAAAATAAATGGTTGGAAGATGGTTTCATCATGGTTCCGAGTTTGTGGAAAGTCTTTCCTAGTCAATTAAGGACCGGTCTGAGTTTCGCTAAATGTAAAACCTAACCATGCTTCCACAAGTCTGGAATGTAACAAACCTGGCTAGCCGTATTAAAACATATCATGGACAGTCATGTTAGGAAGTGGTGTGAGCGTGAGGCTACCACTTGGCGTAAGAGGTGGCTTCTGACTAGAGTGATTCTTGAAGCGGTGAAACCTTAGTAGGCATGACTACATAGATGGATTTTTATAGTGGTCTTGTCGTGATTTTCTCTGCCGCACATAAAGAAAGTGTGCATTTGGTGCAAAGAGACGATTATATCTTATGGATAAAGTTGTAAAACCTCTACAAAGTGTAAAACTAATCGATTAGCCGTACCTACAGTTATGGACGTGCCGAGCAAGCTATTCATAGATTAGGTTTTGGATGTTTTAAAATGATTTTAGAAAAATAACTTTGGATGGAGTGATTCCATTATTGAAGTGAATCCATTGATTGAGAAAAAGTTGGTTTAACTCCGGTAGGGATTCCTATGCTAAAATTTGTTTAAGAAAAACATCTTTCCTAAAAATATGCCTTTGAAAAATTACTTACAATATTGGAAAAATTGTGCTTTACGCTAAATTAAACCTTATAATCTTCCTTTATCACCCTTTCATTAATGCTGTATTTTCGGTGTGACTTGCGGAGTACTTTTATACTCACTCTTGCTTACTTTGTTGATTCAGAAGAGGGGTTCTACACCAGTGAGGATCTCGATGACTAGACTGATGCCCCAATCGATTACCGGTGGTAGATTTGTTGGGTTCTACTACGGTTTTATTTTGCTTCCACGATGTTATTTTATGTTGGCTTACACACTATTTATGCTATAAACTCTGATAATTAAATAAATAAATTTTTCCTTGATATGTTGTGATATCAACTTTATTTATTGTGTACACTAGAATGATCCTAGACTAATACTGCATACACAGAAGATTTCGGAAGTGTTTTTCTGGGATTTGACAACCATGGTGTTGTTCTCTTAGAGCTTATCACTGGTGGAAAACCTGATGATGCATCAAGACCATTGGGTGATAAGAGACTTGTTGAGTGGGTGAGTTATAGCACTAAAATTGTTGCTTAAAATTATCTTCGCTTAATGATTACCGATGGTTTGGATCTGATACTTAGCATTGGGTATGTCAATTGTCCAGTGTCAAATATGCATACCGATTAGAAATTTTCTAGTTTTGACGCTGCTCCTCATAGGTTGATGACCTAGCACGCTGATTCCCCTTGGTTTTAAAATGTTTGGTTTCACTCTTTTTCTTGTGCTGCTCCAATCATTTTTCTAAGGAAAAATGGCGGGTAATGCCACAGGGCTTCCAAATGAAGATGGTATGCTACCTGACTATCCGATAGGTGTAGATGCCAGACACCAAACGTAGGGGAAATCATGCTTGACGCATGTATGCATGTATCCACCCCATCAGCATGTTGGTGTGTTATACCTGTGCTGGTTATCACACCCCAAGGATTCAAATTTCGTTTTCGGATCCTATCTTAGAGGTGACCGAAATCTGAAATTTTGGTGAAATCTCGGTATTTTAGATAAAATTCAAAAAATAAAATTCAAATCCAAAATTTTTTGGACTGAGATTTCAGCAAATTTTTCGAAATTTTGACCCTTTCAAATGGTCTTCTCAAGCTAAAAAAAAAAAAAAACCCAAAACGTACACATGTCATGAAGTTTGTTGGTCGAGATGGTTTCCAGCTCTGGTCGTGTAGGCGACGGTGTGGGTTCGAATCCCACTCTGACACAACATTCAACCACTTTTGTAAAAAGCGCTGGTCCAAAATATCCAGCGCCTAAGATCGACCCCAGGACCTCACGCCTGCAAATCTATTGTTTCTGGAGAAAAAATAGACCTAGAAGTATTATAAAAAAATTTGAGACTTGAGAAACCCGTAAGCGCGACGCACGCCACGCGCGCGAACGAAAAATGATTTTGCGTTTTTTTTCTGGAGAAAAAATAGATCTAGACGTATTTTTAAATAATTTTGAGGCTCAAAAACCCTCAGAGACCGAGCCGGGAAAAAAAGCACACATCTTTCTGTTGACGAAAATATTTTTTTGGGGAAAAACGAAGAAAGAACCTGAACGTAAAGAGCGGGGATCTATTTGTTATATTTTTGGACCTGATCGCTATTCTGAAAAATTAGAAAAGAGCTCGTTCGCGATTCGTATTTAACGAAAGGATCTTTCCGTAAAGTGGCGAGCGAGAGACCTAAACACGAACCAAGAAAAATTTTCTTCCCCTCACAAAAAATCGCAAAGGACCTCTTCGTAAATTCGCAGGGACCTATCCTTAATTTGGAAAAACATAGAGGCCTTTTTTGCAAAACCGTCTTGGGACACGTGGGCAGGCCCTCCGAGGACCTTCCTCCCGATCTTAATATACGTAGTATTTGCCAGATGCAAACAAGGGGCTGGAACCTGAGACCTTGTGCTTACATAATGCGAGTCGCATGTCAAAAATTCGAGTCTGGATGGTTTTCTGGTCCTCCACGGGTAGGGGTGAAAACGGGACAGGAAATATCCGCCCGATCCGATACCGAATCCGTTTAAAATCCGTACCGATGTTATCTGTATCCGTATCCGGAAAATCCGGTGTAATATGGGTTAGGATATGGGAAGAGCAATATCCGATCCGTATCCGAAAAATCTCATGTAATATGGGTTAGGATATGGGAAGAGCAATATCCGACCCGATATCCGGTAAATATTTGACCCGAATATCCGGATAAAATTAGTTATTCTTCCATTAATTTGGTTCATTATTGGATAGATAGAGTAGTTGTTTGATATTGGCACTAGAAAACACTACTTTATTATTAAGAGTGAACTTCAACAAATCTATCAACAAACAAATAGAGTGATGACATAATGCTTTTACCTAAATTGATTTGTTGATAAACTTCTTTTCTATTCAAATTACTGGAATTAGTTGAGTCGCTAAATTGAAGCATAACAAACAAATCCGAGTAGTCCTCATTATGAGAGAAGTCTGTCTTCAGTTTGTCAGAATGTGACAATTCAACATTATTTAATATCTCCAGGAATTTATTCCGTAAGGTTAAGTTTGATGGAAGAGCTCCCATTGTTCTCTGTTTTCTTTATGTCTCGATCTCTATCCTTGTATCCGACCCATTTGCACCTCTAACTATACTACTATCCTACGTTGAAATAATTATGACTTGAAGCTAATGTTGTAAGGTTAATGCTTCATTATTTCTTTTACATACACAATTATGTATTATACTACTATCCGATTATGATATCCGATCCGACCGAATCTGTATCCGCTCCGTATCCGAATCCTGAATAATCCGAATTCGTATCCGTATCCGGGACATCCGTATCCAACTCCGAATCCGAAAAAAAAATATGGGTTAGGATACGGGACAAGCAATATCCGCCCGTATCCGACCCGGTTTCACCCCTATCCACGGGTACTTGTGGATTCAAAAAGCTCAAGAAAAGCATCACCCTATGCTGATTAAAGAACAGTAGTAGATGCTATTCGTAAAGTGGGTTTGCAACGAGCAGAAATTATGGTAAAGATCAGCAGGAGGATTCAAACCTGCACCACATGCTCTGACCTTTCCACTCTACCAGCTGAGCTAGTGTTAGTCTATTGTAAATCTGACGTGAATCCCTGCACTTAAAATCTCTACGCTATAATATAAGTCATACATTCGTTAGACCAATCCATTTCATTCCTTATACCAAACAAGTGCTGTATGCGTAGTGGTTTGTTCGCGTGTAAGTGGCGCGCGCACGAGCGGCCACGCAGGCCGCCCGGCATCCGGCCGCGACCGGGTTGACGTACGACCGCGTTGGGGGGTCGTCCGCTGCTCCCTTCGTCTCGCGTAGTGACGAGCTCGTAACACTTCGAGAGTTCTTGCAAAAAAAAAAGGGCAACACGTAAGAGCGACCAACTTGGTGGCACGGTTCCACACGATCAAGTCAAAACAGGGCTAAAGCTTAAAAGAAGGTCCATTAACTTTGCTTTAACCTGTTTTAGGACAGAGACCACACTGCACACACAAGTCACTCTCTCCTTTTTGTGGCCACATAAAAGTTACTCTGAATATTGCATTATTGCTATTAGTATCTTAATTTAAGAGGTCACATGACGCAACTTATGTACCCAGGTTAAGCTTAAAACTGCTATAAGTATAAACAAGATGCTACTGGTGTCGCTCCTCATATACTTGGGCCCTATCCGTATCAAGAAGCTACAGGTGTTCTCCTCTCATCCTGTGGTATATGGATTTACAGGATATAGATAAACTTCCAAATTGCGCCTGGGTGGCATCTGGCATGCCCATCTTACTAAACCTTTATCCATTCCCCGGGGTACACGGCAGCAGCCTTCCCTTCGTCGACATTCTTTGCCCTCGAGTCGCTCTGGATAGATTTTTCAGAGATTGAAGGTATAACTGTTGTGAAGCTTCTATCCTTGCTTCTCCTGCAGCACAAACGGATTGATTCAGAAGATATAGTAATGTCCTGGGCATCAAATTGGAATCTAATGCTCACATGATACCATACCTGAGATGAACTATGAAGAACACTGCGCCAACTAGTGTAATTCCTCCAGCAACTGACTTTAGCACCCCTTTCCCTGACTTAGGAACATCATTCCCAGTCCTTTGAGCAGTGCTGTTATTTTCAACTCTTTCTTCTGATTTCACCAGTTTACCTTCAGATGTGGAAGCGTCCTGGATGACAGAGAAATATTAAAAGTGCTTGTGGATGAAACAAAATGATGACTATAAGAGTAAACGTCTACATGTTTATTGTGTCAGGAGGTACCGTTTGATTACTAGTGCTGAATTCAGGTTTCAGCCCTCGACATGTGCTATCATCTTCAGAAACTGATGGCAATTTGCCACCTGTAGGATGCCTTGGGGTAAAACAGGAGTATGTCTCAGAACTCAAATCAGATGGCTCGCCACTTAATCCAAATCTGGGTTCTTCGCAACTTGAACATACAGACTCCCTATCACTGACAAGAACATCACGATGTTGATCAGCGGTGCCAGTGTACTTTTGGAGGTCACCACTTCCTTTATCTGGATGGTCAGCAAATCTTTTCGCATCTCCCTGTCCATCGTAAATCATTTTAGGAACTGTGACTGGAGGAGCGTCCAAATCATTCTTGCCACTGTCGAATGCTAAATGACTGCTTATGGAGTCTGAGTCTTCTGAGTTTACTGAACATTTAGTTGTTCTAATTCTTGAACATTGGTCAGTTGGGGATTGAGTAAAACAACACGATTCTTTATTGTGAATTATAGGAGTTGAATCCACAGAATCAGAGTCCATAACACCAAAGTCAAGCGATCCCACTGATTCAGCCAACGATTTTTCTTCATGCATGTCATGTCCACCATCTCCACAGCCTTCCCTTTGTTCCTTAGGGGCATTGCTCAATTGCAAAAGCACGGAAAGATTGTCTTCATCAGCAGAGTCCTCAGGTTCCAGCACAGAGAGTCTGCTTTCTGCTTCATCAGAGTCATAATGTGTGTCACCTTGTTGATCATTCTGTCCGCCAAATATTTTCTGCACATAATAGAGATTAAAACGAATTGTTGATTTTAAGTACAGGATCAATTAGCAACCGTATGCCAAAGAAAAACAATCCTTTCAAAGAGCTTGCCTGGTGATGCAATGCTTTAGAATTTGCACGCGGACTGTATCCACTCGAACCAGATGAACTACATTGTGGTTGCTCCAGACTTCTACGGATGCCTCCAACAATATATTTAGGCATTGTTATTGTGTAAGTGACAATATCAAAATCAGGCACCTGTCAACAGTGAGCAGATATACGCCAATTAAAACTATTGTGATAGATATACTGGGTATATTGGTCCATGCTTAATTGAAAGACACATTTTGTACAAATTACATTCGAATCTAGAACTTACATTCAGGTGCATCATCCGGGCCTTTTTAGATAGCAAACGTATGCACATACAGACGTTCCGAACATTTCTTTTCTCAACCACATCGGAAGGAGTAAACAAATCAATTCCAGCTAACCCAAGGATTTGACATAGCTGTAAAGGAAAAAGAATATGATATATCAAGCTACCCTTTGAAAGCAAAAGAAATACCAAGCCAGCCAAGGGTATGTGACTGCTATCAGAAACCCAGTAAGATTCAGCATCTAGTCTAGAACAAACAAAAAGATGTTGGTCCAATTTACACCAAGTACAGCTTTGTTACGTATACCAATTGTGGTTGAGTTTCTTGGCTAGAATAAAATGCTCTGGCACCAGCCAATACAAACTGATGTGGTCATTGTTCAACAAATACATTTTTAATGAAAATAGAACAAGAACTCGGAAAGTAATGGAGTTATTGCAGTTCACTGGAAACGAGCCAACACAAACTGACCTATGGTCATTATTCCTAATCAAGCTAATGCTTGTTAAATGACTCTGCAACAGTCTTAGTAATATACTCGTAACTGCCAGGGAACTAGTACGAAGCACTCAGCAATACCAGGTTCAGTAGTGATTTTTGGAACCCTTGAAATGACAGTCTGACGACCCAAATAATTGACCAAACATTTCAAGCATCAAGGAAAATTTACACTGACCAAAGTTCATATTTAGATCATATGAAGCAACATATAAATAAAATTTAGTGGTTTCGAGTAGAAGTTGACAGACATCAGACTGGCTACATGCAAACGGAACCCCATGCTATACAAATGGCTTCACTCAAGCTCCTTTAGCGACAAATGTTATTCTCAATAATTTCTTTCAGTTCACTTTTATCAAAACTAACGCACTTCAAGATAAAATAAACTAAGCTTATACAAGGAGAAACATGAAATGATATATACCTTTAGAAACGAGTCAACTTTTGGGTAGGGCATATATTTCCCATTGCTCTTACCAAAAGATGTTCTCTCATAAATATACAGTTTCGATTGCTTCATTTGTTCTTTGTTCTTTTTCACTAGCCTTTTCCATATTACTTTGGAAACTTGAAACCTGTCAGCATGCACATAATAAGTAAACAACTATCGGGACACTGTAACTAGTTCAAATACCATAGAGAGGCTTACTGTGCATGATATAGCCCATAGAAAGTAAGGTAGCTAGCTAGTATCACAGTTTATCTAGAGAAGGAAAAATGCATATTTCAATAACATTAAAGCCTCAAAGGTAATTCAGAGCCTAAGGGGGAATACACAGTCAGAGAGCTATCATTTTTTTTGACGAAAAAAGGAATGGCAGCAAATAGTATTTTTGTTCATTGCTGCTCCAACTATGAATTACTTGTACGCATCTGCTCACGCAATTTCCATGAAAAAAATATGGAATTGAATCACCTGTTGCACAACAATTTTCTGCTGACTTGAGCTATATGGAATTAATCAGAAAAGAGTTACAGCATTGGGCAATGCTAAGCATTGTTTTTTTCTTAACGATTGACTACCTATTACCTGAAGTACATCAATCACTGTAATCCAAGATTCTGTAATTGCACCATATGCACAATTACAGCATTGGAAATTCATATAAAAGCCGACCAAGATGTACCAACTAGTGCCAAGAAATACACACACACAAAAAAAAAATAGTGCATTTGAGCCTACTGGGAGGGCTAATGAAGAAACCAAAATCTTACAGCAACTCTCCATCCGCAAGAAGGTCCGCAACTAAAATGTCTTCATCAAACCTAAGATGCAGAACTTCACCAAGCCAGATTTTCGTTTGTTTCTGAAACAAATACATAAATAAACAGAGTAGTCAAAATAATAACAATAAGTAGAATATAAGGTGTAATCTTCTGATTTACAGTAGAGGGATATCTTAACAAAAAAAAAGTGTGTTCGGTAAGTATCTGCCATAAAAGTATAGAAAAATTAAAAAAGAAAAGAAAAGAAAAGAAAGCTACACTATACTTCCTAAGCACAGTTTTAGTTGTAATTAGAATTTATGTTTGGTACTACAACACAGTTAAACACTTTTAATGTTGAGTTGTAAATCTAGTGCAATACAATTTTACATTTGTAGTCGTAGAAAATGAAGTTAGATACCTTCCATTCAATTTTAATGTGTAATTTTAGTAAATCTTGAAAGGTTGAAAGGCATGTATATCTCCTGTTTATTACTCACAAATTTGTTGTATGAATATGAAATATACATATCAACATTTAAAAATATAAAAGTATGTTGTAGACTTGCAGTCTAAATGTTTATTATCCAATGTCCCAAAGTTTTTCAGTAGTTATACTAGTTGGCAAGCACTGCAGCCATGTCCTTTACCAACTTCGTTTAATTTTGTCATGAGTTAAAGCGTGAAGCACAGTATTGTAATCTTGTACCGAGAGCGCACACAAGGACTAAGTTGACAAATGACGTCAAAAAATAATCCAGCATAGGTCATTTTTGAAACCTATCAATTGACGCCCCCCAAAAAAAAAAAAAAAAAAAAAAAAAAAAAAAAACTTATCGATTGCATGTGCAACAACTGCTAAGCATGACAACATGATGAATCTGCGAACACTTTAACATGGCAGCATAGGTGCAAGGTTCCCCTCATGTCTCAACCTCCAATTCGGGTCTAGTATTTAGGTTTTTACCACAATATCTACCTACCTCTGGAAACACGTACGAGGCCATGACATGCAAGTCCAAAATAGCCCAACACAGTACAAACGACTGAAATTATCCCGTACTGAAACCAAAGAAAGATCCAAAGGGCTAAAAAAACTCTGAGAGGTGCTTCTATACTTTTCTCTTTAAAGGTTGTATAAATATTAAAAGGTCAAAAATAAATGGTAATTATTTACTTTTTCACTTGGTTCGACATTTATGTAATTTTTATTAAGTGGAAAGCATGGAAGCACTGGGCAAAAACTCTCACTTGACCATACCCCACATTCACTCGGCAGCTAATTACTCCCAAAGTTACCCTCCTAGAGAAATGCATGGTTCTCATGTTTTTCAACAATATGAAATGCACGAACACTGGGTTTTGAACAGTTAATTAGCTTATCAAATCAACTCAAGACAGTTCGCTTCGACGCCGCCGAATCAGGGTAATCCCGTCCTAACCTCTCGCGTAAGCATAATCCGAATTAAGAATCCCAAACAGACCGCGTGAGCCTTTAGGCTGTGGATCGAGCGCAGGAATCACCCGAGCGTCTGCCGCAAGGAGAGAACAGCGCAGCCCAAGCACGCCGGCCGTTTACGAGCAGAGCCACTCCGCTAGGCCGGCCAGCGCTGGAGCGAGCAGACTCACTGTTCCATTAACCCCCACGGCCCCATCGGAGACACAAGAGCTCACCGCCTGGCGCGTTTCGCGGGCACTGACCTGCAGGAAGGCGTCGTCGAGCTCGCGGAAGCTGGACGCGGGCGACGCCTGGTCCACGCGCACCACCCCCGGTGACCCCTGCTGCGCCCTCCTCATGGACCTCATCCTCCTCCCCCCTCCACGATCGCCCGCCTATCACGAGACGCCCGTCGCCCGATGTCGCTCCATGTCGGGTCCTCAGGGTTCGCGCGGAGGATAGCCGGCTAGCGTGACGCTCCCGAGGCTTTGGTCTCCGTTGCCGTTTGCTTCAGCGGCTGCCTATACCACCGCTACGAACTCGGCGGTGGAGGTGGTGATGCGGGTGCGTGCGTGCGTGTTGGCGAGGGGAGGGTGGTTGGTGCCCTGGTGGAGGCGAGGCGGCAGCCGCGTGTCGCGTCCTGCGCCGGAATAAGCGCGGCGCTGCCGCGCGCAATTACTCGTGATTTTTTATTGCGTCGGGCAGGGGGGATACACATGATTGGAATTTCGCTTGGTTTGCCGTGCGGCGCAGTGCGGTGGTGCATGGCAGCATGGCGCGGCGCGAGGGCAAAACCGCCCGAGGCCAATGGGGAAATACTAGGGTCTGTACAATATCGTGCGGATTGATGCCACATGTCACGCTTCCTCAATCTATAGAGCCTAACGTTTCGTCTCCCGAGCTGGCTGCTTGGAGATTGAGGAAGCGAGACATGTAGCGTCAATCCGCACGGTGTTGCACATACCCTGATATACAACACCGTTACATAGAATTTATTTCCGGCCAAGGGGGGCAGGGCGCGCTTTCGAGACGTGTGTTTCCCGGTTTATTTCCCGAGTAGAAATTCCAGAGTACGTTATGTTATTACTGTGCGGTGGATAATAGAGTACGTTATGTTATTACTGTGCGGTAGATAATAGAGGCTAGATTTAGTTATTAATTTATTGAATATATTTGTTACTAATATTATACTATCGAAGAAAATATAAATAAATACTGGTTAATCTGATCTATCAGATAAAAAGAACTAACGATATGCTACATCTGTTTAGAAATATAAGACGTATTTTGATTTTGTATAAATATTAAAATTGCGGTAAAATTGAGAAAGATACCCCCATTTAATTATTTTGAAAAATGAGATATAAAATTTTATGTGTGTGATAATAAATAAATGCATATGGCTAGTGAGAGAGAATAGGTAAGGATATAGTAAAAAAACATATCATTAAATCTATATACAGTATTTATATTTCTAAATAAAACTATTTAAACTATAGATTTTATACTTTTAACGGAGTGTATATATTGAATTTGGTGTACACGAACTAGCTCTAATTTCCGGGCCGAGCCAAAAGCGGCGTGTCTGGGGTTTTTGCGGGCGTGCGGGCGTGTGGCCGCGCGTGTTGCCGTCAACGCCCACGAGCCAGGACAAAACCGCGAGACGAAAGAGACGCGACCGGGCTCGAGTTGTGGGGTCCAATCCGTCATCCGGTTCGTATGGCCATTGGTCAGGGCTTCGTAACTCGTAAGAGCATCTCCAGCAGAGCCCCTAAACCTTAAAATAGGGGGTGTAGTAAAAAAAACAGATCCAGCAGGGCCCCAACTCAAGCCCCTAAAATTAGGAGACCCCTAAATTTGCCTCTTCAGCCTCAATTCTCAGGGACACGAGTACATCCCCTATTATTGAAGACAGAGAAATACATGAGAGGCTTCGAGATGATCTTATTGAGTATTTGTGGGCAATTCACAGCGCTTCGTAGTTTGATTCATTGTTCGGAGTTTCTATTTATCTATTTATCATGTTTTGAAAATTTTAAATTTAAATTTGAAATATCATGTTTTTAAATTGTAAATGTTAATATGCTTATGTTTTATGTATTACAAATATTTTTGACTGAATTTTAGTGGTGTCAAATAAAGATTATACATAGCGGATATGTTAAAATAGGAGAAAAAGTAAAATAGGGACTGAGATTTAGAGGCTATTGCTGAACCTGTGATCTGAAAACAGGGCCCCGAAAAATAGGGAGAGTCCCTAAATCTAAAATAGGAACCCTGTTTTAGGAGCCCTTGCTGGAGATGCTCTAAGTAGGAGCCCAAGCACGGCGTTTTCTCGTGGTGCAGGCGATGATGAGTCCGTGGTTCGGGTGTTTCGCTTTATCCGCCTCAATGGCTGGAGTAGGAGGCAATCAGCCATTACGTATTTTAAGAAGATTTTCATTTGGAAGATCGTGAGTATACTATACAAGAGCATCTCCAACAGTTCCCAATAATTTAACTTCCAATAATTTTGGATTGAGAGCTTTTCAATTTTTTTTTGGCCTGAAAAAAGGAACATACTCATCAGTTCCCAATTTCCCCCCAAAATTTGTTGACTTGGATTCGGTTGTCTCGGTTTTGAATTTTCTGTTGATGTGCGCCGTTTCCGAGAGGACTGCTGAGCCGTGTCCGACTTGTATTCAGTGTGCGTGCATGTATACAAAGCAACGAATCGGTGGAGGAATTCAGTGTGCACACGAAGCAACTAATCGGGTGGAGGTATTCAGTGTGCACACATAAGTCACACAAGCAGTCAGCTCCCAGCACGGCAGTAGCATCAAGTCACACAATTGGCATTCATGTAGTTTTGAAGCTCAAGTTAGCAGACATCAGTAGCATTAAGCAAGCAATGGGAGTGTTTATTTTGCACGGGATGCTTCTAATCTTAAAGGAAAGAGCATCTAAAACTATTAAGGATGAACATTACACCAAAAGAAAAATGCATAATCTAAAACTATTAAGGCTAAACATTAAGGATGAACTTGACAAGAAAACTATCGAGTTTGGTCACTTTATAACCATGCTAAAAACATGTAATGAGTAGGAATCCATTCTAAAAACATGATGAAAGGTATCTAAATACATTTTCTATTGGAGCTATTCCGAAAAATGACACGCCATGATCTTATCTTGCAAGCTCTTGTAGTACTGCTGCAGCTGGAAAGGCATCGAAGTAATGCCCATTGACATAATTCTCCCTTCCTCTACCATTTTCTTGTACTATAATTTATTTTCCTTTATCTCCAGTTTTTTTGCCTCATTTGCAACCCTTGCTTCTTTAGTCGCGGCCCTTTTTTGATGTAGCTCTGTCCTCTCTTTCTCTAGGGCGTACAACTAATTGTATCTGTCCTCTTTCTTCTTTTCTTTCTCTGCATCAAACTCTCTTTTTTTCCCCACAAATGGTCTAAAGCCTCCATGCAAGCATCACTTCCACCTCGCCTCAATGCTTCTTTTGCCTTCTTCTTACCAATTGGTCTCTTGGGGGCTTCGGTCTCTCGACGTTCATTCTCAATGATAGCATTGGTGCTACTATCAACAACGATAATCGTGGATGATCCCGGGCTTGAATCCGTGTTGGTCTTTGGTTTTTTGTTAGCAGGTTCCTTCTGAGCTGCTATCTGAATCCGCTTCTCATGCCACTTTGGTTGATTTCGCAATATATTCCAGCAATGCATGTATTGGAATGATTTGTTATCCTTGTCTTCGGCATTAAACAGAGCCATCGCTTGAATAAGCTGCACATGTCAAAAAAGGTATAATTAATTACTATAAGTTCCCATGTGTCATTAAGACGTGTGCAAAATCCTATAATTCAGAAGAATTACCTTGTCTTGAAAAGTAACCCCACTTTGCCTTCTACCCTCAATCCTCGTTAGACACCCACAAAACTTGTTCACATTCTCCAGAATACTTCCCCATCGATGCAAAAGTGAACTCTGACTCCATTCTGATGTGAAGTCCTTGTTGGTGTGGTAGTACTCAAAAATTCTCTTCTAGAAAGTATCACCCTTCTTATTAGTGCCGCTCACTGGATCCGTACTAATGTTTAACCATGCTGACACAAGCAATGAATCCTCCTTTTCACTGAAATTTTTTGACCTTTTCTGGTTTGGTCTTGATAAGGGAGTACTCTCAACAACGGGTGATGATTGCTCCTCAGTCAAGCTATTGAAGTCCTCAAAAATCATGTTATTGTTGGCCTCATCCATCAAGTTAGTATAGTGTGACGCTCCCGAGGCTTTGGTCTCCGTTGCTGTTTGCTTCAGCGGCTGCCTATACCACCGCTACGAACTTGGCAGTGGAGGTGGTGATGCGGGTGCGTGCGTGCGTGTTGGCGAGGGGAGGGTGGTTGGTGCCCTGGTGGAGGCGAGGCGGCAGCCGCGTGTCGCGTCTGCGCCGGAATAAGCGCGGCGCTGCCGCGCGCAATTACTCGTGATTTTTTATTGCGTCGGGCAGGGGGGATACACATGATTGGAATTTCGCTTGGTTTGCCGTGCGGCGCAGTGCGGTGGTGCATGGCGCGGCGCGAGGGCAAAACCGCCGAGGCCAAGGGGGAAATAAATTCTATGCAACGGTGTTGTATATCTGGGCCTGTGCAACACCGTGCGGATTAACGCCACATGTCACGCTTCCTCAATCTATGGAGCCTAACGTTTCGTCTCCCGAGCTGGCTGCTTGGAGATTGAGGAAGCGAAACATGTGGCGTCAATCCGCACGGTGTTGTACATGCCCTGATATACAACACCGTTGCATAGAATTTATTTCCGGCCAAGGGGGGCAGGGCGCGCTTCCGAGACGTGTGTTTCCCGGTTTATTTCCCGAGTAGAAATTCCAGAGTACGTTATGTTATTACTGTGCGGTAGATAATAGAGGCTAGATTTAGTTATTAATTTATTGAATATATTTGTTACTAATATTATACTATCGAAGAAAATATAAATAAATACTGGTTAATCTGATCTATCAGATAAAAAGAACTAACGATATGCTACATCTGTTTAGAAATATAAGACGTATTTTGATTTTGTATAAATATTAAAATTGCGGTGAAATTGAGAAAGATACCCCCATTTAATTATTTTGAAAGATGAGATATAAAATTTTATGTGTGTGATAATGAATAAATGCATATGGCCGGTGAGAGAGAATAGGTAAGGATATAGTAGAAAAACATATCATTAAATCTATATACAGTATTTATCTCTACTATATAAAGTGAGAGTTTCTTCCAACGTCACATTAATTACCCTGCTTAATTGCCTTACTTAAGAGAGGTGCTTCTATGCTCTTCTTTTTTAAAGTTGCACAAATATTAAAGCATGAATGAAAGGTAGATGAGGATTACTTACCCCTTTGTTTGCTTTAAGATTTGTGCAATTTGTATTAGAAGGAAAAGCATAGAAGCACCTCTCCTTACTTAATTGCCCTGCTTAATTGCCTTACGCAAGAAACGAAGCGTTGCTTTAATTAGTCAGCTTTTGCAAGAAACAAAACGTTAAAGATAGATGTTTGATCTTATGAAATAGTATTTTTTTTTCATTATCAATTTTGTTTTTCGTAGCAACGCATGGGCATATAACTAGTATATTTCTAAATAAAACTATTTAAACTATAGATTTTATACTTTTAACGGAGAGTATATATTGAATTTGGTGTACACGAAATAGCTTTAATTTCCGGGCCGAGCCAAAAAGCGGCGTGTTTGGGGTTTTGCGGGCGTTCGGCCGGGCGTGCTGCCGCGCGTGTGTTGCCGTCAACGCCCACGAGCCGGGACAAAACCGCGAGACGAAAGAGACGCGACCGGGCTCGAGTCGTGGGGTCCAATCCGTCATCCGGTTCGTATGGCCAGGGCTTCGTAAGTAGGGAGCCCAAGCACGGCGATTTCTCGTGGTGCAGGCGATGATGAGTACTCCGTGGTTCGGGTGTTTCGCGTTATCCGCCTCAATGGCTGGAGACTGGAGTACGTGGCAATCAGCCATTACGTATTTTAAGAAGATTTTCATTTGGAAGATCGTGAGTATACCATGTAAGTACAACAACCGCTGAAATCCAGCGATGATGTGATTTATGAGCATCCAATGGGGTTTTCAATTGCCGTGGTGGTACTGGCACACGAATCTTACTAGGCAGATTTGCGCGCTCCGCTGCGCCGTGTGAAATTTGATTTAAATTTTTATTTCTGAAAAAGGGCAGGAATATCCAAGAAAATACACGTTTTGAAAAATATTTGAGATCGTTCTCGACTATATTAGATTTCGAGTTGGAAAAAAAACTACAGATGCCGAGTTTAATACCCTATGCGTTCACGGGTAATATAAAAGATCGAGTTGCAAAAAAAAACCCTTGATTTTTCACCAAGAAAAGCGAGGGGAAACGGTTAAAAACGGAGAAACGACGGACGAAAAATGAATATCCATTTTTTTTTTGGAAAATGGCCAATAAAAATATCATTTTTTCATAGAAAGCGAAGCGAAAATATTTTTCCATGCTCTGGAGGAAAAATGAACCACGAAAAATCTTTTACGTGCAAAAGCAGAGAAAGGACACGAGCGTAAAGCGGGGACCTATTTGTTATATTTTTGGACCTGTTCGCTATTTTGAAAAATTAGGAAAGGACTCGTTCGCGATTCGCATTTAACGGGAGGTCTTTCCTGTAAAACGGCCAACTAAGGACCTAAATGCGAACCAGGAAAAAATATTTTTCTCTCACATAAAATCGCACAAGGACTTAAACGTAATTTTGAAGAACCTGAGGATTTTTTTGCAAAAAGACAGAGAGGGCACGTGGCCACCCTCCCCTTACGGCAAACTCTTCCCCTTTATATTACGGTCAAAGCCTCAACGGTGCGCAGCTCGAGGCTTTCTCTCTCTCTCTCTCTCTCTCCCCGTTTCCCCCTTTGCAGGCGAAAGTCTCGGAGGCTATAAATCCTTCGAAAGAACGTTTTGCCGAAGGGACTCGATCGCAGTATCAAACTTCGCCCCCACCAAATTCAACTAATGACGCAAAGTAAACTTTAATCGCTCAAAGAGCCGGACGATATACTCAACTTAAGAGAGAAATTAAACCCATAATATCTCATCTCATGTTTAGTCAAAACCACAACTACTTACCGGGTACGTACCGTGCATGTGCATTAAAAAGAAAAGGAAAAAAAAAGACAAGACTCAAGAGAGAACCTTCCCGCTGCCTGTATATTAGTTGGGTACAATTTTGTGCGTATAGTCCTTGTTATATACGGTACTGCTAATCTTCCACCAAAGATATCTAGATATCCACATGTTGCGTTTTTTCGCATCTATCAGTGTTACTAGGCTCTAAGCGCGGTGCACGCCGCGCACGCGAACGAAAAATTATTTTACGTTTTTTTCGAGCGAAAAAATGGATTTAGACGTATCTTCAAAAATTTTAGAGGCTCGAGTGTAGAGACCGAGCCGTGTGCATGAATGAAAAACGAATTTGTGCTTTTTTTAGGGAAAAATGGGGAACACATACATTTTTCTGGGTTTCGGAAAAAAACGGATAATAAAGTATTTTTTCCGGCAAAAACGGAGGAAGGACGAATGAAAAATGGATTTGTGTATTTTTAAGAAAAAATGGATCACGAAAATACAAAAGCGGCACACGCCGTGTGCGCGGACGAAAAACGGATTTTTGTTTTTTTAGGAAATATGGACCACGAAAACATTTTTCCCGGGATCCAAAGGAAAAACGGGCTACGAAAATATTTTTTCCGGCGAAAACGGAGAAAGGATGAACGAAAAACGAATTTCCGTTTTTTTTTGAGAAAAAATGGACAATGAAAACATTTTTCCTGACAAAAACGGAGAAACGACGAACGAAAAACGAATTTGCATTTTTTTAGAAAAAAACGGTTAACAAAAATATTTTTCCCATGCTTCGGAGAAAAAATGGACCACGAAAGCACTTTTTCCGGGAAAAACGGAGAAATGACCTGGATGTAAGAAACAGGGACCTATTTGTTATATTTTTGGACCTGATCGCTATCCCGAAAAATTAGAAAAGGGTTTGTTCGCGATTCGTATTTAACGGGAGCATCTTTCTGCAAAACGATGAACGGGGGACCTAAACGCGAACCGGGAAAAATTTTCTTCCCCTTATAGAAAATTGCAAAGGACCTCTTCGTAAGTTCGCGGGGACCCATTCGTAATTTGGAGAAATGGAAGGGTGTTTTCGCAAAAGTGGCAAGGGGCGACGTGGCTGGCCCTCCGGCCGGCCTTTCTCCCGAGTTCAATGATAGTAATATGAGTGATATTTGTGTTTGTTTGTGGTTAAGGCGCCGTTCCAAAACACAAAACCTGTAATAATTTTTTGAAATAATTAATTCATACAATACCACTCCAAAGATTAATAACCATTGAAACACTAATCCAAAGAATTTCTTTAGTGAATACCACTGCAAAGATATTTGATTTCACACAATGCACCCCTTCCTTTCACTCATTTTTTTTTAGACTTTTTTGTTGACACAAAAAGATACATCTACCCATATGTTAGTGGTGATCTCGGATTGGAACTAACGAACACCAAAAAACTTAGATCTAAGGGCCACCACAATCACCTAATAGCGCTTTAATCGGGAGCGCACCAAACTAATCCTAGCGCGAGAGACTGGCACTCAACATCTTACGGTTTTTGATCTTGAGTTTTGCTACTTTTCTGAAACTCCTTCCGATCTAGGGCTCGCATCGAGGCTAGTGAAGACTCTACCAGCACCGAGAAAATCTCACTGCCCTCTTCTTCACAATCAACCTATACCGACACTCAGCATCACCGACGAACTAATGGCCTCTTCATCTTCACCGGGTCAATGACTACTCTAATTTCCGCATTATTTTGTGATTATGCTTGGGCTAGTTCATGTTTTAGTTTCCCCTAAATTTAACATTTGGTATCAGAGCAACCTATCCTATTCATGATCCTAATTAAGCTCAATTTTAGCCTTGTTCTTGTTAGTTTTAACTAGGTTTAGCATTTAGAAGGAGATGATTAGATCGATCTGAACCCAAATTCTCAGATCCCAAACCCTAGTTCCCAAAATTTCCGAACCCTAATCCCCAAATCCCAAATCAATCAAAAACCCTAATAGTCTAAAGGGGATTCAGGCTTACCTTTTCCGGAGGTCGCCGTTGACCGATCTGAGATCGCCGCCGTCTCCGCGTCGCACGTGCGCCATCGTCATCTCCTTCGTGGGCCTGAGTTCCGCCAGGTGCGCCTGGCGTGGCGGCTGAGGCCCGCCTCGGCTGAGCCGTGTGCGGCCTCATTTCGCCGTCTTGAGGCCTATCCGTTAGCCGGCCGGTGCGCTCCCTTGCTCGGTCGCTATTGCGCTCGTTTTGGATCAAGGGGGGAAAATGATTACGGTTAGGGTTTCCCGTTCTGGCGCTTGAGTTGTATTCTGGCTTTGCGCCATCTGAACTGTCAGTTCCGATCGACGGCTGCTCTTCGCCCCACGACTGGGCTTCGCCTGCATGTGGGCCGAGCCCACCTGGCTAGACTGTAGTCTCATTGGCGGGCCGCGCGGTCGCACCTTGGGCCGGCTAGCGTGCCTGACCGCGATTTTTGGGCCACCAGGGCATTTTAATTGGCTTTGGAGCCCTTTTCTATTTTGAGGTAAATTGTTTTAGCCCATTTGGACTTTGTATTCATTATCTTTTAAATTCAGTAATAAGTATTGTTTAATGATTATTTCCTGAACATTATTGTTGTGTTTAATTTTATGATTAATTTCTGGATAAATTAATTAATGTGGCAACTAATTTTATATGATGATTATTTTTCAGTATAATCTCTAATTAAAATGGAACCAACGAAAAATGTTGGTTAGATATTATTTAATATTTAAAATTGGGATTATGACATGATCATGATCATATTTCTGACCAACATTGTTTATGACCATATGTCACCCATAAGTTAATTTGTTTTTTTTTTCATTTCTGCCCAATGGTGATGCGAGTTAGAACTGTTAAATTTCATGTCATTAGCATGTTATTAATCATACCAATGTAGGGTTAATTTTCATGCAAGATATTTATTTCCTCTAATATTTACTAATTATATTTGGTTTTGATTCAGCCATGAACAACACTAATGTTTGCCTCTTACTTGAACGGCATTGAGCAACTAATTGAGATAAATTTTTTCCTCTTGGAAAGAGAGAATTTTGATTGTTCTTGGAGTCATGGACTTGGACTATGCATTACGTGAGGATGCTCCCGTAGGTCCTGCCGCTGATGATGAGAGTTTCGTTGAGAAAAAAAAACTCCATGACTTAACAGTGGAGAAGTGGGAGCGATCCAACTACATGTCCCTAATGATTATGAAGAGCACGATATCTATTGCGATAAGGGGAGCCATCCCTGAATCCGAAAACTTGATCCGGCGTACACGTCAAACTCTCGGTTAAATGAAGAATTTGGTCCGGCGAAAAAGCCTCAAATTCATGTTCACGACAAAACAAAAATTTGGTCCAATGTATATGTAAAACCTTCTGTTTCTTCACGATTTGGTCCGACAAAAACCACTTTCACAACGGACTAAAAAACAGTCCGGCGTATATACAAAATCAACCTCAAAGCACCGTTCACGACGGACCAAAAACTTTGGTCCAGCGTACATGTAAAACTTATTGTTTTTCAAGAAACTTGGTCCGACGTAAATGCGAAATCAAACCTCAAATCGCCGTTCACGACGGACCAAAAATTTGGTTCGGCGCAAATGCGAAAAACCTCTGTTACTTCAACATCCGGTCCGACGCAAAACACTCAAAACCATGTTCACGCTGAACTAAGAAATTGGTCCGGCGCAGATGCGAACAAATCATATTCACGGCGGACAAAAATATTTGGTCCGGCGCAAACAGAAAAATCTTTGTTTTTCCGAAACACTTAACTAAAGCATATCACAAGCATGCCAATTGATCATCTGAAACAACACATGCACATGCACCACACATGCCATGAGCACAACCACTTTGCAATACCAAATTCATCACTAAGCCAATTTTTCATCACATAATTTCACAACAGCATATCTAAACCACTTCTTATATACTGCGATAATATAGCTGCAGTTTTCTATTCAAGTAATAACAAGGCAAGTGGTGCTGTCACATTGAGTATCATATTGTGAAAGATAGAAAGTGGTTTGGTTTGCTGCAATGAGTCTTGCTGAATTTTGTAGCAAACAAGATTTTGTTACTAAAGATTGTTGATTTTGTTGTTTTGGAGTAAATTTTTGTTGCAATATGTTGTTGATTTTGTTGTACCAATTTGTTAACATAAATGTATTGTAACTGAAATCAGCTTTTGCTACACATATTATAGTTTCTCATTATTGTGCTTGCCACAATTTTGTTGCACTGCTCTAGGAGCAGATCGAATGGTTGAGTGATGGGTTCGCTATAACTAGGGTTGAAAACGGAACGAAAAGTTTTCAACCATTCTGGAGAAAAATGAAGCGAAAGCTCTTTTTCAGAAACAGAAACGGAAAATACCTGTACGGAAACGAAAATGGAAATTTTATGTCGGAAACAAAAATGGAAACGGGAGAGCCAATTCCGACGAAAACGGAAACAAAAATTCCGTATAAGTGAAACCAGAAATGAAAAACGAAAACGGGCCGGACAGGGAAATGGACTAGACCCAAAAAGGAAAAGGGAGAGTTTATATCAAATAGGGTTCAAAAATTCTAAAAAAATACTTTGAAACAGTTTGAACCTAGAAAAATTATTTTCAGCATAATTGTGTATTATTTTCCATAAATAATTAATTTTATAAATCTAAAAATAGAAAAATGGTATTTATAAACTGTAGAAAATCCAGGATAAATCTTAGAAAATTACAATTGAACATTGAACAATAATATGCAAAATTTAGGGTGTTACACATTTGTAGTTGGTGGAGCAAGAGGATGTCGATGATAATGATATGGAGGAGGACATGATGGTCTGATATAGGGGACAATTAGCGAGCCTTCAACTGACAAACTTGAGAAAGAAGTTTCTAGTGATACCAGTGAACATAACACTATTCTTGTGTCCACCTTAGAGGTGGAATAAGTTACATTGTTCTTGTGGCCATGTATATTGTGATTCTGTACTATGTTCTTATGGAATTTTTCGTTTTCATTTTCGTATTCACTCCGTTTCGTTTCGTATTCGTTTCCATCACTATCTGTTTCTGGTGTTTCCGATTTTGTTTTCATTACCAGTAAAAAATGTGGAAACGGAAATAGAACAGTCATTTGCCGACCGTTTTCTTACCATTTTCATCCCTAGCTATAACCATGGGGATTTTATTGCATATTTATCGAACATATTCAATTGTTGTTTCAAACTCTTGTACTACTATTTTTTAAAGGATATTGTACTTTTTTTGGTATTTTGTTGTACGTATTATTTAGTTATATCCCGTCGACGCGTTCTATTCATAGTTGTTTCTTAGAGAAAACAATTAGTAACACCAGGTAACAATTATTTTATCAATTAACGCGGCTGAGTCGGTTGTGATCGGTCGAGTTGGACCAGCCTGTGGTACACCCAAGGGTAGATGTAGTTTTAGAATGTCTTGTTTAAGAGACTAAGGCCATGTTTGGATGGACTAAAACTAATTGTTAGCTGGCTAATAGCTAGAGCTAATTGTTAGCCAGCTAATAATTAGTCCATCTAAAATTAGTCCAGGGCTGTTTGGATACATGACTAATGGTTGGACTGATTTTTTAGAAAAGTCATGTCTGCCCCCTCATAATGGGTGAGGAAATGAGGATAAGACCAGCGCGAGGGTATTTCAGGCTTTTACCACCGTGTTACATGCTATTAGCCCAAATTAGCTCCTCCCCACCAACTAATGGACTAATTGT
Source organism: Rhipidocladum racemiflorum (assembly GCA_036346355.1). Lineage (NCBI taxonomy): Eukaryota > Viridiplantae > Streptophyta > Magnoliopsida > Poales > Poaceae > Rhipidocladum > Rhipidocladum racemiflorum. Next base: position 14,461,381 of record CM070573.1, on the reverse strand, counting down.
TAGCTAAGGGGTTGGCTAAAAATTAGCCCACCTATTAGTCTTCCTGTTTGGATAGACTAGAGCTAATTTTTAGCCAGCTAACAATTAGTCCAGGGATCCAAACATGGCCTAACTATTTTTTTTTGTTTTGATTGGAATTCAATTATGGAATACCATTCTGAACTTAATTAACTATTTAAATTTTCGCTTCCTTTTATCCTCCCATCCTATATGGGGGATAGACCCCGTACCTTATATCTATATGTGTCTTTCCGCATCAGCAAGAAGTCTAAAAATGAATTAAAATGGGAAAGGAAGGAAAATGACATTTCGTAGACTCAAACATTTTTAGAGTGGTATTTCCTAAATTTATTTGGAGTAGCGTTCCAGCTGTTGCTAATCTTTGAAACATTATAGTATAAATTATCTCTTATATTTTTCAATCCTAATTCAAAATAAAAGGTATGTAAGTAGATTTAATGATATTTTCTATCTTTTGTACTCATTTTATCTAACCTTTCCTCAATATTTATAAGTAAACATCCACCCTAACTAGTAACTACCCTCTCTTTTATTCGTCAGAAATTAACACCATGGGTCCCGTGGTCAATTATATTTTTACTATTCTTTTGATTTTGTAACGTCCTTAATCCCATGCTGACAAAAAGTATATAGATTAGTATAAAAAAATGTATGGCGTACAACAAATATTTAATACATTATGCAATGTCATCGGCAGTGGTCTGTTTGACATCACCTCTGCTAAGATCATGTTTGGGGAGCTGTGTTTCAGCTTTGAACCTAAAGCTCTCCCAAACAGCCCAGTTGTAAAGCACCTGCACAGCTAAGCCACAGCTGAAACATCCCTAAAAGCTAAAGCTGGTAGAGAGGTGTTTTTCAGCTATGGCTTCGCTCGACCGTCTCCTCGCTCGCTCCGCCTCCCTTCTCGCCCCGTCGTCTCCCCACCCGGTCGCCTCCTTGACTCCCTCCGGCTCGGGCGTTGCTTCCCTGACTCTCTTCTCATTCGGTTGCCACCAAAAGTTATAGCTGCAGCGGCCAGTTTGCCAAACGACATATTAAAAAAGTCACACCCGCTAGTTACAGCTGCTTTACAGTCCAACAAGCTAAAAACAGCTTTTCAGCCCAGCCACAGTCCCCAAATAGGCTATAAGAGAGTGATATCTTGAAGAGAGAGAGAGAGAGAGAGAGTTCCGGGACAACCATATGCATAGTTGCATAGTGGTAGACTGGTAGCGTCTATGGTCATTTATTTTTAACTGGGGATTATTGCCCCCCATTTCCCATTGCACGACGGAAACTTAGAGTTTGATAAATCTCCGCTTGTCTATACTTCCTCCTATGTATTTTTATTTCGGTTTTTTCAGTTTTCTAAAGAGAATTCATCACGCTAATTTTCATCAATGTAGCGGAATGGTCAAATTGAACAAGGGGAAACGGTCAGGAATAGTGATTTACAAATAGTATTTTCTCTCTTATTTTTCTAGAATTAAATATTCCAAAATCCGTTGTCCTTCGTTCTAACTCCGATTGATTCTGTTCTTCCTCCTAAATTCATCTAAAATCGTAAACTATCTATTCATGCAAGTTTTGTTGTTTTTGGATTTTATTTGGATTTGGTGGTTCGCACACTTAGATTTCGAAGTGTTGGAAGAATATCAATTCGACAATCCAGAGCATAGTACTTCCACCAAGGTAAGTTGCACGGTTGATCCTAAATTTTAAATTAATATTTATTTTAAATTATTGCATGCATAATTTTACCCAAGGTAATTTAAATCCCTGATTTAAATGAATGGTTAGTCCTAATCGTTATGACCATATTTGACTTTGATAATCTTTATTACCTTAGACAAAATCTCACTACTTGGTATACTACTATAGTACTCCCTCCGTTTATTTTTATAAGATTTATTTTTTCAATGATCTTGTTCACAAATACAAGACTTGTATGTAGATTTAATGATGCCTTTTCTTCTATACCTCTATTTATTCTCTCTCAACCATATGCATTTATTCATTACCACCCACATAAAATATATCTTTTATCTCTCAAGACAATTAAGTGGGGGTATCTAAATCATTTCTTCCATACCTTTCTCAATTTTAATGCAACCTTAATCTTTATGAAAAATCAAAATACATCTTATAAAAAAGAACGGAGTGAATATTAACTAGTGTTTTGTAGAAAATGGTTTAGTTATGTTTATAACCTAATTAGAATCTTTTGGAAATTTATGTCAAATAAAGTTTCTTTTGAGATAAAAGCTATTCCTTCGTACTGGTGTGCCATAGAAGGTTATGAAAAATAATATGGTTCAAAGCAAAGTGAACATATGATTTATACTAGACGAGAATAGTTGCCAGGTGGGTGCAGTGTAGCACGAGAACTGAGTTTGTGGAAAGTCTCTCCTAATCAATTAAGGATATATCTATGAGTTGTTGATTGTAAAGCCTTTTCGTACTACCACAAGTCTGGTATAAGACAGACATGGCTAATTAATTTGTAATGTTTCAATGTTAGTTATGTCATTTGGTTGAATGTGTGAAAACCTTAGCGAGGGTGACTAATTTGGAATGGAGCATTGTAAATGCCTTGTCATGGTCTCTCTGCCACACACTGCAAAAAATGTGTAAATAACTTTGTCGACGATTGGGGAGCAGGCCCCCGCCGAGCTTACTTGGTTGATGAAGGGACCAACCGCAACCCCTTCTCACGTGCAGGGTCACTCGGAGGTGTCACTCACTAGACCAGACTGGACAATGACACAGTGTTTTACCTTGGTTCGGGCCTCTCAAGAGGGAGATAATAGCCCTACTCCAGCTCGTGTATATTCAGTGTCTCTCCCCCCCTCACGATGGGGATGCTTTATAGTTTACAAAGGACCGTAACTCGTTAAGATCCACTATCCGCACGTTCGACCACGTCCAACGTGGTAACTAACAGATCCTACAATTTCGCCACGCTCCCGTGGAGGACGCAACGAACTGACGGAGGTTACGCCGTCGGTAGTTACTTCCACCAACCTCGAGATCACGACAGGTCAGCTAATAGCTAGCTCCGAGCTCGGCTGCCTTACGCGAGCACGAGCTCGCAATCGGCCAGACTACGCGACCTCCCTAGGCCCTGACTAGGTCGTCCTTGGGAACGACCTCCTGGTGGCTCGGGCGGGAGCGAGCTCGGCTGTTCGTGGCACCCGAGGTAATTTATGGGAATTATCTAACCCCCGACAGCTAGCCCCCGAGGTTCAAGTGGAAAAAGGCCTGAAAAGGCTTTCCCCTTGGGCCTACTGTCCTACGTGCACGTCGGATTTGTTGCGGCGAACAGCTGCCGCGATCACCGAGCTATCAACCATTTCCGGGAATGAGCTTCTGGCCCAGTCCGTCGTGCTTCGGGCGGATGGATGTGGGTCCCCCCTCAACGGTTCCTTGTCCAGGAAGCTTTTATTCGAGCAGTACGAACCGCCCCCCTGGGGAACTGTCTCACGTGTCGTTCCCTGGGTGGCGAATGCCTCAACTGCCCTCTGCGCCTTTAGGGCTTCCTCAACCATGACGGCGGGAAGCCCCTTCACTTTCCTGTTTTTCGGAGGGATTTTAAACACCGGAGGGAACCCTTGATCCGTACGATCTTCCAGCAAAAAACGCCTCCAAAACTTCTTGCTCCAGCGCTCGCTCCATCTGACCTTGTGCACTCGTCTCTCCCCTCGATTGCCTTCCTCATCCCAATGGCAAGGTTTGGCGCCAGCAAACTTGATAGGCAAAAGCTAGAGATCCTTCAACGGGCGAAGTATCTCGATGCCTGCACATGGAGAGCCCCTGGTGCCGAGGAGAGCCCGCAGCTGGAGGAAGGGGAGATCGTCTCCACCGAGCTTTATGCCATGAAAGGGCTCCGGACGCCCGAAAGCGAGTTCGTCGAGTCCGTTCTCGTCTTCTGCGAGTGCGAGATCACTCACCTCCATCCCAATTCCATCCTCATTATGGCCATCTTCGCCCATCTCTGTGAAGGGTACGTGGGCGTCAAGCCCACTCCCAGCCTCTTCTTCCATTTCTACTGCCTCTCGCGCACCGGCACGCCCTCGTCGGCCAGCTGCCTCTATTTCCGTCTCCGACCTACCCGTCCGTACGAGTACCCGAGCTTTACGCTCAAGGATTCGGTGTCAGGGTGGGCCGACTCCTGGTTCTACCTGAGAAAGGTAGAAGGCAGCTCGCTTTCCTACACTGGCGCCAGAGCCCGTGCTGTCGAGACACCCCGACCGTCCGTGCAGCCTGAGGAGGAGAAGGTGCTCATGCTGATCAACGAGCTCACCTGCTCGGGGCTGACCGGACGGGACATCGCCCGGGATTACGTCAGGAACCGGGTGTCACCCCTCAGGAGGAGGGTGCACCCCTTCTTCAAGGTCGAGGGGTGGCAGGACATTACACGGGAGTCGCGCTCAGGTATATCATCGCCCTCGATTTTCCTCTCAAAATAGAAGATACCCGCTCTTACTGCCTCCTCTTGGTTGGTACGCAGCTCCGCCAGAGGACTGGGTGGACGTGAGGGTGTCCGAGATGTTCGGCACCCCCAAGGGCAAGGAGATCATAGAGGGCCGCCAGATCCCAAACAACGTCCTCAACCGGACCGAGGCGGTAAGCCTTCGACTCGGACTCTTTTAAGAAGTTCTATCTGGACCGGGTCTCCCCGGGGTTTCCCGACCTCATTCGAGCTCTTCTTGGCAGGAGAAGGTTACCCTTGAGGTCGCTGTGGCCCAACTGGCATCGCAGTTGGGAGGAACGGGCGCCGGAGGATGAGGTCGTAAGACCAAGAAACTGGCGAGCCGCAAGCGTCGCGACCGATCTCCCTCAGCCACGCTGTCTCCGCCTAGGCGTTCGAGCAGGCGCCCTAGCTCGGGCGATCGTTCACCTCGCCAACATCTGGAGTACGCCAACCGGCGGGAGGTGAGCGAGTTAAAATTGTGGATGGATGAATACACCAGAAAAAACCCCGAGCTGATGGCTCGTTTGCGCCAGCTCGCCGAGCGAGCGAAGAAGGAGGCCGCAGCCGCGGCCAGCCCTGCGCGGAAGAAGGAGCTAGAAGGCCAAATCACGGCCCTCCAAGCAGAGCTCGCGCAGGTGAGCTCGAGCTTGGCTCCACGGGCCGAGGCAGAGGAGGAGGAGGAACTGGACCCCGCCCCGCTAGCCCCGAGGGCCCGCAGGTCGCCCGCCGTGCCCCAACCGCGTCCAATGCCGACCGTTTCTGAACTCGGCTTGGAGGAGGTTGATCCCGTGGTCGCAAGGGCCGACAAGGCGCGCGAAGACATGGCCGCCCTCATCGTCTGCGCCCGCGCCCAAATGGAAGACGCCGCGCGAGGTTAGCTTCTCATCTCAACCTCGTTCGTCTCCTTCCTTTCCCGGTGCCACACTAACCCCACATCGTCTATAGTGGGTGTGGTAGCCGGTACGGAGGTATGGGATTTCGAAGCTATGGCTGACGACATTCTTGACCTCGCGTTAGAGAGAGAGCTCGCCCGAGCTGCCGAGGCCGTGGTGGGTGACGAGGTCGAGGAGGAGTGAACCACGGCCGCGGAGGCCCGAGCCCCAGAGGTCGTGTCTCCTGAAGAGGAAACGCGAAGGAAGATCGCTGCCGCCGATGCTCGGGCTGCGAGGGATGGCTTCCCCCACATCATAATCGAGCTGGACGACGACACAGCGGAGCTCGGTGGTGACGAGCATGCTACCGAGGATCTCTGCGAAGACTCCGTCGGTGCCAGCGACATCATCACCGAGACGCTTCAGGAGATCGCGGGGGACCCCCACCGAGCTTGCGACACTCCGTCGGACACCAACGCCGGCTCGGCATTGGGAGACTCCAACCCGGACGGGGGTTGTTCCGGCGAGGACGAGCCGGTAGCTCCGCTCGCCATGGAGCCGAGCCTGACCGAGACTGGCGGGCCGGACCAGCTCCCAAGCGGGGGGGAACCGCCGAGCACCGAGGTTGTCTCGGTTGGCGCCGACTCCGCGCCCCGGGCCGAAGACCCCGCATCCTCAAATGCCGAAGGGGTCCTAGCCCGGGAGGAGGTGGGGCCTCCGGGCGCATCTCCTGCCCGGGGAGAGGAAGCGCAGGCTGGGGTCCTCACCCTTGCGGCCGTCGTCCCCCAGGTGATGGAGGTCGACTCCCAAAGCCAAGATCTTCCCCTCCCGGATGGCGACCCCGCACCCTCAGACGCCGAAGGGGCCCGAGCCCAGGAGGAGGTGGAGCCCCCGGGCGCAACTCCTGCCCGGGGAGAAGAAGCGCAGACGGGGGTTCTTGCCCTTGAGGCCGTCGTCCCTCAGGAGATGGAGGTCGACCCCCAAAACCAGGGTCTTCCCCTCCCGGCTGACGAGGGAGTTCGGGCCCAAGGGGAGGTGGAAAAACTCCCAGGCCCCGTGCCCGTCCAAGGAGAAGAAACCGGCGCGGAGGACCCCGCCGAGTTGTTCCAGGAAGGGCTGGAGGCCCGGCTACACTGGGTAAGTTTTCTTGACACTTCGACTCTTGTCCTATAAGATCGACAGTAACCCGAGATACCCTGCCGTGAAGGTGCTAGAGACCACCATGCAGGACTTCCGGGCCGCGACCGTACCGCCAGAAGTTCTTGCCAAGCACCACGCCGAGCAAGATGCCAGGATCGCAGAGCTCGAGCGTTTGGTTGCCGAGCTGAAGGCTTCTGAGGCAGAGATCCGGCACAAGATGGAGGAGTCCGTGCTGGTCCTCAAGGAGTGCCTCGAACAGAGCGAGCATGCGAGGTCGGGCCTTGAGGCGATGGTGGTGACGCTGCGCGACTCCGTTCAGAGCGCCGAGAAGACGATCGATCAGCAGCGGGAGGAGTCCAGACGGCTTCGCCAGGCGGCGAGCAAGGGTCGGGAAGCTCGTCGGCAGGTGCTCGACCTCGAGTCCGAGCTCGACTCCGTACGGGAGGAGCTCGCCACTCTCCAGGACGAGAAGCGCGCCGACCGCTTTTAGCTCTGTCGCCTCCTGCGGGTTTACCTGCAAAACTCGAATCTCATGTAAAAATGATTTGTACTTATTAGATGTCCTTCCATTTTTATCGAAATGCTAACGTGCTTCTAGCGCCTGCTTCGTCCTGTTGTTCCTTACACATTGATGGTCGATGGTTACGCGAACAACTAACAATAGAGTAGGGAGAATAACCTTGAGCGCAAGTCGTTCTAGGTCGTAGTCGCACGGTGCCCGTATAGTCCCCGCCGTCAACGGAGGTCGTGGACGTAGGTTGCGAGCGCGACCTCGTTGGCGGGAGAGACCCGGGAGATTAAAGACGAAGTAGCGCACCACGGAGATCGTGGGGCCTCCGGATACGGAATACTTATACCGTACATCGGCCGACCTGTGCTCGGAACCATCCGAGGGGGTGTCCGTGCGATTTGTTGCATGCGGCGGAGACTTGCCACAAAAAGGTGATCGTCTTACAAGGACGGGAGCCCCTGAGGTCGAGCTTGGTGGCCCGGCGTTAGCCGGTCGTATTTCCGTCCGTTGGTGTCACGATAACCGAGCTCGCTCTTGACTTTCGCCAATGTTTTCATCAAGGGGGAGATTGTGAAATCATTTGCTGAAAAATTGGCTTAGAATTGAATTTGCAAAATGTGTTTGTTCATGTGTTTTGACAATTTGACAAGAAACAGTAAGTTTAGCTTTGGCGCCGGACCAAACTTAAAGAAAACAGTAAGTTTCCCATCTACAACGGACCAAATTTGTTTGTCTGTCGTAAACATGCTTTGGTAACCTCATTTTCCTATGTACGACAAACAAGTTTTTTGGTCTGTTGTAAACATGAATCTGAGTCCTTTTGCGCCGAACCGATTCTGTGTACGACGGACCAAGTTTTTGGGTCTGTCGTGCACATGTTTTTGAGCTCTTGTGCCAAACTCAATTTTCCAAGAAAATAGCAGTCAGCACATGTACGACGGACCAAGTTTTTGGGTCTGTCGTGGACGTGCTTTTGAGCTCATGAGCCGAACTCAATTTTCCAAGAAACCAGTAAGCTTTGCATGTACGACGGACTGATTTCTTTTAGTCTGTCATGAACGTGTTTTCGCCGGAATGATTTCTTCTTGAAACCGAGACTTTCACTTGTGCACCGGACCGATTTTGTTGGTCCGTCGTGAATGGTTTTTGAGTGATTTTTCATGTGTACGCGGACCATATTTTTTGGCCCGTCGTGAATGCGTTTTTGCTCGATTAGGGTTTTGAACAAAATTGGAATTGTGTTTGATTTGTTTTTGAGATTATGAAATTTGTGAAAATTTCATGATGCTTGAAGTGGACTTTATGCAATGCTCGTGTGAGTATTTGCATGGATTGATGTGAGTCAAGTCGTGGACTTGTGCTCGGAATTGTTTTGTGGTTTGTTCATGTGCAGGTATTGCTCGAAGACGGACGTGGTCGATGACGGGACCAGAACTAGGTTCATGGAGGAGCTGAGGTTCGGGACTAGGTTCAGGGAGGAACTGAGGTCTTGGTAGTCAAGGATGTCATGCGGGACGTTCGGGCTAAGAGAATGGTGCACATGAAGAATGGTTAGTCACGTGAGAATGGCAGGAGGTCATTCGTGTGCAAAGTGTTAGTCCCGTGAGTATGGCAGGTGGCCATACGCGTGCAAAGTGTTAGTCACGTGAGTATGGTAGGGTTGCCATACGCGTGCAAGAGTTGTACTTGGCCAGGTTGGGCCAAAAGGAGTTGTATACATACTCCTTCTAGATTAGGAATTGTATTCAAAACTCCTTGTGTTTTTGCTCCTTTAAATAGGAGGGGTGTCTCCTGTTGAAGGGCATCAATCGCATCAATTGGAGCTGAGCGCATTGAGAGCCTCAAGCTCAGTTTTAGGGTTTTGTACTCTTTTGATGAGAGTACTTTAGACAAAAGAAATAAAGATCAATTCTTCTAGATCCTTGCGTGCTCTGATGCTTAGCGTTGCTACAGTGTTTCCTGTTTTGGTTCTTGTTTGCATGCTTGTTCTTTTCTAGATTGGTTTTTGTTCTTTTAGTTTTTGATTTGATCCATCAAAACCTTTCTAGAGAATTGATTTAGGGTTTCTCTAAGTTTAGTTGATTAAACTTTTGTCGTTCTTGTTTAATCTTGAAGTTTTGGTTAGATTAATTCTCATCATCTTCTGTCACAGCAAGCTTGCGAGGTTCATAACTTTTGATCCGTAAGTCCGATCGAGCTGATTCTTTTTGGGTTCGATTCGTATTGGAATCTAGTTTATCGTGTCCAAATTTCAGATCAATCTAACAGTTGGATCTTCAGAAATTCTCGTTTTACCGAACCTCTATCATTCTGTTTTTGTCGAATACGAGGCAATTATTTGTTTCTGTTTTGGGGTGAACTTTTAGTAGATCAAGAATTTGGTTTTAGCTTCCGCACAATCATTAACCCCCCTCTGATTGCTATATTCGTATACTTCGATCCTACAAGTGGTATCAGAGCAAGGTTTTTCTAATCTATCTTAACCGGTGATTAGATCAATGGATCGTTATTCGACAAAACTATGTGTGTTCGATGTTGTTGATTTTCAGTTTTCGAAGGCCAAGATGGAGGCGTTCATCCAAGCACAAGGCTTCACAATTTGGGAGAAGGTCTACAAGCCATATGAAGTCCCTGCAAACGACAACGTCAACGACACCAATCGCACACATGTTGAAGCAAACAACAAGGAGCGCAGCTTGATCATCCAAGGTTTGGGACGCAGCGACTTTGACCGTGTGATCCATCTCAAATCCGCATATGAGGTATGGAAATCTCTTTGTGATTACCATGAGAGTTCTAACACTATTAAAGAGGTTCGTCAAGATCTTTACAAAAAAGAATACATGCGATTTGAGATGAAGCCCGGTGAGTCGCTAGATGACTTCTTTGCACGTTTCAATAAAATTCTTAGTAATCTTCGTGCTGTTGGAGTTAGCTTTGATGCTGCTGCTAATGCTAGACAATTGCTTGGTGCTTTAGACATGTCTATTTGAGAGATGAAAGTTACATCCATTAGAGAATCTACTGTCATGAGTACACTTACTTTAGATGTTCTTTATTCTAAGTTGAAAACTCATGAATTAGATGTTTTTGCTAGAAAGAATGATCATAAATCAATTGCTTTGACATCTCAATCTTGCATATCTCATAATGGTGCTGCTTCAAGTTTTGCTCTATCTTTCTTGTCTTCATTAACCGATGAACAGATTGAGCAATTCCAAGAAGAAGACTTATCACTACTCTCTTCTCGCTTTAACAAAGCTTTGCAAAATGTGAGAAAGAGAAAGAGAGGTGGTGGTGATCCTCCAAGATGCTATGAGTGTGGTGATCTCGACCATATTCGTCCAAATTATCCTAAACTTGCAGGTAAAGCATCAAGGGAGGAGAAGGACAACGACAGAAGAAAAGAGAAGAAGAAGTTCTCTCCAAGTGATAGAAAGAAGAAGAACTTCATCAACCGCAAAGTTGTCCATCAAGTTCTTTCCGCTCTTGAACAAGTCAATTTGAGCGATGTGGATTCGGAGAGCAGCGAGGATGATGCGACTCCAAGCAAGCATGAGTTGACGGGGTTGTGTCTCATGGCCAAAAGCAGCGACAGCTTCACCGACGGTGATCATGACAGCGACTTCAATGAGGTAGATCCTTCTTACGATGAATTAGCTATTGCTGTTGCTCGACTTGGTAAATTGCTTGATAAACGTGACAAGAAAATTAAGAAATATGATTTTGTTGTGGAGTCATTGAATGCTGAAATTGCTAGGCTTAAAACCTTGATTCCTGATGATGATGTTTGCAAATCATGTGACTTAATTTACAATGAGCTTACTTTGCTTAGGAAAGAACATGTTTCCTTGTTAGAGCAAATCAATGCTGAAAATGAGAAAAATGAGAAACTTGTTAAACATGCTAGTTGTTCTACCATTGATTTACATGATACAACTCCATGTTCTAAATGCTCCATACTAGAATTGAAGTTGCATGATGCAAATGCTAGGGCTTCTCAAATGACAGATGATTTGCTTACACATGAGGTTCTTTCATGCTCAACTTGTTGCAAGCAAAAAGGAAAAGTGAACGTTCCCTGTAATAATTGTTTAACTCTTTCTCGAAAAATTGATTACTTGGAAAAGTCATTAGAACGTTTCACTAAAGGAAAGAAAAACCTAAACATGATCTTGGATCAATCAAAAGTCAGCACTCATAACAAAGGTTTAGGTTTTGATTCTTATGCTCATCATAAATCATATGCTCCCACTGTTGTTAAATCACTTGAAGGAGGAAAATTTGAAATTGTCAATGAGCCTAAGAAAATTGTCTTTAAGTCTGCTGGAGTGTTATCTTCTACTATGATGAATGCAAATGATGCTTCTACTTCTAAAGCCAAACATCCTGTTAAGTACACTTGCACTCATTGTGGTAGAGATGGACATTTAATAGATTTTTGCTTTAGACTAGCCAAACAACAAAAGAAAGAAAGAACTAAGGCTAGGTCTAATTTCAGACAGGCACGCTTTGTTTCTCATTATGTGCCTAGGGTGATGCAAACACCTTTTGTTGGTAAGAACACGGGAAAAGACAAATATATCTTTGTGCATAAGAATGCTCGTGTTGTGCCCTCTTGTTGTGCGTCGTGTGTCTCGATCTTTGGATTCCTAAACATCTTATTTCTAACTTGATGCCGAGACCTCGACACTTTCTCGCTTCTATGTAGGCTTTTCACGCGAGGAAGGAGAACATATGGCTAGTGGATTAGGATGCTTACGCCACATGTCCGATGATAAGAATTGGTTCTCCTCCTTCACTCGTGCATCTCGTGCTAAAAGTGTTATTTTTCAAGATGCTTCTTCCACCTCTGTTTTCGCAAAAGGCACTAGTCCAAATAGTGCGGTGCAGTGCATATGTTCAGGGGGAGAGTATCTTTGTTGATGAAGATGATGATGATCTTTGTTGAGGATGAGATAATTGGAGTTCTTTGTGTGCTTGTGTGTTCGTTTTCAAGCTTCCCGCGTGCTTCACATCGATAAGCTATCAAGAGGATTTTAAGGTATCTCCGTGGTACTCAAGATTTTGGCATTTGGCTTCTGCTTCCTCATGCATTAGTTTAAGAGCTTTCTCGATGCTGAATTTGGAGGATGTAGAATTGATAGAAAAAGTACATCCGGTTCATGCCACTTCTTGAGTAATTCTCTTTCTTGGACACATTGACATCGATTTCACTTTCTTAGAGATCATGTTGAAAAAGGCAACATTGTGCTTCACCATGTGGATCTTGAACATCAATTGGCGGACATTTTCACAAAACCTTTGTCTTCTCGTTTTGCTTTTATTCGGGGAGAACTTGGGATTGTTCATCCAATGAGTTTGTTTTGAGGGGGAGTTTCCTTGCCAAGTTCTTTCACTTGATGAGCTCACTTTATCATATTTCTTTATATGTTATGTAATTGAGCTAATATATGATAATCTAATTGTCTCACTTGAACTAAAAATGACATTGCGAAATTCCTGACTGATTGCCTATAGCTAAATACTCTGTGATATCTCACTCTTCTAGGCTTGATATTGAATCCTCTTGACAAATTTGGGCTATGAAGCAAGTGTGGTTTCAACTTTACTCTTTCATAAGACCGTTTAATCACTTTTGCATGTTTACAATCAAAGAAAAAGTAAAGGAAAAGGGAATCAGTTTAAAAAAGGGTTGTTAAAAGCAAAAAACCTCAAGTTATGTGCTTCAGGGTACTTTCCCTAAAAGATAAGATGTATGCTTCAAGCATGCCATTCCCTCAAAAGACAAGATGTATGCTTCAAGAATGCCACTCCAAGGAAATAAAAGAAGTATGCTTCAAGCATGCCACATGCAGTTTACTGTTTAAAGATTAAATTGGTCCACTATATTGGAGTTGAAACTACTTGCTCGACCTGATTTGTTATTTGCTTCAACTTTGAGCTTTTGTTTTTCTACTAAAGGTTTTGCTTAGTACTTGGCTATAGTTGACTGAATTGAGGTTGAGATGCATGTCATTCCCTAACTTGCTAAAATCACATCAAGATCATGTATTTTGCATGTTATGTGATATATAAGGTTATATGATCGAATGAGCTTATCTTTTTCTATCTTGGCACTTCCTTGTTTCTTCTTGTGAAATCTTTGCTACAGGAAAAATTTTGAACATGTTCTCTCTTTTGTACTCTTGATGAATCCATTGTCAAAGGGGGAGAAATTTGGGAATCGTTGAAAAGTTTAAGAAAAAGGGGGAGAAGAAAAAGGGGGAGTTGTTTGAGAATTTTGGGAGAAGGAAGTTTGGAGAATTTTGAAATTTTTGGGCACATTGCACATTCACACACATTTTCCTTCTCAGGGGGAGTTTTTGTTTTACTTTTTGGTCAAAGGGGGAATTCTGTGTTTTCTTACTTTGGTCTTAGATCCTTTGGATTTCAAAATCTTTTGTAAAGTGAATGCCAAATGTTCAATTCTAAGTGGTGTTGCCAATGTTTTCATCAAGGGGGAGATTGTGAAATCATGTGCTGAAAAAATGGCTTAGAATTGAATTTGCAAAATGTGTTTGTTCATGTGTTTTGACAATTTGACAAGAAACAATAAGTTTAGCTTTGACGCCGGACCAAACTTAAAGAAAACAGTAAGTTTCCCATCTACAACGGACCAAATTTGTTTGTCTGTCGTAAACATGCTTTGGCAACCTCATTTTCCCATGTACGACAAACAAGTTTTTGATGCATTGTAAACATGAATCTGAGTCCTTTGCGCCGAACCGATTACGTACGACGGACCAAGTTTTTGGGTCTGTCGTGCACATGATTTTGAGCTCTTATGCCAAACTCAATTTTCCAAGAAAATAGCAGTCAGCACATGTACGACGGACCAAGTTTTTGGGTCTGTCGTGGACGTGCTTTTGAGCTCATGAGCCGAACTCAATTTTCCAAGAAACCAGTAAGTTTTGCATGTACGACGGACTGATGTCTTTTAGTCTGTCGTGAACGTGTTTTCGCCGGAATGATTTCTTCTTGAAACCGAGACTTTCACTTGTACATTGGACCGATTTTGTTGGTCCGTCGTGAATGGTTTTTTGAGTGATTTTTTCATGTGTACGCTGGACCATATTTTTTGGTCCGTCGTGAATGCGTTTTTGCTCGATTAGGGTTTTGAACAAAATTGGAATTGTGTTTGATTTGTTTTTGAGATTATGAAATTTGTGAAAATTTCATGATGCTTGAAGTGGACTTTATGCAATGCTCGTGTGAGTATTTGCATGGATTGATGTGAGTCAAGTCGTGGACTTGTGCTCGGAATTGTTTTGTGGTTTGTTCATGTGCAGGTATTACTCGAAGACGGACGTGGTCGATGACGGGACCGGAACTAGGTTCATGGAGGAGCTGAGGTTCGGGACTAGGTTCAGGGAGGAACTGAGGTATTGGTGGTCAAGGATGTCATGCGGGACGTTCGGGCTAAGATAATGGTGCACATGAAGAATGGTTAGTCACGTGAGAATGGCAGGAGGTCATTCGCGTGCAAAGTGTTAGTCACGTGAGTATGGCAGGTGGCCATACGCGTGCAAAGTGTTAGTCACGTGAGTATGGTAGGGTTGCCATACGCGTGCAAGAGTTGTACTCGGCCAGGTTGGACCAAAAGGAGTTGTATACATACTCCTTCTAGATTAGGAATTGTATTCAGAACTCCTTGTGTTTTTGCTCCTTTAAATAGGAGGGGTGTCTCCTGTTGAAGGGCATCAATCGCATCAATTGGAGCTGAGCGCATTGAGAGCCTCAAGCTCAGTTTTAGGGTTTTGTACTCTTTTGATGAGAGTACTTTAGACAAAAGAAATAAATATCAATTCTTCTAGATCCTTGCGTGCTACAAAGATGCTTAGCGTTGCTACAGTGTTTCCTGTTTTGGTTCTTGTTTGCATGCTTGTTCTTTTCTAGATTGGTTTTTGTTCTTTTAGTTTTTCATTTGATCCATCAAAACCTTTCTAGAGAATTGATTTAGGGTTTCTCTAAGTTTAGTTGATTAAACTTTTGTCGTTCTTGTTTAATCTTGAAGTTTTGGTTAGATTAATTCTCGTCATCTTCTGTCACAGCAAGTTTGCGAGGTTCATAACTTTTGATCCGTAAGTCCGATCGAGCTGATTCTTTTTGGGTTCGATTCGTATTGGAATCTAGTTTCTCGTGTCCAAATTTCAGATCAATCTAACAGTTGAATCTCCGGGAATTCTCGTTTTACCGAACCTCTATCATTCTGTTTTTGTCGAATACGAGGCAATTATTTGGTTCTGTTTTGGGGTGAACTTTTAGTAGATCAAGAATTTGGTTTTAGCTTCCGCACAATCATTCACCCCCCTCTGATTACTATATTCGTATACTTCGATCCTACAGCCTGAAACAGCTCGCTTGTGAACTGAGTACCGTTGTCTGTGATGAGGCGACTTGGAACGCCGAAGCGAGTCACTACGTTATTGCGGAAGAACCTTTTAGCCGCTTGTGCCAAGATGGTCGACACGGGCTCGGCCTCGATCCATTTGGTAAAGGTGTCGATTGCGACAAACATGTGTTTGCAACCCTTCCTTCCCTGGGGAAATGGTCCGAGTATGTCGATGCCCCAAACCGAGAACGGCCAAGTCAGGGGCAAGGTCTGTAGCGCATACGCCGGCTGATGGATTTTGCCAGCGTGGAACTGGCAAGACCGGCAGGATGCCACCATTGAGCACGCGTCGGCCAGTAGTAACCTAATCGGAAGGTTTTGCTTACCAAGGTCCTAAAGGATGAGTGAGCTCCGCACATCCCGTCGTGGATATCTTTGAGGAGGTATTTGCCTTCCTCCTGAGTGATGCATTTGGAGAGGACCCCAAGCGCACCCTTGCGGTACAAGACGCCCTCGACCATTTTATATGGAGAGGAGCGTCTTAAAAGCCGGGACTTCTCGGCCTCTTCCTCGGGCAGTGTCCCGTGTGCTAGGTACTGGATGAATGGCATCATCCAACTCGCACCATGCTCGAGGAAGGAGACGATACCACCCGTCTCGGGTGCCTCCCCTTCGGTAGGGATGGAGGGCTTATAAAGGTGCTCGACGAGCACCCCTGCCGGAGCGGGAAGTTGGGCGGAACCGACCTTTGATAGATGGTCGGCCAGGGCATTGTCCTTCCTGGGATGTACAGTACCTCGAAATTTCTGAAATACTTTTCCATCTTCCTTACTTCAGTCAGGTAAAGCGCCATTGAGTCATCGGAACACTGATACTCCTTGTTAACCTGGTTGACCACTAGCTACGAGTCACCCTTCGCAGTTAGCCGTTGGACCCCGAGCGCCTTGCACGCCCGAAGCCCGGCCAGCAGACCTTCATATTCTGCTGTGTTGTTCATTGCGGCGAAATGCAATTGGAGGGCGTACTGGATACGCTCCCCCCGAGGGGATTCCAGGACCACTCCAGCCCCCGAGCAATCGTAAGCTCGGGACCCATCGAAGTGCATGACCCAGCGACCTTGCCTGGCCTGGTCGGGTTCTGGCTGGGATGGGGCGGGATTTGTCCATTCGGCTAGGAAGTCTGCTAGGACCTGAGACTTGATTGCGGTTCTGGCCGAGAATTTGATCTCGAATTCGGCGAGCTCCATGGCCCACTTCGCGATCCGCCCGCTTGCGTCCTGATTCCCTAAGATTTCCCTGAGCGAGAAGTTGGTCGGGACTCGGATTTTATGAGCCTGAAAGTAATGTCGTAGTTTCTTGGAGGCCACGAGCAGCGCGTACAGGAGCTTCTGGACCTCGGGGTAACGCTCCTTGGGCCCATGCAAGACTTCGCTGTATCGGACGCTGCGCCCCGTCCCTTTCCACTGTTATCACGGCGCTTACCGCCTGGGGCGTGGCGGCCAAGTATAACAACAGGACCTCCCCTAGTCTCGGTATGGTCAGGACCGGGGGTCTCGACAAGTATCGCTTCAGTTCTGCGAATGAGTTGTCCGCCTCTTCTGTCCAGGCGAAACCGTCATGCTTACGGAGTGCCTTGAAAAAAGGTAGGCCGCGCTCCCCGAGCCGCGAGATGAAACGACTTAGAGCCGCCATCCTCCCGGTCAGAGACTGCACCTCCCGCATGCAAGTGGGTGGTCGCATGTTTTCGATGGCCTCTATCTTTTCAGGATTGGCCCCAATTCCTTGTGGGTCGATCATGTAGCCGAGAACCTTACCAGCTTTGACTTCGAACACGCATTTTTCAGGGTTCAACTTTATTCGGTACTTATTGAGGTTACAAAAGGTTTCTTCCAGGTCGGACACATGACCTGAGGCTATCTTGCTCTTAACCACGATGTCATCCACGCACACCTCCAAGTTCCGGCCTATTTGGTCCGAGAAGGTTTTCTGCATGAGGCGCTGGAAGGTTGCTCCAGCGTTTCTTAGATCGAAGGACATGGTCGTGTAGCAGAAAGTGCCGAACGACGTGATGAAGGAAATTTTTTCCTCATCGTCAGGTGATATACCGATCTGGTGATAACCTGAATAGGCGTCCAAAAAGCTCATTACCTCGGAGTCGGCCGTTGCATCGACCAACTGGTCTATCCGAGGCAGCGGGAAATTGTCTTTAGGGCACGCGGCGTTTAGGCCCGTGTGGTCGACACACATGCGCCACTTGCCCCCCTTTTTCTTTACGATGACCGGGTTGGCCAACCAATCGGAATGGTCGACTTCCCGTATGAAACCAGCCTTGAGGAGCTTATCTAGTTCCTCTCTGATGATAGCTTGCTTCTCCGGGGAGAAGCGCCTGAGCTTCTGCCGCACAGGCCTTTTGTCAGGCCGAACTGCTAGCCTGTGCTCGACGACCTCCCTTGGGACTCCGGGCATGTCGGACGGTTCCCAAGCGAACGTGTCCGCGCTCCTCCGGAGGAAGGTCACGAGCTCGAGTTCCTATTTAGGATCCAGGGAAGCCCCCACATGTACGACCTTGTCTGGCTCTGCGTCGCACAGCGGAACAGCTTTAGTTTCTCCTCCGGCCTGGAGGGTAGCCTTGGGCCGGGAACTCCTCGGCTCTTGCTCGGGCCCGCGCTGGGGCAGCTGCCCGACCATGTCTAATGCCCTTTCGTCGCAGTTCAGGGCCGCTTTCGAGCTCCCCTTCACCGAGATCGCGCCGCCGGGGCCGGGAACCTTCAGGCATTGGTACCCGTGGTGCATGGCGGCCATGAATTTGGCGAGTGCCGGTCGGCCCAGGATGGCGTTGTAGGCCGACTCGAAATCGACCACCTCGAACGTGATCAACTCCGTTCGGAAGTTGCTCGGGCTGCCGAAGGTCACGGGCAGGACGATCTGTCCGAGTGGCTTGACCGAGGTGCCGGGGACTATCCCGTAGAAAGGGACTATGACGCTCTTGACCTTGGATCGAGGAATCTGCATCTCGTCCAGGACCCTGGCTGATATTAGGTCCAGGGAACTCCCGCAATCTACAAGCACTCGTCCTACCACGGTGTTGCAGATCGTTGGACTAACGACCATCGGGAGCCTCTGGGGCTTCGTCATCCCCAGGGGGTAGTCGTCCTTAGAGAAGGTGATGGGCAGCTCTGACCACTTAAGCTGCTGGACGGGGGGCTTCCCCTGGGTAACGCGAAGTACCTCGCTCGTGGCTTCCTTCAACTCCCGACGTGACCCGTAAGCGGCGGAGCCCCCGAATATTACGGCGATGTGGTTTTTCGGCTCCTGGTACTCCATGTCTGCGTCCTCGTTGGCAGACTTCTTGCCCTTGACATCTTCTTCTTGCTCTGGAAGCGTGGGCATGGGGCCCTTGCCGTTGTAGAATTGTTCCAGGCGGGAGGCCCATGTTCGGCAATTGCGCAGGTCGTGCCCGTACGCCTGGTGGAGCGGGCAAAAGTAGGTGCTTGCCCGTCCGCGTTGATCACCGCGACCCTGGTCGTCCCGACCTTGTTCGCCGTTGCGATGAGCCGGTCAACCCTTTCCTTTTGCGGCTCCCCCTTTGTACGCTTGCGAGGTCGGCCGCTGCCGTCCCTCGATGGCCGCCACCATGTCGGAGACGGAGGGTTTTTTCTTCTTTTTTATTTTTTTCTCGATCGAGCTCACGCTCTTCCGGCTAGATGCCCCTTCGAGTTCGGGCTGAGGGGGTAGTTTTCCCTCGTCTAGCATCTTTTTCCATTGCACCGCTTCATCGGCGTTGGCGTATCGGTCGGCCATGCGGAACAGCTCGTTGGCCGTGATGCCCGGGTGAATCTCGAGGTCCTGTGTAAAACGGACGTCTCGGACCCCGAACTTGAAAGCCCGGATGACCGCCTCATCTGAGATGCTTGGGATGGAGTTCCGCACCTGCATGAAACGCTGGACGAATTGGCGTAAGGTCTCGCCGTCCGTCTGTATCAGACGCTCGAGGTCGCGCTCCTTTCCCGGGCGAACATAACAGCTCTGGAAGTTTGCTCGAAGGGTGTTACTTAGTTGCCCCCAGGACCGGATAGAGCCCTCCTTCTGATTAAAGAGCCACGTCCGAGCCGGTCCATCTAGCACTGTGGGCAAGAAGTTTGCCATGACCCCTTCATCCCCGCCGGCGGCCAGGATGGTCGTGGTGTAGATCGAGAGGAACTCGTCCGGGTTCTGCGTCCCGTCGCATCTCTCGATGTGGCCCGGTTTGAACCTGATTGGCCAGGTCACGCGCCGCAGGGACGCCGCGAACGCCCTACACCCGAAAATGGGATTATCGTGACGGTCGTCTCGGGCACGGTGGTCGGGACGCCCCCCGCTGGCTGAGCCCGAGGCTCGCGGGCCTAGGCGAGAGAACACCTCCCTAGGCCGGTAAGATGGTGAATGGCCCGAGGAGGAAAGTTCAGTCCGGCTCTGCCCACGGTATGTATCCCGTCGATCTCGAGGGAGCGCCCGGGAATTGCTCCGGGTGTCTTCTCGGGCCTGATCGCGTTCCCGCCGGTCCCCCCGGGTATGGCTGCGCGAGTCGTCGGGGTGGAGGCGCACGGACGTCCGGCGGCGGCGTTCCCAGGAAACACTCCGGATGTCTTTTCCCCGAGAAGCTTCCGCCGCTTTTATGTCTGTGGCGATCTTTTCGAGGTCGTCGGCCACGGCTGCTCCCATGGCCTCTAGATCGACTTGCTCAGGAAATTCTCTGAGGTTGCGCACCACTGTGGCCAAGGCTTGAAGGCGTTCTCCGCTCGGGGGAACGAGGGGCGACGAGCTCGTGCGCCGACGTACGGGCTCTGGTGTCCCGTACGCGTGGAAGTTCTCACGAGTTCCGGCCCCGATCCTATCGTCCGCGCCACCGCGAATTTGCCGGCGTATGCTGGCCAACGTCCGGCTCAAGGACGCCTCCAAGTGGTCCTTAGCCGCTTCGTACCGCCGGAGGCGTGCCTCGCCCGGGGATTTGCCCCCGAGGTTTCCACCTTCTTTCGCGACCATGACGTTGCGGGATTGGGCGGACCGTGAGGGCGACATCACGGTGTCTCCCCGCGATGCGGTCCCCTGGTCGGGCTCGAGATGGTCCCCATCGTATTCGTCGTCTGAAAGGGCGTCGAGCTGAGAGCGGAAGAACTGCTCCCGTGCGACGGCTTCCAGGGAAAAGCTCCTGGAGTTGTCATGACTTCCGGGGCTAGCGACGCCAGCTGCCTCGTTGTCGAAGAACCGCTTCTCATCCTCATCGATCCCGGGAGCGCAGAGGCCCCGGCGATCCTGGGAGTCTGACATCCTCCGGGATTCCTCACGAAAGGGAAAGTCGGTCCCCACGGACGGCGCCAGCTGTCGACGATTGGGGAGCAGGCCCCCGCCGAGCTTACTTGGTTGATGAAGGGACCAACCGCAACCCCTTCTCACGTGCAGGGTCACTCGGAGGTGTCACTCACTAGACCAGACTGGACAATGACACAGTATTTTACCCTGGTTCGGGCCTCTCAAGAGGGCGATAATAGCCATACTCCAGCTCGTGTATATTCAGTGTCTCTCCCCCCTCACGGTGGGGATGCTTTATAGTTTACAAAGGACCGTAACTCGTTAAGATCCACTATCCGCACGTTCGACCACGTCCAACGTGGTAACTAACAGATCCTACAATTCCGCCACGCTCCCGTGGAGGACGCAACGAACTGACGGAGGTTACGCCGTCGGTAGTTACTTCCACTGACCTCGAGATCACGACAGGTCAGCTAATAGCTAGCTCCGAGCTCGGCTGCCTTACGCAAGCACGAGCTCGCAATCGGCCAGACTACGCGACCTCCCTAGGCCTTGACTAGGTCATCCTTGGGAACGACCTCCTGGTGGCTCGGGCGGGAGCGAGCTCGGCTGTTCGTGGCACCCGAGGTAATTTATGGGAATTATCCAACCCCGACAAACTTATTAACAAGAGATGATCATGTCTTGTGGGTAAAGTTGTACAGCCTTTACAGAGTGTAAAACTAATCGATTAGTCAAACCATCGGTCATGGGCATGCTAAGCAAAACTTTTCATGGATTAGATTTTGGTTTTCAAAAGTTCTGATCGAGCCCTTGGTCGGTGGCATGCCAAGCAAAGCCTTCCACGGATTAGACTTCAGTTTTCAAAAGTTCCTTCAGAATAAATGGTTGTAGATGGAGGGAGTTCCATATGAAAAAATTGGGATGAAACTCCGGATTGAGACCCGTGTTAAAAATCGGTTTAAAATGTAGTTTTATTGTATCAAGTATGCTTTCAAAATTACTTATATATTTAAAAAGTTGCTTTACGCTCAACTAATCCTATTATGCATTCCTTTGTTATCATTGCATTAATATTGTATTTCATGTGTAACTTACAGGTACTCTTATGTACTTACTTTACTATATTTGTTGTTTTTATAGGATGACTTCTTCGATGGTGAGGGTCTCAATGACTAGCTTACTACCCTAGACCCTAGTTGATTGTCTGACAGGTCTGCTCGATCCTAATACTTTTGTTTTGTCTTCTACTGCTATCTTTTCAGTTAGTCCGCAAGCCATATATTGTAAACCTCTGATATTTAATTAAATAATATGTGATGCAGTTGTTATCATCTTTACTTGCTATATACTAACTTTTCATGAATTAGTACATAATATATAGAGAATCTGGAGATGTTGCTTCCGGGTTCAACATGATGAACCAAGCAGCGCTTTTGATTCACATTCTACTTCATGCATTAACCAAACAAGTTCTTAGTAAATTAAGCTCATTCTCATCTCATCTATGGATCCAGCCAGTACATACACAATTTGTTATGGAACTGTTTTCGTAACTTGCAAAACATCAAAAAATCAAATAAAATAATATGCAAACTAAATTTCGCCACGAATGGTAACACCTGAACAGCAATTTCCACCCATCAAAACGAGAGAATAAAAACAAGAACAACAGGAGAGCCAATGCTCCGGTAGCTTTAGGAGCAGCAAACCATCGGTGGTAAAGAATGATAAGGTCTAACATTTACAATAATCGGCGCACCCTACATCACGGGCAATTCCACATTTCCCCCCCTACCCAGTTGTACAAAATCTATTGAAATGTCTACAAGAAGAAAACCTTTGTCTAAAGAAAAATACCCTAACAATCCAACAAACTAAGTCGATGCTGAAGCTCAGCAATCTTAGTTGACTACACGTGCTCAACTATATCCTAAACAAGCCCATACAGTTCCTTTCTGGCACCATGAGTGGAAATCATGATGATCTGCAAAACATAGGCCGTGTGAATCAAACCTTTGTCTAATGAAACAATACAGGTGCAAAACTACATTTAACTAAGTGAACTAGAAAGTTTGAACATTCCACTGGCACAAACAAAACAGCTTACCGGTTCAGGAGCTGATCAATGGTTTCACAAACAGAAATACCCCACTGACATCAATACTACGAGCTGATGACAGGAGGAGACGAAGATTCGAATGAAGCTCGAAGTGGCCTGTTAACAAATGGGTGCGCCAAAAGTTGCGACGCAGGAGGCCGTTCTTCTGGATCAACTCTTACACACTGGCCAATGAAATCTTGAGCTTCTTTGGACAAGTAGTTGGGAATAGGGGGTTGTTCTCCTCTTCCAATCAAAAAGAAAGCATTTGTCTACAAGTAGCAAAGCAATATTAGTGGAGAGCTGGAGGCCAATATTGGGTCCAAGCAGGATACAATTCAAATGAGTAACAGAGCACTATTTGGAGAGAAGTGCACCTTCTTATAGCAAAATAACTCGCATCATACACAATTCCCACCAAAATAATAAAGAAAAAGAGAAAGGCAATTGATGAACCAGCAGCAGGTCCGATTTATTTATGTCACAAAACTTTGTAGCCACAAGTGTATATGTACCAATTACAATTTACCAGAGCTATATCTGATATATTCTACAGGCTTGAAAGAAAACAAATTATTGTTCCCCCCTGTGCTGCAACAGGAAGTGCATAGGCAGCTCCCCAATCCCAATATTGATTAATTTAAAGGAAAATGGGAATAATCTGCTAACATCCTACTACTACTTTATTGCAAAGTCAAATAGAGAATATGTGTTTTTCTGCATCTTAATTTCAACAATCTTCTCATCCCAAAATTTAATATCCTATACATCAAACAAGGCTTAACATATGCAAGAGAGTTAACAGCGCAACATAATTGGAAAATTTTGGGGACAAATCAATATCACACAACTATAAACTGTGAAGTTGGAATATGACGTACCCACTCCACATTAGGATATGGTATTTGACGGGTAAGCATTTCCAAAACAGTGCAGCCCAAACTCCACATATCAGCTGGAGGCCCATAAGTTTTTCTAGGATTAACAACCTGAAAATGATAAGGTGCATTCAGAACTTGGGGCAATTTTCAGGTTAAGAATATACCACGCAAATATTACTCAAATGTTGCTAAATAACATCAGGATTGAACAGGCAAGGATGATGGATAAAAGTAGATAACATCGGTTAAATTGTAGCTTTTACCTCAGGTGCCATCCAATAAACACTTCCTTTGCATGATCTCAGCATATTAATTTTTGACATCTGAAATTTTACAAAAAGAAAATTATTAACATAAAGACAACTTGTCATTGACAAAGCACAGATAACATTGCGGAAGAAAAAAAAAGGCTAACCTCCTTTGCCAGTCCAAAATCTGCAAGTTTTACTGATCCATTTGCATGAACCAATATATTGGCGCATTTGATATCTCTAAATATGAAGCAATTGTTTCAATTTATCAAAATTATTGTATTAAATGGAAGAATCAAATGATCGTATTGCAAGAAAAAAGGATGAACACGGACATCACGAAATATAACGTGCAATCTCATTTATAACTTTGAAAAAACCTCATTGTACCAAGTTCACTTGCACAGTTATTCGCTGTATTTGAACAATCCAGAAAAAAGTGCCTTTTTCCCAGGTTGAAATAAAAAAACTTAAGTTTGTACTTGCTGTGGAGTGCATTACCCAAAATGTTGATGGTAAATTAATTAGGCGCTCCTTCCAACAGGACTAGTCTATAGATGCTGACTTAATACTTGTTTTTCAAACAGGTTGTACATCATCTTAGTCTGTGTTTGTTGGTGTCTTAGGGTTCATAACATAGTTACCGGATTCGCTGTAAACCCCTATGAATCGCAAACCGGATTCATCGAAGCCGAATCGGTTTATGGTATGAGGTTTGTGTTAGCAGTGGAAATTGGAAGGAAAAGTGACGAACCCAAATCTCGTACCGTGACTCGGACAAACCGCGTTTTTGATAACTGTGGTTCGCAATCCCAAACTACAGCGCCGAAGGTACTCATAAATCAAACCATTACAAAAAATTAAATGAGAAATTTGAACCAACTCCACATCTCACCCTTGCATGCACAAACACACAAGCACAGGCACACAACCACGCATGCGCACATGCACATGCGCGCGCACACACACAGAGGAAGTATAAGGTCCTAGATACAAAGAGATTTATTTGCTTATGACTCAAGAGGACCTATATAACCTCCAGGACTAAAGTGCATGCCACATTCTGAAAAATGTGGAGCAGTTGGTGGTTAGTTCCAGAAGTACATACCGACTTCATGAAAGCAGATTTACTACCTCATATGTGCTATTCACATTAGAAATGCATGACAAATAGGCTCAAAAACTCAACTTTCATGCTCCACATTATTTTTTGTTGGAAAGGAGGTTCAAAGGACAATCTGTTATGACTGCAGCATCGTAAGCATTGAATTACTTTCAACAAAAATTACAAGAGCAGATTTATACCTGTGGACCACATTTCGCTCATGGAGATAAACCAATCCATTAAGAATCTGCCTTGTGTACGCAGAGACTTGCGAGTCTCGTAGTTTATACTTTTGATAGAGGGAAGAAAGAGAACCTTGCGTAACAAGCTCAATGAAAATGTAGAGTTTAGATTCTTCCTGCATTGAAGTGTTGAAAACATTACATAAGAAATGAACATCATTACTAACATATACATATAAATCAATTTGGTACATGACACAATGATTATTTCCAATCAAATCATTTCTAGAATTGAAATGCATAACCAAGCAACATAAAAAAAACTGTGGAGTACCTTGTCAGTTCCATAATACTGGACTATGTTTTCATGTTCAAACTGACTTAGGAGGGCAATTTCCTGAGAACCAAACAACTTAATATTAGAGCTTTGCATAAACAATGGAAAATGTAGCTTTAGAAGATGTAAGAGCATGTGATCATGTCATATAGACGACTGTTGATATCCAAGATTAATTAAACAGTAACAAATCAAGACCAGATATAGACAACTGTTGATATCCAAGATTAATTAAATGGCAACAAATCAAGAACAGCAGCTATAACCTGTTCAAGTGCAAGAATAGATTGTTGGGCGTTGCTTCCTTGGTCAAGCAAAGATACTTCCTTCACAGCAAAAAATGCACCCTCGCTGTAGAGATATTCAACAACAGAATACATTTAAATACATCACATGCTTTTCAAGCGATACAACAAAAGGAAGAAGAATATACTAATACTCCCTCCGTTTCTTTTTATAAGGCGTATTTGGTTTCGTTAGGACAAGACTTTGACCAACGATTACTTCATTAATATATCATTTATGCAATACAAAATCATAATTATATATAAGTACTTTTGAATACAAATCTGCTAATATCAATTTTGTGTCATAAAAATTATATGTAATAGAGTAATTATTGGTCAAAGCCTTGTCCTAACGAAACCAAATACGCCTTATAAAAAGAAACGGAGGGAGTAGTTAATACTTTACACTATGCTAAGAGGCTAGACTAAACTTCTATTATCAGGCAAAGAAACACTCTATACCACTCCTAAGAATCTTCCAAGCTGAATCAGCCATTAAGTTCCTACAATGTTTCCACCAAAAGAGGAGTGCTCACCGAGTCACTGTATATGGATAATCACAGCTTCACAAGGTTGCAACTACTAAGGTTCTTTTCAGGACATGTTACCATAATGTTGCCTGTAGCAGGTTACTGATGACATTATGATAAACAGTTGGATATCAATCAAACTCGGCAACTAAAGGTCAAAATTAGTATATCCCTTTTCTTTTGTCTATGTACCACATGTAATAATTTTTCCTCCCAAGCCCATCTTGATTCTCCCTAGATCAGACAAACAGTGACTTGAGCATTCTCAGGTTACCATCAGCTTTTGGACTTATCAATTAACCTGGTCAGAGTGTGTAGAGAAGTATAGCACTGTTATATGACTCAAAAAATCAAGTCAAATTGGCAATTTTCCTTCAGTTCTAGAAAAACATGAGAACTGTCCTGGGTGTCTAGATCACTAAGGTGAGTTTTTGGAAGGCAACACACCGTTTGGTACGATATGTTAGCCTGAACTTTGCACTTAAAGGGATTACAAAAAGGATAGGTTGTAACCACAGCTACATTTATCCTTTTTAACAATTTGAACTATGCTGTTCATAAGACATAAATATTATTGCTAGTTTCATATTCTATCCCCTACCCCCAAACAAACCAACAGACACATTTTCCCAAAGAGATGTTTGGCTTATACTTGTAGAATTTCATGATAAGACATCATGTACTTGTAAATTCTAGGTGATAACGGAGAAGCTGTGTCCCTCTGGCAATCTTCTAACGAAGGGGCCCTTTGGACTAGCTAAGCTTATCTTTAGTCAAAATAACTGTAAGCTAAGGCCAAATTAACAGGTCAACTTTTAAGATATGCCTAAATTAGACAGAGGGCAGCAGTACCTCTGTGAGTAACAATGCAAGAGACATGGCCGGACATCACATGCCAACTAAAGCACTGGTACTTACTCACTGATCCCCTCGTACACCGCTCCGAATGAGCCGCTTCCCAGAAGAGCACCACGCATCCATGACTTTATCTTCCGCTTGAACTTGCCATTCGGCGAGATGATGAACATAGCCTCCGTAGTCGTGCTAGATGTGTCATCATCATTCGTCGTCGACAATGAGGACGTCCCGGTGAACCCTTCAAAGGTCTCTCCTATCCTCAGCCCTTTCTGCTCCCCCTCAGCCCCTGCAACTCCCTCAACCTCCTCCGTGTCCGACATGTGAGACGCGTCCACACGTTCATGAGCCGCTCCCAGTTCATTTTTCTCTTCACTGGGAGCAAACGACTGCACAATGTCCCAAGCCGACCCTCTCATGTCCTCGGCCACAAACGACCGCCCCGGTGGCGGCGCGAGTGCCGTGATCGGCGGAGGCGGGGAGAGCACGGGCGGCCGGGCGCCTCGGATCCCGGCCTCCCCGCCTCCTTTCCTCGGCGAGAGGAGGGGCAAGCCCGCGACGGGCGCCACAACGGCAACGTCAGGGTCAGGCTTGGGGGATTCCTCGGGCGCCGCAACGGTCGGTTCCTCCGCCGAGTCAGTGGCGGTGGAAGTGGAGGATGAGTGGAGTGGCTCCTCGGGAATGGGAGCAGGGACGGAGAGAGGCGCGGGGCACTGGACCTCGGGCGCGGAGACGGAGCGGGCGACGGGGGAGAGGTCGTCCACGGGAGGCAAGGAGACGAGACGGGAGCGGGGAAGGAGGTCGGAGTTGGAGCGGGCCTTGCGGGCCTCCCAGGCGGCGATGGGGATGGCGAACTCGTCGGGCCCCGACAAACCCAGGCTGCGGCAGAGCTCATCGACCTCCCCCTCCGCGCTGCCGCTGATGCGGAAGTCCGTGCCACCGCCTTCCCCGGCGGCCAGGTCGAGCGAGCGCGACGGTCGGAGCCCCAGCGAGCGCTCCGCCGCAGAGGACGAGGACGACCACGACGCGCACACCGACACGGACGACGCCCCCGCCCCCGCCCCCGCCTGGTAATCGATGTGCTTCGCCGCGTTGCGGCGCTCCAGCCGGGGGCTGCGGCCGCGGCTTCCCCCGCCGCGGCTGCTGGAGTCCATGGAGGCGTCCCCGTCGCGGCGGCCGGAGGAGGACGAGGCGGAGGAGGATTGCTTACGGCTCCACGAGAACATCTGGATCCATAAGACGAACGGAACCACACCTAGATGCTGAGCTCCATGGGGTGCACCGGAATTCGCGAGGAATCTGTGCTCAATTCTGCAGCCGCAGCCTCGCGCCGTAGGATTTGGGGATTGGGACCTCCGCTCGGCTGCTCGCGGGAGGGGAAGTGGCGTGTGGGCTGGCGTGGTGGTAAATAATTTTCAATATAAGAGGGGGGTGTCTCATCAGGTCAATGCCCGGTGGGTCCACGCTTTTCGGGGTCCACCGGCAGTGACCTGTAGATGGTAACCATCCTGTGGGTGTGAGGAGGGGTGGTTGCCTGGCGGGACGCGGGTTGACTGCGACGACGAGAGGCGGTAAGAAGGGGTCGATGCGGCTTTGCGTGGGTCCGCGGTGTCAGTTGGTGTTCGGAGGGGCAAATAATAAATGGCTGCCGTTGGCGTGGATGTGAGGTCAGTGCGGGGGAGCGTGTGAATGGGCGCGGCGCCGTCGCCTCTGTCCACCACCTGTCAACGGCAGAGGCGCGCACGGCGCACGGCGGTTGCCGGTGAGGAAGGCAAGAAATATTCCCAGTTTCGCGACGTCTGGCCCGGGATTGGGGTACTGTCAGAGTTTACCTCTATAAAAATCTCAGGCAGCACGTACATAATTGCCGCCCGGTTTACCTTGAAATTTGCCTTTTTTTTTTGAATTGGCCACTGATGTTTCCTCCTTGATGAAATGTAGCTGTTTATTACTTTAGTGACATCTTAATACTACTAAGGGCTACTCTCTCCGTCTAAGGCCATGTTTGGATCCCTGGACTAATTGTTAGCTGGCTAAAAATTAGTCCTAGTCTATCCAAACAGGAAGACTAATAGGTGGGCTAATTTTTAGCCAAGCCCTTAGCTAACAATTAGTCCATTAGTTGGTAGGGAGGAGCTAATTTGTGCTAATAGCATGTAACACGCTGGGAAAAGCCTGAAATACCCTCGCGCTGGCCTTATCCTCATTTTCTCACCCATTATGAGAGGCAGAAATGATTTTTCTAAGAAATTAGTCCAACCATTAGTCATGTATCCAAACAGTTCTGGACTAATTTTAGATAGACTAATTATTAGCTGGCTAACAATTAGCTCTAGCCATTAGCCAGCTAACAATTAGTTTTAGTCCATCCAAACATGGCCTAAATTCATAGGACATATTTTCGTTTCTCATATAGACTAAGAAGATATTGCTAATGGCTATACTACCTTTAATTATTATCTCTAATCACTATAATATAAAGTAAAATTAGCTATTTATTAGGAATATCATGTTAATTTTGTATTAAAATATAAATATATGTTCTATATTTATGCATATGACCAGGGTTCACAAAACCGACGAAAACCGCTCGAAAATCGTGGTTTTCGACCGTATCGAGCCGGTTCGAAATCCTAAACCGGTCGGTAAACCGGTTCAATTAAAAAAATAATTCAAAAAATTCAAAAAAATTATGCGATATAAACCGATCGAAAACCGGTGAAAACCGAGCGATTTTTCGAAAAAACCGACGAAAATCGCTCAAAAAACCGATCGCCCAAAACGTTCAACTCGCCGACCGGTTTTTCGAGAAAGCCGACCGGTTTTTCGAGAAAACCGGCCGGGTTTTCGAGAAAACCGAATGGTTTTCGTTTTTTTTAAAATTTTGTTTTGAATGTTTTTTGTTCAAATATTCAGTTTTGAAACTCTTCGGTTTATAACGATTTTCCAGCGATTTTTGGCTCGATATTTTCGAATTTCCAATTTCGGTTTTCCATCGGTTTTTTCGGTTTCGATTTGGTTAACCCTGCATATGACGATTTAAAATATACGCTCCGTGCATTTAGATGGAGAGAGTATTGCATTGACACGTCTCGTCCAGATTTGGTTTTTTCATTTCTCAAAAAAAAATTTCTCGTAATCCCACGCAATGGATTCCATTCGAGGCACGGCTGGTTGGAAACATAACATAAGCTGCATAAAGGCATGTACAATAAGGCCACCTTAGCAGACTTTTAGCTTGTACACATTAGTTTTGTTCTATGTGGAAGAGTGAGAAAAGAGGATAGAAGAAAGCTGGCTCTTATTTAGTGGCCAGTTTTGTACGGAAGTATAGATAGATCATTTATGTATAAAAAAGAAGAAATATTTATTGTACAGCATCAAAAACAACTTTTAGGAACAATTATTAGACAAACTGATTTTTAGCTTAACATTAATCTGTAATGGACTTTATTACGAGCCTGTAGTGGCCTTTTAGTGTACACCGACGCTGTGTGCCGCCTCGGACTCAGGGTTCACAAAATCGACGAAAAACGCGCGATTTTCGCCCATATCGCCGCGACCTGATATAAAAAACCGGTCGATAAACCGATCCGATTAAAAAAAAATCAAAAATTCGAAAAAATTTACGTATCAAAACTGATCGAAAATCGGTCAATTTTCGTCAAAAATCGTTACAAAAAATCGATCGCACAAAAGTCCGATTTTTCACAAAAACCGATCGATTTTCCACGAAAATTGACGATTTTTGAATTTTTTTTCGAAAAAAACTGGTTTTTGAATTTATCCGATTTTTAATGATTTTTGGCTTATTTTAGCTCGATTTTTACGATTATCAAACATTACTGTTCATCCAAAAATAGCTAAATCAGTTTGGTTACCTGCACCATCCTAGCTTGTTTCGTATGAGCCATCCAGGCTAGCCTTGGCCTGACTGAGTGGATGCAAGTTAAGTTGTTTGGTTGCTTGTTTGTGCATCTCATGAGCCTGCATTAGAGAAGTCTAATTTCTGTGTTTTCTCCATCCTGTATGAGTGGGTGCAATTGCATCCACCTGGCCAGGATGAACAGGAAACCAAACATGCGTCTAATAGATACAGTTGCATCCACTCATGCGATTCAGGCACCATACAGGCAACCAAACACACCCTTGGTGAACCCTGCGCACAGAACAGGACAGCAAAAAACCAAAGAAAAAAAAAAACCAAAAACACGACGCGGCACAGAACACAACACCGCATGAGGCCGCCTCCGAGACATGCCTCCTAGCCCCAGCAGCTTCCCCGCGATCTCCCCGCCCAAGCCCCCGCGCCGCTGCCATGCCGTTCGCGCGCCGCGACATCGAGGCCGCGGGCGCTGGCCAGGACGAGTCGCCGGCCGCCAAGAAGGGCAAGCCGGAGGCCGCCGTGGCGCGCCGCGTGCTGACGCGGTCCGAGGCGGCCGCGGCCGCGGCCGTGCTCGCGCTCTTCACCGCCGGGATCTTCTGCGTCTTCCTCGCGGCGCCCCGCCGCGAGTTTGCCCAGATCCTTCGCCTACCGCGCAGCCTCGCCGACGTCCGCCTCCTCAAGTAAGCCTCTCCCTCCCCTTCCTCCTATCGAGTGGACTTTATATTTTGGATCGCAGTTACTCGCGTCTGAGAAACGTGGTTTGAATCGTACAAGCAAGGTGTCGATTGATCTGGTACAGGTTTTCGGCGTGATTTGGGCTGCAGATTTCTAACAATGAGGGTTACTTCACCTTGCCAAGAATTTGATCCGACATTTGGGATTCGATGGCGAGGTGCATTGAGTTCGTGTGTGCATTAGGGTCAAAGAGAAACCGAAGCCATGTTTTAGTCGATGCAGAAATGAGACAAAATAGGAAATAAACGGAAAGGCTACTAGTTTCTTGCAAGAGGACAAGAGAAGATCGCTTTCCTGGTTGATCTTGCAGTGGCTGCAACCGGACTTGGTCCAAGTCAAAGCGTTGTTGGGGATTAGGCAGGGTTAGGAGCTCTTTGGCTGTCCAATTAGTATAGTTGTGGGATTGGCTTATTATCTCCTTAGTAAGGTAGTCAACATTTATATTTATCATTGTGTGGAAAAAATGACTGTTTCCACTCATAGTACTTGTCAAGTATGGTAGAGGTTCCTTATGATTTGTCGTTTGGTATTTAATTCAAAAATCTCATTCTAGTTGATAGTAGCACCAGTACTAGAGTAGATTCTTAGATCTAACATGATTTGAGAGCTGCTAAGCTTCTTTTGCAGTTCAGGATCAAGATTATGTTTGTTATTATTCTTATTGTTCTTGTACAAAACAAGCTGAGTACATACGATGCCTTTTCCTATTTGAACATTGATATATTATTGGTTTAGTAATAGCATTATGACAATATTGAATCATTTATGTACTTTGATTGATTTCTAATATAGGCCGTACTAAATAGATTGCCAATTCATTTTGGTTGATTTTCTGCTTTTTTTATGGGATAACAGGTAAGTCTAGCTATCTTCAAATTCATAAGGATGGCTATGTCTATGTATTTCTGTAGTAGTAACTGATTGAAATGTGCACTATTACATATGATAACAATGGGTATTTGGAATATGAAATTTTGGTTGCTGATACTTTTCTCTGAAACTTGCAGAGACAATCTCGCTGTGTACGCAAGAGACTATCAGGCAAATTTTATATTGGGGTATTGCTCAATATACATCTTCATGCAGACATTTATGATCCCTGGAACAATATTCATGTCTTTACTTGCTGGAGCTCTTTTTGGAGTGATTAAAGGTGGCATTTTGGTTGTCTTCACTGCCACAGCGGGTGCCTCATCTTGCTATTTTTTATCCAAGTTGATTGGCAGACCTTTGGTTAGTTGGTTGTGGCCTGAAAAACTGAGATATTTCCAGTCAGAGGTAACTTTCTGCTTTTAGTAATAAATTGCCTCCTGTATGTCCATTGGCTGGTTTTCTTGAGATCCTTCCCCCCAGTGACAGGGTTCAGCTGTTCCTTTATTTCACATAACATTACTTTTGCTTATAATGCAGATTGCAAAGAGGCATGAAAAGCTATTGAACTATATGCTTTTTCTGAGAATAACACCAACTTTACCCAACACGTTCATAAATATGGCATCACCTATTGTTGACATACCTTTCCATATTTTCTTTGCTGCGACACTAATTGGTCTCATCCCAGCATCTTATATCACTGTAAAGGTAATCATCTTCTTAATAATAGATGCAATGATCTTACTGTTGACTCATTTTTGGTTTAGAGCAAAGCAATAATCTGAACCAATGTTCATGTTTAAATCACATGAAAATTGACTAGGAGCTTAAGCATTGAGATCTCAAGTATCATAACATTCTTTAGGTTCTAGAAACTATAGCATTGTTCTTGTGCTGAAATGTTGGGTACAAAAGGTGTGTCATACTGTCATGTTTCATGGACTTCTTAACACTTAGCACATGCTATGATGGCTTGAATAGGTCTAGTTAAGTATATTACAATATTTTGTCTTCCGAATTTTGCTGCGTTCTTGGCTTTTGAGGAAGCCGGATGATAAAACATCATCATGGGGGCGGCTGGGCTCTGATTATGAAACAGCCAGGCATATATCCTAGGAATCTGACAACCTTGTTAGACTCTATCCAGATAGGCATGACTGGCACCTGATTTAAATGAATTGCCATTGGATGCAAATATTCTGTAACAGTTTATATTAGTGAAGAGTTAACTTGGTTAGGTCATCCTTTACCATGGAACTGCCTCAGGATTAAACATCTGAGAACCCACTTTATGTCTTCTTTTTTAACTCTGGTGAGTTTATAGTCTATGAATATTATTTCCTTATTGGTATAGACAAGATTTATATTGTCCATATCCTGACTTTGATTTGTCTTGTGTTGGAGTCTTCCATAAGGGCATCTCCAATGGTGCCAAATCAGTTTGGCTATAAGGA
Source organism: Rhipidocladum racemiflorum (assembly GCA_036346355.1). Classification (NCBI taxonomy): domain Eukaryota; kingdom Viridiplantae; phylum Streptophyta; class Magnoliopsida; order Poales; family Poaceae; genus Rhipidocladum; species Rhipidocladum racemiflorum. The sequence goes on along the minus strand of CM070573.1, from coordinate 14,427,245 downwards.
GTCCATCTTATCTTTTTGCTTATGTGGAGGAGAGAAGTAGAGGAGAGACAAGAGCTGGCTCTTAACTAAGAGTCAGGCTATAATGTTTTCCAAGAAAAATAAAAGACAATTACATGTGGATCCACATTTAATGTGGAGAATATATTATAGCCAATCCATTGGAGAGCTTGTCTTTAAGCTAGCTATAAGTGACGTGGAGCTTTCTTATAGTCAGTAGTTGGCTCTACCATTGGAGATACTCTAACAAGTCCCACGCTTGTTGTAAGTTGTTAGCCTTGTGCCCTATCTGGTTGTGTATTGGGGATCATGTTGCATGCTTTTGCGGGCATCTTCTGTTTCCCCCCTGGATGATAGAGTTTTTGCCTACTAATGATCGTTATTACTATTGTCCTGCAGGCTGGTAGAGCTCTAGGTGATTTAAAATCAGTTAGAGAGCTGTATGACTTCAAGACATTAGTTGTTCTATTCCTCATTGGATCTGTTGCTGTTGTTCCAACAATCCTGAAAAGGAAGAGAACATACGAATGATACACATCTTAAAATACCGTCCTCAGATGCTCCAAAATGTATTAGTAATTTCCCCCCTTTCTTTTGTTTTCTTGATATTGTATACCTATTCAATTCTACCAGTAGAGATAAAAAACTGAATGCTTCCCTTAATAGCAGATGACTCTGTCACTGTACTTGCTGCCCCCTTGTTCTGAAATTGCCATGGTGCCCCGGTTATCATACTAAGTAGATATCTTATTTCTAAGTTTAAGTAAATTACTTTGCCCATCTGTATTTTTTGAATGACTTGAATTTTTAACAAGCAACCTTGTGTCATTTATTACTATTTTTATTTTTTAAATCCCTTGGGTCCTTGCCCTTGGTGTTAAGGCATTCTCAAATATCGTATGGCTAAGGGGGTGTTTGGCATAGCTCCAGCTCCTAGGTTCTCGTTTGGAGCAGGTGAAGCTATGCCAAACGATTTAGCTCTTAAAAGAACTGAATCTGGAGTACTAGGCTGTAGTTCATTTTTGTGGAGTGGTGGAGAGGCTGCTCCCCACATAGAGCTGAGACTTCCATTACGAGACTACCCTTGAAGTTGGGATAAAATTACCTGCAAAATACCCCTCACCAAAAACCCCTTGGTTCCTCGCTTCGCCTCCCGCACGAGCATCCTCGACCGAAGCCTGGCACGCGACCTCGAGCCGGTGATCGAAGCCCAGTGTCCGCAACCTCGGCCCCCTGGCGTTGGCGACCTCCTCCCCTCGGTGTCGATGACCTCCTTTCCTCGGCGCGCGACCTGAGCCCTGCGTCCTCCTTCTCCCAGTCGAGCTGCACTTCAAGTTCCGCAAGGAGCTCCAGGGCCTTCGCGTCGGCCTCAACCTTGAGGTCAGTCCCATCTCTCATCCTCTTTCCTCCTCCTAAACCCTGAACCTCAAAGGCTGGAGACGAATTGAACTGGCTCGTTGATCTCCTTGTTCTTTTACTGAATTGTTTATCTTGATTTTTTTTCACAAGAATCGATCTTGTTAAATGTGAAAATTCAAAGTCATATAGAATAGCGATGCCTGCGTATTGGACATAATGGGACTCCATGGAATCTTTGCCCCTGATGGTACACTGGGATAGTGTCAACGTGCTCAAAATCAGATCGATTGACTTTTGGTCACAGGGTTACGTTGTTAGGATGGTTATTGCTATTCATATGTGTTGTCTGAAACTGGTGATCTAAGTCCTACTGTAATGCTGTCTTGTTCTCTTCAGTTCTATAACCTTGAGGTGAACGATTTCGAGGCAAAAATAGTTCTGAAGCAGTAAAAGTTCCAGTACAAGCTTATTAGTGGTGACATACAACTGCTTTCCAAGAAGATACCAATCATAAAGTTTCTCAACCTACAGTTCTTTTCTTCGTTGAATCTTGTTATTTGTGCATGTTGTTGTGATTGCAAGAACCGGTTACATATTTGTCACAGTTCTGTTTGAGACAAGTGACAGCTAATTTGTAGTATCCATTGATATCTTACCTTGCAAATTGCAATATTCTGATATGGCTTTTGCTGGTGCAACTATAAATGTATTCGGATGCTTGATTATATAAACTTTTTTCATGGGCAAGGTGCCACTCAATGCATGCAGTTATCTTTTACTTGAATGCATAGATCTGATGTGAGTAAAATTTAGAAATAAGGAGATTAGCAGTTGAGGCAGTTCAGAAGTTGGAGTGCTAAAAGGCTTATTCTTATGTATTTTCTGACATGATTCTGATAGCGGAATGTAGAATTTAGAAATAAAGAGATTAGGTGTTGAGGCAGTTCAGATGTTGGAGTGCTAAAAGCTTATTCGTATGTATTGTCTGATGTAATTCTGGTAGCGAAATGTAGAAATTAGAAACAAGGAGATTAGGAGTTGAGGCTGTTTTGACAATATTTGGAGTGCTAAAAAGCTTATACTTATGTCAACACTCAACACTGCTGAAAATAGTTATGACTTGTGAGTAGGCATTGTTGCAAGCAGGATTTTAGTATTTATCGATAAGACGATAACCTACTGAGTGCAATTTGTACTCACATTCACTACAACTCAACTATTGTTCTCTTTGCTACACGCAGGGCTGTTGGCACAGGAGAAGCTGCCTTCAGTATGAACTATGGACGATTGCAAGCATCCATAGATCGGGTTGAGGCTATTGTAACCCAGTTAGATCGTTATTGATTACCTATGATGGAGGTATACTAGGATGGCGATGCTGATATGGTCTGAAAGGGGGTCTTTGACTGCAATTATCTCATCTGAATCCCTTGTATCTTGAGGCTTTGTATCTGATGTACAGCAGCCAGCAAACTGTTATTTTAGGATCATCGAGTATTTTCGAGTTTCTCCAAACCCTTGTGCGGCATGTCTTGATTTCGACAAGATAATGAATTATGTTGTAACTACTTGTCTGTGGCACATGAACCGTCTACTCTATTGTAACATCCCCTTTTTGGCTTTCTGGAGAAAAACCTAATTTAAATAAAGTAAATTCAAAAGTTGGAGTTTCTTTGGTGTTTATAATAACCTGGCATCCTTTTCCCTCCGAAATCGGGAATTAATTCCCTCCCGGGCGAAAAATCGGGTTTTCCAGTTCCCGCCGGTACCCGAAAATTCACTCGGATCCCAAAATGCTCCAACAATCTCCAAACCACTTCTAAAATGTTCCAAATATTCCGAAATGATTTTAGGAATCATTCCCCGGATTTTTGGACATCCGTTCCTATTTTATCTCGCGCGGCTTTTGTTTAATGCCTGCGATCCGCGCCCGTATATCTAATTCCACAAAAATCATCCAAATTCAACCCAACCACTTCCATTGAGTTCCAAATAATCTAAAGTGGCTCTAGGAATTTTTTCGGAATTTTTAGGCCATTTTTCCTTATTTTTCTCTAGGGCGAATCATTTGCGTAAAGGAGGACCAATAGGATGCTGCCACGTGGCAAGTGAATAGTGTCATCTTCAACCTCTTGCCATGCATGAACAAAGGAGCTTCAAGCAAGCAAAAATGGTGGGAGCTCTCTTTAAATCCTTCTAGCTCCTCCAATACAACTCCAAATCGCGAACCGCCGGATCCGTTGGGATCACAACGGCCTCCTCTTTCTATCCATGGGGTTGTTGCACCCAAGATCGCGTTGGTTTTTGAACGGTTGCGAGAAACCCGAAATCTACTCTTTTGGTGATTGCGCGGCCGTTTCTAATCCGTTCCGCGTGATTCCACCTCTCATCTCTCCGTATAAGAACCCTCTTTCCGGTGGTGTCACCCTCCTTTAGCCTCTCAAACCCAATCGGCCGCAAGATCAAGAAAACCGACGAACTCTTGTGTTCTTCGCGTTCTTCGTGTTCTTGCTCATATCTTCCACTCCGGTGGATCTTTCTTCCTCCCGATCGTTTCTTTGTGTTAGCATGGATGTCTAGTCTCTAATCCATCCATCAATTTCAGGGTTCATCAAGTTTCCTCGACGAATTTCGCGTTTTGGAGCTTTCGGCCGAACCGCCGTTCGTCGTCGATTTCATCTTCTCCGGTGAGATTTGGCTCGATTCCTTCCTCCTAGATGTTGCTAAGGAGGTCCTCTAGAGGTTCTAGCTTTTTGTTTGGATCAAATCCGTGCAAAAATGAGTTCAAAATCGTTTTTTTTGGGGCAAAGTGGCTCTCTGTTCTCGTGTTGGAGCTCTCTGTTATTTATCCTTGCTCCTGCGCATGTGGGGCCGTGCCTGCCGGGCCGGCCGCCGGCAGCCGCCGCTGCCGCTTCACCGCCGCCGCCACCGCCGCTGCCTTGCCGCCGCCGCTGCCATCAGCTTCGCCCGCTGGGCAGGCAGGCTGCCGCCGCGCCATGGGCGACCGCCGCCGCCCCTCCGGCGAGCCCCCCCTTCTCTCTCTCCCTCAAGTTCTCTCTCCTCCATAGCCATGGCTAAAGGCAAGCTTCATGAGGAAGCTTCCCTTCTCCCAATGACAAGGTGGGCCCCTCTGTCATACACTCAAAGACCCAGTCAAAGCTAGTCAACACCAGTCAAAGCTCGGTCAAAGCCCTTGTTGACCAGTCAAACCCGAAGGGAATATTCCCGGAATATTCCCGGTTTTCGATTTATTCGAAATTCAAACTTCGGAAGCTCATAACTTCCTCCTCCGAACTCCGTTTGACCTCATTCAAATTTCTAAATTCATCTAAAATCGAGACCTTCCTGCCAGTACTAATTTTATAATTTTTGGATTTTATTTATTTTCTGTTATTTATTTGTTGCCTCGTTTTGCGTGTAGTCGACGATCCCGCCACATCACGATTTCATTGCCGAGCCTTCCGAGTTCGACACCACACAAGAATCAAGGCAAGTCTCCTTGATGCACTTTGCTCCTATGTTTATAAACGATTTAAAACTGTTTATAAAGTTGCATGGCTATGTTTAATTAAATATGTCAAATATAAGAGCTAGTTATTCCAAACTTGTTGATTCCTCCATGACATTGTTAATCATATCCATTGTAACCCTAGAACCTTGTTTATACCATGCCTATGTTTATATGGTACCCGTTGCTATGTAGTACGGTAGAATTGCTTAGGACCTTTTCCGACGAAAACAACCCATGGGTGGGATTATTCAAAAGGAATCTTATTAAAGGTGATTTGAAGGTTATTATTATGGTTTTGGTCCTGATTTCTAAAATAAAAAGAAAAGGAAAATGATTTTGACTTGGGCGGCCTGGAATGTCGGGTGGAAGCGGATCAAGTCTTGATCCTTTTGTGTTAGTACCGCCCCAAGTCATCTAAGGACCGACGCTTATGATTGCCATTTTAAGCATAACTGTACTACCACATGTCTATAATGGTACGACCTGGCTCACTAATTTGTAGAAGCCTAGTTTAGACTCGCCACTTGGTTGTTGTGTGAGAGCCGGACGGAGGCATTGTTGTGGATGTTGTTTTGCTCACACGGCGCAAGAGGGGCTTCACATCTTGGGTGGAGGGAACCCTAACAGCGGTGAAACCTCAGCGGGTGGGTCTAGCTAGGTAGATACATTGTAACGGCCTTGTCAAGATATCCCTGCCGGCACACCTAAGGAAGTGTGTTAATTGCATGGCAACAAGGGTGTATCTTGTCTTGTGGGTAAAGTTGTACACCTCTGCAGAGTATAAACTATTCGAATAGCCGTGCCTACGGTCAAAGGCAAAGCAAGAAATGCTTTCATATTGGTAGACTTTGATTTTGATTTTAAAACCGAAAAGTGTTTTGTTTTGGGGTTCGGGAGTGGTTAGAACTCTCGAATGTTGTTTGGCGGAAAGAGCCAACCAGGTGGATAGAACCTGTTTACCTTTGACGGATGGAGTCACATGATTAAATTTAATCCTTTAAACTGTTGGCGGATAGAGCCTTTATGCTAGTGATGGTGGTTAGAACCTCACTACAATAATAAATAATTCAATTATTAAAAAGAATTGCAAAAGATGCTTTGTGAAATTTATTACTTAAGTATGATTTAATCAAATGTGGCTTTATGCAAATAAACCCTATTAAGCTTCCTTTGGAAAGCCCCTCATGATCATACTTTCCCGACTTGCTGAGTACTTTTGTACTCACGTGCTACACCAACATTGTAATCATCAGAAATTTACCAAGATGCCGAGGAAGAAGAGGAGTTCTTCGAGGAGGATTGCCAGGAGGACTAGTTGCGTTCCTAGTCGTCGCCTGTGGCGTTGTGGCGTTCGCTTGTTGCTTTCTTTTGCTTCCGCTGTTTTGAGTGTCCGGTCGTTGGACCGAGTATTGTAATAAGTGGCCATGTGGCCCATACTTGAATATTTATATTACAGTTTCGTTTTGTTCGGCAATGAAGTATCACTGTGACTGTGTGTACTAGCTACTGATCTGGGACTAGTACGGAAATACACAGGAGATTCTGGATAGCTGATCGGGGGTCTCACATCTATGTAGATAGATCATTTTTTTTGGAAGTAAGGGATATCTGAAATGTAGCCTTCTGTTTTTTTATGCATTGCCGGTCAATACGGCGGTTCGCCGGCTTTCGCTGACGCCACTGTCTACCGTGCCTGCAGACATCAAAACAAATGCCATCGAAACGAGAAGAGAACCAGATTGATTAAGGGTAGTCTAGTTTTCTGACAAACGATTATCTCATTCTTAGATTGGAGCCAACCTTTTTTTCGAAATAGATGGCAGGAGCTTTGCCTATCATTAAAAGAGAAGAAAGCACCGAGTTCGAAAATACATAGGAACGGCCACAAGAGTCCGAGGACCTCAACCCTGCCAGGTGAAACGACTACAATTAACCTAGTCTCTTAGAAGCAAAATTAAACTCTGCAACGTTAGCCTTGGCTCTATCTACTACTAATTGCACGGGGCTCGCCACATCCTGGAAGATGCGCGCGTTCCTCTCTTTCCAGAGGTTCCAAAAACCAAAGATAATCAGCCTGTCGAAATCTCGTCTTGCTTGGTGGAGGATCAAAGAGCGCCGGTGAAACCACCAATCTTGAATTGTGTTGTCGGCGGGGCTGGAAGGTGAATGGAGCCAACCTTTTAGCAAAATATTTTTTTGATAGCTCCAGATTCTTAGTAGAGTGGATCCAAATGAGGCTAGAACTGGAACTATGCTAAGTAGGACCTAATTATATGTTAGGCGAAGTGTTGATTTTTTTTAATTTTTTTTAATTTTTTTTTAATTTTTCGCTTTAAGAGGCTAACTTATAAACTCGTCCTCGCAAAGCCCAAAGTTTCCCCTCCTGCAAGGGCCAAACCCGCGACAGGAGCAGAGCCTGCAGCCACCTTATCGGCTTCCCCCTTGGGTTCCCATCCAAGATAACGGGTTCGGAGAGAAGCGCACAAACCTCACCCTCGTCAGGACAGCAGAAATGGCGACCCTCTCCATGGTCTCCGTCCCAATCGCCACCTCCTCCCTCCCCCTCTCTACCAGAGGCCGCATCTCCTCCCTCTCCTTCCCCGCTCCCAAGGTGAGTGGTGGCTCCTCCCGCCGTGCTCTTCCTCTCCTCTCCTTCTTGTACGACCATTTTCCTGTACATGCCGTTCTTGGGATTGCGCGTGCCTGTGTGCGTGCGTGCTCGATTGTTGCATCTCGCCCCCCTGCTGATGGTACTGATAGTTGACGCGGCTTGCTTATTGCGTTCCCATGATCTTGGAAAGAAGGGGCTAATACTGCTAGGTCTAGGCGTGTATGCCGCTTGTGTTGTCTGTGCAATTCCATGATTGTGTTCAGGATGTTGGAAGAAAGGGCTTCCTGTGGCTTGGGAATTCTTGGCACAATGGGATGAATTGGTGTCTAACTGTCTTTGTGTATGCTTGCTTGTGAATCATGAATCTCCCGTCCCTAGCACGTTGCCGGATCGTGTTGTTTCTTTGCAAAGCAATGTCTATGTTTGATTCGTGCTGAGAGGGGAAAAAAATGTGGTTTTTAACTTGGAATGTGTATGTGCATGTAACAGGAGTGGTTCTTTGTTCTTCTCTTTCCTATCCCCCTTCATATGTCCTTGCAAAAAAAAAGGAGTGTTCCTTCCTATGTAGATGGTAACTGTCTTGTGGTTTTGATTCTTCTGTTGATTTGAGACTTGACAGAAGGGAGGTATTGGTCACGGTGGCCTGCGTATCGAGTGCATTCGTATTGGTGGTGTTGAGATACCGAACCACAAGAGGGTGGAGTACTCGCTGCAGTACATCCATGGCATTGGACGGTCACGCTCCCGTCAGATCCTTTTGGACCTCAGTTTTGACAACAAGATCACCAAGGACCTCTCCGAGGAGGAGGTCATCACCCTGCGTAAGGAGGTCACCAAGTACATGATTGAAGGAGACCTTGTAATGGCCCTGATCCCTTTGCTACTATGATTAGAACATGTTGTTAGCATAGCAATGCCGTCTTGAAATTTCAGAGGGCTTAGAACTCATTCTGTAGGACCTTTTTAGTTCTTTCAAATTTCTTAATCCTTTCTGTCCTTTTAGTTTTATATTGGTATTGACTTCAAAATAAATTAATATACTGAATAGTGCTCCAATGCTTGACAGAAACGGTTCAATCGTGTGGCGATTGAGAGGTTGAAGGAGATTAGGTGCTACAGGGGCATCCGGCACAAGCTTGGGCTCCCGGTTCGTGGCCAGAGGACAAAGAACAACTGCAGGACGCTCAAGGGAAAGAGGGCCTCAGTAGCCAAGAAGAAGTCGCCTGCCGCCCAGGAGGAATAAGTCACATTGCCATCTATTTACCTCCTGTTTGGTTTTGTGTACTGCAGTACTGCACTACAGCACTACTGTTTGATACTCCGCTTCAAGGATTTTCTTTATGCTGTCGTAGATGAATCATGGGGTTATGATCAGCTGCTGCAAAGGTTATAGTTATGACATCGTTTATATAATTTGATGCTAAATCAAGGTTACATGCGTGTTTTCTCACATTCATGATCCATTATTTTGGTGCCTTCTTTTTTGTCATATCTCTTCTTGATGCAAAGAGGTCAACCTGCTCTGGATGGATTAGCTTATTAGCACCAGTGTTCTGAGAATTTTTCACCTGTCACTGCAATACCATGTCTTAGCATATGATACCTCAAGGTGATGTCTGTTCGTATGCTTGATGTCGGTCCAACGGTACGTCGGTCCTATACTTTAGTTTTGTGTGAGGGAAGGGATAGTGAATGCAATACTGTAGAGGTTCATGTGTTAGGATAGAAATTTCTAAAAGACTTTGTTATGATCACTCATTCGCATTCTCTTGTATGATGAGTCACGACAAACATAGTGAGTTGATTATATCTTATGGGTAAAATGTATAACCTCTGCAAAGTGTGTCACACCCAACTCATCAGTTGAGGAGAAGTCTAAACTAGTTCACGAAGAGTTCCACAAGGAGACGAATAATTATGGTGCAAGCCTTGTCAGTTGCCTATGGCATATTGATGGGTTATGTCGAGACCCGAATGTGCAAATCCGGACCCTCGGTATATTCTGCACTAGTTCAGGATCACGCTAATGCACACCGTCTCAACATAGATGAATATCACAATCATACACATTGGAATAGTAAATAAAGTCAGTATAACAGTTAAGTCAACTTTATGGTCAACTTACAAAAGTACGCCTTGCAGGGCTAAGTCTCAACAAATAGAACTGCAGCGGAATCGATAAACACGTGGCGCCAACCAATATGCCACAGGCAACTGACTGGGCTCACTCTTTAGTTCGCGGGCTCCTCCTGAAGCTCCTCTCAAACTGGCGTTGATTCTTCTTTAGCTGATGTTTGTGTTGTTGCAAGGGTGAGTACTGAAAGCACTCAACAAGTTATGCACAGAATGCAATCTAATAGCTACATGCATGGCTTATTCCAAAAATAGGCTGAGTGGCTATTTTTGCAATAAAGCAGCATTCACAAATACAATAGTAGACTGAAAAGTGGTAAAACAGTAATAACAATAATAACTTTCACAACAGTTTCTCAAGTAAAGCATTTACCATCCTTAATCCATTTCAACATTCTCATACCAACCGCCCACCATTCCAAAGTTCATTTTTAAGAAAATCTAACCCTTGACTGTAACCCCGAGCAATGCCCAATGCTATGGACTTTATACTCTGTAGACGTTATACACTTTACCCACAAGATACAGTCGCTCATCACACAGGCGATTAACCGTAACAAAGCTTTTCGGAAATTTCTAGCTTAACAAGTGAATCTCTCCGGTATTGCCTTCACTATCACTCCCCTCACACAGAGCTGAAGTATAGGACTAACACATACCGTTGGATGGGTACCAAGCCGCATCACAGGTACGCTCTCCCATACAACTACACCCCTGTGTAGCTATCACCCCGAGGTACCACAAGCAAGTTATCAGTAGCTTACTCAGCTAGGTCCGTCTTATTCCGAACATGTGGTTATATGTTGGACTTAGTTCAAATTCTTGCAAGGTTAAGTCCTTAGATGACCGAGGCAAGACTTTCAACTCTCAAATGGCACACAGCCCTCACGACCACTCATCACCCATTGCCACACAGGCCCACCATTTTCATGCAATTTGCCCCCGTCTAAATCATTTTTCACCCTAGTTGATTATTGTACAACGCATGCCAGCACTAACTCAACATCCATGTAGACCCACACAGGCTTCTACATATCAACATCATCATGTGGCATCATCACGCTAACTCAAAACACATTCTATAGTCCATTAATCAATATTATGTTTGCCTTCCAAAATTGTGTCAATATCACGAAGCATGGCTAAGCAAATTACTGACGATCTAATTAACCTATGTTGGCAAATTATTACTGTCCAACTAATAATCCATAATCTAGGGTGACAAAATGATCTAGGTCATACAAGTAATTAAAGAAGGTGGCATAATTCAAGTGGATGTTTAGCTAATTCCCAAATTAATTTAAATCAATTTAATTTAAACTAGCATGCAGTAATTTAAATCAACATACATTTCAAAAAGCAGGATCAATATGGCCAAAGCACAACTTGCCTTGGAATAAGTCCTGATTAAGCTTTGCACCTTCTTGTTGGGTCAGCACCTCACCCTCGAAGCCTTCAGGCACTTCGACGTCTACGCGTAACAGATAAAATAGTAAAAAACAACCAATAACAGAGAGTAACTCAACTCCAAAAAGTAAATAAAATTCATAATTAAATAGAGCTCGATTTTACAAATTTTAAGAAATTGGAATCACCCCAATGGAGTTAAAATGCAAAAGTTATAGCATTTCAAAGTTTGAAAATACAAATAAAAGAAAAATCCAAATTAAATGAATTATTTTTCTATTAGAAAATCAAATTATTGCGTCATTGGACACGTGGACCAATCATAGACCGACATGCGTCTCGGCACGGTGCTGTGGACCTGGTCCACCGAATCGACTGGTCCACCGTGGACTTGTGCACTATGCCGTGCACGGGCTGACGCAAACGATGACGTCACTGAGACGCTGATAGAGGAGACCCACCGATGATGTCAGCATTTACATCATCGCTGACGTCACCACGCGGCGCGGCTGGCTCGGTGATGCCTCGGAACCCGCGCTGCCACGCGGCGGAATCCGATTGGATGTGATGTGGTGCAATCCGAACCGTCAACTCAAAATCCGACGGTTCGGATTGGATCTAATTCGTGCGGGTGAGGAGCTACGTGGATAGTCTGGGTTGCTGACACGTGGGAGCGTCTGGACCAAGCGATTTGGATTGGATGGCTAGGAATGGTCTAAAGCAATATCACTTGGTTTAATCTAAACCGTTCAATCCAAAATCTACAGACGAGATTGAATTTAATCGGTTGAGGTTTGGGGTGACGGGGATAGTCTCGGCGAACTCCACGTAGCTTGATCTAAACTTTCGGATCTAAATCGAATGGCCAAGAGTAGATCTATTCCGAATCAATCTAAACCATTCACTCTAGATCTAACGGCCTAGGTCGATCCAATCTACGACACAGGAAAGCTCCTACGTGGCCTAATCTAAACCCTAGGATCTAGATCTAATGATATACACTGGTTTAATCTAAGGCCCTGTTTGGCAACTTGGAACCAGCCTGTTTCTTGTAGAAATTGAAACAAACTCAACCAAACGGTGGAAGACTTGAAACGATTCTTTAGGAGACGTTTCTTCCTTTTCTATACGATACTAGAATCGGCCTGGGACCCGTTCCTCCCGATTCGTCTGATCTTTTTACTCCCCTACCCTTCGCACTTCACTCTGATCCCCATCGCATCGAGGGAACTCGGCCGCCTCCTGCCTTTGCTGGGAACCCACCCGCCCTCCCGGACCGAGCACCGCCACTCCATGCGCTACCCCACCGCCGCAATACGGGTACGGGAGCCCGACCCAAAGAATCGCCTGGCTACTTGCCGTCGCCGCCGCCGCGCAGTCGGTATGGCTACTCGCAAAGAGTCGGCACGGCACCAGCAGTAGGCCGTGAAGCCGCCGAAGAAGAACAACTTCGGGATGGGTCTCGGAGGCGCGCTCGGTGGGAGCCAAGGCGAGCACGTCCATCCACCCGGCCATGTCCTCCGCTGCAGCGCGCACGCGCGCCTGCGCCTGGGCCTTGTCTCCCTCAATGCCGGCCACGACCGCCACTGGATCGAAGGAGGCGTCGCGGCTGACGCAGCTAGCCAGCATGAATGTCGCGGTGGCCACCGCGACTTCCCACCCTTCTCGGGCGGAGGGAGCGGCCAAGGCGGCCGGCAAGCCACTGAGGGCCTCGGCGACCCGAGTGACGCCGTGGGCGTACTGCAGGGTGGAGGGCTCGATCGGCTCACGGAGGTCCACCCCGAACGACCCTAGACACCTCGCCATGCGCCTGTAGGCTGGCCGGAGCATGACGGTGAGGTTGTGCAAGGTGCGGCGCAGCTCCCTCTCCGCCTGCTCCTGCGCCTGACTGAGCAGGGCAGCCCCATTCGCCCTCTCCTGGGTAAGCAGGGCCTCCCACTTCTCTCTCTCCCGTGTTAGCTCCTCGTGCAGCGCCGCCGCCTGCTGTGACATCTGAGCTTCGCGCTGGAGGGCCGTCGCAAGGAGGTTGCCCGAGGTTGCGTGCGCCTCGCCATGTTCGGCGAGCAGCGCAGACAAGCGGGAGGTTAAGGCAGTGGCGGCGACCGCAGCGGGGTGGGACGAAGTGCCTGCGTCGACAACGACGTCCCCTTGGGCCGCCTCGGACGCACTGCTGCTGTCGGGACCCCGAATTTGCAAATCCGGACCCTCTGTGTATTCAGCACTAGTCCAGGAACGCGCTAGTGCACACAGTCTTAACATCGGTATATATCACAATCATACCAAACGATACTATCAAAGTACTTTATTTAAATAATCAAAGGGTTACTCGACCTTATGGCCGAGTTACAAATATATGCCTTGCAAGGCGAAACTTATTCAGAGAAAAATAATAGCAGCGGAAAATCAAATAAACTTAGTGGCGCCATCCAAAGGTATACGTGCAACTGGCCAGGCTCGCATCCCTAAGTAGACGGGTCCTCTTGGAACTCCTCCTCCGAACCGGGCGTAGTCTCCTCTTCAACCGGTATTGTGTTGAGGCAAGGGTGAGTACTTGGTACTCAAACAAGTCATGTACACGTAATGCAAGCTAATATACTATATGCATGGCTTGGTACAAAGGAATAGCTCAAGGTATATTTGCGAAGAAATGACTTTTGACAAGTAATAAAAGTAGATTCAAGCGGTAGAAATAAGTAAAGCATAAATAACTTTTCAAGAAGTTTAACAAACATTTTCCCTATCCTAAACCATATTTCCATCATCTTCTTTGTTAAACCAACCCAACTTTTCAAATCCAAGTTATTTTGAAGAAAGTCTAACCCTTATTTGTAATTCCCGAGCATTGTCGATCATCGTGGACTCGGCTATTCAAATAGATTCTACACTCTGCGAGAGGTTATGCACTTTACCCACAAGATCTGAATCAAACACCACAAAGGCGAAGTTCTCAGAATAAAGCCTTTCTAAGCCTCAAACAACACAGTGGTCCTCTCAGGTTAGGCTCTACACCATCCCTTCCCTTAGCCAAGGCGAAGTATGGGACCAACACACCGATTAGATGGGTACCGGCACAGCCACGATACGCTCCCCGTACAATCACACAAACGGTGTAAATCGACACCCCGAGGCTCCACAAGTGAGTCCTTAGCGACTTAGTCAACTAGGCCGTCCATTCCATATGTGGTTGCAAGTATGACCTGGGTTCAAAGGCTTGCAAGGTTAAGTCCTTAGAGTGACCAGGGCAAGACTACCTTAAAACCAAATCATCACTCCCAATGCCACAACCGCCCTTGATTACTCTTGCCACATGCCCCTGGCCGAAATTGTTTATCAAACCCCAGTTGATTACCACCCACGTGCCATCAACATCACATGATACCTTTCCAAAACAGGTTCAATATATCATTAAGTCAATATTAGCATTTGGTTGTCCAAAATCATGTCATGAGCACGTGGCGGTCTAAGCAAGATATGCTACAACGGTCTAAACCCATGTTGGCAATTTAATAATGTCCAACTAGTAAACCCAACTAGGGTGACAAGGGATCATGGCACATACTTAGATAATCAAGGTGTCGCATAAAGCAATTTGGTATTTATCTAACCCATGTGTTAAACTAAGTATCTTTCTAATTGATCTAGCATGCAATAGTTTAAATCAAAATAGTTTTCAAAATGGGATCAATATGGTCAAAGCACAACTTGCCTTCAAAAAGTACTTGCTCTTTGGTCTTGAGTTGGATCCCGAGTCAACACTTCTCCTCGAATCCTTCCTAGACTTCAACGCGTCACTCAGTAAAGCGTGCAAATAGCAAATACCCAATAAACAATAGGCAAAAACATCCCAAAACTCCAAATAAAATCCATAAACAGAGAGAACATAATTTTCTGGATTTTTAGAACTGAATCACAAATTTGGAGTTAAAGCATAAAGTTATGATTTATTAAAGTTTAAATAATCAATTAATTAATATTACAGAGAAAACTTTAGTCCAAAAATTAAATAAAATTCATATTTAGGTAGATCTCAATTTTATACAAATTTAGAAATTTGAATCGCTCAATCGGAGTTGAAACGCATAAAAGTTATAAGCGTTTGGTTTGAATCTAAATTTGAATCAATATTTCGAATTAATAAATCATTTTCTTTTCGAAATTAATTATTGCGTCAAAGAAAGACACGTGGCAGCCTTCCGATTGGGCGGCCGACGTCGGTAGTCCATGGACTTAGTCCACGCTCGGCTCGGGTCCACTGCAGTGGACTCGGCCCACGACTCAGTGAGATCGACATGTGGGCCCTCTCGTGACGTCATCGGCGACGTCGGCGAGGCTCGACCACTGCGGCAATGGGACTCCAACGTGACGCCATGGGTGACGCTGGGCTATCGTGATTAGCCACGACATGCGGGCCCTTCCGACACGCGGGCCCGCGTGTCGGGCCGCCACACGCGACGCTGGCGCGTGGGCGCCGACCGCGTCGGCCCAACTTCCGAAACACGTGGCGCCAATCCACGGCCGCTGGTTTGAAATTCAGCGCCGCGGATTAGATCCGGGGGTTAACACGTTGAAACTACTCGATGATCGCGGCCGCTTCGATCTAGACGGCGGTCGGATCTAATCCTATAATAGCAATTGCTACGCACGTGGCGACAGGAATCGCTTGGATCTTGATCCAACAGTCCCGAGATCAATCGGGTTTGGAACACGTGAACACCTCAACCGTCCGACCGTCGATCTGGATCGGCCCGGTCTAGCTCGGAGTCCGGCGATGGCACGCGCTTGGGCACCGAGACGAAACGACAGCCCGAGCGGCGTTCCGGGTTGCTCGGCGAGATGAAGGGTCCCTCAGTGCGTCTCGTCGCGGGGATCCCAGATCTCGAGCTCCTTCGGAAGACGACGAACGACTTTACCACGAAACCTTGGCGGAGGGAAGAGACAACTTCCGCGAGCGATTGCGGCTCAACGCGGTGCTCAGGCGAGATGGCTCGGGAACGGGTGCGCAAGGATGAGGGCAACCTCGGGACGCCTCACGCTTTAAATAGCCTGGCGTTCAGGTCCCTAGACGAAACCTAATCCTACACGCATGCCGGGCGGCGAGTCCGGCTTTCGGTCTCGGCGAAGACGGCGACTCGGCCGGCCCACATTAGCGATCAACGGCCACGATCGCGACGGGCGCGATCGGATCCGGCCGATACGGCTCGAACCGATCGTTAGCGGATCTCGGTAGTTGGATCTTGATCCAACGGTTGGGATTGATTAGGTTAGGAGTGGGTTCGATTGAGTCACGTGGCTCAAGTCGGACTAACTTCGAGTCTGACTCGGGCTCTCGATCGGATGAACAAGATTGACCATTGAGTTTGATTTTCCAGCGATTTAATATTTAAAATAATTCCTAGTAATTCATTTAATTCATTAAAAATAGCAAATGACTTAAAAATTCCAAAATTCTGAAAATACTTTGGATCATTTTGGGCTCAAATAAAATATTTCCAACAAAAATTTATTTGCAAAATTAAATTCTTCAATTATTTCAAAATGGAATAAATTCAAATAAATTCCAAATAAATCCAAATAAATTCAGGAAAAATTCCAAAATTCACCAAAGTGCCAAATCACACATGAATTTAGGAAAAGTAAATTTGGGTGTTACTGCCCTCAGGCAGGAGTCCCCATTCGTCTGGTTAACTTGTGGCACCGCGTCCCAGGCGTGACTTGTGGGGGCCACCCTTGGAGGTGACCGGAAGCTGAACGAGGCCATCGGCAGTGCGAGCCCGCCCTGGTGGGCGGTGGCAACAACCGTTGGCGTCAACGAGGTCAATGCTGATGGAGTCGGAGCCGGCGGGGACGACGCCGGTGGAGTTGGCACTGACGAGGTCGGTGCCGGAGGAGTTGGTGTCGACGGAGCCGGTGCCAGAGCAGGGGCAACAGGCGTCGTTGCCCCGGAGGAAGACACCGCCACCCCGGACGGGCCTGGAGTAACGGTGGAGTCGACGGCGGCTTCAGGTGGTCACTAGTGCGAGACCTCTTGAGGTCCGCACTGGGGGCGCCCGAAGAGATCGGGTGCTTGCCTGCGCTCCTGAAAGTGCATCTAGGCCCCCTAAAATTGTTTTGAGTGATTAATGACAAACGATTAAAGAATCTAATGTGTTCAACTAGTTTATGAACAGGCAAACGCTTCAAGAAGAGATCGTCTTTGTACGCGAAGTGTTCCCAAGTAGCGTTGAGTAAGAAAAACGGCATTTAAGCTTGTAATTTTAATCTTTTGAGTCATAGAAATGCTGTACTATTAAGAGGGATGCATTGAAATTGACTTAGAGATGATCTCCTCACTCAAGATGAATTTAGTTGAGTCTCTCAAGGGTTAGAAGTGTTCTCTCTAGCTTCGGAATGAGTTTGTGGTAACTTTCTAGTCGGATGTTCCGAAGTTGTATCGGACATTCCGATGTTTCAGAAGTTCCGAAGTGTAGTTGTGCTTTAGTCCGTTGTGTTTTGTTAGGGTCGGACATTCCGTTTTGTTTGCTTCGGATGTTCCGATGCCTATCGTTTCTGTTTGAGAACCTTCTGTTTGCTTCGGATATTCCGATCCTTGGTATCGGAATGTCCGATGTGTGCTGTCGAGAAAAAGGGTGCTCTTCGCTCGCTCGACCGTCCGGTTGTTTCGTCGGAAGTTAAAGTGTTTGTTGTCCTGTTTGGGAACCTTCGCTTGGTTCGGATGTTCCGATGCCTATTTTCGGATATTCGATGAGGACTTGGAGTGTTTAGCTTGGTTCCTTTCAGGGTGTCATCGGATGTTCCAAGTTGTTATCGGACATTCCGATGCTTGTTGTTTTCAATCGCTGGAAGCTTTCCAATTTCTCGTAGTTTGCACACATCGGATGTTCAAGTTCTTGTCTGACATTCCGATGTGAGGCCGAAAGTAGGGTAACGGCTAGTTTTGATCCAAAACTATAAATACCCCTCTCCCACTCCTTTTGCTGGTTACACTTTTGCTAAGGCTGAACTCTTGAGCTTCTTGAACACTCTCTAGAGCATACTTTGAGCTTTCTCTTCTCATTGATCTTAGGGATCATTTAGTGAGTGAGAGTTTGTCAAGTGTGATTGAAAGTCAAGGGCTAAGTGGTTATTCATCTTGAGAAAGTAGAGAACCTCTCCAAGATCGAGATTCAAGTGCATTCATTTCTCTTGGAGGTTGAAGGACTCCTAGACGGCTAGGCGTCGCTCACGAGCCCCCAACGATTGTGGGAAGCCGTGAGAAGTTTGTGAAGGCCGGCTCCGCCTCCGAAAGGAAAGGATCCAATAGTGGAACCAAGCCTCAAGTGTGACCGAGGTTTGGGAGGAAAGGGTTGGAAAAGACCCGGCTCTTTGGAGCCTCCTCAACGGAGACGACGATCCCCTCAAGGATCCGAACTCCGGAATCAATCTCTTGTGTTCTCTCTTGTCTCTAATCACTTGATTCATATTATTGATTTTCTTAAGTGCTTTTTAAGTCGTCTAGAGCTAGTCTTCGAATAGCTCTTTGTACTTGACTCCTTGTGTCAAGAGCAAATCGGATAGTCCGAAGTAATTACGGAAGTTCCGAAGATTTCGGAAGTTCCGATATTAATTCGGAATATCCGACTCTTTTCCGCTGCATCAAATTGTTTTAATTTGAAATTAGCCTATTCACCCCCCCTCTAGGCAATCTCCTAACCTTTTCAATTGGTATCAGAGCCAAACCTTCTCGAAGGCTTAACCGCTTGAAGGAACGTGATGGCCAACACCGGTTTGAAGGTTGTCGTGACGGACGAGCAGAATAGTCCGAGAGCCGGAGATGGAACTCCCGGCAAGAGCAAAGAGGAAGCTACCTCTACATCTACTCAGGGAGCTCAAATTCCATTCAATTATGAAAAATTAAATACTTCCTCTTCGCATTCATATATCTCTGTGCACTCTGGGCTTGCTCCTTTCTTTGATGGCACGTAATATTCCGCTTGGATGAACAAGATTAATATTCATTTGATGTCACTCCATCCTAGTGTTTGGAAGATTGTTTGCACAGGTTTAGATATGCTTGGGAAGACGATATGGAGCTCACGCCGAACAAGAGCAAAACATTCACCGAAATGCTCAAGCCGCAAGCGTGTTGCTTGGAGCGTTGAGTCCCGAGGAATTCAACAAAGTGGATGGCTTGGAAGAAGCCAAAGAGATATGGGACACACTCCAAGTTGCACATGAGGGTACATCAAGTGTAAGGGAATCAAAGATCGAATTGCTAGAAGGCAAGTTGGGGAGATTTGTCATGAATGATGATGAGACACCTCAACAAATGTATGACCGGTTGATGATTCTTGTAAACAAGATCCGAGGGCTTGGAAGCAAGGATATGACGGACCACGTTGTGGTGAAGAGGATGTTGAGAGCCTTTGCTCCAAGGAATTCGACTCTCGTAACACTTATACGAGAGCGAAAAGATTTCAAAAGGCTTACTCCTAATGATGTGCTAGGAAGAATTCTATCACATGAGCTTATGGAGGAAGAAGCAAAAGAAGTGAAGAACCTTGCCAAGCAAAGCTCAAGCTCAAGACCGAAGCAAATAGCTTTAAAGGCAAGCAAAAAGGAAGAATCAACATCAAGTGATAAGAAGAAGATGAGAGCGAAGACGAAGAAGACTTGGCTCTATTTGTGAGGAAATTCAAAAAGTTCCTCAAATATGACGGGTCAAGCAAATACAAGAAGAACTACAATGACAAATCAAGAGGAAGAAGAAACACCAAAAGGGCTTGCTATGAGTGCGATGAAGTTGGACACTTCATCGCCGATTGTCTAAAGAAGAAGAACAACCAAAATGAGAACAAGAAGAATGAGCCGCTCAAGAAGAACAAGACGTACAAGAAGAAGTACTCGGGGCGAGCTCACATTGGAGAAGAATGGGATTCAAACGACTCCGACTCCGACACCGATGATGAAGGAGTCGCCACCCTCGCCATTGAAGCCGCTCCACCAACAACGTCGCTTCTTCGGGAATTGAGCGACAACGACTCCGACCACGATGCGCCTATTTGTCTTATGGCCAAAGGGCGCAAGGTAATGGCTAAGACAAAACCCCCTAGTAGTGATAGTGAATTAGAGAGCGATGATGATGATGATGATGCTTTATTTTACAACTTAAACAAATCTACCATTGCAAAAATCAATAAACTATTGAAAAGAATAGATAGCCAAGAGGAAACTCTTGAAAAGCAAGAAGAATTGCTAATTTGTGAAAAGAAGAGAAATCTTGCTTTTGAAAAGCTCCTCGCCATGGAAAAGGAGAAAATTGAATTGCTAACCAAAGATCTTGACTTGGCTAACAATTCAATCACGATCCTTAAGAGTTCAAATGAATCGCTTCAAGAGAATGTTATTAGCTTGGAAAACAATCTTCAAGCTCTTGAAGTGCAAATTGAGTCTCTTAATGACCTCAACTCTCCAATCATTAATTCTTCAATGGCTTCTATTCCTTCCACTAGTAATGGTTGCTCTCGTTGCTATAATATTGATATTAATACTTGCTCTACTAATTCCCAACTTGTGCAAGTATTAAAAGGAGAAAACGAAGATTGAATGCTTTGGTAAAGTATGGTTGCATCAAGACTTATCAATCCAAGGATGCCTCTACAAAACAATCAACACACGTGGAAACAAAAATAAAGAAGGGCTAGGATATGATAAGTACGATTGCAAGGGAAATGACCGTGTGGTGGTAAAAGGTAAGGAATGCATCAAGTTTGTCAAAGAAAATGACAAGCAACCATTGACCACCACACAAGTCATTAAGACCGGGCAAGAATCAAAGAAGTATCTTCAACATCATACAACTCATCCCATTCACTATGCATCATACATGTTGAAGAGAAATCACCGTGGTAAAGTGATTGCTCATTATATCGGTGCCCACCACTCTAATGATGTGAGCAAAAAGAAGGTGTGGGTACCGAAAGTATTGATTACTAACATGCAAGGACCCAAAAGGATTTGGGTACCTAAAAACAAGACTTGATGTGTTTTCGTAGGACTATACCTCCGGGGGATCAAGTTGGGTGCTTGATAGTGGTTGCACAAACCACATGACCGGAGAAAAGAAAATGTTTTCATCTTTTGATGAGAAAGGGTCACAATATGAAAATATTGTGTTTGGTGATAATGGTAAAGGTGAGGTAATGGGATTAGGTAAAATTGCTATTTCTAATGATCATTCAATATCAAATGTTCTCCTAGTTAAATCCTTAAATTACAATTTGTTATCCGTGTCGCAACTTTGCGAGATGGGTTATAATTGTCTTTTCACTAATGTGGATGTGACCGTCTTTAGAAAAGACGATTCCTCAATTGCTTTTAAAGGATATTTGAAGGGTAAGCTCTATTTGGTTGATTTCAACTCAAATAGCGCTAAACTTCAAACATGCTTAATGGCAAAGTCTAGCATGGGTTGGTTGTGGCATCGCCGGCTAGCTCATGTTGGCATGAGGAACCTCGATAAGCTTCTAAAGGGTGATCACATCATTGGACTAACGAATGTTGAGTTTGAGAAAAACAGGATTTGTAGCGCTTGTCAAGCCGGAAAGCAAGTTGGAGCGTCATTATCCCGCAAAGAACATCATGACAACGACAAGACCATTGGAGCTTCTACACATGGACCTCTTCGGACCCATTGCGTATATAAGCATCGGAGGTAACAAATATGGTTTGGTCATTGTTGATGACTTTTCACGCTTCACGTGGGTGTTCTTTTTGCAAGAGAAAAGTGAGACACAAGGGATAATCAGGAAGTTTGCAAGAAGAGCCCAAAACGAAGTTCTATTTGAAGATCAAGAAGATTCGAAGCGACAATGGAAGTGAATTCAAGAATACTCAAGTCGAAGAATTTCTTGATGAAGAAGGGATTAAGCACGAGTTCTCCGCTCCATATTCTCCTCAACAAAATGGAGTGGTAGAAAGGAAGAATCGGACATTGATCGAGATGGCAAGGACAATGCTTGATGAATACAAGATTTCCGATCATTTTGGGCGGAAGTCATCAACACCGCGTGCCATGCCATCAACCGATTGTATCTCCACAAGATCTTGAAGAAGACGGCATACGAACTCCTCACCGGTAACAAAGCAAATGTCTCATATTTTAGAGTTTTCGGTAGTAAATGTTTCATTCTTAACAAGAAACCCAAGAACTCTAAATTTGCTCCAAAGATCGATGAAGGTTTCTTGCTAGGATATGGATCAAATGCCTACGCTTATCGTGTTTTCAACAAAACCTCGGGTTGTGTTGAAATAGCGAGAGACGTGACATTTGATGAATCTAACGGCTCTCAAGTAGAGCAAGTTGATTTAAGTGTGCTAGATAATGAGGAATTGCCAAGCATTGCAATCAAGAAAATGGCAATAGGTGAAGTAAGGCCGCAAGAAAAGGTACACCAAGACAATTCATCCATTCAAGTTGAGCCTCCCACTTCAAATCAAAATCAAGACATTCCTCAAGATAGTTCAAGCAAACTAATGGAGGATGATCAAATTGAAGATAATGAGTCAATTCAACAAACATCTCAAATGCCGCATCCAAGAGTGCATCAAAGTGTTCAAAGAGACCACCCCGTCGATAACATTCTCGGTGATATCCAAAAGGGGGTAACTACACGCTCTAGAGTAGCTAATTTTTGTGAATTCTACTCTTTTGTGTCTACTTTGGAACCTTTGAAGGTTGAAGATGCACTAAGAGATCCGGATTGGATAATGGCTATGCATGAAGAGCTTAACAACTTCGTTAGAAACAAGGTGTGGTCGTTGGTGGAAAGACCAAATCAAAACGTGATTGGAACCAAATGGGTCTTCCGCAACAAACAAGACGAGAACGGAGTTGTCACAAGAAACAAGGCTCGGTTAGTAGCTCAAGGATTCACTCAAATCGAAGGTTTGGATTTTGGTGAGACTTATGCTCCGTTGCTAGATTAGAGTCAATTCAGATATTGGTTGCATTTGCTACTCACCATGATTTTAAGCTTTATCAAATGGATGTCAAGAGTGCTTTCCTAAATGGCCCAATCGCCGAATTAGTCTATGTTGAGCAAATCACGAATGGAGGATCATAAGAACCCCACTCATGTCTACAAACTCCATAAGGCGCTCTACGGGCTTAAGCAAGCACCTAGAGCATGGTATGAATGCCTTAAGGATTTTCTTATTAAAAAGGGTTTCGAAATTGGTAAAGTCGATCCTACTCTCTTCACAAAATTTGTTGATAATGATTTATTTGTGTGCCAAATATATGTTGATGACATTATATTTGGTTCTACTAATAAAAGCTTTTGTGAGGAATTTAGTAGGATTATGACAAAGAGGTTCGAAATGTCAATGATGGGCGAGTTAAAATTCTTCCTTGGATTTCAAATCAAACAACTCAAGGAAGGTACATTCTTATGCCAAACAAAGTACATCAAGGATATGCTCAAGAAGTTTGACATGGAGAACGCCAAGCCCATTCATACTCCCATGGCAACAAACGGTCATCTTGGTCTAAATGAAGAAGGTAACCCTGTGGATCAAAAGGTATATCGATCCATGATAGGTTCTTTGCTCTATCTTTGTGCATCTAGGCCTGATATTATGCTTAGTGTTTGCATGTGTGCAAGATTTCAAGCCACTCCGAGAGAGTGCCACCTAGTAGCCGTGAAAAGAATTCTTAGATATTTAGTTCACACACCTAGTTTAGGGCTTTGGTATCCTAAAGGATCAAAATTCGATTTGATTGGTTATTCGGATGCTGATTATGCGGGTTGCAAAGTGGATAGAAAAAGCACCTTGGGGACTTGTCAATTTCTAGGTAGATCACTAGTGTCTTGGTCCTCAAAGAAACAAAATTCAGTGGCTCTATCCACCATGAAGCCGAATACATTGCCGCAGGAAGTTGTTGTGCACTATTGCTATGGATGAGGCAAACCTTAAAGGATTTTGGATTTAACTTGGAAAAAGTACCACTCTTATGTGACAATGAGAGTGCAATCAAAATAGCCAACAATCCTGTTCAACACTCTCGGACCAAGCATATAGACATCCGACACCACTTCCTTAGAGATCACTCTCTCAAGGGAGACATAGATATTACCTATGTAAGAACCGAGAAACAATTGGCCGATATCTTCACCAAACCTCTTGATGAGAAACGATTTTGCGAATTGAGAAGTGAGCTGAACATCCTAGACTATCGGAATGTGACTTGACATCTTGCTCGCATATATAGTTACTATTCTTGGTGATTTCAAAATAAAAGGATTGCAAAAATTAGTTATCTGCCTTTGAAAAGGGTTGAGTTGTCAAGTGCATCTTTAGTCATTCCACCTGTGATCATAGCTTCGACTGTCGTTTTTGTTCTCTGATCACATGTTGGATGATCACGAGTTCTCGACTCAAAGTCTCAATTTCTTCCATCTCGTAAATCCTATCTCTTCCTTCTGTCACCGGAAAAATTCACGTATCGGACTATCCGATCCAGTCATCGGAATATCCGACTGTGCTTTTAAACTCTTCGAATATCAGAATCTGTTCAACTTCTAGTTCATTGAAACTTGAACTCTTGAACTTCGAACCTAATTTCGAACTTCCGGCGCGTAAACGCAGGATAAGGACGTTTCGGTTGGCCCCTCCTCATTTCTTTATTCCCTCACTTTACCTCCGTACGTCCTTTCCCTCCCTCTACTTCACTCTTTCATCTCTTGTCGTCTTCGGAGTCTTCAACTCTTCGGAAACTCCGATCTACCTCAAGGAGGAGTGCCTCACGGATTAGAAGACTTCAATCCATCTCAAATCTCGTTCTTCATCCTCAAGGTAAACCCTAGAGCAATCCGTGTCTCTTCGTTTTCCGTGAATCTTTTGATCAAATCTTTTGGATAGACTTGTTGTCGTAGTCTTCCTTCGCCTGCATCTCAAGTTTCTTTTATTTCCTGTGGTTGATCTGGTTGGAATCCTAGTTTTAGGGGTGTACCGGAAATATCGGAACTTCCGATGTTCACTATCGGAATGTCCGATGTAATGTCTGAATGTCCGATATGAAATCGGAATGTCCGATGTTGACAAGACATCACTAGAACCTGTTTCTCTAGTTTCTTTTATCTTATCAATCTATTCCGTGTCGGCTTTCTCAAATGGACCCAAGTCGTGGTGGTCACCTCCTCAGGATCCGGCTAAGATCACTTTCACCGAAGCGCAAAACTCCAATCGGGCGAGAACAAAGCGAGCTTTAGCTCGAGGATCTCAACCTGGATTTCAATAAATGAACTCACGCTCAGGTTGCTCAGACCGTGAATGTGCCACGAGGAGCAACTCGCCTTCAAGAAAAGGAAAAGGGATTGCAGTGCGTCGGGGTCTCACCAAGAGACATGCCGAGATTGAGACCGCTGAAAGAAACCCTAGACTTCAAAGAAAGCCAAGAAACTACAAAGGAAAAGCAAAGACAAGTGAGAAAAGCTCGTGAAGAGAATCCAAAGCGGAATGACCAGTTCTCTTCGACTCACGTTTCGGACATTCTTTCACAGGACTTTTATGCTTGATCATTTATCCTAGAAAGAATCCGGTAATCCAAATGCAATGTGTTGATTGGGAGTATATGGCAGCAGCAGATGATGCCATATTCAATGATGTTATTGCAGCTTGTGAAAGAAGCGGCACCAAAAGGATCATGGCCTTTCAAAGATGATTGGAATGTGGAGATCATAGCTCAGTTCTATGCCACAATGTATGTCTCCGAGGATCGAGTCTCTACTCTCCATTGGATGACTGAGGAACCTGGTATGAAGCTACATATGTTCAATTTGCCAGGCTACTTGACTTCACAGAGGCGGACTCCGTGACAGAGATCAGATCCACAATGAGGTCTCACTTGGTGCATCAAATCTGAATTTCTTGTATGAGGAGAATGCAGAGTTTGAGCCAGGTGACACCAAGGGAATGAAGCCCTTCTTTGCTATCCTGAACAGACTCTTCAGGAAGACCTTGGCTCCAAAAGAAGGTGATGCTTCTCATGTCCTTTCTTTCACCAGAAACCTCTTGACAGAATGCAAGATGTTCAGAGGACCTTTGATGTATTTGACTTCATATGGAATGAGATAAGACACATTGGACAGGAGCCCACAAGAAGCAGTGGATATGCTCCTTTTATCATGCACTTAATTGAACAAGTGACTGGGCAGCAGTTTGAATGTGATGGAAAGCATGTGGCACTTCAAGTCAGGCCAATCAAGGCCCCATCTCAGCGAGCCACCAGAGCTTCCACCAGGAGGATCGCCTCCTCTGCCGCTACTCCTTCGCCTTCTACTCCCGGATCTTCTTCACCTATTCTGCGAGCTTTGAAGTCAATATTTGTTCTTTGCAAGAGCAACTCAGAAAAGCAGAAGAAGAATGCCAAGCGACTCAAGGATATCCAAAGGCATCTGAATCTGGAGTGCTCAGAGGACGAGGAAAGTGAAGAAGAGATCGAGGATCCTTTTGCTCCAGCACCACGATGTGTCAGAGTCTGAGGATGACGACGAAGAATCTGAGTCAGATGAAGCTGCATCAGAGGAGTCTGATTAGTTCTACATCTCTCTCTCTCTCTCCATCCTTTGTGGTGCTTGATGCCAAAGGGGGAGAGATGACAAATTTATCTATCTATCCTTGGTTCAAAGTCGCTGAGTCCGTGATCTTGGAACTTATTTGGTTTAAAACTTCGTTGTTGAATGTTATTATCGTTTTAAACTCTTTACTGTTTTTGCATGGAGATCTCTTGTTGACTTGATGGTTATTAATTATCCATATTGCTTATCTTGTCAATCTTGTGTTAAATCTCCTATGCAAGGATATAGGGGGAGCTCCCTCATATTTCTCTCGAAAAATGCATTTGTTTTCAAGATACATTCTTAATGCACTTTTGAGGGGAGTTCCGTCTATATTTATTCTCTCTTAATGCTTTATAAACTTGTCCTTAATCGTGTTGTCATCAATCACCAAAAAGGGGGAGATTGAAAGTGCATCTAGGCCCCCTAAAATTGTTTTGAGTGATTAATGACAAACGATTAAAGAATCTAATGTGTTCAACTAGTTTATGAACAGGCAAACGCTTCAAGAAGAGATCGTCTTTGTACGCGAAGTGTTCCGAGTAGCGTTGAGTAAGAAAACGGCATTTAAGCTTGTAATTTTAATCTTTTGAGTCATAGAAATGCCATACTATTAAGAGGGATGCATTGAAATTGACTTAGAGATGATCTCCTCACTCAAGATGAATTTAGTTGAGTCTCTCAAGGGTTAGAAGTGTTCTCTCTAGCTTCGAAATGAGTTTGTGGTAACTGTCTAGTCGGATGTTCGAAGTTGTATCGGACATTCCGATGTTTCAAGTTCAGAAGTGTAGTTGTGCTTTAGTCCGTTGTGTTTTGTTAGGGTCGGACATTCCGCTTTGTTTGCTTGGATGTTCCGATGCCTATCGCTTCGCTTTGAGAACCTTCATTTGCTTCGGATATTCCGATCCTTGGTATCGGAATGTCCGATGTGTTGTCGAGAAAAAGGGTGCTCTTCGCTGCGTTCGACCGTCCAAGTTGTTTCGTCGGAAGTTCCGAAGTGTTTGTTGTCCTGTTTGGGAACCTTCTGTTTGGTTCGGATGTTCCGATGCCTATTTTCGGATATTCCGATGAGGACTTGGAGTGTTTAGCTTGGTTCCTTTCAGGGTGTCATCGGATGTTCCGAAGTTGTTATCGGACATTCCGATGCTTGTTGTTTTCGACCGTTGGAAGCTTTCCAATTTCTGGTAGTTTGCACACATCGGATGTTCCGAAGTTCTTGTCGGACATTCCGATGTGAGGCTGAGTGCGAGGGTAACGGCTAGTTTTGATCCAAAACTATAAATACCCCTCTCCCACTCCTTTTGCTGGTTACACTTTTGCTTAGGCTGAACTCTTGAGCTTCTTGAACACTCTCTAGAGCATACTTTGAGCTTTCTCTTCTCATTGATCTTAGGGATCATTTAGTGAGTGAGAGTTTGTCAAGTGTGATTGAAAGTCAAGGGCTAAGTGGTTATTCATCTTGAGAAAGTAGAGAACCTCTCCAAGATCGAGATTCAAGTGCATTCATTTCTCTTGGAGGTTGAAGGACTCCTAGACGGCTAGGCGTCGCTCACGAGCCCCCAACGATTGTGGGAAGCCGTGAGAAGTTTGTGAAGGCCGGCTCCGCCTCCGAAAGGAAAGGATCCAATAGTGGAACCAAGCCTCAAGTGTGACCGAGGTTTGGGAGGAAAGGGTTGGAAAAGACCCGGGCTCTTTGGAGCCTCCTCAACGGAGACGTACGATCCCCTCAAGGATCCGAACTCCGGGAATCAAACTACTGTGTTCTCTCTTGTCTCTAATCACTTGATTCATATTATTGATTTTCTTAAGTGCTTTTTTAAGTCGTCTAGAGCTAGTCTTCGTATAGCTCTTTGTACTTGACTCCTTGTGTCAAGAGCAAATCGGATAGTCCGAAGTAATTACGGAAGTTCCGAAGATTTCGGAAGTTCCGATATTAATTCGGAATATCCGACTCTTTTCCGCTGCATCAAATTGTTTTAATTTGAAATTAGCCTATTCACCCCCCCTCTAGGCAATCTCCTAACCTTTTCAGCTCCGATCGTCAACAGGGGCTGGGTCCTTGATCGTCAAGGGACCGCGGGCCGGTACCACTGCAAGCCCGGTGGAGTCCATCGCCAGGAACAGCTTGAATATCCTTTCTTCAGAAGGAATTCACTCAGTCGGCTGTACCACATTCTCCTCGACTGTTTTAATCCGTATAGCGATCTTTGCAGTTTAACGCTATACATGTTGCGATTATTAGGATCCAGAACTTTGAGACCTTCAAGGACTTTCATATAAATATATGTATCCAGTGACCCATATAAATATGCGGTCACCACATACATCAACTGCATGGTTAAATTTAAGCTAGCTGCCATTGATATTAAATATCATAACGTTATTCCACTCATCACGGGAGAATATGTTTCATCGTAATCGATGCCGGGTCTCTGTGAACCCTTGTGCTACAAGCCTCGCTTTATATCTCACCACCTGGTTGCTTTCATTTCTCTTCAGGATGAAAACCATTTTGATCCTACAGGGAACACTTTAGGAGGTGTTCGGTCAACAGGATCAAAAACTTTCCTCTTATTAAGCGAGTGCAATTATGCCTCAATTGCTTCTGTTTATTTGACCCAATCTGAGCGCTTTTGGCACTCTGCCGTGGACTTTGTTTCTGAATCCAGTTCAAGATTTTTAGCAATTTTAAAGGCAAAATATATGTCGATAATTGCAGTCTTTCTCCTATATATTTCTCCCGAGTCCACATAATTAGTGGATATCTCTTCATTTATTTCTTCGAACTCCTCGTGATTTCCCAAAACGAAGGAGTCTGGGTGTTTCGACCTCCCAACGTTAGATTGTGCGCGCAAATGTATGCTGAGAATATCATCTTTAGGATGGATCACTTCAGCGATGCTACCATCTTCTGGATGGCTCACTTCAGGGATTTTCTCAATGTCAAGTTGAGTTTCTTCCACTGTCATGGGTATTATTCTCATTTGTTTGGATCTTTATTTCTGTGGACGTCTCCGCGGAATTGAGTCACGTGCACCTGGAGGTCTCCCCCTCATTTTATCATGAGGGTTAAGAGTGGGTTCAATATCCTTCTAGGATATTTCCACTCTTTTCAGGTGCATATACTACAGGTATATAAGATCTTTCCACTCTCTTATAATCAGTGAAGGTATTTGGCAGATTATTAGCTTATTTGTTGCAGATTTATTACCCTCCGAACTTCAAATTGGGTCTCTTTAGTGCGTGGATCTAAGGACTAGGCATTCTTTAATGTGGTATTTATCTCCCCCTAATGCCGAAAAATGTCCTTAGTACAATCAGCGTAACGAGCCGTGTACAGATCCCCTATCATAGGTTCTAGGTGTTTAATAATTGATGGAGATTCTACATAGATCTCTAACTTCATGTGAGGTTCCATGGTGGTACACTGTGGTGGAGAGATTGACATGTATATAACACAGCCAAATTTTCGCAGATGGGAAATACTTAATTCTTTTTCACACACTATCTGCAACAAGGAAATTTCATAATGTGCAGTTGGTCTAAATTGAATTAATACTGCAACGTGTAGCATTGTGTGGCCCCAACAACTGGTGGGTAGCCAACTATTTTGCAAAGGTGGCTAAGAACTAAATTTTATTCCTATAATTAATGACTCTTCAAGGCCATTTTAATGTGTGGATATGAGGTACTAATGCTCTACATTAATTCCCACAGTCATACAATAATCATTAAATGCTTTTGAGGTAAACTCGCCAACATTATCCAATCGAATAGTCTTGATCCTTTCTTCTGGAAAGGAAGCTCATAATTTAATAATTTAGACAATCAATTTTGCAAAGGCATGATTCCTAGTAGACAAGAGACATACATGGGACCATCTAGTAGAGGCATCTATTAGTACCATAAAATATCTGAAATGGCCGGACAGTGGCTGAATGGGTCACACAGATATCACATTGAAATTTTCTCCAGGGAATTCATTCATTCTTTCCTAACTTTTAGGTAAGAAGATCTAACTATAAGCTTTCATATAACACAAACAGGGTATAAGAAATCTTTATGTCTAGGAAAGTTTTTACGCTATGGCCAGCAGAATTACTAATTATTTTCTCATAATATTGAATTCAAGATAACCCAATCAATCTGCTAGATCTTAAATATTTCTGGGGTTTTGTCGCAACATAAACTTTAATTTTTTACATGTGAATAGCATAACATAGAGGGAATTTTTTCAACCACAGATTTATTATACCCATTAAACTTAGTCATGAGTAGGTATTCTGTACCATCCTCTTTCTCTGTCTTCATATGGAAACAATTCAAACCAATGTCTTTAAAAACATAAGTGAGTACGACCGGACTCAGGGTATAACATGATATTTTTTCAGTGCCAACTATAAGAGCATCGCTTCTGGCGATGGCCATAATATTTTAAATTTACTTAGTGTGGTACAATTGTCTTCTAGACAGATTTGTTCCTCCATAATTGGATTATACTTTGTTCTATATTAGAAGTATGATTTAACAATCAAGCAATTATTGCATC
Organism: Rhipidocladum racemiflorum; assembly: GCA_036346355.1. Classification (NCBI taxonomy): domain Eukaryota; kingdom Viridiplantae; phylum Streptophyta; class Magnoliopsida; order Poales; family Poaceae; genus Rhipidocladum; species Rhipidocladum racemiflorum. Next base: position 14,396,082 of record CM070573.1, on the reverse strand, counting down.
AAGAATAAATTGTAGAATATAGAACAAACATAGCACAATCAATCAAACATCTGGAAAATTGATATTTACTTAATTTTAAAATGATAATCACTCAACAGGAGCGTAGACCAATTGCTCATTCAGAAACTAGAGTTAAACTGATGAGGAGACTTATAAGGAATATGTGACATCGACTAGTAAAGTGAATGAATACTTAGGAGACTAATCCAGGTCTCCATATGAGTCGTATGTGTCCTTCTAAGACTTCTCGAACTCAATAATTTTAAAAGCCATATCGTCATACTTTTCAGTATCCGCGTCAACAACAGGTCGTACGGTGAAGTATGACATAACATTATTTACCCAGGTCTTATTGACTTTTCCAGTGGATTTAGTGTAAAGGTTTACCACATGCTTCAGGATGTGATAGTTGCATGAGCAATGGCCAGTACAACCATACCTAAAACAAGGTTATTCAAGGTTCGCAGCCTTATTTAGCTGAGCCCTGCTTCTGGAAGCCCCCTGACCCTTTACCTTTACTTTTCAACGATAAACTGCTTCTTCCCCTATCTTGATATGTCATTCTTCCATTTATCCCCTTTATTTATCTGGTCTTTGTTATGGCCATGGCTATTTCTAGCCTACTGAGCATTTATATGTGCTTCGGGCATCGAATAACTCCAATTAGGAAGTTCGTAATGATTTTCATTAGGAGTTCATCACGTTTTTCTGCTTCTAGCAAAATGCATATAAGGTCGTAGTACTTATGGTACTTGGCATGACGATACTAGCAAGCTACTGGTGAAAACCATTCGTGAACCAAAGTTGTCAATAAAAAGTTACAGCTAAAACAAAGAAATTAGATTCATGTACAAACTTGGAACACAACTACTAGCGGTTCACGTGACGCGATGCATTAATTACTTATTTTGGGCTATTTGTGTACATATTTCACTACAGACATGCGTTCACAGTATGAGTTTGATCATAAAATGGTTTAAGTAATACGATGCATTAATTATTTTCTAGGCTATCATACGTGTTTTTGGATCGTACGCTAGTGGCTAGATATGCGAAACGAGGTTATGGCTCACGTGTAAATTAAGCAGCGCTATCACACGCGCGTGTTTATATATATATATATAGGATTGCTAGTGTACTATCGATAGTACAGATCTTCCGTGCTATAGCGCTGTGTTTGCAAAATTCGAAGACGAAGTTGTTGATCCAAACCGTGCATTATGTTCATCTCATTGAAATCTCACTACCCACCAAATTTTATATTTTTTGAATTTTTTCTCCTATTTATTTTGTATTTTTCAAAACCAGCTTCATTGGACGCCCCACAACTAATTAGATCGTGGATTTTGAAAAATACAAAATAAATAGGAGAAAAAATTTAAAAAATATAAAATTTGGTGGGTGGTGAGATTTCAATGAGATGAACATAATGCACGGTTTGGATCAACAATTTCGTCTTTGAATTTTGCAAACACAACGCTATAGCACGGAGGATCTGTACTATCGATAGTACACTAACAATCTTCTCTCTCTCTCTCTCTCTCTCTCTCTCTCTATATATATATATATATATATATATATATATATATATATATATACCGTTGTCTCTCCCTCACCAATCACCAACCCTTACACATAAATTCCTATGCGTGCCTCCATTCTTTGCATCACAAAGGAACATAGGCAATTCTAGATGGGCTAAATTTGTTGATTAGTTGATTTCAATTTTCATAATTTGGGATTTTTAAAACCATAAAACTACTTGTATTGTACTTTTAATAAATTCGAATATATGCGTTGGATTTACAATATTACAAAACTATTGTACAAAACTATAAAGTTATACATGTAAATTATACTCATTAAAAATTTTCTAGTTTCGCCGTAGCAAAAAAGAAAAAGAAAAAACCAGCATTGCAACAAATAGCAGGTAAGCTTTTTAATATATAGAGGCCCCGTAGCTAACTAGCTGCTAGCTAGTATCAAGCACACGGCGAACTCTCACGCTCGTCATGTCGTGCCGTGCCGGCCTGGTCCGGGTTCATCGTGCTTCAGGTTGTAACTGTGCCGTACCACGACGGCCCATCGTGCCCACCGTGCCGGGCCGTGCCGGCCCGACTCGCCTTTGGCGAGCCCAAGCTACTGCTAAACTACCTATTTTAATTACATAAGAGACTAATCACATCAACAAAATGTCAAACATAGATGCAATGCTTAAAGATGTCCTGAATCAACAATATCTGCCAACTTTTAGGTCTTAATCCGTGATTTCGTGCCCGTTCGTGCCGTGCTGGCACGGGCCCGACCCAAACGATCGTGCCGGGTCGTGCCGTCCATCGTGCCCGGTTCTCAGGCCCGGCACGGCCCGTGCTACAGTTACGTGCCGTGCCGGACTTTGCAACGGGCCATCCTGTCTTGCTTCGGGCCGGCCCAAAAGAGCCCGGCCAAGTGCCCACCTCTATGCACATGGCGGTTTCCACTTCGAGCTTCTTGGTCGGGGCGCTCGTCATCATGGTCATGGGCCGTCGTGCTCCTAGGCGGCAGCACGTGCCGTGAGGCGCGCCTCCTCGCCGACGCCGAGGCTCCCGCTGCCGTCGTCCCGGGCATTCCGGCCGTGCCGAACCCGACGTTGCCCACGCTTTCAACCTTGCCACCAGTGCCTGCGGTCGTTCCCACCGTGCCAACGATTCCCACGGTGCCCACCGTACGTGCCGAGCTGCCGCGCAGCCGCCGGTGCCCGGAGCCGTCGTGCAGACGGTGCCCACCGTGCCGGGCGTGCCGAAGGTGCATGGCGCTGCCGCCTGCCGCCAATGCCGTCAATTCCTGGCGAGCATGCCTAAGGTGACATTGCCGTCGGTCCATCCCGCGCGTGCGGCTTGCCCAAGGTGCCACTACCACTGCCGCCCATGCCGTCCGTTCCCGGCGTGCCGCCGCCGTTCCTTGCACCGCCTCATCCGTCGGCCTAGACATGTGACGTGCCCGTGCCCGTGCCCGTGCCCGTGCCCGTGCATGCTGCGCGCGCGTTGTCTCCCCGATTTAATTTACGTGTGTTATCTTGTCGAGATTTACATGCATGTTTGGTCACTTCAACCTGGTAGCTTTGGTTTGTGAGTGCGTACCGTACGTACGTATGTGCGGTCTCTTTCCAGTGGGTAGTGTGTGTGGTGTGCACGAGCTGTATACGTATGTGGTATTGGGTCATTCTTCTGTGTAGTAACTGTGTAAGGGCTACTGCTCTAAGGCCTTGTTGATTTGATACAGTTCTAGATTCTAATAGAAACGAAAACGGTTCTTGATTCTTGATAGAAGTTTCAGATATGATTTAATCAGGTGGAATAAGATTGAGACCGATTCGACCACAGAGTAGAAAAAAAAGAAACGATCCAACGAAAATCGCTCCGAGCTTTAACCCGTTTGGTTGAATCTCTTTCTTATTGTTTGTCTTATCTCATAGTTTTGCTTAATATGCGTGTAAGATAAAATTGATATTCTGTGCAATTTAGGACCACATTTGATTATATGTATCACTCTCTTTTAAAATTCCGTTGTAACGCATGGACACTTTACTAGTAAAGATCAAATATGGGTACGATGGCATGTAGAAGTCCAAAACCGAGGTTCCGTTGCTACTGATCATATAGTATCATTTTAAGTGGAACGACTAGTCACATCCCCATGGATGCCCGAAAAAAAAAAATCAATAAATAGAAATCCAGTTAGAAATCAGAGAGGAATAGCCCATCTACTCCTACGAACGGTGCCTGCTGCATCTGTGCATCGTCTTGCTGCTCCAGAGGAATGGCTGTGTTTTGGGCGGTGTCAATCGGCAGCTGCGCCTGCGCGTAGGCTGCGCGGCGGTGCACGGCGATCTGAGCTTGCGTTCTGGCCAGCTCGCACTGCACGGCACGGATCTCCTCCTGGAGACGGTTGATGGCGCCGGCGCAGCCGTACACCGGGTCCTGCACTCGCCGGTACGCCTCCGTTGCCATCGAATCGGCAGCATGCCCACGCTCCTGGACATGGAGTTGCTGCATGCATACGACAGAAATGACATACCCATATATATCAGTGATGATGATTCTGCATCATACTAATGCTCCATGCTAACACTACACGCGGATAGATGGCATTGCTAAGTCAGCTAAATTCAACGTGAGAATAGGCCACGCACGTTAACTTTGGTTCCGGGGTGCTATCTATTTGAGTTGCATGTGCTAGCCAGTTCACTATCAACTTCCTACAATCATGATTCATGAGCATGATTGATGTCGGCGGTTAGCACTGCAAAGAGAGTTAGCACCTATACATGCATCTCCAAATTATACTTACTACAAAAAAACAACACATCCGTATTACTTTGGTACTTATATGAGTGTAGTTTTGATTGATTTCAGTGAGACACTATTACCTGGAGCATCCTTGCAATGTTGCCGGCTCCAAAGATTCTGTGCACGCATGCGTATCTCTGGGGATCGGAGGCAGGAAAATAGGGAGCGAGGACGCAGTCCTGGGAGCACCTCCTCCGCAGGTACTTGCATGCGGCGCACCGCCCGGGGTTGGCAGCTTCCATGGCCGCGCCGGACATGATCTGTCGGAGATCTCACGGGGGCTGAGAAGAGATTTTGTGGATCTAGAGAAGATATTGTGTGGTAAGAAATCTCTCATTTATCTCTACTATATAAAGTGAGAGTTTCTTCCCACGTCACATTAATTGCTCTACTTAATTGTCCTGCTTAATTGCCCTACGCAAGAAACGAAACGTTGCTTTAATTAGCCAGCTTTTGCAAGAAACAAAGCGTTAAAGATAGATGTTTGATCTTATGAAATAGTATTTTTTATTTTTATTTTTCGTTATCAATTTTGTTTTTCGTAGCAACGCACGGACATATAACTAGTATACATAGAGAGAGAGAGAGACAAAGATGACGCATACAAGGAAATGACAACGGCTAGCGCATAAAAGGAAGGGGCAACGGCTAGCGCATACACAAGGAAGTCGGCCTCATCCGTCGGCCTAAACATGTGACGTGCCCGAGCCCGTGCCCGTGCATGCTGCGCGCGCGTTGTCTCCTCGATTTAATTTACGTGTGTTATCTTGTCGAGATTTACATGCATGCTTGGTCACTTCAACCTGGTAGCTTTGGTTTGTGAGTGCGTACCGTACGTACGTATGTGTGATCTCTTTCCAGTGGGTGGTGCGTATGGTGTGCACGAGCTGTATACGTATGTGATATTGGGTCATTCTTCTGTGTAGTAACTGTGTTCTTCTGTGTAGTAACTGTGTAAGGGCTACTGCTCTAAGACCTTGTTTGGTACGGTTTTAGATTTTAGTAGAAACGAAAACGGTTTCAGATTCTTGAAAGAAACATTTCAGATAGGATTATGTGAATTGGGTGGAATGGAGTTGAGACCGATTCGACCACAGTGTAGAAAAAGAAGAAACGATCCAAGGAGAATCGTTCCGAACTTTAGCCCGTTTGGTTGGATTTCTTTCAGAATCTAGTAGAAACGGCCCGATTCTAAATTGCCAAACGGAGCCTAAGTGCATTACACTTGTAGTATATAATGGATAATAAAAATTAGATCTAGCCATTGATTTGTTAATAATATTTCTACTAATTTACTACCAGACAAAATATAAATAAATGCTAACTAATATGATCTATTAGATTAAAAAGAATAAACGATCTATATTCAATTTATTTTTCGTGGCATTGTAGCTTTTCTTTAGTATCAATATTGTACCGCTATTTTATTTTTTTTTGAGACGGTGGGAACAACTACTTAGGGGCTGTTTGTTTCAGCTAGGGATTATAGAAAGCAGCTTTTAAAAGCTCAAAAGTTAACAAACAGACAGCTTCTTATTTGGATTATAACAATCTAGATGCCAGATTGTTACAATCCCACAATCCACCTTTGAGGAGCTTTCCTCAGCTTTTTTTGTGCAAAAGACCATAATGCCCTTCCACCTTCTAGCAAATTTACCAAGGATTGCCCACTGTTCTTCACGCCAGCCCTTCCAAAGAACCCGGCCAACCCTCTCAACCCTAGCCGCCATGGAGGATCTCTGGCCAAGCGGCACCTTCCCCAAGACGGTGGCGGCCGGCTCCTTCCCTGGCGCGGTGGCTCCGGCGGCGACCTCCTTCCCCGGCGTGGTGGCGACCGGCTCCTTCCCTAGCGCGGTGGCGGCCGGCTCCTTCCTTGGCGCGGTGGCTCGTGGCGACCTCCTTCCGGCGCGGTGGCGGCCGGCTCCTTCCTGGCGCGGTGGCTCGTGGCGACCTCCTTCCCGGTGCGGTGGCTCGGCGGCTCGGCGGCGACCTCCTTCCGGCGCGGTGGCGGCGGCTCCTTCCACTGGCGCGGTGGCTCGTGGCGACCTCCTTCCCCGGTGCGGTGGCTCCGGCGGCTCCAGCGGCGACCTCCTTCCCCGGCGCGGTGGCGGCCGGCTCCTTCCCTGGCGCGGCGGCCGTCTCCTTCCCCACTGCGGCGGCTGGCTCCTTCCTACTTGTTATTTCAATGTGAACCTCAAGCTTGTATTTTGCTATGAGAGAGTAGTTCATGTGTAGGGAAATATTTTGTATGGACAAGAATTCAAGCTTGTATGAATGATATATTTTTTTGCTACTTAATTATGCATTTCCGTATTTTATAAATCAGCTACAAGTGTGAAAACATGAAAATAAAGCAACAAAACAGGCCGAGGGTACCACAGACTTTTGCCACGCAGAAACAACAATCCAAATACACTATAATCTGTGTTACCAAACAGTCATCAGCTTTTAACAACCCAGCTTTTAACAATCCAGCTTTTACAATCCAGTTTTTAAAAGCTGCTTTCTATAATCCCTAGCTGAAACAAACAGGCCCTTAGTGTAATCATGTTAAAGGCTCACAAGTCACGACCCACACTTAACGGATTCAAATATCAGAAAATCTAGTGAAAAACTAACACAAATAACTCATCCAACTCATGGCTGGGTGGGAATCGAAACCCCGGTCATGACATGGAGAGAGAAAATCTAATAGTAATATTTTTATCACTCTGTGGGGTATCACCTTTTGCATTACACGTGTTTTTCTTCGATGGAAATGAATCACTCGTGCTTTAATTGATTATTTGGGAGCCGGGTTACCATGTACTGTTTCTAGAGTAAGCATGCTTCTATACAAGAAAGAAGATCGATGTAGATAATCAGATTTTATAGAAGTACGTTTGCGCAATTAAACCAACTTATCCGGACTTGGCGTATAACAGGTGCTTCTATGTTTTTTTTGTCTTACACAAATATTAAAATATGAATAAATGGTAGATAGAAAATGCTCATCATATAAACCTTTATTGTACACCTTTTAGGGCCTGAATTCCCATACCTCTCTATTACCACGTTGCCTAGAAACTCCTCCGTTCCAAATTGGACCCTATGCAACCACAGCCCATCTGATCTAGGTACCCAAGTTCGCTCCTTGTATGTAATATTTAATGTAAAAGTTGCTTATTTTTGTACTTTATCATATAGTATTAATGCATTTCAGATGATCATTCTGAAATGCACTAAGCATCAACTCTTTTTTTCTGATACAAATGTTCTAGATGTTAGTGGTGATCTGATTCCGAAAATTTTGGATCTAAGAGAGGTACCACGATTTAGTTGAGCGCAATGATCGGGAAAGCTCCAACTTTCCTTTAGTTTGGTCCCGGTACTCAGCGCCAAATAAAAAGGGGAGAGACCAGCTCTCATTATTAAGTTAATCAACCGTGAGTTTAATCTCTCCCAAACAGTACTAAAACCTACCGGTCTAGGGTTAAGGCGCTGAAAAATACAGATGCACTGTAAAGCTCGGGTTTAGTCTCGGATTGGAACTTGTTTTGGCTCGGATTAGTCTTCTTTTGGTTCGGGTTAGGGCTAATGAGGCTCGGGTTAGCACTTAGAAGGAGGGGATAAGATTAATTTCAAACTTTAGAACCTCAAATCCGACACCCTAGCCCCTAATTCCCAATCGGATTTCTCTAAAACCCTCAAAATCCCGAAATCCTAAATTCCCTTATTCCCCAAATCCCAGATCAATCAAGAACAACTTGAAGTTTAGAGGGGTTTGGGGCTTACCTTTGCCGGTCGCCGCCATCGCCGTCACTCCGTGCACCTCGTCAGAGCCGTGTGCCGTGTTGGCTCTCGAACGCGCGCCGGCACTTTGCATAGCCGGGTCATCCTTCCGCCCCATGGCGTCGATTCGCCAACGCGCGCTCTGTTGCCGTCGCGTCGCCATGGCGTTTTTCACCGGCTTGTTCCCCGCTCGGCCGCCGCTTCTTCGCGTCTTTTTCGGGTGAAGAGGACGAATGGACTAGGGTTAGGGTTTCCCTGCCCGTCGCCGTTTTGTTTCGTTCTCGATGAAGCTCGTCCGTCCGTTCGATCCGACAGTTGTGACTCAGTCGCTTGGCCCGCGTGCGTTCAGGCCGCTTTCTCTGCTGGGCCGAGATTGCGCATTTGCTTCTGATGGGCCGAACTCGCTCCTGGGCTGCACAGCACCGCGCGACTATCCGTTTTCTGTGGTCTGGGCCGACTGTTTTGGAGACATTTATTATTTAGCCCATTTCAATATTTGCTACATTATGTCTCATTTAACTTAGCAACAATTATTGTTTAAAGCTAATTTCCTGGGCATTAATGTTTAATTAATTTTACGATTAATTTCTGGGTTAAATAATTAATGTGGCAATTAATTTTACATGATGACTATTCTAAGTATTGCCTCTGATTAAAATGGAACCAACGAGAAGTTTTAATTAAAGACTATTATTTAATGTTGAAAATTGAGATTATGTCATGGCTATAATCATATTCTGACCAATGTACTAAGTCTATGCTAGCGGATTGTCAAACAATTAATGTCATGCATATAAGTACTAAGTCTATGCTTGCGGATTCGCTTACTAAAGGCTTACCACCCAGTCTCTTTCGAGAGCATGTTGCGGCATGAGTTTATTGGAAGGCTTTTGATTCTGGAAATAAGGACCATAAGAACAAACCAACTCCCGTTAAGAATAAGTAATTATCCCATTAAGATAGAATTGAATACTATAGATACTGGAATTTCAGCGATGACTTTATTAACCGTTGTAATACTTTATCTTATGTGATGTTCTGATAAGAATGGACTTATGATATTAACCTTCAATCAAGTGGAAGAATGTTAGTGGTGATTTGGGTTAAGAGATAACTGATGCCGAGATTTTCGGATCTAAAGAGCCACCACCCGCGCAATGATCGGGAGCGCACAAAATCTGTTGGTTTTCGGTCCCGGTTGCCAGCGCTAAATAAAAAAAAGGGAGAGGCCGGCGTTCATTTGTATCATCAATCTTGAACTCAACCTGTCCCGACACCCCTTTCCGATCTGAGACTTAGCGTGAGGCCATCGAAGATCGTTGCCCCACCATGAAGATGACGGTGCTATTCGTCTTCAGCAATCACTTCTCCGACTTCACCGACACTCAAGAACCCTAACCGAGCTATTCCTAATGGCTTCCACTTCTCCGGGTAAGTTCTAATGACTCAAAGATTCCGCATTAGTCTTGTCATCATGACTTAGGCTAGTTGTTGATTTAGATCAACCCTAAGACTAACACTTTGTTGTCTCCTGACTCGAAAATAGGATTATTTTTTTATATATATAGCACATTCAGTTTAGATTTGGTAAAAAAAATTGCTTTCACCATTCTTTTTTTTTCTAAAACAGTTGGAAAATGGAGAGCATCCACCTCGATTGCTACTTCTGTAATATAACATGGTCCACCTCGATTTTTGAGCAAGCAGATAGCGCCTCCTTTTGACCTCTACACTCGGATGTTAGAAAACTAAGGAAAGCTGGACGCCAAACTAGGATTTGTAGTCTTGAGGGGAAATAACAGCAGTATGCATAGCTATTATCAAAGGCCAAAAGTTGCAGTGTAACTCCATAATCTTATGGAGCAGACAAGGCTAACCCTTGTTCCAAATCCAATGGGTATGCATAATGGTCCAACACTAATCCTCACAAATTAAACAACTTGATTAACTCGGTGAATAGGTTGTTTGACTTTCTTTTTTTCTGGTAATATTAGAATATCGTCTTCCGTTATGTCCCAGCCAGGGTCTTCTTGATCTTCAGTTCTACTTCAGATGAGACTGCATCCTTTTTTATTTTTACTTTAACAAAACTTAACTAATTATAACCTTCCACAAATCTGAGTAATCCAACTAAAATAGAAATATAATAGTATGCATCAAGTACTAATTAGGAAACAGCTGATAATAAAACTTACGTAGTTCTATAAAGTGTGATCTTCTGAATTTTTGTGACATCACTTCCACTTTGATTGTCCTCAACAAATATAGTCAGGCTGGAATGATAAAAGACGTCATAAAAAAAGAAGAATACTAAAAAAGGGCAGCCCGGAGAGAGAGAGAGAGAGAGAGAGAGAGAGAGAGAGAGAGAGAGAGAGATGTACATACCTGCGAACATTCTGGAACTTGACATACTTTAGCTTCACAGGCTTAGCCCAAGGCTCATCAATTTGAGGTGAAACATTAGCTAAAACAGGAATGACTCTGACAACAAAGACCAGATGGCCATCAAGAAAAATAATACAAAATGGAGTGACAAAGTTTAGGATAATAAGATACCTCTACAAAATGATTGGCAGATAGATCAAGACTGTCACTTGGTGGATAGTCACTGACATTACTGCCATTCATTTGAGAAATTTATGGTCAGCCTAAAGAGAGAAAAGGTAAACTGTTAATGAGCTTCACTTAAGATTTGCAAGGCACTATACCTGAAACCCATATGCTCTTTGTTGGAGTAGAGTTTAACCGTTTTGGGGCCTGTGATGACAGAATAGATGTTATTGTTTTAATTATTTGAGAAAGCATAAATATCCAAAAGAAATATTGGAAGTGCATTAAGAAAGGAACTACTAAACTAATTAGCTCACTCGGAGATAGAGAAAACAAAGCATGAACAAAATACTGTGGTGACAGAGAAGCAATATGTAGTTTCATCAATAAAGCAATTGTTGTCAAAATCAGTCCATATATTGTTTCGGTGCAAAGCGTCAGTTCAAAGAACACAACTGTTGTGCTTTCAGGAAATTTAAAAGAGCCAGAAACTTAAGAATAATCAACTATGCATGGATTTTTTTGCACACAATGAGTCCTTGCAGATGTCCTAATTGGTGGGAGGACCAAAAATGGTAATGCATCATAACAGGTTCTTCCAGTTAGGTCCAACTGCAGCTTTGTTCGAACGGTACAAATCTCCAATAAATGGGTGTTGGTTGCCTGTATGTTGTCTATATAACATGAGTGGATGCAACTTGTATCTTTCATCCGTCTGTTTGGCTTCCTGTATACCTAGACAGTCTTGGCCCAGTGCATGCAAATTGTACCCCCTTGTCCTGGCCCGAGGAAACACTAGATCTGGCTTCTCTCCGATGCAGCCCGCGTGATGCATCGCAGGTGGCTCTGCCTGCACCCTCTCCTGCTCACTCACGCTAGGGTTACTACTCGACGCCTCATTGGCGCCGCTTGCCTCACTCCTTTCCCCTCTGGCGCTCTCATTCTCTCGGTCCTCTCTCTAGCAATCGACCCACTTCTCTAGATCTCTCCGGTGAGAACTGCAGTAAGTCCGAAGGGTGTGGTGTTCGGCAGGGTACTAAGACTACATGGTATGCTTCCCCTCTTCATGTGCTCCATTTGTGGTTTCTTCTTCCATGTTCTATGGTCCTTGCCCCTTGCCCCTCCTGAGCTTCAATTTGGTTTGGTTTAGATCACGTACGCCTAGATCTGGTGTATTTGAGTGAACTTTCTCTTTGTTTCATCCACATGTAGAGCTGGTAATATTATCATCTCTTGCATTCACACATCTATACACTCTTCTATTGCAATCAACCAAACAGCTTCTCAGCACAGCCAGGCTCAGCATAAACAAGCAACCAAACAACTCAACTTGCATCCACTCACTAGGCCAAAGCTAACCCGGATGGCTCATACAGGACATGCTAGGGTGGTGCAAGCAACCAAACACACCCTTACTAACTTCTGAATGCATGTGCAAATTTGAACAAGCTAGCACCTTTGTTGCAAGTCTGTGAACAATCAAAATTTACACCAACACCAGCTAGCACCACAACTAACAATTTTTGATACAGTGTGAGCAATAGACGATGTAGTTCCAACAGTCACCACACAGGTCGGTCCCACCGAACCACTGCTGATCATAAATTCACAAAAACACAACCGAGGTTCCATCATCTAGTCACAAGGATCCTCACGGTAGCGCAAACCAACAGACAAAATCTAACACCCTTGCCCTACACACCGACAAGTTCTCCTTGCATCTAACTTGGAGAAGTGCCTTCACTGCAACCAGTCAATGTATACAAAAATCTAGCCTTCATGCATAGAGCCCAAATGGGGAATTACAAATCTCACCTTCTTCCTCGGGGCCTTTGAAGAGCGCAGAATGCAGCTTGACCACCTGCATGAGGGGGATGTGGATCAGCAGCTGCTCGTCCGAATCGCTGGCGAGGTACAGGCCCTCGTTGTCCCGGTAACCCCGCAACCCCCAAGCATCACAGCGCAATCTCCTTCAAAATCCGCAAAAGGATAACATAAAATACACACGGCTTCGCTAAACACGAGCGATCGGGCACGGCGCCAACATCTACGAAACCATAGAAAAGTCTGCAAAAGAAAAAAAAAATCGAACCGTCCCACCAAAAGATCACGCAAAAATATTCAAAAACCGCGGAATCGGGAGGTTCCGCCGAGGGAGTAGCCAAGGTACCTGCTTGAGGGCGTTGGCGATGTTGTGGGACGCATCCTGGTTGAGGCACTCGACGCCGCTCCAGTCGATGAAGGCGACCAGATCCACCTGCCCGCGCGGCAAGGACGCGGCGGGGACGGCGGCAGGGGTGGCGGCTGCGGGGGTGGCGGCGTTGGTGGTGGCCATGGCTTCCGGAAGCTTCTGGAAGGTCGGGACGGGGAGGGCTTGAGACTAGTGAGAGCATCTCCAAAAGGCTTGCTATCCGGCTCCCCCTCTCCAAATAATAGCGATTCGGTGGAAAAAACTGTCTCCAACAGTCTCGCTATTGCGTTCTCCAAATCCAGCGAGCGGAGAGAGAATCGCTATATTTGGCGAGTCTCTCTCCGCTCGCTATCCGGCGAGGCGCAACGGGAGCTTTCCTTCGCGCGTTCAAGCGTCGGCCCTCCACTTCGTTGCTCTCTCGTCGTCCGCCACCGTCACCTTCAGACGGTCGCTCGCCCATCCGAACCTCGGGCGAAAGCTCCCCCTTTGTCCCCTCCCCTGCGAAGGCATCGGCAAATCCGAACACCGGCGGATCCCCAACCCGGACGAGGCAATCGACGGCCGATCTGGTACGGGTAAGATGCTGGGGACCTCTAGATCTGCTTGCTTGTTGATTTGTTGGTTTGTTGATTTCTGCCCTCCTCTATTCTTGATTTGTTGGTAAACTACCCATTGTTTTCTTGTTTCTTCTCATGCATTCGTCGTCTCACCATCCGGCGGCAGATCCCCAATCTCACCATCCGTGGCGGATCCGAACCCCGACGAGCACCCTTGTCCTCCGTAGCGGCTGCGGCGTTGATCCGGCTGCCATCGGCTTGGACCTCCGTGATCTGGCGACTTCTCTTTTTCCTGGTAAGGATTCGCCTAGCGCCCTTTTCCTCCCGTGTATTCTTGATGAAGGATCTGAGTGATGATTTATGGTTGGGCACATGCTGCCATGGTAGATATCAAGTAGCGTTCCCTAATTTTGGTTTGATTCCAACTCCACGTAGGTCATATTAGTATGCAGAAAACATTGTTTCAATGGATTGATCCCATTGTTGTCTTTGATCTGATAATAGTATAATGGAGAAGCCTAGGACCAGCAAAAAGAGAAGCTACTTTGCAGATATTCGTAAACTGCAGAAGCAGAAATAATATCACCATGTAAGAAAATTTGCATATATGCTTAGTTATTCTAGCTACTCTCACTGTTGAATCTGTCCTTGAAATGAGTCGCTTTGCAAACAAAGCATAGCATGGCTTTTTTCCTTGCACCGCGATGGGTGGGATCTGGCAGTCATACAGAGAAAATTTGCTATCGCTAGTGAAGTTTTACTATTATGATTCTGAACTGTATGCTTCCAATTAGTTAATATACAAAAGAAGTATTAACTATTAACATTGCAATGACAAATTACAAGTAAAATTTGCAATTGTAGGGTTCATTTTGCTTCACTGTTGGTCGTATTGTTAAATTAGTGAAACACCTCTATGCCATTGACAGCAGTACAACATATCACACCATAAGTTGCGACTACAACATATTACTTATTACTGCTGCTTCACTTTCCCAATTGCCACATATATTATATGTAACTTATGTTAGCTCTGTAGTTTTACTCTTCCTGACGTGAATTTAGAACGTGAATTTAGAACCAAATCCTAATTTTGCACAAACGTCTGAAGTTTTACTCTTCCCGACGTGAATTTAGAACCAAATCCTGATTTTGCACAAATGTCTGAAGTTTTACTCTTCTATTTTGTTTCGTTTATTTCCTTATGTTAGCTCTGTAATATCACACACAATTGAACGACTTGATGTTGAAAGTTCAAACTGCATCAGAAGGGAAACAAAACAACGTGAATTTCGTTTGATCTTATCTGTTATCAAACTTCCATTCACCTTGACAAATTTCCATTCAATAAGCCGTGCAACATGCTGCCTGTTAGGGTGATTTCGTTTGATCTTATCTGGTTGTGAGTATGTTAGGGCCTTGTACTGGTGAAATTATTTGGATGTTTGTGAGCAATCAAAATGCTGGAATGTTAATTTCTGCAAGATTCTGTGAGGTGTTTAATACCTATGTTGGTTGTCATCTGGTTGGAAGTAACATACCAGGTGGGAATATATCTGTGACATATAGTACTTGATAGCACTATAAAATTAAAAGAACTCATACAGTAAGTGCTAAGGATACTGATCAGTTAATTACTTTCATAAGTCCATAAGTCTACTCGATGCTAAGTCTATTGCATGTTTTGTGTTTGCTTGTGCACTGTAATTCATATAGATGGACAAAGAATCGAAGACAGTCAGGGAAGTGCATGCTTGGACAATTAATCGCATAGAGGAAATCGCATGTGACATTAAGAACATAGTGAACAATAATTTCTCACCTTGCTCATGCTCAAGCGCGACTGAGCTGAACCAAATCTTACTTGAGATCGAGCAAACTGCTCACCGCCTTGACGAACTTGCCTTACAATCAGAAGATTTGGTGCACCGCGTTGATCCTCATGAAGAATCAGACGATTCGTCGACTGTAGACGAGCCATTGCTCCCATACGACTACGAGACGGATGATGAGGGTAAACGTGATGATCGTCAGTTTAGAGAGGATGAAAGTATCTCCTCCAGTGGCTAGTGTTATTATTACTATGTATGTGTTATTTATAGTAAGACTTATGATGATGACTTTATTATTATCTTTGTAAGATGATCACTTTATTGCTATGTATGTATGATGATCACTTTATTACGATCTTTGTGTTATTATTATGTTTGTGTTATTATTATGTTTGTGTTATTATTGTCTTTGTGTTATTATTATGTTTGTGTTATTATTATGTTTGTGTTATTATTGTCTTTGTGTTATTATTATGTTTGTGCCACGCAAATTTTATTAATGAAATGTTGATGTCCACAGAAGATATAATATGGATGGCTTCTACACTAGTCTATTGAGTGAGGGAGGAAGTGAAATACCTTGGGATGAAAGTCCAATTGGGGAGCAACATTCTCCAAATAACCATTCCAGTCCCCCTACGAGAGGTCACAATAAAAGATCAAAAAATTTCTCAGAGAAGGAAGATAATATGTTAGTGTCGGCATGGCTTAATGTTAGTTTGGACCCAGTGCAAGGGACTCAACAAACACGTGTCACATATTGGAGTAGAATACATGATTACTTCCATGAGAATAAAAATTTCTTCTCAGATCGAACTCAGAATTCACTTATGCATCGTTGGTTATCTATTCAAGAACATGTGAACAAGTTTTGTGGATGTTATGACCGGATTGAGCGTAGAAGGCAAAGTGGGATAACAGAACAGGATAAGGTTGGTCCATATCCATTTTTTTTATTACAATTTCATATTTTGTGTCCATATTAAATAAGGTACTTGTTAATTTCTGTAGATAGTCCATGCTAAAGCTTTGTACCAGGAAGAAGAAGGCCGATTGTTTGCATACTTGCATTGCTGGAACGTATTACAACACCATCCAAAGTGGAATGATCATTTATCTCAGAAAAAGCAGAAAACATCATCTAATGCTTCTCCGGGTAGTTCTAGTCCTCTTAGCTCTAATGCAATTCATCTTGATGAAGATGCTCCTACTGCAGATACTGATGTGTTGACAAGGCCAAGTGGTAGGAAGGCTGAGAAAGAACGATTACGCCGAGGTAAAGATTCTGTTGATAGTGTTAGAACAAGTTCACTCTACATGGAAGCATTAGAAAACTTTAGGAAGGAGATGAAAGAATTAGAGGTTATGAAAGAGCTTAAGAGGGACGAGCGGTATGAACGAGCATTTGCACAAGAACAAGAGAGGATTGCTCAAGAGAAAGAAAAGATTGAGATAAAGAAAAATGAGTTTGAACTGAAGAGAATGGTCGAAGAGGAGAGGATTATGAGCATTGACATCAGCCGATTGAGTGGGCCACAACAACAATACTACACGAACCTGCAGAACACTATCATCGCTCGAAGATGTAATACGTCGGGTTGAGCACTTGTTATGTTCTACGAATTAATTTGTTGAACCTTTTATGCTATTGAACTATGCTGTGGTACTAGCCTGTATGCGTTGAACCTTGCATAAGTAAGACATTTGAACTATGCTATGGTAGTAGTATGTGTTGCAGTGCAGAAACTAGTACATCATATTGAAGTGCAGAAACTAGTACATCATATTGAAGTGCAGAAACTAGTACATCATAATTGAAACAACAAACTAGCGCTCAACTAGATCCTTCCGTAACGTTGCCATAAGTGCTTGACTAGATCATCTTGAAGCTGAGAGTGAGCTTTTCTATTTCGGATGGCTTGATGAGATTGAATAAACTCAGAAAGCTCATGTGTTATTTCATGGGACACCGCAACATTTACTCCCATTGCTTCGTAATTGTAATCAACTGGAGGTCCATCCCTCTCATCTTCAATTATCATGTTATGCATGATGATACATGCTGTCATGATATCTCTAAGCGTTTCTTGATACCAAAAACGAGCTGGTCCGCGAACAATTGCAAAACGAGCTTGTAAAACTCCAAATGCTCGTTCCACATCCTTCCTAGCCGCTTCTTGAGCTTCGGCGAAATGTTTTTTCTTATTCCCTTGGGGAGCTGGTATTGTCTTCACAAATGTTGCCCATGAAGGATATATTAAAATGCAAGATAGTATCCCATTGTATAATTGTGACCGTTCACAGTATAATTCATACGGTGCTTGCCCTTCGGCTAGCTTTGCGAAGAGAGGATCGGTGAAGAACATTAATATCATTGTGAGACCCTGGTAAACCAAAAAAGCATGCCATATCCAAAGATCTTGCGGCAACGGCTTCTAGAATGATTGTTGGCTCATGCACATGACCGGTATACATGCCTTGCCATCTTTGCAGGCAATTTTTCCACTTCGATTGCATGCAATCTATGCTCCCTAGCATTCCCGGAAAACCTCTTTCCTCGCCAATTGCAAGTAATCTAGCAGTGTCATTATCATTTGGAGATCTCAAGTACTCATCTCCGAAGAGTTCAATAATAGCTTTCACAAACCTTCTCAGGCTCTCTATAGCAGTACTTTCTCCAATCCTCACATAATCATCAATAGCATCTGCCGCTACTCCATACGCTAGCATCCGAAAGGCAGCGGTAACCTTTTGCAAAGAAGATAACCCAAGAATTCTAGCACAATTCCTCTTCTGAATGAAATAGTTATCATGCCCTTCTACAGCATGCAATATGCGAAGAAATAAAGAACGATTCATTCGAAACCTACGCCAAAAGAAGGTTCACCATGACGGACAGACGATCAACATAAAATGCGAACACATAAACAACGAATACTTCCATACCTGCGCCGAAAGAAGGTTGGGCCATAGATAGGAGGATCAGCAAAATAGTCTTCGAACAGTCTAGCATGTCCTTCTTGTCTATTGCGATGAACGACTTGATGGCCAGGAGTAGAACCGCCATGGCGTCGAACATTAACATCCCGATCTTCCATGTGTGCTAGGTATCCTGTTGTCAAAAGAAATACGTACTCATCATTTCTCTCAGACTCCTCATCTTCCGAGAGACATTCCGATACTAAATTTCGACGACTCATCTCGGTATTGTTTGTAGTGAACAACAAGAAACGTGCAATACTTCGAAGACCAAATGGGTATGTATATATAGACAAGAATAATATAGCCGTTGGAATTTACCTGTTGAAAAATATAGCCGTTGAAATATAGCCGTTGGAATTTAGCCGTTGGAATTTGAATTTTAAATTCCGCATCGAAAGATAGCCGTTCGAATTTACAGTTAAAAAATAGCCGTTCTTTGCGTTGTCGTTACAATATATTCCGAATTTTAAATTCCCGCATTGAAATATAGCCGTTCCAATTTACCCGTTGAAAAATAGCCGTTGCAGCGTGATGGTTACAATAAATTCCGAATTTTAAATTCCCACATTGAAAGATAGCCGTTCGAATTTACCCGTTAAAAAATTCCCTTGCAGCATTGTCGTTACAATAAATTCTGAATTTTAAATCCCCGCATTGAAATATAGCCATTCGAATTTACCCGTTAAAAAATAGCCGTTGCAGCGTTGTCGTTACAATAAATTCTGAATTTTAAATCCCCGTATTGAAATATAGCCGTTCGAATTTACCCGTTGAAAAAAAACCGTTGCAGCGTGGTGGTTACAATAGCTGTTATGGCGGTTATGGAATATGATTAAAATATAGGGGAGAGAAAATAGAGAGTGTGATATGGAGAGTGCTGTTGGAGAGGAAGGAGATATAGAGAGTCAAATTTTTGGAGAACTCTCCAAATATGGCTTTTGGAGAGTGAGATTTGGAGAGTGCTGTTGGAGATGCTCTGAGGTGACTTGCGGTTGCTATGCTCTGCGGCGCGGTCGGGTCGGGTCGGGTCCGGCAGCTAGGGGTGCGTTTGGTTGCCTGGATGAGGTTGGATGGGATATGGCCATCCAACTTGGATGGGATGGAGCCATCCAGGTAGTTGTTTGGTTTGGTGGATAAGGATAAGCCAATTTTTTGTTTGGTTGGATGGATGAGGATGGATGGGATGAGCTAATTTTTTGTTTGGTTAGATGGCTGAGCTAGTTGTAATCAAGGTTTCGAATTTTGGTTTGAATTTTTTGGACAAAATTTGATCACAATTTAAATTTTCTGACAAAATTTGAATTTTTGGATAAATTTGACCAAAATTTGATTTTTTTGGACACATTTTGAATTTTTGAATAAAATTTGCATTTTCAAACAAATTTTTAATTTTGGACAATTTTTTACTAAAATTTGAATTTTCAAACAAAATTTGACCATATTTTGAGCGAAGTTTAATTTTGGCCAAGAAAACTTTGCCGAAATTTGAATTTGACCGTGTACACCTCTTCATGCAGCAAACTGGATGAGCACATCCGGCCTTTTTATTTGGATGGCTTTATCCAGCATCTTGAGAGAATATTCCCAAAAACTGGATGACCATATCTTATCCATCCATCCATCCAAACAATTGGATGACTCCAAATCCATAGATGGCCATATCTCATCCACCCTCATCCACCCAACCAAACGCATCCTAGGTGAAGCATCTTTCCCCTCTTGGTCAGGCTGAGTCCACTTCGATGTTAGGAACTTAGGCCATGTTTGAATCGTGGGCTGATTATTAGCTGGTAAAAATTACTCTAGTCTATCCAAACAGAAAGACTAATAGGTGGGCTAATTTTTAGCCAACCTATCAGCTAACAATTAGTCCATTAGCTGGTAGGAGAGAGCTAATTTGGGCTAATAGCAGGTAATACGCTGGGAAAAGTCTGAAATACCCTCGCGCTGGCATTATCCTCACTTCCTCACCCGTGCGTCCGCTCCCCAGTCCGTTATGAGGGGCAAACATGACTTTTCTAAAAAATTAACTCAACCATTAGCTATATATCCAAACAGCCCTAGGCTAATTTTAGATGAGCTAATTATTAGCTGGCTAACAATTAGTTCTAGCCATTAGCCAGCTAACAATTAGCTTTAGCCCATCCAAACATGGCCTTAGGATTGCTAGGCCAGGTTAGATGATCTGTTTTTTCCATTTCACAACTAATCTAGTTGCTTTGAATTGAGGGTTAGCTGTGATGAGGTAGGTTAGTTTGCTCTTTTCTTTCATCTTAATCCTAAGTTAAGAGGGGTATCGTGCTTTGTCTGAGTTAACCTAACTTATCCTCAATTCGTCTTTCGGTGGCATGGTCTATCGAGCTGGCGAAAAATAGAACTACTACCACCCGATATGGTGCCATTGTCTTATGCTTCTACGTCATCGTCGTGGGTCACCGTGCATGCTCCAACGCTTTTAACCACATTCAACACCTCTCTCTCCATGTCACCATCCCCACCCGGCATTGTTAAATGTGGGCACCATCATCACCGCTTCCCTCGATGTCGTAGCCATGGTGAGCTTGTCGAAACTCACCAAAACTTGTCCAAACTTATTGAAACCTTTTGTCCAAACTTATTGAAACTCCTTTGGTTGAAGCTTGTTGATCGACCAAACTCATAAACCTCTTGATCGGAGATGTTCGTCAGCACTATGGTGTCTAATGTACAAGTATGACGCAATAAAAGCTACAGCAAACTCAATGAGTTGTTAACACTTGTGCAATTGCACCGACAATTGGGGAGGTGGAACATAAGCAGCCAAGGTAATTAAAGTACGAGATTGACGAAAAAATGTCATATTTTTTCCGTTCAAGTTTATAAGGCGTATTTTCTGAATGGTCTTATTCACAAATATAAAATTAATATTTTCTTAGTGTGATTTTATTTTTAAACTCATGAACTACTACAGTGAAAAACAATTTTGAGTCAGTAGTAGTGATCTTCTTTTTTTTTTTTGGACCCCAGCGTCTGATCGAACTGACGGCGCCTCTGGATTATTCTTGGCGGCGCGGCACGGTCGTTGCTCCCTTCTTATTAACGCTGAGCCGTGCGGCCGCAGCGGAGCTATAGGGGGACTACGGTAGGGTAACATACACGTACGTTACACGCTTCGGTCTCGAGTGGCTGAAAGTTATCGACGTGGATTAATCAGGAGCGTTCTTTCTTAATCCAGCGGACGACATGCACGTGGTGCGTTCTTTTCCATGGCGACAAATTTGAATCCACATGAGCACCATACAATTATTGAGGTCAACTGACTGGAGTGCAGTTTAATTAAGAAACCTGGTTCTAGTTACAAATTACTCCCTCTATTTTTTAGACATTGTTTTATAATATGTGACCAATCTTTTAAAACTTTGGCCATCAATAGACACAAAAGTACTTAGATTTATCATGAGATAATAATACTAGATTTTTAATATCATATTATCATACATATATTTACTAAATATATAATTACGACACGCCCCCTACCTCTCGCGAATAAAAATGAAACTAACGGTATTTCTCTTTTTCCACCCATGCCCACTCCCGTTAGTTAGTCCATTCCCCACTTCTGTCTATGTGGCAACTCAAGCGTGCAAATTTTTTTTTTTTTGTAAATACATGATATGATCATATTATTTGGTTCAAAAATATATTTTTGTTGTAACGTATAGACAATTGACTAATTTTTACTAATATATCTAAACTAATAAAAGAGAGAGTTTACCCTGTGCAAAATGGATCGTCAAACCGACGACGTGGTGACCGTCCTTTCCGCCGAATACCGCCTCGCCCCCGAACACCACCTCCCCACGGTCCTCGACGACGTGGTGACCGTCATGTCCTGGGTGTGCGGCCAGGGATGCCGACCCTTGGCTCGCAGAGTCAGCCGACTTCAGCCGGATCTTTGTGTCCGGTGACTCGGCCGGAGGGAACATCGTACACCACGTCGCCGTTCGTCTCGGGTCGGGCCAGCTCGGCGTCAACCCGATGCGCGTCGTCGAGTACGTGCTGCTCTGCCCGTGGTTCAGCGGGGAGCATAGGACGGCCTCTGAGGCGGAGTTCCCGCCAGGCCCGTTCCTGACGCTGCCAATCAGCGACTAGGGGTGGCGCCTGGCACTGCCACTGGGGCCAAGAGGGACCACCCGTTCGCCAACCCATTTGGGTCGGGAAGCCCGGCGCTGGATGGCGTGGCGCTCCCACCGACGCTCGTGGTGGCCGCGAAGCACGACCTGCTGCGCGACCGCGAAGCGGACTACGTCGCGAGGCTGAAGGCGATGGGGAAGCCGGTTGAGCTCGTGGAGTTCGAGGGGCAACACCACTGCTTCTTCGTCGTCGAGCCGTCCGGCGACGTAGGAAGCGAGCTGCTCCGGACAGTGACACGGTTTGTCTACGACAACGGCGGAGACACAGCCGTGCCCAACTGAGCCTGCCTGGCTTGGGATCGGGAAACCCACGCCCCTCGCAATTTTATTTCAAACTAGGCAAAGAAGCGCGCTCCGCCGCGCCGATTTGTTTAGGACGCTAAAGGCTGGTGGATGGCATGGACAGAGTTTTGATTTGCGCTTGCACAGCTATCGTTAAAGAAGCAAACAGGCGCACATATGGAGCGATAATCGTGACTAAGGCAGGAAGGATCACGAGCGCAACACGCCGTGTTATGCCAGCAAAATAATGAGGATAGAGTTAGGGAATTAAAGAATTTTCTCGAAATAGATATGTCTGGTGATAATCAAAAGAAAAAGATTAAGTAGAGACAGCACAGATTCTACGATTCGAAGAATGTAAGTATGCATGCTGTGCAAACACGAGTTGGATAAACAGCATAAGGTTCTTCCGTATTAACTTCCCTGGTCCAAAAGATAAGGAATATTCCTAGCGGAGCTGCAAATGCGAAAGCCCGAGACGTTACATAATAGATAAAGTGCAGGACTATACATTATACAGATATTCTGCGCATGGTTCTATATATGTATATATATACGCATATATCGTATGAGAATAGGATCATGAACAGTGCAAATGATCTGAGCAATTGTTATAATAGAATTGTTAAAAAATGTAAGGAGCAGGGCACTTTTATGAAATAGCATAGAATAGTACAATAAAAGGCATCAGCACTAATAAATAACAAATTTTGAAATTGACTCGATGCTATACCTATTTTGCAATTCAGTTACTTGTGGAAGCCCAACATTTATATACCATTTGCAGACGGTGCTTTCTTGCAATGAAAGCTGTAGGATCGAAGTATACGAATATAGCAATCAGAGGGGGGGTGAATGATTGTGCGGAAGCTAAAACCAAATTCTTGATCTATTAAAAGTCCACCCCAAAACAGAACCAAATAATTGCCTCGTTTTCGACAAAAACAGAATGATAGAGGTTTGGTAAAACGCAAATTCCCGGAGATCCAACCGTCGGAACGATCTGAAATTTGGACACAAGAAACTAGATTCCAGTACGAATCGAACCCAAAAAGAATCAGATCGATCGGACTTATGGATCAAAAGTTATGAGCTTCGCAAGCTTCCTGATCCAGAACTTGACGAGAATCAATCTAATCAAAACTTCAAGATTAAACAAGAACGACAAAAGATTGATCAACTAGACTTTGAGAAACACTAGATCAATACCCTAGAGAGGTTTTTGATGGATCAAATCAAGATAAAACTTAAAGAACAAAAACCAATCTAGAACTAGAACAAGCATGCAAACAAGAACCAAAAAAGAGAACGTTGAAGCAATGCGGGAACTAGAAGAATTGATCTTTATTTCTTTTGTCTAAAGTACTCCCATCAAAAGAGTACAAAACCTAAACTTTGAGCCCAAAGTTCTATGCGCCTAGCTCTCCTCAATTCGATGCTCTTCAACAGGAGACAACCCCTCCTATTTAAAGCACCAACCCACAAGGAGTTCTGAATACGATTCCTATTCCCTAGAAGGAATCTGTATCCAACACAACTCTACTTGGCCCAACCTGGCCGAGTACAACTCTTGCACGCGTATGGCAACCCTACCATACTCACGTGACTAACACTTTGCACGCGTATGACCACCTGCCATACTCACGTGACTAACACTTTGCACGCGAATGACCTCCTGTCATTCTCACGTGACTAACCATTCTTCATGTGCACCATTCTCTTAGCCCGAACGTCCCGCATGACATCCTTGACCACCAAGACCTCAGTTCCTCCTGAACCTAGTCCCGAACCTCAGTTCCTCCATGAACCTAGTTCCGGTCCCGTCATCGACCACGTTCGTCTTGAGCAATACACGCACATGAACAAACCACAAAACAATTCCGAGCACAAGTCCACGACTTGACTCAATGTCAATCCATGCAACTACTCACATGAGCATTGCATAAAGTCCACTTCAAAACAAGTATCATGAAATTATTACAAATTTCATAATCTCAAAATCAAATTCAAAATTCAGTCTCAAAATCGCTCAAAACCCTAATTAAGCAAATCCCATTCACGACGGACAACAAAACCAAATCTCACAAGAAATGCCAAGTGAAACCCTAGAAAATTGATTCACGACGGACCAAAAATCTTGTCCGGTGTAGATGTGGAACTTACTGGTTTCTTGGAAAGAAAGAGTTTGGCTCAAGCGCACAAAATCATGTTCACGACAGACAAACAAAATCGGTCCGTCGTACATGGGAAAGTGAGGTTGTCAAAGCATGTTTTCGACAGACCAACAAAGTTTGTCCGTCGTAGATGGGAACCTTACTGTTTTCTTTAAGTTTGGTCCGGCGCCAAAGCGAAACTTACTGTTTCTTGTCAAATTGACAAAACACATGAACAAACACATTTGCAAATTCAATTCTAAGCCAATTTTTCAGCACATGATTTCACAAAAGCTGACCTGTAGATTAGAAATAATCAGAATGAGCAGGCAGTTCAACCGTAAACAATTATATATATGACAGTGATAAGTATGGGAAAGGAATTACAGCGCACCATTATATAGTTTAGTTATCAATCCTACTAATAGAAGGATGATCGGTTCTCAAATTCTGGGATCTTCAACATTTTACAAAGCAAGAAGGGCATCATAGGATGATCTGTGCCATCAGATACATGTAACTAACCTCATATCTGTGGCGTTGTCTTTCATCATCGGAGCTAGCATTGCCATACCTAAGATAATTCATCACAATTATATTCCACTCATAAATGGAAATACACATCAAAATGCACAATTATACATAAGACATTAGGGGAAGATAGGGGACAGTGTTTTCTTACAGCTTTGCAAATTTGCAGTTATTGACTTGGAAATATGTTCTCCTTGATCTCAGCCGCATTGTCGCCCCCATATGAGTTTTGGAGCCCTGTGGAAGTGTTGTCCAATGTATATGGATTAAAGTTGATTCTTATCAAAAAACAATTATGAAAACAGTATGACAGTTGACGTGATTTACCTCTGGCATGAAAATGACACAAGGTGATGTTGTATCTGGGTCAAACTCTGTGCTATTTGCGCCATGTAATTTCATGACAGAACGGGCAAACTTAATCACTGCAATTTGCATACCCAAGCAAATGCCAAGATAAGGAACATTTTTTTCTCGTGCATATTTTGCAGCAAGATTTTTGCCCTGAACTCCTCTATCTCCAAAGCCTCCAGGAACGAGTATGCCATCTGCACCCTGAGGTGAATTTTTTTTCAAATGACTAAATTGAACTACCACAAATTGCATCATGGCACCATTCAAGAATGTAAAATGTTCTAACCTTCAGTAGTTTCTTCAGGGGCCTACACAAAACAATCATTACCCAATCATCACTGGAAGCTCCATTGAGAAAATAAAATCAATGTGAAGTCCATAGTCAACACTAACCTCTTTGGCTGCAGAATCTTCAAGATCACAGGAAGGAACCCACTCCACTACAAGCTTTCTTTCCATAGAAACGGATGCATGCAAAAGAGCCTGAAACAAGGGCCAAACCAGATATCCAGTCAAGAGGAAGTAAATATTGTCACCTACATTTATTGGTAAGTGCAGCTTTGTTTTTTCAAAATGGGCGAATTTTCGCAGGCACAATGCCAATGAACTAAGAAGCGTGGCTATAAATCAAGCAAACTTAGAACAAACAATGTCATGCTAGAAAGCTGCAACTCCTTTAACTACCACAAGAAGTTCCGCAGACACTCTCATATTCAATGGAAATATTAAAGATTGCATGTACGCTGTATACTGCATGCACATGTCTGCAGTAGAATTATAAGGTAGCATCATGATTGAGGCTTGGAACTGCATATATCCTAAAGAAATCTGTTTGTCTTTTTAGCTAAGTATGTTTCTACTAATTCATAATCAAGTGTCGAGTCATGTCTATCAAGTTATCAAATAGCATATTCAAGTACAAAGAATCCTGTTGATCTTGGGTGCAAATACAAGCGTATTTGGTAATAACTTCACCTTCAGAACAGATAAATAGTAGTCCGACAGGCCAGTATATTTTCCAACCATGGCAATCTTAACCTGTCAAGTAATTGTGTAATAATGATCAATTATGAAAAAACTTTTGACAAAAAATAAAAGGAGTGATACTGTACTCCCCAACCCAGAACAATTTGAAGAGCTAAAAAGGATAAAGAATCCTACCAGAGTCTTCAATTTGTCAGGCTTGCTGGCTCTTTTAGTCCATTCAGCCAACTTAGGTTCTATACTGAGGTTCGATCGACAAGAACGTGATTAAGAAAGTCCTTCGACATAGCCAAACCTTCAGTTAGCAACGCAGAAATACTCGTAAGGCATACCAAGCCATATATACATTACCGTGCACACACATGCCGATCACCAAGCTGTTAATAGCAATGCGTAAACAAAAAGGGCCAAAGTCGGCTAGACAACATGTAGATGAATGACACGTACATACATAAACACATATAAACAATCAAATAGGTAGAAGGCGAGAACAAAGCACCTCACCTGGATGTGACAGCGGAGAAGTTGGAGCCTCAATCGTGGATTAGCGTCAACCAAGGATCTGAGAAATCAGCTGCTTTGGAAAGCCCAAAAGGAGATTGTGAGGAGCCGCCCGGATCGTCCTCGAGTTCTTTGGATGAGCGATCGCTCCGTCGGATTTGGATTCTAGCAACAGACCACCGGAGGTGATCCCGATGCTAATACCCAAGCCCAAGCGAGCCAACTCGACAAACATCCAAGCGACTCGACAACAACCCGGTAGATTCCCCGGTATGCGATCCGAAACTCGCCCAGGATCCCCACATACCGGTTCCCAATGCCGTATCAACATTCAATTCGCACAAAGGGGCATCGAGCCCCAAACCTACTACCAGAGACGCACGAACGCGGAAGCAACAAAACACACACGGCACACGGAAGCCCAACAAAAACAACCAACAAAAAAAAACCAAGCGAAAGGTAGACAAAATCCAATGCAGAGATAAAAGTGCGACTGTTTACAAAAGTAAAGCCAGCTATCCTATACAACAAAATTTAAAACACCCCGGAAGTGTCATGCCCTGAACACTCCAGGCGCCGCAACGATCAACGGCCTCTACTCGGTGCCCCTTGGGTCACCGATAGGCGTGAGGGGCGTAACTCACACCCTCGGGACCCTCACTGCAAAACCACAAAGCGAAGCCTCGAGTACAAAAGGTACTGCTTAAGTCTTACCCATGGTCCATATACGACCGACTCCAAAGGATATGCATTTGGATGTAGCAAGAAACAAGTGAAGGTAAACTTGCGTAAATGCTCATATTTTGTGGTTTAGTTGCTTAACTACTCAATTCACCCAAGTCTTAAGCGGTTGTTCTTGCACCTACTTCTAGCATGAATTGTAATTAACATTAATTAAAGCAAACACCACCTTTCAAATCAAGGCTCACGCCCAACGGCGAACCACATGTTCAAGTTATTTACTACGCAGAAGAAGTTCAGATCAAGCTTGCTCATATCCGAGCACGGCAATTCGAATCGCTTAATTAACCCTCGCGAGGAAGCATTGATCGCACGACACTTACCACAAGGGCCTAGTGTCAACCCCTCCCAATCATACCCAATCGCTGAGCGTCCTCCTGTGGCCGAAAACCTAGCACCCCCTCGGCGACCCCAAGCGGCTTGGCGCTCGAGAGTCGGCCCAAGCCTCGCCCTCAACCACGTCCAACCACAGGAAGTTACGGTCCATCGATTCCATATGAGAGAAAGAGTGGCTTACCGTACCATAATCGGGCATGCGACCAACCGGGGTGTGCTCAAACTGATTCCACTTACGATTCGGTCCTTAACTGACACAGACGGGGCTACACACTCGAGTCTCCATACCCAAATGAACCAACTCCCCGCCCGGTCCACAATTCATTTCCTTTCAAAACCTTTCCCAAATCCAAGTCCAACATACGTAGTATGCGTGATAGTAACAATCGCAAGTGACAGAACCCTCCGTCACTTGGCCCTAACCCGACATCTAAGCATTTCTAAGCGTGTTTCGGTATATTACCCATAAGCTAGCTTCAAGGACAGAATTAACAACATCAAGGAGTAAATGCAGCAATTGGGATCTAACCTAACCCACAATTCAACTCCTAATGCAAATACTTAACCAACAAATAAGCAATTTATTCACGAAAATAAATTAATATAGAGGATCAGATATGCTTAGGGGCTTGCCTTGCTCTTCTTCGCTATGGATCGACAAAGAACGTGCCCTTCGGCAACTCCCTCAACCACGGCCACGTCAGTCGCCGCGGGATCGATGTCTACACGAACATGATGCATGATGAGATGCATGCAATGCTAAAGAAACAACAACAATACAACAATAAGATGCAAGAAAGGAAACGAAACAATAACCCCGACGAAACGGCGCAACCGGACAGATCAGGTGAACCCGGACAGTCCGGCTAACCCGGACACTCCGGCCATATATACCGGATACTCCGGGATCAAGTGACACTCGGATCGGAGTCCGGACACTCCGGCCCAGGCGCATCTCGCCTAACTAACACGAGGGATCGAGGTACCACCAAGCTCTACGGCACCACGAGACCCCGATCTACGACTTTCCTACACGTGGCTAAGCCGGAGAAGCTCCTAACTAGCTTATTCCACGCGAAAAGACACTAATCCAAAGAACCACTAATCAACCCTAATCAACCCTTGGATCGGCATCACTACTACCCGATCTACCACACTAGCACCCACATTTGCCAACCCAAGCTCCACACTAACCCTAGAATCACTATAACCAAAAACCCTAAAGCTCAAGATCTAACTCCAAAACCCCAAATCTAAACCTAAGCTCTAACTCCCACCACTGATGACCCTAAAACCCAAGAAACCTACGAATCAACCCCCAAGAGAAAAGCCTACCTCCAAGGAAGATGGGGGAGGAACAACGCCGGGGTAGAGGAAGGAGGACGCCGGCTTGAGGACGAGCTAGAGGATGCCGGGGAGGAGCCACGGAGGTCGCCGGCCGGTGGGAGCTCGCCGGAGAGGAGCTAGGGTGGTGGAGAGTGCATACACGGGTGGAGGAGCAAAAGGGAGTAGAGTGAAATGAGGTGGGGGCCAAGGAAACGGGATTTTTTATACAAACCCCCCCCCCCCGCAGATACCGGACTCTCCGGACGCTCAACCCGGAGACTCCGGGTTGGGGTCTTCGGTGGAATCAACCCGGACACTCCGGACATTCAGTCCGGACACTCCGGGTTGGGGTGTTCGGTCAGCCCAATCCGGATACTCCGGACTTTTATCCGGACATTCCGGGTTGGATCCGGACACTCCGGATGTTTATCCGGATACTCTGATGTCCCAGGAGTTCTTAAAGTTTGGGGCCTTGACAAACCCTCCCCTTAAGGGAATCTCGCCTGAGATTCAGAATAAATGCACGATCGAAGAGAAAGCGTTGGGAGATGGTACAACCGCATACCGATCGATCACGCTTCAACTTGTGAAAAACAACACACGAGTACTTACATGAGTGCAGAAGAATTCAGGATACTCGGTCTTGAGGCGACCTTGGGTTCCCAAGTAGCCTCATCCTCGGTATGATTACTCCACCGAACTTTGTAGAACTTAAGCGCCCTTCTCCGAGTCTTGCGTTCCGCTTCTTCAGAACCGAATCGGATGCTCTTGATAGGAAAGATCCTGGTTCGGCAACCCGAGATCATCCACTTCAAGTGACTCGAAGAGTACGGAGACACTTCTTTAATTGGGAGACATGAAAGACGTTGTGGACCATCTCGAGCGAGGGAGGTAGCTGCAGCTGATACGCCACTTGGCCTCGCTTTGCAAGGATCCGGAATGGCCCCACATATCGAGGCGCCAGTTTTCCCTTAACTCCAAAGCGGCGGGTGCCACGAAGAGGGACACCTTAAGATAGACAGAGTCACCAATATTGAAGGAGAGGGGTCTCCTACGACGATCGGCATAGCTCTTTTGCCGTGTTTGTGCTATCCTCAGATTTTCTTGAATGGTCCTCACTTTCTCTTCGGCCTCCAAGACCAGTTAGGCCCAAGAAATGATCGTTCTCCGCTTCCGACCAATTAAGAGGTGCGGCGACTACGACCATACAAGGCCTCAAAAGGAGACATCTGGATCTCGGTTTGGTAGCTATTATTGTATGCAAACTCGGCATACGGGAGGCATTCTTCCCACTTTTTCCCATAGACTAGGACACATGCCCTCAACACGTCCTCGAGGATCGATTGACCCTCTGCCTGTCCATCTGGCCTGGGGGGGTGATATCTTTGGCGTGAAGTAGCTTGGTGCCCAACGCGCGTCTGAGACTCTTCCGTAATCGGGAGACAAATTGTGAGCCCTGGTCTGAAACTATCCGCTTTGGCACTCCATGGAGGCACAGAATCCGGAAATGTACAACTCCGCATACTTTCGGATTTATAGGTGGTGCGACGGCTAGGAAGTGTGCGGACTTGGTCAACCGATTGACAATCACCCGGATCGAGTCGTGGCTCGAAGAGGTCGAGGCAAGCGGTAATAAAGTCCATGCCGATGTCTTCCCATTTCGGTGGGTATGGGTAGAGGTGAAGAGTACCGGTGGCTTGAAGTGTTCGGCCTTCACACGCTTACTGAGACATCGCACTCGACCACGTAACGAGCAATCTCGCGTTTCATGCGAGTCCACCGTAATTGCCGCCAGGTCTTGGTACATTTTGTTCTTTGCCGGATGGATTGTGAGCAACGAGTTATGGGCTTCATCAAGGATTGCCCGCTTCAACCCTTGAGTATCGGAACAACTATGCTGGCCGAACCACAAGGTTCCTTGCTTATCCAGGCGAAACCAGGGGCGACTAACTCAAACTATTGCGAATGTTGGTGACACCCGCATCGCCGACTTGTGCTTCCTGAATATGATCAAGCAACGTGGACTTCAACTCCACATTAGTCAGGAAACCTTCTCCTACCATTTCCAGGTTGAGCTTCTGAAACTCAGCACAAAGGGTGGCACTCCGTGGTGGAAGAGTGAGGCAATGGCATTGTACCTTGCGGCTCAAAGCATCCGCCACCACATTAGCCTTCCCAGGGTGGTAATGGACTTCTAAATTGTAGTCCTTAATCAACTCAAGCCATCTCCATTGTCTCATATTCAGCTCTGCTGCGTGAAGATGTACTTGAGACTTTTGTGATCCGTGTAGATGTTGCACTTGTTCCCCAGGAGATAGTGGCGCCAAATCTTTAACGCATGGACCACCGCCGCAAGCTCGGATCATGGGTGGGGTAGTGCTCCTCATGATGCTTCAACTGCCGAGACGCGTAAGCGACAACTCGGCCCTCTTGCATAAGTACACAGCCAAGCCCAATGCCCGATGCATCGCAATACACATCAAATGGCCTGTGGACATCTGGCTGGGTGAGGACAGAGCCGAAGTCGACGTTGCTTGATGTCGAAAGGCGCTCTCACGATTCGGCCCGACCATCCGAACTCAACTCCCTTCTTGAGTAGAAGCTCAGGTCATCGGCCGCCAATCTTTGAGAAGTCCTGGATGAAAGCGGCGGTAATACCAGCCAATCCAAGAAAGCTGCGGATGTCGTGGCGATCCGGGCTGCTCCCATTTCAAGACATCCTGTACCTTGCTCGGGTCAATCGCCACGCCTCGCTCGTAAAGGGCGTGTCCCAAGAATGACACTTCCTTCACCCGAACTTCGCATTTGCTGAACTTTGCATACAGCGATGCTCCGAAGTCTTCCGAGAACAACACGAAGGTGCCTGGCATGATCTTCCTCATTGGCCGAATAGGCGAGGATGTCATCAATGAAGATGACGACAAAGGAATCCGGCTCCTCCATGAAGATGGAGTTCATGAGGTACATGAAGTATGCGGTAGCGTTAAATCGGACCGAACGACATGACGGTATACTCGTAAAGCCCGTATCTGGTGGAGAAAGCGATCTTCGGGATATCCTCGGCTCGGATCTTAATCGATGGTAGCCGAGCCTCGAGATCAATCTTGGAAAATACTCGTGCACGATCGGTGATCGAACAGGAGGTCGATCCGGGGCAATGGGTACTTGTTCTTGACGGTGACTGCATTCAGGGGACGGTAATCAACGCAGAGGCGCAGAGAACCATCCTTCTTGGTCACAAACAGAGCCGAACAGCCCCAAGGTGAGGAGCTCGGGCGAATGAAACCCTTGTCCATCAACCCTTTCAGCTGGGTCTTCAGCTCAGCCAATTCATTTGACGGCATCCGGTACGGCCGCTTGGACACTTTGGAAGCGATCCTGGCTGAAGCTCAACAGGCGAACTCAATGTCCGATCGGTGGCATTCGGTAATTCGGCGGGAACACATCAGAAACTTCGGACACCACGGGAATCGAGTCCACTCTTCAACCTGTCCCATTCGGTGAACATAAGGTAGCCTTGTTCTCATTAAGAAGTAGAGTGAGTCGACCAGCCCTTCGGATCGGGAGTGACAGGGTCTGCATCGCAGCAATCCAAAATAGCTCATTGTCGTGATACCAACTCATCCCTAGGATGACATCTATCCCGAAGATCTAGAAGCAACAAGCGACAAAGTGAGCGGAATCCCCTGAATCGAACTCACGCATACGAACCATCGCCAACTTAGTAATCTTCGACCCTGGTGCCTCAATCGGAAAGAGGTGACATCGCCATCGACCCTCATCGATCTTGCTCCGCAAACCCCGTGCGGATAAAAGAATGGGAAGCCCGAATCAAACAATACCTAGCCTCATGCCCTTCAACAAGGAACGTGCCCGGCTAGCACGGCGGAGCCTCGGGAACCGCCTCGGCGTCGGCGAAGGTGACGCCTCGACATTCGGCGTGAAACAGCGGCGGTGGTGCCGTCGCGCCACTGGCCGTGGAGCGCCCGGTAGTGCTGCCCTGGCGTGGGAATGGGCGATCCGGATGAAGTGGCCCGCCACGTCCGCAATTGTAACCGCAGGCCGGGGACCAGGAACACATTCTTGCTCAGCTGCCGTGGCGGTAAGCGATGGTCGTGGCGAGCGATGGCAAACGGCCGAGTTTGTCGCGGCCAGGCGAGGCAATGTTGGAGGCGACGGACCTCGGCGGTTGATACGAATCGCCACGAGCCAGCTGCGGCTGCCGCCGCCGAGTACGATGTCGCCCGCTTCCTCTTCTTCTCCTCCTGATGAGCCCGCATCTTGAGCTCGGCGGTGATCCAGCGCGCTCACCAGGTCGTTGTAGTCGGCGAAGTCGCCAGACGGACGACTTGTCCTGCATCTTCTGTCAACCCACTCACGAACCGACCACAGCTTCTTCGGTCGGTGTCGACCTCTCCGGGCGTCTTGCGCCAGGTAGTTGAACTCTGCGAGTAGTCAACCAGCGACTTGCCGAGCTGTCGGAGGGCAAGAAGCTGCCGCTTCTTCATGTCCATGAGGCCCTTCGGGATGTGGTACGCCGGAACGCCTCACGGAACTCAGGCCGTAATGGCGGTGCGGCAGTCGCATCACCCTCAAATTGGCCCACCAAGCACCGGCAGGCTCGAGCCGCTTGTCTTGCTGAAGTGGGCCTTCGGAGCTCCCCACGATCGATAAGAGCAAACACGCTCTATCGTGCGCAGCCAATCGTCGGCCTCCAACGGATCGGCGGCCGTGAGAAGACCGGTGGCTGCGTGTGCAGAAGTCAAGATAGGTGGTGGGCCGACCTCGCCCATCACCTCGGCCGCCTACTGCTGGACCCGATCTGGACCCGACATCTCAAGGATCCGGTTGGTGGCCTCCTGGTTACGCTCGAGCGCATCATGATATCCAAAGACATTGGGAGGAGGCGGCGGATTACCACGCCAGCCGTGATCGCCAAAGACCATCATCATCGCCCATTCCTCCTCGGGTCCTCATCGTAGTCAACCAAGGCCGGACAACAAGAATTAGAACCATAGGAGGAAACATGTCCTAAACCAAACAAAACCCTTAAAACAACCCAAGCGGTGTAACACTCCACCTTGGAGTCCAACAAGTCTACTACACCCAA
Source organism: Rhipidocladum racemiflorum (assembly GCA_036346355.1). NCBI lineage: Eukaryota > Viridiplantae > Streptophyta > Magnoliopsida > Poales > Poaceae > Rhipidocladum > Rhipidocladum racemiflorum. The sequence goes on along the minus strand of CM070573.1, from coordinate 14,361,381 downwards.
CGGCAAAACACAACTCACAATGCAGATGGCGGCATGACACATGCGGCATGAGATGAGATGACATGCACGACTTCCAACGCAACCCTCACACTCACCACTATAACCTAGGGCGGGGATAAGTATGACTTTCTATCTAATGCAAACATGACAATCCTAAGCAATCTCCTAAGCGGTCGTCGAGTTGGGGTCGTCTTTGTGCGCCTTGCTGCTCGATACGACCACCGTGAGGAGCCGCCAGATCGTCCTCGAGTTGCTTTGGATGAGCGATCGCTCCGTCGGATTTGGATTCTAGCAACAGACCACCGGAGGTGATCCCGATGCTAATACCCAAGCCCAAGCGAGCCAACTCGACAAACATCCAAACGACTCGACAACAACCCCGGTATTCCCCCGGTATGCGATCCGAAACTCGCCCAGGATCCCCACATACCGGTTCCCAATGCCGTATCAACATTCAATTCGCACAAAGGGGCATCGAGCCCCAAACCTACTACCAGAGACGCACGAACGCGGAAGCAACAAAACACACACGGCACACGGAAGCCCAACAAAAACAACCAACAAAAAAAAACCAAGCGAAAGGTAGACAAAATCCAATGCAGAGATAAAAGTGCGACTGTTTACAAAAGTAAAGCCAGCTATCCTATACAACAAAATTTAAAACACCCCGGAAGTGTCATGCCCTGAACACTCCCGGGCGCCTGCAGCGTCATGACCTCTACTCGGTGCCCTTGGGTCACCGATAAGCGATGAAGCGAGAACTCACACCCTCGGGACCCTCACTGCAAAACCACAAAGCGAAGCACTGAGTACAAAAGGTACTCGCAAGTCTTACCCATGGTCCATATACGGCCGGCTCCAAAGGATATGCATTTGGATGTAGCAAGAAACAAAGTGAAGGTAAACTTGCGAAATGCTCATATTTTGTGGTTTAGTTGCTTAACTACTCAATTCACCCAAGTCTTAGCGGTTGTTCTTGCACCTACTTCTAGCATGAATTGTAATTAACATTAATTAAAGCAAACACCACCTTTCAAATCAAGGCTCAAGCCCAACGGCGAACCACATGTTCAAGTTATTTACTACGCAGAAGAAGTTCAGATCAAGCTTGCTCATATCAGGAAACACGGCAATTCGAATCGCTTAATTAACCTGTGAGGAAGCATTGATCGCACGACACTTACCACAAGGGCCTAGTGTCAACCCCTCCCAATCATGCCCAATCGCTGAAGCGTCCTCCTGTGGCCGAAAACCTAGCACCCCTCGAGCAGCCCCAAGCCCGGCTTGGCGCTCGAGAGTCGACTAAGCCTGCGCCCTCAACCACGTCCAACCACGAGGAAGTTCACGGTCCATCGATTCCATATGAGAGAAAGAGTGGCTTACCGTACCATAATCGGGCATGCGACCAACCGGGGTGTGCTCAAACTGATTCCACTTACGATTCGGTCCTTAACTGACACAGACGGGGCTACACACTCGAGTCTCCATACCCAAATGAACCAACTCCCCGCCCGGTCCACAATTCATTTCCTTTCAAAACCTTTCCCAAATCCAAGTCCAACATACGTAGTATGCGTGATAGTAACAATCGCAAGTGACAGAACCCTCCGTCACTTGGCCCTAACCCGACATCTAAGCATTTCTAAGCGTGTTTCGGTATATTACCCATAAGCTAGCTTCAAGGACAGAATTAACAACATCAAGGAGTAAATGCAGCAATTGGGATCTAACCTAACCCACAATTCAACTCCTAATGCAAATACTTAACCAACAAATAAGCAATTTATTCACGAAAATAAATTAATATAGAGGATCAGATATGCTTAGGGGCTTGCCTTGCTCTTCTGCTTGCGGATCGACAGCAACGTGCCCTTCGGCAACTCCCTCAACCACGGCCACGTCAGTCGCCGCGGGATCGATGTCTACACGAACATGATGCATGATGAGATGCATGCAATGCTAAAGAAACAACAACAATACAACAATAAGATGCAAGAAAGGAAACGAAACAATAACCCCGAAACGGCAATAGCCGGACAGATCAGGTGAACCGGACAGTCCGGCTAACCCGACACTCCGGCCATATATCTGGATACTCCGGATCGGGGCGGACACTCGATCGGGTCGGACACTCCGCCCAGCGCATCTCGCCTAACTAACACGAGGGATCGAGGTACCACCAAGCTCTACGGCACCACGAGACCCCGATCTACGACTTTCCTACACGTGGCTAAGCCGGAGAAGCTCCTAACTAGCTTATTCCACGCGAAAAGACACTAATCCAAAGAACCACTAATCAACCCTAATCAACCCTTGGATCGGCATCACTACTACCCGATCTACCACACTAGCACCCACATTTGCCAACCCAAGCTCCACACTAACCCTAGAATCACTATAACCAAAAACCCTAAAGCTCAAGATCTAACTCCAAAACCCAAATCTAAACCTAAGCTCTAACTCCCACCATTGATGACCCTAAAACCCAAGAAACCTACGAATCAACCCCCAAGAGAAAAGCCTACCTCCAAGGAAGATGGGGGAGGAACAACGCCGGGGTAGAGGAAGGAGGACGCCGGCTTGAGGACGAGCTAGAGGATGCCGGGGAGGAGCCACGGAGGTCGCCGGCCGGTGGGAGCTCGCCGGAGAGGAGCTAGGGTGGTGGAGAGTGCATACACGGGTGGAGGAGCAAAGGGAGTAGAGTGAAATGAGGTGGGGGCCAAGGAAACGGGATTTTTTATACAAACCCCCCCCCCCCCGCAGATACCGGACTCTCCGGACGCTCAACCCGGAGACTCCGGGTTGGGGTCTTTGGTGGAATCAACCCGGACACTCCGGACATTCAGTCCGGACACTCCGGGTTGGGGTGTTCGGTCAGCCCAATCCGGATACTCAGGACTTTTATCCGAACATTCCGGGTTGGATCCGGACACTCCGGATGTTTATCCGGATACTCCGGATGTCCCAGGAGTTCTTAAAGTTTGGGGCCTTGACAGAGATGAACAAACAATAGGAAGCCGAGAAACAGAGCTAAAATCTAGAAACAGCGTAAAACGAAAAGGCAAAGACGTCGAATGTCATGGACAACATGACCATTGGTGAACGACGTGGGAGACGTGGTTGGGGGCGGCGGATGAGCCGTGCGGCGGCGTCGGGGAGCCGCCGGCTGGGGAGGACAGCGCCGAAGCCGTGGGGAATGGCGGATCTGGCCGTCTTTTGCTGTTATGGTGGAGAAGAAGCCGAGGGGAGCGCCGGCAGCCGGGGACTCAGCGGCCTCCGATGGGGGAAGGACAACGCCTCCTTCTGGACCACCGTCTTGTCCTTGGCAGGCCGTACGGGGAGAGCCTCGGAGGACGGCAGCAACGGTCGCCAGATCTGACCTTCTGCGTTCGGGCCAGCGGCAGCACGGCAATGAGGTGGCGCCGCAGGAGGATCAGCATGCGATGGGGTTGCTGAGGCATGTGGCCATGCGACGGGGCGGTGCGGGCAGAGAAGGCGATGGTGATGGGGAGAGGAGGGGAGGGGAGGCGGGAAGGGGATCTGGGGAGAAGTGAATGGAGGGGAGGAAGGGAGGAACTGCGGAGCGGGCAGGGGGGGACTTGCTGCTGCCGCCGACCGATGCCGCGGAGGAAGCGAAGGCGAGGGCGTCACGAGAGGGCAGGCGGAGTGCACCACGAGGACGACGGGGAAAGGGGATGATCCTGGAGGGATGCTCCTCGGGTGCTCTGCGCACGGCGATTTCTTCGCGACGAACGGGACAGCGCTCGGGACGCGTGGCCGGCCGGATCCGACCTGTGGGGAAGATCGACGGTGGTCGGTAACTTGGACTTGCAGGCAATTAGCAAAAATTGGGAGGGCCTTTCCGCGAAGCGCGCTGACGTGGCTAGGCTGAGGACTCGGCAATCCCTCCCCTCGTAATAGAGTTAATATTCCACTTCTTTACAAGCACAATGCTAAAAATAACCCTATCACGTCGGCAGCTGACACCGGGATCGTCGCGGTCGTCGGTCTTTTGGTATTGCGTCAGCCTCAACCATGATCTGATTCCATCTGCTACTTTGGAGTTTGGTTTCACTAGTTGTTCCATTGTTTTGTTCAGTTGAAATTTACCGAAATCTCGGTTCAAAAAAAATACCAGATTTGGATTTTTTTTTTAATTTTGTCTGGATTTCGTCCAAAATAACGAGATTTCGCTGAGTTTTCATATTTTGGAGGGTGATGAGATTTGAACCGAAAACAAAATTTGGAACCCTAGGCACAACTCACGAAAATTATGGCTTATATATTCTGTATATCTAACATTTCAAATTTAGTTTTTGGTATACATCTTAGAGATGAGCAAAATTCAAAATTTTGGTAAGATCACGGAATTTGAAACAAAATTCGAACGGAATCCAAAAACTAAATTTCAAATCTGGTCATTTTCCAACTGGAAAATCCAAGATTTCATCCGAAATCACTAAGATTTCGATCGAAATTATCAATATTTTGTTCAAATTGAAATGAGCAAAAAATGGTCAAAAACATATCAAAGAATTTTAAAAATTTTTATGGATGGTCTTGACCTCAATTCCAATCAAATCCGACCCACAAAAATCAAAATTCGATCAAAATATTCGAGATTTTGGCCAAAAACACCAAGGTCTCGCCGAGATTTTGAAAGTTGTTGTAGCATTTTGATTTTGTTAATTTTTTTTATCAGACGAGATTTAGGATCTCAGCCCTGACCGGAGAACGAAATCTCGATCGAGATGACCGAAATCTCAACGATTTTTTGAACCATGTGTATACCTCTTTTTTTTTAAATCTAGCTCTATTTGGCTATATTCGTCTTCTTATCATGGAAGACGTGCCAGATGATATCTATTTCCTGTAGTATCTAGGAGCACGGAAGGTGACTGGCAACACGGCAGGACGAGCAAGTACAGGAGTGGGCAGGCAAGCAAGCGCGTACGGTTCCTCATTGCCGCGCCTAGATAGCACGGAAGGCATCTTGCCGTAGTAGGCCATGTTGCTCCCGCAGTCGACCGAGCTTCCGGGGCATCACCCAACTTCCACGCTCTCCATGCGCGACAGGAGATAGGTATCATCCGTGTCTTTCGAGTGAAAGTATGTATCAAATTTACAAATACATGTGCAAGAGATCTAGATTTAAATAAAAAAATATAGCATTATGATAAACATGATTTCCGACTCGCTACGTCACTGCCGGTCGGGGTCGCATACCCACCCAGCGTCCAGAGCTCCGGAAGAGGGCCCTCTCAAAGTAAGCCTAGTTCACGGGAGCCATACGATCATCGTGGGGCCAATTTGGGGATTGTTTGAAAGACTAATTTAGTACAGTGTGGCTACGATGGCCTCAGGGCCCAGACGGACAAGTTGGGGTTCGGCACAAAGGTAGACTAGCTCGAGGCTCCTCTTTTTTTTTAAAAAAAAAACTAGCTCTCAAATGAAATAATTTGTAAACATGGCCCCTAATTCAATCCTACCTGCTACTGTGCTCGGGTAGCGCAAAAGCAAGCTTTCACGATACTATAGAGCGAAAGCTTTTGCTCCCGCACACGCATGCCGTAGGCAGCGGTGGACCAGGCAAGGTTGAGCGGGCAGCGACGGACCATGCGCGAGTGAGTGCAAGGAATAGTGGGGCGCGCGCTGGTAAGTGGGCGGGCGTGTTGCCGCATGGCTAAGCGCAGAGTGTGTTGCCCGAGCGCAGTGCAGCACTCGGGTAGCTTCCGTGCTACCCGGGGCACGGTAGGAGTGGGCTAGGGGCTATTTTTGAAATTATTTCACGCAAAACTAGTTTGTAAAAAAAAACTAGAGGCTAGTACAGTAAATGGTTTGATTGGAACCGTGCAACGTTGCTTGAAATTCGGCTGCGTCTAAAAAAAGACAAAGATGGACAAGTCAGGTTAGGTATGGTTAGGCCTGGTCAAATGAGTTTTGAGTCGGGTCCGTGTCTAGATTTAGACTAAGTAAGTTCGGTAACAATTAATAATTTAATATGCACTACTTTTCATCAATAAAAAATATTCAAACTCGGTTTGAGTAATCTCGATAAAAATTAACATATAGTAATATTTAATAAGTGATTTATAAAAATATTAGGCTTGCAAGCTATTCGAACTCAGTTGGATGAAACTCGAAATCAAGCTCATACTTAACTTGTTTGGAGCTCGAGTCAAACTTGAAACAAACCGAGCTCCAACAGCTCACGGGTCTCGAGCTTTTTTTTTTATAGCCCTATGTATGGCTAAACCCCGTAGAGGACGATCGAACAGAGTGAACCTGCGTGGGCATAGACATCAGTTTATGTGAGTTGCCGTGCCGTTGTCATTTCTGTTGCCTTAACTCGAAACTAAGGATGTTTGGAACATAGTAATCTTATAGAAAGTTCGTAATGAAATTATAGATTAAAAAATCATGTATTTTTCAAGGGGTTTTTATTGGTTTTTAGAGAACAATAGATGTCAAGTACAGTACGAGAAGTTGCAAGGCAAGATTTCCATGTTAATTTGGATAATTCTGCTATCTATTTGACGAGGATTTCTGACCATACCAAGATTTTACGGTCAAATCTCTCTAAGGAGAAGACCCACACATTAAGGTCCCACTTAATAATGGTTAATAACCACAATTCAAAGGAGATCTTATCCTCTCTAGTAACAAACTGGTTGGGAGCTAATGACTAACAGTTAAGATTAAAAATGACGATCATTTATAGGCAATGACAATTACTAATATGGTTTCATGCATTCCGACTAGATTAATTGACTAGGAAGTCTAGGAGACATGTGAGTTTCTCACATAGTTAATCTGAGAGCGGTTAGTAACGCATATATTAACTAACAATAGTTGGCTAAAGCCTAAAAGACACACCATTCAAAATCTCTACTATATAAAGTGAGAGTTTCTTCCCACGTCACATTAATTGCCCTTCCCACGTCACATTAATTGCCCTGCTTAATTGCCCTACTTAATTGCCATGCTTAATTGCCCTACGCAAGAAACGAAGCGTTGCTTTAATTAGCCAGCTTTTGCAAGAAACGAAGAGTTAAAGATAGATGTTTGATCTTATGAAATACTTCACATTAATTGCCCTACTTAATTGCCCTGCTTAATTGCCCTACGCAAGAAACGAAGCGTTGCTTTAATTAGCCAGCTTTTGTAAGAAACGAAGCGTTAAAGATAGATGTTTGATTTTATGAAATAGTATTTTTTTATTTTTTAATCTTTATTTTTCGTTATCAATTTTGTTTTTCGTAGCAACGTACGGGCATATAACTAGTTTACCGAAATCACATGCTCGAAGACAAGAGGCACCACTAGCACTGTTAAATAGACATAAATAGGATGATCTGTATATACCAAAACATATACAATCGATTTGGATTGAACTTTATGCAATCTGAATGTAACGGACCGCCTTTTCAGGGGTGCGTTTAAAAGCCACGACAGCCACCCAGGATGTTTGGCTGCCGGGAAAACAAGTATATCTTGCCAGGCAAAAAATAAATACAACTGCTTTTACTGAATATAAGGCATAGCGGCCAAGTTTTTACAAAAGAGGCGCAGCAGGGCCCAAATATATTACATTACCAAAACGCCGCACAGGCAGGCCTGAGCAAAAGACCAAGACCTTAGAACCAAACCAACTCGCCGTCTACGATCTCTTGATATGCTCCAGCTTCTTGCAACTCTGAAAGTGTTGGGTTAAGCAAGGGTGAGTACACAACTGTACTCAACAAGTCGCACGGGAAAAGCTGAATATTACATGCAGGGGAATAACAATTGATTGGCACAGGTTCAAGTATTTGGGGATGTAGTTTTTATTTACAATGTCATTTTACATTTGAAGCACAAACCATAAATAATAGTAAAAGGGGGGGTAATTCACAAAGTTATCACCATTTAGCCACATTCTCAAAAATTCACCAAAGAACTATCTTGAGCTCGGTTACGGGTGTCACCCCAATTCAAACTTAGCTTCATTAATCGGAAGCACGGCGTATTCGAATACCATTTAATTTGACTCTGCAGAGGTGCTCAGCTTTACCCACAAGATATCTACGACCGTTAATGCCATGCGCAAATTTACATGCAACTTAAATGCATGCGGCCGGGCCGAGACCATCACAGCCTTTTGATTGAACATCCCCATGGTAGCTCCTACCCGATAGGTACTCGAGCCCACCGTCCTTGGGACCCCACTGGCCAACGCAGGAGCCATGATTCCAAGACTGAGTGGGCAACCTACGTTGTGAGAACCGGCGAATGGCACCACACTAGCCCATTCCCGTTCCACCAAACCCGCCAGTCATTCCCCTACTAGAAATGACTGCTCCCCATTCTCCTCGAGAATGGTACCACCAAACATGTAGGTATTCCCAGGGGATGAACAATGTACTAAGCCATGTTGGAAAACTATTCAACTGAATTGACCGCTCCCAACCTGTGGTTGAGCGAAAACTTAAGTTATTTACTTTGCTCAAGGGGGTTTTAGCCTTATAATTGCCAAAGACCAAGCCATCAGACCAGCCACCAACCAATCCGGTACCAACTGTACCAGCCACCACAACCAACCATGGCGTTAATCATCAGCCGGGGATCGGGACTCACATCCACCTTGTGGCTAGTCCAATACTGTCCCCCTGACCGTAGCACATTTAAACAGAAGTCCGAGCCAACTGCTCGCCAACACTTTATTTTTCATTAAAAGATTTTGAGTGAACTAATTATAGATTAAAGATACGAATACCACTACCATCTAGGGTTGTCAAAGGGTTACACTATGGCTAATCAATTATCAAGGAGGCTAAATAGCGAACTGGGTTTAGCTATGTTGCATATCATTCTAAACTAACGGGTTTTTTTTCAGTAATTAAACATACAATTCAAAGTAATGCGATAGAAATTAAATACTATAATATTATGGCAATTGGGTTCAACATGATCAAAGATGTGCGGCTTGCCTTGCTCGGCGATCGGATCAGCTGAACTGCAGTCGACGTAGTCGTTCTGGGCTCCTGTCAGGTCCGGCTCCTGCTCCGTGTACTGTGGCTGCTCCTGGAACTGTTCAACGACCGGATCTAGCGCGAAAAGAACGAACGGCAATAAACCAACGGAAAATGAAAAGAAATCGAACGAAAACGGAAAACGAAACCGAAACCGGGAACGAAAACGGGCCGGGAGAGAAAACGGAGGGTAAATTGGGTATTTCGGGAATTTTTGAAGTTCTGGAATGAGGAACGGACGGCATTTTTGGACTGAGTGGATCGAAACGGTCAAGATAGTGTATTTGGTGTGTTTCTGGGGCTCACGGAATTTTTCGGGGATTTTCTGGATTTTTAAAACAGCTTTTCGGATTTATAACTAATTAAAAAAATCCAAAAACGAAAAAGAAAAAAAAAGCGGCAAGACGCCTGATCTTGGGCCGCACGGCCCGATTCTGAGCGAGGCTGGCGTCTTTGGCGGCGAGGAAGTGCTTAGGTTTCCGAAACCCTAGCTATGGCGGCGACGGTGCGGAGCCCAGGCTGGCTGGCGCAGCCTGGCGGCTCTGGCCGAGGCCGGGGAGGGCGGGCGCGAGAGGAGGAGGAAGGGGCGGGCGAGAGCAAGGAGGCGAGATCACGGCTTTTATAGCCGTAAGGCGCGAGCGAAGCGAAACAAGCGCGTCTTGTGGCGTGGCGTGAATCTGTGATACCGCGAAGAAGCGGCGGCGAACGGCAGCGTCGCGGCGGCGTTCGCGGCAGCGGCGATAAGGCCGCGTCAGCCGAGACGCTTGTGGCAGAGATAGAAGCGTCTTGGCGAAGCGGCCTTGGCGCGGCGAATCGTGGCCCGTCGCGTGAAGCGGCAGGGCGGCGCGAGCGTGGCCGTGCCGAAGGTGGAGGCGGAAGCGTATCGGTGGGCTGGGCGGTAGCCAAAGCGGACCGGGAGGGAGAGATGGGCCGAGGCCCAGAACGCAAAGAAATCAGCCCAGAACCAAAACAAAAACAAATCCAAATCCAAAAATTCAAAAACAAACCGAAAAGAAAAAAAAATCAAAATAAACTCCAACTTAAATTCTTTTGAATTTTGGGGTCATTTCACTGAATTCATTGTATAACTTATTTTTATCTACAGTAATAAAATCATGTTTGTTCATCCTCTTGTATTTTATTTTTTCGTACATTCGTCAGAGTACTGCGACGCAGAATCATAATAACCCCCACAAGCCAGTGTACCTTTATCTTCCCCTTTAATTTCCACACGCGCCACTATCGCCTCCAGCTCCGGTCGCGTGCCCGACTCTCTCTCTCCCCTGCGCAAGGCTATAAAAGTCGAGCTCCTCCCCCGTTTGCTCCTCGCACCTCCCCTTCCCTCGCCGGTGAGCCCACCCTCCCCCGTGCCCTTCCTCTTCCCCGGCTCCGGCCACCCGCGCCACCCCACCATTCCCAGCCTCGAACCCTAGCCGCCTCCTCTCACCTCGCGGTGACGCTAACCCACGGCCCCCACCTGCTAAGCACACAGCCGCCCGGGCCCGCTGTCAGCCGGCCTCGCCCCCGTGGGCTGGGCCAACGCCACGGGCGCCTCGCAGGCCACGTGGACCATTCGGTCGAGTGCTATGCGGCCCAACACTCTTCCAGCATTTTGTTTTTCTTTTTTGAATTTATTTAATCCAAAAATTCCCAAAAAATTCCAGAAAATCCCAAAAATCCTAAAATACACCATCTTGACCGTTTGACCCACTAGGTCCAAAAACGATCTCCATTCCACCATTTGAAGTTTTCAAAATTCCTGAAATGATAGAAACGCCCTCCAACTCTCTCTCTCTCTCTCCGGCCCTTTTTCGAATTTATTTTCGGTTTTTCTTTTAGTTGTCTTTATCTTATTCGTTTATTTATCGATTTTGCGTTCTTTCGTGCTAGATTCGACAGTCAAGCGATTCCCGGAGTAAGAGCAGTTCCCGGAGCAGGAGCAGGACCAGCCCAGAGACGAGTATGACTACAACCTCTACGCCCTAGACAATCCCTCGGCCCAGCAAGGCAAGCCGCATGTCATTGATCATGTTGAGCCGAATTACTCCTGGTATTATAGTATTTAATTTCTATGGCATTATTTTACCCGTATGTTGAAATATCAAAAAATCAATAATTTAGAATGACATGATACGTAGTTAATGCCAAATTGCTCTTAGCCTCCTTGACATTGTTGAATCCTGTTAAAACCTTGAATAACCCTAGCTATTAATTATGCAACTGTAGTTAGATATTAATCTTGTTGGTTTCATTCAAAAGTCGGACCAGTTAGTTGAACCATTTTCCGATATAGCTCAGTACATTGTTCGTCCTCTGGGAATACTTACATTGGTGGTACCATTCTCAGTGAGGAGAATGGGGAGCAGCATTCTCGTAAGGGGAATAACTGAAGGGATTAGTGGAACGGGAATGAGGTGTTATTCGTCGGTTTTTACAACGATAGGTACCTACTCAGTATTGGAGCGCGGCTTCTGCGTTGGCCAGTGGGGTCCCAAGAACAGTGGGTCCAAGGACCTGTCGGGTAGGAGCTACCATGAGGATGTTTAATTAAAAGATTGTGATGATCTCGGCCCGATCGCATGCATTTAAGTTGCATGTGATTCGCGCGTGGTATTAATGGTCGTAGATATCTTGTGGGTAAAGCTGAAAAGATGTGATAATTGCCTAGAGGGGGATGAATAGGCTATTTAAAATTTCAAATGAAATTAATCGTAGCGGAAAAGGTATCGGAGTTTCCGGTATTATATCGGAACTTCCGACTTAATCGGAACTTTCGGTATATTATCGTAATATCCGATCAATATTGAAACTTTAGAACAAGCAATTAAGTCTAGCAATCCACAAGCACTTTTACTCTGAATAGGTGCAAGAATAAGTAAGCTATCTAGACTTGAGAGACAACAATAGAGAAGTTCAAACAAGAATTACACACAAGCAAATAACTAGAAATCAAACTAGAGAGGCAAGAGTTTGTTTCCCGGAGTTCGAATCCTTGAGGGGATCTTACGTCTCCGTTGAGAAGGCTCACAAAGAGCTGGGTCTTTCCCAACCCTTTCCTCCCAAACCTCGGTCACACTTGAGATTCGGTTTTACTCTTGATTTCTTCCCTTTCGGAGGCGAAATCAACCTTCACAAACTTCTTACGGCATCCCACACACTACGGGAGCTCGTGAGCGACGCTTAGCCGTCTAGGAGTCCTTCAACCTCCAAGAGTAACAAATGCAAAGTGGTGTGATCTTGGAGATGCTCTCTAATGCTCAAGATGAATAAATTTCGCTTTTGCTCTAGCACTAGAAATCACTTCTATTCCTCACCCTCTAGATGATCACTAGAATCAAAGAGGAGGACTCAAGAATGCTTTGGAATGTGCTCTACAAGCTCACAAGTTCAGCCCAACAAAGTGTGTAACCCTCAAATGGAGAGGGTGAGGGGTATATATAGTTTTATGCAAAAACTAGCTGTTATACCCGCACTCAACCACATATCGGAACTTCCGATCCCAATATCGAAACTTCCGATGTGTGTAAACTTCCAGAACTTGATACTGTTCAACGGTCGAAACACGATACATCGGAAATTCCGAAGAGACGACCGGAACTTCCGAAGTTTCCAGAGAAAACACTTCGAAAACATATTTCAACCAGTTTTCTAAGTCCACATTGGACTGTCCGATAAAAGATATCGGAACATCCGAAGTGTCCAGTAAATACCCAAATTCGTTTTAACAAACATCGAAACTTCCGATACGAAAAATCAGAAAGTCCGACTTCTCCAGAGAGCACCTTTTTAAGGATTTACACGCATCAGAACTTCCGATTGAAACTATCGGAAAGTCCGAAGAATCCAGAGAGTACCCATTCAAAGAGTATACACTAATCGGAACATCCGAAGTCAAACATCGGAATGTCCGATGTGCATTAAGTGCTTCAGACTAAGGGCCAACTAAGCTTTGTAACAACTGAGTCATCGGAACTTCCGACATTACATCAGAAAGTCCGACCTAACTTAAAAAGAAACAGTTCCGAAGTTAGTGAAGTGATTTCGTGTATCTCAAATAAAACTAGCTATCATTCATCTGACCATAGAGACTAACTATAGATCAACTACAATACATCCCTCTTAATAGTACGGCATTCCTATGACTCAAATAGAGTATAAAATACATTTAAACAACGCCGTTTTTCTTACTCATTCCTTTTGAGGGCAACCAACATTCGTAGAAGATCTCATCATGGGACTTTTAGGGTGCGTTTGGTTGGAGGTATGAGGGTGAACGGAACAGGATGGTACAGGATGGATTTTGGTACATGTGTTTGGTTGAGAGTATGGAACCATCTCATCCAGGATGAAGCCATACAGATGCTGAGAATATTCCCGCAATATCCTGTACCAACTCGTTCCTCCAATTTGGCCGAACCAATTGATCCCGTACGGGCTCCCAGCCTATCCCCCGCGGACTTCGTCCCGGACGCGCTCAGCCTCTCCCCGCGGTCTTCGTCTCCCGCCACCTCACCCCGCCGCTCCCGCCTCCACACTCCGCCTTTCCCTCGAGGTCTTCGTCTCGGGGCGCCGCTGCCGCTCCTCACTCCGCCGCTTCCGCGACCTCACGCCGCCGCTCCGTCATGGTCTTCGTCTCGGGGCGCCGCTCCTCACTCCGCCGCTTCCGTGACATCACTTTGCCGCTCCCGCGAGCTCTCACCGAGCCAGATCTCCCAAGGTGCTGCCTCACCTTCTCCCTTCCCTCTGCTTCTCTCCGATCCAGATCTGACACGGCCACCATGCCGCAGCGAAGGGCGACGTCGGCGGTGACCTTGCCTGTTCTTCGCGTCCCGATCTGCACGCCGGCACCGCCTTCAACCGCTACCTCTACTTCGTCCACTGCTCCGCCTCCCCCGTTCGTCCTGAGGTACTGGATCTACTTCTGCTGTGGATGAATTTGTTTTGTTTAGATGGTGACCAATATACTGGCATGGATCATCTTCTGCTGTGGATGACTGGATTGATTGGAATGTAGCTGGATCCACTATTTGCGCTAATTTTCTTGAGTAAAATCATCCAATGCATGAATCTCTTCCACCTTTCCTTTCTTTATCCAGACGTGATTGTTGCCAGGAACAACACCTACATAAGCCCCCATTGTTTGATTGTCATGTATAATCCTTCACTTGTAGCATTTGCTTTGTAAATTACTGAAACATAAACTGTTTTGTCAAAAGATGAATTTGTTTTGTTTAGATTGGGACCAATATTTTGGCATTGGAATGTAGCTGTGGATGAATTAGTTCTGTTTATATGGGGATGATTTGATCTGGCTGTTGATTTGTAGGATGATTGTTGAATTTGTATATACCTCTATGTGTTGATACCACTATGTGCAGATACCACCTATGATGGTATGTGCAGATACCAATATGTGCTGTTGAATTTGTTGATTGTTGAATTGAATTTGCTGAGGTCTAATATTCATTTTTGAGTTGATTGCTCTTTTGTGAGCTGAGTATCCGATGGATTGGAAATATAGCAATTTTGTGAGTTGATTGTTCTTTTGTGAGTCATATAACAAGCTGAGTTCCAATAGTCCTAGATGCTCTTTTGCTAATTTTTATGCCCTCATGCTACTATCTGAACACATTTGCTAAGATTGATGGTGCATACATGTAGTACTGACGCTGTGCACGAGTGGTTGACCAGTACAATACCATATGATGAATTGGGTGCACAATATTAATGTCTGAATTGAATTAGAAGTACCTGCAAGTAATTAAGTATTAGTGAATTGTATCTACTCCAATGTCGCTGCATAATGGACATCGCGGTACTTCATAGATTAGTGTACGCTTTAACTAGTGTACTACTAGAAAGATAGAGAATCCTGATTATATATGCGTATTGCATATCTATAAATAAAGAGAAGTTGGAAACTAGCTAGGTTCATGTATGTTAGTGTGTAGGCTGTGTAGAACATTTGATCATATTTCTACATACTCTTTTGCTAATTTTTATGCCCTCATGCTACTATCTAGACACATTTGCTAATTAGTGTGTAGGTCTCCATCACTATGCAGAATGTCTTTCTTTCTTGCATGTAGAACTTACGTGGTGCTCTTGTATCTTGATTTTTATACCCTCATGCTACTATCTAGACACATTTGGTTTTGCTCTTGTATCTTGATTCAATGATATGCTTAATAATTTTATAGAACTAATGCTTCATTGTTAAATATCATGCGTTCATACGAATCATTAGTGATTATTAATTTAACTGTAGATGGAAAAGAGGAAGCTTAGACAAAGGAAAATGTTGATTAGTGGTGCTGCTGCATATATGGCTGCTTGCATGATGATGCTGTATGTGCGATGTAGAATACGTAATAGGAGACAACGTATTACGTATGGCCCAATAGAGCAAAGTGACAAGAATAGAATAGATTATCTGAATAATAAAATTTGGAAGAATGATACAACTTGTATTACGACGATAAGACTTCAGAGAGCTCCTTTCTTTAGGCTATACCAAATATTGAGAGAACGCTCCTTGCTTCGTGATACTATACATGTATGTGTTGAGGAGCAAGTTGCTATGTTCTTGAACACAATTGGACACAACCTAAGGAATAGGATAGTTGGTACCAACTTCAGTAGATCAGGTGAAACAGTTAGCCGATATTTTGGACATGTCCTTCATGCTATAGGCGAGCTACGAAATGATCTCATTAGGCCACCTTCATTGGAGACACCAACCAAAATTGCAGGAAACCCAAGATAGGATCCATATTTTAAGGTATGATAGCTAACAAGTATGCCTTATAGCTATGTGGCTAAACTTTGTGGTTACTAAACTTTTTTTTGTCAATTTATTTGAGCAAATAGGATTGTATTGGAGCCATTGATGGTACACATATAAGAGCTTCCGTTAATAAGTCTATGAAAGCAGCCTTTCGTGGTAGGAAATCATTTCCTACTCAAAATGTGCTGGCAGCTGTAGACTTTGATATTCGATTCACATATGTCTTAGCTGGTTGGGAGGGGACAGCTCATGACGCTACAGTTTTAGCAGATGCGATAGAGCGTGAGAATGGCTTACGTGTCCCTCAAGGTAAATATAATTATTGTGTTAGTACATCTTCATACCAAATTGTTAAAAACCAATATCATTAATGTGTTCATCTATTTTAGGGAAATTCTATCTAGTTGATGCTGGATATGGGGCCAAATCTGGGTTCATGCCACCTTTCCGCGGAGTGCGGTACCATTTGAATGAGTGGGGGAACAATCCAGTTCAAGATGAAAAGGAATTGTTCAATCTGAGGCACTCCTCATTGCGAGTAGGAGTAGAGCGTGCCTTTGGTTCACTCAAGAGGAGGTTCAAGGTCCTTGATGATGCCACTCCATTCTTCCCCTTCTCAACTCAAGTTGATGTTGTCATCGCTAGTTGTATCCTTCATAATTGGGTTCTTTCACAAGGAATTGACCATTTCATTCTACCAGAGGATTCTTGGACCCCTAACCCCAGTAGGACAGCAAGAGAGCAAGCAAATGACCATAGAGCTATGGTTAACAAGAGACAAAGTCTGGCCGATCAAATGTGGGAGAACCGTCAAAACTACCTAGGCCATTAATCATTTTCATTTTCGTGTGAACCTTGTATTCTCAGTTTCGTTATTCTGATGATGTGTGAATCTTGTACTATCATTTTTCATGACTTCCATTTGAATCAATATTTCTGTTTTCTATCTATTATTGTAGGCTATGGATTTGGATCAGCATGGGGATAGTATGGGGGGTGCTGGGGTTGTTTGGACAAATGCAATGTCTACATTTGTGCTAACCTACTTGACTAATCTAGTAGCTAGTGGTACAAGAACATCTACAGGCTTTAAGCAAGCTCATCTCAACAGTTGTGCTAAGGACTTGAATGAGCATATGAAGGTTCATGTGAGTGGCATTCAGGTTAGTAATCACCTAAGGAAGTGGAGAAAAATTTGGGCAAAGATAAACAAATTGAAGAACTTAAGTGGTGCTCTTTGGGATGAGGGTACTTGCACTATTAGACTTGAGCATGAGCATTACACTGGTCATGTGAAGGTATTTTGCTTTTCAAATTTCACCAAACTTGTTTGTAGAAAATGTGATGATGTTTGAAACTGACTACATCTTTAATGATTACAGGACCACCCTAAAGATGCTACTTTCTTGAACACTCCACTTGAGCATTATCATGAGATGGCCACTATATTTGGGAATAGCATGGCTACAGGACAGTATGCTAAGGGAGCAAATGACCCTCTGGCTACAAATGTGATAGAATTAGAAGAGGATACTCCGGTCAATGAACAGGTGAGTGCGGAAGAGGTGACGGCGTCAGGGTATGGTGGAGGTGACTCATCAGCAAGTAAACCATCAAAGAAGAGGGCCAAAACATCCACTGATGATGACTTGCTAGCTTTTATGACCACTGGTATTGATAGACTGGCTCAAGCTATTGAGAAGGCTTCTAGTTCGGATACTGATGTTCCAGATGATCTTTGGGATAATATGATGGATCTCCCTGGATTTGATGAAGCACAGTTAGCCCACTACTATGCTTATTTGTGTGAGAATGTTGCACTTGCTCGAGCATTTAACAAGCTTAGTTTATCAAACAAATTAGTGTGGGTAACTAGATACATCACGAGGGAAAACCTCTAAGGTAATCCAACCCTTTTTTACATTGCATTGTTTGGATTTGAAATACGAAATTATATTTCTTGCTCAACTCTTTAATGCTTATTTGTGTTAATCCCCTGTTTGTCGCTTTGCTTTGTAGGTATTTAGGTCTTGCATTCTCTGTTTGTTGATCTCCAAGGTTTCCAATGTGAGGTGATGGTGTGGCCAAGCTCATGAAAGAACTGAGGAAGTCTCTTCTAGTGATTTGTCGTCATGTTGGTTTCAAATGATATGCACTATAGTCGGATGTTGCTTGAACACTTTCTATCCAAATAGTATGTTTTATCTTGTGCTAGGAATCATGCTTGTGGAAATATGCTTATTGTGAAACCAGTAGTGATTATTATGTTGGGTTTGAACTATTATGATTGAGAATATTTGCAATGAATTCTTAAATTTGGAACACATATATTTTACATGGACTTGTTCATTATATACAGTAATTGGAAAATTTTCTGTGTTACAAACGTGGTCTAATGATGAGTGAACGCATCTCTATTTATTTGAAATGCTATCAGTCTATAACCATCGAGGCAAATGGTAATGTACAGTAGTTCTGGCCAACACTTGTCCTTAGGGGAAAAAAGCAACACTTACGGGCTAATATATGTACGTATTTGATGATAACAATAGTTAGTATTTTTTTAAAAGAGATTAGTTTATCTGAAACATCAGGACATATAGCTGTACAAAATGCTCAGCACAGAGAATGCATATAGAGAATGGGATATATTCTTTTTCCTGGATGAATTGTTTCTTGCCACTGACAGGTGTGGTTGTTGCGATGCTTGTGCTGTTAGCCTGTTAGGCTGTACAAAATTCAGCCGTTCCCTTTGTTTCTAAGACGTATATAGGTCCAAGGAGGTGTCAGATATGATGCGGGGATGCTGCAACTGAATTGCTGAAGAACCTACGACATGACTGATCACTCCCTTATCTGTTTTTCAGGCAGGTCATTGATCGTTTTGTGGTTTACGAGCCTTATACCATTTTATTTTTTGTAAGCAATCCGTGTGGAAAAATCTGACGGTAAGAAAAATCAATGCTGTTGATGAGCAAGGTCCTAGAAGCTATTTGATGATAACAAGAGTCAACGGGGAAAAAACGGTGGGGTTTTTTTGCATACTTTACTGGTATTGGAAGAGTACCAAATGGTTTTGTATTGCTATTTGCGTGGTTACCCAGAGTCAAGGGGAGTGATTAGCTAGGTACTGTTTGATATATGCCTTGCCTCAACCAAACACTATCTCGTACCATCCCGTACCATCCCATTCAAGGAACCAAACAAAAACTTGTACCATCCCATTCAGACAACCAAACACCTTCCCTGAACCATCTCATCCAGGATCATCCCATCCATCCTGTACCATCCCGTTCCGTTCACCCTCATACCTCCAACCAAACGCACCCTTACCTGTTCACAAACTCATTGAACGCGTTAGTCCCTTTAATCGTTTGTCATTAATCATCCAAAACTTCTTTAGGGGCCTAGATGCACTTTCAAAAGCTGAGCACCTCTGCAGAGTTTAATTAAAATGGTAATCGATTACGTTGTGCTTCCGGTTAATGAAGATAAGTTGGAACTGGGGTGATACCCGTAACCAAGCTCAAGTAATTTTAATGAATTTGAGAAATATGGCTTAATTGAGATGACTTTATGAAACACCCTTACTATTTTTTATGGTTTGTGTTTCAAATGTAAATGATTTTATGAATAAAACTGCATCCACAATATTTAAATCATATGCCAATCCATTTTTCGTGCGACTTGTTGAGTACCGTTGTACTCACCCTTGCTTAAACCAACCCCTTTCAGAGTTTCAAGAAGCTGGAGCCTACCAAGAATTCGTAGATGGCGAATTGATTTGGTTTTGAGGTCTTAGTCTTTTGCTCAGGTCTGTCTGTGCGGTGTTTTTGTTGTAATTTATTGGGGCCCCGCTGGGCTCTTTTTGTAAGAACTTGGCCGCTATGCTCAAGCTCTTTTTGTGGTATTTAGACGAGCCTCAAAAAGACGGTCCATCACATCTTCCTCGCGTGGGTTGCCAGAGGCACAGCACATGCATCATGCCGCAGTCGCGTACGTTCTCTACTTGTCTTAAAGCTGAGGCGGTGAGGCCCCTGTTACGGTAGCAGAGCCAGTACTCGCCACTGGTAGTCTGAAGTCTAAACTCGCAGCACGCAGGATACGATCAGAGATGGGAGGTAGTCGGCAAGGCATATGGTCCTCCCGCACTGCTCCCGCTCAGTTGGTCTCGGTCACCGGGCGCGCCGAGCTGTGAATTCTGATGGTGCGCACCGCAGCCGAGTGACAAAAAGTGAGGGGTGGTCCGCCTCCCACAGGCTGACCACCACACACCGTGCGACTGTGGCGCCACTGGCGCCCAAATGTGCATGTCACGCGTCCACCAAAGCTCTGCACGGCAGCAGGGTACAATTACGCGAGGCCTGGCCTGTGCTCGGGTCGCTTTTTCGCTCGTAGCCTGTCAAACGTGTCACTGACGCCGGAGTTGAACTGAGCCGCGGATGGTACGTACGATAGCACAATCATTCCGAGCCACTTAGGTTAGGTCATCCTCGGCGGTCAGATCGAATGGGCGAAAACCGCTGCTTTTTGCGGGCGGTGACTGTGCACGTACTGCATGCGCCACCATTGCCGACCACGGCCGCGCGCGCTCACAGCCCTTGGCGTAACGTTGTGATGCGCCACGGTGTCAGCAGTTAGCACTCGCTCGATGGCGGCAATGACCTGGGCATCGTGCCGCCACGGCTACCATGGATCCTAGGCCTAGAGAGGTGCAGGCACGGATACGTCGTGTTATTTTTGCGTCGGTCGGTCCAGTTACACTATTATGAGAAGAGAAAATAAGCTAAAAACTCTCAGAGCTAAAGGAGTGGACATAAATATTATAGAAAAAAAGTGAAACAACCTCAAAATTCAAAATGAATTTGTTCGAATTTGCTTTGAATTTGCGTTTGCATTTGAATTTGGAAATTGGAAAACGAGTTTGAATTCGTTTACCTCGTGGGCCAAATCTCTTCTTCATCTTGGGCCTTGCGGCCCGTTTTCTTCGGCCCACGCGGCCTGCTCCCGCCGGCTTGCTCCTGGCGGCCCGACCTCGTGACACGGCGCCTTGCGCCATCGTCGTGCGCCCGGCGCGGCCTTCCCGCCGCCTCGCGCCTCCGCGCCGCGCGGCTACTGCGCCGCCCCTTAGCGCGCCGGTCACCTGAACCGCCTCGCCGCTGCTTGCGCCGCCGCTCAGCCAAGCCACTTTGCTCCGGCCTCCGGCTATAAAGCCGCCCGGGTGCCCCTCCTTCCAACTCGCCCCGCTCCCTCGCTCTCGTGGTGAGCTCCCTCCCTCCCCTTGCTCCTCGCTTTCAGCCCTCGGCTACTGGCCGCCGCCGCCTCCCTGTGCCCCTCGCCTCCTCAGTGCCCTAACCCTCCCATGGCCGCGCCCCCACTGACGAGTGGGTCCACTCACCACCCCTCCCGCTTCTTCCTCGGCCAGAGCAGTCTTTGGGCTGGCCAAACCGACTTCCCTAACTCACAAGACGCCGCTGTGGTGGCAGTGGGTCTGGCTCGAGCTTTGACCATTCTTGTTTTAAAGCAAGAATCCTTTTGATTTATTAATTCAATTAATAAATCCAAAATTCGTTTTAAATCCAAAAATAGCCTGGAAAATTCAGAAAAATCCCGGAAAAATCCAGAGCTCCACCAAATACTTTTCCCGAACCGTTTCGATCCCCTGAGTCCAAAAATGCTGCCCGTTTCCAAATCCGAAACTCAGAAAATCCCCAAATCCCAGTTTTGCCCTCCGTTCCCATCCGACTCGGTTTCCGGTTTCCGTTTCAGTTTCCGTTTTCAATTTCCGATTTTTGTTTTTGTCGTTTCTTATGCTGGTTGCCTTTTCGCGTTAGATTCGACCATTGAGACGCCAGTGGAGAAGGAGCAGTCCCTGGAGTCGGAGCAGTTCCCGGAGCAGACGTCGGACCAGACGGGAGCACAGTACGACTACTTCCTCGACGATTCATCCGATCCAGCTGCCGCGCAAGGCAAGCCGTACACCCTTGATCATATTGATCCAATCATGCCATGTTATAGTAGTAATTATTTTATATCGCATTATTTTACTGTATATTGAATTAATGAAATCTAGTATTTTAGAATGACGTGATGCTTTGATAATACCGAATTGCTCATGGAACTTCCTTGAAAATATTGAATCCTGTTAAATCCTTTGGAACCCTAGTTAATTGCTTATTGCCATGAATAGGTTAGACTATACTGTCAGGATAGCTCAAGAACTTGGAATTTAACTTAAAATGCTGCCGAATCTCGGATTCGGATGTTTGTAAAAATGCTGCAGTCAGGGGGGACAGTATCGGATTAATCCCGGAGTGGATGAGATTCCGATCCCCGGCTGGTGATTAATGCCTTGGTTGGTCTGGTGGGCGGTACTGTGAGTACCGGGTTGGATTTGTGGATGGAAGGCTTAGTTTGTGGCAAAAGTGTAAGGTTAATGACCCCCTTGAGCAAAGTAAATAACTTAGTTTCCGCTCAACCACAGGTCGGACTGGTCAGCGGACCCGTATCCGACATAGCACAGTAAGTTAGTCATTCCTGAGGTAATAATTGAACTGTCTTGGTGGTACTATTCTCTGGAAAGAATAGGGACCGGCTTTCCCGGCAGGGAATTATACCGGAGGGGTGGAACGGGAATTGTCCGTCGTGACATTCCTGGTTCTCACAATGGTAGATGCTAATGGGGACCGTGAGTCCAAGGTAGCTGATATCTATCGGTAAATAACTAAAGGACAGGAATGATTAAACGAAATGCTATGATCATCTAGAACTGGGCCACATGCATTTAAGTTGCATGAAACTCGCGATTGGCATAAAGGTTATAGATATCTTGTGGGTAAAGTTGGGCCGCTCTGCAGAGTAAATCTTGATGGTAATCGATTACGCCGTACTTCCGGTTAATGAAGTTAAGTTTGAACCTGGGGTGATACCCGTAACTAAGCTCAAGTTACTGTTTGGAATTTGGATAAGTGTGGTTAGTGTTGTTGAACTTTGTGAAACCCCAACTACTTATTATATAGTCTGTGCTTCAAATGTAAAATGAATTGGAAAATAAAACTGCATCCAGATACTTAACCCTACTACCATCCTTTGGAATACCCCTACATATAATATTCAGTGGTTCCGTACGACTTGTTGAGTACTCTGTACTCACCCTTGCAAACCCCCGCCCTTTCAGAGTTCGAAGATGCCGGAGCCTACCAGGAGAACGTAGATGGCGATTTAGTCTGGTTCTAGGTTTTTGTCTTCGCTCAGGCCCTGCCTGTGGTTTCCCTCTTTTGGTAATGTATCTAGAAGCTCGGATGCTTCCCTTGTAAAATCCGGTCGTTAGACCAGCTATATTGAATAAAAGTGTTGATTTGGCTTTTGCCAGGTAATTTCTCTTGTTTTCCAACAATTAGTCTTCCTGGGTAACTGTTGTGAGTTTTCGCACTGCCCCTAAAAAGGCGGTCCGTCACAAAAAGAGCTAAATTTTATTCAATGCCTGCAAAAAAGTGTCGAGATAGTGATTAATCGCTACTTGTGAATTCCATTGTGATTTGCTCAATGCTTCAAAAGACGAACTAGATACCTTATGTTTTAGCTTCTTCTACACGCTTGAAGCACTTGAACTGTATCATACTTCTTTCATCGTTGAGATAACTAGGCCAATAAGCGCGACGCACGTGAACGAAAAATGATTTTACTTTTTTTCCGAAGGAAAAATAGATCTACATGTATTTTTCAGATTTTTGGAGGCTCGAGAAATATTAGAGATCGCGTTGAAAAAAAGTACACATATTTCTGTTGACGAAAATATTTTTTTCGGAAAAAACGGAGAAAGGATTTGGATGTAAAAATCAGGGACCTGTTTGTTATATTTTTGAACCTCACCGTTATCCCGAAAAAGTAGAAAAGGGTTTGCTCGTGATTTGTATTTAACGGAAGGCTTTTACCGTAAAATAATGAACGAGGGACCTAAACGCGATTCAAAAAAGTTTTTCTCGCCCTCACAAAAAATCGTGAAGGATTTTTTTTAAATTTGGAAGGACCTATCCGTAATTTAAAGGAATGGAGAGGATTTTTTGCAAATTCCAGAGGATGACATGTGGATGTGCTCCTTGAGGTCCAAACCTCCCGGATGTAATGGAGGGATCTCTTGTACTACCAATTTTTTTATAATATTTATTGAAAAAGATAAAAAAAAATAGTGCTAAAACCGTATCATGCCTACATCGTACTATCAGCCCATATCGACCCATGCACAAATCTTCGAGACGTGCCGTACTATGTTACCGATAGTGGTCGGCCGCCAAGTCCAACACGAGCCTGACAATTGTATCATACCGATCTGGCCGTACACCACGAGCTGTGCCGTGTCTGGAGCCTGGACCGGCCCTAAAAAGGCCGGCCTGATGGCCACGTCTATGCATGGCTCCGTGGGCGGCTACTGTTTCCATGTCAGCTGAGCCTTTTCAAAGTGCTAGTGTTTGTACTGTGCGCGGAACAGAAGCTTTCGTTTGGACGTTTTCGGAGGGATGCGCCCAGTTTCACATGCCTAAATGCAAATGATAAAATTATTACTCGCTCCGTCGGGGAAGCGTATGGTCTTAGAACAAATGATATAATAATCATAATTTTTATTTTAGTATATTTATAAAACCTATGATATATCTAATCTAAATATTAAAAAAAGTTGACGATAACCAAAGTTTAACTGTACATATCTAAAGTGGTATTCTTTTACGATTGAAGGGAGTTTTTGATAGTATAACGCTAAATATGTTCGTGTGTTACTTTAAATTGGTGGTAAATTATTCATCCTCCAGTTACAAATAGTTTTTATTTTGAACATAGGTCCAGTCGAACTTTCGAAACTTTGACTGTCAATAATTTAAATATTTAAGTTGAATATATAAAAATCAAAATGATAGATTTATCTCTAAAAGTACTTTTATAATATTATAATTTTATTAGATTTTGTAAATATATTATAATAAAAATTATTGGTCAAAGTTATGTTTTGAAGACCGCGTCGATATTTAAAATATAACTATTTGTAATCTGATGGAGTAGTATATAGATGAAGCGGAGGTGATTTATATTGTCCAAAAATGCGTGGAAAGCACCATTTTCAAGGCAAAATTGGACGCCTGATTCAAAATATCCACTACTCGATCGCCCTGAGACTGAGACATGCAATTTTGCTTTTAAAAAGAGCATAGTAACACCACTATGCCCATTGGAATCGATTAGGATCCTCTGACTTAGGCCATGGGCAGCGTTTTGGCTTGGACGCCGGTGCTAGCCGCTGCGGCCAGTAGTGCTAGGAATAAAACTGTTGGCATCGGTGCATGTACTTTGCCCCGGTGCTAGCTTGAGGAAAAATGTTATGTACCCACTAGTAAGTGAGATAGGGTGAGGGAAAAGAAAGTGTGGTAGGATAAAAATATATGATATTTTATTTAGTTACAGGTCTGTGTGAAATCAAGTGATGAAAAATTGGTTTAATGTTGAATTTGTCATTGCAAAGTGGTTGTGCTCATGGCATGTGTGGTGCATGTGCATGTGATGTTTCTGATGATTAAATGATATGCTTGTGATAGCATGGTAGTTGTTTTGTTTGATGCAATGCGCTCGTGTGAGTGGTTGCATGGATTGATCTTGAGTCAAGTCGTGGACTTGTGCTCGTACACGGTTGTGTGTTTGTTTATGTGCAGGTGTTGCTTGAGGTCGAACGTGGTCGGTGACGGGACCGGAACTAGGTTCATGGAGAAACTGAGGTTCGGGACTAGGTTCAGGGAGGAATCGAGGTCTTGGTGGTCGAGGATGTCATGCGGGGCGTTCGGACTAGAGAACGGTGCACGTGGTTGCTAGTGAGTCACGTGAGTACGGCAGGTGAGCCGTACGCGTGCAGTTGTAATCGTTTTGAGGTAGTTTGCATGTATTGGGCTATGTTGGGCCAAGTGGACATGCATGCGAACTCTTTTAGGATTTTCTTATAAATAGGGGGAGGTGTCCCCTGTTTATTGTGTGCTTGGGATTAGAGTTTGTACTCTTTTGTTTCAGAGTACTGTAACCAGATTAGACAAAAAGAAAATAAAAATATTTTCCTCGTAGCCGCGCGGCACAAAAGAATCAATAGAAGGGCGCCGTCGCACGTGTACAGGAAGCGCTCGTGAGTCTGGACGGGATCAGGCGTCGGCGGTGAGTGCAAGCACGGCTCCACGCAGGAGCTCGAGCGACGGTACGCGCGATCGGTTTCAGAGAAGATTTTCTCGGCGACAGCAGTTTAACGGCAGCCGGGCAAGCGCGGCCTGGCTTGTACGGGCGCGATTCGCCGACTGGCTTTGTCTTCAGCGCGTTGCGGCAAAGAAAGACTAGAAGCAACAAAACAAGTAAGTCACGCAAGCACGCATGCAATTAATCTTTCAGCCGAACGTACGTACGTGGAGATCAAAAATACAATGCTTCACGTTTACTGTAGCAACAGTAAATCGCTGCACAGTACCATCTCCGTTGCAACGATAGTTCTTGTTTTAATTTTTGGTTGCATGTCGTTTCGTTTCTAGATTGATTCGTTATTTCTTCATGATAATTTTTATTTGATCTATTCCAAACGTTCCTAGGGCATTGAGTTAGTGATCTAAAAAGTTTGATTAGTTAATTCTTTATAGTTTTTGTTTAATTACGAAATTAGGGTTTAATCTATTTTCGGTTTTATTGAAATAGTCAACTTGCAAAGCTTATAACTTTTAATCCGTAGATCCGATTGAGTCGATTCTTCTTGGGTTAGTTTCTAAATTGAATCTAGTTTCTACAGTAAAAATTTCACATCAATTGGACGGTTGGATCTCCGGAAATTCACGATTTAATGAACGTTAGTTAATCTGTTTTTGCGTTAAACCGGAGCAATATTTTATATTAAGTTTAGGGGGTTTAAAGAATCACTAAAAATTTGTTTTAGCACCCGCTTAATCATTCACCCCCCCTCTGATTGACGCCATCCGATCCTACAAGTGGTATCAGAGCGAGGTTGAGATATGGCGTCAGACAGGTATGTTAATCGTCCTCCTATGCTTAATGATTCAAATTTTTCTTATTGGAAGAGTCGCATGCAATCCTATATTGAAGCTCAAGGTAATGATGTTTGGTGCAAAGTTTCTACTGTTTTTGATGTTCCTGATATAGTCACCAATGATAATAAAGTAGACGTTGATCTGAATGCTAAAGCTAGAAACTTGATTTTTCAAGGAATTTCTGAAAAAGAATTTGATCGAGTTTCTCATCTTCGTTCTGCTTATTCTGTTTGGAAGACATTATGTGATTATCATGAAGGTTCTACTAAGATTAAGAAAGTACGCAAAAATATTTACCAAAAGGACTTTTCTGATTTTGCTATGAGAACAGGTGAATCAATTGATGATCTTTTCTCTCGATTTGAGAAAATCTTGTGTAATTTGCGTGGTGTTGGAGTTACTAATTCAGTTGAGGATAATGCTAGTAAAATATTGAGATCTCTTAGTCCTGAATGGCGCATGGTTGTTACTGCGATTAATCAAACTGTTGATTTGGATACTTTGACCATGGATGATCTTTATTCTAGATTGAAAACTTATGAGATGGATTCTTTGTCACCTAGAGATGATAAGTCCTCTACACATGCACTTGTTGCTAACCCCAAAGACTTCGGACTACCATCTTTTGTTTCCTTGTCTGCATTGGCTTCTTTTTCAGATGAACAGTTTGAGATGCTTCCTGAAGAAGATCTTGTGCTCATCTCCTCACGTGCTTTTAAAGCACTCAACAATGTGAGGATGAGGAGGCGTGGAGGCACAACTTCGGGGTCATTCAACTGTTTTGAGTGTGGCATTCCCGGGCATGTTAAAGCAAACTGTCCCAAGTTGAAGAAGAAGGAAGAACGGGAATCGACACAACGCAGCTCAAGACGCACTACTTCTAGGCGCCCCAATTTTCGAAAAGCTGCTAAGAAAGTTTTAGCCGCCATAGAGGAGTGTGATCTTAGCGATGTGGACTTTGAGAGTGATGATGAGCCACATGACAAGAAAAAGGACAAGAAGGGAGATTCTGATGACGACTTCACCGGGATGTGTTTCATGACTAGAAGGGATAGCGACAACGACTCTGATCTTGAGGAGGTGAGACCTTCTTATGATGAGCTTGAGTATGCCATGGTTAAATTAGCTTCAGAACTTAAAAAGTCTAAGAAGGCCCTTAAAGAAAAAGATCTAGAAATTGATAGTTTCAATTCTGAAATTGCAAGGCTTAGATCTTTAATTCCTGATGATGATTCTTGCAAATCTTGTGATATGCTACAATCTGAAGTTATTGCTTTAAGGAATGTTCATGCTTCTCTGTTACATCAAAATGAGAAACAAGTTAAAAATGCTAGCTGTTCCACTGATATTTTGCATGATTCAATTTCTTGTTCTAAATGCTCCATACTAGAATTGAAGTTGCATGATGCGGATGCTAAGATTTCTCAATTGTTTAATGATTTGCTTACACATGAAGTTCTTTCATGCTCAACTTGTTGCAAGCAAAAAGGAAAAGCGGATGTTCCCTGTAATAATTGCTTAACGCTCTCTCTAAAAATTGATTACTTGGAAAAGTCTTTAGAGCGTTTTACTAAAGGAAAGAAAAACCTAAATATGATTTTGGATCAATAAAAAATCAGCACTCATCACAAAGGTTTAGGTTTTGATCCTTATGCTCACCACAAATCACATGCTCCTACTATTGTTAAAGCTCTTGAAAGTGGAAAGTTTGAAATTGTCAAAGAGCCTGAGAAAACTGTTTTTAAATCTGCTGGAATTTTATCTTCTACTATGATGAGTGCAAATGTTGCTTCTACTTCTAAAGCTAAACATCATGTTAAGTACACCTGCACTCATTGTGGTAGAGATGGACATTTAGTACATTTTTGCTTTAGGCTAGCCAAACAACAAAAGAAAGAAAATGTTATGGCTAGGTCTAATTTCAGACAGGCACGCTTTACTTCTCATTATGTGCCTAGGGTGAAGCAAACAACTTTTGTTACTAGAAACACGGGAAATGGCAAATCTGATTTTGTGCATAAGAATGCTCGTGTTGTGCCTACTGTTGTGCGTCGTGTGTCTCAGTACTGGATTCCTAAACATCTTATTTCTAACCCCAGTACCGAGACCTCGACACTTTCTGCTTCTATGTAGGCTTCTCACGCGAGGAAGGAGAACATATGGCTAGTGAATTTTGGATGCTCACGTCACATGTTCAGTGATAAGATTTGGTTCTTCTTCACTCGTGCATCTCGTGCTGAAAGTGTTACTGTTTGAGATGCTTCTTCCACTTCTGTTTCGCAAAAGGCGCTAGGCCAAATGGTGCAGGTACAGGTGCATATGTTCAGGGGGAGAGTACCTTTGTTCATGAGGACGACGATGATGATAATGGTGAGAATGAGGAAGACCGGATATATAATTTGCTGTGTGCTTGTGTGCTCGTTTTCAAGCTTCCCACGTGCTTCACATCGACAAGCGGTCAAGCAAATTTTCAGGTATCTCCATGGTACTCAAGATTTTTGCATTTGGCTTTCTGCTTCCTCATGCTTAGTTTAAGAGCTTTTACTGATGCTGATTTTGGAGGATGTAGAATTGATAGAAAAAGTACATATGGTTCATGTCACTTCTTGGGTAATTCTTTTTCTTGGGCATATTGATATCAGATTTCACTTTCTCAGAGATCATGTAGAAAAAAGGAAATATTATGCTTCACTATGTGGATACTGAACACCAATTGGCAGACATTTTCACAAAACCTTTGTCTTCTTCTCGTTTTGCTTTTATTCGGGGAGAACTTGGAATTGTTCATCCAATGGGTTTGTTTTGAGGGGGAGTTTCCTTTGCCAAGTCTTTTAGTTGATGAGCTTACTTTATCATATTTCTTTATATATTATGTAATTAAGCTGATATATGACAATCTAAATTGCTTTACTTGAACTAAAAGTGACATTGCGGAATTCCTTGGTCTGACTGCCTATAGCTAAATACTTTGTGATATCTTACTCTTCTAGGCTTGATATTGAATCTTCTTGACAAATTTGGGCTATGAAG
This sequence comes from Rhipidocladum racemiflorum, assembly GCA_036346355.1. NCBI lineage: Eukaryota > Viridiplantae > Streptophyta > Magnoliopsida > Poales > Poaceae > Rhipidocladum > Rhipidocladum racemiflorum. Next base: position 14,331,496 of record CM070573.1, on the reverse strand, counting down.
CAAGTGTGCTTTCAGCTTTACTCTTTCAAAAGGCCTTTTAATCTCTTTGCATGTTTACAATCAAAGAAAAAGGAATAAAAAAGGGAATCAACAAAAAGGGGTTGTTAAAAGCAAAGGCCTCAAGTTGTGCGCTTCAGACATGCTTTCCCCTAAAAAGATAAGATGTATGCTTCAAGCATACCATTTCCTAAAAGACAAGATGTATGCTTCAAGCATGCCACTCCGAAAAAATAAAAGAAGTATGCTTCAAGCATGCCACATGCAGTTTATCGTTATTAAAAGATTAAATTGGTCTACTAGATTGGAGTTGAAACTACTTGCTCGCCCTGAGTTGTTAGTTGCCTCAGTTTTTTAGCCTTGCTTTTCTGCTAAGGTCTTGCTTAGTACTTGCCTATAGGTGACTGTACTGAGGTTGAGATGCATGTCATTCCCTAACTCGTTAAAATCACATCAAATTCATGTATTTTGCATATTATGTGATATATAAGGTTATATGATCGAATGAGCTCATCTTTTCCTATCTTGGCACTCCTTTGTTTCTCTTTTGTGAAATCATTGTTAAAGAGAAAAATTTTGAACATGTTGTTCTCTCTTTTGTATTCTTGATGAATCCATTGTCAAAGGGGGAGAATTTTGGGGGAGAAGTTTGGAGAATTTTGGACACATTGCACATTCACACACACGTTGTTCTTCTTAGGGGGAGATTTTTTCTTATTTTCACCTACGGGGAGTTTTTCTCTTTGCATATTGTCAAAGGGGGAGATTATGTGTTTTTCACTTTGGCCTTTGATTTTAAACCTTTTGATATCAAAAATTTTCTTGTAAAGTGAATACCAATTGCAATGTTCAATTCTAAGTGGTGTTGCCAATGTTTTCATCAAGGGGGAGATTGTGAAATCAAGTGATGAAAAATTGGTTTAATGTTGAATTTGCCATTGCAAAGTGGTTGTGCTCATGGCATGTGTGGTGCATGTGCATGTGATGTTTCTGATGATTAAATGATATGCTTGTGATAGCATGGTAGTTGTTTTGTTTGATGCAATGCGCTCGTGTGAGTGGTTGCATGGATTGATCTTGAGTCAAGTCGTGGACTTGTGCTCGTACACGGTTGTGTGTTTGTTTATGTGCAGGTGTTGCTTGAGGTCGAACGTGGTCGGTGACGGGACCGGAACTAGGTTCATGGAGAAACTGAGGTTCGGGACTAGGTTCAGGGAAGAATCGAGGTCTTGGTGGTCGAGGATGTCGCGCGGGCGTTCGGACTAGAGAACGGTGCACGTGGTTGCTAGTGAGTCACGTGAGTACGGCAGTGGGGACGTGCTGCGCTTGTAATCGCTTTTAGGTAGTTTGCATGTATTGGGCTATGTTGGGCCAAGTGGACATGCATGCGAACTCTTTTAGGATTTTCTTATAAATAGGAGGTGTCCCTGTTTATTGTGTGCTTGGGATTAGAGTTTGTACTCTTTTGTTTCGTAGCATCAGTAACCAGATTAGACAAAAGAAAATAAAAATATTTTCCTCGTAGTCGCGGCACAAAAGAATCAATAGAAGGCGCCGTCGACGCGTACAGTGAAGCTTCGTTAGTCTCGACGGGATCGGGCGTCGGCGGTGAGTGCAAGCATGGCTCCACGCAGGAGAACGAGCGACGGTACGCGCGATCGCTTACAGAGAAGATTTTCTCGGCGACAGAGCGAACTGCAGACCGGCGGCGTCCGCTTGTACGGCGCGCATCTGCTGACCGGCTTCTTGTCTTCAGGCGCGTTGCAGCAAAGACTAGAAGCAACAAAACAAGTAAGTCACGCAAGCACGCATGCAATTAATCTTTCAGCCGAACGTACGTACGTGGAGATCAAAATACTGATTCTTCACGTTCTTTGTAACCTTGATGAAATCATTTGCCGCAGTACCATCTCCGTTGCAACGATAGTTCTTGTTTTAATTTTTGGTTGCATGTCGTTTCGTTTCTAGATTGATTCGTTATTTCTTCATGATAATTTTTATTTGATCTATTCCAAACGTTCCTAGGGCATTGAGTTAGTGATCTAAAAAGTTTGATTGGTTAATTCTTTATAGTTTTTGTTTAATTACGAAATTAGGGTTTAATCTATTTTCGGTTTTATTGAAATAGTCAACTTGCAAAGCTTATAACTTTTAATCCGTAGATCCGATTGAGTCGATTCTTCTTGGGTTAGTTTCTAAATTGAATCTAGTTTCTACAGTAAAAATTTCACATCAATTGGACGGTTGGATCTCCGAAAATTCATGATTTAATGAACGTTAGTTAATCTGTTTTTGCGTTAAACCGGAGCAATATTTTATATTAAGTTTAGGGGGTTTAAAGAATCACTAAAAATTTGTTTTAGCACCCGCTTAATCATTCACCCCCCCTCTGATTGACGCCATCCGATCCTACAGTCTGTCCTGAAGAGTGAATGAGATGCTAAACAACATGATGTGAAGATTGTTAGACAACCTCGCTATCGAATAGTCCGGGGTTGCCTAATAGATCTAAACTGGAGAACAGAGAGAGGGCGAGAGACACAATATGAGGAGGAACTGCTCTGCTATATTATTCTGTATGCTTGTGTATACAAAGGGGTAGCCCCTGCCTCCTATATATAGCGGTTCTGCTAAAGATAAGGAAGAGTCCATATAGGATACGTCAATCGGTTTCCTAACAAAGATGAGTGAAAGATTTGGCACCGACCACGGTCTGGATGGCCTTATAGCAATGAAGTTAGAGGAGCACATTTTCCATGACTTTGTTGGATTCTGAATCACCAAATCCATGCCGCTGATAGTATTAACTATGATGATTTTAAAACCGTCATTGATAATCTTTAATTATTAGTGTTCGCGCAAAAACATGAAGCAGGGTTTTTTGCTTCAAAGACACAAGACAAACACCTGGTTTGCAGAGCGTGCCAGTCAATTTGACCTGAAATTGACAAGGTAGAGTTTGTAATTTGATCGAAGCCGATAAACAAGGATCTATCGGCTTTTCGCTAGTCGGTAAGAACCGATTAGGGGATAACTAGATCAACCGGTTACAATTGATCCGGATACAAGGTAAAATCGGCTTCGAGAAGGCGATGCGCAACAAAGCGAAGCAGATCAAACCTGGGTGAAATCGGCAAAAATCAACAATCGGCGATGCGCAACTATGTTGATTCCGTCGACTTGCAGAGAGATCTATGAGGCTAAAAAAATGTAAAAGAAAAGCTTGTAAAAAGTAGATGTGTGTGTTGTTGGATTGATTGTTTTTTGCTTGACGTCTGCCCCCTTTTATAACACACCTGGCCGATCTGAGTTGTACATGGGTATGGTGCGTTTATCCGTATCGGCCTCTAATATGATTTCCTTTCCTTTTTAGAAACGGATTCCTTTTCCGATTCGTTTACCGATTTCTTTCCATACGAACACTTCCTTTCCGTTTTAGACAGATTTCAATACATGCCGAATTTTGGTGCAAACATATGCCCCCCATTTTTGAAAGGTAGCTTGATATCTTTCAAAAATCCCTTCGCCTTTTTCCGTGATCGGCTTGTCGTTTAGGATTCACCTTGGTAACTTCCCCATTAATGGCGCCGCAATGCCCTCGGTGCGTTTTTAATGCAGCAACTGTTCCCGCTTTTTCACCTTTTTCACCGAGGTATAAATATGAGGTCCCCCCCTGCGGTCATTTTCACCCTGGCGTGCTCTCGCTCATCTTGAAATCGGCTTTTCTCCGCGTCAATCCCTTCTTCCTGTTGCATCGGCTGAAATGGACGCATCCCAGGTACTCATTCCGATCCCAGATAGCGACCATCAGTATTTTCTAGGCCCAATAGGAACTATAGAAACCGATACGGTTGTTGGAGATGAGATCCCTAGACTCCCTTTGTCGGCTCCTGGCTACAACATCAAGGAATGGACCAAAAGCTTTAGGGCTTGGCCGACAGCTCTCAAGGGCTGGAGGTCCTGGTATATTAGAGTATCAGCCCAAAAGAAGGCGGAGTGGGAAGGAATGGGTATTGCTGAGTGTATTCCCATGTCCTTAGCCGCTCCAGAACCTAATGAATCCTTGGTAGCCGCCGGTTGCTATTTTTGGTCGGATTCCTTTAACGCCTTCTTTTTCCCAACTGGTCCTATCGGCCCAACCCTCCTAGACATGGCCGAATTGTGTTGCCTTAGGCCTGATGGAGACCAAATATCGGCTTTTAGCGGGAAACCTCAGTACAAATTGACTAGAAAAAAGGGAGAAGGTTGGTCCAAATATATACAAAATAATAACAAAGTAACCGGCCCTGTATCGGATGAGGAACATGTAGCTTTCCTCAACCTATGGCTAGACCGATTCCTCTTCTATGGCGCTTCCTTAGGACGAACCCAGGTTTATCAATTTATGTCGGAGCAACTAGTCATGAGTCGTCGGCTAGCTCTAGGGAAATCCTTGTTGGGGGCTGTGTACCATATGATGCATATCATCCGGAGTCGGCTTTTTACCGGCAATGGTTCCTATGTTGTGTGCAATGTCGGTGGCCCACTTTGGTTTATCCAGATCTGGCTTTACTGCGTTTTCGGTCGCCTCATTATCCCGGATCCTTCGGAAGAATCGGCTTTCCCAATAGAAGATTTTCCTGAAGGCGCAACCCCCAGATTCCAGCCTAGCCGATCTCCGGGCGAAAAATTCATCATGTGTTCGTCCGATGAACCCAAAATCTCCCCGGCCGGTTTTCATAAGTACTTGTCCTTCTTTTTGAACCTTAACCAAGCCACCTTTAATCGTAGAGATTTCTTTTCGTATAGCCAACTAGCCGATCTCCCATGGCCTTCTTTTCTTCATTTAAATTCTGATAGCTCTCTAATGCCCCAGTCCACTCTTGATCTGCTTCCTCTGCTGATATCTCCTTGCATTCTTCACGTCGGCTTGAGTACTCGTAATAGAACATTTCAGCCGACCTATGAGTTCTATCACCCTTCAGTGTATGCACGCCAGCTGGGTTTTGGACAAACAATTCCTTGCCTTCCTTTACTTAACATGGTCAAGCCACGAAACAAAGTCACTAACATTATCACAAGGAGCTTATTATCGAACTAGGCGATGAGCTCCATGTGGTGGACTTGCCTTTCCTCGTGCTGAACACACGTCGATCGGGCCAGTTTACCTCGTGGTGGGCTTCCATAGCCGAGTCGCTCCTGCGGAGGCGTACTATTCATGAGGTCTTGTCCTCTTTTCTCCCTGGCTTTCAAGAGCCGACGGAGGCTGCCACCGGGTCTAGCTCGAGTTATGCTAACTCATCTTTAGAGGTATTTTTATTTTGATATGTTTGTTGAAACAAGATTTTCATCGGCTTAACCATATCTTTTATCCTTCAGACAAGCAAGAGGTCGACTCCGGCGCAAACCACATCGGCCGACGACCGCTCGAAACGGCAAAGGCCGTCGAGCCCTCTCGCCGGTTTATCCTCTAGCACGCTGAGGGTTGACAGCCCATCATTATCGGATCTCGCCGATCGGCATGTTGAGAGTAAGTGCAACTTAACGGCATGTTGAGTAAGATTTCCTCTGTCGGCTAACCCCATGTTTATCATCTTCAGGGAAGAAGAAGAGCCGTAGAGTCGTTATCAAGCGATCTCCAAAACCTGCTGGTCGTGATGCAGCGTCATCTCCAGCTAGATCGGCTACTGCGGTTAGCTTCGTCCTTTTAATTTGGTTTTTCGTCTTGGTTTTTACTTTGGAAGTTTAAGTTTTGTTATTTTTAGGAAACTCCTTCCATTCAAATGTTGGAAACTTTAGCCGATGCTGAGAAAAATCCGACAGATGTGCTGGTCTTATCGGCTCCTGCTCCCGTACCATCGCCTGTTTCCCCAACCCAAAAACCTGCTGCTGTTTCCCCGACGCTTGAAGCGGATCCTGCCGATCTTCTAGGTTTTTCCTTGGACGATCTGGGCGACCCCGAGATCATAGCTACTACTGACTATCCTACCGACGCTCAAATAGATTATTGACGCCGCCGCAGAGGCATCGGCCGCCGTGACTTCCGCACCAGAATGCAGGGAGAGGCGAATCGTCTTTTGACGCGATCATGCGTACAAGCCCGTCTCCTGGCTGATACGCAACCCCTGAGAACAGCTATGGCCGCAATGGAGGCCGACTTGCCTCCAGAAGTCATGAAGGCCCTTTTGGATGTTTGTCACTTGGACGCTCAGAATGACACAGTTGCAGCCGCCAGAGAGAGGATTGCCCAACGTACTGCGCAACAAGCCGATCAAGATACCTTAGACAAATTGGTGGCCGATACGAAAGCCAAGAAACATCATTATGACCAAGGTATGTCTGCCTTCAAATCGGCTAAGATGAAGCAAAAGACACGGAATCTACGAGGAAGTCTCTGAAGAACAGTTGGCCCAGTGACTCAAAGAAATTTGGCCGATCTTCAGACGTCTATCTCTTCTTCGGCTTCATCTTTGTCAGCGCAGAAACACACCCTTGGTGATATGGTGGTGGCAGTGAAGAATCAATCGGCTAAGATTAAAGTAGTACCGGGGAGCGCGATTGAAGACAAGCGTATTGTTGATAATGTTCAGGACACTATTGCCAAAGCTGCGGGTGCTTTATCGGGATTAGGAGCCCGTCTGCCTGGTTCTGGGCTGTAATATTTTTTAAACTTGCATGCTGGAACTGCCACTCATGTTGGCTTATGTGGCCTGATTTTTTTGTGAACAATGTTTTAATTCGTGGTCGTCTGAATCTGATTTGATCGGTCGTATAACCGATTTTATATGCACGTGCTTTTGTATTGATTCTTGATGTTCTCTTTATGTGATCAGGACCCAATCCATATGCTGGGGTAATACGCCTTCAAGTATTTTCCGTTGATTGCTTTAGGTAGTACGAATCCGTCTAAGGACTCCAGTATATATGAATTTCCGCCAATCGGCCGATTTATCTTGTAAGGCCCTTCCCACGTTGGAGACCACTTGCCGAATCGATCGCCCTTAGAACCGATTGGGAGCACGGTTTTCCAGACCAAATCGGCTTGATTAAAAGATTTCCCAATCACCTTTTTATTGTATGATCTGGCGACCCTTTCCTTATTCTTCTTAAGTCGATCTAGCGTAATCAGCCTTAACTCGGCTAGGTCATCTAGATTGTCAAGCATTGCCTGTTTGTACTCATCGGCTAGCACCTCGTCTTGTTTAAATAGCCCTACTGAGCCGATGTTGATTTCCACGGGTAAGACGGCTTCTTGTCCATATACCAACTGGAAGGGTGATAATTTAGTCGATCCATGATGAGATAGCCGATAAGCCCATAAGGCTTCCGATAGCGTTGAATGCCACTTCCGTGGCTCTTCCTCAATTTTTCTTTTTATTAACTTTATTAAGGTTTTGTTTGATGACTCGGCCTGCCCATTGGCCTGAGCATAATAAGGGGAGGAGTTGAGTAGTTTTATTCCAAGACCTTCTGCAAAGTCTCTGAACTCCTTTGATGTGAACACAGTCCCTTGATCGGTAGTGATCGTTTGCGGGATCCCAAATCGATGGACGATGTGTTCATTTACAAAGTCGATCAGCTCTTTGCTAGTAACTTTCTTGAGTGGTATAGCCTCAACCCATTTTGAAAAATAGTCTGTAGCTGCAAGGATGAATTTATGCCCTTTACTGGATGACGGAAATATCTGGCCGATTATATCTATGCCCCATCCCCTAAACGGCCATGGCTTGATGATCGGGTGTAAAGCCGATGCTGGCGCCGCCTGTATGTTACCAAACTTTTGGCATGTTTGGCACCCCTTGTAGTATTTGAAGCAGTCTTCTAACATCGTCGGCCAAAAATATCCTGTTCGTCTCAGTATCCATTTCATTTTATGGGCCGATTGATGTGATCCACAAATTCCTTCATGGACTTCTCCCATTGCTATTTTGGCTTCTTCAATTCCCAGGCATCTTAGCAATAAGCCTTCCATGGTTCGAAAGTACAATACACTTTCCAGCAGAACATATTTGAGTGCTTTGCGCCTGACCTTCTGCTCAGTCGGTTTAGATGGGTCTGACAAATAATCCTGTATTTCTTTTCTCCAGTCGACAGGGTGGACACATAAAATCGGCCAAACGTTTAGCTCGATTGGTTCCTGTCGACTTCCAATCCTGTATCCTGATGCACATTGTGCTAATTGATTTGCTTTGCCATTAGCTTCCCTGGGGATATGTTCTATGGAAAATGTGGTAAACGTCTCGATAATCTGGAGGCATTGCTGCAAATATTGGGTTAGCGCATCATCATTGCATCGGTATTCACCCTTGACTTGTTGTACAATTAACATTGAGTCCCCGAAAGCTTCAACGTCTTTTACCCCGACGCTGTCCAGTAATTGCAGCCCTCTTAGCAACGCTTCATACTCTGCTTGATTATTCGAGCATCGGCCATTCAACCGATACATGAAGTTGTACTCCTGTCTTTTAGGTGAAATTAATATTACGCCGATGCCCTTACCTTCTTGGCAAACGGATCCGTCGAAATATAACTGCCAAGGAGCTATATTGGTCGATCCTGTTAATGTCTTACTTCCCGCGATAAAATCGGCTACAGCCTGCCCTTTTACAGATTTAGCCGATTCATATGTCAAGTCGAACTCAGTCAAGGCGTATGCCCATTTACCAAGCCGACCTCGCAAAATCGGTGCAGATAGTATGTACTTGATTATATCGGCTTTGCAGACTATGACGCATCTCGATGCCAGCATATAATGCCTTAATTTAGTACAAGCAAAATACAAAGATAGGCACAATTTTTCTACTAGGGGATACCTGGTTTCTGCATCTAAAAGGCGTCGGCTTAGATAAAATATCGCTCGTTCTTTCCTATCGGCTTCCTGTGTTAAGACTGCTCCTATTGTGTCTCCTTCGGCCGATATATATAGTCTGAAAGGTATACCATGTTTTGGTGCGGTCAATACTGGTGGACTCATCAGATAACCCTTTATGTCGTCGAAGGCCTTTTGTTGATCAGTTCCCTATTTGAACTCTTGGTTGTCTTTAATTTTCAGTAGCGGTGTGAAGGCCCGAATACGTCCTGACAAGTTCGAGATGAAACGTCGCAAGTAGTTGATTTTTCCAATCAATACTTGCAACTCCTTTTTGCTTGTCGGTGGTCTAGTATCGGCTATAGCTTTTACTTTGGCTTGGTTTACTTCAATTCCTCCTTCATGCACTGTAAACCCAAGAAATTGTCCAGCCGATACTCCGAAAACACATTTAAGAGGGTTCATTTTTAACCCATGTAACCTTGTGCTTTCGAACATCTTTTCCAGATCGGCTAAATGTTGCCAGACTTCTTTGGATTTTACCACCACGTCGTCAATGTATATTTCCACGGTATTGCCGATCAAATCATGGAAAATATGGTTCATAGCACGCTGATAAGTAGCACCGGCATTTTTTAAACCGAAGGTCATAACTTTCCACTCATACAGCCCTAAAGCCACCGGACATCTGAAAGCCGTCTTGGGTACATCGGCTTCGGCCATGAATATCTGATTGTATCCGGCGTTTCCATCCAAAAAAACTTATGATTTTATTTCCGGAAGCAGCATCAATAAGCATATCGGCTATAGGCATCGGGTATTCATCTTTTGGTGTGGCTTTGTTCAAATCTCTAAAATCGACACATACCCTAAGTTTGCCATTTTTCTTTTTTACAGGGACGATGTTTGAGACCCATTCAGCATATCGGCAGGGCCGGATAAACTTTGCCTCTAGCAATCGTCCTACTTCTTCTTTTATAGCGTCATACAATGTAGGATTAAATCACCTAGGGTACTGTTTGAATGGCCGATACCCAGGTTTTATTGGCAGCCGATGTTCAACTAGCTGTCGGCTTAAGCCTGGCATCTCGTAATACTCCCACGCGAAGCAATCTCTATATTTTTTGAGTATTTCGACCAACTTTGCTTTATAACTGAGTTCTAATTTAGCACTTACAAACGTTGGTCTTTTGCTGTTACCTTCCCCAATATCGATCTCTTCGAGTAAATCGGCAGAGGTAAATCCTAACCCTTTTCTTTCTTCTTCAAAATCCTCAACAGCTTCTTCGTATTCTTCTTGCCGATAGCTTCTTGCCTTTTCCTGCAGCTTTGCTAGTGTCTTGTACTCCATCTTCTTACTACTTCGTCTATCCGATCAAACGTATTGGGTTTGACGCTGATCGGCTTGAATCCTGACTTCTCGACGCAGATAAAATCGCAATCGTCCAAGGCTTTTCCTGATATACATTCGGCTTCTTCGTGTGGCCAATTGGTATCAGGGCTAGCCATGGCTATATGAGCCGATGTGTCGGCCGGTACAACTTCTACTGTATCATTGTCCCACTGCACCAATTTCTGGTGCATAGTTGATGGTATGCAGCAATTGGCATGGATCCAGTCCCGCCCAAGGAGCACACTGTAATTGCCTTTGGCTTCTATCACGAAAAATGCAGTCGGCAAAGTTTTATTTCCGACTGTCAGTTCTGACACCATTACGCCTTTAGCCTCGGTTGGGTCTCCCGTGAAGTCATTTAGCACCATATTGGTCTTGATCAAGTCTTCATCGGTGTGAGAGAGCCGCCCAGATCGTCCTCGAGTTGTTGGATGAACGGTTGTTCCCGTCGGATTTGGATCCGAGCAACAATCACCGGAGGTGATCCTGATGCTATTACCCAAGCCCAATGGAGACCACCCTACGAACGTCCAACGACTCGACAACAACCCCGGTATTCCCCCGGTATGCGATCCGAAACTCGCCCAGGATCCCCACATACCGGTTTCCAAATCATATCACAACAGTTCCCACAAAGGGGCATCGAACCCAAACTTACTACCAGAGACGCATGAACGCGGAAGCAACAAAACACACACGGCACACGGAAGCCCAAAGACGACCAAACAAAACAGGAAGCGAAGAGCCGACAGATTCCAAACAGAAAAAGGAAAAAAAAAAGGTGCAACAGTTTACAAAAGTAAAGCCGACTATCCTATACGACAAAAGTAAAACACTTTAAGTGTCATGCCCTCGAACACTTAGGCGCACACGCTGTGACGGCCTCTACTCGGTGCCCCGCCGGCCACCGATAGGCGATGAGGGGCGTAACTCACACCCCTCCGGATCCTCACCGCAAAACCACAAAGCGTAAGCTTCGAGTACAAAAGGTACTCGCAAGTCTTACCCGTGGTCCATATATGACCGACTCCAAAGGACATGCATTTGGATGTAGCAATAACCAGTGAAGGTAAAAGTGCGTAAAGCTTAACATTTGTTATATTAATTTCCTAACTACTCAATTCACAATTAAGCTAGCTTGTAATAAATACCGCTTCTAAAAATGAAGTTGCAATCATTAATTCACAACAATTAATCCCAACACCAATTTATGTGGGCTCAAGCTCGACAGCGAACCTCGGTTCAAGTTCTTACTACGTGATCGTGCGATGAAAGAGCTTGCTCATATCCGAGAGCGCGGCAATTCGAATCGCTTAATTAACCTCAGGGGAAGCATTGATCGCACGACACTTACCACAAGGGCCTAGTGTCAACCCCTCCCAATCATACCCAATCGCCAAGCGCCCTCCTCACGGCGGTCCGAAAACCTAGCACCCCCTCGAGCTGCCCCAAGCCCGGCTTGGCGCTCGAGAGTCGGCCTAAGCCTCGCCCTCAACCACGCCCAACCACAGGAAGTTACTGGTCCATCGATTCCGTATGAGAGAAAGAGTGGCTTACCGTACCATAATCGGGCATGCGACCAACCGGTGTGCTCAATCAAAGGGCAACCATCGAATCGGTCCTTAATCGACCTGCACGGGGCTACACATTTGAGTCTCCATACCCAAATGAACCACCCCGCCCGGTCCACCATTCATTTCTTTCCAAAACCTTTCCCAATTCCAAGTCCAACATAATGTAGTATGTGTGTAATAATAACAACCGCAAGTGACAGAACCCGCCGTCGCTTGGCCCAAATCCCGACCTCTAAGCAAATTCTAAGCCGTGACTCATTTAATACCCATACTAGTTTCAACGGAAGTATTCACAAATCCAAGGGACGAATGTGCAGCAAATAGAATCTAACCCTAACCCAATTCAATTCCTAATGCAGACTTATTTCACCAATTAAGCAGTTTATTCTCAAAAATACAATTAATATAGGTTCAAGATGCATAGGTGCTTGTCTTGTTCTTCTGCCTGTGGGTCGGCAACAGTCGGCTCTCCGGTAACACCCTCGGTCACCGCGGCGTCAGTCTCCGCGGGATCGTTCTCTACACGAGTACAATGCACAATTAAAATGCATGCAATGCATATGAAGTACAACTGAAAAACCCCGAAGAAATAACGCAACCGGACAACTCGACTCAACTGGACAGACCAGCCTAACCCGGACAGTCCGGGTATTTGATCCGGACTCTCCGGACAATCCGGACTCTCCGGACAATCCGGACTCTCCGGCCCATTCGGTCCGGATACTCCGGACAGGGCGGACACTCCGGACCTGGCGAGTTTTACCCAATAACTCGACGGATCGAGGTGCCGTCAAGTCCAACGGCATCACGGGGACCCGATCAATGACTTTCCTACACGTGGCAAGGCCGGAGAAGCTTATAGCTAACCCAACACCACGAGGAATGACACTAATCTATGAAATCACTAGCCAACTCCAAACGACCCTTGGATCGGCATTACCACTACCCGATCTACCTCTCAAGTACCCACATTCACCAATCCAAGCCCCACACTAACCCTAGGATCACTACAACCAAAAACCCTAAAGCTCAAGATCCAACTCCAAAACTTCAAATCTAAACCTAAGCTCTAACTCCCACCATTGATGACCCTAGAACCCAAGAATCCCACGATTCAACCCCCAAGAGAGAGACCTACCTCCAAGGAAGATAGAGGAGAAGCAATGCCGGGAGGAGGAAGGAGGATGCCGGTGCGAGGACGAGCTAGAGGACGCCGGGGAGGAGCCACGGAGGTCGCCACGGTGGGCTCGCCAGGAGTGGAGCTAGGGGTGGAGAGTGCATACACGGTGGAGGAGCAAAAGGGAGTAGAGTGAAATGAGGTGGGGGCCAAGGAAACGGGGTTTTTATACAAAACCCCCGCAGATACCGGACTCTCCGGACGCTCAACCCGGAGACTCCGGGTTGGGGTCTTCGGTGGAATCAACCCGGACACTCCGGACATTCAGTCCGGACACTCCGGGTTGGGGTGTTCGGTCAGCCCAATCCGGATACTCTGGACTTTTATCCGGACATTCCGGGTTGGATCCGGACACTCCGGATGTTGATCCGGATACTCCGGATGTCCCAGGAGTTCTTGAAGTTTGGGGCCTTGACAATCGGCTTTACCCAATTTTCTGAAAGTACTTAACGGCATCAGATTAACTGTCGCCCCACCATCGACCAACATACGAGATATCGGTCGGCCATTAATATACCCTTTTAGATATAACGGTTTTAGATGTCGATGCATGTCTTGTGGCTTTTCGAACACAGCGTTTGGTGCTCCAAGGCACAATTGGGCGAACACTTCTTCAGCCGATTCTTCGGTTTTGAACTCGGCAGGTAGAGTGAATACCATGTTTATATCCATTGGTGGTGTACCATCTCGGATCATTGGAGAACCGGATTCGACCGATTGATCTGAATCACTATCGATCTGTTCCTTCTTTCTCCACTCTTTTTTTCAAAACCGGTACTGGTCTTAACTTATTGAACATCCGATCCCTCTCGCTCTCTTTTTCGGCTTCCCTTTCTTCTTGTGTCTTTAATCGTTGAAGACGCCTGCGTTGTGACTTGCTGAGACCTGAGGGGCACCACCTAGGTTTAGGTTCTATCGGCTTCCTTATCTTTCCAGCTAAATTGCTCATTTCGCTGTCAGATTCCACTCTACTTGTGTTATGAGAAGCCGATAATTCCTGATTTCGAGATGACTCGCCTTGCTCTGACGTCGACAACCTTTCATAGATCGGCCTCCTGCTTCTCACTTCTAGTCGATTGTGTATCGGTCTAGACAACCTGTCTTTTACAGATTGGTTTGACTGATATGCAGACGAGTGTTGCATAGGACAAGATACAACTGTCGGTAAGGTCATCCCCCTTTCCCAGCAAAACTGCCAAAAGGGACATTGCCGATGTTTCTCTTCTTCAGTAATTGGTCGATGTGGCACATTTGGTTGCCGATAATATTTGTCTGTCTTCTGATCCGGTTGATGAAAACTCTGAATGTTACATCTTCGACTTATCCTCTCATACTTCCCCAGGAGTTGTGAGAAAGTCGGCTTTGGTTTGAAATCGATTTTTCTTGGAGCTCTCTCAGCCCGATACCATTTTCCGATTTCCAAGTCTCCTTTTGGTTTTACCGTCCTTGAGTTCTGTCCATTTTTATCGGCTTCTATTTGTATGGAGCCGATAGTAATCTGTACTGTTTCATCTCCTTTTGATTGTGCTTCAAATCTTTTAGTCGGCTTAACATCTTTCATAGGTCCCTTCCCTTTCTGTGAGCACTACACCATGTTGACCTGGAAAGGATTCATATCTATTTGCATAGCCGATTCTTCCGCAAACTTTAACCTGCCATCGGTGATGGCCGATTGAATCTGCTGTCGAAAAATATTGCAATCGTTAGTGTTATGTGAAAATGAATGGTGCCATTTGCAGTACCTTCGCTTTTTAATTTCTTCGGCTGACGGGATGACGTGCCATTCTGGTAACCTTATGAGTTTTTCTTGTAACAATAAATCAAATATTTTGTCACATTTTGAAACATCATATGAATACTTGACTTCCGCCCTATTTTTCGTCGGCTTGAGCAGAGAGCATACGAGTGGCTTTTTAGAACCCTTGGTCCATTCGGCTATGTTCACCTCTGCTTCGTCCTCAGAGGTGTCGCTTGAATTGTAATCTACCATGTTTACTTTGGCCTTTTCATTGCCGTTTGGCTTAAATCTATCTTTAAACCCTTTGCTCTCTGCATATCGGCTTTCATGTGCCGATACGCGATGGAGTAGGTGGCCTAAGTCGGGGAACTCCTGGCCCGATAGTTTCTCTTTTAATGGCGGGATTAACCCTTGGAACGCTAGATCAGCCAATTGATCATCGGGTAATGTTACACTGAAGCATCTATTCCGTACGTCCCTAAATCTCTTGATATAATCGGAAACCGATTCACCGTACTTCTGTCGGACTGAACTAAGATCAGAAATCCTAAGCTCCATAGTCCCCGAAAAGAAGTATTCATGGAATCGGCTTTCTAAATCGTTCCATATATGAACTGAATTTGGGGGTAGATTAGTGAACCAAGTGAATGCAGCACCAGATAATGATAAAGGAAACAATCTAATTTTTAATCCATCTGATCGCAGTAAATTTCCCCACATTGAGCCATAAACCGTCCGATATGCTCAATTGTGGTAATGTAATCATCACCGAGAATTTGGCAAAGTGCGGTATCCTAAAGTTGTGGGGTATGGCATTCGGTCTATGTAATCGTGATACGGCTTCCTGAGCCGATTATCCTTCCTTCTGGGCCGTAGTCGAACCGTTCTCTCAAAGCGTTGGCAATTTGTTACGCTTGGTGACATTGTTTCGGCTTGTGGTGCAACGGACATTGCCAATTCTCATTGTTCGCTGCCCCCTAGTGCAAACTCGGGTCTTTGTCCAAATCGCGCGCGAAGGTCTTGGTACTTGGTCATAATCGCGATTGAAAGCCAACGTATTGGGTATGGGTGTAAGGGGCTCAGCGTACGGCATTACTATGTATGGCGCTTGCCTCATAGTTGTGGTTCCCCGTGATTGTGGAGCCTGGTTGGTTTCAATCGGCTGATAAGCCGATAGACCATTGCTACTGGAGGGTCCGTTTGCCGGGTTTGGTGTGTTTACCTTAGCCCCATCCGTGTGCCCGTGGTAGTGTGTAAACCCACCATTTTGTATGCTTGGTTTCAAAAGCAAAAGAGGTTGAGTTGGCATTACGACAGGTGTTTGAGCCGACACGTTTACTGTATTGGTGTTGGGTGTTATGGAATATACTGGGTAAGTAGGGATGGTTTGTGGTGGATCTAGCAGGCTTCCAGACACAGCCAATTCCTGAGCAATTGTTTTCACACTATTTTCTATCATCGGCTTTAATGTGGATACTAGAGCCGATGGTGGTTAATTAATGCGTGATGAGCAGTTGCTCAATCATATTTGATAAATCGGCTTGAGCTGGTGCGTATCGGCTTACCGATTCGGATGATGAATCCCCGATAGGATTGATGCTTGGGAGTGCAGCCTTTTGAGTAACGCCACGGCGTGTTTTCTGGAAGCACTGTAGCATCATCTCTTCCAAAGCTGCCTTTCGGTCTTCGATTTCTTTTCGCTGTTCAGGGGTTAAATCGGCCATTTGAGGCGCGATTATAGCATCAGCGTTGATATCGGCGGTGACCGCCGGCTTATCGGTTGATGACATTCTCGATTTTCTTTGGTCCCACCGGGCGTGCCAAAATATGTTCGCGCAAAAACGTGAAGCAGGGTTTTTTGCTTCAAAGACACAAGACAAACACCTGGTTTGCAGAGCGTGCCAGTCAATTTGACCTGAAATTGACAAGGTAGAGTTTGTAATTTGATCGGCCAGATAAACAAGGATCTATCGGCTTTTCGCTAGTCGGTAAGAACCGATTAGGGGATAACTAGATCAACCGGTTACAATTGATCCGGATACAAGGTAAAATCGGCTTCGAGAAGGCGATGCGCAACAAAGCGAAGCAGATCAAACCTGGGTGAAATCGGCAAAAATCAACAATCGGCGATGCGCAACTATGTTGATTCCGTCGACTTGCAGAGAGATCTATGAGGCTAAAACAATGTAAAAGAAAAGCTTGTAAAAAGTAGATGTGTGTGTTGTTGGATTGATTGTTTTTTGCTTGACGTCTGCCCCCTTTTATAACACACCTGGCCGATCCGAGTTGTACATGGGTATGGTGCGTTTATCCGTATCGGCCTCTAATCTGATTTCCTTTCCTTTTTAGAAACGGATTCCTTTTCCGATTCGTTTACCGATTTCTTTCCATACGAACACTTCCTTTTCGTTTCAGACCGATTTCAATACATACCGAATTTTGGTGCAAACAATTAGTGACACTTAATCTGTGGTAGATTGAAAACTGCCACTGATATTAGTTAAAAATCGCCATTAATAATGATTTCTGCATTAGTGATGGTTCACCTTATCAACGATTATTATTAGAATAACACTAAATATTGTTAACCCTGGTTCAATAAAAAAAAATGGATCACATCTGGCACGGCAGCGCACTATTGTAATGCTACAGTAGTTTTCACTAAATTATTGTCCATACGGTACTTTTACTGTGTGCTATAGTTGCCTCACTTCCCCGTGACATTTTTGTACTGCGATCCCTGGCTTTGCTATGCAAAGTGAGGGTCTCTTTGATTCAAAGGAAAAGTACTGGGGGTGTTTGATTCGCAGAACTGCATCAAGAAATTTTATAGGATAGAAAAAATTTCTACAAATTTTGAAGAAAGTATAGCATGAGGTCTAACCTCATGTTAGTAATTCCTTTGAGAGAGTTCCAATGCAACGTCTGGACCACATATATATGCATGGTTAACAAAACCGACAAAAACCACTCGAAAATCGCGGTTTTTGACCATATCAAGTTGGTTCGACATCCAAAATGGATTGATAAACCGGTTTAATTAAAAAAAATTGAAAAAATTTATCCGACGTAAAACTGATCGGTTTTCAGTGCAAACCGACCGGTTTTCGGTCTAAATCATGTCGCAACATTGCGACGTTCAATCGGATGGTTAAAATCAGTCAAAACTACCCGATTTTCGATGAAAACCATTTGAATTTTGATTTTTTTTAAAAAATAATTCTTAACCCTTCGGTTTCTAACGATTTTCCAGCGATTTTTTGCTCGATATTTTTGAATTTTTGAATTTCGATGGTTAAAATCGATCAAAACTGACCGTTTTATCGTTTTTTCTATTTTCGATTAACCCTGCGTATATACATGTCGGGACCCCGAATTTGCAAATCCGAACCCTCTGTGTATTCAGCACTAGTCCAGGAACGCGCTAGTGCACACAGTCTTAACATCGGTAAATATCACAATCATACCACTCGATACTAATAAAGTACTTTATTTAAATGGTCAAACTGGTTACTCGACCTTATGGTCAAGTTACAAATGTATGATTTCGCAGGCGAAAACTTATTAAGAGAGAAATAGTAGCGGAAAATCAAATAACCGTGGCGCCATCCAAGATACCACAGGCAATCGAGTGGGCTCGCTTCCTAAGTAGAGCGGTTCCTCTTGGAGCTCCTCCTCCAAAGTGGTGTAATCTCCTCTTCAACTGGTGTTGTAGGGTGGCAAGGGTGAGTACTTGGTACTCAAAGAAGTCATGCGAATGCAGGCTAATATACTATATGCATGGCTTGGTACAAAGGAATAGCTTAAGGTATATTTGCGATGAAACAAGATTTGACAAGTAACATAAGTAGATTCGAAAGCAGTAGAAACAAGTATAGCATAAATAACTTTTCAAGGAGTTTAATAAACATCTTTCCCATCCTAATCCACATTTCCATCAACATCATTATTAATCCAACCCAACCTTTCAAATCCAAGTTATTTTTGAGAAAATCTAACCCTTGACTGTAATTCCCGAGCGATGTCCAATACCGCGGACACGGCTATTCGAATAGATTCTACACTCTGCAGAGGTTATGCACTTTACCCACAAGATACAGTCAAACACCACAAAGGCGAGTTCCCGTAACAAAGTCTTTCGGAAACTTCTAACAATACAAGTGGTCCTCACCGGTTATTGCACACTAACCCTTCCCTTAGCTAAGGCGAAGTGTAGGCCAAGCAACCGTTAGATGGGCACTGGCCTCACCCAGACGCCTCCGCATACAACTTACACAAAGGGTGTAGTTGACCTCCTGAGGTCCCACAGTGCGTTATTAGCAACTTAGTCAACTAGGTCCGTCCCATTCTGGACATGTGGTTGCACGTTAGACCAGTTCAAAGGCTTGCAAGGTGAAGTCCTTAGGGTGACCAGGGCAAGACTACCCAAGAACCAAACCAACATTCCCAATGCCACAACTGCCCACTGATTATTCTTGCCACATGCCCCGGTCGAAAACTATTTATCAAACCCCAGTTGATTACCATGCACCACGTGCCATCAACATCACATGATACCTTTCCAAAACAGGTTCAATATATCATTAGGTCAATATTAACATTTGTTTGTCCAAAATCATGTCATGAGCACGTAGCAGGTCTAAGCAGTTTACTACAACGGTCTAAACCCATGTTGGCAAGTTAATAATGTCCAACTAGTAAACCACAACTAGGGTGACAAGGGTCATGGCACATATTTAAATAATCAAGGTGTCATACAGCAAATTGGTACTTATCTAATCCTCCATATTTAAATAAAGTATTTTCTAATTGAACTAGCATGCAATAAGTTAAATCAAAATAGGTTTCAAAATAGGATCAACATGGTCAAAGCACAACTTGCCTTCAAAAAGTACTTGCTCTTGGTCTTGAGTTGGATCCTGAGTCAATACTTCTCCTTGAATCCTTCCTAAGCACTTCAACGTCTACTCGTAAAGCGTGCAAATAGCAAATACACGAATAAACAATAGGCAAAAAATATCCAAACATCCAAATAAAATCCATAAACAGAGAGAACATAATTTTATGAATTTTTAGAAACTGGAATCATCAAATTTGGAGTTAAAATGCAAAAGTTATGATTATTTAAAGTTTAAATAATCAATTAAATAATTTTACAGAGAAAAACTTTAGTCCAAAAATTAATTAAAATTCATATTTAGGTAGGTCTCAATTTTATACAAATTTAGAAATTTGAATCACTCAAATCGGAGTTGAAACGCAAAAGTTATAAGCGTTTGAAGTTTGAATCAAAATCTGAAATCATTATTACGAATTAATAAATCATTTTCTTTTTCGTAAATTAATTATTGCGTCAGCATGGACACGTGTCGACCTCACGATTGGGCGGTGGCGTCGGCCGATCCATGGACTTGGTCCACGCCGGCTCGGGTCTCACAGTGGACTCGGCCCACGGCTCCTTGTGTCATGGCGGTGGGTCCCTCGGGTGGCGTCCATCGCGGCGTCGGCGGGCTCACGGTCTTGTGACAGTGGGACCCGGCGTCATTCTTGGCGTCGGCGCTTGAAGCTGGGGCGACGGCCGACATCGCGAGCGCCATGGCGTCGGCGTGGCGTCATGGTGCGGTTTAGTCACGTCGGCCCGACACGGGCGGCGTGTCGGCGTCACCTGCGCGAAGCGGCCATGGCGGTCGAGCTTCCGATACGTGGGCGCAATCTTGGCGTTGATTTGAAATTCAACGGCCACGATTAGATCCAAGGTTAACACGTTGAAAACTACTCGATGATCGTGGGCGTTCGATCTAGATCGGACGGTCGGATCTAATCCTACATTAACACTACTACGACGCGTGGTGATGCGTGGGCCGTTGGATCTTGATCCAGCGGTCCAGATCTAATCGGGTTTGGAAACACGTGAACTCACCTCAACCGCGACGATCAAGATTGGGCGGCCGCACGAGCTTCGCTGACGGTGATGGCGACACGGGCGGGCGCAGGCCACCGGAGACGAAAACGACGGCGAGCCCGACGGCGTTCGGAAGTCTCTCGGCGAGTGAGAGGTACCGCAGGTGCGCCTTGGCTTGAGGACTCGGAAGGCTCCAACTTCGGCGGAAGACGGCGGACGGCGGGGCGAAGCAAAAACTGGCGGAGCGGCGCTCAACTCTGGCGAGCTATCGCGGCTAAACGGCGGCGGCTACTGCCTTGGTGAGTAGGGGCTACAGTGCGCAAGGTCAAGGCCGACCTCGGTGTGACCGGGCCTTAAATAGCCTCGGCGTTCGTGCGGCCGGAACCCTAGATCTCTGTGGCGGCGGAGTCCGGCTCGGTCTCGGCGGAGACGACGACGCCACGGCCGTCCACATGGCACGATCGGCCAGTCACGATCGCGTGGCGCGATCGGATCGGATCGAACTTCGGCTCGAGCAGAGTGCGGTCCAATCTGGACCGTTGGATCTCGATCCAACGGTTAGGATCGAATGGGGTTCGGTCAAGTCACGTGGCTCGGGTCGGACTCGAGTCGGACTCGGACTCGGGTCCGGTTGGATGAACAGTACTTGACCCGACTTGATTTTCCAGCGATTTAATATTTAAAATAATTCCCGGAAATTCATTTAATTCATTAAAAATAGCAAATGACTCAGAAAAATTCTGGAAAATATTTTAGGGTATTTGGGACTCAAGTAAAATATTTCAAAAAAATTTTATTTGCAAAGTCTAATTCTTTAATTATTTCAAAATGGAATAAATTCAAATAAATTCCAAATAAATCCAAATAAATTCCAGAAAATTCCAAAAATTCACCAAAGTGCCAAATCACACATGGATTTAAGAAAAGCAAAATTTTGGGGTGTTACAATACATCATGTTTATATGCATATATATAAAAAAAAATTCTTAACCCTTCGATTTCTAATGATTTTTCAACGATTTTTGGCTCGATATTTTTGAAATTTTGAATTTCAATGGTTAAAATCGGTCAAAACTGACCGGTTTTATCGTTTTTTCTATTTTCGATTAACCCTGCGTATATACATCAAATTTATATGCATATATACACACACAAAAGCTACAACTACTCGATACACTACACACCTATACGTGCATGGCCTTGCCTAGGCCAGGCCCAGGGGGCAAGATCGAATTAATAGCCCGCCCTCCCTATCGAGCCCTACAGTACTAGCCAGACGAAGCTACAACACGATCAGTTAGACAGTTATCTTTACCCCTTTGTAATTTACCAGTTAATTCTTTTCTACAGGCACACACTATTCTATCCTCACAGAGGATAATTTTTCTTTATTCACCCTAAAACGTGCACTCAGAAATCCTATTTCCTCAGAATCAAAAGCTAAGATATTTTGTCACATCACTTCATCAAATCTGATGGACCAAATCACCCGGTTCATCTCATCAATCCCATCTTTTCCATCAAACATTCTCAGAGCTGCCCGTGCCCCAATCGCGCCGAAAGACCCGCGCGCCCCAATCGCCGCCTCCTCCCCCTACTCCCATGCGCGATTGGGGGCGGCGAGATAGTCTTATAAAACCACCACCGGCGAGTCGGCGACGGCAGCGGTGATGCGGCTTCTCTCCGGCGTCCCCGCCTCCGCGTCCGCCGCATCCTCCCGCCTCACCATTTCGCGCATCTCCTTCGCCCGCAGGAGCCCTACAAGGATGCCGGCGACCGCCCCCGCTTGCTGCGACGGCGGCGGGCCCCAGAAGCCGTGGCTGTTCGTCGGGCTCGGGAATCCCGGCAGGATGTACAAGGGGACTCGCCACAACGTAAGCCTCAACGCTTCTCTGCGCGAATGTTGCTTTGTTATCCTAAGGGAACCGTATTTTTTTAGCTTGTAGTGCTTGTATAGTATGTCATAATATCATGTTGCAATCATATTGCGTTTGCTCACAGGTTGGATTTGAGATGATCGATGCTATTGCAGAAGTTGAGGGGATTTCTATCGGCAGCATACAGTTCAAGGCAGAGGTTGGGAAAGGTAATTTCACACAAAGTTTATTGATTTAGAGCAAGTGCAGCTGTGCAATAGTGTGTCATCCATCATATGTTGAAATGGTTATAGTTTTTAGGTATACTGGGAGATAAATGTTGATCTGCTCAACTTATGTGCATCTCAGTTTTTTTAGTGATGGTTGGTTGTTCTACCGGTGCTATGATGTATGATAAGTGATAACCGTTTTTTTTTCTTGTTTGCTTAGGCCATGTACAATGCAAACGCTTAAAGAGATGCTTAGCAGGTGCTTATACGTATATAAGCATCTATAAAAGAGATGTTTGCATTGGAGGTCTTGACTCTTGAATAGATGTTTCATGATATAGCATTGTTTCTCTTTCTTTAAGCATCTATCTAAGCGTTTATACATTGGGCATGGCCTTATTCACTTAGCTAATTACTTGGTATCCAACCGTTTTGTACCCCTAATGCACCTTTGTGTCAAACAGTAGTAGTACAACTAAACGTTGTTGCTGTTGCTTTTGAGTATGATCCAGGATGATGCCTGTATTTGATTTCAGTGTTAGAATAGATGGGAGTGAACTGTGCAGCCATCATCTTTATTTGCACGCTGTGCTTGAGAAAAAAAAAACCTCCTTGATGATATTCATGCATTTTGTGTAGCCACCTTTTTTTTTAAGTTAATGTATTGTGAAAAGTATCTACAAACCAGTCTTTGTGAAATTCTTAATTTTTTACTTGAAAAGTGAAGCTTTAAATTTGCAATTTGTTATGCTTGAATGTAAAACCTCAATGGATACATATAAATCCTAAAGTTCCTGAAAAGTGAAAATACATTGTTTCTATTATTACCTTGTCTACATAGGTCTCATTGGTGATGTCCCTGTAATACTTGCCAAGCCACAGACTTTTATGAATGCAAGTGGTGAGTCTGTAAGTACAACAACTCTCATACAGCTTCAATTCACTGTACTTGCTAATCCTTTACTGAACGGGACTGCCTTATGCAGGTCGGTCAGCTGGTTTCATATTTCAAGATACCACTCAATCAAGTTCTTGTGGTAAATGTTGTTCTTGAGCTGATATTTTGTCATGTTTACATTTTTTGATTGTTCACAACTGTTCTTTGATTCATTTTAGATCTATGATGATCTAGACTTACCCTTTGCGAAACTGCGTCTACTGCCAAAGGGGGGACATGGTGGGCATAATGGGTATTTGTTTAACTTATTTTCTCCCTACTTGTTCAGTAGCTCTTTGTTATTTGTTTTGTGAACTCAATATAGGCTTGGCTGCTTGAGGTCTTAAAATGTTGGAGGCAGAGTTTCATGTTTTTTCTTAGGTTGACATTATTAAATGATGTTTATTAGTGGTCTGCTCTTAGAAATTGATCGTTAAGGGCTTAGCAACGATAAGATGCTTCAACTAGCACATTAAATCACATGTTTCCCACTGACATGGTTTCTTTGTTCTGGGAAGGGTGTCTGGTAGGGATGGCAACGGGTATATACCCGGCGGGTATCACCACCCCGTACCCATACCCGTGATAGTAAAATCCACCCGCTACAATACCCATACCCGCATACGGGTACAAAATTTACCCGTACTCGTACCCGTACCCGTGTGCGGGTAACGGGGACCCGCGGGTAACCCGCACCCGAAAGTTAGGACTCAGGTTTCATGACAAAAGTTATATTTTATTTGTATATAGTACTCATATTTTGAAGAGTTATACAATATGATTGTATACAATATATAATATGCTGGGCCCGGTAAGATCGTATGCTATCATATTGACTGTACTAAGACAAAGTTGTGCATGCTTTCGTTTATGTCACCTAGCTATTGTATTAATTGATGGTATGTGATCATGTAAAACAAATGTAGCTAACAGATTTACCAGCACCAGCCCATTGGTTAACACCAAATGCTTGACAAATAAGCCGTAGAGATCTCCGGCCCCAAAAAAAACATTTCGTCGATCTACTGTTTAGTTAGACAAACAGCAGCTAGCAACTTTTTCACTCTTGTTCACACCTATATATACATGACATTCCATATTAGCCACCCATATGTAACGGGGACCCGTGGGTAGCAACGATGAAATGACGGACCGTGCACGTTCTACTCCATTGGGTAATAGTTTTTGCCCGTTAATATACCCGCGGGTATGAAAATCAGTTCATACCCGGCCCCTAATAGAGTAAATACCCGTCGGGTTTCGGGTTTCGGGTCCCCGTTGCCATCTCTAGTGTCTGGCTTGTTTTCTGTTCCAATTCTTGTACGGATTGCTCGGTCTTGATTTGGTTCAACTTGTGCAGTCCCAATTGGATTCCGTTATACGGCCATGCACTTTTTCATTCGCTTGTCCATTTCTTGGAAATCTTGTAGTTTCTTGGAACGAAATCCGATTTCTCTTCATGCCACACCCACATACATCTTGAGCAATTGTCGTGAGGATTCGATGCTTTCGCCCCCCCACCCACAGACATGACATCCTTGATGCGAATTTGCAGTGGAAATTCGATTCTTCACACATGCGGTGCTTCCTAGACGAGATCTGCGCCTGGAGCCGCGAGAATCCGATCTGAATTTTATTTCTTTCGTGATGTGGTTTAGTGTTATAATTTCTCAAGTTTTTTCTCACCTTTTTTATTTTGCAATTTTTCTGTGTAGTCTGGCTGAGCACGCCATGATGGCGAACGGGAGGCTCCAGAAGCAGGCATTGCTGCCGCCGCGGAGCCCGTTCCCAGCGGTGGCGTCGCCGTCGGCCCACGCCGAGTTTGGCCCGATCGCGTGGCCTAGGGACGCTCACCACCGGTACGGTCACCAGCGCACGTCGTCGGAGAGCTTCATCATCGACGAGCTCATTTGGGCGACCGCAGGGGAAGGGCCGGCCGTGGGATTCCAGACAGATGTTCCGGCAGGGTGTGGGGGCATACCAGTGCCAATGAGGGAGAAGAATGGCGGGCATCATCATGGTCCTCTGAACGCGTTTGGTGATCATGAGCATGGTGTTGTGCCAAATAGCCAAATAGAATGGACAGGAAAAGCCATGGTGATGTTAAGGAGATGCGTTCTCCATTTTGTGTCTAGCAATATTATTTTGCTTTGCATTTCTTATCCAGGGACCATCTTGTACTGTTGGAGTTTATGTGAATTGTGGTTCTGTATATGAAGCACCTAAAACACTGGGTGCTACTCAGCTGTTGAAGAAGTTGGCCTTTGGAACCACTACAAACAGGAGCCAATTGCGTGTTGTTCGTGAAATCGAGGCAATAGGTGGCAATGTCAAAGCATCAGCTAATGGTTGAAGTACTTATTGATTGTGTGCGCAATCCTTCTTTTCTTGACTGGGAGGTCAAGGAACATGTATTCATCTTAATATTATACCCTTACACTTATCTAATCTAGATTAGTGTAATATGCTCTTTGCTGACTTATTTCCTTTGTAGATAATGAAACTAAAGGCAGAGTTTGCAGAAGCTTCAAGTAACCCAGAAACTTTGCTTTTGGAGGCTCTTCATTCAACCTTCTATTCTGGTGCTTTAGCAAACTCTCTGATAGCCTCAGAATCTTCAGTTAGCAGACTGAATACAGATGTCCTAGAAGACTTCTTAGCTGTGAGATTTATCTTGTCATTTCCTATAGATTCGTTGAGATTTGCTGTCATCACTATCTCACTCCTTACAGTAATTTATCTTGCCACCATCTTCATACCAAGCATTTGGGATGCATTCCAGTTTACTGGTGCCACAGCTGTCGTCTTGATTGGTTTCATCTTTCCTGCCGTGGTCATTAGTTACGTAGCAGAAGGAAATGATTTGCAAATTAACATCTTTTGCGTATTTGAATTGTATTACCAAATATCGCCGTGCTTATTTGAATTGTATTACCAAATATCGTCGTAGCGTTAGCACGGGCAATATACTAGTTAATGATTAAGAGAGGTGTTTCAACGTATCTCTTCTTTAAAATTGTATAAATATTAAAATATAAATAAAAGATATATGATAATTATTTATCTTTTTATTTGCTTTAAGATTCGTATATCTTGTATTAAAAAGAAAAACATAAAATCACCGTTCAATAATTAATCATCCACCGTTACCATACAGGATCGATCGAGCTATGGGGCCTATGCGGGCAGTCGACGCTAGACATGCCCATGCAAGACAAGGCCTACCTGCTCCAGCGGATCGGCGCCAGGCCAGGGACGGGTGCATGTGACCGACTCGCAGCTACAGGTGTACATGGAACCGGACATCCTCACCCGGCCGTGGGCATGGAACGCGGTTGTTCGGCCAGGCCACCCGACGGCAGCCCGGCACCGTCGCCCTGGTGCATGCCGCCGGGCCTCACCTGTCGCTCGAAAAAGCGCATGCCCGGTGACTAGCTGCCGTGTCCTTCTGCTGTGGCCGCGGGCGGGGAACAGTGCCCTGGCCAGGGCCCAGGGGCTCAGGGCCGGCAGCGGTCGTCGTGGCGCATGCATGAACGGCACCCTGCTCGATCTGGCTGTGGGATTTTTGTATAAAGAACACGTACACACAAACAAGTAGAGGAATTAACTTCAGCTGCTTGGTGCCCTGCGAGAAATTAATGGGCTGTTTGGTTGGCTGCATCTAAAAAGATTTGCATCTACAGATGCAAAAGATGAGTGTTTGGTTGTCTTCTCATTCAACTCAGCCTGGCTCTACAGATCTGAAAACATTTCGCTTTCGGCTGCTCAGGAAACGAGAAAAATCGCGTTCCCCAGAGCCAGGCTCTGCTGAGCCATGCATGCATGCTGACATCAGCATTTATTATCTAATTTTCTTCTTTTCTGTGCTATATCTTTTGATTAACATCTCCGATTAACGAACCGATTTCACCTATGTGTTCACGATATTTTTGAACAAAACTAGACCATACTTGCTATATAAATTTCAAAAGATTAAAATTTTAGTTTTTCAATTTATTGATTTTCTAGAATATATTTTAAAACTTTTTATTTTCGTTTGTGAAATTATTGATTTTCTAGTATTTTTAAAATTTATTTCATCCTTCTTTTGAATTTGCTTATCACACTTTCATTCCAGTGCAGCCAACCAAACAACATCTCTGTGCAGCCTGTCCAACCTCATACGACCAACCAAACAACATCTCCTTGCATCCACTCAGCCTGACTCCCATCAGCCTGTCTGAGCTCATGCAGCCTGGCTGAACTGAGAAGGCAACCAAACAGCCCATAACTATCCTACTGCGGACAGCATGTTACTCCACAACTACAAAACACTTAATAGGTGTCGGACTTTATGTGTCGGTTTCTTTTGGAACCGACACAGATATTTTTTTTGTGTCGGTTCTAAAACTCAAAATGACAATAAGACTATTTGTGTTGGTTTGTAATTACAACCGACACAAATAGTTTCATATTAATTTTCGGTTTGTAATTAAAACCGATACAAATAGTATTTGTGTCGGTTTGTAAATAGAACCGACACAGATAAATTTTTTCTACTTATAGTGCCTCAAATTGTTTACGAAAGGACTGCACCATAAAGAAATCAAAACCATTCAGGGACAACTCGTCTGGTTCATTATGAGTCAAATCATCAACAAGAATGGCGAGTTTCATAACCTTGACAACAATGACCTAGTCTTCTGTACTAATCTGAAACGAATCGTGTCTCCATCCCACTTCGATTGATATATGTAAAATGATGTACAGAGTGTGCTGATGTTTCATATTTTTTCCTGAAACAGTTGGTGCAATGTAAAATGATGTACACATGGTTTTCTGTCAGTTAAATTATGTGGTTCTGAATGAGATGGTTCAACGCATATTTCTTAAATTTGTATTCCACTATCCACTATGAGATGGTTGTGTCTCTTGTCTGCTTCTTTACGTTATTCTATTTTCTATAACTGTCCTAATATATTTTAGGTTATTTGTCTACAAAATATTGATTTGTTTTTGGGTTGAGTTTTCTCCCAGAGTTCACTGCAATTATATATAAGACTGTTATTTTTTGAAATTTCAGGTTATTTGTCTGCATGTTGTTTGGACTATTGAGCTTCACATGCTCAGTAATAGCACCTCTAATCTTGCCCCTTTTACTGGTATACTTTTTTCTTGGCTATGTGGTGTATCGCAACCAGGTGAGAAACTAGATATAACATTATGCTTGAAGGTCGATATGCATAAAGAATTTTTACAGTGTATTATATTAGTAGTATATAATATGTAGTAGAAATCATATATAACCATTGATTTGTTAAGGCTATTTTTACTACTCTGTACAGATGAAGTATAAGTAAACTTTAATTAATCTAATCCATTTGATCGAAAATAATGAACGGTTCATATTAAATTTAATGTGCTGTAAAAGAGCTCTATTCCTAACTATAAAATACTATCGGTAGCATATTTGAAATTTAGGTGTTCTTGCTGTCTATCTAATATACGTGTTCTTTTATAATAAGTAAACCTCAAAATTTCACATTAATGCTTACGCATTCATACCTGCTCTTTAGGTGAAAAAACAAGTCAATGTTTTGAATACAATCTTCCCGACCTCTATGTATGCTTTCTAAAGTACGTATGTAGCTATTTTGTAGCTAAACATTTTTTTTAGTTCAGTTTGAATTGTAGGACATAAAACCTTTGCTTCCTAGTTAGCGAAATTAATTTTTTAAAAAATAAAATTCAGTAAAAAAGGAACTTTCTTTTGTGTTTCAGTTTTTCAGCAACTCCTAATGTGTTGGCAATTTTCTATTTTCATTTCCTCAATGTTTATTGCACAAAATTTGACACAGGTGGTGTATATTGGCCAATTGCACACAATACAACAATATTTTCTGTCGTGCTCACCCAGATCATCTGCCTTGGTGTATTTGGCCTTAAAGAATCTTCAATAGCAGCAGGCTTCATTGTACCTATGTATACTAGACTTAAGAGTTCATCTGGATGTCATTTTACACATTTAATGCTCACTGTTTGTTGGTAACTTGCTATTTCCACATGATATTTAGCCTAGTTGCGTATTATTGTTGGTAACATATCAATATATGATATTTGGAATGCAATGATATATATGATATCCAGAAGGCATGGCTAGCAGTATTCCTACGGCTAGCCAAAATGTTGTTTTTTAATTTTTTTTGATGTGGCATTATTTGTGTCGGTTCTTGGTAAAAACTGACACTGATATGCTATCTATTTGTGTCGGTTCTTGTGGTTATCCGACACTGATATGTGCCTATTTACGTCGGTTCGTGTTTCGAACCGACAATGATATGTGACTATTTGTGTCGGTTCGTGTTTAGAATCAATACTGATAATGTCCGATTATTACTGTCGGTACATCTGTGTCGGTTAAAAAACCGACACTAATGTCGGTTTCGAACAGACACAGATGAGCCTGTCCGTAGTAGTGCTCCCATAAGTTTTAAATAGTTGTTGTATATATATATATATATATATATATATATATATGGTTAATTTTTTGAATTTTTTATTATTAAAATCTTTTTAAATATTTAAATTGGATACATGAAAATCACGAAAAATGCTTTCATACTATTATAATTTTATTATGTTTTATAAATATATTACAATAGATATTAGTGATTAAAGTTGTGTTATGGAAACCGTGTCGATGTCTAAAACAATACTCAGCTATTTGTGACCGAAGATAATAGCTTAGATGGGTTGAGAATGGTAGAACTCTATCCTATCATAAATATATATCGTTTTAGACGTTCACATAGCCCTCAAAATATAATTTTGATCACTAATTTATATTGTGATGTATTTATAAAATCTAATAAAATTATAATATTATGGAAATACTTTTCGAGACAAATCTATACACATATTTGCATGTATCTAATTTAAATATTTAAAAAGATATCAATAATCAAAATTTTAAACTTTGACAACAAACGTCCCAAAATGACATGCATTCGTGACCAGAGGGGTTAGGTGTGAGCGGGCCGATGTATTTGGACTTTTATTTCAGTTGGTCCCTGTTTGTGATTAATTTTAGAAATAATTTTGCACAAGTTGTTGCACTACTCTTTTTTTTTTTTTTGAAATTTGGCCAAGAGCTCTGCCATTTCGTTAAGAAGAGAGAACAACAGACGAGCTACAAACGCACGTACACACGCACGCACTCAACACCCGCGCTTGCCCTCGCCTCCGCGCGCACCCGCACCGAGCTGCGCTCGAACGCATGTGGGCTGAATGAGCTCAGCCGCACTCAGCCAAACGAACAGGAGCTCGTCCGCTACTCTCTCTTTTTTTTAGATGGAAGCACTACGATCTATTTCAATGTCTGTCTACAGAGCTTCAAATTTCAAGTTAAGGCAAAGTATAAACATTAAACAATTTTTTCCAAGTGGGTGCAATATTTCAATATTTCTAGTCAGTTCCTCCAGCACATGGTTCCAATCGGCGATCCATGTCGATATTCACTGATCAGCCCTCCGCTAAATTCTCTCTCTCTCTATATGAATCTTCTACTAAATTAATTATAGTAGGCTGATGTAGCAAACTATGTTGTTCGATGTAACACCTTATGATACAGTTAAAAAAAAAACATTGTTGCTCTCACTGGAGTGCCTCGCGAGTCATTTTGGGGACGACGGTCAAAAATAGCCCATGAAGAGCGAGTTGCCTTGCAGAAAGCATCATCATCCGATCCGACGCAACTTGGCCAAGTCTTGCGAACCAAACCAAAGCGGGTCCACCCAAACTTAATCCCCCGCTGCCCCTCCAACTTAAATGATTAAATGATAACTCCGCTATTACACTGTACAGAGTGAGATTAAATTATAGTATTAGCTTTAAGCAAAGTTAACTGGCAGCAGCTTGTTGGATAAGCTTTAAGAGGTTTGTTGATGAGGATTGAACCAACCTTGAAACCTGTGGTGTGATCAGAAAGACAAATTAGGAATGATTTCTCGATGGATCAACCTATGCGAGGTTACTGGCTGGCTGTTGTCGTAAAGACGTCTCGCCTCTTCCACAGCTTTTTGTTTGGCAATCGCGAGATTCATGTATTGCTCCTGGATGATTTTTTCTTGGGCTTCACGCTGTTCACGTTCCATTCATTGTGCCTCGATCTCTTATGTGACTGTACAAGTGCGAAATCCAAAATTGACGGAAGGGGTGAAGACTCCCTCATTGAAGAACGATGAAGAGGTATAATCGAGTTCAAGACTTTAAAGAAAATCTTCTGAAGATGAACTCTCATGGAAGTCACTGTCATTCTTGTGAATTCGTACATTGTCGACTTACATAGGGCATACGTCCTGATCCTTTTGCCTCTAAGATAAGGGCATGTACAGAGTTACTCTATTTTCCTGATTTTTCAGCAAGAAATGGTGCTCGTGACGTGGGCTCATCCGGTTTGGATGAAGTTGCTAATTTGGACGACTTCGCCTCAGTAACATACTCGGAGTAGAAGTTGTGCTTACATTCTTCTTCTTCCACGAAGTCATCGGCAATGAGGTGATTATAGTCACTAGATTGAATGAATTTTCTTCATCCATGGTTTCCGACGACAACATATTACCCCTTTCAATCTTGAATTATGATGAGAGAACTACCCCTAGCATTAACTATCGATGTTCAAGGCCCGGTGGTTCTAGATCAAGCTTATAAATATAAATTGGGTTGCCTTTGTCTAGAAAATAAGACTGAAAGGAGTAAAAAAAGGAATTAAGATTGCTTCCTTATTGAGTTTACAAGTCTTTACAGAATACATACTATTCTTAATCTTCGACTCTCTTTCTCTCTATTTAATCAGTACTATGCGCACACCCTTGACCCTTGCGGGAGTATCCTATTTATAGCATCAAAGGGATGGTAGTTGTCATCTTCGGAGAGGTATCTTCCCGTTAAAAGGTGTTTTATGGTTAAAAGACGTCTTCTCACCAAAGAGGTGTCTTTTTGTCAAAGAGACGTCTCTTCGTAGGGAGTAACTTCCAAACGATCATCCATACCTATTAGAGAAAGCGTCTTCCACACGTTATCCTTGCAGCAGAGAATCATTGCCAACCCAAATCAGGTCGGGGTGAGAGATATCCTATACCCGATCTTGTCTAAGTCGATGTGATAAAGGGATTATGTTTGACCTACAAAGGTTTATAGGTCAGACCGTTCCTGACTGATAGAGGCCCAGATCAAAAGCACAAGGTAAATTTTGTCTGACCTATATTGCAGGTCAGGGAGTTATTTACATTGTCAACTATAACTTTGACTGAATAATTGTAAGGTATTTAATGTCTCTTCATTTTATATGGCACATTTATGATGATGCAACTAGCTTCTAAAAGCCATAACCATTTATGCGTCTTAGACAAATTAATCATCGTTAGAGATGGTGCCTTAGGAAATACAGAGCAGCACACTTGGCGGCTTCAAGAAGATCAGGGGCACCAGCTTCATATTGGGTAACAGTAGCTCTGAGAGATCAAGCCGTTAGGTTAATTTTGGCATTCATTGCCGAGGTCAGTTAATTGTTGACATTCAGAGCAATCTTGGCAAATTTTCACTTTGCGATGACTGAATCAGTAAAGATTAGTCTATATCTATTCAGTCATTACGGGGCACCACCTTGCACGATCTTCTTCTTTACTTTTTTAGAGGATTTCAACTCTTCTTGGTGGCGGCGCAGCATACACCGGTTTCAGGTGGCACTTCGGGCAGTGGCCGACGCTCTTCGAAATGCATGCGCGGCAACGGTTTCAAGCACACACGGCATGAAGCGATGGGTTCGCGCTGCCTGAAGTGACTGATGGGGGTAGGGTTTTTTTATAGGGTTTCAACTATTCCCTTCTTAACCCTAGCCCGGTCATGGCGGGGCATTGCCGCACATGATCCTGGTGGCGGATGCAGGCGCGAAGCAATGGGCTCCAGGGCAATTCAACCGTCAAGGCACGCAACAGCGATCGTGCATGGACTAAGCCATTAACAGTAACCTCATGTACAATAAATCAATCTAGAAACCAAATTAGAAAGAAAACCATCTAGAGTCAACCAAAAAAAAATCTAATAGCACAGGGGTTGATAAGAGGGAATTTGGCGACACACCGTTGGGCCTTAGAGAGCTATCGTTCTGTGCTAATAACTTGTCGTATAATAAATTGATCACCGTAGATTAATCCAAATGCTGATCAAGAGTATTGAGAATACCCAAGGATAATCGCATGATAGATGAACACAAGATATAGAGGAGCTCAATTCTTTTTATCTCTTTATTTATCGTAGATTGATTCTCTTATACAATATGGTGCTATATGTATTCCTATAGTCTCTTAGGGTGTGTTTGGTTGCCTGTACCAAGTGGTACATGTATGAGATGGTTCAAGAAAAAAACCATCCATGCGTTTGATTGCTTGAATGGAACCATCCCGTCCTGGATCAAGTGGTACAAATTTAAGGAATATTCCCTCTAGATGCTGAACCATCTCATTCACCCAAAAAAAATGGAACCAAATGGTACATGTCGGTGTTTCGTGCACCGCCAATACGAATTTATGGTCGGAGGGGGGTCGCGCGCTCCCTCTCCCCGAATGGTCGACTCGGGAAGTCAGAGGTTTATACTGGTTCGGGCTGAGCGTCCCTACTCCAGTCCACTCGATCAAGGTATATTGCCCTTGGCGTCGAACAGTTTCCGTGGGAATACAACGAGAGCTGGTCTCGATGGTAACGAACGTCTTGGTGAGCGTTTTTCCCTACTTCTCCCTCCCCCTCCCGGGGTCCTGCCTCTCCTTATATATCCGGAGGCGGCAGGTTACAAATGGGAGTTGGAGAAAAAGAGGAGGGGGTACTGTACGTCTTGGAGTCTGGTACTCTTGTCTTGTCGTCCGACCGGGCCCTGACCAGTCGCTATGCCGGGTTGGTAGCCCTGTGGTCGGGATGATGGGTTTCGAAGCATGGAAAACAAAAATTTTCCTACGAATGCAACCAAACACCAAGATCATATCTAGGAGATGCATGCAAACGGTTTCAGAAGGACTCACCCTCGTAGACCGAAAGCGGGAATAACGTTCCCGCAAACAAACGTGGTTGAAGTAGAGGTACACGCCCGACTTCAAAGTCGCGAAGATGAGCGCCACAAGCGGCAGCGCCTCCGCATTTGGTCACACGTGCGGAACAACGACGACCTCCAATCCCTCGATCCGGGGCAGCGGAAGTAGAGGATCCACGGAAACTCCAACAACACTACGACTTAGTGGTGGTGGTGGAGAAGCTGCTTCAAGCCGCTTAAGCTACTGCTTGAAAGGTGGAACAGCAGGAGGAAGGAGAAAAGACCAACCAAAGGGTCATGGAGATTAGTCATGAGAGAGGAGCTCCACCCTCCCTTTTATAGGAGTGAGTTGACTCTCCATTCTCTCCATGTGAATGGACTCTCCATTCTCTCCATGTGAATGGACTCTCCATGTGAATGGACTTTCCATTCTCTCCATGTGAATGGACTCTCCATGTGAATGGACTCTCCATTCTCTCCATGTGAATAGACTCTCCATGTGAATGGACTCTCCATTCTCTTCATGTGAATGGACTCTCCATGTGAATGGACTCTCCATTCTCTTCATGTGAATGTTCTGATATCCCGAAACTATTAGGTGCTGTCCAAACTTTTCTCCGGTGTTCCGTATCCACTCAAAGCGTCGATGAACCTTAAGTGTGTCACCCTACGGTTCGTGAATAAAATGGACATGATCAAGACACCTCTCGATCAATAATCATCGGCGGATCCGGAGATCCATAATGACTCCCACTTACTCAACGATGAACTAGTGATCGTGTGAACCAAAACCAACATAACCAATTCCTTTTGTCTCGCGATATATTACTTATCCGAGATCCGATCATTGGTATCAACTATACCTAGTTTGATCCCGTTATCGATAAGTACTCTTTACTCGTTCCGTGATATGACATTCTTGTGACCTAGTCACGTGCTTGCAAGCGATGTCAATGTGATATCACCGAGAGGGCCCAGAGTATATCTCTCCGTCATCCGGATGGACAAATCCCACTCTTGATGCATGAGCCTCAACTAATACTTTCATAGTACCCAAATCCATCTTTATAGTCACCGTGTTACGGAGTGACGTTTGATGTCATCAAAGTACTCTTCCGGAGTTAGTGATTGACATCATCTCATGGTCTAAGGAAAAGAGCTATTTTGTATATGTTCAAGATAAAGCAACAAACTTTAATGACTTGATCGAATTTGCTATACCAACTTGGGTGTGTGTTCATCACATCATTCTTCTAATAATGTGACCCCGTTATTAACAACATCCAATGTTCATGATCAGAAACCTTGATCATCGGTTAATCAACAAGCTAGTTTAAAAGAGAGGCTTTACTAGGAACCTTTTGTTTGTTTATTACACACACATGTATCAACGTTTCGGTTAATACAATTTTAGCATGAGAAATAAACATCTATTATAAACATGGAATAAGATAATAAACAATTTATTATTGCCTCTCGGGCATATTCCCTTGATCTCCCACTTGCACTAGAGTCAATAATCTAGATTACATTGTGATGAATCTAACACCCATTGAGTTCGTGTCGATCATGTTTTGCCCTTGGGAGAGCTTTAGTCAACGCTGTCGCCACATTCAGATCCGTGTGCACTTTGCAAATCTTTACATCGCCATCCTTGACATGTTCACGGATGGAGTGAAACCGCGCTTAATATGCTTGGAATTCTTGTGTGACCTTGGTTCTTTAGCATTGGCTATGGCACCATTGTTGTCACAATAGATAACCATTGGGTCCAACGCACTTTCGGAACCACACCCGTTCGGATATGAACATCTTCATCCAAATCGCTTCCTCATACCGCTTCAAGCGGCAACATATTCCGCCTCTGTTGAAGATCCCGCCACCACAGATTGCTTGGAACTCCTCCACTCACCGCTCCTCCATTCATTTCAAAAATATACCCGGTTTGTGACTTAGAGTCATCCGGATCGTTGTCGAAACTAAGCGTCGACGTAACCTTTACTGACGAGCTCTTCTTCACCACCATATATGAGAAACATATCCTTAGTTCTTCTCAAGTACTTAAAGATATTCTTGACCATTGTCGGTGTTCCAAACCTGGATCAGATTGGTACTGCTAGTCAAACTAATAGCATGTGCCACATCCGGTCTTGTACACAACATAGCATACATGATAGAGCCTATGGCTGAAGCATAGGGAATTTTATTCATTACTTCTCTATCTTACGCTATAGTTGGACTACTGAGTCTTACTCAACGCCTTGCCTTACAACATAGGTAAGAACCCTTTCTTACTTTCGTCCATTCTAAACTTCTTTAGAATCTTGTCAAGGTATGTACTTTGCGATAACCCAATCAAGCGTCTCGATCTATCTCTATAGATTTTGATGCCTAAAATATACGCCGCTTCACCAAGGTCCTTCATTGAAAACTTACTTGCTTAAGTAATCTTTACGCTTTTCAAAAGTTCTATATCATTTCCAATCAACAATATGTCATCCACATATAATATCGTAAATGCTATAGAGCTCCCACTCACTTTATTGTAAATACAATCATCTCAGTAAGTTTGTACAAATCCAAAACCTTTGATTACCTCATCAAAGCGGAGATTCCAACCGTGATGCTTGCTTCAGTCCATAAATGGATCGCTGAAGTTTGCATACCTTATCGACATCCTTAGGATCAACAAAACCTTTGGGTTGTATCATATACAACTCTTCCTCAATGTTTCCATTAAGGAACGCGGTTTTTACATCCATCTCGCCAAATTTCATAATCGAAAAATGCAGCAATTGCTAACATAATCCTAACAGACTTTAGCATCGCTACGGTGAGAAAGTCTCATCGTAGTCAACTCCTTGAATTTGTCGAAAACCCTTTGCGACAAGTCGAGCTTTATAGACGGTCACATTACCATCAGCGTCTATTTTCTTTTGAAAATCCATTTGTTCTCAACGGCCTTGCGGTCATTGGGTAGGTCCACCAAAGTCCATACTTGGTTTTCATACATGGATCTCATTTCGGATTTCATGGCTTCTAGCCATTTGTCGGAATCTGGGCTCATCATCGCTTCATCATACGTCGCAGGGTCATTATTCTCAACTACCATGACATTCATAGTAGGAACATAAAAGTCGAGCATTATGCGCTCTTGTTGACTCTGCGAGGTGCGGTAGTGTTCTCTTTCGGAGTTTCATGATCCTTATCATTAGTTCCTCTTCATTTGGTGAAGTCAACTCCGAAACAACTTCCGTATTGCTGCACTTGCCATTCCATGAAGTGAAGGTTCAATAACCTCGTCGAGTTCTACCTTCCTACTACTCACACCTTTCGAGAGAAACTCTTTTTCCAAAAAGGATCCATTCTTGGCAACGAAAACCTTGCCCTCGGATCTGTGATAGAAGGTGTACCCAATTGTTTCTTTAGGGTATCCTATGAAGATGCATTTTTCCGCTTTGGGTTCGAGTTTATCAGGTTGAAGTTTCTTCACATAAACATCGCATCCCCAAACTTTTAGAAATGATGACTTAGGTTTGTTGCCAAACCATAATTCATACGGTGTCATTTCAACGGATTTAGATGGTGCCCTATTTAAAGTGAATGCAAATTGCTTTCTAGTGCATGACCCCAAAATGAAAGTGGCAAATCTGTAAGGGACATCATAAATCGAACCATATCCAATAAAGTACGATTACGACGCTTCGGATACACCATTACGCTGTGGTGTTCCAAATAGAGTGAGTTGTGAAACTATTCCACATTGTCTCATGTGTGTGCCAAACTCAGTAATTCAAGATACTCTCCTCCACGATCGGATCGTAGAAATTTGATCTTTCTATTACGATGATTTTCTACTTCACTCTGAAATTCTTTGAACTTTTCAAATATTTCAGACTTGTGTTTCATTAAGTAAATATATCCATATCTACTCAAATCATCCGTGAAAGTAACGAAGTAACGATATCCACCACGCGCTGACACACTCATTGGACCACACACATCGGTATGTATGATTTCCAATAAGTCGGTTGCCCGCTCCATTGTACCGGAAAACGGGTTCTAGTCATCTTGCCCATGAGGCATGGTTCACATGTTTCAAATGATTCATAATCAAGTGATTCTAGTAGTCCATCAGAATGGAGCTTCTTCATGCGTTTAACACCAATATGACATAAGCGGCAATGCCACATATATGCAGCAATATCATCATTCAACTTAATTCTTTTGGCATTCACATTATGAACATGTGTACTATTATCAAGATTCAAAATAAATAAACCATTCTTTTCGGTGCATGACCATAAAAGATATTATTCATATAAATTGAACAACCATTGTTCTCGGACTTGAATGAATAACCGTCTCGCATTAAACAAGATCCAGATATGATGTTCATGCTCAACGCAGCACTAAATAACAATTATTTAGGTTTATAACTAATCCTCGATGGTAATTGGATAGGTAGCGTCCCGACGGCGATCACATCAACCTTTGATCCATTGCCGACGCCGCATCATCACCTCATCCCTTGCTAGTTGTCTCTGTTCCTTAGCTCTGCTTCGAGTTACATATGTTAGCAACCGAACGGTATCAAATACCCAGCGCCATCTGCGAGTACTAGTAAGGTACACATCAATAACATGTATATCATATATACCTTTGTTCACATTCCGTCCTTCTTATCACCAGATATTTTGGGCGCTTGCGCTTCCAAAGGCCAGTGCCCTTCTGGTAAAGAAAAACATTCAAGATTCGACTTAGGGCCAGCCTTGGTCTTCTTCTCGATGTGGCAACAGACTTGCCCTTCTTCTTGAAGTTTCCCTTAGCCTTGCCTTTCTTCTTGAAATCGATAGTCTTTTGGACCATCAACACTTGATGTTCCTTTTGATCTCCACTTCAGCTTTTCAGCATTGTGAAGCTCGGGAGAGACTTCTTCATGCCTGCATGTTGTAGTTCATCACAAAGCTCTTGTAGCTTGGTGGCGTAGACGGAGAACACGATGAATTCCTAGCTCAATGGGGATCGTTATTCCCAAAGCTATGAGTTTATCGGCGCATCTGCACATTTTGAGTACGTGCTCACTAACGGAGCTGTTTTCCTCCATCATGCAGCTAAAGAACTTTTCTGAAGCGTCATAACTCTCTACTGCGGCATGGGTGTCGAACAGCATTTTCAACTCTCTCAGTGTATCAAAAGCATTGCTTTGTGCTCAAAGCGTTTCGGCTCAGGCTCAAGGCCGCATACAAAATGCCGCATGATGAACTAGACTGTGGTCCTCCTTGCGAGTCAAGAAAACATTTTTCTCCTCCTCGGGGCCATCATCGTGGGCGGGGCACCGGCGGCGCATCAAGCACATAGCTCCTTTGAGCACTGAGGAGAATCCTCGTGTTAAGGGCCCGCTTGGTAAAGTTGCTACCGTTGGTGGCTAGTTTCTCTTTCTCCATGAACAGATTGAAATTGAAAATAGGTGGTGCCATCTACAACGTATTTGCAAAGTTAATTAGACTAAGTTCATAATAGATTAAGTTCAAGTTTAATTCAAAATTACTACGAGAACTCCCACTCAAAAACAACATCCCTCTAGTCATCTTTAGTGATTACACGAACCAAATTCACTATACCAAAACCGATCATCACGTGAGACGGCATAGTTTCAAAGGCGAACATCAATATGTTCATCATATCATCCATATGACTCATGCTTTACCTTTCGGTTCGTGTTCCGAGGCCATGTCTGTACATGCTAGGCTCGCCAAGTAGAACCAAAGTATTTGCGTGTGTAAATCTGGCTTACACCCGTTGTATGCGAACGTAGAGTCTATTACACCCGATCATCACGTGGTGCTTCGAAACGACGAACTTTCTTAACGGTGCATACTATGGAAGAACACATTATTATCTTGATATTAATTTGGAGGGATCATCTTATAGTGCTATCGACGTGATCATATCCAAGCAAAATAAGATGCATAAAAGGATTAACATCACATGCATGAATAAAGTGATATGATATGGTCCTTTCAGCACTTGATCTCCATCTTGTGCGACATGGTATGATCTCCATCATTCCACCGGTATGGCACCAAGGTCCATGATGTCGCCATCTTGATTGTCTTCCTCCATTACAATATATCACATGGACATATACTTAGCACGCAGCCATAAAAGAAAAAACAACCAAATGGCTCTCACGGTTGTTTAAATTTACAATAAATTTTATTTCATACAACAATCTTTGTATCAATGACCATATCACATCACAAGCCCTGCAAAAACAAGTTAGACGCCTCTAATTTATTTTTGCATATTTTACGTGGTTTTGGGCTTTCTAGGAAAAACTGTTCTTACCTACGAACAAGAACCACAACGGTGATAAAAACATTATTAGCAAACCGTTGTAAATTAGATCATGACTATAGTAGGAGAAATCGACACATAAAGCCACTTATGCAATACTAGTTGCATGTCGAGCGTGGAACAAGTCTCATGTGCGAGGACATGTAAGGTTAGTCCGGCCGCTTCAAATCCCAATATGCCACCATGATCCAAAATACACCAAAGTATCCAATAACCAGATCAACAACCCCCACATCCACATGAGTCTTAAACCGTACAAACCATCAACGCATAGACACGGCTCGATACCAATCGATGGGTTTCAAGCATGGAAAACAAAAATTTTCCTACGAATGCAACCAAACACCAAGATCATATCTAGGAGATGCATGCAAACGGTTTGAAGGACTCACCCTCAGAGACCGAAGCGGGAATAACGTTCCCGCAAACAAACGCGTGGTTGAAGTAGAGGTACACGCCCGACTTCAAAGTCGCGAAGATGAGCGCCACAAGCGGCAGCGCCCGTACTTGGTCACACGCATTTTAACAACGGCGACCTCCAATCCCTCGATCGGCGGGCAGCGGAAGTAGAGGATCCACGGAAACTCCAACAACACTACGACTTAGTGGTGGTGGTAGAGAAGCTGTGTGGCGCTTAAGCCAAGCTCTTGCTTGAAAGGTGGAACAGCCAGGAGGAAGGAGAAAAGACCAACCAAAGGGTCATGGAGATTAGTCATGAGAGAGGAGCTCCACCCTCCCTTTTATAGGAGTGAGTTGACTCTCCATTCTCTCCATGTGAATGGACTCTCCATGTGAATGGACTTTCCATTCTCTCCATGTGAATGGACTCTCCATGTGAATGGACTCTCCATTCTCTCCATGTGAATAGACTCTCCATGTGAATGGACTCTCCATTCTCTTCATGTGAATGGACTCTCCATGTGAATGGACTCTCCATTCTCTTCATGTGAATGTTCTGATATCCGAAACTATTCGGTGCTTTGTCCAAACTTTTCTCCTGTTCGTATCCACTCAAAGCGTCGATGAACCTTAAGTGTGTCACCCTACGGTTCGTGAATAAAATGGACATGATCAAGACACCTCTCCGATCAATAATCATCAGGGATCTCGAGATCCATA
The DNA here is from genome assembly GCA_036346355.1 of Rhipidocladum racemiflorum. Classification (NCBI taxonomy): domain Eukaryota; kingdom Viridiplantae; phylum Streptophyta; class Magnoliopsida; order Poales; family Poaceae; genus Rhipidocladum; species Rhipidocladum racemiflorum. Next base: position 14,289,366 of record CM070573.1, on the reverse strand, counting down.
ATGACTCCACTTACTCAACGATGAACTAGTGATCGTGTGAACCAAAACCAACATAACCAATTCCTTTTGTCTCGCGATATATTACTTATCCGAGATCCGATCATTGGTATCAACTATACCTAGTTTGATCCCGTTATCGATAAGTACTCTTTACTCGTTCCGTGATATGACATTCTTGTGACCTAGTCACGTGCTTGCAAGCGATGTCAATGTGATATCACCGAGAGGGCCCAGAGTATATCTCTCAGTCATCACGGATGGACAAATCCCACTCTTGATGCATGAGCCTCAACTAATACTTTCATAGTACCCAAATCCATCTTTATAGTCACCGTGTTACGGAGTGACGTTTAATGTCATCAAAGTACTCTTCCGGAGTTAGTGATTGACATCATCTCATGGTCTAAGGAAAAGAGCTATTTTGTATATGTTCAAGACAAAGAACAAACTTTAATGACTTGATCGAATTTGCTATACCAACTTGGGTGTGTGTTCATCACATCATTCTTCTAATAATGTGACCCCGTTATTAACAACATCCAATGTTCATGATCAGGAAACCTTAATCATCAGTTAATCAACAAGCTAGTTTAAAAGAGAGGCTTTACTAGGAACCTTTTGTTTGTTTATTACACACACATGTATCAACGTTTCCGGTTAATACAATTTTAGCATGAGAAATAAACATCTATTATAAACATGGAATAAGATAATAAACAATTTATTATTGCCTCTCGGGCATATTCCCTTCACGGGAAGTCTTCAGCCGTGCTGTTGAGGCGACGCATCACACCGGGCGGACGTCAGCCCGGCATTTAATGGTTCTTGACCTCTGCTTGGTCTCGGGAGGGGGCGCTTCTCTGCAGTGTGTCAGCGGTGACGGGACCGGGGCTTGACTTCTTGGCGAACCCTCTGACATCCTCGGGAAGGAGCCGCCTACCCCGGTACGGATATCAGAGGACGTCACGTACACGGAACAGTGGGCCCTTCGAGTGTTAGTGGAGCCGGCCGGCCATGCGCTTTGACTTGGGAGGTCGGGGTCGGTCCGGCCGCCTGGGACCGGTTCCGATCGGTGGCAGGCCGAACCCCTTGCGGCCCATGAACCTTTTGCCAGAATTTGGGCTTTTGAGGGATGTCAGCCCGCTCGCGATCTCGGGCTGATGGAGGTACCCATGGTATGGGTATTCGTCAGTAGCCCCCGAGCCCCCGCCCGAGTCGGAGAGCCGGTCGGGGGTTTAGCGGGTCGGCATGGCCGCCGACCGAGGTCGGTGACGTTCGATGGCGCAGAATTCACTGGGCAAGCGTGCGCTCACCAAAGGGGCCCGGTGCGAAGGCACCTCGGTGGTGTAGCCCCGAGCCGGATCGGAGAGCGGTCGGGAGTTTGCCCGGCCGGAGGACCGGCCGACTGGAGGTCGGCGACGTTCGGCCGATGCTGGCCGGACAAGGCGCCGCCAAAGGGCCTTGCAGCGCGAAGACCTGGTGGGTGTAGTTTCGAGCCCCCGAGCCGGATCGGAGAGCCGGCCTGGGGTTTACTCGGTCGTATGGCCACGACCTGGAGGTCGGTGACGTTCGGCGCAATTCATCAAGTACTGCGCTCACCAAAGGGCCTCGGTGTGAGCGCACCTGGGTGTAACCCAGAGCCCCGAGCGGGTCGGAGAGCCGGTCGAGGGTTTGCCCGGTCGGACTCTGGTCGGCCATGGTTATGGGACCCTTTAGAGTCATGTGAGCGAACGCGCGTTTACCTACGTCGGTTTGAACACCGTGCTCGCGCGAGCTACAAATGGGTAATCCAGGTGGAATCTTGGCGATCCCCCTCGAGGGGGTCGTTCCCAAGCGGACGTAACCCCCGGCGTGGGGCGTCCGACCCACTGTGGGCATTCCATGAGAACCTTTCCTCACTCGATCCCGTATCGGGCTACCGGGTCGTCCGCCGACCCGGAGCGCGGCTGGCCGCTACTCATGGATGAGCTCCGCGGGAGAGTGTGAGGTATGGTCCCGGATGCGGGTTAGGGTGATTGGGTCGTCCGCCGACCCAACTGGAGGCCCACTGGGAGCTCACCCTGGCCCGCCCCTACTCTGTTTTTCGTGCTGGGGCGGCTTTAGTTCCGGTCGGCCGGACTAGGCCTTCGTAACCCCAACACGGTGCCGGGCCTCGGGTGTGAGCCCGAAGGCGATCCACCGTCCCCGAGGCCGGGCGGCCTAGCGGGCCGTTTCATACCTTTTTTTGGGTTGTTTTGGCCCGCTTTTGCCGGCCGAGTGCGGGCACATGGCGTCTGGGCGCGAGGCACGCGGCGGCCGATCTGTCCGGGCTGTAATGCTCAGTGGGATTTAAATGGGCTGCGGCACGTTACCGGAGTAGTGGGCGAGGTGGCAAGCGGACGGTCGGCGACTGCGTCGGTTTGCGTGAGGAGGCGTCGGTTGGGCGCAAAGGCGCGTCTGTTCCCTCCTAGCGCCTATAAAGGAAGGAGAGGGCGGCGCGGGGGGCAAGGGCTTCCGTTTGCGTCTTCTGCAAAAAAGAGGAAAGAAGGCACGAGGGAAGAAAGAAGGCTCCCTGCTTCCTTGCGCCGCGCCCCGCCCCCTTGCCCGCATCGGAGATGTCGTTGATTCCGCACTCGTCCGCGGCGGGTCGCTTCCTCAGCTTGGAGAGGAAGGAACTCCTCCCTCCGCGAGTCGAGTCCGGCTGGCGGACGCCGCCGGCCGGGACCGAGGTCCCCGAGGTGGGAGACGGGGAGATAGTATCGCTGGCTGCCTTCTACGAGCGCGGATTTGGCCTCCCGCTCCACCCGTTCGTCCGAGGGCTGCTGCACTTCTCTGGGGAAGTACACCACCGAACCCAAACGGGTCCTCCATATCGCGGTCTTCATCACGCTGCGCGAGGCCTTTCGGGGATCGAACCCCACTGGGGCTCTGGCGCCACTTCTTCTTCGCGAGGTCGCCGGCCGGACGCCGTCGGTCTCCTCGGTGCCCTGGCAATCCAACTGCGCCCCGGCCGCAGGCCGTTCTACATCGATGTGAAGCTGCCGACGTCGAACCGGGGGTGGCACAGCGAGTGGTTCTACGTTCGGAACCTTGGCAGCGGTGCTGACCTTACGGTGGGAATCGCCGGTCAGTAATCCCCTACTGGACTTGGGGTCCCGATTCGAAGGACAAGAGGAAGGTGGAGGTAGTCCTCGAAAAGCTCGAGGACCTGAAGCGGCGGGGCCTGACAGGCAAGGTGGTCATTAGTACGTTCATGAAGAGGCGCATCCAACCCCTTAGGGATCGGTTGCCCCCCATGTTCGAGTACACTGGACTGTCCGACCCCGCGAGGTCGTCGGAGCGGGAGCTTCCTGCGTCGGAGGTCCTTGCGCTGTGGATCGCGGGTCTCCTTGTGGGCGATACCGAGCCGGTGGGCGAGGCGCCCGCGCCGTTCTCGGCGCGGAACCCGCAGAATTTGGTATGTCCGGTGGCTTCTGTTTGTTTTTGTTTTGTTCTGCTCCTCCGCCCCCTTACCCGAGTGCGCTCTCGCAGGGGCTCGGCGGCATGATCTCCCGGTCCTTGCTCCCGGGAGAAAAGGAGGCGAGAGCGGCCGCGCCCCAGGGACCATGACGCCGCTCCGCACGAGGGCGGAGAAGGAGGCCGCGAAGGCGCGAAAGAGTAAGGAGCGCGCGGACCGGGCCGCGCGTGGCGAGGAAGTCTCCGATGAGACTCTGAGTGACGACGACGAAGAGTCGTCGTCGAGCGAGGGGGGTCTGAGCGCCAGAGGTGACTCTAGCGGTTGCGACGCGGGTTCTGACCACGGGGTCGGCGACCGCGATCCTGGGGACGAAGCTGCGGGCGCAGGGTTTGTCCTGAAGAGGCAGAGATCTCTCACGCCTCCTCGCAGGGGCCCGGCGAAGAGGGCGCGCCAGGCGCTGGTCGTTCGCTCCTCTCGGTAAGTGCCTTGCGCGTCCCCCGTCCGGTTCTTTCCGGTGTTTCTTTCACGCGATCCCTGACCGATCGCTAGGCGCAGGGGCACACCCGTTGTTGGAAGGGCGCCGAGCCCCACCTGGGGTGAGGAACCGCGACACTTCACCTCGCCGGGTCGCCATGGCGGTCGCCGGAGCGGGGTCTCAGGTGTGCCTCGCGCAGGTCTCACATGGCGTGCCGCCGCCGGAGGGGAGCGCCGGCCGCTGCGGCCGCGATGCAGTGGAGAAGTCTCCGCCGGGCGTGTTTCGCCGCCGCGCTGTCGTCTGGTGAAGTCGGTGAGGTCCCGCCGCCACCGTGGCTGATCACGCCGCTCGCAATATTGGCGGGAGAAGTCTCGCTGCCTCGCTTTCCCGCATCGTCGCATCGGGAGTCGGCGTGGTCCCGTCGCCGGGGACCGCTGATTCGCGGCGTTCGTGACACCGGGCGGAGGAGTCTCCGCCGCTTCGCTGTCGGGCGACCGCCACTTCGGGCGGTCCGTGTCGCAGAGGGCGCGCGAACCGGCCGCCGCATGACGCTTCCGGCAGGGCGGGAAGTCGGGACAGGGCGATCGCCGACCGCCGTGCTGACCTGGCCCGGCCGCGACCCATCCGGAGGGCCTGCGTTTGTCTTGGATGACGAGGTGGAACGCGCGGATTGGAACATCCTGGAGCGGTGCCGTAAGGAGGTGGAGGCGGAGATGGGGAAGATCCGCGGCCGACCTCATCCATGTTGCCGACGCTTCCTCCAGGGCGATGATGTCCATCGCCAGAGTCTGTCCCGCCGGACGGGTAAGACTGACGAGATTCGTCTTTCGTGGATTTTTTCGACCGAGAAATGGAGACCGACCGGCAGTACCTTATTTGCAGCGCTTGGTATCGGGCGGTGGACAAGTCAAGCTTCCTCCGGCTGCCTGACGCCGGCCGGTGCATCGTGGAGGGAGAACTCGCGACGCCCGAAATGCGCTTTTGCCGAAAGGGGAAGGCCGCCGCACGGGCCAATGGCTGGGGAAGTCACCGAGGACTTGCGGGAGGCTCAGCGGCTCATGGAGTCGTTGACCGACGAGGCAGAGAGGGCCAGGTCGGCCCTGGAGGAGACCGAAAGGGCCAAGACCTCCGCGGTCCGCGCCGAGGAGTCCGCTCGGGCGGGGGCCGCCCTGTTCCGAGAGGAACTCGAGTCGGCCCGAAGGGAGGCCGACCGGCTGCGCGGCGAGCGAGACCTTGCTCGGGGGGAGCTTGCATCCGACCGAGAAGCGCGTGCCAAGGTCGAGGAGGAGCTTCGCGCCAGGGAGCCCTCCGTGGCCGGTGGGTAGCCCCACCTCTTGGCTGTTGTCGTAGCGGGCATCTTTTGATGTTGTTTTTGTCTTTGTAGAGCTACGGAAGGACCTTGGCGACATGCTGGAGTCGCGAAGGGTGGCGGTGGAGCAGCGGGATGCGGCGGTCGAGACGCGAGACTCGGCCCTCTTGGACAAGCGGGTGGCGGAGAGGGATGCGGCCGACACGACGGTCGAGCTGACGGCCCTCCAGGTGGCCAGCCAAACCGTCTGCGACCGGCTGCTCGGGCTTACCCCGGGCCCGAGTTCCATCGCCGTCCTGCTGGGGACGGTTCCGGAGCACGTCGAGGCGTCGGTTCGGGAAGCGGCGGTGCTTGGTGCTTCGTCGGCCCTGGTCAACACCGTTTCTTACTACGACGGTGTCGATCTCGAGGCGGTCGGGAGCGGCGTTGCTGCCGATCGGAGCGACAAAGAAGTCGAGGCATTCATGGCCCAAGTCGACCCGTGCGCTCAGGAGATCGCCCACCGAATCTCGCCGCGGGATATCCGCCACCGGAGGGAGGGAGATGATTAGTTTTCTTTTTTACTTTCGCTGTGTATGTAATGAACATATTTTACCATAAAAGAGTCCGACCCGTCGGGTTGCTTTAAGTTTTTTGTCTGTTTATATCATGTTTCTTCTGTGTGATGGACAATCTTACAACCACAGCTAGGGGATCCGCGGGGTACCCCAAGAGCGTAGGTGTCGATCGCATCTGAAAAGAACACGGGATAAGACAAGCGACTCAGAGCTTTGCTTTGGCGGAAAAGAGGTGTGAGAGGCGCTGATCGCCTTGTTCGCACCGCCTCGCGAAGTTCCCGTTTGGTCGGTCGAACGGCCTAAGTCGGGCGCCGACCAGGCACCGGTTTCTCTTGTTCTGAGGACTTCTTTACGCCACCAAGTGCGCCGTCGTAGAGCCACGAGGCGAGGGCCGCAGACTTGGGTTATGGAAATCGCCCGAGAAAGATGGCTCGCTGGTCGAGATACGGCCTAGGTCGACTTCGTGTGCCTTTTAGCGATGTCCTAGGTCGGATCGCTCGAGCGACGAGCTATCTTCCGCCGGGCAACTCCCTTTTTCGCGCGAAATGCTACTTGGGAGCCGTAGCCACGAGGCGTGGGCTGCGAGATTCGGTTCGAGGAAATTACCGCTAGGAAGATTGCTTGATCGGTCGGGGTTGACTCGACTAAGGTAGATCGTTTGCTCGGCCGGTCTGGCCGACTCCAAATCGAAAGGTCCCGACCGGCCTTGGCTCTTGCTCGAGTAGCTCCCTCTTCATAAAGTGCTACTTGGAAGCCGTGGCAGCGGGGGCGTGGGTCAGAGCATTTTGGGTCTAAAAGGTTACTATGAGGAAGGTAACTCACGGCCGGGTTATCGACCTAGGTCACCGACTGGGGTCATAAGTACTTCGAGTGGTGCGTGGGGACTGGAGGTGCGTGGCCACAAGACCGCTTGATCTCGGCAGAGGCGCGTGATAAATTGAAAGAGGGATTTGGTAGGAGATAAGGCTGGGTTAACTCGCCTGGAGGACCGTGCCGACTTCGGAATTGGTGTTTGGGCGCTTCGGCTTCCGCTTCCTGGCACAACTTGGGGCGCTTCGTCTCCTATGCGGCGGGCCATAAAAGGAGAGGCGCTGGCGCGCTTGTCACTCTGGCCAAGACTGCCATGAACAAACTCTTCTTCGTGGTGTTATGGCGGACCGCTACACACGCCTTCGAGAGGAGGTAGGCGACGAGCAAGCCTAGCCGCGAGTGGTGGCGGAAGTCGAGGCCGGTTGCAGTGGCGTGGGGATGCGCGGCGAGTCGGCATCCTCGTCGCGAGCATTCCCCGGCTGTGGGAGGTGAGGGCGCCGCTGATCCGGGCGGTGACTGAGCGACATCACGCGTCGTTCGGCTGGCTGGGCGCACACCAGGAGGAGTATCGCGCTTTTGCCGAGTGAAGGGACCTTGGGGGGTGGTTCCTTTTCGGTTGGGCTGATGTTCCTCCTGTAAATGAATAAAGTGACTGTGTTTCTCTTTCGTCTCTTTTCGCTCCTTGTTTTTTCTTCGTTGAGATCTTACCCTCGTCCTTTCATACGTAATCAAAAGGGTACTGCTTTGGGACCTCTGCTTCCGGGGCAGAGGTCGTAGTGCTCCGGATCAATAAAACGAGAGAGGTTCGAAAGAGAGAGAGAGAGAGAGGCCACTTGCCGGCTGCTCGACCACCGCAGCCTTTCTTTGCTCAGGCATTTTTCGCACGGTACAAAGAGGAGAGAGGCCAACTACGGATAGAACCTTCTCAGCTTCTCTATGTTCCAAGCGTTTGTAAGGGGATTTCCTTCAGTGTCTTTGAGACGAAAGGTGCCGGGTCGGAGGACTTCTGCGATGGTGAAAGGGCCCTCCCAGGGCGGAGAGAGCTTGTGCCTGTCCTTTGCGGATCGGACTTGGCGAGCACTAAGTCGCCGACTTGAACGCACCGGCCGCGAACTCCGCTTGGTCGCGTGGTAGCGCGCAGTCACTCGCCGATACTTGGTCGATCAGAAGATCGCGACGTCTCACGCCTCGTCGAGTTGGTCGAGGTCGTCTTGCTTTGTGCCTCCGGCCTCTTGCGCCAAGTTGTAGTTCTCGCACTCTTGGCGCGCCGTACTCGAGGTCGGTCGAGGGACGGCCTCGCCCGAATACCAAGAAAAAAGGCGTGAACCCGGTCGACCGGGTCGGCGTGGTTCGTAGGCTCCAAAGAACGGGAGGCAGCTCGGCCCATCGCTCCCGCCGGATTTCTTGATCGCCGATCAAGATTCGCGGCTTGAGTCCTTGGAGGATCATGCCGTTGGCCCGCTCGGCCTGGCCGTTGGCGCGAGGGTGCGCAATCGCTGCCTAGTCGACTCGGATATTAAAGTCGTCACAGAACTCGAGGAACTCCTTCCCCGTGAACTGCGTCCCATTGTCGGTGATGATGGAGTTGGGCACCCCGAAGCGGTAGACAATGTCGCGGAAGAAGCCTGCTGCTTGCGCCGATGTGATAGTCGCCAATGGCTTGGCCTCTATCCACTTGGTGAATTTGTCTACGGCGACGAGTAAGTGAGTGAAGCCCCCGGGCGCCTTCCTGAAGGGCCCGATCAGATCGAGCCCCCAAACCGCGAAGGGCCACGTGATGGGGATTGTCTGGAGGGATTGCGCAGGCAGGTGCGTCTGCCTGGCGAAGAATTGGCATCCTTCGCAGGTGCGGACGATTCGCGTCGCTTCATTACGGCGGATCGGCCAAGAGAAACCTTGCTCAAGGCCTTCCCTACTGTGGATCATGCGCAAGCATGGTGCCCGCAGACTTCGTCGTGGATGTCGAGCATAAGGTGCTTCCCTTGGTCGGCCGGGATGCACTTATGAAGGATTCCTGACGGCTCCTTTGTAGAGGGCGCCGCCGACCAGGACAAAAGACTTGGCCCGCTGAGCGAGGCGCCGAGCCTCTGGTGGTATCGGCGAGGCGACCGTCTGGTCAACCGATCGACGAAGGGTTGTCTCCACGGTCTCGACGCTCAGACGCCAAATCCGACCGCGGGTGAGCGCCTGACCGGTAACCTACGGAGCATCCGCCGGGGAGCCTGCAGGCGCTTCAAGATTTCGGGTCCAACCGGATTGATGGTCTCATCGAGGTCGGAGACGAAGATTCCGGGAACCGGCCCTTCTCGAGGCGCAGGTTGGCGAGGGAGCTCGGCTTCACCGTTATAGCGCCGAATCGTGATGGAGCTCAAACCCTTAAACTTTTCTCGAGCTTGCGGACCTCCAAGCAGAGGGCGGCCATCCGAAAGCGTCGCGGGGCTCGGTGGTTTTCATCACTTGGTCGATTTACCAACTTAGAGTCGCTGTGGAACGAGAGCCGCCGTGGCGCCTGTGTCGGGCGGCGATCCGAAGGTCGTTGACGAGGGCTTCGTGACGGCGACATTGTTGGTGGCGTCGAAGAGCAAACGGATGGCGTACTTCAGAGCTTGTTGCCGAGCGGGAGATGATAACGCCTTCGCCACGGGCTTCCGTTCTTTGGTGTAGGATCCATCAAGTACATCGTCCAAGACTGGGTCCTCGACCACCGCAGGACTTGCGCCTCGATCCACTCGCGACGAAGTCCGCCAAGACCTGCGATTTGATTGCCGTCCTGGACGACGATACGCCGAGGCCGTTGAGCTCGAGAGCCCACTTGGCGATTCTTCCGGCATGGCGTCAGCGGTTATGGACGACTTCTCCGAGTGGTGAGGAGGTTACCACGAGATGGGGTGTCGATCGAAGTAATGGGCGAGCTTCCTCTTGGTAATGAGCACCGAGTACTGGCAGCCTTCAGATTTGGGGGGTATCGGACCTTTGTTTGGAGAGTACCTCGCCGACGGCGTACCGGTCTCTCGCACCTTGAAGACGCGGCCTTCCTCCGCTCGCTTCCATTAACGAGGGTCGCACCGACGACCCGAGTCGTGGCGGCGATGTAGAGGAGCAAAGGCTCCTGTGGGCTCCGGGCAACCAGACCGAGAGGCGAGGTCGTGAAAGCTTTCACCGACCGAGGGCTTCCCGAAGCTTCGTGGGTCCAACAGGTTTACCGGACTTCTTCATCACCTTGTAGAGCGACATTCGCGCCGCCGAGGCGGATAATGGCGGCTTAGTGCCGCGAGGCACCCCATCACCTCTGGACCCCTTCAGATCGTTGATTGGCCCCATCCTTGTGATGGCGGAGATCTTATCACGGTTGGCTTCGATGCCGCGCCGGAGACGATGAAGCCTGCCAGCCTGCTCCTTCGGGGACCCCAAGACGCACTTCGGGGTTGAGTTTTATGCGAAACCGCCTCGAGGTTCGCAAAGTCTCCTCCAGGTCGGTGATGAGGGCATCGGCCTTCCGGTTTTGACAACGATGTCGCCGACGAGGCTTTCGAGCAAAGATGTTGTTAATTTGGTCTCAAAACACGCCTACATACACCGCCGTATGTAGCGCTGCGCTTTTCGACCAAAAGGCATCGTGGACGTAACAAAGAAGAGCCATACGGGTGATGAACGAGGTCGCGAGTTGGTCGGACTCCTTCATCGTAATCTGGTGATAGCCCGAATAGGCATCCAAAAAAGAAAGGGACTCGCACCCGGCGGTGGAGTCCACGACCTGATCGATGCGAGGTAACGGGAATGGGTCTTTTGGACAGGCCTTGTTGAGGCTCGTGTAGTCAACACACATTCTCCATTGCCTCCGACTTTTTCTTTACAAGGACGGATTGGCGAGCCACTCGGGTGACGCACCTCCCTTACAAAGCCTGCCGCCAAAAGTTTGGCGATCTCTTCTCCAATGGCCCGGCGCTTTTCTTCATCGAATGGCGCGGTACTGGCGGCCGGCCCGATCCCGGCCGGATGTTCAGTGGAATGCTCGGCGACCTCCTTCGAACTCCCTAAGCATATCCGAGGGTCTCCAGGCGAAGACGCCTTGCTTCGTCCGAGGAAGTTTCCATGAGCGCTTTCCTATTTGGCAGTGAGGGCGGCCCCGATCCGCACGATCTTGGCGGGGTCTTCAGGATCAACTGCGACCTCCTTCGTGTCCTCCGCGGATTTGAAGGAGCTTGGCCCTGACTTTCCGGAGTCAGGGGCGGATTCGGGGGTCCTTTCCTGGAGCTGGACGAGCTCGGCGGAAGCGACGACCGCCGAGGCCAGCTCGCAACTGCTTCGCTCGCAGTTGTACGCGAGCTGAAAAGACGTGGCCACGGTGATGACACCCTGCGGCCCCGGCATCTTTAGCTTGAGATAGGTGTAGTTGGGGACCGCCATGAACTTCGCGTAACATGGCCGTCCCAAGATAGCGTGGTAGGAGCCGGGAAAGTCCACAACCTCAAAAGTGAGGCTCTCGGTGCGGAAGTTGTCCGGGCTCCCAAAGGTGACGGGCAAGCTGACCTGCCCGAGAGGATGGGCCTGTTGGCCGGGGACGACGCCGTGGAAAGGCGCCTTGCTCGGCCGGAGGGCGGAGCGAGGGACCCCCAAGGCATCCAGGGTCTCAACATACATGATGTTGAGACTGCTGCCGCCGTCCATGAGCACCTTGGTCAGGCGCTTCGTCCCCACAATGGGGTCGACGATGAGCGGGTAGCGTCCCGGGTGCGGGATGTGGTCGGGGTGGTCGGTCCGATCGAAGGCGATCGGGCACTCCGACCACCTTAGGTAGGAGGGCACGGTGGGGGTAGCCGTGTGAACCTCTCGGTGGGCGAGCTTTAGCCGTCGCTTGTCGGCGTAGCATTCTGCCCCTCCGAAGATCATGAGGCAACCGTCGAGTTGCAGAAACTCGTCGGTCGCCCCATGGCCCTTTGCCTCTTCGTCGGGCGCTGGGTCACGCTTCTTCCCCTTACCCCGTGACGTCGTGGGGTTCCCAGAGAGAAAACGCTTCAAGACTTCGCAGTCCCAATACTTGTGTTTGACGGGATAGTCGTGGTTCGGGCACGGACTATCCATCAATTTTTCGAAGCGGTCGGGCGTCTGCCGGGCCTGCTATTTGGCAGGTCGGTCGGTGGCGGCGACCATATGGTCTTCGCGGCCTTGCTTCCCCTTTCGTTTCTTCTTGCTGGAGCGGTCGGAAGGGGCGTCAGTCTCGGACCCGGACGTCTTACGGGCTATCCTCCTTTCGAAGATGGCCCCCACGGCTTCCTCGCCGGAAGCGTGGTTGGTGGCGATGTCGAGAAGTTCCTTAGTGGTCCGGGGCTTCGCGCAGCCCAACTTGTGGACCAGGGCCTTGCACGTGGTGCCGTAAATGAACGCCCCGACGACGTTGGCGTCACGGATGTCGGGGAGCTCATTGCACTGCTGGGAGAAGCGGCGGATGTAGTCCCGGAGGGTCTCTCTACCGCCGCTTGCAGCTTTTCAGGTCCCAGGAGTTGCCAGGGCGTTTATACGTGCCCTGGAAGTTCCCAACGAAGAGATTCGTCAGGTCGGCCCAGCTGCCGATGGTGTCGGCAGGCAAGTACTCGAGCCAGGCTCGGGCGGAGTCCGCGAGATAGATGGGGAGATACTGGATAACGAAGAGGTCGTCAGTCGCTCCCCCGGCTCGGTAGACGAGCCGGTAGTCTTCTAGCCACACACTGGGGTTTGTCGCCCCTGTGTATTTGGCTATGTTGGTCGGAGCCCGGAATCTGGCCGGGAAGTTGGCGCTGCGGATGAGGCGGGTGAACGTGCGCGGCCCGGGGCCGTCGAAGCCCGGGTCGGAGTAGTTGCGCCGCCCGCTATCCGCGACCTGAGATGACGCCGTCAGGCCGGCGGCTCTTCTTCGCGCGTCGAGAGTGGCGCGAAGGTCACGGTTGTCCCCCAGTCGGTGGCGCACCGGGGTGCGCGATGCCTGGGGGAGATCCTGGAGTGGGGCCGTTTTAGCCAAGCTCTGATGACCCTGTGAGGGGGAGCGGCCGAAACGGCCCGAGGTCGCGCCCGAGTGCCGGGAGCCTGAGCCCTAGGCGTCCGACAAAGACGCCGACCAGCCTCGGAGGTTCTGGTAGGTGGCCTTGGCTTCCGGATCCGTCGGCTCGGGCAATCCGCGAAGCAACATGGCCGCTGCGGCGATGTTCTGGTTGGCGTGGGGGAAAAACGGAAGATCGCCCGCCCCCTCAGCTAGCTGCTGATGCACCTGACGCCAAGACGGGCGCTGCAGCGCGCCGGACGAAGCGGCGGCTGCCGACGTTGCTCCAGGTCGGCCTGGAGTTTGTCGAGCTCGGCTTTTTGGGCCTCCAGCTCCTCGCGCCGCTGACGGAGGCCGGCGAGGCGTTGCTGGTGACGCGACGCCGCCTTCCGTCTGGGATTCCTCCCCGCCGCGCTTCGCCGCGGAGGAGGGTCCCGAGGGTTGCGGGTGGAGGGCAGTTCCGCCGCACTCGTCATGTTGCACTCTCGAGAGTTTATCTCGCGGGGAAGTGCTCACAGCCGAGCTGAGGCGTGGCCGGAGGAGTCCCTCAAAGAGTCGTGGAGGGAGGGAGGCGCAGAGCCGGCCATGGCCACGAGCCGAGAGCTCGCGAGGGCGAGATCATCGCTGTCGTGAATCACGCAGCGTGGCGTTGTTTCCGAGGCAACGCTGCCGTCGTGCGATGAGGCCGCAAGCGAGGCCCATGCCGGGTCTCGAGGCGGAGGTTGCCGAGAACATCGGCGACCACGCCCAAGCTTGTGGAGGGCGCCCGATCTCGTAGGGCAGCGGGGGCGAACTAGCTCTCCGCCGTGGTGACGATGAAGTCGAGGGCCTGGCCGGATCCAGCCCCTTGACGCCGGCGAGGCGTCGCGAGCGAAAGAAGCCATCGGGGAGGAAGATGGGAATCCGTAAGAGGATGCGGCGACGGCGCGCGATGGATCCCCTACCTAGCGCGCCAACTGTCGGTGTTTCGTGCACCGGTAATACGAATTTATGGTCGGAGGGGGGTTGCGCGCTCCCTCTCCCCGAATGGTCGACTCGGGAAGTCAGAGGTTTATACTGGTTCGGGCTGAACGTCCCTACTCTAGTCCACTCGATCAAGGTATATTGCCCTTGGCGTCGAACAGTTTCCGTGGGAATACAACGAGAGCTGGTCTCGATGGTAACGAACGTCTTGGTTAGCGTTTTTCCCTACTTCTCCCTCCCCCTCCCGGGGTCCTGCCTCTCCTTATATATCCGGAGGTGGCAGGTTACAAATGGGAGTTGGAGAAAAAGAGGAGGGGGTACTGTACGTCTTGGAGTCTGGTACTCTTGTCTTGTCGTCCGACCGGGCCCTGACCAGTCGCTATGCCGGGTTGGTAGCCCTGTGGTCGGGAAGTCTTCAGCCGTGTAGTTGAGGCGACGCATCACACCGGGCGGACGTCAGCCCGGCATTTAATGGTTCTTGACCTCGGCTTGGTCTCGGGAGGCGCTTCTGCAGTGTGTGTCACGGTGACGGACCGGCTTGACTTCTTGGCGAACCCTCGACATCCTCGGAAGGAGCCGCCTACCTTAAGACGGATATCGAGGACGTCACGTACACGAGCGATGGAGCCCTTCGAGTGTTAGTGGAGCCGGCCGGCCATGCGCTTTGACTTGGGAGGTCGGGGTCGGTCCGGCCGCCTGGGACCGGTTCCGATCGGTGGCAGGCCGAACCCTTGCGGCCCATGAACCTTTTGCCAGAACTTGGGCTTTTGAGGGATGTCAGCCCGCTCGCGGTCTCGGGCTGATGGAGGTACCTATGGTATGGGTATTCGTCAGTACAGAACCATCCCATCCCATTCAACCTCATCCAGATGCTGAACCATCTCATTCACCCAAAATAATGGAACCAAATGGTACAAAACCGTCCCATCCCATTCAACCGCATCCCATGAACAAAACGCACCCAGTGTTAGTTTCAGAATCCGATGTATCTCAACAGAATGGACATCCGATGCCCACCGTTTGGCACGTTCTGTAGTCTTGGCGGGCGCGCGGGCGCGGATAGGGTGCCGACTTACCTCATCATCGGCTAAAGAGCCCAGAAGTGGGAGTGGCTGCGGAGGTCTTGGGGGATTTGTGACGCCGGGTTCGGCAGGCACGAGCGAGCGCGGCTCCTGAGGGCATCTCCAATGGTTCCACTTCAGCTAGCTATAAGGGTGCCAACTCAGCATTTTGCTTAGGTGGATGAGAGAAAAAGGAAGAGAGAGATATATGCTTACTACTAACATATAGCCAGGCTATAGCTGATTCCAAGGCATTTATCACCTCTTACATATGGGCCCATATTTAATTTTGTAGACAATGCTATAGCTAGTCCATTGGAGAGGTTGTCTATTACCATCTATGTATTTACATGACACTTCTTATACTAGTAGAAATGATCACACCATTGGAGATGCCCTAAAGGGTGGTAGGATTGAAACGTCACGCGGCTTCCGTGCCGTGGAGTCGGGGCTCGGGACGCGCGATTCCCTCGCGCGCGGGCTCGGCAAAGTCGGCAGCATGGGATGCACGTGTCTGGTTGGTGCGCTCTGCTGATACGATACGAATATACGGCGCCGATTTTGTTTGCTTGCCCCGCGCGCGCGCGAGCTTCCCAAGGTAGCCGGAGGTAACCATGACCTGTAGGCTTTCCAAAGAAGCAGTTTACGTGCTGCATGTGAATTTCCACTTGTGCGATCGTGTCACGTGTACCAGCAGAAGGATCGAGCTTTCTCACGAGGGGAAGTCATCCCATGCAAATTTGTAGAATGTGGAGTAGTCCTAAATGTATACCGCCTAGATCGTAAAGGAAAAAGAGTGAAGAAAAAGGAATTTTTTTATAAATAATCATTTTTTATTCGGCTATTACAAAAATATACCTACATATTTTTTTTTACAAAAATAACCTATTTTCGCGCCACGTCATCGCGAAATAGGGTTTTTCGCGCCATGTCATCGCGAAATGGGGGCTTTCGCCATCTACGTCGGGCGCGAAAATGGGTGAAGCCGACGTGGCGTGCAATGACGGGCTTCGCGCCACGCTGGCGCGAGAGGAGCGCAGAGCGGGCAGGGGGCGGGCAGCGGGCAGGGGCGTCGCCCATTCGGGATTTTTTTTTATAAATAAATATTTTTTATTCGTGTATAACAATAATATATGTGACTTTATTTTTTTTTTGCAAAAATGGACTTCGCTACACCACGCAACGACCACTGTCCCATCCTCCATTTTTTTTATTCATCCAATGTTCAAATCGCTACATGGTGTAGCGACCATGCAATTTTTTTTCATTTTTTTTTCATTCTATTCGATTTTTTAATTCAATAATTTATATCTTTTGCTAGGTAGCTCCAAATCCAACGAAATAAATTTCTAAATTTATATTAAACTATAAGGATTGAGATTATACAATAAAAACTACTATGTTCTATGTAAATTTAAATTGTTTAAATCAAGTTACTAAAAGAGCCTTTTATGTATTATGAAAACTTGAATTAAACAATTTAGATATATATGGAACATAGTAGTTTTTATCATATAATCTTAATTCTTGCATCTTAATACAAATTTATAAATTTATTTCATTATTTATGTGATTAATCTATTTATTTCCGCAATTTTTGAGGAAAAAAACTCCTAACAAATTTTTTTTAAAATAAATCTGCATACTTTGAGGAAATAACTCATAATAAAATAAATCTGCATATTTTTAAAAAAATTTATGTGATTAATCTATTTATTTCCGCATACTTTGAGGAAATAACTCATAATAAAAATTTTTTAAAAAAAAATTTCAAAAAAAAATTCCTTTTTTTCTTTTTTCCTCTTCTTTCCTTTTTTCCTTTTTCATCTCCTTTCTTACTTTAAAAAAAAAATTGCGCCGCTATACGCCTGCGCGCCACCGCCGTCGGGCCTACCGTGCCCATCGCGCCCAGTGGTGGCGCTGGCCACCCCTCCCGAACACGTGCCCCTCCCCCGCTCCCACCCCCCCACGTGGGCCATTTTCGCGCCAGCGTGGCGCGAATAACCTGTTTTCGCGATGACGTGGCGCGAAATGCTACAATTCGCGATGACGTGGCGCGAAATGAGTCTATTTTTGAAAAAAAAATATACAGAGGTACATTTCTGTAATATGCAAATAAAAAATGATTATTTATAAAAAAAATTCAAGAAAAAGGGCATGAAGGTGAACTTTACCATTTTGTCCTGGTTAGGGTCTTTTTCATCGAGGTTCCTTTTCTATTTTCAGTGTGTTAGGTATACCGCCTATAACTTTTCAATATAAAAATATATGTTCGTTCAGTTTTTAGGTTGTCAAAAGTTAAAGAAAAACGGAAAAATGTACACTAAGGCTATTTGGTTCATAGCTAAACTTTGCCACACATCGAATTATATAAATTTAACTGAGTTAGGCGTTCGTTTGGTTCATAACCACACCTATAGTAATATTCTTTCTTGCCATCCAGATCCTACACGTCATTGACTAAAAAAAATGTGGTAAAATTCGTTCTATTAGCCAAAATGTGGCTTCAATTTTGATGACCAAACCTTAAATATTAAGATTGTCATACTTTGCTACATTTTCTTGCCAAACTCGGCTAAGATTAGGTCATCAAAATTGAAGCCATACTTTGGCCAGTAAAAAAATTGCTATATTTTTTTGAGGCACTGATGTGTGGGACAAAAAATCTTACCACAAGTATGGCTATAAACTAAGGCCCCATTTGGCAACTTGGAACCGAACTGTTTCTACTAGAATCTGGGAGAAACCCAGCCAAATGGGCTAAAGCTCGAAACGATTCTCCTCAAAATGTTTCTTCTTTTTCCACGCCGTGGCTGAATCACCATCAACCCCGTTTCTACTAGTTTCTACTAGAATCTGAAACCGTACCAAACGGTTTGCAGAAAGTGATTCTGATTCTACCTGAAACGTTTCTACCAAGAATCTGAAACCGTTTCCGTTTCTACTAGAATCTAGAACCGTACCAAACGAGGCCTAAATGGGCATCTAACTCAATCAAACTTGACTAACTCATATATGGTAAAGCGTGACACAATTTGGCTATGAACCAAACAAATCCTTAATATACAAACTAAAGAGGCACTAAGTCAAAATGGAGAAGTGGTTTGATTGACTGTTTTCGAGGCCGGTAATTAAATCACAAGTTTTTATACTCCCTTTGTCACAAATAGTTATTATTTTGGATATAGGTATTGTCGACGATTGGAGAACGGGCTCCCGTCGAGCTTACTTGTTGAATGGGGGATCAACAGAGCCCCTTTCTGCCAAAGGTGTAGCATCGAAGACGCGGGAGATGGTTCACTAGAACAGACATAAACACAAGGATTTTATCCTGGTTCAGGCCTCTCACGGTTGAGATAATAGCCCTACGTCCAGTCGCCTAGAGGCGTTTCTCTGTATTGGATTGAAGGATACAAATACATGGATCTCGCCATGGGGCCCCCCCTCCTTGTTGTTGGAGGGGGCTTAAATACAAGGTATCGTGGTATATACATGGTAACTGCCTTCTAAAATCATGCTAGTTGCCATTTTGGACGTGTCCTTGATTCTCGCCATATTTGAATTCCTGGTGTAACTTCCCTGGATCTTTGACTAAATAACCACCACTTTCCTGTTTTATTGGTTGACCACATCCTTCGGTGATCTCCGAGGGTCCCCTTGGTCCTGGTTCGACCGCCTCAGTAGCCTCGCCGAGCACGCTTGTTCGTCTTGGCGTCTTTGAAGCTTCGTGAGACGAGCACTTTTTGCCAAGGCATAAGCGGGTATGCAGTGTCCGAGCATGGGGTGCTCGGGATCCATCCTTGGGTATCGCGTCCGAGGACGTTTATGGTCGGTGAGTGCATGACCGTCGAGCGAGAATAGTCCTTATGAATATCCCAATCCCGACGGCTAGTCCCAGAGGCTCAAGTGAGATGGGTCATCTCCTTGAGACCCGAGAAGTTCAAGGAGGGATTGAATTCTTGATGGTGAAGCACTTACCTCAAAGCATCTGGTCATGAAACGACCAGGAAAAGGAACCGATAGATGAGGCATGCTCATACTATCACATCCCGAGCGAACCATGCTCGGGAAAAGGGACGGCACGAGCCGCACCGAAGTGAAAATAAAATACGATCGAAACTTCGTCCCGAGCATGGATCGAGGCCCGGGACGCTAGGCATGGATCGACGCCTAGCAAAAGGTAACTAGCGGCGGTGAACAAACACATCTTTGCATCCCATGCACGGATCAGTACACAGGGAACTAGACATGGATCGGATGTTCAGGCAACTAGCAGATTGCGAGCGGACTCACACCGCCGCATCCCAAGCATGGATCAAATGCCTAGGGGAAAGATAACTAGCAGATCAGAACAAACACATGCCGCATCCCACACGGATCAGTGCAGGGGAACTAGACATGGATCGGATGTCTAGGCAACTAGCGCAGTGCGGCGGACTCACACCGCCGCATCCCAAGCATTGGTCGGATGCTCGAGGAACCGATAGACGAGACCGGCTCAGCCGCCGCATCTGGACATGGACCGGATGTCCAGGGAAAGACATCGTGTAGACTCCGTGCTCAAACGCAGAGCACTCTTGGCCCGAACAAGAAAAAGTCCCCAAACGCGATGCTCGTTTGGAGGAATTTAGACGCGTCCCCGAGCGAATAACGTGCTCGAAGGAAGAGACTCGCGCCCGAGCGAAGTGCGTGCTCGGCGCGGAACAGGATCAGTCCCCGAGCGACGTGCGTGCTCGGAGGAAGACTCGCGCCCGAGCGAAGTGCGTGCTCGCCAGCGGGGCAGATCGATCCGAGCGACGTGCGTGCTCGGTGTAAGACTCGCGCCCGAGCGAAGTGCGTGCTCGACGCTGAACAGGAACAGTCCCCAAGCGACGTGCGTGCTCGGAGGAAGACTTCGCGCCCGGCGAAGTGCGTGCTCGACGCGAACAGAACGATCCCCAAGCGGCGTGCGTGCTCGGAGAAGACTCGCGCCCGAGCCGGCTGCGTGCTCGACGCGAGCAGGAAACGATCCCAAGCGATGTGCGTGCTCGGAGGAAGACTCGGCGCCCCGAGCAAAGTGGCGTGCTCAGCGCTGAAACAGATCGATCCCCGAAGTGCGTGCTCGAGGAAGGAAGAGACTTCGCGCCCGAGCCGAAGCGCGTGCTTCGCGCGAAACAGATCGATCCGAGCGACGTGCGTGCTTTCTGGAGGAAGACTTCGCGCCGAGCCGGCGCGTGCTCGGAGGAAGAGACTCGCTGGCCGAGCGAAGCGCGTGTTTCGGCGCGAACAGAACGATCCCCGAGCCGGCGCGTGTTTCTCGGAGGAAGACTTCGCGCCGAGCGGCGTCGTGTTTCGCGAACGAGATCGATCCCTCGAGCGACGTGCGTGCTCGGAGGAAGACTTCGCGCCCAGCGGCGGCGTGTTTCGGCGCGAACAGATCGATCCCCGAGCGACGCGGCGTGCTCGGAGGAAGACTCGCGCCCGAGCCGAAGTGCGTGTTTCAGCGAAACGAGATCGATCCCGAGCGACGGCGTGCTCGGAGGAAGACTTCGCGCCGAGCCGGCGCGTGCTCGGAGGAAGAGACTCGCGCTCGCGAAGGGCGCGTGCTCGGCGCGAACAGATCGCCCCGAGCCGGCGCGTGCTCGGAGGAAGAGACTTCGCGCCCGAGCCGGCGCGTGTTTCGGAGGAAGAGACTCGCGCCGAAGCGGCGCGTGCTTTCAGCGCTGAACAGAATCAGCCCCGAGCCGGCGGCGTGCTCGGAGGAAGACTCGCGCCGAGCGGCGGCGTGCGTTTCAGCGCTGAACGAGATCGATCCGAGCGCAGGTGCGTGCTCGGAGGAAGAGACTTCGCGCCCGAGCGAAGTGCGTGCTTTCGGCTGAACAGATCGATCCCTCGAGCGAGGTGCGTGCTCGGAGGAAGACTCGCGCCGAGCCGAAGTGCGTGCTCGGGCGCGAACAGAACAACCCTTCTAAGCACAGTTTGATTGAGGTAAAGAACTCTTACATACCTTTCCTCATCATAATTTGTGTAGTATTGGTCGCCGATGTGGAAGATGACGCCCGGGATTCCTTTGGCAAAGAATTCGCCGATCCCCACGACGGCGCCCGGTTGTCGGCGATTGGAGAACGGGCTCCCGCCGAGCTTACTTGTTGAATGGGGATCAACAGAGAGCCCCTTACGCCAAAGGTGTAGCATCGAAGACGCGGGAGATGGTCCACTAGAGCAGACATAAACACAAGGATTTTATCCTGGTTCAGGCCTCTCACGGTTGAGATAATAGCCCTACGCCCGGGCCGCCTAGGCGTTTCTGTATTGGATTGAAGGATACAAATACATGGATCTCGCCATGGGGTCCCCCCTCCTTGTTGTTGGAGGGGGCTTAAATACAAGGTATCGTGGTATATACATGGTAACTGCCTCCTAAAATCATGCTAGTTGCCATTTTGGACGTGTCCTTGATTCTCGCCATATTTGAATTCCTGGTGTAACTTCCCTGGATCTTTGACTAAATAACCACCACTTTCCTGTTTTATTGGTTGACCACATCCTTCGGCGATCTCCGAGGGTCCCCTTGGTCCTGGTTCGACCGCCCCGTAGCCTCGTCGAGCACGTTTGTTCGTGCGCGTCTTTGAAGCTCGTAGACGAGCACTTTTTGCCAAGGCATAGCGGGTATGCCCGTGTCCGAGCATGGGGGTGCTCGGGATCCATCCTTGGGTATCGCGTCCGAGGACGTTTATGGTCGGTGAGTGCATGACCGTCGGGGCAGAATAGTCCTTATGAATATCCCAATCCCCGACAGGTATAGTCAAACTTTTGAAACTTTGACTGTCATATATTTTTAAACACTTATATCTAATACATGAAAATCATGTGTAGATTTATCTCAAAAATTATTTTATAATATTATAATTTTATTGGATTTTATAAATATATTATAATAGAAAATTAGTGGTCAAAATTGTGTTTTCGAGACCATGTCAATATAAAAAATAACAACTATTTATGATCGAATGGAGTACATTGTCCAAAATAATAACTACTAGTTACATGCCCGTGCGTTGCTACGAAAAACAAAATTGATAAAGAAAAATAAAGATTAAAAAATAAAAAAAAAATATTTCACAAGATCAAACATCTATCTTTAACGTTTCGTTTCTTGCAAAAGCTGGCTAATTAAAGCAACGCTTCGTTTCTTGCGTAGGGCAATTAAGCAGGGCAATTAAGCGGCAATTAATGACGTGGGAAGAACGGACCACTACCACCAAGTGCTGCTTTAGAATAGTAGAGATTTATGACCAGAGAGAGTACATTTCAGCCCACTTTCATTTGGTATGCATTTTTTTCAAGTACAGGCGGGGACACACCGTCTACGCACACTCGTGCCGTCGTGCGTGTTCCACTGTTCCCTACATATGCTGGGAATTTATCGGAGTCAATCAAGGTCTCGTACAGTGTAGACACACGCTTTTCTCACTTAACATGGAAGTGTGTGTGCTTCTAAATTCGATGGACATCAGTACTGAATATGTTACTTGAACAGTTGTAGGTTAGTGCATACCCGCGCATTTAGCCATCTAGGCCCTGGCCGGCTACCCATTTACTATCTACGTTGATAAATATAATGCATATTTTTATTTTTTATAACGATAAAGATTGCGATAAATTTGAGAAAGATACAAGATAAAATGATTTACATACCTCTCTTAATGTACTGGAAGATCAGAGATAATACTATGTGTGGATGGTAATGAATATATGCATATGGTTAAGAGAGAATAAATAAGGGTACAGTAGGAAAACCATATTAAATCTACATACAAGCCTTATATTTATCAACAAGATCATTCAAACTATAGGCTTTATATATATCAACGGAGGGACATACATATATGTGTTTACCCTATAGTTATGCATCTCATATTCTTCTCCAACCACCACCAATTTATAATTTCGACAATTACAGAACTATCGGATTTTTAAACTTTAGTCGATCGAGGACCACAAACAACTTTTCAAAAGTAAACTACTCTGCAGACATTGTTGCATCTCTACGTGGAGTTACTATGTTTTTAACATGAAAAAAGAGAGGCAAAGTCCCACTTGAGGTTGGTAGGAACTAAATCCAAACAGGGTTTACAATAACAATGGAGTCGATTCCAATTGTCGTGCTCGTGCGCTACAAGGTGACCAAAAGAACGTACCTAGTACCTTGAAGAAGAAGAAACGTACCTATTACCAAGTCAAGTCACAACCTTTGTGTGGTCCTGCTGTGCCATCATGGGCAGAGTCGTGATGATAGCTAAATCGGTGGATTGAGACAAACATACCACTTTCATGGATGATCTATTCATACGTGCATGCCACGCATGGTCCTTGATGTTCTCGGCATTCGGCCACCGTATTACTCTCACCTGCAGTGGCGGACCCAACAGGGGGTCAAGGGGGGCTAAGGCACACCCTATCTTCGATAAGGCCATGCCTTCTCTACACTCATCTATCGTGAAGTGACTTTCCGAAATGGTTGGCCAGATTTTCTTTGGTTTATTTGTCTTATTTTAGTATTGTATCACTATCAGTTAGCACCCCCTAAATTTATGTCTTGGGTCCGCCACTGCTCACCTGTATCAATTTTAGTAGCCAATCCATCCATAGCAGTAGCAGCCAGCTCCTATCCCTACGGCCACGGCGGCAGGAGTGATCAGGTTTACAAAACCTTTCAAACCCGAAAATCGGAGCTAGCTCGGCACTGGTTTTCATTGAAAACTTCTCGAAAACTGGTAGAAATCGAAGAGTTTCGAAGTCAAACTCTTTAAACTCGACAGACAAATTTCAAAAATTGATCTATTTTTGACAATTTTCACCGGTTTTGTTCTATTTTCTACATGTTTTCAATTTTTTTATTGTCAAATGATTTTATTTGATTTTTCGTACATTTAAGACAAATTTAAAAATTAAGAAAAATTGGAATGAATTGGGAAAAAATCATAAAATCTTGATAAATCCCACTTAATCTATAAAACACCTTAGAGAAATTTCAACTATTTTTAAATTCATTTAATGCTTCTAGAAAAATTAAAAATATCAATTAATAAAAAGGAACAGAGATACTATTAGATTTTTATAAAAAATCAAGATTGATCATGCTATGAAATTTTAATGGTACCATAAAAATGACCAACGATCATGTAGTAAAATTTTTAGAAATATTAGATTTCATTTTGTGTCCCTAGAAAATCAAATATAGAAGAGTATATACTAGGGGTGGCAATGGGGACCCGTTCCCCGATCCCCGGCGGGGAATTCCTCTATTAGGGGACGGGTATGGGATGAAATCGTCCCCCGCGGGGATGGAAACGGGAAAAATTATTCCTCCGTCGGGGATGGCGGGGACGGGGACGGGGAATTTTTTCCCCCACGGGGATCCGGTTGGGGATTCGAATTTAGTTTAGTCCAGTTTAGTTGTTAGATTGCAAACATATTATCTAGCCCATCATATTCACATTTTCATAAACGGGACAACATAATCTTTAATGAATGCATGCATTCTTTTTTTTCCTTGCCTGTTGATATGATTTTAGAGTTAAAATGGCTATACGAGCTCTTCTCTTGTGTGAAATTTTTGCGGGGATGGGTCCCCGATACCCGAACAGGGATGGGGACGGGGAGATTTTATCCCCCGAGACGGGGAACGGGGACGGGGACAGGAAAAATTTCGGTTCGCGGGGACGGGGACGGGGAGGCACTCCCCGGCGGGGAATGCCCCCGTTGCCACCCCTAGTATATACAAAGATATTAGCATTGTTAGAATTTAAAAAATACATAGGTTTGATCATCAATTGAAAATTTTATATAATCAATAGCATACAAAAAAATTTGAAAAAATATTAGAATTCATTTAGTGCCCCTAGAAAATCAAAAACAAAAGAGCATATATAAAGACAGTAGCATTATAAGATTTTTTAAAAATAAACAGGCATGATGATTATTTGAAAAATTTACAGCATCATTAGTAGTGCCTCAAGACCTCATACAAAAATTTTAGAACTTTTTGATAAATGAGAAGCATCCCTCTACATAAAATGAGAAGTTGGATACCAACTAATTTTTGTAGAATCCAGAATCTGTATAATGAGAAGCTATTCTAAACAGTATCGAAGCCTGGCCTCCTGCCAGGTGTGGCCGAGTTGCCTGCCCGCCTACGAGGGAGGTGGCCGGAGGTAGGGGAGTTAGAGGGGGTGGAGGTGTGTGGGAGGCTGGAGGCCGAGGGGGCGGTGGGGGCAAGAGGGGGGCGACAGGGGCTAGGGAGACCGGAGAGGGAGAGGGAGGCAACCGAGGGGGGCGGAGGGAGTGAGGGAGACCGGAGAGGAAGGGGGAGGGGGCTCACGCCCGGGGGAATCGAGGAGGTAGGGGGAGGAGGGAAGGCACCATGGAGTCGAGGGGCCCGCATCGGTGGGAGAGGTGGACGGCGGCGAGGGCGAGGCGGCCGGGGCGGAGGGCGGCAATGGGGGGAGAGGGCGGCTGAGGGGGAGCTGTCGTGTGCTAAGTTAGGGAGTTCAGATATGAGGCATGGCAGGGTATAGGGGAAGAGAAAGAATGCAAATCCATTAGAGGTTAGGATTTGACAAATGGATTAGGAACATCCTATTTTAGTCAAACGGTTGGGATGTTATACAAGATCGAAAAACCAAAACTCACTTTTTAAACACTAGGAGGGAAATCAAAATTTTCTTATAGAGCAGAGCGGGAGATGAAAAATATTTTGAAGGCATTTGCAATACTTTAATGGTCACCAAAGAACTGTTACCTGGTTAGATGACAAGGAACCTGAAGCTAGGCTGTGACACCGTGAAGAAGGCCACAAGGATGGAAGGAAATCCAGGCAATGGATCAGAGGAGAAGCCATTTTTTTAGAGAGCGAGAGAGATTAAGAGAGAAATTGATTGGGAGAGGGGGGGGGCAATCTCGGTCAAGAGAGAGCGCCAGATAGACTGAGAGATTGACAGAGACAACAATTGAGAGAGGGAGCAACGATTAAACATAAATAAATTTAGTTTTCCCCCCTAATATTTATGTCCACTATATTAACTTCGTGCGTCTCCAGCGTAATTTGATTGTGGATGAAGTAGGAATAATTTGTTCCCATCGTATGGTGTGATATTGCGCCATTTTGTACATGGCTACTGATAACATTGGCGTACGGAAAGCATTTTGCTTTTTGCGTGCACCAATTGATCTGAGCGTACATGGAAAATTTGAATTCTAGTGGTCACTCTTTTGGTCGTGCTGTAAGTTCTTCATTTCTTTCAATTCTGATTCCATCGGTTTAGCTAGTGACTTCGTCAGACGTACTTGAACTCTTAATAACTAATGCAGTATATGGTATTGGTAGCCCTTCCGTTTTTTTTTTTTTTTTTTGGGTGTGGGGGGGTGTTCTATTGCTTATGCTAGCGGACAAAAAAAATCGACCATCCACAAGAAAAAACAACTTTATATTGCAAATACACAAATGAATTGAACACGATGATACAACATATACGAACAGTAATGCAATATCAACAAATACCTATTGCAACAATATAAAAATTCTCATCCAACAAATCACCATAATTGATACAACAAGAAAACACTCTTGTTGCAATAAAATAAAATTTCTCATGTAACAAATCGACATAAAATGATGCAATAGACAACACTCTCGTTGCAACAAAGGGAAGAACAATTGCAACAAAAAGCAAACTCTGGTTGCAAAAACTATTCTAGAGGAATATTCATCTACAACATTCAAGGAAATGGCTGCAACAACTCTATCTACCTGTTGCAACAATCAACATAAATAAAACTTTAAGATGGCGGGATGTAGCACACCACCACTCCTTCTAGGCTCAGAGAAGGAAGAGAAAGAGGAGCTGGAGTGGCTAGCTGGCGGCTACAAGCTACAATAGCCTATGCGAACCACATCGCTGTCAGTTAGTCACCGAAGAGCCTTGCTATGCTCTAATTGAAAACTCCTTGAATGCTCGCATGTCTAAATTGAGTGAGTGTTTGATAGATTGAAGGATGAGAAATGTATAAATTATACTATATATGCAAAAATTGATTTTGGTATTTGGTCGGTGAAAGAGGCTAGAGCGAAGAGCTTTACTTGGGGAGAGGAAAAGAGACCGAACCTGTGATATTTTTTTTTATCAAAATAAAAATACATGAAAGTAGAGCATCGAACACGGAGCCGTTCCTCTACACGTGAGACACGTAGCGATTCCCGGTGAAAAACCCTCGACGGGTTGCTTGCCAATCCCCCACGTATCTCTCTGTACACTCGCGCACGCTCACGGTGACGGGCTCACCGCTGACGACTCCCTCGCCGTCGAGGCGTCGACTCGTGGCCAAGTGAAAAGAGCACCTAAGAGCATCTCCAGCAAGGGCCTCTAAAACAAGTGTCTTATTTTTGGATTAGTGACTCTCTATTTTTCGGCGCCCTGCTTTCAGAAAGATGTTCAAAGAATTTCCTAAATCTCAAATTTCATATTTTACTTTTTCTCCTATTTTGACATATCCGCTATGTATAATCTTCATTTGACACCACTAAAATTCAATCAAAAATATTTGTAATACATAAAACATAAACATATTAACATTTATAATTTAAAAACATGATATTTCAAATTTAAATTTAAAATTTTCAAACATGATAAAATTTTGAAGCCTCTCATGTATTTCCCTATCTTCAATAATAGGGGTTGTACTGTGTCGCAGGAATTGAGAGAAGGCAAATTTAGGTGCATCCTAATTTTAAGGGCTTGAGTTGGGCTGATGACGTTGGGGTAAATTTAGGAGCCCCTAATTTTAGGGGCTTGAGCCTTGGATCTGTTTTTACTACACTTCCTATTTTAAGATTTGAAAATGATGCAGTTCTGCTCGAGATGCTCTAACCGTCAAGCAGCCGTTTATCCGCTCTACGCCGGCTCCCGGCATTAAACCCCTTCGCCCATGACCCACCTCCCCCTTAATAAAATGCATCCGTTCCCAGCGCAAAAATAAAGAATAAAAACCTAAAATATCCGCCTCCTTGGCCTCCTACTCGCCGCCACCGGCTACCGCGGCGACCACACGCGTCCCCGCCGAGCCCGATCGCGGCCGCCCCATGCACCCATTCTGCTGTGTGCCCCCCGTGCCCGTCTCCCCCGCCTCCTCTGCCGCCGCCGCCGCGGCGGCGGCCGCGTCCTCAGCAGTGGCGGGGCCCCCGCCCGTGATGCCGCCGCCTCAGCCTCCGCCGCATTCGCCCCCGCCCCCGCCCCCGCGCAGCAACTCGGCCGGCGGCGAGCGGTGGACGCACGCGGCGGGGGGTGCCGGTGGCAGAGGCGGTTCCTCCTCGCCGCCGGAAGGGGTGAAGCTGAACGAGATCGTGGGCGGCGGCATCTCTGGGATCCTCTACAAGTGGGTCAACTACGGGCGCGGGTGGCGGCCGCGGTGGTTCGCTCTCCAAGACGGCGTGCTCTCCTACTACAAGATCCACGGGCCCGACCGCATCGTCCTCTCACGCGAGACCGAGCGGGGCGCCAAGGTCATCGGCGAGGACTCCCTTCGCCGCCTCTCCCGCCCCACCACTTCCTCGTCCTCCTCCAACTCCAACGGCCACCACGTCCCCCGCAAGCCCCTCGGCGAAATCCACCTCAAGGTCATCCGTTCGATTCGCCTCCGTGATCCCCAGATCCATTTCGTCTGTTTCTGACGGTGAAATGGATTGCATGCGTGTGCAGGTGTCGACCGTGAGCGAGAGTAGATCGGACGACAGGAGGTTCTCGGTCTTCTCGGGAACGAAGAGGCTGCACCTGCGCGCGGAGACAAGGGAGGACAGGGCCGCGTGGTTGGAGGCGCTGCGGGCGACCAAGGAGATGTTCCCGAGGATGTCCACGAGCGAGATGGTGGGACCACGAGACACCGCGGCTGCTGTCGCGGTCTCGACCGAGCTCCTAAGGCAGCGACTGCAGCAGGAGGGGGTCAGCGAGTCGGCCATTGCTGACAGCGAGAGGATCGTGCGTGCCGAGTTCGAGGCTCTGCACACGCAGCTTGTGCTGCTCAAGCAGAAGCAGGCGCTCCTCCTGGACACCCTCCGCCAGCTAGAGGTATTGCCACTAATCGTACTTGCACCTCGAACATAATTTGATTGTGCATGAAGTAGGAATAATTTGTTTCGATCGTATGGTGTGATGTTGCGCCATTTTGTACAAGGCTGGATTAATTCGGACGATCAAGTACGGAGCTACTGATAACATTGGCGTACGGAAAGCATTTTGCTTTTTGCGTGCACCAATTGATCTGAGCGTACATGGAAAATTTGAATTCTAGTGGTCACTCTTTTGGTCGTGCTGTAAGTTCTTCATTTCTTTCAATTCTGACGCTGTCGGTTTAGTGACTTCGTCAGACGTACTTAAACTCTTAATAACTAATGCAGTATATGGTAGCTCTTCCGTTTTTGGGGGTTTCTTTCATTCTATTGACTCCCAATATTAAGAGAAGCACTATTTTGTCACCCTTAGGATCTACCTAACTGCTTTAAGGTTTTTGTTGTATCCTGTCAGCGCTGATGAAAATGAGAACTTTATTCAGTAACACATGATTTCAGTTAGTTCAATCTTTCTGAGATTTGGTTGGCAACCATTTGATTTTACATTAAGAATTTTCTGGTATTTGGTTGCCTTGATGAATTTTAGAAACTATGAGGCTCCAAAAAATTCTACAGGGTCTTAATTCGTTGACAGAAGACTGCCACAGGATGAGGCCCCTTAACTGAAAATATATACTACACCGTTTCATTAGTTTGCCTCCTTACTATACAGATTGAACATTGATGTATTCAATGTAGATTATGAGGTACGCTACCAAATGCAATAAGTATCCTTGCATATTTGGTTGAGATTTCAAACGTGGACGCACATGCACACCACATGCATGCACACACACGAGACGCTGAGAATTGCCGAGATCCGCAACCTCTTGGAGAGTTTGCACTCTCTTTATCACTTAAGCAAACTCATGTGTGTAAAGGTGCGCAACCAGGATTTTAAGCCTTGTGGGTAGATTAATACTCCCATGTGTCCGCCAAGTGACTAACATGTGGTTCCCGTGTATCCTTGCATCTGGTTCAGCAAAAAAGAATATCCTCCCTGACGTGATGACTAAAATATGTCTGCTTCCCCAACTGAGAATCTTAAAAGCGTTAATTGAATGTTGAGGGCAGCTGGAAAGGATTTGTTCTGTGCAAATTAGGAAGATATATTCTTACTAGTCATTACTTTTGCTTAATCGTATAAATTCCATCATGAAGTGAGAGCAAATTGGCATTAAGCATTAGAAGTCAAAGTCTTCTACTCCAGTATTATTCAAGGTGCAGCAGCCATCCACTCTAGAAGAATGCCAGTTTCAACTCATCTACTTGATAAGGCGGTTTACATTGTGCACTCATAGGTCTACGCGTTCCTACTTTATATCTTTTTGTGACTATGGAACCACCACCTTTCCAACAATTCTACCATGGCATGCACATGTGGAAAACATTGGCTATATTTGCACACGTCAACATGTTGGCATGTGTTGGATACATTACAACTTGTGTCATATACATGTACAGCACATTGCTTCCTGAATCAATGACAATTTAATCAGGATACCAAGTGAGTAACACCGAGTCATTGTTCAAATCTTAAACAGGGAGGGCAAGGATAAACCAATGGTGCTTGTTACTGGCTATATCTCAACTGAAGGATGGATGGGGAGGAGAAAGGAAGCACTGGCTTTGCAATAATGGCGAGATATGAGAGAGGAGTAGGGGAGGAGAGTAAATATGCGATGGTGGTGTCCAGGTTTTAGGAGGAATCAAGGAGAAGCAGAGCTAGATGGGAGGGGAGGACATGTGGAAGGATTGCTGCATGTTGGAAGAGTAGAATAGGTGATGCATTGGATTGGGTTTTTGGTGAATATTTGATAATATATGTTTTCTTTTTGGTGCTATGTTTGGTTGTTCTTGTTGGCTCTTAGTGGAAACAATAAAGTATTAAAGATTATTAAATTTCCTGTGGCTGTGTTAGATGTACTCTGTTGCATATAAATGTGTGTTCCTGCATGTAAAGTATTGTATGTTTTGATAACAAAAACAATTTGGAGTAAGTAACTAGACCATACATCTGTGTGGAAAATCTTATGTCAGATAATATGAGCATGAGACACTCTCCTACAATGGACATGAATAGGAGTCAGTCAGGTGGTTAGAAATTAAGAAGGCAAGTCAGACAGACAATGTTGCTTCTGCAGAATGAACAAAGTATAACCAATTCTGAACTTTTATCGTTTTCCCTTTTTTGTGTTCATGTAAACCATTTGTGCCATTTGCCAAATCAGTTATAAAATTTCCTTCCCTTCCTTCCCTTTACTCTCTACCAACTGTATTGATTTGTAAGATTATGTATTCTTATGTTTCCTAAGTAACTTTGAATCTGTACGAAATTTATGTTATATATATCCTCATCTGACTAAGTGTTTTCCTTTTGTGGCCTGCTGTAGACAGAAAAGGTCGATTTGGAGAATACCCTTGTCGATGAGAGCCAAAGACAGTCAAAAGAGCATGGATCTACTTCTAGATCAAGGAATGAGAAGTATAATGGTATGATAATTGGTGGAATGGTTTGTCATGTCTTGCTGCTACACATGTTATTGCTATTTGCACTCTACCTTTCTGGCTGCTAATTTGTGGGTAAAAAATTTGTTGACTGTTATGATTCATCCTTGCTTTCACGAAGGGAGAATTCGATATATGTCAGTGAAAAAAGGCAGCGTAACTGGGTAAATGACACTCGAATGTTGTATCTTCTTGATTACTTACTGTTGCAGTGGCATATACCATCTCTAAAATAGCTGTAGTTATGTGGAATTTCAAACAATGTTGATGGTGGTTTGGATCTGACTGAGCATTGCTGATTGGTTGGCCGAAGTGTAACCATACCATTGCCATGCATGAGTATTTGTAATATACTGGATGGACATGGTATAAAGGGCTGTACTGAATCCAGAATAGATAATCCTTCACTTCCCTGAACCACTGTAAATTATTTAGCAACATATAAAGTTCCATTCTTATTATCGCCGGATCCAAAATTGAGCTTAGTGGGCAGTAGTTCTGTTAAGTTATTCATGCATGCAATCTTTTTATTTTGTCCCATTTCCCATTTTCTTACGGGGCCACGTCCTCTCAGATATGTGTTTAAATGCACTATTCTGGTCATCACTGACCATATCAGAAATAGAATTGTTTAAATGGGTTAATTCTAGTGGCCCCCTCCTCCTATAAATGTCTTTTAAGTTATAATTTTTTTGTATGCAAATTCATGGAAACGGGTTCTCTCTAAAATTTCAGTTGACCCTTCTATTTCCATGGACCCTATGAAACCCTGTCAGATAACTTTTTGAGTAGTAGAATGATGAATATGGCAGTTGCCTTAGCACCAGTTTTAGCATCCAATCTAGATTTCACTTTTTATTTTCTCACCCTTTTCCTTCCATGATTTCTTGGTCTGCAGTTCTTGAATGCCAATTCTCTGTGGTCTTCAATGTGAATTTGGCTTTGCTCTTTTATGCAACTCTTGATGTCCCTTTCTTCCAACTTCTGTTTAGATTGTATATTACGAATGTTGGTTCTTTTTATTTGCTATTATGGATAAATTAAAGTATTATTCCTCTTTTTTCAGAAGGAAGTGCTAGTGAATCCGATGATTACAATGAACTGCAAGATCCTGCTGAGGAAGAGACTGATGATGATGAGAACATTTATTTTGATACAAGAGATTTTCTTTCGTCGAGCTCTTTTAAAAGCAGCGGATCTGATTTCCAAAGATCTGAAGCTGGTTCGGATGACGAGGATGATTATCCGATGGATGGAATTGATCCTTCTATGAAGTCTGTTGGAATTAATTATCCATATGTGAGAAGGCGTAAGAAGCTGCCAGATCCAGTTAAGAAAGAGAAGGGTGTAAGCTTGTGGTCAATGATCAAGGACAACATTGGAAAGGATCTCACCAAAGTTTGCCTGCCTGTGTACTTCAATGAACCTCTTTCATCATTACAAAAATGTTTTGAGGATCTTGAGTATTCTTACCTTATTGATCGTGCATATGAATGGGGAAAAAGGGTATTTCTTCTTCCTCTCCCTGTTTCCGGCATGTTCACAGGCACATTGTGTGTATTTTTTTTCGTAATACATTAAAATTTAAGTAGCCTACAGTATGCTTTCAATATATTTTGCACTGTGTCTTCTCCAGCTTGCATCTCTGTTTATTTGATGGATATTCCGTACTGCCTCGTAGCATATATCCTTTTTAGTTGTCAAATACTTGCGGTCAATACCATAGAGGTTAGTGATATACTTCATCTGGGAACTCCTTTTGCTAGGAAAATATGGTAGTTACTTATTACGAATGTGTTTGATTGTCTTAATGTCCAGCTTACGAGTTACAATTACATCATCAGATGCCATTTCCTATGTTGTCCTATATAGCACACATTAATTTTCATTCCGGTGCATCGTAAGTAGTAAAATTGCTTTGCATTAATTATGGTGAGTTTCTCTCGCACCATTGGGTGTCTTTGCGAAGACATAAGAATTTATTTACTATGCATATTATCTGGGATTAATGAAAACAACCAACCAGTCATTAAACATGTTTATTTGCATATTCTTACCACGATTTATCACATTTCATGTATCTTACATTTCTTTTGTTGAATAATCAGGGCAATAGTCTTATGAGGATTCTTAGTGTAGCAGCATTTGCTGTTTCTGGTTATGCCTCTACAGATGGAAGAAGCTGCAAGCCCTTCAATCCCCTTCTCGGGGAGACCTATGAAGCAGATTATCCAGACAAAGGCCTTCGTTTTTTCTCGGAAAAGGTTTGTTAAGAACAAGTTCTTACAATCTTACGGTTGGTTTAGCATAGTCAGCCTTTTCTTTTCAGTATTCACCACTCTTTTTCTTAAAATTTGCTAGTCAGTTGGTGTAACTTAACACCAAAAACTTTTATGTTCTACCTCTATCTACGATGATCTTGATTTTGTAATAGTAAGGTTTGGCGGAATAATGTAATATGAAGTTGCCACCTGATTGTTCCCTGACACCAAAGCTCTTGGCAAATGCTTTGTTCTTGCCTGAAATACTTCTCAAATTTAAATGTGGTTTCTTAGGTTGATATTTGATAGATGACTAATAACTAATCCGATTGTCAACTAGTAATGATTGTCAACATTGGGGATTGACACATGAACAATTTTTAAAATTTTTAGGATGTTGAGTTTAACTAGTTTACTAACTAGTTCAAACAAGTTTGAACTGAAATTCAAACTAGAGTTTCCTTTTTTTATGGTAGTTTGATTGTAGGTATGTGCTGATTTTATATATAAATCAGCAAAGCATGTGATCTAAATTCGTTCAAATCTTTAATTCGAGTGTATTTTCAAAGATATGTGTTTCATTTGAATTGTAATAGATGGGTACATACCCTAAAACTGATATTTTTGAAAAATATATCCGAATTTGGCTTGAATTTGCACATTTAAAATCATGGTGCCCCATTTCGGCATCCTATATATATATGTGTGTGTGTGAAAATGGTTCCGTACCCTTGGGAGTACGTACTCCCATCTCAGTATACCGCTTAAATGATATTGTTATACCTCTTTATCATTTTGAGTATACTCTAATACTGATTATAAGATGCTCCAAAGTGAGTTCCACAAAAAATTTCATCAAAGTCCACCCTTTGTAGCATAATTTGTTTATATACTCTTTTTACATATGAAAAAGGGTATATAGCAAAAAAATAGGGCTCTGATGAATTTTTTCAACAATGTCGTATTGTAGTATCTTAGAATTATTATTGAAGTATACTGAAAGTGATAAAGGAGTATAACATATTCGTTTAAGTGGTATACTGGAATTAGGAGTATGTACTCCCAGGAGTACGGAAAAGGATATATACATATAGTCTGGTTCTTCCCCCTCCCTTCTTTGTAACAGTAGTTTTTTTAGGTTTGCAGTTTAATGGAATACTTTTTTTTAGAACAGTTTACTGCACACTGCTCCAGTGCTCTATCTATTTATTGCCTCTAATTGACTGTTCCGTAACTATTGGATCGTCAAACAGCCTATTTTGTATAGGCTCAAATATTTTAAGGTTACTATGGATTTTCTTCAAGTTTAGTTCAATGTGCTTTTGCATTTTGGTTTATAAAAAAAATCTTCAATACTGCTTGCCAGGTCAGCCACCATCCTATGGTAGTTGCATGCCATTGCGAGGGAACTGGCTGGAGGTTCTGGGCAGATAGCAACCTAAAGAGCAAGTTCTGGGGTCGCTCCATTCAACTTGATCCTGTTGGCGTGTTGACATTGGAGTTTGATGATGGTGAAGTTTTCCAATGGAGCAAGGTATTATTACATAATTAGCAAGAAATGGTTAAATCTATGGAAATAATTAAGTGGAAATATGATATTTCAGGTGACCACTTCCATTTACAATCTCATATTGGGCAAACTGTATTGTGATCATTATGGTACTATGCGCATACAAGGTAATCGTGAATATTCATGTAAGCTGAAGTTCAAGGAGCAGTCAATTATTGATCGCAACCCTCATCAGGTACTTATAAAATTGCTTGTATGCTAGGTGCATTTGTCCGCTTGTCAGTTCTTTCTGATTTCTATTTTTGCTTCCTTTGCAGTTTGTTTCTCACTAAGATACGCTTTTTCATCTATGTTAAGGGGTGTTTGGTAGAGCTCTAGCTCCACCAGTTTGTTTGCATTTTAGAATAAAAATATAAACTTAAATTCACTTTATTTTAACCTACAAATTTCAGATATGAGGTGGAGTTGGAATCTAGAGCTCTCCAAACAGGGTTTTAGTTAAAGCAAGCGATGCATTTGTACCTTTGGGAAAGCATTCCTTTTTTTTTTTCAATTATATGGATTTCTTCATAATGAAAAAAGTTGTGAGTTTTTACTGTGATGTTTCTCAAACTAATAGGGTGCTCGTGGCGTTGCAACGGAATCTCAAAAGAGAGTGATACATACCGTAAATCATGACCCAAATCATACAATAAACAACATACTAAAATGTCAAAAGCTAAAAATATTTGCTAAAGCACACTAATGAAATTACAAACATGTGAGGCCCTTTCTACCTCCCAATCCTAACATGATTTTCACCTTAATATTTTTATTACCATTAATAGCCTTACACAGCTGTGAAGAAAATAAAGACAGTTTATGTAGTACAATACAAACAAACAAACAAGCCTTTTGTCCCAAACAAGTTGGGTTAGGCTAGAAAAGAAACCCAATCAAAGTCAATAAAACCCCTAAACTTTTAATCTTAGATCATGGTTTCGTTATGTGGATAGCAAACTTCCATGCACTCCTATCGAACACCAAATATATGGAAACGTTTCAATTCTTCAAGTCTCTTTTAACTACTTCCCATGTTAGTCTCGGTCGACCTCTGCCTCTTATGTTTTCGAGACGACTTAAAATTTCACTATGTACCGGTCCGTAGGAAGCCTCCGTTGGAGATGTCCAAAGATGTCCAAACCATCTCAGACGATTGTGGGCAAGTTTTTCTTCAATTGGTGCTATCCCAACCCTATCACATATATCGTCATGGCGGATTCGATCTCGCCTGGAAAATAGCATTTCATGTCATATTCACACACAGGCTATAAGTCAACCTTTTTGTAGACAATAACACTAAAACTACGAAACCATCACATATGAGCACATACACTAAAGACAACCAATCAAACCAAATTTTCTATAATTATCCGTTACTATCTATCAACATTTCTAGGTACCACATCCCATCACCACGGGAGGTGATTCCACACACTCTTAGAATGAATAAACCCCCACACCTTGCATCTGATTACTCCAGCTTTTTTAGTGAATGTGGTAAAAATTTAGCTAATAACCAGGCCACAATATCAATATATAACCTCTCAAATGTCACTCAACAAAGACAATTAAAGTAAGTGAAAAATACAGTACCACTTTGGCACCTAGGGACAAACAACAACAAATTGTATGATGTTAATCACTTTTCAATCATCTATGATATGAACAATCTGTGTTATCTAAATACAATATTATATCAATAACAAGCCAAAGCATTAAGTAAATAAAAGGATAGCACTTACCTTATCCACCCTGCCATTTTCCAATAATGTCCTCCGTTTGTCTTCAATCCCCTACCCCCTTGCATCAACTCCACTTTAATAGGGCTGTGCATAAATCCAAGTGTCAGTCTTGCATATACAAGACACCAATGCAAGAAGAGATCCCAATTCAAGTGTCAGTCTTGCATATACAAGACACCAATGCAAGAAGAGATCCCAATTCAAGTGTCAGTCTTACAAATCCCTTCGTTGACACCCCAAATTACTGTGTCTAAAACCCTAATTCCATTTGTTGACATAATACAGAGTTGGTTGAAAAATTTTCAGGACATTCTTTATCCATTTTGATAAATGCAGAGAAAATATTTCTGATTAAATAATGAAATTCAATTGTTTTATAAATTCTTATGACAATCTACATTACGGCTAGTAAGTAGGAAAGTGTAATGTGAGAATGCTTCCTGGCTTACTCCTTCCAACAGTTTAATTATAAGAATTAGGTGTGTAGAAAACTATAAGATTCTGTGATACATTTCTAAAATCCTTAAATGGCTATCAATTATGTCATATAACTACCATTTGGCAGCTAAGCACATTACATAATCTGCATTGCAATATCTGGAGAAGCAAAAGAGCACTTATCAGCAAGAAAATATTGTCAAATAAATTTGTAACTAACATAAAAAATGCAAAATCCCGAAGAACAAACCTAAAATTTCTAAAGCACCTGAAGAACAAACCTAAAAATTTCTAAAGCAATCGTAGTAATCTCATACCCAACAAAGATGGATCCGTAGGGAGACGAGCTTGAGGTCGTGTGAGTAGTGGATGAAGGAGGAGAGGCTGTCCGCCGAGATGTGGTAGCCGACTGCTAGAGCTTGGCGGTGGTTTGTGTTTGCGCAGCGTGGCAGAGAGAGGTGTCTCATCACCTCAGATCCTTGGTGGCATGGAGGCAGGAGGCGGAGTGGAGCCAACCATCGCCAGTCGACAAAGAAGAAGGCAAGTCGACGGCCACCTCGCATCCCCACCGTTATGAATAGCACTTGTATTAAACATGAGGTCAATGGGCAAGTATATATACATGTACATGAGAGTATAGAAGGAAAACTTTTATAAAGCAATATCTATACAAGGCTAATAATCCTATACAAGGCAACTAGTATAAGGTAACTAGGATATTGTCTAACACCCCCCTCAAACTCATGGTGGATCTTCAACACCGAGTTTGGAGAGATAAAAGTTATGATGAGCTCTAGTTTGTGTCTTCGTGAAGAAATCTGCTAACTGAAGCTCTAAAGGCACATATTGAAGATCCACAACTTGATCCTATATCTGTGATCTCATATAAGAAGCATGAACACAAATATGCTTGGTGAGCTCATGCTTCATTGGATCTCGAGCAATGTTAATAGCACCTGAACTCTCAGATAAAAAAGGAGTTGGTGTCAAGACAAAAACACCAAAATCCTTAAGTAACCATCGTAGCCAAGTAACCTCTGCTGTTAAAAGAGCCATGTCTCACAACTCAGCCTCTAACACTCGAACGAGAAACTATTGTCTGCTTTTAGTCTTCCAAGCAATGAGAGAACCACCAAGAAAAACATAGTAAGCAGAAAGACTGACGATCAGAGTGATCACTAGACCAGGTAGCATTAGAGTATGCTTGGAGCTATAAAGAGCTGGAGCGTGGAAAGAAAAGAAGGCGAGAGATATTCCACGAAGATATCGTAGAGCTCGAAGAGGATCAAGTCCAGTAATGATCATGTCATCAACATATAGCAGGAGAAGAGTCCGACCACGAGGCGAAGTGTGAACAAAGAGTGCAGGATCATGAACACTAGCAGAAAAACTAGCCGCAGTGACCATTGAAGAAAAACGCTCAAACAAAGCACCAAGGTTGTCAAGGCGACAAGGTGAGGCGAGGCGCTAGCCCATCGCCTGGACGCCTAGGCGACAAGGCGGGCGCCTAGGCAAAGGTTAAAAACTATGATTTTCGGCAATATCTGAGGAGTTTCGAACGGGGAATCAGTAAAGAGCTAAGGGAGATGAGGTCAAATTATTGTGCTGATGACTATGTTTTCCAGCCCAACCTATTCTTCTCTCCTATTCTTTCTTCTCTCCTCAGCCCAGTCTTCTGGCTCAGGCCCAGCCCATCCCGGTGCCTGTCCCCTCAAACCCTAACCCTCCCCTCCTCTCTCCATTCACTCTCAGCCGCCGCACTCCATCCCGGGCGCAGCGCGGCGGAGGGCGGCCAGAGCAGAGTAGAGCGGAGGAGGGCGGCCAGAGCAGAGCAGAGAGCGGAGGAGGGCGGAGGAACGGAGAGCAGGCAGAGCGGAGGAGAGCAGAGCAGAGCGGAGGAGGGCGGAGCAGAGCAAAGCAACGCAGAGGAAGACGGCGCGGAGGAGGTCGGCTCGGCGGGAGCCTCATCACCTTGGCGCACGGAGGGGGCCGAAGGAGAGGGATGAGGAGGAGGAGGAGGACTTACGGATCTGGCGATCTGCAGCCAACGACGTCCTCCTCCGCGCCGTGGCCCCTATGCGAGGCGAGGCGACCGCGTCCTCCGGCCAGGCGAGCTCCCTCCAGCGAGCTCCCTTCGGCGCCGCGACGCCTAGGCGACGCCTTGACAACCATGCAAAGCACGTGGGGCTTGCTTAAGCCCATAAAGAGAGCGACGAAGCTGACAAACCATGACCTTAGGAACATAATACCCCGGTGGTGGCTGATATAGACCTCATGCAGCTCATCGTTAAGAAAGACATTCTGGACATCAAGCTGAGAGATGGACCACTCACGAACAGAGGCCATAGCAAGTAGAGTGAACAGTGGTCATGTGAGCCACATGTGCAAAAGTCTTATCATAATCACGACCATGCTCCTGCTGAAAACCATGAGTTACAAGACGAGCCTCGTAACGCTCAAGAGAACCATTAAAGCGCTCAAGAGTTAAGGAGAGTTCA
Organism: Rhipidocladum racemiflorum; assembly: GCA_036346355.1. Lineage (NCBI taxonomy): Eukaryota > Viridiplantae > Streptophyta > Magnoliopsida > Poales > Poaceae > Rhipidocladum > Rhipidocladum racemiflorum. The sequence continues at coordinate 14,249,600 of CM070573.1, read as the reverse complement.
AGCTAACCAGGTTCCGTGGCTGTCTCGTTCTCGACGTGTTGACTTCCACGCCTTTTATCGCTTTTCACGTCAGAGGTTCGACTAGCATATTGGTTTGTCAGCCACTTGCATGTAATCCCACATGCCAGTGCGCTCAAGAGCAGCAAGCTCCTCCTTTGCCATCGCATGTTGCCATTCCTTATGAATAACATCATCACGATAAGAAATCGGGTCGGCAAGAACTGCACCAGCAAAACTAAGGAATTCATGAGGCCGAATAGGCCGACGATCACGAAGAGCATAGCGAGGAGACAAAGGAAGGTGGCTCAGTAGGAGAATCCTCAACCCGCGGGCAATGAGTGTAGTATAGAGGATAAGAGGGAACTATGTGAGGAGGCACCGGTGATGAAGGAGACGCCAACCGTGGAAAGAGAAGTGGCAACTGGATTATCTGGAAAAGTTAAGAAAGAAAGCGACTCGACAGGTGACGCTAGAGTGGAAGAAGGGCGAGGGTAGAAGGGACGAGACTCATCAAAAGTAACATCCCGGGAGCTTCGCATCCGTTGACCAACAGGATCCCAACAACGATATCCCTTATGCTCAACACTACATCCCAGAAAAACGCACTCAACAGACTGAGCGGTCAGCTTGGTGCGTTCACGAGGTGTAAGAAGAACATAGCACACACACCCAAAGAGGCAAAGATAGAATAATCAGGAGGCATACCACACAGATGTTCTACTAGAATCCCACCTTGAAGAGCAAAAGAAGGCTGAATGTTAATCAAGTGGCAGTGGAAATAGCTTCATCCCAGAAGTGAGGTGGAATAGAAGAAGCAAGTAAAAGAATACGAGCTACTCAAGAAGATGACGATGCTTGCGCTCAGCCACACTATTCTAAGCATGAGCACCGGGACAGGAAAACTGACCGAGTGTCCTCTTTAGCAAGAAAAGCACGAAGAGCTCCTGATAGACTCCCGTCGAGTCAGCATGAAGAACATGAATGGGAGAATCAAATTGAGTACGGATTATGGTGGCAAAATTCTTATAGATGGATAAAACCTCACTACGAGAAGACAAAGTATATCTAGGTGTGGTGAGAGCTATAAAAAGAATATAATATCGATGACCCCCTTTTGAAACAAAAGGAGCCGGACCCCAAACATCAGAATGAACAAGATCAAAGGGACGTTGGGATACAAACTCACTGGAAGGATATGGAAGTTGTAGCTGTTTACTAAGTTTACAACCCGTACAGTCTAAAGAGGTGTCACCAGACAGATCCTAAAGACCACGACGAACTAGAGAAAAGCGTGAACCACAAAGATGCCCTAGATGGTGATGCCACTGAGCAAACAACCTGGTAGAAGATGCAACGGAGGCGGAAGCGGTGTCACCAGACAGATCCTAAAGACCACGACGAACTAGAGAAAAGCGTGAACCACAAAGATGCCCTAGATGGTGATGCCACTGAGCAAACGACCCGGTAGAAGATGCAACGGAGGCGGAAGCGGTGAAGACTGAGGGACTGGCAGAGGCAACGAAAGGAAGACGAAGCCAGTCAAGCTCCTATAGACGCTGAGTCACGGCGGCGAGGGCCAGTCCCAACCAGAGACCCCTTGCCTCGATCCTGAACATAACAAGCCATAATCAAGGATAACACAACAACCATAATCAGTGAGTTGGCCAGCGGATATGAGTTACATGGTCAGTTTGGGAACATGAGAAACAATAGAAATATGAAAAGAGGACGACAAAAGAGTGCCTTGTCTTGCAACAGAAAAAGAAGTACCATCTGCGGTCTGCACAGTGATAGGAGTGGCAAGAGAACTAATGGAATGGAGACTCGTGGGATCAGATGTCATATGAGAAGAAGCTCTAGAGTCGAGAATCCATGATGTGATATATGAGGAGGAAGTTGGTCTCTCACTAGAAGATTGAGTAGCAGATCCAACAGAACCTGTCGTTGTAGGGGCATCCATATGACGTAGCAACGTGAGAATCTCCTGAGTGGGGTCAGAGTCAGCAGAAGTCCGCTAAGGAGAGACGCCGAGCCTCCAGTGCCCTTAGGAGGACATCCACCTCGACAAGCAAGATCCTTCCTGTAGCAGAACTGTTCCACATGTTCGTTCTTATCGCAGTAGGTGCAGTGAAGGCCTTCACCCCCAATAGCCGAAATTGGAGTAGGTGCCACTGATGGAGGAGTAGAATGAGACACTGCCAAGACTGAAGGAGATACTAGCAAACTTGCACCACGAAGACGAGTCTCCTCAGTACGAATAGCTGCAAGGGCCTCCAACAGGGTCAAACGAGGTGACGAGCAAGCAGCTGAGCACGAACATGCTCAAATTCAGCCTGAAAATGTGTTAGGAAGTCGTAGATGCGGCGAAGCTCCAAATGAGTGCTAACGCTGACAACACTGGCAAGTGCGGCAAACATCTGGTCCCAGTGAATCAAGCTGACGCCATACAAAGGACAGTTGTGCATAGAACTCATTCATAGTAGAATCACCTTGTTGCAGTCCTATCGCATAATAGCAAAGTACAAATAGTCGCCATGTGGCGACCCGGGTAATTAGCCCAAGTAATTAACAGCTTCATTGTCATTACACTGAGTTAATTGCACGAATCTCGGTATACTAACTGATCAAAACATCGAGCGCACCCAATATTTTATCAATTAGTACACATGTTCAGAGTGTTGCAACAGAACAATAATTAGAGACTGAATGTAAATATATTACGAACCAAGCCACACGCAGGACTACAGGTTCATTACATAATTATACATAGGATCCAAGTACAACAAAAGTATAATACATAACTATTAATTTCACAAAAGACCGACGAAGTTGTAGCCAGCTACGCAACACACTATCCTTCCTGATAATCCTCCTCGTAGGTCTGATTCTGCGGGTGGCCCTCAGCCCAAGATTCGTGGTGGGTTCAACTGGGATCCACATCCCACCCAGAAGCTTGACCATCAGAACAATTATCTAGCAGGGGGAGAGTTAGCAAGAGTGAGTACAAAAGTACTCAGCAAGCACTAATAGCAAAAATGCATAATATGGATTTTTCTCAGCACTTTACCACAGATCCAACTTCTCAATCCATTTTTCTGGAAAATAGGTTTTATTAGGAAAACGTGGCTTCCAATTTTAATTCCTGAAATTGCTACTAGCACTCGTATATAAGGCAGACTTAGCTTCCGTAGCCTCCAATCCAGGAGACAGGCATGAATTCATGATTTGACCTTGCGCAGGTTTGTACCACTTTACCCATAGTGACCCCTAACACGAGAGGCCCCAGAATGTTTATCTCTAGTCCAGTATTAGATCTCCAACCCTGTTACCCGAGTCGTAGACTCCTTCACTAGGCAATCCCGTCGACTCGCGGCTAACAATTGTATCGGGCTACCGCAACAGCAACACCGATACTCAACCCAAGGCTTTATGAATATATAGCCTGAACAATTCAACCGCAACTGAATTCTGTGTCCCTCACTGGGCCTTCCGGCATACCCAGCTTCACATGCGTATTTATCTAATCTTACCCAATGTGATCATAATACCTTCCTAGGACAATCTTTTCTGGTCGATTCCACACACTATGGTTGATACTGAGAATACAGCTCATTGCCCGAGTGTAATTGTTTATCCTTACATCATAGCCTATGTAGAGGGCCCCACCGGCCAACATACTCATTTCCTTGGCGCCCTCTACCCACCATCTTAACACAACACCATAATAATAAATAGCACAAGCCAGCTCCTCCATCAGCTGGACTTGCCAACACACTCACCACACATAATTCCTCATCCTTTCATTTTCATCAAACCACATTTCCATCCGTAATCAATTTGGTATTTTCAATTTACATATAAAGTTTGCAATGCACGAATGATACTTATAATGACACTGAATTCAATTTGAAAACATTTAATGAAAATTTGCTCAAAGGAAGCTTGCCTGAAGTAATGTTTGCAAGTATGGCTTCGCTTGAAAATAGGAGTGGGTGCTCTGACAGGTTCGGCTCTGGACCTGACAAGCACGAAGTATTAACTCTACAGAATTGCCTAAAGCAACCTTTCTGCCCAAACCCTTTTTACTAAACCCAATACTTAACCCGTAATTTAAATATTTTAACAACAATAATTACAGCATTCCAGTTAATACAGTTCTTACCATTTTACACAATCATTAACCGGCGATTTTGCAGCTTCTAAGAAATTAATTAAAGTTTTTCCTACGATCCGAATACAGCAATTTAACCTACGTGAATGCACGGAAGACCGAAATTTTCCTATTTTTCCTATTCTTCTCCTTTTCTTTCTTTTTCTCCTCTTTTCTTTTCTCTTCTTTCCTTTTTTTTTTCTTTTCCCTCATTCTTTCCTCTTTTTTTCTTCTTTTCTCTCTCCCTTCCCTTTTTCTTTTCTATTGGCCGAAGCCTCTCTGTCTCGGTTTCTTCTCCCGATCTTTCTTCTTCTTCCCTTCACCTCTCCTCTGCACTCTCGCTCGAGCCGCCGGCTCACCTCCCTGGCGACCGCTGCTTGTTCGGCTCTCCCTCGCCATCCCCTCTGGTGGCCGATGCCCTTGCTGGCGTGTCAGCCATTCGCCTGACTCCTCCCCGGTTCCCCTTTTCTCCCCTCTCCCTTCTATACTCCTCTTCTCTTTCTCTCTCTCTGCTCGGCTAGCTGCCGAGCTCTCTCTAATCCCTCTTCTCTTCTCTGCCGACGCCTCTGGTCCCCTCTTCCTCGCCATGGTTGAGCTTCCCTCGGCCACACCCTCTCTCTCTCTCTCTCCCCCCTACTCCTCTTCCTCCTCTCTAATGGCCGAAAGAACAAGAATAGATACTACCGATCTATTTTTCGTTTTGCCTATTTTTTTTACCGTTGCTTCTACCTTCGATTTGCAATCTTGAGTCAATGATGCATGGGGGTCTAGTGGGACGGCAAGATTTTGGTCTATGCAACCCTAGATCCTCTACTAAGACTACGATCCTACCGGGTCTACCATCTATGCACTTCTACCAAGCAAGTAGTACTACTGTTGCTACTAGAGGTGATGGAATGGTTGTGCACCTGATGGTTCGGTTGGGTTTGGAGAGAGGTTGCTGGACTGGAAGATGGGGGTGGATGGCTCAGTTCTTGGAGTCCTCCTTGCTCCTTGTTCGGTTCAATGCTTCTTGGGGATCCTCCGTGTTCTGGTTCGTCTTTTGGATCTCCTTACTCCGGGCTTGTGGGTCCTTGTTCTGCCGGCTCTTGGGGACCTCCTTGCTCCAGTTCTTCTTGAGCTTCTCCTTCGGTTGTTCTTGCTCTGGTGGTCTTCTTTTGGGTTGGAGGGGAAAGGAAAGAATGGGGGAGGCTTGCTTGCTCTCTTGGTTAAAAGTGAATGGAGGCTAGGGGGGAATGTATCCCTGTGCTTGGTTGGATGAGTTGGCTGCCTGGTCAAACTTACCAACTTACCTCCCCTTACAAAAGGGGATGGCTACTATTCGCTCTTCAAACGCTACGGACATCCGCAGTCCGAACAGGTAAGTACGGATTGCCGAGTGATGAACCGATCTAGCGAGAGGTGCCGACTCGGCCCCAACAGGTCTGGTATCTCGGTGATCAATACCTCGCCTGCGGGTCTGACGGCAATCCCTTTTTTATTCTATTCGTTCTATTCGCAAATTTGAATTTTAGAAAACTCAAATACGATAATTAACACTTCTAATTAGCAACTAATTCTATTATCTATCTAATTAATAACCTAGGTCCTTTCACACCAGCAGGCTCATAGCGATTGCGAAGATGCACCCACATCAATTGTGCTGAAGACAAAGCGACTATCACCAGTGAAATGTACCTCCATGCTAGCAACAAAAATAGCGGACACACGAGCATCTTCATCAATCCATGTCGTGTAAGAAGTAAATCGGGTCTGACTTAACAGCATCAACGTAATCATCAGACATCGTCTATCGTGCAACATCATCGGCCTCCTTGGAAATAACAGGCGTGGCAAGGGGAGCAGGGCAAGGCAGATAAGATTGCTCATCGAAAAGAAAATCCCATAGACGCAGCCCACGCATGTGAAGGCGCATATGGAGAATCCAATCTCGATAATTGAGGCCATCGAAGATAACCGGGCAGCGAGGAACAGAGACAATGGCCGACGAAGACATTTTTTTTACTGGATCCGAACTGGGTTTAAAAGGAGACAACCGATCGGGGTTGCTCACGGGCGGCCGATTCGGGTGACGAGGCAGGCGGGCAACAACAGCGTCGGGTAGCGGAGGCGGCGACGGTCGGTGGCCGGCGAGTCGGAGACGAGCTGGCGCGAGGAGGCCGGGTCGGAAGTGGCGATGACCGGATGTCAGGCGCGTGGAGGCGTAGAGGCGTCGCAACCAGAGGTTGGGCGTGCGGAGGGGCGTCGTGTGGCCGTCGGAAGGACGGAGTTGAGGTTGTGGCCGGCGCGGACGGCGGCCGGTGAAGATCCGGTGGCTACGTCGCGTCGCAGAGGTGGCGATGAAGCGCAGAATCTGAGGAGACAGGTTGTCGAAGAGAAGGTGGGAGGCGGCAACCTAGTGACAACGTCGGTCGGGGAGAGAAGCTCGACATCCAGAGGTGAGGTCGGCCGGGAGAAGGTAGGGCTACCAAATGCGATGAGAAAAGTTGTCGAAAAAAAGGCGCAAGTGCAAATTCTAGTGAGCCCTAACCCTAAAACCTATTGCTCTGATACCATGTTATGAATAGCACTTGTGTTAAACATGAGGCAAATAAGCCAATACACACACACATGTACATGTACATGAGAGTATTGAAGGAAAGTTTATATAAGGCAATCTCTATACAAGGCAACTAGCAGTCTCTAATATACGGTAACTAGGATGCTGTCTAACACCCACTACCTCGTCTATGGCGCCACAACCTCCCACCTAGCCTCCTACGCCGCCAAATCCTCCATCTTTGTGCACGGCGCTACTATTTGCCATAGGAGAGCGAGCATCGAGGGAGGAGGTGGTCGAGTGCAGATCCATCAGAGCTTCGGACGGATCGGGGGTGGAGATACGATGGGAGGAGGCGGTAGGGCAGGCAAGTCACGGCGGCCGGTGGGGGAGGCCGAAGTGGCATCGGTGCTGTGGGGGATGTGGAGCTGTCGACAGTGAGGATGACGGCACAGCAAACAAGCCACGGCGGCCGACGGGGGAGGTGGAAGTGACAATGTTGCGGGGAGGCGGAAAGGCAGAGAGGGATGTGGAGAGACGCCTCCTTATGCACCACCACTACCGCCGCCACTTGCAAGGCGCTAGGGAGGATGATGCCGACGCAGTAGCGTGGTCAAGGATGCTGGCACGGTCTCGGGATGGCTTGATCTGACGGCGGCATGTCGGGGATGATGGGATTTCGTGGAGGGTTGATTTGGAGTGGTTCTTTTAGGGCAGTCTTGTTGGATGGGTGGACTGTCGTTGCAGACGAGAGAGGCCTAGAGCGAGACTGGGAAATCGTCCAATGGTGGGGGTAAACTTCTTTTATTAGTTAAGATTTAATCATGGTTTTAGGGTTTGGTGAACATTGGGTATTGTTGAATCTAACTACAAATGATATGAGTCGGATAAGTCTTGAGCCCTAGTGCTCATACTATATTAGCATCTCACATGAAAAGCTTTGAACAAAAGCAGGTTCATGCCCAACTGTGAGCTTCATACTTTCACAGTACGCTAGTAAATTTTGATCCATTTGCATGGTATGAATGTATTGACAGTACTATGCACGTAGAATCCATCGATTCAAATTGAATGCCCAATTCGAACTTAAAACCCTCACTAATACATGGAGCCAATCCAATGGAATCCATTAAGAATGGTATTCTTTTGGGATTCTCTTTGACGAGAATCTATTTTTTAGCCCAAAAACCAGCTCAAATATTTGAATTATTAATGCATCAATGAAAATTTATTTCTTGAACTACCAACGAAAATCAGATAAATGATATGATTGTTGATTGTTCTTAGCTTTCTTTCTATTGTAAAAGCTTTGAGGCATGTACTGGTTTGAGAGAAATTAGCAATATTTTGCCTAATAAAATGGTATGGTCTTTTGGTTCACACCATAGTTTACCAGAAATGTTATTCGTCTGAGTTGCGGTATGGGATTCGGGTTAGCGGTTCGCCACCTTTTCTTTCAATTTCCATTGTGAACACGAATCCTGTACCCTAAATCAGTTCGGGTTCGACGAATCTGGTTCGCGATTCGTGGGGATTTAGTGCGAATCTGTTAACTATATTTCACAAAAATCATATAATGAATTGCGGTATGGGATTCGGGTTAGCGGTTTGCCACTTTTTCTTTCAATTTCCATTGTGAACACGAATTCTGTACCGCTAAATTGGTTCGGGTTCGATGAGTCTGGTTCACGATTCGTGGGGATTTAGTGAGAATCTGGTAACTATGGTTCACACAAATCAACTAATGAATGTGAGGGCCATTTCACCCTATAATTTGTTGGAATGGGAATTTGATATAATAATCAAATTGCCCTTATAGTAGGTTGCAATGAAGGGTGGGTATTCGTCTAGAAAGGGGCGATAAAAATTTGTACGCATCTTACCGTCTACGATAATTTGTCGTCTATTTTTTCCATCTCCCCTGTACGCATCTTACTGTCTGCGATAAAAATAGCACACCAACATGTGGGGCCAGCAACCATCGCGCATCGGCACCCCCATCCTCCCAGGTGCAACCATCATGCATCCGCCTCCCTCTACACCTGCGCGTTGCCGCACATCTGCTAATGAACATCGTGCTGAATTTTATTATGTAGATAATTTGCTTGATGGAGCTGATGAGTAGACACAGAGGCCGCGTCACAATGCTGATGTGTGTTCTTTTGTTATTGTAGCCAACATCATCGCTTGATTTGAGACGTCGTCTCCCTTGCTCAGCCTACATCTTTGTCTTCTTGAGACGTTGTGCGCGCTCTTGTTCGGCTTGCCACTTCTGCCTCTTGAGCCTCACGGGCGCATACTCGGAGTAGAGCCTCTTCATGATGTCCGTGGCTTACGTGAACATGCCGTGCTGCTTTATCATGCCTGGCAAATCTTACAATCGTCGAGCCAAGCTTGGCGAACTTAAGATTCTGTGTGTTCCTTATGTAGCGCTGATATAGTTGCGACGACACACCGAAGCTGTTATGAACAATGATACTGCATGTGTGAGACTTGGGTCTTGCACACATCTGCCGTTTCATCGAAGACCCTTTTCCCATTAGGTAGTAGTCGGCACTCAATGTGAGTTTCATGTCCTTGTATCTGCAGCAAAGTATGGGCACTTGGCTAGTTGAAACAACCTAGATTATTAGTTAAATAAATAAAAGTATTAAGTAGCTAATTATTATAGTAATCAATGTTTTATTTATAAAAATTTAGTCTGCGAGTAGAACGAATAGAATTAGTATTGAGGATTGCCGTCAGATCCGCAGGTGAGGGTATCGATCACTGAGATACCAGAGCCGTTCGGGGCTAGGTCGGCACCTCGCGCTATTTCTCGGGTATCATCACGCGGCAATCGATACAAACCTGGTAGGATTGCGAGTATCCTTAGCGATTGAAGCCCAATAGCTTTTCCAATACCCAGTAAAACAGTAAAGGTCCAAAGGGTAGATGGTAACTTTAACCAACAAAGCCAGCAAGCAAGACCAGCACAGCCAGTCGGCGCATCAAATGCACCCCCCTTGGTCTCATAGCGATCGAGGCAAGCACAAAGAGCCATTCCTTCGCTCCAACCGAGAGCAATTTTCTCCCACTCCAGTCGAGAGGAGAGCAAGAACCCACTCACATTTTCCTCAGCCACACTGGGAGCTCTCCCCCGTTCCAAAGCCAAGCAAACCGAGAGCCAGCCACTCAAAACGAAGGCCAAGAACCGAGAGCGAGAACCCAAGTCCAGATCGAAGAACAAGGAGCAAGAAGAGGAGCCAGGAGGAGCTCCAACCGAAGGCAACCCCAGGACCCAGAAGGGGGGTGGGGTGAACCGCGGCAAGGAGGAGAACACCCCAAGCAAGAGAACCCCCACCAGTACTCCGACCACCTCGTCTTCCCCATCCCCGACAATAGCACCAACCCATCACCTCCATCCCTGAGCCCACGACCCTTTGGTGCACAATAGCAGCAGTTGTACTTTGTAGAGTGCATAGATGGGTAGATAGGGTGAAGTAGTTAGTAGATCGGCGGGGAGGGAGACTGTGGTAGTCTTAGTAGAGGAGCCCTAGGGGCTGGGAGGGCGTGTCGGCGTTGCCAGTGTCGTCACCTCACCTCCGAGCCTAGAGCACCTCTCTTTGGCCATCATCGACCAGCCTCCATTGGACCAGCCTCCATTGAATCACAGTGTAAACCCACTGATAACACCTCCCGCAGAGTAGATCGACCCCCTTGGAACTCGGTTTACTGAGGAGTCAGGTAGGAGCAGCACGACAGGGTTGGGCGCGACCATGGCTAGCGCGAGCTCAGGGGTTGGAGGGGAAGCTTGGCCTGAGTAAGGGAGTAGAGGGGGGAGGAGAAGAGAGGGAGGAAGAGTAGAAGCCGGCAGTAGAAGAAGAACTGAGGGGAGGAGGAAGAACAGGGGGAGCTAGGGGAGGCTTCCGCCAGGGAAAAGAAAGAAGAGGGAGAAAAGAAAAGAAGAGAAGGGGAGAAAATAAAAGAGGGGAGAAAGAAAAAGGGGAAGAAAGAAAAGAAAAAGGAGAAATAGAGGGAAAAGAAGGGGGGAAAAATAGAAATTTTGTCTCCCATTGTGAACCCTCATAGGAAAATTTTGAAAAGAACGCGAATAGCTGCGATTAATTTGGTGATTAGTCTTTAAAATTTCAAATTTAGTAATTAAATATACTGATTTTAATGCCTCACTAAAATGAAATTGTGCCAAACTAGTGATTTTTAGTTAAGTGGGCAGCAACACTTTAGTTGTCTTTAGCTCTCTCGAAAAGGTTGGGCACCATAAAAATTTGTCATGAATTAATTGCTGTAGATTAATACTTTATATTGTCAGAGCCTGAACTGAACTTGGTAGACCATCCATCCCAAAATTCGAGCGAGGCCGTACCTTTCGATTCTTATCAGGTAAGTTTTCCTTGATCAATTTTATTAAATGTCTTTAAATGATTTTAGTATATAAATATATCATTCATGCATTGGAAAACATATGTTTAAATTGAAAATCTTAAATTGGACACGGATGGAAATATGGATTGATAATTGGAGTGAATTGTGGAATTGATAATTGGATTGAATTGAGGAAATGACATTTGATTGTGGCGTATGATTATTTATGGTGGGTAGAGGGTGCCGATGAGAAGGTTTGTTGCCTATAGGGCCCTCTATATAGGCTAGCATATAAGGATAAACTACTAATACTCGGGAACCATAGTGTGTGAAATCAGTCGGAAAAGGTGGTGCTCCACATGGTGGTTAGGTAGTTACTAGTGTGCAAAATCCGGGGATGTCGGTAGTCCCAGAGAGACCGCGTGAAATGGGAACTCAGCCATGTGACTGAAGTTGCCCATAATGGCACTATATGTGAAGCCAAGGGATAGTATTGCCGCCATATGGTGTAGTACAACTGTTAGCTGTGATTTTGGTGGCATGGCCTAGGATAGGATCCCCCACTCGAGTAACATGGTTGGAGATCCAATACTAGATTAGTAATAAACGTTCTGGGGCCTCACAGGGTGGGGTCACTACGGGTAAAGTGGTGCAAACCTGCGCAAGGTCAAAATCACGAATTCATGCCTCTCTCTTGGATTGGAGGCTACGAAAGCTAAGTCTGCCTCATATACGAGTACTAGTCAATTTCTAAATTAAAATATCCAACCCTTAAAGAAAACCAAAAACCTACTTTTAATAAAAACCCGAATTTGAGGGAAGGTGAGTTTTAGTTGAAAATGAGAGGAAAATTTGTATCATGCATTTGTTATTAATGCTTGCTGAGTACTCCTGTACTCTTGCCCCAATTTGAGGGAAGGTGAGCTTCAGTTGAAAATAAGAGGAAAATTCATATCATGCATTTGTTATTAATGTTTGCTGAGTACTCCTGTGCTCACCAAGTCCCCATTTGCTTAGAAGGCGAGTCCTATGGAACCACTGACGAGGCATGGGGTGAGGGTTATACGTAGGACCCAGACTTACTGGAGGACGACGACGATTACTACTACTGGGAGGACTAAGGGTTTTGGTAGACCGTTTTCCTGTTTTGGACGGTCGTGAGGGTAATTTAAAGAGTTGTAATATTCTTTTGTTGTACTTGGATTGGATGTATAATTATTGTACTGAAATGTAGCCCTGTGTGGCTTTGGAATGTAATATATTCCATTCGGTCTCTAATTATTGTTCTGTTGCAACACTTTGAATGCGTTATAGTAACTGATAAAGTGTCGGGTTGCCCGATATTTTGTTAGCTACTAAGTCGAGATTCCTGTAATTTACTCGATGTAATGACAGTGATACTGTCATGGCCTTGGGCTAATTATGCGGGTCGCCACACTAGTGTGTATATATATTCTGCTGAAACATTGTACATGTGTCCTGTAGGTGAGGATGAATAATGTGAACACCCCATTCGACAACCCTTCATTTCTGTTTAAAAGAACCTTTAGGCTGAACCCAAGGATAGCCTGGAAAACCAGGCCTCTATGAGCCATGAACAGTGTAGCCTGTATTCGATTTGGGCCTTTATATTGGATCGATTCCCAACCATGGCCTGAAGTCTTCTTCGCACATAGCACACGCGAGAACGGCCTCTACATATAGGGATGAACCCCTCCGGCCTCTTTGATAGAGGCGCACATAGCACGCCCCCTTGGGATGGCTACATGACTGAATATGCCCCTAAATATCCAAAAAGGTCGTTTTAGAGGCCATCCTTGGAGAGAGCCTTAGTCATAATTTGGATGGAAATTCATTTGTGCTAATATTTTTTTTTATAAAAATGGCTCTATGCTATCCTGGATCTCTTTGTTCTTTCTCCATGCTATGATTTTTTTATTTGTTTGTCAGAGTACCTAAACTTTCTGATTGTGCCATATCTATGGACTTGTCTTATTTTATCTCAGCGCACTTTATTTAGTTGAACTGATGTATGTGCAGGTACAAGGTGTTGTTCAGGACCGAAGTGGTCGAACTGTCGCTACACTCTTTGGAAAGTGGGATGGAAGCATGCACTATGTGATGGGTGATTGCTTCGGAAAAGGCAAGGGATTTGAAAATTTTTCAGAGGCCCATTTGTTGTGGAAAAGGAGCAAACCACCTAAGTTTCCCACTCGATACAATCTCACTCGCTTTGCAATCACATTAAATGAACTTACCCCTGGATTGAAGGTAAGGTTATTTAGGTTCATATCAATCTGCACTTTAACATCATATTGATATATGCAGACTCATATACTAGAGATTGACTGCTTGATATGTCCTACCTATAAGCAGGAAAAACTGCCACCAACAGATTCAAGATTGCGGCCGGATCAAGGGTGCCTAGAGAATGGTGAATATGAAATAGCAAATGCTGAGAAGTTGAGGCTTGAACAGAGACAACGACAGGTCTGTCTATGACTTCTCCTTTTGACATTATTTATTCTGGTAAACTATGCATTAGTTTTAACTAATTTGAATCCATACACAATAAACTTTTAGATTGGGTGCATATCAGAATATAGTCATGCATGCTGATTCATTACTTATTAATTTTTTACATAGTTGTATGTTGCAATTAACTATGGAACAAATAAGATAAAAAGTTCTCATGGATAGATATGGATATGCTTATGCCAATGTCTATAAATCTTACAACCCAATTACTGTTCACAGGCCAAACTATATGTGCTGTTTCGTGAGTGTATAATTTTAGATACATCCATTGAACTGGTAAACAAATGGAAATAACTGGTAAAGAAGCAGTCAGCAGGTTTAGACTTAGGTGTAGGAGACCGCTTCCTTGACTTCTTAGCCTGATATTGCAAGTTATGGCTGACTCACATGCTTGCAAACACAAAACTGCATGCAATTTATTTGAGAGAACGAATTAAACTGTGTCACTTCCCTTGCCCATTCACTACGTTGTGCACGAAACTCTGTTCTGTTGAGTCCCGGGTCGTGGCTTCCCTCTTGTTCATACAATGTTTTGTGTGGTACTCTATTAGAAACCAGAAGCATCTACCTGGCTGCTGACAAGCCCATGGTGGTTTATGTTAAGGATATAAACATTGTCTTATATAGACTATCCATATGGAGGTTTTCCTTATATAAGCTTTCCTAGTTTAGGTATTGCCTTACATAGGCTTTCCTTTTGTACCCTCGTGTACTCCTATATATTCGGGTCATTGGTCTCATATTGAATACAACGAGTACTATTCATAAAATGGTATCAGAGCTTAGGGTTTTAGATTGATTCGCTGCCCCGGGAGGAGACTCCTGGGGTGACCCACACGGCAACGTTTTTCAATATGATGTCGCGCCGGCCATCATCGTGCGACATGTCATCAACCGCCGTGGCTTTGTCCTTCGCATCGCTGCTGACCAACTTGGCCTCTGCCTCGTGCGTCGTCGCCTGTTGTCGCGTCGCCGACATCCCGGTTCCTCGACGCCCCGCCGGATCTGCGCCACCAGATCCTCAACGCCAACGCGAAGCCATCCCTTGGCTTCGCATCGTCGCCGCCTGGGAGACCACGTCGTCTTGACGTCTGGCGCCACTTCGTCTTCCGCGCATCGTCACCGACATGCGCCGCCGTCGCACCGTCTTCTGCGCGAGTGACCGCTAGGGATGGCAAAAATACCCGTGAGTCTGGGTACCCGTGGGTACCCGACCCAACGGGTCCGAGTCCGAGTCCAAATTTGGACCCACGGGTATATGAGTTCAGGTCCGGGTCTCATGTTGGACCCGTGGGTACCCAGACCCAGACCCGATTCCAAGGTAGAAGGCGAGGTAAGTTCAAAATAGATTAGCATGCACCCATGTCACAAGCCACACCATAGCTCAATGGAAGGAACCATGTGATTGAATCAAGATGTCTTGTGTTCAAGCCCCATTCTAGCTAATTTTTTTCCATATTATTTGAATACCTCATGCATGCGTACTCAACTAACGGGCTCGGGTCCGGGTCCAGGTCCAGGTCCGAGATTGGACCCGTCACTAAATTCGGGTCCAGGTCCACGGGGGTTGGACTCGGAGGGACCCGGACCCGTTGCCATCCCTAGCGACCGCCCATTTCAGTCTTCGGCTTCCGCGCTGCAGTCGAGCAGCGCCGTCGCCTCGGGTCTCCACGTGGCCATCTCCTTTCCCGTCGGCTTCACCGCCGACGATTTTGTGCGTCAGCCCGACGCGGCGCCGCTCCACTCTTCAACTTCCTCGCCGGCTGCGGCCTTGCGTCACTCCCGGCGCTTGAGCATCTCCTGATCTCCCGTGAAGACAGTCGGCTCCCTGTCCGGTCAGCTGTCGTCGCTCTTGAAGCCGCCCGAGACACAGCCTCCTAACGGACTTGAAAGTTCAGTGGCACAGGAACGTGAAGCTTTTGGCTTGCTTCAAGTCCAGTTCCATTAAGCCTTCAAGTCTGTGAAGTCAGATTGTTTCAAGTCCGGTCACAGTTTCAATCCTCCAGACAGGACTTCATGCTATTATTGACGGTGTTCGCCGCTCCTCCGCGTCTTTAGCATCTTGATTCTGTCATCGGCTCATTCTGTCGACTCCGATTTTCGATCGGTTTTTGCTCGGCTCATTCTGTCGGCTTCATCATCGGCTCTTCTTCGTCGATTCGGCTCCACCGTCGGCTCTTCTTCGTTGATTCGGCTCCACCAGCGACTCTTCTTCGTTGACTCGGCCCCACCACCGACTTTTCTTTGTCGACTCGGGTCTACCATCAACTTTTGTTCGACATGGCCTCCTTTGTCGGCTTTTCTTCATCGACTCACCCCTACTGGCGGCTTTTCTTCGTCGGTTTTTCTTCGTCAGCTCGAATTTTCAAGAGTTAGCTGCTGCGACGACTACTTCACGACCAGGACTTTGGATTTTCCTATTTTAGTGGCAACCCTTTCCAAATGCAATGCTATTGCATACGCCTTCCATTTGTGTGTGTGTGTGGGGGGGGGGTGTTAAGGATATAAACATTGTCTTATATAGACTATCCATATATAGGTTTTCTTTATATAAGCTTTCCTAGTTTAGGTATTGCTTTACATAAGCTTTCCTTTTGTACCCTCGTGTGCTCCTATATATTCGGGCTATTGGTCTTATATTGAATACAACGAGTACTATTCATAACAGGTTACAAAACCTTATTCCTACCATTTTTTTAAGCAATGCAATTGCAAGCCAACTTGTGGTAGAATTGGCCCTACATCTGAACATGTGGAACCATGAAAATTTAAGTAGACATCGACAATAATTTTGGAAAGTAACAATTAATTGGAGGAAAAGACTGCATGCATAAGCAGGAACTAGACAAACAACTGCAATCTCTTTATCTTTATCTTTACTAATATATACATACGAGTTAGTGGCGGTTGTTCGTCCTCCCCGTAGTTGTCACGGCGGTCCGGCTAGGCGCGGTGAGCCCGAACCGCCTGGATGCCTAGGCGCCGCCTAGGCGATGATTAAATGATGAAAATAATAAATAATATGTTATAGATATGAAATTAAGTCGAATATGAAGCAAAAAATGTGTAATCTTCAATGCACATATACTCTATCCATGAGAGTATGGAGTTGTACAACGAAAGCAAACATTTTTGCGAGGGTGTATGTGAATGTTTCACGAAATATTCTAAAGAATATGACGTGCAGTGCAACTGGAACTGATATGAGGCAGCAACCAAACCATTTCCTAGCCAAACCAGCCCGTTCGGTCCTCCCCTCCCCATAACCCTAATCCCCCTTCTCCCTCCCCCCCTCCGCTCTCTCTCTCTCTCTCTCTCTCTCTCTCTCTCTCTCTCAACCTAGCCACCACCTCCCTCATTCCCCTTCCTCTCCTCCCTCGAGCATTGGGCGGCGTCGGGTGACATCAAGCACCAGCTGCGGCGTCGAGAGGGGCTGAAGGGGCTGGCATCGGGCGGCGGCTTCGGGAGGGGTTGAAGGAGGTGGCGTCGGGAGGGGTCAGGAAGAGGGATCGGAAGGGGGAAGGGTGGGGGGAGGATTGAATCTGGGTCGGGAAGAGGGAAGAGGGGGGGTCGGATCTCACCTGACGTCCAGAGCTAGCGGCGCTGGCGATGGAGGCGAGTCGGCGACGGAGGTGGCAGCCGTCCGGCGGAGGCGTGGAGCGGAGGTGGCGGCGGTCCTCTGCAGTCTCCACATTGGAGCTCGGCGCCTACCTCATTGCCTCGTTGTGACGCTCCGCCGAGACGCCCAACTCCTGGCGAGGCGGTCGGCCCAGGCGTCCACTCCCGACCAACCGGACGCCTAGGTGTCACCTAGTCGACGCCTTGATAACTATGGTCCTCCCTCTAAGAAAAGTATTGCACCGACATATGGGCCGTGGACCGCGACACGCTCCACCACCTCGTGAATAAAAGGAAACCAACTGCTTCTTTCTTTTTCGTCCCACACCCGCTCCCCTGGCTAGGCTATTCCCCATTTTTTCCTTCCCAACGCACGGGCATTTGACTAGTAATGCATAATTTTGGACTTAAAATAAGTTTGTATATTGTCATCATAGTATTAATAGTCAGTTGAGTACGTTTGGATTTTTGATATGAGCCTAGGCCTAATTAGTCGTGAAAGTCAAGTGTGCCATTCTTCATGAATCATGATATGATATCAACTATGCTGCAGGCACGAAAGATGCAGGAGAGTGGGTGGAAACCTCGGTGGTTTGCAAAGGATAAAGCTACCGACACTTACCGTTACCTTGGTGGTTACTGGGAATCCAGAGAAAAGGGCAGCTGGGAAGGCTGCCACGATATCTTCGGACAAGTTCCTAACGATCTGGTGATAACTGACTAGGTTCGAGTAGGTTACAGGTCTTCTGGTTCTCTGCCTTTTTATCCTTCTTTCGGGATCGTTGATTCCAGATTTTTAGTTGTTTATATTAGAGCAATTAAATGCCTGTTGGCCTGTAAGCAAAGGCTGCCCATCAGATATATTGTTTGCCGTACATAATAAGAGAATGCTTCGTCCAAAGTGTCACTTCGAATCAATGTTTTCTTGCGAGGAATTCATTCCCGCAAGTTCAGAGTGGTGTTATATAGGCCATTTGTGTATATTGGATATGGTCCGGATATGTAACATGCATTGAAGCTCCAATGAAATTCTGCATCATGACGGTGTAATGCAGTCAGTCAATTCATTTTCACGTTAGATGGCAACGTGTAATCGTGTATTTGCTCGCCATAGAATATTAAAGTCTGCATCAAGATGGTGTACTACAACGGTTGTATATTTCGATGGCAGCGAGATGGAATTTAATTTTTCTTGGATTTTGGTTCAAACGAATGTCATGTCCATGACTTCTCCAGGTGCCTTACCATGTTATGGTGAAAGGTTTGTGTGTTCGTTATCTTCTTTATTTTTTCCCTTTTTCGTTGGTGATATATCACTATTTATCTAGTTATTCTATGTAGTCTAGCAACCAAGGAAAGAATATCCAGTTGAGTAGCACAAGATTCCTAGAAAAAAGGTCTTCCGTGTTGTACCTGTTTGGAGCATCTCTAATGCTTAAGAGAAAATTAGTCACTTCTCTAAGCTGTAGTAGGTGCTTGAGCAAAGCGATGAACCCCCCAGCACTTTCAGGCCATGTTTGGAACCTTGATTCTTGTGAGAATCAAAGAATATAAGCAAGGCAAGTTGTAATACTCTTTTATTTATATACGTATGTCAATTCTAATTGTGTTTAGAATTTGGATGTTTGAGTAGGGGCCTCACCTCCCATTTACCCTTGATTTTTTTTGGATGTTCATGTTTCCATTAAGATTTTATTAGCGTGACAATGGATTATATATCGGAACAATGTTTTTTTATTTGTAAGGATATTGTTACTCCTTTTGGTGACAAATTCTCCATATCGTGGGAAGAGTACAGTCAACTTTCTGTAATTATGAAAAATAAACCTTCTGAATGTTTTATATTCAATGTGCACATGTGCCTTGTGTAATATCCCAGATGAACTTTAGTGAGAATGTAATATTCTAGGAGAACTTTAGGGGAGAAAATATGATTTTTAGAGGTATTTTTAGTTTCTAGGCCTTCTAATCAGGCCTTTTTGGGCCTGAAAGGGAGGGATTCCCCCTCCAAACCCTAGATCTCTCCCCCTCCACTCCTTGGACGCCCCCCTCGCTTGGGCGCCTCCACCTAGTCTCCTCTCCCAATTATTCTTCTCTTTGATCCCCATTGCTGTCCCCGGTGAATCGGATCGCTAGCAGGGCTTCAGATCGAGCGGGTTCCTCGTGTCGTCTTCGATCCAATGGTTGGGTAAGAAAAATCATTCTTCCTTGGGGTTTTGTTTTCTTGTAGAGGCTGGTTTTGGGAGTGTTTATATGGATTGGTTCCTAGTTTTCATGTTGGGAAGTTGAGGTTAGAGATAGATCCAATTTTGGGACAGATTCTGGATTCGCGGGCATATTTATGTGCTATGTTAGAACGCAAATTAGAAAATTTTAGATTCGTTTTCTGGGGGACCGGCTGTTGCGAAAGTTGTAGATAATCAAATTATCTTTACTTGAAGACCGAAATCACTAAGTTTCGTTTAGCTGTTTACAAGTTATGGCCTTTTTACCGAGCGTCGTCCAATCTGTGTCGCGAATGGTAGTGTTTGTGTTCATCTGCATATTAGAGGAATTTAGAGGCCGAATTAGATTTTCCGAATACTTAGGAAAAGATGGGAAATTTCCTTTAGTTTGAGAAAATGTATTCGTTTACTTGATTTGGAGTTGTAGAACTTAAGTTATCGTTTAGCTGTTTAAAAGTTATGGTCTTTTTACCGAGCGCCGTCCAATCTGTGTCGCAAATGGTAGTGTTTGTGTTCATCTGCAGATTAGAGGAACTTAGAGGCCGAATTAGATTTTCCGAATACTTAGGAAAAGATGGAAAATTTCATTTAGTTTGAGAAAATGTATTCGTTTACTTGATTTGGAGTTGTAGAACTCAAGTTATGGTCGTTAGAAGGCTGTTGTCCCGTTTGGATAGATTACTGTTTTCGGGTTTTAGGAGTGGGTCGCGAAGCCGATGTAGTTAGTAGTCTTGTGATGCTTTGTTGGCAATGTTTTTTTTTAGTGAAATGTATCTATTTGCATGTGGTGTGACCCTGGGAGTGGCCTCAACGTCTCGCCACATCGTTTCGAGAGGTTAAAGGCAAATGTATTGTGATGTGGCTGTGTTTTTATAACTTATCCGCCGGTGGGATTGCCATAATTGTTACCATGTCTCATTCCTGGAATGTGATATCCATGAATGATGAAAAGTCAATGTTGCATCATCTGCATTCATAGCATGAGGACATGCTAGGTCGGTGAGAAAGTCATAACTAATCCGGTAAGATCGGTGAGAAAGTTATGACTAATCCGGAGTGTCACTAAGAAAGACCTAACTTGTAGTTCCATCCACAGTTGTGAATGGGAGCTAGTCAGTAAGAGTAGGCACCCTCCAAGGATGGAAGGGAATGAGGGTGCACACCGACGGGTGTGCACTCGGCAATACCGGTTTGTGCTAAGCAAAGAGTGAGCATACATGATGCATTGCATTGCATAAATGAGAATATGAATGAAGAAGTTTGTTTTATGAATTGTTCCCCATAGTTTGTGACCTAAAAAATGTATGTATGTTAACTGATATTATTTTGTTTCGATTGGAATACACTTTGCTGAGTGATGAACTCACGCTTGTTGTTTAATGTTTTTTTAGGTACCATGAGCACGGCATTTGGGAAAGGGAGTTAAATTCACGTCTTCACTTAGCATCACTTAATTAGATAACTTCATACCCATTCCGCCATTGTGATGGTTACTTGAATGAACTGTATTGTGGCTTTATGTCGTGTTGGTTGCTATGATTAAATGTTTATTCCGTAGTTGATCATGTGACGTTTAAATTATCTCCTTGGTTTGAATTGTTGATGATACTCCTGTTTACCATGTTATTATTGACTCTTATTATGCTATGAATTTTATTGTTGATACTTAAAACCTTGATAAAGAGAATACATGCTGCCCAAATTTTATTTAGATCTTTAGCGAAGTTGCTCTTTTTTTTAAAAATTAATTATTGTTATTTGGTTGTTACTGTTGTCCATTGTGGTGACATTCTGAACACACTAGGTACCGGGGTGTTACACCTGGAGTTTCATTTGTTCCTCATTGTTACGCACAGCACAGCTAGCCTGATGTATCGAGACACAATGCATGTCTTGCATTCCATGTCATCTCTAGCTCGGAATTTCAAGCCTCGAAGCTAAGAAAATAGGTTCAATCCTATTATTTCTTATCATGATGCTTAAGTCGTTAATAAATTTCTATGAGTTGCTATAATTGCTTTGACCAATTTATACAATTAATCATGAAACATCTATTAGGAAAAAACCAAAAAAAAAATCGGAAGTTAGGGGAGAAGGCAAAAAAGGAAAATAAAAGGAATTTTAATATAAACTTTGGAAGCTAGCATCAGTATGTCCGTGTGTGATGGCCTCATGGTCATAGATGAGTAGATGGCAATTATTTTTTATGCCTTTTTCTTGATATATCCAATGGCTACTAGATGCTATAGTATAGTTTAACAAGGGTTCACCCGATCAAAGAGAATTTTTTGCTTTTCCTCGAGGATTTCTAGCATATTTATCCCCTTTTGATAACATCCAACAACAGCTATTGTTCAACTTTAATTAGGATTCATCTAATTAAGGATTAAATGTTTTTTTTAGAATTTCTACCGTATTTCTTTTTGTTCTTAACAGCTATAAATCACTTGCCATCAGTTTTTGTTATATAATAGATACTTGTAAGATTGGGAGTGAAGATGATGCTGTTTCTATTGATGGAAGCCATCAAGCTCATCGAGATTGATCTTCGCGCTTCCCCTACCTGGCGCGCCAACTGTCGATGTTTGTTGTCGATAATAATCTATATGGGGCTATGCATTGGATCTAAACTCGATGGTAACATGGGACAAGGGATTAGACAGGTTCAGACCCTCAGCGGTAGAGGTAATATCCTAGTCCTGTGTTCTGAGATTATGAGATGTATGTTTGCTTGTTTCTTTTCATCCTTCGTCCCCCTCCCCCCTTTTATATAGGTTGGGGCGAAGGGATCCGAGTCGGTTACAAGATGAATTCCTAATTAGTTACAAGGTGAAGATTCCTTATATCCGGAATACAATCGTACCTTCCCTAATAATAGTTAGTTACCGTCTGTTATCCTTTCTAGTAGGACACAACGGCGAGAGTCCAAATAACTCCCAATCCCCTACGACTGTCCTGGATCGCCCCCGCTTGGTGGGTTCTTGCGGCCTGTCATGTGGGTACCCGGGGTCCACATACTCCACAGTATTATTAATTTTTTTTTGGAGAATTGCTACAGTACCTCCATAATGTCTTGTTTAGCTTTCAGAATCCACTAAAAACAAAATTTATTGCACTATTTACCACATTATTTGGCTTTCATAATCCACTAAAAATTAAGTAGCATCAGCTAGAGAGAAGGGAACCCAATGTCCACGCTGCCTACCAAAAATTCACCACCTTACTGTCAGCAAATAGAAACAGTAAGAAACCAAGAATTAAATTGCAGTGGTTATGTTGCATCCAAACTCATACGGTTGATTAAATATTACTATACGTGTGTTTTATGTGGTATCTATTTTCGTGCGATATCCGACAAAAAATATCCGGTACCGTATCGACTCCGCTCTGTATTCGGTTCGAATCCGTGACCGATATTATCCGCGTCGTATTCGTATTCAGCACTATCCTTACCTTGACTCCGAGTCCGATAAAAATAATGGTTTAGGTCCTGTTTGGCAACTTGGAACCGGACCGTTTGTATTAGATTCTGGAAAAAACCCAACCAAACGGACTAAACCTCGGAACGATTCTCCTCGGATCGTTTCTTCTTTTTCCAGTCTGTAGCTGAATCGGTCTCAACCCCGTTCTACCCGATTCACATAATTCTACCTGAAACGTTTCTACCAAGAATTTGAAACCGTTTCTGTTTCTACTAGAATCTGGGATGGTACCAAACAGGGCCTTAAGATACACAAAGAGACGATTGCACTCATACCTGGCACAGGACATTGCTGCTTAGACTTCTATCTGTGGGAACTGCACTTTGTTTTATCCAACTTTATTTTGCTTTGTGGAACTTGAATTTCCAAGTGTCTGTGGTGCTATATTACCTTGTCTAACCTGTACTCTGTTGGATATCTTTATCCAAGAAATTAGATCTGTTTTGTGTTAGTACTACTTGGATTGGGTTGTTGTCGAATTCGTTCATTTTCTGCTAGCCTCGAGGAGCATGCACATAATAAGAAAATTTTCCGTTGGGCTTGGTCTGCTTGCTTGTTGGTGTTGTTCCTTGTTGCCATGTTGTGTTCAGATGCTGTTACTAACTTCTGATGTAAAAAAAATCGAGTATCGCAGATGAGTGACCCAATGCATTTTTGTATGATGCTTAAACTCTGAAGCATAATGTTCATGGATTGATATATATTATCCTCATTGCATCATGTGCTATTTACCGATACTGTTCTTTGTTTGTGATACATAAATAAGGTGTTGTCTTTGCGAAGATACAGTTAAAATGATTTCCGAGTAACTCAGTCAAATTAATTTTCCGGAAAAGAAAGACAAATAATACTCATATCATTTATATACATTCACAAGGTCTTGTTAAAAAAAACTTTATAGATTTATGTACAAATACAAAGGAGTAATACACAAATACAATCAAATTGTTACCACCAGGGGTAGCGGGGTCTATTTGCCTTCAATCATGTCTTTCACGGTTTTTAAAGCCAATAAACTAGCCAAACACTTTTCTAAGTCAGGTTCAGATTCTCAAAGAAATGGATTCTCAGAGATTTCGAAGCAGAAACTGAAAAATAAAGATATGGAGTTATAATAGACAGGACCAGGGTACGACAATGACATGCAAGGGATAGAAAAGGGCAACTTGTAGTGAGACGACTCCCGGGCTACCGGCCCATGGCCACGGCCAGCGAGCTGGGCATATCTCTTGGAGTCCAGCACTGGAATTCTTCGGTCCGGCCCATCATGGTCCATCCGGCCCATCATGGTCCAGCTCAGTTACCATCACTCACGCCGCGGCCGCGGCGGAGGCGATCAACGCCAGGCGCCGAAACCGTGTGACGCCCCATCTCCTCCTGCTCGCATGTCACGCGAGCACGCGGCCACATCACGCGGACAGCCTCGTCCGCCATCAAACCCCCTCCCACCACAGACGTTGGACGCACCGACCGCGGCCTCTCTCCCGTCCCACCATCCGTCGTGCACGGCGATCCGGTGGGCATTGAATCACACCGCTGCTTTTGCTTGTCTCGTTTCGTTTCCTCCTCCTGAAGTAATGGAGGAGCACATGCACCCCAGGCTCCACAGCGTGAACCGCCGGCAGCGCGCGCGGCCCCACCGTGCGCCGCCCCGCATGCCGTTGTCGCGCTGCGGCACGCGGAACAGATGCCTCCGACGCTCCCAGGAACGCCAACTAAACCCGTCGTTTTCGCCCGGAATGCTGCTTGCTAAACCTGACTGATGCTGCTGGCACGGCTCGCCTGATCGGATGTCTCCGATCCTTGCGGCGATGGCGATGGGGGCGGCGTCGCATCTGGGCCGTGATAATTCCTCTGCGCTATGCTTGACGTGTGAGTGCGACCGGGCATTACTACGTGTACGTGGTGCCGCGCTTTTTCGTACGAGATTTTGCAGCGCAAGCGGCAATACGTAACAAACGTGGCACATCTCCCTTTTTTTTTCTTTTGCAAGATGTGGGTATATGTTAGAGTGTGACTAGCGAACGGCATACCGTTCTTACGGTATAGCTATGAAACTTATCGGCTTTATGAGTTCTAGTATTTAGTTTCATAGTTTCATGTTTCATCAATTTTAGTGCTAAGTTTCATGAGTTTCACTGTAAAAATTTCACGAGTTTCGTAAGTTTCAGTACTATACCGTTGTAACGGTATACCGTTTAATAGTTTTTCTGTATAACATATCCGGGCAACACTGTAGGCAGTGCCCGGGTTCATTTTCTTGCCAAGGCCTTGTTTGAGTAGCCTAATCCCGGCTCAACCTAGCTATTTTGCAAGGCAGGCTTGGTTGGAGCCTTCTGAAATAGTTGGTCAGAATGTTCGGTGTTGGGAAAATGTTGAGTCGATAGACAAATGGTGGATTTGCTATAAAGGCCATGTTGCATTGAATATGTTTACGACGGCTGTCGTGGAGAATGTCATGAACTTTAAGAACCGGAGGCTGCTTTGCCTGGTGCCCTGGAGAAAAAAGGTCAAGGAACCGCAACGTCTCGAATTGAGAATTTGAGATGAGGTGCTATGATGATGAAAAAGCATTCGATGAATATTAAGTTTGGCACGTAGCCTGAAAGAAGGAAATAGTTGCAGAGATGGAGTGAAGGAAATTGTAATAGGGTAGCTTGAGAAGTTTTTGCTAGTCACAGCCGGTGCTGCCGGCCGGGTCACTGACTTGTATGCGTTATTACCTTGAACTTAGATATGTGGTGATGCGTTATTACCTTGAGCATGTACAATGGTATAGACAATAGTTGTCTATAATATACTTCCATATCATCTATAGACAGACTTAAAGGTAACTCATACAATGAGTTGTCTATATAGTCGTCTATAATAATAGACTGTTTATACAATGGTACAAACGGTCTAAAGTCATCTATATAGTGATGCGTTATTACCTTGAGCATTTACAATGGTATAGACAATAGTTGTCTATAATATACTTCCATATCATCTATAGACAGACTTAAAGGTAACTCATACAATGAGTTGTCTATATAGTCGTCTATAATAATAGACTGTTTATACAATGGTACAAACGGTCTAAAGTCATCTATAAGACTGTCTATTCACAAAAGGATGAGTACTCTCTCTCTCCTCCTTCTCTCTCCTCCACCTCATCAAAAATCTTACGTGACATCTATTATAGACAGCTGATGTTAGTCCATTGTACATGCTCTAAGAGATTGGCCACTTGGTTTCATAAATAAATAAATAGAATCGGTGCGTGCCCTCCGTTTCTAAAAGGACCCCAGAATAAAGCCTAGTTATTTTTGGCCGGGATCACGCCCGGGTTCGGGCCATTCAAAATTAAGTACTGCCAAAATTAATTCCACAACTGACCTGTCATAATGCCAAAATTCGGCACAAAAGTAAGACAGCCCTGAAACGATCCTGCCTTGGTAGGAACAAGAAACTTCTTTGGCAGGCCATGCAAGCTGCAGCCTGCCTCAAGGCACACGATCGACGAGCTACTCCATAAGCTGCAGCCTGCCTCAAGGCACACGATCGACGAGCTACTCCATAAGCTGCAGCCTGCATGCATGCACATTGCACAGGGCTCGAGACGGAGACCGAGGATGACACAGATGGGGTGGAGATGCAGCTGCAAGAAGTATATATATACAAAAGGGCGGCAAGATGGCAAGGCAACCCGAGACGACGACAGCTGCTATTCGTATTTGATCGTGTGCCTGCCTGGCATGCAGGGCATATCGACGCGCGCAGTGCACTCAAGCAGTTGCTCGGCGGCGTATTTGCCGATGTGAAAGGGCAGAGGCCGTGTCTGCCCTGCCCTGAGCTGCGTTTGCCTTGCCGCGGCAAAAGACCATCTGGGCTAATTCTGACCCTCTAAAGCTGTGGAGTGTGTATATATCATCATGTAGCTCCAGATACCATACCAGAGCAGCTGCCAACTCGTGCAGCTTGGATTAGCCGATAAGAGTAAAAGACCAAACTGCTGCAATGCCGACGGCTCAGCCGCATAAACAGAAACCTGAAGCGACAGGAATCAGATGTATAGCGATTCTGAAAGAAGAAAAAAAAGAAGGAACAAGTACACATGTACTGGGTCTGGTGGCCATAGCAGAAATATGTGTAGTGTGCTGCATGTGCTCGCTTCATCCGGTCGATGAGATAGTTTTTTTTGTTTGTGATACAGGCTTTCCACAGCCATCCGACTGTGATTCAGGTTCATATGATCATGATCCAACGACTGTGTTTGTGTGCCCATGCACGTCTAATGTGAGGAGCAACTACTACTTGGAAAAAAACACTATCACCGATGTCCAAACTCTGAACCCCTTTGTAAGTACGTCTAGTATCAAAAATGATAGAATCATGGTCATTGGAGGGGGGCAGCATTGCTTTTGTTTCTGCACGCGCTTTGTAGAGTTTTGATTCATTCGATTTCGGTCCATCCAAATATGTTCAGGCCATTTTCAAAAGGAGCTTGGAGCCTTGGATGCCATCTCAAAATGCCGTAACTTTTACTGTACTAGTCCCTTTCGAATTTTTTTTTCCTCCTAAAATTAGCCTAGTGTGACAAAAATTCCAAAATTGGCCTACTACCGAAGCGCAGAAAGACCCGATAGATGCTACGTGTCATCTACCATGGTCTGGTAGCGCGAAAGGTACCTGACTTGAGGGAGCTTGCGCGGGTGCGATGGGCAGCACGCAGACGCCCACTTTCGCACGCACATAGCGAGCGGGCACATTGCTGCCTGCCGGACGCGGCAACTTGATGGGCCTCACCGGCTCCCCCACTCGGCTATGTAGCTGCATTTACCATAGCATTTCATGTTATCAGATCGTAACAGGTAACACGCGTCATCTGTTAGATCTTTCGTGCTCAGGCACGAACTATTTTTTTAAAAAAAATTGTTGTACGGGCCAGTTTTGAAAAAAAAAATGCCGCGAAAGAGCGGTAAAAAAAATTCCAAAATGACAGCTATATCTACACTTGCATGCTAATGAGCAGTGGTGCTATACTGCATGCAGCAGTAATGATACTCCCTGCCTCGACCGCGCGTGTGCAGGGAGAACGTGTTTGTATGATGCAGAACGGGAATGGTGCTTGCCTGCTTGGACTAATATAGCACGCAAGTGCGAACTGATAATTACATGGGCTATTAATTAACATCCATCTCGCGTTCAGCTATCTATTCTCGCTCTTCCGTGACCGGCACTTCTCCGCTAGATTAGCGCCATCATTAGCGCTAGCTAAGACTTTACTACCTCCGTTTCAAAGTAGGCGTCGATCGTTTTGCATGCAATGAACGGAGTCAAACGTTTTCAAACTCTTATACCACCGATGCACGCAAAAGTAATTAGATTGCTATCAAAAGGTACTTCAAAACTGTTATATATGTTCTTCGTGGTGGCACAGCGGTACAAAACTGTTGGTCGAAAGACGCATACAAAACTGATCGATGCATCGACCACTCGTTGTCCGCTTCTTCCGTCTGCCCCGGACAAGCCAAGCCACCACCTGTTGACATGTACGTACTCCTTGCAGGTGCAGGAGCAGCCTGCCCATCACTGTGCGAGTGGCTGAGTCTGGGTGCAGCGGTGTGCCCGAATCATTCATTGCCTTCGGAGCTGCCTCTCGGCTACGCGCACACAAATCACTCCTCCTAGGCTACGGCGACGAACTGGAACTCTGGTAGGCGAGCCTGGCGGCTGTGGAGACCCACCGCGCATGGCCCACCGTTTTCTCTGTCCTTCAACACTCTTTTAAAGCTCCTAAGACGCGTCCCTTTCGTCAAATGAGGCCCTGTCTCGCCCATAGTTGCATATTGCGCTAAAGTCTAAAAGAAAAGCAGTAGAGAGAGAGAGAGAGAGAGAATGTGCAGTGCTGGTGGTCCTCCTTGCACTCCAGGAATCAGGACCTGCGCGCCCGTTGTTAGCTAGCTTGGCTGCCCTTGTAATACTCGATTGATGCAACAGGGTTGATATTAGGGCTTTGTTTTTGACGAACGATAGATATTAGGGCTCTGTCCTTTCTAGCCGTACTGTTTTCCAACTCGATCTGCACCCTCTGGTTGACACTTCTGGCCAATCGGACGGCCCTCGTGCGCCGTGACATACTACGGAAATGCACACAGCTTTTGTGTGTGTGTGTGTGTTTTCTTTTCTGGAGACAGAAGTTCCAAATCCAAGTCTCGCTGCTGCAAGGAAAACCAACCGCGTGGTGTAAAATGTTCCAGTTCCGTCGCCGAGATTAATCCGACACCAGCATGAGGTCTGAACCATATATCAACGCTGATGCTGCTTCGCCATGACTACACATGAGACTGACAGAACTTCGCGGACAGCAAACAGACGGCAAGGCGATGTAGCGTGCAGGCAAGAACTTGTGCATGCAGCCACCACAGCACTAGTACTACAACCAGGTAGAAGGCTTTGGACACTTACCTATCTAATCTAGGCCTGTACAACGCACCAGCTAGTCTAGTTAGGACTTGGGAGTGACTAGTAGCACTGGACAGTGGACACTGCGCTCTCGGCCTGTATCTGTAGCTGTAGCTGTAGCTGCTGTAGTAGCCATCAGTAGTGGTAGCCACTGCAAGAAGCTAGGCATGCAATGGATAGACTGTTGCGTTTTCATGGCACAAAGAAAGGCTCCAACCACAGTCCAAAAAGATCTCAAATTAGGCAGACGATCAAAGAAAGAAGCTGCTGCCTGCAAAGGTAAAGTTGGTGTCGACTGTGCATTGCATTGTTTGGGACTATGGGAGAGGGAGGAGGGGAAAAAGGAGATAGAGAAGAGGCATGCATGCATGCATGCATGCTGTTAGTTTGTGGTTATGTGATTGCATGTGAGCAGCACAATGAATTGAATGCCCTTTTCTGCTCCCTTTGCTCAAGCAGTGCAGCAGGTGCATGCAGCCCAGATTCACAGCTCAAGGTTGATCACAACAGATTGGGTAAAAGGGTGTTTAGATTCTTGGTGGTCAAAAAGAGCAAAGGATGCCCTCTTAATGCATGGTTTTCGTTACTAGTAGTACTAGAATCTTTGACCCATGCTGCCAAAGATGATCAGGCTCTGTTTGCAGAACGGCTCTGAGGATGGCTGTTAATAAATGTGTGCGTGTGGTTTGCATGGGAATGTTTACTGCAGGGGCAAGGGAATGCTCTGATCAATCAGCTCAAATCATGTGATTTCTGGTGTAAGTGATGGGTCTAGCTAGAATTGCATTGCAGCTGCAGGAAATAAAGGTCAGAGGGAACTCAACTTTTCAGGCAGCGCGCATGATGGATTCTGGAGATCGTTTGGATAGATGTGTCATTTCAAAAGTTTTCAGGTTTAGATGTAAGCTCTTGCTAAGAAATTAGTAAAGTCGTCGCCAATACGTGCACTCGCACGGACTAGTTTAAAGATATTATTTACCATCTACATTAATAATATAGTTAATAAGGTTCAAAATGATAAGACATAATAGGAAACCGTGTTCTCTTGTAGAGTATTGTATGCTCATCAAATGTTCGTATCAGGTTGGTTTCAAGTTATCTCCCTTCAATATTATTTGCTTCTAAAGAACACCTATTTGCATGTACGGAAGTGTTCTTAAGTTACATAGGTATAACAGAAATAACATTGTTGTTTAGCCAAGATGATATTTTTATGGGTCGTTGTACCTTCTCTATATATGTATGTCCTACGTTATAAGAAAGTTATCCTCCTGTCGATGTTCAAGATCAGGGATCTTTAGATCGAGCTTATGAATGTAATTTAAATTGTCTTTGCCTACCAAATCAGAAACCGAAAAGAATAGGAAAAATGATTGCTTCTTTATTTAGGCACGTGTCTTGACAGAGCACAAACTGGTGAACTGGGAATAAAATACTAATGCTAATATGTGTTATGTTGTATCCTCATCCCTTGAATCCTTGTGCAGTGTAGCAGCCCAAAAAATACGAAAATAATGTAAAGTGTCTCAGCATTCCTTTTTAATGCATTTTGGGATTTTTCACTGAATTTATTTGCTTTAGGATTTGTTTCCTACTTTTAAAATCCTTCTTCAGTTTTTAGAATTCAAAAGAAAATTATAAAAACTTCAAAAAACCTAACCTAAGAAATAATTTTATAAAATACTATGTAACATCCTCAAATTTATAAAGGTTCAAAATCAAATATTAAAAATGTGAAATCAGTTTTGTGTTGCATATTATGATTTTGTGTGCATTTATTGATTTTAGGTCTATTGGTTGAATTATTTGTTGAAATGAATAATGGAATTGAGAAAGAAAAGAAAGGAAAAGAGAAAATGGTAAAATGGTAAGAAATGAAAATACCATAGTAGAAATTTTGGATAACCTGGCCAAGTCCTAGGAAATATCCTTAGATGGTCAAAAGACCATGTGAATGCAATTAAATGCAAAGAAAACAAATTAAAATGATAAACTTTATCTCTGGCCAGACCTATGTCAGAATTATGGAGAAAAACGTGGAGCAATCTAGGCCTTGCAATTTTTACCATAAGACCTCAGACATATCACCTTCATCCAAAAAATTTTTTGAAAATTATTAAGAAGGTTAGATATTTATTTGTATTTAATCAAAGCAGATTTGCAGTTCTGCAATCGACAGTAAAAGAATTATAGAAAAATAAATACTGTGAAATTAGTTTTAAAATTTTTATGAAAGAACCATATTGTGGAAACAAATCTTCAGTAAAAATTTTAAAATTAAATAGGTTGATTTAGTCCCTTAATCAATTCAAAAACCGAATTGGTTATTCTGTGCATCATACAATGTCAGATTTTTAATTAAATGACTATAGTTCATTTTAATCTCAAAATTTTACCCGAGGTAGATAATCCATCCATCAGCTTAGTCAAAAAGTTTCGAAAAATCTTGAGATGACTTGACCCGCGAATTAATTCGTTTGCTGCGCTGTCTGGGGAAGAAACTGGAGTTCACTCCCCCATCCTGACGTGCGGGCCCACGTGTCCAGTGACCCCTGCGCTGGCAACGTTGCCGACGGGGCCCAGAGCCTTCGACGGTCCACGCGTCAGCCTCCTTCCTTCTTTCCTCCCTCTAGTTCCACTGCCGTGTGGACCCCTTTGGCCAGACTCGTCTTCCACCTCTCCTCATCTCTGTCTTTCTCTCTCTCTCGCTCTCTGTTGCCGACAACGCCCACCTTACCGCCTCCACCTTTGTCGCATTTGCGCCGCAATCTCGCGCCTCGAGGTCGCCTCAGCCAGCTGCTGCGCCAGCTCCTCCTGACCCTTGGCCGAGCCGAAGGGAGTTCCAGAGAACCCGAGCCGAGACCGCCGCCGTTTCCTCTCTAGACCAATCCGCACCCTACCGCCTCTCCCATCTATTTAACTGGACGAATAGAACCCTCAAACTCAGTGGAACCCGTAACACCCAGTCATTTACCTTCTCACACCCAAAACCGGCCAAGCCGAGCCTTTCTTCTTCGCTTCCGGCGGAACCCGAGTTGGGCAAAGTTCCAAATTACCGCACCACGGTAAGGAAGCGTCCAAATTGATTGATCTTGGAGTATCTCTAGGTGCTGATGAAACTTATGCGCACCTTGTTTCAGCCCGAATCACGCCGGAGAACCCCCGCGCCGTGCAACCTCCTCCGCCTTCGCCCCTGCACGGTGAGAACACCATCCGGCCACCCATCCTCCAATCCAAGAACTCGAATAGAGTTACTAGGACCCCTTGAAGCTCGTGCGCATGACCATCAAGCCCTAGATACCCTGTAGCACCGCCGTGCTGAACTTCACCGTAGCGCGCCGCCGTCCACTGCGGAGCACCCGAAACCTCCGAGCAGTACCCATAACCGAGCACACCCCTAGGTTTGCCTTGGTCCATTGAAGCTGTGGCTGCCGTCCAAAACCGATCGACGCTGCCGGAGCTCCGCCGGCGAGCTCGGAGACGGAGGACTCTGCTCTGAGTCGCTGGCAGATGGGCCCAGCCGTCAGTGACTGCGAACCGATTCAAAAGCCACCACATAACGGCGAGAATACGCTTTCCCTTAAGGAAAACGTATTTTCCAATTTCCTTGAATTTTATTAAACCGAGTAGTTTCAAATTGCTATAACTTTTAAACCATAGCTCCAAATAGAATGAAACAACTTCCTAAATTCATGATAAATCGAGTAGTTTCATAATCTGCAAAAATATTTCAAGCTTGTTTAGCAATTTAAACTTGAATTTAAATTTAAAGAGTGAAGTTTGAATATGTTCCATATAGAAATTTTGCAAATAAAGTCCAATTTGAGTGAAACTAACTTTGCTGGAATTCTTAGGTCAAATACTACTCAAATATGTAATTAGATTTGGATTTGGAGTTAGTTTGTGAAAATTTCATATTAGGACTTTATATAATGCATAAATTTAATATAGTTGCAATAACTTAATAAAAAAGCTTCCAAAATGAATGAAACTTGTTTCTTTGTGCTCATTACACTAATTAGGATCAAATGGTAATATGAAAGTTAGGGTGTACCATGTTACTTTTGTTTGACATGTTTAAAGTTACCTTATGCAATGATTAATATTAATACAACCAACACCACACCTTGAAAATGAATTTCATTAAATTCAATTTTACAATCTTAGCTTTCTGAATTCGTATATTAAAATGAAATAATACATAACGAAAGGTAGCCGTGTTGTATGCCCCTAAGCTTTAATCTTTAGACCGAAACAATATAACACAGTTAATTCATGAGATGATGAACGATGTTGATGACTTGATTGTCGTGGAGTGATTTCATTTGGATCTTTCAACTGCTTCCTTTGTTGTTCATGTATTTGCTTCTTTATCGATATTGAAGTATTTTATTTGCCATGTTCTTAATCGACGTATAGACGCTGAGACTACCGACTACGCCGTCGACGACACCGATCCAGCTTACACCGCTGAGGAGCAAGGCAAGCACCCCTTTGATCATTCTTGAACCCAGATTTTACAACCAGATAAAATGTGATTAAGAATCTTCCTGCATGCTCATATTTTAACTATTTATTTCACGCTCTTGGTAGTTATAACCCAATGTTGATATATTATCTTAATCATATCAACATAAACCCCATGATAACCATAGGAATGGATACTCAATTAAAAGATGGGCTATAACGAATATTAATTGCATCTGCTTAGCAATGCTTAGAATGATACATTGACATCTACACCCACATACACACTTCTTTATGAAATCTTTTATGGTTTACTTAAAGCAGTAAAGGATACTGGTAGTTTGATAAAAATAAAAATAAAACTAATGTTTTGACGTGGGTGATTATTGGCAATAGCCGGTTGTACATGTTTTAACATGTACGTAGCTAGGGTGGAGTTATCGCCCATGTCACTTTGAGGACCGAACGTAGTGTTGCATGATCCAAGTAAACCGTACATCCACAAGTACTGAAATGGGACAGTCTTAACTTATTAAATTATTTGGGAATTAGCTTTGCACATTGGTAGGCAGTTGTAGCACGGGCATTCCGGATATTGGTTTGCTCGAGGGAGGTGTCATCACCGAGGTGTTGGCATCTGCCGTTGTAACGGTGTACGCCTGGCTATGAATTTGGGGCTGTTGTTGTACCATTTGAGCCGCGGGATAACATATCTTGTGGGTAAAGCAGTACAAACTCTGCAGAGTCTAAAACTATTCGAATAGCCGTGTCCACGGTCATGGACGACTTGGCGAATTGATACTAGTTAGCTGTTTCTGTTTTCAAAAACCTTTGATTAAATGATTTGGGAAATGGTTTACACCCTTTAATGTCACTTATTGTTACATTTGTTCATATAAGACCATGGAGGGTCTTGTTCGTTATTTTACTCACAAAAGGGCCGTGAGTAAAATGTTATTATCCTTTTTATTACCTGTTATCTCAATTACTTATTAAACTGTCTTAAAGTTTTATTTACGCTTTCCATTATTATTCAGTATTACTTTATTCAAAACTTTTGCTTTATGCAAAACAACCGTAGAAACCCACTCTCTATTTCAGCCTGCATATATTCCAGGAATTGCATACACTACAAAGTCTTGCGAGTACCAATGTACTCAACTTGCTTCAACAATGTTTTTAGGTGATGAGCAAGATTACGATAACGACGGAAATGAATATGAGGAACTTGCGAATTTTAGCGACGACTGATCTTTCTAGGTTCATCTCAGCAGTTGCCTGTGGAGTTATGGAATAGTTGGCACACTATGAGATATGGTTTTAATTTCCTGCTACTTTTGGTATTGTAATAACACTATAAAACCTGTGATGTAATAAAAATGTGTATCTGTATGGCTGTAATTTCCAAATTGTGTTCGTGCGTGCCAGCCACTGATCATGGGAATGGCACAGGAAGCACTTAAGAGCCTCATATTTATGTTACTTAGTGACATAAAAATGAGGGTCTCACATACTATAATACCTAAGATGAATAATTATGAATTTTCATAATTTTTGCACAATATAAAAATACCTTAAAATTCAAATAGGGTTCTAAAATAGCAATCGTACGGGAATTTTAGTTTGAAACCCACAATAGCAAACTGAGTAAAACTAAGGAAAATGGAAAACCTCATTCTTTAATCTACCTCCACAAATTTGTTTACAATTTTTCCAAATCACCTGGAGCCACTTTTGGACAGCCACAAACTGACAACCCAATTCTGGAATTCTGGAGCTGCTATAGTGCACGCGGGGGGGGGGTGTTCGATGAAATGCCGTCGATGCCAGTGGGCCAAGCGAGCTAGGGACCCCACCGGTGTAGGATCAAGGATAGCCTACTGGATGGGGTGAATATGAGGTTTTTAAAATTCTCGGCTCTAATTGCAACAATTTAAACAAGTAATACTAGAATTGAGAAATTTAAACAATTAAAGACTAAATTGACTAGGTTTCACTAAAGTGAACCAACGAGCTAAGTCTAAGCAAAATAACAATACTAGGAACAAAAACAATTGACAAGTAAGCTAGGAATGTAAATTGCTCAAATAAATAAAAGGGATCAAACCATAAGAAGATGAACACAATTTTTATCCCGTGGTCTTAGAGGCTTGCCGGTCTCTCCTAATCCACATTGAGATAGCTTGATCAACTCAAGCCAGCTCCTTACGCAATTGAGCCTCACTCGATCACTAGTGGTAGCTCTTCCCCGTTCCGGGTAGGCGAGCTTCGGCCTTCACAAACCACCTGGCCTTCTCACAAGTTTCTTTGAGAAGATCACCGGTTCTCACACCTCCAAGCTGTCTAGGAGGTGGCCACCAAGAGTGATGATGCTTGCTTGAGGTTGATTTAAGTGTCTAATTGGTTCAAACTTGAAATGCATACTTAAATGCTCCTAACTCCCTCAAAATGTGAATTTAATTCACAAAGAAGAGAAGATGCTTGCTAGAGCTTATAATGTATTCAATGAATGTCCAAGAAGCTCTATTGATGCAGGCGTGGGGATATTTATAGCCCCCACCAACAATTCCAACCATTGGGGGCAATAAATCTTAAAAAATTGGCAATAGCGGTACTACCAGTGTGCAAAGCCCGGTAGTATTGGACCCTGCCCAACAGTCGACTTGGAGCATTAAATGTGGTAGGTGAGAGCCGTTAAAAGAGGTCCGGTACTACTGACACACAAAGTGCGGTAGTGCCAACTTTTGAAGCATGATCGGCTTAGAAAAGAGGCCTCTCTATAAAATGAGTATCGATGTTTATTTTGCAGTACTACCGGATCCCAGTAGTACCGACTTTTCACAATGGTAGTACCGGCGTTCAAAATACAGAGATCCCACACAAAACACCCATTTCTGTAAAATAACTACTGGGCAAGAGCCCGATACTACCGACCTCCGGAAGTACCGCACTTTATACGTCGGTAGATCCGGCTACAGAAAATCGCATTAAAGGCATCACTACCTCTTGATAATACGACATCTATTCTAGCAAACCGATCTTTTATTTCTAACTCTGAGATCGGTAAAACTACATAAAAGGTTGATAATACAATTATACCTTAACTTCAAGCTTTTAGTCTTCTTTTCTTAACCTTTTTACCTCACAAGATTTTCCTTTTTCATGTGCCATGATAGAGACCAACCTATTCTCACAAACTTAAGAGAAATTATTAGTCCTTTAACATGATTGTCAGTAATTGCCAAAACCAAATAAAATTAGGGGCCTAAATGCTTTAACTGGTCATCCTCTCACTATCACCTCCCCTCTCTCTGCTAATGCCGCAACGGGATGCCGCTCCATGCCACCCACGGGCGTGGGCAGAGAGCACGCCACATGACCAACGTTGCCGTCTCTGTCGCACCTTGCCAACTCCACCGACTCCTCACCTTTAAGCCAGCCAAAGCCTTCCTTACCACCTCAGCTCGCCACTACCTCGCCTCCACCACCCAAGAGCTCACTCCGCACTCAAAGCACCAAGAGCACATCTCCTAGCCAATCTTTGCTGGGTGAACTCGCTGGTCAAATTCCTTTTGTAGTGAGCCCCCTCTCGGTTTCCTAAGTCCATCCCTATCTTTGATATCAGCTCAAGCCAACTAATCCACCGCCATGACCACCTATTCTTCCTCCACTTTGGCTGCTCACCGACAAGCCGCCTCGGCCGCTCCCCGCCGCACCAAGGTAGCCAACTCAACTCCCCCTCACCCCCTCATGCTAATACCCCTCTCGGCCGAGCTCGAGCGAGCTTCTTCCTCTCTCACAGCCACGGCCATTACCTTGTGCCACCCCTCTCCACTACCATCACACCTCGCCGCCGCTCAGCAGCCGCCGGTCGATGCCTTAGGGCCACCTCAGCTCCTAGGTGCTCACTGAGTCGCCGGCGGGGCCACACCGCCCCTGCCTCGCCACCGGTGGCCGCTCCATGCACCCACATGGTCATTGGTGAGTGGAGCTGCCCTGTCAGCCGACGCAGTGGATTTCAAATCCCACAAAAAGAAGAAATTCGCTTTCAAAGTTAGAAAGCGTATTTTTTATTTTTAGGGTATTTTATGAAACCGATAAGATTCAAATGCTCATATATTTTGCAATATGAATCCAAATCTAATGAAAATAAGTTTTAAAAATTGTTTAAATTCTTGTAGAATCTGAATATGTAAAAAATATTTTAGTTTTGGTCACTATACAGTAAATGAGCTCAAATTTAAGCTATAGGTTTAGAATGTGTACTATGTAAAATATTCACAAATTAAATCCAACAATGATGAAACTAATTTTTATGTAATCTTGAGGCCATGAGAATTCCAAATATGTAAAAATATCTAGATTTGAGCTTAGTTTGTATCAAATGCATGTATAGATGAATTTCAATGCATTTAAAGTTCACAAGCTTATAACTGATGCAAATAAATTCCAAATTTAATGAAAACTTTTCAAAATTCATGATAAATCATGCTCTATCTTCTATATAAACTTTTTTTTGCATTTTTGAGCATGTTGCAAACTGAGGATCGGTATTTATTTGTCTTTATGTTTATTTGCTTAAACGACACCACTTGCGAAACCCTCGATGAACAACCCCACGAATAGGAGAAGTACCATGATCAGGAGCAAGGCAAGCACCCTCTTTTGATCATATTGATCCCATATTTTACGGTGTCTATATTGTTTTATCAAATTATTGTGCATATGCTATATTCAATGAAAAATTGCTATATTATGGGTATTAGTAGATATATTCCTAAGTTTATGGGATTTCCTTAATAATTTTTGGCATGTGAACTTTATTAACCCTAAGTTAGGTTTAGACATTATATGAAATGTTAAATGGGTATAATCAAGTATATACTGCATCTGCTTAGTTATGCCGTAGAGATTGAAAGGAAGAACATATGAGTATGCTATTTGATCGAATTTGGAATAAGTTGAACATGGTTAAAAGTTGCTGATATTTTGGTAAAATTAAAATAAAGCTTATGGTTTAGACGCGGGCAAGATACTATTTATACTTGAGACTTGAGGAGGAATCTCACGTGTAGATAGGGGGAGATCCTCGTCTGGGTCAAACTAAGGACCGAACTTGATGCTATCACCTAAGTAAATTTGTGCAACCACATGTACTAGTACGGGATAGTCTTAGCTTAGTAAATTAGTCAGGATTTAACCTCTTGCACTTTGGTAGGCCGAAGTAGTAGGGGCGAATCGAGATATGGTATTGCTCGTAGGTGCTCCTTTCACCGTACCTAATACAACATTAGGTGCCCAATACAACATTAGGTGCCCCGTCATGGAAGAGTTATAGCTACGTGGGGATTAGACACCCAACAGGCTAGTGCAAGGCTAGGCTCTAGCTAGTCAAACAGTTTTGTCACAATCTAGCATATCGGGTACTGTAGGTATCATGAGACATGGTTGACATGATTGCTAGAATGTGTCATGTGGGTGCTAGGCTTTGATTTTGGGAACTAGCTCCAGCCACATATCTGGGTACCCAAAAGTGTCCTCAACCGTCCGACACGTAGACACGTGCGACTATCGTCCCTTATCTGTTGCAACCACATCCCTCGGTGGGTGTGGGTGACACCAAGGTTTTGAGGCAGCTGGCGTGCGCTAAGCTCGGTAGAGTTAGTTTTAATCCTGGTATGGTTATTCTAAAAAAATCAGAAATCTCTTGGATGCGTAAAATTGTACGGTGCGACCTGGTGGCTCATATTTGTTTGGGGTGTGGGCCATCTAGTTAACATTTCATGCACGAAACTATTAGTAGCAGTGAACATACACTTAAGTGGAATATGGGTGTCACCTCTAGTTCAGCACACGAGTGAGGTTCGATTCATATTTTCGGGGGCCCACACGCTGGCTTCCTATTTATACTTGATGAGGGGATAGCAGTTGTCATCTTCTAAAAAGTATCTTCCTGCCAAAAGGTGACTTCTCGTCAGGAGGTGTCTTTTAGTAGAGAAGCGCCTCTTCATAAAGCATAACTTTCAATCTGTTATCTGTACCTATCAGGAAGAATCCTCCACGCGCTAGCCTTATGCGGGGGTAACCACCTCTTCGACTAGTTTGGAAGTGTATTTTGAATTTTAAGTATTTATGGATGTTACTTTGGAAGTGATATGAAAGTCAAAACTTTGGAAGTAATATGAAAGTCAACTTGCTAATTTTCCTTTATTTTTATTCCGAATTTCAATTGACTTAGATTGTATTTGACATGTATTCTTTCTTTTAATATGAATCATTATACCTTGCATCGGGCAGATAGGTGGCTAGATCTTTCTGGTTAACATGGGAGCTTTCTTAAAGTGGTTAATTAGTATAGGTATTTATGACTGTTACTTTGGAAGTTGTATGAAAGTGAAATTGCTAATTTTTCTTTATTTATATTACAAAATTCAATTGATTTGGATTGTATATGACATTGACTCTCTTTTAATATAAACCATTATAACTTGGATCCGTTGGACAGATAACTAGATCTTTCTAGTTAACATAGAAATATCTTGAAGTGCCTAGTCAGTGTATGTATGGATTGATAGATAGGTAGTAGTGCATATATAGCTTCTCAGGGAGATTTTTTTAGATGAATTAGAGGAAAGCACGCTATTGTCCTTGCTCTTCGTCGTTCAAACATGTTCTTTTACTGTGCCAAACACACACACAAACATTCTGATTAACTTAAAGACTACTAAGAACAAAAAAAATGGTAAACAAGATACAGTGTAAATCCTCCTATTTCCTATGGAATTCCCCATTTAAAACAGGCCTTAGGCACCAAATACATGGTGTACTTAATTATGTAGCACACGCAACCTTTGAAGTTCCTCATTTTAAGAAAAAGCGGTATATACACGTGCGGAGCCAGTTCAAATTCATACATTAGGTCAGGTCACACTTTTTTAGATTAAATTATAATTTTATTTATTTTTTAACACAATTTGTATAAGATTACCATGTTAGTGGTGATCTCAGGGCAGTAACTACCATCCAAAAATTTCGGATCTAATAACCACTAATTGCGTTTTGATCGGGAACGCATTAACACCTTTTGGTATCGGTCCCGTCAGCCATCACTATATAGAAAAGAGGAGAGGCCGGAACTTGTGCGCTCTAATAGAGTCAAGTTCTTCTACTCCTAACAATCCCATCCGATCCGGGTAACAGCGTAGAGGCAGACGAAGACCGG
This sequence comes from Rhipidocladum racemiflorum, assembly GCA_036346355.1. Lineage (NCBI taxonomy): Eukaryota > Viridiplantae > Streptophyta > Magnoliopsida > Poales > Poaceae > Rhipidocladum > Rhipidocladum racemiflorum. The sequence goes on along the minus strand of CM070573.1, from coordinate 14,208,547 downwards.
CGCCTTCACCGTGGAAGTCACGGTGCCCTCGTCTTCCTCAGGGGAATCGCTTCATCGACGATCTACTTCAACCAAAAAAACCCTAATGGCATCATCGTCTCCGGGTTAGTCCTAATGGCTCTCAGTTTCCGCATTGATTAGTGATCATGACCTAGGCTAGATCAAGACTTAGTCCTTAGATAATGTCTAACATTTGGTATCAGAGCAGTACTAGCCTTAGCTTGATCCTATTAGTCCCGGTTTAGCTCTTTTCGGATTGGCTTTTTGATCGGTCCGAATTATCACGGTGATGTCTCGGTTTAGCTCTTTATTTGTTTCGGTTTAGGGTTGATCATCCTCAGTTTAGCATGTAGAAGGAGAGGATAAGAGCCAAAAGCCGAACCCTAGCCCCTAAATTCCCATCAAATCCGAACCCTAATCCCCTAATTCCATTCGGATTTGCCCAAAATCCACAAAAGCCGAACCCTAAATCCCCAATATTTACCAAATCTGAGCAAATCAAGAACCCTAAGATGGCATCAGAGGGATTTAGGGACTCACCTCAGCTGCCACCTCTGTCGCCGTGGCCCGGGGTTCGCCGTGCGCGCTGTCGTGCGTATTCGCCTCCGCTCCCGTGCACGCTTGCCTGCTCCTGCGCATGCTCGCCTGTGCTCGCGCCGCCTCGCCTCTAGCACGCATGCGCCATCACGGCTCCATCGCACCGCCCTTCGGCCTTCGCTCGGTCGCTCGGGCGCCGTCGCCGCCTCACGAGTTTTGCGGATCGGGAGGGAGAACTGAATTAGGGTTAGGGTTTCCCAGCGTTCCGTTTTTGTTCTGGGTGCAAGCGATCTCGGCCGTCCGCTTAATCCGACGACTGACTCATGTTTGGGCTGCGCGCATTAGGCTAAGTAGTGATCGGGCCGGCAGTGCTTTTGGGCCACGTGGCCTTTATTGCTTTAAGCAATGTACTATTTTCAGCTGGGCCTTTTATTGTTTACATGATAATTGTTTACTTGATGTTTTATGCATTATTTAATTCAGCAAATATCATAATTTCATGATCAATTCTTAGTAAGTTAATAAAGTGGCCATTAATTTTATTTGATGATTATTATATAGCTCATTTCAACATTTGTTCATTATGCCTCTTTTAATTCAACAAATGTTGTTTAAAGTTTATTTTCCTGGGCATTAATTTTATTAATTCCATGATTAATTTTATTGAGCAAATTAAATTAATGTGACAATTAATTATTTACGATGACTATTTATGTACGGTCTCTGATTAATATGGAACCAACGGGAAATATTGATTGCAGAATTGATAATGTTTGGGATTATTTTGTGATCATAGTTATATTCTGACCAAAGTTGATTATAACTATGTATCATACCCATTTAATTAAAACTAGGATTATGTTATAATCATGATCATATTCTGACCAACGTTGTTTATGACCATGTGTTACCCATAAGTTAATTTAGTTCTTTTCTGTCATTAGCATGTTATTAATCAGACCAACGTAGGGTTAATTTCATGCAAGGCATTTACTTTCTCCAATATTTACTGATTATATTCTATTTTCTTGATTCAGCCATGAACAACACTAATGTTGCCGCTTATTTGAACGGCATTGAGCAGTTGACAAGGACGAACTTTCCCTCTTGGAAGGAAAGAGTTCAGATTGTCCTTGGTATTATGGACATAGACTATGCATTACGAGAGGACGCTCACGTACCTCCTTCCACTAAAGATGAGAGTTTCACTGAGAAAAAGAAACTCTATGATTTAACAGCGGAAAAGTGGGAGCGGTCCAACCGCATGTCTTTGATGATTATAAAGAGCACCATATCTGTTGCGATAAGGGGAGCAATCCCTGATTCCGACAATGTTAAGCAGTACTTGGCCTCAGTCGAGGAGCAATTTGAGGGCTCCTCTAAATTTTATGCCAGTACTTTGATCATGAAGATGCTCACGAGTAAGTATGATGGCTCTAGCAACGTTCGTGAGCATATCATGATGATGAATGATATGGCTGCAAAACTCAAGGGCATGGATATGGCCATTTCTGATGGGTTCCTGGTCCATTTTATTATGACATCTCTCCCTTCTAAGTACAATGCATTCAAAATTAATTATAATACTCAGAAGGAGCAATGGACCATGAGCCAGTTGATCGCTATGTGTGTCCAAGAGGAGGAGAGGATTAAGGCTGAAAGAAAGGACCATGTTTTCCATGTTGGCCATAGAAAAAGGAAATTACAAGGGGAAGCTAAGTCCAAAAAGAAGCTGCATTTCTCTCCTAAGGCTGAGTCAAGCAAGCCAAAGCAAAATGAGAAGGTCACTGCTACATCTACTTCTGATGGGCCCATCTGTCGTTTGTGCAAAACCAGTGGGCACATTCAGAAAGATTGTGCGGGCTTTATGAAATGGCTTGCTAAAAAGGGTAATGATGAAATTTATTTTATTGATGAATCCCTTTATGCTAATGATTCTCCTAATACCTGGTGGATTGACTCAGGTGCCACTGTGCACGTTTCCAATTCATTGCAGGGATTCATTACCGTGAAGATGGTAAGAAAGGGGGAGCGAAGCCTTAGAGTTGCTGATGGAAAGGAGGCTGAAGTTGAAGCCGTTGGCACATTATCATTAGTATTAGATAGTGGCTTCACCCTTCTTTTGAATAATGTCGTTTATGTTCCTATTGTATGAAGAAACCTCATTTTAGTTTCTTTATTAGATGATGATGGATACACTTGTATCTTTGGGAGCAATAAATGCATTGTAAACCTTAATTCTAATAATGTTGGTCTCGCAACTCGACGAGATAGACTCTATATGCTTCATCTCTCTGGATCCCCTGTATCGATGAATGTGTGTGATGCCACCAATAAGCGAAACAGAAGTCTAGGTGATGAGACTTCATCGAAATTGTGGCACTGTCGTTTAGGCCACATTTTGAAGGGATGAATGGAACGTCTCATTAAGGAAGAGATACTCCATCCTCTAGACTTCTCTGACTCAGATCATTGTATTGATTGTATTAAAGGGAAATATGTAAAACGGATTAAGAAAGAAGCCACACGGAGAACATGAGTTTTAGAATTAATCCACACTGACATATGTGGACCTTTTCCTGTGACTTCAGTTGATGGGTATAACTCCTTTATCACGTTCACTGACGACTTCTTCCGTTATGGTTATATTTTCCCCATTCGTGATCGATCTAATCACTCGATAAATTCAAAATCTTTAAGGCTGAAGTAGAAAATCAGCTTAACTTAAAGATTAAGGTAGTGAGATCAGATCATGGAGGAGAATATTATGGGAGACATGCTCCTTATGGACAGATTCCTGGTCCATTCGCTAAGTTTCTTTCAGAAAATGGCATAGTAGCACAATATTCCACACCTGGTGAACCCCAGCAAAATGGAGTAGCTAAAAGGCGCAATCGCACCCTTATGGATATGGTGCGTAGCATGATGAGTTACTCTAGTTTACCAGTTAGTCTGTGGATAGAAGCATTAAAGACAGCCGCAATATACTTAATCGGGTTCCCAGTAAATCAGTCCCTAAAACCCCTTATGAATTATGGACTGGAAGGAAACCGAGTTTAAAGTATTTGCATGTGTGGGGTTGTCCTGCTGAAGCTAAAGTCTTTAATCCACATATTGGAAAATTAGATCCTAAGACAATAAGTTGCCATTTTATTGGATATCCTGAAAGGTCTAAGGGATATCGATTTTATTGTACAAATCATATCACTAAGTTTGTGGAAACCCGCCATGCTGTATTCTTAGAGAACGATGAAATCAGTGAGAGCTCAGAGGCTAGGAAAATAGATCTTGAGGATGTTCGGACTTATGTACCATTGCCGATATTCCAAGAGACTATCGTTTCATTACCTCATATAGTTATACCTCCGGCTGAGAATGCTGGAGTTGAGCCCCCATCTGAGAATTCAGGTTTCAACAGCACAGCATCAGCACCTAATGATGAGCCTCAACAGCCTCCTGTGATAACTAATGAATCACTAAGGAGATCACAGCGAGAAAGAAGATCAACCATCCCTAATGATTATGTTGTGTACATGAATGAAGATGTATGTGACATAGGGAAGATAGATGATCCTGCATCATTTAAGGAGGCTATGATGACTAAAGATTCATCCAAGTAGCTTGAGGCCATGCAGGATGAAATAAAGTCTATGAGCATTAATGACGGCTGGGATCTAGTAGAAATTCCTGATAGAGTCAAAACAGTAGGCTGTAGATGGGTCTACAAAACTAAGCATGACTCTAAAGAAAATATCGAAAGATTCAAGGCGAGGCTTGTAGCAAAAGGGTTTACACAAAGAGAGGGGATTGATTATATTGATACTTTCTCTCCCGTCTCGAAGAAAGATTCGCTAAGAATTGTCATGGCGCTTGTTGCTCATTATGATTTAGAGCTACATCAGATGGATGTTAAAACTGCGTTCCTTAATGGTGACTTGCATGAGGATGTTTTCATGGCTCAACCGGAAGGTTTTGTTGTGGAAGGCAAGGAATATATGGGATGCAGACTTAAGAAATCCATCTATGGACTAAAGCATGCGTCTAGACAATAGTACTTTAAGTTTGATGAGACCATAAGAAATTTTGGTTTCAAAGAAAATGATGTGGACAATTGTATATATATTAAGATTAAGGGGAGCAAATTCACTATCTTAGTACTTTATGTGAACGATATCTTGTTGGCTAGCAGCGATAAGGATATGCTGTATGAGACCAAAAGATTTCTTTCCGCTAATTTTGACATGAAGGATCTTGGTTATGCCTCTTATGTTTTGGGCATTGAAATTCACCGAGATAGGTCCAAAGGGATATTAGGTCTATCCCAAAAGGCATACATTGACAGAGTGCTTAAGAGATATAATATGCATAACTGTTCTGCCACGCCTGCTCCTATTGTAAAGGGCGATAAATTTGGAACATTCCAATGTCCAAGGAATCAATTAGAAACTGATCAGATGAAGGGGATTCCTTACGCTTCAGTTGTCGGAAGCATTATGTATGCTCAAGTCTATACCCGTCCTGACTTAGCATTCGTAACCGGGATGCTTGGCAGATATCAATCAAATCCAGGGTTGGATTACTGGAAAGCCGTTAAGAAAGTCTTGCGTTATTTGCAAGGCACTAAGCACTACATGCTCACATATAAGAAGTCTGATGACCTTGAGGTTGTGGGTTATTCAGACGCTGACTTTGCAGGTTGTGTAGATACTAAGAAATCCACATCAGGTTATATCTTCACACTTGCGGGATAAGCCATTTCGTGGAAAAGCTCCAAACAATCCCTTACTGCATCATCGATGATGCAGGCTGAGTTTGTGGTATGTTATGAGGCTACTAGGCAAGCTGTATGGCTTAAGAACTTTATTCCCGGACTAATAGTGGTTGACAGTATATCTAAACCACTAACAGTATACTGCGATAATAAAGCCGCAGTTTTCTATTCTAGTAACAACAAGTCAAGTGGTGCTGCCAAACACATTGACATTAAGTATCATGTTGTGAAAGATAGAATACAGGACCAGACAATTGATGTCAAGCATATAAGTACTAAGTCTATGCTTGCAGATCCGCTTACTCGAGAGCATGTTGCCGGCATGGGTTTATTGGAAAGCCTTTGATTCTGGAAATAAGGACCATAAGAATAAAACCAAACTCTCATTAAGAATAAGTGATTATTCCATTAAGATAGAATTGTACAATATAGATACTGGGGTTTCAGCGGTGACTTTATTAATCGTTGTAATACATTATCTTGGTGTGCTGTTCTGTTAAGTATGGACTTATGTTATTAGCCTTTCGATTAATTGGGAGAATGTTAGTGGTGATCTCAGGGCAGTAACTACCATCCGAAAATTTCAGATCTAATAACCACTAATTGCGTTTTGATCGGGAACGCACTAACACCTTTTATTATCGGTCCCGTCAGCCATCGCTATATAGAAAAGAGGAGAGGCCGGAACTTGTGCACTCTAATAGACTCAAGTTCTTCTACTCCTAACAATCCCATCCGATCCGGGTAACAGCGTAGAGGCCGACGAAGACCGGCGCATGCCATAGCAGGCCTTAGATAATGTCTAACATACCATAGCAGGCCTCGGATCCAAACCCCATGGCTGCCTCCACCCCTAGGTATACATACTGATATACATCAATACATTATACATGGAACAGCACGTTACATGCTTCAATTCAGTTCCTCTACACGTACGTGTACACATACGTAGGCGAGCGAGAAGCTCGTGCGTGGACAGATCTGGCAATTGTTGCAGTGATCACAGGAAGCACGTACTAAGCAAGTACGCAGTACGTACTGCATGCGCACTGAGGCATGTCCTCCCTTTGTATATTAAAGCTTCACGTGAACCACTGCTCTGCAAATGGACGATACGATTGATAGATGCGCATATATCGTGGAAAACTGAGAGGTGGAAGCGAACAAACATATGTCGCTGAGGATATGCATGCATGCGCCGGTCATCGTGTAAAGACCAGAGTACTAGTCGTTATGAGCTCACGGAGAATACGTAAGAATTGAAGTGAAGGACGTGCCAGCACCATGCACGACTGTATGGCTTTATAACTTCCGGCGTAAATATTGTTTTCTAAAAAAAACGAAGGTTGAAGATGTTTTTGAACCATTTAAAATGTAGAAATTAAAAAATTTAAAAAATAGAAGTATTTTGAGTAGCAATATTTGTTCAAGTACGTCAAATAGCAATATTTACTTTAACATATATTAGTAACAATAGTGGCGAAGCCAGGATAAAACTAGAGGGTAGGCTCAAAGGATTAGGCTAAATTGAGATAAACATATTATCGGTTTAAGGGTTACTACTAGTACTTCATTATTTGAAAAATACTTGTGCAACGTTCACTTGTCAAACTTTTAAAAATCTATGAACAAGCTAATACCAATCAATCAAATAAATCGGCTATTGTCTCAATTCGACTATTGACACAGTTACAATTAACAAAAAAAAAATCATTTATCAAAAGAGGGGCTCGCATTGCCTATTTGTTGTCGTGGTAAATCCACTCAGCTGGTTAAGTATTCGTCAACTCATGTTGTGCCTCCTTCCTTGCCTGCTCGCCGTTTTTGCGGTGGATTGCCCATCACCGCGTACTCGCACCCTCTTCGGCTCCCCGGCATCCACTCGACGCCCTCGCCGTGCCTTCGCAATCACTGATTCCCCACGACATGCGTCAAGCGTCCCCGACTCGATGGGCTGTCATGTCCTCCCAAAGTATAAGTATCGAGACCCCCCTACCCACTCTCTAGTCTTTGTGTGCATTTGGGGTTTGAGTCCAATTTTGTAGGCACAAATGAAGTTACCAATTACTAAATTAGGCTTACAACAAGCAGCAGCCCACCAAATCACATGGTCTAGGAAGCAGCTCACTACCTAGCAAAACTTCTTCTTCCTCTAGTTGTGCCTGAGTGCGTGTGCATTTACCGCCGCTATGCTAAAAACTGAGCGTTGGTGCTAAAGAGGATACTTAGGATCTAGTGACTGGAGGGTGGGCTCTAGACTAACGGAGCCCCCCTGGTGGCTACGCCATTGAGTAACAATATTTATTCAATTATATTCAGTAACAATATATATTCAAGTATGTCAGGTAGCAATATTTACTTCAACATATTTTAGTAATAATATTTGTTCAATCATATTTAGTAGCAATATTTGTTCAAGTATGTCAAGTAGCAATATTTGTTCAATTATGTCAAGTAGCAATATTTGTTCAAGTATATTTAATAGCAATATTTGTTCAATTATGTCAAGTAGCAATATTTGTTGAAGTATATTTAATAGCAATATCCGTTTAATTATATTTAGTACCAATATTTGTTTAATTATATTTAGTAGCAATATGTGTTGAAGTATAGTTAGTAGCAATGAAAGGTGTTGAAACGTAAATGGTGTTGATATGTGAATGTCATTATGTGAATGCTTATTTTGCACTTGTTAGATTGATATGTGAGTAGTATTGAAATGAAAAGATTACTTGTTGACATATTATTACTAAATGCCTACTTTACAACTTGTAATTATCTAAAACATAGCAAAGGTCATGTCAAAAAAATTTATATTTAGGAAAAATCATGTCAGAATTTGTTTTTGTGTTTTTCCATACTTTTTTACATTTTTCCTATTTTTTGGGCATTCAATGGCTTTTTACAATTTTTTAAAGTATATTTCTTGATTTTTTACATCCCCCCCCATTTTTGAACTTGCGGCCACTTTTCACCAAAAACCACTTAAAATTCGCTCGCTGGTTTGACTAGATTTCAAATACATTTGACTTTTTAAACCGTTCGGTTTTAAGCGAATTTTGAGCAATTTTTGTGAATTTCAATACCACTAAGTCTTCAAAATCCGAGTTCGAAACGGCATTATTAACCCTGCCCGAGCCAGCCCCATTGTCTGGCCTGAATTTTGTCTTTCCCCCTGTTGTACAATTTTTTTTCAAATATGGCCCTCTTTCCAATAAATTTACAAACATAGTCCCCTTCTCAACCATAAAAGACGCAACAGACGACATATGTCACATGGCGCTCTCCTATACCGCGGCAGCACGTCCCATTGTGTCAACAGCACCACCAGGCTTGATAGGTCACCTGCCGCACAGCACGAGCACAACAGCAAAACCTGCCGAGCTACCCAATCTCGGTGGCTGGAACCAAGTACCACGGATCGAAGTGGCTTAATTAGGCACTTAATTAACCAAAGTCATTTATTGACTTAATTAAGTGATCACTTAAATGACTAATCAAGGTGCTTAGTTTGTGATCTTGCCGAGGTATGGTTCCTTGGGTAGGAAAACTTGCCTAGCTCCTGTAGCGCAATAGGTGACACGTGTCACAAGCCGTGTTTTGCGTGATCGAGGAGATGATTATTTTTTGCAAATTTATTTGGAATGGGCAAGATTTGCAACATATATATAGTACAATTACCTGAGGCACCATGATCCAAAATGGGTACTTTTCCTATGTATTTGCATTCGAAATTTTTTAAAAATTTTAGGATATTGAGTTTAACCAGCTTATTAACTAGTTCAAACAAGTTTGAACTTAAATTCAAACAAGTGTTCCTTTTTTTATGATAGTTTGATTGTAGGTGTGTGTGTGTGTGTGTGTGTGTGTGTGTGTGTGTGTGTGTGTGTGTGTGTGTATCAGCAAAGTATGTGATCTAGATTCGTTCAAATCTGTGAATCCGAGTATATTTTTTTAAAGGTATGTGTTTCATTTGAATTATTATAGATGGGTATATACCCTAAAACTAAAAGATTCAAAAAATATACCCAAATTTGACTTGAATTAACGCATTTGAAATTATGGTGCCCCGTTCTGCCATCATATATATATAGTACAATTACCTAGCACCATGGTGCCTGGCACTATGACCTAAAATGAGTATTTCCCTATTTATTTGCATGCGAAAATTTTTAGGACATTGATTTTAACTAGTTTACTAACTAGTTCAAACAAGTTTGAACTAAAATTCAAAGTAGAGTTTCCTTTTTTGATGGTAGTTTGATTGTAGGTATGTGTTGATTAGATATATAAATCAGCAAAGCATGTGCTCTAAATTCATTCAAATCTTCAACTTCGAGTATATTTTTTCAAAGAAATGTGTTTCATTTGAATTGTAATAGATGGGTATATACCCTAAAACTGAATTTGCGTATTTGTATTTGAAATCATGGTGCCCTATTCCGCCGTCTTATATATATTCATTTTCAGACCCGTCTTGGATGTGGTTGAAACCTGAAATCTTGGTATTTCAACGAAATTAAAAAATTAAATTTGAATTTTGATATCTTTTTTAGGGTAGGAAAACCAAAATTTTAGCCTTTTTCAACCCTATATCATCCTATGCACTTAAAACAATGAAACCATATGATATAAGATCATCACATCCTATTTAACCTCGTTCCATCTACCAAACACAACACTAGACTTCCGTGCGCGTGGCACGTCGCACACGCTGTTTTCTCGCCAAGCGCCAAATTCCTACGTGCGTTCGTGAAGAAGCACGTCCAAACTAACTAAACGGTTCGGGTTGTGTACCGCGGCGCGCATCCGTGAAGTGCATCGCTTCCATTTACGCCGTACCGTACCGGCCGGCGGCCGCTGTCGGCGTACCACGGATAACATACAATTGCAGTTTGCAAGCAGAGACAGTACAGCACGAGGCATTGGTGGCATTGCTGCCGGCCGTCCACGGCCCCTGAGCTGCTAGTACTGCTAGAATGCGTGTGCTACTGTTTTTAATATTCACGTGCGAAAGTAATTGACACCGCTTCCAACGCTCTCTTGTTTGTAAACTGCCCCTGTAGGCGGGCCCACCGATGGCATTTGCGATTGTCGCAAGAAATATGTTCGGCGACATAGTTTGGCAGACCTCCAGCTCTACCAAATTCTTGGAGTTGGTGGAGTTAGGTATTCCTAGCTTCATCAAATTCGTGGAGCTGGAGCTGTGGGTATATTAAGAGTATTTAGGTGGATCATCTTATTTACATTCTAGAATAAAATTATAAACTTAAGTCACTTTATTTCAGTTTACAAGTTTCAGCTCTGAGGTGGAGCTGGGATCTGGAGCTGTGCCAAACAGGGCTATAATTGCATGAGCACGAGGTGATCTGATCAAACCTAGAACATGAAATAGAAATGCGTCTGCACATAGAAATGCGTCGGTATTTTATGCTCACTATGATCTATATCAAGTATTGAAAATATCAACCCTCTAATATTGTGAAACCAAGTATTTATGCTAACATGATCTAAATCGCTGTGGTTCAAGATTAAAAAAAAAAAGGTACTCGGTACCCTATGGAGTAAGTAGCCCATTAATTAGCAACCTTACAGAACATGCACCTCATTGAAACAACCCAAAAAAAAAAAAAAAAATTCAAAATGAATTTTTGAATTTTTCAGAATCTATTCAAAATTTGATTCAAAATTTGGATTTGAACTTTGGATTTGAATTAAATTTGGGTTTTGGGGGCGTTTACCTTTTGGGCCTTCCGGCCGTCTCGCGCCTCGTGGCGCCTCGCGCCGCGGCTCTGCTAGCCTCGCCTCCATTTCTCCGCCGCACCCGACACGCCGCCCGCTGTATTGCTCCGCCGCACCATCTCGCACCGCTGCCGCCTCCCACCTGCGCGCCGCTGCGCCCACGACTCCGCTGCCGCGTGACCCCTCGCTTCTGGCAGAAGCTCATATTGCCGCTGCGTGACTCCGTCGCCCTGCCGTCCGTCTGTCGCTCTGCCGCTGCCGCTTCTTTGCTCGCCGCTTTCCACCCCGTGACCTGCCGCTTCGTGACCTGCAGCACCGCCGCCACCGTCGCGTCATCTGCGCGCCCGCTTGCATGGCATGTCACTTTCACGCGCCGCGCCTGACATACCGCCTGCCTCGCCTCTCTCTCTCGCTGGGCTATAAAGGCCGCGAGCCGCCTCCTCCACTCCCTTGCCCCGCCGCTTCTCCCCGTGGTAAGCCACCCCCTCCCCGCTCTCCTCTTCTCCGACCAGCCATTGTGCCACTCCGCCAGCCGCCAACTCTGCGCCGCCATGGAACCCTAACCCTAGCCCCGCTCCTTCCTTCCCGCTCGGTGAGCCCTTGCCCCGTGCCCTCCTTCCCCTTGGCTCGCCGACTCGCCGCCCTCGAGCTCTCCGCGGCCCAGGTCGCCGCCAGTTTCTGGGTGGAAACCCTAAATCCCTCCGCTTCACTGGCCGAGCCGGCCCGCCACTCAAGAATCGGCTGCGGCGTGCGGCCAAGACGCCGCTCGCCCGACGGGTGGGCCTCGCCGCCCGACTCCTCGCCTCTGCGCGGTGGCCCCGCCTCGCCCGAGCCAAGCCACTCCTGGCCAGCCTCGCCGCTAACGTGCGTCAGGCTCGTGGCGACGATAAGCCCACGCCACGGTGCTTTTCTTTTTTGATTTTTTCGGATTTTAAATCAAATTATTAAATCCGAATAATCGCTTTTAATCCGAGAAAATCCACGTAAAAATCCCAAAAATTCGCGTGAGCCCCAGAGACCCACCAAATACTTTTCCGAACCGCTTTGAGCCATCGAGTCCAAAATGCCCTCCGTTCCTCAATCCGGAGTCTCCAAAATTCCAAAATGCCCAAATCGCCCTTCCTTTCTCTCTCTCGGCCCGGTTCCGATTTCCGTTTTTGTTTTCGTTTCGGTTTCTTTTCGTTTTTTTGATTCTTCATTATCATTCGTCCTTTTCGCGTTAGATCCGGACGTTGGACGATTCCAGGAGCCGCCGCAGTTCCCGGAGCAGGACTCGGATCCGACAAAGAGCCGATTTCGACCGCGTCAACGACACTTCGTCCGATCCGACCGCCAGCAAGGCAAGCCGTACACCTTTGAACATGTTGAACCTATTCATGCCTTATTATAGTCAATTACTATTTTCTACCGCATTACTTTACTGTATATTGAAATATTGCAAATCTGTCTAGTTTAGAATGACATGATACTTAGTTAATGCCGATTTGCTCATGAGACTTCCTTGAAAATTATTGAACCTAATTATATCCTTGTAACCTTAGGTTACTTAATATTCCTATATTAATTATTATTATCTTGTTAGTTTAGTCAAATGCTTTTGATAATGGAAATGAAAGGCTGCCGAACGTTTGGTTCGGGTCTGTTTGGAAAAGTGCTACGGTTTGGGGGACAGAATTGGATAAATCCCGGAGTGGATGAGTTCCAATCCCCGGCTGATGATTGATGCCTTGGGTTTGTCTGGTGGCCGGTACCGCGGATACAGGAAGGGGGTTGTGGATCGGAAAAGGCTTGGTCTTTGGCAATATAAGGATAATAATCCCTTGAGCAAAGTAAATAACTTAAGAACTCGTTCAACCACAAAGTTGGGCACGGTCAACTTCGTTGGCTTGACTCAACATAGCTCGGTACATTGTACTTTCCCTCGGAATACCTATAGGAGCAGTGGTTACCTTCAGGTGTGGGAGATGGTCCAATGATTGTGGGAGTGAAACGAAAGTGTGCACGAGGAAGCGTGGCATTTACGGTTCACAAGCGGTAGGTGCCACGATGGCGGGACCAAGCACTCCACACTTGGCCAAGTGGGGACCCCGGATAATGTGGAGCAAAACTCTACCGGATAGGAATCAAGAGGGAAATGTCCAACGAAAAGCTATGATAACCTCGATCCGCCGCGCATTTAAGTTGCGTGTTAAACTCGAGTTGGCATTAACAATCGTGGAATCTTGTGGGTAAAGCTGAACACCTCTGCAGAGTGAATAAATGGTATTCGAATACGCCGTGCTTCCGGTAAATGAAGCTAAGTTTAATTGGGGTGAATCCCGTAACCTAGCTCAAGTAGATCTTGGTGCATGTTTTGAGAATGTGGTTTAATGGTGATGTGGTTTAATGGTGATGACTTTGTGAATGGAACCCCTCCTGGATTACTATTATTATGGATTGTGTTTTAACATGTAAAATGATGTTACAAATAAAACTGCATCCACAAATACTTTAACCTTGTACCAATGTTGTGCTACACCCTTGCATGTAATATTCAGTGTTTTCCGTACGACTTGTTGAGTACTCCCGTACTCACCCTTGCAACCCCGACCCCCTCTCAGAGTTTAAAGAAGCTGGAGCGTTCCAGGAGTGCGTAGATGGCAATTTGGTTTTGAGGTCTTAGTCTTTTGCTCAGGCCTGCCTGTGCGGTGTTTTGCTTGTAAGTTATTCGGGCCCGGCTGCGCCCTCTTCTGTAAAAACCCTGGCCGTTAGGCCTTATATTGAATAAAAATGTTGGAATTTGACTTTTGCCTGGCAATAATATGCTTGGTTCTGGCGGCTAATCATCTGGGTATTTGTCGAGCGCACGGATCTCGCCCCTAAAAAGGCGGGCCGTCACAAGTGGTATCAGAGCTTTGGCTTGACCATAGATTAAGACCTTAAGTTGGATTAGGAAACCTTTCAAAACTTATTTTGATATACAAACAAAATGAATATCGAAAAAAATAAGTATTATTGCTGTCTCCTTCTTCCCCTGCTACCTTGTCTTCTTTAGAGCTTCTTATCCCTCCCGGTCTTGTTTTAAAGTTTTGCCTGCCCTTCTAAAATTCAAAATCCTCACGATTTTCGCCAAAGAAATTGGAGATGATGCCGTCAGTGATAGTTAGACCGTTAGTCGTAGAAGTTGTACCTTTCTTTGTTTTAGGCTTTTGTAATGTAAAATGGGTTATGCCGAACCTTAAAATGGTTTTGTGCATGATCCATGTCTTATAAAAATTGCTAAGTTCTCTATTTCTGTGATTTTGATTGCTTAAACTATCTATATATTCCCGTCTAATTCAAAGGTTCCCTCAATTCATCTGAGCCCCATCTATTCTTGCTATTCTCACCCCATGCCCTAAATTCTTACTCGTCTTTTTCGCTTTCCTCAAAACCCTGCTGCAGACCGAAAAGAAAGTCAGATTGAGACCATGGCAGATTTTGGATCAAAATTCCTGCATGACAGCTCAAGCAGAAATGAAGAGTCAAGAAATCACCTACCAACCTAGCTCAATTCCATCGACCATAATGGAAAGAAACAGACAACAAACGGAAAGGCACCATACGCAGTTATTGGAAAGAATTTTCGAACGGCTAGTTGAAAAACCTCAAGAACACACCCAAGGAAATGCGGATGCATAAGAGGAAAGTACAGCGATGGGATGTCTGCATGAATCCGACTACTTTACCAATGATATTCCCAAGGAGATGGACACCCAAGCTAGTAGGATGAAAGAATCATTGGAAGAATTACAGAGGAGCCTGAAGTTCCACACCTCAGCCATAAAGGACATGTCGTCAGTAATGGACAAATGGATAGCAATCGAAGAAGCCCGGAATGAATTAAAAATAATGAAAAAGAGAAAGAAAGAAATTCAACAGACATGGAAACCGACTCCCACCCAGATCGGAGGAAAGACCCCAGTCCTCACCCAAGAATTCCCTAACAAAAAGCATTCAAAAGAAAAAGAGCAACCAACACCGCGAAACCTCATTAAATCAGTTAAGTGCTACAACTGCAATGGAGACCACTTCGTCCGCAATTGTCCCACGAGGTGGGATAAATGCTATCATTGCAGACAAATGGGACATTTCAGACGCAATTGCCCAAAGAAAAGTCTACCGACCCTGGTAGCCCAGACGCGAGTGATAGACCCTCACCTCCACCAACCGACAGCTAGTGACCCGTCCACCGCAACAGCAGAAGCAGAGATACCCAAGGAATAAGATACAAGATGGGACAAAGGAAAGACACCAGCCGAAGATATCCAATCATGTCACCACCAAAGGAACAACAATCGCAACAAGTACCGTTAATAAGGAATTACCGAAATTCCAAGCAACCGGAAGTAGACTAATAGCCAGATATGAATATGGCAACTTGGATATAGAGATCCAAGGGATAAAGATTAGGATCAACTTGTACTATCAAGAATGTAAGGTCTGAACAATATATTGGTAATAAAGCAGTTGTTTTTGACACATGAACAGGCGAATGTTGAACAAAAAAAAATCGAGTTAAATAAGACTTCTTCCTCGTGACACATCACCACCGAGAGGTGGAATAAAATGATCTCAACAACCAAGTAATGATGGAATGAAAGCAACCCATGTCAGTGATAGGAGTCAGAAGTTATCTGAGAATAATAGGACAAGGAATTAACCAAAGAATATTCCAGAAATAACCAACCTTTAGCTCAGCACCCCTAGGATGGCAGCCCTTCTGAGATGAACACAACAGAGTCCGAATAGGCAATAAAGGAAAATAATTGGACTTGAGTTTCAACCTCAAAAATCGGAATCACCGGAGGAAAAGTAAACATGATGGTTAAGGTTCACACAAGATAGAGCGCCATTAAATGATTTAAGAAAAGGACATGCTCCCAACTAGAATCTGAGTTGCGGCAGTTAGACCGCTTGAACAGTGTCATAAAGGCTAGAAGGCTTCCTTGAAAGACAGACTGGTTTATTGAGACAAAGATATAAGAGGATTGATTTTGACAAAATTCACCCACCCAAATGGTCGACGCTCTATGGAACGCAATAATCTACCAGTGTTGAAGAAAGGAATACTGACAGAAAGTAATGCATAAACACGTGGTTGGATTTGGAT
Source organism: Rhipidocladum racemiflorum (assembly GCA_036346355.1). Lineage (NCBI taxonomy): Eukaryota > Viridiplantae > Streptophyta > Magnoliopsida > Poales > Poaceae > Rhipidocladum > Rhipidocladum racemiflorum. The sequence goes on along the minus strand of CM070573.1, from coordinate 14,192,366 downwards.
ATAAAGTATGTCAGAAAGATAAGATGGACCACCAAAATAATAGCCAGACTGCCACCACCACTTACAGTGCCCGTATAGAAATGGGAGAGAAAATAAAAGACTTTGCCACTGTGTCCCTAAAGAATCGGCAAGGATTGACGACGGAAGGAACATCACTAATGGATTGACCTACCAGGAGATCTTTTGGAAAGAACCGCTTAGTACAATTAGATTCAACCTGCATTGACGGACCCCAAAGAATCCCTCGAGTCGATTGTGAGCTAGTTTAGCTCAATGTTTAGGAAAGTCTGAATAAGACTACAAAGGACATATTTGAACTCTGACATAGTACCCCACCCTCCGCCAGGTAGACAAGCAGAGAAGAAACGACCAAAGTCTGAAGAAAATGTCGAAAACCTACGCTCTAAACACTTGGGACCCAATCAGGCCACCTATTGCTGTCCACAAAAGCCTCCACACCACCTCAGTTACCAAGACAGCCCAGACATCACGGAAGGAAATATCAAACCCTTGGGACAGAATAAAAGACTAAGATTAAACAGCAGTGGGACCCAGCTCATTCAGGATACAGAAGTCCGTGAAAGGATCACCACCAATAAGTTGAGTACAAGCTCCAATGTAACAGAAAGGTTACACTGGCTCCAAAAAGGGAATTATGTCAGAAAAATATCGACCATCAAAACCCACGCCATTTTGGATGAAAAATAAGGAGCTAAGATCGGATAGACTGGACCGTACGAAGATCCTGACAGAATCAGAGGAATAGCTTGCAAATTACAATTGGTAAAGGATTTGTCTGGAAATTCACAGTATGTTTCCAATATCCCCAACCGAGAGGACATTTCCATCAGCAGTCAGGACAAGTGCTACCCAAAGGATTTGAATTCCCAATACGATTCTCCATAAGAGAACGGTCAAGATCTTGGAAATCATGGAGAGCAGATTTTTAAGACTATGAGAATTTACCGAGTACGGTGGAAGAATCACGTACTCAAGGAAACCTTGGAAAAAGGAATCAGGTTAGTAGCAGCCGTTTCACAACTTTTCTCCCAGGAGGAATAAATCTCGGGGACGAGATTTGTTTTAAGTGGGGTAGGTTGAAACAACCCAAAAAAAAAAATTTCAAAATGAATTTTTGAATTTTTCAGAATCTATTCAAAATTTGATTCAAAATTTGGATTTGAACTTTGGATTTGAATTAAATTTGGGTTTTGGGGGCGTTTACCTTTTGGGCCTTCCTGGCCGTCTCGCCGCTCCTGGCGCAATGGCGCTGGCTCTGCTAGCCTCGCCTCGCCTCGCTGCCACCACGCTGGCCGCCATTGCTCCGCTGCACCATCTCGCTGCACCGCTCGGCCGCCTCCCACCTGCGCTGGCGCGCGCCGCTGCCACGACTGCCGCGCTTGGCAGTGACCCCTCTGGCGAAACTCATACAGCCGCCAGCGTGGCCAGATCCGTCGCCGCTGCCGTCGTCTCTGTCGCGCATTCTTTGCTGCCGCCGCCGCTTCTTTGCTCGCCGCTTTCCACCTCGTGACCTGCCGCGCCGTGACCTGCGGCACCGCTTTGCCACCGTCGCGTCACTGCGCGCGCCGCCCGCATGGCATGTCACTTTCGCGCTTGCCAGCGCCAGTGACCACGGCGTGCCTGCTCCGCCTCTCTCTCTCTCCGCGCCGGCTATAAAGGCCGCGAGCCGCCTTCCACTCCCTTGCCCCGCCGCCTTCTCCCGTGGTAAGCCACCCTCCCCGCTCTCTTCTTCTCCGGCCATTGTGCCACTCACACACACAAGAACCCCGCCGCCCCATGGAACCCTAACCCTAGCCCCGCTCCTTCCTTCCCGCTCGGTGAGCCCTTGCCCCGTGCCCTCCTTCCCTTGGCTCCGGCCCGACTCGCCGCCCTCGAGCTCTCCGCGGCCCGATTGTCGCCGCCAGTTTCTGGGTGAAACCCTAAATCCCCTCCGCTTCACTCGGTGAGCCAGCTCACCATGGCCCGGGCCGTGCGGCCCAAAGACGCTCGCCCGTGACGGGTGGGCCCGCTGCCGACTCCCTCCGCCTCTCTGCGGCGGTGGCCCCGCCGCGAGCCAAGCCACCGCCAGGCCTCGCCTGCGCTGGCGCTTCGTGGCGTGCGACTTGATAAGCCCACGGCCACAGTGCTTTTCTTTTTTTGATTTTTTTTCGGATTTTAAATCAAATTATTAAATCCGAATAATCGTTTTTAATCCAGAAAATCCACAGAAAAATCCCAAAAAAATTCCGTGAGCCCCAGAGACCCACCAAATACTTTTCCGAACCGTTTCGAGCCACTGAGTCCAAAAATGCCCTCCGTTCCTCAATCCGGAGTCTCCAAAATTCCAAAATGCCCAAATCGCCCTTCCTTTCTCTCTCTCGGCCCGGTTCCGATTTCCGTTTCTGTTTTCGTTTCGGTTTCTTTTCGTTTTTTGTTTCTTCATTATCATTCGTCCTTTTCGCGTTAGATCCGGACGTTGGACGATTCCAGGAGCCGCCGCAGTTCCCGGAGCAGGACTCGGATCCGACAAAGAGCCGATTTCGACCGCGTCAACGACACTTCGTCCGATCCGACCGCCAACAAGGCAAGCTGTACACCTTTGAACATGTTGAACCTATTCATGCCTTATTATAGTCAATTACTATTTTCTACCGCATTACTTTACTGTATATTGAAATATTGCAAATCTGTCTAGTTTAGAATGACATGATACTTAGTTAATGCCGATTTGCTCATGAGACTTCCTTGAAAATTATTGAACCTAATTATATCCTTGTAACCTTAGGTTACTTAATATTCCTATATTAATTATTATTATCCTGTTAGTTTAGTCAAATGCTTTTGATAATGGAAATGAAAGGCTGCCGAACGTTTGGTTCGGTGCATTTGGAAAAAGTGCTACGGTTTGGGGGACGTAATTGGATAAATCCTGAGTGGATGAGTTCCAATCCTACCGATGATTGATGCCTTGGGTTTGTCGGTGGCCGTCTGCGGATACCTGGAAGGGGGTTGTGGATCGGAAAAAGGCTTGGTCTTTGGCAATATAAGGATAATAATCCTTGAGCAAAGTAAATAACTTAAGAACTCGTTCAACCACAGGTTGGGTAGGCCAACTTCGTTGGCTTGACTCAACATAGCTCGGTACATTGTACTTTCCCTCGGAATACCTATAGGAGCAGGGTTACCTTCCCAGTGTGGGAGATGGTCCAATGATTGTGGGAGTGAAACGAAAGTGTGCACGAGGAAGCTGTGGCATTTCGGGTTCACAACGGTAGGTGCCACAAGATGGCGGGACCAAGCACTCCACACCGGCCAAGTGGGGACCAGGATAATGTGGAGCAAAACTCTGGGATAGGGATCAAGAGGGAAATGTCCAACTAAAAGCTATGATAACCTCGATCCGCCAGACGCATTTAAGTTGCGTGTTAAACTCGAGTTGGCATTAACGATCGTGGAATCTTGTGGGTAAAGCTGAACACCTCTGCAGAGTGAATAAATGGTATTCGAATACGCCGTGCTTACGGTAAATGAAGCTAAGTTTAATTGGGGTGAATCAGTAACCTAGCTCAAGTAGATCTTGGTGCATGTTTTGAGAATGTGGTTTAATGGTGATGTGGTTTAATGGTGATGACTTTGTGAATGGAACCCCTCCTGGATTACTATTATTATGGATTGTGTTTTAACATGTAAAATGATGTTACAAATAAAACTGCATCCACAAATACTTTAACCTTGTACCAATGTTGTGCTACACCCTTGCATGTAATATTCAGTGTTTTCCGTACGACTTGTTGAGTACTCCCGTACTCACCCTTGCAACCCCGACCCCCTCTCGTAGTTTAAAGAAGCCGAGCGTTCCAGAGTGCGTAGATGGCAATTTGGTTTTGAGGTCTTAGTCTTTTGCTCAGGCCTGCCTGTGCGGTGTTTTGCTTGTAAGTTATTCGGGCCCTGCTGCGCCCTCTTCTGTAAAAACCCTGGCCGTTAGGCCTTATATTGAATAAAAATGTTGGAATTTAACTTTTGCCTGGCAATAATATGCTTGGTTCCTGGCAGCTAATCATCCTGGGTAGCTGTCGAGGCGTACGGATCTGCCCCTAAAAAGGCGGGCCGTCACACTCATCGCCAAATTAACCCTACTGTTTTAAAAACCATCGGTTGCAAGTTGCAACCCTCCAACACTGTTGTAGCTCGGGAGCATGCATCAGCAGGGTGCGTATGGATGGATCCAAGATGTGTATAAAAACCGCGCCCAGCCACGGGAACAGCACCACCGGCTCCACGTGGGCCCGCGTTCCATGACCCCAGGGGTGGCACAAGCGGCCGCATCGGCACAAGATGTGTTTTACTCCCTCAGTCCCGAGAAAATTGTCATTCTGCCACTTTCGAGAGTTGGTTTCGCCCAAATGCCACTCTGAATATTGCACACTATAAAATGCCATTTTCAAGAGTTGTCAACTCGCTGGCATGCCATTTTAGAGTTTTCAACCCATTTTTGTGTTCAAATGACCGTTTTGCCCTTTTGTTTCGTTGCTCTTGGCTGATTTTTTTTTGTTGGGTTCGTTAAAGTGGTTCGTGATTTCATCTTCTCGTTTCTTTGTTTTCCGCGACTTGCAGGCTGCTCGACGGTTCTTGTCCCTGCCCGCGTCATGCAAGCTCTTGATCACGGTAACCATCACAGAACTGCCAAGATTGCAGCTTCATACTTCATCTCAATAATTAAAATTAATTATTGACAATATGAGAGAGACCTGCGAGTGGGCCCAAGGGCAAAACGGTCATTTGAACACGAAAATGGGCTGAAAATTATTTTAAAGCTCTAAAATGGCATGCCAGCGAGTTGACAACTCTTGAGAGTGGCATTTTATAGTGTGCAATATTCAGAGTGGCATTTGGGCGAAACCAACTCTCGAAAGTGGCAGAATGACAATTTTCTCCTCAGTCCCACCTCTCACAAAGAGTGTATTTCTAATATTTAAAATTTATCTCATAAAAAGTGAATTTTTAGTTCGTATGGTCTAGTTGTAAGTGTATGCATGCTCATTTAAGTGTCTATGGAAACCGAAGCATCAACATGCTTATGTATGGAGTAATGAGAGTCACATTAGTCATTTACCTTGCATACTAATCTGTCTTAAAAAACCTAAAAATACATTTTTTGTGAGACAGATAGAGTAACTTACTAGTACTAGTACTCCAAGAAGAAGATTAGAAGAGCTCTACGAAACTACAAAGCCCAGAAACAGGTGAGCAAATCCTAGAATCTACAGGGCTGACCACAGCCTAGACCACCCTACTCTACTGATCGACCAGACCAAAATATATATATATATATTTCTCCCGGTATGGCCTGGGATTTGCAAAGATCCCCCCCCCCTGCGTTTGCAGCCACGAAACCCAACAGATGCGATCGAGCCGGTGGCACAGCGTATAATCCTATGTAATCCTAAGGCGCATCAAAAATATGTACTCTAGCATGAAATCCCGTGCTGTTTTTTTAAAAAAAACAGGCATTTGAAAATGGATACCAATGACACCGAATCGTTTGTTTGCTCTTGAGGAACGGACACCACTACGGGAACCTGGGACGAAGCAACAAAAACAAATGCGCCTGCCTTATATAAAACAGTGCAAATGGTTGGTGGTGGACTGGCATTGGCAAGGCATAAAGGGGGAGGGAAGAGAAAGCGCATAAGCCAGACAATATAAGTATACGAGTAGCACCGTACGGACAGGCTTGAGCTCTGACATGGGCTTTGACTTGGCTTTTGTGTATAGTATATATATAGAACTGTAGATCATACGGTAGCATGCTAGTCTGTATGGTATGGTGTTAAAAAAAACAGCCGTATAAAAGTGTTTGCAAGTTGCAAACGTGAAGGAGCATGGGAGGATTCGTTACTTAGGTTTTAGTTAACCCGAAAGGTTAGTTATACTAGTGACACAGCAAAGTGGAACGTGTTGAAGGCCAATATGCCAAGACGTCACGTCTGTCCATGGCTAGTTTCCGCCCGATTACACCGCTCAAGCCTAGATTTTCGAATGTCATGTTTGTCTTTTTCGGTATGCATTTGAGAAGTATTTGGTGATGTATGTTACTTGGACTTTAAATTTGTCGAAGATTCTAATCAAATTTGGGGGAAATCAAATTTCAAAGAAATTTGGACCAGAAACTATTTGTGGCGTTGCAGAACTTTGGTTTTAGCCCTGCCTTGTTCATTGCAAGAATTGCCTTTGATTAGTATAGACTAGACATATTTGGAATGCATTTATATGAATTTTGCAAGAATTTTATGTAGAACGGTATGAATCATGCTGAGATTATGTGGAATTCCCAACAATATACTCCCTTTGGTCATGAATAGTTGCCGATTTGGATACATGTGTAGTTAAACTTTTGAAACTTTAAATGTCAATATATTTTTAAGTATTTAAATTGGAGACATAATAATTATATGTGCGGATTTATCTCGAAAAGCACTTTTATAATATTATAATTTATTGAATTTTATAAATAAATTATAGTAAAATTAGTGGTCAAAATTGTAATTGGAGACCGTGTTGATATCCAAAATGATAACTATTTATGACCGGAGAGAGTACTCTATCTCTCAGTCCCAAAACAAGTCACGGCCTTTTTAGAACGCAGGAATAGAAAAAAAACATAGAAATTGTATAGTAATGTTGGTACAATCCTCCACGAACACAAAACAGATGAATTGTTCAAAAGCGGTGTTTGGATGCTTCACGGGAATTTGAGTATGTGTATGTCTCTCTCCCCGCTCTCTCCCTTCCAAGAGACATTTTCTTCAAAAATTCCTGCATTTTTCCTATGGAGCATCCAAACATCTCTTTTGAAAAATTAATGTGTTTTTAGTTCCTGTAGTATTTCAAGAGACATGGCATCCAATTCATGTGTTTTTTCTATTCTTGTATTTTCATTTTCTACATTTCAAATGGCCCTTAGTTACGATAAACATTTTGATATTTTCTGCAGAAAACGTTTTCCAAGACATTATGATTTCATAGGTTTCTAAATATAAAGGTAAAAAAAAAATCAATTTTCATTCTTGAGTACTGTAGACAAAGATAAAGTAAGCCTATCATTGCATCAATGGTTAACAAATCAGCATTGGCACGTCAAACAAAGTTGTCTTACGTATAGTTGACGTGACAAAGTATAAACAAATCAGTGATGAATCTTGATGGACTTGATCGAACCAGCCTCTTACGACGAAGCTTAGCCTGATTGAACCTGTTGCACACTTTTTTTTCCATATAGATAGGTTGTTACCTAAACAAAATTGTAAATCTAATCTCTTTCCTCACCGTGAAAGTAGCGGCAAGCAACACATATCACCTGTCGGGTACCCTAAACCCAACGTACCATAGAGCAGAAGCTCGACAAATCCTATCAAGCAAGCCTTCTGCAATAGCAATCCTTGCCACACTATTCAACCACATAATTAATGATTAACTAGTCAATTCCTTGATTATTAGTCCCTTAATTAAGAGCTACTCCTAAAGCTCCAGAGGATGATTAGTCCCTTAATTAATACCTACTCCTATAGCAATGCTCGGTAGCTCAATGTCGAGCTACTACAGCTTGGCCGAGCTCGGAATATGCGGCAACTTTTTACCTGCCACGACCGGCTAGATTTGCAATTCGTTTCCAATAGAGACCGGATATAAAAAAGAAATGTGCAAACAGGCCCATTCAAGCCAAAGCGTAAACATTCCTTTCTTGCACCCCAGGGCAATCCACCACCATCCTCACACACATAGGTTGGCACAATCCCTAATGCGAAAGAGCCGGAGATTATCATATACTCATGCGAAGAAAATCTTCTTATCTGAAGCAGTACGTAATTCGATGGAAGGCAGGTGCTTAAATTAAGTAACACAGATACAGTCCCTCAAACATCTAGTCCCAACCGTCATCATCTACATGAGGCAACGAAGCGTGGGCCACAATGCCAAATCAGGCTCACAACGGCTGTGCATAACTCGAGATGCTCAACCAGCAAAAGGACCAACGACCCTACGATATAAGTCATCCGATCCACATGTGTGGTTGATCCAATAATCTTTTTTACGAAACAAAAAAACAAAAATAATTGAATTAGCAGTGGATTCCGACAAAGGAATTCGAAGTTTGGGCATTATAGGAATGAAAAGCATAGATAAGATCAGCATTCCAATCTAACCATCTGCTCTGTCGTGCTTTTCTTTCTCTCCTTTTCATGCCCTCCTCTCCTATCACTTTTCCCCACTTCCGATACTCTCCCTCTCCCTCTCCCTCTCCCTCTCCCTCTCTGAAACATCACACAGCCGGAGTCACACAGGTCAAGGAGAGTTGCAAGCTCCACTAGTATCTCCCTCTACCCTGCAAAAAGCTATCAAAGGGCCAATAAATACTGCGAAAGGAAGAAACCAACACAAAAGAGAGGGAGAAGCAGTGAGTGATCAGGGTCCCACGGGCATGAAGGTGCCGAATTAAATTCCAATCGACCCATCTCTGGATCGAAGTGTGTCTGTACATGATATTATTATTCACTGCTTCTTATTATTCACTGCGGAGGACATATCCAGTAAAAACCACCTAAAAATTGAAAATACATCAAAGCAATATCTTAATAGTTTTCAAAATTTCCAAAAAAAAAAAACAAATACAAGGGAGGGGATGTTCTCTAACCATGCAAAAATTCACGAGCAAACCCATCCTCATTTGCAAGTTATGAAAAAAAAATATCAAATCCTGCCTATTCAAATTCAGATCAAAATCAACCTTATTTGCAAGATATGAAAAGACAAATTATGTGTGTTTGAAGTTGAGTTTAATCTTGAAATTCTAAATGATCAGAGAACATCCCCTCTACATCTGGTATTTCTTTTTGGTAATTTTTTTTAACTTTGAAGACATGTTTTTTAAATGTTTTCTACTTTTAGGTGGTATTCGCCAGATATACTCTCATTCGCTGCCTGCCACAACCTTAAATATCCTTTTCTGGAAACAACCAAAAAAAATCCCTATCCCCTTTTTTACATCCAACAGATATAAAAAGGGCGGAAATAAAACAAGTAAAAGGATTGGATTCCTAACAAAATGAAGGGGAAAAAAAGAACTACAAGGGAACTGGAAGAACCAATCTCTGACCCCCACCAAATCACAAAATTTACAGATACCTTCTTTCGATCTCTGGCTGCGTTTCAAAATCCAGCCAGTCCAACTCTCCTTGTAAATTTGCACCAAATTGCTCCGCAGCTCAATTTCCCTGCACCCCTGATCCTGAGGTTTAACGGCGGTTACCCAGCCGACGAGCTGTTTTTACAGGATCCCCGTAAGATGGAAGATGATTCTTGGTAATTATGGAGCTTCTTTGCCGTGCACAAAAATCTATCAAAACCATCTTCAAATCATTGCAGGTGCTCTGGCCTTTGAATGGAATTCGCACTGCATCTTCACCCCCTGTCTAGCCATCTTCCACAAAAATTCTGCCAATGAAATCTTGAAACCTTTTCGAATAGAGCTTCGGGTCCACAGCAGATATTGAATTGGAGTCTGTCTGGAATGACTTGTAAACATGCTCTAACCTTTTGGTGATGTCATAGTCCTGGAGAATGTCGATTATCCCAAAATACAGAATCACATCATACACTTCACCAGTCTGGTTTGGGGCCAAGAATCCGCAACTACTAAGGACAAATGGATCGAACTCGCTCCTTCTGGATGCTCGCTCTGCCTGGGCTGGCATGTGTGCACCCAGTCTAATCAATGGTTTCCTGAATTAAAAATATATATATTGACAGATGACATTAGAGATCTGGTTAATTAATCTGAAATTGAGTTGTGGAGCATTAGCTGCTTTTAAACTCGAAGGAACAATGATATCTGATGCAGACTAGCAAACAGCTAGGCCCCAACAATGCCTAAAGGCCCTAAACACATCCATGTGTACACCAAGTGGACGGCAATGAAGTTTTGCACTATGATGACTGCTCAAGTTTCTTATAAGATGAACTGAGACCAGGTACAACTGAGTTATGAGGGCATGAACCAGGTGTAAGACTAACAGTGCACAAAAATTCTGCTTATATTCCCAAGGATGGCTATTAAGATCTAGGATAGAATCAACTAATTGATTTTGTTACACTAAGGCTTCTCAGTGTATTGCATATCCTCTATATGCTTCCATTTACTAACATGTCAAGATACTCATCTTGAATATCTTCCAAATATTATCTTCTTTAGCAAACAAATATTCAGATGAATCTTAAACAGAAAAGGTACACACTATTTATCCTCTTTGGCAAACAAATATTCAAAGGATGCATAGAAATATTTCATTTTCATGTGGTCATTATGAGCGAAGTTCACCCTCTCCACAAATATTGGTAGAATTATACCAAGAGTTGGAAGCAATTGCAAATTGAACCCCTACCTCCAGTGTTCCTAACAGAAAATGCAGCAAGAATGTTCATAACTCTAAATCAATTCTCATATCATAGAATGCAAGGGGTATGCACCTCAAACAGAGAATGTGGATAAGTCTGATTAAAAAATAATTTTTGGCAACATTTCTGATGGACACAAAGATTGTTTCAGGACAAAATACAACGCATACAAGTCAACAAGCAAACAGAGATACATATGTTGAACACTCCAACATACCGGCAATCAGGTATCCTATCAAAATCATCATCTGAGAAGCACAGCTCTGGCATGCCGCCACCACTTTGAAATGACTCACTCTTCAGTGAAAGTTCTGGTTAAGGATAATTGCTTAGGTAAGAATATATGAGTGATCTTGTCAAGTTCAAAAATAAACAACCCAAACTTACTTGGAGAAGCGGTAAAAGTAGACAAGCCCATCTTTGAGGTAGAGATGTCATCACAAAAGTGAACTCCCACCAAGAAGCTGTAATCCATAATCCCCTCTGACTCCAAAAACTCGCAATCTCTTCTGAGTTGCCTGAAGAATAAACTCCATAGAAGTTGGCATTACTATTTCAATTAAGGTAATTTTGATGCCTCAAACATTGTAAGAGTTGAACTTACTCATGCAGATCTCTATACCAAGATCGCTGCAACCGAAATACAAAGTTGAGGTCCAAGTCTTTAAGAGTGGTTGTCTCATCAATCTCTTCTTCGAATTTGTCTGCTGTTCGGCCATAGGATGAACCTTTCAGATCAAAACGGCGATGAATCCGATAATCCGAGCAGAACAAATTGCCCATGACAATGAAGCGAACCTGCAGAAGGAAGTTGCCATGAATCAATAACGTTGTAAACATTTTGCAGCAAGGTTGTTGCAAATATTACGCACCTTCTGTCCACTAAGAGGCTTTACACAGTGGACACCATAGAACCTTGTGATTAGAGAGTCCTCGTATCGGCTAACATGTTGGTAGTAGCTAGTCAACATCCGAATCAGCAACTGCACAGGCAAAATAGCAAGGTGATGGATACCTCACACCTCAGCACACAAGAAAACAGTTTCTTCTCTGTACCTTATTTTACTTAGCAGCACATTCTGTTTTAGATGTACCGAGACACAACTAAGTAAATAATAACAAAACAGAGGCACATATTCGCAAGGCTTGGAACTCTATTAAGAGAAACAAGATTTTCCGAATTCAATAGAATTTCCACAATGCAATGCCAATAACTGTGCAAACCGTTTCACAAGTGATAGCATCTCCAAATACATAATTTTATCCAATTTCATTTTGATTCTCAACAAATTCGCATCAATGGTATGAACAACAAAATTACCTTGACTTCTGATTTCTTCACTGTCTTAATCATGAAGCGATCATCTTGGGTGAGGTAAAAGAAGCTCCCACTTTTCCCAGGCGAAGACAACTCCCTCAAAGCATCATTCCCGCAGATCGCAACCATGTAATCCGCCGGATCAACAGCGAACAACTTCCTCAAGTGCCTGCAAAATTCAAAATCACAGTAAATAATAAAGTACGACACAAAAGAGAAAATCTAAACCACAGCACACATCGATTAGAAGGAATGGCAGGCAAGCACCTAAACACCATGGGGCAGTAGTCCTTCCATTTGAAATCTGATGACGAATGTGGTGGTGTGACCTTTGACCCCTCAGGTGGGAACCGCGTCCAGAACTTCTCCTTTGGATCGAAATTCACTGGTGCCAGTTCTTGCATCGGCATGGCCGCAGACTTCCCCGCCGAATACCTGCAAGATATTCACCATAAACACCCCCAGATCCACAACCTCGCTAAAACCCACGCACATTGCCAGCATTTCACCAGGGCAATAACTAAACAGTAATGACCTGATGCCCAATTGCAGCTGCAGCATGAGCTCGTAGTTCTTATGACCCTTGGAGATGGTTTGCCCAGGTCGCTTCCCCTCTGGTGTGGCGGTCGCTGAAAACGCCAAGCAAGGGCCTCCGCTGGCTCCTCTCCGAGCACTCCGCTGCGTCCGCATGTATGTCGCCCCACCTCCAACGGTAGCAGCCTCCCGGTAGAGCAGCGAAGCCTCGAGCGCGTCCACGATGTCGCAGGTGATGTCCCCCGCGTCGCCCTCCGACTCCCAGATGCAGATCCGCGGCACGGTCGCCGCCTTCTCCCCAATCCCCTCCACGGAGGACCTCTTCCGCACGGCGCCCCCACCCCCGGCGCCAACCGGCGGGAAGAAGGTGCCGCTTATGGCCGGCAGGTCCACACAGCTCCGCGGCCAGGAGCCGACGTACCGGCTCCCGTCGGGCCACGTGAACACCCCCGTCCCCCTGGGCACACCGTTCTCCCAGACCCCGTCGTAGCGACTCCCGTTGGCCCAGATCAGCACGCCGCGGCCGGAGATCACCCCGGCGCGCCACTCCCCGACGTACTGGTTGCCGCATGCCCAGACGTACCGGCCGTGGCCGTCCTGGAGGTTGCGTCGCCACTGCCCCTCGTAGTAGTCGCCGTTGGCGTAGCTCTTGGCGCCGACCCCGTGTCGCCGGTCCGCTGCCCAGGCGCCGCGGTAGGTGGCGCCGTCGGGCCCGACGAAGACGCCCTGGCCCTCGATCCGGCCGCCGCGGAACTCCCCCTCGAAGGTGGCCCCCGACGGCCAAGAGAACCGCCCCTTCCCGGACGCCTTCCCGCGCCGCCACTCCCCCTCGTACATGCACCCGTCCGCCCACACGTACTTGCCCTTCCCGTGCGGCGCGCCGCCCGCGAACCCGCCGCGGTAGACATCCCCGTTCGGCAGCGCCTTCTCCACCACCGCCTCCGCCCCCTCGCCGTCTCCCCAGCCGCCGCCAGCGGCGACGATCATCGCCGGCGCCACCCGCCTCATCTGTAGGCACACGCTCACGCCCCCGGCATTGCAGATCGGGAGGGCTAGGGTTTGCGATTTGGGGCTTTTCGCCTTCCCCTTTTTGGCTTCTATTTTCTTTTTTCGGTGCTCTCTCTCTCTCTCTCTCTCTCTCTCTCTCTCTCGCTGGCTCCTCGGTCGTTTGATTTGGGCTACGAGTGGTGATACTGGTAGTACTGGTCTAGTAGTATTGGGCAAGAGTGGAAGGGGAAGAAGGATAGAAGAGGACTGAGGGAGGCAGCGCTTTTACCGTACTACCCCCTACGGTTGGGGAAATTCGCAGCGCGCAACGGGAGGCGTACCCCGCGCGGCCGTACCAGGAATTACATGAATGGCAGAGGAGTTTACGGGAATACCCCTGGGTTGTGGGACCATGGAGGTGGCACGAGTCACGAGTGGTCCCCATCGTCGTCGTCGTCGTCCGGGTCGGGGCTGGGTGGAGGGCGGCCGTGCTAAAGCGCGCAGGCCGAGGACTGGTGACGGGTCGGGTTTGGGTCCCGGCGTTGGTGTGGGGCCCTTTGGGACTGGTGGGGCAGTGGCTGAGATGTGGGGTCGGTGGCATTTGTATTTGACAGCGTGTCCGCTTGACTTCCCAGCGTCTTTGGTGGCTGGCGTTGGACAGCCGGTGAAGGGTTTATAAATGTGCTATTGTGCTGCAGGGAGGGATAGGGTGATTTTTGTTACAAGATGTTTTTGGACGATCTAGAGAGGGGCTTAAGATGTAAAAAAAAGTATCTCTATTTTCGTTCTAAGGTAAGGTTTTATGATTCTCGGCAAAGTACGATGGAAAAGAAGTAATGCAGTTTTAGATATATAAAAAGGATATTGTGAGTTGTGAGAGGAAACAAAGTACAACCTGAAAGAGAATGTGTGTACTATTGATTTATATACACGAATATGACCGGAGGTTTTTAGGTTATAAGATGGCCACACATTTGATATGCAAGAAGTTTTATAATACGACACGATTATATAGATACCTTAGATATAACACAAAAGTTGCCCATCAAATAAACATTCGTTGATACTGAAATAATGGTCACGTTTCCTATGTGCATAGGCAAAACGGAAGGTTGTATCCATGTATTACTATATCGTACTATATTTTTGCTTTATGTATTTGTGTATAGGTACAGTTCTTGTTTTCGAGTAAGGTTTTCATTCCAGCAAGCAATTTGATGGATCTGTAGTTGGGCTCTTAGGGGTGTTTGGCAGAGCTCCAGCTCCACCAAATTCTTGGAGTTGGTGGGGCTGGGTATTCTTAGCTTCACCAAATTTGTGGAGTTGGAGCTGTGGATATATTAAGGGGGTGTTTGGCAGAGCTCCAGCTGCACCAAATTCGTGGAGTTGGTGGAGCTAGGTATTCTTAGCTCCACTAAATTTGTAGAGCTGGAGCTGTAGGTATATAAGAGTGTTTATGCGGGTCATCTTGTTTACATTTTAGAAGAAAATTATAAACTTAAGTCACTTTATTTCAGTCTACAAGTTTCACCTTTGAGGTGGAGTTGGGATCTGGAGCTCTGCCAAACAGGGCCTAAGAGTCTTAGGTAGATCATCTTGTTTAATTTTAGAATAAAATTATAAATTTAAGTCACTTTATTTCAGTCTACAAGTTTCAGCTCTGATGTGGAGCTAAGATCTGGAGCTCTGCCAAACAGGGATTGTGCTTAATGTCAATTAATGGTGGTGTTAACGGTTTAGTACTGTAAGCAGCCAACATAATAGGTAGACAAAGTATTGCCACTTAGGCTATTCCCAGTGCAAAGTGTCATACTCCAATATCCAAGAATACCACATAGGATGAAAAGTATGATACTGCATTGAAGAAACACTCTCTACAATGCATAGTATCATACTTATATGTTTAAAATAATTAATTGGTGTGATGTTGTGTCTATGAAAGTAGACCTAGAGCATTAGATTCTGTGCCATGGTCTAAGATACCGTGCCAAAGCTGTATCTTGCTCAAGATACAGCTTTCTTCTCCCTCCTATATAAATCCTATATGGCATGTAATTAATGAGTATGATACTACCCATTGGGAATAGCCTTATAGTCATTGTCAGATCCGGATTGTCCTTAATGTCAATTAATGGTGGTGTTAACGGTTTAGTACTGTAAGCAGCCAGCATAATAGGTAGACAAAGTATTGCCACTTATAGTATTGAAGCTAATCAAAAGAAAGCATGGTGTAAACTGTAGTCACGGAATTAGTTTGGTGGATTCTGTTAATGAAGGTATTGAGTTGCTGGATTATATTAGTCGCTGTTTTATATGAGGTTATGAACAATGATTAGGTTTCGACAATTGATTTGGCTTTATTTTCTTCAAATTTTTACGTTTTCTTCCATGCACGTTGTTGGGAATGTTCATATTACACTTTCCACATGATCTAGCTTGAAGATATGCCCAAGTGATGATATATCTACGTCACAATCAGTTTTTTTATTGGAACCGACTGTGATATGCCTCGTTAGGTTTTATACTCAGGTTGAACTTTTATCTGTTGGTGTTTTAGAGGCAAAAAAATTGTTGTCGCCCCAAAAAACACAACATACTCTGGTTGAAACTTAGACTTAGGTGAGAAAATATGAAATCCTTGAGTATGGATGTTAAGAGGGTAAGTTGAAGCCCTAGCTTGAGGAGATTTCCCCTCTATTTTTTCTCATTTGTGGTTTTCTTCAAAAGGTGAGCATTCCTTCAAATCCCCTTAATTTTGCATTAGGAAATTCGATTTTGATTTGGTCAATGTGTTACATGTCATTAGTGTTATGGTTGAACAAATATGAGTGAGAAATTATTAAATCCTCGAGGATGGTTGTTAAGAGGGTAAAGTTGAAACCCTAGCTTAAGGAGATTCCCCCCTCATTTGTGGTTTTCTTTAAAAGTTGAGCATTCCTTTAAATCTCTTCAATTTTTGCATTAGGAATTAAATTCGATTTTGATTCGATGATGTGTTACATGTCATTATTGTTTCTCTAATTAATATGATCAATGCTAGAGTTTAGAATGTGTATCATATGTATCTCCTGTTCGAGGGTGCTTGTTTATAAATATGTTGAAATAGAATATTTATAAATAAGCAGCCTCGAATTGTCCACGTTTTTTGGACAGTTCGAGATATGTGTTTCGTATAAGTTCCTAATGAAGCTGTTATACAACTCCAAAGAAAGTTTTAGCAGCATCTCCTTAGTGTTCTCCGGATACACACCCATGGGAATGGAAATAGAAAGGATTCATGCATGTCCGAATGTTTGCATATTGTACCACAATGCACATAAGAAATTGCACGTTTGTCCAGTTTGTGACATACCCCGGTACAACCAAAGGAAGAAGCATAATGACAAGAAGTGTAAGAGTCAAGCCAACGACGATGAAGATGTTTTGGAGCAGTTTGCAAATTCCAAAGAGGCAAAATTATTGCATTGGCATTATGAATCTCGAAAGGAAAATGGCAAACTAAGACACCCTACTGATTCAGCTCAATGGAGAAACATTGATTAGAAACATGAGGAATTTGGTGCTGACTTGAGGAACATAAGATTTGCATTAAATACCAATGGAATGAATCCGTTTGGTAACATGAGTAGTCGTCACAGCACTTGGCCAGTTTTGTTATGTATCTACAATCTCCCTCCTTGGTTGTGCATGAAGCATAAGTATATCATGATATCGTTACTAAATACTAATCTCAAGATCAAAATAGCCGAAAAATGATATTGATGTGTACCTAACACCACTGATTGAGGATTTGCTAAAATTGTGGAACGAGGTGGTCGTGGTGTGGGATGCATACAAAAGAAAGAACTTTACCCTACGGGCTATGATATTTTGCCCCATAAATGATTTTTCGGCGTTTGGTAATTTGGCAGGCTACGGTACGAAGGGTGCCAAAGCGTGTTCTATTTGATAAGAGGAGACTGAGAGCTTGTGGCTGTCGAATTCCAAGAAAACTGTGTACATTGGTCACCGTAAGTTTCTACCTAGAAGTGATTGATAACGTAAGATGGATGATAAATTTGATGGGAAGAGAGAAGTTCATGCGGCCCTACAGCCTATGAGTAGAAGGTAAATATATTCACACATGGAGGATATCGATGTTCAGTATAGAAAGAGCCATAAATCTATCCATCCCAGGACCATTTGGAAGAAGAGGTCGGTTTTTTGGGACTTACCATAATGGAAGGAGTTAGATGTCCGTCATTGTATTGATGTCATGCATGTTAAGAAGAATGTTTGCGATAATTTGGTTGGCATTTTGCTGAACATACCTAGGAAGATCAAGGATGGTGTGAATGCTCATCGTAGCATGATCGTCATGGGAATTAGGCCAAGCTTGCAGTGATAGAGGAGGATAAAAAGGTCCATACAACCCGTTGAATGCTACACCTTGTCCAAGAAGGAGAAACAAGACCTATGCAAGTGTCTTTAAGGTATTAAAGTGTTATCGGACTACTTCGCAAACATTAAGAAGCTTGTGTCTATGGATGATTTAAAGTTGCTTGGTATGAAGTCCCACGAGGCCACGACTGTCATGTCTTGATGACCGAAATGCTCCCTGTTGCAATCAGAAATATTCTGCCAAAGGAAATATTACAAACCTAAAATTCTACTCCCAGTCGATGAAAGTAAAAACGAAAAGTAGATTAGTTGATTGATTGATTGTGTGTGTTCGATATCGCCTGCCACCTTTTTATAGCGTTTGACCCGATCGTGTCTTCCTTGGATTCTTCACGTAATTGTCCGTATTGGTCTCAACTTTCCCTATGATATTTCCATTTTGATATTAACATCGATTACAATCCGATAATCCTATCGATATGCTCCCTTGTCAATTAAACATACCAAATTGATTCCTACCAAATCGGCTATTCGTCATATTCTGGTGTCAACACCATCGATATCTCTACTGTACGATTCTGGACACTCTGAGCATCGCACTATACAATATGAGCCTATGACTGTTATAGGATTTTGTATTACGTTTTTTAATAATTGACACGAGTTACAGGATAATGAGGCAACGAGCAGCGACGGATCGACACCTAGTTGGGTTCGTCGACTTTGAGATGGTGTCTTCGACCATGGCTAAGCTTGAATCGGAGTTCATTACCAAATACATCAAGCACACATTGCAGGCTGAGGCGAAAAAAGACTTCATTCTCTTCCCGTACCATGAGGAGTAAGTACTACTCTAATGACTTTACCCTTCAATTACTTGTACGGATGTAAACCGTATATGAACTTATTTTATTGCACTGTATAACATTTTAAAAGCAACCATTGGGTTCTACTCGTGGTTGCTCCGAGTGAAAACAAAGTTTAACATTTTTAACTCGCTCGAGACGAGATCAATGGTCTACACGATCAAGACTGTTTTGCAGAAGTAAGTACATTCATCTAAAGTAACACTTCCTATAATTAAGTACGTTCAATTTTTCCTCAATGAAATATCTCCAATGTATGTAGGGATTTCTTGTTGTACATTACTGAAGGAAGGCAACACGATGACAAACTACGTGACCAACTGGAGTGAAAGCGCTTCAAGGTACAAGTGCATAGCATAGAATTTTTTCAGACATCTATTCTTTGTCTTAATTTGATTTTCTTTATTCACAGTGTCATCAATAGAGGTGCGACGACTTTTGTTGTTTCTACGTCATGCATCACATTGAACCATCTAGGCCCCTAAATTAATTTGGTTTTGGTAATTAATGGCAATCATGTTAATGGGCTAACAATTTTTTTGAGTTTGTGAGAACAGGTTGGTTCGTCTTGAAGCATAAAGGATCATAATATAAAGGAGTAAAGGAATGGAGTTCAAAAACTCGAGGTCAAGGTACAATAGTAGTTAGAACCTCTTTTATGCTTTTACCGATCTAGAAGTTAGAAGAAAAGATCGGATTAATAGATTAGATGGCGTACTATAAAGAGAGAGAAATGTCTAGTAGCTTAATATTGATGAAGGTTTAAATTGGCTCAAATCTTTTCGAACTCATATTAGAAGCATTTAGATTAAGTTTGAATATTATTTCTTGCATTCTCAGAGTTTCCAGCAATACTACTGTGCATATTGCGGTAGTACCGCAAGGCTCAGTTGTGCAAAAGAGCGGGTTTAAAGTGAGCCAAGCTATATCAACGTGGATTAGGGGAGACCAGCAAGTCTTCGATACCATGAGATAAATTCGTGCGTCATCTTCTGCTGGTTTGCTACTTTCTTGTGCTCAATTTAATTACTAGCAATTCTAATATACTTTAGTGTGGTTATTTGTTTAGAATTGTTAGATTACTTAGACTTAGCTTTGTTGGTGCACTTTAGCTAAACCTAGAAGTTTTAGGTCTTGATTGTTAAAATTATCACTTCTAGTACTACTAGCTTCTTACTATAATTAGAGCCGAGAATTTTAAAAATCTCCTATTCACCCTCTCTAGTTGATTATCCTTAATCCTACAAGTAGTATCAGAGCATGATCTCTCAATTTAGACTTCACCATCTAGAGAAAAAAAGGATGGCTAGTGATGGTGTATCCATCGGCAAAGCACCATTCTTTGATGGCACAAATTATGCGTATTGAAAAATACGTATGGCCGTTTATCTTAAAGCCATGAGCCCAAGTATATAGAGAATTGTAGGTGAGGGTTTCACTTTGGCACTTGATCCCACATTCACCATTGATCAAGATATGCGAAACTCCCATTTCAATGCTCAAGCTATGAATGATCTTTTTGGAGCCTTGAACGTGGATGAGTTCAATTGTGTGAGCACCTTGAGACCGCTCACGAGATTTGGACAATCCTCTTCAAAATTCACGAGGGCACATCTGCAGTCAAGGAGACCAAATTGTATATGCTGCCCCATGAAAACATCAACGAGATGTATTCACGGTTGAACAATATAGTGAATGAGCTCAAGGGCATTGGGGGTTAACTAACCGATCTTGATGTTGTTCATGAGTTGCTTAGAGCTCTATCGAACAAAGACGAGACATTGGTGATGCTTTTCCTCAACTCACCCGAGTTGACAAAAATGACGCCAACCGCACTCTTGGGCAATACACGCAGACACACGACACACAACCGCCAGCCGGCTAGCTTGCGACACGCATGCACGAAGCCGATCACACGCGCGCCCGAATCCGCACAAACGAAGCCGATCGCATGTGCGCACGAAGCCGATCGCTTGCACAAGCCGATTGCATACATGCAGGAAGCTGCATGCTCAAGCTTTCTTTTACTACTTTTATGAATATTTATGAATTCTACATGTATTGCTTTCTATTAATTTACTGGAAATTCATGAGAATTTAATTTATGTATTTTATGAATCTAGCAACCATTCTCTATTTGATTTCAAGAAGTAATCTAATGAAGGAATCTTGTGATTATGCAAATATCTGGCATTGTTAAACGTGAGTTTGAAGAACTGGCCTCGAATGGTTAGAATTATCTCACATGGGCATCAGATTTGAAGATCATATTAGAAGGACGCACAACCTACTGCCGAGCAAAACGATCAAACTTTGCACTTCCTCAGGCATCACCTCTCAGCCACTCTGAAGAATGAAAATATGGCTGAGGTGAGTGCACTTGAGTTATGGATTGCACTTCAGAAGCGGTTCAAGAAGCTCAAGTACACTGTCGACGATCGGTTTCGCCGGCAATGAGATTTGTGATTCTAAGGGATTTGTGTGGGATCTGAGCTTGATGGTAACACAGGATGCGAGGGAGATCTGTGTTTTAGACAGGTTCGGGCTCTCTCGGAGGAGATAATACCCTAGTCCTGTGTTCCTGGATATATGAGCCTCCTTTTCTTGTTTCTCCCTTCTCTCCTTATATACTGGGGGAAGGATACATCATAGATGGGTGCCACCGGGCCCTGAACATGGTGGCCTAGCCGACATGTACTTTGTCCTTATTGGCTCTGGCGCACTACGTCTTGGAGAGATGGTTATGCTTTCCCCAACCCACGCCTGCCACTCCGTCAGGTTTCGGCGTCTGCAGGCTCTGCGAATGTCAGGCTGCGTGCTTTGCCTTTGGCGGGTCGTTGGGCGTGGCTCGTGGCCGAGTGGTACCCGCGCCCGTTCACGGTGCGCGGCAACCGGATTGTCGCTCAGCTGACCCTCATGGGGCATACCATGGTCTTTTTGGCTCGTGGCCGAGCGGTACCCGCACCCATTCGCGGCGTGCGGCGATTGGATTGTGAGGCCCAATCGACCCTCATGGGGCATACCTTGGTCATTTAGAGTAATGCCTGTGCGCTTACGCCAAGATCGCTTCAGGCTCTCATGGAGCGCATTCTCAAGACCGGTTTAATGAAAAAATCCTCCCACGGTACCCAATCACGCTAAGAAGCAGTGACCAGCAATTGACCCCAAATTATGGGGCATACCGCTTGAGGATGTTCGGAAAGTGCCCGGCCCCAAGCTTCCGTGGCGGCCGGCGCTCAGGCCCATCATGGGGCGTACTTTATCCCAAACCTCGAACCAGACTTGACACTTGGTCGCGTTTTGCGCAACTCAGCTTTCGGCCCGTCATGGGGCGTGCCCTAGATCTGGCCCAGAATCGAGCGCGAAGGTCCTTGTTTTTCCCGCCGTGAGGCGAAAATTAAGGCTTATTCCTTATAAATGAGGGGAAACTTACTGGGCGAAGATATCCTTGCCTTTCGCCCACCACGGTTGAGAAATCTTTAAGTCTCCTTCGGCGATTTGGGTGACCTAGGGTTCCAAGTTTCGCGCCCAAGATCCTCGGCGGTTCCTCCCACCAGGTCTCCTTCACCAAGATGTCTTCTTCTTTGGAATCCTTATCAGCGTCGGGGTGGCGCCGACCTGCGACCAGCGGGTGGGAGACCTCCATCACCACGACGTCCCGCTTGGAGGAGCTGTCGCCGCCGGCGCCTTCCTCCGCCGGAGTTGATCTCCGCCGTCCCCGCCGCAGTGACCCTTACCCCACACCTCCGGAGAATGAGATTGTGGTGTTCGAGTCCTTCTCGGCGAGGATTTAGCGTTCTGGAGCGCCTTCTTCCGAGGGCTCCTTCATTTTTACGAAATCGAGCTGGTCAATTTGAATCCCAATTCCATCCTTCACATTGCAATCTTCGTTCAGCTTTGCGAGGCGTATCTTGGGATACGTCCTCATTTTGACTTGTTCCGCTCCTCTTCTTGCTCAAACCTCACCGAACCGAGCTGCTCCCGGCGTCATTGGAGGCGCCAGGGCTCCAGCGAGAGGGCTTGAAGAAACAGATGTTCGTGATCCTCAAGACCTCCTCAAAGGTTGGAGGCGGGAGTGGTTCTATTGTGCCAATGTTGATCCTTTTCTTGCCCCTTTCGCTGGCCGCACCGCTAAAGCTTCCCAATCTTTGGAGCGATGCCGGATGGCGGCGGTTTGGATCAAGTCTCTGAGCTCGGCATGGATTAACGATCCAAGAACCGAGGGCTGACGGGCCCCGGGATCGTGATCAGCTTTGTGAAGCGCCGGGTCCAGCCCCTAAAGGAGAGAATCCATTTGGGGTTCCAGTACAACGGGCCTCAGGATCCTACCCGGGAGGCGGACACGTCTTTGTCGAAGGAGGCATTGGCGGCGCGGGTAGTTGACTTCTTCGTGCCTGGCACTATGATCACCAACAGGGGCTGCCCTCGCAAATTTTCGGCGGAGAGGCCTCCCCCTCCTGTGAGTGCACCACTCTCTCAAAAGACTGTCCCCTGATTTTTTGCCTGATGTGTGATTCTGACAGGGTGCGATCGTTCCTTTTTCAGGAACGCGCGTCCTTCTTCTCTGACGCTCCGATCGTCGGCCTCTCTCGGCTAAGGAATGCTCAGGCCAAGCGAGCGGCTGACACCTCGGCCGATGAGCTGCGCCGGGAATCAGCGGAGGAAGATGCTGGCCTTTCGTCAGCCGGGCCTTCGACCTCCGGCGTTCCCGGATCACAAAGCACAGAGCCACAGCCTTCTGTCTCAGGGGCAGCCCCGGCTGCTGGTGCTAGGTCTGGCTCCCCTCCGAGTGGTGCTGGGACTCGGATGAGACCTGGGATGAAATTCAAGAAATCCAGGAGGTATTCTTTTGGGTGATCCTTGTCTTTTTGCTATTGCCTGTGCTGAGGTGTCTTCCCTTTTTGCCGATTCAGGACTCCTACTATGGACGTCCCAGTGGATGGGTCTCCTGGAAAGGAGCCCCAAGCACCGGCTTCTCCAAGGGGGACCCCCCCGCGTCGGCCAGGTCACCCTCCCCGTCGGCTGCTGGGGCGTCCCCACCTGGTGCCGGCGGCCCGACCGTTGAGCCATCAGGTGGTCCGGCCGTCGACGAGCTTGACCCGGCACCGTCTCCCGTAGTGGAGGAGGTGCCTCGAGAGCCACCGCCGCTCGGTCCTCTGCCGAAGCCCCCGAATCGGACCGTATGGTGGGAGGGGGGTTCCGACTGGGCCGGGATGGAAGAGGACGATGAGATGGAGAGGGCAGCTCGGACAGAGCTTTATGAGCTCACCGTCAGGTGTAGCACGCTCGTGAGGGTGAGTTTCTTGTCTTCAATCTGTTGCCTGCTGGCTTCTCCCTGAGATTCTGCCCTGTTACCTAGGACATGGGGGAGCGCTCGGAGCAACGGTCGCAATTTTTTCAGAAGGTGCTCCCGAAGCTCAAGGATCACCAGCTGATGTCGAGACAAGCTCGGCGAGATCGGCGGCCGACAGATGGAAGGAGGTCCACGGGCTTGAGGACCAATGTATGGCGGTCGGGAGGAGAAAGCGAAGCTTAAGTATGCGCTTGAAGGTGAGATCCTCCCTGGACTCTGTTTGGACATCTTTTGGACAGTTGGAAAGGATGATGACGCTCTTGTGTTTTGAGCGATTCGACCATTCTTTGGTGAGAGCCCGACCGAGGCTTCAGAGAGTTACGGCCTCGGCTCGAGTCGGTTTGGAGAGGATGCAATGAGCCGAAGGGTAAATCTCTTTGACTTGGATTGAATGTACTTGGCGTCGGTGTGTTTTTTATGGCGATTCGGCTTTGTTGCGAATGCAAGGAGAAGATGGCCGCCGAGCAGAGGCAGGCCCGAGGCTGCGCGTCGCTGCGAGCGATTCTGCACCTTCTTCGTATTGAAGGAGTTGAGCGGGCCAGGGGACGACGCTGTTCCGCTTCTCTCGGAGGAGCCGACAGGATCAGAGCTTACGCCAAGGAGTCCGCGACCATGAGTGCGAACCAGGCATTGGCAGTGGTCAAGTCTCATTATCCGAGAGTTGACCTCGAAGCTGTGAAAGAAGGTTTTGCCTGTGATGAAGACAAAGCCAACGTGCTCCTCGAAGAGGTCTCCGGTACATCGCAAGCCTTGTTAGAGAATCTTGAATTCTGACTTCGATGTGAACCTCGATGCCGAGTGCGGGCCCTCCCCTCCTTGTTTGAAATGTTGTGTTTTCTCACTTGAATATAATTTATGCATATTGTCCTCGCTAAGTGGGCTCGGACCTCTTTCACTCCTTCTCCTTTATGCGAGTTGCTAGAATATAGGCCTACAGCCTTTTGGATCCCGTTGCGCCTTTACGGGTGGGTTTCATTGCGTGGTTTGGCTCCCAGGTGCCAGGGTCTTGGCCCGTGGCTTTCTTGCCCCAGACACGCTTTTCCGAGAGGCTGGCGTGCAGCTCTCGAGCGTCGGGACTTACGTTGTGGCCACTTGGCTGAGTGGTTTAGCCCCCCAGGCTTGCGTCGTTTCCTAGCTCGCAGCCCCCAGACTTCTCGCTTAACTGGGCAAAGTGAGCGGGAAGGCCGAATTAACTTGAGCTGCTCGTGACACGTGTCTGGCGAAATGTCCCTTAATTTTGTTCAACGTGCTGATCTTCTTTGGTACTCCGAACGAATTGTCAGTCTTGCGGCGTCGCTTCGTCTTTTGCGTTTTTCAATGGCGTCGCCTCGATTCCGGAGCCAGGTACAGGTTATAAATGGGATGTCACCGCCCTCGAGCGATCGTCCCCTTCTTCTTCCTCTTCTTCCTCTTTCTTCTCTCCCAGCCTTCCTCCATGGCTAGCATGAAGAGATTCGTTGGCCCCTACGCGGCATTCTTCCGCCAGCGATTCTTCGGGCTACTCCATAACTGGGAGGAGGCAGAGTTTTGGGAGGAGCTTGACTTCGCCACTCTAGAGGCGGAGGAGGAGGAAGGAGCCGCCCGGCAACGCCGCCGCGTGATGGCCGCCTTCTTTGGTGGTGGCTCCGGGGCTCCACGAGGTGGCTGAGATCATCATGGAGATGATCGGGCGCGAGCGCCGCGACTACCTGGCCATCAGGACTCTCGTCCGCCTCATACCACCCCTTTGGGTGGTTGAGGACGAGATCCTAGCGGCGCTACGTTGCGCGCGTCGCGTCTGATCCCGACGACCTCTCTCCCGGGCCTCCCAGCGGCAGAAGCAGCAGCAGCAGCAGGATTGGCGGCAGGAGCCGCCCCGCCTCCCCCCCTTTTTTTAGCGCGAGAAAAATGAAAAAGAAAGTTAGTAATGTAAATTACTAATACTAAGGAACAAAATGTGAAAACTTGCCCGATCTATGTCGTCATATTTATTCCGAGTTTTAGGGTTCCGCCTGATCAACTGTTCTAGTCAGTTGCTCCAGCGCCAGCAACGAGGCGTTGGGGCTCGAGCTTTTGATGGCTAGAAACTCACGATCAGGCGAATCTCGGTTAAGTGCACCGCTTGCAAATTGTAGTCCCCGAGTGGTTAGTGCTTTTAGGCTCTACCCTTTCCGTTATCTTGTATTTGGTATAAACCGCCAGGAGTTTTGTGCTCATAAGCGATTTTTGTTTCCGTGCGCTTTGTACTGCTGCGTCCAGGATTAGGTGCTACACGGTCGGGTAATAACCACTCGGGACTAGCATTACGGTAGGGCTTGTAAAATGAAATGGATCATCGTTTTATTCAATATGTGAGAGTCGGGTACATAACTTATGCGTAGAAGCGACGGAGCTGTTCGGCGTTCCAAGTATTCGCCAAAATCTCGCCATCTTCACGCCTAAGTCGATAAGCACCGGCGGACCGTCTTACGCACAATGTACGGACCTTCCCAAATTGGAGAAAGCTTGTGCTCGCTCGATTCCTCCTCAGGACCAGATCTCATACGAAAAGGTTCTACTTCTGACATTGCGAGAGTGGTAGCGCCGAAGTCCCTGGAGGTACTTAGCCGACTGGATGGCTGCAACGTTTCGAGCCTCCTCGAGTTGATCAAGCTCCACCATTCGGCTTCCCTCGGACTCGGCTTCGTCGTAGTTCCGAACCCTCGTGGATTCGAACCCTAGTTCGGTCGGCAGAACCGCCTATGCACCATAGACCAGAAAAAGGGTGTTTGGCCAGTTGCTCGGCTGGGAGTGGTTCTGAGTCCCCAGAGTACCGACGATAACTCCTTCACCCATCGGGCAGCGTATGATTTGAGGCGGTCGAAGATCCTGGCCTTGAGGCCTTGGAGGACCAGACCGTTAGCCCGCTCGACCTACCCATTGCTTCGTGGGTGAGCCACCGAGGCGAAGCAGATCTTGATCCCGACGCCTTCGCACCATTCTTGGAATTCTTCACTCCTGAATTGGGTGCCGTTGTCCGTGATGATCCGGTTGGGCACTCGAATCGACCACGATATCTGGAAGAACTCCTGGCCTTAACCGCAGATGATAGTGGCGGCGGTTTGGCTTCGATCCATTTGGTGAACTTGTCAATAGCTATGAAGAGGTAGGCGAAACCACCTTGAGCCTTCTTGAGTGGGCCCACTAAATCGAGCCCCCAGACTGCGAAGGGCCAAGAGATGGGGATAGTTTGCAGCTCCTGCGCCGGCAAGTGTGTCCGCCTTGCATAGAACCGCAGCGACCCTCGCAGGTTCGAACGATCTCCTTGGCATCCGTTACTGCCGTTGGCCAGAAGAAGCCCTGTCGGTAGGCTTTCCCAACCAAGGCGCTTGACGCCGCATGATGGCCACACATCCCCGAGTGGATTTCTTGGAGCAGCTCTCTTCCCACTTGTCCCGAAATGCACCGCCTGAGGACACATGAGGCACTCTTCCGGAAGAGCTCATCGCCCACCACCACATAGGATTTGGCTTGTCGGGAGACGCGCTCTGCCAGAGTGGCCGCTTCTGGAAGTTTGTCCTTCAGGAGATAATCAAAATGCAGGCGATCGGTTGGGATCGATGAGCAAGACTCCGGTCCCAGGATCCTTACTCGGCTCTTGTCGTTTTGTAACGGTTGGCTCGTAAAGATCCTGGGCGAAGATACCACTCGGGATATCTGCCCGAGTGGCTCCCATTTTAGCCAACTCGTCGGCTGCCTCATTATTGCGGCGGAGGACATGAACCAGCTCCAGACCGTCAAACTTGCCTTCCAATTCTCGGGCTTGCTGACAGTATGCCGTCATAGTCTGGTCTACGCACGACCAGTCCTTCCGTACTTGGCTCACCACCAACTGGGAGTCGCCCCGAACCGCCAGCCGTCGGATTCCGAGTGATGTGGTGATGCGGAGCCCATGGATGAGAGCCTCGTACTCTGCGACATTGTTCGAGGCTGGGAAGTGAATCCGAAGGACATACTTCAACCTGTCGCCCTTAGGCGAAACAAGGAGAATTCCCGCCCCTGCTCCTCCAAGCATGAGAGATCCATCGAAGTGCATGGTCCAATATTCCGGCTCTTCTTCCATGCGGGGGGCCTGGGATTCGGTCCACTTTCGTATGAAGTCGGCCAAAGCCTGGATTTGGCGGTGCGTGGCTTGAACGAGACGTCGAAAGCTCCAAGCTCGGCTGCCCACTTTGAAATTCTTCGGTAGCTTCTCGATTGTGGAGGACCTCTCCCACGGGAAAGAAGTCACTCTTGAAATCGAATGTCCTTGGAAATAATGCTTGACTTCCGCGACGAGATCAAAATGGCGTCTGGCGGCTTACGAATTTGAGGATATCGCATCTTGGATTCGCCCGACACCTCGGCCCGACAAAATACACCGGGCGTTGCACGCCGTGGCAGTGTCCAGACTCTTCCGCTCTACAACTATCACGGCCGACTACATGAGTTGTGGCCGCTATGTAGAAGCAGAGAGGCTCACCTGCACCGGCGAGACTAGAATTGGAGGGAGGAGAGGAACACCTTGAGCTCTTGAAGGCTCATTGTGCCTCCGCCGTCCATTCAAAGCGGTCCTGTTTCTTGAGGAGCTTGAAGAAAGGCATCCCCGAGCTCCCAGCGGGAGATAAACTCGCCCAGGGCTACCATGCACCGTAAGCTTTTGGACTTCTTTTTGGGTGGCGGCGGGGCCATCCTTATGATGGCCCCTATTTTCTCCGAGGTTGGGCTCGATCCGCGATGAGAGACAATGAACCCGAGTAGCTTCGGAGGAAACTCCGAAAACACACTTCTCGGGGTTTAGCCTCATCTGGAACACCCTCGGACTTGTGAACGCGTCTCGGCTAGATCAGAGGTGAGGTCGTCTTCGCCTTTGGTTTTAACCACTATATCATCCACATAAGCTTCCACATTGCGTCCAAGCCGATGGTGAAAACATCACGTATCGCTAGCGATAAGTCGCGCCCGGCATTCTTTAGCCCAAACGGCATGGTGATGTAGCAATATGCTCGAGCGGGGTGATAAGCGAGGTCTTCGCAATCCTCCTCTCGGCCGGATTTGATGATAGCCTGAGTAGGCGTCGAACACTAAGTAGTTGGGATCGGCGGTGGAGTCTACCACCTGATCAATACGGGGGAGACCAAAAGGATCTTTCGGGCAATCCTTGTTGAGGTCGGTGTAATCGACACACATGCGCCAGCTTTTATTCTTCTTCTGGACAAGTACAGGGTTTGCCAACCAGTCGGGATGATACACTTCTTTGATGAAGCCTGCGGCTAGCAGCTTTGTAATCTCCTCCCTGATGGCTTGTCGGCGGTCTTGGGCGAATCGTCGCAGCCTTTGCTTGATTGGCCTGGCCGACTGGTCTACATTTAATGCGTGCTCGATCACCTCCCTGGGAACTCCGGGCATGTCCGACGGCTTCTAGGCGAAGACGTCTCTATTTGCCCGCAGGAAAGTGATGAGCGCGTCCTCCTATTTGTCCTCGAGCCCTGTCCCGATCAAGGCGGTTCGCGACGGATCGGACGGGTCGAGGAGGATTCTTTTGGCACCTTCTTCGGGGCCGATCCCGGGGTTTCGCGCTTTGCGGGTGGGGGCGCGCCTTAGGCTTCTCGGAATCCGCTTCTCGTCGGATCCCCTCCCGACCCACTCGCGCCTCCAGGGACTCGGCCAACTCGCAGCTTTCCTTGTCACAGGAAAAAGACTGCCTCATGTCACCGCGTAAAGCGATGATACCACTCGGCCCCGGCATCTTCAAGGTCAAGTACGTGTAGTGTGGTACTGCCATGAACTTGGCCAGCGCTGGTCTCCCCAAGATGGCGTGATATGCTGTTACGAAATCTGCCACCTCGAAGCCAAGGTTCTCTGTCCGGAAATTCTCCCTCGCGCCGAAAGTGACCGGCAGAGTGATTTGTCCGAGTGGTGTCGCTGAAGTTCCCGGTATGACACCGTGGAAAGGCGACGATCCGCGCTTTAGCTCCGACCGTGGAATCCCCATATCGTCAAGGGTTTTGACAAAGAGGACATTGAGCCCGCTCCCGCCGTCGATCAATATCCTCTTGAGCTTGATGCCGCGGACGACGGGTGCCAAGACAAGAGGATACCTGCTGGGGAACGGGACATGATCTGGGTGATCCGAGCGGTCGTAGGTTATCGCGACCTCGGACCAGCGTACATATTGGGCGTCTCGGTGCCTTTGCGTAGATGTCCCGGGCGGTGAGCTTTGCTTCCGCTTGGACTCATATGCAACCGAGCCCCGAATATGTAGTTGAGCTCGAGATCGGCTTCACGATAGTCCTCCTCGGCCGGGGAGGTGGCTTGTTGGCGGCGTGTCCACTCGGACCTTGTCGGCCTGCTTCTTGCTCTCGTGGCGAACCTCTTTAGGGTGAAGCGAGTCCTTGGCGGCATGCCTCCCTTCGGATGGAAAGGGCAAAGTGAGTTCATAACCTTATCATATCCATCCTCTTTGAGGCGCGAGGGTGAGTTGGTGCGGCGACTACCACCGGCTTTTCACCCTTGCGCTTCTTTTCTTTCCGTCGGGGTTCGGCTGATCCTTCCTCGTCACGCCCGTTCGCGAGCCTCGGAGGCTGAAGCGTAACGGTCCGCTAGGCGAACAGCTCCGGGACCAAGCGTTGGTGGCTTCCGGACATCTTCTTGATGAGGTCGGGTCGTGACTCCCTTACGGAAGGCGGCTATCACAATCGCATCGATGACATCCAGGACGGTGCTTTTCCTGTGCATGAAGCGCTTAGCGAACCCGGAGGGATTCGTTCCTCCTTTGGTGTAGGCGTCTGAGTCCCAAGGGGTGCCTGGGCGCTCGTAAGTGCCTTGGAAATTTGAAATGAACTGCTCACACAGATCTCCCCAGGAATCTATAGAGTTTGCTGGAAGTCCGGTGAGCCATGCTTGGGCCAGGGGCGAGAGGGTAACCGGTAAGTAGTTTGCCATGACTTTCTGATCCCCCCCGACGGCCCTGACTGCCAGAGCATATACTTGTAGCCAAGCCTCCGGGTCCCTCTCACCGTCGAACCTGGTGATGCCTTTAGGATTAAATCCATCAGGCCAAACCAATCGGCGTAGGTGAGGGGTAAACGCGCGAACCCCTTTAATGACCCTGCGACACCCTCCGGGTGGTGATCGACGCGGAGAGGATCGCGCTTGGCGTACTTCGCGATCTCGCGGAAGGATGCCATAGCGTTCATATTCGTCGGCTTGACGGCGTTGTTCCTCCCTTTCTCGGTCGTGGTGCCTGGCGTCGAGGTCTGAACGGAGGTCGCGGTTGATGCTGTGTCGCAAGTCGTCTCCGCGGGGTAGAACATGATGTGTCTGGCGGGCTTCCCGACCTAACCGGCCGGCGTGCTGGTCCTCACCGACCACGTGGCGGCTCCTTTGCCGGTGGTCGGTCTGGGCTCTTTGGATAGCTGCCGCCGTCACCATGGCCTTTACTTGGGCCATGATCGGGCAAGCTGGATCACCCGCTCGAGCATAGGGTCGGGGTATCCAGGAGTGTCTTGGAGGCGGCGATATTACTGGCGTGGGTGCGAAACAGCCTGGTCCCCATCTTGGCTTGCGAGAATGTCTTCATTGACAGCCGGCGCGTCCGAGAAATACGCTACCGCGCGTCAGGTTTATTGCTTGGCCACCTTCCAAGTCGGCGGCGGTCGAGGTGTCGAGGGCGCTGCTGGATCCGCCGCGAGCCCTCGGATTCACGCAGACTTCTACGGAAATTCCAAAGAGCTCTCGAGCTTTCTTGACTTCGGCCACGTGGTGGGTGAGCTGAAGAAGATAACTCCATGCTTTCGGAGGTGCCGAGTGGTTTGGCAAATGAGAACCCCACCATTCGTACCTCGGCGTCCTCGAGTCCGACTCCTAGGCCGGAACGGGCCTTCGGATCCCCATTCGGCACTTTAGAGCACGAGACAGGGGGACCCTCCGATCGGCGAGGAAGTCGTGACGATGGCTCGCCGGAAACCTCATCATTGCAAAGACGGTTCCCTTAGAGAGGGAAAGGCTCGAGGTCGTTGGAGATGAAGGTCGAGGCTTAAAGCGGAAGATCGACCGGGAAGAAGATCGTGGAGGCTCGCTCGTCGTAGC
Source organism: Rhipidocladum racemiflorum (assembly GCA_036346355.1). Lineage (NCBI taxonomy): Eukaryota > Viridiplantae > Streptophyta > Magnoliopsida > Poales > Poaceae > Rhipidocladum > Rhipidocladum racemiflorum. The sequence continues at coordinate 14,160,388 of CM070573.1, read as the reverse complement.
CATCAAGCAGCGAAGATCTTGACCACGATCCCTACAGCGCGCCAGCTATCGCCGACGATCGGTTTCGCCGGCAATGAGATTTGTGATTCTAGGGGATTTGTGCGGGATCTGAGCTTGATGGTAACACAGGATGCGAGGGAGATCTGTGTTTTAGACAGGTTCGGGCTCTCTCGGAGGAGATAATACCCTAGTCCTGTGTTCTTGGATATATGAGCCTCCTTTTCTTGTTTCTCCCTTCTCCCCTTATATACTGGGGGAAGGATACATCATAGATGGGCGCCACCGGGCCCTGAACATGGTGGCCTGGCCGACATGTACTTTGTCCTTATTGGCTCTGGCGCACTACGTCTTGGAGAGGTGGTTATGCTTTCCCCAACCCACGCCTGCCACTCCGTCAGGTTTCGGCGTCTGCAGGCTCTGCGAATGTCAGGCTGCGTGCTTTGCCTTTGGCGGGTCGTTGGGCGTGGCGCGAAGCTTCCCCGAAGGATCGGGAGTTGTCTTGGGGAACAAGTTGTAAACCCCCTCCGGGCCCGTCGTGGCGCTTCTGGGCTTTGGGCCTACTACTCCGCCCGTCTAGCCCAGTCGGGTATAGGCCCCACTTGCGGGGCCCCTATCTCAGACATCCCACATACACCAGCTTGCTCCAAGCACAGCAAGATTGAGTTCGCTTGAGGTGTGCGGACTACAAAACAGTGGTATTAGTTAATTTTGAATAATGAGTTGTAAGCTCTTGAAGAACATACATTTTCTTTCTCATGAATGAATAAGCACTTTATTCTTTATTCCAGTATTCTCTATTTGCATGCAATATTTGAATTATTTTGCCACTGTCTGATTAGAATTATATTTATTTCATTTAGAGATTGTGTAGCATCCAAATGGAGGAGATATGATTGTTGATACTGGCACAACAAATACCATCTTAAGAGAGTCTAAATACTTCCAGTCGATCACGAAGAACACTGGAAGGATTATCACAATCGCTGGCAGCGCTCCCTATATAATAGGCTTCGGAAGATCCACGATTATATTACCAATGGGTACAACTTTGGTAATCAAAGAAGCCCTATTGTACCCTGAATCAACACGCACTCTCTTATGTTTTAAAGATATCTACGCCAATGGGTTTCACGTCAAAACCAATGAAGAAAATGGCAAAGAGCATTTGTGCATTGTGAAGCACGCAGAATATAGAAAAATGGTATTAGAAAAATATCCCTCATATGAATCTGGGTTGTACTACATAAGAATCAATGCACCCGCAGTGTATACTTCTCTTAAGACTGTCTTTAAAAGCTCTGAATTATTTTCTTTATGGCATTGTAGATTAGGTCATCCTGGTCTTAAAATGATGAGAAATATAGTGAACAACTCACAAGGTTATAGCATTAATGTTAAAAAATTTTCGAATCATGAAGATTTTGTGTGCCCTGCATGTGCCACCAGAAAATTAATAACTAGACCCTCTATTATGAAAGTGCAAAATGAAATTCCTGCATTCCTAGAACGCATCCAAGGGGACATTTGCGGTCCGATTCAGCCCTTATCAGGACCATTTCGGTACTTCATGGTGCCCATTGATGCTTCCTCGAAATGGTCGCATGTATGTTTGCTGTCTACAAGAAATCATGCATTCGCAAAGCTGATCTCGCAGATCATCAAAATTAAGAATGTTTTCCCTAATCATCGTTTGAAGTCCATTCGAATGGACAATGCCGGCGAATTTACTTCCAAGGTATTTGATAATTATTGTACAGCAATCGGAATTGCATTTGAGCACTCTGTACCGCACGTTCATATGCAAAATGGACTAGCTGAAGCACTAATAAAGTGAATTAAATTCATAGCCCGACCGCTCTTACAGAGTTGTAACTTGCCCAACACTTATTGGGGACACGCAGTCCTACATGTAGTACCACTCATCAATTTTAGACCATCGGCGTACAACATTCATTCACCTATGCAATTAGTGCAAGGGGTCATCCTGAAGATTTTCCACCTTAGAAAATTTGGTTGTAACCACCCCCACAGCGGACTGCAATGGGCCTTCTCCGCAAGTCTGGGATATACGTTGGTTTTGAGAGTGCATCCATAATTAGGTATTTGAAACCCATGACTGGAGACTTGCATACAGTCCAATTCGCTGATTGCATCTTTAACGATGACCATTTCCCGTCATTAGGGGAGAAAATCAACCATTGAATGAAAAATATTGGGAAATCATATGGCATTCCACTGGGTCCCCGCGCATGACCCTCGCACTAATGAACCAAATCAAGAAGTCCAGAAGATAATTGATTTGCAGAACATAGCAAATGAACTGCCTGATCATTTTTGTGATCTGAAGAGTGTGGTTAAGTCGCATGTACTTGCAAGAAATGCACCAGAGAGGATTGAAATACCAAAGAAAATAGAAATTATCCCTCATCCTGTTCAGAGGCCTCAAAGAAAATGAACAGGAAATCTGGCTTCTCAAACCCAAAGTACCCGGAGACGTCTAGGGAAAACTGGGCAAAAGGATTTACCACAGCCAATCACAAAAATGCCTCAAAACTAGAAGGGGGAGCCAGTTGAGACCTGGCACTGGAAAGAAGCCTATGGAAAAGGCAATTCCAGATCTGATCCTTCCATTGCAGGAAGCCGCCGGAAACAATGTGTGCGCACACATGTGCGATGAAGAACTAAAGGAACTTGCTCCTGCGATGGGGAATAGCAGTGAAGAGCAAGTAGAAGTGCATGAAGCACCCCATGATGAAATGCCCATAAATTTTATAACAACAGGAGAATCTATGAATAAAGCAACAGCCAATGTCGATGCATACTTTGCAAAGAAGATTGCCACGATTATTGATTACGATCCTGAGCCTACATATCTCACGAAGTGAAAGAAAAGGCTAGATTGGGAAGAATGAAAGAAGGCAATCACCGCAGAGTTAGTCTGTCTAAACAAAAGAGAGGTGTTTGGGTCTGTGTGCCACACACCTCCCCATATAAACCTCGTAGGTCACAAATGGGTTTTTGTTCGGAAGAGGAATGAAAACAATGAAGTTGTAAGATACAAGGCAAGACTTGTTGCTCAAGGTTTTACTCAACGTCCTAGGGTTGATTATGAAGAAACCTATTCTCCGGTTATGGGGGGAATTACCTTTAGATATCTGATCTAAATAGTAATCAACTTGAAGTCGAGAATGAAGCTAATGGATATTGTCACATCATATTTGTATGAAAACTTGGATTCGGAGATATACATGAAAGTACCGGAAGGTATCCCTATCCTGAACAAAGATAAAGCAAACAGAAACCTATACAGTGTGAAGTTAGAGAAATCAATGTATGGGCTAAAGTAATTAGGAAGAATGTGGTACAATCACTTGAGTGACTTTCTCTGCAAGAAAGGCTACACAAACAACGAAGATCATCCATGTGTATTTATACAATGATCCCCGAATGGATTTTGTATAATCTCCGTCTATGTAGATGATTTGAACATCATTGGAGCGGATGAACAAATTGAAGAAGCATGCTCATACTTGAAGTCTGAGTTTGAAATAAAAGACTTGGGTAAAACCAAGATCTGTTTAGGCTTGCAGCTTGAACATGTTTAAGGTGGAATCTTGATATACAAATCATCCTACACACAGAAAGTGTTAGAGAGATTTGATTTTGAAAAGGCATATCCTGCAAAAAAAAACCCAATGGTCGAAGGTCACTACAAGCAGACCTAGATCCATATAGGCCTAGAGAAGAGGGGGAGGAAGTCCTAGGAGTGGAATTCCCATATTTTAGTGCAGTTGAAGCACTCATGTACCTTGCGAATAGCACTAGGCCGAACATTGCGTTCAACGTGAATTTGCTAGGCTGGTACAGTGCAAAACCATCCAAAAAGCATTGGAAAGGGGTTAAGGACATCTTTCGTTACCTCCAAGGAAGCAAAAACCTAGGCTTGTTTTACAGAAGAAATAATGAATTGAATTTGGTTGGCTATGCTGATGCTGGGTACCTATCGAACCCGCATACTAGTAAGTTACAAACTGAGTATGTTTTCCTTTGTGGTGGAACGGCAATTTCTTGGAAGTTGTCTAAGCAAACTCTTATCTCAACGTCGACAAACTACTCAGAAATCATTGCCTTGTATGAAGCCTCCCGAGAATATGCATGGCTTAGAAGAATGGTTCACCATATCCAGAAGTTATGTGGCTTGAACATGGAGCAAACTCCCACTATCATCTATGAAGATAATGCAGTTTGTATTGCTCAAGTGCAAATGGGATATGTATTTTATGCTCATGAAATGCATAAAATGAACGAGATCAAGATACATACTAAGTCGTGTGAAAATCTCGTAGATTTATTCACTAAGTCACTCCTAGCATCTTCTTTTGAAAGGTGCATTAGAGGAATTGGAATGATGAGACTTAGAGAAGTACAGATTTCAGGGGGAGAATTTTCACATACTCTTACATAAATCTTGAACATGAAGTCTGAGTACCCAACGTGAATCTCGAAGATTAGCATTGAAGTTTGGGTGAATTGTACTCTTTTTCCTTAGTAAGTCTTTAATAGAAGTTTTTTTACATAAGGTTTTGATGAGGCAATTCATGCAACACGGCAAAGTGTATGCTATGTACTCTTTCTCCAAGTATTTTTTCCACTGGGTTTTTCTGGAGTTTTAATGAGGCATATGCATCTCACGGCAAAGGGCCCAAGGGGGAGTGTTGGGAAACCACATAACCCATGTTGGTCCCTTGCCGAAACCCTAGTTGTAGGCTATAAATAGGAGGCAGGGATTCCACCCCCATTGTACACAGACACAAACAATAAAGAATAGCAGATCAGTTCCTCCTCATACTTTGTGTCTTCCTCTCTCTCTGTGTTCTCCACTTTAGATCTGTTCGGGAACCCCGGACTACTCGGTAGCGAGGTTCCTTAACAGAAATGGCACGAGTGTTGAAACGAGGTTTATGTCATCTATGTTAATGCGTACTAGCCAGATCATGTGCTACGCTGCGCCGTATGAAATTTGGTCTGATGATTATTTTTGAAAAAAGGTATTATGATATAAATGTAATTTCATTTTTTTTCTCAGATTTTTTTTAAATATGCTAGCTAGGAATCATTGATGAATTTGCGGCACCATGGGTCCTCTTTACGCGGTGCCAAATTTGGTCAGATGGTTACCTTTGTAAAAAAGGTATGAGGACCTAAACGTAATTTTGATTTTTTTCTTAGGTTTTTTTCAAAAATATGCTAGCTAGGAGTCATCGGTGTATTTACAGCACACGGATCCTCTTTATGTGGTGCGAAATTTAGTCAAACGGTTACCTCTAAAAAAAGGTATGAGGACCTAAACGTAATTTCATTTTTTTTTTCTCAGAAGTTTTTTCAAAAATGTGAGTTATCGGCGAATTTGCGGCACAATGGACCCTCTTTATGCGGTGCGAAATTTGGTCTGACGATTATATCTAGGAAAAAGGTATGAAGAACTGAACATAATTTTGTTTTTCTCGAGGTTTTTTCAAAAATGTGCTATCTAGGAGTCATCGACGAATTTACAGGAGGATTTTTTTTTAAAAAAAATAGGCTGCTAGTAGTCACCGACGAATTTGCGGAATCGTGGGTTATTTTATTTTGCGTAATTTCGGTTTTTTGCGAAATCGTGGGATATTTTATTTTGCATAATTTTGGTTTTCTCGTTTTCTTTTTAAAAAAAATGTGGTGCTAGGAGTCGTCGTCGAATTTGTGAAACCGTGCGCACCTTTTTGTAAAAAAAAAATGTGGATAGACCTAAACATAATTTCTAAAAAAGTGGATTACTAGGAGCCGTCGCCGAATTTACAAAACTATGGACACCTTTTTGTAAAAAAACCTTGGTGGGATCTAAACGTAATTTCAATTTTTTAGAATTTTTTTTTATAAAAAGGGCGGTGGAAGGATGTAAATGTAATTTTCTTTTTTTTTTTCCAAAAGAGCTGATTGCGAGGCTGGTTGACTGACGTGGCACGACTGAAAGCGCCGTAAACCTTTGCTCTACTAGTAAATGCCCGTGCGTTGCAACGGAATTTCAAAAGAGAATAATACATAATTATAATGCAGGATCCTAAACCATACAATAAATCAATTTTCTGTAACACACATATCAAGCAAAACATATCTTTGTAAGCTAGTAAATAAATCAAATCATCTATATTGAGCTGTCCTGCAGATTTACAACTACAGGTTAGCAAAGCAATAGTGACTCACCTACTGGGCCTTGGGCCTCTACTGTTCTGGCCCAAAGCCTAGCAGACTCACCATCACCACCAACTTATTCTTTTAATAGTTAAGATAATATAAGGTATTTTGTAAGAAAAATGTGTATGGACATAAACATAATTTCTAAAAAAAGTGGATTACTAGGAGCCGTCGCCGAAATTACGAAACCATGGACACCTTTTTGTAAAAAAACCTTGGTGTGATCTAAACGTAATTTCAATTTTTTAGAATTTTTTTATAAAAAGGGCGGAGGAAGGATTTAAATGTAATTTTCTTTTTTTTCAAAAGAGCTGCTTGCGAGGCTGGCTAACTGACGTGTCACGACTGGAAGCGTCGTAAACCTTTGCTCTATAATATAAGGTATACATTCCTCTAAAACATACCCGTCTATTTTTTTTAAAGAGTACTAGATTGACCGTCTTATACGTCTTACAAGCTACAGATGATATGATCAAATATCAAATCCAACCATTCACGGTGACAAATCCACAAAAAAATGACCCAATCGATAGGTTATAGAATGGAACTTTTAACCAGAAAATCGGTCGGGCTATCCAACGGATTATGACTACCACTTAAAGCTTACTTTTTATTTTTATTGCAAACTAATTGCTTTTATCCGGATTAATACACTTGTCTTGTGATTACGAGTGCAAGCTACACTGACCGATTAATTAACTACAGTTCCTATGCTCTGGGTCAAGTGGATCAGCATGCAAGCATGGGAGTTTAAGCCTGAAAGAGGATATGTCTCGTCAATGATTCCATCGATATTGCAGGATCGATAGTTTTGAGTGGTGGATTAGTCGCCTTTGGGCCCGAGAATTGCCTACATATATACATAGATTAAGCGGTGAAGTTTCGAAACTTAGTATAATTACAGTTAGCTAGCTAATTAAGGGCCGGATAGCTAGGTTAAGGAGATGACAGGTTGGCCTTTTCGCTAGGAACCCTTACGCTTGCTCTGCGCACTTGTTTGGGGCTAAGATTACAAGAAGGTGTTCTTGATGGATAATCCCCTTCATATGCTAGTATCCGTAGCTGTTATTAGTTGCCGATGGAGGTATCCAAGGACGAAAGCTTATCATACTTGCTGACTTCGCTTGCTTTAACAGATCTAACTAGCATATGAAGCTTATCTGTAGCTGTTATTTTGATGGTTCTCTATTTTATTAAATATAGAGTTAATTAAGTCATCAAATATAGAGTAGATCAACGCATGTACGATGATTTAATCAACTCTATATTTGATGAAATTGAGATCCAGCAAAATAATCTTATTTCTACACAAGACCAGAGTGAAAATAGATTATCTATGATATTCTCATTCGGGAATGAGAATGAAGTGGAAGATAAATCAGAGGATGATAACTAGGAGCTACTTAACTTTTTGCTATACCTGTAAATCATTCCACTGATCAACTCGCCGATCGGTTTTTCGAGAAAAGCGAGCAATTTTTGTTTTTTTTTTCTTTGAATTTGTTTTGAATCTTTTTTCAAATGCTCGATTTCGAAAATCTTCAATCCTTGACGATTTTCGTTCAATTTTCGCGATAAACTGGTACCGCCGGGACCTCGATTTTCAATTCGAAAATGGTTTGGTTAACCGAGCTAACTAGGGCTAGATCATAGAAAGAAAATATAACCAACTTCCAAGAAAATCTAACTAACTGTAGGATTTACACATGTTTTTTGCAAAAAAAAAAAAGCATCAAAATGGATATGGATGTTTCTTTTTTTTATATTTTTTTTATGAAATTCTGACGTTTCAAAAAAGTCTTGAAGAAATATAGAAGCGAAATCGATATCGTCTATGCCACATTGATTGAAACAAGGGTCGATACGCTGCACGTATGTGATGCGTTTCGGTTTCTCTCCAAGACGTGACCGAAATATAAATGTTTCTGAAATGCATGTTTGGGACATCTATCTATGTTCTAGAGGATCTGATCATGTCATATAAAATGGAGATCCGGCCTAACAACAATGCACAGTGGCATAGTGCCATGGAAAAGGACACGATGAAGTGACTTGGGCAACGAGATTGGTCATGGGAACACGCTCCACATCAAGGCTGCGAGCCTCCCACGAAGGGTTTAATTAGCTCTAACATGATCGCTGTCACCGAGCTTGCTTGGATCCTAAACTGCCAATCTACTCTCATTGGGGTTGGTGACTAACCAAGCTAGGCATGATGTGCATCTGCCGAAAAAATAAAATCATAGAAAGAACCCTCGTGGTCAGGCTCGCGGCTTGCCTGGCTGAGATCACCAGAAAACCGTACCATGCGTGTCCTTATTGCCTGATTTTACAGGTAGAAATTTCTTGGTTTTTATCACGACACCGGCTGTTAGTGTTCGGGCAGCAGTGAATGCGTGCGTGGCAGAGCTAGCAGCACGCGTCGACGCATGTAAAGCCGCGAATTAATCAGCGATATATACCATCGGTACTTAAGTAATGATAAATCGCGACAACCACAGGTTTCAAAGAGGATATTACCATCGTGCAGCATCGAAAGTTACTCACACCTGCGAAGCGACCGTGGCGCCAATCATTCCCAAAGATACACCGTACAGTACACGATCAAACCCCTACGCCTGGCTCCTTGCCTGTTTGATTTCTTACCGTTTTGTTTGATCCGTGTCATATAGCATGGTGACATGGTATGGTAGGCATCGTGGTTGCTTCCGTTGGTTCATAACCTGTTACCCTGCCACGCATGTCCAAACAGAAGTTTCACAGGAAATTCGTAGAAAACAGGACAATTATTCGAGAATTCTGGGGTGGGAGTGCTGGGGAAAGAGCTAGAGCCTGATCTCGAGCGTAATGAGGATTTCTAATTTCGAATTTCTTCCAGCGAGGTGCTTCTATGCTCTTTTTTTTTAAAGTTGCGCAACTATTAAAGCATGAATGAAAGGTAGATGAGAATTACTTACCCCTTCGTTTGCTTCAAGATTTCAAGAACTCAGACAGAGGAAACATGTAAGACCCTCTTCCATACGAGGTACATCCTAGGTTATAAAACTTAAGAGATGCTAAGTACAGCATCCCCTAATCCGGCCCGTTGATTGCCATATCGGGAGGCCCATGGATCCTGCAGTCCCATCCGTATGGATCCCCGTGCTTACAGATCTTGTTTACGAATTCGTGAGATCGCATTTCATTTGGGTTGACGTGAAGAGCATTGACGATCCACACCGCGAGCATCATGGCCTACTCCAGCCTTTTACCCCGAATCTCCGAGGCCGTTCGCGACCAAAGATGTTGCATCTGCCTCGGAAATGTCGTCGCCACCAGCAGCATGTGTGATCGATCGTCTGATCGAAGAAGGCGTCGCGAATCTTTCTTGGTGTGCTTGAGGGTTGAGCTGCGTGCCAGATCGATCGATAGATCGAATTACCGGCTTGGATGCTGACAAGATATGGCATGATGAAGGAGATCCTGCTCTGCTCCGGAGGAAGAAAGCAGGATAGGGACGAAGGATTGTGTGGAGTCAAATGTTCTCGTCTTGGGGTTTCGTGAAACTTTTGTACCAGAAATACCTCCTTAATCTATGGAAAACGCCTACAAACTCGCTTGCAATTTTTTTCCTTATAATGATGCTCGATTTATATTAATTCGTTCATTTTATCGCGCAACTACGCGGCTAGATACTGCTATGTTGCGTGTGTTTATATTGGAACATAGAGTTATACCTGCTATACAACTCTAAAGCTTGTGAATTGTGATGGAAAATAGTTGTGTATCTTACAGCTCTTGTAAATATGTAGCTAATTGGCACCGCTATAATCTAGACTTGTTAAAATCAATGGTGTAAATCTTTCTATTTAACTTTGTTTTAATAGTATAGTAGATAGATAGATATTATGATATCAAAGTTTATTAAGTACTTACCTTTATACTGAAGACTCTAAGCAAACAATCTATTACAATAAAGTCCCTTAAGTCGATCAGCGTATTAAACTTTTTTATCTTCCTTACCTGGGATTCTGGATCTTGCAACAGTCATGGCACGATGGCAATGTGAAGTAAATTTTCAAGTATCTCCATGCATGGATGTGCGGTACTAGTGTTTCAGTAGCGAGTTGTTTGCTAGGAGAAAACCACATGAGATTTATTTATACCCAACATGGCATCTCCTAGATAGGCGTTGACATCGCCATCTAAGTGAGTGGGTTCAGTAATACACATCATGGGTAAATGAAATCCATCGAACGAATCTTCAAAGAAGATCAAAAGCTAGAACAACTACATCTAGGGAAAAAAAAAACTACATAAACAATCTTAATTTACCTACCTAATTCAAACGTGTTCTCCACCCCCTCAACACCAACGGGAGCGTTGGAAAAGATGGGAGAGCAGCCCACGGTGGTTTCTCCAGCAAACAATTTTCTTATGGTTCACTTAGGGCATATACAATGGGTTTGCATCAATTGTTCATAAACAACGCCATATTTAATTCGTGCTCATACGGAGAAGAGTGGGGACTGGGGACTGGGGAGGAGAGAGATGTTTTTTAGATAATGGAAGTTTATCTCTTGGCCTCTGCATTACGAGATGCACACAACCAACCGTTTATTATAATATTATAGCAAAATGCTGTCAAGAAGATAAGATCAAATACTGCAATAAAATGCAATAAACTATAGATAATATGACAGATAACGTCTAAAGCCGAACACAGCTTGTTACTAAACCTCCAACCGTGCCTGCTATAGAGATCTCTGAGCACCATCTCCAATGATCTACATGCCTCTAACATCACTTCCTGAGCCTCCTGCGTTGTAGCACAGATAGGGGTGGATATCGAGCTGACTCGACTCGACTCGACTCGACTCGACTCGACTCGGTTAACTCGTTAAGATAACGAGCCAGCTCGACTCGACTCGTTTTCTTAACGAGCTAAAAACTCAACTCGACTCGACTCGTTATAAACTCGAGTTGGCTCGAGTTGGCTCGTTGAGCTCGTTATAAATGTGAGCAACAAAGCATGCATTAGATACCTCAAACACTTAAACATGGGATTACTGTTATGGGATTACTGCAGAACAATGATGGATAGAAATGACTAGAAAGTAGAAATCCATAATGGGGACTCATCTCCTCACATACATATTCATCATTGTCCTATATATATCTCAACAAAAAACATGCAATTAGATCAATTATAGCAATTAGAGCAAGTATGGCATTCCATGACAATGATATTGCAATTAGAGCTCTGTCTTGATATTGCATTCATTGGATGAGCTCTAGTATAGAAACTAATGACATAACAACAACTGTCTTGATATTTGTACTGTCTAGTAAGCATAGTATCCACTTAACAGAACAACAATTGTGTTGAGCAATACCTTATGACAGGAATACAGCAAATACAACAAATACTATGACAGTGACAGGAATATTTGTACTACAATTCATAATTCATAACATTCAAATACTATGACAGTGACAGAGTTGCTATACTATACACACATAAACATACACTCACACATATGACACCAATCTGTACATAATTCACCAATTTGAACCAATGGCTCAATCTGTACATAGTTCAAATACTATGACACCAATCTGGACCCAATGGTGAACAAATTTTGTAGGTGCAAATAGCTTATGACAGCAAATACATTGGATTTCAATGAATAACAAAGTTGCTATACTATACTCACCGATGTAGGTGCAGACGAGAGAGCAGGGGGAAGCGGTGGAGGACCGGATCTTGGAGGCTTTCCACGGTTTGCCGCCGCCGTTGATGTCGATCGTGAAGCAGAACCGGAGCCACAAGATCACCTCACCCCTTTGTTCTTCGACTCCATGCTCCGCGGTTGATTTTCCATGCACGCTGTTCGGACAGAGTGGACACGGTGGATCCGATCGTCGGGAGATTGAAGGCCGCCCGTAGATCAGAGTGGGAGGGGTCGCCGGCCGCCGGGTTAGAGTGGGAGCGAACGGAGGAGCCGGAGCCCGGAGGGGAGGAGATTGGGGCGGCAGCCGGCAGATCCCAGAGGGGAGGACCGAGGAGCGTCGCCGACCGAGGAGCCCGGAGGGGAGGAGATTGAGGACGGAAGTCACGAGCTTCGGCTGCTGGGGACTCGGGACAGGAGGTCACGGGTGAAGAACAGCTGGGGATTAGGGATTGAGCCATTCAGCCCTGAGGTGAAGAACGGCTGTGCGGCGGGTGGGCCGTGGGCCGGTGGGCGGACTCACGGGTGGGCAGGGTGGTTGCTTGAGTCAGCATTTGATAAAAACCTAACGAGCCCACTAACGAGTTGACGAGTTACTCGCAAACTCGCTCGGCTCGACTCGTTTTATTAACGAGTTCAGATGCTAGCTCGACTCGACTCATTAAAGAATGAGTTCGAGCCGAGTCGAGCCGAGTTTTCGAGAATTCGTTTAACTCGCGAGTTTCGAGTTTTTTTCCACCCCTAAGCACAGACCACGAGCGCAACCATTTGGTGCAAATGTAAATAACTTACATCGAATTAAAGGTTTTTTCTTATAAAAAAATTACATCATTTCAACATAGCCAAATAGACCAACACAAAACGGCAGCCTTGACCAAAATGCGAGCCTTTAAGTCATTTCCCAACCCCATTAGCTAGTTCCCAAACAAATTGGTCGTGCTACTAGAGGTTGCAAATTGGAGGCCGTTTGTATGACACATGATGTGAAACGAGTGAACTAGCAGTCAAAAAATAGGTGTTGAATAGTTTTCTCATTGTTACAAAAATAACATTTTTTTGCTACCATTCCAATTCCTTTTGCTGAGATTATCTTTTGTCAAAAGCACCCCCCGACGTAAGTACCAGAGGAAATTTTTTATTTTTAATGGCAACTTAAGCTTCCACAATTATCGGTTTGTAACTGGAACATTTGATGCATTAAGGTTGTATACATCAACTGAACAGAAAACTGTCCATTCTGATGGAGATTTCATCGAAAAAATATCCTGATCTGGTGAAAATTGCACCCCCATCAATCTTTGCAACAAGCTCATGCCATGTTATTAAATTATGTCCCGTAATTGCCCTACGATAAGACACATTTAGTAGGATAGAACACATTACTTCTGCCACGTAGCCTGTTTTTTCCAGACAATGTTAAAAAGTCAAGGGTATTGAGCACAGAGGGGGTTGTTTCCAATCCATATATCCTACCAAAAATGAATTTGAGATCCATTACAAAGGTGAAATGACCCAAATCTAAAGAAATGATATTTAACTTTCATTAGGCCAGCCCAGAAATGAGAGTTCATGACTTTCTTTCTACATGAGAAAGAGTCTTATTTCCCAGATATTTTCTTCTGAGGAGTGTTTGCCCGACACCCTCATCATTTAGCAACATGAAAATTCATTTGCTAATTAAACAATATTTTTGACACCAAGATCTTGAATGCCCTGCCTCTTTGGTCCTTACATCGGCATAATGTATTCCACTTAGCTAGCATATTTTTTTATGGTTGTCACTTTGTTAGAAAAATTCAGATCTGTAATAATTCAGCCATTTAAGCACTCACGTAGTATCTCAAAAAAGGATAGCATAAAAATGGATATGCTGCTAAGCATGGAGTTTAAAAGTACTAATCAACCTCCAGTGGACCAATGCTTGCTCTTCGAACTGCTCAAGCGCTTCTCAAATATTTCTTCTACCTCGTTCCACTCACTATTCCTCAGCTTTATATAATGAATTGGTATGCCAAGATATCGAAAAGGAAAATTGCCCAAACCACAACCAAATAGTTGGGTATATTGAGCCTCAAAATCCTTAGCAGCACCAAAACAAAAAAATTCACTTTTGTGAAAAATGATGTTGAGACTAGAAAGTTGTTCAAACGCACATAGCATCAACTTCATATTTTTGGCATGTTCGAAATCATGCTCCATGAATAAGATGTGTCATCTGCATACTATAGGATGGATAGACCATTTTCGACTAGATGATATACCACTCCACTTATCTTCCCGTCATTTTCGGCACTATCTAAGATAATAGTTAACATATCCACAATGATGTTAAATAATATGCGGGATAATTGATCACCTTGGCGGAGTTCTTTTCTTGTCTGAAAGTACAGCCCAATATCATCATTGATTATGATGCCAACACTTCCCCCGATAACAAAGATCAACCCATGAACACCATTGTGGGGAGAAGTCTTTCAACCTTAGAGTTTGTTGTAGAACGAGCCATTTGACATTATCATAAGTCTTTTCAAAGTCCACTTTAAAAATTACCCTATCCAATTTTTTCTTGTGCATCTCATGAATTATTTCATGAAGAACAATCACGCCATTCATTATATTGCTACCTAGCATGAAAGTTGACTATGTAGGACGTATAATATTTTCAGCAACACTTGTGATCCTATTAGTGCCAACTTTAGTGAAAATTTTAAAGTTGACATTCAGAAGACAAATTGGTCGGTAATATTGTATTTGTTTTGCATATTTATTCTTTGACAAAAGTGTGATGAATCCAAAATTTAGTCTAAACAGAGAAAAATCCCCATTGTGTAAATCCTGGAACATTGCTATTAAGTTATTCTTAATGATCTCCCAGAAAACTTGGTAAACTTCGGCTGGGTGTATGAATTGAACCTCACTCGTGTGTTGAACTAGAGGTGACACCTATACTCCACTTAAGTGTATGCTCACTGTCACCAATAGTCTCGTGCACGGAATATTAACCATATGGCCCATACTCAAACAAATATGAGCCACCCGATTGCACCATACACACTTACGCGTTTAAGAGAGTTCCGATTCTTTTCTGAATAACCATATCGAGATTGAAACTAACCCTTTCGGGTGTAGCACACGCTAGTTGCCTCAGAATCTTGGTATTTCCCACACCCACCGAAGGGTGTGGGTCGCAATAGACAAGGAACGACGGTCGCACATGTCCACGCGTTAGATGGTTGAGAACAATTCAACGTACCTGGATATGTGACCGACGCTAGTTTTCAAGATCAAAACCTAGCACCCACATATCCCGCATTCGAGATGTACCATTAGACATACACACATGCCTACATTGACATAACATAAAACATAGATTAAAAGCTATTACATCTACTTAAATATTACAAATCCATAGCCGATTGGCTAAATATTACACATAGAAGTAAGTTGCAGCGGAAATAAGCATAAACCAAAAGTAGAACAGCGGTATACCCATCCAAAAAAAATCCAGAGGCAACCGACTAGGAAGAGTCCTAGTTCATCCATCCAAACAGTCATCGGACCCCAGTGCGAAGTAAGTGTCATCGGGGATAATGTCTATACCTTCATCTAAATATTGTAAATTAAGAAATGATGATTACACGTATGCACTCACAATACTTTAGCGTATGAAAATAAATGTACATGCAAGATTGGTCCAACGGAATAAGCTTCTACACTAAATTTTATTTTCAGCATAAGGTAGATTTCGTTTGTAAGTGAGAAGTACATCAAACAGTATCGAAATTTGAAATGAGCATTTGATATGAAGCTAATAACAATGAATAAAGCTTAAATTCATCATTTCATGACCCTCCATGGCCATGAATTGTGAATAAAACACAGCCAACCATGGCTTAAGAAATTACCAATCCGTTACAGCATATTTTTCCAAAATCTTTGCAAAATAAAGCTATCCTTCAAATTATTTTTCCAAGTTGCTCATGATCGTGAAAATAGCTAACTAATTAGATTCAAAATCTCTATAGAGAGTGTACACTTTACCCACATAACACATTCTAGTAATCATGTTAACCATGCCTCGCGATACCTATAGTACCCGATTTGCTTGATTGTGACGAAACCGTTTAATTAGCTAGAGTCTAGCCTTGTACCAGCCCGGTAATGACAAACCCTTGCTGTGGCACTATAAATCTAGACTTGTACACACAGTACTAATGATAGTTTATGCCCCATCGCGTCCTTCTCCCATAGCAAGGCATGCACCGTTATATTGGAATGCTTTAGTCCCAACGCCTTGGTGAAAGAAGCACCTACGTGCGACACCATGCCCCCTGTTCCCCTTACTACTTCGGTCTACCAAAATGCAAGGCTAAACCCTAACTAATTTACAAGGCTAAGGCTATCCCATACTAGCACATGTGGTTGCATAATGTTACTTAGGTAATAGCATCAAGTCCAGTCCTTAATTTGACTCAGGCGAGAATCTCCTCCTATCTACGTGCAAATCCAACCCTCGCACACCAGGTTATACTCATATCTCATTCGTATCTAAATCATAAGTTTTATTTTTATTTTTACCAGAACATCAGCAACCTTTAATCATGTCCAACATATTTTAAATTTGTTCAAATAGCATACCCATCTATTTGTCTTTTCAACTTCTACGGCATGGCTAAGCAAATGCAGTAAATACTTGAGTATACCCATTTAACATTTCGTATAATGTTTACACCTAGCTTGGAGTTAATAAGGTTCTCGTGTCAAAGTTATTAAGGCAATCCCACAATTTGGGAATATAACTACCAATTCCCACAATATAGCGAATTTATAGAAATTACATGCATGCATAATAGTTTGATAAAACAACATAGACACCATAAAATAATGGGATAAAAATGATATAATGAGGGTTCTTGCCTCGCATTTCATCAACCGGTATGTAATCTGGATCGTAGGTGAGGTTGTCATCGACGGATTCAGAAACATCGATGTCTACGCGTCGTTCAAAAAGAAGCATAGCAAACAACAAATCTTTTAAATAGGGCAAAAAGAAGTCAAACATAAAACCAAATTAAAATATACTAAAGGAGACAAGGTGAGTTTTTAGGATGTGTGAGTTATCATTTTGTGCATGTTGGTTCCATTAATCTCTTGTTCGTAATTTGGTCCTTTTTATATCATTTGGCCAAAAGACGACTTTGGGTTCATTCTAGGGTATGACTTCTTGATTCTTGTGTCCATGTTATTCTTATTTCTCGAATTCAAGAAGCTAAAATTATAATTATGTAGAAGAATGATTACGAATTCAAGAGGCTAATATTATTTAGATATATTAAAACGTGACAACGAGTTAACACGAAGTAGAGACTATTTGCATTATTTATTATTATTTTATATTTTTAAACACTATTTTACCCTTCCTAAACATGTGTAAACAAAGAATAAAACCTAAATGTTTTGGTATAAATAGAATGAGCATCATTTTAAAAGAACATAGGAATTGATTTCAATAAATTTGAAGTTTATTTGCACAAGTTATGAATATTTGAATTTTTATATGTATTTAAAGTAGCCTATTAAAGAATTTGTTACAAAATAAGTCCAAATTTAATTTTTTTTTTATATTTGGAGATCTTATGACCTCAACAATATGATAAAATTTGTCTCACCATTTTTGGAGTTGATTTGTGAAAATTTTACATACTGCATATTCTGAGCCTATAATTTAAATTTGAGATCATTTACTGTATATTAATCAAAACTAAAATATTTTTATATATTTAGAATCTACATGAATTTAGAGACTTGCCTCACCGAATTTAGAGTTTTCTAGCAAAAGTTATAAGCATTTGAATTCAATCGGTTTGGGAAAATAACAGAAAATAGCAAAATGCGTCTTCTGAATTAGAAAGCGTATTTTGCTTTTTCGCACAATTTGAAAACCCATCGCGTTGATTGACAAGCGGATCCACTCGTCAATGACCGTGCATGCTAGAGTCACTGATGGCTTGGGCTCACTTATTAGTGGCCAATAGCAAAGGCGAGCAATGGAGGAGTGGCGGTAAAGCCTAGCTGATGGCTCGGTGAGGACCTGGGAGCCTAGGTGGCCTAAGGCACCGGCCAGTTGAGACTAAGGGTGTGTTTGGTTGCCTGTACTAAGTGGTACATGTATGAGATGGTCCAAGAAAAAGTCATCCATGTATTTGGTTGCTTGAATGAAACCATCCCATCCTGGACCAAGTGATACAAATTTGAAGAATATCCCCTTTAGATACTGAACCATTCCATTCACCCAAAATAAATGGAACCAAATGGTACAGGATCATCCCAACCCATTCAACCTCATCCCATCCAACCTCATCCCATCAACCAAACACACTCTAAGTGGCGGTAGGAGGGCTAGCGGCGGAGCACGGTGGTGGCCGGTCTTGGCCATGGGTGAAGACAAAGGCGGTTCAACTCAATTGAGTGGGGGGTTAGCTCAATCGAGTGCGGGGATTGGTCGAGGAGGCTTGTCGATGTGCGACCAGAGGCGGGGAAGACGATGGGTGAGGCGATGACGCTACGATTGGCAGGAGCTGCATCAAGGTGAGAAGAGAGATTAGGGGACCGAGTAGGATCTCACGGTGAGAGGAATCAGTCTAGGAGCTCACCCGATGTTGGAATTTGCAAAAACGTGCTCGCTGGCCTCGTCCCCAAGCTTGGCTGCTCTCGGCGGTGGGGCGAGGTAGAGGCGAGTAGAGGCGGTAGGCAAGCTCACAGGTGGTTTAAAAGCGAGACACAGTAGAGTGGGCAAGGTGCAGGGTTCGGATTTCGGACCCCCGAGTTCCATCATCTCGGTGAAATTAAAAAATTCTAAAAAATTTTAAAAGTGCTACAGTACCCTATAATTTCGGTGAAATGGACCGAAATCTCGGTTTTTTGACCGAAATTTGTCCAAAATTTGACCGGATTGGACCGGATTTGACCGGATTGGATTCCTCAGGTCATTTCCCATGTCTGACCAAAATTTCAAAAAATTTTGACATCGTTTGAAACATTTTCCGTTCTGTTGAATTTTACCGAGATTTCGGATTTTTGGACCGAAATTTCGGTTTTTTGGACGAAATTTTGGATTTCTCGGTTAAAAAAAACCCGAATTTGAATTTTGGTTTTTGAATTTCGTCCGGATTTTGTCCGAAATTTCCGAATCTCGGTGAAATTTCGAATTTCGGCCAGGTCCGAGATGGAGTCCGAAAACAAAATTTGAATCCTTGGCAAGGTGCAGTGTGGACACAATGACATCGGTGAGGCTTGGCTAGCCGCTGCCGCGTGGCGCTCGCGTCCTGCTGCGCCCCGCGCGTGTCTACCATCGTGTCAAGCGTAGAGAGGGGAGGAGAGAGGGAAGCAGCGGAGTGGGGCCGACTGATGGGGTCCTTGGCTGGCGTGGCCCACCAGCAGCGATGAAGAGGAGATGTGCATTTCGCCGAACACATCGTGGTCACACTGTAGCAACGCCTGAATCAAAATCTTATTTAATTTCTATTGGCTATTTGTACAAGTCTTTTCAGGGCTTTAAAATTTTTGAAAATGCCTAGAAAAATTTGTATAGATAGCCCAATGAATAAGATTTCAAATACCCTTGGTCTCACTTAGTTTCCTAATGTAGTTCCCAAACTAAAATTCTTGAAAGTTTGCTATTTTTGAACTGTATTTGGATTTTCAAGGTATTTTACGTTATGTGAAAATTGTGAAAATTTCATATTTTTCATCCCAGATGTTGTAGCATTTTATAAAATTATTTCTCAAATTAGGTTACATAGATTTTTCATAAGTTTTTATTGAATGTCCTAAATTGAAGGAAAAAGGAATTAAAATGTGGCATTAAATCTCAAAACAAATAAATCAAGAAATTTCCAAAATGCATTAAAATTCATTATAAGTCTCTTTACATTATTTTTCATATTTCTTAGGGTGTCACATCGGGAATCCGTCCGATCCAGGTGTTTTTTTATGTTTCATTTGAAAAATTGCTCCACTCACCTCTTTCTCAGTAAAAGCCTGCATAAGGATATTATTCTCTAAAACAGAAACGTGAGGGATATTGTCCTGGCGAGATTCAATCATACAAAAATTATTTTTATCCGGTGGTCCAAAAAGACCTTTATAATATTTAGTTATGTACTGCTTAAGCTATACATCCCCAACTATTATTCTCTCATCTTGCTCGAGTTGAAAAATTCGTTATTTCCTATGCTTACTATTTGCTACCAAACAAAAGTATTTAGTGCTGTTATCTCCCTCGAGGATATGTTAAACTTTCGCTTTTGATACTATTTAATTTCCTTCTCATGTAATAATCTACTAGCATGAACCAATACACTTATAGGTAGTAGCATGCCCATTGTAAATAGCTCGTCTATTTACAACATGATTTGTGAGGTTCGCCTCCGTAATACAGGGGCAACATTTATCTATTCTATTCTATTGTACCTTGTAAGTGTTGTCTCAGTCTTTTAAATAGATAACCGTCATCTTTACTCTTGTACAGTAGCGTTGTAGGGTTCACGTCGGACAATTCGGGGACTGGGCGTACGTATTTATACCTGTACGCTCACACAATGACGCAACCGATAGATGCTGGCAAGTAGTGGAGGCCCAAACCGGGTATAAGGCCGAGTCTGTTTGGGCTAGTCATCACTTTTGCGGCAGGTCGGACGAGCCGACGACTTCGAAATTTAGGACCTTTTTTTTTAGAGGTCAAAATGTGCACAGATGGTCTGAAGTCTTCGGTAGCCAAAGTCTAGGCCTAATGGACTTCATTCCCTTCCCTTGGGCCTTGTTTGGATGGGTCGGCTGGGCCATGACCAGCCCATCCGAACAAGTCCCTCAAGTGGTTAATAAATTGGCCTATCGCAATTTCAGTCTTGTGCTTAGCTTCTGTGGCCCGTGGATGGCGATGTGTAGGATAGACCGTGTTTGTGGGCTACAGATTTTGGCCTCAACGAGCACAGCATCTAGATCCGGAGCTGGCGCTGGATTAGCGCCACACCGGCGGTGGTATATTTACCCGGTTTAGAGGTCATGGACTGGCTTACGACTTAGCACCACAGGATCATGTGATTAGATTCTAGAGAATTCATAACTTAAGTGCTGGTCTTAAATATGGTTTTAATTTAAACTATAAGGCTTTTGGAGAAAAGATTAACTCCAGCAAGAACTCTAAATTGTTAAAATTTAGCAAATTGTTTTAGAGCCCCTCAGAGAGTAGCTATATTTAGCAACTCTGTGATTGAGCCCTATTTTCGTTGAGTTTTATGGCCTAATTGCTAGAGTGAATATTTCGTTGAAACCTTAAATCTAATTAGTTGGGGTCATAAATTAAAGTTTAAGGCTCATTTTTAGGGCTCTCTTGGAAATGCTCTAACGTGTAATCAGTAGGACTCAAATTCTGGTGTCTAGCCATACAACACGAGTGCCACAATGGTCAAACTAGTTGAACGGTATTTTTTTTCTCTGGAAAAGGATACAGTTGGTTTTGTTAGACAACCTCGCTATCGAATAGTCCAGGTTGCCTAATAGATCTAAAGTGTAGAACAGAAAGAGAGGGCGAGAGACACAATATGAGGAGGAACGGGACTGCTTTATTATTCTGTATGCTTGTGTACAGTGGGGTGACCCCCTGCCTCCTATATATAACGGTTCCGCTTAGAGATAAGGAAGAGTCCATATAGGATACGATAACCAGTTTCCTAACACTCCCCCTTGGACTCTTCACTGCGAGATGCATATGCCTCATTAAAACTCCATAAAAAACCCAGTGGGAAAAAATTGGAGAAAGAGTACATAGCACACGCTTGCTGTGTTGCACGGATTGCCTCATCAAAAACCTTATGTAAGAAAACTTCAATGAAAAACTTACTTAAGGAAAAGAGTACAATCCACCCAAACTTCAGTGTTAATCTTCAAGATTCACGTTGGGTACTCAAAATTCATGTTTGAGATTTATGTAGGAGTATGTGAAAATTCTCCCCCTGAAATCTGCACTTCTCTAAGCCTCATCATCCCGATTCCTCTAATACATCTTTCAAAGGAAGATGCCGGGAGTGACTTAGTGAATAAATCTGTGAGATTTTCACACGACTTAGTATGCAGTATCTTTATCTCATTCATTTTATGCATTTCATGAGCATAAAAGAACTTGGGGTTGATATGCTTTGTGAGGTTACTCTTCACATATCCCATTTGCACTTGTGCAACACAAGCTGCATTATCTTCATAGATAATAGTGGGGGTTTGTTCCATGTTCAGACCACATGACTTCTGGATGTGGTGAACCATTCTTCGAAGCCATGCACATTCCCGAGAGGCTTCATACAATGCAATGATTTCTGAGTGGTTAGTCAACGTCGAGACAAGAGTCTGCTTAGACGACTTCCAAGAAATTGCTGTTCCACCGCAAAGAAAAACATAACCAGTTTGTGACTTGCCAGTATGCGGGTCCGATAGGTACCCAGCATCGGCATAGCCAACTAAATTCAATTCATTGTTTCTTCTGTAAAACAGGCCGAGGTCTTTGCTTCCTTGAAGGTAACGGAAGATGTCCTTCACCCCTTTCCAATGCCTTTTGGTGGGTTCTGCACTGTACCGTGCTAGCAAATTCACGGCGAACGCAATGTCCGGCCTAGTGCTATTTGCAAGGTACATGAGCGCTCTAATTGCACTCAAATATGGGAATTCCGCTCCCAAGACTTCCTCCCCCTCTTCTCTAGGCATGTACGAGTCTAGGTCTGCTTGGAGTGACCTTCTGACCATTGGGGTCTTTGCGTGGTATGCCTTCAAAAAACCAAATCTCTCCAACACTTTCTGCGTGTAGGAAGATTGGTGTACCAAGATTCCGCCTTGGACATGTTCAAGCTGCAAGCTTAAACAGAACTTGGTTTTACCCAAGTCTTTCATTTCAAATTCAGACTTCAAGTATGTGCATGCTTCTTCAATTTCTTCATCCGTCCCAATGATGTTCAAGTCATCTACATAGACAGAGATTATACGAAATCCATTCGGGAATTGTTGTATAAACACACATGGACAATCTTCGCTATTCGTGTAGCCTTTCTTGCAAAGAAAGTTACTCAAGCAATTGTACCACATTCTTCCTGACTGCTTCAACCCATACAGTGATTTCTCCAATTTCACACTGTATAGGTTTCTGTTTGCTCTGTCTTGGTTCGGGATGGGGATACCTTCCGGTACTTTCATGTATATCTCCGAATCCAAGTTTCCATACAAATATGCTGTAACAACATCCATTAGCTTCATTCTCAACTTCAAGTTGACTGCCATTGAGATCAAGTATCTAAAGGTAATTCCACCCATGACCAGAGAATATGTTTCTTCATAATCAACCCTAGGACGTTGAGTGAAACCTTGAACAACAAGCCTTGCAATGGTTGTTGCTCTTTTCATAGATTCTCCTATTATTACAAAATTTATGGCCATTTCGTCATGGTGTGCTTCATGCACTTCTACTTGCTCTTCATTGCTATTTCCCATTCCAGGAGCAAGTTCCTTTAGTTTTTCTCCGCCAATGTGTGCGCACACATTATTTCCGTCGACTTCTTCCAATTGAAGATTCAATTCTGGAATTGCCTTTTCCACAAGCTTCTTTCGGTGCAGGTCTCAAGCGGCTCCCCTTCTTGCTTTGGGGCATTTTGTGATTGGCTATGGTAAGTCCTCTTGCCCATTTTTCCCAGACGTCTCCGGGTACTTTGGGTTTGAGAAGCCGATTTCCTATTCTTTTCTTTGAGGCCTCCGAGCAGGATGAGGATACCTTCTGCTTTCTTTGGTATTTCCACCCTCTCTGGTGCATTTCTTGCTGGTATATGCGACTTAACCACGCTCTTCAGATCACAAAAATGATCAGGCAGTTCATTTGCTAAATTCTGCAAATCGATTGTCTTCTTGACTTCATGATTTGCTTCATTAGTGCGAGGGTCATGCACGGGGATCCCAATGGAATGCCATATGATTTCCTGGTATTTTCATCCAATGGTTCATTTCCTCCCCCTAATGACGGGAAAGCGATCCTCGTCAAAAAAATGCAATTAGCGAATCGGGCTGTATGCAAATCTCCAGTCGTGGGTTCCAAATACCTGATTATGGATGCATTCTCATAACCAACGTATATCCTAGACTTGTGGAGAGGGCCCATTGCAGTTCGCTGTGGGGGTGATATAGGTACAAATACCATTCATTCAAATCTTCAGGATGACCCATTGTACTAGTTGAATGGATGTTGTAGGCCGACGGTCTATAATTGATGAGTGCTGCTGTGTGCATGATTGCGTGTCCCCAACAAGTGTTGGGCAAGTTACAACTCTGCAAGAGTGGTCGGGCTATGAGCTTAATCCTCTTTATTAGTGCTTCAGCTATTCCATTTTGCGTATGGATGTGCGGTACAGAGTGCTCAATGATTATTCGATTCTTTGTGCAATAATCATCAAATGCCTTGGAAGTAAATTCGTTGGCATTGTCCATTCGAATGGACTTCAGGCGATGATAAGGAAAAGCATTCTTCATTCAGATGATCTGCGAGATCAGCTTTGCGAATGCATGATTCCTTGTTGACAGCAAACATGTATGCGACCATTTCGAGGAAGCATCAATGAGCACCATAAAGTATCGAAACGGCCCTGACAAGGGCTGAATCGGGCCGCAAATATCCCCCTGAATGCGTTCCAGGAATGCAGGGATTTCATGTTGCACTTTCATAACAGAGGGTTTTGTTATTAATTTCCCAGTGGCACATGCATGGCACACAAAATCTTCTTGATTCGGGAAATTTTTAACATTAATGCCATGACCTTGTGGGTTGTTAACTATATTTTTCATCAATCTAAGACCAGGATGACCTAAATATACAATGCCATAACGAAAATAATTCAGAGCTTCTAAATACAGTCTTCAAATAAGTATACACTGCGTGTGCATTGATTATCGTGTAGTACAACCCAGATTCATATGAGGAATATTTTTCTAATACCATTTTTCATACTCCGCGTGCTTCATAATGCACAAATGCTTTTTGCCATTTTCTTCATTGGTTTCTACGTGAAAACCCATTGGCGCGGATATCTGTTAAAACTTAAGAGAGTGCGTGTTGATTCAGGGTACAAGGAGGCTTCATCAATTACCAAAGTTGTACCCATTTGCAATATAATTGTGACTCTTCTTGAGCCTATTATATGTGTATCGCTTCCTACAATTTTCATAATCCTTCCAGCGTTCTTCGTGATCGTCTGGAAGTATTTGGACTCTCTTAAGATGGTATTTGTTGTGCCACCATGAACAATACATATCACCTCCATTGGGCACTACACAATATCTAAATGACAAGAAATATAATTCTAATCATATAGTGGCAAAGTAATTCAAATATTGCTTAAAAATATAGAATACTGGAATAAAGAATAAATTGAAATTCTATTCATGAGAAAAGAAAATGTATGCTCTTCGAGAGCTTACAATTCATTATTCAAAATTCATTAACAACTACTGTTCTGTTGCGTGCAAACTTTTGGCGAACCCAATCTTGCTGTGCTTGGAGCAAGATGGCGGACTTGAGTTTCTCGAACTGCTTCTGAAGTGCAGTCCGTAACTCAAGTGTACTCACCTCAGCCATGTATTCATTCTTCACAGTGGCTGAAAAGTGATACCTAGGGAGTACAAAACTTGATCGTTTTGCTCGGCAGTAGGTTACTTATCCTTCGAGGACCCTAAACCGATGGCAATTCAGAGCTTCATGCTCATAAGCACGATCTTCACATTTGATGCCCATGTGAGATAGTTCTGACCATTCGGGCCAGTTTTTCAAAACTCACATATGACAATGCCAGGTATTTACATATTCATAGGATTATTTCATTATATTACTTCGTGTAATCTAATAGAGAGTGGTTGCAAAAATTCATAAATGCATAAATCAAATTCTCATGAATATCCAGTAAACTAAAAGAAAGCAATAATTTCAAGATTCATAAATACAAGATTCATAGATGCAAGATTCATGTGCGAGATTCATAAATGTAGGATTCATAAGTACAAGATTCATAAATATAAAATTCATAAATACAGAATTCATAAATACATGATTCATAACTGTAAGATTCATATATACACAGATTCATAAATATTCAGAAATACAACTACGTGCATGTAGGTGATCGGCTTCGTGCAAACGATCAGATTCATATGCACGATCGGCTTCGTGCGATCGGTTTTAACGCGGCTTCATGCGCGTGGTGCATTCAGTTCCATGCGCGTCGGCCTTCCTGGCGCGACGGTGGCCGCTTCATGCGGCGTGCTTGAATTTCCAATGAATTATATTCAAGTAATAAATACAATGTATGGAACAGAATAATTGCACAATTCATGAATTCAGAGTAAACAACAATTGCACAATTCATAAATTCATAAATGCGGAAAATAATTCTCAGGAATTTTCGATATTCTAAACAGGGAAATTATTGCAAAAATTCATGCAAACATTCATAAATACAAAAATAAGGCTAAGTATTAATTAAAACAGAGCCATGCAATTTTCTGGAATTTTCTGAGAATTTTCATATTTTTCTTGCAATTTTCATAATCTTCTAACTATTTTTTTTCAATTTACCGAACTTTCTTATTTATTTTCGGGAAATAAGACAGGAAAATAAAATAGGAAAGGAAAAAAAGGGTAAATCCTCCTTCCGTGCGCCAAAACGGATTCCAATCCGGTTTGGGGGCTATTCGGGCCCGATCGGAAAGGTGGACTTCATGTCCATGGAGGCAAACTTCATTCTGGACTTTAATGTTCATGCTGGTTGAGTGCACGCGGGGCAGCAGGGAGTTGTGCGACCGGCTTGCGGTGGCGCGCCGCACCCAGAGAATTCTTCGGGTTGGGGCCGAGCTTGGCTTGTCGGTCGCGCGCCAAGACGCGCCGTGGTCGGCCACGGGCGGTGGAAACGAAGCGGCGCGCTGCACCGCCGCCAAATCTTTGTGAAGGCGCGAGGCTCGGAGGGAGGCACACGGCCGGGCGACGACCTGCGAGGCCGGTTGGCTAAGGGGTGCGGTGGACCAAGGGGCGCTGCGAGGGTGCCGGACTGGTTGTGCTCGCGGCTTCGAGCCTGGCGGCTGTAGCGCGTCGGCTAGATTAGCGGAGGCGGGCTGCGACGGCAGCGCCAGCGACTGCGAGGCTTTCGGTGCCGACGGCGGGGGCTTCGTGCCCTGAGCCCGGCGATCTCGACGGAGGCGGACACTGCTAACAGGCCATTGCATGCGCGTCGGACGGCTTCGGGCCGGCTTCAAGCGGTAGTCCGGACGGCAGTGCGTCTCTTCGAGCGTGCACGGTGGCGTGGCTTGGGAAGGCGAAGCGCCTGGCGGCCAGCTTCGAGCCGGGGCGTGGCGACGGCGGCCTGCTCGGCGTTGGTGGCCTGCATGGCGGTTTGGAGCTTCATGGTCGGGGTCTTCGTCGGCTTCAAGCACGGTGACCAAGGAAAGCGGTTGGCACAGTCGGCTTTGGCGGCTCTTCGTGACCGCAGGTGACCAAGCGTGCAATCCGGCGCTCGGGAAAACATCAGCTTCGTGCCGATGGGTTCTACAGTAGCGTCAGCTTCATGCCGATCTGTAATGGCTTTGTGCCCATGATGCCAAGTTGATTGGCGGTAGAAGGCTTCGTGCCATGTACTATTGCTTCGTGTGTAACTTCGTGTTACAGAGGTTTAGATGCATTCATGGATTAAGAACAGCGATTAGATCAATCCCTGTTTCTTACCTCTTCTCACCTTCAATCTGTTTCACCGGTAGAGCTTCGTGCTGATAACATGTTAGACAACCTCGCTATCGAATAGTCCGGGGTTGCCTAATAGATCTAAAGTGGAGAACAGAAAAAGAGGGCGAGAGACACAATATGAGGAGGAACGGGACTGCTTTATTATTCTGTATGCTTGTGTACAATGGGGTGACCCCCTGCCTCCTGTATATAGCGGTTCCGCTTAGAGATAAGGAAGAGTCCATATAGGATACGATAACCAGTTTCCTAACAAGTTTTAAATTTTTTTTCGGGGTTGGCTGCTTTAAATTCTCAACAAAAAAGACTCACCGTAATTTCACCACATGGCCTCCAATTTGGAGGGGTCCTATTTATGTATCCGACAGGTTCTCCACAGGGAATGGAGTCTCGCCGATATTTCATCGAAATTTCGGATCTTGAACCCCTCCATACTTTATAATACCGACGAAATTAAGAAAATCATAGAAAAATTCAAAGTGCTACAATAACCTTAAATCTTGACGAGATATTGGTATATTTGACCGAAATCTCAGTAAATTTAACCGAGATTTGAACAAAACATGACCGGATTTTGACTGGATTGGATTCTTCACGTCATTTTACGTGTGGGATAGTCGGTAGATTATAATTCCAGTGGAATTAAAAAACCCTAAAAATTCAAAGGGCGACAACACCTAAAATTTCACCGAGATCTCGTCATTTTGGACCGATTTTTTGGTATTTTGAACCGAAAACTCAGAAATTTTGGTCCAAAAATTACCGAATTTAAATTTTCCTTTTTGTATTTTGTTTGGATTTCGTCCGAAAAATACAAGATTTCGTCGAAATTTCAGATTTCGAAGGGTGCCGAGATAAAACCCTAAAATGAAATTTGAAACCATGGTTCTCCATAGTCTTCAGATTCAATGCAAAAACCACCGGGCTCTTCCATACGTCATGCACAATCAGACCCAAGGTTTCAAATTTCGTTTTCGGTTCACATCTCGTTACCCTTCGAAATTCAAAATTTAGGTAAAATCTCAATATTTCAGACGAAATCCAAAAAGCAAAATTCAAATCCGGAATTCTTCTAACAAAAAAAATCGATATCTCGCCGACATTAACGAAATTTCACTGACATTAATCAAAATTTTGGTCTTTTTCAACACTGCTAAATGATCGCTAAAGGCTACAAAAGTTATGAGAATAGTTCTATACATCAAATGAGAGTTGGCGCACTGGTATAAAGCATTAGCGGACACCGCAAGGGCGTGGGTTCGAATCCCGTTCTCAGCACCCTTTTTTAAACTTTTTTCGCTGCTGCGCAGTAGGGCCTGTAGCCAAAAAATTAGGCGCGTTTGATGGGAAGCCCGGGAGTCCGGGGACTCGAACCCTGGTCGTCGTGCATTTCTCCTCCGCCCCAAGTCCCAACCAACTGAGCTAGTGAAGGGTTGAGTTAATTGGGTACTTTTTATATGGATTGCTTACCAATGGTATTACAATACTCCACCAACAAATTTGTGCCATATTCGATCCAAACACAATACAATTCGATCAAATTAGCCAAAATTTCTGAAATCACTATAGCAATTTGAATTGGTTTAAATTTTTTATTTCACCGAAAATATGAATCTGGGGGTGTCAAAATTAATCTCGATTAAATTTTGCCCGGATTTTGATCTTTGACCTGACCTGTCCGAGAATAGCGAAACAACCTGCCAGGGTTGGGCTAAGCTTATGCCGGGGTTGTCAACTTCAGCCAAACTGGATGAGGCCTCGTTAGGAGCACTATATCCTAAGGAAAAATTGAAAAATTAGAGTGACTCCGTATCTACCCCTATTTCAAAGGCAGAGAATCAGGGCACATGCCCAATGGAAATCAATGATGTTCGAACTCACCAGAACGACAATGACTTCTATGAGAGTTCATCTTCGGAAGATTTTCTTCGAAATCTTGAACTCGATTATACCCCATCATCATCCTCCGATGAGGGAATGCTCACCGCTTCCGTCAATTCCAGATTCCATGTTTGCACAGTCATGAAAAAGACAGAGGCACAACAAGTGAAACGTAAACAGCGTAAAGCTCAAGAAAAGACCACTCAGGAGCAACGTGCGAGTCTTGCTGTTGCCAAATAAAAGGCTGTGGAAGAAGCGAGTTGCCTTTACCACAACAGCCAACTAGGAATTTCGCGAAGTCAAATCCCTCGAGGAGTAAACCCCAATATATCCTCCCAATCACACCGTGGGTTTCAAGGTTGGTGGTAAGGAACATAAACATGGTTCCTAACAGTCCACAAGAAGAAACTCATGTGGACAAACTTCGCATTATAACTGGTGTAATTTTAAACCAACCCATGGATGGAGACAATGTATCACTTATAATATCTCTGACTGCTGATATGCAAGAAGCTACTGTAAAAGTACAGAACGTATATCCTTCCATGAGGCCTTTAACTGATTTCCATGTGGATCATTCCTCGTTTGGCCAACGTTAACAGAGCACCGATTACCAATAGAGGAGCAATCCATGAAGGGGGAGTGCTTTCGACAGGCTTGGCCCAGATGAAAATATTAATCACGGTTGGCAACCACCTTATTCTCCTGATTACATAGAACAAGTGCCTAATCTGCAAACACGTTTGGGATTGTATACAGGATGCAAAACATTTTCACCAGGGCTCAAAAATGTCGCTTGGCACGACAAATTCAAGCCAGGTCCTCTAAAAAGTTATTATGGAACCCAAAATCCATAATAATTTTTACAAATTTATAACACCACCATCGAAGCTTCTAGTAGCGATGAGAAGATAATGACAAATTATCTCTCCACTGTTCTCAAAGGATCTGCAAGAACTTAGTTATTTAATCAGTCAGAAGGATATATTTTCAATTGGAAAAATTTATGTCATGCCATTTCAAACAATTTTAAAAGTTATTATACGAAGCCAGGTAAAGAGGATGACCTGCATCATCTTAGACAAACTTCTGACGAGAATTTACGTCAGTTTATTAAAAGTTTTATAGAGGTTCGTAAGACAATTCCTAACATGTCTGATGATTCTGTTATTCGTGCATTCAAGCAGGATGTACGTTACAAGCGTTTCACAGAGAGCCTCAACATTCACCCGCCAACGCAAAAGGTGATAGAGTGGTAGGGAAACAATGTAATAAAAATAATATAAAATGTGTCAGCGTTCTAGCTAACAGGCACCTCTGAATTGGGTGCTTATGAGGTTCAAACAGGGGGCTTTCGGGGCAATTGCCGGGGAAAGGAAGAAGACGACCGGCAACGGAAGCTGGGGGAACAAGGAGGCGCCAGAGCTTTACCTGTGTTCAGCCCTCATAAGAGTAATAGCCCTAGTCCTGCTTTTGGTATTGCTTGTGTTCTTTGAAGGAAATGAAAGCCTTACAATCTTTCGAACCTCTCCCATGCACCCTGCTCCCTTTATATACTAGCTGACGGGGACGCATGGGTGGGCACTCCCACCACCATCATTACACCGCATGGGATTATTTATTGCGACGCCGCCGTTTACTTTTCATTAATGATCGCCGCGGCCACGATCCCACCTCGCCCCCGCCCACCAACGCTTCCGTTACGTCAGGTAAGGTGTCAGCGTGATGTCACGCAATTACGCGTGCCGGGAAGCGGGCCGTCGCGCATCTCAAGACGCTTTGCATTTAATGCGCACAACTTGCATTAAATGCCCTTGACCTCGAGTGGCCCGTGCGTTACTCTTTCCTGGCGACCACCTTCCTGGTCGCCAGGCGTGGGCGTGGCCACGTGTCCCTCGGGCACCACCTTCCTGGTCGCCTAGGGGCGTGGCATACTGTCGCCACGGCCCCTCGGCTACCACTCGTCGCCCGGGCGGCCTGTTGCCACGCGTCCTGGCGACCACCTTCCTGGTCGCCAGTGGGCGTGGCCTGGCCGCCACGTGTCCCCGGGCGACCACCTTCCTGGTCGCCAGGCGTGGCCTGGCCGCCACGTGCCCCGGGTCGACCACACACCGCGACCTTTTAATCGGGGGAGTGGGGACTGCGCAGTACGCCGACAAGAGCCCCGGTCCACCAGAGCGCTTTTTTGACCTACCAACTTCTTTTCTCTCTTTGAATACTAATCTGAGAACCGGCCACCTTCCCGGTGGGGCCATTAATTAGCCCACTCGCCTTCGCAGAGCCTTTCGGGAGACTTTTCTCGCTTCTTTCCGGCTCCTGTATGCTCGCCAGTCATTCCCGCTCTCAGCAATCCACGAGACGATCCTTGGGACACGCCTTAACGGGCTTTGAACTTCCTCTCTTTTCCCGAACGCGTCCTTTTTGGTTCTCCCTCGCTGGCTTTCTCGCAAATTTATAAAGGCGAGGGGGAACTCTCCTTCCTCTAACTCTCCTCACCCCTCTCTCTCTTCCTCGGCTTTAGAGCTTCCTTCTCCTTTGTCTTTGCCGACGGACTTCGACATTCTTCCGCACTGATGGCTCCCATTCTTCCTCGCATCAGCCGAGGAGGAGATTTGCCGCCGCATTTCGAACATAATCGCTGGATCTCCTGTCTTGCCGCCGCCGACTGCTGAGCCCACCGCCGGCCCCGGAGGTGATCTTTTCGTTGGCGCTTTCTTGCGGGCCTCGCGCCACCTAAGTTTGATTTTATCTCTCCGCCTCAACTTTTTATGCTATTCACCACATCCATCTTCCCCCCAACTCCGTCGTTCTCCTTGCGCTCGCCCACTTCGTGGAAATGTTCATAGGAGTGCTCCCCAACCTCCTTCTTTTTTCGCTTCTTCTACACCGCGCCACAAGCAAGAATCACTCGTTACACGGAGTCGCCACCGCGCCCGCTGATGGGTCCATGTCACGCTACCTTCCTCTCGGTGCCGATCCACCGAGGAACCGGGCGCGGAAGATTGGATGTGTACGCCGAGGACGATAGTGGCATTGAGGTGCCGAGCTTCCGCCGCTCCGCTGGCAAGAACCCCAATCGGGGGCCCATATGAGCGGTAGAGCGCCTGAAGCTGTTATGCTTAAGCGACCACCTGCGGACGGCGGGTTTGATAGGGCCTCATGGTCATTCGGACTTCGCTTCCGAGGCCGCGGCCCTCTCGCCAAGGCGCGTCACTACTGGCAAAGACATGGCGTCGGCGACGGACCCGAGTATTCTGGAGGTAACTCGTTCTTCACCTTGAGCCATCCTCCCTTCTACGCTATGGGTCGAATTTTGGTGCCGACAGTGTTTTTATTCTTCGCTTTCCCTTCTCTCTTTGTGTGCGCCGGCAGAACTGGGATCTTCCGACGCGACGATGTGGATGGCGAATCGGGCTTCGGCCCTTATTCGAATTCCTGACGGGCGTTTCCGTCACGGTTGTCGCCGGGGAAGCGCTGACGATAGTCCGCGCTATGCCGTCCGATGGACGCCATGGGCACGCTGACGCGACACGCCGGCACTTTGATAATCCGGACCTTCCTACTAAGTGCGGTTGTGGGGAGGAGCACCTAGGAGGCGCAGCGCCCTGATGATGACATGATGATGACGGTAATGGTGGTCGTTTCCCAAAGGCCCCGCCCTGGCGACAGGGAACTTCTACGGCGCGCGGACTTTCGGCCAGCATTGCTGGTGGCGGGAGGTTTGCCGACCACCGGGGCCTGCTCCTTCCTTGCTTCCCGCCGGTGGGGACAAAACCTTCGCCACGGCCTCACCTTCTGGGCCGACCGGGTGGTGGGCAAGAATGACCGCCTCTTGCGGCAGCATTAAGGTCATGCTGCCCGCCACCACTGGCGGCGGCGAATCTTCTCCGCGCTGGCCACTGCCAGGGCCATGATTCGCCTCCTGGCCACGCCGGTAGGTTTAGTCGACGGAGGGTGCACCACGCACTGCCGCTGGGCCGGGTCTCACCGAGCGTGCCTCGGTTCCCAAGGCCCTCACCCTAGGTACTTATTCAAAATGCACATACACGGAATTTAAGTTTCTTTGAGCGGCATTTTGCCGTTACTTTACGCCTTTCACGCCTCTTTCTTAGGGTTCCGCCTCGACCCTTCCGTTGCCCAAGCCGCGGGTGGTCCGGCGCTGTCGGTGGCAGTCGCTGATCCGGTAGCCGATCCCCGTGACGGGCCGGGGCAGGGGAGGGCGACCCCAAGCGGCTGGCCGGGCGCCTGTCGCCGGCATCGAGGTCCGCTGCTCGGCTTCGCCCCCGGATTCACCCACGCGCCTCCGCTCGGCAGACGCAGACGCTTTCTTGGCGCTCCGTGAGCTTATTCCAAGATAAGCAGCGTGCTAGCGACGGCGGAGCGTTGGACGAGGCGGAACTGAGATTAACCGCCTCGCAAAGAGGTAGAAGATCTGCGCGACCAGGATCGAGCGGGGCGCCGAAATGAGCGTGAATAAAGCACTTGGCGGAGGTTTTCGCGGAGCCGGAGGCGGAGAAGGCCGATAGGGCCAGCCAGACGGGACACCTGAGATCTTGCGCATGCCTTCAACCGAAAATGGCACTGCTTTGTTCTGCTAGGGCCGGATAAATGTGTCCGCAGGAGGAGAAGCCACGACACTATGCCTTCTCGCCGCTGCATAGACTTCCTTACGCGCCGTCACGCCGCCCTCGCCAGTCCGGTCCAGGAGGGCGCGCAGTCAAGCGCCCACGCGTACACGTGCTGGCTTGTTCGCAAGCCGTGATTCCCCAACTCGATCCAGCACCACGGTCACGGGGATCGAAGGCAGACCGGAGGCGGGTCCACGACGCTCCGAAAGCAGTGTCGCTGCCACCGGTGGCGATGGAGAACCTCAGTCGAGGCGGTAGCCGAGACGTGGCGCTTCATCCGACGCTTCTCCCGCTGTCGAAGATGTGGCGCCGAGGCGGCGGCAGAGGACGAGGAGGATCCCCGCAGCCAGTAGTTAGCTAGTTTGTTTTACTTTTGCCTGTAAAACTTCACGCAAGATTCAAATGAATGGAAGCACGGGCTTCCATATGGCTTAAAGATTTCTTTGTTCTTATTTCACGGCTCCACGCGAACGCTTGGAGACTTAAGGTCTTGAGCTAGGGAACGCATCACTTAGCGAGTTCGCTGGGCCCCTGTGTTCTGCAGTGGTGTTCGAGTCGCCGACTTCACGGGGACACCCCGAGTGTCATGACCGGTCTGGGGATCAGCAACTAGCCATCCAATCACTCCCCCTGGCGCCGCTCACACTTAGTGATCCTACCTCGCCATCGACAGGGTACTGCAGGCAAATCGCCCAGACTATCGACAGAAGGCAAAAGACCGAAAAAAGGGCAGGGAAGATCAGCGGTTTGGACAGGAAAAAGAGTATTTAACTTCAAAGCAGAGGGCCTCACTGGGCGGAGCGGAAGACATACTCCAAATCCTGGCTGGGGACGGAACCAAGGACTTACAACCAATCAAGGGTAGAACTTGGCGCAGATTTTCTATATTCGAGAGTTTGCTAGCTCTCCGCCTTCGCCAACCCGACCGCCGGGACGAGACGAGAGACCACTTTGAAAGGTCCTTCCCATCGGGGACGATTTATGCGACCGAAGCATGCGCCTCGGATTCTTCAAGACCAGGTCGCCATCGCCGTTCTCTCATTAACCCGGAGGCGTGGTACCGCCCGAGGCTCAGCTGGTACTTTGTAGCGCGCAAAGCCGCTCGATCCCGCGCCTCTTCCAAGAGGTTGATGTCGCCTCGACGCAGCTCTCCCTGGTCTTCTTCCACAAACGCGTAGCGAGGTGACCCTGGTTCAGCTCCGAGGGAGAATAGCCACCAAGGCCGTAGACCGAAGAAGGGGTTTCAGAGTCTGGCTTAGGAGTGGTCCGAGTGACCACAACACAGCCGGAGCTCTTCGATCCACCGGGCGCCACGCTTGTGGAGTCGGGTCGAACGCCCGGTCTTGAGGCCTCTTCAAGCTGCTGGGTCTGCTCGACCAAGCCGTTGCTCCCTGGGGGTGAGCGACCGAGGCAAACACTTGCGCCCATCTCTTCACAGAAGTCTAAGAAGGCCGCCTTTAGTGAATCGGGCGCCGCTTGTCGGTGATGATACATTTAGCGACCCAAGCCGGGCAAAAATCTCTCGTGATGAACTTGACAGCGCGGGCGGTGATGGATCTTCTTGCCTTCGCTTACCCACTTGCCCAGTGAACTTGTCGATGGCGACGCAACAGGTGGGTGTAGTCAGGCTCGCTGAACGGGCAGGCAGGATATCCCCCTGCACTGCGAAGGGCCAAGAGAGCGGGATAGTCTGCAGGCTTGGGCCGGTTGGTGGACTCCGCTGGCATGGAATCGACACGCTTCACATCTCCTCACCACCGCAAGCATCACGAGGGCTGGCCAATAGAACCCTTGACGAAAGCTTTTCCCGCCATCGCTCGTCCTGGACACATGGCTCCCCGTGACACGCCTCCATGGATATCCGAGCAAATCGCTCCCTCTTCCCGAGTGATGCACTTTAAGAATTCCATTCTTACCCGCTGTGATGTGTCCCCGCCCACCAGGGTATAGCACTTGGCCTTTCGTGCTATCTTCTCTGGCGACGCATCATCATCGGGCACACTTGATCCCGCAGTAGGCCAGATCGGATCCATCCATGTGCCTTCCTGGTCAGAAACACCACACAGGTGGTCGTCCGAGTACTTCTACCGTCGGGCATTTCCAACGGAACCGCCTTCCCGTAAGGCGGGCCGAAGGCATCACCATCGCCCCCGCCAGAAATGGGGCTGGCATGATGGACGCGCGAAGCCTTTCTCAAAGACTTCGACCGTCATAGGAGACCTGTCGGCGAAGCCGAGCGAGCTCGTCCGCGATGGTTGTCACGCACGGGATGCGAGTATCCCGCCCTTCGAAATGCCTTTCCAACTTCCCCGACCTCCGCCGGGTATGCTGCCATGACCGGGGTCGGGGACAGAAAGTCCTTCCTTGCTCGATTGGCGACCGCCAGGAGTCGCCCTTTACTTGCGCGCCGGACACGATGGTCGCGCGGCGACCTGAGCCCTGCCAAGCCCTCGTGACGGGCGACGCTTGTTGGTGGCCTTGAAGTCGAGGGCGACCACGCATTGAGGAGGTCCCCTGGCCGGAGAGACCAGAGAACCCCCCCGCGCCTTCAAGCCTCGAAGACCCGCCGAAGAAGAGCGCCTGTGGGGAGGGCTGGGACTCGACCTTCATGACTCGGATGGAGTCCACTCACCATGAAGTCCGCCACCCTTTGACTTCTTTATTGAGGTACGAGGAGCAAACTTGATACCGAACTCCCACCAACGGACCACTCTGGCGATGCGACTCCTCCGCTTCTGGTTGTGGAGGATCTCAGGGGAAGTACGAGGAGACCATCGTGGATCTCTCCTTGGAAATAGTGCCAGAACTTTCTTGACGCCACTACCACCGCATAGACCATTTTCTCTCGAGCCGAGGTACCTTGTTTACGTCGTGAGCACTTTGTCTGATGTAGTAGACCGGCCGTTGGACCCTTCCTGCTCTCCGCTACGGGCCACATACTACACAGGTTTGCCGCACATACAAAGATAACGGCTCGGCCTCGCTGCTACCAAGACCGGAGGAGAAGAGAGGTACTTCTTGGATCTTCAAACGCTTGTTGGCTTCGGGGTCCATTCAAATGAGTTGGTTTTTCTTCAACAACTTAAGCAGTGGCAGATTTTTCTCCCTCGGCCGATATAAACCGCCCAGTGAGGAGGCTAGGCCACCAGCCAAGCATTGCGCAATTGCTTGAGCGGTAGGCGTCGATTCGCTCAATTGTTTCTATTTTCTCCGGGTTGACTTTCGATTCCACTACCGAGACCAGGAAACCGAGCAGCCTTCCTGACGAGACACCAAACACGCACTTTTAGGATTCAACTTGAGGTTTACGAGGTGAGAGAAGGTCTCTTCAAGGTCCTCGTATAAGCTCGTCGGCCCTCTTCGCTTTTCACGACCAGATCATCAACATACACTTCGAGGTTCTTCCCTATTTGGGGCCTGAACACAATGTGCATAGCTCACGATAAAGTGGCACTGGCTTTTCAGCCCGAAAGGCATCTTGATGTAGCAATATACACCGAGGGGAGTCACAAAAGCGGTCTTCTCTTCGCCTTCCTGCGCCATCGTCGACCGATGATAACCGGAGTAGGCGTCGAGGAAGCACAGAGCTCGCCCCGCTGCGTGGAGTCGGCGGCGATGTCTATCCGCGAAGGGTGCACGGGTCCTGGGACAGGCTTTGTTGAGGCTCGTGAAGTCGATGCACATTCGCCACTTCCCATTAGACTTCTTTACAAGCACGGGGTTGGCCAACCACTCGTAGGCGGCCTCCCGCACAATCTTGGCGGCATAACAGCTTTTTCCACCTGCGTCCCGAATGGCGCCTGCCCGCTCGCGCCGCGCCGATCTTCTGCACAACCGGCGCGCTTCCAGGAAGGCAGCGATGGTGCTCGATCACCTGGGACCTCGGTCATTTCGATGGTTCCCAAAGCGAACACATCCAGTTAGACCTGAGGAAGGTGACGAGGTTTTCCTATTTGGCGCCGAGGTCGGGTGCCGATCTTACGACCTTGCCCGAGCCTTCCTCGCCCATGGGGACCGCTTTGCCTCGCCACGGGCTGGGGCGAGCGCGACTTGGCCGAGGGGGAGCCCGGTTGTCGCCCTTGTCGCAGACCGAGGTGTGGTCTGCAAGATCTCGCACTGTCCTGAGCCGGATGAGGCTTCCAATCTATCCACCTTCACCGTAATGGGACCCCCTGTGCCCCGGGATTTTCACCAAAGATGTATGAGTGGGCCACCGCCATGAACTTAACCAGGTCGGGCGATCGAAAGCAGGGCATTATAGGGGAGGTCAAGTCACCTCAAATCTACCAGCTCGTTCGGAAGTTCTCCGAACTTCCGAACGCATCGGGCAACTGGACTTGTCCCGGGGTAGGAGGCCCACCCGGGCTACTCAAAAGCGGCCGCGCAGCCGCACGGATCCGAGCGCACGATACGCCCCGATCGACAAGCAGTTGATGGCACGCTTCCATCAACCAGACTCCGCCCCTAACTCGTGCGGACCGTGGGGACACCACGATCGGGAGATGGCCAGTGGCGGAGGTGTTCTCTGGGTGGTCGGCCCGATCGAAAGTGATCGCCGTTCGACCACTTCAATGGCCGGGCCATCCGAGACTGACGCTGTGGCACACACCGCCAGATCCCGCTTGTAATCGCGAGTTCGAGGAGTAGGTGGCGGAGCCACCGCGGTGTGCTCCGCCGCCGGAAGGCTAGCGGAGCCACATCTTCGCCGCTTCGCCTCGCTCGCGAATCTTTCTCGCGCTGCTTGAGCCCTGTCACGACCGCCTTGACTTGGATACAACTTGGCGCCCTCCAAGTCATGTCCGCCGCTCGATGGATGGGGCAATAGGGCTTGCCGCCATCGTTTTCAAGGGCGGCGAGCGACGGTCCCTCGCGTCGCTGCCGCCGTCGCGCTTCGTCCGTTGGTCTGGTCATCATGACGGATTTGGGCTCCGGCTCAGCGACCAAGACCTCTAGCGGTTGCCTCCTCCGCTTTTTTTCTTCTTGCGGTCGAGGACTTCAGGGTGCCAACGCCACCGAATCGGAAGGCCTCGTGGCACACACTTCCGAAGCTGCCGCCTCGGGCGCACTTGTAGCGCCAGAGAGTAACAACTCAGATGTGGTTGAGATGACGCGCTGCGGGCCATCTTTTCCGCATCTTCTGTCGGACTCTCCGGAAGCGATGATCACCGACCGCCGTGAGATCCGGGGATCGTGGTGCGCTGGGCCGAACGCCGATGAACTCTCTCGTGACTCCTCCGCCCGCTCCAGAGCGTGGAGGTCGCCTCCACGCCCGGGTTGAGCGTAGGAGCCCTGAAAGTTGGCGACAAAAATGTCGTCGATAGGCCCTCCCCACGAGTGCACGAGCCTCGCGGAGTGTTAGCAGCTAAGACGGGGCGAGCCCGTTAGTGACGCTTCGGGAGGTAGTTGGCCATGACCTTCGGACCCCTCGCCGCGCTGCATTTTCACCGTGGTGTAGATCTCAAGGAACCCTCTCGGGTTGGTGGTACCATCATACTTCTCGATGGAGGCGGGCGGAATTCTCCCGCCATGCAATTCGCCGTGGAGAGAACGCCCGCACCCAACGTGTAGGGGAGTAGCGCCGTCGCCAAACCCCGATCCGAGGAGAGGATGAGGAGTGCGACCTGCGCTCCCCTAGAGTCCGAGGAGAGACTGCCTTATGCCCGCGACGCTCGCGGTGAGGACATGACGCAGGTCAACTGCGGCGCACAAGGCGCCGCTTCTTCGCCGAAAGCGCGTCGGAGGTCTCACGGTTCCTCCTAGACTCGGGGACCGGGAAGAAGCGAATCATGTGCATGTCCCCTCAGAATCGAGGTTAACCAGGACTCCTTCCTTGTCCCGACCCTTGACGGAGGGGTCGCCGTGGTGGTGGTCGAACCTGGCACGCCAGCGGCTGCTCGCCAAGCGCCGAAGCCTTCCACCGGTCGCCACTTCAACTTGTCAGCAGCGGCGCCCACCAGGTGGATCGATGTCCCGCAGCCCACGAGTGGCTGGGTGTTCGCCCCGCAGTTACCCGGGGATGATCGAGCGCGTCGGGCATGGAGGCTTCGCCGGGGGTGTCGCCACCCAGCAGCGCCGTTGACGGCCGACCTCGGGCGTAGGAGCTACGCGCGCTCGGCGGAGGACCGGGTCCGGCCTCTCCTCGAACGCCGGATCGGCTACGGGGCGCCGCTTTCTGCAATTGCCGCGATTGGAATGCGACTCCGCCATGCATAAGCGCTCACCGCTGGCCGAGCTTCGAATCGAGATGGAAGGAAGAGGGCAATCTAACCACCAAGAGCCCCTACTCGGCGCCACCGCCAATCTGCGTTTAGCTAACAGCACCTTCGAATTGGGTGCTTATGAGGTTCAAACAGGGGCTTTGGCAATTGCCGGGAAAGGAAGAAGACGACCGGAGTACCGGAAACTCCGGGAACAAGGAGGCGCCAGAGCTTTTACCCGTGTTCAGTGCCCTCATAAGAGTAATAGCCTTAGTCCTCGCTTTCTTTTGGTATTGCTGTTCTTCGCCAAGGAAATGAAAGCCTTACAATCTTCTAACCCCTCCCATGCACTGGCTCCTTTTATACTAGGGGCCGACGGGGACGCATGGGTGGCTTACCGCCACCATCATTACACCGGCATGGGATTATTTATTGGCGACGCCGCTCGTTTTACTCTTCATTAATGATCGCCAAATGCCACGATCCCACCTCGCCCCCGCTCCAATTAACGCTCTGCTACGCCGTGGGGTAAGGTGTCGCCGTGATGTCACGCACTAATGCGTCGGGGAAGCGGGCGTCGCCTGACCGCATCTCAAGACGCCTTGCATTTAATGCGCACAACTTGCATTAAATGCCCTTGACTCGGGGAGTGGCCCGCGTGCCTTTTCCTCGGCGACCACCTTCCGTCGCTGTGGCGTGGCCTGGTCGCCACGCACCCCTGGCGACCACCTACTGTCGCTGGGCGGGCCTCGCCGCCACGCGCCCCTGGCGACCACCTTCCTGGTCGCTTTCAGGTGGGGGCGACCACCTTCCTGTCGCTTAGGGCGTGGCTCGCCGCCACGCGCCCCTGGCGACACCTCTTCGTCGCTTCAGGGCGTGGCACGCCGCCACGTGTCCTCGGCGACCACTCTGGTCGCCAGTGGGCGTGGCCTGCCGCCACGTGCCTCGGCTCCACCACACCGCGACCTTTTAATCATGGAGCTGGGACCCTGGCGCAAAGTACGCCGACAAAATGGTTAAAGGAATGACTTTAGAGAAAAACTATTGGAGATGTTGTCTTTAGTGTTGTCTTTAGGTGGAATCCTTATAAACAACCTTTAAAGACATACATTTGTACATGCTCTAACTGCAAGTACAATTGCAAAGCCCACTACAAACTAATAGTAAGCTAAAAGTCAGCTTATATAATAAAAAGTCGTCTCTAGATGTTTTGCAATAACAATGGTATTGTAAATAGCTAAAAGGGAAAGGTATAGGAAGAAAAAAAAGGTAAAAAAATAATTAAAATTATAGAATAATGTATATTTGGAAATAAAATTTAACACGTGCGTATATACAAGAGTATGCACTAATAAGATGCAAAAGCACAAAGGCTCCTACGCATGCACGCCACCATGGTCCAAGGTTGCCATCTCACTGAACAGCCGACGTCGACGCATCTTCGCCCAAGGGAACGCAGGTCAGGTCGTCGATCGCAGCTAGACTGGCAGCTCCGAGTGCATGTGTGCGCGGCCTCCAAATCCACAGCCGGATCGCGCGCGCACGTCAGTGACGTTAGGCGGCCGGCCGGCCGGCCGGCCGCCTGCCTTGCTTAGGGACTAAGCATTCGGCCGTTTGTGCAAATCAAACCCCACCGCGCCGCGCGAGACACCCCTCCCCGCGACGCCAAGTGCCCGACAGTCGACAGAGAGGGGGAGACGTCAGGCGTGCGTGCAATTAACTCGCAACCTGTCGTCCGGCCCGGCCCCGCGCGGCGGTCTAGTGCGCGCGTCACCGCGCAAAGCGCTGCATTATTACGCGCGCCCCGGCCCAAACGCGTCGACCCCGCGCGCGCGGTGGCCTAGTTCGTTGGCCAGCTTCTTCCACCTGACCTAGGGCTTTGCCGGTTTGCCTCTCGCCTCGTGCGCTAGATCTCCTCGCCCGTAAAATGCAACCAACCAACCAACCGCGCGAGCCAGCCTATCGTCACGTAGCCCTCCCCGATCTTCCTCTCGAAGAAAGATGGAGCGCGTACAGGAAAAAAGAAAAGGAAAAGCCCCGGCGGTTGACGCAACGTGTAGCAGCTAAAGGCGGGGAACGAAAACGGCGTGTGTATCCCCAGGGATCTCCTTGCTGCACGCTGCATGCCTTTCCGAATCTTTCTCGCCCGGGTCGCAACCTTTCCAAAGCACGATGGAGTGGGGTGCCTGGCTCGCTCTCAAGGGGTCAAAGCGCCCGCGCGAAATGTCAGCTCCCGTCTTTGTGGTGTGACCGACCGATCGTGGAGTTGGCGGTGGGTACGGGTGGGGCGCCCTCTCGGTGGCCCGCACTGTACGCTGTGCGTGCATTATATGAGTGGGTGTAGGTGCGCTACTGCTACGGTGTACGTGGCACAGGGCACTGCACACGTACGAGGATCTGCTGGAAGCGACATAGGAAAGGATCGGCGCTGCACACTACAGATTCTGAACCGTTCGATCGTGAGATCGGTGCCTAGCTCTCCGATGATCCGAGCTATGTAGGCGCTACCAAAAAAACTTGTATTAGATCTCTCATCACAGACAATTTTAAAAAACTGTCTGTATTATATACCATCATAGATGGTTTTTTTTATCACAGACAATTTTAAAAAACCGTCTTTTGCATGCTTTCACCTTCATATTCACCTTGAGGAGTATGCTGTGACAATGGAAATAAGGTCGAAGATTGATCATAACCATGCAGATATGAAAGGAGGGTACCTTAAACTCTTAAGTTGCATTTATTTCTTAATAGCATTGTTTGGTTTTGAGGAAAATATTATATCTGTCCATTGTAGTGCACTCGATGTTGTGTTGTGCAATAACATGAGTAGCTCTAGTTTGTGCATTGTAATCTTGACGCACATATCAGATTAATACATATTTTGATAGGTTTGGGGGGTAGCCTTGTCCAGTTCTCCTATATTATTTTGAGTCTTGAAGATTTAGCTAAGTTTATACATTTGCCATGACTTGGATACTATAAATTTTGGTTAAAATTTGGAGCATCTAAGTCATGACAAATTTGAATATCTGTAGGATATACCATATTTTTCGTAGTGCTGAGCCAGTGTGGGTTTTAAACATATCACAGACGGTTCGTGGCTAGAACCGTCTATGATATGTATTTCA
The DNA here is from genome assembly GCA_036346355.1 of Rhipidocladum racemiflorum. Taxonomy (NCBI): domain Eukaryota; kingdom Viridiplantae; phylum Streptophyta; class Magnoliopsida; order Poales; family Poaceae; genus Rhipidocladum; species Rhipidocladum racemiflorum. The sequence goes on along the minus strand of CM070573.1, from coordinate 14,116,801 downwards.
CAGACGGTTCGCAAACCGTCTGTAATGTGCAATGATTATCACTGACATATGGTTACAGACGGTTTGGAAAACCATATGTGATGATGGTTTCGAATCGCCTGTGATATTCTTTTATGTAGTAGTGATGTATGCCAACACGCATGAACCGTCTGTGATGTGCAACGATTATCACCGACACATGGTTATAGATGGTTCAGAAAACTGTTTGTGATGATGGTTCCGCATCGTCGTTGAAATTCTTTTACATAGTAGTGATGTATGTCAACACGCATGGAATCTGAACTCTGTACTACTGCATATCCAATAAAAAGAGAGGCACCACATACACCGCAAATCTGGAGCTGATCGGTCTGAATTCTGATGCATGTGCCGTGCATGGAGCTCACAGTGCCTGGGTGGTTGCTAAGATCAGTGGTATGCTATTGCTAGCATAGCTGCTGCTGGGCCTCTTGGTCGGGAGGGTCGGCAAGGAGAATCCAATACTTTAGCTGGGGCCTCGTAAACACTTGCTCGTACGAAACATCCATGGCCACGTGTGGTACGTGGATATATATAATGGAAGTGAATGTCAATTCACGGGGGATCATCAGTGCCATGGTTTGTCATGAACCTGTCGGTCGATCGGGTCAAACGCGCGATCCTTAGTACGATTGTAGCCGGGGACAGCGGGCCAGCACTCCACAAAGCTTGCTCTCAAAGTTGGCAGAGAAAGCCTTATCCGAATCGATCCCCCCCGTACATCTACATGTGAGTTGCTTCAGGGTAGAGAGGAAATTAACACGAAACAGATCCAATAAAAATATATTTGGTACTACTGAACATTGTAAGGTTCTGAGGGCCCGTATCCTAGGCATGATCCTTTTCTACCTGTTGTTGCCAGTGGCGGATTTAGGATTTTAAGTTAGGGTATGCCGAGCTAATACTATAATATACAATTCGGTAAAATCCAATAAACAATTCGGTAAACAACTACAAATATTATCGAGAAATTCAGTATACGAGTATAAAATAAAATAATTAGAAACATGATAATATAAGTATAAATTACAATATAAATAGTTCGAACATTCTAAGTATGAAATATGCATAAAAGAAGCTTACGCATCTACAATAGTTCAAAGAATACAATATTACTTCTTGTGCTTCTAGTCTAGCCTCCGCCTTCTAATAGCCATCAAACTCTTGATTATATCATTTTCATTAACATGGAAGAAAATATCAACATGACTAGACAATCATCCAAAAGACTATCACCTATTTTATTTCTCAACTTATTTTTGACTAAACTCACTTCAGAAAATTCCCTCTCAACACTTACCGTCGCCACCGGTAGAAGCAATACCAATTTCAAAAGCTAGTAAAGCAAATCATAAATTATATGCCTCTTTGTTTCAACAAGCTTAACTGAGAAATCAACAAGATTCTCTAGACCTTTGAATCTATCTAGTCTTATGTTGTCAATGTAGTTATCAAGTTGCAACTCAAACTTTATCAAATCGGTACTTGAGATGATGTCATTACGGTAGAACTCAGTAAGTCTACACACCTTCTATGCATCAAAAGAAGTAACGAGTCGGTAGGATTGAAGGCTAATATACAAAAAAAACAACTCCAGAAATTAGCTAGCAAAGTAGCAATTATATTTGTATCTACTCTATAAATCAACTAGCAGTCTTGCACTCAAATCACCTGTAGGATCGATATACACTAATATATCAATCAAAGGGGGGGTAAATTTTGCACTCAATTTGCTAAAACAATTTTTTATTGATTCTCAAAACACCGCTAAACAAATTATAAAAAATTGCTTCGATTTTAACAAAAAACAGACTGACACATGTTAATTAAAATAGTAATTCCTGAAGATCTAACCGTTGGATTGATTTGAAATTTTAACTATAGAAACTAGATTCAATTTTGAAACTAACCCAACAAGAATTAGCTCAATCGGATATATGGATCTAACGTTATGACCTTCACAAACTGACTGAATTAGATAGTGACGGAAATTGATCATATAGACTGTACTGAACCGAATCTACAGGGTATGTCGTGGCCCACCCGGCATACCCTGTAGATCCGCCCCTGGTTGTTGCCATGAGATTTTTGGCAGCTGATATGATTTAAAGGAAAAAATCGGAATTTGCCAAAAATTAGAATAAGCATCACGCTAAAATGCCTCTGAAAGATGTTGACTAAGGAAAGGTGAATGTAAGAGAGAAAATCGTCAACAAAAGATTGGAAGCGTACAATCCGAGATTGAGTTGGCTGTTTTAGGATATAAATATTGTGCGTCAGTTGACAAAAAAAAAAAAAAAACGTACACACCAACCTTTACTACCTTTTGCATATACTATTCCCGTACCTTAGGCGTACGCCATAGCTAGTATAATCTTATTTCTGTAATTCAACTTTATTTAATAATGTTTCTGTTCGCGCTAAAAATGTGAAGCAAGATTCTTAGCTTCGAACACACAAGACAAACGCCGGGTTTGAGAGCGTGACAGTCAATTTGACCTGTAATTGACAAGGTAGAAATCGTAAATCAAACGAAGCCGATAAGCAAATGATTATCGGCTTGACACCGGTCGGCAAGAAGTCAATCAGGGGATAACTTGGATCAACCAATCACGGCTAATCCGGGGGTGAGGCAAGATCGACTTTGAGAGGCGATATGCAACAACACAAAGCAAAATTGAACCTGGGCGAAATCAGCGGAATCAACAAATCGGCAATGCGCAACTCTTTATTGATCTCGTCGACTTACAGAGGAAGGATTACAAAACTAGAAAAACAACGTAAAAGAACGATAGAAGTAAACGTGTGTTGTATTGGATAGATTTATTACTGATCTTCCGGTGCGGCTCCTTATATATGCCCCAGCCGATCCGAGTCCTGTATGGACACGGCAACCGAATTCATATCGGCCTCGATCTGATTTATTTCTTCCCGTTTTGGCAGCTGATTCCTTGTCGGTTACGGTATATCTTCCAATTTCAACGGCGCCATACTCTTTTTCTAATTGGGCTGATATTTACCATATATGCTAAATTTTTGTGCAAACAGTTTCGCATCGATGTGTTAATCAATCTATGAGTTACACATAGCTTCTATTTCGATATTTTGTTACTATTCATTATTGCTTCGCATCGACGTTCGGTCTAGGATTGACTTTCGTTTATGTTTACTACCGTCGACTTTGCCGATTTGCTGAAAAATCAGCTGACATGTCACATACACTGCTAGATAGTACACTCCACAGAGACACGGTGCTACTTCGCTATCGGTCATCCAGGAGTATTCAGCCTTGCAAAGTGATCCTTACTGATTCACACGGGATTTCACATACCGTATGCTACTTAGGTTAGAACGTAAGATAGTGATGCTTTCGGCTATTAGACTTTAGCCATCTAGGATGCGGCTAACCGCTTCGTCTAGTAGCATAATGCTTATATATTGCTCTCCCACAGCCCGTTTTCATTGTTTAGACTGGCTCCATTTGGCTCGCGCTATGTTGAGGTTGGGACTTGGGTGTCCGATTAATCAACCCTAGGCCAGCGCCCTGATAGATCCTCCTACTATACAATAAGACCCTGACAACCTTTCTGATAACCAATACGTTTTTCTTCCACAAAAGATCATCCGTGCGTTTTCCTCCAGCATCACAGGTGGAGATCACGAAGGAAGCGGATAGCAATTTGGCGTGCCTTGTGTTGAGCTAGAAAAAGATGAACACAAACTCTAGAGAGCACTTGGCCGGTCTAAATTAGCAGTTGCCGCGCCGTTTCTGGCTAACAAACTAGACGAGCAAGTAGAGGTGATATGTAAAAATGTCAACGTCCAACGTAAAAGGCATATATATGTTCACCACTAGGCTGCAGGGCTGAAACAAACAAAAACAATGAGCAGGCAAGTCCAGAGAACCCATTGGCACACGAAAAAGATGCTTGTTAGGTTTGTTAAATTGGCCCATTCCTACAAAAGCTCATGTTGTCAAATTAAAAGTAGGTATCTGCTTCGATCATCTCTCAATTGCGCCAGTGAAAGCCGATCCATATGCACGAAGAAGCTGCCAAAGGAAGAGTTTGTTAATTAACATGAGCCTTTCCCGGATCCAATCATGTTCAAGTAGGAATTAGTTCGTAATGTATGTGCATTCTGCTTGTGTATGCATACAGCTAAAGATGACTCCTAAAGTTGGATTCAGTGGATATATACACGCAATCAATTTGCTTTCGGCTGTTCCACAGAGGAGTCAGAAGCCAAAGAGCTCCATGACGCCTTCATTCTTTTCACTTTCGTTTTTATAATGAAATGGTGTGATATTTCTGCCTTCAGTACCTAATTTGTGATATCACCGAACCATCTGAATGCTCAAAAGGTACTATACTTATTTAGTCGCCAGTTGAGAATTATTATACATTATTTAGCTACATGACATCTAGCTCTCCGTTGCATGGCGTCGCTCAACATATATATGTATACCTTCTTTCAAACAGAAACCACTTAACCACAAATTCAGTTTCTTCCATGAGTCCAGACTCCAGAGTTAGTCTGAAACATGCGTAATAACGCCGACCGCGCGCTCGTCAACATCCCATCCAAGTTTTGCATCCCTTGTGCTTTCAGGGAGCGTACGGACGTGCCAATCGATTCACTGACTTAATCGTCCAACTTGATTTGACTGGCCTTTTAGAGAGAGAAAAAAACAGCTTGATTTGATCTTAGTGATCGTGACTTGGAGTACATCATTGTTGACATGTCAAAGATGTGTCGCACTAAGCGAAGACCGTCAAAATACGAGTCACATTACGCACTCCAATTTTCCAACCTTATAACGCACCTCTTCTTCGAGATTTCCATAGGAATCTTGAGACTCATGTTTAAGAATATTCGGATTGCGAATTGACGTCAGGATGGAACTTTTTCATGGAGGGAAGAAACAAAACCCCAAGAGGAACAAATTAAGTCCTTACAGTGCTTCCATGGATAGTCTACCTGCGTCACATAATCATATGCCCCTTTCAACAAACAACAGCTCCATCGAATGCCACCGCCTCCAAATATAAAGAACGAGTTATTGGAGGCGGCGATTGTCGTTGTCCTAGCATCAGAGGCGGCAAAAATGACGAGTATTTGATGGCGGCGTGGGCAAGGAAGAGGAGGCATGGGGAGGGCAAGACAGCGGTCGTGAAGGCCCAGCAGCTGCGAATTTTTTTTATAAATATTCATTTTTTATTTGTGTATTACAAAAATATACCTTCATATTATTTTTTTACAGAAGTAGACTATTTTCGCGCCATGTCATCGCGAATTGGGGATTTTCGCGCCACGTAATCGCGAAGGGTAGAAAATCGCGCCACGTTGGAGCGAAATGGACACGTGGCGGCCGGCGGGCTTTTCGCGCCACGTTGGAGCGAAGGGCGGGTGGTGTCGCGCCAGGGTGGTGCGACGGGCAGCGGGCAGGTGGGGCCGGAGGCAGGGCTGTCGCGCCAGCAGGGCGCGATGGGCAGGCGGGCTGTCGCGCCAGCTGGGCGCGACGGGCAGGCGGTCAGCGTCGTCCAGAAAGAAGAGAAGAGAAGAAAGAAAGAAAAGAAAGAAAGGAAAAGAAAAATAGGAGGAAAGGAAAAAAAAAGAAAGAAAGAAAGGAAAAGAAAAAAAAGGAAAAGAAAACAGGGGAAATATTTTTCGTTAGCATTTTTTTTCAAAATTTGCAGAAATGAATAGATTAATGTTAAATAAAGATTAGTGTTAAATAATGAAATGAATTTATAAATTAAGTGTACTTAAAGACATATTTATTTTGGAACCTCCGAATGAAACGGAAAAAATGCTCAAATATACATATGATAAATAATAAATATCAGAAATATACAACAATAATAAAAATTTGCAAAAATACCTCGCATTGTGTTGCCACATGGCCGCATTTACACGGCGACGCTACTTCGGTCAGCCTGTAGCACTCCGCCTCACTTCGCCGATTTTCTTTTATTTGGTTTTTCTTTGATTTTTTTCTCGATTGAAATTCGATGGAAAAAGCCGTAATATATAACATACAAATCTAAATTGCACAAATATACCACAATTTTAATAAATTATCGGTTCCACATGCATGGCGGCTTGCACCGGGAGGCTCGAGAGGCGGTGGTTTACCCTTGGCGATGTCGGCGGTTCGAGTCCGCTTATCTCCACTGAACTTAGCTGATACTACGATAACAAAAGAATTTAAATAGCAAAATATACAACAGATAACAAAAATCTCAAAACTGGCTTATAAATGGTAAACAACAATGGCATGTACGGCACTCTACCGAGTATACCGACTAAACCTAACATGCCTTAGGGAAATGCAACAACAACAAGAGCATTCGCTGTATAATTTTTGAGAGCACCGAGGATATTTTCCCCACGCAACCCTTCGCCTCGCCGCTCGCCCTAGCCGCCTCTCTCACGCTTTCGACTCACCTCCCTCTCCGCGTATGACGGCTGCTCGCCTCCTTCGCGGTGCACGCATCTGCCAGATGCGCTTGGCGCTTCTCCTCCTATTCCTCCTCACGCCACCGCCGCTTCCACGATAGCCCTCCGATGCGAGTACTCCGATTCCGCCCCGCCCATCTCGGAGTTTGTTCCAAGGTCCGTAGAATCGGATGAACTCGCGACAATGGAGGCCGCAATTGGTCACATCACATCGTGTTAGACACATGGTGTTCGATTCAACACTTAATTGCGTGAGTACGAAACATATCGCCTTCTCGCCCCCCATCCGCATCCCCGCCGTTGGCTCGAGTCATGGTTGCGGCAGCTTCAGTACCTCATACCGTATGTGTATGAGTTTACTGACCGCCGGAAGCTATGAAGGATCCCAGATAGGCACACGGGGACCTCCGTGCCTTCGGGATGGTTTGACAACGCTGTTCCTAGGGGGCGAGGGAAACTCCATTGGTGCTGCTCGTGTGGATTGCCGGCCGGTTCTTCGTTGTATTGGAGCAAAGTGGTTTGGTTGATAATGTTGGGAAGGAGGAGGGGGTTAAATAGCCTGTGCATTAATAGAGCGACATACGTGAAGCAAGAATGAACTGTGAGCATCGGATTCCTTTGCAACTCGCATGTGCTTGGAATCGACAAATGCATGCAGCTTTGTAGCCGGGAGGAGGTGCCGCTAGGCTTTGGCAATATGCTTTGACAGATGACTCAGCAATGCAGTAAGCATTCATTTGATCGCATTTTTACATTGCAAAGAGAGTTGAAACTGGGATTTTTTATAGAATATGGCAGTCCGTGATACCAAATAGCAAATCTGCTACATTCAGCTAAAAACTTTCCACACGCTTTTTCCCGGCCGCCCAAAAATCCTTCGGCTGCTAGGGTTCGCGCGACTATAATAGTTAGGTTATCAAGGCCGAGAACTTATATGCAAAGAGAGTTGAAACCGGGATTTTTTACTGCATTATGGCAATCAGATACCAAATAGCAAATCTGGTCCATTCGCCCAAAAAAACTTCCAACACGCTTTTTCCGGCCGCCCAAAATCCTTCAATCGTTAGGGGTTCTCGCGCGACTATAATAGTTAGGTTATTGGGCGCCGAGAACTTATATGCAAAGAGAGTTGAAACTGGGATTTTTTTACAGTAATATGGCAGTCGATACCAAATAGCAAATCTGGTCCATTCAGCCCAAAAAACTTCCAACACGCTTTTTCCCGGCCGCCCAAAATCCTTCGTCTAGGGTTCGCGACTATAATAGTTAGGGTTATCAAGGCCGAGAACTTATATGCAAAGAGAGTTGAAACTGGGATTTTTTACGTAATATGGCAGTCCGTATACCAAATAGCAAATCTGGTCCATTCGCCCAAAAAACTTCCAACACGCTTTTCCCTGCCGCCCAAAATCCTTCGTCGTGCTAGGGTTCGGGCGCGACTATAATAGTTAGTGGTTATCAGCGCCGAGAACTTATATGCAAAGAGAGTTGAAACTGGATTTTTTACGAATATGGCAAATTGTGATACCAAATAGCAAATCTGGTCCATTCGCCCAAAAAACTTCCAACACGCTTTTTCCCTGCCGCCCAAAATCCTTCGTCGTTGGGGTTCACAAGGCGATCATAATAGTTAGGGTTATCGCCGAGAACTTATATGCAAAGAGAGTTGAAACTGGGATTTTTTACAGAATATGGCAAACTGTGATACCAAATAGCAAATCTGGTCCATTCGGCCCAAAAAACTTCCAACACGCTTTTTCCCTGCCGCCCAAAATCCTTCGTCGTTAGGGTTCGCGCTACTATAATAGCTAGGTTATTGGAAGGCCGAGAACTTATATGCAAAGAGAGTTGAAACTGGGATTTTTTTATAGAATATGGTAGTCCATATACCAAATAGCAAATCTGGTCCATTCGGCCCAAAAAAACTTCCAACACGCTTTTCCCGGCCGCCCAAAATCCTTCGTTTGCTAGTGGTTCAAGGCCACTACAATAGTTAGGGTTATTGCCGGAGAACTTATATGCAAAGAGAGTTGAAATGGGATTTTTTTAATGTAATATGGCAATCTGTTTACCAAATAGCAAGTCTTCTTCTCTTCTTATCTTGTTTTTCTCTCTGCTCGTTTCTCTTCTTTTCTTGTTTTTCTCTTCTGTTTTCTCTTTCTTGTTTTTCTCTTTTCTTGTTATATGCAAAGAGAGTTGAAACCGCGATCATCGATTCTTCTCCGACGCTTTGCATGCGGTGGACAAAAGCAATAATGACACGAGTTTGATTTGACAAAAGCCGCGTAATGTACAATCAACAACATAAACATTACAAGGCGTAAATACAACGAGCAATACAAGATCAATCGCCGAGCTCGCTGTAGCTCTCTCCTGGTCACCTCCTCTCCCTGGTCACCTCCTCTCCTGGTCACCTCCTCTCCCTGGTCACGAGGTCCGCACGCTTCTTCTGCCGAGGTGCATCTGCGGCCGACGTCCTGGCCTCTGAAGGGGTCCACTGGTGGTACTGCCTGATCCGGCTCCAAGCTCAAAGTGGCAGAGCGCCAAGCTAGCGTAACTCGGGTCTGAGGGTGTGTAGGCGTGGGGCGCCGGTGCACTCCAAACAGACGCCCCGGATGCGCTGGTCCAAAGATAACCTGCGGTCGGTCCGCCCGCGTGTGTGGCGAGTCTGCCTCCGGACGGTGAACCTGGAAGTACTACCGGCCGATTCAATTACTAATATATTTCAAAGTAAAATGTGTAGTAATGTCAGCCACGGCGCATATTGAACACACTGGGTCGAATGAAGAAAGGAGTAGGTATCCATGTCGCGCCGCCAGTGGTATCCGAACCCATGGCCTGTCATACACGATTAGTTACTTACCACAAAATGCAATGCATGCCTAAGTGAGAATATTACCGCCACGAAGAACGGGCCGCTTGGCCGCTATGACGAGCCGCCAGCCGGGTCCTGTGGCGGCGGGGTACGACAATGGCCCTAGGTCCGGCGGGTGCTGCCGGGTGCGGCGCGATGCGGGCAACAGTGGTAGGTATGAACGGGGTGTCGGTGGCGGTGGCGCCGACGGCGGTCGTGGTAATCGATCCGGGACTGCCTTACGCCCGACGATGCACCCACACTGCCGGCTGGCGTCTAAAACTATGCCGCAAGAAACGGCCCGCACAATCTCGCTGCTTTCGCGATCATTCGATCCATGAACGCTGATGTCCTCCTCGGAGGTCTCCAACCCCTCGCGACAAACGGGCCTCTCATGGACCTCTCAAGTCTTGCTCCATCTCTGCCCCATGTCGCCTCGGGAAGTGATGACATGACGAAGATATATGTATGCTTGCATGTCGCTCAAAAATTGAGTAGATTGCCTAGTTTACGTATTTCACAAAGTGCATCGCGATGCAACATGGGTGGGATATGTGTCGTGAGCACGAGCCGGTACAATCTCCTCCGGGTCGCTATGGCAAGAGGCATACTCACAAGTGGGAGAGTACCACCGCAGTACTCCTGGTATCCCTCGTATGTCGATTCGGCCATAATTCTGCAACTCGGTTCTTGTAGTGCCCGAGTCCACTGCTCCACCCAAGGGGCCATTTTCACGCCCGCTTAGTCCGCGCCACCTCTCCTCGAATGCTCGCGAAGTCGCAAAACACGTTAGCATGTGAATGAATTGCATTCAAAATGTAAGGGGAGTGATGTTACCGACATGTGTGTCTTCGTGGGGACTGCACGCCACGTGGAACAGTGGACCTCCGCCGAGTCCTACCGCCATTACCCGTGAACCGAGTAATCCTCAACGCATACACATCGCATGCACAAGCTTCCGCCGTGTGTGCAAGTACACCAGATCTCGTGACGCGATAGATGGATAAAACCGCGGCGTGCGCGCTTCCTAACCTCCGATAAGGTGTAAGGCTCTCTGACCGACACGCCCGGCCGCAAAAGGTCGAAAGCCTCGTTGAAGTGCTGTGACACCTGCACTGGCAGACCAGCCCATTGTGGCTGGTATGTACCGATACAAAGTTAATAATGAAGAGGTTGTAAAGCGAGATCGCAGAGCAAAAAACATGTTCGCACTGGCCTGCATGGCACCAAAGAGAGCCTATCGTAGGGCGGTCCACCTCGTGTCCTCGTAGAACTCCTGCCATACACTGTCGTTAACCCATGGTCGCCCAACTGGAAGCGCCGAACGACTATAGCATGAGCAGGAGGGGCACCGGAGAGGATCGAATCGAGGCGCCGCCCCGAGGCACGACGATAGACCCGTAGGTGGTACAAAGTACACCGAACCTCACCAGACTTCCTGGAACTCATGGGGGCAAGATCCGCTATGGCCCGTGGCGATCGGACAAGCCGAAGGCCGACGCCGTTTCCATGGGTCGTGAACATCACCCACCCGAACAACCACAACAGTAAGCCTCGTGTGCCGCTCACCTGCACTGGCCGCCCTCACCATCCTAGTTACCCGCAAGAAGGAAATGTTTTTGGTTACACGTATAAAATAAATCGAACTAATTTTGAACCGTACGACACATACCTCGAATTGGTGAAGCCACGGAGAGTGGGACCGCAGCCGCTTGCCGTGGTGTAGAGGGGCGCATCACCGGGCCTCCCAGGCGCGAGGACTCTGCAAACCGAAAGCAAAAGGTCGCCACGCCAGCCGTCATCGATTGGGAGGCCACAAGATCAAAACATCCTCGCAGAGTCGGGCGCTATCTCTCCGGCAGGCGTATGGAAGGTATGCGCTCTGAGCCGCCAAATGTCCACGAGGCGTGAAGGAGGGATCGGCCGGTCGGGGAAGCGCCGGGATCGCCGACGACAATGACCTCGCCATCCGTGACCTTCGACGTGGTCCTCCTGTGTGGCCTTCCACCATCCGTAAGCGGAAGTAGTCCCGCCGCTTCTAATGCCGCAACAATGAATTACAAGTTAGACCACAACATGTTTCAACCCATTAAGTACCACAAAACTTAGTACGCTTTACATACCTGGTAACCAGTCGCCAAGGCCCCATGCACGCATCGGAGTCCGTGGACAAGACACCGTGATCCGTGCCCGGCCGATGGCGTAGCGCGGCACGGTGGCGCGCCCGCGACGATCAAGAAGGCCAGACGCTAATCGCAGAACCCTCGCTACAGCCGCCATACCGCATTTACAAAACAAAATAATAATTTATGTTGACGAGATCAAAGATAGACATTATGTCAAAAGCATAAACAAGCAACACCATGCCCCAGAACAAACACATGTAGTTTTCTTCAATACATAACCAGACGCAATTCTTTTCACATTACAAGTACTCACTCCTCGAAGCATGACATAAAGAAGGAATACAATAGTTGTCAGGAGTCATAGCCATAAGAATTTAACGTAGACATGTATGATTATTACATTCCATACAAAGGGGGGGAACCCTCGAACAAGGCAAGCGCCTCACAGGCATATACGTCAAGACCCTCCATCTGAAACGCTCTTCGCAGGACATTTGTTCTTCCTATGGCCGTACTCTCCACATAGGACACACCTCCGGACAGAGCCTCCAGCCTCAGACTCATCCATGTCGTTGCGGATGCGGCGCGTTTGGCGACGACCTTTCCCGCCCTTCACTCTGTTCATGTCAGGGACCCATCTGCGCGTGGCATTGTCAATTTCAGTGAAGTTTCCAGCAACACGAAACCCATGTAGTTCACCGGACCACGTTTCAACTACCGTATCCGCCATGTAGTACGGAGAAACAAATTGTACACTGCTCATCTGAATCTGGCCGCAGGCCGCCAAGACATGCGAACAAGGTTTATGTAGAAGGTACGGCTTTCGACAAGTGCAGGTGCATATGCCATCCCCACCACCGCCTAAGCTCACTTCATGGGTGATTCTCCCACTTGACATTCCCAGCCCCTCTATATTCCTCAGTGTTACCTCAAATCGTAACTCCGTCGTACCCATGACGACGACGGAATGTAGGAGGGCCTTCTCAACCTTCTTCGCTATCCAAGCTGTAACAAACGCTGCAGGGACTCTGAATGGTACTTGCATGCAACACTGCCGCGGCATGCCGTTCCCGGAAATACCTCACTGTACCGTACAACATACCTTCCACGATAGCGACAAGGGGCATGCCACGAAGACCCCTTATTACCCAGTTGTATACCTCAAAGAAGGTTGGTTGTCATAACCCCATCCCGTGCCCCAAGTGTGTCATACAATAGTGCCCACTTCTCAACCGGTTCAGACTCGATCCAGTGCGAGAAACACTTGATGTTTCTGGAAAGCCTCCTTCTGATGTTTGGGGGGTCAATGTCAGGTAATGGCTGCAAACGCTGTGGTGCCTCCGGCACGCCCCGGCTTGTCTCTCTCCGTCACGTATCCGCTTGCTAGTGAGCTCGTCAAGCTTCTCCCGGATGGCATCAAACTTTCTCTCGCTGATTTTGCTTGCACAACCTCTTGAATAGGTTCATCAACTTCTTACTTTTGAAATATTTGAACAAAGGTTAGCTGCCATATGTCGCATGCACCACCGGTTCTCGCAAATCCGCCACGGAAAGGGCTCTTGCACATCTCCTGCATCTTCTTTATCGCTTTCATCACCTCAAAGATGGCGGTCGTGAATTATGCACACATTAGGCCTATCCTTCACAACTCCGATCTTCGCTCAAGAACCACAACTCTCGTAGTTTTCACCTTCCACGAAAGCAAAGGCTATAGGAAGTATCTGGTTGTTTCCGGCCCACACCGATGGCCGTAATTTGGCCCTTGTACTTGCCGGTGAGGAAAGTCCCGTCCACACACATAATCGGTAAGGCAATGCCCGAAAGCCTCCACACAAGGCCCAAGTGCGCGATAAAAGCACGCTCCATAACCATAAAGCCGGGTGGGTTCTCGAGATTCTATCATGTATAGCAAGATATGTCCCGGGGTTTCTTTCCTTCAAGACGCCCGAAGCCAGGAAGATTATCATAGGATGCCTCGAATGTACCAAAGCGCTTCTCCAATGCCTTCGCCGCCCTCCACGCTTTGGCGAGCTGATTTGGTATTTATATCATTCCTCATGGCAAGTACTATGTGTTGTGCCTCCATGTCAAACTTCTCCACAATCTCTCCGCACACCACGCTCGCGATGAAAGATGAGGTCGTTACGATGTCTCGATGTTACATTACTCGTAACACAACGTGCCGCACAACCTTCGTGACTACCCAGTTCAACTCATACTTGGGCCTGTGGCATGAACACGCCAACCGCATTCGGGCGCTTTCGCACTTCACCGTGTAACAATCTTTACCTTGGATTTCACAACTCTTGCCGGCCGCTGCAAGCTCATTGCCTGCACTTTATAGCATCCTGCAGCGGACTTCTCCGCGTACATTGCGGCACACGAACCTCAATTGGTCGGTACTCACATGTCGAGTCAGCGGCATCATCGATCGCTAGGTCTTTCGCCGCTTCCTATTCCAAGCAGAGGCACTGTGCGGACATATCGTCATCATCGTCCGAGGACGATTCATCGTGGTTCGCCCATCGCAAGTGCCTCTTCTTCCCCGCCGCCGTAGATTGTCTTCCTCTAGCATATCCACTAACCCTTCCAACTCCTCCCCTTCATCCGCTTGTCCGCGCCGCAGCGCTTTGACCGAATATTGTCATGAACTTCCGCCGACCTTCTACTTGCACCGCGATCGGGCTTCGTTACTTTGCCAAGTCTGCTTTGGATCGTCGTCGCACATAGAGGACAAAACCCAGCCACGCTGCGTCTTGATGAATTGACGTAGTTCCTCCAAGATCGAGCCTGCTCCAACGGTCCTAAGCACCCATACCGAGTCGTGTGTACCTCTCGCCACAAGCATTTAATGCTCACATCATGCACTATAGGATTCAGCGAAGACTCGACAAATCCACCCGCAGATCTTGAAACTCATTTCACCGGATTCGATGGTATAAAATACACCGCTGAAAGCTACTCAGATCTACCCCGTATTGCCCCTCCCGAACCACTCCGCCACCGTAAAAACACTTTGAATGCATCCATAGCATTTAGCTACCGCAAATTAAAAATTATTTACTGATATGCCCAATTAATATTTGATATACCAATCGCATATTAATGGCAATCGCAATAGAGTTGTGAAACAAAATAATTTGAACGCATCGCATTACACTACACATATTTATAATCGCATAAAGATGGTACATCATTTGTAAATTAAACTACACATCAAACATATTTCAAATCACAACGATACAAAACTACGCTTTTTGCATTTTCCCATGAATTTACAAAATTGCAGGATTTTAAGAAAATTATTTCATTCAATTTGAATTTATGGTTATGAAATAATGTATATCACATGATCAAGTTAAACCAGTTTTATTATTTAACACATTTAAAGCACACAATCAAATTATTATTTAACCTAATTACGAAATTGTTATCACACGATCAAGTTATGGCATAAGGATTCTAAAGAATCTTTGCCTCATTTATTTTGAATTTCAATTGCACTTTCAATTTGAATTCTATTTTAAACCAGAGTTCAAACTTTAATTCTTTTTTTCTATGAATTTAGAAACTTGTTTCACTCAATTTGAACTTATGGATCAAAAGTTATGACCATTTCAATATATTCGATTTAAATAATTGAGGAGAAAATTGAAATTACGTTTTAGTTGATACCCTAACAATTTTACGTGTGTTGCAATATTTAGTTCATACCATAACAATATTTATATTTTACTTAACAATTTTCCTGTGTCCCCAAAAATTTTCGAACATTTTTTTGGCTCTAATAGTTACATATTCCAACTAATATATTTCTAAGCTAATATTATATTACGTACCAATATTATATACAACATTATTCAAACATAATTACATAAATTATGCACAAAACAAAATTAGTTACATAATACATTATTTTACATTACTATAATAATTTTTTAAGACTACTTACAATTTTCCTACGTATATATAAATTACATTAACCAAAAAATAATTAAAAAAATTACTAACCGACGAACGAAGAACGAACGACGAACGAACGAAGAACAGACGACGAACAAGCACCAAAAAAATACTCTGCTCCTCCTCCTCCTCCTCCTCCTCTTTTCTTCTTCTTCTTTTCTTCTTCTTCTTCCTTCCCTTCTTCTTCTTTTTCCTTTTCTTCTTCTTCTTCCTTCTTTTCTCTTCTTCTTTTCTTTCCTGCTTCCGCCAGCGGGCTGCGCCCTGCGAGGAGCAATAATGGAGGAGGAGAGCCATTGCCGTGCCGCTCGCCGTGCCCACTCGGGGCCTGCCCGCTGCCCCGCCCTGCTCGCCGCCACTGCCCGCCCATCGCGCCACCTCGGCGCACCGATCGCGCCACCTCGGTAGCTGAGTTGCCCTCGTAGCCACGTCAGACTCCACGTCAGACTTCGCGATGACGTGGCGCGAAATGATACAACTCGCGATGACGTGGCGCGAAAAGTCTTAAATCGCAATGACGTGGCGCGAAAAGAGACTACTTCTGTAAAAAAAAATTATGAAGGTATATTTTTGTAATACACAAATAAAAAATGATTATTTATAAAAAAAATTCCAGCAGCTGCAGGCTCTGTATACAATATTTTTGCGTATTTACAGAAAAATCACTCATACCTGGATTTTGAAATTTCGTTTTTGAATACCCAGATTTTCAAATCCCAGTTTTGGCGTATTTGAAATTTGAAATCTCGGTTTTGGAGTATATTAGCCATACCCGGTTTTTGAAATTCCGGGTATGCCATACCCGGAAGTTGATAAACCGGGTATGGGTGGGCTTGTCATTATTTGTTAGTATTTTTTTGTGTGACATTCACTCATACCCGATTTACCAAATTCCGGGTATGGCTTACTCGAAATTTAAAAAATCGGGTATGGCTAATATACCCGAAAACCAAGATTTAAAATTTCAAATACGTCAAAACCGAGATTTGAAATTCCGGGTATGCCATGCCTAGAATTTGATAAACCGGGTATTCAAAAACGGATTTTTCAATTCCGGGTATGAGTGACTTTTCTGTAAATACGCAAAAGTTTTGTATCGTTTTGTGAATACGGATCAAATCTTGTATCAAATACAAAAATCTTCGTGCAGGCGAGGTGGAAGCAGGAGCGAGAGAAGCGCCGTAGGTTCTGGGTGAGAGTGTGAGGTGAGCAAATGTGATGGATACACTGCTGTCGGAGTATCACGCATGCCATTGTGCAGACACGGCTAGGGATACACTTAACATACATGAACATGGTGACCTACGGTCAGGGGCGGAGCCAGCCCAAGGCCACGCCTCGGGCCGGGCCAGCTCTCCCATGGGCTGAATTGCATTTACTTTGTCAAAGGCCCAAGAGTTAATGCCAAGCACATTGTTTTTGTCCTCTCCATTGGGCCAGCCTCCCACGGGCCACCACTCCAGGCCTCGGGCCCAGGCCTGGATCCGCCCCTGCCTACGGTAGTGCAGTTTCTAAAAAAGAAATCTATGGTAGTGCACAGTACAATTCCGGATGCTCTTCATCGACTGGAGGCCCCCGTTTCTCCTCGGCATTGGCCGGTTGTGCTCGAGCCGTTCGCGCTCTAGCAGTCTAGCTACCCTTGGGTCCCCGGTTTATGGACTTCCCTCGAATTTTGCAGCGAGGACCTCGGATCACACCAGCTTTAGAATAGATCACGAAAGATTTTGTTACGTTAGACGCCGGCTGGGCCCCGCCCCCAAATCTCCACCAAGATCGTGCTGGTTGGCAAAGCCACGCCCACGCTTTCGCCAGCTCTACCCAATCGCGACGGCTGGTGGGATGTACAGCCGTCCGATCAGGATCCGACGGTGTTGATCTGAATGCAACATGGAGTACGAGGAGACAGCCCAACGAAAGCGCCGGCTCTCGTACTCGTGGTACAAGCCCTCTCCTGAAATTTGTGTAGCTGGTCCAAAGCGAGGGGGAGAAAGGGAGATCGCGTAGCAGGTTGGTGAGAGAGACAAATCGCAATAATTCGCAGTGAGAATATCTTAGCCGTGCCGTGCCAGTTTGCCGTACATGTACCACTTAGTATAGATAGCCAAACGCACAAACCCGTGAACCGTCGCGTCAGTAGAGCGACGGGCAAGTGGCCTCGGCATATTCGGTGGTCGCGCGCGCGAACCGAGCTGCACTGCAAGTCTGCAGCTTTAGATCGGACTCTGGGATATGAGATATCGCATCCTGATGATGGCAGTGGCCGGTGATGACGTCCGCCTGGTAGGTTTTTGCTATACAAAGGCTGCGGAGGTGTAAATGAAGTGGATATGGACGGTCGATTATCTTTTATCCTCCTCCATACTTTTTAACTAAATACAGATAGTGTCATATATATGTTTTTAGGAGATGCAATTCACCCTATATCTTACTTTGAATTTTTTTAAGTCGAATTCAGGCGCATGTGGTACCAGATACCCTATTTCTAGGGATGCAATTGGAGCAGATCGAGTCGAATATTGCTCACTCTATATCCTATTCTGTATTTTTATTTTGGAGTCAAAATCGGTCCTAGATAGTTCCTAGATAGTGCTGGGTATCTGTTTCTCCTTTTCGTATTCATACCCCCACAAGCCTTGAGCCCATCATTCATAGGGAAATATAAACCGATACAACAAATTAGGTCACTATTGTCCGTAGTAATTCTCGTGAGCTTTTAATAAAATATAACAGATGGTTGTTTCGGAGTTTCGCTGAGGGTGCGTTTTTTGCTGGTTTTTTCTTCTTCAGCAAAGCGATAGGCTTGGCGCCTTTTGTTGTGTAGTGGAGCTACTCGTTGTTGAACAAAAATGAACTGAGCAGTTGTGTGGTTTTATGGTCTGTCTAAGACACTTTTTTTTTCTTCTAGAACGTGCTGACACACAGTAATTTTGCATGATTTTTCAAGAGTTACTTGTAGAAATATATGTGTGTTCCAAACAGGGCTGTAGAGATTTGCAGAAAAGAAAGCATCACGCTAGATCTTAAAAAAACAACGACGATTCACGAATAGCGCGCGCCCGGGCATCTTCGCTTAGGTACGAACCGCTCCCGTTTCGTGTGTGAACAAACACCAGTCCGCGGGCTAAAGGCGCCGTAGGGACTTGGCATCAGTGTTAACAAAATCGATCCGGCGATTTTCGGATGAACAGTAATTTTCGATAATCGCAAAAATCGAGTCGAAAATCGTAAAAAACCGGATAAATTCAAAAACCAAAATTTTTTCAAAAAAACACTCAAAAATCATCGGTTTTCATGGAAAATCGACGATTTCTCGTGGAAAATCGACGACCTTGTTGAACTCTTTGTGCAATCGATTTTTAGTTGCGATTTTTGACAAAAATCGATCAATTTCCACCGATTTTCGACCGGTTTTTAACACGTAAATTTTTTTAAATTTTCAAATTATCTTTTGAATCGGATCGGTTTATTGACCGGTTTTTGATATCGGGCTGCGACGATATGACCGAAAATCACGAAAATCGACCGAAAATCGACGATTTTGTCAACCCTGCTTGGCGTACGCGCATGGCTGGGCCGCGTCACCGCCGGGCGCGCGCGACCACAGGAAACGGGGCGGGAATTCCCTGCCTTTTCTGGGGGTGTGCGCTTGCGCTGCGCCTTTTGCTCGCGCTCGGCCCCGCGCAACAGGGCATCCGATCTCGCGCGCACATTCCGTCCGTCCCACTAAAAACCGACCGAATCCGACGCCTTTTGGCTGGCGCGCACGGCGGTGGGGGCGGGGCCGTGCGTCCATAGCGAGGCGGGTGCGCGGACACCGGCGGGATCCGTCTCGCCGGCTGATCGGACGGACGCTCGCTCGCCGCGTCATCCTAAAGGCGCAACCTGCTTTTAGCCCGCCCTCGCGGTTTCGCCTCGTTCGGCCAGGTGTCTCGCCCGTCGAAAGCGCGGAGGACCCCGCGCGGCTGACCGGACTCTTTTCACAGGAAAGGCCGCCGGAGCGGTGAGCGGGCCCAGCCGGAGCGGTATAAAAATAAACGAAATATTCCGCTTCGACGTCACCGAACAAACAAACGTCTGGCGTGCTCGGCCAATCAGCGCACGGTGCTCGTGCCCGTACCATGTTTTGTTTCGTCATCCCCAGCATCGTTCCTCCTTACCTCATTGGCTGCTTACAAATAAGAGCATGTATGACTTTGCTCGATCGGTTGGATTATGGGTTTGGAATCAAATGGTGAAAGCTTGTGATTGTATATATATATACCCGGAGTGGAGTATTAAAAATGTTTTGGAATAATCGGAAATAAAAGACGTAAAAGAAATGGTCGCAAGAGGTCAATGGATATTTTGGTTTCGGCTCGATGATCGCAAGAGGTCAATGGATATTTTCGTAAAAGAAATGGTCTGTTTGGATCCATGCAGCTAATAGTTAGCTGCTAAAAATTAGCTGGAGTGGATCCAAACACCTTCAGCTAATAGATCAGCTAATTATTAGCTGAGCACCTAGCTAATGGTTATCTCATTAGCTAGCCAAACCTAGCTAATAGCAGCTAATAGGTGGTATTTAACCAAAATACCCTTCGCGTCTACCACCAATAGCATTTAATAGCATGGGTATTATGGACAATAACATCTATTAGCCATATATTAGCTAGTGGATCCAAACACCCTCCAACTAATAGTTAGCTAGATAATAGTTAGCTAGCTAATATTAGCTAGGACCTATTAGCTAGCTAACTATTAGCTGCTAATGGATCCAAACAGCCCTAAATAATAGAATAAGTAACGTTTAGTGGAGTTGCGTATACCTAAGCATTTGTCATGAGCCATTGAGCTAAATTGACCACCAAAACTCCAAGGCGCACTGTTTGGAATGAAATTCATGTGTTCCAACGCAAGCTCTAATGAGCTTAAGCGCCTATCCAACTATCCAAGCTGTTTGGTGGGTTACGGAATGCCTAGTATAAGATGAACAGTAAGAAATAAATTTAGTTGTAGATAAACTGATTTTGTACTGGCTGAAAGCATAAGCCAACCAGATAGGGTGATAATCGTGATATTTCCTTTCCATGAGACAAATAATCAAAAGCTAATGCACCATTGATCCTTGGAGGATGCTTAAAACTTGTCTTTTTTAGCTACAATATGTCGAAAGGGAAGTCGGTTCACATTTCAGGGCTAAGGAGTAAGGACTTGGAGCATGACTTGATGCATGCTCTCCTAGTCTCCTGGATGTTCTAATCGATGTCTTTTATTCCTTTGGTTAAACAATATTACAACTAGTTGCTGACAAGTCAAATGAGTTTATTTGTGAGAATTTTTCCAGGATTTGATCTCCTAATTAACCTCTTGGTTGCTGAACCTTTAAAATGTGACTACAAAAAATTGTTCGGATTGGAATAGTAAGTAAGATCACTGTTTTGTATTTGTAGGATTATGGTATGATCATACCTCAAAATTTGTGTTTTCAACTAATTATAAGATCTTGACCACTATTTATAATTATAATCATACGTAGAATTAGAAATTTTTTGTATTTGATATAATATATGCTCGTATTCATGAAATGATACAATACTTTTGCGTATTTATAGAAAACACAATCATACCCCGTTTTTGAGATCTCATTTTTGAATACCCGGAATTTTAAAATCCAGTTTAGCCATACCCAGAATTTGAAAACTCGTTTTTTTTGCGTATTTGGATTTTGAAAATCCTGTTATACTGTAATCGGAATTATGCCATTTACATGCATGCGTATGGTTATGCCTCCAACACATACATACATGCATCCAACACCTACTAATCCGGTTATCCCCACAACATACATGTCATAACTGTGATTTGAAAATCCGGTTATGGCATAACCGGATTTTGAAATTCCGATTATGGCATAACCAGATTTTCAAAATCCAGTATACATAATTACCGAGATTTCAAATTTCGAGTATGGTTAAATCAACTTTTGAAATTCTAGGTATTCAAAAACGAGATCTCAAAACCCGGGCATGACTATGTTTTATGTAAATACATAAAAATATTGTATCATTTTGTAAATATGAGTCATATATTATGTCAAATACAAAAATTTCTGTAAGATTAAGATCAAAATGACCCAACAGGATGGTAGGACCTTGGAAAGCAAGTCTTGCAGTATGATGTCATGTAATCATGTTGTCGGATACACTTGTGTTCCCCGGTCTAATTGTTTGATAACTGAGGTGACGTATGTTTGGGGCAACGGGTCCTGTTCTCCAGCAGCCTGTAAGGAACTCCATTTAATTATAAATTTTGTCTTGTATCCTATATATGTTTCTTATAGTTTATGGTATAGTACTCGTATAATATTTATTCTATCATCTTTGGTATTAATACATGTACTTATTTATAATAAATTACTTCATTTAATTATAAATAGTTATTATTTTGGACATAGATACAGTTAAACTTTTGAAACTTGGAATATCAGTATCCTTATAAATATTTAAATTGGATACATGTAGATTTATCTCAAAAAATACTTCCATAATATTATAGTTTTATTGGGTTTTATAAATATATTATAATATAAATTAGTGGCTAAAGCTGTGTTTGAAGACCGTGTCGATATCTGAAATGATAACTATTTATGACCGGAGGGAGTATACCATAAACTTAAACAAAATTCAATATCAAATGAACTTTGATATACGTTCCCTAAAAAACCACAATAGGGATGGAGGTGGGAGCAAACTAGCCTCTAATTTAATAAGCTTAATCGAGATGGCCGGCTGACGTGAGGACTATCCTTATACCGTCCATTTGTGCTACGGTGCACAATCGGACGGCTCCGGGGACAGTCTCCAGAGAAAAGGTCCGGATGGAGGGCATCCCCGTCTCGCTCCGTTGCCAAGCATCGGGTTAGTGCCGCGTGCTGAAAATACATACGGTATTTTATCAGTCTCATAATCCCATGCAGTACTCGTGTTTTTACCCTATAGTTGCTTTACTTGTGATTCAAGAATGTCTTCTAGTTAATCATTTAACTTAGATAACCTCAAAATTGGCACTTGCGTCGTAGTGAAAGTTCAAGTCCAATTGTACTTCTTCGTAGGACAAAGAGCACTGATAAAATAACTACAAAAGTTTGAGCTGGATCCATGATTCTCTTATAACAATTATCAAGAAATAAGCAACAAAACAATGAGAAGACATGACTACACACTATCCGACAAAATTGTGCTATAGACTAGGGATGGTATGTCCATTCCACTTAAAGAACAGGACAACGAGTAACAGAGAAAAAAAGCTCCGTATGAACTTATAAATATTATTTGTGTTGATGAAAAGTAAGTAATAAGAGAAACAGAGAACGGAGGGGCGTGTGGCTTAGTGGTGGGAGCGAGCATGTTCGTTTTCACCTATCCAAATTTGATCTCTACAATCGATGCGGTGTATGTATTTATTTAGAGTACACACGAGTGTATGTTTAGTGGGAAAGCGTATACCCATGTTTCGTGAGACCATAGAGCATCTACAAAAATTTCTAGCGTGTGTAGTGAATGCACAAACGTGTGTACGAGAGTAGTGTGAGTGAGGTGTGCGTTTTTCTTGTACTTGAAAAACCTGAAAAAATAGAAACAGAGAGGACATGGAATTTTATTTCATTCGTTTTTTCTTCCACTTCTGCGAGGGCATGTAGAGAATTGGGTGATTGTCATTTCATCACCCCGACAGTGACGAAGGATAAATTTCGTTCTTGTATGGGCAAAAGAAAAAAAAAATCTAAAGCAACAAAAATGGAATCTTTCTATATGTAGTACTTACCGAAACCACTACGTAAGAACGAGAGCAAAGCTAGCTGTAGAAAACACATATTGGGGTATCGAGGATGGAACGAATAGGCGTTGAATTAATAGTCCATTTTCTCATGAAAAAAATGTTCATTTTCTACTACTGGAGGTTGTACTTGCACTTATCTAACTATCTGATTGGCAGGTGAATCATGTTCTTCTGATGCAAAATCAGTGGGAAGTAGGGTTCAAAAAATCGGCGAAAATCATTTGATTTTTGTGATTTTCGTCTGTATTGATGCTGTCTAGCTTTTAAAACCGCTCGATAAATCGGATCAATTCAAAAATTCAAAAAAAAATTTACGTGATGTAAATCAGTGAAAAATCACTTGATTTTCGTCAAAAATCGCTTCAAAAATCGACCGCCAAAAAAGTTCAACGAGCTTCTTGGTTTTCCATGAAAATCGACAAGTTTTGCATTTTTTTTCAAACAATTGATTTTTTAAAACTATACGATTTTTAACAATTTTCAATCGATTTTTGGTTTGATTTTGCTGATTTTCGTCGAAACGATAAGTGAAATCCTGGTGGGAAGGAACATCTAGAAGGAAATGAATATGTAGAAGGCAATTCCACATTCAACCTATTACAGCACAAGAGGTATTCGATAGAGGCAGCGAGGAAATCACTGCTTATCTAATCTATTTATTTCAATTTTTTGCAATCTAGCATTCCGCGTATGAGTTTGAAAATTTTGGTTTTCTCCTTAACCGTGAAAAGCTTGGAATGGCGACAGCTGTCCCTTGTCGCGTCTGAAAGCACGGAAGGTCACTGGTGCTGCGGCAGGGCGAGGGACCATGGGAGGAGCTGTGGAGGCATAGCCGCACTCAGGTAGTGCGGAAGGGATCTTGTCGCAATAGGCCATGCACTACTCCTACGGTCTGCTGAGTTCCTGAGTGTTCGGTGACCTTCCGCGATCCTCAGGCGACGACGGAGAACAACGGTGGAAGATTTTCGACAACGTGTGACACTTCCTCGATTTGAGTCGCCTTTCTCCTTGTAGTTTTCCAGAGCTCCTAGTTCTCTTAAGTTGTAATTTTTCGGGTGCTCTTGCCCGGTGTACTCCCGTGGCTTTGGCCCGGGCTGGGCTTGCAAACTCTTTCCTTCTTTAATTGATCGGCCCTGCCAAGGTGGCGACCTTTTCTCACAAAACCAACAGCCCGGATTAAGGCCCCGTTTGGCAACTTGGAACCGAGCTGTTTCTACTAGAATCTGAGAGAAACCCAGCCAAACAGGCTAAAACTCGGAACGATTCTCCTCGGAACGTTTCTCCCTTTTCCACACCGTGGTTGAATCACCTTTAACCCCGTTTCACTAGTTTCTACTAGAATCTGGAACCATACCAAACGGTTTGCAGAAAGTGATTCTGATTCTACCTGAAACGTTTCTACCAAGAATCTGGAACCGTACCAAACGGGGCCTAAATCTCGTTTCAAAGGAGATGGCTCTAATTTGACATGTTCCTTAACTCTGTTAGGGCATGTACAATGGTATAGATGGCAGCTGTCTATAATGTAGCTCCACATCATCTACAGACAGCACTAAAAATAATTCATACAATGGATCGTCTATAGAGTTGTCTGTAGTGGTCTCTCATTCAATTAACTGACTGTCTATACAATGGTACACAAAATGTAAAGCTGTCTATAAGCTGTCTATTAAATAGTAGACAACAGTCTTCTCTCTCCTCCACATCATTTAAAATCCTACGTGTCATCTCTTATAGACAGCTAAATATAACCATTGTACATGCCCTTAGTGTGGTGAAACAAAGTCAATATAATAGTAATAAACACGGAGAAAGTAATTAGCTATTATAGTTGTTATTACTAGGTGTTTTTTTTGTTATGATTTGCTTTTGAGCTCTTTTACGGTACACTAAATTGAATATAAATCGTTCATTCTTTTCAATCCAATGGATCAGATTAACTAGAGTTTACTTATACTACACCTGGTAGTAGAGTAGTAGAAACACCCTTAATAAATCAACGGTTAGATTTAATTTCTACTACATATTTTATACTACAAGTATAATCCAGCGTAAAATTTCTCTTGCTTTTTCGTCACTAATATTGCACCCACGCACTTCATACTAGTTATTATCCTGTGATATTTACAATATGCAACATTCGATAAGACTAGATAAAGCACACACATGAAAATCGAGAGTAGTTCACTTTAGTATCTCCTCGATTTTTTTATTACAAAATTAATTTTGTGCTAAATAAAATTATAAAAATAGCTCCTTAACCCACCCTCACCGTGCTCACCTGCGCCTCTCGCGCCACGCGCCAGCCCTAGCGCCACGCGCTCGCCCGCTCGCCGCGTTCCGTGCTTGCCATACGAGGAAGCCAAACTTCCGCGCTACTAGGGTTGGAAATTAAGCTCGAGGCTCGCACCTCGGCTCGGCTCAGTGCGGCTCGGCTCGATGCAACAGTGAGCCGAGCCCGAGCCTACTAATTAGCTGGCTCCGCCAACGAGCCGAGCTCGAGCTGGCTCGCGAGCGGCTCGTTAGACTCGTTCGGCAAACATAAAATATCTGCAATCTCAAGGTTCAAATACTGTGATTCGTTATCATTCAAGAATATATGCAAATATACATAAACGATGGATTTGGAGGAAGTCTGGAAGGACCAGAGCGCATGATTTGGGGGATTTGGGGAGCTCTGCAGAATCGAACAGGGTTTTGGTGGTACCCCACGGTGAAAGGTGGCTTCCGCTCTTTTTGGGTACGGTAGGATAGGTCAAGAGAATATTTTTATAATTTTATTTAACACAATGCTAATTTTGCAAAACAAATTGAGGAGGCTCCTGCAGCCAACTCTTGGAAAGTAGAAAGGTGCACATGTTTTGAGTTGTGTAAATTCTTTGTTGAGTTGTTGCCGTAGCAGTAGCTGTGATGTTGCTATTATAAATGTCAGCTGTTGCAACAATTAACCCTGTGCATCTTAGTTCTTCTTGCCGACAGCTCGAGGCAGTACAATCAAGTTACTGCCCTGTATAACCTCAACAATAGTACTTTACGTCCAAATTCCTGATTAGCTGTGTGTGCAAACCCACAATAAGAAACGCCAAAGTATAAATAAACTGCAAAAAAGGCGAAGGAAAACAGAGCATGGTGGAGGCAAGTAGTCTAGTGGTCTAGTGGAGAAGCAAGGGGCCCTCTCCTTTGGCCTTGGACGGCTAATGCCCCCCCTCCTCTCTGCCTCCTTTCCCAGCCTACAAATAGCCAGCTCCCCCGAGCTAAGCAGCCAAACCACACATGCTTGCAACGAAGCTTCTTCTTGTGTCACAACAAGAGTAGAGCAAGGACTAGTCGTGACGTGCATGTTTTGCCTGCTTCCTTGAGGTGAGAGCCGCCACTCCAGTTAAGCTCGTCGGTTGCTCTGACGCTCACGCTGGCATGTTTAGTCGGTTTTCTCGTGCTCACTCTGTGATTATTTTTTGTTTGCTCCTTCACAGGGAGCAAGCGCTAGCTACTGCCACCTCACATCTTTCTCCACCAGGCGAAGATGTCGGTGGCGGTGTGCCGCCGTCCGGCCGTGCCGGCGTTCGAGGCGACCAACTGGCTGCACCCGGCTGAGCCGTACACGCTGGAGGTGGTCGTCGACGACAGGCCTGCTCAGGTGGACATATGGAATGCCATCCAGGCTGACGTGGACAAAGCGGCAGGAGCCAAGGAGGCCTCCAAGCCGTACGTCCACCCGCCCGTGCGCCGGTCGGTGAGCAAGATGAGCCCGAAGAGCCTCGAGATCTGCACCGAGAGCCTCGGCTCCGAGACCGGCTCCGGCGACTTCACCACGTCCCTGGACATGGCCTGCCTCTTTAACCCGCCGCTGCAGCCGGCGCGTGTTGAGGCCGAGGAGTCTTTCTGGCAGCATAGCGCGGCGCGCGACTGCTCTGAGGAGCAGTGGGAAAGGAAGGAGCTCGTGGCGGTGGAGTACCACTGCTCTGGCGGGACGCGGTCGCCGCACCGCTCGTTCCCGCC
Source organism: Rhipidocladum racemiflorum (assembly GCA_036346355.1). Taxonomy (NCBI): domain Eukaryota; kingdom Viridiplantae; phylum Streptophyta; class Magnoliopsida; order Poales; family Poaceae; genus Rhipidocladum; species Rhipidocladum racemiflorum. Next base: position 14,089,564 of record CM070573.1, on the reverse strand, counting down.
GCCGCTGCCGTCCATGTCGCGCCGCGACGGGCCGTGCCTTCAGATGCGACCGCGGCGCCAGGACGGGCGCCTCGTCGTCGACGCCGTGGTCGTGAGGCCACGCGGGTACCTCCACGCGAGGCGGCAGGGCGGCCGCCTCCGCCTCTCCTTCGTCGATTGCTCTGCTCGCGAGCAGAGCGCGGAGAACAAGAGCACCACAGCGACCGAAGCGCCGTACTTCCCCATCGTGGAGGCCAATAATGAGCAAGAGGAAGATGTTGTCATGGAGGTAGAGGAAGAAGACCAGGAGGAGGTGGAGGTGGTGGACAGGGGCACTGTCGTGGAGGTCAAGGTGAGCACACAGACGCAGACGCCCACCGCCGCCAAGGTGCTCCGCTCGACGCTCGTTATCAACAAGTTCGTCGGCAGCACGCCTCTCACCGTCGACCAACCCCGTTGCCACGCCGTCGACGCGCCCCACTCCGAGTTGGCAGCCCGCGATGAAACCTTGCAGGAGGCGGCACCACCCCCGACGCTGCGACGGGTGCCGTCCTCCACGTCCACGACGACGCTGGCGGCCGCGGTTGCGGTGGCCTCGATCGCTTCCGGCCCCCCGCCCTCTCTCGGCGGCGGCGACGACGACGACGAGTGCGGCGGGCTGCACCCGTTCTACGCGGCCGCCGCCGACACCAAGCAGCTCCTCCGGTTCACTTCGCGGCGGCGCGACAAGCAGGGGCTGCTGCAGAGCGTGCGCCGGTGCCGGCAGCTGCGGCAGAAGCCGTCGCTCTTTATCCTCGAGCCCTACTGCATTGCCACTTCCTAGTGGCACGTACAATCGCCTTAAAAAAGAGAGAAAAAAACAAGAGTAAATTTCAGGGAACCTCAAATTTTGGGGCGAAGGTCGTACAAAACCCCACATTCTATATATTTTTTAAGAACCCTAGATTTTATGGCAAACTGTTTTGAAAAACACTATGTACACGTCAAGCTATCTAATATATGGTATTTCTGAGTATATACACACATTGGTAACCCCACACAGTAGCCATGCTACGGTGTACCTGGTCGCTGAGCCACCGGGCAGGGCCGTACCTAAGTTTTTGAGGCCCAGGTGCGAAACACAAAACGGCGCATCTATATTAGAGAAATACAAATAACCAAAATGTGATTCCATTATATAGCTATATTTTTTTTTCCAATATTTAGAACTACAATAGGCATTAATGTTAAAAGAGTAAAGGGTGAATCTTTCTTACCGATATCTTTTTAACTTCTAGTAAAAAGCATCATGCGCCTGGTGTTCTTCAAAATAAAATCTTCAATTATATCTTCATATTTAATCTTCTCCAGAACATCATTTTTAAGTGCAATTGTTGCCAATCCATTGAGTCTTTCTTGTGTCATAGTACTGCGCATGTAGGACTTTACCAACTTCAATTTTGAAAAGCTTCGTTCTGCAGATACAACCGTCACAAAAATAGTCAACAAAATTCTATATACAATAAGGGCATTAGGGAAACAACCCATCCATTTCACAAACTTCAGAATATCAAGAGGGTCCATGTCTTCCTTGGGGATAAAATCTTGGAGGAACTTTAACTCTACATAGGGGTGGGCATTTTTAGACCGAAACCGAATTGCCGAACCGAACCGAACCGAATTAACCGATTATTTCGGTTTTTTCGGTTTACGGTTTTCGGTTCGGTTTTTATTTTGGTATAATTCGGTTTTCGGTGTTCGGTTCGGTTTTTGGTTTTCAAAAACCGAAATAACCGAATAACCGAATAGACTATGTACAATTCCACTTTTATAATGTTCTTCCTAAATCTACTAAACAATTATTATGTTCTAACATCTTTATGCATACGTGTGATATGTTCATATGTTCTACTATGTTTATATTGTAATGACCTATGATATTGTGTGGGTTTATGCCTACTCTATGTTGCGATGTGAGAGGATAAAATCTAATCTACTAGTGTTTATTCATATTTCGGTTAACCGAAAAACCGAATTAACCGAACCGAAATATTTCGGTTAATTCGGTTCGGTTTTTCATTTTAGACTGAGAAATTCGGTTGTTACTTTTCAAAAACCGAATTATTTTAAAACCGAAAAAACCGAACCGATTAGACCGAAAAAACCGAATGCCCACCCCTAACTCTACATGTAATTCTTTGCCGTCAATATCAGAATGTTTCGCGGAATCGACAGAATACGATGCGTCATTAGAACTTGAAAACCTTAGCAGGCCATTTACACAAGAGATGATAGTAGTACAGCATATGCTGGGGGGCCCAAAAATTTGGGGGCCCTGTGCGGTCGGCCCACTTGCGCTGGGCCTTAGACGGGCCTGAAACCGGGTCGGATACAGGCGGATATTGCTCGTCCCATATCCTAATCCATATTTTTTTTCTGGATTCGGAGTCGAATACGGATACGAATTCGGAATATTTGGGATTCGAATACGGAGCGGATACCTGACGGATTCGGGTCGGGATCGGATATCATAAGCGGTGGCCTCGATCGCTTCCGGCCCCCCGCCCTCTCTCGGCGACGACGAGTGTGGCGGGCTGCACCCGTCCTACGCGGCCGCCGCCGACACCAAGCAGCTCCTCCGATTCACTTCGCGGCGGCGCGACAAGCAGGAGCTGCTGCAGAGCGTGCGCCGGTGCCGGCAGCTGCGGCAGAAGCCGCCGCTCTTCATCCTTGAACCCCACTACATTGCCACTTCCTAGTGGCACGTACAATCGCCTTAAAAAAGAGAGAAACAAACAAGAGAGTAAATTTCAGGGAACCTCAGATTTTGGGGCGAAGGTCGTACAAAACCCCACATTCTATATTTTTTTAAGAACCCTAGATTTTATGGCAAACTGTTTTGAAAAACACTATGTACACGTCAAGCTATCTAATATATGGTATTTCTGAGTATATATACGCACATTGGTAACCCCACGCATTAGCCATGCTACGGTGTACCCGGTGGCTGAGCCGCTGCCTCCATGGTCACCGTCGCCGCTCTCGCTTCTGTCGAGCCTCATGCCGATGGATGGTGAGGATGAGAGAGGAAAGAGAGGAGCACAGGGCTGTATTGCGGGGCCCACCTATGTGTTTACATATTCTAATCATGTATTTTATCGATATCCTGCACAAATCTTGGAGAAAAATGGACGGTTAATTAGTGTAATTATGGTTTTTTTTTTGAAACTTTTGCCCTAAAACTTGTTTTTTTTTTAAAAAAAAATATATATATAAAACATGTGGTTTTTGCGTTACCTTACGCAGGTGCTACTGCGATAGTTCGGTTGCATCGCAGTTGCTAGGATTAAATTAATCGAGCACGCATGGTGTTTATGCGCGTACTATTAATTAGTTTATTAATAACCTTAATCAGGTTGAGATATAGCTGGTTGTTCCAATATGATAGGACTTCCACTTCGTAGACAATCTGAATCTATTTTTAATGGATTTTTACTATAAATATAGCATCTTATTGTACAAGAAAAGCAATACAATAAAGATAATAATGTTTTTGTCTCACCATATCGTACGATCTCTTCGTGATTATTCTGGCTATTTGATTGGTAGCTTTCATCCAGAAGAGAAATAAAAATAATTAAATGGTGAGATATAAAACGAGAGGTTTATAGCACAAGAGTTCACGCAGTGGCGTGACATCGATTATAATGAAATTTACTCTCCAGTATTGAGTGGAACAATGTTTCGATACTTGATATCAATGGCAGTTATTTTAAAATTATCCATGTAGTTGATAGATGTAGTGACTACATATTTATATATGAGTCATTGTATACATATATTTATATGAGAGTCCCTAAATGAGTTAAAATCCATGATCTTAATAAAAGTAATCGCAGTATATATAGTGTCAAACTACAGAGATCGCTATACAAATTAAAACTGTTGGGGAGAATAAAGTACAACCAACTCAGTGAGTTTTTTTTCTAAAGAAAGGATACTTCAATAGTGATGATTGTCCACATGTGTTCATAAAGAAATTCTAGAATGAATTACATATCATCTCAATCTTTGTCGATGATTAGAATATCATAAAAACCATGTAAAGAGATAAAAGAAGTAAGTTTTTATCTTATGATGGAGTTTGAGATGATAGATTTGGGTAAAATCAAATATTGCTTAGACCTGTAGCTAAAGCTTTTTTCAGAAGAAATTTTTATACACCAATCTACCTATACCATAAAGGTATTGAAACTTTTTAATATAGATAAATCTCATCTTTTGAAGACCCTCATAGTAGTGAGATTCCTTGAAGTGACCCTTTTCAGACCAAAGATGAAAAATAAGGAAGTCTTAGTACCTAAAGTCCTATACTTAAGCCCTATCAGAGCATTTATGTATCTTGCAAACTGCACAAAGCTTGATATTGCATTCGTAGTAAATTTGCTATCTAGACACAGTACTACTCTAACTAGAAGACATAGGGCTGTTGTCAAGATGTTACTCAAATACCTCCAAGGTACTCAAAATCTTTGTTTATTTTATCAGAAGGACTAAGACTTGACTACGGTGGGATATACGGATGCTGGTTATCTTTCTGATCTTTACAGTGCCAAATCTCAGACTGAGTTTATGTTTCTCTGTGGTGATGCAATCATTTCTTAACATTATTTTAAGTAGACTTTGATAACTATTTCTACCAACCACTTAGAGATTATAGTATTGTCTGAAGCATTTGTTTGGTTAAGACGTGTGATTAATCATATTTAAAAGTCATCTGCATTAATACCATCGGTATCCCTACAATTATCTATGAAAATAATACTGCTTGTGTTGCACAAATGCAAATGGGTTATGTTAAAAGCAATATCATGAAGCATATTGCCCCTAAATTTTTCTATCCTCATGAACTCTAAAAGAATGGTGTGGTAAAGATTTTGTAAACTAAGTCATGTAAAAATCTAATAGATATATTCATTAAATCTTTGCTAACATCTAGTTTTCGTAGATGTGTGTTCGTGGAATTAGAATGGGACGACTTAAAGATATACAGAGTTCAGGGGGAGTAAATCCCTGAACCATGACCCTCACTATGATCCTGAAAATACTACTTTGATCCAGAAGATTGTAAGTTGCACACTTTTTTCTTGGTGAGTTTTTCTAAAGTTTTCTCACAAAAAAGTTTTTAATGGGGCAACAATTGTAACACATGTGGGAGTGCAATATACTCTTTTCTTCATTATTTTTTTCTATTGGGTTTTTAGGAGGAGTTTTTGATGAGACATGTGCATTATGTTGTATTCGTCTAACGTGGAGTGTTGAGATATAACAGGACTCTTCACCTTGGTTGTTCAAATATGATAAGGTTATCTTTTTGTGGGTGAATCCAAATATAATAAGGCTTACAAATTTCACCTTCTAATGTCAAAATATAAGACGTGCATACATTTTTAATAATCTTTTACCTCTCTTGACCTCATTAATCTTCCCCTTCTCTTTAAAAACTCACACGGTTATACTCTCTCTTATTCCCAAAGCATCGACACCATAGAGCATAGGCCCACAATCATTCCCATTTACTATTCTGATCACGCATTATAAAAAGAAAAAAGAAACAGAGGCAGTACCGTTTTTCTTCTTGTTAATTAGTGCGTCAGATGTTGAATCCATGAAATTTTTTTTTAAATATATTATATTTTATTCCGAATTGCAGAAATAAATGTCTTTCGCAAGAAATTACACTTTTATACGTCTGTCGCCTGTCCATCGGGCGATATAAGCCTGTCGCCCGATGGACGGGCGACAGGAGACTCCTCGTGTTTTCTGTCGCCCGTTAGACGAGCGACAGACTTCTGTCGCCCGATCAACAGGCGACAGATTAAAAATCCCCCGATGGACGGGCGACATTATTGATGTCGCCCTATGGACGGGCGACATATACCATTTTTGATATTTTTGTTAGTTTTTATGAGAATTTTTTTTAAAAATATATTATATTTTATTCCAAATTGCATAAATAAATATCGCAACAAATTTCAGTTTTAAAACTGTCAGTTTAGAAGCCATTTCGATGCGAGCATGAGAAAATACTGATTCAGTTTTTAGGTGGCCCTTCTTCACTCCCGGTCAACTCGTAATTATTTTTGAAGACTTCGTGTAGTTATCTTCAAAGATGTGAAATATATATGCGGTACCTTTGTCGATAGATGGGGAGCAATAAGAAAATCTTGAATTGCATACGGCTTAGAAATGCTAAACAACAATGGCATGTACGGCACACTCTACCGAGTATACGGGACTAAACGTAACATGCCTTAGGCGGAGGAAACAGCAATAAGGGCCCTTCTCTTGGGCTTTCTTGAGTGCAACGAGGATATTTTCCCTTACGCAAGTTTTCGGCTCCTGCCGCTCGGCCCTAGCTGCCCTCTCACGCTTTCTCTCGCTCGGCCTCCCTCTCCATTGCATGGCGCTGTCGTTCGGCCTCCTCTGTGCATGCATATGTTCCAAATCTTGTTGGCGCTTCTCCTCCTCATCCTGCTCACACCATCGCTGCTCCACGATAGCCCTCGATGCGAGTACTCGATTCCGCCTCCTCTCCATCTCGGGAGTTTGTTCGCGTCGTAGAATCGGATGAACTCGCCTGAGTGGAGGCTGCAATTAGTCACATCACACGGTGTTACAACACGTATGAATTGGGAGCAGCACCAAATGTGAGTATGAACATACCGGCTTCTCCGCGCATCCGCATCCTCAGCGTTGGCTCGGAGTCGTGGTTGCGGCAGCTCCAAGACCTCATACCGTAAGTGTATGAGTTGTCTCTGATCGCCGGAAGCGGCAAGGATCGCATAGGCACATGGGGACCTCCGTGCCTTCGGGATTGTTTCGACAACGTTGTGCCTTGGGGCGAGGGGAACTCCATTGGTGCCGCTCGTTTGGGTTGGCGGTGATGGTTCTCTTTGTTGTATTGGAGCGATGGTTTGGTCGATGCAACGCTGCGAAGGCATGAAGGGGTTAAATAGCGGATAGAGCGACAGACTTGAAGCTTAAAAGGAATCATGAGCATCGGATTCCTTTGCAGCTCTGCCTGTGCTTGATACCGACATATGCACGCAGCTTTGTATCTTGGAGGAGGTGCGGTAAAGCTTTGCCACTATGCTTTGTGGGACGACTCAGGCAATATCCGGCACACATGCATTTGACATGACATTTCGGACAGAACCGACCGACATGATATGTCGTCTGAGCTTTGCCAAAGAATGCTTTCACAGGGCGTACCAGGCAGCCTTTGCTTGGATTATAAAATACAATCGAATGGGATGAGAAAACTCATGGTGTATGGACTAAGTGCTAATATCATTGTTTGTTTATAATAATGACTGCGATGGTAAGCGTCGCGTTTGCTACGGTTTGTTGTTTGTTTTTGTTGTCATTGTTTGTTTATAATAATCACTGCAGTTTTTAAAAATTGAAAATTCGTTCTTCCTTGTATTGTTTGGTGTGCAACGAATCTGATGACAAATCTGAGTTACCAAGAAGCATGACATTCATATTACGAAGTACAATAGGGAGAACAACTACAACGGCATTTCTTGTGAATAAGAACTAACATACAAATGGATGCAAGGTTGAGCGGCTTTAGAACTTTCCAGAATCATCACTATCATAGAATTCAACACCCTCTTCTTCGAAAAACTCCCAACGGTCACGTTTGTAGTCTTCAACGCTAGGGCCGTCAAGAGGAACAACCAAATCAGGGCTTACAGCTTCGTGGTTATCTTGTACGGCGTGCTCAAGTAAGCGATCATACGCTTCACGGTTTTCTTTTTGTTCAGGCCGAACTCCCTCTCTTTGCGGTAATTCTCGTACCGTTAGCCTGTTAAGTTCCTGCGCGAGATCCGTCCTCTGCTCTACCATTGGAAGCGTCCTGTTTAAAGATGTCGGTGTATTTATACCGTCTGCCCACTGCTGATATTGGCATCCGGTAGACTACACGACAGTGTGAGCATGGCTATTTAAAACTGGAGCAAGAGAATAATCATCAAAATATGAAGATATCGAAATACATTTAGACGTACAAAGAAATTTGGGCATCTATAGAACGCTCGTCCGTTATTTGGCGCAGTGTAGAAGGTTTGAGCATCCACATGGCAGTTAGGGCAAATTACCCGCCCTGCATTGGCAACCACTGAGCTCGACGCCTTCGACATGGCTTTCACAGAACGGACGAACACTTAAGTCGGTGTCTACACGAAGCAAAAACATCAATAAGAAGCATAAAAGTACAAATCAATGTGTCTTGAACCAAGAACACAACAATGTGACTCACCGTACAAAATAACTTTTGTAAATAATACTGTGGAACAAGACGCAAAATAAAATCTTGGAAAAAAAAGGAAAGCTAAACTACCAGTTCTCCTCTTTGCGCTTTGGGTTTTCTCAACTCAATCCAAACTTTATGAACTCGAGCAATGTATCGCTTTTGCTCGATATAAGTGCAGCGACCTTGCAATTTATAGGCAGGGAGCAAGGTAGAAACGAGATACCGGTGGCGGCACATCATCGTCGCGGGCGAGGGCCAAGGCAGAAAAATCCAAGACGTGGCGGCGTTTGCAGTCGCGGAAGGGGGCTGGCACTGGCAACCAGTTAGCGAGCATTAGCGCGAGGTGGGGGCCTGGCTGAACAGTAACATCGCAAAACCGTGGCTTTCCGTTGCGGTTTTTTTTCATTTTGAAATTCGAATTTCCGCGGTCCCCGACAAGAAAGAAAAATCCAAGAGCATCGGATTCCCTTGCAGCTGTGGCTGTGCTTGACATCGACAGATGCATGTCGCTTTTGACTTCTGAGATGACATCGACGGGTCATGGCAGTGGAGTACACATCATTGCAGATGACATCGACGGGTCATGGCAGTGGAGTACACAGCTTTGCAGATGCAATCTAGGCTGGCTTTCATGGCTCAACAGGAAAGAAAATGACTACATGGTTTGTGCGCGACTATAAAACGTAGGGTTATTGGGCGTTGAGGATTTATATGCGAAGAGAGCTGTAAAAATATCTCAGTTACAACTCTATTCGCATTTAAACTCTCAACGCTCAACAACGCTAAGTATTACATTCGTGCACCAAACCTAACGATGAAGGTTTTTCGGCGGCCCGTACAAATGCATGTTGGAAGTTATTTATTGGGCCGGAGGTACCAGATTTGCTATTTGGTATACGGACTGCCATATTCGTAAAAATATCTCGATTACAACTCTATTCGCATTTGAACTCTCAACGGCCAACTACCCTAAGTATTACATTCGCGCACGAACCATAACGATGAAGGATTTTCGGCGGCCCGTAGAGATGCATGTTGGAAGTTATTTTTTTGGCCGGTGGTACCCGGTTTGATTTTTGGTATAGGTACTACCATATTCTTTAAAAATATCTCAGTTACAACTCTCTGCGCATATAAATTCTCAACGCCCAACAACCCTAAGTATTATACTCGCGCATCGACAACGCCCAACAACCCTAACGATTTTCGGCCCGTTGCCGTGTCTTGGTCCCCGATGTTCTCATCCTGTATTCTCTCGCGCCAAACGAGGAAGTCGACAAAAGTCAGAAAAGGTGATATGACAAAAGCTTCAAAAGGTCATCTAACAAAAGCTGAAAAGATGATATGACAAAAGCCGAAAAGCGGATGTAAATATGTAATGAACCACGTAATATGACAAAGTACACAAAATAGATGGTATTACATAACATAGTACCATCAATCACCGCCGTAATCGAAATCGCCAACCAAAATAAACAAAAAATTACAAACATGAAAAATAAAAGAAACTAGTGCCCCTCTTCGCGTCGCCTCCTCTGGTGTGTAGTCCTCCTCCGGATCTGACCTCGGAGTACGCCAAAGTGCCGGCTCGGGCGGGCCCTCTGTGGTCTCGGCTGGAGGTGTGGCGTACCAGGCGGTCACCTGCATCGGTGGTGGTGGGGGTGTGCGGTCTGCGTCGGTGCAACTGCGTCATTTGGAGGTGGCGGCACCAATGACCCAGCCGGGTCATTGGAGGTGGCGACACCCACCGCGGTGGGAAGTCGGAGGTGGCGACACCCACCGCGGTGGGTCGGTGGAGGTGGCGGCACCCATCGCGACGAACCAGCCTGGGTGGGTGGAGATGGCGGCACCATCGCGACGACCTCACTGGTCGGTGGAGGTGGCGGCATTCATCGCGACGACTACCGGTCGGTGGAGGTGGTGGCACCCACCGCGACGACCCAGGCCGCGCGGTCCGTGGCGCCCACTCTGGCAGGCGGTACCAAGCTGAGCGGGGTGGATCAACGAGGTACCTCCACACGGTGTCGCCCTCGTAGTCGTCAAGGTCATCACCCCGCCCGTCGTAGTCATCGGGAGCGATCGGCAACCACGGTGGCCGACACTGCAGGACCTCCAAAGAATGCACGAAAGGGAAGAAATGTTAAGACCGGTGACTTGGTGAGTGCAAAGCATGAAAAGTGAATGCAAAACATGAAAAAACACACACTGCGGCACCTCGGTGTGGAAGCCTCGCACCTCCACCGTCTTTGTGAAGAAGAAGCGACTCGGTGTCTCACTTTGCACCGGCCGCGGTCCCTCCGTGGCGCGGCGGTGCGTCGGGGACCACACCACGAGGCAGGGTGATCCAGCCAACTCGGTAGCAGCGTCGCAGTCGTCTCGGAACCTACCGAGAAGCGGTGGCAACGCCCGCTCTGGTCACCCGCCATTGCGGTCAATCGCGACAAAGATCTCGGCGACTCCTCGTAGAAGCGGCCTAGCATGTCGATCCTGGAAAATACATCGCAAATTAGAGAGCACCGATTTGAAAACCGGTAAACGTATATCGGATACACCGGACCGCAGCGTGCAGAGCCGCGTCCGTATGGGCGGGAGACGTGTCTCCTGGGCCGGGGACGTGCCTTGGAGGATCCGGGTCGGCAGCGTACCAGCGCTGCGTGTGCGAGAGGTGAACCACCGTCGATGCGCTGGTAAGTCTCCAGATCGTATGGCGATCGTCGGCATGGACGCCCTCGAGGGCTCGGCCCACTCCTCGATCCATGGCGCCATCCGCGACGTGCTGGGGTGGCCCCAAGCACCCCCTTCCTAGTCTGGCTGTGGATGAGAAATGAATGTATAAATATTAGATGGCAACACACGATAGTAATTATGGAACATCGATTGAGGGAACTTACGCGTGGGCGGCGTGTGGGAGCAGACGGCCGGCCGGCACTGGGAACTCCTGTCGTAGGCCGAACTGCCTCATCACTCGATGGACAGCGACGGCCTCGACCTGGACGTCGACCACCAGGAACCGGCGTGTGAGCCAAGACGCTGCCTCGCGTGCGGCACGTGGTCGACACGGCGGCGCCCGGCCACACGGTTGTACTCGCTTCCTGAGTGTACGGCGTCCAGCGCACGTGGTCGTCCGTGAGGTGGTCGAACGCCGCGACGAACTGCGGGTAGCCCTGGCGCACCGTCTGGTGTGCCCACCTAGGCTGCAGTGAAACAAAACGTTACCGTTAGTATTAAAAAATGTACAAGCAATAGTACCAAACTTTCAGTTCAAATATCTTACCCGTCGGTGGCACCAGATGGTGCCCATGGTCGGACCGTCCACGTCGCCATCGCCTGTAGGGTCAACCCGCTCCAGGCTGATGGCGGGGCGCCCGATCTGGAACCTCTCGTATGCCCACAGCTGTACCAGCAGCGGGCATCCAGTGAAGGTCGACTCGGCGCCGGTCCGGGTACACCCGTCGCAGAGGGCCCGGTACGTGCTGCAGAGGACAGCGGACCCCCAGGAGTACTGCGGCACGTCGTCGAGGGGGGCGTCCGCTATCTCCCTCGCGAACTGGACGAGGTGCCTGTCCACGCTATCCCCATGGGAGCTCGTGAACAAGCACCAGCCGAACAGCCACAGCAGGTACGCCTCCAAGTGGCGGCTGACCCTGTAGTCGTCCGCCCCCTCGGCGAGCTGCGAAGGCTGCAAGATAGAAGATCACATATTACATGTTGTTGTAAGTTGTAATTGAAGAGTACTTGTTTTTTCATAGTGTAGTTGCGTACCACGAACTGTCGAAGCCACCGCAGCGTAGGACCGTGTGTCCCGGTGAAGGCCCGGTAGCCTGGTCTTTGGAAGCACACCATTGGTCAAGTAGCTGCGGGCGCCACGCAGGGTCGACGTCGTGTGGCACCACAGCGTCGCCGGCGATCGGGAGGCCGAGCAGGTACGACACGTCCTGCAAGGTGATCGCCATCTCCCCGACGGGTAGGTGGAAGGTGTGGGTCTCTGGCCTCCACCGATCCACCAGAGCGGTGATCAGGGACCTGTCGAACGGAAACCGCCGACCCACATCCAGCACCATCCGGCCGAAAGGGAGCAACCCTGAAGCTCGAAGCCTACGAAAGGAAAAACATGTTATTTTTTCCAGTACAACACCAGTAAGAACAATACCTCAAACATATAAAGAAATCTGAATTGTAATATGTTACCTGGGGACCCAACGAGGATCGATATCCCAGCCGTACTGCGGTGTCCTCGGACGAAGGACGCCCAACGTGTGCGCCTGGCCTCCCTCCGCTGGAAAACCGGTGGCGAAGCGGGCACGGTGACTACCGTCGACCACCGGATCCAAAGAACTCGAATGGCCACTCGTCATCTCCTGGCTGGTCAGCCATACCTGTAAATAACAAATTGTGAGTTACATTTCAAAACCATATCAAAAGAAAATCGTCCGAATACTATAGGTTTCTCACAACAATGTGTTCAAACAAACATTCACGTAAAATTGTTCAAGCATCATAAATATTCAGAAACAGTTACAATAATTTTTCAGTGCACAACACTCACAGCCACATGCAACAGGCTTACACACAAGGTCCACACAGGGTTCACACAACACACGTCACATCGATTACATTGCGATTAAATTGCTTCTCATGTGGTACGTTGGCGTCGTGCAGCACTCGTCGCACAGGACGATCCACCCGCCACCGTCGGATTGCCATCTCCTCCTTCATCTCCTTCGTTTTGTGCGTGGCAATTCTTGAACGTATGTCCTGTTTGCTTGCACAATGAACATTTCTTCACGCGCTTGCCGCCTTCGACTCATCCATGTCATTTCGATCGTCTTGTCTTCCGACGCCTGCTTTCCATCTACCGCATTAAAATCTGGGACCCAGACCTTTCATCAGCACTAGGAGTTGCCGTGAAAGAACCCACAACACCGTAACCATACAGCTCCTCGCTCCAAGTTGCCATCACCCTTTCCTTCCTGAAATATTCAGATAGATAGGTACCAGGTTGCATTCCAAATAAAGCACATGCGGCTATCACATGAGAACACGGCTGTGCAAAAGGTTGGGCTTGTTACACGAGCATTTGCAGATGTCTGTAATACGCACTCTGAATGACAACCCATTTGGTTGGTTCCACGCCGTCCTTTATCCTTACATATCACCTCGGCGCAGTTGTTCGTGCACCAACTTTAATAGCTCTATGCTTGGCCGCCTTCGACTCTTCTCTTCCATGTATTTACTGATCATGGAGGAGTACAGAGCTTCTCATCTCTCAAAGACTATACTGCGACTTGATGTCTGTCGACGAAGTACTTGGTTGTGCCCCGCAAAGACTCCTCAACAATTCCCACCAATGGGAGACACCTCATCCCTCTCATTACCCAGTTGTAAACTTCGCAAAGTTCTTGGTCATCACACCGTATCTGGCACCATGTGTGTCATGTAACCGTGCCCACTTTTCCTTCGGTTCGTGCTTGATCCAGTCCGACACACATTGGATCGGCCTTTGCCTTCGACGACGATTAGTCGCGTCATCTTCTGTTGGCGGTGGGGAAGAGGCTCCGCCTCATCGTGGCCTTCTGGCGATACTCTTGTTCGCCGTCTCCTCTTTGTGTTTTCTTGTCACCATCGATATTTTTCCACAGAGTCCGAACTTGCTCTCCTGGTTCTCGCTTACATAGTCTTTTGAACATGTTCATGAGTTCCTTGTTCCTGAATTGCTTGAAGAAATTTGCGCCCAAATCCCACAGGCACCATCGGCTCTGCAAGTCGTGCCATGGAAATGGCTCCTCGCCTCGCTTGGTACCGTGGTTGATCGCACTAAGGCATCAAAGATGTCGTGGCAAAGACGCACACATCCCGACGAGTTTTGACCACCCCAATCTTCAAGTTCCGCAGAACCATAGCCAACTCTCATAGTTCTCACTTTCTACGAAGGCGAATGCAACAGCAGAATCTGGTTGTTTCCGTCAACACCAACATCTGGCAAAATTTGCCCTTTGTATTTCCCGGTCAAGAATGTGCCGTCCACGCACAGCAATGGACGACAGTGGTAGAACGCCTTAATGCAAGCTCCGAATGCGAAGAACACTCTCCTCAGATGCCTTTTAGTTGGCCACTTGATTGACGGACGATCTTGATAATCTTTGTAAGTGCCGAGATTTCTTCACTGAATGAAACTGAGCTGTGCGGGCAGATTGTGGTACGAGTCTTCAAACTTCCCAAACCTCGCTTCTAAGGCCTTCTGCTTCGCCTCCAAGCCTTCCCATAGCTAATTGTGTACTGATATCTGTTCTCGAGAGCTCGGATAATAGCACGGGCTCATAAGCCAGGTTCTCCACTATCTCTCGAGTACATGAGATTCGCGACAAACCAGGATGATGAGTTCCTGTGAGCCATCATTGTTTCCTCAATCATACAATTTGTCGCTCAACCTTCGAGCATAACCAATGGGTGGCCCACTTCGGCTTGTATCGTGCACTCTCCACGGACAGCCATGGATCTCACACACCACGTCGTAGCAGTCGGGCGTGGATTTCTTAACCCTGAAAGTCCTTCTTAATGATAAGGCCCAATCTTTCACAAAGATCCTCGCACGCCTCCTTTGTCGGCGTACATACCGTCAGGCCTAACCTCGTTGGGGCTGTATCGCTAACGTATGTCGTTGGTTTCATTAACAACCAACCTATCAAATTGATGTGTGCTCCACTTACCGGCACAGCGGCTCCGCACCTCCATCTTCCTCGTCGGACTCATCGCCGTCTTCCACTTCGCTATGCCGTACTCAAGGTCTTCCTCTTCCATCCTAATCGTTATTTCATCAATTTGCTCACCTTAAATGCGCTACTCCCAGCGCTACTTGTCCAACATTTGCTTCGTCCTCCCCAAATTCGGATTGTTCGCCACTTTCGCAAATAATGTCCTCGTTCGCTGTCTGGATGTACTGCCCACGGCTAGATCCCCCAATTTCGGTGTCACCAAAACTTAACTCATTTTGAGCCTGACTACACTCCCCACCGTCCGGCTGCTGCTGGGGGGCTACATCCCGGGCATAGGCTTGCACTAAAAGCACCCGGTTCCATCCCCGTTGCTCTGTCCCCCTCACATATGATCTCCACGATGCGGTTCCTTTCAACTCAACTAGCTCCCAACAAAATGGATTGTTCTGCATACTACAGAGGCAAAATACCTTCAGCTGCCACTTCTCTTCTTCCATCCGAAAAGTATAATACAACCACTTCATCACTGAAGAAAATGTGCGCTCTTCGACCCTACTCAAACTTCTGTCTACATACTGGAAGTTACTTAGATCTGCACCCTCCGAACCATACATTACAACCCCTTCGCCATAATATATTCTAAATTGAACTCGTTCTGCCATATCTGCAAATCCATTCATTCACCCACGAATTAAATACTTCAAAAAAATATTACGACCCCAACTTTGCGTTGGTATATCTATATGCTACAAAATTACTTATTTAATCGTACAAGAATTTGCAACATTTCTAACAATACATACCTACGATCGTAATAATCGCTATCTCTGCCAGTACTACATTCGTAGAATAATCGCTATCTCTGCCGTACTACATTCAATAGATCTACTACTAAAGAATTGAACAACTACTGTAAGTACATTCTGTACGATTAATTTCTACTCGACATACATCAAACTACTTTCGCTATATGTACCCAACTGCATTCGTAAGAAATGAATACTTCTATCCGTTCAAGGTATCTACATTCGATATATCAACGCACACAAACCAAGATCTAAAATCATTTCTACTAAATCATAACCTACTGCTACAAAAATTAGAACGACTACTGCATACCTACAAACTAGGTTTGCTAAATTTGCTATGTCTGTACTACATATAACTACAAACTAGGTTTACTAAATCTTTCTACATCTAACTACATTTCTTAACTAGATTTTCTAGATCTACAAATACCAAAACTAAAGAACGAGAAATTACCTGAGTATGCAGTGACGGGCTCAAAAATCGCGCAGAAATTTTCTTCCCTCTCTCTTTTTTCCTCTCTTCTTCTCCTCTTTTCTCTCTTCTTTTTTTTTTCTCGTTCTGTTGCCTCTGCCGGCCGGCCGAACGCGCGAGGTATATAAAATATACCTGTCGCCCGTCCATCGGGCGACAGGAGACCCCGCATGCTATCTGTCGCCCGTCCATCGGGGGATTTTTAATCTGTCGCCTGTTGATCGGGCGACAGGCTTATATCGCCCGATGGACGGGCGACAGAAAACACGAGGAGTCTCCTGTCGCTCGTCCATCGGGCGACAGGCTTATATCGCCCGATGGACAGGCGACCGACGTATAAAAGTGTAATTTCTTGCGAAAGACATTTATTTCTGCAATTCGGAATAAAATATAATATATTTTAAAAAAAATTTCTTGAATCCATCAGCATGACAGCTTGTCACTTTCTTACGCATGATGCTTCTGATTTTTCTGGTTTCTACGGGATCTTATACAAAGATGGGCCTCGTGCGGCCTACTTTTATGTTTTATCCGTGAGAAGATTAATTGAGACGACGTATGTGCGTGCTGAATAATTGTCGCAGTTTGAGACAAGCGATATAAAAGATACGCGAATTGTTAATTGTATAGTGATAATATTGTGTCCTGGTGCTTTGGGTAGCCCTAGATGAGTCATGCAGAATGGGAGTAATAGAGGTGGGCGTCGTGTCGTGCCGGCTCGATACGGGCTCATCGTGCTTCGGGCCGAAACCGTGCCGTGCCACGACAGCCCATCGTGCCGGGCCGTGCCGGCCCGACTCGCCTTTGGCGAGCCCAAGTCCGGTCCATTTGCGCTTCGTGCCGTGCCAGCCCAAACCCGATCCATTTTCACTATTGTAACGAGCAAAGAAATAAAAACACACCACTACTACTAAACTACCTATTTTAATTAATTAAGAGACTAATCACATCAACAAAATATCAAAGATAAATGCAATGCTTAAAGATGCCCTAAATCAACAATATCTGACAACTTTTAGGTCTTAATCTGTGATTTCGTGCCGTGCCGGCAAGAGCCCGGCCCAAACGATCGTGCCGGGTCGTGTCGCCCATCGTGCCTAGTTCTCAGACCCAGCACGGCTCGTGCTACAGTTACGTGCCGGCCCGGTCCGACCCGGAACCGTGCCGTGCCGGGCTTTGCACCGGGCTATCCCGTCGTGCTTCGAGCCGGCCCAAAAAAGTCCTGCCCAAATGCCCACCTCTACTAGTTGTGTACGTGACGTTTCGTTCCAATTCATATCTAGATTCTAGACGCGTACGCCTGTCTCCCGTGGTAAATGGAGGTCGGCGCCATCGCAGCAGCGCAGGCAGACCAAATTTGCGTAATGTCATGGACATTCCAGTACTGGAATTTCTCTACAATAAAGTATAATCTTGATGTGAAAAATAGCTGTCTAGCCGAAGTTACTGCAGCGAGTGTGTAATTATGTTACTGCCAACAAGGTTCATGCAGATGAGCCTAGTTTTTCTCAAAAAAAAAAAAAAAACGAGCTAAGAAAACGCAGAGAATTTTCCTCTCGACCGAAAGAAATGGAGCTCATGTGCTGACTTATTTGAGGGGCCAAGCAAGGCCAGGCACCAAATGTCCGAGTTAATTAGATGACTGAAGATGTCGTCTTCACATCACATGTTAGTGAATTTTCATTAGCTGTTTATTGGCAACTTGCTGTGCCAGTCCTGCCACCAGGCTGTGATGGCCGCCTGCCGTGTTTTTTTTGGGGTGGGCGAAATAAATCATGGTGTCAAGTAAAGGAACATGTGCAGCACCACTCGGATGGACGCCACGTGTTATGCCAGTGAATCTCCACTGTCTGTATGCAATTAATGCGTCAGTTAATTAATCCCCTTAATTAATGCAACGGTGGAGATTCACTGGCTTAACACATGGCGTCCATCCGAGTGGTGCTGCACATGTCCCTTTATGCAGCACGACACTATAGAATTTATTCCGGGGGGATGAGAGGCTGTTCCAACGGACCAATCAAACGGAGCAGGCCTGATGCTCTGCACAGGAACACAAGATCCAATGAACAAGTTGCATGTGCATGCATATATGTCTCCAGAAAGAAAGTAGTATCAGTTAAGAAGCCCTAAACTGTGATTGTCTCAACTCAAAGCGTGAACTATCTGCTCAATGTCGAGGCAACTTCACATAATCTTGATCTAGGACTTGCGGTTCCCCTGGACACTGCATGGACGGATCGTATTGCAAGCATGCATTTTAGCTTGGGTTTTCACCCCCTTCGTCTTCAACATTACATTCGTCTGTCTTCATCAACAAGGTTCGATCTCAAAAGGGAAAATGCAGCGCACGAACCAAATCATTCCCGATGATGTCGTGGGTTAGTGATAGTTAATTGCCGCCCAACATGACACTCATCTATTCTAGCTGATGGTCCAAAGACAAGTATCTATCAGCTGACCATAGATTAAATTCTTCGGCTTAGTGCTCAAGTATGATTTTGCCCAAAAGTGCAAAGCCACTCATGATGTTAGACTTGATTTTTTTTTTCTCAAGTTCCTTTACCTATGGTGTTAGGTACATCAATTAGTTTGTCTATGCGTACGTGGACAACCTAAAACATGTACAATGCATGAAAAAGAGGAAGAGGATGATAGAGATATTAACTATTAAGCCACGCAATAATTCTCCTCAAATTCAACTGCATAAACAAGTGAGTGAAAGGGATGCGTGGCGAATGGGCACAATTGCGTAAGAATTAAGGTACTCTGCTCTTATTGGCTCACTTAGGAAGAGAATTTTCCCTAATGGAAAGGAAAAAAAAAACAATGGACTGGATTTATAGTGATGTTGACCTTGTTGGAATTGGTTTATGACTATGGCCTATTTCCTTTAATTCCAAAGATTGCATGGTTAATACCATATTGCTTAGCCAAATGGGAGGAATGCAATTTATAAAGTGGAGTCCTTGCAACTCTTTGAGTTATGAGAAGCATGATATAGGGATGGTACGAGAAGAACCGTGGAGAAACACACGTACGCGCGCGTATTCGTGTATTTTCGTGTGAAAATCCGCGTGACTTGTGATGAGCGACCGCGCCGCGTCGTAGTGTGTCTCCTGGCACTATGAATTCAATTTTTATTTTGCTGAATCATGCAATTGTTTAGCTTTCTGTACTGGTTAGGAGACTGCATAATGATCATTATTTCTGTTTGAATTAGCAGTTACCAGTGCATTAAGTCTGTTTAAATTCGGTCAGCTACCAGTACTTAGGCCCTGTTTGGCAGAGCTCCAGATCCCAACTCCACCTCAGAGCTGAAACTTGTAGACTGAAATAAAGTGACTTAAGTTTATAATTTTATTCTAAAATATAAACAAGATGACTTACCTGAACATTCTTAATATACCCACAGCTCCAGCTCCACGAATTTGGTGGAGCTAGGAATACCTAGCTCCACCAACTCCAAGAATTTGGTGGAGCTGGAGCTCTGCCAAACACCCCCTTAATGCTGTCAGTTACTAGTGAGTAATGGAGACAATTACTGGTTAGAGGCTATATAAAACCTGGAAACGTCCAGGCCAAATGACTGAATTTTCGATTCCACTCTTTCTTCTTCCTCCTGCGAAGCTGTACTGAGGTGTTGAGCAGCTGGATCGCACCAACCTTCCTACTCAACGTGCATCGTGAAGGAGGGTGAGCGGCATCTCCAAGCCGTTGTCGCAGAGTTCACCTGCACGGAGCGGCAATAAGGTTTCTGGGCAGCGCATCTGCGTGGCCGCTTTTGCGTTGTGTTCGCGCTAAAAATGTGAAGGAGGGTTTTCAGCCTTGAACACACAAGACAAACGCCGGGTTTGCAGAGCGTGCCAGTCAATTTGACCTGAAATTGACAAGGTAGAATTTGTAATTTGATCAAAGCCGATAAACAAGGATCTATCGGCTTTTCGCTAGTCGGCAAGAACCGATTAGGAGATAACTAGATCAATCGGTTACAACTGATCAAGATACAAGGTAAAAATCGGCTTCGGGAAGGCGATGCGCAACAAAACGAAGCAGATCAAACCTGGGTGAAATCGGCAAAAATCAACAATCGGCGATGCGCAACTATGTTGATTCCGTCGACTTGCAGAGAGATCTACGACAGCTAAAACAATGTAAAAGAAAAACTTGTAAAAAGTAGGTGTTTTGTTGGATTGATTGATGCCGGTTTCGCTTGACGTTTACCCTCTTTTATAACACACCTGGCCGATCCGAGTTGTATATGGATACGGTGCGTTTACCCGTATCGGCCTCCGGTCCGATTTCTTTTCCTTTTTAGAAACGGATTCCTTTTCCGAGTCGTTTACCGATTCCTTTTTATACGAATACTTCTTTTCCATTTTTAGACCGATTTCAATACATGCCGAATTTTGGTGCAAACATATGCCCCCTGTTTTTGGAAGATAACTTGTTATTTTCCAAAAAGAATATATCGGCTTTTTCATTCGTATCGGCTTTACAGAAGAATCCTTTTTTGGGAACCACCCCATTAACCGCGCCGTAAAAATCTCGGTGCGTTTTAAATGCTCAACTGCTCCCGCCTGCTCGCCTTCTTTCATCGCGGTATAAATATGGGGGTCCCCCCACGGTCATTTTCACGCTTTCAAGCTCTCGGATCACGCATCATCGGCTCTCGTCATCTTTCTCTTGCTCTTTCAAAATCGGCTGAAATGGACCCTTCGCAGGTATTCATCCCGATTCCTCAAAGTTTAGATCAATTTTACTTAGGACCGATAGGTAGCATGTCGGCAGACACCGTTATCAATACCGAGGTCCCTAGACTCCCCTTGTAATTTCTTGGGTATAATATCTCTGAGTGGGGGAAAAGCTTTAGGGCCTGGCCCACCAGCCTGAAGGGATGGAGATCTTGGTTTATTAGGGTATCGGCTCAGAAGAGGGTAGAATGGGAGAGGATGGGTATAGCCGAGTCTCTATCTTTGAGCCTAGCCGATCCTGAAGCCAATGAACCCTTGGTAGCTGCGGCATGTTATTTTTGGTCGGATTCTTTGAATGCCTTTCTATTCCTGTCCGGCCCAATCGGCCCTACTTTGCTTGACGTGGCCCAATTGTGTTGCCTTAGGCCAGATGGTGACCAGCTATCGGCTTTTAGCGGAAAACCTTCTTTCAAATTAATCCGCAAGAAAGGCGAGGGCTGGCACAAATATATCCAGAATAACAATAGGGTTACTGGTCCGGTATCGGCCGAAGAGCATGTCGCTTTTCTCAATCTTTGGTTAGACCGATATCTTTTCTGTGGTGCTTCCCTTGGTCCCACCCAAACCTTTCAGTTAGTGGCGGAACGTTTGGTAGAGGGGCGTCGGCTTTCTCTCGGCAAGATGTTCCTCGGGGCTGTATATCAAATGATGTATGTGATTCGTAGTCGGCTTTTTTCTGGCTTCGCAAAACATGTCGTCGGCAACATAGGAGGCCCTTTGTGGTTTATCCAGACGTGGCTCCATTGCATGTTTAGCCGATCCATCTTATCTGAGCCTTCGGGGAGTTCAACTTTCCCTCGGGAAGATTATCTAGAACACGTAGTCCCCCAGTATAGAGTTAGCCGATCTTATGGTGAGAGATTCATCATGTCTTCAGCTGGAGAGCTAAAAATGGACCCAGTCGGTTTGCACAAATACCTCAGCTTCTTTCTTAACCTAGATAGGACTTCCTTCGGTCAACAAGACTTTTTCCGATATACTGATGTAGCCGATTGCCCATACCCAACATTCCTTCACCTTGATGCTGATAGTTCTTCGATGCCCCAATCTACTTTAGATTTGTATAAAATCATCCTCACTCCTTGCATCTTTTATGTCGGCTTGAATACCCGCAATCGGACATTTCAGCCATCTTACGAGTTCTACCACCCTTCGGTTTACGCCCGTCAGCTAGGTTTTGGGCAAACTATTCCATCCTTCCCCCTACTATCCTGTGTCGAGCCCCGAGCTCGAGTGACCAACAGCGTCGCCACGGAGGTTATTCTTGAAGTAGCCGATGGGTTGCAAATTCTCTCAATGCCGCGTTTTGTTCTTAATTCCCGCCGGTCAGCTGCATTCTCGCAGTGGTGGACCAAAATATCGGAAGCCATACTTATGGACAGGACTCCGTCGGCCATAATTCACTTATTTCTTCCCAACTTTTGTGAGCCGACGGTAGTCTCTGGGTCCAGCGCAAGCTCGGGTTATAGCGACTCCTCAGTAGCTGTAGAGGTACCGGTGTTTTATACCCTTGGTGTTTCATATCCTTCTGCTGGTTATCGGCTTTTATTAAAACATCTTCGACTTTTCTAGGGCGGCACGGGTGTTGGTGAGCGAACAGCCGATCCCCACGCTTCTGCGAGTAGTGGCCGACAGCGACGTCCAGGTCAATCTGTCGGCACTACGGGGTATACTTCAGGCAACTTAGATATTCAAGGTCCATCCTTATCGGACTTAGCTCGCCAGCGCGCCCCAAGTAAGTTACTCTCACATTAGCCATTATATCCCTTGCTTTGATAACTGCTAACCCGAAGTCACCGCAGAGAGGAGGAAGAAGTCCAGCGCCGCCTGCACTGGTGAGGCATCAACCCGATGGTTCCCCGGAACATTCAGCCACTGATGTGAGTCTGTAGTCATTGCTTTACGTTTGTCTTGTTGCTGACTTGTTTGTTTTTCTAGCTGACTTGTTTGTTTTTCTAGCAATCTCCATCGGTACAAATAGCGGGGGTTATAGCCGATCCCCAAGGTGCTACATCGGCTATCCCTTCATCGCTCTCTCCAACACCGCCGGCCGTACCACCCCCGACGATTGATATTTCCGATCATGACCCCAAAGCGCTATCAACTGATCTGGCCGATTTACTAGGCTTCACTCTGGACGAGCTTGACGACCCGGAGGTTATGGCTACCGATGATTACCCGGCGGATATTCAACGTATAATAGCGGCCTCCGCTCGGCGGGCCGTTCTTTGCCGCTGGCTGGGCATGCAGGAGCGACTCAATCGCCTCCTAGACGAAGTAATGCAACCGGAAGCGGCTCTCCTGGCCAACACTCAACCTCTGAGAAATGCAATGGCAGCCATGCAGGCCGATCTTCCTCCCGCGGCTATGAACGCATTGCTAGAGGTATGTCATTTGGACGCACGCCGGCTGGACGTGGAGTCGGCCAAAATAAGGGTTGATCAGCGGAAGGCCCAGCAAGCCGGTCAACAGCTCTTGGACAAGCTTATAGCAGATGCCAAACATCGGAAGAGCGTATTCGATCAAGGTACTGCTACACTCAAATCGGCTAAAAGCAGAGCTCAAGAGCTGGAGTCGACCAAGATTAAACTTGAAGAACAGTTGGCCTTGGTCATAAAAGAACTTGCAGACTGCCAGATTGGCATCACAGACTCTACATCCTCACTGGCCGTTCAGAGGCAGGAGATTGGCGAGGTTTTTGCGCAAGTCAAGACTCAATCGGCCAAAATAGTTCCAGTTCCGGGTGATGCAGTGGCCGACCAACATCTTATAGATAGTGTCCAAGCTACTATTGGCAAAGCGGCAGCGGCACTATCGGCTTTGGGAGCCCATTTGCCCGGATCAGGACTACACTAGACTTTGATTTATTGGTATCAGTTGTGTGGCCAATCTTTTTGTAATATTGTTTTAACCTTGGGATGACGTTCTTTGAACACTTGCTTGATCGGCTATGTAACCGATTTTTGTAAATTTTAATGTGGATGGGTGTTTAACTGACTCGGTCGGCTGTATGACCGATTTTATATGCATGTGCTTTTGTAATTGATCCTGATGTTTTCCTTCCTGTAGTTAGGACCCGACCCATATGCTTGGATGATATACCTTCAGATATTTTCCATTGATCGCTTTAGGTAGGACGAACCCTTCTAAGGATTCCAGTATATACGAATTCCCGTCAATCGGCCGATTGATCTTATAAGGCCCTTCCCATGTTGGAGACTATTTGCCGAATCGATTATCCTTAGACCCAATCGGCAACACGGTTTTCCATACCAAATCGGCTCGATTGAACGATTTTAGAATCACTTTTTTATTGTACGACCTGGCAACCCTCTCTTTATTCCTTTTAAGCCGATCTAGCGTGATCAGCCTTAGTTCAGCCAAATCATCCAGATTGTCGAGCATTGCCTGTTTGTATTCATCGGCTGATACCTTATCTTGCTCATATATCCTTACTGAGCCGATGTTGATTTCCACGGGTAAGACGGCTTCTTGTCCGTATACCAACTGAAAAGGTGACAATTTAGTTGATCCGTGCTGAGATAGCCTATAAGCCCATAAAGCTTCCGATAGCGTTGAATGCCATTTCCTCGGCTCTTCCTCAATTTTTCTTTTTATCAGCTTTATCAATGTCTTATTTGATGACTCGGCCTGCCCATTGGCCTGAGCGTAGTAAGGGGAAGAGTTGAGTAATTTTATCCCAAGACTTTCCGCAAAACCCTTGAACTCGTTAGACATGAACACAGTCCCTTGATCAGTGGTAATTGTCTGTGGAATCCCAAACCGATGGATGATGTGTTCATTTACAAAGTCGATCAGCTCTTTGCTAGTAACCTTCTTGAGTGGTACAGCCTCAACCCATTTTGAGAAATAATCTGTGGCTGCAAGGATGAATTTATGTCTTTTGCTGGATGATGGAAATATTTGGCCGATTATGTCTATACCCCATCCTCTAAATGGCCACGGCTTGATGATCGGATGCAAAGCCGATGCTGGTGCTGACTGTATGTTACCAAATTTTTGGCACGTTTGGCATCCTTTATAATATTTGAAGCAGTCTTCTAACATCGTCGGCCAAAAATATCCTGTTCGTCTCAGTATCCATTTCATCTTATGGGCCGATTGATGTGATCCACAAATGCCTTCATGGACTTCACCCATCGCTACGTTGGCTTCTTCGGTTTCCAGGCATCTTAACAACAAGCCTTCCATAGTCCGAAAGTACAATACATCTTCTAGTAGAACATATTTGAGTGCTCTGCGCCTGACCTTCTGCTCGGTCGGCTTGGATGGATCTGACAAATAATCCCTTATTTCTGTTCTCCAGTCGACAGGGTGAACACATAAAATCGGCCAAACGTTTAGCCCGATTGATCCCTGTCGGCTTTCAGTCTTGTACCCTGATGCACATTGTGCCAATCGGTTTGCCTTGTCATTAGCTTCTCTGGGGATATATTTTATAGAAAATGTAGTGAACATCTCGATGATCTGGAGGCATTGATGTAAGTACTGAGTTAGCGCATCGTCGTTGCATCGGTATTCTCCTTTGACTTGCTGTACAATTAACATCGAGTCTCCAAAAGCTTCGACGTCTTTCACCCCAATGCTACCTAACAATTGTAGACCTCTTAGCAATGCTTCGTATTCTGCTTGATTATTTGAACATCGGCTATTTAGCCGATACATGAAGTCATACTCCTGTTTTCTAGGTGAAATTAATATCACGCCGATGCCTTCGCCTTCCTGGCAAACGGATCCATCAAAATACAGCTGCCAAGGAGTTACATCAGCTGTTCCTGTTAATGTTTCACTTCCAGTGATGAAATCGGCCACAGCCTGTCCTTTCACAGATTTAGCCGACTCATAGGTTAACTCGAACTCTGTTAAGGCGTATGCCCATTTACCAAGCCGACCCCGCAGAATTGGCGCCGATAATATGTATTTGACTACATCGGTTTTGCATATTATAACGCATTTGGAAGCCAGCATATAATGTCTTAATCTGGTGCAAGCAAAATACAATGATAAGCATAATTTTTCTACTAGGGGATACCTGGTTTCTGCATCTAAAAGACGTCAGCTTAAGTAAAATATTGCTCGTTCCTTCTGTAGTGGCTCAGTTACAAAGTCCAGCCCATCATATCCCGAGCCATCGGGTGAATGAAGCATGGCCCATGTTTTATCCGAGGCAGAGTTGAGCGAACGGGGCATTGCTTCGGCCGAACCTACAATGCGGAGCGAAGCAAGGTAGCGGCAAAGGCAACGGAGGAACGCACCCTCGCAGTCCACAAAGACACACCCGACAACACCATTAAATAAATCTGACACCCTGCAAAAAGAGAAGAAGAAAACGACAAGATCCTGTCGGGACCGGTCGGGAAGAGTAAAATGGGACGCGCACGAAGGGATGGTTCCCCCATGTTCCCCTCCTATAAAAAGAGAGGAAAGAGCCCACAAAAAACACACACCCAAGTGGTCATAACCACAACACTGGCGCCGTCCGTGGGGAGCGGAAGAACGTGAAGCTCACCAGTCTAGACGACGAACACGATTTCCAAAAAACCATGCCACCAAAGAAGAGAGCAGAGGCAGCGTCTAAGGAGACGCCACGACGGAGCAACGGCGGCAGGCTGAGCGGCGGATCCAGACGATCCACGAGAAGTCAATCGCGGACAACTTCAACTTCTAAACGAGGAGGATCGCATTTTGGCCCCAGCAACAACAAGGGAAGCTCCAGGGGCGCCACCTCCCCAAACTCCGGCGACGGCGCGCAAGCGCGCCCCCAAACGGCGTCCCCCAACTGCAGGTGTACACGCTTCGACCATGGGAGGAGACATAGCAGAGGCTTCAACCCCCCCAGCTCGTCGCCAAGTCGGCAAAGGGCGGAAAGGGGGCTTCGAAGGGGGGACCGGGAGTCAGGAGGCGATCGACCCTAACATACAAAGTGATGGAGGCCAACGAAAGGCTTATGGTCGAAGTAAAACGCTTGCGGGAACAACAAGAATGGAGGTGTGAGGAATCTCAAGATTACTGACCCAAGCCGGGAGGTATCTTCTCCAACATACATGAGAACGGAAAGGAGGAAAGCGATTTGAACCCTCTCAACACAAGCCGAACAAAAGGTGGCCCTCACCAGGAAGCTTCAAACTCCCCACAGTGAAACCGTATGATGGCAAAACCAACCCAAGAGAATTTCTCCGTGTCTATGATACGGCCATGGAAGCTGCCGGAGGTGATGACGATATCAAAGCCAAAGGATTGCTATTGGCATTGGAGGATAGCCTTATCCTGGTATTCTTCCTTGGAGCCAAATTCTATCACCACCTGGCCGCAGCTCCGGGCGAAACTTGAAGGCAATTTTCAAGGCAACGTTGACGGGATTAAAGAGGAAAGCGACCTGTTTGCAATTAAACAACGTGAAGGCGAAACCCTAAAGAGCTATTTCCAGCGATTTTCTCGAGTCAAATGCCAAGTTCGAGGGTTAGCGACACAACCATAATCAACGCCGCGTTTTGGGTTGCGAAGGGGGCCGTTGGCGGAGAGACTTGCACGCAAGGAAGTACGCTCTGTGGAAGAGCTATTCGCAAAGATGAGGGAATACGCCAGGGCAGAGGAAGATCATCTCCGGAGAGAGGGTGGGCCGCTGCGAGAATGAAGAGATGGGCCCACGCAAGAGGGACCGGAGGAGAGATCCTCCTCGAGGGCCGGCGAAGGCAGCCAGCGCAGAACCAACCCGAGAAGAGACCAGGGAAGGAGGATTCACTATGTGGAAAATCGGGCGAATCAAGGAAGGTTTGGAGGACAGCAAAAATGGAGTTCACCAGTGGAGCAGGGGAGGCCAAAGGGAGGAATCCATTTGGACAAAGAGGAGGAGCAAAGCCAAAAGGGTATACCTGTGAATATCATGGCGACAACAACACACACGACACCGCACATTGTAAGGTAATTGAAGGCTATCGTCGCTCGAAGAAAGCGAAGGTACGCTGGGTATTCACCCCGGTCGGCATCGCCCCGGTGAGCACCGTCCTCCTCCTCCCCCTCGGGAGTAAATCAGCTCCGACGCCAGCGTAATTAACGTTATCGCCGGGGTCATCCTCACACCTCTCGTCGAAAAGGCAAAGGAAGGCTTACGCAAGGCAAATTAACCACGTAGGACTCAGCCCGTCGGCCCCGCCCAAGGAATTTGAACCAATCACTTTACGCAAGAAGACGCAATGAGTGCATTTCCCACATCAAGACTCTCTGGTCGTAACGGCAATCATCGCCGAAAGCGAAGTTCGTCGAGTGTTGATTGACGGGGAAATGCTGCGGACATTCTCTGGCGGAGGCTTTTCGACAAATGATGATACCTCGCGATCGATGAAGAAGTCGGAGGTACCATTGGTGGGCTTTGGGGCCACGTGATTAACACTCTTGGACAAGTGGAGCCGAGGTCACCTTCGCGACGCCACGCAGTCGATATCCAACCTAGTCACATTCGGCGTAGTGGATATACCCTTCCAATATAACGCCATCCTCGGTCGGGGATCATTGACGGCCATGGCGGCAGCTTATCCACCACGGATTACTATGTATGAAGATCCCGTCGGAAGTGGCGTTATCACGGTCAAAGGAGACCAAGCCCTCGCCAGGAAAATAGACATGGAAAATCCTTCGCGGGTTAGGTATGTTCATACCACCGAGCAGGACCTAACGACAATGCCTCGTGGGAAATGGCTCCCCAAACCGCAACCCTGTGGTGAAACAAGGCGAGTGCCCCTCCACCCAGGAGGAGAGAGGATTATAACTCTCAGCGCCACCCTCACCCCGAAGAAAAATACTTAATGCAGTTTCTCCAGGAATACGAGACAGTATTCGCGTGGGGACCGGAGGACCTTCCGGGGGTTAAAAGGGAAACCGTCGAGCACGCCTTGGCAACCAGCGAGAGTGTCAAACCAAAGAAGCAGAAGCTCCGGAAGCTTTCCACTGAGAGGCAAGCTGCGGCCAAGGCAGAGGTGGTGAAGCTCCTCCAAGCGAGAATCAGTCACGGAGGCGATCCATACGGATTGGTTGGCCAATGTGGTCCTGGTCAAAAAAGCCAGCGGGGCTTGGAGGATGTGTATCGATTTCACCGACCTCAACAAGGCGTGCCCTAAAGATGACTTCCCCCTCCCCCGCATCGATCAACTCGTTGACTCAACCTCCGGGTCAGAAAGGATGAGCTTCCTTGATGCTTCTTCTGGGTATCACCAAAATTACATGCGGAAGGAGGACGAGGACAAGACGGCGTTCATCACCCCCTTTGGCACTTATTGTTTTATTCGGATGCCGTTTGGTCTTAAAAATGCAGGTGCTACCTTCGCACGTCTTATCGCCAAGGCTTTCGCGGACCAATTAGGAAAGAACGTGGAAGCTTACGTCGATGATATCATCGTTAAAAGCGAGAAGAAGGAAGACCATTTAGCCGATCTCAGGGAGACTTTCAACAGCCTAAGAGCTGAAAGGATGAAGCTCAACCCGAACAAGTGCATCTTCGGAGTAGATGCGGGAAAATTGCTGGGATTCCTGGTGTCACAACGAGGCATCGAAGCGAACCCCGAGAAGATAAGAGCTATCCAAGACATGGCCCCGCCCAGGAATATGAAAGAGGTACAACGCTTAGCAGGAAGGCTTGCCGCCCTCAACCGCTTCCTCCCTAAGTCCGCGGAGCAGAGTCTACCCATCTTCAAAGCACTGCGACACAGCGGCACCTTCGCTTGGACAGAGGAATGCCAGCTCGCCTTCGACAAATTGAAGCAAAGTCTTATGGAAGTGCCAACCCTACGAAGCCCGAAGCAAGGCGAGGAGCTTTTATTGTATTTAGCAGCAAGCCCCTCGGCTGTCAGTGCAGTACTGGTGCAACCGCAAGGCGCAAAGCAACAACCAATATACTTCGTCTCTGAGGCGCTGCAGGGAGCGAGGTTGCGATACACGGAAATGGAGAAGTTGATGTACGCGTTGCTAATGGCATCCCGGAAGCTCCGCCATTATTTCCAAGCCCACCGTATCAAAGTACCAACGGCATATCCCCTCGGCTCGATGTTGACCAATAGGGAGAGCACGGGGCGCATCAAAGAAATGGGCGGTCGAACTAGCATCTTTTGAGTTGGGGATAATCCCACGTACTGCCATCAAGAGTCAAGTTTTGGCCGACTTCGTGGTAGAATGGACGTCTCCGACCTTCGGAGAGGGGAGGATTCCGACGGTATGGACCATCAATTCGGATGGATCATGGGGAGTAAAAGGAGCTGGGATTGCAGCGATCGTGAAAGCCCCGGGGGGGGAGCTGGCTGAGTTCGCGGCAAGACTTCAGTTTCCCTCGACTAACAACATGGCGGAGTATGAAGCACCATTCTTTGGGGCTCTGAAAGGCAAAAACCATGGGGCAAGAAGAGCCATCTTGCAGATCGACTCAAAATTGGTCCAAGGACAAATCTCCAAAGAATATCGTAAAGGACGAGCAACTCCAAAAGTATGTGGAAGCAGTTCGCGACTAGAAAAGGCTTCGAGGGGTTCACTGTCCTCACTATTCCAAGAGCCCAGAATACAAGAGCAGATGAATTGGCAAAGATCGCTGCGAACGGAGGGACCCTACCACCCACGGTTTTCTTCGAGGAACTCCAAGCCGCCTCAATTTCTTCGCATGTGAATGTAGTCACCAGAACGAGGGTCGAGGACTGGAGAAGCGAAGTGTACGATTACCTTCTTACAGGGAAGCTACCTCATGACGAGGCATCTTCAAGGCGTGTGGAAAGGCGAGCAAAGAAATATGCCATAATAGAGGGGTTGTTCTTCCGTAACGGACTCTGCGCTCCATGGCTTCGTTGCATTTCACGCGAAGAGGGGATACAAGCCCTACAAGAGGCGCACCAGGGGACCTGTGGAGCACACCAAGCCCCCAGAAGCCTCGCTGGAAAGGTCTTCCGGATGGGATTTTATTGGCCTTCGGCGTTAAAAGACGCGGAAGAGGTGGTCCGGCATTGCCACGCATGCCAGTGGATGTCGAGGCAGAAGAAGGCACCCCCCAGCGAGTTGCACCCGATACCGCCAATCTGGCCCTTCGCCAAGTGGGGAATGGACATAGTGGGAGCATTGCCCAAAGCTCGGCGAGTCTCGATTCGTGATCGTCGCGATTGACTATTTCTCTAGGTGGATCGAGCGGAGCGGTGTCGAAGATCACTACCGAGGCGACAGTAAAATTTACGTGGAAAACAATCATATGCAGTGCACGGGTCCCTTTTCAGATCGTCACCGACAACGGGTCTCAATTCGACTCCCGGAGGTTCAAAGAGTACTGCGAGGGTATCGGGGTAGAAATCTGTTTTGCTTCAGTTGGACATCCACAGTCGAACGGGGCTGTTGAAAGAGCAAATGGGTTGATCCTCGACGGCATTAAAAAAAGACTCCACGATTCGGCCAAGGGTTCGTGGCCGGACGAGCTCCCCAATGTTTTATGGGCCCTTCGGACATCGACCTCGCGGGCGACGAAATTCTCTCCATTTCGACTCGTATTTGGAGAAGAAGCCGTTTCCCCCGCCGAGATACAAGCCAGATCGCTCCGCGTGATTAAAGCTCCAGCACAAGAAGATATAGAGGATACTTGCGACTTGAGGGAAGAACAGAAACTTCAAGCCCTGAACACCATACAAGCATACGCGAAAGCCTCAACCCGGAGTTTCAACAAGAAGGTCCAGAAGCGGAGCCTAGCCCCCGGAGACATGGTGCTAAAGAAAGCGGCACCAGCCTTTGCCAAGCTGGAAACAACGTGGGAAGGACCATATATCATCCAAGAATCCACGACAAAAGGGGCGCATAAGCTCGTTACGCTGCAAGGCAAGGAGGTGCCAAGAACTTGGAATACGGACGCTCTGAAAAGGTTCTACCCGTAGTTACTCTTTACGTAATGTGTGTGCGTGTGTACGAAACTGTGTCTCCGTCAATAAAGAAGAAAAAGTCCCCCTCAAGCAAAGGTTTCGGCTGACGTCACTCCGCAGCCTCGTTCCTCCGTTCCGGGGGATCGCAGCCTCGAGCCGGGTAGGAATTTATGGATGTAGAATAAAGTTAACTGCCCACCTGTCCACTCGTCCTAAATGCTCGGGGCTACGATCAAAGACGAATGCGGAGAAGTTAGGTGCAAGCATAACCCTCCCCCGATGGGATCTTACGGCCCGGGGCTCAGCCCCGAGGGGAATTTGACACGCGATGAGTTAGGCTTATACTTTGCTTCGTCTTTCCAAGGAACCCAAGGTTTTGCCCCCAAGCCTACGGCTAAAAGCCCCTGGAAAAACCCCGAAAATAGGCCGGCGACCATGACCCCGTCCTATTCCATGGGTAATCGAGACCCTCAGATCCCTAGACAATAACAACCGCTGGAACAATGCGACACGACAAGCCTCGAAAGATATATACGTATATGTACATACATGTATATATAGATTAACATGAATGATCACGTTGCTGATCCCAGTCTCAAGAATGAAGCAAGAACGGCAAAAAAGAGATAAAAGAAGCAGTACAGAAAATGATATTCTTTTTATATACCGGTGCCACCGGAAACAGGGTCCATTACATATACGACCAATATTACTCGTTGTACGCACGGTGTACTGCTGCAACAAGAGCATCCGTCACCTCGTAGAGCTGCGGGAACGCCGCCACCAGAAGGTGAACGCCTGAAATATCACGAGCGATGGCCTCCTCCCGCGCCAGCTCCTCCAGGGCCAAATCGTATTCCATCCAGAGTTCATCTTCTTCGTCGGCCACCGCTGGTGGGGGTGGCGGAGCCTCGTCCCCGAAGTTGAAAACTAAGGGGAGGGCGTCGTCGACGGCAGGGGGCGGAGCTTGGCCGTCCATCTCGGAATGTTGGGCGCTAGGAAGAACAAAGTATGCAGGGAGAGAAAGAGTGCTCGAGGGGACCCCAAATGATACAGTCGTTATGCGTATATACACTACGGAAGCAACGAAGTTCGAGGAACCGAAGTAAATGTCAACCCAGGAAGCCGAAGAGACGAGAAGGCGGAAAGTCTGAAATAAATGCAACACGATAATTCGAAGCGTTTACATTCCCAAAGTCAGTGAAGTGTATAGCGATAATGCGAGAAGCAGGCAAACTAAGTGGACGGCGGTTTTTCCGCTCCCTTCGCTAACTCGACCATCGAAGCCCGAGCACGACGCACTGATTCCTTCGCAACATTATCGCCATGCTGCCTCCAGAAATCTGACATAAAGCTCGAGGACAACCGGAATGCAGCAGCGAAGGGCTTCACGGAGGGAAGGAGGTCACCAAATCCGGGCGAAGATGCAGAAGCGGAGGGAGAACCAAAATGTTCGCGAACATGTGTGCATCCCTTCGCCTCCAACAACTGAGCAGTCTTCACAGAGCCTAGCCTCGCGCAGTAGTCCCCGAAGGTTAACGCCGAGTCCCCGAAAATTTTAGTAGACTTCGTGAGAAAAGAAATAGCTTCCAGGTGAGAAGGGGGAATGCGGCTCGGAGGCGCGTCGATGCCAAATCGAGGAAGCTGTTGCAAAAGGCTTGGCCGCTTCCATGAGCTGGAAGCGATGGAATCCATTTCCTTCCGGATCGTCAGAACTCTCCTCTGCAGACGTCGAGCGTTGCGGAGGTGCATCTGAGCCTCGCCCCGCGCCATCGCGAGCCGGGAAGGAAACTCTTCGCTTGCTTCTTCAAAGATACTCTTGGCCTCATCCGCCACGGCTAAGAGGCCCTTCACTCTTCTATACGATCTTCCTTCTTTTTCTCATTCCGTTCTACCGCTAAGCGAGCCCGTTCTTCTTCGGCCAAGCGGCTCGCATCATGGAGATAGCCCCTTCAAGTTCGACATTTTTCGCCGCCAAGTCTTGGCTTTGTGCCGCCTCGACTTGGGCTCCTAGCCAAGGACTCACTAGAATCATGCGGAGCGCCTCTGACAAATGGACCTTCTCCGCTTCCAGCTCCTCTACTCGTTTCTTAGCCGCCTCGCAATACTGAACCCCTTCGTTGAATTTATCAAAATATGCCCGAAAGCGACGAACCATTTCCGAAGCCACGACAGCCCCCTGTAAAAGAGACATCACGGGGTGAAGAAGTTGCCAGTAGGAATACAGAGATAAACGGGAACAACGGAAATAAATAAACACCTTTAGATGATGATCTATTGACATCTCGCAAAGGGCAAGATCGTTAACTTCCCCAAATAAATTTATGGATTTACTATAAGGAGAAAAGGCGGCACGCATTTTCTTCAGGGTGGAGTCATGGTTGTCCCTCCTTCAAAATCTGAAGCCACAAAGTTTGACAGGTCGAACCTGACGAAGGAGGAACCAGAGCTGCCCCCAGGGGTCGCCTGACGCGAGGATAAAGCCCCTCCGCCGGAGGAAGGAGCCTCCTGGGGGGTAGCTTCCGCGGGGATCATACCCCCTTCCTTCATGTGAGCCAAAGAAATCGGAGGCGTCTTGCCCCGGTCCTGTTCTGATGGCTCTAAAGTTTTCCCCGCCTCCGCGTTATCACCCCCTGCACCAGCTTCGTCAAGCCCTAGAGAGACATCATACCCTAATGAGCTGGCGGGAAAAGTATCGGGAGTAAGACCTTCTGCCCCTACGGGGGTATCGGGAGTAGAAATGTTTAGCTGAAGGTCGCGAGCTTCAGCAACCGGCGGCTTCAGCAACCCGCCCGAAGGAACGCAAATTCCCTCCGCCGCCACGTCAGCCACGTTCCCGGGCGATCCCAGTGCATCCTCCATAACCGAAGTATCACCTTCATCATCGCCTGCCAAGTCAACAAGATCGACGCCAGGGATGGCCAAGAAAGAATATCCAGGAGATTGCTCCCCGTCAGCTTGCTTACTCGCCAACGGAGTGGGAACAGGGACCGGAAGTGTCGTATCTGACGAAACCGGGACGGGGGCGGTCTCAGGCAATCCCGCTTCGGAGGCAGAGACCGGGGTCCGGGAAGGGGCGAGAGGCTCAGCCCCACCCAAAGAATGTAACCCAGTTATAGCCTCACGGCCGGGCGGAGAATCCGAAGCAAGAGGTGTCCCTGGGGATTTACTCTCCTCGATCGCCGGCAATGCTCCAGAAAGTCCCGTGGTGCAAACCAGATCAGATGGAGCCGGCGGGGACAGAGATGTGGCGGCAACAGATTCAGAGGAATCACCTTCATCATCGACTCCTCATTCGATCCGCCTCCTCATCGCCATCGTCTTCGAGCCCCCACTTCCCGGAGGTATTGGTGGCCTCGAGGCGGAGCAAGACGAATCCGCCTCGCTGGCCAAGGACGAGGGGAACCCGATCCTCTAGGATGAGGAGCGGCTCAAGCCCCCATTCGGCGGCGAGGGCATCGTCGCCCCAATGGCACTCATAGTAGCCTCATATTCGGCTGTCTTGCACGGACCAAGGAGTCTGCGAGCCAATTTTTCCGCAGCTCCGCGCCTAAGTCCTGCATCCTCGGGCGGACCACGGAGATATCTCCTCCGGGGACCACCCAAAGTAATCTGGGGTTCCTTGCCAGAGGATCGATGCGACATAAATAATACTCCTCCACCAAGTCGCGCATAGAGCTTTGATGTCGAAGGGCCCTCAGGAAATCGAGCAGTCGGGCCTCTTCTGCAGTCGCGTCCCAATTCGGCGAGCGGATAGTCCTCACAAGCCCCAGGAAGTGCGAAGGGGGGAGTCCGAGCCGTCTAGCTCCTGGTAGTACCACCGGTGCATCCAACTCGACTCCCATTTACCTTTAGCGGCGGCCACGGGGATCTCTTTGGCCAAAGATCTCTTCGTCTGGAAGTTTAAGGAGCCGAAGCAAGATCGGTGGTCCTCCTTTCTTAAGTAAAGCATTTCTCATCCTTAATCAATTTCATCATTTTCATACCATAATATCCAACATTCCTAGTTTATTTTTTATGAAAGTCTAACCCTTGACTGTAATCCCCGAGCAATGTTCAATACCGTGGACTCGGCTATTCGAATAGGTTGTACACTCTGTAGAGGTTATACACTTTACCCATAAGATACAGTCAAACACCACCAAGGCGAGTGGTTGTAACAAAGCCTTTACAATGCTCCTTCTAGATCCAGTACTGCCCGCTAAGGTTTCAACACTAAAGGGTTACACCACCACAACAGGGCCCCCCTCTTGCGCCATGTGAGTTTTCACCCGTACACCCGGAACCCACACCACCACGACAGTACCGAAATCTAGACATCACAAATTAATCAGCTAGGTCTATCCTATTTCAGACTTATGGTTGTATGTTAGACTCAGTTCAAATTCTTGCAAGGTTAAGTCCATAAGGTGACCAAGGCAAGACTTCCAGAAAAGTCCACAATCTCCAAATCATTAAAAAGCAAATGCGACCACCCAAATGCCACTCATGGTCCACCATAAACATTCTTGCCACTTGCCTCAATCTAAATCATTTTATCACCCAGTTGATTACCATGCACCACGTGCCATCAACGTCATCAATAACACATGTCACATCATTTATAAACACATTTCCTATCTCATTAAGTCAATATTAATTTTGACATTCAAAAATTAAATCAATAACACGATGCATGGCTAAGCGAACTATTTACGGTCTAGTTATCCCATGTTGGCAATTTATTAGTGTCCAACTTATATTCCATGATCTAGGGTGACAAATGATTTAAGGCATACAATTAATAAAGACAAGTGTAACACCCCAAAATTTTGCTTTTCTTAAATTCATGTGTGATTTAGCACTTTGGTGGATTTTTGGAATTTTCTGGAATTTATTTGGATTTATTTGGAATTTATTTGAATTTATTCCATTTTGAAATAATTAAAGAATTTAATTTTGCAAATAAAATTTTGTTGGAAATATTTTATTTGAGTCCAAAATGATCCAAAATATTTTCCAGAATTTTTACGAATTTTTAAAGTCATTTGCTATTTTTAATGAATTAAATGAATTATCGGAATTATTTTGAATATTAAAATCGCCGGGTTTAATCTTGTTCCTCGGTCCGAGTCGGACTCGAGTCCGACCGAACCCGACCGAGCCAACCGCTTCGATCAAACCAAGTCACCGAACCCAAACCGAACCCTAATTTTCCGGCCGTTGGATCAAGATCCAACGGCCGAGAATCGCCCGCGTCTTGCCGAGCCGTGTCCGACCGAACCGTTCGCGCCCGATCCGATCGGGGCCGCTGATCTGGACACGTGGGCGGTTCTCGTGCCGTCTTCCCGTCCGAGTCCGAGCCGGAGAGCTCCGCGCGCCGCCTCGAAGTTCGCTAGGGTTCGCGCATATCGCGGACGCCGAGGCCTTATTTAAGGAGACGACCCCATCGCGTAATCATCTTGCCCTTGCGCACCGATTGCCTCGATCCGTTTCGCTCGAGCCGCAACCACGCTCGCGCAATTGCTCGCCGGAGTTGGACCTAGGGTTGCTTGGGTCTTTGCCTCGCTCCGCTTATCCGCCACTTCCGGGGCATTGGAGATCGGATCCGAGACCCCGGCGAGACGCACCGCGGACGTTCTCTCCTCGCCGGAAACCCACGGAGCGCGCGCCACGCATCGTCTTCCTCCTCTCCGGCCGAGCTAGCACCGCCGCACGCCGTCAAGCCCGCGAAGGTCCTCACTGCTCGATCCCGATCAACGGTCCAGGTTAGCCCATGTCACCTCCGTGTAACTCCACGTTGCGGTTTTAGATTCAATCTCCGCCGTTGGTTTTAGATCGTGACGGGTTAGATTGGATCGAGTGTTATCGGGTAGATCTGTCCCAGCCGTCGGATCTTAATCGTGTGTCCTCGCTTGAGCCACGTAGCGCTTCCACCGCACAAGAGCCAAATTCCTTAGGACCGTTAGATCTAAATCCGACGGATCGGATTACGACACGTGTGCCTAGCCGCACTCCAGCGTGTGGGCGCGTGTCCCTGACACGCGGGCCCCGCAAGTCAGAGGGCCCACGCGTCAGCCGCGTTTGCGTGAGACCCCGCACTGACAGGTGGTCCCACCTGTCAGTCTCACCCGAGCCGTGGGCCGGGTGTCACCGTGGACTCAGTCCATGGACCGAGACACGTGGCAGCACCCGGGACATGCCACGTGGCATGATGACGTCATGCTGACGTCATCACGGGATTCCGTTCAGGTGCTGACGTCAGCAGGTCACTGTGGACCAATCACAGGATGACACGTGTCCATGCTGACGCAATAATTAATTTCCGAAAAAGAAAATGATTTATTAATTCGAAATATTGATTCAAATTTAGATTCAAACTTCAAACGCTTATAACTTTTGCGTTTCAACTCCGATTTGAGTGATTCAAATTTCTAAATTTGTATAAAAATGAGATCTACCTAAATATAAATTTTATTTAATTTTTGGACTAAAGTTTTTCTCTGCAAAATTATTTAATTGATTATTTAAACTTTAAATAATCGTAACTTTTAAGGCCTTAACTCCAAATTTGACGATTCCAGTTTCTAAAAATTTATAAAATTATGTTCTTTCTGTTTATGGATTTTATTTGGATGTTTGGACACTTTTTGCCTATTGTTTATTCGTGTATTTGCTATTTGCACGCTTTACGAGTAGACGTTGAAGTGCCGGAAGGATTCGAAGGAGAAGTATTAACTCAGGATCCAACTCAAGACCAAGAACAAGTACTTTTTGAAGGCAAGTTGTGCTTTGACCATGTTGATCCTATTTCGAAACCTATTTTGATTTAAACTATTGCATGCTAGTTCGATTAGAAAAATACTTGGTTTAAACATGGGGGTTAGATAAGTACCAATTTGCTGTATGACACCTTGATTATTTAAGTATGTGCCATGACCCTTGTCACCCTAGTTGTGGATTACTAGTTGGACATTATTAAATTGCAGACATGGGTTATAGACCGTTGTAGTATACTGCTTAGACCTGCTACGTGCTCATAACATGATTTTGGATAATCAAATGTTAATATTGACTTAATGATATATTGAACCTGTTTTGGAAAAGTATCATGTGATGTTGATGGCACGTGGTGCATGGTAATCAAGCGGGTTTGATAAAACGATTTTCGGCGGGGCATGTGGCAAGAGTAATCAGGTGGGCCGGTTGTGGCGATGGGAATGTTGATTTGGTTCTTCGGGTAGTCTTGCCTGGTCACCCTAAGGACTTAACCTTGCAAGCCTTTGAACTGGGTCTAACGTGCAACCACATGTACTGTAATGGGACGGACCTAGTTTACTAAGTTGCTAATAACGTGCACTGTGGGACCTCGGGAGGTCAACTACACCCTTTGTGTAAGTTATGCGGGGAGCGTCTGAAGTGAGGCCAGGTACCCATCTAACGGTTGATTGGCCTAGACTTCGCCTTAGCGAAGGGAAGGGTTAGTGCTTGCAATAACCGGGGAGGACCACTTGTATTGTTAGAGGTTTCCGAAAGACTTTGTTACGGGAACTCGCCTTTGTGGTGTTTGACTGTATCTTGTGGGTAAAGTGCATAACCTCTGCAGAGTTTAGAATCTATTCGAATATCCGTGTCCGCGGTATTGGACATCGCTCGGGAATTACAGTCAAGGGTTAGATTTTCTCAAAAATAACTTGGATTTGGAAAGTTGGGATGGTTTAATAATGAAGATGATGGAAATGTGGTTTAGGATGGGGAAAATGTTTATTAAACTTCTTGAAAAGTTATTTATGCTTTACTTATTTCTCTTTGCTTTGAATCTACTTATATTACTTGTCAAATGTTTCTTTCGCAAATATACCTGTGCTATTCCTTTGTACCAAGCCATGCATATAGTATCTTAGCTTGCATTACGTGCATGACTTGCTTTGAGTACCAAGTACTCACCCTTGCCTCAACACAATATCAGTTGAAGAGGAGACTACGCCGACTTTGGAGGAGGAACTCCAAGAGGATCCGTCTACTTAGGGGAAGCGAGCCTACCAGTTGCCTGTGGTATCTTGGATGGCACCACTAAGCTATTTGATTTTCCGCTGCTATTATTTCTCTTTTAATAAGTTTCGCCTTGCGAGGCATACATTTGTAACTTGACCATAAGGTCGAGTAACCAGTTTGGTTGTTTAAATAAAGTACTTTGATAATATCGAATGGTATGATTGTGATATTTACCAATGTTAAGACTGTGCACTAAGCGGCGTTCTGGACTAGTCTTTGAATACACAGAGGGTCCGGATTTGCAAATTCGGGGTCCCGACAACAAGGTGGTATCAGAGCTACGGTTCGTTTGTTTGAAATTCTACGGTTCGGATTTGATTTGGATCTCCGCAGTGAAGGGGCTACGTGGATAGTCCCGGGCGGTGACACGTGGCTCGATCCACACCATTTAGTCTAGATTGAAGGACTATGACTAGATCTAACCGAAACTACGTGATTCAATCTCGATCGTCCATTCAAATTCAACGGTTGAGATCAAATCTAATCGGCTGGGGTTACGGGGAGACGTGGGTAGTCCCGGTCCATGACATGTGGGTGCATTTGGACCGTGCGATTTAGATCGGATGGCTGGGAATTAATCCAACAGTACTACTTGGTTTAATCTAAACCGCTAAATCCAGATCTAACGGTCACGATCTTCCTAAGTCTGAAGCTACACGATCAAATCTCAATCGTACATCCCTAGATATAATGGTCCAGATTAATTTGATCTACGGTACTCGAGAGCGTCGATGTGGACTCACCTCACGCATTGGATGGCGATCAGATGGTGGTGGAAGCTCGCGGGGTTCGGTGATGGCGCGGCGAGGTTGGCTGGCTGGGGTTGGGGACGATGACAGTTCCAACGGCGTTTGGCTGGAGCTTCGGCGAAGTGGAATAGCGGCTCCGATGCGCTCAGACACGACGTGTTCAGATCTGAGGTCAGAGCAGCAGAAAATGGCTCGACATTGACGGGGAAGACAA
This sequence comes from Rhipidocladum racemiflorum, assembly GCA_036346355.1. Taxonomy (NCBI): domain Eukaryota; kingdom Viridiplantae; phylum Streptophyta; class Magnoliopsida; order Poales; family Poaceae; genus Rhipidocladum; species Rhipidocladum racemiflorum. The sequence continues at coordinate 14,048,649 of CM070573.1, read as the reverse complement.
AAACCTGCGGCGTCGCTCGTGAACTTCGGCGAGAAATCATTGGCGGATGGCGGCGGCTTAGGGGTCAAAACCTAGGCGTGCGTGCACAGCAACACGGGTGAAAACGGTGGTGTATTTAATACCCTCAGTGTTCGTGAAAATCGCGAAAACCCTAACTAACGTGGTGGCGCGATTCGAGATGAACTCGGTGAAGATGACGACATCCGACCGTACACATGCCCCCATCGGACGGCTCTGATTCCATCAATGCAACTCAATCCAGGTTGTTCACGATGAGGCGATGTGGCGCAATCGTGACCCTCCATCACGACTTGATCCAACGGTCACTATCGCGCACTCACGTGGGCAAATACTGGCCGTTAGATCTCTATCAAACGGTCGGCACGCTAGGGTTAGGGTTGGACTCGGCTAGGCTGGTTCGGACCGGCGGCGTGGGTTTGGGCTAGGCCCAGCCCGCTAGGGTTTCTCCAATTTCCTCATTTTTTGATTTAAATTAATTCAAATAATTCAAATAATGCGAGAAAAATACCAAAAATGTCAGAAAAATTCCAAAAAAATTCTGAAAAATATCTTGAGACATTTTGGACTCAAATTAAATATTGTCAACAAAACTTTATATGAAAATTTCAAATATTTAAATAATTCAATAAATAACTTAATTCAAATTAAATCCAAATAAATTCCAGAAAATTACAAAAATTCAAATAACTCAATAAATCCAATAAAGGAAAATTTTGGAATGTTACACCTCTCAGTCCTCCAAGCCGCTTATTTAGCAAAAGAGTTCCCCAAAAAAGCCAAAATTATGTTGAGGCCCTCTGACGAACTCTTTAAAAAAATCTCGTAGTTTAGCAGATTCTCACCTGGTTGTTCACAGACATATCCTCTCATTTATGAAAATTTTTTGCAGGACTCAGCTAGGCCCATTATGTAAAAATACCCCGTCGCAAATTCAAGCACGATTTCAGATCGAGCCCTTTTGCAAAAAAATCCTCGCAGTTCCAAAAATTTCATTGATGTTGTGCTTGCCATTCGAGCGCTATATCAAAATTCACCCGGTGCAGCAGAGCGTGTGGTTCTACCTAGTTCTTCTCAAGATGCAATCTTATCTCAACCCTGACGAAGAAAACGTTCTCATTTTTTTACCTTTCTCCCCTTCATTCTTTCAGTGACATACAACTATTGAAAGACCATGTGAAGGTCTACCCATATTGGCGATTAGTAATTGACTATATTTGAGCTTGTATGTGCTCAAATTTGAGTTTGATTTGAATTCATTTTTATTTTGGAAGCAATTTGAGGTCTGTCAGGTTTGAGTGGCACCCTCAGGCGATGGTAGTGCCGGGTGGTGACACTATCGGCCTTGGAACGGTGGTAGCACCGACCACCAGATTTTGGAGTGTTGGTTGTACTGAAGTGTGGCACTATTAGCCCATGGGAGCGGTAGTGCTGGCGAGAGGTACTACCGACCTGTACATTCTGTTAGTTATATTACAAAGAGAGAGAGAGAGAGAGAGTTCTCGCACGGTTGGAGTGTGAGCGGCATTACCGGCTACTGGGAGCGGTAGTACCAGCCAGCGATACTACCGACCCCTTGTTGGCGGTACTACCAACTTTCACTGTGATGGATGTTTTGAATGTTGTTTTTTGTGATGTTTATTGAATATCAATTTGGACATTCCTATGTGAGCTTTTCTTGTCTATGATGGTTGCAGGATGACGAGTTTATGTCATGGTGAGGCGAAGGTGACGAGGACTAGGTGAGGTGCGCTGAGGTCCAAACGGCCGGGGATCACCGAAGGATGACTGAGGTCGGAGTCGTTGCAAGCTGAGAAGACAAGTGAATGACTACGATGACAACTTGGCCCATTACTCAAGCAAAAGAGGATTATTGGATCAAGTTTTGTGTGAGCCCCCGGATCGGCTATCCGGAATCTCCTGTGTATTTCTGTACTAGTCCCAGATCAGTAGCTAGTACACACAGTCCAACAGTGAAGAATCAACAGCCACATCACGATTTCATATGACTAAATAAGAATAACACCAAATAAAAGCGAAGACCTTATGGTCAAGGTTTACCATTACAGCCTGAACAGGCTGAACAACTTGAACAACAGCAGCGGAAGATGAAAACACCAAGGCGACCCATCCAAATGCCCATAGGCAATCGAATGGGGAGCGCGTCCTAGTCCTGGGATCTCCTTTGATAGCTTCAAACACTTCTGAGACAGGTTGAGAATGTAGCACGTGAGTACATAAAGCACTCAGCAAGTCTGGGGAAAATGCATATGTGGGGCTTTCCAAAGGAAGCTTAATACGGTTCTTTTGCATAAAGCCAAGTTTCATCAAATCATACTTGTTAATAAGTTTCACAATATTTGAGCAATTCTTTTTAATAATTGAATTATGTAATATTTCAGTGAAGGTTCTAACCACCATTCACTAATATACGGGCTCTATCCGCCACATCTCAAAAAGATCATGATTCAATCCATCCACATGGCTCTATCTGCCACAGGTCACAAAAACAGGTTCAATACACCTACTTGGCTCTATCTGCCAGAAACACACCCGAGAGTTCTAACCGCTCCCGGATCCCAAAACAAACCACTGTTGAGTTTGAAACCAAAAACCAAAGTCTACCAATATGAAAGCATTCAGCAAGCTTTGCCTTTGACCGTAGGCACGGCTATTCGAATAGTTTTAACTCTGCAGAGGTGTACAACTTTACCCACAAGACATGATATTCCCTTGGTGCCAAGCTATTAGCACACTTCTTAGGTGTGTCGGCAGGGATATCATGACAAGGCCTTTACAATGTATACGCCTAACGACTCCACCACGAGGTTTCACCGCTGTTAGGGTTATATCCACCCAGTACAGAAGCCCCCTCTTGCGCCGTGTGAGAAAAACAACATTGCCTCTATCCGGCGCTCACATTCCACCGTTTGGTGAGTCTAAGTTAGGTTTCTACAAATTATTCAGCCAGGTCGTGCCCACTTTGACATGTGGTTGTACGGTTATGCTTAGAATGGAGACAGTCATAAAGGTCGGTCCTTAATTGACTTGGGGCGGTACTTGCACCATGAAAACTAGTGCTCTATCCGCACCCGCCAGACAAACCATTCCACCCAAGTCCAAACCATTTTTCATTTTATTTTTATTTTGTAAACCAACGGCAATACTCTCTGCCTATAACTTCCAACACCAGTTTTCAAGAGTTAAAATGAAATTCCCACCTATAGGTGAATACTGACCGATTGCGGGTCTAAGCATTTCTACCGTACTATTCTATTCCACCAATAGTTTATTTTATAAAATACAAATCCCCGGGTTTGATTAAAATCCTTATAATCAATTGTGTATTCTCCGATAATCCTTCTATTGCCGAAATTTTACAATCATACGAATAATCCAGTTCAATATAGTATCCAACACATAAGAAGTATATCATGGTACCATCATAACTCCCAAAATCATATTAAACTACAATCATGTCCGTATATGAAATATTTTCCTTAAACCATAATTCGTATTACTGGCTTATCCAGTATTTATACGGTAATTAATCTTATCATCTGCTAAGAATATTTCACCAAATCACTTACTAAACCACCGAGAATACTTCACTATATTATCTCTAATCACCTAGAATACAATCCACCGATGATACTGCATAATATCATATATTTAATCATTTACATTATCACTTCTAGAGTATCTACTTTAATCCTCCAAGAATACGCACTATCATCCTTTACTAAACCACCAAATATTATTTCATAAAACTAGGATTGTACTAATTCATCGTCAATAGTAGTTTCCCTTCACACCGAGACTAAGTTAAATAAATGAACCACACATATTCTACATTATTCACAATTCTCCATAAATGATTATCACATATCTATATTTCCATAATCATCTATTTCTTAATCAGTCCGTGGATAATAATTCCCAACAGACACTAATAATCCAACTAACTCTGATTCTCATTTGATACTATTTTATCAACCCAAGGAATCCAATTCAACATACTATTTTCTTGCAACGATCTATTCAATCCATCATGAATACTTCACAATGCCATACATCTTCCAACCTTTCCCCCAATCCATTAACATGTGAACTACTATCACAATCCAACTTCAGAATATTTCAATCATCAACGTTCATAGATCAATTTCATAATTTATAATCCCCATCAACACTAATATTCAGGTAATCGCCAATCAAGTTGGGTTCTAGCTCCCATCTACATTCATTACTAATATGTTTCATCCACAATGTCTTCCAAATAGTCATTTCCCTAATAAAAGAATATTTTATCAAAAATATTTATTACGGTGGATTATTGACTAGGGTGACAAAGGATCATGGATAACAATATCAAGGAGGTATGAACAATAGGTATAACTAATGGCCTAACGTCAACATCATCCTTTTATATAAATAGCAATGCAATTTGTAAAATAGTGTAAAACATTTATAAATCATGGGATCAACATGCGTCAAGGAGACTTGCCTTCAGTCGCGGGAAGGTTGTCGAACGTGGAAAGTACGGCGGCGGGGTCGGCGGTCGCGTCGGGGTCCTCGGCTACGCGCAAAACGAGGCAATAAATAAATACAAGAAAATAAATAAAATCCAAAAATTACAAAAGTAGTACTGGCAGGTAGATCTTGATTTTAGATGAATTTAGGAACTTGAACGGAGTCAATCGGAGTTCGGATGCAAAAGTTATAAGCGTTCGAAGTTGGAAAATGATGGAAAATCAAGGAAAAGAATAAATGTTATTGTAGCTATAGTAAAAATCGCGAATTTAGCCTCCAAAACAGAGCTCTCTGGTTAGGGTTTGCTCAAGGAAAAATTCCAGTAGAGGGGGTGGCGGGATGGAAGAAGGTAAGCCCCGGAAAGGTCTCGACGACGCGAATCCAATGGTGGTGTCGGGTTTTGGAGAGGATTACCGGAGATGATGAATTTCGCGATGAGCAGCCCAGTTCGGCCGAGGCGACCAAAACTCAAAATTCGACTTCAAATCTTGATGAAACCTAAAATGGATTGAGGGATTATGATCTAGACATCCATACGCACACAAGGGAACAAACGGAATTGAGTTTGACTCACCGGAGAGGAAGATATAAGGACGAAACCGAAGAACACGAAAAAAAACATCATTGCCTCATCGGTTTTCTCGATCTCCTGGTCGAATGAGTTGGAGAGGCTAAAGGAGGATCATACTACTGGTAAGGGGACTCTTATACGGAGAGAATGGAAGTGGAATCACGCGGAACGGAGTTGAAACGGCCGAGTTAATGCCATTTAATTGCATTTCGGTTTTTCTTTAATGCGACGGTTTCCGGCGAGATTAGCAACTAATGAAGGTGGGGGGAATGGCAAGAGGATGTCGCTATGGATTCAACGGAACCGACCGTTCGCGATTTGGAGTTGAAATGAGAGAGGTGGAGTGGTTTAAAGAGAGCAACCACCATGAATGGAGCTTGAGCTCCTTCTCTGTTGTTTCCATGGCAAAGGTAAAAGATGACACTGTAGCGCCACGTGGCGGGCTCCGGTTGGCCGAGAATTACGTAAATGAACCGCCATAGAGAAAAATTAGGAAAAATGGTCTAAAAATTCCGAAAATAATCCTAGAGCCATTTTAGAATATTTGGGACCCAATAAAATTGGTTTTGCGGAATTTAGATGAAATTTGTGGAATTAAATATTCAGGCGCGGATTGCGGGCATTAAACGAAAGCCGCGCGAGATAAAATAGGAGCGAAGGTCCAAAAATCCGGGGAATTGTTCCTAAAATCATTTTTGAATATTTGGGACATAATTGAAGTGACTTAGGGATTTTTGGAGCATTTTTCAACTCGGGTGAAATTTCGGGTATCGGCGGGAACTTGCAAATTCGATTTTTCGACCGGAAGGGAATTGAATCCCGATTTTAGATGGAAAGGATGCCAGGTTAATATAAACACCAAAGAAACTCCAATTTTATAATTTAATTTATTTAAATTAGATTTTCCTCCAGAAGGCGAAACTGAGGATGTTACATTTTACGAGTGAAGTAGAAGTCAATTTAGTCTTCTTTGATAAGCGTGTAAAACCCATCATGTGTGGGTTGCGGGTTAGACCAAGATATGAGTGAGTGAGTCAATCAAAACCCAACCAAACGGGCTAAAGCTCGAAATGATTCTCCTCGAATTGTTTCTTCTTTTTCCACTATGTGGACGAATCAGTCTCAACCCCGTTCCACCCAATTCACAGATTCCTACCTGAAATGTTTCTACCAAGAATCTAGAATGTTTCCGTTTCTACTATAATCTAGAACCGTACCAAATAGGGCCTTAGTTTCCTTGTGTGCTCTCTTGAGCTTTGCCCACCAGGGTGTGTGGCTTTTTAAACATTCTATCTATGCAATGAAAATTTCATTATCTCTACTATTATGTAATTTACATTCAACATTTACTTTTCACACTTTAATTTCTTGTAATTTTCCTTCCGCATATTTGGATTTATCTCCTCTCCTTCTACATGCTTTTGGATCTTTTGCTGATGATGAATAATTGATAGATGAGTCTTTCTCAAATCATATCCCAATCATCTAGGCAAACCCTGTGTCAATATTTGCAAAAATTCGATCTTTTTGCTTAATTAAAGAAAATCTTGTAGATCGTGTTTTAGGCCTTCATATATTGTGTTCTTGCTTGCTGTAACATATGGGAGACCTTCTAGGATCATCTTGATCATTATAACCCCATGAGCAAGCTTAGGGAGACAATCTTTATTTTTGCCCTGTTTTGGTGCGTCCTTATTTAAAATTGAAAAAGGTCAGAACTTTGATATCAATTCTTACGATTGAAGGTTGGAATAAGTTCCTTACATCCATAGGAAGGTGCATACCAAGTTTCACGGGTTTTTGATCAGCCGATCAAAAGATTCATCGATTTTCATTGTTGAAGTCGCGCTCATTTTACTGTTCATATGCGTGAAATTACTGTTCACAAGTAGTACTGGATTTTGCACGTGGTAGTGTCTATTTTTCAATAGTACAAGATTTTGCTCTACGATAGTGTGTAAGTTCAAACTCCATTGGTTTTGGTGATTAGTTTTAGATTAATGCTTAATCATTATTTAATAACAAATCTAATCATTATGAGACTAATGTAATTATTGAGCTTTATTCAAGACTAATATAATTATTGAGCTTTATTTTTATTAGTCTCAAATTAGGATGAAAAATGGAAAACCCTAGGTATGCACTAGTGTTCACTCTATTACCTTAAGCATACTTAAGATTCAAGTTAAAGGATGAACTCTTCCATTGCTTATACATTAAAATGTGCATTATGTTTCCAATTATATAAATTACATGGATGCACAATTCTAGGGGGAGTTCATGATTTAACTTGATGTTTCAATAGTATTGATCCATATCTTCTTGCCAAATAATATAAAGGATCAAGACTTTAAAACAACCCTTTGAGTATATATAAGTTGTGTAGTTGTAGTATACTCATGTCAATATAGGATAAACTCAAATGCTATCTAAAATTGATTATGAGCATATTGATTCCAAGTTCAATTATTTATATGAACATATTGAAAGGAGTTTATTTTGTAGTTAATGGTCTCAAAAGTATTGATCCCTTTCTACCATTCCACATATATTGGATCATTACTTTGAGATTCTATCAAAATGAGTACATGAAACTGTGTAGTTATATATACTCATATCAGTTTAAATAAAAGTTAAATTGAGTTCAGTTATCCTTCAATCAATTAAAGAACACTTCATTATGTGTTGATGGTATTTTTTATTGATTAAGGATAAACGAAAAGCTCTTGAGTATAATGAAGCATTAGTTGCATCAATAGACTCAATAGACATTTAATTCATTCAAATTGATTTAGGTTGTGGTCAATAATCAAGGGGTTAGATCAAAGGATCTTAGAGCATCCATTATGTGTTAATAGAGTGCATTGATGATTGGGACAACCGAGTTTCTTAGACTAGTATTTTCAATGAGTTTGAAATAGGTTAATGTCCAAGGTTGAGGTAAAGAATCAGAAAAAGAGCATCATCATGTGTTGATGAGCGTCATGAGGGAGATCTCGAAAAGAAGAGAAGAAGAATATGGATGTTCATCATGTGTTGATGAACAAGAAAATAAGACGCATGCTTGGAGAGAAGATGATTGAAAATCATAAAATCTCTAAGTGGATTGCGAAAGGGCAAAGATATAACTAGCAGGTTAAGTATGTGTTTCTAGTCTTTTACTGGTCTCGGTGTTTGGTTGGGAGACCGGGTTTCTAGTTAGGATTGTTATACTATTAAGAGGGATTGATTCGTTTAGCTTGAGCTTCATCATGTGATTTGCAAATAAGTTGGAGTTTTATGCGTTTCTTTGGAGTATGTGAATAGGATTTACAAATGTGTTTTGCAAATTGACTTGATCACGTGTTGATCATCACATGGCTCAAAGAATCAATCTTTATTGGATCATGATTTGAAAATAGTTGGTTTCTATGTGAAATCATATTTCATCTGAAAATTCGGTAGTACCACAGTTATGAGATCGACAGTACCGCTAGGCTGGTACTACCGCTCCCTGAGGCTGGTGGTGCCATAGGGTCGATACTACCGCCCCTTTGAGGCCGGTTGTTATTTTTCAGAAGAGTGCATTTTCTCAGTTTTTGAGGGCTGGCACTACCGAGGTTGATGGGCGGTACTACCGAATGTGCGATAGTTCCGGACCCAAGCCGCCGGTAGTTATTTTGTAGATAGCATGTGTTTCTCGGATTTGAAAGTCGGCACTACCGGTTCTTGAGGTCAGTAGTACTGCTCGGTGGTACTACAGCTGGTTGTGTCGGTAGTACCGGATGTACTGTGCAATGGCATATTTTTTAGCCGTATTCGACTGTTGGGGTCGAGGCCGATACTGCCGGGCTTTTGTTGTTGGTAATACCGACTTTGCTGGTTGCCCATTTTGCCCCCCCACCCCCAACGGATACATTTTGTGTGAGGGGCTATATATTGATGCCAAGGGCTAACATATGGGCTTGCTGTTTGTGTAGAACACTTTGGTGGTGTTGTGCATGTTGTGCACTCTTTAAGTTGGTTCTTGAGCTAAGAGTGATTTTTAATTTGCTTGTGTTGCAATTAGAAGAAGATTGAGAGCCTCTTGTGCATGTGTTGTATTTGAGGAAGATCCTTGTGCATGTGTTGCAGTTGGTGATCATCATTGTGCATGTGTTGCACTTGGTGAGGTTCAAGCTTAGGGTTTGATCTTTTACTCTTGGTGTTTACCGACACCTTGATGGCGTGTGGATGAGTTGTGCGTGGTGAGCTTCTCAACGGAGGTTGTGAGAAGCCCCGTCAATTGTGAAGGTTGGAGCTCGCCTACCCAAAGGGAGAAAGAGCTACCACAAGTGGATTCGAGGTAGGTGCTCAATTCATGGAGCCAGTCCGAAGGTGTTTGTGATTACCTCCACGTGGATTAGGGGAGACTAGCAAGTCTCTGAACACCACTGTAAAAAGTGTCATGTCTCGTTGTGGTTTGCATTCTATTCTTTATTTACATTCAAGCAATTTATATTCAGTGTATTATTATTAATTGCTTGTCTCTAGATTTGCAGACTAGTGTTAGAGACTTAGATTATTGATGCACTTAATGGGCAACATATCCAGTGAAAACCCTCCTTACCGTGAAAACTTCGTGAAACCCACGTATAAATATTTTGAAAAATTCTCAAAAAATTTCCATACGTAGAGGAGGTGAGGTTCTACAACCCTATGAAATTTGAAGATCAAACTCAATTGCATTTGAAAGATATGAAAAAAAAACAAATTGCAAAATGAATAGTGCTAAATAGTGAAAAATCACTATTCATACTGAATTTGTATTTTTTATGTCTTTTCAAATGCAATTGAATTTGGTCTTCAAATTTTACAGGGTTGTAGAACATCATCTCCCCTACATATGATAATTTTTTGAGAATTTTTCAAAACTTTTACACGTGGGTTTCACGGAGTTTTCACGATAAAGGGGGTTTGCACTAGATATCTCCCCCACTTAATGAGCCTAGTTGATTTAGGCTTTAAATGTTAAAACCTTAGTTTATCGCTTTCGTATTATTTATTGCTTAGGTTTTGACATAGGGATAATTTGTACGTGTTATTCGTAGAGAAGATTTTTTAAAGCTGCATATTCACCCCCTCTAGTCGGCATCATCGACCTAACATAGTGCCGATCTCAGGTTGATTTCTCTAAAAATTGGTTTTTTCACTTCCAATTGATTTACTAGGGTTTTTGTTGTTTTCTAGATGAGGACGAATTATTTGTGATCATTCATCCTTCCTCTGATCACCATTTGGTTCCTTCAATTGTAAACACTCGAAACATTGCATGGCTCAAATTGAACACCGGGGAAACATATTGGCAAACACTCCGCATCATCCAATTCTTTTATGCCTATAAAAACTTTTCTGCCTATAAAAAGTAAGAGAGGTATTACTATGTTTTTTTAAATAGATGATACAGTTGGGAGTGTAAGACGTGAGAATGACAGCTAGTAGAGAGCAAGGATTCTTCGTAAATGTGAGGTAGTGTAAGCCATCAATTAAGTGATTCTACGAGTACCACTCTTTCCCCTTGCATATGTGGGCTGCTTTCATTTGAATCCTATGGATTGGTCATAGTTTCGATTATTTTTAGCTGTCATGGAATTTGTTCGGCTCGCCAGCCATGATCTGGACCGCTGTGAAGAAGATGCTTGTCATGCGCGACTTTTTAAGAACATGTTTTTTATTGGCATATCACGACTTAGCCTCGGGAAAACATATTATCCGAGTTGGATTAACAGTTGTTAGAGAGACCTGGAACAATCGCTGAGGCCAAAAACAGGTTAGCATTTCATTATTCCCTGTAGCTCCAGCGTTGCTCCGTAGGCAGATAGGATCGACGGGTTATGTGGTCAAGGGGCACGAGTAAACAAGCTAAATCCACCTGTGACAAGTTGGAGCACAATCATATTGTTGCCACTAATACATAGAAAGGTTGGAACAACGGACATAAATTTTACGTGAAAAACTCTCTCGAGAAAAATCATGAACCCATGAAAACGAATATCACTATATGAGAAGATATTTACAATAAAACTCCTCTTTCTTATGGACTATAGGAATATATTTAAAAGAAGACATAAATGACTTTGTTTAAAGTAGAACCCTGGGTTTTAGTAGGAAACGAAACTGAAACAAATTTAGATTGCATTTTGACAATCTCTACCTTGAGACGAATTAGCTTCTGTAGACGAAATATCAAAATCTCCTCAAAATAAGTCTTCATCTACATATCTTTTGCCTCAAAAGTCCCTTGGACTAATTTGAACAAGAAAGACTAGAACAGTTTTATCAAAATGCTTCTAATGAAGCCAAATTAAGCAAACCGCCGGTAGATCCAAACACGCAACTACCAAAAAAGCATTTGAAGAGATATATTCATAACAAGTACGAGTCTGTGCTAACTGGCCTTCTAATTCAAATACTCAATCATTAAATGGTATAAGCCAACACATCACCTGCGATGCCTGATAGATAACGAATACCTTATATTATGGATATTTGATATGCTTTACATATAACACAAAATTAGACAACAATGCTCATTGAAAGAGCAACTTGCAAATCTAGCCATCACGTACGTCAAACTGCCGACTTCAAATGTAATTAAATTCCATGCTATGATTGAAACTACTCCTTAAATCTGTCTGGATGAATGGGACTCTTGTGACACCAATGGAGTAAACCTCTTATATTGAACTATGACAATCGGACATCTTTGTAGTATGCACGCAAGAACAAACTCATTCTTATGCTAAAATTCTTCATCTCAAACTTGTATTAGAGCAAAGCCTTCACTTTTAATATAGCAGAACTATAAAGAGTATAATGCTCGCTGCCATAAGGGTGTTACCCTATTCTTGAGAATTAATATTGCCAAAGCCCCCATAACAGTCGTGTAAGTGATCCAAAATTGAAATATATCCAAACAGTGAATGAACACAAAATTTAGTTATCTCGTCAACTGACGTTGATTTTTTTTCAAAGTCTCATTGATCAAGTATAGCCCAAATTAACTCATAGTGTTGAAGCCTGCAACTCCACCTTAGGCTTTATATGTGCAGATCTTGCCGCAGTAACCATAGTAGACGATGGATCATTGAAAAAACGTTAATGATTAGTCCCGTACGGATGCTGCCAATAATAGACATAACGACCTAAATTGCAATAAACTCTACCTCCAATAAAAGCAATGAGATGATTGAGTGAGATGGTAGATTGTTGATGGAAGTGGTGCAGAACAGCGCTAGTGCATGGCGCCGGGCAAAGCGAGCGATAGTGTTGGCAGTGTTGATGGTAGAACAGTCACCGAATAGAGCACAAGCCAATGCTTAAAATAGAGTTGAGTCGTGAAACAGAATTGATGTGAGTTAGAATCACCGATTTAGAGTCGAATCTATATACACTGGTGAGTACGCAAAACAAGACTTTGAATATACTTGGTACCCCGAGCAATATCGTAGCAAACTTGCTGACAACCTTTCTTTGTACTCATTGGCGTGTAGCTAAGGCTGTAAAAAAATCTCGAGGCTTGTGAGTTCCTCGAGCTCGGCCTCGCTCTAGGCTCAATTCGAGCTCGTTTTGAGCTCTAAATGAGTCGAACTCGAGTTTTCTCTCGAGCTCACAAGCCTCATTAAGCCGAGTTCAAATAGCTTGTGAGCCTGATAAATTTATTATTCACTTGATAAATATTACTATACATTAACTCTTTCTAAGCTTACTCGATCTGACCTTGAGCTTGAGTATTTTTTATTGTTAAAAATGGTGCATATCGAATTGTTTATTATTATCAAGCTTACTCGAGCCGAGCTCAAGCCTATTCGACTTTGGACTGAGTCGAGCTCGAGCTAGGGTCCAAACGCAAGTTCAGCTTGAGCTTTTACCAAGCTCGAGCCTAGGAGGCCAGACTCGCTTGAACTCAACGCGTTTAGAGTCCTACATGTAGCAACGCAAAGCCCAAAGAAGCTTTTATGCTTCTGACCAAGGTTTCAAACTTTGTTTTTGGTTTATATCTCGGAGGGGATCAAAATCCAAAATTTCAGCAAAATATCGGTATTTTGAAAGAAATTCAAAAAAAAAATATTTAATCCGATTTTTTTTCGCATCATGAAAACCGAGATTTCAGACGAAATCTCGATGAAATTTACCAAAATTTCAATCCTTTTTCAAACCCTTGAAAATAGTCCCTAAGACTACAAAAGATCCCACAATTCTTCTCATACATGAAGTGAAGCTTGGCCCAGTGGTTAAGGCGCCGTTTACCCTGCGAGTGGTTGTGCAATCCAATCTTGGTTATGGCAATATTTTTTTTAGATTTTAATGCATTAACCATTTTTCTCAAAAAAAATGGTGCAAACAGCCAGGATTCAATATTGGCACGTCTCCTATGCGAAGGAGACTCTACCACATGAGCTATGAATCAATTTGTCACATTATTTGCTCACAATGATATAACCATACCATCCACTGCTATATAAGGAATTCAACTACAATGACTCGAACCTAGGTCTCTGGCGTGAGGGCCAGTGCTACTAACCAGTTAGGTCACATGAAGTCCGGTTCAAATCCGATCATAAAAAAATACCAAATTCGGTCCATTAGGTGAAGGTTTCGGTCCCGAAGGGCAAAATCTTGGTGAAAATGGACGAAATTCCACCGAAATTCATAGATTTACTGTAACAATTTGAATTTTTTTTATTTCACCAAGATTTGGAATCTCGTCCACGGCTGAAATCCGAGATTTCACCAAGATCTCACGAAATTTGGCAGAGATTTTATTCCATGCTTTTGACCAATGGGCTCTAACACTGCATGAATTTGACCTAGTTGTGGACTGCCTCTAACACCAACTGCGGCTTGTTGTATGCAGATGTTTTTCTTTCCATGTGGGAGATGCTGCCTTGAAGACTACGCAGTACCGCTCCGGGATCGCCTTCTCCCTATGGTAAGGATGAAAACAGATTGAATAGTTTTCAACCAATCTGAACAATTTTTGGATACGGATTCTATCAGATTAGATATTTGTTAGATAGTACAGAGCGAATACAGATACGGATTTTTTTTGTCAGATACGTATACAGATTCGGTAACTCACTATCCGTCGGATACGGATACAAATTCGAATAATCCGAATATTGATGGGACGGATTTTCCGGATATACATGTGGGCTAGACCAAGGCTACACTTTTGACCCAAAAAAGTTTCTGAATTTCAAAATCATTTTCTAATTTGATTAATCCACAAATAAAGTTTCAATTATTAAAATTGGTAAACCAGCTCCAAAAAATTTTGGGAAAGTTTCTAACATGATCTATAATTTTTTTAAATTTTTTTTAAGATTTTATCATATTTTAAATTTTCTCAAAAATTCAAACACTGATGTCTTAATAGGAAAAATATATTGATTAAGTAGCTAAAATGCATAAAAACTCATAAATACATAATTATTATTTTAAACATAATTCTACGAAGAATGCAAATATTGGGTCAAATATTCTTCATGAATATTTAGATCAAATCAATTAGTCATATGTTTTCGTTGATTTCTTATGCACAATCTAAAGGGTTATCATATTCCGATAAATATTCGTAAGCTGTATCCAATTTTATTCGTATTTGATCCATATATGTATTTGATATTATCCATATTTGTATTCATATCCGGACTATCCGTATTCTGATCCGCATCCGAGAAAAAAAATGAAAACAAATATGATAAACTATTATCCGTCCGTCTTCGATCCGTTTTCACCCCTACCCTAGGGCAGCGGTTTGAATCGAATCTTATGTACTCTGGTATCATTTGTTGCAAATAATACAAAGAAAACTAGTAACGAGAGGCACATAATTTTACGTGAAAAATCCTTTTGAGAAAAATCATGAACCTTTGAAGATGAATATCATTATATGAGGAGATATTTACAACAAATCTCTTGCTCTTTCTTACAGACTACATGGACATATTTAAACAGAGGACTCTGTGCAGGTGAAGAACTCTAATCTGGAGTAGGAAATGAAATTGAAACAAATTCAGATAACACTTTCACAATCTTCACATTGAGGCAAATTTGCTCATGTTCATTGACAAATCTTTTGCCTCGAAAGTTTATCGAACTAATTTGAATAAGAAAGACTGAAATAGCCTTTATCTAAAAGCTTCTCATAAAGCCAGATTAAGTAAACCACCAATAGATCCAATAGCCTTTATCTAAAAGCTTCTCATAAAGCCAGATTAAGTAAACCACTGATAGATCCAAGCACAGAGCTATAAACAAAGCGAATGAATAAATCTTTTATCTTTAAGAATGCACAACAAGTATGAGTTTGTGCAAACTGGCCTCCTGATCCAAATGGTCAATCATCAAACGGCATAAGTTGACCACATCACCTACAACAGTAGATAAATAGCGAAGAACTCATATTATAGATATATGATGTACTCCACCTGAAACATAAAATTCGGCAAACAATGTTCATTGAAAGAGCAACTTACAAGTGTGGTCATCACGTATGTCAATTTGTGGACTTTAAAGATAATTTTCATTCTATGAAATGGTTGAAATTATTCCTGTAAAACTGTCCGGATGAAAGACTATATGTGTGGATCTTGCCGCAGTAACCCGTAGCAGACAATACATCTACTACCAACACCCATCGGTAAATTTTGGAACAAGCACATTCCTGTAGCCCGGGAATCTTTGACATAGATAAGCTTCACTCTACGGTGACAGAGAAGTTCACCAAAATCGCCATCACAGGACCAAAGAGATGAAGCCTAAAGAAAGGAAGGAAGAAGCTTTTGCGACATCATGGCGGATTTCTTGATCTTGAGGGAATACACCCACTTCGTTTAGTTTGCACGCGTTTCACACGGCCTAATTTTGTCTTGATTCACTCCGGAGGTCAAACTAGCGTGCGCTCCTCACTGTCCACGTTCCACCATGCTGAAGGCTGGGCCGTGAGCTGAGCCGCCCTGACGTTGTGATTGCGCCAGTCTATCCATGGCCGTGAGTCGAGCCGCCCTGACAGGCGTGTCGGCTCTATCCATGGGCCGATCTGTAGCGTTCCTTGTTGGTCAGGCCGAGCGCCAGCCCGATACATCCCGCTTTGGAGCCAACTCCTAACGCACGCTACATGGCTAGGTTGACCCAGCCGCACAGCCCAAGCTCATGGCGACGCTAGACAAGATCAAACGGCTCGCAAGTACTGGGAACATGGCTAGGCTTTTTCATTTTAAGCTAGGCCATATTCCAGCCAGTGCGCCCGTTTCGGACGGGCCTGCGCTGAGCCTGATACGTCCGGATGCAACCAAGTTGTCAGCTGGGCCAACCCAATGCTCGGCTCGATCGACCGATGCTTAATCCTGCCATAGCAAATTCTACCCTTGTTGATGTTCAGGGTTTATTTAGAACAGGAATTTCCAAGCAGAAGAGTTCCCCCGATTTCCTTTGATAAAAAAACTCTCGTAAGTAAGGCTCTGTTTGTTTTTGCTTTGATTCTAGATTATGGCCACAAAAGCTGAATAAAAAACAAATAGTCTGATTCTAGGATTCGATTCTCACAATTCAGTCCATCCATATACACTAGAATCCACAATTCACTTCATATATGCTTTTGAATTTTAGCTTTTAGAGAATCAGCTTCTCTATAGCCACAATCAAAATTTGATTTTTAAAAAAATCCAAAATAAAAAACAAACAGGCTCTAGGATGAGCACTCTTTCTATTGATCCGCCACTAGATTTTCCATCAATTCTCGGGGACGGAAAAAACGCCCTTATCCCGGGTAAGTAAGGGCAATTTTTTAATCCGGTACAATTTACGTCTTGTATTTTCAATTCGATACAACAGTTTCGTGTATTTGCAAAAAAACCAACCGTATTCGCAGCACGAAATTGCGATTACATGTAACACCAGTACCAAATTGCGAATACAGGTTAAATCCAGCATGAAATTGCGAATACGCTGTATTTGCAAAACATGGTAGCAAATTCACCTGTATTCGCAATTTCAAAAAGTGATCACACCCTACTGCAAATAGTGATTAATAGTGACCTTGCATGCATGGTTGAGAGGCGTATTCGCTAGGGTGTAATCGCTATTTCAAATAGCGAATACAGGTGAATTCGCTACCCTGTTTTGCAAATACAGCGTATTTGCAAATTTTTGCTGGATTTAATCTGTATTCGCAAATTGGTACTGCTATTACATATACTCATAATTTCGTGCTGCGAATACGATTGTTTTTTTTTTTGCAAATATGCAAAACTGTTATATTAAATTGAAAATATGAGGTGTAAATTGTACTGATTCAAAAAATTTACTTACCATAAATGAGATGACGTACTCTTTCGATTCATCGGCCACTAGATTTTCCACTCAATTCTCGGGGACAGAGAAAAAGCCCATATCCCTGTGATAACTGTGTTGGTAGCATGCATATCCATGAAAACAAGACGGTGTTCTTAGCATCGCTCAGATTCCCACCAGTGTCTGACCATTCTTATTTCTTAGTAGGAGAGGGCAGCAGCCAGCATATTTTTCTCACAACAAGAGAGAGAGGGGGGGGGGGGGGGGCGGGGGGCGGGGGGGGGACTCATTGAAAGGTCAAAGAGTAGGGTAAGTGAGGGTAAGCTTGATGGCAAGCAGCGGCAAGAGGGGGGAGTACACATGACAGTGGCAGTGGAGGGTACCAGCAAGAAATAATTGTCCCTTCCAATAGCATCAAGAAAGAGAGAGCATCCGAGCCTAAGCCGAGCGAGCCTTGCAGTCTAGGGGACACTCACCAGCAGCAGCAGCTAGTAGCCATGTAGGCTATATAGGTGGGGTGTTTGCCCTGCGCACCTACCTATGCTCGTACGTACCAAACTCAGATCAATCACTGCTCACTTATAGCGACAAGAGAGCGGAGCAGACGCCGCACGCAGCAGCAGCAAATGGACGATACCAATGGCCACTGTCCCCATGCTGCCAACTGATTGATAGATCGATCAATCCACAGCTACACCTCCCTAACCGCGCAAAATTATTTTTGCTACAACATCTGGATGCGAATCAGACATTATATTTGCGACTGTATCAAATGCAAACTTCTCTGGCATTTAACCGTTTGAAACTGGAAAACTATCAGTGTTAGTACCAAGCTTTCAAATTTTATTTTAGGGTTTTATCTTGACACCTTCTAAAATAAATTTTTTTTAATGAAATCTCATTTTTTTCAGATAAAATCCGAACAAAATACAAAAAAAAAAATTTGAATTTGGTAATTTTTTAACTGAAATTTATAAGATTTCGGTCCAAAATGCTGAGATTTCGGTGAAATTTTAGGTGTTGTTGCCCTTTAAATTTTTTTGAATTTCGCCGGAATTATGATTTACCGACTGTCCCACACGTAAAACAACGTAAAGAATCCAATCCGACCAAAATTCGGTCAAATTTTGTTCAAATCTCAGTCAAATTTACCGAGATCTCGATATGAGAATTTAGGTTACTGTATCACTTTGAATTTTCATAAGATTTTTTTAATTTCATCGGGATTATGAAATTTGGAGAGGTCATCCGAAATTTTGCCGAGATTTCGAAAAATCTCGACGAGATTTCATTCCCTGATTAGTACCGTCACGTAAGACTACTATCTCCAACCGTGTCCCTTCCCCTCTTATTTTCCCTCCGCGAAGGGATTCCCATTCCCTTCAGCGCTCCAACGGATTACCTTCAGCATTCCCTTCGTGAAAGGATTCTCTTTCCCATTCCCTCTAGCAAGGGATTCTCTCTTCTTTCCCTATACAATTCTCTTTAAAGAGAGTCTGTTGGAGATGAGGGGAAATAAAGGGAATGAGAATGAGAAAGAGAACAGGGAAGGAAATGAAATGAAGAAAATATGGTCGGAGATGGTCTCACTTGAAAAGCGAGAATTTTTTTGTTAATTCATGTGATTGGATGGACTTTTTTAGGAATTCCTTTGTTCTGCATAGGCATTATTGATATATTGATAGGACGGCCGTGATCATATGTACGCATTATCCTATTTTCAGGATAGGATCACCACGTGGATCTTTGGCATGACTTTGAGTACGGCAAGTTGATAGAACTATAGAAGCATCATATCAATGTTTTTTTTAAAAAACAAAAAACAAACAGATCAAGATTAATTTGGTAGGAGCTTACGGTTTTTTCCCCATAGTCATCGATCTCCATCCAAATGGACCAAATCTCTGCGCGGCATAGAGTTGTTGCACCAAAAAGAAGTTATGGTTGTGAGTTGTGACTATAAAGTTTGTTATAAGCATAGCGTGACTTTCCATGCATGGCTGCTTTAGGTTACAGGAGAGCCAGTATCTGCTTCCCTCTAGCATCCCGAAACGTGTGCCCCAATAACGGCATTGGGACCAGAGGCAAATTCCACTTTGGAGGCAAGGATCGGCCCTCTCTCTCTCTAAAAAAAGAACCATGCAAAATTTGGCAAATAACAATTTGCTTTAAAGAAAAAAATGTCCAAGCACTCATAGGAACAGGAAGCCCCCAAAAAGAGATGATGGAAGTTGCAGCATAGTCAAAACTCTGTTCCAAACCAGTGAAATAGGCATGATCTTAGTTCAGTAGAACAAATTTATCTACAAAATATCAGTGATAGGTGCCTCTATGCTTTTTTTAATTGTATAAATATTAAATTATAAATAAAAGATATATATTGATTACTTATCTTTTTATTTACTTTAAAATTTTTACAATTTGTATTAGGAGAGAAAACATAAAGT
The DNA here is from genome assembly GCA_036346355.1 of Rhipidocladum racemiflorum. Lineage (NCBI taxonomy): Eukaryota > Viridiplantae > Streptophyta > Magnoliopsida > Poales > Poaceae > Rhipidocladum > Rhipidocladum racemiflorum. The sequence goes on along the minus strand of CM070573.1, from coordinate 14,028,765 downwards.
ACACACTATTCCACGCTCCACAGCAAATAGGTAGTGTAAGCATCTGTGGAGGGAAATGGAGAATTTGTCCCTTTCTGGCTCCTGGCAATTGTTTTAAACCATAGTTTTATTCCGAACACAATTGCAAAATGATTAATGAGACAATTTTCTTACTGAGGAGTAGCACCTCAGTAAACACCTTTCAAGCTCCTGTCGCACGGCACTCCTACCATGGTACGAAAGCTTGACAATAACATATGTCGTTTGCCAGTGTTTTTACTAGGGATAAAAACGGATTGGATAGTTTCTGACTGATCTGGATCATTTTCGGATACAAATTTTTTCAAATCGGTTATTCATCGGATAGTATTGGATCGGATATGGATACATATTTTTTTTGTCAGATACAGAAACGGATTCAGTAGCTCATTATCCGTCGGATAATCCGTATATTGGGTCGGATATTCGGATATGCATATGAGTTGGGCTAAAGCTACTCTTTTTCACCTAAAAAGTTTCTAAATTTTAAAATTGTTTTCTAATTTAATTAATCCATAAATCAAGTTTCAATTATTAAAATTGGCAAACTAGCTCTAAAAATTACAAAAAAAATTTGAGAAATTTCCTGACATAATCAATCATTTAAAAAAATTATTTTCAAGATTTATTAGATATTAAATTAAATTTTCTTAAAAATTCAAACATTGTTGTCCTCAATAGGAAAATATTTTAAATAAGTAGCTAAAAATGCATAAAAACTAGTAAATACATAATATATTATTTTAAACATAATTTAACACAAAATTCAAATCTTAGGTCATTACATGTAAGTGTTATATATATACTTTTTCTAGAGATATGATATCTAAGTATTATAAAACTTTTAGTGCATTCCGTGTTTGCTTTCATTTGTATATCTGAGTAAGGATCATCTTTATTTTGTGTTTTGATCTATATGTATGATGAACTAATCATTTTTCTGTGATGAACTAAGTCTTACTTAATTTTATTTGCGATATGGTATCTAACTATTGTTCCGATAAATATTCAAAGCCGTATCCGATTTGATTCATATTCGATCCGTATCCACATGGTTTTTTGTTTTTTTAAATCGGTTAATTTTGCGTAACCATGGTTATTTTTTTTTTTGGGGGGGGGGGAATGGTGGAAGGATCTATTCAGAAAAAAATGTGCTGATTTTTTGTTTGGAAAAAATACAATTTCGGTTTCTTTGGTGATGTTTTTTGTAAAAATTGACTGGCTATGAATCATCAGTCAATTTGCGTAACCACAAAGTTCATTGGTTAAAAAATCAGGTAGAGAACTTGTTTTTTTTTAAAAAAATGGCTAATTTTGCGTAATTTCGTGTTATTTATTGGTCAAAAAATAGTGGAAGGATCTATCCATAATTTCAATTTCCCGGTTGAGAACATTTTTGCTAATACGCCGAACTACGAGATCTTTTTTACAAAAAAAAAAATCAGTAAAAGGATCTATCTGTAATTTCATATTTTTTGAAGTGCCGCAACGTGGCACGACTACCAGGACTCCAATTCCTTTTGCTTTAAGTACAAGTGTGTATATATATATATTGCAAACTAACCATAGTAGTTTCCTTTTGGGGGATTAAAGAAACATTGCCCTAGCAAAAAAAAAAGAGAGAGCATCACACTCGATCTTGCCCATATCCCTTTCAATGCCAGCTTCATCAGCTTTCACCTTTCAGCGCTCTATATGCGGGCATGCGGCACAGCCTCACTCTAAGAGACGCTATGTCACGTAGCACTGAAGCTAGCTACTTGACTGTGGTCAGACTCTGAAAGGCACAATTTCACTGTGGGGTGTGGTGGTGGGGGGTTGGGGGAAGAGAGGAAGCCAGTTGCCCATGGGGCCATCCACAGCTTTTTGTAACGACTCTCTGCTACAGGGGTTGCGGCTTCGTGCAGGTAACTGGCACACTGGTTCGTCTGGCGAACCCTATCGAGCTACAGGGCTTTTGCTAACTGGTCCATGTACAATGCATATGAGGTTAACATGAGGCTACCTACCTAAACTGTCACAACCTTTTAGGTTATTCCATGGAAAAGGTCCACTATTTTACAACCATCAGTTAAGGTTTTAAATATCAACTATTATCTTACGAAAATCATGATTTTTGAATGTATCGGTGGATACGGCAAATAAAATCGATCAATAAGCTGATTAAATTAAAAATTCAAAAAAAATTATGCAACGTAAGTATCGCGACAATCGGTTGAACCTTTCTAGTTTTATTCGTAACCACTTCAGTTTTACTCGTCGTGTTGTTAATATCTAATATATTAAAGCCAGATAACTTCGACAACAACCAGCCCACCCATGTGGAACTGCTTTTTTTTGTGAAAAGGCCCTTGTAAATTCCAAAATTACGCTTAGATCCTTTCACCAGTAATTTTGCAAAAAAGATGTTGTCATTCTGCATATTCGTGAACGGGTCCTCCAAGATTATTTTGGTAAAAACCAAAATTACATCCAGGTTCTTCCACGGTAATTTTCCAAAATGGCCCATAGTTCCGTGTATTCGTGAACATATCCTCCACCTGTTGTTTTTGCAAAAAAAAAAAAACCCATGGTAATGCAAATTCACCGTCGCTCCTAGCCAACATATATTTTTTAACAAAACCCTAGAAAAAATGAAAATTATGGTAATATCTTCCTACCTTTTTTTTGCAAAAAGAATCACCAAACTAAATTTCACGCTAAGCGGTGTAGCGTGAGATCCTACCTAGTTTTAGTTTAGGTGTCGTCCTAATAGACGACATAAACTTTGGCCATCTCCTTTTCGGTCAGTAGGAAGAGCGTTTCTTCTGAGATGCTTTCATAGATGGTCACCAATGCCATTTGATCCTTGCGCACATCAACTTTGTCGTTTACGATCGCTCCCCATAGGTCTTGAACCCTCATGTATACCTTCATCTTGATTGCCTATGTAGCATAATTACTCTTCGTGAGCATCGAAAAAAGCAGCGACATAGCGGAACTCTCCTTCGCCATCGCATTTGATGTCGCCTGATCACCGGTGTCACCACTTCCCGTAGATTTCGACATCTTCTTGGACAGCAAATCAAGAACTCAAGCATTCAAGCTCTGATACGAAATGTTAGACCGACTCAAAGAATCAAATACGCGAGACAGTGCTGAGCTGAACTTTAATCAGACATGCATGCATACATAAGCAACGCAACTCAATATTCTTCATGTGTTGTGTGTTTCATGTAGACGCATGCTGCTAGCTAGATGAGCAAACACGCTGGCTGCAGTACGCGCAGGATGAACTTCGGAAGAGAACTAGTCTTCTATCTATTGCTTTGAGTCTTATTGCTTTGTTCTTTATTGCGTTGTCTTCTTGTTGCTTTCATTACAGACCAGCATAGCCTTATAAACGCTATTTCTCCACAGCCGACTTGGTTGGAGACATTGATCAATTCGGACACGGCAATCCCCTTGACTCCAAGTCCATAGAATACGTATACAAAATTAGTTCTCACATGTTCCCGTCGATGACTCCTCGGTGCGCTCCAGCGTGGCCACCGTCGCGGCTCCAGTTGGGCACAGATCGAATGGCGGCGCCACGAGCCTCGGTGTAAATGGGTCAGGTAATACCCGACCCGTATCCGTACCCGGATGCAAAATTACCCTAATAGAAAACTATTTTACACTACCCGCCGGGTACGGGTACGGGTACGGGTAGTACCCGGGTAGGTTAGGTTCGGGTTCGGGTCGGGTACGGGATCGGCAATACCCGGCGGGTACGGGTCGGGTTCGGGTACCCGGATAATTCTCGCAATCGGGTACTATTCGGGTACCTGGATATAATCATGCCGAGCCAATTCATTTGAGCATAACTTTTAAAATATAAGTCCAAATCGAGTGAGACAACTTTCTAAATTCATGTTAAATCATGTACTTTCATATTCTGCAAAAATATTTGAATTTTGTTTATCCATTTAAATCAAAATTCAAATTTGAATGGTATGTTTGAAACTAGCTACATGCAAATTTTGTGCAAAGTTAATTCAAACTTAGTGGAATAAATTTTGTTACAATCCTTGTCTGATATATTTCTATATTATGCAAAGAATTTTGAATTTAGAGTTAATTTGCATTAATAGTTAAATAAGTAGGTTTTCAATGTAAGAAATAATTAAATAACCATAACTTGTTCAATATATGTTCAAAAATTATGAAACCACTTTTGTTTTGCTCATTAGGCAGTAGAGAACATGATTTTGGGAAAATACTTAGGGTGTAACATGCTACTGTTAATTACCACCTTCTATGTTGCTTTATGTATTGATTTATATTTATTTATAAAATTTCGGCCTCTTGAATTTGAATTTAAATATATATATATATATAAATTTATAATCTTAGCTTCTTCAATTTCTAATATAAAATAAAATAATACACATAGAATACATATTGTGCGCTGTAGTGCCATTGTCGTTGATCAGGAAATGAATCTTTTAACCAGCTGAATTGTTTGGAGATTTTTTACTTGGGACTAGTAACTGTTAAGAGTTCATTCATCTGTAAGTTATGTAACCTGATCAATTCTCTTCTGAATTGACGGTACAAACTACATGTTCTAGAGTAATTGGACTATGTATGTTTGTTAGACTATACGCCGTTATCTATTATATTATATGATGTACTAGTGTGATGATTGGATTGTTTTCATCGCATGTTTTGATCTTAGGTATTTCGTGCACTACCCGACGAAGTACCCGTTGTCTGTATTATACCCGTCCGCACACTACCCGTAACCCGATTTCTACCCGTTCGTAGAAAATGCTACCCGTTACCCGTACCCTACCCGATTTTTACTACCCGTGCCCGTACCCGTACCCGGAGAAAAAAATAATAGGGTAGGGTACGGGATGACCTACTACCCGTCCGAACCCGACCCGTTTACACCCCTACCTCCTGTAACATACGGCCATCTTCTCATACAACGGCGGACAGTCACGGCGGCCGGCACTACTGGCAACCACGGGGAGAGGACGAAAACAGGAAGTCAACGGGGAAGAAGAAAGATATTTGATGTTGACATGTGTACTCCCTTGTAGCTTTGAACTTTGTTTGCTTATTCGCAGGGAGTGGAAACGGCTCTGCATTGGGTGTCAAGAGGGTTATGTGGCATAGCTCTTATTGATAAATGAAGATTGTGTTTTCGACGGTTTGAAAGTCGCATGTTGAAATCCAGTCTCAGGTTATAGATGAGGGTTATAAAGTGAATATTTCCATCTTTGAATTAATGGCCCGTTCGAAATGTAGAAAACAAGGAGTAAGAATAGGAAAACGCATGCATGAACTCGGCATCAGTTCTAGTGCAAGGATATATATACGAAATGAAAATGCACACTCATCATGTAGGAGTGATATTAACTGCATGCCGAAAAAGTCAAAAGCCATTAATTTGAACTGCCAAAATTTGTTATGTTCATTGAATGAAAGGGCAGTTCGTGGAATGTAGAAAACTAGAAGAGCAAACGCGGTGCACACCGCGTGCGGGAACGAAAAACGGAAAAATATTAGAGGTTGAGTTGAAGCAAAAATGCTAGAGATAGAGACGCACACGTATTTCTGCCTATGAAAGAAAAATTTCGGGGAAAACGGAGAAATGACCTAAACGTAAGGATCGGGGACCTATTTGTTATATTTTTGGACCTTGCCGCTATCCCGATAAATTAAAAAAGGGCTCGCTCGCGATTCGCATTTAACGGGAACCTCCTTCTGTAAAGTAACGAATCGGAGATCTAAACGTAATCCGAGAATTTTCCCCTCACAAAAAATCGTAAAGAACCTTTTCATAAATTTACAGGGACATATACGTAATTTGAGAAATGGAGGGGCTTTTGCGTAAAATTGCCGGATGGACAGGTGGCATAGCGGGCCGGACAGGAACTTCTCCGAAAGTGTTTTATTGAGTATATAGGGCTAAAACTATCTCCAGCAATTTCCCTTTATTCCATTCCCTTCTCTATTCCCTTCCCCATATTCACTCCCTTGATTTCCTACCATCTCCAACAGCTTCCCATCAAGATATTTTGTGAAGGGATTGGAGAGAGAATCTCTTTCTATCCAGATTCTCTATTCAAATCCCGTCCGAAAGGAATCGCGAAGTGAATCCGCTGGAGCATCTGGGATCTGTTCGTGAAGGGATTTGGAGGCTGAAGGAAAGCTGCTGGAGATACTCTAACTAGGAAAACACATGAATTGTGCATTATTTCTAGTTCAAAACTCTAGGATTTAATAGCACACACATGAATGATGTAGGATGACCCAAAGAGGTGTTCAAATGCTTCACAGGAAAAGCACGTGAATGTTTAATTCATTTAGACGGCAAATACGCTTGTACACTACATATACAAGATGGTCCTTTTGTTCCATACCCCTCAAATGTTCATTGTATTGGGCACGCAAATTCCTGCGTGGTGTCTAGTGTGAATGAGTGTTTTCTGTAAATAACACTTAAATTTTGAGCCTTCAGATCTAGATATAATGGATGAAATTAATTTGCATACTCTCCTCCAATTTGAGTGCTATTTTATCAAAGAGTACTTATTTTTTTAGGTATTGCACGAGGAACAGTTTCTTTTCTGCATGACTTTTTTACATCAATTATATGCAAAGTTTTACACAAAATAAATTATGTAAAAAAAGATGTGATAATTTGTAAAAAAAATTATACGTTTCTACATGGCCTTTTCTACATCAATTATATACTTGTTTTACACAGATTAAATTATGTAAAAAATAATGTGATAATTTGTAAAAAAAATTATACGTTTCTACATGGCCTTTTCTACATCAATTATATACTTGTTTTACACAGATTAAATTATGTAAAAAATAATGTGATAATTTGTAAAAAAAAGAACAAAACAAACCATAAGAAACACAATAAACAAAAATGTGTATCAAAAAGTCAAAATAATAAAGCATAATATGAATTACAAAGTAATATCTAATAGACAAAACAAATTGAGTGCTCATAAACTAAAAAAATATCATTATTTAATAGGTAAAAAATTGAGTATTCACACAAGTGCCATTTAGCGATTCTCAACAAAAAACATAAGGTCATTCGTTTCCTGAAGAAGGATTTCCAGGAATAACCATCCCTTCTGTACAGCTATGGGCTATGGCCACCCTCCCATTCAGTCAATAAATGCCCTAGGTCACTTGTTGCCAATAGCATTTCGACATGCACACAGCTTTTCCCCCAACAGTGTCCTTTTGCCTTGTATTCTCCTCATCACCCCATCCACACAACCAACAGAGAGTATCCCCTCTCACCCCTCCCCTCTCTCTAAGATGCACGCCCCTCTTCAGTAGGGGGGATGAGTGAGTCTCACATCCAACATGCTAATGCGTCCTAAGCAGTATGCACAATTCTCTACCTAGCTAGTATCCTACACATAGCCCATGCTCTGTGACCTGGCGGAGGAGCAGGTATGGCTGGGTATGGCACCTGCCATACCTGCTCTGCCTCGTAGATTCTTAGTACTTTTAGCACATGTTCTGTTAGTAACACAAAATATTTATGAAATATTTACCTTGATGATTTCATGTGTGGATTTGAAAAATTATTTTAGCAAGATGTCCAGTAGATTGAACTCGAATACTTTGCTCCTTATATACTCTGTATGAATTTTTTTGGCATTACGATATTGTTTAATATTCCATCCTACCGATTTTGCCGCATCATAATTTTACTCCGTCCTCCGCCATTATAATACACCTACTATTGAAATGAGAATAGGATGATATCCTATTACCTTACCTTAAAATTGATGTTAAGATTAGGATAGGAGATGCACATGTTCAAAGAACAATAACGGATAATAAAGATATATAAAAATAATAATTTCGCCATATCAGAATTTTTTCCCGTCCTCCGCTTCCTCAAGGGAGGTACTAGTACGCCTCTCCTCACCGCTTTGCACTCCCATGAGCGATGATCTCTTCTAGTCCTAGGCCTCTTTAACACACGCACACACACACTCTCTCTCTCTCTCTAGACCTCTCTCAAACACAAGTCTGCATGGCCGGACACATCTGATCATAGGCCACCCCCCCCGCCCCCTCGACACTTCTCTCTCTCTCTCTCACACACACACACACTCTGCGCGGTCTTGGTCCAAGGGCCTAGAGAGGAGAGAGGAGGGCTCAGGAGCCGTGATTCCCCAAGGCCCATGGACATACCGCTTTACCAACAGCTGCAGCTCAGCCCTCCCTCCCCGAAGCCGGACCAATCCTTGCTCTACTACCCTTGCTCGCCTTCTTTCGCCGCCGACGCCTTCCACCTCGGCTACCTCGGTGCAGCTGCCTCCACGCCGCCCTCTGCCACGATCGACTCGCCGGAGCTATTGATGATGCATCCGTTGATAGAGCAGCCACCGGCACCAAAGGTGGACGCCGGGAATAGTGTGCAAGGGGTCGGCATTGGTCTTGAGAGTGCGGCTGCTGCTGCTGCTGCGGCGGCGGCGGCGGCGGCGAGAAAAGACCGGCACAGCAAGATATGCACCGCTGGCGGGATGAGGGACCGGCGGATGCGGCTGTCCCTCGACGTCGCCCGCAAGTTCTTTGCGCTCCAGGACATGCTCGGCTTCGACAAGGCCAGCAAGACGGTGCAATGGCTCCTAAACATGTCCAAGGGCGCCATCCGGGAGATCATGACCGACGAGGCGTCGTCAGAGTGCGAGGAGGACGGTTCGAGCAGCCTCTCCGTCGTCGATGGCAAGCATAAGTCGCCGGCTGAGGTGGGAGGAGGAGAGCAGAAGGGCGGCCACAGCGAGGGGAAGAAGCCGACAAGGGCAAGAAAGGCAGCGACCACCTCAAAGCCATCAAGGAAATTGGGCAATGCGCACCCGGTCGCCGACAAGGAGTCGAGGGCCAAGGCGAGGGAGAGGGCGAGGGAGCGGACGAGGGAGAAGAACCGGATGCGGTGGGTGACGCTCGCATCAGCAATTGACGTCGAGGCGGCGACCGCGGCGGCGAGGGTCGACGAGCCAAGATCAAACAATTCGAACCGCTCATCGTCCATGAACATGGTGAGCGCTGAATTGGCGGAGAGGTGCTCATCAACACTTAACATCATTGGAGGAAGGATGCAAGAAATGTCAATGGCGAGCGAGGCGAGCGACGTGATCCTAGCCTTTGGAAATGGAGGATACGGCAACAGCAGCTACTGCCCGGAGCAATGGGAGCTCGGAGGAGTCGTATTCGCCAACTCACGGCCCTGCTGAAAACTGAGAGGCAGCTACGCACGTACGGTACTAGAACTACCCCTGCACCTCTACATATATATCCTTGTTCCATGAGCGTAATAATTTCTTGTGTTGATCATTTGTGTGTATCTCTTTAATCTCGCCTTCGGAATTAACTTCCTGATGATGAACTTGCTTTGGTCATCGCATGATGTATTTAGCTAGCACTGTGTTGATTAATTCATGCGTGGAATCTAATTATGTTAAATTCTATAGTTGTTAAACTGGATCTTTCTCAAATGAAGAAAACAAAATAATGTCTGGTGAAGGAACTACAGGCAAGCTGCTAGAGCACAGCTACAACTTTGCTAGCTATCTGAATCGACGAAAGACAGACGACAAGTATGACGAAATTAAGATTTTTTAAGTAAGATCTGAATGCCATTTTCTCCTAATTAACAAGGTGCAATTTGTATGGTGTTATCGTTCATTGGATGTTCATAAAATAATTACATCAATCTTAGAAACTGTAAGATGAAATTTCTTATCAAGTGCGATCAATTGCTCCCTAAATCCTAATTGGTAGACGGACCATTTTGTTCTACCAAATATGACCGAAATGGAAGCTTCAAGATTCAAGTAACGGCTTTGGATTTCCGCTACCCGATGAACTGCAGATGAATGCCTCAAGCTCCTTTAGAACGCTGTTCTCCAATTCGAACAATATTTGAACCGTTCATTATATCCGAGGCGAACATGGTGTGTGTATGCCTCATAAATATGCACACCAAGCAAATTTCCAATTACATCTTGACTCCTATGTTCGGAGTACTCCGTTTCTCAATACACTTTATTCTAGGTTTTAAATTATGTTTCTAAATACATATTATTCTATAATTTTGAGATGACTTCATCCTCTTTTCCTTAGATACCCTATTTGGCTATTTTGAAAATCATTTAATGCTATAGACTAGAGTAATGCAACTATCTAATAGTAATAATTGGTCTAATAAAATAGGGTAATTCTAACATTAAAGGATTTTGCACTTCAACTAAGCACACGCAGAGATGACTGAATCGTCCTTCTTCGTTAGCTTATCGCTTTTAAATAATGTATTATTCCATTCAACAATAATAAATAACATTAGAAATAATAAATGATAGGGGTATGCAAAGGTAACACACACGTTTAAGTGGTACATTGAAAGGTGGGATGCACACTTTTGGGAGTATGTTGAAAGTTTCATACACACACATGTAATTCCACTTCTCATATACCGCTTAAACAAACAAGTTATACTCTTTTTTTTTATCTTTTGAGCATACTATAGTAATAATGATAAGATGCTTTAAAGCGAGTTTCATGAAAAAAAGTCATCAAAGTCTATTTTTATAGCATAATTCATGTATATACTCTTTTTACATGTGAAAAAGGGAATGTAGCAAAAGTAAAGTACTCCGATAATTTTTTTTTGATTTTATGCTTTTATTTTGAAAAGTTGTATAAAAATTAAAGCATTAATGAGGGTAGATGGTGATTACTTACCTCTTCGTTTGCTTCAATATTTATGAAAATTGTATTCGAAGGGAAAGCATAGAAGCAATGCTCATTTTTTAATCATGTCGTATTGTAATATCATAAAATCAGTATTTAAGTATACTAAAAATGATAAATAAGTATGACATATTACGTGCGCCCGTGCGCGCACATGTGAAGTTATATATACCACCACTAGCCAGCCGCAATCAAGTAAAGCCTTGGTCAAGAATAATGACGTTTATATACTCCGTCCATGTTCACATTATCCAAAAGCTTCAGAAATCCGAACTAACTACAAGTTATTATTAAAAAATTAAGTACAAGTGGGCAATATATAAATTTGGAATTAGGAGTACCATTGCAATATATTACAGTTCTTTTTTATGTTTGAACTACAATTGCCCTATATCTTTTTTATTATCTACAAATAATGATTTTAGAGAGGCATACCTTCGAAATAACCTATCTGAGAATCTGAGATATTATTATGTATCTGTATATATGCAATTATGCGTGCATGCTTCCAGAATGACACAGATTATGTGAGTATAAATTTAAAACACGTACGTATAAAATTATGATCAATTCAACCATTTACTGACATAATTTGTTTCAGAATTTACACTTTTCTTTTTAACTTTTACCATGTAAGTTTGATTGATATTAAATATAGTGCAATTCTCCATACATAATATCTTACATTTGAATATGAACAATATTTTTCCTTTTTTTTTGTTTGGGGATATGAACACTATATTCTGTTAGCTTGGCTTTTTTCTCTTATTTATCTGTCCAATGAGCAATAAATATCACCATTGACAATACTATTACAATGTTGCTCTGTAATATTTTGAATTATAAACTAAATGTGTTTTTTTATATCCTGCACACACGTGTGTGTACACACACAGAAATATATATATAAAATATATATAATATAATATATATATATATATATATATATATATATAACACATACATATACATACATGTATGTATGTATGTATGTATGTATGTATGTATGTATGTATGTATGTATATGTTTATATATATCTGTATATGTGTGTATCGGATATCGGAATGCATGGGGCACCATGATTTCAAATACGAGAATTCAAGCCATATTTGGTTATATTTTTTTTTTGAAAATTTAGTTTTACGGTATATACTCGTCTATAACAATTCAAATGAAATACATAGCTTTTAAAAAATATACTCGAATTCAAAGATTTTGAACGAATTTATATCACATGTTTTACTAATTTATATATAAAATCAGCACATACCTACGATCGAACTATCATAAAAAAAGATTCTAGTTTAAATTTTAGTTCAAACTTGTTTGAACTAGTTAGTAAACTAATTAAACTTAACATCATCATTTCAAATTTTTTTGCATGCAATACATAAGGAAAATACCTGTTTTGAATTATGATGGCCAGGCATCATGGTATCCCACGTAATTGTAGTGTGTATATATGTATATACATATACATATTTATATGTGTGTGTATCGTACGTATATATATGTATATATATATGTGTGTCGTATGTATATATGTATATATAGGTATCTATGTCATGTTTATATGTGCTAAATATTTATTTTTTGTCAATAAGTAATTCTGAAAATTACTTAATCATTAACGAAAAATTGCAAAAAAAAATGCTAGAAACTTCTGAAAATTTATGGATAGCACATTGATGATATTATGGCTCTTTATTTATTTTTTTAGCAGTTATTCCATGTTTTATTTGTATTGAAATTATTTTCTGTTATTTAGTAATTATGAAAATTGCTTGGTAATTAACAGAAAATGATAGAAAATTCTAGTTAACATATTGGGAGCCTTTTATCTCTGTATTTATTTTCTTAGCATTATTTCATATTTAATTTATCTTAGGATTTATATTCCTGTTATTCAGTAATTCTAAAAATTACTTGATAATTAACAGAAAATTATGACAAATTGCGAAGAAAATTCTAGAATTTTTTTTATATAATTATCTACTGAATAGATGACCAAACTTTGCTGATTGGAGTATGAGCGTGCAATATAATGATTTTATCGGTAGTAAAAGTCATTTAGCATAAGTAGAAATAGGATAGGTTGGATAGCGTATAGAAAGAATTCATTGAGCTTGCCCTGAATTGCAATAATTACCTTACTTGGACAATGGATACTAAGATTAATATGATCGCTCAATCTTTTAAAGCAACTATTTTTCTAGTCTAAAGCTGGTATCTTTACTCTTCCCAAGCTGCCACATGTGCATCTTTGCACTTGAAGGAAAAATATACAACCAACAAAGATCCTTCCTGTTGCTAGAAGCACAGTGTGATAAGATCTTCCCGCGTTTTCAGAATTTTAAAAGTTGTGGCAGTAAATAACTTTGCCATGCACAAGCTTATCACTGAACTAACATTTTATAACCATAAAGTTACTGATGCTAAAATGGTCGACAAGACATTATGTACCTTCCACCCCGAGAGGAGGATATTGTTGAATAGTATCATTATGTCAAGTACCAGAAGTATTTAGAGCTTATATGCATTTTGCTAGAAGTAGAAAAGCGTGATGATTTTCTGGTGGAGAATCATCACGTACTTCCTAATAGGAGTCATGTAATACCCGAAGCACATGCTAGCAATAGCCATGCCGCATAAAGGGTGAAATGAATAAAACAGATAAGTGGAAAAAGGGCAGATCAGATAAGGAAATAGGTAATTCATAGTGGATAAATAAAGGTAAAGGGCCAGGTGGCTTCCTGAAGTAAGGTTCATCTAAAATAAAGCTACAAACCATGATCAATAACCCTGTTTTCGTTATGGATGCACTAGTCATTGGTCGTACAACTATTGCATCCCAAAATATGTGGTAGACCTTTACACGAAATCCACTAGAATAGTCAATAAGACTTGGATAAAACAATGTTGAGCCATACTTCACCGTTCAACCTGTTGTTGACATAGATGCTAAGAAGAATGATGATATGGTTTTTAAAATTATTGAGTTCGAGGACACCTACAACTCATATAGAGACCTGGATTAGTCTCCTAAGTATTCCTTCAATTTGCTAGTCGTTGTCACATATTCCTTATAAGTCTCTTTATCAGTTTATCTCTAGTTCCTTAATGAACATTGGTCTACACTCCTGTTGAGTGATTATCATTGAATAAATTGATATTTTCTAGATATTTGATTATTGTGCTATGTTTATTCTATATTTTATAATATATTCCTGATGCAACAATTGTCGGATTGTTAAATCATACTTCTAATATAGAACAAAAAATAATTGTGCAATGGAAGAGGAAATCTATCTAGAAGATAATTGTACCACACTAAGTGAATTGGAAATCTTATGACTATCGCCGAAAGCGATGCTCTCAGTTGGCGCTGGAAGAATGCCCTATTATACCTTGAGTCCAGTCGTACCATCTTAAGATTTAAATGCATTGGTCTGAATCGTTTCAATATGGAGACAGAAAATGAGGATGGTACAGAATACCTACCTATGACTAAGTTTAATGGGTGTGATAAATGTGTGGTTGAAAAGCTTTATTCCTTCTCCAGGTTATACTATACACATATAAAATCTGAAGTTTATGTTGCGATGAAAATATAGAAATATTTAAGATCTGGTAGATCAACTGGGTTATCTTGAGTTGAATATGAATAAGAAGAATAATTATATAATTCTGCTGGCCATAACACAAAGATTTTTCTAGACATGAAGATTTCTAATGCCCTATTTGTGTTATAAGAAATTTCATAGTTAGATCTTCCTACTTAAAAGTTAGGAAAGAATTTCTTATTTTTTTTGGAGAAAATTCAATGTGATATCTATGGATACATTTAGGCCTGCTCGGCCCTTAAGATACTTTATGGTACTGATAGATGCTTCTAATAGATGATCCCACATATGTCTCTTACCTATTAGGAATAAAACTATTGCTAAATTAATTACACAAATTATTAAGAGCCTCAAATGAGTTGACCTCAAAAGCATTTAATGATTATTGTATGTCTCTAAGAATTAATGTAGAGCATCTTCTATCTCATGTCCACTTATATTGTCCTTGCAAAGTCATTCAATTAAAAAAATAAAACTTGTTGTTTGGCTACTCTTGCAGAATAGTAGTCTTCCCACCAGCAGTTGGGGCTGCGCAGTGCTGGATGCTGCGGTATTAATTCAACCCAGACCAACTGCACATCGTGAAATTTTCCCGTTTCAGATAGTGCGTGGAAAAGAATTAAGTATTTTTTATCTGCGAAAATTTGGCGGCGATGTATACATGTCAATCTCTCAATCACAGCGTACCACCATGACACCTTACTGGAAGTTGGGGATCTATATAGGTTACGAATCTTCATCAATTAATTAAAAACCTATAGCCTATGACAGGGGATCTGTACACAGCTTGGTACGCTGATTATATTAAGGACATTTTTCAGCATTAGGGGAAAATATGTACCACATTAAAGAATGCCAAGTCATTAGATCCACGCACTAAAGAGACCGTATTTAAAGTTCGAAGGATAATAAATTTATAACAAATAAGCTAATAATCTGACAAATACATGGAGATGGTAATATCTCTGAAGTGATCCATCCTGAAGATAATAACCCTAGCTTATATTTGCGGGCACAAATCTAACGCTCAGAAGTCAGAACACCTAGACTTTATCGTTGAGGGAAATCATGAGGAGCTAGAAGAAATTAATGAACAAATATCCTTCAAGTGATGCAGGAGAATTGTATAAAAGAAAGATTACATTTGTCGGCATATATTTTGCCTCTAAAAATTGCTAAAAGCTGAATCCTGATCCAAAGTTCATGGCAGAGTGCCAGAAGCGCTTATATGGGGTCAAATGAAAAGAGGCAATTGATGCACTGCTCGCTTAATAAGAGTAAAGTTTTTGGTCTTGTTGACCAAACATCTCCTAAAGTATTCTCTGTAGGATCAAATGGGTTTTTCATCTGGAAGAGAAATAAAAATATGCAAGTGGTGAGATATAAAGTGAGGCTTGTAGCACAAGGGTTCACGCGGTGACCCGGTATCGATTACGATGAAACCTATTCTCCTGTAATGAGTGGAATAATGTTTTGAAATTTAATATTAATAATAGTAAGCTTAAACTTATCGATGTAGTTGATAGATATTGTCATATAAATATTTGTATATTAATATTAATAACAGTGAGCTTAAACTCAAGATCTTAGATTATTTTTTTAAGAAAAACCAAGACTTAACTATGGTGGGATATATGGATGTTGACTATCTGTTTGTCCCTATAATGCTAAATCTAATATTGGTTTTATGTTTTTTCTGAGATGATTCAGCCATTTTTTAGCAGTATTTTAAGCAGACCTTGATAGTTTATTCTACCAACCACTCAGAGATTATAACTTTATATGAAACCTCATGTGAGTGTGTTTGGCTGAGATGTGTGATTAACCATATCTAGAACATGGTCTTAATACTGTCGAGATCCCTATGATTATCTATGCAAATAATATTACTTGTGTTACATAAATACAAATAGGTTATGTAAAGAGCAAATATCATGAAACATATTGCCTATAAATTTTTCTATTATCATGAACTATAAAAGAATGATGAGGTAAAGATATTACAAACTAAGTTATGTGAAAATCTAACAGATTTGTTCACTAGGGTGTGTTTGGTTCATGGGATGATGTTGAATGGGACGGGATGATCCTGTACCATTTGGTTCCATTATTTTGGGTGAATGAGATGGTTCAGTATTTAGAGGGAATATTCCTTAAATTTGTATCACTTGTTCCAAGATGGGATGGTTCCATTCAAGCAACCTGTCGGAACCCTCCCTTTAATGGTGTGGAATACCAAGAGGGATTCCTATGTGCATACAGTACTAGTCCTATGACCAGTGGCTAGTACGCATATTTACAACATTGTTATCATATCCATACAAGTTAATATTACATTGATAGAAATAAAGTCTTACATCATGTCCTATTGATCGAATTCAAAGTTTGCAGCGGAAGATACATTTCTCGACAGTTTGCCTTCTACCCAAAATACCACAGGCAACTGACAAGGATAAAACCTTAGAAAGATTTGTTAGCAAAGTCCCCATATTCTGCGTCCTATGACCAGTGGCTAGTACTCAACCTTGCTATTGTTGATATTCAGGAAATGAAGAGAATGAGTGTGTTCCAGGATGGGATGGTTCCATTCAAGCAACCTGTCGGAACCCTCCCTTTAATGGCGTGGAATACCAAGAGGGATTCCTATGTGCATACAGTACTAGTCCTATGACCAGTGGCTAGTACGCATATTTACAACATTGTTATCATATCCATACAAGTTAATATTACATTGATAGAAATAAAGTCTTACATCATGGCCTATTGATCGAATTCAAAGTTTGCAGCGGAAGATACATTTCTCGACAGTTTGCCTTCTACCCAAAATACCACAGGCAACTGACAAGGATAAAACCTTAGAAAGATTTGTTAGCAAAGTCCCCATATTCTGCTTCGGGATAGGATCACTCATTCTCTTCATTTCCTGAATATCAACAATAGCAAGGTTGAGTACACGTATGTACTCGCAAGAACTGTAGTGTATGTCAAATGTATATGTAGTAAATGCAGGCTATGTCATGAAGAAGCTACTAAGTTGTTTTGCATAAAGCGAAATCGAATTGTAAATACAGCATACTAGATTGAAAGCTGTAATTTGTAAAGCAATTGACAGATATGTAAATAACAAGTATAAATAAGAGTAGTATCAACCTCACAATCCTCCATGATTGTGAGTGAAATATCGTCCATTCCCATACTATCAACAACAACTCTTACCATTGACCACACAACACTTTCACATGATTCTTTCCAACTACCATTAAGTTCCATCCATTTTATAAAAGTACCAAAACACTAACTAGTGCCAGTGCACCAAGACTCCGATAACCGTGGGAACGGCTTTTCGAAAAGTTTAGACTCTGCAGAGTTGTACAACTTTACCTACAAATAACGATCAATTCCTTTTTGCATTCGAAATTAACACACTTCCTATGGTGTGCCGCTGGATGATCATTCACAACCGTTACATTATTCAACCCTGACTTTACACTAGCCCGGTGCCGACAAACCCCTACTATGGCGGTAGAAATGCAAGTTAGCAAGGATCATTTAGAACTCAAGGTAACCTATTTCCCCCCATAGCAAGGTGTACACCGTTGCATTGGTATGTGTCTAACCCACACCCGCGTGTAGACACCCCTACGGGAAATTCTCGCGAGAACAACCCGTGCTACTACGGCCTTCCATAATGTAAAGCCAGTTTTAAATAACTTAATAGGTTGAGGCTACCCCATAAATAGCAATTGTGGTTGTACGGTAGTTCTTGGATTATACAACACTATGTTCGGTCCTTAAATTAACCCAGGTGGAAACTCCCCCTAAACTACGTGTAAGTTAACTCTTACACACCCGGCTATTGCCATAATCCACCTGTGTCAAAACATATTTTTTTTATTTTTATCAAATTATAAGTATCCTTTATTGTCATAACCAACCCTTCCAATTTATGAGACAACACCTGTCTCTTCCAAAACATGTCAAAATTTCATTGATTATCATGAACACTGTAGCCATCCATTCGTGAACCCATTTCTAGAGCATACTAAGCATGTGCAAATAATTAATCGAGTATATCCATTTGACATTATATTTTGTCTAACCATAACCTAGGGTTTCCAATGTTCTCATGTCAATAAATAATTGAGATAATCCCACAATCTAGGTTTAGTTCTACCGCATCCCACAATATAGCAAGTTTGAGGAACATAGCGCATGCATAATAATTTTGACAAACAAAGTAAACTATTTAAGATAGTGGGTTCAATATGGTCAAAGGAGGGTGCTTGCCTTGCTCAGTGACTTCTTGCGCGGAGTCGGGGTTGTCGATGAAGGTATCCGGAGTATCGGTGTCTACACGCCGCATCATAAAAAGCGAAGCAACATCCAAATCCGGAAAAGAACAAACGAAAAGTAAACATACAATACATGTGGCAAAAAGAAGTTGAATCATTACAATTAGAATCATCCACTAAAAACAAGTATGATTGTGTGTTTTGACGAAGGTTAGGGTTTGGGTTCAATTAGTGTAAGATACAAAATTTCATATCTCGGAAGTCACCATTTTCCTTTACGAAATCAAGAGACCAAAATTGTGTATAAGATCATATTCATTTTCATATTTAAGAAGCTAAGATTGTTTGGATTTATAAAATCAAAATAAAGTCAAAAGGGTAGCATAGTTGATCGAAACCTTAATTAGGTTATCGAGCGTGCATAAGTGGTTAGCTAATACATGAAAAGTGGCAAATTGGACTATTATTATAGAGCCTGTAACCATGTCTTTCCAAAGTATAGGTTCTGAAATTTTGGGTTTAATGAAGCTTATTATTCTTTAACTACATATTTACAATATATGCATGCTACATGAAATGACCCTACAGTTCATTTCGAAATTAAACATAGGTTAAACCTAAACATTTTCATATGAACAGTAAGAGTATCGTATTAAAGGAGCTTAGGGATCAATTTTCAAATTTCTAAAGTTTTATGTTGCATTAAATGCAATTATTTCAAATTTAAAACCTATAGAAACTACTTTTATTAGAAAAATGATACCAACTAAGTCCAAAGTTAAATATTTTTACATATTTGGAATCCTAATGATGTCAAGAATACAAAAAAATAGGTTTTATCAAATTTGGAAGTCAATTGTACAAATTTTGCATTAGGCCAAGTTTCGGCTGGAATACTAAATTTGAAATTTAAACAGTTTCCATCAAGTGGATTTAAAATATTTTTACATATTCAGAAACTACATGATTTAAAAAAATTTTAGAAACTGGTTTGACCTCATTTGGATTTATAATGCAAAAGTTATTGATATTTGAATCGGCTCGGCCATGAAAAATAGACAAAAATGGAAAATACGTTTTCCTAAAGCGAAAACGTACTTCGCCTCAGCTCGGCTCTGTGCCATGGGTCCACGCGGCAGGGAGGGCAGTGAGGTTGGCACGCTGCCAGGTGGGCTCAGTGCAGGGGCAGGCCCACACGGCAATCAAATGAGAGAGGAAATTAAGTTTCCAAATTTCCAAAACTTTGGACAGCAAGCACTAACCTATTTAATCGAGCTATCAAATCGCATTAGAAATTTTCAAAAAAATTTGTAAGGGATCTTGACAATAAATTTGATCTACCATAAAATTTTCAAGCGAAAATATTGAGCCATTATTTTTAGAAAATTCTGACAGTGCGGCTGTCAGGTTTTTCCCTTTTTCAAAAACGATTTTTCAGAGATGGAAAACTAAATCAAATTGACCTCAAATTTTTACTGTACTGCACTAAGATCATTCCCGAGCTAAGGTAAAAATTTCAGCTCAAGAACACTTGTAGTTATTTTTATTAAATTCTGACATTGCTTCAAGTCTAATATTCCATTTACTGTTTTTTTTTAAGTTTCTAAAAATAGTAAATCATTTCCAAATTAACAAAACTTTGCAGAGGTGATAAATAGGGTATTTAGAGTTTATTAGATGCCTCATTCAGTCTTTGTACTACAAAATCTTCAAATTGGAGTGGAATCTCTATCTTCCAAGGCAATAAAAGAAGTGAAAATGCAAATTTAAAAATCCAATTAAGCTCCATAAAATGATCAAACTCCAAATTAAGGCCAGAATCAATAATTTAAATATTTAATTAACACTTCTACTAATTGAGGATGTTACACAACCAAACGTTTGGATGATTTTTTTCTTGAACCATCTCATACATGTACCACTTAGTATAGGCAACCAAACGAACCCTAAGTCTTTGCCAAAATATATTTTTCAAAGATGTGTTAATGTCATTGAAATAAGACGATTTACAGATTTGCAGAGTTCAGGGGAGTAAATATTGAACTATAACTCTTTTTGCATGATTCTGAACATCATATTTTATATCCTAAAAATTATAAGTTATGCTCTTTTCCCTCATTAAGTTTTCCTGAAATTCTCATATGAAAGTTTTAAATAAGGCAACTAGTGTAACATAGAGTGCGATTATAATGTAATCTTTTCTCAATCCTTTTTTCATTGGATTTTTGGGAGTTTTTACGTGGTATTCACCCTAGTTGGAGTGTTATTATATAGATAGAATCTCAGTTTAAGTATGGATGGGCTCTATTTATTAGTAGGCAAATTCGAACCTATCTTCTATTGATTTTGCTATACATTAGGCACCTCTGTGTACAGAGACAATTGAATCTAATAAGAGAGAACTACGACTCATACATTGTGTGTTCTGTATTTTTGTTCTTGCTAGTTCTCCTGGTTATTTCTCCATCGTATTGTTTATTGATTGCGGACAAACAACTAAGGGCCTGTTTGGTTCCCTACCTATGTGAGCCATAACTCAAGTTAGGCAATGTGTGGTATGCCACAAAAGTGTGGCGAACAAATTAGGCGCCACAAGTTTGGCAAAGTTAGGCAAAAAAATTGAGTCTATGACATGTAGTCTATGGGGCAACAAATCGTGGTAAGCCATAATTATAGTAATGAACAACTACCCTAAGTTTCACAACCAGCATCACTATTCATGAACAGGATAACGCAGCCCGACAGAGAGCGCAGAGGAGTCTTCGAAAATTTCACGGCACTTTTCAAAGCCTAACCACGTTGGGAAGGTGCACTCGCTCGACGTGCACGATTCACGGCAGCGATCAAATCTTTGACTACTTTTTACTGATACCATCGATCAATTATAATCCGACAGAATCAGCAAGAAACTGAGCCTAGCTAGCTAGCTACCTAGCTGTGGTGGTCCAAGTGATCAACACCACGTAAGTATCAGATGATCATAAGCAGTTGTTTCTTAATGTCATAACGTTGATCATGTAATAACGTTGCCAAATTCGCTCAATGTCATAACTGACTGTGGGTTCATCCGTGCATGTATAGTATTTACTTTTATCTTTGTTTCGTGTAAAAGAGTTATTTCAAAGATGTTATGTTGAGATCTAACATATATTATATATTACTACAATTCACTTTATACAAGCAATATGCTTGCACTTTTATATTATATAATACTACAATTCATTTTATACAAGTAATATAGGATTAATCCCATCACCGCTCTACTTAGGTTACATAAACCATGAGTATTACACTGATCGGACTCGTGCATGCATTGTACCCAGATTAAACTTTCATTCGTCCTTTGTGTAAAATGGTTAATTAACCTGTAGGTGTTATATTTGGACATAGCATGTATTATATACTACTACATCTCACTTTATGTAAGCAAATATGAGACTAATTCTAATAATGCTTCACATGGATCTTCGTATTAACGAACCAGATATTACACTAACATGTCATATTCCAAACAAAAAAGAGGGATTGGGTCATGCTGACCCGAGTCCAGCCTTCATCGACCACGTATGGCTATAAAAGGCAGTTCATGCCCTAGCCGTCTGTGGGCCTCTTCCTCCTCGTGCCACCCCTACTCAGCCGTGCCGCATGGCCACTGCTGCAAGTTATCCCCTATGTTTTGGCTGCTGGTGACTCTTGCTACTTGCTGCTCCGCTAGAGTAGGGGGGGGGGGGGGGGGGGGAAGGCAGTAGGTGTTACCGTGTTGTAGTGGTTTGTTGGCCACCGCTGTTGCTGCGGCCTGGTCCAGTTAGCGATGCTGTGGGCTGCCGTTGGTAGCTTGTAGCTGCTGCCCAAGCCTGAAGAGGCAGGAACTACATGGCACTAAGAAAACTGAAGGCATGGAAGGAAGAAGAGGAAGACCAAGCGAATTGCGTGCATACTGCTGCTACTCGAGGCTGCTGTGTGCTGCCACGACAGGAGGAGAGAGAGAGAAGAGAGCTCACCGCTGCTGTCGGGTTCGATGGTCATGCCTAGGGTTGAGGATTTTGGAGGATATGGTGTGGAAGTACCAGGAAGCGTGAAGGAGTACGGAACTTGTGTGGATCGGGAAGGATCGTCCACATTGATGTTTTCAGCGAATCTTCAAGACACAGGTATAAACAATAGACTACCGTTGGTTATGTTGGTGCCGTAGTAAAGTGATGTTTTGTTCGTTTTGTTATTAGATGTGGCAGGTGGGGAGCACGGGGATAGAGTTTAGGAGAGATCGGTACTA
Source organism: Rhipidocladum racemiflorum (assembly GCA_036346355.1). Taxonomy (NCBI): domain Eukaryota; kingdom Viridiplantae; phylum Streptophyta; class Magnoliopsida; order Poales; family Poaceae; genus Rhipidocladum; species Rhipidocladum racemiflorum. The sequence continues at coordinate 14,005,788 of CM070573.1, read as the reverse complement.
GTTTAATATTAGTCTCTATTTTTAGGTTGAGGTTTGGGATACCAATGGTCAGTTTCATGGCATATCAAAGTTATGAATTGTTATTATATAAAGTTTAATTAAAGCACAAGAACGTAAAATTTGGTTAAACAATTTGAAAATTATGGCATGTAGGAACTCATTGTCCAGAAATCGTCTGAGATCAGTTGTGTTAACAAGCTAGATAATAATAGAATTATATCATTGCATAACTAGAGAAAGCTAGATAATTTTCTCTAGATTCTAGATATGCTATGGCTTGCTATGTTTTGAGTTGGATAAAAATAGTTACAAAATTATGGAGTTTTCAGCCCAGTAAAACAACATATCGATCTTCGGTGCTGAAAATGAGGGGTTAAATGAATTAATTAGGAAATGCGGATAACTAAAAATTTGTAGAAAATCTTATGTAGTTTTCAGAACATATATGTCTTACAATGCTTCGGCTCTTGAGTTAGGAGTTATGGCCTTCCGACCGTCAGGACAACAAAGGGTAAACTGTCTAGCGAGGGCGAAAGTTAAGTACAGGGATGCGCATAGGAGCGATGATATTATGTTTGATGTATATACTATTATGGTATATTTTAAAGATAGTTTATCAACTATAGTGTGGGACCCTAGATCTGTTGTGCGGAATCTCCTGTGTATTTTTGTACCAGTCCCAGATCAACGCTAGTACACACAGTTCACAATGATGTATCATAACAAAAAAGAACGAAATGTAAATATAAATACTGAGTACCGGCAGAAAGGCCACTCATTACAATACAAGGTCACATGACCTTAAGTTTTACAGTAGCGAAAACAAGAAACAAAAAGTAAATCCAAACGACTCCACAGGCAGACAACTGGGGAAACGCGCGCCTAGTTTTCTTGATTGCCTTCATCGAACTTCATATCGTAGAACTCAACATCTTTCGCAGCATCTTGGAAAGTTTCTGATGATTAAGTTGAGTGTAGCATATGAGTACAAACGTACTCAGCAAGTTTGGTAGAGATGCATTATGTAGGGCTTTCCAAAGATGGCTTAATATTGTTCTTTTGCTCAAAGCCAAATTTTAACAAATATTAATAGTATTAATTTTCACAAAGCGGTTTTAGCAATTATTTGTACAATTGAAAATATTTGTAACTCTAGTGAAGGTTCTAGCCACTAACACTAGTATACAGGTTCTAACCGCACCTTTTAAAGGATCATGATTATCCAACAAATTACTCCAACCGCCATGATTCAATACAGGTTCGAACTACCTGATGACAGCAGCTGTCAGGAACACTTCCGAGAGTTCTAACCACTCCTGGATCCCCAAAACAATAGTTTTTTTAAAACAAAAACAAAGTCTACCAAAATGAAAGCACTCTTTGCCCGCTCTTGACTGTAGGCACGGCTATTCGAATAGTTTTATACTCTGTACAGGTTGTACACTTTACCCACAAGAGATATTTCACTTTTTGTGTCGGCCATAACACGCTTCCTTAGGCGTGCGACAAAGTGAATATCACAAGACCTTTACAATGCAATAGCCTAACTCAACTCCACCCGCTAAGGTTTCACCAGTGTTAGGGTTCCATCCACCTAGTACAGAAGCCGCCTCTTGCGCCGTTTGGGAAAAACAACTTACCTCCATCCGGTACCCACATTCCACCATCAGGCGAGTCTAAGTTAAATTATTACAAATTATTACAATCATAAGCGTTGGTCCTTAACTGACTTTGGCGGTACTTGTACATACCAAGACTAGTGCTCCCTACGAACCCGCCAAACAAACCAATCCGCCTAAGTCTAAATTATTTTTATTTTGCAAACACAGCAACATACATATTGCCACAACTTTTCAAATTCATATTTTATGATAATTTCAAATTATCCCATTCATAGGTATTTGTTCAACTTCGCAATTAAGCCCATCTAACACACTAAACAATATATATCATGACATAATATTATTATGATATATCACATCAACCTAGGGTTACATATAAGGAGGGATTCAATAGCAAGGTGGTAACAACAAATTGGATTAACTACCAACCTAATTTAACATCATCTTTTACTTAAATAGCAATGCAAGTTGTAAACATTTTATAAAAGCAGTTATAAACCATAGGATCAATATGCGTCAAGAAGACTTGCCTTCGTTGATGAGAAGAGAGGCGTCACTAGGTTGGTCTGAACCAGGGGTTGAAATTTCGGACCAAAATCCGAAATCTCGGCCGAGATTTCGGATTTCGGACCCCTCCGAGATTCAAAATTCCGGAAAATTCAAAAAATTCAAAAAAAATCAAATTTCAAATTTCTCGGCGAGATCTCGGGTTTTTTACCGTATTTTGATTTTTGTGCACTGTATTTGATTGTATTTAGGGTTAAGATCATCCACAAAAAATTTCTAAAATTTTTGATGTTTTTTTGACCATTTTTTAGTCGGTTTGTACTGTCCGATTTTTTTAAAATTTCTCAAGATTTATCATCATCTGAAAATTTTATGGAAATATTATGGATGTGTTAGGACCATTCACAAAAAATTTCAAAATTTTCTAAAGTGGTTTGAACTATTTTTCATTTTCAAAGAAAATGTTGAACACACATAAAATTAAGGTGCCAAGCACTAAATCATTTCCAAAGAAAAACTTTACTATGGTTTGAACACTATGAAATCTCAATTTTACTATGGGTTGGATGTAGCAAATTTTACTATGGTGTAGCAAAGTCTCTGAGACGACGAGAGATAAGTGCGTTTCTCTTGTGGAGTGACGGTAATAAATTTTGCTAGTGCATGGCAAGCATGTACAATACGCTATGGACAATTGTTATCAATAATACTCCTCCATGCATGAATCTTAGTTTGCTTGCAGGTTACTACTTTCTGTAGAACCTACCGTATACTATTCTTCCAGCAAATCACATTATGTATTGACTTGTGAGTAGTATATACCGTATACGCATGTATAATTTTCTCTATAATACATAAGATAATAGGAACATAGATAAAACTTTTTAAATGACTAGAACTTCATTTGTTACATTTGAAAAATCAAAAACTGACTTTACATACGGTTTTTATGATGACTTTACCACTGTTAGATTTTTAAAAAATTCCTCGTGATTGATCATCATCTCAAATTTTTATGAAAACATTAGTGATGTGTCAGGACCATCCAAAAAAAATTTCAAAATTTTTTGACGTATTTTGGACGAATTTTTAGCCGGTTTAATTTTGCCAAGATCTCGGTGATCTCGGCTGAGATCTCGGATTTCTCGGTAGAAAAAAAATCGGATTTAAAATTTGGTTTTTGCAATTCGTCCGGATTTTGTCCGAAATTTCTGAATCTCGCCGAAATTTCAGATTTCGGGAACCTCCGAGATTTGACTCAAAATGAGATTTGAAACCTTGGTCTGAACTCCCTTCAGCGACGGCAGCTACTTTTGCGACTACATGCAAAACAGAGCAACAAATAAATAAAATAAATATAAAAATTATAAAATTAGTACTGGCAGATAGAGTATGAATTTAGGAATTGAAATCACTTGATTTGGAGTTACGACGGAAGAGAACGGGTTATTTAAATGCTCTCAGTTTAAATAAATCCAGAAAATAGAAAAACCAGGAATATTTCGTAATCTTTCTTTTTTTCTCTATTTTCTTAATTTCATCTCTCAATTACGCGTGGAGCCCGGCTGTCATTGGCTTGGAAGCTTCTTCCTCATAGCAAAAACAGAGAAGGGCCATGGCTCCTCCGTGCGCACGGCGGCACCGACGAAGGAGAGCTCGGCGGCCGGCGACGAGCTGCAAAACGAGGTCGGGGTAGCGCGGCGGTGCCATGGCCAGGGCGGCGGGGCCAGAGGTGGGTCAAGGCAGCGGAGCGACGGCATGGCCAGAGAGAAGGCGCGTCGGTCAGACGGCCGCGGCTTGGGCACGGAGGCCACCTACTGGTTGGCTCTGACCGAGCAACGGGCGACCGCACACGTGGTGGCGAGAAGTGGCGCATGGTGCAGGGCTGGAGCGGTGGCGCTCGGTGGTGGCCGGGGCTAGGGAAAAATGCGGCCGGGCTTGGGCGGCGCGAGGCGCACGGCGGCGGGAGGGCTGGAGGCGGTAGCACGCACAGCGGGATGGGCGGCAGTGGCAACTCGCGGCGGCGCCGATGATGGAGAAGGCGACAGGGTCGGGTAAGGGGATCATCGCGTAGAGCTCGATGCTGTGAATCCAATGGTGGATTGGATTTTGAAGAGGATTACCAGAGACGACGAATCGACTTTGGGATGTCTGTTCGGTTGTTGGGTTCAAACGCGAAATTCGTCACCGTCCTGTGATGAAAACCAAAATTTGTTGAGGGCTTTTGATCTTGGCGATGAAATGCACAAGGTGATGTGAACGGAATTTTATTTGGCTCATCAGAGCAAAATTTGACACGGTGATGTCTTTGGTCGACGTCGGGTTGCGTATTTTGTGAGTTTTAGCGAGGAGAAGAGCAGGGAAATAGTGGGAAAAGGTGAGCACCAAGAAGGGGACAACTAGACGCAGCATTAGAGCACTTGGGCACGCGAAGAGGTGAAGAAACGGCCGCGCAATTAAGTGAGCAATGAAACGGGTTTAATTGTAAATTGTGCAAATTTCGGCTTGATCATTCACCCCTCCTCTGATCACCATCTCGATCTTTCAATTGGTATCAGAGCCGGTTCTGCTCTTTGTAGATCTTGTCCGACCTCGAGAGCCAAGGCGATGGACAAGTATTCCACCAAGCCTCCTATATTCTCGGGAATCGACTATCAGTTCTGGAAGCCATGGATGGAGTCATACATGACAGCTCAGGGCTTCCTAATTTGGTAGAAGGTGAAGCTCCCATGTGAGGTTCCTGCTGATGAGAATGTCAATGCCGCAAACAAGGCTGACGTTGAGGCAAATGCCAACGCAAAGAATCTTCTCATACAGGGACTCAGCCGCAGTGAGTATGACTGGATCTCTCACCTACGATCCACTAATTAGATTTGGGTGACCCTCGATGCTTACCATGAGGGCATCACTCAGATCAAGATGGTGAGACAGGACCAGTACAAGCTTGACTACAACAAATTTGAACAGCGCGTAGTAAGAGTCTTGATGAGTACTTTGCACATACTCTGACTCGGAGAACGGAAGGCATTTTCTGATGGCACTCGATCTTCATTTTTGGGAAATGAAGGTGACCACCATTAAGAATTCTACTGATTTGTTGACCTTGACTTTTGATGGGCTTTATTCCCATCTCAAGACTCATGAGATTGATGTCGTCTCTCGTAAGACGAAATCTCAATCGATGGCCTTGGTCACCGATCCCATTGGATCTTCTTCTGGATCTTCCCTTGATTTCTCTTCTGGTCTGTCTGTCTGTCTCTCTCTCTCTCTCTCTCTCTCTGCTCTTTGCGATGTAAGTGATGCAATTCTAGAAAATAAGATTACTCTTGTCGCTCAAAATTTTTTCAATATTTACAAGAGGGTGAGGGAGAGGAAGAGGGGTGGCACAATCACCTGCTTTGAGTGTGGTGGCCTCAACCACATTCGAGCAAACTGCTCGAAGCTGGAGAAGGGCAAGAATAACTCTGGCAGTTCAATAAGAATGACTACACTGACAAGAACCGAAACAAGAAGACTCCAGCTCATGAGGTGGCGCATGAGAAGAAGAAGTACCGCAACTTCTCGAAGAACAAGAAGCACTTCCACCATGTCCTCGTTGCACTTGATGACATCGACTTCTCCGACACGGAAACATGGAGTGACGAGGGCGAGGATGATCCGCAACAGAAGAAGGGCAGCGGTGACTTCTCCGGCATGTACTTCATGGCAGAAGCTGATGACGTCAGCGACTCTGAGCTGTACAGCGACACGCATGAGGTACCCTCCTATGACCAGCTCAATGACACTTTTTGCAAGATAGGTAAATTTCATGCTAGAGCTAGAGCTAGATGTGTGGAGTTAGAGAAGGAAGTAGGTATCTTGTCTCGAGAGCTAGCTTCACTTAAATCATGTCCCTCCCGAGAATCTGATAGTTGTACTCTCTGTGATGTTTTGCTTGTGGAGTTAGAGAACCTAAGGACTTTGCATGATAGTGTGCTTTCTAAACTTAATGGTCCTAGATCGAAGAATACTAGCACTAGCCCCATTGATGATTCTATTGCTTTAGATGCTAGTTTTCTTCATGCTCACACAACTGCTTCATGTGAAAATTGCCCTAAATTACTTGCTGAAATTGATAACATGATCACTCACCTTAGGAAGCTATCTTCTAGAAATGATGAACTTGAATTGCATGCTTCTAAGGTCCCAGTAAGCTCATGTGAGGGTTATAATCAACTAAAACTTGACAATGATGCTTTGAATGTCAAGTGTGCTGAACTTGAAAGGACTTACTAGTTAAGTCACAAAATGGTTGCTTACTATGGGTTGGTGTTAAGGAGGACGTGGATAAAATCCATGTCGAGTTTAGAAAGAAATTAGAGGCCTAGGTTTCTAGGATTAGAAATGCTCCATCGTTTCTTGTAAGACCCTCAAGATTGAGGCGGCCGTGCATAAGGAGAGATATGCACGTGCTGTTCATTTTTCCTCTCATGGCTCTTCTTCTACTCCTTCCCTTGTTTTTTTTGCGCCCTATTTTTTTCGAGAGTGTCAGTATCTTATGAGCACACTCGAGAAATTTATTGGAGGTAAAAAGAATCTCAATCTCATCTTAGATCAATCCAAAATTACCAGATTCAATTAAGGTCTAGGGTTTGACCACTTGGAGCACGCACAGACGCATCTGCCTATAGTTGTGCGTGCCTCCAAAAATGGAGATATTATGGTTGCTCCACACACAACCACCACTATATCTAGGTCAGCTGGTATGGTCCACGAGATCTCTGACGAGAAGGTGACACCACCTGCTACTTCAGCCTCCAAGGCGAAGTATACTTGCACCTTCTGTCAGAAGGATGGACACCTTGCTGATTTCTGCTTCAGGCACACCAAGATCACTCAGCGTGAGCATGTTCGTGCTCTTAAGGGTATTCAGGGTCATCCCTAGACTCTGAGTGTTCCTAAGGCACATACTGCTTCTAGACAAATTAGACAGGTTAGAGAGTCTCTTGTTCTTAGACAGCGTACGGGGTTTGGTTTTTAGGCTTCTACCTCTGGTTTTCATTCCAAAGCTGTCCTGAGTCAGTCTTTCCTAATGTTCAAGAAATCGTTAATCGGTAGCTGATCGGCCGGCCTAGGACTAGAGATTAATCGTCTAGTCGGAGGATTAACTGAACTAATCGGTCAACCATTAATTGGTTGGTCAGCAAGGGCAATATATTGGTGTAATTACTAAAATACTAAAAAGTGGTGCCTTGATGTCTTGCCCTGTAATATTGATGTAGGTTGTAGCTTGCTTGATTGAAAGAAATATTCACAACCACATAACCAGTAAATTAAAACAAATCCATGAGTATGCTTCAAACCTTCAATTAGAAATATTGTAAAAAATAAACAAAGTATCAAACTGTTTTAGTGAGAAGTCCAAATAATCAAAACAGAACTGCATATGACTAATCCTGATTAATCCCGATTAGGCCCGATTAATCGGTCTGCCCAGTTTTTTCACCGAAAACACAAAAATCGAATTGTTAGGGCTCCGATCACAAGTTAATCGGCTAATCGGCCGATTTTTTGAACACTGGTCTTTCCACCGTCCTCATGATATTCCTCATTCATTCCATCGAGGTAGATATCAGCGGTGTAAGTTTGCTTTCTCTAGCAGGAGATCTAGGCAGCAGCACTGGGATAATCTGGCCTTTGCACGCCAGCAGACCAACCCAGCACATGTTCCTAGATGTCCTACATGAGCGGTTTCCGACTTGGTGAAAGTAGAGTCATGGAAAGGCACTATGTTGCATTCATCTGCTTCGTTGATTGGTTCTTCTGCTCGGGTGACTCAGTTTTGGGTTCCTAGATCTGCTTTGATCTGTCCCGGTACTAAGTCATCTGCATCTTGTTCTCTTTGATTCAGGTTCGTAGGACGGGGAATGGGAGGTTTGGATTGTAGACTCCAGTTGTTCTCATCATGTGACTGGAGACTCATTTGTTCTCTTCCCTAGTCCGAACTCCCGGTGATGAGGTGATCACTTTTGGGGATGCTTCTTCAGGTAAAGTCATCGCTGAAGGTACGATCTGCATTAATGATTATTTTATTCTTAAGGATGTAACCTTAGTTAGTATGCTGCAATACAACTTGCTTCTGTTTCTCAGCTTATCGATGATGATTTTGAGGTAAGCTTTAAGAGTAGCACATGTAGAATCCTTGATTCTTCTAGGGAGTTGGTTTACGGGATTTCTAGATTTGGGAAAGTCTTTTGTGCTGATTTTCTGCTTCTTCTGGAGACTCTCTTTGTTGTTTGATTGCGTCAGAGTCCCATGACCTCTCCTTCTGGTATAGGAGACTTGGTCATATAGGCTTTGATCATTTGACCTAAGTTAGCGACTATGATCTCATTCGTGGTTTGCCCAAACTCAAGATGGTCAAGGATATTGTGTGTTCTCCTGGCCGACATGGCAAGATGGTTGCTGCTTCTCATCCCCTAGTCACCTGAGTGATGATTGATGCACCAAGACAGCTCTTGCACATGGACACAGTTGGTCCATCTAGAGTGCAGTCAGCGGGAGGGAAGTGGTACATCCTTGTCATCGTCGATTATTTTTTGAGGTATTTTTCATGGCCTCAAAGGATGAGTCTTTTTCAAACTTTAGGGGTTTGGTCTGTAGGTTGTCCATTGAGCTCTCAGGTGCCTTACGAGCAATCCACAGTGAGAATGGCACAGTGTTGAAGAACTCCTACTTTAGTAGCTTCTGTGAGGAGTTAGGTATTGAGCATTGGTTCTCTTCTCCATATGTCCATCAGCAGAATGGCGTAGTGGAGAGGAAGAATAGGACCCTGGTAGAGATGGCCAGGATGATGCTAGATGAGTACAATACTCCTAGGAAGTTTTGGGCTAAGGCTGTTGTCAGTGCTTCGGATATCGGCAATACGAATTTTAGTCAAGGGGTCATGTGTTCCCTCTCCTTGAATGGTCTGACTCAGGGATCCCAAGAAGTATACTGGTTCGGGCTGAATGTCCCTACTCCACTTCGTGTGGTGGATCTGTATTGCTATTGGGTGCAGACGACTGCATGGTGTTACAAGCGAGGGCTGAGGGCTAGCCTTGAGCACCTCGTATGAGTGGGAGAGCCCACGAGCTCGAAGATGCTAAGGACTCGAAGTCTCGGGGGCGCTCGGACCGTGTACTTGAGTAAGAGCTATTTGCTCGTAAGAACCGTCCCCTTCCTAGAGGGTCCTGCCTCCCTTTATATAGACGGAGGGGGCAGGTTACATGGGAATTTGGAAAAGAAAGGATGGGGTGTCCTACGCCTGGGAGTCCTAGTCTTCGGCCCTGGCGACTGACCGATGTCTGCTCACCCCATGCTGGGTTGGTAGACACATCGAGCGGCATAGTTTTATGTCTCACCGGGAAGTGGCGCACCTACCTTCTGCGCGTTTGCCAGGTGCTGATGTCGCAACGCTTGGCCCTGGCGTTGCCTCGGGAGGGAGCGCATCCTCCCACTGCGCGTGACTGGACGATGAGACTGGTGCTTGACTTTGGCAACCTCCCTGCCACCTTGGGAAGGAGCCACCTACCCTCGCACGATCATTCTGAGCCGTCGTGTCCGTGGGGCAGGTGGCCATCGACCGGCAATAGTCTAATGCCCGACCCCTGGCGGAGATTGCCCCAGCCTGGTCGGAGCTTGAGGGGCGTCCGACCCATGATGGGGGTCGGATCGCCCCCTGGTTGGTTTGGTCGGGGACGAGTGTCCTTTATGGCCCAGCGGGGCCTTCGGCCAGAGCTGGGCTCGGGGTAGCCCATTTGTCGTCCCGGGCTACTGGGGGTAGCCATGGTATGAGTACTCGTCAGCTGTAGCTACGGCTTGCCATATTACCAACAGAGGTTTTCTTAGGGCACACTTGCACCACATGTCTTATGTGTTGAGATATGTGCGAAAGCCCAGTGTCTCACATTTTCGCGTTTTTGGTTGCAAGTGTTTCTTGAAATCTAGGAACGTAGACAAGTTTGAGTCACGCTTTGCTGACGGGATCTTTCTAGGTTACTCGACTTCTTCTCACAGCTATAGGATTTGGGCTATAGATTTGGGTAGGATGATATAGACCTGTGGGGGTGACCTTCAATGAGGCTAGTTCAGGTGCCCAGCCAGACATTTCAGGCACTTTTCCTCTCTACCAGTCTATCTTTGAAGATGATGAGGATGACGGAGATGAAGGCTTTTTGCCTGATCTAGTCTCCTTTCCTACTCCCAAGGTGCCTCCAATCTCCATTCTGCACCTCAGGGAGATCAGCCCTTACCCTCAAACTCTTCAGCAGCTAGTGGCTCTGTTCCTACTTCTCCCACATGAGGAGAAGAGGCCACTTCTACTTCTGGACCTCCCCGCCACATTCAGCAGGATCATCCACCTGACTAGATCATTGGAGATCTATTTGAGCAAGTTACTCATTCTAAGTCAGGTTGTCCACTTTCTGCCTTCACTCTGCCTTTGTTGTCTCTTTTGAGTCGAAGGATATTTCTCATGCATTGTCCGATGAATCTTGGATTAATGCCATGCATGAGGAACTTGAAAACTTCAGGAGGAACAAAGTTTGGCAACTTGTCAAGCCCCTTTCTGGTCACAACATCATCAGAACCAAGTGGGTATTCAAAAACAAGCAGAGTGAGGATGGGGTTGTAGTTTGAAACAAGGTTAGGCTAGTCACTCAGGGTTTCACTCAGGTCGAGGGTCTTGACTTCAAGGAGACATTTGCCCCTGTAGCTAGACTAGAGGCCATCAGGATCCTGCTCACATTCGCAGCATCCAAGGACTTCAAGCTTTATCAAATGGATATCAAGAGTGCATTCTTTAATGGCTTCATTGAGGAAGAGGTGTATGTTAGACAGCCTCTAGGATTTGAGAATCGCAAGTACCCTAACCATGTATTCAATATTTTCAAAGCTTGTATGGACTTAAGCAAGCCCCACGAGCTTGGTATGAGAGGCTTAAGTCCTATCTTTTGGTCATGGTTTTTGTATGGGTCAAGTGGACAAGACGTTGTTTCGTCAGACATTTTGATTCGGACTTTCTCCTAGTCCAAATCTATGTCGACGACACCATTTTCGGTGGTTCCTCGTATTCGCTTGTGACTCAGTTCTTAGATGTGATGACTACTGAGTTCGAGATAAGCATGATGGGTGAGTTGAGCTACTTCCTTGGCTTTCAGATCAAGTAGACTCAAGAGGGTACATTCTTGCATCAAGGCAAGTACACTCGAGACCTCTTGAAGCGTTTTGATATGTCTGATGGGAAGCCAGTCATGACTCCTATAGCCACTACTACTATCCTCGAGCTTTATGAGGATGGTGAGCTAGTTGATCAGAAGGAGTTTCAGAGCTTGATTGGCTTCCTCTTGTATCTCACTGCCTTGAGACCTGATATATATTTTTCAGTATGTCTTTGTGCTCGATTTCAAGCTTCTCCTCATGCCTCTCACAACCAGGCAGTGAAGCGCATCTTCACATACCTTAGAGCTACCATTGACTATGGTATCTGGTACTCTTCCTCCTCTTGTCTGATGCTGACTTTGCTGGCTGTAGGATAGATAGGAAGAGTATATCTGACACGTGCTAATTTATTGGCACTTCTCTTATTTCTTGATCGTCTAGGAAGCAATCTGAAGTTGTACAGTCCACTACTAAGGCCGAGTATGTAGCCGCAGCCAGCTGCTGTAGCCAAATACTCTGGATGAGATTGACCTTGCGAGACTATGGGTCAGTAGCAGATTGTGTTCCACTTTTCTGTGATCACACATCTATCATTCACATTGCTAAAACCTAGTGCAGCATTCTCAGACCAAGCATATTGATATTCAATATCACTTCCTTAGAGACCATGTGGAGAAGGGTGACATAGTGCTCCAGTTTGTGGAGAGTGACCACCAGTTGGCTGACATCTTCACCAAGCCTTTAGATAGCACTCGGTTTGTTGCCTTGAGGGGAGAGCTTGGGATTATGAGTCCATATGACATATCTTGAGGGGGAGTTGTTCTGTATTATATGTATATTTTTGTATTTTCAACATTTCCTTTCTGGTTCCTGTAAGTGTTTTTGGGCTAGTTTTTAGCTTCAAAGTGCACTTCACTTAGACTTCTAGCATGCTTCGGCATAGACCTCTCATCTTATGCTATAGGTTGCTATCATGCACAATTAGCTATCTCTCTTCTCTTTAGGTTGAGTTCCCTCACAAACTTGTAGGTCTAGCAGGTGTTGGGCCCCCGGGTAGACAGGGTTTGTGTGTACTCCCTAGTTAGAGTCAGTTGAGTTAGCTTTTCTATGTAAGTCATATAGGGAAGATGACAGCGAATCTAAGCTATAGTGTCTCTACTATCTCTTCTTTGCTCTTAAGATCACCCAACGATCAGTTTCTTGAATTTCTCCTCTCATTCTGTTTTCTGGTTTCAATTGAGTTCATTTGTGTCTTTTTGAATTAACACTGCTAATAACTCAATTTGAATTAGGTTTGTGCTTAAAATTGTCTCACATGTTCAGGGGAGTTCTTGAAACTGGTTTTCTTGCATTACATATAGACTTATTTTCATTTATGAGCTTTGTCTTTTATGCAATTGAGAAAACTGTGGTTAGTTGCACCAAGCTACTTTTCTGAAGATCATTGCTAGTCTAGGTCATATCTAATTTGGTTGATCATGTTAAACTACCAAATTTTAAGAATTGATCTTTCTTGGAGAACTTGATGAAACTTAGCTTTTACTTGCTATATTTCTTCACTAGATGCTTATGCCATGTTTATTGCAATAGTGGATTTCTACTACGGTCCCTAGAGCAACTTGGGTTAGCCATACTATTTCATTCTAGAATCTTCAACATGCTCATGAATCTAAGTGCTAAAATGATAAAAAAAAATTGACTTGTTTATGCTAAAACTGAACTCAACACTTTGTATTCACGAGACTACTTCCCATTACACTTGGGATAAACTTGGAATATATTCTCTATGACTGAAAGCACTCTTTTAAGCTTCTTGCTTGAGATGGTTGGATAGGGCTTGAGTCAATCATATTACAAAAATACAAAACAAAATTTAGGAAGAGAGTGAAGCCTAGGAGACTTTTGTTGATGGCTCATAGTCGAGGATACGATTCACTAGCATAAACTCTCTAAACCTAAAAGATTGTGAAGGAGAGTGAAGTCTAGGAGGCCTTTGTCGATGGCACCTAGTTGAGGATGTGCTTCACTAGAATTAGCTCTCCAAACTGCAATGAACATTAAATTTTAAAATTTGCATTTAAAAGGTGAATGAGCATGAAGGTTTTCTAATAGACTAATAACTTCTCAAAGTGCTGACTAGGTTGAACTCTAGAGAATCAAAGCATTTTGAGTTTTATATGTCTCAGGCGGTAGTACCGGCCAAGGTATGGCGGTAGTACCGACCAGTAGTACTACCGAACCCAGGTGGTGGTAGTACCGACCTGTGGTAGTATCAAAGGTTCTCTGGTTCACGTTGAGCAGCACTATTGGTTTTTGGAGCGGTAGTACCGGAATTGTGGTACTACCGGCTTTAGTATAGCGGTAGTTATTTTCCAAAGGGGTTTCTTGCTACGATTTTATAGGGCGCGGCACTACCAACCTCTGGGGAGCGGTAGTGCCAGCCAAGCGGTACTACTGGCCCTTAGAGAGGCGATAGTACCAACTTTGTCTATGAGACATGAATTGATCTAAAGGAAATTTGTCTGTTCTTGAATGATTATTGCATATTATTATTGAACAATGCAGTTTCTCATCAGCTCCCCTCTAATCGCCATCTCGGTCTTTAACTATGCTTCTCGTCAGCTGAAGGGATTGCTGCAGAATGATGGGAGAATTATTGTGCTTCTCACGAAAACCCGCAGGAGATTACATGGGAAGAATTCACTGCTGCATTTCGCCAGTACCATGTACCAGAAGGCATTATGGATTTAAAGAAGGAAGATTTCAGAGCACTCAAGTAACCAAGTCAGTCAGTGGCTGACTAATTGAATAAGTTTACACAGCTTGCTCGCTATGTCCCTGAAGACGTGGCAACTAATAAAACCAGACAGTCTCACTTTATGAAGGGGCTGAATTCAGGATTGCAAGTGGGACTGATCACCCATACATTCCCTGATTTCCGAGAATTGATCAATTAGGCCCTTATCATGGAGGACAAGCGCAATGAGTTGGAAGACAACCGGAAGTTCGGGATGGTGTAGCAAGGAGTTCTCCATGGACCACAAATAGTTAGGATTGCACCTAACCAATTCTTTCGGTTTCAACCCAAGAATGCTTCGAAGATGCCGTCACATGCACCGCATCCAGCCGGTCAGAGTTTCCAGACACCTGCCCAAACAATAATGCGTTAGGAGGAAGTCAATAGACAATAGTGAGATGTTGTTTCAATTGCAATGAGCCTAGACACTGCCAATAGTTGTCCTGAGAGAGCAGGTGTTACCCCTGTTCGTTTCAACCTTGGATCTACACCTGCCAAGGTACCTGCATCAAGTGTGAACCGTGGAGCCGCTCAAGATGGAGCTACACCTCAAGCAATTGTGAGAGGACGAATCAACCACATCACAGCTGAAGTAGTCCAGGATGCAACAGACATCGTACTGGGTAAGTTCCTAGTTAACTCAGTACCTACAACAGTTTTGTTTAATTCTGGAGCTTCGCATTCTTTTCTTTCTCGAGATTTTGCTATTGGACATGGGTTGAAAATGGTGAAACTTAAACACGTGCTATTAGTCCAATCCCCTGGATCAAAATTCTGATATAATGTAGGATGTTTTGGAGTAAAATTGCTGATAAATGGGATAGAGTTCCTAGCGAACCTTATAGTGTTGGATACCCAGACCTTAGAAGTCATATTGGGAATAGATTGGTTGTCCAAATAAAAAGGCTTTTTTGGATTGTGGTAGAAGAGTCGTGTCAGTTGAGAACCCGGGTGGTAGGAAAGTGGAGTTTCAAGTGACCGTAGTTCGTGATGGTCAATTGATGGTCAACAATGTAAGGGCTATCAGTTTGGACGAAGTATCGGTTATCAGCGAATATCCGGACGTGTTTTTAGAGGATTTGCCTGGAATACCACCAGATTTTGTTATTGAATTAGTACCTGATATAGCCCCAATTACCAAGAGACCGTATCGAATGCCTACCGATGAGTTGGTGGAGATGAAGAAACAGATTGAAGAGCTGTTGGAGAAAGGTTTCACAAGACCTAGTTCATTACCATAGGGAGCACCTAGCCTATTTGTTAGGAAGAAAGATAGGACAAGTGTTTGCCTTATGCCGTGTTCAGTTATAATAACAGCTATTAGGCAAGTTTGTAGATTTCACCATTTGAAGCTTTGTATGATCGTACACCATTAAATTGGAACGAGATAGGAGGGCGTATTGTCTTTGGAGCAGATATTCTCAAAGAGACTGAAGAGCAGGTTACTATGATCAGAAAAAGATCGAAGATTGCTCAATCAAGACAAAAGAGTTATGCTGATAACCATCTGACGAATATCCATACCTCGGGTACCCCCAGCAGCCCGGAAAGGCGCGTGGACCGACCCAAGGCGGTCGGGGCCCGAAGGCGTGACCGAGTCTCCGAAATCCCGAGGAAGCGACGGCATTTATTGCGTATCGGGCGTATTAAATGCAGGCCATAATGGCCGTAACCCAGCGGCACAAGTCCCCGACCCCCGCATTAACTACGACGGCCAGCAGCAGAGCAGGGGGAGTCGGCGGCCAGTCCCATCAGCCCGTCACTTTCGAGCAAACACGAGCGCGGAAGACGGAAGCCTATAGGGGTAGCCTTTTTTCCCTTCCTTTCCAATTTACAGTGTAACCCTCCTCCTCGCCTATATAAGAGGGGGAAGGGCGAGTATGCAGAACAACGAACAAAGAAAGAGAATCAATACAATCCAACTCACACGAACTGGAGTAGGGACGTTCAGCCCGAACCAGTATACATCTTGTGCTCACCCGAGTCAAGCCGTTCGAGGAGAGGGAGCGTGCACCCTTCGACCTATACAAATTCACTAGCCGGTGCTCAACGCCGACGGTTGGCGCGCTGGTAGGGGCTCGCACGCGCCGTCGCCGTTGCTTTCCCACTTAGCTTCCTCGACGGTCCTTTTTTCTTCGACATCGCCATGCCGATAGCATCGATCCGCTTCGGCTCTCTCGACTTCGTCACCACCACGGCGGGACAGATAGTGATCGTCCCCGCCATGCTCCGGCGCCAAACGTCCCCCGTGGACCTTGACGCCATCTCCAGCGCCCTCAATGACCTCCGGCTCGAGCCTCCCGCGCGGACCCCAACGCCGAAGCACGCCAAAAGCTCCGTCACCCCAAACGATGCGCAGGGGCATCGAATAGCGGCGGTTGCGCCCGCTGCGACCTCGCGCTTCGTAGCAATGGTCGGCCACGTACCCGACGACAACCATTCGGACAACTCCTCCGGCCACGGCTCTAGCGGAGGAAGAGATAAGAACAGACCGCGCTACCGCGATCCCGACACCGCGGCAGGCGCGAACAACCCCTCCGCTACCCCGGTCACGCCGAAGACTCTCCTCCAACGTACCGAGGAGGACCACCAGACTCGCCGCGCCGACCTCCAGCGGCGGCGCGACGAGCTGGAGGTTCAGAAAGCCGAGCTCGACAAGCTCCAAGCTGACCTGGAACAGCATCTACCCGCAACTCTACCTGCACCTAGCGGCGCGCGTGCTCGCAAGACGCCAGTTCACCACCAGTTGGCCAAAGGGACCAACGATTCATCGTTTTTTCCACACGCCGGCCAAAACATCGCCGCGGCGGCGATGTTGCTCCGCGGCATCCCTGAGCCAGACGATCCCGCGGCCAAGGCGACCCACCAGAACCTCCGAGGGCTGGTGGAACGAGCAGCCGCACAACACGCGCATGGCTCCGGATCGCAGCGTTCGGGCGCCTCTTCGGACGGCCCGCACCGCGACGCTTTCCGGGGCCACCGAAGCGAAGCAAGGGCAGCATCGCTTCCCGAACAACCCCAGGCATCACGCACCCCGGCGCGCCAACGCTTGGGCGATGAACGCGACGTTCATGCCACCCTCCAAGCACGAAGAAGGGCAGGGAACGACCCGGCCCGGACATACGTCGCCGACAGCGCTCCGCGACGTGACCGCAGCCCGAGCCCCGATGGCCCCGGGCCGAGGGCATTCTGTCAAGGGATTCGCAGCGCGAGGTTCCCTGCCAGGTTCCGAGCGCCGGTCAACATAGCCAAGTAGCGGGGCCACAAACCCCAGTGTGTGGCTGGAAGATTACCGGCTCGCATGCCGGGCGGGGGGAGCAACAGACGACCTTTTCGTCATCCAGTACCTCCCCATCTACTTGGCGAACTCAGCTCGAGCATGGCTCGAGTACCTGCCCGCCAACATCATCGAGTGGGCCGACCTCAAGCACCACTTCGCCGGCAACTTCTAGAGGCACCTACAAGCGACCAGGAACTCCTGGGACTGAAGAAGGGCTGCAAGCAATGCCAGGGAGAACCTCGGGACTACATCCGACGCTTTCTCCCAACAAAGGTAACGAGCTTCCGACATCCGCAACGCCGATGTCGAGGGGCATTCATCTATGGCACCACCTCCAAAACCCTGGTCCACAGGTGGGGCGCGAAGCCCAGAACCACCAAAGAACTCCTGGACATCGCCACCAACCACGCCTCGGGCGAGGAAGCCGTAGATGTCATCTTCGACAAAGGGAAGTCGAAGCGAGGGACTGGCACCGAGCCCAGCCCCTCCTCTGACCGCCCCGACAAGCGGAAGCGCCACGGCAAACAGGTCCGCGAGGACCGCCTAGTCGCGGCCGCCAACCAGCCGGGGAAGCCGCAAAACCGACAACCCCCCGACCATTTCGAGAAGCTAATGGAGAGTCCGTGTCCGAACCACGGATACCCGTCGAACACAAGTATCGGACTGCGAAGTCTAAAGCGCTTTCTTCCGGAGCCCCACGACGCGGCGGGGCAAAGGAAAGAAGCAAGACTTCAGCGCCGACCGCGAGGATAAAGAAGCGAATGCCGGTTTCCACTGAAACCGACGGGTGCCTCATGATCTTTGGCGGGCGGCAAGCTACGGCCAGAAAGCGCTCAAGCTCGCCTGCCGAGAGGTGTTCACAGTGAACCCTGCCGTACCCAAATACCTTCGATGGTCAGAGTCCCCGATCACCTTTGACCGGACCGACCATCCCGACCACATCCCGCAGCCAGGGAGGTACCCGCTTGTCATCGACCCCATCGTGGGGGACGAAGCGCCTGACCAAGGTGCTCATGGACGGCGGTAGCAGTCTCAACATCCTTTACGTCGAGACCCTCGACGCCATGGGGATCCCCCGCTCGAGTCTCCAACCAAGTAGGGCGCCTTTTCACGGCGTCGTCCCTGGCCAGCAGGCCCACCCGCTCGGGCAGGTCGACCTGCCCGTCACGTTCGGGAGCCCGGCTAACTTCCGCACCGAAACCCTCACCTTCGAGGTCGTGGATTTTTCCGGCTCCTACCACGCCATCTTGGGGAGACCATGCTACGCGAAACTCATGGCGATCCCCAACTACACCTACCTGAAGCTGAAGATGCCCGGGCCGCATGGGGTGATCACCGTAACCACGTCTTTCCAGATCGCTTACAACTGCGAGAAAGACAATTGCGAGTTGGCTTCAGCGGTCGTTGCGTCCGCCGAGCTCGCCGGCTCGCCATGACCCAACACCGCCTCGACTCCAAAGAAGTCCGGTCGGGCTCCTTCAAGCCCGCCGAGGATACGAAGGCTATCCAGGTCGACCCCGAAGATCCGACCAAGACCGTTCGGGTCGGGACCACACTTCCTGCCAAATAGGAAAGCGCGCTCATCGACTTCCTCCGCGCCAACCGAGACATCTTCGCATGGAGGCCCTCCGACATGCCAGAATCCGAGGGAAGTCGCCGAGCACTCTCAACGTCCGATGCAGGTCGGACCGATCGCCGCGTTGCGTCGCCGGCGAAGAAGAAAAGCGCACGGCCATAGGAGAGGAAATCGCCAAGCTCTTGGCTGCAGGGTTCATCAAAGAAGTTCGCCACCCCGAGTGGTTAGCAAACCCTATACTTGTAAAAAAGAAGACTGGGAAATGGAGAATGTGTGTCGACTACACAAGCCTCAACAAGGCGTGTCCGAAAGATCCATTCCCTCTGCCCCGCATCGATCAAATGGTGGACTCCACCGCAGGGTGCGAATCCCTGTCCTTCCTGGACGCCTACTCAGGCTATCACCAGATTGCGATGAAGGAAGGCGACCAACTCGCGACCTCCTTCATCACTCCGTATGGCTCGTTCTGTTACGTAACGATGCCATTTGGCCTGAAAAACGCGGGAGCTACATACCAGCGATGTATGCAAACCTGCCTTTCTGACCAAATCGGCCGCAACGTCGAGGCGTACGTCGATGACATTGTTGTCAAGACCAGGAAGGCCCACGACATCATCACCGACCTGGAGGAGACTTTTGTGAACCTTCGACGGTTCCGCATCAAGCTCAACCCCGAAAAATGCGTTTTCGGGGTACCCAAGGGAAAGCTACTCGGCTTTATCGTCTCCGAGCGCAGCATCGAAGCCAACCAAGACAAGATCTCCGTGATCTTAAGGATGGGACCGATCAGCAACCTTAAAGGGGCCCAAAGGCTGACAGGATGCCTAGCGGCCTTGAGTCGCTTCACGTCCCGCCTGGGCGAGCGCAGTTTGCCTCTCTACAAACTCTTGAGGAAATCCGACCGATTCAATTTGGGCGAAGGAAGCTCAGGGCGCCGACGCGCTAAAGGCTCTCCGACCTCCCCTCGGTCTTTGGTCGCCCGGCTTTGAAGAACCTCTGCTGCTCTACATTTCCGCCACGACCCAGGTCGTTAGCGCGGCACTTGTCGTAGAGCGAGCAGAGGAGGGACGGTCCTCAAGGTCCAACGGCGATCTACGCCGTCGAAGTACTCTCCGAGTCTAAGGCACGGTACCCACAGATGCGTAAGATGCTCTACGCGTTACGATCACAAAAGAAAGCCGTACACTACTTCAACCAAAGACCACGTCTCGTAATGACTTCCCTACCACTCGGCGAGGTCGTCCACAACCGCGACGCCTCGGAAGGATTGCCAAGTGGGCACTCGAGCTCAACGGGCACGACATATCATCGTCCCTCGGACCGCCGTAAAATCTCAAGTTCTAGCCGACTTGCCGCCGAGTGGACCGAGCCAGTGCACCGCCTCCGCTCGAAGACCCCGAATCTTGGGCGATGTGCTTCGACGGGTCCTTCACCAAAAGCGAGCCGGGCCGGGTCGTCATTGTTTCCCGCCGGAAACAAGCTCGACGCCATCCGGTGCTTTTAGCGCAACCAACAACGTCGCCGAGTACGAGGCCCTCGTTACCGGTCTCCGCATCGCCGCCGACCTCGGAGCTCTGCGGCTATACGTGCGTGGCGACTCAAAACTGGTCGTCGACCAAGTCATGAAGGCCGCGGAGCCTCGCGACAGTCGGATGGCGGCCTATTGTCAAGAGGTACGCAAACTGGAGCAGAAATTCAAGGGATTTGAGCTTCATCATAGCTACAGACGGAACAACGGTGAGGCCGACCATCTGGCCAATCTTGCCTCTGGCAGAGGGCCGGTCCCGCCGGGGATTTTCGTCCTCGACCTACACCAAGCATCCATCCGACCCGATCGTCCAGACGATCGGACGGACGACCCGCCGAAAGCGCCTCCGCCAATCGGCCAGCAACCAGAAGCTGAGCTGGTCGAGCCAGGCTGCAACGTCCTGATGACCAGCACCGATTGGAGGAAACCCTTCATCGATCGGCTGACCGACGGTTCCCTCCCCGACAATCCAACCGAGGCCCGCCGCCTCGCACGACGGGCAAAGTCCTTTGTACTGGTCGGTGACGACCTCTACAGAAGGAGCCCCTCCGGGATCCTCCAGAAGTGTATTCCGGCCGACCAGGGAAGAGAACTGCTCCACGACATCCACGGCGGAGTCTGCGGACACCACGCTGGGTCGCGGAGCCTGGTCGGGAAAGCCTTCCGACAAGGCTTCTACTGGCTAACTGCCGTGGCCGACTCCGAACGAATCGTCCGGACATGCGAAGGGTGCCAATTCTTCACTCGGCAAACTCATCTCCCAGCGCAAGCCCTCCAAACGATCCCTATTACCTGGCCCTTCGCCGTTTGGGGACTCGACCTGGTCGGGCCCTTCAAGAAAGCGCCCGGGGGCTTCACCCACCTGCGGTTGCGATGGACAAGTTCACCAAGTGGATAGAAGCTAAGCCCGATCACGACCATCACTTCAAGACAGCGGCGGACTTCATCCGCAATATCGTCTACCGGTTTGGAGTCGAACTCCATCATCACCGACACAGCGAACGCAATTCACGGAAAGGAGTTTCTCGAGCTCTGCGGCAGCCTTCAACATTCGGCGTGGATTGGGCGGCCGTTGCCCATCCACGAACAACGGCCAAGTCGAACGCAGCGAGCGGCATGATCCTCCAAGGGCTCAAACCGCGGATCTTCAACCGATTGAAGAGGTACGCGGACGTTAGGCGCCGAGGTGCCTCCGTGCACTTTGGAGCCTCGCGGACCACCCCAACCCGATCGGCCGGATTCACGCCATTCTTCATGGCATTCGAGCGAGGCCATCTTACCAATCGACTTGGACTACGGCGCCCGAGGTTCAGGCCTTCAACGAAACCGGGGCTCGAGTCTCGGCAAGGCATTGTCCGATCGGCTCGATGAAGCGCGGGATGTCGCCATCATCCGCTCAGCCAAGTACCAGCAGGCATTGCGACGCTACCACGACCGCAAGATTAGAGGGCGAGCGTTCAACGTAGGCGACCTAGTTCTGCGCCAGGTTCAGTCCAACAAAGACAAGCATAAGCTCTCCCCTCCTTGGGAGGGCCCCTTCACTGTAGTAGAAGTCCTTCGACCCGGCACTTACTGGCTCAAGGATCCCGATGGCAACACCTTGTCCAACGCCTAGAATATTGAAAAGCTAAGACGATTCTACCCTTAGTCCTTTTTTCCTTTTACCTCGTTTATTACCGTGTTCACATTTTCTCACCCCAAGCGGACCGACCCTCGGGTCTCTGGCCAGAGCGTTCTGCCGAACCTTGCCCGCTCGGTCGGCATCCCGTCTAACCGCCGTCATTCACTGTTCGTTCGATCTTTCTCTCCGACCCGAGTGCCACGCCCACGCCCGACGGCTACGGTTGCGAAGTGGTATTTCGCTAAGGAGAAAAGAAACCGAGGATAATGCACCATTACTCGAGGCCAATCCGACAAACAAGGTCGGGGTACGAACGCTCGTGTTAAACCTTTTTGCCTACTTTTTGGAAAACACTGGAGCATGTCGATCACTGGTCGGATGGTCCCCGCAGACCCGAGAACAATGATCGGTAGCGTTTTACCAAGAAAAGCGAAAAGTAGTGAAAGGCATATACAAAACTTCTAAAAATTCGAACACCTTTATTTCTTCCGATTCAACGGCATTTACATTCTTTAGAAACGAGAAAGTCTAAAATCAAAAAGTTTATATCATTTAAGGGTCTTCCCCGCCTCGGTGGATCTCCGGACTTATCGTCCCTCTCCAAGCGGCCGGCTTCAGCGCAATTTTGCCGCATAACGCCGAACCGGTCGGTCGCCGAAATCCGCAACAGGAGAGCCCCGATCTGCCCGGACGCGCCGTCGAGAACCAGCGGCCCCCTGCGCCCCCCTGTGTGACCTCTATGGTTCCCGGGGGAGCTTGGGGCCCGCCATAGAGGGATCCACCGTCGGAGAAGTGTACGGCAGCACGATCGGGGCGATCGGTAGCGCATTCATCGGCGCGGGCCTGGATGTCGCGGTGGACTCCAGGCTCCCGGAAGGAGAAGGGGCACGGGGGGGAACGGCGTCCTGTTCCCCCAATCGCTCGGGCGCTCGCAACGGCGGCTCCCTCAGCTCGACGACCGCAGCCTGCCGCTCCCGCTCCCGCTCCTCCTCCTCCGCCTCCCGCTCCAGCAGCTCCCAATCGACCCCTTTGTCCGACGGGGCCGCCACTACGAGACGGCCGGCTCGTCGCTCCAACTCCTCCTCGTCCTCAGCCTCTTGTTCAAAGGCGTCCCAGTCGATCTTGTCGGTCGGTGGGTTCTCGTCCTTAGAGTGGGGCCGGGGAGGCGAGGCGAGCCATGAAACGAAGTCGATGTGTCTCAATGTCGCTGGATGAAGTCCCAGCGCCCACCGTCCGCCTATTTATAGGCGATCCGTAGCCAGACGAAGTGACGCGCTAGGGGTACCCGCCAGCACTTATTGCAACCGCGCCTTTTCGAAGCTGATGGCGTGGAAGCCGAAGCATCAAATCCAACGGTGCGGAAACCGAAGCGCCGCCAAATCTCCGCGTTGAACAAAAACGCCTCGAGAACCTCGCCAGTCGCAAGGAAAGATAAGTGAATATCCTTTTTTCCCGCACTCGTTGTTACTCCTTCAAGTGGCGCGCGGCGGTAGCAACCAAACCGCCTCGCACCACTCGGGGGCTACAAGAGTCACGTGGGTCGATGACACGACCAATCGCCAGGTCCTCCCGAAACGGCCAAACTTTCGACCAGAAGTACTACGGCCTACGCTCCGGCGGCTACGGTTGCGAAATAGTACTTAACGGAAGAAGGAAGTGCCCAAGCGGAGCGACCTACGATTGGTCGGGAACACCCCTCCCACGGTCGCACTAACCGATTGACATGTTCTTGAGCGTTCTCTTGTTTCCCCGACTCCCTAACTTTGTAATGCGCACACCAACCTACGCCCGACCCCTGTGGTCCCCAAGGCAATGGACGGTAATAGTGTCCATCACAAACAAAGGGCGCGGAAAACAAGCACGAAGCAAAACACATGCCAGTTCCTTACAAACCTAGAAAGAGCAAAGAAAACTGTTTAATCTCTCTCTTTCTATCGCTCATCTATGGAGGACGTCGGTCGAGGAAATCTGGTCGGCAATCGCCCTGGCGTGCGGTTCGACTCGAAGCTCCAAGGCGTCGATTTCCTCCTCAGACCGGTTTGCGCGACCCCGCTACTGACGGTATCCAGGTCGATACCATCGTAGTAGGAGAGCGTACAAACCAGTGCCGAGGCAGCCCCAAGAGCAGCGCCGGTCGCCACCGAAGCCTCCACGTGGTCGGACACGCGGGCCAAGGTACTTTCCAACGAGCTCAAGCCTGGTTGAGAGCCCACCGGCCCCAGCACCCGATCACGGATCTCCCGGCCGATCGATCGCAATGACGTCAGCTCGACCCGATCCTCCTCCGACAGCTGCTCATGGATAGGGCCACGTCGCGCGACGCAACAGCTTCGTCACGCGCCGCGACCGCCTCGTCACGCGCCTCCTCCGCCACCTTTCGCGCCTCCGTGGCGCTCCCGAGGTTCTTCTGCAACTCTGCAACAAGGCCAGTGGAATCGGGAAGCCACGGCGAAGCAACCCAAAGATTGAGGACGCTAGAGCTAAGGCGCTTACCCGACACGGAGTCAGCCATGCTGCGGAGGTCCTCCTCGGCCTGTACCCGAATCGCCCGATTGCGCTCGACCTGCCCTAAAGCAGCGTCGCGCTCGATAGCCACGTCCTGGGCAAGCTTCCCAGCCGCTTCAAGCTCCCTGCTGAGACGAGCGGCATTCGACTCAGCATCCCCCTTCGCCCGGTTTGCCTCCGCCAAGAGAGACTCAAGATCAGACACCTTCTCGTCCGAAGCCCGCTTCGCCTGGCGCTCCCCGAGCAGGGCGTCTTTTGCGTCCACACTCTCTTGGCGGGCTCAGCCGACCGCTCGCGGTCCAAGGCACTCCGAGCCTCCGATAGTTCGGAGCGCAGCCGGTCGCACTCCAACTCGGCAGACGACCCCCGCTGGCTCTGAACCCGGATGTACCCGGACTTGAACGCCGGCCAGGGTCTTGAGTTCTAAGGACAAAGACACCCGTCGACCCTCAACCCGACCAACAAAAGGGTAAGCACGCCAGCAGTGCAGCAGATTACCTCAACTCTCGAAGGGCCTCCCAGAGACAACCCCGACCTTGCGTTGAAGGATCGAGTGTAGTGGCCGACACACCTCGCGGACACAGTGCCCGCCGGCCGTAACTCGCCAGATCTCTCCGACCGCGGTCCACTCGCCCCCCTCTGCCTCATCATCCGGAACCACCGGCGAGCCTGGTAAGACCAGTGGGATAGGAACGCAGCAGCGCCCGGCTACCGCGGGGAGGCTCGACAAGCCTCTCCTCTGCACCGCCCGGCGGCCGTCTCCATCGTCGTCTCCTCCGCTGACTTCAACGAAGGGAGGTACCCGGGATCGACGGCGTGACGAACCCTGGCGCCAGAACTGCGCCTAATGGGGGCCCGGGCGGTGGGAAACTCTTCCCGCCGCTTCGCCCTCGGGAACGGATCCGGCTCAGCTCGAGCGCAAGGGTCCTCCTCGGACCCCGGCGTGACCAGCGGCCCCACCTCCATCTCGGTCGCCGGAACGGCCGGCAATTCCGCCGGTTGCTCGGCCGATGACCCCGACACCGCGGCCACTACCGCCTTCGCTGCCAGCAGCTCGGTGCCCCCCGCCCCAATGGGGAGCACCGTGACCTCCGACTGGTCTGCCTCGATCGACGAGGCGCGGCCAGCGACTCACCCCTGCGAGAGCCACCATTTGTGCACTGGCCACCGCGACCGCCCCTGTATAGACCCTGCACACGATGACAAGTCAAGAAATGGCAAAGATAGTCCTAAAACCTGCAGACTCACCGGTAGGCGGGGAGGAGGCACTTACCGCGTCGAGCGCCCGGCGATACTTTCCAGCCAGCGTCGGCCCAGGTGGGGATCGTCGGCCCTCCGTTTTCCCGAGCGTCCAGCCGCCCCACGGCGGGCTCGGCCAGCGATCGCGATACCGTCACCCCGACCGCTCCACCTCCGGCATCCGTGTCAGACAAAAGGGGCCCACCGTCGCCACCTGCCTCGAGCTTGGGGCGACCCGACTGCCCGATTCCGCATCGGTCGTATCGGAGACGTCCTCACCACGGGACCGCCTCGCCTCCCGCTGCTCCTTTTTCCGCTTCGCCGCTCTCTCTCTCTCCTCTTTGCGGGCAGCATCTCGCGCCTCCTCGGCCTCCCGAGCCTGGGCCCTCGCCTCCTTTTCCCCCGGCAAATCCGGCCGGGAAATCATCCGTCCAAGCCCCTGCGAAGAAACCAGAGAGTCGGACAAACCGGCCGAAAAAAGAAAAGAAAACAGGCGAAGGAGCCCATTGGCATACCAAGTCGGAGCCACGACCCGCCATTAAAGGGGCGGGAGCTCGAGACACCGCCACGGACGCGCCGCCACCCAGGACGGAGAGGACCCGAGCGTCGACCTCTGTCAGAGGGAGCTCGGATTCCAGCATCCTCATGGGATCGGACGCCCCCGTGTACTCGAACATGGGGCGCGCCCTCTCCGCAAGGGGCTGTACGCGCCTCTCCATAAGCAGCGCCACGGCGGCCGCCCGTTCAAGCCACGCACCTTCAGACCCGGATCGATCAACGATCGATTGCACCTTCCGCCGCTCTCTCGATAAGGCCCCAAGTCCAGCATTCTACGCCTCGGGAAGCGGCCGGAGAAACGCGAGGCGCTGTTTTCAGCGTTAGGACATAGAGCCACTCGGAATGCGGCCCGATTGGACTTAGGAGCTCGGTCAATGTACTCAACGCCCGATTAGAGCGCGGTACAACGCCGCGCGCCTCAAAAGGCGCCCCGACTTCGCCCTGTCCTTCACCAGACGGCAGGAGAAGAAGTACTTCCACAACGCCCAGTGCGGCTCGATGCCGAGAAACGCCTCGCACAATGTCATGAACACCGCGATGTGAAGCACGCCGTTCGGGTTGAGTTGATGCACCTCCACCCCGTAGTAGAAGAGGAGTCCCCAGACGAACCCGTGGAGGGGAAACCCGAGCCCACGCTCAAAAAACCAGGCATGCGCCACGATCTCGTCGGCGTATGGCTCGGGAACCGCCCCCGCCGCCGGAACCCGCCACCCGGAGACATCCCGCAGCGCAAGAAAGCCTTTCTTCTCCAGGCCGACCGCACGGGAGGAGCGAGTGGAGCACTCCTGCCACATCTTCGAAACGCTAAAACAACGGCGGCAGCAGGAAGCTGGTAAAACACCTCTCTTCCGTCTCTCTCCCTCTCTCAATCTCTCCCGTCGCAGGTAAAAACGGGGCCAACCACAACTCCTCCCATCCTCCCTTATGTATGAGAAGCGGACCGGCGGGAGTCGAGCGGACGCAGGTCAAGCCAACCGCCCCACACCGCGAAAAGCGGCATGTCCCGCCACCCAGCCACGTCGCTGTAAGTACGCCGGCTACCAATCCCCCACTACGCGTTAAATGCTGTCAGAAAACCGCAGGGAGAACAGGCGCCACCTCAAAAGGCGCTCCCAGCGTCCTCTCGGTCTCTACCTCCGGGTCGGCCCAGAGACGCAATCGACAACACCAAGGGCCCACTGAGCCACCGAGGCCCCAGGGCCTCCTAGACCTCGACAGACCGCACCTGAGGCCCGGCCTAACGCTGAGGGATGCAAAAACCAGCCGCAAAACAAATCCGGCTCCACCACAGCAAAAAACGAGCAAGGGGTGAGGACGAGGCGAGCCCCCAGCGGGCCCCTAGTTGGGTCGGCGGACGACCCAATCGCCTTAACTCGCGTCCGGGACCATACCTCACGCTCTCCCGCGGAGCCCGTCGACGGGCGGCAGTCAGCTGCACCCTGGGTTGGCGAACGATCCAAGGTCCGATACGGGATCGAGTAAGGAAAGGTTCTTTATGGATCGCCCCCAAGTGGGGTCGGACACCCGCGCCGGGATCGTCCGCTAGGGGACCCCCCCCTCGCGAGGCCTCGAGTTCCACCGGATCACCCGCTTGTAGCTCCACGAGAGCGGCGCTCGAGCCGGCGAAGGCAAGCGCGCGTCTCTCACCCCCTCCAGGTCCCACACCTGCGGACGGGGCGTAAGCGTGGGACAGACAGCGAATCTCTCCATCCACTAGCGAACTCACCAGACGATGTCCCAGGTCGGCCGCGATTCGCCCAGCTCCGGCGTAAAATGAGTCACTCTAACCTGCCCCGCTCAGGCCAGCGCAAGCGTGCCCACCGCGACCACGACGAGGAGATAAACGCGCGGGTCCCACCAAACGAGCCGGTCGGGGCCCCAGCCCTGTGGCCCAGCCAAACGGCCGTAACCCCCCGACCTGCTCTCCGACCAGCGCGGGGGCTTGGGCTACACCAGCCTGCGCTCGCCTTACCCGGTCAAAGTTTCTTCCCGACCAGCTCCGGTCAGGCTTCCCGGCACGGCAAAACGCCGGTCGAACGACTAAAACCCCCCAACCTGCTCTCCGACCAGCTCGGGGGCTACACCCACCGGGTGCGCTCGCGCGCACCCGGTCGAAGTTTCTTCCCGACCAGCTCCGGTCGGGCTTCCCGACACGGCAAAGCATCGGCCGAACAAGGCGTGACCCCCCGACCTGCTCTCCGACCAGTTCGGGGGCTCGGGGGCTACTGACGAATATCCATACCTCGGGTACCCCCAGCAGCCCGGAAAGGCGCGTGGACCGACCCAAGGCGGTCGGGGCCCGAAGGCGTGACCGAGTCTCCGAAATCCCGAGGAAGCGACGGCATTTATTGCGTATCGGGCGTATTAAATGCAGGCCATAATGGCCGTAACCCAGCGGCACAAGTCCCCGACCCCCGCATTAACTACGACGGCCAGCAGCAGAGCAGGGGGAGTCGGCGGCCAGTCCCATCAGCCCGTCACTTTCGAGCAAACACGAGCGCGGAAGACGGAAGCCTATAGGGGTAGCCTTTTTTTTCCCTTCCTTTCCAATTTACAGTGTAACCCTCCTCCTCGCCTATATAAGAGGGGGAAGGGCGAGCATGCAGAACAACGAACAAAGAAAGAGAATCAATACAATCCAACTCACACGAACTGGAGTAGGGACGTTCAGCCCGAACCAGTATACATCTTGCGCTCACCCGAGTCAAGCCGTTCGAGGAGAGGGAGCGTGCACCCCCTTCGACCTATACAAATTCACTAGCCGGTGCCCGAAACGCCGACACTATCATTGTGAATTGAGTTTTGAGCCTGAAGATTTTGTGTATCTCAAAGTTATCCTCTTAAAGGAGTTAAAAGGTTTCACACTAAAGGAAAGTTTGCACCTAGATATGTTGGTCCATTCAAAGTCTTGAGTCTCTGAGGAGAAGTTGTGTATCAGTTGAACTGCCACAGTCATTGGCGGAAGTGTATTATGTGTTTCATGTGTCTCAGTTGAAGAAATATCTTTGAGTACCAGCAGAGCAGGCACCTTTAGAGTCAATTAAGTTGCAAAAAATTTTGACTTACAAGGAGTATCCAATCAAGATTTTAGATACAGTTGATCGAAGGACCAGGAACTAGTCAAGTCGCTTCTGTAGAGTTCAGTGGAGTAATCATTCAAAGAGTGAAGCTACTTGGGAGCGTGAAAAGGACTTGAATTAAGTATTTCCTAACCTATTTCTTAGTGAGCTTTGAATCTCGGGGTCGAGATTCTGTTAAGGGGGAAGGTTTGTTATATTCCAAAATTTCTAAAATATTATGTTATCACTTAATTCTAATTTTGTTATTATTTTTACAGAATTTTTTATAATTTATAAAATTATTTTTCCTATTTTTTTTAAAAAAATAAGTATTATAGCTAAAATATACCTCCAAAAATTACAAAATTTTTACAGTAAGTTAGAAATATTCTAAACTATTTTTGAGAATTTTTTCAAAAATTTTGGACATCATTTAGTATGGTTTCAAAGACTTTTTATTTTCAGCATTTCTTAATTTTGAAAATACTTAAAAGTGTAGGATCCACATGTTATATGTCATCTTCAACCTCTAGCCAAAACAAGGACCATGTGTTCTCTCTCTTCCCACCTTGGCCGAGATTTAGAGAGTTCTATCCTTCACATTTTGCCTTCGAATTCTTGTCCATTACGTGTGCCACCTTATCCTCAACTAAACCCCATGATTATCCCATCATAATACCCTTTATTGCGAGATAAAATTGAGTTTTACTCGGATCGGACTCTTCCTTCGTTTGCTCGAAACGCCATGGCATTTGGGTCACTTGAGTGACAACGACGACAACGACACACCCGTTTGTCTAATGGCAAAAGGGCGCAAGGTAATGACCAAAACAAAACCTCTTTGTAGCGATAATAAAATAGATAGTAGTGATGATGATGATGATGATGTTTTGTTTTGTGACTTGAATAAGTCCACTATAGCAAAGATAAATAAGCTTATGGAAAAAATAGAAAGCCAAGAGGAGACTCTTGAGAAGTAAGAATATTTGCTCATTCTTGAAAAGAAGAAGAATCTTGCTCTCGAGAAGCTTCTCGCTATGGAAAAAGAGAAAATTGAATTGTTGACCAAAAATCTTGATTTGGCTAACAACTCAATTAACTTGCTAAAGAGCTCAAATGAATCACTTCAAGAAAATGTCTCTAGTCTAGAAGTTAATCTTAAAACTCTTGAAGTGCAACTTGAGTCTCTTAATGATAGCTTGTCTCCATCTAGTGATGCATCCACGGCATCTATTCCTTCCACTAGCAATGGATGTTCTTGTTGCTATAATCTTGATGTTAATGCTTGTGCTACTAACACTCAATTTGTGCAAGTATTAAAAAGCGAAAACAAGAGATTAAGTGCCTTGGTAAGATATGGTTGCATCAAGACTTATCAATCCAAAGATGCCCTATATAAGACCATCAATGGTCGAGGAAACAACAAAGAGGGGCTAGCATTTGATAAGTATAAGGGCAAAAGAAATAACCGTGTGGTGGTAAAGGGCATGGAATGTATAAGGTTTATCAAAGAAAATAGGAAACTACACCCACCACACAAGTCAACTAGGCGGTGCAAGAAACAAAGAAGCATCCTCAATGTCATACATCTCATACAATTCACTATGCTTGTTATGTTTTGAAAAGGAACCACCATGGTAAAGTGGTTGCTCATCTTGTTGGTGCCCACAACTCAAATGAAATTGCAAAGAAAAGAGTGTGGGTACCCAAAGTATTGATAACTACCATGCAAGGACCCAAGAAAATTTGGGTACCTAAAATCAAGACCTAACTTGCCTTTGTAGGAATATCTCTCCGGCGGATCAAGTTGGGTGTTTGATAGTGATTGTACAAACCATATGACCGAAGAGAAAAATATGTTCTCATCATTCGATAAAAGGGGATCACAATATGAAAATATTGAGTTTGGTGACAATGGTAAAGGTGAAGTGTTGGGGTTAGATAAAATTGCCATATCAAATGATCATTCTATTTCGTTCTATTAGTTAGATCCTTGAATTACAATATGCTATCCGTATCACAACTTTGTGAAATGGGTTACAATTGTTTGTTTACTAATGTGGATGTGACCGTCTTTAGAAGAAATGATTCCTAGATTGCTTTCAAAGGATATTTGAAGAGTAAGCTATATTTGGTTGATTTCAACTCAAATAGCGCTAAATTTCAAACATGCTTGATTGCAAAATCTAGCATGGGTTGGTTGTGGCATCGTTGACTAGCTCATGTTGGCATGAGGAATCTTGATAAATTTCTAAAGGGGGAGCACATAAATGGACTAACAAATGTTGAGTTTGAGAAAAATAGGATATGTAGCACATGCCAAGCCGGAAAGCAAGTTGGAGCACATCATCCTGCCAAGAACGTCGTGACAACAACAAGGCTTCTGGAACTTCTACACATGGATATCTTCAGACCCATTGTTTATATAATCATCGGAGGTAACAAGTATGGTTTAGTTATTGTTGATGATTTTTCACGGTTCACTTGGGTGTTCTTCTTGCATGAAAAAAGTGAGACACAGAGCATCATCAAGAAATTTGCAAGAAGGGCACAAAATGAGTTCGAAGTGAAGATCAAGAAGATCCGAAGTGACAACAAAAGAGAGCAAGAATACTCAAGTTGAAGACTTTCTTGATGAAGAAGGAATCAAACACGGATTCTCGGCCCCCTACTCCCCTCAACAAAATGGAGTGGTCGAAAGGAAAAAATCGGACCTTAATAGAGATGGCAAGGATAATGCTTGACGAGTACAAGACATCAAATCAATTTTGGACAAAAGCCGCCAACACCGCTTGCCATGCAATCAACTAGTTATATCTCCACAAGATCTTGAAGAAGACCGCATACGAGCTCTTGACCGGTAACAAACCGAATGTATCTTACTTTAGAGTTTTTGGGAGTAAATGTTTCATTCTGAACAAGAAACCCAATAGTTCTAAATTTGCACATAAGATTTATGAAGGTTTTATGCTTGGTTATGGATCAAATGCTTATGCCTATCGCGTTTTCAACAAAACCACCGGCTGTGTTGAAATAGCGAGAGACGTAACATTTGATGAATCTAACAGCTCTCAAGTAGAGCAAGTTGATTTAAATGTGCTAGAAAATGAGAAAGTACTAAGCATTGCAATAAAGAAGATGGCAATTGGAGAAGTGAAGCCTCAAGAGGCTGAAAATCAAGAAAATTCCTCAACTCGAGTTAAGCCACCAACTTCCAATCAAAGTCAAGACAAGCTCTAAGATGACTCAAGCAAACTTATGTAAGATGATCAAGCTGAAGAAGTTGAGCTAATTCAACGCCAATCTCAAGCATCGTATCCAAGAGTCCATCAAAGCATCCAAAGAGACCACCCCGTCAATAATATCCTTAGTGATATCCAAAAGGGGGGTAAGGACACGCTCTAGAGTATCTAATTTTTTATGAATTTTACTCTTTTGTGTCTTCTTTGGAGCCTTTGAAGGTTGATGATGCACTGAAAGATCCGGATTGGGTTATGGCCATGCAAGAGGAGTTGAATAACTTCATAAGAAACAAAGTATGGTCATTGGTGGAGAGACCCAATCAAAATGTGATTGGAACCAAATGGGTCTTTCGAAACAAACAAGACTAAAATGGGATCGTAACGAGGACCAAAGCAAGGTTGGTTGCTCAAGGATACACTCAAATTGAAGGTTTGGACTTTTGGTGAGACTTATGCTCGGAATATCCAACTTGTTCATACACTCAAATTGAAGGTCCGGGCTTAGAAGACATCAAGAACCCCTCGCACGTCTACAAACTCCATAAGGCACTCTATGGGTTTAAACAAGCACCTAGAGCATGGTATGAATGCCATAGAGATTTTCTTGTTAAAAAGGGCTTTGAAATTGGTAAAGTCGACCCTACTCTCTTCACTAAAAATGTTAATGATGATTTATTCGTATACCAAATATATGTCAATGACATTATATTTGGTTCTACTAATAAAAACTTTTGTGAAGAGTTTAGTAGATTGATGACTAAAAGGTTTGAGATGTCAATGATGGGAGAATTAAAGTTCTTCCTAGGATTTCAAATCAAACAACTCAAGGAAGGAACCTTTCTATGTCAAACTAAGTACATCAAGGATATGCTCAAGAAGTTTGACATGGAGAATGCTAAGCCCATTCACAACCCCTTGGCAACAAATGGACATCTTGGCCTAAACGAGGAAGGTAATCCGGTAGATCATAAGGTATATCAGTCCATGTTAGGTTCATTACTGTATCTTTGTGCATCTAGGCCCGAAATCATGCTTAGTGTTTGCATGTGTGCAAGGTTTCAAGCCGCTCCGAAAGAGTGTCACCTAGTAGCCGTAAAAAGAATTCTTAGAGACTTATCCACACACCAAGTTTAGGGCTTTGGTATCCTAAAGGATTAAAATTCGATTTAATTGGCTATTCAGATGACGACTATGCGGGTTGCAAAGTGGATAGAAAAAGTACTTCGGGGACTTGCAAATTCTTAGGTAGATCTCTAGTATCTTGGTCCTCCAAGAAATAAAATTTAGTAGCTCTATCCACCGCTGAAGCCGAATACATTGCCGCGGGAAGTTGTTGTGCACAATTGTTATGGATAAGGCAAACTTGAAGGACTATGGCCTAAATTTGAACAAAGTTCCACTTTTGTGCGACAATGAGAGTGCCACAAAAATAGCCAACAATCCTATCCAACATTCCCATACCAAACATATTGACATCTGGCATTAGTTCCTAAGAGATCACTCACTCAAAGGAGATATAGATATTACCTATGTGAGAACAGAAAAACAATTAGTCGATATCTTCACCAAACCACTAGATGAACGCCGCTTTTGCGAACTAAGAAGTGAGTTAAATATCCTAGACTATCGGAACTTGGCTTGATTTTAGCTAGATCTTCATTCTTGAGTCAATCCACTTGAGATCATTGCTATGTTTGCTTGATTGCTTGCTGATCTCAAATGGAATGACATCTAAGTGTTCACATGACATTTAGTTTCAATCTTCTCTTGGAGACCAAATCCTTTCATTCCCTTCAGCTGAAAAAATCAACGTATCGGAACATCCGATCCCCACATCGAAACATCCGATTCTTATGCCTTTTGCGATTTTCTGGAAGCTTTAACTCATCGGAATATCCGATCTCCATATCGGAACTTCCGATGTTCTGGAAAAATCACTTGCTCGGAATATCCGACTTGTTCATCGGAACATCCGGAGATTCTAGTTCTGCGCATACATCGGAACATCCGATATGTGCATAATCCTTAAGAAAGTGATCGGATCACTTGGTCATTCTTTATTCCTTTTGTCCTTTCTCATCCGTACGAGCTTCTCTTTCCACATCTTGCCGTTTTCGGAGTTTTAACCGACCGGAACCTCCGATCTAGACCAAGGGTGCTTCCTCTCTGCAAGGTTGTTTACAGGTAACCCTAGAACCCTAGAATCAAATCTCGAATCCTTTTGCATCCGTTCTTCAAATTCCTTTGGTAGAGTTGTTACACTACATCCCTAGAAACTCGATCTCCAATTTCATCTATTCCCATCGGTCAATCCAGAGGAAATCTTGATTTTTGTTGCTATGCCAAAAAATTCGGAACATCCGATTCTTGCGTCGGAACTTTCGATATAATATCGGAACTTCCAATCAAAAATCGGAATATCCGATGTTGACAATATAGCATCAAACTCAATTTTGCTTCTCAATTTTGTTTTCTTATCAAGTCGTCCACTTGTCAGGATTTTCTCGATGGATCCTGGTCAGGGTTATGATCAGCCTAAGAAGGGCAAGTCTAATGTTACCATTACGTTTGGGCGTAAAAGGAAAACTCCGATAGGAACCAGAACAAAGAGAGTTGCAACCAGAGAACGTCTGACTGGGAGCATATCGATCAATGAGCCTACTCAAGCCGCCCAGACAATCAACGTGCCTCATGGAGCCCCTTTGCCTTCCTGGAAAGGCGAAGAGATTGTTGAATCCTCTCAGCCAACCGCCGCCAACAGAATGCCTATTCTGAAGAAACTTGATCGGTCTCAACGGCTGGTTAGAAGGGCTGTAAACTACAAAGGGAAGGCAGCTCAGGTTCGCAAGGCTCGGGAAGAAAATCCCAGGAGAGAGGCTCAATTCTCCACAGACCCTAGGTTCTGGACTTTCTTCCAACAAGACTTCTACAAAAATGTTATCTTTCCTAAGGAAGAACCCAGTAACTCCTATGCAGTGGGTGGACTGGGAGTATATGGCTGATGCTGATGATGAGATATTTAATGAAGTGATTACAGCTTGTGAGAGAACTGGCATTAAAAGGATCGTGAGTTTTCAGCATGACTGGAATACTAAGATCATTGCTCAATTCTATGCTACCCTTTAGATCTCCAGAGTCAGAAGTCCCACAATGTAGTGGATGACTGAAGGGCAACGGCATGAGATCTCCTATACTCAGTTTGCCAGGCTACTGGGCTTTTCTGAGGATGATGCCAGAGACGAAGATGAGATCCATAATGAGACCTCCTTAGTGGCAACCAATATCAACTTCCTATATGATGAAGATGCAGAGTTTGAGCCAGGCGACACAAAGGGCATGAAGCCCTTCTTTGTCTGTCTCAACCGACTTTTGAGGAAGACTCTAGCCCCTAAAGAGGGAGATGCCTCTCATGTGCTGTCCTATACAAAAAAAACCTACTTTGCTGAATGCAGGGGGGCATAGACTATACGATTTCTTTGATTTCATCTGGTATGAAATAAGACTCACCTCTATGGAGCCCAGGAGGAGCTGTGGGTATGCTCCCTTCATCATGCACATGATTGAGCAGGTGACAAAGCAGCAATTCGAGTGTGATGTCAAGCACACTGGAGTGCAGATTAGGGCAGTCAAAGCCCCAGGCCAGCAAGCCAGTTGGCCTACTACTAGGCATGGTGCTTCATATTTTGCTGTTACTCCAGTTACTCCTTCTACTTCTGATACATCTTCTTCGGTAATTCTTCGAGCATTAAAGTCCATCTTTGGTTTGCGCAAGAAGAATGCAGCGGAAATCAGGAAAAATACCAAAAGACTAAAGAACATTCAGAGGCACATGGCTCTTCTTTGCTCTGATGATGAGGAAGATGAAGAGGGGATTGAAGATCCTTTCCTCCCCGCTGCTGCTGAAGAATCCAGCTCAGAGGACTACGCCAAGGAGTCTGCTTCTGAGGAGGAGGATTAGATCCTTTCATACTTGTTCTTGCTTGATTCTTTTTTTTGGTGTCTTGATGCCAAAGGGGGAGAGGAAAGCTTACCTCCTATAGGTCTTTTGAGAACATGTGCTATGTCATGTTAACTCTTAGTTGGTTTATTGGTTTCTTTTGAGATCTTTGGAACTTATGTTTATGTTAAACGCTAAATGCTTAATGTTGCTCTTTATCTCCACTTCAGTTGTTTGCATGAGTTGTGATTGCATCTTTATATATAGCTCTTGCATATTCCCTCGAGTGCAAAGATGTAGGGGGAGCTCTAACAATTTTTTTCTTGTAAAATGTGCATTGAACTTCCATTCATTTCCTTTAATGCACATATTTAGGGGGAGCTCACTATATCTTGTTGTATTCTAATTTTACTAATATTCATATCTTTTGTAAGCTTTAATCATGTTGTCATCACTCACCAAAAAAGGGGAGATTGAAAGTGCATCTAGGCCCCTAAATGTGTTTTGGATTATTAATGACAAACGATTAAGGGATTAATGGGTTCAATGAGTTAATGAACAGGTGAAAGTCCCGTAGCAAGACTATTTACGAACATTGACGACCCTCAAAAATGCAGAAGAAAGAAACACGGTGTCATATTGATGTAATTTACATTTTGTTTGGTCATAGATATGCCGTACTATTAAGAGGGATGCAACGTAGTCGATTTAGGATAAGTCTCTATTCTCAGATGAATGATTACTCTGTTTTGTCGAGAGACACGAGTCACAACAGGCACACCGAGTGGTTTCTCTCTATATTCTCATCGGATGTTCCGATCCAATATCGGAAGTTTCGATACATCAGACTTTCCGGTGTGAGCATTTTGTGCACTCTCTGGACACATCGGATATTCCGATGTATACATCGAATGTTACGATATGTGCTTGAAATAGTTTAGGGTACTCTCTGGACACTTCGAAAGTTCCGATGTTTTTTGATCGGAAGTTCCGATCCATACAAAATCTAAAAAGGTTACTCTCTGGATAGATCGGAAGTTCCGATCTGTACATCGGACATTCCGATGCAAACTTATAATCTTTTCAAAAATAGTTTTTCAAAAATAACTCTCTGGATACATCGGATGTTCCGATCATGAATATCGGAAGTTCCGATGTGTGTATTTTGACCGTTGAGGTCAGTTGTTTTCTGGCATCGAAAGTTCCGATGTGTGGCTTAGTGGAAGAGTAACGGCTAGCTTTTCCCCAAAACTATAAATACCCCTCCAACCCTCTTTAAAGTGTTGGCTAGTTGGCTGGGCTTACATTTGAGCATTCAACACACTTTGAGCTCTCCTTTTTTTCCCCTCCTCCTTGATCTTAGTGATCCATTTAAAAGTGAGGTGCGAAAGAGAAATCTAGTGCTAAGACTAAAGGCTAAAAGCATTCATCTTGAGCATTAGAGTTTTTCTCCAAGATTCTCCTTTCGTTGCATTTGTTACTCTTGGAGGTTGAGGACTCCTATACGACTAGGGGTCACTCACGAGCTCCCGAAGATTGTGGGCAGCCGTGAGAAGTTTGTGAAGGCCGATTTCACCTCCGAAAGGGAAGAAATCAATAAGGGAACCAAATCTCAAGTGTGACCAAGGTTTGGGAGGAAAGGGTTGGAAAAGACCCGGCTCTTTGTGAGCTTCCTCAATGGAGACGTAAGATCCCCTCAATAATCCGAACTTCAGGAACAAATTATTTGTCTCTTATCTCTCTATTTTCCTTACTGGTTGCTTAGTGTGAATCTTGCTTAGTTCATCTATTCCATCTTGCATCGATTAATATTTTCAGATGGGCCAAGCCTGTCGAAAGCGCTTCTTCGTTGTGGAATATTCCTCTATTGGCAGTCAGTACCCTGTTGATGTCGACCGAAAGAGGATTGTTCCACACGAGAATCTATCAAAGTTCTCACGAAAGGAGATTTACTTTGCACATCTATAGTAGCTTCTTGCAGATTAGCAGCTAAAGATTTCATAAGAGGTACATTATCTCCATCTGTGGGTTAGCTTATGATTGCATTAGTGGTAATGCGAATCCTGTCCACAGGAGTTTCTTGCGGACTATTTGGGACAATGTTTATGCTCCTTACCACCATCCTAGGAACCTAGGGCGTGACTGGAATGGCCGATCGGGGACGACTTCCCAATGGGTCTAGCCTACGCGAGGTTCCTGAATGGCTATCATGGTAAAGGCGTATTGCCTCTTTCACAGCCTTTTGCTTGGCAACCGCGAGATTCTTTTGTTCCTCTTAGGCGGATTTTTCTTGAGATTTGTGTTGTTCGCGCTCCACTCGCTGCTCCTCTGCCCCCTCCATAACCGCACAAACACAGATTTTAGATTTGAGTGCAACGGTGTACATTTCCTCATCGGAGAATGATGATAGAGTATAATCAAGTTCAAGACTTCGGAGGAAATCCTCTGAAGACGAGCTTTCATGGAAGTCATTGTTGTTTTGATGGGCATATTATTTGAGTCTTTGCCCTGCGTGGCGTATTATTGTAAGTTGATCATAAGGTTAAACAAACAGGTTATATTAAGAGATAAAATCTTTATTTATTATGCCACTATGTATGATTGTGATATTTCATCTATGTTGAGACTGTGTGCACTAGCATGATCATGGAGTAGTGTTGAATACACAGAGAGTCTGGATTTGCACATTCGGGTCCCGATAGCCTACCATAGTGTTGCGCTTTTTCTCCGACATGTTGAGAGATTTGAAGGCGAAAACGGGAGGGTTTTAGGGGCGGGCACTATGATGAAGATGGCGATGGGACTCAATTCTTCAGGCCTGAGCCAAGGGAGAGAGAGAGAGAGAGAGAGAGATGGAGGCTCGGTGTGGAGCTCAAGCATGGATTTAGTAGTGAGCGACGTCGTTCAGCTACATTGCGGCAGTGATAGTGGGGTTG
The DNA here is from genome assembly GCA_036346355.1 of Rhipidocladum racemiflorum. NCBI lineage: Eukaryota > Viridiplantae > Streptophyta > Magnoliopsida > Poales > Poaceae > Rhipidocladum > Rhipidocladum racemiflorum. The sequence continues at coordinate 13,966,201 of CM070573.1, read as the reverse complement.
GAGCTAGAGAAGAGAGTGCATCGATAACATATGATGTCGGGTGGCCCTCGATGATGTGGTAGACCACGTAACCAAATAAGCTCATCAAAACTTCTTGAAAACTTACTCGAAATTTATTGAACCTTTAGTTTGAAACTTAGTGAAATTTGTTGAAACTTTTGGTTGGAACTTGGTGAAACTCATCGGTTAAAACTTGGTGAAATATAAGTTCTAAGTCTAAAACTTGTTGAAACTTTGGATTGGAATCTTCTAGAAACTTCTATGAAACTCGTTGAAACTATAGCTTCTAGAAACACGTGAAACTCATCGAAATATGAAAATTTTCAAACATTCTCTTGAAACTGAATGAAACTTTGCTATACTATTGGCAAAACTTCCAATGATATAGTGTTAGGTAGCAACACTCTTGCAAAAAACACCGCTTTGGTGTTTTGTCCATGAGTTTAAAAAAGCTGAATAGGTTCCTTAAATTTGCATTTTTGTGACCCAAAATTTGCCAAGGCACCATGGTGCCCCATTTTAGCGTGATATATACAGGAAGCATTTTTTGTACTCTTGGGAGTACATGCTCCCACCTCCAATATACCACTTAAATGAACGTGTTATGTAGATTTATCACTTTTAGTATACTCCAATAATAATTCTAAGATACTCCAATGTGGCATGATTAAAAAAATTCATGGGAGCCCTTTAAGATACTCTAATACTGATTATAAGATACTCTGAAGTGAGTTCCACAAAAAAATTCATGAAAGTCCACTCTTTATAGCTTAATTTATCTATGTTCTCCTTTTACATATGTAAAAAGGTAATATACAAAAAAATATAGAGGGCTCTGATGAAATATTTCTAACTATGTTGCATTGGAGTATCTTAGAATTATTATTGATGTGAAGCAAAAGTGATAAAGGAGTATAACATGTTTGCTTAAGTAGTATATTGGAGGTCGGAGTGTGTGTGTGTGTGTGTGTGTGTGTGTGTGTGTGTGTGTGTGTGTGTGTGTGTGTGTGTGTGTGTGGGTGGGTGTGGGTGTGTGTGAGTGAGTTCGTTCTACCTAGGGCACCATGGTGTTTGGGTACCATGATCCAAAATAGGTATTTCTCCTACATATTGCATGCAGAATTTTTTGAAAGTTTTAGGATGTTGAGTTTAACCAATTTACTAACTAGTTCAAACAAGTTTGAACTAAAATTCAAACTGGAGTTTCCTTTTTTATTATAGTTGGATTGCATGTTTGTGTTGATTTTATATATAAATCAGCAAATCATGTGATCTAAATTCATTCAAAATATTTGAATTTGAGTATATTTTTTTAAATGTATGTATTTCATTTGAATTGATATATATGGGTATATACCCTAAAACTAGAATTTTCAAAAAATATACCTAAATTTAGTTTGAATTTACGCATTTGAAATCATAGCGCCCCATTTCGGCTTTACCATGAATATATTTTTCTAAATGAGCAAATTCAAGCCAAGTTCGATTACATTTTTTGAAATTTTAGTTTTACGGTATATACTCATCTATAAGAATTCAGATAAAACACATACCTTTGAAAAAATATACTCGTATTCAAAGATTTTGAATGAATTTAGATTGCATATTTTGCTGATTTATATACCTACAGCCAAACTATTATCAAATAAGGAAAATCTAGTTTGAATTTCATGTCACACTTGTTTGAATTAGTTAGTAGACTAGTTAAGCGCTATTCTGTACCAAGTGTAGAATAGTTATTCTATGTGTCGATTGAACGAGTGTGTTCAAACCATCCCACATATACCCACTTCATGTGTTGATTAAGTCTATCAGTTACGTAGCCAACTAACTAGTAAATACGTTTTCTTGTTTATGCTAGCATCTTTTTTTTATTTAGCCATAACTTTTTATTGACAGCTCTGATTCACGAATAATTTTCGACAGTAGCTTACAGACGATGAGAGCAACATAATGAAATAAGGCTCACCAATAAATACAATATGAATGAGATTTTACTACCAAATGAGCAATAAATTACCGAATGTGTTATAAGAATTTACAACTATACAAACTCCACAGGCTGTAGAACCCTCTGGCATGATAGTGTATATATATAATACAATTACCTAGGACACCATGGTGCCTAGGCACCATGATTCAAAATGGATATTTCTCCTATGTATTTGCATTCAAAATTATGTTGGTATTAGTTTGATTATAGTTTTGTGCTGATTGTATATATAAATCAGCAAAGCATGTGATCTCAATTCGTTCAAATCTTTGAATTCGAGTATTTTTTTCAAAGTTATGTTTTTCATTTGAATTGCTATAGATGGGTATATACCCTAAAACTGAAAGTTTTGGAAAATATATCCAAATTTGGCTTGAATTAATGCATTTAAAATTATGGTGCCAAGGCCCCATGGTTCCCCATTCTGTCATATATATACAAACATATATGTATATACATATATATATACAGGAAAATGAAAGCATACTACCAGGAGTATGTACTCTCTACTCACTGTATATTAACTGATGTTATGCAAGTGGAAGCATATTCCATAAGTGAAGGTTATTAACTCGTTCATATTGATTAGGAAGTTATTATCAATCAAATAGATGTAGGGAGTACATATATTTGGGAGTACAAAACGGGCTTCCTATATATATATATAAGAAAATAGTTCCATATCTCTGGGAGTATGCACTCCCACTCTCGGTATACCACTTAAATGATATTGTTGTACCTCTTTATCCTTTTGAGTATACTCTAATACTGATTATAAGATATTCTAAAGTGAGTTCCATGAAAAATTTCATCGAAGTCCACTCTTTATAGCATAATTTATTTATATGCTCATTTTACATATGGACAAGAGTATATAACAGAAAATAAAGGGCTCTGTTGAATTTTTTTCAACAATGTCACATTTTAGTATCTTAAAATTATTATTGGAGTATATCGAAAGTGATAAAGGAGTATAACATATTCGTTTAAGTGGTATACTGGAGGTGAGAGTACGTATATATATATATAGCCGCTCGTTGAGGTCAAGGATGGCAGTACCGGGCCTATGAGGCAGGTAGTGTCGGTTTTGGCTGAAAAGTGGTATTTTTTCCCCCAACGGCTAGTTTTGGCATGGGGGCTATAAAAGGGCCCCTTGGAGGCATTTGCTAGTAGGTTGCTGGTTTTCTTGAGTGTGTGGGAGGCTTGTGCATGTGTTGCACTTCTCAAATTGGATTTTGAGCTCAAGAGTGATACTAAATTGCATGTATTGCATCTAGTGAGTGGATTGAGAGCCCCTTGTGCATGTGTTGCACTTGAGGGAAGCCTAGTGCATGTGTTGCACTTAGGTAATCACCGAAAGCGCATGTATTGCACTAGGTGAAGTTCAAGCAGAGGTTTGATCTATTACTCTTAGTGGTTGCCGCCACCTAGACGGCATAGGAGCGTCGTGCGCGGGAGCTCTCAAGGTTTGTGAGACGCCTCGGCAAGTTTGTGAAGGTTGATCTTAACCTACCTCGAGGGGTGAAAAGCTACCACTAGTGGATTCGAGGCGGGTGCTCAAGTGCGGAGCTGGTCTAATGTGAGTTGGGCTTGCCTCAACGTGGATTAGGGGGAAACTAGCAAGTCTCCGATACCATGAAAAAAAGTATTGTGTCTCTTGTCCCTTTTACATTCAAGCATTTACTTTATTTTATTATTATTGATTGCTTGATTGTATAGAATTGCTTATTCATGCTTTCTTGATTAGAGATATAATTTAGTTAGTGCACTTAGTGAGCCTAGTTGATTTAGACTTTAATTGTCACAACCTTAGTTTACCGCTTCCGCATTATTTTTGTTAGGTTTTGACATAGGGGTTAATTAGAGCGTATCTCAATTAGTCTTAGAGAATTTTTATAAACACCTATGCACCCCCCCTCTAGGCGTATCCTCGACCCTACAACCATTCAGAAGCCAAAAATCGCCACCTCAGCGGCACCAATTTTTGTCGATTTTCGAGCGAAAAATGCTAGAAATCATACAAGAATCGAAGTCAAACTGATTTGAACCGTGCGATCAAAATCGGAGGGAGAAGTAGTGAAAATCGCTCGATTGTGGCAATTTTTGGTCGATTTGCACCGATTATCGACTATAAAGTGTCAAAAATAGATAGTGTAAAGGAAACAGAAAAATTTGGGGAAAATGCCCAAAAAAATCAAAATAAATGTTAGAATTTGTAAAACATGGTAAAGGCACAAAAAATCGGAATAAATGTTATAAGTACATAAAAATATGAAAATAGGAGAAAAATGAACACACAATGATGGTAAAATATGAAAAAATTTCGTCATGACCTTTGCTATATTTTAGACAATCTCAAGTTGCAAAGTAGGTGTTTAGCAATAATATCCCAATAAATAACATTTCATTTCAATACCATTCACAAAAGAATCCAACAAGTCCACATCTCAGTGTACATAGCATATGACATTTGAAATTAATATTTCTCACCGAAAATGAATGTTCACACTTGGCATAGTTTCGCCATCCTTCTATTATCATAGAAATATCTTGTTAGACCTACATGAATGCTATGTTAGCAAAAAATTGAGTTGCAATAAAATGAAACATTACCTTCGGGACTACAGGTAGTATTGTTGAGTGTACACTTGGTTGGCCATCTTATACTCCTCGGTGGACATCATTAGCAATCCTCGTGTAGCTAGCATCTCCGTCTTATATTCATGCCAGCTTTGCCCCGTCCATAGGCTAATCGTTTCTCATTGTTAGTATAACATAGCATAAAAGTTGAGGTCTTGCCACTCATAGACCCATCGGGTGGGAGGTTATGCACGAGCATCCGGGATGACGTAGTCATAGCCGCCATATGAGACATAACTCCCTTGTGTCTCTATGATAATGTACGAGCTAGAGCTATCATGCGGTGCGTCATGGCTGTGTTGATAGCTCTTTCCTGTAGTAGTCGTCTTTCATGATTGAGGAGTGCCATGGTCTTTATCCTATGTAACATGAGTGTACTGGGACTCCCTTGTAAATTATATACAACGATGTCCTTCTGAGTGGGAAGGGAGAGAATGAGTGGCATCATCATAGGCTCACCACCATCGCTGTCCGACTTGGAGCTGCTATCATTGGACTCTTGGTATTGCGGGCTCCGACGGTCCCTGGAGTGTTATCAGTCGAGTCATCACTCCCAACATCTGTGGGAAACTTCCCCTTTCGTTTGGAGGGAGCTTTCCTTTTTGTGGTATTCCTTGTCGTCACTGTTGGATGCTTTCTCTTCCTACTGTGACTGTCACCCACTATCCTGTCTGCCCATTCGGGGATGCTTGCAACCCCAATATTTTTTCGCAACGCAAGTCAACCAGGTATATCACAAGGTGTGATGGGAGGGGGGTGTCACTCTCTGTGTCCTCATCAAGTAAGGGATCAACATTGGACCTTCAGTTCTCCATCCACTGTTGGATTGGATTTTCAACATCGCACAGTGTAAGCTCCAAAAGACGTTGGAATGGATCATATGCATCTGTGCACCTTTGGTTTTCTTTAGCTTGAATTCGGAGCCAAAGATTGTAGTTAACGTACACCAACTTATAGAGCTTCTCTCACAGCGCTGACAAAGAAGGGATTGTCTACTTTCCTCTCCGCGATACCAACCGTGTGGAAAATTTTGGCTCAAGCCGAGCCAATCACATGTTTCGCATTCCTCCACTTATGTGTCCATTGTCCAATGTCAATCCATGTTTCCACATGGCCACGGGCCATACCAAGGTTGTAATCCCTACGGCCAGCCATTTCCGTTTCAACGAACTCCGAAACATTCTAGACCCCCCCCCCCCGAGGTGCCACTACCACCATTATTCTCATACATACTATCTGCTCAATTGATAAATTCTACCTCCACCCTAGAGGCAGCCATGGCATGCTGCAGTTAATCCTCCTCATCAGCATCACCCGTATACTCTAATTTCTAAATATGCACTTCTTTTCCTCCTATCTATATCGCGCTGAAAGTACTCATGAACCTCCTTAGAAACCTAATTGCAATGGATGACATTCTTGCGACGCCCAGCCAAGTGGTGCTTCAGTCGGGTTGCACTGCATCCTTTTCTCTTGGTTACAGTACTTACATCGAAATGCAATCCCCATCTTGTCGTTGTGCTCTCACACAACGTCGTCCTGATCTGCCATCTGCTAATGCAGAATAAGAAGAAGTCAGAGCTCCAGTTAAACCTTGCGATATAGTTCAACATATCACACTTAAATTTTTCAACTACCAAATGAAGTTGCTAAACCAATTTGAGCAAGTAATCACAATACACCAAAAAAATTTTCTACCGCTAATTGGTGCACAATTAAATGCAACATCAAGCACATATATATAGCTACTGCTTAATTGAAACGCACAATACTCATGAATTACACTAACCCTAACCTGCAATCACACTAACCCTAACCCTAACCATCAATGTACTGATATATTGTACCTTGCTGCAATCAAACAACCAAATCGAAAATAAAATTAATAATCACAATATTCACTACATAACATAGTGTACAACACACTGCTCCCGAAAATAACCTATACATACCGAATACCGTCAGATTTATGTGGAAAATCACTCGATTTTGGAGAAAATCGCCACACACCACCACCCTATTGATTCTCTACTGGACCGTCAATTTTCGCTCTCTTGCCATCAATTTTTATGGTCTGGACGGCGATTTTTCCATCAGCAGCGATCGGATCTGCTTGGAGCCGACGTCAACTGCGTACTAGGCTACTAGCATGGAGAAAGGAAAGAATGCAATAATTGTGTCTAAACCATCCAGGTTAAAAGGAGTTGGGGTTGATTATGGGCCAGACCGAGCTAATGGGCCTAATGGGCTGAAGCCTGATACTGTTTAATTTTTATTATTTTTTCCTTTTCCTTTTTATACATTCGGTTTTACCTAAAAACGTGTCAAAATTTCAGTTTTTTCAAATAAATTTCATCCCAAGTATCACAAACTATTAATGCTAATTTTAAGAAAATTTTGGATGAACTTTTACAGATTTTACAAATTTTTTGAATTTAAATTTCAAATTCACAATCTCAATTTTTGAAATCATACCACATCGGTACAGCCGATTATCGCAAAAACTGCGCGATAATAGACCATTTTCAAAACCCTGGTTGTGGCGATCTGATCAGCAGCCTCACAGTATCATCGTCAAATTGTGCATTTCAATTTCTAACATCAACATTGCCTCTTAACCATATGAGCACCGCCAATAAAAGTTTCTATAATCAAATAACGAACGAACTTGATTCCTTTTCAGACCGGACGAACCTGCAGACGCTTCCGGGATACAGGAGTTGCCTGGCCCTTCAGTGGCAAGAGAATCAATTGTCCGATTCCATTCAATAGAGATATTTTGGGCACAGTAATTTGTTCAATCAGATGCCATTGTAAGCGAAGTACATTTTTCTACAATCAAACAAGGACAACTTTACAATGTTTTTGTGTTCTCTTCCACTCAAGGAGCACTACATTCAAACATAGCAATGTTTTTATTTACATGGACACAGCGCATGTCCTTGACAAGATAATACCCAAACAATCTAAGTAAACTGGAACATCTATAAATCACAAAAAGAAGCAAAAGCCACTGGTGACATCCATACTTACAGTACATAACTGCAACCGGAAAATTGCTCAGCGGCTACCTTTCCATGCTTTTAGTTAGACATGATATGCTTATATTTCCTCCATATTTGCTAAACCTTTCTGAAGTTGCGCAAACCTCAATCAGCTTAAAGTTGTGATCCTACATGCACGACATCACACAATCCACAAGTACAAATTTGTAATGTTAAGCGGAATTAGTGAGATTTAAACATCATATACAGGCATGCACTCTTCAATGGGGACACGGCAGATTGGACATTTCTTGCACTTTTCAGCACAAGACCTATCAGAAACCAGAAAAATGTCAGTTTCAAATCGACAACACAGAAATGCCCAACAAACAAGGTTAAACAAGACACTGCTTCAGCATACTTGCATAAAGTTCTGTGCCGGCAGGGAAGTAAGACCATGCATATCTCTCCTTCGTAGCAAATCCTACAAAGAACCTTCTCCTGAAATGAGGAAAAAAATGGCTGTCAACAGAGAAAAAAGTATGACAAGTTAGCTAGCCAACAGATTATTATCAGTGCTCTCTAAAACAAGGTTACTATCAGTACGTTATGACAAAAAGGAAGTTATTTTCAAAACGAAGGTTGTACTGAGTAAGAAACCCATTACAACAGTAGTACCTGCAATGTGAGAAGTGCACTTAACATTTTTAGAACATTAACTTTCAGGATAGAGAACGTAAATAAAGAAGAAACTGCACTGTAGGTATACTTGTATGGATGTTCCCCTTACATCCATAAGCTTGAGAACTCAGTATTTCAGTCCCTCAACTTGTATAACTGAATCAAGGCTATATTGCATAAGGTCCTTAAATTAGGACTGATCAGACCTAATGAATCAATTGGCAAGTTTAAGTTTAGGGACCAAAATGTCAAGTTCTCAAGTTCATCGGTTTAAATAGAAAACCTGTGCAGGTTTAAGGATATATGCTGCCAATTTATTTAAATGAAAAATGAGCCTGAACAGGTCACAGCAAGAGAGAGTACATTTTGAAGCCTTTCATATTCCTGCTTGGTACACTTGGTAATTTCAGATTGCTCTCCCAACGCTGTCTGAAGTCTCCAAACCTGAAAGTGAATGAGTAGAGAAGATATCCCTTTGTTGATTAAATCATGTTTAGTGAATAAATTTGTAACATGACGAATAATAGTGCTTCTATGCATCACCCTCCCAATACAAATTGCACAAATCTTAAAGCAAGCGAAGGGGTAAGTAATCACCGTATACCTTTCATTCATGCTTTAATAATTGTGCAACTTTCAAATAATAATGCATAGAAGCACCTCCCGATAAATAACTATCAAACAGAAATAAAGAGAGATGTGACCTCTTCTGCAAGATCCCTTTTTGGCATTTTCCTAACAACCTCAGGTGGGTAGCCACAAAATGTGTTGTACCTTCAGCCAAAAAGCAAATAATCAACACAGAAAGCAAATGTGCTAAGACCTTGTGAACATTAGAACCGATGAGGGATCTTAATATAAATGAACGGTATGCGCAGGCCAAAATCAACTAGAAGGTACCCATTAGATTCAGCGTGAAACAGCCGGGCTTGTTCTTCCTTGCTCCCTTCATCGATAGACCACCAACCAAGAAGCCTGAATAACATATATACACGGGCAACATTATTAGAAGTCTGCCTGAGGGTGAAATACTATTATATTGTTCCTGCACAACAAAAAGACAAGCCAACAAGAAAACAAATAAATAGAATAATAGATCAAAGTAGCTATTAAATGGTACCTTGAACCATGATGCAGAAAGGCAAAGCAATCACGGACTTTTGATGACACTGTAAGGTAATTGGGACTAACTGGTCCATTACGCAATAGCAGAACAACCTTCTCCACCAATCTTGTTAGAGAAAAAAGGACACCAGCGCCTTGTAGAATAAATAGTGGGGAGAAAAGGGCGAATATTGGAATATAGCGAGCGCTAGGTGGTGTACCCTGAAACAAAAACATACAATTAAGCTGATAATAAAGAAGGGAATGGTTACTAGAAAATGAAGTTTTGAAGCCCCTTATGGATCCAAATTCACAGAGAGCATACACTAACAGTTACCAGCTAGTTTTCTAGCTGTCCCAGGCTTGGGAAGGGTTTTTAATTAACCCGTAGTTGAACTCAGCCAGAAATGGCCCTATTTCAGTAGAACAGTTTGATACACCAAGTTCTTGTTTTACAGTGTTTTTCAAATAATGTGTTACTTTAATGGAAAGAAATACAAATCCAAAAAGAAACATTCCTGGAAGCTTTTCATCCATCTAGTGTCTTAACAGTACGTGTCACCAATTTGAATGTCACGTACCTCCAACCGCATACAAAGTAAAACTTGGAAAGCCACCAGAGGTATTTTAATTACATGACCTCCTATGTCAGGAAGGCCACAGAGCCTCTCTTGTTCATGATCTTCCAGTGATGGGAGAACAAGACCACTCTCCCAATCACGATATCTAATTGCAGTTGATGATGAGCTAGCCTCCCCATGAGTAGGAGGCTTATGAATCATGGGGTTGAACCATCTTGTACAAACAAGAAATGCGAAACACTCCGCAATCCTGTATAAACAAGGTGCTGGATTAGACTTTAGACACCCCAATTATGAAAGAAGAATTCTATTGGGACCAGTCTCACCCATAATTTATAAACAAATCCCACCATCCCAATGCGCCAACATCACCTGCCATATGTAATAAGTCACTATTACAAAACATTGTGCAATAGAGGTAAAAGTGGCCCAAGAGGAAATGATAAACCTTTACTGTACAATCTAGTTTACTAACTCAACTGATTCTTATCATATTGAACTAAAAATGTTTTGGGAGATTTGATATAATGTAACCCCCTACAAACTCATGAAGTAGATAGACAATACCTAAACAGAGCCAACCCAGCCTCAGAACAAAAAGGATCGTCTCACTTTCAACTCCCAAATCACCCTCTCAGAAGAATATGTCACAATGAATAGTTATTCTGATGAACAAAGAAGATATGTTTTTGAGAAAGTCTAGGCATTCCTTACTATGGAGCCTTAGCAAACAGTACTAATCAAGGGCATCAAAGCAAGCTTCAACTTTATAATGCAATCCAAAAGCACAAAATAATGGACATATGGTATATTAACAAACTCTATACTTCTATAGTGAAGGCCATTAGGATCACTAAGGAGCAGCCTTAAAAAAAATAGTTATTCACTCCCTCCATTCTTTCTTGACATTTTTTTTACTTTTAACAGTCTACAAGATGCAAATTTGCCCGTTACTTTTTGTAACTATATCTTATTATATACTAATAAAATTATAATATTATGTAAGTTTTTTAACAACAAATATAATGATATAGTTTTCATCTAGCCAATTTAGATAGTTTAAAAAAATATTAGAGGTCAACGGCACGGATACTAGAGTGGGTGTCACTTAAAAAAAACGGAGGGAATGGGATATTTGCGAAGACAACAATATGGAGACAGTCATTTTTATATGATGCAACAATTGGAAGGCAATTCAGGAAGCTTACCAGACAGCTTGAGAAGTGTGAAGGTTGTAGCAGCTATAAGAAACACCATAGAGATTGCAACCCAAAAATGCTGGTTACAAAGTGGAAGTCACGTCATATAAGATAAATGTGACCTACTACACTGTAAGTACAAAAGGATGCAAACTGTATATTGCCCTAGAGTCTACACAAGATCATAGTGGTAACTGCTATGGTTTTGACATGTCCAATTCAAATGCAAAAATTAAACTTTGATGGGTTCCCACACAGAATTATTGTTCATCAATTTGAATTAAAAAATTTAAAATTCAATGTAAATGTTTCAGGGCCAGGATTTGTTCTCCTGGTACCCACCGGGAAAACCGGTTACTGCCAGGATTTGAAACAATGGTGGGGACATATATAGTTTCCGAAAATAAGGACCATTCTCAATGCTATACATTCAATAACAATACGGCATTAGTCACTATGATGAAATGAAATGTAAAGCATTGAATTCTACAGTACGGATTAGAGTATAACAGCAAATGAAATTATCCAAACATATTTGGTGCAATGCAAGTCCTGATCAAGGTTTGCTCTTTCAATACAAACATAATTGACTTCATTATGTTAAGACCTCATTCAACACAAATTGGTCTGTCAAGTCCTAAAATCATACTTTAGCGAATTGCTGCAAGATATTTCAATACTTGGACCAAATTTCTTGTTTGTCCTATATAGAATCATATCCATAGTTGTTCGCCGCCTTGGCGTCGTGGTGCTCTTGGCTGGGTGCCATGGGTGCTCACTTCGCCTTGGAGATCTAGGCGGGCGCCTAGAACGTTGCGGCATCCATAGTGAGGCTCTTGGCAGCCGACTTGGCCAGTTGGCTGGGGCCAGGGTCAGATAAATCGCAAAGGGGTCAGCTTCACGTTCCTTTCAAGCTCGGCTACTCCTTCAACCCTAGCCGTCGCCTCATGCAACTGTAGCCACCACCCCTGATTGAGCCAGCAGCCGAGGAGCTCCCCTCCCTCCGGAGTCGTGTTCCTTTCGAGCTCGGCAGAGCACGACGAGCTCGACTACTCCAACCCTAGCCACCGCCCCTGATTGCACTAGCCACCAATGTTCAAGAAGGCGCTAGGCGCTAGGCGGGCGGCGATCCATAGCCTAGTGCCTAGGCGGATTAGGCGGGGATTAATCGGAATTAGACGGCAGTCCTAGGCAGAACGCTATAACATATAAAGATATAATAGTTGATCAGAAGGATACAAGTAACAAGTCACATAAGCAACATAGGCATAAGTTTTCACATCACAAATGATGATAAAAGGTTTCAATCTCAAATCATCAAATTATGATAAGTTTTCACATCACAAACATACGCATAAGTCCTAGGCAGCTAGATGACGTTTCTTTTGCAACCGATGCTTGGGACGACATTCTAGTTAACTTGCAAATTAAAATTTAAGTGATCAAATCATCAAATGAACATAAGTAGTTAAGTACATAAATATATATGCTTATTCCTAATATCAACAGAGGGGAGGGGGGCATAGGGGGAGGAGCCGGCAGGAGGGCAGGGAGGTGGAGCCGCCATGTGGTGGGAGCAGAGGGGAGGAGCCGGCGAGCCGCAGAGCAGAGGGGGTGGCGCGGAAGGGGGAGGGGGTGCCGCAGAGCAGAGGGGAGGAGCCAGCGAGCCGCAGAGCAGAAGGCGGCATAGGAGAGGAGCCGCGGCCGGCCGGGAGCAGAGGGAAGGAGCCGCGGTTCACGGGGAGGAGAGCAGAGGGGAGGAGAGTGGCGGCGACCGAAGAACGGAAGAAGCGTACCTGAGCAGCGGCGGTGGATTCGTGCCGGTCGGCGACGGCGGCGGCGGATTCGACGCGGTTGGAGTCGCTCCTCAACCCGCGCCGACTGCACCTCAACCCTAACCGAGATCGAGACCACGCAAGCAAGTAAACCTCTGTCCCATCGCCTCTTCTCAAAATCGGTCGCCTAGTCGCCGATTTCCGTCCGTCGCGCCGCCGAATCACGCCGCACCTAGTCGTCGCCGAGCCGCCTCGGAAAGCCTAGGCGGGGTCCCCGCCTAATCATCCGATTAGGTCGAAGCCCGGACGGGTGGCCGACGCCCAGCGCCTAGGCACCGATTAGTCGGCGCCTAATCCCGATTTTTAGAACACTGCTAGCCGCCGAGGAGCTGCCCTCCCACCTCCACTCCCTCCGGTGGTCTGGAGAGCTCCCCTAAGTCCCCTTCTTCCTCTACCCTCTGCTCTTAACTATGCGTCTGCTTCTTCCTCTACTCATCTGCTTTGGCCTCTGTACTCCCTATGCTCTGCCCTCTGCTAATCTGCTCTGTTGATCTGCTTTGCTGCTGATATGCTCTACTGTTGATCTACTCTACCCTCTGCCCTCCCCTAATGTGCTCCTGTGCTTGTGAATGTTTGTGCTTTGTGTAGACTATGCCAATTGGCAAACCATATAGAGCAAGAAGGCAATACTGTTGAGCAAGAAGGCAATGCTGCCGATGCCGATGCAGCCGAGCGAAATGAGCAATATGATCCAGCTAAAGTCCAAAGATCCCAGTTGGCAGTATGGTTTTTGGCCAGATTTGGGCAGCAAAGATAAGGTCCAATGCAAGCTTTGTGGAGTGATAGTTTCTTCAGGAATCAAGAGACTTGAGCAACATCTTGTCGGGGGCTTTGGAGATGAAGTGAAATACTCCAAGACAACCACAGCCATCACGAGAGATGCAAAACTACCTTAAGAAGGGGGCGAGAAACAAGCCAGTCAATTATGGTGACAACGATGATGATGTAGAAGAGGCAAAGAAGAAGCACAAGAGGTTCAGGAAGTTGAACAAGAACAAGGAGAAGCAACACAATCATCGAAAGCCTCATGGCCCTCTCTTCGGGCATCCACCATAGCAGCAAGGCCAACTCCAAGTTTTGAGGCAGCTATGAAGAAGAAGCTAGCAGCTGCAAAAGCCAACAGGGTCAAGAAACCTTATGCAACTAAATCTGTTATTAATATGCTTCGGAAGCTTCCCCATGAGGTGGTCGAGGAAAGACATGCAAGGGGGAAGAAGCAAACATACATCGAGCAATTCAACTCTAACGTGACCAAGGGAGATAGAGAGAGATGCAATGAATACATATCAGATTTTTCCTACTTGAATGGCATATCCTTCAATGTGGCCAAGTCAAGGTCCTTTGAGGTTACGATTGAGGCCATCGGGCAAATTGGACACGGCCATATAGGTCCAAATTATTATGAGTTGAGAAAACTAGGGTTGCAAAAGGCAAAGAAGAAAATAGATGTGATCAGGAAGACACATGAGTTAGCTTGGAAGGAGTATGGCTGCACTATCATGTCAGATGGGTCGATTGTTAAGAGAGGAGGCCATTTAATTAATTTCCTTGCCAACAATCCAGAGGGTACTTTCTTCCTAGGGTCCGTTGATGCATCAAGTTAGGTGGCAGGTGCAACAATGCTAGCTGACTCACTACAGGAGAGAATTGAGGATGTTGGCGAGAAGAATGTTGTTCAAGTGATCACTGATAACGGTGCTCCTTCAAGGGGGCAGGCAAACTTTTAATGGCCAGATTTCCTACTCTATTTTGGACTCCATGTGCTGCCCATTGCATAGACCTCATGTTGGAGAAAATTGGGAAGATACCTCAGTTCAGCACTTGCATTGCCAAAGCCAAGCGTGTCACCACATTTATCTATAGGCATGGGAAGCTTCTTGATGCAGTGAGGGATAAGGCAGGAGAATATGATCTTGTGAGGCCAGCAGCTACTCAATTTGTCACATCATTCCTAACCTTGCAGAGTTTGTTCAAGCATCGGGCTGCTTTGAGATCTATTTCTGGATGAGGATTGGACTAGGTGCAAATTGGCCAAGACACAAATGGGAAATAATGTAGCTGAAATTGTGTTCTTTACTAATTGTTGGAATTCTGTGCAAGACTCCAAAAGAGCAACACAACCACTAGTTACCGTGTTGAGGATTGTTGATGGTGATGAGATGCAGCGATGCCGGAGGTTTTGCTAGCTATGGGTTTTGCCAAGCAAAAAATCAAGGAAGCCTTGTAAGGCAAGGCTATACTTGATCGCGAGATTGACATTATTGAGAGGCGGTGGGGAGACCAAATGGAAGTGAAGCTATATAGAGCTGCGTGTACTTGAATCCAAATAAATTATATGCATTCAAAAAGAAAGATGGTGCACGTGATAGGATGCTAAGAGACAATTTCAACGATGTTCTTTCCAAGATGGTTGCTGAAGAAGCCGAGGCACTGGCCACAAATATAGCTACCCAAGTTATCATTATGAGAAAGAGATTGCTTTGGAAAGGCACTAGCGATATCAAGTCAAGGAAAAATGAGCCCACGTAAGTACTCAATTCATTTAATTGCTTCGTGTCTCTTGCATATTCAATTTCATTTCAGTTTTGCATATTCAATTTCATTGCTTCATGCCTTCACCCTTCTGCATTATTGTAGTTGATTAGTAGGATGCATCGCAGCTCCAACAGTTTGCAAAACGTCTTCTTGGTCTTTGTGCTTCGGCCTCCGGGTGCGAGCGCAATTGAAGCACCTTTGAATTTGTAAGTACTACCTACTACGTACTAAGTGATGTATAATTGTTCATTTTTCACTTCAGCCGGCTTGTTTAATGTTCAATTGGATCTTCACTTTTAGATGCATACAAATTGAAGGAACCGGCTAGAGCACAAGAGGTTGAATGATTTGGTTTATATGAAATATAACCAAAAGATTGCTAAAAGATTTCAAAAGATACGTCTAGAGGGAAGCAACTGCCCATTTATCTTTGATGAGTACTTATTGGATTGATGCGGGTCCTAAAGATGTCCATGAGACGGAGTCGGAAAATCTGGGCTGAGCTCTTAATGATGAGGCTATGGGTGCATCAAGTGCGCTCCATGGTCGCAATTTTAACAAGGTTGTGGTGGTGCAGGTCAAAGCTCAAGGCCGGTTGAAGAGGAAGGGAACGGGACTGATGAAGATTTTGTGATGAATGATGAAGAGATTGACGATGACTATGGTGAATCTCCTCCTAGTCCTCTTGACACCAATGAACAAAGTGGTGTTGCAGGCTGCGAGAGATGACTCCAATTATGATTGTTAATGTTAATATCCTTTGCAATTCCATGCTTTCGCTACTGATCATCTTTTGTTGTTGGGTTGTGTCAGCGTATTAAGCGCTGGGGTACCCACGCAGCCGCATTAAGTTACATCTGGCTGCCAAGAGGACAGTGGCGTCAGTTACATCCTCGAGGCACCACCAAGGTGCTCACAGCTGTGGCGCCAGTTGCCACTGAGGCGACTCCGGCCAAGCACTGCCGCTAAGAGGATGCTGATGCCACTCAGCACGAGGCGACACCAAGGTACTTCGCAGAGGGCATGGCGTCAAACACCTCCTGTGGCGCACCACCAAGGTGCTCGCCATGACAGTGGCGCCAAACACTCCTGCCACCACCACTCAAGTTGCTCGCCCAGAGGGTGGCGCTCAAAGCCACTCCTGTGGCTTAATTCAAATGAAGGTGCTCGCTCAGGACAGCATGCTCGTGCCACTTCCTGGGCCACCACCAAGGTGCTCGCCAGTGACAGTGGCGCTGTGCCACCCTGAGGCACTCACCAAGTTGCTCGCCTGGGACAGGTGCATGCTCAGCCGCCTCCTGGCGACCAAATGAAGGTGCTCGGCTCAGGGACGTGGGCGCCTGTGCCACCTCTGGCGACCAAAGAAAGGTGCTCGCTTAAGAGGACAGTGGCGCCAGTGCCACACCTCGGCGTAGTTCCCAAGAATCAACCCCGTAACTGTAGGCTACAGGCGAAGGGTCAAGGATATTTAATGCGAGACGGTATTTAATGCTAGACGGCGCATTAATTGGCGTGGTCGTAAGGTCATGGCATGCTGCGTTTTCCCTAGGGCGCGCAGACACGATGGGTGGCGCTGACCGACATCCCCTCTCTCAAGTGAGCATGCAGTGTGACAGACAGCGGCCTAAGGCGAAGTCTAAGTTGGCTTAGGACAAGACATTAAATGTGATGTAAGAGAGTATGACGGTGCATTAAATGCAATCAGAGTAACGTGTCGACGCTGCTTTACGCAAGCTTTGTAAGCCCCATGCGCCACCAAATTTTGAGTATAAAAGGGAGCTAGGATGTGGGAGAGGGTTGTTGATTATTGCTGGCGTAACTCCGAGAGGGTCTTCTTCCTCACTCTTGTAAGAACCTTGAACTCAGAGGAAACCACCAAGCAGACTAGGTCATTACTCCCGTGGAGGGCTCCGAACCTCGGTAAACCCGACTGCCTTCTTGCTTGCTCTCAAAGATCCCGCTCTTTCCTGCCTTTGGAGCGCTGCCACAAAGCCCCCAAACTGAATCTCAAGCACCCGCCTTAGGGTGCCTCGCTGGTTAGTAAGCCGACAAAGGGCGCCGCTGTAGGGGCTTAGTGGTTAGATCGTTTCCTTTCTTCCATTCTCGAGGAGTTTGCAAGAATCCAAGATCATCCAGATATGAATCTCATCGCCACTGAAGCGCCCCGAGGAAAGCAAATACCGGCCGATCTCTGGCCCCTGTGCAGGAGTTCTGGTCACCGTGTCCTTCATGGCGGGAGGGGCGCGAGATCCAAGCTCCTGAGTTCACTGGCCCACGGGCTGGCCATTGTCTGGGGGAAGATACCCTAATGCAAAGCCTTCATGCGCCCGCTGTTCTCGGATCATCCTCCGGCCTAACTGACGGGGCGACACCCCACCCTGCTCCGTGACATTGCCCGCCTAGCGGACTCACCAAAGAAAGAAAGTTGTCGCGGGCAATTCAAACAAATGGGCTTCCTGCCCTCCGCCAAGGAGTTCGATGGTGGATGCACAAGCTTCCGGGGCCGCTTGGCGACTCTCTCCTGCCGCAGAGCCGGATAAAGGGAAGGAGTATCGGCCGCAGCCTCCGCAATGGGGACGGGCACAAGCTTCCGTGATCCTCCGCACAGATTCCCATGCCGGAGGAGAACCGCGGGATCTAAGGGCACGCCTAACGAGGGGCGCCCAGCTGTGAGACGATTCAAGGCCGAGTTCTTCTGGAGGCGCTATCCGCAACAACGCCCGAACCCCCGGCTGCCGGCCACTGGCGGTGGCTTCTTCCGACTGGGGGAGAGTGTAGACTCAAGACTCGACCCTTCTCAGGGTCGTGGGTCAGCGGGCTATACACTACTCCCATATAATGTTGGGTGCCAGCTTTCCTCCGTTTACGCTAATCGGCGGGTGGGCTGTAAAGATTTCGTCCCCCGCTACCATCGAGAAGTATGACTACATTCACTAACCCTCAAGAATTCTCGCAGATTTATACGACGCACGGCGGCGGCCGGGGTCGACAGAGTTATGGCTAAATACTTCCCGATGTCGCCGACAGTTCGCCCGCCTCGGGTCACGAACCTTCCTCGAGGTTCTGTGACACTCGTGAGTGAATCAGGCGACATTTTTGTAGCCAACTTTCAGTGGCTCTTACGCTTCAACCGTGGAGGACGACCTTCACGCTGGAGCATGAGTGGAGTCCTCGAGGGGGTTTATTCTGGCTGGCTTAGCCATTGCCGCAACACGATCCCCTCGGGATCTCGAGCACTGCTATTATTAAGGCTCCGGAGGGGTTAGTGGATCGTAAGATGCGAGAAGATGGCTACCGCACGCCGCTACCACTTCCGAGCTCTTTCTCCTGGCTCATAAGTGTGCCCGGCAATGAGGCTCTGGAGGGTGCGCAGTGGCCTCAAACCCCGACGAGCCGAGCGCCAAGTCCTCCGACCGTAAAAAGAAGAAGCGCAAGGAGGCTGTCGCTCGAGAGGTTTTGGTGGCCGATCCAGTTCGCGGAGCTCTCACTGGCCGACGATCAGAGCGAAGGAGAGATCACGACCAATGAGACAATCCCAGTGGATCGCTGCTCTCCCGCTGCGGAAGACGCATGCGGCAAGCCATATCGCCCCATCCACCGCACAAATGGGCAATGACTTGAAGATTGCCAGTTGTGTCCAAGTTGGTGAAAAGCGCTCAAGAAGCGCCGCTAAAAGGATCGCTGAGATGATGACGACGAAGATGACACCCAATCAAGCTTTCCAACAAGCCGAGCACACTGGCGGGCATACATTCACGGGGGTTCGCCACCTACTTTTCCAACTCGCAGCATAAGCGAGCCGAGATGTGTGTGCCACCATGCCAGAGCCCGGATTTGAAGCCTACTGGGCCAAGGGTCTGGATCAATCGATCACTTTCACGGCCGACCACCCGGCGAACACTTCAGGCCCAAACCATCTCCCGATCGTGGTCGCCTCTACTGGGCCGAATGCGAAGTTTGGGCGTAGTACTAGTTGGATTGAGGAAGCGCTATCAACCTGGCTGGGCTTTGGCCGGCGACACTCCAAATACCTTATGAAGAACCGCTACCGCGACCGCTTTTTTTTATGGAATTGCCCCGACGGGCCTTCCACGCCTTCGGGACAAGTCCACCGCTCACACGTCTGGTTACTAAAACTTCCGACGAGCTCATCAACTTTGAGGTCGCCGACTTCGACCTCCTCATAACGCCCGCTTGGCTCTGGCCAAAGGCTTAGTCAAATTATGGCAATACGCACTATGCTTATTTGCCGATGAAGATCCTGGCCGAGGGCCCAATTGTGGTAAAGGCGGACAAGCTCAAGCCTTGCGCCAAGAAACAAGTGCAAGACTTTCTGAGCCGAGCCTGCTGCTGCAATGTAAGACCCTCGAGGCTCTCGCCAAGGCCTGCCGGCTCACCCGGGCCACCTGGCGAGGCGAAGGTGGTCCCTGTGGGAGGAAGGCTCGCAAGGTGAGAATTGGGCGCCGATCTCGCCAACAGAAGACGCTGTCACCTTCCTCCGGCCTAATCTAGATGTGTTCGCTCGGGAACCATCTCAAATGACCGGTCCTAGGAGGTGATCGAGCACATTGGCAACGCTTACCTCGGAGCGCACTCACCCGACAGTAAGATCCGAGGCAGCGCCAGAGCGACAAGAAGCCATTCGGGAAGAAGCGGAGAAGCTTATTGCAAGTCGGAGTTGAAAGCGCGGAAGCCGCCTACCCCGGAGCGGTCGGGCTAACCCCTGCATCAGAAGAAGTCCAATGGAAGTGGCGAATGTGTATGATTTTACCGACCCTCAATAAAGCCCCGCCTAAGGACTCCTTACCTCTCGCCGAGGATTGACCTCGTTGTCGATTCTACTACAGATGTGAAGCTCTATGTTTCCGGACGCTTACTCGTGGATATCATCGATTAGAATGGCGCAGAAGATCTAAGAAAAGACGGCCTTTTGTGACTTCTTTTGGTGTGTACTGCTATGTTCGAATGCCCTTTGGGTTGAAGAATGCCGATCTACCTACCAATGTAGCCATGCATATTGTATTCAAGTCACAAATTGGGAAGAACTCGGAGGTATATGTTGATGACTTGGTGATAAAAGCTAAAGCCAATACGGGCCGTTGAAGATCCGAGGAAACTTTCTCCCATCTCCTGACTACCGCTAAAGTCGAATCTCGAGAAGTGCGATCGGTGTCGCCTGGAAGTTGCTTGGTTTCCGGGTCTCCACCGCTGGATCGGCCAATCTGCATAAGATTGAAGCACTGAACGAATGAAGCCACCCGTCCTACTGGGCCAAAGGCTTAGTGGTCGCCACCCTCTACGGCTCATAGTCCCTTACTGGGGAGAAAAGTCTCCCATTGTTCGCCGATGAAGAAGACTAATTCCTTCGAAAGTGGACCCTAAGCCCAAAGCATTTGAAGATCTCAAGAAGTATCTCTCCTCGCCTCCGTGGCCGTCGCCTCGAGCCTCGGCGAGCCGCTTTCCTTTATGTAGCTGCAAGCCCCTACTGAGTGCAGACTAGTAGTGAAGAGCTGAGAGGGCGACAAATGGGTCTATTATGTGAGCAAGGTGCTAAGCATGATGTCGAACTAGGTATCCTGTGCCCAAAATGGTGTATGTGGCCGGGTGGCATCAAGAAAGTCGCGACATTATTTCTGGCCAAGGAAGGAGATCACTGCGGGTCTCTCAGATCCTCTCGGGAGATCCTTCACAATCGTGGAAGCCGAGGGTCGACGCTAAGCGTCTGCCGAAAGCCGGGGAATTTGGCTTCAAATTTGCCCCCCGTCAAGATCGCTATCAAGAGTCAAAGATCGCTGGACTTATCAAGTTGAATGACTCCTGGCAGACGGGAAGATAAGGAAGTCCCCGTGCTCCACGCTTTGACGCCTTCGATGGATCCTTCAGTGCTCGGCGGGGCCGGTTCCTCCCGGTCTCCCGACCGGACTCTCAAATATATAGTCGTCTCCGACTTTAAAGCTACCAACAATGTTGTGAATACGGCTAAGGATTGGCTGGCCAGTTCGAGCCGCAGCCATATCCAGATACGGCGCCACAGATTAAAGGCGATTCTTGTCGGTCATCAACTGTGCAAGGAAGGACTTCACCGCTTCCGATCCCGCTATGGCAAATTTACCAAGTGAGGTTAGAAAGATGGAGAGACACTTCAAGGGCTAGGTATACACACATACCCCGGCGACAATTATTTAGCGACGAGCTCGTCACTCGCCGACAAGAGCTCCCTGCTCTGGCCTGAGTCTTTGAAGAAAGGCTCGCGACCGGCCCATCTCACTTCGGCCCCCGCGGGAGGATGGTGATGTCGCTCACCACTGACGGGAAGGCGACGCCATCGCAACCCCGCTTCAGCGGGGACGATGGTGGCGCCACCACCACGCTGGGTAGAGGAAAAGTGGCACCGGGCGAAACGCTTGGGCTGAGTACCCGACGATCACTGCGGTCGCTGCGGCTTGACCTGAAGGCACATGGATGGACCCGATCCTGGCCTACTCGCGGATCAAGTATGCCCCGACGATGATGCGTCACCGAGAAGATAGCGCCAAAGGCCAAGCGCTACACCCGCAGATGGGGACCAGTATCACGGGGTGGAAACGAGTTCTTCTCAAGTGCGTATCACTGGGAAGAGGAAGCATTTTGCTTTCCGATATCCATGGAGGCGCGCGGAGCCATTTTTCCAAATGGAACCTCGGGAAAAGCTTTCCGCCACTTGTTCTATCGCTAACCGCCTCCAGGATGCTTGCGAGCCGCGAGGAGATGCGAGGCGCGCTTCCACGCTAAGCTAACCCACCAACCAAATTTAAGTTCAAACCATCCCGCCTCTCATGGCCCTTCGCGGCCTGGGGCCGATATCCTGGTCCGCTCTCGCGCCAGGAGGCTACACTATCCGCTCGCCGCTATCGACAAGTTCACCAAGCTGGTGGAAGTCGGGCCGTGAGAAATTCATTACCGCCGCAGCCGCCAAGTTCATGCGAGGGATCTTCGCCCGCTTCGGTCGCCAAATCCGTATCATCACCGGCTAATGGCGCCAGCTCAGCCGCCGCTCGACTTTTGCGAAGAAATGGGCACGAAGGTCTCATTGGCTCCGCTGCCCATCCAAGAAGCACCCGCCAAGTTGAGCGAGCCAATGCACGCGGTGTCAAGGGCCTCAAGACTCGGGCTTGATCGACTTCACGGTGGCTCACGCTGGTTGAAGAACTCACAAGGCTGCGTGGTCACCCTGACTACTCACCGTGCACCGAGAGACTCCATTCTTTCTCGTTTACTGAGCGCAGGCCGCCCTCCCTTCCGCACTGACATTTGGGTCGCCGCTGTCGTCTCGCGGAAGAAGATCAGAAGAGATGCGCCAAGACGATGTCAATCTCCGAAGAAGCCCGGATCGTAGGCCGCCGCTTCTAGACGACAAGAAAGCCTCAGAGGTACCACGCCGGCCTGGTCGAGAGAACATCGCAGCGGGCGACCGTCTTCGGCGAAGATTCGGCCAGCAGTCGGGTTGCACAAACCGCTTCCCCAGCCGAGGGCTCCTTTAAGGTGGTTTCGCCGACCAAGGCCAAAGTTGGCCACCGAGGCGGGGAGGAATCGCTAACTCTTAATATAGAGAACTCAAGGCAAGTTCTACCTTGAACGGCTGTGTTTCTGTGTTTTGTTCTCGCCGGCCGAATCATGTCTGTACGCTGACTAGCCGGGGAATGTACCGTTGTTCGTAAATTAAGTATTACGCCTGTTTTTTTTTAGCAAGCATTCATGCCTTCTCGTTCTGTTTTATGGCAAAGTGTTCTGCGATCACTCTAGTCCGCCGGGCCTCGTGAGCCAGTGGCAAAGGCTGACCACTCGTAGCGCGCAATGATCGGGGCAATTGGGCTACCGGTTTGAACTCGCCCCGCAGACGGCCATGACACCGTGTCCCGTGGGCCGGGCGATTAAACATCAAGTATCAAAAGCCTACATCTCCGTCACGCCTTACATCAGAACCGCTACGGAGGCCACAAGGGTACGTGGTCGCTTGCGCAGGATCAGAAGCAACGAAAAGAATCGCCTCGACACAAGGGGTGTTTTACTCCTTCTTTTTTCCTTCTAAGCCTTTAAGTCGAGCAAAGAGTATCTGCTAATGCCGGCGATCAAGAAGGTGGAAGGCTAAGAAGACAAGTTAAACATTGGCCGAACAGGTCCAAAATGTCATGTCTATTCCATGAAAGTGCTTTACAAAAGTTGTTGCAGACAGTTAAGTTAAAAAGAGAAAGAAAGAAAGGAGAAAGGAAGAAGGGTCTAGGCTATCCTATCCTTCTTCCTCCTCGTCCCGCCATCAAGCTGGCCATCGGGCAGTGGTCTTCCTCGCAGGTCCGACGCCCGGGCCACAAGTACACGTTTTTCTCGCGCCGTCACGGGCTGGTTGACTATCTTCTACAGCAAATGACGCGGGTTTGCGGGGCCGCCGCACTCGCGCCTCCGCCAAGCCTTCTTCAACTCTCGACGGCAACAGAGGATCAAAGTTGGCGCCCTCGACGCGCGAAGACGCCAAAAACGAACGCCGCAAGAGCAGCGCTCGCCACGCGCTTCTTCCTCAAGCGGACTTGGCTTACCAGTATACGGAAGTCGGGGCGCAAGTCCGCGATCCGACCGAGGCGTATGGGCGAGCGCCGCCGCCGCTTCCAGGGCGCTGGCCGCACTAACCCCAGCTGGAGCGAGGCCGCCCCCCATCCGGCCGGGCGACTCAAAGATCCGCAGAGTGTTCGCCGATCGGGCGCTGCTCGTCACGCGCCGAGTTTTCCATGAGCTTTCATGCACGCGAGTGGCTCCTCGCCCGCCCCCCACCACCCGCCCTCTTCCTTTCCACTGACATAATCACCTGACGCCGAGGAGGCGCCGATCTCGCACGCTTCGGCCACCGTTGCCTGGCCGAAGGGGGCGCGGGCCAAAAGTGAGTAGAGCCGCCCATGGCTGGCCAAGAAGGTACCAAGGCTCCGAGGAACGAGTCCGCGGAGGATCCGGAGTGGCGCGGCCCCACAGCCTGGCCGCACAAGAAGCCAGCTGGCCGGCTTACCAGATGCCGACGCGGCTTTTCGCCTCTGGCGATCAACTGCCGCCTGCTACCGCCGCCATACCGCAATGAGCTGGGCTGGCGGCGGTGCTCTGAACAAGCAAAAGCAAGAAAAGGTAAGGCTCCCATTCAAGGTTAAAAATTTTTACCGCCTTTTTTGTGTTTCGTGATTTCGTACTGGGATGAGGCCTTAAACCGAGGCACTTCCCGAGCGAGAACCGCCTCGAGGCACCGGCGCTTTCTGGTCCACCTGGAAGCGCTGGCGTCAACTGCCGGTCTGCCATCGGCAAGGCTGGCGGTTTCCGGCCATCAGCGGTTTGGCGGGCGAGGATGTCATACGGTGGTCCGCCATCGGCAATACGCGGACGGCTACCGGGCGCGAGATGTCACGCGGCTATGCGAGGATGCTCGCCGGTGGTCCGCCACCGCGCGCTACGGCGATTTGTCGCCGGACACGGGCGTGGCGACGAGGATTTAGGTCGCAGCTGCTGCCGGCCCGCCATCGCTAGCGCCGGCGGCGTCACCGCCGGCGGTGGCGGTGGCGGAGGAAGGCGCGCTGGCTGTCGCCATGGCCACAACTGGGCTTGCAAAGCGGTGATGGCGAGGCTAAGGCTGCCGCGATCGTTGATGAAGAGCCCTCGCACCGGCGAGTGAAGTCTCAGGCTGGCCGCCAGGAGATCACACGGGCCACGATTTAAGATGGCCCTCGAGCAGCCGTGCGGCCTACCGGACGCTCCAGCCGGGGACAAAGGTCGCCGCAGGACGCTTTGTTCCTCCCTTCGTCGTAGAGTGCCGCGATTATCAGTGGGCTTTGATGGACGGCGACGTGGCGCCCTATGGCGCCCATCTTGGCACGCTGACGATCTCCGCCCGATCTCGAGGCCGATGTCGCAGAGTGGAAGCGCAGCCTGGGTGGAACGCCGCCAATCGCCCACGCTCATCCAGAAGCGACTCGTAAGGCCCAAATTTTCCTACTACCGACACAAAAAAAAAAAAAAATGAATGATGAGAGAATGATGATGAGAAGAAGGTATAAAAGCTCACCTCCGTGAATCGTCCGAGTCCCGCCATCCACGCCAGATAGTGCGTGGGCCGACGGCATGGGCACAAGAAAGGATAATCTCCCGACACGGTCCTGAGAACTATGCCTCCTGGCCACTTCGCGTCATAGCTGATCAACCCGAGCCAACATTGCAAGTAGTCAGCGTGTTTGCCGACGGAGATCCCTGGGCCGATTTACGCCCACCGCTTCCGGAAGCCTCAGTGGCTTTAATGCCGCTTATCGTTTTCAACGATAACCATTCGCGGGCGCCACATTTTCCAAATGGATCGGCTTCTCCATTGAATATAGCAAGAATTCGGCCTGCCTCTAAGTCGCATGGCAAAGACTCGAGATGCCGAGCCCTGGCCGACGCGGAGCGAGAAGAAGTAAGCATGAGGAGATCGGCATTACCCCTATGAACATCTCACTGCATGGCAAAGACGGAGAGGAGCACAATGAGTTAGTGGGAAGGTGGATGTTGTGAATGTCATAAAAGTTGAGGACGGCGATAGGGAAACCGAGACGTGGCGGGACCAAGCCCGCCATCATCGCCTGCATAAAGAAGATGACTTCCCTGACCGCAATGAGGAGCTGGCGGTCCCGCCAGACAAGGAGAGCGCCATGCAAGCGATCACCTTGGAGCATTTAGGGCGCGTTTTCTTCCACAGCTTGAATGAGGAGACAGGAGCCTGAGAGGCCATCGAATCTTAAAGCGTAAAAGAAGCTAAGGCAGAAGGAGCAGAGGCTAAAAGCGAAAACGGAACATGCCTCTGGCCACCGCTTATTTATAAGAATTCGCGAGAGCCTCAAGGGAAAAAGTTTAAGAGACGCCATGCGTTTCTGACGTGAAAACCAAAGCATTTTTCATGAAGGGCACGCCCCACGGTTACTTAAATCTGGCCGCAGATTCACCTCGGACCGAAAAAGAGGCAAGTTTTTAAAGACCGCTGCACAAGGTGGCATTTATGGCCCCACGTGAGATTGAACTGCTCGACCTTAAGAAAAAGAAAGAATAAAGACACTCCCGCGCCCGGGCTAATGGCTGGCCAGATAAGCGCTGGGTACCCACGCCACTAAGCATTAAGATGCCGCTAAGAGGATGTGCCACTCCTCGAGGCGACTGTACCAAGGTGCTCGCCAGGACAGTGGCGCCAGCCTCCGAGGCGACTGGCCAAGCATCGCCGCCAAGAGGACAGCATGTGCCACTCCGAGGCGATCACCAAGGTATCGCCAGAGGGCAGTGGCGTCGTGCCACTCCTGGCGACCACCACCTGGTGTGCTCACAGGACAGAGCGCCAAAGCACTCCTCTGGGGCGACCACCAAGTTGCTCGCCTGCAGGATGTGTGATGCTCAAAGCCACTCCTGGCGACCAATGGCAAGGTGCTCGCCCAGTCAGGACAAAGCGTATGCTCGTGCCACTTCTGCGCACTACCATCAAGGTGCTCGCCCAGGACACAGCACGAGGCGACTTGCCACTAAGTTGCTCGCCCGGGGACAGCGGCATGCTCAGCGCTCCTGCGACTCCAATGGGTGCTCGCTTCAGGACAAAGGCGCCCAAAGTGCCACTCCTGGGGCGACTAAAGAAAGGTGCTCGCTAAGAGGATTAAAGTGGCGCCTGTGCCACACCCTGGCGTAGTTCCCAAGAATCAACCTCGTAATTGCGGCTAAGGCTAAGGGTCAAGGATATTTAATGCGAGACGGTATTTAATGCGCAGACGGGCGACATTGCGGAAGGCTGCGGGTATGGCTGCTGGCCTTCCCTAGCGCCAAGACACGATGGGTGGCGCTGAATCGACATCCCCTCTCTCAAGTGCGAGCATGCGGGTGACAGACAGCGGGGCCTAAGGCAAGTCTAAGCCGCTTAGACAAGACATTAAATGTGATGTAAGAGAGTATGACGGGTGCATTAAATGCAATCGTAGTAACTGTCGACGCTTGCTTTACGCAGTTGTAAGCCCCCCATGCGCCACCACCGAGTATAAAAGGGAGCCAGATGTACGGGAGTGAGGGTTGTTGATTATCGGGTTGGCGTAACTCGAGAGTCTTTCCCTCACTTTGTAAGAACCTTGAACTCAGAGGGAAACCACCAAGCAGACTAGGGTCATTACTCCTGCAGGGCCCGAACCTGGTAAACCCGATCTGCCTTCTTGCTTGCTCCCCAAAGATCCCGCTCTTCCCGTTTTGAGCGGTTGCCACAAAGCCCCCACCTGAATCTCAAGCACCTACCTTAGGTGCCTGCTGGGTTAGTAAGCGGCTGTGTTGTTCCTATTTAAGACCTTAAGTTTGCCGTCTCAGTTGTTAATTATGTTATGGACTTTTTCTCTAGTCTAATGTATTGTCTTGTTACAAGTCTTAATGTCACTTGCCGTACCTTGCCTTGAGGACGCCATGGCATCCGCATGGCGTCCTGGCGCCTGCCACTTGCCGTGGTCGCCAGGTACGCCTTGAAAACCATGATCATATCTGCTCCATACGATAAAAACACCATATCATCTGTTTATGTTCTGTAATCTGTATTGAAGCTTGTAGTTGATTTGCGTCATATTATTACATTCCACTACCAATGGATGCCAAAAATTTGCATGACTTTCTTTCAGCTCTCTAATTAGCGGCACTCATATTTTGTAGCAATTTTTTCCTCATGAATGAATGGATATTTGAGTAAAAAATATGCTTATTCTGCAGGAAAATAAAAACTGAACTATAATTTAAGTTAATGGAGAAACTTTCCAAAGTCATATCCATTAGTACGAGAAACTTACAGGAAGTGTCTCCCAAATAGCTTCATCGCTCATACCTTCTTCGTCTCCTGGCATTAGAGCTCGACACATTCTGAACAATGGAAAACGCACAAAAAGAAACATGTAGAGGTTAACATCCATAGCATAATTATTGTATTGAACTAAAACATAATGTAATTTTATTGCGTGTACAATTCCATCTATGGGGATCTTTGACAAAATTAAGGTAGGGCAGCCAAGAGAAATAAAAAGGGATTGAAACAACAATAGTTTCAAGAATTGCATGCCAAAAAGAGAGTGTTTAATGATGGGTACTTGTACCTTAACAAATATAATTCATAACTTCAGGGTGGAATGCCACCATTTTATGAGTATCTACAAAAGGAAATTCTATGCCCAAAAAAACAGCACAGGCTTAAGTATGTTGTACATGAGTTAATTTCAGCCCACGGGTAGTGCATATGCATAATTGCATATACAAAAAAAAAATGTGATACCACTATTGATGGCATCCGAAAAAGGAAAAAAATTCTGATTCATTACCTAAAATTGTCAACAAGAATAATCGCTTCAAATGCCAGCAAAGGAAGGAACACAATCTTCAGATCAACAGCCGGGTGACTTCTAACTGGGAAAAAAACAATGAAAAGAAAAGGTGGGGATTACAGAATAGAATAGAGCTGACAATAGCACTGGAAGGCAACATATGGTCCGTCATTAAGCAGTTCTAGGCAATTCGGTGTGGTTACCCAAGCTTTCGTTCATCTAATGACTTCAGAACCTACCTCTTAAACTTTCAAGATATATGCAAAGCAGCAGCTCAAACGCAATTAGCAACGGTGCTGCAACAACAGAATGACAGGGCGCCCACTACAAGAATACAGACACCCATCAGATCCGATGCATGGTACTTGGTAAACGAACAACGCTTGCATATAGACCAACCAGACAAAGCAATATTAAAAATCTTACATGACGGCCGTGAGGCAACGAAGGGGCAGGCATTGAAAACCTTCCACGAGCAACAATACCATGAAATAGCCAAAGCGGAATGAATATAATCCTGCATGATTGAATTTGCAAAATTAGCATTTGGAATCAGCCTCACCACTGTCACAAGCAAACTAATCGTGTACTCGAGCAGTGCTCTACGATTATGTTGCCCTTATTCTTGTGAGAAGAGCCCCAAAATTTCCCAAAATACATAACCAAATCAGAACGAGGCATCTAAGTACAGAATTCTGTAGGAGATCTACAATTCCAGGACAATCAGAAAACCAAGACACCGGCCGGCAGGGGCTAAATACTAACATCAACTCATCACTAGCGCCGCCAGTCAGAACAAGGAGCCAATCTAAGAGCTGCATCATACGATCCGGAGCAAATTAGTCCACCATAAGCAGCGAACCGACACAACAAGTAGACCACTATACCCTCAATAGCATCGCAAAGCGAGCACAGGGCTCGCCCAATTCCTAAACCTGCATCTGCATCCGCATCCGGGGGAAGCAAAAGCTCACCACCCCGAAATCACCACACCAACCGACAGTTTCGCCCCAATCCCACCCTCAAACCCGCAGAAACCAACCAGATCGAAGCGAGGGCTGCTCGGGGAGGGCTAGGGTTTATAGCACGTACCACCAGGAGTAGGCCGTGCGGCCGTCGACCCTAAGCGCGAGGAGCAGCGTGAAGCACAAGAGCGCCGCGTGCGCGGCCGCCGCCTGCGCCGTCTTCCCCACCCCCGCCCACGTCTGCGCCCGCCGCCGCTGCATCGCTTCCCCCTCCACAAACTCCCCAAGAAAAATCACCTGTTTTCCTGACTCGCCTCACTGCTTCCTTGGGCTTCTCTCCGGGGAGAGATAAGGGGGGGTCGAGGTGATAAAGTGAGCAACAGGGGGAGAAAACTCTTGGTCTCTTTTCTTTCTTTAGCCTTTGGTTATGGAGTATAATTAGATGATTCTATCCTGCTCTCTCTGTCTAAACCTCCGTTGTATTCTGAACTATGGAGGCGGAATGGGACTGGGTTGGGTACTTGGGTCGGATCAGATAGGCATGGGGGAGAGGGGTCGGGGGAGCAAATGCGCGTCTCGTGCGTTCGGGGAAGCCGATGAGCTGGATATTGTTTTTTCCCCTTCTTCTCTGCCGTCGTTTTGTTGGTTTTAGCGGTGTATTCTCTCGTACAATCTCTATCTCTACTATTCTAAAACAGCACTTGGTGGCAGTGGTCCGTTCTACACACGTCATTAATTGCCGCTTAATTGCTCTGCTTAATTGCCCTCCTTAATTGCCCTACGCAAAAACGGCGTTCTTTAATTAGCCGCAAGAAACGTTAAAGATAGATGTTTGATCTTGTGAAATAATTTTTTTTATTTTTTAATCTTTATTTTTCGTTATCAATTTTGTTTTTCGTAGCAACGCACGGGCATGTAACTATATTCTATTATATGTAAATGAATATTTTTTAAAACAGGCTCCATAAATTGTACGGAAGAAATTTATATACTATCCGTCTGGGGAGAGTCGTAGTAGATTACTACTTTATATACATACTTGACTTGTAAAAAAAAAATTCTTCAGCCACTACTCCCTGTTATAAATAGTAGTCTTTTTGAATATCAATATGGTCACCAAAATTCAATTTTAATCACTAATTTCTATTATAATACATTTAAAAAATCTAATAAAACTATAATATTGTGAAAGTACGTTTTGAGACGAATCTACACATATGATTTTCATCCTTCCAATCTAAATATTTAAAAGATATCAATAGTTAAACTTTTAAAAGTTTGACTGCACGTATTCCAAACTGACTACTATTTGTGACCGGAGGAAGTATTATATTGCAGAAATACTATATAACTGTTGATGCCAAAAAACTTAAAGAGGGGTTAATCGGTAATCAACACACGCAAACACCGGCTTTATTTCTGGGTGTGGGTGTGTCAACCGATTTGATCCCGCAATCGGCAAGAAGAACAATATATGATTTAATCCGCTGTTAAGCCGATTATTCCTTTCAGATACAATCCGATCTAATCTAAATAGTTGTTCAAGCAGATTAGATAAAAAGTAGCCAATAGTTCTAATCAGCCTGATTGGGCTGATTAAACAAGGATAAAGGTAGATGTTTCTCGAAAAAGGCGATGCGCACAAGATCAGAGAAAAAACACACCTGGATAGCATAAGTCAACGAAACAAATAATCGGCAATGCACAACTTTATTGATTTAGGCAAATTACATAGGAAAGATTACAAATCTAAAGTACTACTACCAGTCAACGAAAAGGTAAAAAAAGTAATACGAGTTGTTTAATTGTTTGGATGTGTCTTCTATGTTGCTCATCGCCTTCTTTTATAATATCTAGATCAACCGTGTCCTCCTTGGACTCGTAAAACACTCCATATCGATTTCAGCTTTCCCTGAGATATTTTCCTTTTTTCGAACTAATATCGGTTATAATTTGATAACCTTTATCGGCTTATGACTTTTCTACATATTTTCCAAAACCGATACTATCCTTAATCAAATAACAATACAAAACTAACAATCTCTTACCAAATAGACCATGCGTCAGATTCTGATGTCAACATATACCCCCAATTTTTGGGAGAATGCGTTAATCTCTCAAAAATCAGCAGTATCAGCTTAAACATCAAATACCAATAGTCTCCTCCGAGACCCATCCCTTCAACTTCCACCGATTTTTGCGCCATTCATAACAAATTTTCTGAGCAAATCGTGCGAACACACGATCTAATGCATTAACTGCGGTAAAAAGTTCGGCGATATTTATCCACCAATGCCACCGAGTTTATCCTCTATAAGTACAAGGCCCATTACCTGTCATTTTCACGTGCTCAAACTCCCAATCTCCTCATCATCGACTTCAACTCCTTTTCTTAGCTCCCAATCTCATTGGCTTGTTTGACCCCAATGGACCCAAACTAGGTATTTTTTCATGTCTCTAATTGCGAAACTCAATTCTACTTAGGACCGATAGGACGCACCAACCCATCGGCTATTATCGACTAAAAGCTCCCTAGGCTTCCATTGAACGCTCCAAGCTTTAATATAGCAGGATAGAGTAAGAGTTTTAGGGCCTAGCCGACCGCGCTAGCTAGGTGGCGCGATTGGTTCAATTGGGTAGTAGCCCAAAAACTCCTAGTCTGATAACAAATAGGGATGGCGGAATGTCTCCCGTTATCTCTAGCAAACTCCTCCCCCAACGAATCTTTAGTCGCCATGGCTTGCTATTTTTGGTCCGACACTTTTAATGCCTTCGTCTTCCAACCTGGTCTCATCAGTCCAACCCTTCTTGAAGTTACACAGCTTTGCTACCTTAAGCCAGATGGCAAGCAGCTGTTGGCTTTTAATATCAAACCGTAGCACAAATTCGTGACCACCAAGGGTGAGTGATGGGGTAAATATATAGAGAACAATATAAGAGTCAGCCTAGTGTCCCATAGGGAGCACATCGCTTTTCTAAATATGTGGCTCGACCAATTCCTCTTTTGTGGTGCTTCTCTTGGTCCGACCCAAACTTATCAAACAATAACTAAACAATTAGTTGGGGGCCATCGATTTGCATTATGTAAACTATTTCTAGGGGTGGTTTACCAAATGATGCACGAGATCTGTTGTAACACCCCAATTTTTGTTTTTCATGAATTTAAATGAAATTTTGCACTTTGGTGAAATTTTGGAATTTTCTATGATTTATTTGGATTTAATTTGAATTTATTCCCTTTTGAAATAATTAAAGAATTAAAAGATGTAAATAAAATTTTGTTGAAAATATTTTATTTGAGTCCAAAATGTCTCAAAGTATTTTCCAGATTTTTTCTGATTATTTTTGCTATTTTTCTTGAGTTATTTCAATTTCTAGGAATTATTTTAATTATTTAATCGCTGAGTTGATTTTACTGTTCATCCGACCGAACCCGAGTTAGACTCGAGTCCGAGTCCGACTCGAATCGGACCCGAGCCAGATCCAACCCTAATCCCACGACCGTTGGATCAAGATCCAACGGCCGTGACAGCGCCACGTCACCGAGCCCGTTTCCCATGCGAACCCGGCCGCGCCCGGGGAAATCTCAGCCATAAATCACGCCACGTGGACGGCTGTCCGCTGCCTCCACCCGAAGTTCGGTCGATCGCGCCGCGTGGCCAACCGAGTTCGGTTAGGGTTTCGCGGATTTCACGCACGCCGAGGTGGTATTTAAGACCTTGACCTCGGCGCCGTTTTCTCCGTTTGCGTGCGCGCCTGCTGCCCTGCTCCTCGTTGCTCGAACCACACCCTAGCCGCCGCAATTGCTCGCCGTAGTTGGAGACGTGCGCCGTCGCTGTTTTCTCGCTGTTTCCGCCGCCGTCCGACGTCTTCCGCCGTCACCGAGCCCAGATCTGGGACCGTCGCGTTGGGACGCACCCGAAGTGACCACTCACCTCGCCGAAGTCATGTTCAAACGCCGTTGGCCGTGTCGTAGTCCCCAGCTCCTGCCAGGCAGCTCCGCCGGGAACATCGCCGACCTCGCGAGCTTCGTGCACCATCCGATCAAGATCCGAGGGCCCAGATTCGTCCACGTCGTCCGAAGGTAATCTCCACGTTTCGGTTTTAGATCTGTTTTCAACCGTTGGATCTAGATCCAACGGTTTAGATCAAGCCACGTCGCCCGTAACCACACCATGCTTGGATAGATCCCAGCCGTTAGATCTAGATCGTACGGTTAGGGTTAACCCACGTTGAGGAGTTAGATGCAATCCCAGCCGTTCGA
Source organism: Rhipidocladum racemiflorum (assembly GCA_036346355.1). Taxonomy (NCBI): domain Eukaryota; kingdom Viridiplantae; phylum Streptophyta; class Magnoliopsida; order Poales; family Poaceae; genus Rhipidocladum; species Rhipidocladum racemiflorum. The sequence continues at coordinate 13,932,062 of CM070573.1, read as the reverse complement.
TCGAAATCGAACGGCGTACAACGTGCCACGTGTCGCCATTCAGGTCAAGCCATGCCACCCCACGGTGAGGCGAAACCCAAACGAATCTGGACCATCCGATCCAAATCGAACGGCCCAGATTAATCGCGCTGCACCACAACGTGCGGAAGTAGATCTAATCTAGACCGTTGATTTTCAAATCAACGGCCCAGATCAAGCCACGCGTCTTGGAGCCGAATCGACGCAGACGGCCGATGGCGGCCGCCCGACGTCACGCATGACGTCAGCGTGGGGTCCGCGTGTTAGCGGCTGGCCAACGGCTCCATGACGTCATCTGTGACGTCACACTGACGTCACGGTGGGGCCCGCGTGTCAATACCGTGTGGCTGAGGCGCGGTGACGTCAGTGCATGGACCGGCATGTCAGTGAGACATGTGCCCGTGGGGTCCTACATGTCAGTGAGACACGTGCCCGTGGGCCGGGTCCACGGTGAGCCGAACCCGAGCCGTGGACCGAGTCCATGGACCGGCTGACGTCATGATTACGCAATAAATCGATTTTTCTTTAGAAAAATAATTCGGTGGAAATTCAAATACCGTGCTGACGTCATTTTTTGGATTTTTTAATAGAAAAATAAATAAATTAATTCGGTTTATTGATTTATTTGAATTTTCAAACTTCAAACGCTTATAACTTTTGCGTTTCAACTCCAATTTGAACGATTCCAATTCCTGAATTTTTATAAAATTGAGATCTACTTAAATATGAATTTTAATTAAATTTTGATTATGAAATTTTCACTATTTATATTTAATTAATAGATTCTTTAAACTTTAAACAATTATAACTTTTGCATTTTAACTCCGATTTGGGCGATTCAAATTTCTAAAAATTTGTAAAATTATGTCCTTTCTGTTTATGGACTTTATTTGAACTTCTGGGCAATGTGTATATACTATTTTTTATTTATTGCTATTTGCAGGCGTTACGAGTAGACGTTGAAGTACCCGAAGGCTTCGAAGGAGAAGTGTTGACCCAAGAGCCAGATCAAGACCAAGAACAAGTACTCTTTGAAGGCAAGTTATGCTTTGACCATATTGATCCCATTTTTGAAATCTATCTGATTTAAATTATTGCATGCTAATTCAATTAGAAAATGCTTTAAATAATTCTGGGAAATTAGATAAATGCCAAATTGCAGTATGACACCTTGATTAATTACTTATGTGACATAAACCCTTGTCACCCTAGTTGTGGATTATTTAGTTGGACATTATTAAATTGCCAACATGGGTAATTAGACCGTTGTTGTATATTACTTAGACCAGCCACGTAGTCACAACATGATTTTGGATAATTACATGTTAACATTGACTTAATGACATATGGAACATGTTTTTGAGAAGTGCCATGTGTTATTGATGTTGTTATCGATGGCACGTGGTGCATGGTAATCAACTGGGGTTTGATAAATAGATTTAGACCAGGGCATGTTGCAAGAATGATCGGGTGGGCCAGTTGTGGCACCGGAGAAGTTGATTTGGTTCTTCGGGTAGTCTTGCCCTGGTCATCCTAAGGACTTAACCTTGCAAGCCTTTGAACTGAGTCAAACGTGCAACCACATGTCTGTAATGGGACAGACCTAGTTGATTAAGTTGCTAATAACGTACCTGTGGGACCTCGGGGGTGTCAACTACACCTTTTGTGTAGTTGTACGGGGGAGTGTACCAAGGCTGCGGCCAGGTACCCATCTAACGTTTGATTGGCCTAGACTTCTCCTTTGCTAAGGGAAGAGTTAGTGTGCAATAACCGGGGAGGCCCACTTGTGCTGTTAGAAGTTTCCGAAAGACTTTGTTATGGACACTCGCCTTTGTGGTGTTTGGCTGTATCTTGTGGGTAAAGTGCATAACCTCTGCAGAGTGTAAAATCTATTCGAATAGCCGAGTCTGCGGCATTGGACATTGCTCGGGAATTACAGTCAAGGATTGGACTTTCACAAAAATGACTTGACTCGGGAAAGATGGTTGGTTTGGAATGATGAATTGGGCCTAGGATCGAAAAATGCTATATTTGTGAGATCATTGTGAAAAGTACTCTATTCATTATTGTTTTACCGCTTACAATCTATTATTGTATTTAATCATGTTACTTTACTGCAAATGAACCTGTTAGCCTATCCTTTGTAATAAGCCATGCACATAGAATAATAGCTTGCATTCTGTGCATGACTTGCTGATTACCAAGTACTCACCCTTGCCATAATACAACATCAATTGAAGAAGAGTCGACGCCAGCTTTGGAGGAAGAGTACCAAGAGGAGCCATCTAACTAGGGAGCGGGCTCAGTCAGTTGCCTGTGGTATACTGGATGGCGCCACAAAATCTATTTTATTCCGCTGCAGTTATTTCTCTTTTAATAAGTCTTCGCCCTGTGAGGCGTATCTTTGTAACTTGGCCATAAGGTCGAGCAACCAGTTTGGTTAATTAAGTAAAGTACACTACTATTCCGTTGAGTATGATTGTGATATTTACCGGTGTTGAGACTATGTGCACTAGCGTGATCCTGGACTAGTGCTGAATACACAGAGGGTCCGGATTTGCAAATTCGGGCCCTGACAGACGTGGTATCAGAGCCATACTGACTGTAGGCTCACCCGTAGTTAGAATGGTCGTAGTGAGGATAAAAACTATTTTCTAAAAGTTAAAAGTTGCCAAGATAATGAATGAACTCTCGACTTATCCCCTTCTTTCTTGTTCATACCCCTTGCTGAGTTCTTTCTGTCTTCCCTTCGATTTTAAAATGTTGAGTTCTTACGTGAGTGTCTTTTGGCAGATGTTGATGAAGAACAACTACGCCGAACGTGAGAGAGGCTACGTGTAACACCCCAAAATTTTGCTTTTCTTAAATTCATGTGTGATTTGGCACTTTGGTGAATTTTTGGAATTTTCTGGAATTTATTTGGATTTATTTGGAATTAATTTGAATTTATTCCCTTTTGAAAAAATTAAAGAAATAAAAGTTTCAAATAAAGTTCTGTTGGAAATATTTTATTTGAGTCCAAAATATTCCAAAATATTTTCCAGAATTTTTCTGAAATTTTTCTGAGTATTTTACTATTTTTCTTGAATTAAATGAATTAATGGGAATTATTTTAAATATTAAATCTCTGGAAAATCTAACCGGGTTTGCACTGTTCATCCGACCGAACCCGAGTCAGACTCGAGTCCAAGTCAGACTCGAGTCCGACCCGAGCCAGCCGACCGACCGCACTCAAATTCTAACCCTAATCGATCCCGACTGCTTGGATCGAGATCCAACTGCTAGGATCAATCCGCACGAGACAACGGCCGCACCCGAAGCGATCCCGCCGTCCCATCGTGCCACGTGGACGGCCGAGATCAAGCCACGCCACCTCGACGTGTTCGATGGACTTCGCCGCGCAGATCGGCCTCCGCCACGATTCCGCGGGGATCTTCGCCAGATTTAATGCGCCTGACCGCGCCCGAGGTTCGCTTTGCCTCAGGCGCCGATTGCCCCATGTGCCCTAGCCCTAGCTATCGCCGTTTTCCCGCTTATTGCTCGCCGTAGTGGCCTAGAGTTTGCTTTGGTTTTGGCTTTCGCTGCCGTCTCGGCTCCTCCGCGGATCGAGCCTAGCCTCGAAGTTCCTGTGCCAAGGCGCACTGCAGGTATATCTCACTCACGGAGAAGCCTCAAGCGCCGTTGGGCTCGCTCGCGTTTTCGCCTCCGGTGGCCTCGCTCGCCGCCATCGCTGGCCTCGCGAGCACCGCCACCGTCCGATCGTAATCCGACGCCAGATCTCGCCACGCCATCCTACTGAGATTCCGCTCCAACCCCGATTAAGCGCGTTTCACCCCAAACGCATGAGACCAGATTCTGACCGGGCCGCTGATTTTCAAATCAACGGCCGAGATCGAGCCACATGTAAGGAAGTTGGACCGGCGCGGCCAACGCCAGACGCTGCAGTGTGACGCCGACACGCCGCTCGCGGGCCGACGCGCGCCAAACCGCACCATGACGCCACGGGGGCCCACCGCCGGCCGCCACCCCACCTGCGGCGGTGACGCCAAGAACGACGCCACTGGGTCCCACCCGCCAGGGTGCTGAGTCCCCGCTGACGTGAGCAATGACGTCACCCGTAGGGTCCCACATGTCAGAGACACGTGAGCCGTGGACCAGGTCCACGGTGGACCCGAGCCGAGCCGTGGTCGAGCTCGTGGACCGACGCCACCGCCCAATCAGAGGTTGACACGTGTCCTTGCTGACGCAATAAATTACTTTCCGAAAAAGAAAATGAAATATTAATTCGGTTTAATGTTTAATTTGAATTTCAAAACTTCAAATGCTTATAACTTTTGCATTTTAACTCCGATTTGAGTGATTCAAATTTCTAAATTTGTATAAAATTGCGATCTACCTAATGATGAATTTTATTTAATTTTTGGACCAAAGTTTTTCTCTGTAATATTATTTAATTGATTATTTAAACTTTAAACGCTTATGACTTTTGCGTTTTAACTCCGATTTCGCCGATTCAAATTCCTAAAAATTCATAAAATTATGCTCTCTCTCTGTTTATGGACTTCATTTGGATGTTTGGACACTTTTTGTCTACTATTTTATTCATTTGTTGCTATTTGCACGCGTTACGAGTAGACGTTGAAGTGCCGGAAGGATTCGAAGGTGAAGTGTTGACTCAGAGCCACTCAGACCAAGAGCAAGTACTTTTTGAAGGCAAGTTGTGCTTTGACCATGTTGATCCCATTTTGAAATTAATTTGATTTAAAATTATTGCATGCTAGTTCAATTATAAAATGCTTTAATTGATTTTGGGAGATTAGTTAATTGCCTAGTTGTTGTATGACACCTTGGTTAATTAAATATGTGCCATGACCCCTTGTCACCCTAGTTGTGAGTTAAATAGTTGGACATTATTAAATTGCCAACATGGGAAGTTAGATCGTTGTAGTATATTGCTTAGACCTGCTACGTGCTCTTGACATGGTTTTGGACAAACAAATGGTAATATTGACTTAATGATATATTGAACCTGTTTTGGAAAAGGTATCATGTGTTGTGATGTGATGGCACGTGGTGCATGGTAATCAACTGGGGGTTTGATAAATAGATTTGGACCGGGGCATGTGGCAAGAATGATCGGGTGGGCCAGTTGTGGCACTGGGAACGTTGTGTTGATTCTTCGGGTAGTCTTGCCCTGGTCACCCTAAGGACTTAACCTTGCAAGCCTTTGAACTGAGTCAAGCGTGCAACCACATGTCTGTAATGGGACAGACCTAGTTGATTAAGTTGCTAATAACGTACCTGTGGGACCTCTGGGTGTCAACTACACCCTTTGTGTAAGTTGCAGTACCCATCTAACGGTGGATTGGCCTAAACTTCGCATTCGCTAAGGGAAGGGTTAGTGTGCAATCACCGGGAGGACCACTTATCTTGTTAGAAGTTTCAGAAAGACTTTGTTACTAAACTCGCCTTTGTGTTGTTTGTATCTTGTGGGTAAAGTGCATAACCTCTGCAGAGTATAAAATCTATTCGAATAGCCGTATTGGACATCGCTCACGCTTAAGGGTTAGACTTTCTTGATAATAACTTGGACTTGAAAGGTTGGGTTTGTTTTAATTATGATGTTGATGGAAATGTGGCTTAGGATTGGGAAAGATGTTTATTTAACTCCTGGAAAAGTTATTAATGATATACTTGTTTCTACCGCCGAATCTACTTATATTATTTGTTAAATGCTCTTTATCGCAAATATACCTTGAGCTATTCCTTTGTATCAAGCCATGCATATAGTATATTAGCTTGCATGCATGACTTCCGAGTACCAAGTACTCACCCTTGCCGCAATACAACACTAGTTGAAGAGGAGTCTACACTTTGGAGGAGGAGCTTCCAGAGGAACCGCCTAACTAGGAGCGAGCCCATTTGCCTGTGGTATACTTGGATGGCGCCACGATGTTATCTTATTTTTCCGCTGCTATTATTTCTCTTTTAATAAGTTTCGCCCTGCGATGCGTATATTTGTAACTTGACCTTAAGGTCAAGCAACCAGTTTGATTATCTAATTAAAGTACTTTATTAGTATCGAGTGGTATGATTGTGATATTTACCAATGTTGAGACTGTGTGCACTAGCGCGTTCCTGGACTAGTGCTGAATACACAGAGGGTCCGGATTTGCAGATTCGGGTCCCGACACTACGCTGCCGAGTTGTGGAGTATGCTGCAGTTGCTTAGAGGCTTTGAGAGACCGCTCTACCGAGGGACCACCATCGTGCAGGCAGGACTGGTCATAGGATGGGACGTCAAGATCACGGTGTATGCTCGAGAGAAGACGAAGTTCAGTCGTCCCTTTCACTTCACCGCTAGGAGGTCAACATTTGAGATGGGAATCCAGGAGGTGTCTCGTCGAGCGATGCAGCAGATTGCTCGCACTTACTTCAGAGAGCTGGAAGGCACAGTATTCCGTCACCACCCACGCCGAGACAAACAAGCTCAGCGGAAGCCGATAGAAGATGAGGATGCTACCGTCACACACTTGGCCAGATTCGTCGTCGCCCAGGAGGAGCTTATCGACGACACAGTCCAGGAGTTGATGAAGGCTCGCGAGCAGGTTGAGGAAGGGAAAAAGCACCTAGAGAATGCTCGTGAGTACGTCGCCTATGCTGCGGAAAGGATCACAGAGCTGGAGACCGCACTGTATGGGCAGGGCCCGGAGCCAGTGTTAGAGTTGGACGCCTCAGACCCGGAGGGACCAGCACCTGAGCAGAAGCACCAGCCAGCACCACAGCTGGAGCCTGAGCCTGAGGATGATGCTGCTTCTTCGACTATTACCGTTGTGGGGCATGGCGATCGCTTCGCGCCTATGCCGCCGCATCCGCCGCAAGGAGGCAGTGGAGGTTTTGTCGACGAGTGAGCATAGGTTTTGCAGTTGAGACTCCTTCGCCGAGTCGCGTATTAGAATAAAGAGTCACCCTTAGAGGCGTTCGACTCCAGTATTAGTCGATTTGGATTTTCATTGCTTGTTGAGTGTGCGGTATGTGTTGCAAGGCCCCTAGGCATTGTAAGAAACCATACCTAGTTATTATTGATTAGTTAATAAAGTTGGATTTTGAGTTACACATTTTCCCCGCATAAGTTTCTCTACTACTTGTCTATTCTTGTTCCCTCTCATCTCTAAACCTTGGAGTAATCGACAGATGGTGAACACCCGCGAAAACCTTGGAGGCAACGGAGTGGTTCTCGCCCCGCAGTAAACCCCAATGATGGAGCACCTGCACCCCAACCAAAGACCGCTTGATTGACATGCGTAACTTTGGAGCCTTTCTTGTCGCATGCACCAACTGATGCATGCCATGATGCAAAGAAATGCAGCAAGTCACCGCTCAGGCCGCTAATCAAATCAATCAAGGATGTCGAGGCTCAAGGTTGTCAGAATTCATGAGGACTCATCCGCCCACCTTCTCTGGAAACGCCAATCCACTAGAGGCGGATGATTGGTTAAGGTCAATTGAGAGGAAGTTGCACATTACCCAATGTGTGGGAAATGAGACGGTACTCTACGCCTCTCATCAATTGGAATGAACCGCAGCAGAATGGTGGGAGAACTTCTGCGCCACGCAGGAGAACCCACAGGACATCACATGGGAGGAATTCACAACTACGTTTCACCAGTATCATGTGCCAGAAGGAATAATGGACTTAAAGAAGGAAGAATTCAGGGCATTGAAGCAATGTAATTAACCGGTGGCTGAATACCTGAACAAGTTCACACAGCTTGCACGCTATGCGCCGGAAGACGTAGCGACAGACAAGGCCAGACAGTCTCGCTTCCTGAAGGGACTGAACTCTGGATTGCAGGTGGGACTGATCACCCACACCTTCCCATATTTTCAGGAGCTTGTGAACAAGGTGCTCATTCTTGAGGACAAGCGCAAGGAACTGGATGAGAACCGGAAGCGTAGAATGCAACAGCAGGGATCACGCCAGGGAGCGCAGCAGCGTTTGAGTGTTGCGCCGAATCAGTTTTTCAGATTCCACGGGTTGAGAACGGTATTGCCGAAGAAGCGGTACTACCGGGCTTTTGCCTGTGGTAGTACTGGATTTGCTGTGTAACGGCTAGTTTTATAACCGTTGCCCTGAGGGCCGGTAGTACCGCTAGTTTGCCGCCGGTACTACCGCATTTGCTGATTTTTCCAGGGTTTGCCCCTCCAACGGCTAGTTTTGGAGTGGGGGCTATATAAGACCCCCTTGGGGGGCATTAGCACAAAGTTGATGGCATTAGAAGTGCTCTTGAGCTTTGTGTGTGTTTGTGGGAGGGTTTTGCATGGTTTGGATGGTTTTCTTCTCCCCAATTTGGTTTTGAGCTCAAGAGTAATCCTAGTTGCATGAGTTGCATCAAGTGAGGATTGAGAGGACCCTAGATGCATGAGTTGCACTAGGTGATCACCGGAGTCGCGGAGGTGCGATTGGTGAAGCTTGAGCGGAGTGCTCAACTTGTTACTCTTGGAGGTCGGTGCCTCCTAGGCAGTGTAGGTGCGTCGTGCGCGGGAGCTCTCAAGGTTTGTCAGAAGCCCCGGTGAAGTTTATGAAGGTTGGTGCTTAGCCTACCCGGCGGGGTAAAAAGCAACCATTAGTGGATTCGAGGTGGAAGGGTCAAGTGAGTGGGCCGGTCCAAAGTGAGTTGGACTATAACATCCCAAAATTTGGGTTTTCAAAAAATTTTGCTTTAGTTTAGCTTCCCAAAAAATTTTGTTTATTTTCTCGCACTTATAAAGCTTGATTTGAATTTTCTAAAAGCTAAAACAATTTAATTTGATTATTTTCTACTTCAAATAAAAATTTTATTTTATTTGGGTTCCTTGTGCTTCAAGAAATTCTTCTGTAATTTTTTAGATTTTTCCGAGCTCGTTTGCAATTTATTGGATTTATTTGGAATCGATTTGTATTAAGCTCTTTTATTGAAATTAATTAATTATTTGGAAAAGCTTATATAAAGTTTTGTTGAAAATATTTTATTTGAGTTCAAAATGTCTCAAAATATTTTCTAGAACTTTTCTGGTATTTTTATTGCCCCTAATGATTTATTTGAATTTGTGGAATTATTTTTATTGCGAAAAGATTGGAAAATCTGGTAATGGCATTGAGCTTAATCTCTCTTCCTCTCTCTCCACGCCAGCCTATCCCTCCCGCTCATGCAACTAGTATTTCGCGGACCAGATTGGCCGCTTGGACCATCCTCCGAGCATGGCTCCGGGACTCGTTCCTGCCCGAGCGGACGGGGGTGCGTTCTCTATGGTCCCGGGAAATACTCCGAGCATCCTGATCATGGGGTGGATTCGAGATCCTCAGGTCTGTGGTGAGCTTTTTCAAATCCTCGGCCTGTTCCTAGGCCGCATCACTGGCCCTCGCCATCATAGGGTCGACCGACTCCATGTCGGCGCCCTCCAGGGTTAAGGCTGGGCGAACCAACGTGAAGCCCGCCGACCTTCGACTCCTCCTGGAAAGAGGAACGATGCCTTCCTCCTCCTCCTCCTCAGCGGGGTCTTCGACCACCTGCGCAAGCCGAGCCTGGAGGATCTTGATCTGCTCCTCCAGTTGCTCCTTGCTCGCGGTAGACTGGGCCGCCGCCTCGGCTTTCTTCGCCTCCTCGGCCAACTGTTGCAGGTGAGTCATTAGCTCCGGCTTCTTCCTCTTGAAGTCGGCAAACCACCATTTGAGTTCCCTTACCTTCTTCCGATCGGCGTACTGCAAGTGGCGCTTGATCGGAGGCTTGGTCAAGGCCTAGCGCTTGGAGCGCCTAGCGGGGGAGGTCGTAGAAGAAGGTCGGCGGCGCTTGCTCATCGTCTTCTTGCGTGCACCCCTGGTCGGGGTATCACCTTGCCTCATCGGCTCTACTCTCGCCATGGAAAGCTCGAGGGCGACCTTCTCCTGCGACCACGGCAAAATAAGGCAAGCTCGGGACGGAATTCCCCGGGCGAAACACACGAAGGAACTTACCACCTCGCCACGATCAAAAATGTTCTTGGGGAACTGGCGGTCGGGCTTCAGCTCCTTCTCCTTCGGGACACCGAACATCTCGGCGACCCTCTCCTCGACCCAGGCCATTCCCGGAGCTATAAGGCAAAAACCAGTTGTGAGGGACCAGGCCGTGTTCGGTCCAAAATGGATACCAATGGGGTCCAAGAAGCATACCTGCATTCGCCTCGCAGGTGATGTCCTGCCACCCAGTCATCTCGAAGAAGGCGTGCTCCCGCCTCCGCAGGGGAGACACCCGGTTGAAGACGAAGTCCCGGGCAATGTCCCGACCAGTGAGCCCCATCTGGGAGAGCTCACTGATGGTCCAAAGGACCCGCTCCTCAGGCTGCACGGGCGGGCGCGGAGTCTCGACGGCGGGGGCGACCTCCCCGGTGTAGGTCAGTTGACTTCCCTCCCCCTTCTTATGGTAGAACCAAAGGTCGGCCCAGCCCGACACCGAATCCTTCAGAGAAAGGAGAGGGTAGTCGTATGGTCGGCTGGTTCAAAGGCGAAGGTAGATGCAGCCGGCGGGGGAGTTCCCGCCGGTGCGGAAGGAGGAGTAGAAATGAAAAAAAAGATTGTTTGTGGGCATCACGCCCACATACGCCTCACAGAGACGGGAAAAGATAGTCAGAGCGAGAATAGAATTTGGATTAAGGTTGGAAATCTTGCACTCACAAAAGGCGAGCACATAGACCAGGAACTCGCTTTCGGGCAGGCGAAGCCCGTTGACGGCGAAGAGCTCACAGGAGATGATCTCTCCCTCCCGTGGCGCCGGTGCCTCATCACTCCCCGACACTCGAGCGGTGTTCGGGTCGATGTAGCCTTCGTCTACGAGCGCCTGAAGCCTCCTCTGGTTCATTTGACTAACACTGAAACGCGCCATCTCAGTAGGGAGTGGAGATTGCGAGAACGAGGGTTCTTGGGAGAGTTTCGAGCAAAGTGCGAAGTGAGATCATCTCCCGCGTTGTTCGGGTTTAAAAAGGCAGTGAAAAGCCGCATTTAACGCCGCCGCAACCTTTCGCGAAGCGACGGGTGTCCGTTACGGCTTAAACTGCCCGGTAAATGCACGTTTCCCGAGAAACCACATGACTGTTACAGAGACGCTTCTTGAAGAAGGAACCGACGCGACCAATCGGTCTTTTGCCTGAGCACAACACCTTGGTCGCACGGCGGGTCAGAAACTCGGTCGTGGCTTAGTACGCCCGCCTACGATCGTGGTGTGCTCGGATGCTGCAGTAGAGCTTCGCTGCAAGGACCCAATCCCTCCTACAAAGTCTTTTAGGCTCAAGGGGAAGCCCGGGCCAGGTAGTTCTCCACTTGAGCCTCGGGGGCTAGCTGTCGGGGATTGAACTATCTACCATGAAGACCATCTCGCCCCAGCAACCTAGAAGCCACCGACCACACAATGCCCTCAGGAGAATGCCTGAGGAGAACGCCCGAGCGACCTTATGCTCGGGCAACGAGCATACGCGTCCGCCTGCTAAGTGCCGGATGCTCGTCTTCGAACACGCTGGTCAAGTACGAGGAACCATGCTCGGGTAGGCCTAGCAGATGCTCGGGTGGATGGTTGGGGGGCTCAGTCAAATCACCAGGAAGGAAGGTGGCGACCAATCCGCCGGAGATCCAAAGCATGTGCTCCAGAAATTCAAAACGAGGCGCGATTCAAGGGCTCCGGATCACGGGCGCAGAAGATATGGAAGCATGGCGTAATTATAGGGGGTAGTTACCATGTACACAACTCAGGGTCCTGTATTTAAACCCTCCTGACCCCTGTGGCAAGGAGAGAGAACAGCGTACGCATCTTTACAGAACTCAAACCAAATACACTGGAGTAGGGTTATTATCTTCGCGGTGAGAGGCTCGAACTAGGATAAACACCGTGTATCCCCGACCGCCTGAGCGTTGCTTGGACGCTAATTCCCCTCTCGAGCGAAGGGGCCTCTGTTGATCCCTCATTCAACAAGTAAGCTCGGCGGGAGCCCGTTCTCCAATCGTCGACAAGTATAAAAAGTCAAAACAACAATATATCTTCATAAGCATATAAAAAAACGAATATATATATAGGAAAAATACTTTCTACTCTTGGGAGTAATTACTCCCACCTCTGAAATACCACCCAAACGAACTTGAAATACTCCTTTATCACTTTGTATACACTCATATACTAATTATAAGATATTCCAATGATATCCATATGAAAAAATTGCAAGAAAATACATAGTTTTTAGCCTATTTTGCAAATACCTTCATATACGCACATAAAAAGAAGTATGTCTAAAAAGTGTACATACCATCTTTGAAAAAATGTAAATACTACATAGATGGTTTTATATACTTGTATACTACACGTACATACCCTCTGTTGCGTGAGATACTCCCTACATTGTGAGATACGACATAAGGAGTAATTATTCCCGGGAGTAGAAAAGAGGCATCATATATTGCGCACACACACGTACTGTGCGCATGAGTAAAGACTCAATATTGCTAATGTACTTCCAAGTGGTGTGCTACATTCAAGGGCGGATCTAGAGGTGAAAAGTGTTACAAGATCACCTCTTCAATGGACCAAATTTGTTGATTGAATTGGTTCTAATTTTAGTGGTTTAGGATTTTTAAGACCTTAGAACTATTGTATTATACTTTTAGCAAATTATAAATATATGTGTTGGATTTATCATGTTACGAAATAATTGTACAATACTATAGATTTATAAGTGTAAAGTGTGCACCCCTAACGAAATTTTTCTACCTATGCCACTGCACCCACCAACACCGTTTCCGCTCCCACTCCACCGTGACACCACACTGCATAGTGCACACAGATGACGCGGCATGGTCGCATTCGCTCGCACAGCTGCACAGCGGTGCAGATATCCTATCGACATGCCGGCGCGGGTGCGTGCCCCCCAGAGTTGATGTGGTGGATCCGACCCATCTGAGGAGCAGTTTTATGTGCCAGTCTCGTGCTATCCGGCTAGCTGTCGGCAAGAGCCGCACGCGGGCGGTGCGGTCGGATGAGGGCGGGTGATTGGACAGATGGTTGGTGGCTGGGTTTGACACATTCTGGGATAGTGGATGGCTACGGGCAGGGTTAACCTAACCGATTTAGGATTAAAAATTGAAAATCAACCAAAAATTGTCAAAAGTCTTGAAAATCACCAACCGATTTAGGGTACCCACTCTAGGCCCACATGCGCTATGCACCATATGCATGTGCCCCTGTGAGAGTGGCCCACATGCGCTATGCACCATATGCATGTGCCCCTGTTTCACAAGTGCCCATGCAATGAAGGTTCATTCTCTAATACCATTTTTAACACTCTGGCCCAAATTCACTCAATGTCCAGCCCACCCATATCACCTCGCGTACACTTTTGTCCTCGCTTCATGTAAAAAGGTTGACTTCAAAATGCTATATTTGAACCCAACAGGCAGTATATACTACTACAACTCACTTTATGCAAGTAATGTGGGACTAATCCACCACCTCTCCACATGGGCTTTTATGTTAATGTATCGAGATATTACATTGTGCCCACAAGAGAGATCCAACCACCCATTAGTGGTGAGATCCCACCGACCACCGGAGAGGTCCAATCGACCACCTCCATCAACGGCGAGATCCCAACACCACTACTGCCAAATCCACCAGGTCTTCTCCCTCATCACTGGTGAGATCTCAGCGACTTTGACCATTATTGACCATGTTCCCTACTCCCTCTCCAACCTGCGTTGCTCATTACTGCCGTTGAGGTCCTCGCTGACATCCCTGCCTCATATCCCTCGTCATTGGCATTTTGAAATAATAATGCACATTATACTTTGTTTGCATCATTTAAATTCTACCGATAAATGCTTTTGTATAATACAAGGCATCATCATGAGAAAAGATATAGCCATGAGCAATTCAAAGAGGTATCAACAAAAGCAAACCAAAGAACATTCTTAATTACAGTGTGGGTTTTACAAGAGAGAGAACTTTCGGGAGAGTGTATATTTTAACGGCATCATATGTGAGAGACAATGTGGTGGTCTATCCATATTTGTGATGAGTATTTGATTGTGTTTGAGCTTGTGGTGCTCATGTTTGAGTTTGTTTTGATTTTGACCAATTTGAGTTGATGTGAGTTGTCCAGGACCAGTGGTCGGAGCCTTGACTGGTCGTAGCCTTAACTGGTGAAAGTCTTAGGTGGTCAGGCCTTGACATGTTGGAGCCTTAAGTGGTCGGGCTTAACTGGTCGTGGACTATGGTGGTCACAACCTTCTGTTGCATATTATTTTGAGCAACACTATGCGATGGTGTACTTATCTGTGATGGTTGCATCACGGAGCTAGGTCATGTGAGGTGGAGAAGACCGAGACTAGGCTAGGAGAGCTGAGGTCCAGATGGTCAAGGTGTCACTGGAAGATGACTAAGGCTAGGAGGTTGCTGCAAACCAAGATGACAAGTGGATGGATAAGATACTAACTTAAGCCGTAATCAAGCGAAGGAGGATCGTTGGATCAAGGGCTCGTGGGTGGTGTAGTTGTTAAGTTAGTATGTGTGGATAAAACTTGTTATGTTGTTGGGTTGCAGGTTAGCCCATGTATGAGTAAAGGAGTGAATACCAGTCCTTGGTGAGGTTTTTTGAGGGCCAAGTGGTCATCTAAGGGTGGAGGTTGCTCCTAGTGTGCTATAAATAGAGGGGTGGATGGATGCCTCCATAAATAACTTATGAGCCAAGCCTTAGAGAAGGATTTTTGGTTTTCTTATGCTCCTTTTGAGTTTTGCCCACCAAGAAATGTGGTTTTGTAACCATCCTATCTAAGCAATGCAAGATTCAAGGTCATCTATATTCTGAAATTTATTTTATTTCTTTCATTTTTACTTGGTTCTTTTATGCAACTTGAGTTTTGCTTCCCCTCCTACCTGTTGTAGTTCTATTGGATCTAGAACATATAAGAGGTTGATAAACTCATTTAGATCATGTCTCAATCTAGCAAGATCCATTATAGCTCATTCTTGCTCAAGTTACACATGTAACATCATGTTCTTGTTGATTTCCGAGTTTCCCCTTCTTCTAAGTTCTTGAGTGGTGGGATGGTTGTATGATTGATGGAAATAGCTCGATAAGGTCTTGTTCTAATCAAGAAACCCTATTTTTTGGCTTAAGGAGAGAAACTTTTAGATCGCGCTGATTTTACTATTCATCTGAACTGTTTTCACTGCTCATCTGACTAGTTTACTATTCATTCAACCAGTTTTCACTGTTCATCCAACTTGTTCCGATATGCTCTTTTAGCTAGAAAAGTGGTTTGAATTTCCTGAGGAAAATTTTATTTGGCCCTCAAAGAACCCAAAGAACCATGCCAAAATCTCAAACAATTGAATGAAAGCAAAACAATCAATTTCAAAGAAGTTCAGCCTGTAGGTGGCACTACCGCGCTACAGTAGTGGTAGTGCCTGATGAATAGTGATTTTCAGGGTGAACAATAGAATCAACATGACTTCAAAAACAAAAAATTGGTGTAACTTTTGACTGGCTCATCCAAATCCTATGAAAATTTCTATGCACCTTCTTCGTATGGACGTCAGAAACATATTTCAACCTCCAATCATAAGGATTGACGTCAAAGTTCTGATATTTTCCAGTTTAGTGAAGGTTGCATCAAAACTAAGTCAAATCTCCAAACTTCACTCTGAGCTTGCTCGTGGGAATTTAATGACCAAGATGATCTTGGATGACATCCTACATATCACAACAAGTAAGAGCACCAAGGAAATGCCCTTCGGATGCTCAAAAACTCGATCTACCACAAATCCTTCCTTCTATAGTCAAAAACTGGTTTCCTGATAAATCTCTTGATGATCAAGTGGGAGCTTTTCTAGATGATTGGGATATGATCTATTGAAGACTCATCCATCAATCATTCATCCTTGACAACACCAAGATCAAGAGAGAAAGAAACCAAATAGAGATCAATAAGTCAAAAAGGGAAAGATTAAAATCTTGAGCAAGAATGAGTTCAAGTGGATCTTGCTGAATTGAGACATGATATAGATATGTTTCTCAACCTCTTACTCGTCCTTGATCCCATATAACTATAGCATGTAGAAGGAGGGGAGGCAAAGCTCAAGTTTCAAGAAAGAACTAAGCAAAAAATACAAGAGATGAAATAAATTTCAGAACATGGAGAAATTTTGATCTTGCATAGCTTAAAGAGGAAGGTTTACAAAATTACACTACTAGGCGAGCAAAACTCAAATGAGCACAAAAAACAAAAAAAAAAATCCTTCTCATAAGCTTGGTGGTGGAGGCATACCCCCACCACTCTATTTACTGCATCATCGGAGCAATTTTCACTTTTGGATGACTTCCTTCATCGATAAGGAACTTCATCAAGGGTTGGAATTGACTCACTCACTCATATATGAATTAACTTGAAACACACAAATATAACGGGTTTTGCACAAATTACACTAATATGACCGCTACTATATCCGCGAATCCGCGGTCCAACGATCCTCCTTCACTTGAATAGGGCTCAAGTTGGCATCTCAGCCATCCATTTGTCCTCCCGATTCGCGACAACTCCCGGCCTCAGTCATCCTCAGCTCTCCTAGCTTAGTCCTAGACTCCTCCACTTCATCATAACCTAGCTCCAAGTCCTGCAACCATCATAGACAACAAACTATCTCATAGCACTGTTCAACAAATTATGCAATCATAATCACAAAAACTCAAAATTCAAATATTACTTCACAGTTAAACTCGTTACTACGCCAACTAGAAACCGGCAGTACCGCCTCCCAGTAGCCGGTAGTGCCGTTTGCACTAAAAACCAAGCGAAGACCCTCTCTGAAAAATAACTACCGGCTACCGCCACATAGAGGCCGGTAGTGCCGGTCCTGACTGAAAACAACTCAAATTGCTTCAAATCAAGGCAAATAAAAAATCAAACTTAAATCTGAGCACCACAGATTCAAATATAATCAAATACTCATCATAAACATGGATATACCACCGCATGGTCTCTCATATTCACCCCCTCTAGTCGTCGCTTTCGATCCTATTATATGATAACAGGTTGGTCAATTTAAGCTAGTTCAGTGTCGTAAGTAACTCTTTTTTTTTTTTTGGTCATTTTAATGTCTCTTACTTGACATTGTTGATGATATGAACCAATTCGGTAGAGTATTTGACCTGCCTGTATTCTGCTATTTGTATTCTAGAGAAAGGTTCTTTCATCGTCGTTGTTGCCAAATAATACCATAGGGACAAGAGTACACCTAAGCGATAACAGAGTAGAGGTTTTTCATGTATATATCTGAAACCCATGGCAGAGTAACCAAGCTAACAAGCTACGTCCAGTGTTGGCAAGAGCCGCACACATCAAAAAAGATGAGAATCACACGCCCAGTTCGGAGGCACCGAACAAAGTTCCCCATCCACAGACCACAGCGACTGACCTCGTCGGAAACGGGTAGACCTTTCAACACTGCCGCGTCACCCCGCGCGACGCAGGCGTTTTCGCTGGGAAACAAGCCCGAAACGCTGCAAAACTACAAGATTTCTCGCGCCCCGCCCCGGCCCACCACCACCACCGCCCGCGCCACAGAAAATAATCGCCGTTGTTTTCGCTCGTTCCCTCAGCACTTCAGCAGTCATCGCCACCCACGAGTTCCACGGCCAAGTGAGGTAGGAAGAGGCCTTCCTCTTGCCAAGTTTATTTTACTCCCCAAACAGTACAAAGTCACACTAGCACCTGCTAGCTCGCGGTCGCAGCAGCCGAGGTGGTGGCATGGCTTCTTCCCTCGCGTCCGCGTCGTGGGCGCTGCCGCTGCAGCCCAGGGTGGCGGCGGCAGGCTCCTCCTGCCGCGTGCTGCTTGCCGTCACGCCGCCCCGCTCGGCCGCGTCGATGCGCCGGGTGAGGCTTCTCGCGCCGCCCCGGTGCTCGTCTCTCGCGGATCCGGCCGCCGGCGGTGAGGAGGACAAGAAGGAGGAGAGGAAGCGGGCGCGCGGCCGGCCGGTGTGGAGGCGGATCCTGTTCGCCTCCAAGAAAACCCGCAGCATCATCATCCTCAACGCCCTCACCGTCATCTATGGTATAAAAATCTTTCTTGATCTCCCTCCAATTTTCCTAGGAACTACGTATCACCAATTAGCATAAGAGTTCTCAAAAAACGAATGAGCGTAAGGAAGAAGGATCCGCTGTTTGGTAGCAATCAACGATGGATAATCAGTTAGCTTGTTCCATAAGAGCAGAGAATAACACTTGCCGATATATACGAAACGGCAAGGAGAACAGTTTAAGTTTAGGATCGCCTGAATTATAGAGGATTAAAACATTGCTGCAAAAGCTGTTCGCCCTAATTAGCTCTGTCAACACTGTGTCTGCCTCTGTATCTCTGCTAAGAAAAACTCTTCATGCTAGAAATAGAATTCTTTGCACTACAGTAATGCAACCTTGCTCGGACAATTCTTCGTGATCAGTATCGATCATGAAACTCAGTGCTTGACAATTTTCTTTCCTTTGTTCCTATTTTCTGCAGCTAGTGATATTCCAGTTCTAAAAGAGGTTGAAGCCCTCACAGAGCCTGCGGTTTTCAACATGGTGCGCTTCGTTGTTTCGGCCATCCCCTTCGTACCATTTGCAATACGCGCATTTGAAGATCGCCACATACGAAATGCGGGATTGGAGCTGGGACTTTGGGTTAGTTTAGGGTACCTTGCACAAGCAATTGGATTACTCTCATCTGATGCTGGGCGAGCATCCTTCATTACAGCCTTCACGGTATCTTGTTTTGTGCTAATTTATATTTTGCTGTAATGATGATATTGCTTGAATTGGCCAATGCTGAGGTTGAAATATCTGACTATCTGAGGAGTTCTTTGAACAGGTGATAGTTGTGCCTCTAATTGATGGCATTTTTGGCGCGTCGATCCCCAAGCTGACTTGGTTTGGGGCCATAGTATCACTTGTAGGAATTGGCCTGCTGGAATGTGGCGGCTCTCCTCCCTGTGTAAGTAACATTACTCCTGTTCTTTTTGTACGAGCACTTACTTACTAGTTTATTTGGTTATTGCTTTAATGAAATTCAGAACCATCCAGCGCTTCAAAATTCTCTGGCACAATTTCTTACTTCCCTTGTTGCTGCTGTGAGGAGGTTCTTTATGCAACAATAGTCATACTCTGAATGCTTGCAATAAGAATGATCAACTGACTTCAAAAGATACCAAAGATTTGTTCAGAGAAAATTGAGTTCACCTTTTCAAGGATTTGGATATATGTATATATTTTGTGGCTTGACAAGTAATATTAATGTGATTTTTTTTTATCTCTCCCTCATGTTTTCAAAGGTTGGTGATGTGCTGAACTTCTTCAGTGCGGTGTTTTTTGGGATCCATATGCTTAGAACGGAGCAAATATCAAGAAGGACGGACAAGAAGAAGTTTATGGCCCTTCTTAGCTTCGAGGTTCATAACTGAACCTGTACCTGCAGTCTCCCATATCCGTTGTACTGCTCTTATTATCTTGGTCACTATGGGAACCATCTCACTAATAACCCTTTATCAATCAGGTCCTTGTTGTGGCTTTCTTCTCGATACTCTGGTTTTTGTTCAAAGATAGCTATGTTGATGTCAATGATTCCAGCTTTGGATCATGGACTTTTGGTATGCTTTGGGATGCAGCAGCTTCGTTTCCTTGGATACCAGCATTGTACACTGGGGTTTTTTCTACAGTGTTATGCCTGTGGGCAGAGGTTGGTCTACATAGAGCTTTCTGTCAGTTTTGGGGATATTCTCGTTTAAGGCTTGCTTATTTATGAAGTCATCATACATACATCTCTGTGTACAGATGGTAGCGATGGGTGATGTTTCAGCAACTGAAACTGCAATTGTTTACGGGCTGGAACCTGTATGGGGAGCTGCCTTTGCTTGGTTCCTCCTGGGTGAAAGATGGGACAATGCTGCATGGATTGGAGCTTGCCTTGTACTATGTAAGCTTATAGTTCTTTTGCTTTGTTTGTTGCTTTTCATTTGCATTTTGGTACTCAGAAGGCAATACCTTGATCTAAATGTTGGTATTTGGCTTCTTTGGTATCTGTGCTTACGAACTGATCACATTGAGAAAAGGCCCTGAATGTAAATAGTTCTTCAAGCTACTTCAGTAATGAATACATCCTGTCATCCTTTTTCCTCAGGTGGAAGCTTAACTGTACAGCTATTCGGGTCAGCTCCCGAAAACCCCAAGAAAGTTGAAACGCCCGGCAGCAATACTTTGGAAACCCCACTGAAACGCCAGGAATACTTCTCATTATCTGTTATCCCAGTCGATTCCAGGAAGAACATGGGAAGACAATTAGAGAGGTAATTCTTGTCTCTTGGCTGTTAACACCATTTCCACACTAATCTTCGTGGCATGTCCATTTGTTTTGTGTTAACCATTGTTTTTTAGTTTTGTTAAATTGTTTATTTTCTGTAAAATAGGAAGGATAAAACATTGTAGCCCGAGATCAAGGCAGTAATGCATCCTCGGAAGGCAGGTTCAGAACTGTGTAGATAGCAAACCAAGCAGCCATGTGTTCTTTTTTGAAGAACAAGCAGCCTTACATGTTCTGACACGTCGCTTGATTGGCTCATCCTCGTGGGATGTCAACAGCGGTAATACTTCCTGCAAGCTGATGCTGCCGGAGTTTACTCCACAGAGAAACCTTGCCTGTCCCATTGTCTCGGAGTTCGATTGCCTTTTAGGGCATCAGGTAGAGACTAGAGAGAAGCTAATGCCTCGTACATATTAAAAAAAATGCGGCATTACTGTCTGGAAACTCTTAGTCGGAGGTTTTACCACGTATGCATGGTGCCACCGGTGTAAAGTGGGAAAAGTCTGTAAATTTTGGGATCTACACAGGCACACAGCAGTATTCGGTAGATCTCATGTAAATATACAAACATAGCTAGAGGATTGTATATTGCTGAAATAATCGTATTCATTCCTTCGATGCCGCGAGTCTACGACTTGCTGTGGTAATAAAGACACATCGTTTTTTTTTTCCCATGATTTCAGCATGCTTCATCACATGTTAATGCGAGTCGCGCCTGTTCGGCTGATTCCTTTGAGATTATGTTCGTGACTAAGGGCCGAGTAATCCACAAGATTGGGCTTTATGATCCGGGCCGGGTGATCGCGATTAATGTGTGCGATCCAATTTGACCCATCGGGATTCCGGTTGCGGTCGCGGGGGACGTGAGCGATCCAATTTGGTCCATAGGAATTGTGAACACAGGTGAGATTGGGTTTGGATACACCCCAGAGACCCAATTTGAATCCCATATGGGCCATTGGAAACGGCACGGGAGCCCAACTCGACTATTTTACGGAAATGACCCTGGTATGTTGTATGGCTTTATATTACGAGGGAGTATACGGTGAAAGTAAATATATGATAAAAGAATAAAAATATATACATAGGAGTGTTGGCTCGGCTTTGAATGGTTCTGATCTAGGTGAAAATCCCACCTACTCCACTTAAACACATTTTACACATAACCCACTTAAACACGCTTTGAATGGATCGGCTTTGAATGATCCAAATTAAGGTGTGGAATTTTGTAATTTTTCTAGGGGTTGGCTATATGTAAAATATGTTTAAGTAGAGGAGGTGATATTCTATCTAGATCTGTACCATTCAAATTCGATCCAACACTCCTATTTTGCCTGCTTTCATTCTTTTACCATATACTTCCTCATATTTTATAGGTGATCCTCCTGCTTGAGTTGGGTCTAGGGGTTAAAACGGGTTAGATATGGGCGAATATTGTTCTTCTCGTATCCTAATTCATATTTTTTCTTAGATTCAGAAACGGATACGAATACGAATCTGGGTTATTCGGGATACGGATACGGAACGAATATATGATGGATTTGAGTCAGGAACAGATAAAGATATAAGGATAATGCACGCATATATAGAGAATAGAGTGATATATGTCAAATCAAACCACATGAATAATGACCATAATAGCGAGTAATATATCAACTAAAACATTGATATTTGAGACACAAACCTATTATAATAGGTTGATATCTCAACTCCATAAATTCAACAGCCAAATAAAATTTTAAGTCTAAGTATAATGCTAAGCATATCACATTTAACCAAATGAGCACAAAAAAATTATGATATCCGAATATCCGACGTCCAAGCTAATGGCGAACCAGATGATTTAAGAAAGACGATTGCTTAGGTACAACTTCATCGTACCGAAAACAGCGAAAAGAACGGGCGATTACTTATTATCTCAAAAAGGAACCTGGGACATTAATTGCTATCTCAAACATGCATAATCTGCTCTTGCCAAAACTGTACATTGCATTTGCAGATCTAGGAAAAAAGATCAATCGGGTCGCCATGGTCATTACAAATCTAAAACACTAATGCCATGTTTGGATGGGCTAAAACTAATTGTTAGCTGACTAATGGCTAGAGCTAATTGTTAGTCAGCTAATAATTAGTCCATCTAAAATTAGCCTAGGGCTGTTTGGATACATGGCTAATGGTTGGGCTAATTTCTTAGAAAAGTCATGTTTGCCTCTCATAACGGACTGGTGAGTGGACGCACGGGTGAGGAAGTGAGGATAAGGCCAGCCCGAGGGTATTTCAAACGTTTTTCAGCGTGTTACCTACTATTAGCTCAAATTAGCTCCACTCCACCAGCTAATGGACTAAGGTGCGTTTGGTTGGGTGGATGAAGGTGGATGGGATATGGCCATCCATGGATTTGGAGTCATCCAATTGTTTGGATGGGTGGATGGATAGGATATGGTCATCCAGTTTTTGGGAATATTCTCTCAAGATGCTGGATAAAGCCATTCAAATAAAAGGTCGGATGTGCTCATCCAGTTTGCTGCATGAAGAGGTGTATACGGTCAAATTCAAATTTCGGTAAAGTTTTCTTGGCCAAAATTAAACTTCGCTTAAAATATGGTCAAATTTTGTTTGAAAATTCAAATTTCAGTAAAAAATTGCTCAAAAATAAAAATTTGTTTGAAAATGCAAATTTTATTCAAAAATTCAAAATGTGTCCAAAAAAAAAAAAATCAAATTTTGGTCAAATTTTATCCAAAAATTCAAATTTTGTTAGAAAATTTAAATTGTGATTAAATTTTGTTCAAAATTCAAATTTTCATTAAATTTTGTACAAAAAATTCAAACCAAAATTTGAAACCTTGATTACAACTAGCTCATCCCATCCATCCTCATCCATCCAACCAAACAAAAAATTGGCTCATCCTTATCCACCAAACCAAGCAACTACCTGGATGGCTCTATCCCATCCAAGTTGGATGGCCATATCCCATCCAACCTCATCCAAGCAACCAAACGCACCCTAATTGTTAGCTGAGGGGTTGGCTAAAAATTAGCCCACCTATTAGTCTTCCTGTTTGGATAGACTAGGACTATTTTTTAGCCAGCTAACAATTAGTCCTGGGATCCAAACATGGCCTAACTTATAATAAAAAAGATCATATGCTTTATGTACTATAGGAACCATACCTGTTGAACTGAAGAGCGAGCGTCGGTGTTCACTTGATCTCGATCCATACACTTTAGATCCGCCTCCGATTGGACAGCAAGATCGATGATGCTAAATGAATATCCTCCGCTGTTTGAAGACTCATTTTACACCTTGTTACTGTTATGATATGATTATAGTATGTGTTCCTGCATGGAAGGACTCTATCTATTGATAGGTTAATCCGAATTAATCTCCAGGGGTTCTATACTATACAGGGTGCTGCCTTGTACAAAATTTTTAATCTAATAAAGAGATAAAACTTAGCCCCTACATTGTGTGTGCTTTCTTTTTCTACTCCCATTCATGTGATTGCATTGACATGTTGTTGATTAATGTGGGTGAACGATCTCGTTTCACGACACGTTATCAGCACAAAAGCTCTACGGTGGCCAAGCATGATCATCGACACTGCATCTTCTACATGACATCGATCTATACCGCATGACGCCCGACGCACGGCTGACCGGGATCGTCTACACGATATCAACAATTTGATCGTGGACAGTCGCTGATCATCTGCCTGTGTCCAGTCTACACGGCACCGAGCACATCTGGCATCACGCGATCTATGCCACCTCGAGCCCTACGTGAGTAATCACGCATGAACAAATCCTGCAGATTGTTTTCGCTGATTACATTGATCTAATGTGTTGACAAAGATCAGTATTGTTCATCATCATTAAAAAAAGAGAGGGTGCTTCGGTCTAAAGACTGAAGCTGTCGCCGGCCGCTGCGCCGCTAGCCTCTGCCGCGCCCGGCTGTGCTCGGTCGTCGACCTCTGTCGCGCCCTGCCGTGCATGATCGCCGGCCTGCCGTCGGACCGAAGCCGCGCCGCACGCCGGACCTGCCAACCATCGTATCCGACCGTGCAGGCCGTTGCTGGCCTCCGTCGAGCGCCGCGACACCGCCGCGCCCTGTCGTGCTTGATCGCCGGACCGAAGCCGCGTTGCGCGCCGGACCTGCCGGCCATCGTATCCGACCGCGCAGGCCGTTGCTTGCCTCCGTCGAGCGCACCGCACACTGCCGCGCCCTGTCGTCGAGCACATCATCTGACCCCATAGGCCGTTGCTGGCCTTTGCCGAGCGCGCCGCCTTTTTTTGCAGGAAAATATATTAATGATTCTAGAAAAATGTTAAATAATTAACATAAAAAAATTGTGGAAGTTGCTAGAAAAGTTTTACAAAATTATGATGACATATTGTCTATGCTATGGCTCTGTTTCATTTTTTCCTTAGCATTATTTCATGCTGATATGTACTGAAATTTGATTTTTCTATTATTAAGTAATTCTGAAAATTGCTTAAAAATTAGCAAATATTATGAAAAATGCTAGGAAAATTCTAGAATATTTCATATAGCATTTTATGAGCACTATATCTTTGGATTAATTTTATTAGCATTATCCCACGTTTAATTTATGTTGGTATCTATTTTCTGTTATTAAGTAATGTTGAAAAAATGTTGTATAATTAACAGAAAATTGTTAAATGCTAGGAAAATTCTGGAAAAACTGTGATAATTATCTACTAAATAGATATATACCAAAACTTTACTGATTTAATGAAGATTCATGCAATATAATATTTTACCAGTAGTAAAATTCTGTATTTCTTGCATACATGATATATCTGACATCACAAAAAGGGAGTTTGTTGTGCTTATATATCTGACATCACAAAAAGGGAGTTTGTTGTGCTTGCCTTGGATGGCAACAATTATCTCACTTGGGCAATGGATGCCAAAATCAACCTGACATTTAGAGCACTTGGAGTTGCCACTAGTTGTGCCCGAACACGTAAGATATGCTGATTTACATTTCCTAAGGCACCATCTCCATTCGAACCTGAAGGCCGAATACTTGATGGAGGGGAACTCATTGGTACTGTAGAATTCCCTAAAGGAACGTTACAACCAGCAAAGATCCGTGTTGTTGCCAGAAGCACAATGCAAATGGACCCTCCTACACACTTAAGATTTCAAATCTGTGGCAGCATATAATTCTGCAATGCATAAACTTGTCGGTAAATTAATATTTTAGAACCAAAAAATTACTGATGCTGAGATGATCGATAAAACCTTGTGCACCTTTCACCCTAACATGATGATACTGCAGCAACAGTACTGTCATGCAAAGTACCAGAAGTACTCGGAGCTCATTAGTGTTCTGTTAGAAGCAGAAAAACATGATGAACTTCTGATGAAGAATCATCATGCAATTACTAATGGAAGTCAAGCATTGCTTGAAGCACAAGCTAACGCTCAGCAGGCTAGTAATAGCCATGCTGCGGAAAGGGCCAAATGCATAAGGGGAATAAATGGAAGAATGACAGTAACCATAAGGGAAAGGGCAAATCCCAGAGGAAAGGTAAAGGAAGGGGTACATGAACCTTCCAGAAATAAGGTCCATCTAATAAGGCACCGAACCCTCCTCATCCATGCTTTAGGTGTGGATGCGTTGGCCATTGGTCATGTACCTGTCGCACCCCCAAAGCATTTTGGTGGAACTTTACATGAAATCCACTGAGAGATTCCAGAAGAATCAAGAAAAGAAGGTTGAGACACACTTCACCGCTCCGCTCTACTAGACGTTGAGCAAGAAGATGGGAAGAAGGACGATAATGTCACAAACCATAAGGAAAAGGTGTTGGGGAACGCGGTATGCTACTCTAGCACAAATTAAAATTTCTACCGCAAACCAGAAAAACTACTCGCAAGAAGGGGATCATAGATCTATTACCACTAGACGCGCACTTGCGGAATCCTTCGCACGTCGTTGTAGTGGATCGTTCTTCGCCTGGATCGTCCTCGCCACTGATCTTCCTCGCTGCGGATCGTCCTGTCCACGCCGCAGTAGCAGTAGCGTCACCACAGCAGTCCACACGTCCGGGGATGGAACGCCGTGCGTCGGTGTGCAAGCACCGGGTCGCTCGGCAGTGAAAGGATCGGTATGGCCTAGAGGGGGGTGAATAGGCAATTTAAACAATTTAAACAAGATAAACTAAACAGTTTAAAGATAAGATCTAAACAGATAAACTGATTAAGCACCAACAGATTAAGAACAACTTAAGCAATAGAGAGATATGAAAAGACAGACAATCACACAGAGACAAGCGAGATTTTTCACCGAGGTTCAGAGAGAAATCTCCTACGTCCCCGTTAGAGCACTTCCTCAGAAGTATTGCTCCACCAGTAACTCGCAACAGCAGTACTGGATTTGTCACTAGTGTGACTCTTTTACCACTCCGGTGAGGTGAGTCCAAACCTCTCACAAAGACAGTGGCCTTCCACAATCACGGTTGGACAGGTCGCACTACAACCACCAGTAAACCGTCTAGGAACAGCTAGTTCCAAGAGTAATAGACCATCCACAAGCCCTGTCTCTTGGTTCACTAGAAACTACTGAAACTAGACTTTACTTGGAGCTGTAAGAAATTAGGTTTGTGTTTTTCAGAGTTGAGCTTGATCTTTTTGAGGGCTTTTGAGCTTTTGGAATGCTAGATGTCAAAGAGATGTCATTCAATTTTGGGAGAGCCTCTGAACTGTTTAAATAGGCTACAGGAAGGAAATAGCCGTTATTGGCAACAGGTAGCCGTTTGCCAATGTCAGACTGAAAAGACAACTCAAAATGATTGAATCTGACAAGGTTTGATAAAGAATACAAGAGGCTCAAAGTACTACGGACCCAAATCAGCGAAAAACACATTTACGTCGGACCAAGAAGAGTTGGTCCGTCGTACACATGCACTGAGCAAAAAGGGGTCCGTTGAGAGATAACGAAATGCACGTTTGCGACAGACCTAAAAACTTGGTCTGTTGTAGAAGGCAAACTTACTGATCATGACCCAAGAAAGGAATTGGATACAAGCAGCAAACCAGTAAGTTTTAAGTTTACTACGGACCAAGGAAAGTGGTCTGAAGCAAAAGGAAATTTTTGGTCCGTTGTAGCCTTAATACACTCAATTTGGTTTCCAAGAGAAAGTCTATCTGCACCGGACCCAAAAACTTGGTCCGGCGTAAATGGGAAACGCTCGGTTTGAGTTCAGTTAGATTTTGACTAGAAAGGGATATGAACTCAAGACAAGATTTTTAGAGGAATCTGAAAAGATTTAACTTAAGCTCCAAGTAGTCTTAATAAAAAGTCCTAGGAACCAAGATTTTGAACTTATGCAAAATCCCTCTTTATAGTACGGTTGAAAACTAGAAATAACACACTTAAAAGACTTGAATCAACTCCCAAGTCAAAGAACTAGGAATAAGGGATCCTTAATCTTGATCCTCCTTTCTGAGGAAATCCACTAGAAACTGATTTAGTTGAACATCAAGCACCAAAACCCAACAAATAATTTAAGTAACACAATAGGGGGCCTAGATGCTTTCAATCTCCCCCTTTTTGGTGATTGATGACAACTCTCTTGATTTCAGATGAAAAAACTTTTCTTCTTCTGCAAAAGAATGTTAGTCTGACAGAACAAAAGCATAAATTTGATAGAATATGCTCCCCCTAAAGATATCCTTAGATTTAACAAGGACTGTTCTCAAGAATTAAGCACAAGCATCAGAGTAATTAAGATTAAGGGAAACTCAGCAAGCAAAAAAAAATAAAAAAAGCAGAATAAAACACTTTAAGAAGCAACAGACCAAAGTTAAGCACAAGTTTGCACAAAGTTGCACAAAGTTTTTCTACTTCTACTATACTTCTACTACTCTCTCGTCTAATTTCTCCCCTTTTGGCATCAGATCTCCAAAAAGAATATCACTTCTTGCGCCTGGAAAAGGTCCTTTTGAACAGAGTTGAAGCTCTTTGGCTGACACTGTGCCTAGGAGAAGACTGAGCTGGAGCAGCCTGTTCTGAGTGTTGTTCTGCTGAAGTCATAGCTTGATCATGCCAACTTGGATAATCTGGATCACCTGGCTGAGACTCAACTGTCCAGTTCTGAAAATCCTCTTGAAGTTCATGAACTGAGTCAATGATTGGATTTGTCTGATCAAAGATGATATCACCAAGCTGTTCTTGATTTGATACCAAATTTGTCATTGAGGTATCAAAGTGATCAATATATCCTCGAAGAGTGTGTTCCACCCCATGGATTGTATCATCATTGGTTTTGAACATATGCTCCGAAAAGTCAGCGAAACGATGAAATTTAGTCTCTTGAGTATTCAGCTTGGTATTGAGGTCATACAGCCTGTCTTTGAGCAAGTTTTGATTGGTGTTTACTTGAGTGAGCCATTTTCTGAGATCCCATTGATTATTCTTGAGCATATCAACATTTTTGGAATTCTCATCCTTGATTATGCTCTGTTCTTGATATATCTTATTCATCAACTCATGAGTTTGGTGAACCTCATCATGATATTGCTGAAGTGCAGCCATATGCTCAATGTGCCTCAAGGCAACTAACCTTTGTTCTTCAGCAAATCTTTCTTGGGCAGCCTTCAGGTCTGAGTTGTATCGAGTCTCAAAGATATTGAACCATTCAGGTTGATTATTCCAAGCATGATGTTGTCCAATATCAGGATTTTCTTCTATATTTTCATGAGCAGTGTGATGGAAGTGTTGTGGTACTGAAAAAATTGTGAGGAACTCCAAAACCTCCTGCTTCATGATCATGTGCTGCTGCTCTGAATTCCTGATCTTGTACAAACCTTGATGCAGCAGCAAGTTCTTGCAGTTTATCAATTTCTCCAAGTTCATTTCCTTCAGCATTTTCATCATGCTGAGTAGGAAAACCCATGACTGAATGTTCTGCTGGAGGTAGGGTGTGATGACTCGAAACTGGAGAAATGTGACTAGGACTGAAGTGTCCACCTTGGCTGTGTGCAACATCTTCTTCATGAAAGGATTGTGAGCTAAGATAGACTTGAGTTCTTTGCATCTTGCTCACCAGATCAAGGTAAGGTTTTCTGAGAACTACCTCCAAGTATTTCTGTAACTTCAGTGTTTTCAGGCTGTGGAGGTACAAATGGAAGTGATGAATGAGTAACAGGAGGATGGCTATGATAGCTAGGAGTATTGTATCTTGGAGTATGATGATTAATACTGTGATGATCTGAACTGTGATGGCTTGAAACAGGTTGATCATCTCCATCGTGAGCTGGGTTGTCATCACTGTCTCCCTCATGATCACTTGGATCATCTAGTGCTGGTTGTACCCTTGGCCCTTGTGCAGCCATCTCAGTGGGTAACTTAAGCAACTTGTACCTTTTGGGTTGATAGGTGAAAGATCTACTACTCTCTAGCTGCGAGATTATCCCTTGTGCCAGTAACATTCTGGATATTTGCTGAGCAAAAGGCAATGAACTTCCCATTCTTCTGTAGATTGCTTCCTCCATTTCTCCAAAAATATAATCTACTAAATCAATGGGTTGCTTGGAGAGAATGAGGTGTAACAGCCAAGCCATCACTGGAGTAACACCTTCTTTATATCCAGATTTTGGAAAAACTGTATGCCTTAGGATCAATAGAAGTATTTTGGCTTCCCCGGACAGACAATTTGCTCTATTTGCGTTGAAATTTTCTTCTGTGATATCTCTATAAATATGTCTTTGAAAGTGAAGATCGGGCATATCACCAATCTGTCTCCATCTATTGTTAGGGAACATTTTGTCATGAATCCTTGTTACATTAACTTGAGGACCTGCGGCTCAATTGCTGATTCAAAGTGAGGTGATCTCACTTTTCTGATTTTTCCATCTATAGAGAAAAGAATATAATGTCTTCTTTTGTTTACTAGCAAAGTGGAATAGAATTCTAAGATTCTATCTTCATTCCATGAGGTATTGTTTCCTGACACCATTTCAAGTAAACCAGGTGTGGATCTGACACAATCAAGTATGTGATATGATCTAGTTATGGAGCAGATTTGATTCCAATCTACAAATTGATGTTTACTCAAGGCAGATATTGATTTTCCCTTTTTGTCATATCTGTTCTTATATCCCAAAAAGATGTTTTTCTGAAGAAGTGTGATGAACTTTTCATCTAGAGGGGGTTTGTCAAAAGGGAACCAATTTCTTTCACTCACAAGTCTAATTGATCTCAACTTTTTCCCTCCAAGAGCTGCCAACTCATTACTGGTTATTATGTCAATCTCTGGACTGAGGATTTCTTCTTCAGAGCTAAAGTCAGCACTTGGCTCATATTCAATATCATCAGAATCAGAACCAAAAGCAGTCTCGGACACAGTAGGTTGCTTAACTCTTCTAGGGGGCTTTGAGGTAGTGACCTTTGTAACACTGCCAGGGGTACGAGTGTCTCCTAAAGGTACTGCTCCATATGAAGACTGAGTTGGATTCGAGGATTTTTGTTTCTTCTTTTTCATTATCTCACCCAATCTATCCATCAGACTTCTTTTATCTGTATCCTTTCTCCTAGGCATTTCGTCGAACACTTAAAGGACTCACACTGTCTTTCAGACCTCAGACCGGCGCAAGAACTGACGCAACAGACTAAGTCTACAGAGATGAGAAGAAAGACCTTAAGAAAAAGAAACCTAAGTCTAAAACTGATGGAAATCGAAGGAGGAGACTTACCACGTCCTAGAGGCACTTCTCTGAGCAAACTGGAGCACCGTTGCAGCCACCCGGTTAGGGTTTGCTTCGATGGAGAGAGGAAAGCTGCTCGGGAGAAGAAGTACCGAAGAGAGAGTGGTAATATTTGAGTACTTTAGAGTGAGAGGAGACGGAAACAGGAAAGTAACCACCGTGAAGTTACTGCTTCAGAAGATAGTAACTTTTCAAGGATAGGGTTCGCATTTTAAGACGGTGGTTGGCAGGTAAGAGGATAACTTTCTCACACTGCTTTGGTTGGTGAAACCCAAGAAAGAGGATTCAAGGCAAAGGATGGGTTTCAGAACCAAAGAGAGATTAGCAAAGATAAGTCCTAAGCTTAGAAAAAATTTTGAATAGGATTTTCAAAATTAGAAGAACAAATCTCTCAAAAGAATAGAACAATTTTGAATCAAAGAAAAGGGATAAAAGTTAACAGTTGCAAGAGCACATCGGACTGATTTGGGAGAAAAACAGTAAGTTTCCTATTTACGCCGGACCAGTTTTGCAAGAAGGATATTTACAACGGACTGATTTTCTTTAGTCTGTCGTGAATGCGTCCTGAGCAAAAGTGGTCTGCCGTAGATGAGAAACTCATCACAGGTAACCGAGTCCGTTGTGAACTAGCAAAAGGAAATGGAAGAACTTTAGAATTCTTAATTTGTATGAGTTCCTCTCTTTTAAGCAAGATTATAGACAAACTCAAGCTTGATAAAGAGAACTCATGTGCTGAGTGGCTAGATAATTTTTAAGTAATTGTAATAAATATTTGCGTGAATTTCTTTGAGAAAGAAACTATTTTCATTTTCTTGAGAGAAAATAGTAAGAATTTTGGCAGAAGTTTTAGCAATAAATAACAAAAATTTACTTATATTTCCCCCTTTTTTTAAATAATTTACTGGCATCAGCACTACTAATTTTTGTTAACATAAGTGGGTAACAAGAGATGCATTGATGGACATTCTTGACTCCCCCTAAATATTAAAGATTCCAAAGGACATCCAAAAGATACCAACAAGTCAACAATAAGGAGTAAAGACTTAAACAACATTAGAAAGATCAATAATATTCAATTCATTTCTTAATTTTGAAAACCTTGCCTCATCCAAAGGTTTGGTAAAAATACCAACCAATTGGTTCTCGGTTCTTACATGACTAAGCATAATGTCTCCTTTAACAACATGATCTCTGATAAAATGATGTCCGATCTCAATATGCTTAGTCCGTGAATGTTGGACCGGATTGTTTGCTATTTTCACTGCACTTTCATTATCACAAAGAAGAGGTACATTTTCAAACTTAATGCCGTAATCAAGAAAGGTTTGTTTGATGAATAAAATCTGAGCACAACAAGCTGCATGACCACATATTCAGCCTCGGCAGTAGAAAGTGCTACAGAGTTTTGCTTTTTGGAGCACCAAGATACTAAAGACCTTCCAAGCAAGTGACAACCCCCAGAGGTGCTTTTTCGATCTATTTTGCAACCGGCATAATCAGAATCTGAGTAGCCAAATAATTTGAAAGGAGCACCTTTAGGATACCACAAGCCTATAGTTGAAGAGTGCTTTAAATATCTGAAAATTCTTTTTACGGCACTAAGATGTACTTCTTTAGGAGCAGACTGAAATCTAGCACACATACAGACACTAAACATGATATCAGGCCTAGATGCTGTCAAGTAAAGTAAGGATCCTATCATGGA
Source organism: Rhipidocladum racemiflorum (assembly GCA_036346355.1). Lineage (NCBI taxonomy): Eukaryota > Viridiplantae > Streptophyta > Magnoliopsida > Poales > Poaceae > Rhipidocladum > Rhipidocladum racemiflorum. The sequence goes on along the minus strand of CM070573.1, from coordinate 13,899,214 downwards.
TCTAAAGAGTTTTTGATCAACAGACTTACCTCCCACGTCTTGATCAAGATGTGTGTTAGTTGCCATAGGTGTCTTGAGTGGCTTGCATTCATCCAATTTGAAACGCTTGAGGAGATCTTTGGTATATTTTTCTTGTGATATGAAGGTTCCTCCTTTTAATTGCTTGATTTGAAATCCAAGAAAGAATGTGAGTTCCCCTATCATTGACATCTCAAATTCTTTTGCCATTAGCTCACTGAATTCCTTGCAAAGAGAGTGATTAGTACAACCGAAGATGATATCATCAACATAGATTTGGCAAATCATTAATGCACCATTGAAGTCTTTTAAAAAGAGTGTTGGATCAACCTTCCCAATTTTGAAATTCTTTTCCAGTAGAAAGTTCCTAAGTCTCTCATACCATGCCCTTGGGGCTTGTTTCAGTCCATAGAGAGCCTTAGATAACTTATATACATGATTTGGATGTTTTAAGTCTTCAAAACCAGGAGGTTGCTCAACAAAAACAGTTTCTTCAATGATTCCATTAAGAAAAGCACTCTTCACATCCATTTGAAATAAAGTTATATTGAAATAACATGCAAAGGCTAGAAGGAACCGTATAGCTTCAAGTCGAGCAACAGGAGCATAAGTTTCTCCATAGTCCAATCCTTCTACTTGAGTAAATCCTTGAGCCACCAATCTTGCTTTGTTTCGAGTGACAACTCCATTTTCATCGTGCTTGTTTCTGAACACCCACTTTGTTCCTATGACATTGTGGTCTTTTGGACGGTCCACCAAGTCCCATACCTTGTTTCTCTTGAAATTGTTAAGCTCTTCTTCCATGGCAATAATCCAATCAGCATCATCTAAGGCTTCATCTATAGTTCTGGGCTCAACACAAGAAACAAAAGAGTAATGTTCGCAAAAAGAAGCTTGCCAAGATCGAGTTTAAACACCCTTACTAAATTCCCCAATAATTTGGTCCACGGGGTGATCTTTGGCAATAGTATGATGACTCTTTATCAGATTCAATCCTTCTTGATTCTTTTCATCTTCTTCTTGTAGTGATCCATTTTGAGGCATCATGGAAGTTGTTGGTTTCTCATCATTGTCCTCTCTAGGTTTTACTTCACCAACTTCCATCTTCTTCATAGCCTCAATTAAGGCATCTTCACCTGCATCAGCTAGATTCTCATGCTCACCTTGTGAGCCATTAGATTCATCGAATTTTACATCATAGGTTTCTTCAACCAAACCAGTTGAATTATTAAAAACTCTATAGGCTTTAGATTTAGAAGAATAACCTAGCATAATACCTGAGTCACACCTTTTCTGAAATTTACCTAAGTGTGTCCTCTTTTTGTAGATGTAGACCTTGCACCCGAACACACGAAAGTAAGTTACATTTGGTTTTCTTCCAACCAGCAGCTCGTAAGATGTTTTCTTGAGTAGTCGATGTAGATAGAGTCTATTGATTGCATGACAAGCTGTGTTGATGGCTTCAGCCCAAAAAGCATCTGGTGTTTCATATTCATCCAACATGGTTCTTGCCATTTCAATAAGTGTTCTGTTTTTCCTTTCTACTACACCATTTTGTTGAGGGGTATATGTAGCTGACAGCTCATGTTTTATTCCTAACTCATCACAAAAATCAATAACGTTAGTATTAACAAACTCAGTTCCATTGTCACTTCTGATTTTCTTGATGGGGCAATCAAATTCATTTTGGGCCCTTTTTGCAAAATTTTTAAAGATTTTTCCAACCTCACTTTTACTTGGTAAAAAGAATACCCAAGTGAACCGAGAGAAGTCATCCACAATGACTAAACAAGATGAGTTACCACCTAATGGCATAAGAGGTTGGGCCAAACACATCCATATGCAGCAGCTCTAGAGGTCTAGTGGTGGACATGATATTTTTGGTAGGATGAGAGTTTGCAACTTGCTTACCAGCTTGACAAGCACTGCACAATCTATCCTTTTCTAATTTTACATCTTTCAAGCCCACCACTAGCTCATTTTTAAAAAGCTTTTTCAGATTTGACATACCTACATGCCCAAGACGTCTATGCCAAAGCCAACCAAGAGAGGCTTTTGCTAACAGACAAGTCGAGATGCATGAGGAGTTAGAATTGAAATCAACTAGATAAAGATTTTGAAATCTAAAACCTTTGAAGATAAGCTTTTCATTTTTGTCAACAACAGTTACTCCATCAAGAGAGAAAGTACAATGGAATCCAAGATCACACAACTGTGCTACCGATAAAAGATTAAAGTTCAGGGAATCAACAAGAAGCACATTGTCAATCGAATGATCATTTGAGATAGCAATCTTACCATTTCCCTTTACCTTTCTCCTGCTATTGTCGCCAAAAGTGATTTTGTGACTAGAATTACTTTCCTTTTCAACTGAGGTGAACATTTTTTATGAGCCGGTCATATGTTGAGTACATCCACTGTCAATTACCCAATGATGACCACCACTTTTGTAGTTCACCTAAACAAACAGAATCATTTCTTGATTTTAGTTACCCAAATGCTTTTGGGTCCATGGATGTTAGTTTCAACAATTTTGGGGCCAAAAGGATTAACAAGCAAGGATTTGGGCACCCAAACAGCTTTAAGCTTCCTATCTAGATTAGAGGGGCCGACAAACTTCACATTCATTTTTCCCCTAAAATCTTTAAATAACATGTAGTGAGCATCAACCATGCAGTTTCTTTTAGCCTTTGCTTCTGGTGTGCTAGCAAACATGCATACATTTGAACTGTGGTCAAATCTATGACAGTAGCAACACTTAGTGCCTTTCTTGACAAAGTTTATCTTGGATTTTGGCAAATAATCTTTCTTGGGCACATTATCTGTTTTATATCCAATGCCTCTTTTGCCCAAAGTGACTTTTTGCTCTCCAAGGATTTTATCAAGAGTGACACTCCCGAGAAAGCATTTTTCAAGGCCTTTGTCAAACTTAGCAATTTTTGACCTTAACTCAAGATTTTCCAACATGAGACTTTTAGCACACAAAGCATTGCTATGATTATCATTAAGCATGCAGGAAGAGCTAGAAATAGGAATTTCATCACAAGTCAAATCACAGGTAATAGATTTATCAGGAGTAGAATCATTCTTTGATTTGCTCATAGTTAATTCCTTACTCATTTCTAGTTCACAGTGTTTGACAAGCAAATCATCATGAGTCTTAACAAGTAATACATGAGTTGCATTCAAGGAATCATGAGCAGCGGTAAGTAAATCATGATTGATGACTAGAGCATTATGAGCAAGAGTAAGATTATCATGAACAACATTGAGCTCATTATGACTAGTCTCCAAATAGTAAAACTTGTCTTGCACTTCTTCATACTTAGATTCAAGAATCTTCACCTTAGAGACAAGCAAGTCATTATCATCATTTAAACTGACAATAGTTTTCTTAAGAGCTTTATCCTTAGAAGTTTTAGCACACAAGACATCATTAAGCTCTTTAATGATCTCAACTAGCTCATCATAAGAAGGAGAGCCATTTACCTTGTCCTCATCTCCTCTTGCCATAAGACAAAATGACAGAGAAGGTGAAGGTGGAGTAGATTCATCCAAAGCCAGTCCAGCCAACCCCTTAGACCTTGAACTTTCTTCATCATCAGAGGAGGAAGAGGATTCATCACTTGAGCTTTCTTCATCGGTAACCCATTCACCAATATGTGCCTCTTTCTTCCCCTTTTTCCAATGTTTCTTAGAGAACTTCTTTTTGTGATAAGTTTTCTTGCGACTGTTGTAAGTATTTTCATTGATTTCTTCATCTTTGCCCTTGCCCTTCTTCTTGCTCTTGTTGGGACATCGAGCAGCTATGTGTCCCTTTTCATTGCATTCAAAACAGGTGATATTTGAGAAGGGGTTTTTCTTGGAAAACTGATTATATACCTTTCCTCTGTCTCTGGCATTAACTCTCCTCATGATTTTGTTTGCCGATCTCATAAGTAAAGCCAGTTTCTTGACATCTTCGTCCTCTTCACAGCTTGAAACATCATCTTCTTCACTAGATGACTCTTGCACCTTATCTTTGGCCTTGAGAGCAATGGATTTCTTCTTGAGAACATCTTCTTCGGCCAAAGTAAGTTCATGAGCAGAGATCTTCCCCAATAACTCAGTGGGTGTTAGTTTTTTGAGATCTCCACTATTTGATAGATAGGTAATCAAACTGTGATAGGCACGAGGCAGCACCCTTATCATTTTCCTGCAAACTTCCATATCATCAACTTTAGTTCCAAGACCTTTGAGTTCATTGACAATGGGATTAAGTCTAAAGAACATATCATTAGCATTTTCATGAGGAAGCATTTTGAATTGATCAAACTTTTCTCTAACAACAAAATACTTCTCTTCTTTCACATCAGAGGTGCCTTCATGAATTTCTTGTAGAGTAGTCCAAATATCATATGCAGTAGACAGATTGCTCACTCTATCAAAAACTTCTATGCTAAGACAGGAGAATATAGCATTTCTAGCCTGAGCATCATATTGCATGTTTTTAATTTCTCCAGGAGTGGAGTTACGAGGAAGAGGACTGTCCCTCAGGTATGACGCGTGGAGGTAAAGGTTTTTCTGTAACTCTCCAAACGTCATAACCTACAGCCTCAAGATAACACCTCATGCGAATTTTCCAGTAAGCATAATTAGTGCCATAAAAAACAGGAACCCTTCCTACACTAACAGTAGCAGACCCATTTCCCTCGGCCATTACCCAAGCTGATTAAGCTTGAACAGGGTAAAACCTGCTCTGATACCACTTGAAAGGATCGGTATGGCCTAGAGGGGGGTGAATAGGCAATTTAAACAATTTAAACAAGATAAACTAAACAGTTTAAAGATAAGATCTAAACAGATAGACTGATTAAGCACCAACAGACTAAGAACAACTTAAGCAATAGAGAGATATGAAAAGACAGACAATCATACATAGACAAGCGAGATTTTTCACCGAGGTTCAGAGAGAAATCTCCTACGTCCCCGTTAGAGCACTTCCTCAGAAGTATTGCTCCACCAGTAACTTCATAGCAATGATCTTGGATTTGTCACTAGTGTGACTCTTTTACCACTCCGGTGAGGTGAGTCCAAACCTCTCACAAAGACAGTGGACTTCCACAATCACGGTTGGACAGGTCGCACTACAACCACCAGTAAACCATCTAGGAACAACTAGTTCCAAGAGTAATAGACCATCCACAAGCCCTGTCTCTTGGTTCACTAGAAACTACTGAAACTAGACTTTACTTGGAGCTGTAAGAAATTAGGTTTGTGTTTTTCAGAGTTGAGCTTGATCTTTTTGAGGGCTTTTGAGCTTTTGGAATGCTAGATGTCAAAGAGATGTCATTCAATTTTGGGAGAGCCTCTGAACTGTTTAAATAGGCTACAGGAAGGAAATAGCCGTTATTGGCAACAGGTAGCCGTTTGCCAATGTCAGACTGAAAAGACAACTCAAAATGATTGAATCTGACGAGGTTTGATAAAGAATACAAGAGGCTCAAAGTACTACGAACCCAAATCAGCGAAAAACACATTTACGTCGGACCAAGAAGAGTTGGTCCGTCGTACACATGCACTGAGCAAAAAGGGGTCCGTTGAGAGATAACGAAATGCATGTTTGCGACAGACCTAAAAACTTGGTCTGTTGTAGAAGGCAAACTTACTGATCATGACCCAAGAAAGGAATTGGATACAAGCAGCAAACCAGTAAGTTTTAAGTTTACTACGGACCAAGGAAAGTGGTCTGAAGCAAAAGGAAATTTTTGGTCCGTTGTAGCCTTAATACACTCAATTTGGTTTCCAAGAGAAAGCCTATCTGCACCGGACCCAAAAACTTGGTCCGGCGTAAATGGGAAACGCTCGGTTTGAGTTCAGTTAGATTTTGACTAGAAAGGGATATGAACTCAAGACAAGATTTTTAGAGGAATCTGAAAAGATTTAACCTAAGCTCCAAGTAGTCTTAATAAAAAGTCCTAGGAACCAAGATTTTGAACTTATGCAAAATCCCTCTTTATAGTACGGTTGAAAACTAGAAATAACACACCTAAAAGACTTGAATCAACTCCCAAGTCAAAGAACTAGGAATAAGGGATCCTTAATCTTGATCCTCCTTTCTGAGGAAATCCACTAGAAACTGATTTAGTTGAACATCAAGCACCAAAACCCAACAAATAATTTAAGTAACACAATAGGGGGCCTAGATGCTTTCAGGCAGGGGCAACGAGAGGAGGTGGCTAGGGTTTCAAGCGAAACACCTCTAAACCGCACGAAAGTGTTCTGCGTCTAGCCTCCTCTCCTCCTTATATAACCACGAGGTGAAACCCTAGGCAGTCAGGGATCATCTACGCGCTAAACCGACGAGGTCCATTAATTACGGATCTAATCCGAATTAATGCGTGCCAGCCCGTTAAGTGTGTGACCCTGTAGGTTCATGCGCATTTGGACATGGATTCCGAAAACCCTTTTCTAATCCAATAGTCGGTAGCGGCTCATTGCAGAGCATGCCAACACCCAAACGCATAAAATTAAAGTACTGATGTAATAATTCCTTTGCCAAACTATATGAAGATCGAACTCAAGGCGAGAAGCATGTCATCCTTTGACAATTTAATCCATCTCTTGTATCCGTGATATATTAATAAGTTGTGATTGACTTCTCAATCACGGCATGGCCATGCACTTCCTTAATCATATCACACGAGTGGCCTAGACATATATCTCCGTTACATTGGAGTGGCAAATTCCATCTTAACTGCTCACTTCCCTCTGCATGTTTCATAGTAAACATTAAAGCTACCTTTATAACTATCCGGTTAGGAAATAGTGTTTGGTAACCCCAAGGTAAACTATTACATATGTAGGGAATGTGACAATCTCAGGTTTAAGGATCATACATCTACTATGTATGAGATACACTGATGACATATAAGAATGCAACATTCTCGCAGTGTCCCATTGCGGGTACATTTAATACATGTTCTCCAACATGCGTTCACAATGTATTGATGATATCTCCATATCCCATGATCTATGAAACATGATCATCGATCAATACATGTGCTGATCAATTCATCGTTGTCCACTATGACGATATCCGATCAGATATACTTACAGAATTATATCAATGAGTAGAGAGTTTCATAAGCAAGTCACACACTTACTGATCAATATAATGATATACATTCATTGGACCAATAATCATATTATTATTCATAAACATAGTCATATTACAATCATCTATATGACTGTCTCAAGGGCATAACACTAACAATAGGAAGGGTATAGGAACCTTCTAGAAGCAAGGTGTAAGATCGAGGATGAGCCTAGAGGTGGGTGAATAGGCTTTTTCAAATTTTCTAGTACTAAAAGGCTCTAAATAACCTTAAGTCAGAGATCAAAGAACTTGCGGAAGAGTAAACTAAGAATTTGACAGAGAAGGCCTAAAATATCTAGGCTCTGCTAGTGCATCGACAAAAACAGAACAAACAGATACAGACAAGCAAGTAAAACAGATAAGGAAACTGAAACTAAATGTAAAGAGCAAGTGACACGATGATTTTTCACCGAGGTTTAGAGCAACACTCCTACGTCCCCATTAGAGCACTTCACCAAAAGTATAGCTCCACCAAGCTATTCACAATAGCTTTAGTATCCACTGGGGTGACTCTTTCACCACTCCGATGAGGTGAGTCCTAAACCTCTCACAATCAATGATGGCCTTCCACAAACACCTTTGGACATGTCGCACCAAAAACTTTCCGGAGCCGTCTAGGAACTCAAAGTTCCAAGAGTAATAAACTAACCACAAGCTAAAAACTCTTGGTTCACAAGTACAACATTGTCTAGACTTGGCTTGCAGCAAGATCACTCTGGAATTTTGATCAACAGCAAAATTTAGTCTCTTTGAAGGCTTTTGAGCTCAAGAATGCTAAAATGTCAAAGATGTGCAAAAGTTTCTTCAAATGAAGGTCCTGGCACAGCTTATATATCCCTCACATAGGAAATAACCGTTACAAGCATTTACTAGCCGTTAGACATTGTCAGAATGATAAAATAAAATAATCTAATGTGCCACGGACTTAGATCGATATGATTTTCAATATGATCAAAGCATGACAGACCAATTGTAGTGAAGATCACGTTTACGCCGGACCAATTTGGTTAAGAATCCCATTTACGCGGGATAGAAACCATTTGGTTCGTCGTACACATGTTTTCAGCCAAACTTGGTTCGTCGTGAAACAAACCGAAACAATGTTTTCACCGGACCAAAAAAGTCAGTCCGGCTTGAAACCAGACAGGACAATGTTTGCGCCGGACCAAAAAAGTTGGTCCGGCATAGATGGAAAACATTCTGGTTTTAGTTTGGTGGACAACTTAGATTTGAACCATATTTCCAAAGAGAATCATGTTTGCGCCGGACCAAAAAGCTTGGTCCGGTGTACAATTGAAAACATGGTCCGACGTGAATGGCACACGCTCGGTTTGATTCTCGACTGAATAGAACTCAGCGCCGGACTGAAAAAACTGGTCCGACGTAGACAGTGTATGCTCGGTATAAGACTTTAAGTGAGGATTTCAACGCCGGACTAAGAAAGTCGGTCTGGCGTGAATGTGTTCTAGACTTAATGAGTGGAGGACTTTAATTTTGAGGGAAAGGAATGAAGTGACCTTTACTCCAAGTAATCTTAACAAATTTGGCCTAGGAACCAAGGTACTTATTTGTGTATAGTCCCTCTTAATAGTACGGCTAAACCAAAATAATCTTAGCTACATGGCTTGAAATAACTCCCAAGCCAAAACTAGAAATAAGAGTCCTTAGCCTTTATCTTTAATCTGAAAAACCTTCACTTCACAAAGGGTCTATTTCTTGATCATTAACACCAAAACCAATATAAAGCATAGTTAAAGAATTGGGGGGCCTAGATGCTTTCACAAGGTCCAACCAATAAGGTACCTAACGCTCCTCAGCCATGCTTTAGTTGTGGATGCGTTGGCCATTGGCCACATACCTGTCGCATTCCAAAGCATTTGGTAGAACTTTATATGAAATCTACTAGGAGATTCTAAAAGAATCAAGAAAAAAAGGTTGAGGCACACTGAACCGTTTTACTAGACATTGAGCAAGAAGATGGGAAGAAGGATGATAATGTCACAGACCCTACGACCGAGTTCAAAGAAAGTCTTCTTAGATATGGTAACTCGCCCATGGATGAAGATGACCTTCTTGGTGCTGAACTTGTGGACAGGGTTCGCAATTTTGATCGTCATTCGTGAATTTCGAACGAAATTCGACATTTCGAGCCTGACCGAAATTCAATACCGAGCGAAAAACCGAGCAAATTCAAATTTAAATTCAAAAAAATTCAAAAATTTGAGAAAATTTAACCAAAAACTCTCTAAAATAAGTATTAATAGTTTTGTAACCTTTAGGATGAAAATTGGTTGAAAAATTAAAATTTTTAGACGTTTTTGCGTCATAACCGATTTTACAACATTGAAAAAAAACAGTACTGGGATCTGGAATTTTATACAAGAAAAAAAAGTTACTTGTATTGCTATGGTATATTTAATGTGTCAATGTTATCTAATATTGAAATTTTTTCTTGTATTGATATGTGACAACTTTTAATTATTAAAGTATAGCAAAGATATGGTTTTTTTTAATATATTAATGTTATCCAATATTAAAAACTTACTTGTATTGCTATGGTATATTTAATGTCTTAATGTCATCTAATATTTTAAAATTTTCTTGTATTGGCATGTGACAACTTTCAATTATGTGAATGCCATGGTATATTTGTACATCACCAAAGAAGAGTGTTGAAACTAAGAATACAAGAGCCAGATGTGCTAACTAAACATGAACACTACTTGCTGCTAATTCACAACAAGCAACAAAGTTAACAACGAGCGACAATGTAATATGCCATGGTATTGAAATGTGGATTTGTTGAATTGAGTTGTGAACAGTGCTGAAATGAAATGTTATTATTGGTGCAACTTGAGATTGTTTAAAATATAACAAAGGTTATGCCAAATTTTTTTATATTCTTTCATATTGTGCTATTATAATTTTCCACAATTTTTATAATTTTCCCCAAATTTTGTTTTTGCATTTTTTTGTATTTTTTTTTTTCATTTTTCCATTTGGTCCACATTTTTTCCATCCAAACCAATGGAATTTCGATCGAATTTTGCGAATTTCGAGAATTTTTTCGAGCTGATTTTGATCGCCTGTTTGACTTCCAAACCGTTCGATTTTCACCGAATTTCGAGCGATTTTCGCTACCGCCGGGTGCTCGAAATTTGATCCCGAAACGAAATGTTAAACCCTGCTTGTGGAATTTCATAAGAATACCAATGTTCCCCAGGAGGACGAACATGATTTATATGGAGACCTGCAATAGTCTCCCTGTACCCTTTTTAGTTTATATCACATTTTCATTAGTTGAGTCTCCTTAAGAGCCTCATTTTATCAGTTTAAATATTTATGTTCTGCATGAACATTTGGTCTACGCTCCTATTGAGTGATTATCAGTAGCAACTCAATAAAGTATCTTTTTCCAGAATATTTGCTCGGTTATTCCATGCTTGTTTTATATTTTCAATATGCCCCTGTTGCAATAATTGAGTTGGTTGAATTTATTCCTTTAATATAGAACAATCGTATAATATAATGGCGGAGGAGGAAATCTATCTTGTAGACAGCTGCACCACGAATACTATTCTTAGGGAGACTAAATATTTCCAGAATTTGATCAAAAAAACTGGAAATATTATGACCATCGCCGGAAGCGATGCACTCATTGTTGGCACCGGAAGAGCCATTCTAGTTCTTCCTATAGGCACTCATATAATAATTGAGGATGTTCTATTATACCCTAAGTCCAGTCGTACTTTGTTAAGTTTTAAAGACATTCATCTTAATGGTTTCCACATGAAAACTGGTAGTAAGGATGGTACTGAATACCTTCTTATGACTAAGTTAAATGGGTGCAATAAACGTGTGGTTGAAAAACTTTCTTCCTTCTCCTCCGGGTTATATTATACATATATAAAACTTGAAGTTTTTATTGCGATGCAAACCATCCTTAAAGACCCAGAAATATTTAAAATTTGGCATGATAGACTGGGTCATCGTGGGTTGAATATGATGAGAAGAATAATTAATAATTTTGCAGGTCATATCATAAAAACTACAAACTTTTCTAAACCTGAAGATTCCATGTGCCCTACTTGTGCCAAAGGGAAGCTTATAGTGAGGCCCTCTTATCTAGGAACCCTTGAATATCCTGGAGAGAATTCAGGGTGATATCTGTGGACCTATTCAATGGCTGTCAATGGCGTCCTACACCGTCGCTAGGCATCCTTGGCCGTCAATGGCTGTCAGAGGGCACGCTATCCCATAGCGTTCCCTCTGACAGCCATTAACGGCCATGGACGCCTAGCGACGGTGTTTTTTGCATTCAGGTCTCTATCACCCGAATATGGGTCAACGGGAATCCATTTTCGTAATATTTTTTCTGTGGATTATTTCTGAAAAAATATTTTAAAAAAATATCAACTAAAAAAATTCGTTACATGTGTGGTCTCGGTCAGGCCGAGCTGCCTTGGCCGTTCTGAATTTTTCTTTGACCCAGAAGGAATGGGTTGGATTGGCGTGCCCACACAAGACCAGGCCGGTGGTGCCCTTGGTTAGGGCCTTAGGTTTCGTTCAATGGGCATGCACATACTGAGAAAAGAGATGCCGCGGTGGAGTCTCTGGGGACGGCCGGACCTGCCAATCCTCGCGGGCCGCCAGAATTGGCTGTTTCCCAATTCCCATGTGAGCCTGGAAGGCCGTAACTCCATGCGCAAATGCCCTGAAACTCTTCTCCTTGAAAAGCACTTCCTTCTCCTTGAAAAGCAAATGGCTGTTAATCTTCGCCGTGAATTTACTTCTAGATCTTGGTGATAGATTTTTCGAGTTAATCTCGCTTCCAACTTGAGAAGACGATCCTGTCTGATTTAACCCTTAGAAACATGTTGTCAGTAAACAAAACGCGGCGCATTTGAAACCCGGTGGTCCTCCCCTCCCTGCTCTCTCGGAAGGGCGATTGGTTGGATGGAGCAAGTTGTCGTCTGGGAATGGCAGGAAATTTTGCCAGACTCCAACTTCGAGGAACGCATGTGACAGCCTCCCTACGACGATTGATTAACAAAACGGTGGGGCTTTCTGGCTTGTGTGCTTCTGTGGCGCTCAGCTTATCGGCGGACATTACCCTTGTGAGATTGTGCGACTCCAGCGTATTCATCAGCTCCAGATCAGCTCGAGCATATGAGCAAATGAGCAAATGCGTTCACAGCCCACGTACGTACCAACGGAGGTAAAAGAAAAGTTAATGTGTAGGATCGATCGACCATTGGAAGAGAAGTTGACACCCTCTGATGCATCTCAATCGTGTTTTTTTTTTTTTTTTCGAATTCAGGCCGTGCGATGTACAATGATTCGGTCAATCAGACAGTAATCTAGCAGGTCATGCGACGGGCAATGGCGACAACATCCCTGCTACAATCAGTTGAGCCACCTGCGCTGAACGAAAGGGAGAGAAGGAGGAAGAAAGAGAAACCACCAGCCAAGTTGCATAAAGAAATTCATTTAGGCCATCATGTAGGTGAAGGAAAATCAAACGATGATTCCTTTCTTTGCAGTCCAGCTCGGCTAAGCGACTATAAAAACCCTAGCCATCGACAGGAACGTGCTGATTAAACTAAGAGAGGTGAATTAAACACCCTAACATTAACAGGCCATGCCTATCTCGCCGAATAATGCAACAACGATTTTCGGACGGGAGGCAGCGTAAGCGTATGGTCTGGGAGAGCGACGTGCGGCTTTTTCCATTGGTCGTTAGGCGATGACCCCTCCCAACGTCCCCACGGCGCATGTTCTCCCGTGGCCGTCCGCGTCACCGGGTGGTTGTCCTTGATTCCGTTTCACAGGCTCCCTCTCTCTCTCTCTCTCTCTCTCTCTCTCTCTCTCTCTCTCCGTGGCCAGATTTTTGCTGCTTCTTCTCCGCGGGGAATTTTCTTTTTGGACCGGCCGGGGAGCTGGAGCCGGAACTAATTTCTTCTTTGCGGCGATGCCGACGGAAAACGATGTCGCGCGCGCGGAGAGATCGGGAACTCGTACGCGCGGCGCGCGGACGAGGGTGCGTGCGCGGCCGCTGCTGACCGCGGCCTCACTGGATCGCTGAGCGCGTGGGATCTTCGGTGACGAGCTAGGCGGATACCGTGGACTAGCTAGCTCCGCTTTTTCTAATGCTTGCTCATCGTGCGATGCTTTTTCTTGTTTCTTAATTGTCTCATGTACTCCTCCTACAAGCTATCTGACTAAGGACTTAATGTTGAAATAAATATGGCCTCAGCAAAATTCTTTTTACTTTAAATCCAAACACTATTATCAAACAGATAATAACTATGTCATAACATATGTTGCAGTATAAGTGAATTGCTCGTCTTTCCTTATCAGCTTAAGCTTTTAGGTGAACTGGTTGGTGCATGCAACTCAATATGGTATCAGAGCCAAGAGGTCTTGAGTTCAAGACCTGGTTTGTGCAATTAAAAAATAATAATTATAGCACACTTCTATTCCTCGTCTTAGGCCTGAGGGAGCCTACACGTGAGGGGGAGTGTTGAAGTATATGTGAATTGCCTGTCTTTCCTCATCAGCTTTAAGCTTTTGGGTGAAAAAACTGGTGTATGTACTCAATAACATAAGCATAGATATTGAAACTTATATCAGCAAACATCAAAGCATATAATTAAAATTTGCTCTTAGATGTAACAGACCTCATCGCCACTAGGAATATAATCACTGACTAATTTGTGACAATATTTCTAAACAGTCTTACCCAGACAAATTTCAAACTTGCCAATATTAATTGATTACGCTAACAAATCATATATACTAGGCAGATTTGCGCGCTCCGCTGCGCCGTGCGAAATTTGATCCAAGTTTTTATATGCTCTGGAGGAAAAACGGACCACGAAAATATTTTTTTTGTGCAAAACGGAGAAAGGACCTGAACGTAAAGCGCGGGGACCTATTTGTTATAATTTTGGACCTGTTCGCTATTTTGAAAAATTAGGAAAGTGCTCGTTCACGATTCGCATTTAACGGGAGGTCTTTTCTGTAAAACGGGCAACTAAGGACCTAAACGCGAACCGGGAAAAAATATTTTCCTCTCACATAAAATCGCATAAGGACCTATTCGTAATTTTGAAGAACCTGAGGGCTTTTTCGCAAAAAAATAGGGGTGGCACGTGGCCACCCTCCCCATCCGGCATTCCCTTCCCCTATAATAGGGTTATATAAATGTGTTTACTGTTTAAGTTATAGCAATTTCGAATATAACAACGGAAATTGAATAGACAGTAAGATAGCAGCAAAGAATAAATGAACTAAACATAGAACAAGTAAGCAATTGAATTGAATTAATCAACTAGACAAGAATCACTATTTCTCTAAAGTGAATATATTGTCACAAATTGTATCACTTAACCCAATCCTCATCGAGCAATAGCCATCCCAACATGCAAGGTCCCATGACAATCAAAGTTTAGCCCATTTGCACAAAGTACAGAAAATGATCGAAGGTTGAGTATACTCACAAAGCACTGACTCACCAGTCAGTATAACCTACTAGGCTCGTCAATGATGGTGTCCCAAAAAACAATATCACCCAAGCAATGCCACAAACTCACCAGCGAATGTTTCAAAGATACAAAGCTGCAAACCACCAAGTGAGGCAATTCACAAGTAGTCCCGGGATGCAACTGAAGCTACACATAGCCACATAACCAGCTTCTTGGCCGAGAAGGATACTCTATCAAACAAGAACACATAAAATCTCGAAGGACTTGCTCCGCATAAAGGCACTACAACATACCAATCACCAATCCACCACAGAGTTGAGCCAACCGACCAAACAAGCACTGCTAGAAAAATAGACATCAGTGGCGGTTCGTAACTGCCATCAGTGGCGGTTTTTTGAACCGCCACTGATATAGTGCCACTGATAATCGAAGATTATCAGTGGCGGTTCCAAAGAAAAACCGTCACTGATAATGCATTATTTGTGGCGGTTCTGAAGAAAAACCGCCACAAATAATTATATTTAATATTCAGCTTTTAACACAAAATGAAGATATTTTCTAAGAGGTCACCCTCACCCATCCTAATTAGTAATACTCACCTAAGCACGCTTAACTAATGAGTTCTACCATCGATTTTAATGCAAATACAAGCACTTCCCGAGAGGTCACCCATCCTAAGATACTACTCCAAGCACGCTTAACTTGGAGTTAACTTATGTGATCTAGATCAGTAGTGTTGGCATGATCACATTTGAAATATAACGTGTCCCCTCCCCTTAACCCCACAAAGGACCGAACACTAATTTTAGTATTCTCATACTCGAATTTGTCATGCTCTATTTTAACTAAGTGCTCGATTTTACCATGACATGGGTACTTCAAATTTCAACTAAGTGCTTGATTTTACCATGACATGGATACTTCAAAACTCAACTAAGTGCTTGATTTTACTATGACATGTATACTTAAATTTCAACTAAGTGCTTGATTTTACCATAACATGGATACTTCAAACCTCAACTAAGTGCTTGATTTTACTATGACATGGGTGCTCCCAATTTTAACTAAGTGCTCCCAATTTGAAGTTTGAAGCATCCATGTCATGGTAAAATAGAGCACTTAGTTGAAATTTGAAGTATCCATGTCATGGTAAAATCAAGCACTTAGTTGAAATTTGAAGTATCCATGTCATAGTAAAATCAAGCACTTAGTTGAGGTTTGAAGTATCCATGTCATAGTAAAATCAAGCACTTAGTTGAAATTTGAAGTACCCATGTCATGGTAAAATCAAGCACTTAATTGAAGTTTGAAGTATCCATGTCACGGTAAAATCAAGTACTTAGTTGAAATTTGAAGTATCCATGTCATGATAAAATCAAGCACTTAGTTGAGGTTTGAAGTATCCATGTCATAGTAAAATCAAGCACTTAGTTGAAATTTGAAGTACCCATGTCATGGTAAAATCAAGCACTTAGTTGAAGTTTGAAGTATCCATGTCACGGTAAAATCAAGTACTTAGTTGAAGTTTGAAGTACCCATGTCATGGTAAAATTAAGCACTTAGTTGAAATTTGAAGTATCCATGTCATGATAAAATCAAGCACTTAGTTGAAATTTGAAGTATCCATGTCATAGTAAAATCAAGCACTTAGTTGAGGTTTGAAGTATCCATGTCATGGTAAAATCAAGCACTTAGTTGAAATTTGAAGTATCCATGTCATAGTAAAATCAAGCACTTAGTTGAGGTTTGAAGTATCCATGTCACGGTAAAATCAAGTACTTAGTTGAAATTTGAAGTACCCATGTCATGGTAAAATCAAGCACTTAGTTGAAATTTAGAGCACTCAAATTAGGTAACTATAGTTATCAGTGGCGGTTCTATCAAAAAACCGCCAGATAATAAGATTCTGCGACAGTTCTAACATAAAACCGCCACAAATACGCCCATTATCGATGGCGGTTTTACATTGAACCGCCATACAAATAGTTTCAAGTATATGGCGGTTTTATTCGAACCGCCAGATAAGTATCGATGGCGGTTTGTGGTTAGAACCGCCATCGATAGTGCTGAAGTATCGATGGCGGTTCTAACAAAACCGCCATCGATACTCAGTTATCTCGTGGCGGTTCAAATAAAACCGCCACTGATGATCCTGGCACCGGTTTGAGCTAAAAAACCGCCACTGATATTTCTATTAGTGGCGGTTCCAAACAAACCGCCACTGATAGGCGTCTCCTATGTGCAGTTTTGTAGTAGTGAAGCAAGGTCAGCGCACAAATTTGGCAACAGAGAACACTAAGTGCACCTCGCCATCCTCAGTACACCCCAAGTCACCGCTCGACATCAACACCCTTCAATCACCTCAGGTTACTCGCAAAAGCGGCATCCACAAGGTGAATGAGGGCAAATCGGGGCCGAATATTACATGAAGGCATCGGGTAGCCGAGAATCTTACCAGGGAACACATGAAATGAAGGTGGATTTGGAATCGGCAAAACGGGAAAAAAATCGTCGTTTCTCTTCTATATATATCAAAGAGGAATATGGGCCTAGGATTTTTAGGAGCCCGGAAGGAGAAGGAGCAACGACCGTCCGAAACGCCGCTAGCCACCATCGCCTCTCTCTCTCTCTCTCTCTCTCTGGGGCTAGGGCATTTATGGGTGGTACTTTAGCCTCAGCCGACTGGGTTAGCTCAGCCAAACAGGTCTTGCCGGCCAATTGGCCCGGTAATTCTTTTTATTTTTTAAAAAACAATAATGATGATCCAATTGCTCCGGTAGCAAGTGCAAAGTGAGCTGGACAACTGTTTGTCGCCCTTTTCAATTAGGAGGTTTAGGCATCCTGGAGCTACAAAGATTTGCCAGAGCACTCCGACTTCGATGGCTTTGGCTCGAATGGTCATCCACAGAAAAACCATGGAGAGGGATGCAAACGCCGTGTGACCGGACTGACCACTCGTTGTTCTCTGTAGCCACGAAAGTAACAATTGGTAATGGTCAAAAGGTGTCCTTCTGGAATTCTAGGTGGCTACAGGGCAAAGCGCCAGCACAGCTAGCACCAGCTCTCTTCAAGATCTCTAGACGCAAGACCAGATCTGTCGCGAGTGCATTACAAAACAACAATTGGATCCGGGACATCCGACGAAGGCTAACCGCACAAATGCTTCCAGAGTATGTGCAACTTTGGATCGACATCCAACAGGTAAACCTCGTGCAAGAAATAGACGATGAAATAACCTGGACACAAACGTCCAACGGCGAGTTCACAACCGCGTCGGCATACCAATTGCAGTTCGCGGGAAGCTTGAGCAGGTCGTACATCGCGACCATTTGGTCAACTTGGGCACCGATGAGTTCCAAGATCTTCTTTTGGCTCAAGCGCAAAGAAATCTATGGACAGCGCAATGTCTTCAGACCCGAGGCTGGCCGAACCAATATTTCTGCCAAATGTGCTATCGAAACCTGGAAACGAATTTCCATCTTTTTGTAGACTGTCCTCAGTACCAACGCCTGTGGGCGGACATCGCAAATTGGGCTCAAATACAGTCGCTTAGACCCCAGCTCTGGAAACCGGCATCCAGCCTGGAGCAATGGACTGTTCAGCTAGTCAGCGAACAAGCTGGTTGTCGCAAGGGGGTCAAAAGCTTGATTATTCTTACTTGCTGGCGATGGTGGAAAGAGCGCAACAATAGAATCTTTCAACATGAGAGCAAACCTTATGACGTCTTGTTGCAGGACATTAAGGACGAAGCTTCCTGCTGGTCCTTCGCTGGAGCCAAAGGAATCAAAAAGCTGCTGTCTCGTCTAGTCTAACATTTTTTCTTTTGGTTTTTCCTCTTTTCTTTACCTTAATCTCTGTTCCTTTCTCTTAGCCCCCCATGTTTCTCCTTTTCTCTTTGCAGTGCAGTCTCCTGCACTTTGTACTATTCTCTTCCCCTCTTTTAATATAAGCCTCGGCTCGTTTTCAAAAAAAAATTTCGTACAACATTTAAATCAAGAGTTCAGCAACACATTTTTCACAAGATAGGCAATCATCAGGAGCCCTGAAACTGTCTTGGGAAATCCTGGTAACCTACTATTATGTGGAGACAACCGTGCATCGGTCCCGCAAGAGAGCACGAAAGAAGGCAAGTACTACATATAAAATGGACCTCCGTTCCATGTTGATAGGCAGGCACAGATCATATACATGTCAATATGTGCACGATCGGTCATCATAATTGAAGCCTCGCATCCTGTATTCCTGTGTGTTTGCTGGAATATCCACCAAGCTACTAGATCAATCATGGCAGTGCCTGCCGTAACCTAGCCATTTCACGCGAGACCTCGTGTTGGATCGATCGCATCACTACACTAGTCGGTAGTCTGCGCCAATGTACTGAGTTCTGCAATGTACTGTGGAGCAGTAATTAATGCAAGTATATTATGGGAAAACACAAAACAGTGTTTCCATCAAACGATTATCTGCGACAGTGCAGAAACAAAGAGGGGTCAGATCTACAGCATCCAGTTGCGATAAACAAGCAAGGATTGAGCATCAAGCGGCCGGCCGGCGGCCGGCCGGCCGGCGGGGCTTCGAGACGTGGCGTGGTGAGGTTGGAGGCGGTCAACTTGATGCGAGCCTCGCTTCATTTGATGGCTACGTACGCCCTTGATTTGCTTAACTGGGCAATAAACAAATCCCCCCACCTCACTTTGTTTAATCGGAGCGAGTTCACATCTCGCATTGGCATCAATCATTGAAACGTTTGTTTCAAAACCTACGGCTCATTTCCATCATCGCCGCTCCGGCTCCTCGGTTCTTCTCATCCATACATTGATACATGTATGTATATCCCTTATTTCTTTTACCTACAGATAGCTGTCATATCGATTTCGCTTGCTGTTCTTGGAAGATACTTTGCGAGTTTTCTACCAGCTGCAAGTGGCTGCCCCAGTCACACTTGCTTAATTATCTCGATCGTTTGGTCTCCAAGCTCCTGAGTCCCTGACGAAATACTCAAGTAGTCATACTTTATAGCCGTAGAGTACAATGTAAGGACCCATGCTTAGTGTTAATGCCAGAGCTCTTTTACACTGCACCCAATCCAAATTCAATATGACTCGTCCATTCTTTTTTATCTGAAAGTTCAGACTAGCTAGGATTACTTTTAGTAGTATCAGCAGTAGAATTCAGAAAGACGTAAAATTACGAGCTCTCTTAATTACCATCCACTTAAGAACGGTTCATATTTAATTTAGTACACCGTAAAAGAGCTCTTCCACTATTTGCGATCCACGGCCAGATTATTTGGGATTTGATAGTGGTTCGCCTCCGAATATGGGAGCTTGGGAAGTATGTTTCAATTAGAGGTAACATTGTCACTAACGGTGACATTTTTCATGGACGTGTGTGGACAAATCCCTAGTTACTCTTGCAGCCAATTCATCCATGCTATGCATTGCTGAGGCCGGGGCGATCTACAGCGCAAAGGACGACGATCTCCTTTCATGACGCGGCACCGTAGTCGATCGAGTTCAGGTGATGGGACCGGGCAGAAACCCAAATCTTAATTCGCAGGTTGCATGCTTGCTTCAATCGTACCGATCTTAACAAATCAATAACTACATTTCATTTCTACTAGTAAAATATACGGTAAAAATCCTCAACCCCCTAATTTACTTGGTTAGATTATTCGATAACAGTACACTATTCAGTTCGGTTCGGAAAAATATTATCGATGAAGCGATTGCTACTAGTAAAACAACACAACACAACCCACACGTACATTTCTGGTGGCTGCTGGATATTATGTTTCTAGAGAATCTTCGGACTGATTGACTATTCAGGAATTGAGACTTCTGCAAAAAAATTTCGATGAACAGGCTGGGAGCTGCGGGGGTCTACCGAGCGTGTGGAACTTGTTAAATAAATAGGGTGGGTGTATCTGTCCTTCCTTGATTGGGGGAGTCCGTATGGCGCTTCATTTAATAAAACAACAAGTCTGAGACGAGCATTAGGAGTTTACTAGTAGAATTCATCTGGATCTCTATTTTTTTCTCTCTGTGTGTGTGTATCCCTCTGATCTTCTCTGTAGAGATGGATCATTTTATAGACATGCAAATGCAATTGATTTGTGTTGTACAGACGATTGGGACTCTTCAGAACACACAAGTTCGATAGAACTCGCTCTGCCAATCAATTAAGTAGAGAAAGCAGTTTATAAACATTTACAGCACCAAGGGACAAAGGGACCCAGAAAAGTCAGGAGATACTCAGGAGGTGGAAAAACCGAAGGGTACACAAGGGGTGTCGAAGTAGGTGGAACGTTTTTTTTTTTGCTTCGCCATTCGATGTCCTCCTTTCTTCTGTTGGCTACCTCCCTGGCCCCTGCGCCGCGGTTGTCTGGTTTTGGAAAGATCCCTCTGTTTCTTTTCCTACCAGATCCCTCGTATAACGTAGATAGCCACGCAGTTGAAACCCCTTTTCGTGCTGTTCTTGCATGGGCCTTGGTAGCTTCCTGCCACCATTCGAGAATTGATGGCAAGGTCCCTGGGATTAGTCTGCCGAATGATGTCACAGCTATCGAGTTGAGGACACAGTGGACCGGACTCCTATGGCGTAAGGGCGGTGGAGGCAGAGGCGCGCTCCGGTTTCGTGGTTGAGCCTGTTGATGTGACCATCTCCTAAGCGTAAGCTTGTCGGCCGCTACGATCTGTTTCGGACCAAGGTCGTAGGCGAAGAACTTGCGTTTCTTTCCCGTTCGGACCGTCCAACTGAGGGCTGGGGTTGTGTTCTACGTAGCTCCCCTTGGGCTGCGTCAGGTAGGCCGATTTGGCGGGGCAGCGCCCGTCTGCGATCTGATACAAAATGGATTTGCTTCTTCCTTCAATCCCTAGTGTCCAAGAGGGGGCCAGATTGCCAATGGAAAGAGTAAATGACAGGATACAGTAGCAAAAGAACCTCTCCGGTTAAAAGCTAGGGGGGAAGAGAGAGAGAGAGAGAGAGAGAGAGAGAGAGAGAGATAAGGTGCCAAACTGATAAGAATAGTGGTGTTGAAAAGATAGGATAGGTAAGCTGGGATGCTCTAATAAATATATGCTTTTAAGATGATTGATGTTTTGGAGTTCCTGTACAGGAAAGCGAAAATCATGTTGGTGCCCGTTGATGTGATTTAAGGGGGCCATTGCCATTATTCTTTGCGGACTCTTTTCAACACACCAAATAGCTATTTTTGAGTTCAGCACTTCAGCACTAGAAAAGTTGGCACTGACAGCATACCTACAGGGTGCTAGTGAGGATGAACATTGCATAGTTGATCAGACTAACTCCAGTGCTGTTGCGTTGTTCTTCTCATCGTAGGCTTTGACATCGAGATTTCGGAGCGGCCGAAACGATAATGATGTCCTTTCGATAGTGCACCGCATCAGAAAGTAATGAACACCTCTAAATATCACACACGGTAGAGGGCTGTAACAATTCGCTGATCATAAAACAACACTCCGTTCGGTCTTGTGGATTCGTATTTATCCTACGTTTTTTTTTTACTGTGTTCTTCCAAAAGATACCGGCAATAGGTTTTCAGATCTCTTCGATGCCAGCTAGATTTTGTGGCGCTTGAAATGATCACAGGGAAGCATATATTCAGCTGCGCAGCTAGTGATGGGGAGTAACAATGGCTAGGATGTTGATCGTGCTAGGAAGGCCAGCAACATGGGCCATGTGTAGCGTGGGCATCCTATAGTGATGGAAATAGTCGCTGGGACAAGGCAATGTGAGGCGTCCAGGGACTGAACGTTTGAGCATGTACCCTGCTTCCAACTCCTAGCCGGGTCATGCATGCATGAGTGGTCACGCTACTAGAGCTGGCCAGGGTCTACTGCCAATGAATCCCAGTTAAGCTAAGCAGAGCCGAGCCAGAGGTGGCTAATGGCCTGTAAGAACGACGCGTACGTTGCTGTCGCAAATCCTGAAATGCTACGGGAACAAATTTAGCAATCTACACCGGAACGATTCTGATGCGGCTGATACCCCCTAACCCTCTAGCTGCAGCACCTAATGCATCCAGCTTAATTAGCGGAAGGGTCGCAGGGAAAACCAATAATGCGGGTGCGTGTACGGTGTACCCCGCCTCTGCATGGTCCACCGCCTCCATCCAACCGGTGGCGTGCCAAGAGTTTACTGTCTTGGACCTCTTTTTTTTAAATAAATAAAAGTAGTCTCATGCGAAATAATTTACGAAAATAGACTCCTAACCCACACCTCTCGTGCTAAGGGAGCGTGAAAGCAAGCCTCCACGGTGTGATAGCGCTTTGCTTCCGCGCTTGCCATGCGCGGAACACCGGCGAGCGATCGCGCATGCGAGGGCAGGCGGGCGGGTAGCGCGCACTCGCTCGGGCGGGGCCACGTGGCGCGTGAGCAAGGGCGGAGCGTGCACCCGCACATGAGAAAGGGGCGCATGGGCGCGAGGGGATGAACGCGGTAGCATGCTTCCGTGTTACCACGCTCCTCTAGCATGAGAGGTGTGAGCTAGGGGCTATTTTTGTAAAAAAAACAGTGTTCAAGAAGGCGTTAGGCACTAGGCGGGTGGCGATCCATAGCCTAGCGCCTAGGCGGATTAGGCGGGGATTAATCGGAATTAGATGGCAAGTCCTAGGCGGAACGTTATAACATGTAAAGATATAATAGTTGATCAGAAGGATACAAGCAACAAGTCACATAAGCAACATAAGCATAAGTTTTCACATCACAAAAACAAGTCACATAAGCAACATAGGCATAAGTTTTCGCATCACAAATGATGATAAAATGTTTCAATCTCAATCCTCCTCCTCTAGCCCATAATCCTTGGTTGGAATCACCTCTTCTCGCTCCGATTCAAACTCCACTTCATCCTCATCTCCCTTTTCCTCTTCGTCTTCCTCTTCTACCGCTTCGGACTCCCAATCATCTTCGTGAAGTTCTCTCACTCTTTTGCTCCTACGAGGTTGCATGGCCTCACCCGCTCCACTTGCTTCATCAATGATCCTCCAAGAAAGCCCCTTTTCAGGATCCACATCATCATCCTCACCTTCAATCGTCCAACCTTGTGCGTTTGTAGCATTGCTAGATAGAGGCACATCAATATTTTTGGTCTTGTTTTCCTCTTTTTTTCTCAACAATTTTGTATTAAATTGAACAAAGATTAGATCTCTAAGACAGCAAGTATCTAGCCTATTTCTTTTCTTAGTATGAACCTACATTACAAGTTGCAAAACAATGAGATGACAATGACATAATCAAGTTGAGGATCACGATCTACCATAATTGAGAGTTAGTGAGTTACTATGTCAAAGGCACTCCAATTCCTTTCGCAACCCGATGAACTTGAGGTCAAAGAGAGCAACCTTATTGCCATTTTTTGCAAATGTGGAACATGACATCCATATTTGGTCCACCAACTTGCTAGATAACAAGATCCAAATAAAACAACATGTATCAACTAAAATTGAAAATTAATAATATGCATGTATCAATAAAAATGAACAAATGAACAATGGATTACCAGGACTAATAGTGGATTTTTGGCATCCAACTAGAGCAATAGCCTTCCCAAATAATCCTTCCTTATGTCTAAATTTGTCAAAATCCTCATTCATCACTTTATCCATTGCAACAAGGTCGCCATGATAAAAGCGATCAACATATTCATATAATCATTCATTTATATCTTGATCCAAAAAAATAGTTGGATCACGATAGCTATAATATGGATTCAACACATAGCATGTCAAGTGCAATGGAGAATCAAGCCTTCCCTACATCTTTTTATCAATTGCTCCATCACCAACTTATAGTTGGCCTCATGGTTGTTTAAGGCTTCCTTGATTTTCTTCTTTGCCTCTAAAATTTCTCCATAGACAAAAGACATAGAAAGATCATCCCCATCAACAATACGAAGAACTTTCACTAATGGCTCAAAAACCTACACGTAATGGCAATATATATATATTATATATTACACTTTTGAATAGCAAACAAAGAAAAATGAATTAATGGACAACAAATATGTTTAATGCATATGTTGTAAGGTTGTACCTTCAAAGCATTGCCCACACCATTCCAAAAGGACCTACTAATGATTGTGCCAGTTGCCTTTAGTCCTTTACCCTTCTTTGTGAGAGGGTAATCATCCCATTCCTTGCTAACCGCCATGTTCCTTAGTTCAGTTTTCTTCTCAATCAGGCTTTGCAATGTAAGAAACGCCGAAGCAAATCTCATCACACCGGGCCTAATTATATCTCTTTTCTTTGTGTGCTTTCTCATCAAAGCCAAGGTCCTATGGTGTGAGTAAATAAAAATGGTCATGGCCTTTGCTTGGTCAACTATTTTCTTGTACTTGGCCATACCACCAATTCGTTGTAGCATCAAGTTGATGGTGTGAGTTGCACATGAGCTCCAAAAGATGTTTAGTGTTTTGTCCAATAGCAAGTCTCTTGCCCCCATGTTGTTTGAAGCATTGTCGGTGACAACTTGCACTACATTTTGTGCACCTATTTGTTCAATGCAAGCATCAACATACTCAAAGATGAACTCACTTGTGTGTGATTCTTCGGGAACCTCCTTTGATTGTAGGAAACTAGTCCCTAAGCTACAATGTACACATATGTTCATTATGCTCCTTCTTTTTTGATCTGTCCAAGCATCGGTTATGATAGAGCATCCAATCAAGGCCCTTTCATGTTCATGTGTCTTCAACAAACCCTTAGTTCTCTCCACTTCCTCCTTTAACAACTTCTCCCAGCATTCATATTGGGAAGGACCGGGATAGTGTGGGCCAAAGCGACCAATAGCTTCCAACATTTGTTTAAATTCATAATTGTTGATGGCATTGAATGGTATAGCTACAAAATCACATATACGTGCATACAAAGTTAGCAATAGGCAATAGCAAAACCAAATAATGACAAATGATCAAATGACTAAATGAGAAGGCATACCATGAGCATACATCCATCTAACAACATATTGGTTGCACACGTGAAGTGTTTCTTTGGAGAGGTGCTCATTAATGCTAGTTTGTCGGTTAGCCCGTGATAGTGGAATAGAAGGATCAATAGGACATGAAAATTTATCCATAGGTCCTACTGCCCGAGGTGTCGATGATCCAATCACCTCAATCCTTTCTCCTTCCTCATCATCATGATTGTCCTCTATGACCACTTCATTTCTCACCTCCTCTTCTTTTGTTTTCTTTACCCTCTTCCTTTTCCTTACATCATCTATTGATTTCTTGCACTTCTCTTGATCTTCCTTGTTAGACTTTGGACATTTAGAAACATTGCATTTAACATGACCAATATGTTGTTTGATTCTACAGATTCCTCCATGTACTATCTTTCCACACAATTTGCACTTAACTTTGTCCAAATTATTTCCATCCACAATAGTCTCATAGTCCCATCCTATATCGTTGGAATTTCTCTTGAGTAGGAAGCTAGATGACATTTCTTTCGCAACCGATGCTTGGGACGACATTCTAGTTACTTGCAAATTAAAATTTAAGTGATCAAATGAGATCAAATGAACATAAGTACATATATATATATATATATATATATATATGTTCATTCCTACTTTCCTAGTAATATCAACAGAGGGAGGGGGAGCAGAGGCGAGGGGAGGGCGAGTAGAGGGGAGGAGTCGCCGCCGGCAGGGAGGGGAGGGCGAGGGGGAGCAGAGGGGAGGGGAGGGCGAGCCGCAAAGCAGAGCGGGTGGCGCGGCGCAATCGTCACGTCGGGAAGGTGAGCAAAGGGGGAGGGGGAGCGGTAGACGGCGGGGAAGGCGGCACAGGAGAGGAGGAGCCGCGGCTGGCGGGGAGGGGAGCAGAGGGGAGGAGGAGCCGCGGTTCAAGGGGAGGAGAGCGGCGGCTACCGAAGAACGGAAGAAGCGTACCTAATTCGGCGGTGGCGGATTCGGCGCGGCTGGAGTCGCTCAACCCGCGCCGACTGCTCCTCAACCCTAACCGAGACCGAGCCCCAAGTAAGCCTCTGTCCCGTCGCCTCTTCTCAAAATCGGTTGCCTAGTCGCCGATTTTCGTCCGCTGCGCCGCCGAATCCCTTCTCGCCTAGTCGCTGCCGAGCCGCCGCGGACCGCCTAGGAGGGGTCACCGCCTAATCATCCGATTAGCGCGAAGCCCGGGAGGGTGGCTGGCTCCCAGCACCTAGGCACCGATTAGTCGGCGCCTAATCCCGATTTTTAGAACACTGGTAAAAAATATTAGCCCCATGGTAAAAAAAGCAGAAAGGCCAGTATAGTTCCATGCGCCGAGCAAGGGCAAACACCCCGCGGTGCTCATGTGACGTTTGTGACGCTGAGGCATCCCCGCCATGCCAGGCACCGTAGGCCGTTACAAACGGGTGCCATCACCTATGTGGTGTTGGCGCTCGCACCGCGCGGGTCGTCTCCAGGGGGCAAAATGGCGTTGCATGCCATTGTGCGCAACAATGGGATGGGAACGTGCATGTGTGCATGCGTATGTGGGTGTGGGGGGGGGGGCAAAATCACATATACTTTATTCGCTATGTTTCTAGTATCTCAGGGTGTTCGAAATTTGAAATCCCGGCCGAAATTTCCGAAATCTCGCCGAGATTTGAATCCATGATTGAAGGTGCCCTTCCTTCTCATAGGTGCCATCTGGATATCAGAATCGCCATATATAAGAAAGCATCAATAAAGGCAAACCATTCTTCTCATAGCTGCCCACTCAAGAACTCTAACATTCAGTGCCTTGTCCTGAAGATGGTCTACTGTCTCTTTACGCTATAAATATGAAGAAACATTTGACATATGTTTGACAAATTCATCAACAGTAGCGGCCTTTCGGCCAGACCATGGTTTTGAGCTCTTCAAGGATGCACCTCCTTCTGCATTCCAAGGTTTTCGTTGCCTTCGAAACTCATCATTTTTTACAACTCTAGTTCTATCTTGAAATTTTCCATCCATATTTCCACTGACCGTTGAGACCTTCTCCTTTGGCACTTCTACTAATTTGATCTTGTTGTGAATTTCCCTTTGTCGTCTATCATGACCTAATGTGACCCTCACATTCCTTTCTTTGCTAAAATTGAGATGATGAAATTGACTTTGCATTAGAGAAAATTTGTCGATTAATTTTCAGTAGCACTGTATGAATTTTTGATCATCATCTAAAATTTTTATGAGAATATTATGGATATTTCAGGAAATTCACATAAATTTTCAAAAGTTTGCACCATTTTCTATTCTGTTGAAATTTGCCGGTTAGCCTTTTATTAGGATAGTAGCACTTTATATTTTTTTTAAAAAAATTATTAGGTTTAATCATCATCTAAAATATTTATGGGAACATTAGTGATGTGTTAGTACCATCCAAAAAATTTTTTAAATTTTTTTGACATCGTTTGGACCGTTTTTTAATTCAGTTGAAATTTACTAAGATTTTAGCAATTTCGATCGAAATTTCGGTTTTTGAACGAAATTTTGAAAAGTTTGGTCCCAAAGATTCTGAATTTGAATTTTGTTTTTAAAATTTCTTCCAGAATAATGTGATTTCACCAAAATTTCAGATTTTAAGAGATAACAAGATGTGAAATGAAAACGAAAATTGGAACGATCGGTACCCTAAGCTAAGATGATGAGTGAAAACTACTCGTACAACACGAAACGACTTTTCTTGATATCTAAGGTGAAGTATATGTTATTGGATGTGTTGAAATATAAACAAATGCTTTTATGAGCTTTGCTGCAGCGAGATTGAGTTTGTACGCAATAATAAATGGAGTAATAGTGCATCGTGGGGTCAATAATAAATTGAAAATAGTTCAAAATCTATCTTATATAGTTATATAGTGGGATTCATTTATTAAATATTTGTGGTTTTATTGACTTTCATATAGCTACCTAAAAGCGTCCAAACATTTTATTCACAAGTAACTCAAGAACTGAGAATTTTTTTCTTTAGAAAGAAAAAAATGCATTGCCAGTAATACAGGATGTGCATGAGTCTAAATAAATATGATAATATGATAAATGGCCTATGTGGGATATGTTAAAAAAATGACTCACATAAGATGATAAAGTGGAGAGAAACAAAGTTGCATATAGTTAACCCAAGTAATGAGCTAGTAAGCATTGCAATGGATGTATGCTTGTATTTGGAAAATAATGAAATGTTTAGCATATATTCTCTTTGTTTAATTTCATAAAAGAATAGATTGTATTCATCGCATTATATTGCTATATTCTTTACGAGAAAAGTACTACTTTTGTTTCAAAGGCTATTTGGTTGGGGCTAAGTGTTACCACACTTGTCTTAGGCAAGTTTGACGGAATGAGCCTAGTGTTTGGTTCATAACCACGATCGTGAAGTGTCATGCTTTCCATTTGTCTCACTCATCGCACACCCACTTTTATGCCAAAATTTACCATAATTGCGGCCAAAGATTTATGAACCACTTAAAGTGTCACCACACTTTAAAAGTATAGATGCCAACTAAACATGTTAGCCCCATCAAAAGCAAGCATTAGGTGTTCAAATACTTCCATGACCTAGCAGATGCTTCATTGATGACATTGAAATGACACGACGATTTACTCACCATCGACCTCTTAGCAGTAGTAGCTTGTGTGGTTTCTCCATCTCTTTGGAGTTTCGGCTCTTGACGGTTAAATACGCACCGTACATATATATACCCATAGTAATACAGTGGAACTTCGTCGATGGAGTACGGCCTGGTTCCACGGTTGAAAGGAGGACAGGAATAGGCTATTCAGCTCCCGTCACGTACGTTCTTTCACGCGGATATGGCTCCGCCGAGGCGGGGTGGGCGTAGCAATTCCCCCTCGCCTCGTGCAGTCAAGGCGCACCACCGAGGGAGTGGCAAAAAAAAAAAAAAAGTTGAGTTGAGTTCGCTGCCCCTCCAGTTCTCCCGTTGCAGTAGACCGATAAAAAATTCCCGCGCAACCGCGAGGTGCACGGTGGACCGATCCTCCGCGGCCCCACCGCCGCAGCAGCTCTGGTCCACCAAAACCCGGGCCTCACAGCGATCCCTCAGGGAACAGCACATGGGGCTGCCTGGCACGTGGCAGGAGGCCGCTCGCTCGCGATAAGGATTAGGCCTCGTGAGCCTATGGCCGGCCATCGAGAACCGTACCGGGTGTGGTTCGAACCCGCCGGATCGGCCGCACGAATCGCAAAGCGTACGTGGGATCCGCGGCGACCGTCCGTGGCCCACGGCAGCGAGGCCGCCTGCGATTGGGCGTTCGGGTTGCGGCTTAACTGTAGGCAGGAGGAAATAATGGATGCCCAAAACAATAAACAAGAATAAGTGGAGGTCGGGATCCGACGCTAGCGCTGTTTCTGTACCATCGCGCCGTGTGTACGGCCCTGTGGCTGTCGAGAAGTATCTACAGCAGCCACCGTATTTAACGAGGTGAGATTAATGAAAACCAGTCTTGTAAAATATTAATGAAAACCTTTACTTTAATGCACGGGAAATTGCAAAAAACACGTGAACATTATTAGTTACTCCTGTAATATAGCTAGTTTAATTAATGTGTCGGTGTCTTGTGGTTAAACTGTGTGGAAGTTGATTTTGTGATCTTTGGGTTGTGTAAGTTGTTGATCTTAGGGATTATTGCGATAATCAATTGTATCTTATACTAAGTAGCATATTATTGTAAAATTGCTAAATTTTAACATTGTTTTGTTATAAATACATGTTTATTGTTTCTTCGAGTGAGTAACAAACATATCTTCTAGTGGGTTTTTATTCTAGAGATATGGTAGAGTTTAGTACAATCGATTCTTACCACAGAGGTTGTAGTTCTTTGTCAGAAACGTCATAGCTGGCTTTCTCATCACCAAATAAAAGAATATCGCAGCTAGGTTTTCTACACTCGCTAAAAAAAAAATGTAATGATCATGCCTATTACTTCAATTACCCCTTGTACTCAATAAGGAAATATTACATGTGTGCTAAATGTTACGAAGAGGACGTACAATCTATTACATCCTACCGCATGATAGATTCTCTCCAGATGCATCAGCCATCTATGCCATTCCTCCTTCATCTCCAACACTTCTCCTTTGAGAATGTGCCTTTGTCGTCCTATGTACATCGTGAAAAACCATGTTCCGCCATATCTCTCCGACCAATTGTAGATGTCTCCCACGCCTCACTGTTTGTTGAACCGAACCAGGAAAAACTAACCCTAAATAAAATGTTGGCGGCAGTTATGGTCTTTTATCCATCGATCGTGCGTCAGATAGCAATTCCCAACTACAATGAGCCATGTACAGTGACCAGCTTCTAATGAGCCTCGTGAAAGGAACTGCAAGCCGCACGGGGCCACACAGCTGTGGGCGCAGACCGAAAAAGAATTCGCCTCGCCATCGTCTTCGGAGATGGAGCCCCATTTCTTATCATCCTTTTTAATTGTGGCGAGTTTTGGGGTGGTGGCGGAAGATTTCTTACTGGATGGTGAGGTTTGTCTGGTGAAAAGGATGGCCGCGACGAATCCGTCCATCGATCCAACGCTGTGTGTGTGTTGGACAGAGAGGCTCGGGTGGGGCCGGGCGGCAGTGAGAGACCGCAGATAGATGCCTTCCTCTCTGATCACCTGATGCATCCTCGCCTTTCCTTCCTTCCTTCCCCTACATACTACTACTACTACTAGTCGCTCTTCCCACCTCCGCCTCCGCCTCCGCCTCCCCTCTCCACCCCCTCCCATCCTCTTCCCCACTACACTCTTCCCTGCCCTGGGATCCAAATCCCAATCTGTCCCAAAAACAAATCCGAGGCGAGGAAAAGTTGCGAGGAATTATCAGCTAGGTATAGCTTGAGGCGAGATCATGAAGCGCGAGCACCGAGACGCCGGCGGGAGCGGCGGCGATATGGGCTCGTCCAAGGACAAGATGATGGCGGCGGCGGCGGGGGAGGAGGAGGTGGACGAACTGCTGGCGGCGCTCGGATACAAGGTGCGGTCCTCCGACATGGCCGACGTGGCGCAGAAGCTGGAGCAGCTCGAGATGGCTATGGGGATGGGCGGCGCCGCCGCCGCCGCGGAGGACGCCTTCGTGTCGCACCTGGCGACGGACACCGTGCACTATAACCCCTCCGACCTCTCCTCCTGGGTGGAGAGCATGCTTTCCGAGCTCAACGCGCCCCCGCCTCCGCTCCCGCCGGCCCCGCAGGATCCGCGGCTCGCGTCCACCTCGTCCACCGTCACGGGCGGCGGATACTATGATCTCCCGCCCGCAGTCGACTCGTCGAGCAGCACGTACGCTCTGAGGCCGATCCCCTCGCCGGTTGTGGCGCCGGCCGACCAGTCCGCGGACTCGGCGCGGGAGCCCAAGCGGATGCGCACTGGCGGCGGCAGCACATCGTCCTCCTCTTCCTCTTCCTCTTCCTCTCTCGGTGGCGGGGGCGCGAGGAGCTCTGTGGTGGAGGCTGCTCCGCCGGCGACGCAGGCGTCCGCGGCGGCTAACGCGCCAGCGGTGCCGGTGGTGGTGGTGGACACGCAGGAGGCCGGGATCCGGCTGGTGCACGCGCTGCTGGCGTGCGCGGAGGCCGTGCAGCAGGAGAACTTGGCGGCGGCGGAGGCGCTGGTGAAGCAGATCCCCGTTCTCGCCGCGTCCCAGGGCGGCGCCATGCGCAAGGTTGCCGCCTACTTTGGCGAGGCGCTCGCCCGCCGTGTCTATCGCTTCCGCCCGACGACGGACAGCTCCCTCCTCGATGCGGCCTTCGCGGACCTTCTCCACGCTCACTTCTACGAGTCCTGCCCCTACCTCAAGTTTGCCCACTTCACCGCGAACCAAGCCATCCTCGAGGCGTTTGCTGGCTGCCGCCGCGTCCACGTCGTCGACTTCGGCATCAAGCAGGGGATGCAGTGGCCCGCGCTTCTCCAGGCCCTCGCCCTCCGTCCTGGTGGGCCCCCGTCGTTCCGCCTCACCGGCGTCGGCCCCCCGCAGCCGGACGAGACCGACGCCTTGCAGCAGGTGGGTTGGAAGCTTGCCCAGTTCGCTCACACTATCCGCGTCGACTTTCAGTACCGCGGCCTCGTAGCCGCTACGCTCGCCGACCTGGAGCCGTTCATGATGCAGCCGGAGGGCGAGGCGGACGCGAACGAAGAACCTGAGGTGGTAGCCGTCAACTCAGTGTTCGAGCTGCACCGGCTGCTCGCGCAGCCTGGCGCCCTGGAGAAGGTCCTGGGCACGGTGCGCGCTGTGCGGCCAAGGATCGTGACCGTGGTAGAGCAGGAGGCCAACCACAACTCCGGCACATTCCTGGACCGGTTCACGGAGTCTCTTCACTACTACTCCACCATGTTCGATTCTCTCGAGGGCGCCGGCTCCGGCCAATCCGACATCTCGCCGGGGGCGGCTGACGCTGCTGGTGGCACGGACCAGGTCATGTCCGAGGTGTACCTGGGCCGGCAGATCTGCAACGTCGTGGCGTGCGAGGGCGCGGAGCGCACGGAGCGCCACGAGTCGCTGGGGCAGTGGCGCAACCGTCTCGGCCTCGCCGGGTTCGAGCCCGTGCACCTGGGCTCCAATGCCTACAAGCAGGCGAGCACGCTGCTCGCGCTCTTCGCCGGGGGCGATGGGTACAGGGTGGAGGAGAAGGACGGGTGCCTCACGCTTGGGTGGCACACGCGCCCGCTCATCGCCACCTCGGCATGGCGCGTCGCCGCAGCGTGATCACAAGTTTTGAACGCTGTACGTACACGTCCCGAGCACGGCGCACGACCCCCCTCTCCCCGGCTCACCGGCACAGTGGAAGCTAGCTGTCAATGAACGCTGAATTGCAGCGACCGACGATGGGGTTACGGTTCCCGCCGGCGTGATGAGATGGAGACACTGTACTCCGACCAGGCCGGTCTGTTCGTTCTTGTTTCCAATTCCTCCCTTCCTTGATCCGTAAACTCTCGTAGCCTATTATGTTTAAATGTCTATTATTATGTGTATTTCCTCCATTCGCTCATATTAAATAACGACGAACCGGATTTCTTCAGCTCAAACGAGAATTTTGTACACAAGGCATCTAAAACTGAGCTATGTTCCGGTGTTCATCCATTAGAATGCTGCTTGCGCGCCTGTGTTGCTGCAATGGTGGCTTTGTTTGTGATGAAATCTACATGGCTCGAGGGTGGCTCAGATTCACCAGACTGGTTGGCACAAATGTTTGAGCATGCGATTTCATAGTTTCCCGATGTAGGAGATGTTTGCCAAGGGTGCCTCTCGCGGTTGCTTTGTTGGAAACATCGTAGTTCAGTTTCCTCTAGCGTATCTGGTTGCCTGTATGCTCGTCCTCTGCTGGTTGTTCTCTCATCCAAAAATGTACTTTGAGCGTCGCGTTGAAAGCTGCATAACAATCAAACTTGAATGATGTACAGTACTATATTGAAAATACTGTCTGGTAGGTAAGTTCAGCGCACCTTATTAATTAGCCTATAATATTCCCCCGTAGAAATTAATCAGAGAAACGAAAGAGAGAGAGAGAGAGAGGCCAGGACATGGCTATGTGCATCCTATCTAGTTTTGCCTAACAAGTAAAAAGGCCGAGTAAGCAGTTCACATCACGGGACCATCAGAGATTAGCAAGACTCTTGTTCAGGCGAAAGGACTGGACATGCGTACCAACGTTTTTTTTTTTTTACGAAACGGAGCATGGTGTCATGCTCTATTAACCCCGCATAACCACCGCCGTTAATCCTTGGGTACAAGAACTTTTACTGCTGCTGTGCTGGGATTGGCGCAGAGAGGGGGAGCAGTGGCAACCTGAGAGGGCACTGCTGGTACAGTACTGCTCATTGCCACTTCTGTTGAGGTCTTGTCCTCCTATGGGGCACACCCACCAGCGTGGCCTCTCCGCTTTCAAATTAACCGCGCGGCGCGGTAATTGTTCGGTGGGCGCCGAACGCAGGGAGCATTTACGTCTGTCTCCCGCCTCTGACAGTAAAAAAACGCGTAAATATACGTCTTCTGTGGAATCTCCGTGCTTGGCCTGGCCAAGAATCTCACCGGGTCATCAGTCATCACCGATGATGCTTGGTGGTTTGCAGAGAGGTTAGCGATGAGACCTAGGGTTTTAATCTGGTCTTCTTCTCTCTCTCTTTTTTTTTGCCGTTTTGTTCAACCCCGAGGTAAGATTCGGCGGTAGGGCAGCCAATGAGGTGAGCAGGAAATTGTAGTAGGGGTTGGAGAGGAGAGGGGAGGGAGGCGGGCGGCAGCAACAGCTGTTCAATCGGGATCAGGTGGCTCATGTCAGGAGATGATGGGGGCTGTGTGGTGGTGGGGGCCCACCCGTCGGTCTGTGCCTCTCTCTCTCTCCCCCATCCCAGTCACACAGCTAGCTAGCTCTGAGTCTCTGACTCCTCTCCTGCTCGGACTGGGGACAGGTAGGGCCCATCACATATAAAGAAACGAAAAGGAGAGAAAATATGGGTCTCGCCGGGGGGGAGGGGCCCCTCTGCCGATCCGGTGGGGGTGGACGTTTCGCCGGGATGTCAATTCGCGTGTGACCCCGACGAGATCGCGCGCCCGCCCGTGCCCGTGCCGTTCCTCCCCCCTCGCCGTTTTCCCGTCGCAGCGGGAGAAGAAAAAACGTTGCGCGCCGCAGCGAGCGAGCGACGTTCGCGTCCCTGCCCTGACCCACACGCGCCGATGCACGGACGCCCGCGCCGCGGCGGGTGACCTAACCAAAACTCGTTCCTATCCTATCTTAATCCCGCCATGCGGAAGGGTGGGGGCGCAGCGCTTCCGCCCGCACGGAATCTGCTGCGGCCGGGCGTTCCGCGTGTAATCCCACCGTGGAAGTTCTCGCCAGCTACGTATTTTTAGTGGCGGGCGGGTTTGGTCCGGTGGATGTGATCCTTGTGATTCGTTGTGGTGGTGCGTGCACATGCGATGGTGAGATAGGGGTCGCGGCGGGTCAGGTGCTAATCGAGCTGTGGACAGGTTTACATTATCGGTTTGACTTTAACAATCGCTCCTCGATCTGTACCGATTTTTTATTGCTAATCGATTAAAAATTATGAAAAATCAAAGAATTTTGAAATCAAATATTTTAAAGGAAAATATCAAAAAACATATATTTTCACCGATAATCAACCGACCAAGTAAACTCCTTCGGCGGTCAATTTTTTAAGCGATTTTGCTCGATATTCATCGAAAATCGAACGATATTCACCAATTATCGCGGTATTTACGTCGCATAATTTTTGTTGAATGTTTGAATTCTTTAAATTTTTTTTGAATTTAATAGGTTTACCGATCGATGTTAGATACAGAACCGGCTCGATATGGTCGATAATCGCGATATTCAAGCAATTATCGACGATATTATGAACCCTGGTTGTGTACTTTGTGGTCGAACCAATGTGACCGAAATACAGGCCTGTGTCCACTCGCTACTTTGCACTGGTAGAAGGGAAACTTCTCGCTGCATATGTTGTCTGATGCTTCTTTCTCCCTTAATGATGTTTCATTGTTCCCTCCCTTGTTCGCAATCTCATTACCGTTCGAAACTAATGACAATTCATGTTCCATTTAATTTGACACATGTGGTTTCTCTGTCAAGCACCTTCGAACAAAGAGCGAGGCCTTTCATTGCAATAGTTACAGTGATCTCTACACCATTTTCCTAGCTACACCAGTGCCATATCCACAAGCTCTCCTATCTACCATTAGGGGTGGCAATAAAGCTTGTGGCTCGCGAGTCGGCTCGGCTCGGACTTGCGGTGAATAAATGGCAAGCCAAGCCTTCTTCTCAACTCACCGGTTTTTCGAGCCGAGCCCGAGCTGGCTTGTGAGCTACTTGTGAGCCCATTAGTCTAGTAGCCCATGTTGACATTAAGGCCCAAGTTGGCAACGACAACCTGGACTCCAAGAGCAAGAGACAAAGAGTCCAAGACTCCAACCCTAAAGGGGTGTCGACGACAGCAGCCTTGAAGCATTCGGCGACTCGGCGCCACCACCCACACCATCCATGTACCAATCTGCCATCGGCAGCTCCGTCGCCTTCTGCGGAGCCATTCGCTGATCCTCCGCTCCATCCATCCGCCTCGTCGACGGCAGACCGCAGTGTCGGCAGGCCAGTTCGATCGGTCCACGCTGTTGGCAGCTTCGTCATGTTCTGCGAAGTCATCCGCCGCCCCTTCCATCCACCTCACCAAGGTAGTCCGTAGCGACTGCAGGCCCGTCCGGTTGGTCCACGCCATCAACAGCTTCGTTGCCTTCCTGTCGCGCCATCCATCCGCCTTTTGCCAAGTGCCTAGCCGGCAGCCGCCTTGGTATTTCCTCGCCATCCACCGTATGGAACGTCAACAAAGCATGGACTCTCGTGCACTCCGAGAGAAGAAGCTCCCTGCTAAAGTTCGAACCCTCGCCTTCAGTTCGGCACTACCGGGCAACAATGCAACCGTGCGACACATCCCCAACTCTCAGTAGCCTCCTGACCTTAGCCAACCGAGCACGACGCCGGTAGCCTTGGTGAGTGAATGTGCATCTAGGCCCCTAAATGTGTTTCGGTTGATTAATGATAAATGATTAAGGGACTAATGGGTTAAGTGAGTTAATGAACAGGTGAAAGTCCCAAAGCAAAAGGATTTACGGACGTTGGCGACCCTCAAAAAGTAGAAGAAAGAAAAACGGTGTCATTTCGTGTCATTTACATTTTCTGTTGAATTATAGGTATGTTTTACTATTAAGAGGGATGCAACATAGTCGATCTAGGATAAGTCTCAATGCTCAAAATGAATGTTTACTCAATTTTATCAAGAGACACGAGTCACAACACGCACACCGAGTGGTTTCATTTTCTGTCCGGATCAGATGTTCCGATAGTTAATCGGATATTCCGATACATCGGAGTTTCCGGTGTAAGCGTTTAGGGCATTCACTGGACACATTAGAAGTTCCGACT
The DNA here is from genome assembly GCA_036346355.1 of Rhipidocladum racemiflorum. Lineage (NCBI taxonomy): Eukaryota > Viridiplantae > Streptophyta > Magnoliopsida > Poales > Poaceae > Rhipidocladum > Rhipidocladum racemiflorum. The sequence goes on along the minus strand of CM070573.1, from coordinate 13,861,646 downwards.
TTCTTGATTAGAAGTTCCGATACGTGTAAAACCTAAAAGGGGTACTCTCGGGATAGATCGGATGTTCCGATCTGTATATCGGATATTCCGATGTTGACTTAGAAGCTTTTCAAAGATGTGTTTCAAAGGTAACTCTCTGGATACCTCGGAAGTTTTGATGTGTATTGTTTCAACCGTTGGGGTGTGTTGTTTTTCTGGAAAATTGGTCACATCGGATGTTCTGATGTCAATATCGGAAGTTCCGATATGTGACTGAGTGGAGGCATAACGGCTAGTTTTTGCTCAAATCTATAAATACCCCTCCACCTCCTCATTAGTGAGGTTACCCATTTTTTGGCCGAGCCTTGTGAGCATTCAATACACATTCCTATTGTCTCTTCTTCATCTCTCTTTGATCTTAGTGATCATTTAATGAGTGAGGTCTCAAGAAGAGACTTAGGGATAAGAGCTAAAGCGTAAAACATTCATCTTGATCATTAGAGTTCATCTCCAAGGTTGATTGCACGTTAGATTTATTACTCTTGGAGGTTGAAGGACTCCTAGATGGCTAGACGTCACTCACGAGCTCCCGAAGATTGTGAGTAGCTGTGAGAAGTTTGTGAAGGCCGATTTCGCCTCCGAAAGGGAAGAAATCAAGAATAAAGCCTAACCTCAAGTGTGACCGAGGTTTAGAAGGAAAGGGTTAAAAAAGACCTGGCTCTTTGTGAGCTTCATCAACGGAGACGTAGGATCCTCTCAAGGATCCGAACTTCGGGAACAAATTCTTTCGTCTCTCAAATCGGCTTACTTGTTGCCTAGTGTGCATCTTGTCTAGTTCATTTACTCTATCATGCACTTACTTGGAGTAGAGTTGATTTGTAACTAGTTGCATTTCATTAGAGTTCCTCAAACTGCTAAATAGATCGGACATTTCGATATATAGTCGAAAGTTCCGATATAACATCGGAAGTTCCAATAACCAGATCAGAAGTTCCGATCTGTTTCTGCTGCGATTAATTTAGATTAATTTTAAAAGCCTATTCACCCCCCTCTAGGTTATTATCACATCTTTCAGTGAGTCCAAATTCCATTCTCCTTTCCCCCCCAAGCTAATGCATATAGTCGAATAATTGTCTGAACTCAAGATGTAGAAGTGTTTCCTTAGTAGAGCTAAAAATAGGACGGCAAAATATATTAATGGAATTTGATAAAAATAAATGTGGAATGCTTCAGATTACAATGAGAATTAGTGAAGAACATACACCACAGTGGAGAAGATAATATGGAGAAAGATGAGCTTGTGATTATCAATCCAATTATATTTCTTGCAACCGTTCATGCTGCCCATTCATATCATTCATGAAAATCTGGACCCTTGGTAGCTCGATGTCTTTCTTTGGCTATTTTAGGAGGTTTGCTTTTGTTATTTGGCTACGATGAGATTAGGAAATGGACAAACTGAAAGTATTGTAATCTAATCTCAGCGTCGGCAGGGTTCAAGTCAGCCTCTGAGATATATGTAGCTATATTTTACTTCTTTCAATTTTATTGTTCAAGTGATCAATGTTTGACCTGTTGTTTAAGATGAGATTCATTTTCTCTGTTGTTTCCAGGTCCATTTGGAGCATTCCTGGATATCTTTTGGAGCATCTCTTTTGGCTATTATCCTGGAATTAGGAAGTAATGGCAGCTATGTTTGCAATGTATTATGTAATGTGTCTTGATGATCAAGCTTTATGTAATGCATGCACTTATTTCGCTACTATATGTAGGACATGATCAAGGACTATTATGTAATGCACTCTCTCTAATGCATCCTGTTATATGTTCTCTGTAATGCATCCTTGTATGATCTAGGAGATAATCAAGCTTTATGTTAATGCATCCTATGCTCGGCTCTGTGTACAATCCCAACTAGCTCGCGAGCCAACGAGCTGGCTCGAGCCTTTTGCCGAGCCCAAGCCGAGCTAGGTTACCAGCTGAAAGTGCATCTAGGCCCCTATTTGGTTTTGTCTGATTGACGACAAATGATTAAAGGACTAAAGAGCTTAATGAGTGTTTAAGCAGGTAAAAGTTCCATTGGCAACAATTTAGATTTCTTGGGGATCCCTCAAAATGAAGAAAGAAGCGACGTATGGTTTTATCAGGGTCACTCAAGCTTTTATACTTGTTTTAAAATTTACTTGAGGATAGGCATGCCGAACTATTAAGAGGGATGTAACGTTGATCGTCTTCGGATGTCTCAGTGCTCAAAAATTTTATCTAGTCAAACCAGTCAGAGACACAAAACACAACACGAACACCGGAAACTCGGCTGTGTTTCACTCTGCAAGTCGGATGTTCTGATTTAGGTCGGAAGTTCCGAGTGGTCTTTTACTCCGAGCATGTTTCGGAGATTCTCAATCTGGAGTTGGAACCCTATTCAACTTGGAAGTTCCGAGTTGATGCCGGAAGTTCCTAATATGTTTAGAGGTCTATGCCAAACTCGAAAGTTCTGAGTTTAGCTCGGAAGTTCCAGTATTTCGAAAGTTCTCAATCTGGAGTTGGAACCCTATTCAACTCGGAAGTTCCGGGTTGATGCCGGAAGTTCCTAATCTTTTTGGAGGTCTATGCCAAACTCAAAGTACCTGTTGTTTAACTCGGAAATTCTGGTATTTCGAAAGTTCCGAGTATAGCTCGGAGCTTTTACATCTGTTCATCCAACTTTGTATAAAGTCGGAAGTTCTGAGTAAAGTCGGAAGTTCCGAGTTAGCGGATTTTTGCCCTAACGGTCAGATTTTAAGCGTGGGGTATATATATCCCCCTATTTTATTATTTCAGTACGGATCTACAGTGCGTCGGCCCTAGGCTTGTGTTCTTCAGCAAATCTACAATCCCTAGATCCACAAAAACTCATCCCATCTCTGATTTGTCTGAGATTCAAAAGAAAGAGGGTTGAGTGATCTAGTGCCTGTGAGACAACTCCGATTCTTTGAGCACTTGAGTTCATCGCCGAGCCGTTCTTTGTTACATTTGTTACTCTTGAAGAGTTCATCTCCTAGACCGGCTAGGCGTCGCCCATCGAGCACCCGAAGTGTGTGGTGTGCCGTGGGAAGTTTGTAAAGAGGTGATTCCACCTCCACAAGGAATCAAGAAAAGAGAATCAAGAGGTGCGTCGACATCATCTTGGCGAGGTAAAGGGTTGAGAGCAACCCGACTACGGTGGGAGTTCCTCAACGGAGACGTAGGAACCTTCGTGAAGGTTTCCGAACTTCGGTAAACAAATCTCGTGTCAGTTGTCTCTTACTTTTTACTTTTGTTTCTTATTTCAAATCCTGATTTGATCTATTAGATTGTAATTGGAAATACTTCATATATACATATTTTTGCTCCTGTGATTTATCGGCTTTACTTTAGCATTGCATAGAAACCTTGTAAGTGGGTCTGTTTCTTGTGTACTCGGAACATCCGAGTTGAACTCGGAACTTCCGGGTTAACCTATAAGTTCCGGATTGAACTCAGAATATCCGAGATTCTAATTTCCGCTGCGAGTTGCGTTTTTCAGAAAAAGTGCCTATTCACCCCCCTCTAGGCGACATCTCGATACTACACAAGGCACTCTATGGACTCAAACAAGCACCAAGGGCATGGTATGAATGTCTTAAAAACTTTCTCATTAAAAAGGGTTTTGGCATTGGTAAAGCCGACTCAACTCTGTTCACTAAAGTACTCGATGATGACTTATTTGTGTGTCAAATTTATGTCGATGATATCATATTTGGATCTACTAATAAATATTTTTGTGATGAGTTTAGTAAGATCGTGACAAAAAGGTCTAAGATGTCTATGATGGGAGAATTGAAGTTCTTTCTTGGATTTCAAGTTAAGCAATTAAAAGAAGGGACTTTCATATGTCAGACCAAGTACATCAAGGATATGCTTAAGAAATTTAATATAGAGAATGCAAAGCCAATCCATACTCCCATGTCAACTAACGGACATCTTGATCTAAACAAGGAAGGTAAATCTGTTGACCAAAAGCTTTATCGTTCTATGATAGGTTCTTTACTTTATCTTTGTGCATTTAGGCCTGATATTATGCTTAGTGTTTGCATGTGTGCAAGATTTCAAGCTGCTCCTAAAGAGTGCCACCTTGTAGCGGTTAAAAGAATTCCGATTATGCCGGTCTAGTTCACACACCTAGCCTTGGCCTTTGGTATCCAAAAGGATCTTCTTTTGAACTAATTGGCTATTCGGATTCCGATTATGCCGGTTGTAAAGTGGATAGGAAAAGTACCACTGGGACTTGCCAATTCTTGGGTAGGTCTTTAATCTCTTGGTCCTTAAAGAAACAAAATTCGGTAGCCCTTTCCACTGCTAAAGCAGAGTATGTTGCAGCGGGTGCTTGTTGCGTTCAACTACTTTGGATGAGGCAAACCTTGAAAGACTATGGCTATAACCTTACAAACATTCCATTGTTTTGTGACAATGAAAGTGCCATCAAAATAGCCAACAACCCCGTTCAACACTCAAGAACCAAACACATTGACATTTGCCATCATTTCCTAAGAGACCACAAAATAAAAGGAGATATCCATATTCGCCGTGTGAGAACCGAAAAACAACCTGCGGGTATCTTCACCAAGCCTTTAGACGAACAAAGATTCTATGAATTGAGGAATGAGTTAAATATCAAAGATTCTCACAACATAGCTTGACTTGTTGCACACATCACTAGTTGTTATAATTCTTTTACTTTCGTAATTTACGTTTCAAGATTTCCAAGTGTTGATGATTAGTTTACTCTCTAATTTTATTTCTCTAAAATCTTGTTTTGGTCACATATTCGTCTATATCATAGTTCCTAGTCCAAACTCTTTCTCAATCTCCAAATATCTTGCAAACTCGGAAGTTCCGAGTTGATCCCGGAACTTTTCACTCGGTTACCTGTTTCGACCGAACCCGGATATTCCGAGTTCCACTCGGAAGTTCCGAGTTCTGGGGTTTTAAAACCCCCAAGCAGCAGTTACCCCTTCATTTGTCTCCTCATCTCCTCTCACCTTTCACACCCCTTAAGCGCCTTGGAACCTTGGAGGGCGATCCGACAACCTCTTCATCTCTTTTGGAGCGCATCAAGTTGGTGAGGTCGGATCTTCCGAGTTCTTCTTCCGGATCCTCTTGGGCTTTCTCTCTTCTCTTGAGAAGGTATTCCTCAAATCGACTTCGTTTACTTTTCTTGATGGATTCCTCTTGGTAGATCTATTCCTTGGACGCATACCTATCTTTACCCGAGAGAACCTCTAATTTCTTTGATTGCATGTTGTGGCAATATGATCTGATTGGATGAACTCGTGATACTCGAAAGTTTCGAAACAAAACCGGAAGTTTCGATTTGTAACCAGAAGTTCCGAGTTTCACTGCTTCAGCCGAATCAAATCATGTTTCCACGACATTCTTTCGTGATCTTTCTCCTTATCTCAATCATACTACATCATTATTCTCAGTGTGATTATCATGGCCGGAAGAGGCAAGAACCCTCAGACCTATGAAAGGAGGGTGAAGGCTCGCCAAGACACACCCAGTTTAACTCCAAGCCATGACAATGCGAGTGACAGTGACAGTTCATGAGAAGCAGTTGCATCTCAACGTCCTCGTACAACTGTCAGAAAACAAAGAGCCTCCAACTTGGGCATGGTCATCGGTGGTCAGCCACAAACTGCGAATGTGGCTCGAGGCGCTATTTTGCCACCAAGGAGAGGTGCTGGGAATCACATTCCTTCCAGTTCTCGTGCTCCTCCCGGTGGGCAAAGCAGTGGTGCTCATGCTGCTCCAGCTGCCCCAGAAATGATAGGCCCCTTGAGAATACACAAGCCTTTAAACTCAGCCACTGCTGGACAACTTGGGAGAAGAGTAAAGGTCTATAAAGGGAAGACTGCCCTTGTCAAAACAGAATGCGAAGAAGATACTCGTTCCTATGACAAGATGTCTTCAAACTACAGATTTCACACTCATTTTCATGCAGATTTCTATGAGACGGTCCTCCTCTCAAAAAGGGACCCTATTTCCTCGATGCATGTACGATGACAGCACAATCCATCACGACAGAAACAAGTCTAGGCTCGGTAGGTCACCTACCGCACAGTAGAAGCTCGACAGCAGGATCTGCTGAGCACGCCTACCTTGGTAGGTAGGGCACTTTGATTAATTAAGTGATTACAAAATTAAAGTGATTAATAAACTAAGTGATTTGATCAGTACAATCTTGCCGAGGAATGGGAGCTCGGTAGGAAATCTTGCCGTGGTACAGGGCGTGGTCCACAATTGAGGAGGAAGCTATTTTTGCAATTTTTTTGAAAGAGTGATAGATTTGTAAAAGAAGAAAAATGTGTCGGAGGGTTGTAAAAAGAAGTCCCGCCACACTGCCATAGCTAGACGATGAAGAAAACCACTGAATCCGATGGCTAAAGATGGGGACTGGCCAAGGAGGGATGACATGAGCCTCGGGTGGACGAGGAAGAGGGGGAAAGCGTCGACGGTGAAGAAGAGGGCAAAGCGCCAGCCATGGAGGGGATGGTCAGAGACTTGGAGTAGGTGTATTCGGTGTTGTGGTCGCCTTGGTCGCCATGCCGCTGCTACAATTTGGTCAGAAGTAACAACAGGAGTAATCATAATAGGATTTAATCATCTCTATCTCTTACTCCCAACTTAACCGCGAGCACAGAGCTCGGGACACATTTGTGTGGTGCAGACGTTGCACATACGTCTGTGTAAACATGGGAACCCACTCTTTTGGATTTGATCATGTTACCAACCGGTTGTCATTCCTCACTTGTATGTCTTAATCTTTGTTACGGATGTTGTTGTGGCCTGTGGCCATGATAAGCTATAAGACCTCAAAATGTTACCACACTACTACAAAAATGCTTATATTAAACCCCTCATCACCGACGGTAGTTAAAAATCGTCTGTGATAACCTCTCATCACTAACTCTTCTAGCCAAAAACCGTTAGTGATGACTATCATTGGCCATAGTCATCACTGACAGTTTTTGGCTAGAAGAGTTAGTGATGAAATCATTTTCACAGACGATTCTATCTAAAAACTGTCAGTGATAACTTCTGTATCTATCACAGATGGTTCTAGCCACAAACCATCCATGATACGAATGAGACCTATATAAACAAACCGAGGTTTCTTGCACAGACCTTATCACTTAGTGTGCTTCGCCTTCCCCCAAACCCTACCCCCCCCGTCGTCCTCCTCCTCCTCGGTAACCTCCCTCTCGGTGATCTCCTCGACGACCTCCTCTCGGCAACTTCCCCCCGGTGATCTCCTCCTCGACGTTGATTTCCCTCAGCGACCTCGTTCTCCTCCCATGAGCCCATGCTTTGTGCTTCGTTACCCGGCTACGATCCCCAACTTCGTGAGTAGCAAGGTACCCAAACCCCCACCATGCTGGCCGCATTACCCCCGACTACAGTTCGACCATGGGCAAAGGCCTCCCTTCCCAAGAGCTAAGTACCCAAACCTCCACCTTGCAGGACCAGTGTGCTATTTAGAAAAGGTTTTAGAGTAGCCGTAATTAGTTGCACTCTTTATGCTGTGATTCATGCCCAACTTGATTGAGAACAGAGACGTTTATATATATTTGTCGATCTCATTTGTTCATGGTTTAAGTTCTTTAGTTGTGATGTATGTCCTATAAGTCTGATTCTTGAGCATTTATGGTATTTAGTTATAAAGGTGATCATTTGTCGAAAAAGAAACTCATTAATACTCACATTTTAGGGATGAAGTTTGTCTGATTGTTCACATGTTTGTGCTTACAATATAGGGTGCTTTAAGTACATTATGTCACTGGTATTTGCTTGATGGTTTGTGATTAAATAGTCCAACCAAGCACACCCTAATGTGCTGCCGACATAATCATACCAAATTAGTGAACAACAAGATTTTCGTCTTCATTATTTTGGCAACAAAAAAATAAATCATTTCAGACCAACTATACAACCGTCCACTAACGATTTTTCCCATTTCCGCTATCAACTGACCATGTCACCTCCTCTGATAGAGTACCTAATGATGCACGCTATGAGAGAAACAAAATGAATGGTTAATTAGGGAAGGGAAAACTATTCATGTTTGCCGGTACTTATCTACTGAAGGAAAACATTAGACGAAGCAATCATTATCTTATTTTTTTAAAAAAAAGAAGCATACTAAAGTAACAAAAAAAATTTCTATGATCGCTCAACCAAGAAATATGTTTTTTTTATCCATGTGATGGTTGGTTACTGTTGGTTAATGTAGCCATGGACTGATGAATGTATATAGAGTATGTCAAGTCACATGGTCAGCTCACTCCAGTGATGAGATATATGTCGCACACATTCAAAACGAGATTTTAAAACTGCGGACATAAAAGGTCAATTAGCTGGATGAAAATGAAATCAGTCAAATACACATGTGATTATCCTAATGACATATATTTTGTCATTGCATTCTTAATCTGCTATATGCTAATCTAGGATGATGCTAGTGTTCTTATACAGTGACTTCCGTGTAAGTAGGTTCAGGTATGGCTCCTGTAATGTGAGTGTTACATTGGTAGTCTTTTATGAAATGCCGCTCTGGAATCTCATGTGTGCATGATGTCACCGAAGGATATCTCTTAGGGGACTACATTTTAGTTATGTGCTTTGGTTTAGATATCGATTATCTAAAAGCTCTTAATTAACCAAAGCTTTTAACATCTCTACTCTATATGTTCTAATATTACAACCAATTTGTGACACTATAAGGGTTTACTAATCTGATCAGGTATGTCTTCTTTGATAATGAGATCTTCTTTGACCAGGTTAGTAGATCTTGAATGCAATAACTTAATAGTGTCTTGCTTGTTGGAACTAAATGTTTTTCCGACACCACTCAGCAGAATTTCCATTATTAGTATTTGTTATTTGAAATTTTCACCTGCTTAGATATTTTTGCAATGATATTTATAAGGCACAATCAGTTATATATTTTGTAATTGAATATCTAAATATCCTAGATGCATCGAGGAAACTGCTTGTCTAATAAGGATGGTCGTAAGATTTGAAGTTTTGTAGCACTTTCATCTCCTTTCTTATTATAATATTGATAGATTCTAAGATAAAATCCATTTCATTCCACAGTTCGTCTTAAAAGGTCTCATACGCCGACTTATCGCTATCACTTTATCCTTATCCCCGAATAAGAATAGCGTAGGAAGCCTTGCCTTTTGAATTATAGAGTTTATTAACTCATCGTATGGAGCTGATTAAGTTATCGTATAAAGTTGATTAATTCATCGTATATAAAGTATTAATTCATGAAATAGACTTTACACGATGGCTTAATCAACTCTATATGATGAGTTAATGAACTCTATAATTGAAGAAGCTAGGCTGCTATGGTATTCTCGTTCGGGGATGAGGATGAAGTGGAAGCAATAAATTAGAGCATGACATAGTTCATGATGAACTTGAAATGAAATGGATTTTGCCTTAGAATCTATCAACATTGTAATAAGAAGGGAGATGAAAATGCTAAAATGTTTGTATTTTAAGATGATCCTGATCAGACAAGCTGTTGCTTCGATGCATCTATGATGTTTAGATATTCAATTACAAAATCTATAATTGATTGTGCCTTATAAATGTCGTTACAGAAATATCTAAGTAGAAGAAAATTTCGAACAACAGATACTAATGATAGAAATTCTGCTAGGGTGTAGGAGAAAAAGAGATTATAGACGATTCTAATTAGAAATCGTTTGCGATGTGTACCACAATATAGACGGTTTTTTACTAAAACCGTTTGTGATGTGCCCACATCACAATGTGAGTTTCACTGACGGTTCAAGAATCGTCTGTGATACATCATCATTGTTACTGACATATATTTATAGGTGGTTCATAAAACCGTCTATGGTCATCTTTTAGAATCGTAATTGATAATCTTGTCTGTAATAGTGCCATCAGTACTAGGGTCTAGGCCTAGCGTACTGGTACTGCTTCCGGTCTAACCTTAGAGCATCTCCAACAGCACTCTCCAAATTTCACTCTCCAAAAGCCATATTTGGAGAGTTCTCCAAAAATTTGACTCTCTATATCTCCTTCCTCTCCAACAACACTCTCTATATCACACTCTCTATTTTCTCTCCCCTATATTTTAATCATATTCCATAACCGCCATAACAGCTAGTGTAACCACCACGCTGCAATGGTTTTTTTTTCAACAGGTAAATTCGAACGGCTATATTTCAATGCGGGGATTTAAAATTCGGAATTTATTGTAACGACAACGCTGCAACGGCTATTTTTTAACGGGTAAATTCGAACGGCTATCTTTCAATGCGGGAGTTTAAAATTCGAAATTTGTTGTAACGACAACGCTGCAACGGCTATTTTTCAACGGATAAATTCGAACGGCTATCTTTCAATGCGGGAGTTTAAAATTCGAAATTTATTGTAACGACAACGCTGCAACGGCTATTTTTCAACGGATAAATTCGAACGGCTATATTACTCTTCTCTATATATACATACCCATTTGCAGTTTGAAGTATTGCACGCTTCTTGTTGTTCACTACCAACAATACCTCAATGAGTCGTCGAAATTTAGTCTCGGAATGTCTCTCAGAAGACGAGGAGTCTGAGAGAAATAATGAGTACGTATTTCTTCTGACAACAGGATACGTAGCACACATGGAAGATCAGGATGTTAATGTTCCACGCCATGGCGGTTCTACTCCTGGCCATCAAGTCGTTCATCGCAATAGACAAGAAGGACATGCTAGACTGTTCGAAGACTATTTTGCTGATCCTCCTATCTATGGCCCAACCTTCTTTCGGCGCAGGTTTGGAATTATTCCTTGTTTATGTCTTCGTGTATTATGCTGATCGTCCTCTCCGCGGCTCAACCTTCTTTTTAGCATAGGTTTCGAATGAATCGTTCCTTATTTCTTCGCATATTGCATGCTGTAGAAGCGCATGATAACTATTTCATTCAGAAGAGGAATTGTGCTGGAATTCTTGGGTTATCTTCTTTGCAAAAGGTTACCGCGGCATTTCGGATGCTAGCCCTCACTGAGTAGCGCAGATGCTATTGATGATTATGTGCGGATTGGAGAAATCTTGCTATAGAGAGCCTGAGAAGGTTTGTGAAAGCTATTATTGAAATATTTGGAGATGAGTATTTGAGATCTCCAAATGGTAATGACACTGCTAGATTACTTGCAATTGGTGAGGAAAGAGGTTTTCCGGGAATGCTAGGGAGCATAGATTGCATGCACTAGAAGTGGAAAAATTGCCCTGCAGCATGGCAAGGCATGTATACTGGTCATGTGCATGAGCCAACAATCATTCTAGAAGCCGTTGCTTCGCAAAATCTTTGGATATGGCATGCTTTTTTTGGTTTACCAGGGTCTCACAACGATATTAATGTTCTTCACCGATCCCCTCTCTTCGCAAAGCTAGCCGAAGGGCAAGCACCTGAAGTGAATTATAGTGTGAACGGTCACAATTATACAATGGGGTACTATCTTGCAGATGGAATATATCCTTCGTGGGCAACATTTGTGAAGACAATACCAGCTCCCCAAGGGAATAAGAAAAAACATTTCGCCGAAGCTCAAGAAGCAGCTAGGAAGGATGTGGAACGAGCATTTGGAGTTTTACAAGCTCGTTTTGCAATTGTTCGTGGACCAGCTCGTTTTTGGTATCAAGAAGCGCTTAGGGATATCATGACAGCATGTATCATCATGCATAACATGATAATTGAAGATGAGCGGGATGGAGGTCCAGTTGACTACAATTACGAAGCAATGGGAGAAAATGTTGCAATCTCACATGAAAGAACACCTGATCTTTCTGAGTTTATTCAAACTCATCAATCGATCAGAAATAGAAAAGCTCACTCTCAGCTTCAAGAAGATCTAGTCGAGCACTTGTGGCGCCATTATGGAGGGATGTAGGCGAGTGCATGATGTACTAGTTATTTTCCTTCAACTATGATGTAACAGTTTATGCATTCCAACTATGATGTACCAGTTTATGCATTCCAACTATGATGTACAAGTTTATGCATTCCAACTATGATGTACTCAACTCCCAAGCTTTGAAAAACAAAAGCAGAATGATCATAATAAGGATAATCATAACTCAACTTCAAGTCCATCACAACTCAACTTCAAGTCCATCACTAACTCAAGGATAAGCAAAATAACCAATTCCATCTAGATGTAACCGGACCTATTACATCAATAATTAGTGAATACATCAGCTGGACCTATTACACCTGCGAGCGATTATGTCATTCTGTAAGGAGAGGTAGTATTGTTGTTGTGGCCCACTCAAGCGACTAGTGTCAACGCTCATAATTCTCTCTTCTTCAACCATTCTCTTCAATTCAAACTCATTTTTTCTTATCTCAATCTTTTCCTTCTCATGAGCAATCCTCTCCTATTCTTGCGCAAATGCTCGTTCGTACCGCTCTTCTTTCTTCTGCTCTTTAATAAGCTCCATTTCTTTCCTAAAGTTTTCTAATGCTTCCATGTAGAGTGAACCTGTTGGCCCACTCTCAACTGCAGCTTTACCGCGGCGTATCCGCTCTTTCTCTGCCTTCCTACCAGTTGGCCTTCTGAGCACATCAGCTTCTGCAATAGCAGCATCTGCAGTAGCAGCTTCTTCATTAAAATGACTTGCATTGGAGCTAACAGGACTGGAACTACCCGGAGACGCATTGGACGATGTTTTCTGCTTTTTCTGAGATAAATGACTAGTCCACTTGGGATGGTGTTGTAGTATATTCCAGCAATGCAAGTATGCAAATAATCGCCCTTCTTCTTCTTGATACAATGATTTAGCATGGACAATCTACAAAAGGACATGTACCTTATTAACATGGACAACACTTATAAATCTGTAATGAAAAAAAAGAGAATGACTAACCTTATCCTGCTCTGTTAGCCCGCTTTGCCGTCTACGCTCAATGCGGTCATAACATCCGCAAAACTTGTTAACATGCTCTTGAATAGATGACCATCGGTGCATGAGTGAGTTCTGACTACGCTCAGGCTTCGAAAGTTTTGTTCTCGTGGAAGTAATCATGTATTCTACTCCAATATGTGGTACGAGTTTGTTGGGTCCCTTGCACCGGATCCAAACTCACATTAAGCCATGCCGATACCAACATATTATCTTCATTCTCCGAAAAATTCTTTGATCTTTTATTTTGAGCTCTCGATTAGGTAGTAGAATGGTTAACTAGAGAAGGTTGCTCCCCAATTGGGCTTTCGTCCCAACGAATTTCACTTCCCCCCTCAGTCAACAGACGAGTATAGAAGTCATCCATATCGCACAAACTGTAAGCATCAATATTGAATTAAACAAAGATGCATAACAACACATGTAAAAGTACGACACGTCTTAAAACGGGGAACACGAATAATACTACTAACTGGATGTCAACAAGTAGGTCTCATAAAAGTAGAACACGAACAACACTACCCACTGGACTCGATACTTTCATCCTCTCTAAATTGATGATCGTAAATTTTATCCGAATCATCGCTCTCATAGTCGTACGGGCGCAACTCCTCGTCTCCTTCTTCTTCGTCGACTGGATCAACACCGGTTGTTCCCACCAACCCTTCCGATTGTATGGCAAGCTCTTCAAGACGGCGAGCAGCGTCTTCGATCCCAAGTAAGAGTCCATTGAGTTCATTTCCACTCTCGCATGAGCAAAGGGAAAAATTATCGTTCACGATGTTCTTAATATCACTTGCAATTTCCATTATGCACTTAATTGTCCAAGCATGCACTGCACTCACTTTCTTTGAATCTTTATCCATCTATATGCAAGTAAATATTACACTAAGATGAGTTAAGACTTATCAACTGAAAGCAAACATGATACATATGAAACATTCAGTTAGTACATACCATCTATATGCATATGAAACATTCAGTTAGTCCATACAATCGGAAGTGCATATGAAACATTCAGAATGAGCAAAAGCGCATATTATGCAGACCCTCTAATGGATGTCTTGATAAGTGATCTCAAAAAGGTACCACAGTTGAGAACTTCCTATTACCTTGTAGTGATGCACATTATCAATTAGCTCCCTCCAATTAACAAACCCTCTAATGGAAGAACTGATAAGTGATCTGGAAAAAGGAAAACAGTTAGAAAGAGATTGGCTTAATTTGGAAGAGTAGAAATTGTAAAGACGAAAAGCTTATGGATGTATCTTGTGCATTTTATGACAATGATAGCTGTTTTAGTGAATATTGGTACAGGAGTTTTTCTTACTATTGCTGCTGCTGCCACAACATTGAAATGCACAAGAAAACTTCCCGCAGATATGGAACTCCTCTGAGTCAAGGCTACATATACGCCTGGAAATTTAGAGTTTGCACTATTGAACTGTGATATGGAAATCCTAAAGTTTCTTGTACCTAAAGTCATGACCAAATATTTTGCTAACATTGAACAACTCCAATATATGATGTGGGAAACAAACAAACAGAATAATGACCGACTAGTGCTATGAATCGGTAAAGTAATTTCTCCATTACTGGTGCCCCCAATTCACTCATCGGTAAATTGATTTTCCAAAGTCCATCAGGAGAAACATTATTGCTATGAAGGATATACAGATTTAATTAGTGATGGATCATGAAGCATAAGACAGGGTAAAGTAAAATCATAAGCAAGATACAGTACAGATCTAGCAGTCTTCACATTAGCATATGCTGCACTGCTTCAATAATAGCCTGACAGCTAGTGCTTGAGAACATATTCTGTAGGTCGATGGCATAAACAATACATCAATTCATTTTCAAGTCTCATCATATAAGAAGCTTTCTTTCTCACCAGAATTACCATAATCATATTTTTCTTCCAGTGTTGCTATCATTCCTGTACCTTGAAGTAGAACCACCAAATAGAGGTAGGCAGTCCAGTTTCATTGAAACATCACGCACTAAAAGGCTATGAGCAAAAATAGAAAACAAGCAAAGAACTGCATCGTGTAGTCATAAGATGCAAAGACATACTACAGAGTCCATTTACAAACTCTTTTAGGAAAGCCCATTACATCTAAAATACTCAGGGACAAGCAACATAAACATGTTCCAAACCGAGTTTAACAGCAACAATTTGAATTGGCATGGCCAATTTGATGTCCACTCTCATTACTAAACTAGAGTAAAAGGGGGTCTATGGGGTATATGGGGTATATGGAGTCAAGAACATTCATAACAATAGTTGTCTTCAGAGTACAGAACATTCATCATCTCATAGTTGGCGACCAATCCACTCTATTTAGGGTATGGTTTAGGGTATTGGAGACCATACTACCAATATCACGTGCAGAACATTCATCATCTCATAGTTAGAAAGAGGATTTGAAGTGTTGGAGACCATATCCGCTCTGTGAACGTGCTATTGGAAGAGTGCAAGGTCATCAACAACAATTGTTATTCGAATACTTCCCTTCAAGATCCTACTTTAAGTCACCACTCAAATCCTTTTGTAAATCATCACTCAAATCCTTCTGTAAATCACACGGGAAGAGGACAAATGGTGGTAGGCCGAGTACTTACCAAGAAAATGCTCCTGGATGCAGATCTGGAGGTCCAAGGCTCTACCACTACCGGATCCGCGTCGCAGCCGGATGGAGAGAGGAAGATTGCACAAGAGGAAACAAGAAAACGGGGGGAGTTTACCAACAAATCACAAAGATGTAGCCAGATCTAGAGCAAACAAGAAAACAGGGGGGAGCATTACCAGTGCTACATCCGCCGTTGAATGCCTCGTCGAGGTTGGGGGTCCGCCGGTGGCTTGCGGAGGGGAGAGCGAGTGGAGATGGCGGCGGCGCTCCGTGGAGGTCGCGACGGAGATGCCAGACCGAGAGAGTGGAGAGGGGACGGTGCTCCGTGCTCGCGACGGAGGATGATCCGCTCGGTCGCGCGAACAAGATTTC
Organism: Rhipidocladum racemiflorum; assembly: GCA_036346355.1. Taxonomy (NCBI): domain Eukaryota; kingdom Viridiplantae; phylum Streptophyta; class Magnoliopsida; order Poales; family Poaceae; genus Rhipidocladum; species Rhipidocladum racemiflorum. The sequence continues at coordinate 13,845,672 of CM070573.1, read as the reverse complement.
GGTTGCGCCGGAGGGGATAGCGAGCGGAGAGAGAATCGCCAAATGTAGCGAGCCTCTCTCCGCTCGCTAGATTTCCAGAAGAGGATGGCGATTCTTTTGGAGAGTTGTTTTTTCAGCCGTTTGCTATTATTTACAGATAGAGAGCAGGATACCAAGGCTCTTGGAGATGCTCTTATGCCAAACTAGCAACCATAATTCCCGTTGTGAAACTCAACAACAACCAAAAAAACTTGCCACGTACTCAGACCATTCTTCTTCCGAGAGGATATTTGAGAGATGCATCTCTGGCTCCCTCCCATTAGTTTAAGTTCCATTAAAAAAAAGCCTTGCAGGGTTCTATCTCCAGCAATTTCCCTTCATTATATTCTCTTCCCCATATTCATTCCCTTTATTTCCTACCATCTCCAACAGCTTCCTCTCAAGAGAATTTGTGAAGGGATTGGAGAGAGAATCCCATTCTATCTAGATTCTCTCTCCAAATCCCGTGCGAAGGGAATCTGCTGAAGCACCTAGGATCTGTTCGTGAAGAGATTTGGAGGCTGAAGGAGAGATAGTCGGCTCGAAGCTTGGGCTCAAGGTTTCAAATCTCGTTTTGAGTCAAATCTCGGAGGTTCCCGAAATCCGAAATTTCGGCGAGATTCGGAAATTTCGGACAAAATCCGGACGAATTGCAAAAACCAAATTTCAAATCCGGTTTTTTTTCTACCGGGAAATCCGAGATCTCGGCCAAATTGAACCGTCTCAAAAATGGTTCAAAATACGTCAAAAAATTTTGAAATTTTTTTTGGATAGTCCTAACACATCACTAATGTTTCCATAAAAATTTGAGATGATGATCAATCATGAGGAATTTTTAAAAAATCTAACAGTGGTAAAGTCGTGATAAAAACCGTATATAAAATCAGTTTTTGATTTTTCAAATGTAACAAATGAACTTCAAATTATTTGAAAAGTTTTATATATATTCCTATGTATTAAGAGAGGTTCTTTCTTTGAAACCACCTGCAGTTCTGAGGAAGATTCTTTCTTTGAAACCACCTGTAGTTTTGAATTTGACCAGTAAGAAAAGATCAATATCATAAATATGAGCGCTGATCATTTATATGTGAATCCTCGCCCATATATACATAGGTGAGTTAGTACTGTACCCATTTATAAATACATGTTATCTTAGGTTTTAAATTTTGTTTTTCAATATATGTCATTCAATAATTTTTAAGTGGGTTTTGTACCACTGTTTCCACTCCACTATTCTCTCATAGTCATACACAGATTGATTCTAACTATCAATGTCAGTATCAGATATCATTTCTCTCTGCTGTTTCAATGCACTAGAAAAGTTCCTATGTATTAAAAAAGTTCAAACCACTTTAGAAATTTTTGAAATTTTTTGTGAATGGTCCTAACACATCCATAATATTCCCATAAAATTTTCAGAAGATAATCAATATTGAAAAATTTTAAAAAATTCGGAAAGTCCTAACCGACATATTGAACCGACCAAAAAATGGTCAAAAATATGTTAAAATTTTTTGAATTTTTTTGTGGGTGATCTTGATCCTAAACCCAAGCAAATACAATGCACAAAAATCAAAATCCGGCAAAAAAATATCAAATCTCGCCCGAGATTGCCGAGATTTCGCCCGAAATTGCCGAGATCTCGCCGAGAAATCCGAGATTTGAATTTTTTAATTTTTTTTGAATTTTCCGGGATTTTGAATCTCGGAGGGGTCCGAAATCCGAGATTTCGCCGGGATTTTGCCGAATTTTGGACCTTGCTTGGGCAGCTACGTAACATTTTGAGGGGCACATTTCGAGATATCCTCGCAACAAACACCCTCCCGCCTAAACAAAGAGGCCAGCAGCAGCAGTGGTTGCTGCACGAGGGAGGCAAGAAGAAAGCAACGCAACGCCACTAGAATACCGCAAATGTTGTGCACTACGATCATGCGAAGAGGGGTTTTTTTTCTCTCTCTCTTGCAGAATCATTAAGATCAGTGAACAGTAGGTGGTCCCTCCAAATAGTGCCCAGCTACGATTAGTGTATTATCTGCACCAAAAATCTCATTCCTACGCACAAATAGTGTGGCAGCAGGGCATGGCAGATAATTAAGTACTATACTCCGAGCTCTGCAAAGAGGAAGGATTTCTTGGGATGCTTAACCTAAGCGCGATTAGTTGGTGTCCGGGAAGTACTCCCTCCGGTTACAAATGGTCGTCTTTCAAATTGGATACACGAAAAATCAAATGTGTATATTCGCCTCGAAAAGTACTTTTTATAATACTATAATTTTTATTGAGGTTTATAATTATATCATAATAAAAATTAGTAATTAAAATTGTATTACGAAGACTACGTCGATATCTAAAATGAACTTCTATTTTGGACGGGAGGGAGTTGAAGTTTAAGCAACACCCTACGTCTTGGAAAGTAGAGTGCTTGTCCGGCGTCTGTGTCTCCATTACATGGATCTCTGGCGTTCTTCTCCAAGACTACGTAGGTCTTGGAAAGTAGAGTGCTTGTCCGGGCGTCTGTGTCTCCATTGCATGGATTCCTGGGGTTCTTCTGTTGTGGCCCTTGGTAAATGGTGGTCAGCTGGTCACAAGACGCACAAGTGCATGCCATGAGAAAAAAAAAATCTACTGCATGTATATGTGTGTCTGTACAAGGCCCTTTCTTCGCTGCTATTTCTGGTAAAGAGGATTATTTGGGTTCCGGTGCTAAACTATCTCCAGCAATTTCCCTTCGTTCCATTCCCTTTCCTTCCCCATATTCATTCCCTTTATTTCCTATCATCTCCAACAGCATCCCCTCAAGGGAATTAGCAAAGGGATTGGAGAGAGAATTCATTTCTATCCAGATTCTCTCTCCAAATCCCGTCTGAAGGGAATCTGTTGGAGCACTTGGAATCTATTCGTGAAGGGATTTGGAGGCTGAAGGGAAGCTGTTGGAGATAACAGAGGAGAATGTGGTTGGAGATGTGCCTCATGCGTTTGTTTCCCTGTAAATTCTAGCCAGCCTCGAGCGTCCACTGCTAGTGAGTTCCGGTTTGGACTTTGGAGGGTAAAATAGTAGCAAAGCCCGTACTAGACAAGGCCACCCGCGTCCAAACCACGGTGTGCCCTTTCTCGTTTCGAGCCAAGAGAATGGGAATCGCTTGCTCATGGTTTTGGACAGCTCTACTCTCGTTGCGTCTCGTCATGGCCTCGGATGCAATCGCACGTACTAGAACGACAGCCAGCCTGACCAAGTGGAAGGAATGCTTCCAGGGGGCGGAAGCGAAGTGTGTTACCCGGTGTCACAGTACATCGGGTCAATTTTTTTTTAGCATATATTAGTTTATATATAATATACATGAATCCTCTTAATTTAATTTTTGTGATATCGGGAGATAAATAATATGTTACTCCCTCCAGTTTGATAATAGATGTTGTTTTGGACATTGACACGGTCTTCAAAACACAACTTTGACCGCTAATTTTTATTATAATATATTTATAAAACCCAATAAAATTATAATATTATGAAAGTACTTCTCGAGACAAGTCTACACATAATTTTCATATATCCAATTTAAATATTTAAAAATATATTGATAGTCAAAGTTTTAGAAGTTTGACCATCACTATGTCCAAAACGACATCTATTATCAAACTGGAGGGAGTACATGATGAAATAATGAATCCCGATTATTTTCTCTCTAGTTCCGCCCGGAATGCTTCCATTTGCCATTGAATCGATGTGCGGTCAATAGCAAAATAAACATTGCTTGCTGCGATGGAAACTTTGGAAATGTTTGCCTACCGTAAGATGGTATTGTAGTCGCCGTGGCATATCCAGTTCGTTTTTCTCTTGCTTTTATTGCCAGTCTTCAATGCCCTAGAGTTTAATGGTTTTTTCTATGAGAAGGTTGTATTACTCATGGCAACTGTCCTTAACACTCCCTGTGCAACAGAGATGTTATAGGACCAAATCGCAAATAATACGGAGATTTAAACCATAACCATTAAACAACACAATACACGGGTGATCACGGATTATCAGGAGTTAGTGCTTAAAGATTCCTTGAGAGCAAGTACAATCAGGGTTTTTTATTTCGGTTGGGGAAAAAATCGGTCCCCAGCGAAATGGGATGTAGGCCGAAATTTCGATCAAATTTTGGCAAAATTCGACGAAATTTTCAAACAAAAACAGAAATAAATCTTACCAAAAAGGTGAAATTTCGGCGAAATAGCCGAAAATGCCGGATTTCATTCTGAGCCGAAATGGCCGAATTTCGCAAAATTTCGGTGAAATTTCGCCGAAACTTAAAACCCTGAGTACAATAGTAAAGTCCACCATATGTTAATAGTAAATTAAAAGACAGCTTGTATAATAACTGTCTCTGAAAGTTGTCTCTAAATGTTGTGTAATAACTATTTTTTTTTCTCTTGTACATAAATAACCTATCTATAGTCCCGTGTAAAGCTGACTACTAAATAAAAACCAACTCTCACTCCTTTTTTTTCTTACTCTTTCATATAGATCAAAACTAATGTGTACAGAGTAAGAGCGAGCTGAAATGGTCTTAATGTACGTGTCCTCATGGGCCATATAATAACAATGGTATAGATGTTATTCATTAAGATCGTGATCACTGGTTCAATCAACAATTGCTCACTGAATGCATCCATACGCTATCATCTTATTCAAGCAATAATTCTCTTCGATGCTACTCCCTCCGTCCCAGTATATAGGGCGTATAATTTGTTTCACCAAGACCAATACAAAGCCATGCAAACAAGTTTATATCTATATTACCCCTATTAGTTCTCTTCGGTTACCGCGCAATTCAATGCCAACTGATTAATTACCTGCAAGGCACAACAAACTAAGAGACACAATGGAGGGGTAAGTTTGGAAGATTTGGGACTAAATTGATTTGGTGCCCTATATTTTGGGACAAAATTTGAAAACTAATATGCCCTATATACTGGGACGGAGGGAGTATTTCATTTTAACGTATCCACTCTGACCTTGATAGAAACGAATCAAATGCCATGGGATGAGCAAGCAATGAGGCAAACCCAAGAGCCACAAGTCTCCGAGGGGTTGTCTGTTGCTGGGGCGCAGAAGATCCGTTCCTCCTTTTGCTCCCCTGGGCCCTGGCTGGCCAATGGCAACCCCTGATGATCTGTTCTGTTCTGATCTGATCTGATCCCCTTTGGCCATTGATTTGTGTGCGAGGATCGAAACCCGCATGGGATAATAGTAAATGGCGGTGCGCCCACTATTGGGAGCTGCAATTGCATCCGCCTACCTCATCTTCCCCCGATATATACCCTCACGTGGAAGCCCTGCTCGCCTCGTCCCTTTCTGTCGAGCATTTGCAGAAATTACCAGCTTGAAACATTCACATCTTATTCCAAGCTATTCCGAATTTCCAATCCAATGCGACGATGATAACTTGGAGATATGCCCCGGATAGTCGATTATAGAGATGTTTATATTTTTTTATTCATAATTTACTATCTTGTTCTTTGAATAAATGTTATTATTGTTGTTTAGTAAGTATGTGACTCGTCTGTGAAACGCTATATAAGGTTTTGTGATGATTATTTTAAAGTGTTTCCTAATCGATAAACATACGGAGACACGTATAAATAGACCAAAATATGTATTAGTTGATAATTATGTTTCACGAGTCGTAGATATGGAGTTATTAAACCAATAATACGGACAAACGTTAGAGAACATGGAGTTATATCGATTCAACTTGAGACACCGCGAGAACTTGTAATCTTACTTATTATCGGTTGGTCTTATATACAATATGTATACTATATTCTTAGACTTGAGGTTAATGTATGTACTCGAAATATGTAATGATTTGCTTAGGGGTTGCCAAATGCTACTCCATAACTGAGTAGTTGTAAAGATGGCTTTTGGGTTTGTCGTGAAGTATGGTCGATCAAGATAGAATTTGCCCCTCTATACAATGGGAGAGATATCTCTAGATCTCTCAAGTGGTCGAATTTTGGAAATGTATAACCATGCTACTCGCGGTTAAAGAGCTAATTGTGGTCGAGGATTTGAGTCATGTAATCGAGAAAGAGTGATCGAGCTATCCAAACAATGATAGCACATACTTACCAAGAGTTTGACCAATATCATGAGGCAAAGGGAAATACATATAACTAAGCATTGTTAAGATTTGTCAAAAGTGATTTTTACATATCCTCGGGAGCTGATATGTTCTGCTAGAGATTGCTACCGATTAACGGTCGAGTAAGAGTACCCGGGTCATGTTCAAGTATACGCAAACCTATAGGGTCACACGCTTAAAGAATTGGAACTTAATTCGGATAGTGATCTAAATTTTGATGAGTTTCAAGTTCCTAATGAGCCTCTAGTGTAGAGACATATTATGGGAAGTCTATATAAGGAGGTGGTAGCTTTAGAAATATGAGACACCATAGGAATTCGGATTTTCTAAAGCCCCAACCGCCACACCTTTTTTGTCCAAAACCGTGCAGCTGATGCTAGTACTTCGACGAGTGGATACCTTAGAGGTGTTGCTGCGAGGTTTCAATGCTAATATGATCTGCAACTTGTGACGGTCACGAGGACGATCCGCAACCTGTGACGGGCATAAGAAGCTGTTAGAAGAGACGCGAGACTAGTATGACTATAACTATACCAGCACGCTACATTGACTCAACTTTTGTTACCCGTCTACGTATCTATACAGTAGGAAATTTTGATGTTAGGTTAGAATAATAGGCTCCTTCAGATAACGGGAGATGGGAGCGATGTATTTGGGTGGACCATGCCGTCAGAGCCAGCAGGCTTTTTAGCAGTTCAAAATTTTGCACAGGGCTCCTCTGCCAATCTTCAGAAGTAGGGTTTTCAAAGAGCACTGGTTTTTAGAGTGCTGTGAGGTTCTTGGCAGATTCTGATATTTGGTGATCTTAGACCCTATGCCTCTTAAGAATTCTCCCTTAAAGAAACGAGGGTATGCATGAGAACTTGTGCATCTTAGTAGATTTCAAAGGTCCCTGTTAGAACATGAGAATATTTCTTCTTCTCTAGGAAAATTTTACCATCACCAAGAAACGGCTGAGGAGAGAACTAAGCTTTGCTCAGCTGGCCAGATCACATGGGGTGTGTTTGGTTACCCGCACCATCCTAGTTTATTTCGTATGAGCCATCCAGGCTAGCCTTGGTCTGACTGAGTGGATGCAAATTAAGTTGCTTGGTTGCTTGTTTGTGCATCTCACGGGCCTGCATTAGAGAGGTCCAATTTCTGTGTTTTCTCCATCATATGTGAGTGGGTGCAGTTGCATCCACTCATGCGATTCAGACACCATGCAGGCAACCAAACACACCCATAGATGTTCAGCGGCCCGCGCGCGTTTGAGTTAGCTCCGACGTGCGTGCTCTTTTTTTTTTATCCATGCTGATGTTTTGGATAGAAAAAAAAGTGGGTATACACACGCGTACGTATTCAGTGGAACAACATGCTCCCACGTTCCGGTGGCTCCGAGCCTCTCAAAACTTTCATTGACGTGTGTGTGGGGCGTGTGCGTGGGTGTGCGTTGTGTGCACCCCTTAAGGAAAAAAAAAGAAAAAAATGGAGCCACTCAAGTTGGAAGCGCCGAAGACATCTCCTAGGCACGAGCCAACAGCCTGATCGAAAGCTCAGCGAAGTTACACGCACTTTCGGAAGCCTCGAAATCCCCAATTGCCTCGCTGACGTGCCTCTCGTATCATTTCGTGCCGATTTATCAGTCGAACCATCCGATTCCGAGGTGACGTGCGGTTTGGCAGGTCCGTTTGGACCTGTCCCGAACGCTTGCTTGCCCTGCTTAGCAGTATTAATTTCGGTATCAGTAGATCTCGACACTACGGTTTCTGTATGGACGGACGGGTCCATCCCCTCGAGTCCAAGATCGCGAGAAAACTAGGCTTCCGTCGGGTCGTTTTCGAGCGATGGACTCGGACCGTGGCGTCCGGAGAGCTACGGGACGATACATTTTATTCGACGGCAATCTGACGCCCTAGTAACCACCGATCGCGACAGGGGTTGTTCCAATCGGTTCGCCAATCCATGTCTCTCCAAGCCAGGCTCCTATCCGGGCAGAAATCATGCGCATTAAGATACTCCCTGCCATTTTGATCAGGATCGATCGGACGATCACTACGTTTAATCTGCAGTTGCGTTGCTGGCCCGGCGTGTGCGTTGCTCCTGAGCTCGATATCGGCACCTAGATCGATACGAAGTAGCTCTATGTACCGTATCGGTCTCGATACTGATTAATATTGGTCATACCGACGATCAATACAAGCCCAATATCGGTCCATAATAGTCTTACAAGTAGAATCGATAATATGGTTTATTAAACTGTACATTGTATTTGATAGTACAACTATGTGTTTACAGTAATATGATAAGTGAACTTTGATGTACATATAATTAAATATATGTATACCTATAAATATATATTATTAGTACGTCGGTATAGACTTCTACTGGAGAGTAATATTTTAATTGCAAACTGATACGACCTCTGATACGATATTGATAAGTTTGCTTTCAACGACTTTTCCCCTCTCTGTTCTCTCTGTTCTCCCCCCTCCCTCACTCCCTTTCTTGTTTCTATTCCTTTGGGTGCTTGCTTTAGCTTTTGCATCCTCTCCCCATCTTCTTCGTACCGGCTATGGGCTATTATCGTCTTTGACGAAAGGTGAAAGACGTTACAAAAGTATGATGTGAGGCAGGCCGTCATCGTGTTAGGGTAAAGCTCCACGAATTCTTTTCGCTGCAAGGATGTGCGAGGCCGTGCCATGCATGCACTGGTGCAATATACATAAAGCCTGATTCAGGTGATGTGCGTGTATACCTGATTCGCTTTTAGCTTGTGGTCAGCTTAGCTTAGGGCAGCACCCCTTCTCAATTCTCATCAGCGAGATACTGCTACGGTTTTACCGTGGTAAATCGTGGGATTAGAGAAGGCGCCAAACAAAGACACTTGGAATCTCTATCTGAACAGTGCTCGGTACTATTTAGAGTGAAGTTTTTTTTTTTTCCTCTCCCCGTGGTGCGATCGCGCTACGTAGCACAGCCGAGAGCCAAGCAAAGCTCTTTTTTTCCTTGGCAGAATCAGAGGATGGCACAAGTGATGTCTTGTCCGGTCGGAGTTAGTGTTGGCTGCACACAGCACCTCATCCGTGAGGTCCCGTCAGCTTTATGGCTTTGATGCCCACCCCGTCCAGGAGCCCTGCACGGCGGGCGAGACGGCCGAAGAAAACTCGCGTGGTAAAAACGAGCAGCGCGCACCATCGGCCGTATCCACTTGGGAAAAAATTCCATGCAACCGTGCTGTATATCGCGGTCTGTGCAGCATCATACAGATTAGTGTTATATGTCCCGCTGTGTTAATCTCTATGTAAAAAACAATTAAGTGATAAGGATTAAAGTGCATTAAAGTGCTTGGAGATTGATGGATTTGCATGGAGATTGATACAACTAGACGTATAGCGTCAATCCACACGGTACTGTATAGACCGCGATATGCAGCATCGTTGTATAGAATTTGTTTTCCAGTTGGGTATCCGCCAAACGAGAGGAAAGGGAAGATGCAGCAATATCTTTTTTGCAAAATGAGGGCAGGCATTATGATGTTGGGTTGGGGGCATGCCCAGTCACCGATCACATTGCCTGTCGCCGGGCGCGATCGGAGAGCGAAGCTTACCGGCCCTGGCAGTCTTGTACCGCGGCCGCGTCGTGTCTGATTGCTCCTGTAGTGGGCCGGCCGGACGGTGGAAAGATCAAAAGATCGATCGCATTAAGATCGGTGTGCGCACGCAGCTGCCGCTGAGATGCCTCGCTGCTCTGCTTTGAACTGTTCGTATACCTCCGACCGACATGTTAGTCTGTTTGCTGCGAGTAGGTTGGAAACGGAACGAAAAGTTTTCGATTCTTGCGGGAGAAAGATCGAAAAAAATGGGTCTTTTTTCAGAGACAGAAACGGAAAATATTGGTACGGAAACATAATTTTTTTTATCGGAAATGAAATAAAAATATGGGAGCCAATTCCGATGAAAACGGAAACGGAAATTCCGTATAAGTGAAACCGAAAACTAAAAGGGAAACAAGCCGAAAAAAGAAATAGTCTTGGCCCAAAAAGGAGAAGGGAGAGTTTATATTTATTTTTGAATTAAAATAATTTCATAAATACAAATGACTTTATATAAAATATCAAATAGAATTCACAAATTCCAAAAACAAAAATCTCAAAAATAGTTTGAAAAATTTTAAACCTAGAAAATTTATTTTCAGCATAATTTTGTATTTATTTTTATGAATAAATTAATTTTATAAATCTATAAATAGCAAAATGGTATTTATAAACTCCAGAAAATCCAGGATAAATATCAGAAAATCATAAATGAATATCGAACAATGATATACAAATTTTAGGGCACTATACCTTTGTAGTTGGTGAAGAAAGAGGATATCGATGATAATTGTATAGAGAAGGACGTAATGATCTGATATAGGAAACAAATAAAAAACTTTTAGCTGACAAACGTGAGAAAAAAAATTTCTAGTGATACCAGCGAGTATAATACTATTCTTGTGTCCACCTTAGAGGTGGAATATGTTACAATGTTCTTGCGGTTATGTATTGTGATTTTGTACTATTTCTTATGGAACTTTTCACTTTCGTTTATGTATCCGCTCTGTTCTATTCCACGTTCATTTCCGTCGCTATCCGTTTTCTTATTCGTTTTCGAGGTTTCTAATTTCGTTTCCATTACCGCTAAAAAACTATGAAAACTAAACAATCATTTACTGATCGTTTTCGTACCATTTTCATTCGTAAACGTGGGTGTTAAATCTTCGCCCTAACAGGTAGTACGGCATGTTTCTGATGCATGCTTCACAGAATTTATCTAGACATGAACGATACATGCTTTTTTACACCGCACAAGTACAACTTGGAAGTCTGGGGAGCCGCACGATCAGCCGAGCGCGCGCGGGCGGGGGAACGCACGGCACGGCAACGGCCGCCCCAACCAAGAACGGCCGCGCGGCACGGGTCACGCGCACCCGTCCCCGTCCGGAGGCCCTGCCGCGCGCGTGCTTACGCACGCACTTACGGGCCGAAGACGAACGGAAGCAAGCACGTAGGACGTTGCTACGGCTGCATCCAAACCTCGTCGAGATTTCAAAAATTTCAGTTGAGATCTAGAGATTTTAAATCTCGATCGGGTAAAAATATTTTTTTAAAAAAATAAAATACTATAGTACCATCCAAGTCTCGATAAGATCTCGATGAATTCGACCGAAATTTTGATATTTTTTATGAGAATTTTATTTTTATTGACTGGATTTAATTGGATTTAGGATTTATGACTATCCACAAAAAACTCCAAAAAATTTTAACGTGTTTTTTTACCGTTTTTTGATAAAAACAAGTTAATCAAGATCTCGGTGATTTCGACCGAAATATCAGATTTTCTGGTTGAAAAAAAAAATCAAATTTATAATTTAATTTTTGAATTTCGTTTAAATTTCTTTTAAAATTAGAAGACCTCGCTAAGATTTTGAACTTGGATCACCACAGGTTTTCTACCGAAACGAAATTTTAAATTTTACCCCTGCCCCCCCCCCCCCACCCCACCCCCGCGTCCGTAGAAATTCCATCCATCCTGTCCTGCGGGCCTCCTCGCTGCGAGGCTCCCGTCGATCCCGCGATCCACACTACACGTGCAGTGGTGGTGGCTAGCTAGCCGAATCCGAGGCCGGCCTACAATAATGTAGCCTTGCGTAGCCTTCGCCGAGTTGTACGCGACCGTGAGCTGTTGCGGTTGACGGGTTGTTGCGGGGGGCGATGCTGCGTGACCTGTGACGACCGCGATCCGGGCGGACGGACGTGCGCGCGCCACAGCGGCAGCGGAGGGAGGCGGACAGTTCCATGTGCCCCCGGCAAGTTAGGCACGCAGCTCTAACCCGCCGTGCCGGGGCGTAGGGGCCATGTCCCCCCGAACCGAAAGAAAGGAAGGGAGTACATGCCATCGCAAGAGCACAGGTGTCCAACGGCGCCACAGGGAGGGAGGGAGCTTAATTAGGTTTTGGAGTAGACATGGCCGTGACCTGACACTGAAAAGGCAAGCTTTAATTCCCGTGTCGCAGCTCGCAAGCATGCATGGACGCTATGGAGCCATGGAGAAGATAGGAAGATCCCCGATCAAGCCGGATAGAGTGAAGCGAGGCAGACGGGAGGATGATTATTGATTAGATTAAGGCACATCGAGAGGAAACTGCACGCAGTACGGACCAAATTAATCAAAGCTGGGGTTTTTTTTGTCGGCAATGGACGCGTGTCGCGTGTCCGTGCGAGCGTGCGTGAATAGTAGCTGTGCAAAGCGACCGATCGAGGGGTAACCGAAACAGAGACATGCGCGATATGGTTCTGGTTCGGGTGCGTGAACATACAACGCGAAGGTAAGCCGAGGCGAATTGGATTGCCAGGAAGTCGCCATCGAGCAGCTAGCTAGGTGGCTAGCTACCCCCCCCCCCCCCCCCTCTACTTGGATAGAGGGAATCAAAACTGAGGAGGATGTGAGAGGTTCATTCATCTCACAGTAAACTCCCACTGTTCCTTTTGACAAAGAGAGGGCGCGGCACCATTTTTATATTATTAGCTCAGATCCGAGTGATTAAGCACATCGATTCTGTCATGAAAAAAAAAACCTCGAACAAGAAAAAGGATGATACAGCAGTATGGATCTGACTAGTAGGGAGGGGGAGACTCGGGAGAGTACCAGCAGGTAACATTAATTCATTTAATTGTGACATATTGCACAAGTAGGTTCGTTTGTTTCTTTTGCTTGGCAAGCAGGCGACCAGCCTAGCTCGTATATATAGCATCAGGCCTCCAAATTACGAAGGGACTATCCACTTACCGACCTTGTCGAGGTAACCAGTCCTATCGATTGGTATGCTTGCTGTTGTCAGGAAATACATTAATCTACTTAGTTAACCAATCTACTCTTACCGAACTTAATACTACGTACGTAAGAAGATGTCGAATTCTGAAGCTATAGCTGAGCTATTACAGAGCTATCGGGGCCACGTACGTTTGGAACACTAAGTTTTTTTACAACCCATGGGAATAATAAGTTTTTTTACAAAACTCATCTCCAAAAAATAGTTGCAGCCACGCATTTGATCCGTGGTCCACAGGGAAATGAAAAGAGAAAAAACAGGCACCACATGCTGGCACTGGCAAAGATAAATGCCCAAAACGTAAGTCTGTTAGATCTAGCAGCAGAAAGGCATGCAGGAGGGAATGCGAGGTTTGTCGCAAGGATGGTCCTCTGACCTGCAACTCCGGCCGCTCGCGCGCAAACTAGCAAACGGGAGCTAGCTAGCCGGCAACGCTAGACGTACAGAGACGTCTCTTCCAGGATTGCCATGGTCACTCACAACTGCAGAGGCATAATCCACATGAACCAAGGGATCGAGGATGGCAGCAAATTTGCAGTGAACATCTCCTGGCAGTGGTAGACCCAAAAGCTGGGCCAGTATATGAATAATACAGCCCGTGGTAGACCCATAAGCTTGATATGAAAATAATACAACCACGCATCACATGGGTACACGAGAGAGAGAGAGAGAGAGAGAGAGAGAGAGAATTGTGAAAGATCTTGCTAGCTAGGCTCTATGGAGGGGAAGCCTCAAAATGATAAGGCGTGTTAGTCAAAAGGAACCATAATAAGGCACACTTGATGCGCAGAATGCACACACAGAATTGTGAAAGATCTTGCTAGCTAGGCTCTATGGAGGGGAAGCCTCAAAATGATAAGGCGTGTTAGTCAAAAGGAACCATAATAAGGCACACTTGATGCGCAGAATGCACACACATACGGCTCACTTGTCCTGTGCACAGTTATTAGGGGAGGGCTTCACCTCGATCCGCACGGGGCAGTTCGTTGCTCGGCAGTACAACCCTGGAGAGAGCCGGTGGCTAGCATGAGGAATTCATTCATTCATCCATCCATCCATCCATCGACACACACACACACACACACACAGAGAGAGAGAGAGAGAGAGAGAGAGGAATCGTTGTTCCGGCCGGCCGGCGCGAGGACTAGTAGGTGGGTCACGCCCTATTCATTCTCGCGTACAGCTAGCCCCCTCTCGCTCTGAACTGTGGTCACGACGCAGTTCTGTTCATGCATGGTCCCTCCCGGCTCAGATAAAGCTAACGTTGAAAAGAGCCGTACCTAACGACCACACAGCCTATACGAGAGGCCTCTCATCTCATGGGCTGGGGTCCCATGGGCTCAAGGTCCTTGGTGAATCACCCGGTGTATTTCTCGTAGATCTTGTCCGTTCGCTTCAGTGATTGTTTACCCACTCAACATACGATCGGTCACAGATATATATATTTTTTCTCTCAAAAAGTAATTTCATTATAGAACCCTTGACGTAAAAACGGGTAGCTCGGATCCAAATCCACAAGCGGATGACAGAGGAATCCCGTCGTCCAAACACCTCCGAAAATCCGTTTCAGTTTAGTAGCAACTAGCAAGTGGTTTTAGAACATGTACTGCTGCGGCCGTCCATTCGGCAACCGGCAGTGGAAGCTCCTCCGTGCGGTTGGAGATTTGCCCTTTTTTTCACTTCGAATGGTAAGGAAACGCACTCCGCCGCGGTTCGACGGTTGCCGAAAACTAGTGCCCATGTACTTGATCCAAAACTGACCCAACAACCAAAGCTTAACTCCGGCAATCTACGGATCGCTCATTCATAAAAACCGGAATTAGCCTCAGGCCCACTCGCACGTCCATGCACAGGGCGGTCCTGTGCTGAGCATTCCACACTAGACTAGGCACACGTCACCGATGCAGACGTCTTCTAATGCAGGAAATTTCAGTGATTGGAACATGTAAACAACCAAAACCGAGAGAGAACGGTTGAAAGGTCCGGCTAATATATAGTTTAGCCGGCCAAGCAATTGGGCGTCAGCACATGGCGGCCTACGCAGCCTCCGCGAGCGATCTCGCCAGAGGCAGGCCGTTTCAGGAGGAGTCCTGAAAGCCGCACTCCAGAGTAGCAGAGGTATGGATACAGCGTACATGTGACTAGGCGCGCATGGCAAAAGGTTTTATTGGCAAAATCACGGTGTTTCAACAAATAATTGTCGAAACCGATATTATACACGGTGGGAATCAAGGGTAGGAAACCAGCAAAGCACATCTGAAGACATTGTTTACCATGACCAACTCCCAAAACCTGTGTTTTATTTTGCTTTTCCAAAACTTGGGGGAAGGAGTAATATGACCCCACATACAACAACTCCGTTTCCACCAGCAGCGATAATTTAGTACCTTGCGAGGCGCGTTGAGCATGTGTAGCATCATCCATCCAGGTACTCCTAAGACACGCAGAACTTGTGTGTGCACGCAGTCTGAGGCCACATCTTGTTGCAGAAATAATTCAACGGCTTGGTATTTACGGAAATAACTTCTTTATCCTATTAATGGCAACACCAGCCGTCTTGTTCATGGGTTCTAGAACAAGGGCGTAACTGAAATCTGCAAAATGTTGTGAAGGACTACACAATCAGATCTAGGACTTAATAGTGGAACCAATAAAGGAACGAGCTGTTAATAGTCATGAGTCATCCAGTTCATTTAAATCAATCAACAGACATGAATCCCTTAATATCAAGTTATCATGTACAAAGGGAAAAGGGAAGACATACCGTCAACAGCATCCTTATAGTAACCAAGCATCTCCCTGGCCGTTCCTCTCCGTAAATAAGCTTTCACACTCTAGAAAGTAAAAGATTAACATGAGAATGTATGGCACACATCAACTGAAACATTTGAGCAAAATACTCCCACATTATCAGAGCCTCAACAAGATTTAAAAACATCCACCTTAGAAAACTGAAAAGAGAAGTCTAGTAAACTTCCATTTTTATCTCGTTTTCTGAACTTACGTTTTAAATAAAGTACATAGCATATCATACTTCAAAGTTCAAACAAGACAGCAGATCCTGACCTTTGGATCAATATCTATGGCACTAGTGCAATCTGCCTCAGCTTGACGGTAACTGAAAGATCCAAAAAGGTGAACCATGAAGTAACCGAAGTACCAAGCAAACACTACATTCCAGATCATCAATGATAAAATGAAGAAGAAAGATGCCAGAGAGGGAAAGATAATACCTAGCTAATTCTAGAAAAGCAGCAGCTCTGTTACTGTAGTATGTGGCCACTTTGCCATTTAATTTGATTGCTTCAGTATAAGCGTTTATCGCCTTTTGCCATTGTTTCTCCTTAAATGCAATGTTACCCTGTCATGAAGCACGCGATAGAAAGAAAACCCAGTAAGAACAGAAAATTAAAAAAAAAAAAAAACTTTAACTCTTGTAATCCCCCAAGGGTGGCATTGCTTTTGAGTCTAACACAGTGAAATTCAAAACACCTACTTGCGATCATAGTTCTGGGTAATGAGAAACAGGTTCAAATGTTTAATACACAAGAAGAATTGTTTTTTTAGAAGTTCAGAAGAAGGATGGATCAGTGAATATCACACATAAGTATTGTACATCTGGATCCATGTACGGGTAAGTCACCAGATGCAGAAACCAACACTGTTTAAATTTTGTCAAATGCTTAAATGCAACACTTAAAAATTGGTATGCATCTCCTTAGTGAATTATCATCAGCTTTTTCTTCACATAGTGAATTACTGTCACATTAGCATGTCAAGGTGCTACTAGGAAAAAAGTAGTCGTCGCGGATAGGTTTGAGCAGCAGTTCGAAAAATAAAAGCTACACTCCTAAATCACCGATATAAGAAAGGAACTGACTTTCTCTTTAGCAGCGTCAGCAGCTTCTTCGTTCATGGCCTGTTTACTTAAAACATTAAATTTTGCTAGGATCTCAACTTGCTCTTGGATGGTAGCGTATATGGTTTGAGTGGTGTCCAGCAAAAACCGATCACCACCATGTCTTGCAATGAAGGAAACTGAAATAGGACACTTATCATGTGTACCCAAAGGAACCGTAACCTGAAAAGGGCATCAAAATTGCTGCATTAGTAAAGATGCAGTAAAGGCTTACCGGAAAAGAAAGTCCATGTGCTAAGCTAGGGATGTCAGTGAAACCCATCATCTATTACCCAAATTCATACCCTCCCAAAATTTACGAATATGGTAAGCATATTTTCACCCTTTATGCATGATGGGTAAAGCATAGTAATAGCCACTAAATTTCAAGGGTGTGGACAGGACATTAGTGACTTTTCCGATACCCACCAATACCCACACCCAATTCGAAATCTAACTCGAGAGATAGTTTGCTTCTCTTCAAAAAGTGGAAGTAAAATTCACCTCTCATCAATTGAACATTTAATCAAAACAACCAATTATCAACTTTCACGGTTGGCATCTGCAAGGTCAATTAGTCGATACATAGATTCCGCTAATTGTCATTCACAGGCAATAGATCATCTATATCATTTTCTCTGTTATTTCATATGTCATTTACTTGTTTATTCGTATTGTTAGTATGGAAGTAAGCCGCTACATTTTTTAAATGACTTTTACAAAACAACTATTTCACTTTGCAACTCACAATGAAGTTTCCCCTGTGCTGGTGATTGAACTTGTAGGAGGAGCTTTAGAAACCCACTCACTTTGCATGCCCATGTCATGCAAGGGTGAACTAACCATCACTCTAGGAGTTCTCCGGATCCACAGGGTTCAAGTGTTCATTTAGGGTTGCCCTCTATAAGCTATGATATTATTATTTGCTAATTGGGTGGAGTTTGTGTTCTGACTTCCGAGTAATAGTAGTTACTTGTTAAAACTTCGGATAAAACATGGAATAGATTTCCATGAAAGACTCGCCCCTAACCCAAATGCCAAACGGATCCAAGAAGTTGCAACTTTAAAAAATGGTTCAGGGGAAGGTCATCAGAGGAAATGAAATAACAAGGTTTCTATGTTAGTAACATAAATTTGGAATCACAGGCAATCAATGAAAAAGATTGTACCTGACAACACCCTGACATGCTAGATAAAGATGAGAGGCATAATGTCTGAGTATTGTAGCTTGCCGATGATAGTTCCCTAGCATTAAGTTTTGGGGGGCATCCCAAAGCAGTAGGAATTACCAGAATTCCATCATCCTGTAGATTAACACAACATTGTCATAAAAAAGCATTGGTACGGTACCACTAAATAGCATTGATAGTTTGAGACGGTACCACTAAATAAGTAAGTTGTCACAGCACATTCAGTGGCATGTAAGCTTGTGAAACAAGAATATGAATCACAGAAACAAAAGCAGTATAGGAAAACCATCTCCGTGTAACAAGGATCCAGAAGGCAAACATTTGTTAGGCCTTCCTTTTCCACAGAGATTTTCTCTCAGATGTTGTGCACTATGGTACACTGCTGACAGTAAATAAACTGCTATCTTCATGTCCAGCAGAAGCAGCTTTAGAAGTAACTGGGCCCTAGGCTTGTGCTAGCTGAATGCTTAGAAAATGAGATTGAGAGTTGGTTCCAAATCTAATGTAACAATGTAGCAAGGAAAAACAACGGCCACTAAAAGAATATCATATTTCAGTGGCAGATACAGATGCATCTTTGAAGAAACATCATTTGGAACAACTAACTTTTCTATGCATGCCACTTTGAGTAGGAAATCCTACACTTGTGAGAGTGATTGTAGGTACGCCAATTTAGGGCAAAACAAAAAGGCATCATCACTTGTCAAGTTGACTTACCAAGCTTGTAAGAGTATGTAAAAACTTTGCTGGTAAACGTGTACTTGCATTTCAGCAGAAAGCTATTAGATATGCAAATTTGTCCTAGTATTCAGTTGATTCTCAATTTGATTCACTTGTTGCACATAATACAGAAATTTCAAGGAAACGGCATTTGTAAAAGTTATGAAAACTAGGTGTGCATTCCAGTACTCCCCAAGCTTTGAGCGTGACATTTCACATTTAAGGCATCATGCAGAGGCATAAAATAAGTTTTTTTTTTCAACGAATTTATCCAGCAAAAAGCTCACTGAATTCTATTTCATTCTGAACTCAATGTTATAATACCTTAAGAAGTGCATTCAGAGCCAAGCGCACTTCCGTTCTCACATCTTGGCAGCTATCACTAGTCGAATCACCATCATCAGACAAATTACTGACTATGCAAGCATCAACAGCAGGCTTAACCGAATTTATCCACTCCATATGCTGATCTTTGAATTCATGCCTGGATTAAATGACAGAACACTATTACATTGTATGACAGTGAATTGTCAGAGTAAGCCAAATTGAAAGAGAAATTCAAATATATGCAAGGTGAATAGTTTAATCATCAAGACAGTCAAGTGATGGATATATAACAATAAAGTTCATCTAAAAGCCAAAGTAAGACAACGAATATCAGATAAATTCTTTTGTATAATTAACATCCTCCCTTTCATGGAATGAAACCCAAAAGATTTTGTTGCTATCAGCATCTGATATTCTTTGTTGGCAAATGCCAATTTCCAAAACTTGCAATGATTTGAAAGAAAAAGGAGCCTTTGCAATCATCCGTCATCACATATTCCAATTATACTCTATAGGGGGGAAAATCTACAACCAGGCAACCCTACAAAGTTCAACTAACAGTATGTCATGAACCTGAGTCTGAGACACACCGACATCTGCTTCTACATAAATAACTAGGCGACATCTTGAAGCCACAGAGGGAAACTTTAAAAAAAATGATATTTCACATTGAACCATTAGTTAATAATTTCTTTAGTAACAATAACACGATTGTGTAAGGCAGGAACATACTTGTGAAGCAACTGCATGGCACTAGAAAGTGCTAGCAATGAAGAAAACTTGTCCCCATTCTTGTGCCCATTTGAATAGTTCCTCAGGCTTGGTATTCTTGAAGCCAAATAATTTTCAAGATTCACATGACTCAACACTTGTCCTGAGGAAAAAAAGTTCAGCGTGAGGAAGTTAGATGCCAGCAAAAATCAAGATAATCTTAAAAGAAAGAAAAAAATGGTGTAAAGACTAAAAAGGAAATACATACTTCCAAAGAGCTTTTCCACAGATTTTGTCACCACCTGAGTTAACCTTCTTGCAGGTAGCTTTGAAAGTTCAAAGCAATCATCTGCTATGTAAAAATGTCTGGGTTGGCGAATATCAGCATAAGGTAGCCTCAGAAGAAGATGACCAGCACGACGCAATACAGTTGGATCCCTTGCAAACCAGCCTGTGATAGAAGAAACAAAATAGCAGGACATGACGAGTTTAGAAGTCAAGACATATAAACTTCATGCAATTTAGAAGAATAATATTCTTCAGCGGTACCTATAGTGTCCAGACTAGGTGCGACAGGAATAACACCGCTGTTGGGGACAACACCATGTGAAGGCCGGAAGGCCAAGACACCACAATAGCCACCTGGTACCCTTACTCCTCCAATGGAGTCAATACCTAGCACATCACATTTTCAGTGTATACTTGTCTATTTAAAGCATATAAACGAGAATAACATTAGAAGAAGCATAGACAGTAAGACAGAACAAACATCACCTAATAAAGATTCAGTAGGAACAGTGGAAGATTCATGCAAAAGCTGTGTGGTCAAGACACAACAGACCACAGCTTTTTGCAGAACAGTCATATGTTCATTACA
Organism: Rhipidocladum racemiflorum; assembly: GCA_036346355.1. Classification (NCBI taxonomy): domain Eukaryota; kingdom Viridiplantae; phylum Streptophyta; class Magnoliopsida; order Poales; family Poaceae; genus Rhipidocladum; species Rhipidocladum racemiflorum. The sequence continues at coordinate 13,824,951 of CM070573.1, read as the reverse complement.
TTTGAAAAGTCCATCAAATTTTAAAGGACTATCCCCACATAAATTTATAATTCTATGTTTGACCCCCCACACACTAGAAGTTCTGGGTTTGGATTCGCAACTGAGTATAAATATATTATGAAAAAAATGATACTTTTATAGAACATACACAGGTCATTCTGAAATTCCAAAAAAAAGCACCAGAATGGACTCCGCATGAACAACAGTGTGAGAATGTAACATGCCCTGTTGCCAGAGCATTCCAGTTTTGAGGATGCTAATCTTATGCTTTTACTAGTTACTTATAATTTCTTTGATCAAAACAAAAATAGTGCTTAGAATATCCTTGCAGACCATAATCAATATATTTATGCTGAGCTAATTCTCCGAAAGGTATCTTCATATTCAATACATATTGTCATTATTTCTAGTCATGTGGTAGTGACTATTCGTGTTATCTACGGTACAATATGTTGAATTGACAACCATAGCACAAAGAAATCTCTTGTCTGCTCAAAGGTCACAGTATGAATTGTGAAAATGTAACTAGGGTTGGGTGTATTCGTCACAGTATGAATTGTGAAAATGTAACTAGGGTTGGGTGTATCCATGAAGTGAACAAGAACAGAATACCAAAGCATCTACTTTGTTAATCAGGTGAGTTAGCGAATTTTATGAGGAAAATGGATTCATATTTAACCACATGAAAACAACCATAAACACCGTTACTGATGAGCAATTCTGCCTGATTGACAGTAAAAAATTACATGCTGTGAACAACAGTAAACAAGACAGCTTCACATAGATAACATCTACTTCACAGAGCTACACTTGATAAGATCAAAACATAGAAGATCAGTCTCCTGAGGTCTACCGGGTAGTAGCATGGTTGGTGTGCTAACCAGCCTGGGTTTGAATCCTCCCTTCTTTACGTTCTCTAGGGAGGAATAAGTCTTATCCTCCTCACACCGCGTTTTTCAAGATCACAACAAAGGAAAGCTACCAACTCGGTCTAAGGTCATTTTGACATAACATTGAACCATGGCAGACACAACATTGCATTTATCAAGTTATAAATGGTTTCCAATCCTCACGTGAACACTTGAATGGAATTTCGGAATTTCATTATAGTGTTCTATAATAATGACATTTCCTTATATTCAAATTTTCAAACTGTTTAACAAAATACAGGGGAGATCACAGGAAAAAATAGAGCGTACCAGAAGCACCATAATTCAGTTCGATTGCAAAGGAGGAGCACTAAGGCAAATAGAAGAAATTATATGCGAGTATTTATCAAGCCTGTAAAATGCTACATTTTCGGTTGGGTGGGGGTGGGGGGCTTTGGTCCCCACAGTTATTGATATTAGAAGGATGAAGCAAGCAGCAGTACACAATAATTTTAATAAACTTCTCATGTTGCTTAAATAATGACAGCATGTTGCACGCACGAATTTTCTCATCTATTAATAAAAAAATAACTCACCCAACGCAAAATCTACCATGCCACCAGCAACAGCGACAGCCGATCCACTTGAGCATCCTCCAGGTACTCGATCGGGAGCCACAGGATTTGTTGGCGTACCAAAATGTTTATTCTCACCATGGATACTAAACAATTAATATGCATTAAGTCAGCACACACACTAGATAAATTAAAGATGGAAAAGTAATCCTAGCAAATGTAAAGAACATATATCATCTTTGTGATATTTGGGCAAAAACGAAAAGGAAAAAAAATGAGTTCAGTGAACTAAATACAGTTCTCAGAAGCCATATGCAGAAAGCAAGCAAAATGACTTTACCTATATGCCATCTCATCGATAACAGTTTTTCCAACACAAATAGCACCACCGTCTACAAGAGTTGAAACCACTAGAGATGTTTGTGTTGATGCATCGTGTGTCCTTGCCCATTCTAGGCTGCCGAAACTTGTTATATAACCATTGATGTGAAATCTGCAAATCATCAAAGCAAGCATATATTTGTGCTCAAGGAAAGTAATGCAACGTTAAGAAAGGACTTTATTACAAAAAATATGAACTGGTCTGCCACTTCCCAGTTCCAGAAAAGCACTGTTCAACAGGAAAGCCAATACAAATATGGATGTTGACACCATCAGACTTTTTGGAGCACTAAAAAACATGCCATGAGCATAATGCATATAAGACATGGCTGTGAACCTTTTGAAATCGGCAGTCAAACTTTGTCGAAAAAAAATAAAAAATCGACAGATTTTCGACCGGCTTTCGATTTTCGACCGATTTTATTCCATTTTCGGCACACTCAAGGAAAATTGGAAAAAATGTTGAACATCTGAATAAATCCCAATTAATCTATAAAACACCTCAGAGAAATTTCAACAATTTTTGAATTCATTGTGCTTCTGGAAAATTAAAAACAGCAATTAATGAAAAAGAACATATGCACTGATAGATTTTTATAAAAAGTTACAAACTTGATCATGCTCTGAATTTTAATGGCACCACAAAGAGTGCCCAAGGATCATGTAGTAAAATTTGTAGAAATATTAGACTTCATTTAGTGTCCCTAGAAAATCAAAAACAGAAGGGCATATACAAAGATAGTAACACTGTCAGAATTTTTTTTAAAATACACAAATCTGATCATCATCTGAAAATTTTACAGCATCATTAGCATTGCCTTAATACCTCACACAAAATTTTGCAGGAATATTAAACTTCATTTAGTGCACCTAGAAAATAAAAAACAGAAGAGCATATACAAAGAGAGTAATAATGTCAGAATTTTTTAAAAAATACACAGATCTGATCATCATCTGAAAATTTTACATCATCATTAGCATTGCCTCGGGACCACACACAAAAATTATCAAAAATCTTAGGGAATTTTTGATAAATTTTTCCAAATTTCCCGACTTATTTTGAATTGGACCGGTTTACCGAGCAGTTTCAAATGTCGAGCCGGCTCGATACAGTTGAAAATCGTGATTTTTGTCAATTTTGTGAACCCTGGCTGTGAAATACCAACCACCTATTTGGATAAATTATGTGCACACAAAGTGTGCTGGTAGGGTTGCAGGGAATAGCATTCGGGAAACAGATATAGCCCACACCAGTTCTAAAAAAGATATATCCCGTGACACAGTTACCAGGGAATGCCTTGAGTCTTTAAGCTCAATCTGGCATCTTTTATATAATAGTTATTATTGTTATGGTTGCTGGTACTGTACGCATGAATAGTACCTGTGTACCGTAGCATTGGGATTTGGAAGGGATTACCTTCCTAAATAAGAATATCTATTTCCCTAAATAATTAACTAGTTTCCTAGGATAGTGATTAGTTAATTGGCATCTTATCTATTACTCCCTCCCGTCACAAATAGTAGTTGTTTTGGATATCGGCATGGTCCCCAAAACTCAACTTTGACCACTAATTTCTATTGTAATATATTTAAAAAATCTAATAAAATTATAATTTTATGAAAGTACGTCTCAGGAGGAATCTACACATATGTTTGACTGCACGTATCCCAAACTGACAAGTTTTTGGGAACCGGAGGGAGTAGTTAGGAAGGTTATGATTTAGCTTGATCTTATCCATAATTGTTAGGAGAGCCCTCTATATAAGGAAGCATGTTGTAATTGTTGGAGGCAAGCTATGAGCAATCAAACAAGTCTCTAGTCTCCCTTCTCTTCTAAAATCGGGCCTCAGAGCCTCTCTACCTCGCTAGGGAAGAAACCTACCAGCGGTTAGATGAGGGCAAGAACCCTACCCTCGGTCCTCGGACCCGTACTCAACCACAGACCATATCATTTAGTATCAGAGCTCTCACCATGCCTTCCGATGCCACACTATCTATCTTGGACAAGTTTAAGGCCAGCAGCGAAGAGCAGGAGGCCTTACTTGACAACATGAAGGCCACATTGAAGAAGACTATGAAGTTGATGGCCAAGAAGATGGAGCAAGAGAAGGCACAACAAGTCTCTGTGACTTCTGTGATGCCACCACAGGACAAGTTGCCATCGCCGCCGGCTGCAACCTTGGCCAAGGTGGAGCAGGAGGAGGCGACGCTTGTCGTCGCCACCATGGCCGCACAGCCGCCATCTCCACCACCTTGAAAACTAGCGCCGCCGCCACCGCCTCATCGAATAGCGCTATCCTTTGCTACACCATTGGTGCCACCACCAAGGAAGAGAGGGCTACCGCCGTTTCGCCGTAACCCTTGCCACGTAGTCCACTGATGTTGTGCCGTGGACGATGCAGAGTGCAGCGGCTGACAGGTGGGCGCCAGCGATGTCATCGCATCCCACCCACAACCGCTGCATCCTGGGGCGAGAAGGATGCAGCTGCTGCTGCCCCACGCCAGTTGCCCTTGCCATCGGGGACTCCTGTGACATCAAACGACGCTAGAGGGTTGGTGTCCTCGTTGTTCTTCATCGGGGCTTCATTGATCTTCTTCCGTGAGACATGACGTCATCATCGTGCCCTCTCGTTGACAACGAAGGACTTCAACTGTGGCCACCACCGCAGCTTGAGGATGACCTGCCTCGCCATGAGGGGTGAAATGTTATGGTCGATGGTACTGCACGCATGAACAGTACACGTGTACTGTGGCGTTGGGATTTGAAAGGGGTTACCTTCCTAAATAAGAATATCTATTTTCCTAAATAATTAAGTAGTTTCCTAGGATAGTGATTAGTCAATTGGTATCTTATATATTAGTTAGGAAGATTATGATTTAGCTTGATCTTATCCATAATTGTTAGGAGAGGCCTCTATATAAGGAGGCCTATTGTACTCGTTGGAGGCAAGCAATGAACAATCAAAAAATCTCTAGTCTCCCTCCTCTTCTAAAATCAGGCCTCAGAGCCTCTCTATCTCGCCAGGCAAGAGCCCTGCCGGCAATTAGATGAGGGCGAACGCCTACCCTCAGTCCTCGGATCCATGCCCAACCATAGACCATATCAATTATAACTATAGTTTAAAAGGACATTAAAAGAAGCCACCACGTTAGCTCCAAGAGGCTAGAAATTCCCACACTTATCGGAAGAAAAAGAGAGATCTATGCCATCAGTAATGTTGTGCCCAAATTATAATGGTGTACATAAATAAAAAATAGGTATTACAATTGCCATAGTTGTATAACAAATACAGCTATATTTTCAAATTTCAAATATATATATTAGAGTTGTATAGCGAATATAGCTCTATTTGTATCACCTGGCGGTGCGATCACACTGGTTTACAGCTAGTTGTGGTTGATTTGGCACCCAAAAAAGGCTCACCGAACTCCTTCAAATGAAGTAGTGGTGGCTTGATCTAAAGCTAGCTAGTCCATTACAGTTTTAGTAAAAGAATTGGAACTACACAACTGACAACCCACATTAAACTGGATGAGAAAAAAGTCAAAAAGTCAGGTTTTGAATTGAGCCAGATGAGAGCATGTTATGAAAACTATGATATTATCTGGTATCACTGTTATCATGGCGTCGCCTAGGCGACGCCTAGGCGTCCAGTTGGCCGGGGGAGATCGCCAGGACCCGTCGCCTCGCTTGGAGATCTTCAGGCGAGCGACCAGGCGTCCCAAGCGTCGCTACGAGCGAATAGGCGTCGCGTTGAGGCGGTCGGGAAGGCGCCGAGCGACGGCTACGCTGGTTAAAGGAGTGAGCTGCTGAGGACTCCTTCGCCGTCGATCGCGACTGACTCGCCTCAGTCGCGGTGTCGTCGACTCATCGCTCTCCTCCAGCCGTCGCCTACCCCTCAAACCCACAGCGACCGTCACCTCTGCCCTCCCTCCACCTCCGCCGCCGCGACCTGCCCTCGACCTCCGTCGCCGGCTCCTCGCCACCTCCAGGCCGTCGCCTCCACCGCCGCTGCCGCTGCTGCGCGGGAGAGAGGGGGAATGCAGAGGGGGAGGAGGCGTGGTCGATTCGGATGGGGAATGCATGCGAGAGAGAGAGAGAGAGAGAGAGAGAGAGAGAGGCGGCTGAGGAGGCAGCGCATGCGGTTAGGGTTAGGGGTAGGCAGGCCAATTGGACCGAGTTGGGCCAGAAAAACTGGACTGGGCCGAAAATGGTATGGTCAAAAAAATGAGTTTTCTTCTTTGCACTTCTTAGTTGTTAATATTTTACTAACTGGTTAAAGGCTATACCTACAAACTAGTTCAAGCTCTAATGGTCGCCTAACTGGCGCCTAGGTGTCCAGGCACCCAGGAGGCGACTCGCCTCGCCGGGGCGCCGTGATAACCATGTCTGGTATTATCAGAACAAAGTAATAAATCTTTGTAATGTTATAAAATATTTATCATGATTTCACAATTGTTTGGATTGTATTAAGATTATCATGATTGCAATAAGAACAATATCACACCACAAAGATCAAACTTCCGTTCACTTTATCAAACAGACCACGAACATTTGCACAGCAATGTTTCAATGTAACACTAGTACACTACCATGCAGCACAACATCGTCAAATTGAACTTAAAGGCTCTCGGAGACATGCCATAGGCCACCACATGCCTGACCTATAACATCTGGGCAAGAAAATCATACATGATTACAAGTATCCATTGGATGGGACATGTCTATCCATAAGCATATATTTTTTCTTAGGAGCCACCCTACATCCCTTAATTAACCATCATACTAAAATTTTACAAGCCTACCAGAAATAGAGCTATAGCTTTTCAGTAGATTCAGCTTGAGATCATCAACTCATGGAAACATAAGTTGGCCCAATGAATTTGAGCACTTATAATTTGGTTAAGGTGATGATTGATGAAGTTCAAAAACTTTTCTTTGTTTTCAAATAATTCCATACTAAAAATGTTAGCATTTTGTTGACGTTCAAATACTGCCTCTGTAATATAAGACTGTCACCTTAGGGTAGATTCATTGCACATAACAGCACACAGATTTTTAAGCAAAGCATTGCCTGTGACCTTCCCTCAACTTTTGTCATTTGGCGTGCCGTCTAGTTCTATGGTAGATTGTTAAGTAACAGCAAATAAATAACACCAACCAAAAGAGTTCTATCAAATCACAACATTCATGTCAATTTGCAAGGCACTTTCCCCTTTTTTGGCGTCAGCCATCAATATTTGGCAAGTCATGCATGAGGCTGTCTCATGCGAGGCATTAGTTACAATCAACTATTCAAACAAAAGCGCAACATGATTCGAACATACAATGTTCCATGCTGAATGAATTCTATCGCCCCAAGCCGAGTGAATTCAATCGCCCCAACTCACAGATACCCACACAAAATTCCACCTCCCTAAACATCATAGTGATACCATATTGGTATGATCAGAGCGATCGAATTACCGCTCACGCAATGCTAACTCGCTCCATACCAATCCAATCTGGGGCTAGAACTTAAAACCAGGCAGGGCGGGGGAGAGCTTACGCGTCGGCGATGGCGAAGCAGAGGCCTGTGAGGGGGTGGGGCGCCTGGGGCGGCGGCGGCTGCGGAGGCGGGAGGAGCTCGATGCGGGCGATGAAGGCGCCGTGGTCGGGGCGCGCGGGGCGCCGCAGCCGCCGCGCCGCCAGGAGGATGCCGGCGATGCCGAGGCCGAGCAGCACCCAGAGGTTGGCGGCCGCCGAGGACGCCATGGGAAGCAGGGGGCGCTTCTGCTTCCGCGCTGGCGGGGGCGAATTCGAGGGCTAGGGTTTTAGGCGCAGGGGTTTTGTGCGGAAGGCGGTGGAGAGGGGGAGGAAGAGGAAGACGGCGAGAGGAGGAGGCGTGCGAGGGCTGCGTGGTGGATGGATAACACTCTTGGTGTTTGCTTCGCAGACCTAAATACCGCGGGGATGTGCACAAAAGGAGGAAAGGGCAACTTTGGCTTTTTGGCCCCCACATTTTGTTTTTCAAATCTGATTTGTTTATAAATAAATTTATAAAATTCACCACCTTTTCGATTATGAAATACGCGATAAACGATATATATCACGTGCCACGTTTTGTATCCCGACAACACAATTCATAGTGATAACGGTAGCTCCAGGCTCGGCAGGTCACCTACCAGGAAGTAAAAGCTCAGCAGCAGGTACCTGCCAAGTAAGCCTAGTTCGGTAGGTAGATGCATGGTTAATTAGTGACTTAATTAAGTAAAATCACTTAATTAGTGATTTAATTAAGTAATTAATTAATTAAGCTTATTTATTGAATGACTAATCAAAGGTGATTAATTGATGAACATACCGAGGAAAGGGAGCTCGACAAGAAAACTTGCTGTGCTATATGAGCAAAGTGGGTCATATGTTGTAAGACGTGGTCAAGAAGGGTGTCATTTTTGTAAATTTATCCAAAAAGATCCTATTTGAAAGAAAAAAAAGTGTGTCATGGGGCTAAAAAAAGAAAGCCAATTTAAATACTTCACAGGTTAGTTGACCTGAAACGATTCTGTAGATATAAATGCGTTTTTAGTTCAAAGCCCAAACATGTGGATTTTACCGATTGGTTTGTGTGGTAAATTATTAGGTGGTCAAACAACCTATACTCACGGGTGAACCCATAAAGTTAGAGATATATCGATGTTGATATAAAACGATTCTGTGGATATAAATGCATACATACAAGTTTTAGTCACAGAAGAAATTACCTTTATCATATTAAAATATATAATATATGAAATAAAATCGTATATTTACTCTTTGGTGGGTCCCCACGAGTCCTGGTAAGAGACTTCAAAATCATAACTTTTTCTAACCCCCTTGAAAACTTTTTTTTTTTTTGTAAATTTGGTCTCCTTCCGAACGCAATTGTAAAAATAATCTCATCCCCAACCGTGGAAGCGACGAAGATGACATGTGTCACCTTTCGCGCTCTATCGAAGCAAGCTATCGTAGTAGGGAATCGCGAAAGGTGTCACCTTCCGGTGTTTTCATAGTCTGAGATGTGACTATTTTTACAGTTACATTCAAAAGAAGACCAAATTTATTTATTTTTTAAAAAAAACACCCCGAGTTAGAAAAGTGATGATTTGAGAGACTTCAACCCTGCTACCGTGGGGGACAGTAGGGCCCCTGTCCTTGCCCCTGTGGGGATAATGTTCATGGGGCAAATTGGCAACCCTAGAGATGGCAAGTCCAGGTGGGGGGAGGGTATTGAATGTCACTACCAAGGTTCAAAAATTCGTTTTTGATAGAAATCTTGCGGTGGCTGAAATTCAATTGGCAACCCTAGAGATGGCAAGTCCAGGTGGGGGGAGGGTATTGAATGTCACAACAAGGTTCAAAAATTCGTTTTTGATAGAAATCTTGGGGTGGCTGAAATTCGAAATCTCAACGAGATTTTAAAAATTCAAACAAAATCTGGACGAAATCTAAAAACCAAATTTTAAATCCATTTTTTTCAACTGGGAAATCCAAAATTTCGGCCGAAATCACCGAGGTTTTGGCCAAAATTTTGTCAAAAAACACATCAAATTTTTTTAAAACTTTTGTGGATGGTCTTAACCCTAAATCCAATCAAATCTGGTAAAAAAACATTGAGATTTCGGTTGAAATCACCGAGATCTCGCCGAGATTTGGATGGATACTGTAGCATTTTGAATTTTTTTAACTGGCTGATATTTAGGATCTCAGAGGCGGGGGGGGTCCAAAATCCGAAATCTCACAGGGATTTGAATCCATGGTCACGACATGCAACACCTATGATTTTGGGAAAGTACAGGCTAGTGGCTGATTGTACGCAGACAGTGCAAATATATTGATATTTTGCTTTAATATTACAAAACATTTCAGTGCATATATGTTTAGGTCCCGTTTAGAACACGGAAATTTCACGGAAAAGAGTAGAAATCCTACAAAGTTTCTTTGGAATTCCTATGTTCTAAATAGGGATTAAGTATAAATTTAGAAATGTGGCAATACTATGGCCAACAAAGTAACTAAAAATAATGCATGACTGCAATTGGACTTAAGGGAGGTTTGAGCTAAACTTATAGTCTTAGGCTTGTTTGGTATAGCTCCAGCTCCATTAGGGAGCTGGGTATTCCTAGCTCCATCAGATTTGTGAAGCTAGAGCTGTGGGTATATTAAGAGTGTTTAGGTGGGACATCTTGTTTATATTTTATAATAAAAATATAAACTTAATTCACTTTATTGTAGCCTACAAGTTTCATATCTGAGGTGGAGCTGGGATTTAGAGCTCTGCCAAACAAAACCTTATACAAATACTCGATCTTATCAAACTTGGGCTAGAACAGGCTAGCTTTGTAAGGGCTCGCCGGCCGGTCGTGACATTTTAGGGGCCTGGGGCCAAGCAACAACCCTTTATTAATTTATTTCACACCATAAAGGTATTTTAGCACAAGAAATATTTATACATGCTATAAATTTTGTAATTACATAATAAACAACAATTTCTATGTAACTCAAAGAAAATTGAATCTTTTTTACGAAAAAACAATGCAATATTGATTGTACGCTAATTTGTCAATTATAAAGCCACGCCGTTAAACTTCATTACTAAACATATATGTGAAATTGTGAATATGTAGAGTTAAAAATAAAAACGGGTTAACTTGTAAACCAACGGTGTACTCCATACTACTTATGGAACATACATACCTATAAACAAGCTCCAAGAAAGGGTTGGTTCAAAGGCGATGTAAAGTAAGTCAATTTCACCATTTAGGGCCTGTTTGGATCCACCCAGATAATAGTTAGCTGCTAATAATTAGCTGCTGAGGATCCAAACAGGTTCAGCTAATAGATTAGCTAACTATTAGCTGGGCTCCCAGCTAATGGTTATCTCATTAGCTAACCAAACCCAGCTAATACCAGCTAATAGGTGGCATTTTCCAATTTTACCCTCATCCCTTCGGTTACGAAGTCTTCCCCCAATCGCCGCCAACCCACGAAATCTTCCCCTTATCGCCGCCAACCCACGAAGCCGCCTCCCACCACGAAGCAACTCCTGCCCACGAAGCCGCGCCCGCACGGAAGCTGCTCCCGCCGCCCACCCCCACGGAAGCGCCCGCCGCACACCCCCACAGAAGTGCCGCCGGAGATGGATCTGTTTGGGGACAGCGATGATAGCTTCGAGCACATCACGTCGCCCAGCAACCGCGCCGTCGACATGGACTTCTTCGCCGAAACACAGACCTCCACGGTGGGTCGAGGCATCCCTCCACGACGTGGTTCCGGTGTACCGGATGGCCTTGATCTGAACTCCCAGGCCTTCGAGTTCCCGGACATGATGCGGTACCAAGACTACCTACAATCTCCGCCGCCGGTCGTCAACAACAGGGATGCAGAGGTCGCTTGCCGTGGATCCGCCGTCGCTGGTCATGGCATCGCAATGAGACGCGCCTCATCCAGCGGAGATGCTCCTGCCACGGCGGCGAAGCCGTTCCGCGCTCCTCGGACGGCCGGATCGGGCAGCAGAGGCGCACGTGGAACTCACCGGGGCACCGTCGCCGCAGCTGGGTCTAGTGGCCCTCATCGCGTTGCAGCCGGCACGGGTGGGAGTGCTCCTGGTGCCAATGGTGGACAGCCCAAAGACGGTGATGCAGGACAGGATGAAGAGGAAGAAGGTTTTGTTCATGGATCTCAGGTGATAATGCTTTCTTGGTCATATATTTCTTCATTAGGCTTTGTTTATCTATTGGAATTATGGACTGTATTGAATTGATCATTACAAAATTGTGGTAATGACAGAATCAGTGCTCCAAGATAATGTTTCACATAATGTTTGATAGCCAGGGACTTCTGGGACTTATTTCAGATAATGTTTGCTGGGTTCATTTGCTAGCCAGGGACTTCTTCTTATCTCTAGACATGCTGTCTGTATGCAAGCATAGCATAGTATATAATCTCTCAATAGAGTATCATATCCCAAGTGCAGACATAACAAAACTAGTCAATATTTAGTTTTAGGAACTAGTCAATATTTACTTCTACATGTTCTGTCATTCAATATTGGAGGTGGATGTTCTAACTTTTAAGCTTAGATAATATTTTGGGGTTGATGTTACAGTAGTATAACGAAAACATAGCATTGTCTGAAGACATGTTTCACATGATCTGTCACAGCTTTTACAATGTGTAGCACATCTGAATGTTAAGTCTGTTAAATTCAACTTCTGAAAGTCTTTGAGGTTTAGTAAAACGTTTAGTCTGTTAAATTCAACTTCTGAAAGTCTTTGGGGTTTAGTAAAATTCCACTGAAGTTCTGAATTTTATGAATGCGAAAATTTGACCATATCTCATTGAAATATCTCGAATAGTTCACTTTCTCTGAACTAGAATTAACCAAAACAACAGATGAATATATGCACTGGGGAATGTCGAAGGGTGAGATATGTTTTCCACCATAAAAATGAGCATTTTTTTCACATAATGTTTACCATGTTTCCACGGTTTTCTAGGATTTCTGCCCACCAAAAAATACCATGTGCACTCTGTAATTCAGTGGTGAGTTGCAATTTGGAGAATAATATTGTGTGTCATGGACTACAGAATAATAATGTTATAATTTTATTTCATTTCATATGCACATATATTAATGTAATCATGACCTCTAGGATCCTTTTGACAAGGCTAATTGGAGTTCGTCCAATAATGCTGTGTTCTGTGACATTTGTATTGAAGAAATAAGGGCTGGGAATACCATCAATGGATTCATGACCAATAGAGCCTATAAGAACATGGCAGAGAAATATTTTATAAGCACAGGTTTGCGACACTCAAGAGTTCAGCTAAAAAACAGATGGGATCAGCTTAAGAAGCTCTATAGTTTTTGGTTGTGGCTTAACAAACAAACTGGACTTGGGCGGGCTAATGGAACGGTGGTGGCTAGTGACAAGTTTTGGAAGGAAAACACAAAGGTACTTGTGATTTTTTTTCATAATAATACATGGTCAATATATTGTGACACCTATACTAGCTCATTAAGGTGTAATATTTTTTTTGCAGGGACATTCTGAATGGAAGAGGTTGAAGTATGGTCCCCCAGAGTGTTTAGAGCAACTTGAGCAGATATTTGCACATACTGCTGTGGATGGATCTACCTCTTGCATTGCTGGCGAACAAATGAATGATGAAGGTTTCGAAAGAGAAGCCCTTGATGGTAGTCCTATGAGTACTGGAATGAAGAGAACTAGTAGTAGTACATGTGTTACTAGTCCAATGAAGAAAGTAAAGAGCCCTATGGTCAAGATTATGAAAGGAATTTGGGACAGTATGGAGACCAATAATGCCATAGCCCGAAAGGTGATGCAGGGGGATCTAATGACAGAATCCATCAATAAAGCGATGCAATTGGTTGTGGATAGTGGGGTTGCAGAAGGATCTACGGAGCATTTCGTTGCTAGCCAGTTATTTGTCAAACCTGAAAATCGTGCAATTTTTTTTACCTTGACCACCAATGAAGGAAGGATGGCTTGGTTGAAGAGGTGGTGCAAGCAAAAGAACATAAACTAGAATCTTTTTTGTAGTAATTGTTATCCGAAACTGTTAGTTGAACTTGTTATCTGTTTTCTGTTATGAGTTGAAACTGTTAGTTGAACTAGTTATGTTTGTGTTGAATTGTCCTGAATGATTTGTTATTTTATGCATATGTTGCTCTGAATGATGTCATTGTTCTGAGAGCCAATTCTATGAAGACCTAAACTGTTCACATTATGCTTCTATAGAAAATTCATTCACTAATCTTTGGACTGAATTGTTTGTAGATGAGCTCTTCTTCAAGTGAGCATGAGGACGAAGCACTTGAGGTTGCTCGGATCCAAATGCAGAAGATGCAAGAATATGGTGCAATAACTTGCTTTTTTGGTATGTACTATGATGACACATTCATGACCAAATCCAAGTATAGGGAACCCGAGCTGTCCGGATATGACTGGGTAATGAGAACCCTTAACATTCCTACAGCTTGCTTCAACATGTTTCGAATGAGTAGGGAACTATTTTATAGTCTACATGATTTGCTAGTGTCGTCTTATGGCTTGAAGTCGACAAATAAGATGTCGTCTGTAGAGGCTTTAGCAATGTTTTTATGGATCATTGGTGCCCCCCAATCCTTTAGGCAAGCTGAAAATCGTTTTGAGAGGTCAACCGAGACTATTAGTCGAAAATTTGAGAAATTGTTGCACAGTGTCTATAGGCTCTCAGCAGATATTATCAAACCAAGAGATCCAGAATTTAGAAAGGTGCATCCAAGGCTACAAGGTCATCATTTTGCACCACATTTTGATAACTGCATAGGAGCAATAGACGGGACTCATGTACCAGTTGTAGTGCCGGCATCAAAAGTCCTTCAACATGTTGGTCGTCATGGATATTCTACTCAAAATGTTTTGGCTATTTGTGACTTCGACATGAGGTTCACCTTCGTTGTGGCGGGATGGCCAGGATCAGTACATGATATGAGAGTGTTTAATGATGCTATACGGAAATATGGCGACAAGTTCCCACATCCTCCTCGAGGTAAACTAACTTGTTGCCATCTTATTTCACATACTACGTACTCAAATTTCTATTGTTATTGTTTTAATTAATACCTACTGTACTCTTTTGTCAGATAAATTTTATCTTGTCGACTCGGGTTACCCTAACCGAGCAGCTTATCTTGCACCGTATAAAGGGACGAAGTATCATTTACCAGAGTTTCGACAAGGCCCAAGACCAAGTGGCAAAAAGGAGGTATTCAATTATTTGCATTCATCTCTTCGCAACGTTATCGAGCGTTCATTTGGTGTTTTGAAAATGAAGTGGAGGATTTTATTGGACTTACCATCTTATCCAACAGTAAAGCAAAGCAAAATAATACTTGCATGCATGGCCTTGCATAATTTCATTCGAGAAAGTGCAATAGCGGATGCAGACTTTGACCAATGTGACCTTGATGAAAACTTCATGCCATTCCCGGCAGCCTCATCATCTCAACAAAGTGGCGCTAATAATCATCTAGGTGACGAAGACCAAAACATGAATGTCTTCCGTGACAACCTTGCTAACGCTTTGTTTGCTATGCGAGAGTGATGGCGATAGGCTATTTGTATGGACAAAACTTTAAATTTATATGAACCTTAAACCTTTGGTTGTGATTATGGTTTCTCCCATGACCTTGATGTATGCTTTACGGACGACTTGGAATGGCACCTACGGAGTCGTCACACGAACATGTGGTTCACGGTGCAGTGCCAAGCATCCTATTGTGAGCAACCAATTAAGGCACCCAAGACCAAGAGAGCTGCAACGAGCATCCTATTGTCGGCAAACAGCTCGAACAGCCATGATTCTGGGCCTGTTCCACACTTGTGCTAAACTGCCAAGACCAAGAGACTTGATGTACCTTGGATTAGTGTGACTTGCATGGTCTAAAACAGGCATCCTACTGCTGGCGAACAGGAGCATACTTGCATGAAAGAACGAGAAAATGCTGGCATCAATTGAGAAAATCCTGTGTCTGCACGCTTGTCGCTGCCAGGCAATTGGTTTGCTGTAGGATGAAGTAGTAGACAGGACTGCAATAAAGCAGGGGTAATTTGGACAATTTATCAACTTTAACATCTATTAGCCACATATTAGCTAGTGGATCCAAACACCCTCCAGCTAATAGTTAGCCAGCTAATAGTTAGCTAGCTAATATTAGCTAGCTACTATTAGCTAGCTACTATTAGCCAGCTAACTATTAGCTGCTAATGGATCCAAATAGGCCCTTAATCATTGCAAAGTTCCAAATTATATTTCCAAACTGAAGAGAGGCCCTTAATCATTGCAAAGTTCCAAATTATATTTCCAAACTGAAGAGATTATGAGTACATATATGTGTATATGTCCTCGTATAATAACAAATATACTTATTTAATTAGAGAACTACTAAAATGAGTAATATGATTTACAACAATAAACAAAAGATTAGAAAAAAAAACAAGGGATCTTTTTGCCGTAGGGCCCTGGACAGGCGCCCCTGCCTCAGGCAGTCAGGAACGGCACGCTTGCCCATAATGCCGGGTAGGGCACCATGCAAATCTCAAACACGAACAACTTCTTAAAAGTCTAAAAAAATTGCTAAAAAGACACGAACAACTAGGTTGTCAGTTGTCACGGTGGGCTTGATTGAGCTTGGGCTTAGCCAGTCTGGCCCTCCATTGCCAGCTTCCACGCTTCACTCCTTCAACAGGGGCTGCATAAATCTTAACCCATGGCTTTAGTAAGTAGATAGAATCCACTATTAATTTGAACGTTCCTCTGGAACACAGGAATCTAAAACTACAAAAATAGGGGGGAAAAACATAGGAATGAATGTGAACATCCAGTTGAATTCTTGGAATTATATAATACATGAATTGTTCAACTGTGTCGTTTGTTTGCTTGGGCTTCTTTGGAATGCAAAAACACGTGAATAGAAAAACACAGGAATTATATGTCATGCCATGTTAAATCCTACGGGAATTAGAAATACAGTAATATGTAATAAATGCTGTTTGGTTGGACCATAGAAAAAAACACATGAATTTTAGTGATTGGTATGGTTGACATAAACTCAAAGGAAAATTTCCAAGAGGTTTGAGCGGATGTTTCCTCCAAAATTCCCATGGAATTACATATCATTCCATATGAAATTCAAATTAATTCTCATGGCTTTTCCTTTGAACCAAACACCCTACATAGGAATGTATTTCTCGAAAAATTCCTTTGTTTTTCCTTCAAATCAAAAAGGCCCTTCGTAGAAAAAGAGTTCATGAATTTAGAGAGAGATAGACATAAAGCAAATTTTCAATGAGGTTAGAGTACCACATGTTAGATTTCCTCCAAAATTAGTATGGATTGAGCCATTCCAAAGGAATTTCATAGGGGCTCATTTCTTTGTTCCAAAGGGGCTCATAGGAAAGTTTTCTTAAAATGTACACAACTGGCCTCTTTGATTGACAGGATTATCAAAACGTAGGAATAAGAAAAACACATGAATATGATAAGAATGCATGTACAAAACAGATGATTATAAAACACAGGGTTGGAAAATAAAGGATTTCAACAACGAGGTTGGAGTGGATGTATTGATTCCTGTGTTTTCATATGGATGCTACAGTAACCTAAGAAAACCAATTGACCGATCCCTTTGAATCAAACGCAGCTACAGTTTAAAATCCTATAGGAATAGGATTCTTACGTTTTCTTTTGAATTTCCTTTGAATCAAAGATGCTCTAAGGGGTGAAGGGTATCATAGACTTGTGTGGGAGGAGTCCTCCATTTAATTAATGAATTCAAACG
This sequence comes from Rhipidocladum racemiflorum, assembly GCA_036346355.1. Lineage (NCBI taxonomy): Eukaryota > Viridiplantae > Streptophyta > Magnoliopsida > Poales > Poaceae > Rhipidocladum > Rhipidocladum racemiflorum. Next base: position 13,807,758 of record CM070573.1, on the reverse strand, counting down.
TAACTCTCAGCATTGCTAAAATAATTTTGTAAATACAGAGCATAATATCATGACATCACACAAATGTATATATATACATTCACGCCCCCCCAAAAAAGCCTTTTCTGTCATCGTACAAAGATTTACTATACAGTATATGCTAATAATGCTAGCTAGTACTACTTTCTACAATGGATTTAAATGATTTTCCTTGAGCTAATTTGTATTAATTACTTGCACCAATAGTTCACTAGCGTGCTCATCAAGTTTTCATTTTCTTTTTTGGAAGAAACTGTAATGATGAAGATGTTTCTTCATCTTCATCATTAGAGTTTGAGGCCATGAAACATCTATCTATGAATTCTTTACCATTCATCCAACGAATTGCTATCATTGGTTAACTTGTTTATCCTTCGGCTTTCGTATTTCCTCATTTAGTAACGAAGTCCATCATAGGTCCTTTCACCAAAAGTTGTAGAAGTTTCTACTTGATCATTGAATTCCTCGTTTTAATTTTCTGGGTGGCTGTATATCAAAGCTCAAATTAAGGAGGGCCATTAGCATGAAGAAATATTGCCTGCTTAATTTGCAACAGTTAAAACTATGAAACACCCTTATGAATAGAATACTAGCTAGAGGCCTCTCACTGTAATCAGTTCTCTCGAACGCACTTTCAAGTTCACGTACACAACATATTCATATACTTTTTTGTACATAAGAATAACAACATAGCCTTTTATGAGTACCTGATGCTAGCTATTGTTATTGAGAGGTGCTTCTATGCTCTTCCTTCTAGTACAAGTTGCACAAATCTTGAAGCAAACGAAGGGGTAAGTAATCACCATCTACCTTTCATTCATGCTTTAATAGTTGTGCAATTTTTAGAAGGAAGAGCATAGAAGCACCTCTCATTGTTATTTGCTTTCTATTTTAGGACTAAAAGAGCAAATCATTGCACCACATGCATTGAAAAGAAGCAAGTTTTAATCGCTCATTTTTCCTTCCAAGTTCAAGGGATATATATATAACTGGAACCATACCTTATATTAAATATGTTTACATAGGATTAGTATGTTATTTAGGGGTTGTTTGGTTCAATACCAAAGCAAACCTTACCAAAGATTGGTAACACGCTTGTATTTTGGCCTTCACTTGGTTTAATGCCAAATTTTGGCATGCCCATGGGCAAGATTCTTGCCAAGTTTTTGGCCAAAACATGGGTGGCAAAATTGGTGACTAAATTTTGGTAACATCTCAGCTCTCAATGATACGTGGGCCAATCATAGGCATGCCAAATTTCGGCTTGCCAATAATTTGGCCGTATTTGGTTTGCTACCAAAATTTTAAGTTATGCACACGATCTGGTACTGCCAAATTTTGGAATGATTTATGTGGGCTGAGAAGCAAATAACCTATAGTTTCAAACTTTCAGTGATATTATTTTAACACAGCATTATCTCGTCCATCGGAACAGATAGTGGACAATAACTATATATGAGAGTCGTCTCAAGGAGGGGAGATCTTCTTCTTCTTCTTCTTTTTGCATTCAGCGCGACTAAGCTTTACAAAAGAAGAACTTTTAAAAAGTGTCACTTACTTAATTTGCCCGGGTTCAGAGGCGGAGCCACCGGTGGGGCTGGAGCCCACCCAGTTCTCCCTGCGCAAAGACCCTCCGTGAGGCCGCGATGGCCCACATGATCCATAATTTTGGATATCTCTTTTTTAAACCCCCTCTTTGAAACTTTCTGGCTCTGCCCCTGTCCGGGTTTATATCTGAGTAGCAATCTCGAGTCCTGCAGCCTTAAACCTAATTTTTAGCGATCAGATCCACATCTTTCGACATCTCACCAAACCGAGCCGCTCAATTATGCCTGGTGACTCGTGTGGCCCGAAGGGAGCGCTGCTAGTAACGTGCATGGCACATGGAGCCCGGAGCGGCGAGACGCAAGGGTTGAAGAAACGACATGGCACAGGCACACGAGCGAGCCCTCAGCTGACGAAGCCTATGTGTACTCCCGGCCCCATATCACTGCGAAATCAGAAATCAAGCTTAATTAAACCCGGCCGGAGTCGCCGCCGATCGAGGAGCCAGCAATCGCTTCTCCGCCGAAAGAAACCACGAAATGAAAAGGCATTCCGCGGTTTTCGCACAGAGCTTTGCCGTCTAGTTGGTTGGCGACTCGGCGCGCGCCGGCGCGGTGCATGCACGCGCGTCATCTCTCCTCCCTGCCGTCAACTTGCAACCCGTGACTTGAGCGAGGCAACAAGGACTGCGCGCTCACGGGCCGAATAGAACCAAACACGCTCGGCGCCCCCCCAAATCCATCTGAGTATCTGACCATCTCAATTCTCAACTCCCTCGCCACTCACCACACTACGTCCTTCCCCCCCGACCCCCACACTCACCACACGTACTCTCCCCCTTCTCTCTCAAATCGGAGAGAGAGAGAGAGAGAGAGAGAGAGAGAGAGAGAGAGAGAGAGAGAGAGAGATTTCTTGAGATTTCTTGAGATTTCTTGAGATTTCTTGAGATTTGGAGAGGATGGCACACGGCGGACGCAGCTCAGGGCGGTTGTTGCATCCGCTCGCGGTGATAAGCCTCCTTGTCTGCGCCGCCGTTGCGCCGCCCGCCGCCGCGCTCGACGTCGGCCTCCAGTCCGTTGGCGCCGCCGGCGACGGCGTGGTACGTACATAAAGCTACCTCACACCTACGCCACATATGCACACCTACTCTTGTCAACGAAGCAAGCTGATTGTGCCGTCGCGGATGCAGAGCAAGCAGGAGTGCAGCCGCACGTGTCAGTCCGACCACTGCACGAGTACGTAATTAAGCCTGATGCGAAATAAATAAACAGTGTATTCTTTGTGAACATGCAGCATTTATTCGTCATTAATCGCGTGGCTCGCACACTGAGGTTCTGATCTTGTGCAACGCGCCCATCATATATATGTGCAGCGCCGCCGTTCTTGCGGTACGGCAAGTACTGCGGCATCCTGTACAGCGGCTGCCCCGGCGAGCCGCCGTGCGACGCCCTCGACGCCTGCTGCATGCACCACGACAACTGCGTCCAGGCCAAGAGTAGTAACAATCCAACCCCATCTTTCTCGTCAATTAATCAATCATCCAGCAGCTTGATCCATGGGCTACGACGAGCATATGTGAGTCGATCTGTTGTTCATTGCTTGGTTTTGTTTGATCTTTTTAACCAGATGACTACCTGAGCACGGAGTGCAACGAGAACCTTCTGGATTGCCTGGCGAAGCTGCGGGAGGGAACGTCGACGTTCGACGGGAACAAGTGCATGATCGACGAGGTCATCGACGTGATCTCGCTCGTCATCGAGGCCGCCGTCGTCGCCGGCCGGGTGCTGCACAAGCCGTAGCTAGCCAGACACCGCCGCAGCCGGCCAGCCGGCCGGTGGCGCGCGCGCGCGGTGGGTGCGGGTGGAGCTAGCTAGCGTGCGAGAGGACAAGTAACAACTTGTGCGGTCGGTGGGTGGTACATGTTTTGCTTGCTTGGTGTCGCTCATGGTGTGTGTGTGTCCTTGCATGACCTAGCAGGGCCCGGGCTGCAGGCGTCGCCTCCATCACATGGGTCATGGGTGACCGTGACCCCCTAGCTCGCTTAGCTAAGACCGGCCAGGCCGAAACTTACGACAAAAAAATATATGGAGATGATGATCATATTACATGCTCAATTTTACTTGTGGGTCGTTTTTGCTGGTCCTACTGTTATTGTTACTGTTCAATAAGTTTAAAGAAAGCTTGCTGTTTAAGGCTAAGGGGATTTCGGGGGTAATCTACATATCAGAACTATAATTTGTGTCGCCTGGAATATATATAGGACAAAGGCAACTTGTCCTTTATTTTGGATTATATATGTTTGATCACTTGATGTGATGGTACCATGGCATAACCTTTGTCAGCTTCCAACTCATACAGCCGTAAGATCGAGGCGATGGGCTTGGTTTGTTCTATACCATCAACTTTGCAGTCTTGCTCGACCGAGCTCTACTCTGTTCAACATCACTTCTGCACTATGGTGTAGCCCTCAACTTCGCCGCTACGCCCAATCAAATTGTTAAGAAGAGTGAGGAGATTGTTGGGATAAGAATAAAAGAAACTAATTTATTTGTTGAGAGGTGTCTTTTTTTTTGTTTTTGTTAGTTTTTTGAGGTGTGGAATGTGAGGCAAGAGGGTGAATAAACCACCAAATCAATGAAATCTTCGCCATCACTTTCTGGTCAACATTGAAGAGGGCTCCGTGCTTTGCAATAGTATCATAAATCTCTCCAATGGTGATACACTGATAAACTTTTCTCATCGCATATTCTATATAAAAGGATGACAAGTTCATACATGTAAATGGGATGTGCAATAATTTTTAAACAATATGTTTTATGATGTAATTCTATTTCACAAAAATTTCATTTGAAAGATGTAGCTTCTTTGTTCGAGGAAAAAACTAGGCTCACATGATGTGACATATAGATATTTGTTTTTTTATAGTATAGTGTAACTCTAATTTCTTAAGCAACAAACACCACTTGAATTGAGACTTTTCTATTTGTATCCTTTATGCTGATCTTCGATTAACAACGTGTATGTAAAAATTAATAAACTCATGATATATTGTTCCATACAACTAACACCAACCAACTTGTTAGGAAGGTAATAACTCTCCATGTTTCGTGCATAGTTTGTTAGGAGGTCAGTAAGTTGTGCTCTGCGTTCTTTCCAATTGCTTTACATCTTGTAGACATGTAGGCTGGACTCACGTGTTGGCATCTGTTGCCTTGCGAGAGGAGGTGGTGGTCGGATAATAGGTGAATCACCACCACTATCTTCTTTTATAATAGTAAAGATTTTATCCTCTATACTGATCTTCGATCAACAACATGCATGTAAAATTTAATAAACTTCTGATATATTGTTCTATACAATTAACATCAGCCAACTCGTTATGAAAGTAGCAAATTTTGCTCCATGTTACATGCACAGTTTGTTAGAAGGTTAGTTTTTCCTAATTGCTTCATATCCTATAGACCTATAGGCTAGACTCACATGTCAACACATGATCCTATAGACCCATCGTAACCAATTTTGCCTTGTTTTTTACATTGCAATATAATAATAGGCAAGTATATCTAAATGTTTGATAAGAGTAAGAAGTAAGAACGCTCCTCTCCATGTCCAGAGACTCGCGCCGCAGGGCCCTTTTTTTATTCCTAGGCTCAGCCCTCGCTGACGCCAACGGATGCAGGTCACACAACAAAATAAAGAGCGGCTCCAGCAATTCTGAAGGAAAATTGGCCTCGCTTCACCCTTGACCAAATAGTGAAGTATAGATCTGTTTGAGACATAATATAGGCATAGTTAGGGTTATTATCGAGCCAGCCCAGCAGTAGAAACCGCTCGGTAAACCAGTAAAATTCAAATTCAAATTTAAAAAATTTAAATTTTTTTACCAAAATATGTTAAATTTTTTAAATTTTTTTGTGTGAGACCTTGAAACAATGCTAATGATGCTGTAAAAATTTTATGTTTTTTTTTAAATTGTAACAGTGCTACCATCTTTGTAGTATATGTTCTTCTGTTTTTTTTTTTATTTTCTAGGGGGCACTAAATGAAGACTATTATTACTATAATTATTTTGTGAGGTAATGAGACAATGATAATGATGATGTAAAAATTCTGACAATGTTATTGTTTTTGTATATGCTTTTCTGTTTTTGTTTTTCTAATGACACTAAACGAAGTCTAATATTTCTGAAAATTTTACTACATAATCCTTATAAACTCTTTATGATACCATTAAAATTTCAGAGTATAATCAAGCTTATATTTTTTTTTTACAGAAATCTAACAATACCTCCTTTTCTTTTCATTAATTAATGTTTTTATTTTCCAAAAGCACTAAATGAATTTAAAAATTGTTAAAACTGTTATGAATATGACTTGTATTGAATATGAGGGCCAATGGCCACAATATATAGAGTACATGAGGGAATAGGACTCTATCTATAACAGGAACTTATCTATAACTATAAGAGATAATATATCCTTAACACCCCCCACAAATGCAAGGCGTATGCAATAGCATTGCATTTGGAAGGGATGAACTAAAATAGGACAAATCCAAAGTCATAGTCCTGAAGAAACCGTCGTAGCATGTAACTCTTGAAACATCGAGCTGACGAAGAATAGCCAACGAAGAACCCAGTCGATGATGAAAAGTCGACGAAGAAGCCAAATCGACGAACCGAAGTCGAATGTAGGGCGGAGCCGACAAAGAAAAGTCGACGATGAAGCCAAATCGACAAACGGAAGTCGAAGGTAGGGCCGAGTCGACGACGAAGAGCCGACGGTAGAGCTGAGTCGACGAAGAAGAACCGACGAAGCCGACAAAACGAGCCGAGCCGAGGTAATATGAGTTGACAGAATGAGCCAAGCCGATAAGAGAGCCGGGCAACGACAGAATCAAGATGCTAAAGATTTGGATGGACGCAGCGAAAGACTAAAAATACTAGGAAGCTAAGGACTTGGATGCAACAAAGCTGAAAACAAAAGACTTGATGGAGAGCTGAAGAGCTGGAGCAGAGCCGAAAAGCCGAAGCCAAAGTGTTGACCTAAGACTGGAAGCCGGAGCCAAGCCGAAAGCTAAAGCCGAGCCAATAAGCCGGAGCTGAGAAAGCCACAAGAAAAGCCATGTAGAAGACCAAATGGATGAAACAAAGCATGGCGTGAATAGCACTTGTGTGAAGTGAACAGCCACAACTGCTCTGGCCGAAACCACATGTTCTTGGTGATCATCTCTGCCGAGTGCCTTGCGATAGCGTGCCCAACTTCATGCCCAAGCACAGTGGCAACCTCGGCATCAGTATTGAAATTGTCGAGCAATCCAGTGTAGACTACAATCTTGCCACCGGACAAGCATATTGCATTGACTTGCTCGTCGGACAACAATCACCTCCCAATTGAGACCATCGAGATGCCTCGTCTGTGGCTGGCCCCCCGTGCCTTCCCACGGGTCCGGCTTTCGGTGACCCACCTGTCATCCAGAACCTCCTCATCTCGTTGGGCCACCGCAGCCGCACTGGCGTTCTTGCGAGGGGATCCGCGGAGCATCACGGCGTCCGCGTCCGCGTCCTGGGTCTTGATGGCGAGGTCGGCGGAGATGTCGCCGTATGAGGCGTCATCGAAGAAGGCGTCGTGGCGGCGGCCGGCAAGGCCGCGGCGGGTCACGGTGGATGACCTCTGGGCGCCGCGGGGAGGTGTAGTAGTACCGAGGGAGAGGCGGCGGCGGCGGCGGCGTCCAGACGGTGGGCTTGTGGCGGAGGAGCCCCCGGCTGGAGTAGATGACCTCCGGGCGCCGTGGGGAGGTGTAGTAGCACCGAGTGGGCGGCTCCCCTGCCGCCGCCGGCGGCTGCAGGCGGACGGTGAGCTTGTGGCGGAGGAGCCAGGAGAGGACGGAACACGAGTTCTTGAAGTAGCTCATTCTTGCCGAGGTTGCCAAATGGCATGGAGAAGCAGGAGAAACAGCAAGAAAGCCGGACGGAGCGTGACTGGCGAAGTCGAACAGCAAGAAAGCTGGACGGCGACACCGCAGCGCACAAACGGGCAGATCAACCGGCGCCGGCGCACGGAGAGGAGACTGGTGCTTGGAGAAGGCAAAGGCGACCAGTTCGTCGGCGGCGCACCGGGCTACGAAGAGGGCAGATGCGGCGTGGTGGCCAATACCAGCCGGAGCGACGCTGCTCGGAGCAGACGGCCAAGCGTGGCGTCGGCTAGTGGAGGTTTGGCGTCGAATCGGCCCGGCCAGAAGAACTGGGCCACGAGTCGGATCGGCCGGCCGAATGAGCGTCGCCGGATGAGCGTCGTGGACGGAGGAGCCCGCTCCGGCTGGACGGGTGCCGCCCCGGGAGTCTCCTCCTCCCGGGGCAGCAGATTATATCTAAAACAGCGGAAGGATAGAGCTAGGAAGAAAAACCTAGAGCTCTGATACCATGTTATGAATATGACTTGTATTGAATATGAGGGCCAATGGCCACAATATACAGAGTACATGAGGGAAAAGGAATAAGACTCTATCTATAACAAGAACTTATCTATAACTATAAGAGATAATATATCCTTAATAAAAACTTCTATGGGGTGTTTTATAGATTAATTGAGATTTATTATGATTTTGTGCAATTTTTATACAATTTTCCTTAAGTATGCAAAAAATTGAATAAAAGCACTTGAAAATCGCTAAAATTGGTTGATTTTTTTATTTTTCTACTTTGACCGCCGATTTTAAAAGTTGACTTCTAGCTCACTCGATTTCTACTGATTTTCAATCCAGTTTTGCCGATAATAAAAAATTAAAAAGCGTTCGATATGGTTAACCCTGGACATAGACCATGAACAAGTATTTACACTCTTTACTGGTGAAAGAAAAGCAGCAAAGCAGCATGGCCCAGCAGCGTTCCTCAATTTTATTGCAACGAGGCTAAGCAGTAAGCAATTAACACCATCTCTGGGAATTTCTAGTTGGTGATCTCTGTCTTTTTATTGCCATAATACTGGTAACTGGTTTAACTAAGATGCATAAAGCGGTTCAGGTACCGTTTTCCTCTGTAACCTGAAAAACAAGCATAAAAGAAATTATGTTAGGAAAGTGAGGAAAATCACGAACTTTACGTAAACAACGCCACTAGGTATCATTTTGTGATGTTGCATGAAGTGCTTCACAATCGCACGCAAACTTCTAATTCTAAGATGGGAGTACAATTTTGAACACCGACTGAATAACCTCCAGTGTTACTACTACTATTAACAAAACAAAAAACACTATTATTAACATGACTTAAACACATGAAATGCGCAGCATCCCCAATAAACAAACAACAACTGTATTAAGATGAGACTTTGTTCCGGTTTTCTTTGAGAGTATCCTTGAGAGTAACCAAATGTGTTGAGTTACTGCAAAACTATTATACACATGTACCAACAGTGTTCTAAATAATGCCCGTTAAAACGGTAAATGTCCCCTGCCTGTTACATTTATGGATATTTCAAGGTTTATCCGTTTTATCAGGATGTTCATTCGGTTTAACGGCCATTAACGTTTAATAGACCCGTTTTATGAATTACAAGATTGCCATACAACATGAAGCATTGTAACATACATGAGGTGAATGCTAGCTTTGCTTTTCATTACCACTTGAGTTGCTCATTCATTAAATTATGGTTCTTTAATTACATTCATATAATTACATCGTTTTTCTTCATGTTACCGCTGTAGACAATTGTTGATAGCCTGATAGTTCCATTTTGTATGCATGAAAGAAGACGAATTATATGCTTATTTTGTTACTGCAAACACACACACACATATATTTATCTGAATTTTAAGTAGTAAAACCATTTATTTAATTACATGGCATCTTGTTTCTCCGTATCATCATTGTAGACAATTATTGATAGCCTAATAGTTCCATTTTGTATGCATGAAAGAAGATAAATTATATGCTTATTTTGTTACTGCAAACACATGTATATATTTATCTGAATTTTAAGTAGTAAAACTGTTTATAAGGTTGCTTACCGTATAAACACTAAAAGGTAGGGTGACTGTTCGTTAACTGTTTACCGTTATTTAGAACATTATGTACCAACAATAGACAATTATGCAGTAAAAACACCAGCAGCTTGGTTTCAGAAGTAAACAAGTTCTGACCACGTTCAATACAAACTAGGACTTGTTTCTAAGTACTTCTAATTCTGACGTTTAAATATGTGAGACTTTCTTGAGCAAATAAAAACTCAAAATAGAATTGTAATCGAAGCATTATCCAAAAGTGTCATCACGAAGACATGAACTAACCAATTTTCCTTGGACCATTCGCATCCTTCGGTATCAACTACATGTAAGCTCAGTGCATGTCGTGACACCTCAGAAAGATTCTCAAAGCTGTACAAGAAAGCTAAAGCACATTATTAATGAAATAGCTGATTGCTTGGTGGGAAGCAGCTGTGATATAAAAGTGGAACTTCACCTCTGATGTATAAGATCTCCGTGAATAACCACCAAAGCACCTGATTTTACTTCCAGTGGCACAAATTCTTTCTGATCATAGGGTGGGGACGGGCGATCAAAATGAGTACCATATTCATCTCGGATCATTCGCCTTTTCAGACCATCTGGTGATAAACATTGCAAATTATATATTAAAAAAACTTAAGATAGCCTTATAGCCACAAGAAGATTTTTGGCATAAATAATTGGGTGGAAAAATCTACTTTTATGCGATCCAGGAATTGCAAATAGGCAACCGTTGGTTACTGTTGAATCTTCAAGTGCAAGCCACAACCCTGTGCATGATGGAGGCTCTGTATAAAGGAATGTATTATCCTGGTGTGGCACCACCTCACCACCAATGCCTGGTTGCTGACATGCAAAGAAAAAGAAAATAACCCAATAAGGAATAAAAGATGTATATCAACCCAACAAGAAACTAGTGTCTGCAAAAGGTACCTTAAAGATGTACATAGATTGAATTACTGCAGGTCTCTTGTAGCCTAAAGAAGAGAACAGGCTAGAGACATTCTCCGAGAAAGAAAACTTTTTGAACACAGGGTCAAGTTCATGTAATGCTGCATAACATACAGCACGGTGAAGGTTAGATGTCTCAAGAGCCAAGACCTAATATTATCGTATAAATATACAATAACGTGGAAAACAGTCATATTAACTAGAAAATAAAAACCAAGCAGGATAATTTAACTCCAAAATACACAACAAACTGAACCGCATGAATCGGAAACAGCAGAAATAAATGCAAGTTTGAACTTGAAACGATATATTTAGAATAAAAACAGCATCCTACATTGAAATGCTACATAATTGGTTGTTTTCAAGACTATTTTATCACCAACATCTCTAAATCAGATGCAATTTTGTTTAGGAGTTATAGTTTGTTATCTCCTATCCTAGATGTAAAATAACATATTTGTTTGTACAATGACAGAAGGGGATCTCAATTTTCTCGGTTTTTATTTCTCACACAAATTCAGCTTACTAGAGTACTAGACACATTAGAATATATAACATGGGGCGTTAGGTTCCAGCTTATGCAACAGAACCAGTCAAATGATATTGCAAGGACCCATCAATTATGGTATGAAAGACAAATAGGTAAAACGGATTTCTAGGCAACATATCCAGTGCAATTAAAGTTTTCGTGCAATCACTGTGCAACCGTACTAAAAAAAGTTTCAAAAAATTGTGAAAAAAATCATGGATGTACATCTCAACTTACCCCATCTACGTATAAAATTTCATGATCAGATACGTCCTAAAGTAGAAGTTACAAAAAAGTCAAATTTTGTGCTGTCTACTGTAGCAAGATTCCAAGCGAAAATTTGTTTTTTTTTGTAACTTCTAGCATAGTACGTATTTGATTATGAAATTTCATACGTAGATGGGGTAAGTTGAGATGTACATCATGATTTTTTTCAGAATTTTTTGAAACTTTTTTTAGTAGGGTTGCACGGTGGTTGCACTAAAATTTTAATTGCACTGGATATTTTGCCGAATTTCTAGCTGAACTTGATTGCAACGTTAACATACTAAGTTACTAACCATGCCCAACTTTATTAATTGAAAGTTCCTTTGGCTGTTTCAAGCATCCATCGTCTCCAAATGCCTTTTCTGTTAGTCATTGAGACATCAAAAGAAATAACAGAGAAATCAATATCAAAGTAAAACTTCCACAAGATGAGAACATGTAAACTGTAAACCTGTAATTCTGTAAAGCAAGAACAGAACTAGCAGCTGGCGTAGATCGCCAACTGTAAATCTGTAACTCTCTTTTTTTTACAAACTAGCTACCAGATACAAGTTCAAAGCACATATTATCTGGTAAAAGCTACTGATTCGTGATTCCTAATTGATAGGATACAACTGCAACTCATTCCGACAAGTCGACCATGAAAGAAATCGAATACCCTCAAAGAAGAAAGAGATATTCTCCGCGCTCTTATAGAAGAAGTCATCCTTCACGTGCCGCTGTATTGGAAAAAATGTAAATTTAAACTGTGCTGCATATGCGACTCAAAATCAAATCTAGCAAATGAAATTGGGAGATTTGATTATTTGCCACACGCTAACAAAGTTAGTTATTCGCGAAAAGAAACAATGAAAAATAGGAGGACAGGCTTCGAGAGGATTCGCTTCTCATCGCGACGTACATGATCCTTGGTGGAGAAGACGGAGGAATTGGCGCCGTCGAACCCGTCGACGAGATCGGCCATGCGGCCCCGCATCGCCTGCACCTCCTCCGCGCTCGAGAAGGACTCCAGCACGAGGTACCCTGGGACCAGCACAGACACGGTTAGGATTAGGGCTTCCGCTTTTGGTTTCAGAATTGGGGGATTCGCCTCCTGTTGCTGGGAGCGAGGGGAGGGTGAGGGAAGGAGATGGAGCGGTGATGCGCTCAGCCGCTCACCGTTGGCGTCGAAGAAGCTGAGCTGGTCGGCGGTGAGGCTTCCGGCCGGCGGCATGGTGGCGGAGGAGGAGGGGAAGTAAGAAAGAGGTTTGACCGGAACAGGGGATGGAAGGATGGGAAAGCGGTTCCGTGAAGCGACCGTCGTGGCGTCGAGGGTAGCTAGTAGGGATGGCAATGGATACCCGAAACCCGATACCCGATGGGTATTTACTCTATTAGGGTGCAAATCTGGTCCAATAATCATACCCATGGGTACCTTAATGGAAGAAAACCTTCACCCATCGGGTATGACGGGTACGGGTACGGGGTACTTGCACCCGTACCCGTTTACCCATTTACCCGTGTACGGTGTACCCCACGGGCCACGTCCCCACTCCCCACCCAACCCAAATAGCACTAGCCAAGCGGCCCAAGGTCCCAAGCGAAGCGGCCAAGCCTAGCCAAGGTCTACACCGATGACCGAATCCCTCAAGGCCTCAACCAAGTGGACGGTGGAATACTGGAATCAATCACCCATTCATTTTTTGGCCGTCCCTAACCCTAATCGTCCCTAACCCTAGCAAACCGGCGGCGCAAGCGGAGGGCCGAGACGCCATGGCGAGCGGCGCGCAAGCGAGGGTCGGCGGCGCCAAGGCGAGCGGCAAGAATGAGAGGCTGGCGAAGGGTCTCATGGCGGGCGAAATGCGGCATCATGGCGAATGGACGCGCGAGCTTTCATCGATGGAAGTCAAGAACGCACCTCATTCTTCTTGCCATGTGGTGCTCATAGATTTTATTATTTTTTGCTTGTTTTTTTTCGCAAATTCAGGAAATTTGAAGAAGTGATGAGTCTTGTCTCAGTGAGTGTGAGTCGTGTCTCAGTGAGTGTGAGTGTGAGAATATGAGATACTGAGAATCTGAGATCAGTGTCTCGGACTCTCGGTGATTTTCTAACTTTTAAGAGAGTAAAGAGAAAGAGATCAGAGAATAGAGATTAGAGAATATGGCGGCGCCCCCATCCTCCTCCAACGACGGCGCACGGTGATCCCCTGTTCTTGTTCTCTCTTTAACTTCCTTTGTCTTGCAGATCCTTAGATGCAACTAGGGCCTAGATGCAACAGCCATCCTCCATTCATCAATCCTCCATTCCTCCTTCCTCCTCCATTCATCTACTAACCACAATACATTAACGCCGGCCGTCCCTTCCCATCCCGAAGTGGCGTGGTCGTGGAAGAAGGTGACCAGCAGCCACCGGATCCGAAAAATATCGGTGACGGTAGGACAAATATCAATTCAAATCGTCCAACTCCTCCGGCCCCTCCTGTCAAAGAGGTCGTGGATGCAACAAAGAAGCAGAAGCGTGTCTCTGTGGCTGTGGCCAGGAGGAAGGTCACCACTGGAGCCGAAAACAACAGGAGCAGTCGGCCTCCCCCTTCTACTTCTGGAATAACCGCAAGCGACAACATCGTGCACTCTTTGGTGTAAGAAAAACATTATATTTATTTGCTTGTATAGATTTAAATTTATTCTGGAATAACCGCAAGTGCTTACTCTAAAAAATTATAAACTTATTTGATTATTTTATTTGCTTGTACAGTTTTAAAAAAATGTCAACAGCAAGTGGAAGTAGTAGCCAAGCAGCCCAAAATCCATCTTCTCAAGCGTCAGAAGCAAATTCAGAGTCACTTCCATTGTCTGGATCACACCCTGAGTCAACCAATGACTCACAAGCTATTGAGGTATCTGACGAGGAGATAGAATTAAATGATGACGGAGATGAAGATGTTGTAGAGGGTGGTTCAAAGAGAAAGCTAACATCAATTTGTTTGGAAGGAGTTTACGCGGTAAAATACAATGGCCAAGTGAAGGCCAAATGCATGCATTGTTTCAAGAAGCTTTCTGGTCAATCAACCAATGGTACTAAACACCTTCATGACCATCTGAAGTCCTGCACATTTAAAAAGATCAAGATGATGGGAAACAAGACATTGGGACAATCCACTTTGCGGTTTGGTTCCACGGATCTTTGGGAAAGTTTCAGTGGAGAACTACACATTTGATCAAGACATAGCTAGAAAGGAACTTGTTTCTATGATTGTGCTGCACGAGTATCCATTAAGCATGGTGGACCATGCTGGCTTTCGGCGGTTTGCAGCTGCACTTCAACCACTTTTCAAGATGGGGACTAGGAACACAATAAGGTATATGACATTATGACTACATATGAGCTGAATATGTGATTCTTAATTGCTAGCTAGAAGGATAGAAACGAACTTGCTGATTGCTGATCTGAATATATGATTGTTTTAGGAAGGACATCCTGTCTCAATATGAGAAGGAGAAGAAGAAAGCCATTGAGTACATGGCCGGAATTAAATCAAGGGTTGCTATCACCACTGATATGTGGACGGCTGACAACCAAAAGAGAGGTTACATGGCCATCACAGCGCACTTTATCGATGAATCCTGGGCACTAAGAAATATTATAATGAGGTAATTTTCTGGTTTTAATTGTCGCACAAACTTATTTTCTGGTTTTAATTGTTGGCTCTGCAGATCCGAAAGGAAACTTGATGTAATCATTGTGATAATCACCTTATATATGCCATTTCATGTTTCTTCCTTTCAATTACATGTTTTTATTGTATGTATACTTTTTATAGTGCTCACGATGTCCATATGATGGTGCCTGTTTGGTTGAACAACGCCCATAGCATGTTTTGCTTTTAGGTAGTGTAGTGAGTAATTTGGTTATAGCTCATATTTGATATTCTAGTGGATAAAATGTGACACACTATTGATCTTCAGAAACACATGAAGTGTTACATGAATCCGTAAAAGGATGAAAATGGCTGGGCTTTAAATTTTTAGAGTGAGAAATAATGATAATGGCTCTTACTGAAATTGGATATTGATTCAGCAAATAGGAGCAAACTAGACAGAGCTACTTAGTGAAGAATACCGTAAGCAAGTCTTAATTTACTAGAGACATAATTTACTATTTGCTGTTTGATATTCATCAACTCAAAATGGCAAAACAACATGTAGGTTCATATATGTCCCTGCTCCTCACACTGCTGAAGTCATTAGTGATGCACTATATGAATCATTGGTTGAATGGAATCTCGACGAGAAGATATCCACCATTACTCTCGACAACTGTACTACTAATGATGCAGTAATTCCTTTACTTGTAAGGAAGATTGGCATAAGTAAGCTCATAAATGGTGGGAAATTGTTGCATATGCGATGTTGTGCTCATATTCTGAATTTAATTGTTAAGGATGGATTAGAAGAGATGGTAGGTGCAATTGAGAACATCCGTGATAGTGTAGCTTATTGGACTGCCACACCAAAACGGGTAGAGAAGTTTGAGGAGATTGCTAAGTATGTAAAAGTTAAGATTCAAAATAAGCTAGCCCTTGATTGCAAAACTAGATGGAATTCAACTTTTAAAATGCTTAGTACAAAGATTACCTTGCAAGGCTATTTTCATGAGAGCAAGTCGTGTGGATAAACAATATACTTGTGCCCCAACTGAGGAAGAATGGGCTTTTGCATCTGATGTTGTGGAAAGGCTTAGAATGTTTAATGATATATCTGAACTATTTTCTGGAACTGAGTATGTCACTGCCAATATTTTCTTTACCAAGATTTGTGAGATTAAAAGAAAAATTAGTCAATGGGCAACTTGTGGCAATCCTATAGTAGAATCCATGTCAGCTAATATGGTAGCCAAGTTTGATAAGTATTGGTCTGATATTCAAGGATTGATGGGGATTGCAACCGTTCTTGATCCTCGATTCAAAGCTCACATGTTGCTTATGTGCTTTGAGTGGTTGCTTGGTGAAATTGGTGAAGTTTGTGATGTTGAGGTCTCAAAAGTGAAAGAGTTGCTAAGTGATTTGATGATTGAGTACCATGTCCAAGAGGATGAAGATAACACTGACTCATCGGTATCTTCTATTGACATTGACAACATGGAAGTCTTATCATCCTTTAATGCACGAGTTGCAAGTATGAGGCCAACAGCCATGAGGTTTAAATCTGAGCTAGATCACTACTTGGAGGATGAATTGGTTCCATTATCAACAAAGAACTTCAGTGTTTTAGATTGGTGGAAGGTGGTCGGAACACGCTATCCTACTCTAAGGAGGGTAGCAAGAGATATTTTGCAATTCCTGTGACCACAGCTTGCTGAGTCTGCTTTCAAAGACTAGTGGAAGAGTGCTTAGTGAGCATCGTAGCAGGCTCACTACTAAAATGATAGAGGCTCTGATGTGCTCACAAGATTGGCTTCGAAACAAATACAAAAGTATGTGATGTGTAATTCATTCTCTTACTTTCTTTACTGCAGATGCAAATTAATAATCCATTTGTGTTTTGTAGTTGATGAGAAAGAAAATCAAGCTGCTACCTTTTGGTCTTGTCTCCAAGACACTCAAGAGGGTCTTCAGGTGATTGTTTATCACTTTATTATTTAGCAATATGCATTCTTTCTTTTGTGCTCTCTACCTTTTTAAATAGTTTGCTACTTTCGTATATGTGTCACAGAACTTGAGATTTGACCTATGAGATGGGAGCATGGAATGGGGATTGACTTTGGGAGGATGGAACTTTTGAGAATTCAAGCGGTGTATGGCTTGGATAGTGGATGAATGCAAGTGATATGTATTTGGTAGTTGGCAGCTTCTTTTGGTCATGAAATGGTTATTGGCTAATGTAGTAAAGTAGTAATGTGTGAATTGTGATGACAGACTGATGAACTTGTATTGTGTTATTTGTGTTCTTGGCTACTCATGGAGTTTGGACTATGTACTATGCTAGTATGCTAAATGTCAGACTACCAGTATGTCGTGTTTTCAAAATCAGAAGCTTTGCATTTGTTCATGTTAATCCATTCTCATTTAGCGTGGCTTGTCAATTGTCAAAGCAAGAAAAATAGAACTGGACCATATTTGATTTGGCGGGTGCGGGTGACCCATCGGGTGGCATTTACCCCGTTCGGGTCTAGGTAGCGGGTACGGGTGACCCGGTGGGTGGAAGGGACCCGAACGGGGATGGGTATGGGGAAGAAGTTCTACCCGTGGTCGGGTACGGGTAAATTAACGGGTGATTTTTCATCTGACGGGGACGGGTATGGGGGGCCAATACCCGGCGGGTATGCACCCGTTGCCATCCCTAGTAGCTAGTCGCCCCTCAATTTTTTTTACAAAATTAATTCTATATAAAATAATTTATAAAAATAAACACTTGACCTACACCCATGGTTCCAAATGCCTATCGGCTTTCTCGAATTTCGAACGAAATTCGGTATTTTGAGCCAAAACGAAATTCAAACCGAGTAAATTCAAATTTAAATTCAAAAAAACTCAAAAATTTTAGAAAATTTAACCAAAAACTCTCCAAAATAAGTATTAATAGTTTTGTAACCTTTAGGATGAAAATTGGTTGAAAATTTAAAATTTTTAGACGTTTTTGCGCCATAACCGATTTTACAACATTGGAAAAAAACAGTACTGGGATCCGGAATTTTATACAAGGGAAAAAAACTTACTTGTATTGCTATGGTATATTTAATGTGTCAATGTTATCTAATATTAAAAAATTTTCTTGTATTGATATATGACAACTTTTAATTATTTAAAGTATAACAAAGGTATGGTATTTTTTAATATATTAATGTTATCCAATATTAAAAACTTACTTGTATTGCTATGGTATATCTAATGTGTTAATGTTATCTAATATTTAAAAATTTTCTTTTATTGACATGTGACAACTTTCAATTATTTAAAGTATAGCAAAGGTATGGTATTTTTTAATATATCAATGTTATCCAATATTGAAAAGCTTACTTGTGTTTCTATAGTATATTTAATATGTTAATGTTATCTTGCTATGGTATATTTGTACATCACCAAAGGAGAGTGTTGAAACTAAGAATAGAAGAGCCAGTTGAGCTAAACATGGACACTACTTGTTGCTAATTCACAACAAGCAACAAAGTTAACAACGAACGACAATGTAATATGCCATGGTATTGAAATGTGGATTTGTTGGATTGAGTTGTGAACACTGTTGAAATGAAATGTTATTATTGGTGAAATTTGAGATTGTTTAAAAAATAGCAAAGGTCATTCCAAATTTTTTTATATTCTTTCATATTGTGCTATTATAATTTTCCACAATTTTTATAATTTTCCCCATTTTTTTGCATTTTTTCTTGTATTTTTTCATATTTCCATTCGGTCCACATTTTTTTCCATCCAAACCAATGGAATTTCAAGAATTTTGAGAATTTCGAGAATTTCGAGATTTTTTCGAGCTGATTTTGACCGCATGTTTGACTTCCAAACCGTTCGATTTTCACCGAATTTCGAGCGATTTTCGACGAATTTCGCTATCGCCAGGTGCTCAAAATTTGATCCCGAAACAAAATGTTAAACCCTGCATACACCTATCGTGCTGGAAAGCATGAAATCAATATTGCATGATTTAGTAGCACTGAAGCAACCTCACGCGCTCCTCACGTTGAAGCGCGTGTGCTAGCGCAAAGGGGAGCGCGAGCGAGCAGGCAACGGCAGGCAACGTCGTTCACGTGGGAAGCGGGCGGGGAAGGGCCACATGGAGCTCTGTGCGTGTGGGGGCCGAGGCAGGCGGGAACGAGCTGTGCACGTGGTGAGGTCGGGGCAGGCACGAGCGAGCAGGCAAGGACGCCATGCGGCGCGAGCATGTGTGGGGAGCGTTAGGCGTGGTGTGGGAGCCGGGTGCGGCGCTTGGGTAGCATGGAAAGCTACTCTCGTGCTTCCTAAGCGCGATAGGTATAGACCAGATGTTATTTTTATAAATTATTTTATATGAGAGTTAATTTTGTAAAAAAAAAAGGGTTACGATGTAATTGGTTCTAGCCCATAAACAATCAGCGACCGGACTCTAAAAATAGGATAGCTTATAGAAACTCCCCTGTAAAACTCTGTGCTGTGCACACCAAGTCACCAACTATATATGAAGTATACAATTAGCTCGAATGTTTAGATAACTACGCAGAATGTGTGGCGCACGTCGCACCGCGTAAAATTTACCCTTTTTTTCTAAAAAAAGACTACAGGAGGACCTAAGCATATTTTTTCAGAACGATCTTAACACTCTATACGTTCACCAGTGAATAATACATTTTTCGAAAAATATTATAGATCGAGTTGCAAAAAAAAAAACTATAGAGATACAACTGTATACATATATTTCTTATTCCTGAAAATATCAGAAATTGAGTTACAAAAAAACAGAGAGATAGAGTTGTGCACATATTTCTTTTGACGAATTTGATTAACACTTTATTATTACCCGGTCAACCTTCTTTTGTCGAGTTTAACACTCTATGTGTTAACTGGGTAATAATACATGTTCCAAAAAATATTATATATGCCAACCTTCTTTTATCGAGTTAAACAATCTATGCGTTCACCGAGTAATAATACATATTTCAAAAAATATTAGAGATCGAGTTGGGAAAAAAGTTTAGAGATTAAAGATCGAGTTGGGAAAAAAGTATAGAGATAGAGCTGCACACATATATCTGTTGATGAAAAAAATTCCGGAAAAAACGGAGAAAGGACCTGAACACATATTTCTTTTGACGAATTTGGTTAGCACTTTATTATTACCCGGTTAACCTCATCTTGTCGAGTTTAATACTCTATGCGTTAACCGGGTAATAATACATGCTCCAAAAAATATTAGAGATGTCAACCTTCTTTTATCGAGTTTAACACTCTATGCGGTCATTGAGTAATAATACACGTTTCGGAAAATATTAGAGATCGAGTTGGGGGAAAAAATTCTAGAGATTAGAGATCGAGTTGGGGAAAAAATCTAGAGATTAGAGATCGAGTTGGAAAAAAAATCTAGAGATAGAGCTGTACACATATTTCTGTTGACGAAAATATTTTTTCCGAGAAAAGCGGAGAAAGGACCTAGACGTAAGAGCCAGGGACTTGTTTGTTATATTTTTGGACCTGGTCGCTATCTTGAAAAATTAGAAAATGGCTTGTTCAAGATTTGCATTTAACGGGGGGTTTTCTATAAAATAACGAACCAGGGACCTAAACGCTATTTGAAAAAGTTTTTCTTACATTGACAAAAAATCGCAAAGGACTTTTTTGTAATTTACAGGGACCAATTCGTAATTTAAAGAAAATCGAGGGACTCTTTTGCAAAACGACAGGGGAGGTTGACGTGGAGGGGCTGAGCGATCGTCAATTCTTCCCGGCATAAGGGTGTTGATATTTCATCTAAAGCATACAAATTAGCCTCACTTTGTAACTAACTCGAACTTACAATTTTCTCTAGCTTTGCAATGAGAAGGCCTGCATGTTGCAAAGCATTTTGTAAGATATAGATGCACATAAGTACTGCTTTTGATAAAAATCCGAAACTTTGCATTATACCTGAAGGAATTGCCGTTCAACGAGCCTAGCCACGTCGGCGCTCCCTGCGGAGGAAACCCCATTGTCTCGCGTATTTGCGCGCGAGTCCTCCTTGCCCAGCCGCTCAAACTCGTCGGTTCGCTCCCAGCTGCCTCGCCGCGTGTTCAACCGCCGACTGTTCAAGCGTCATGGGATTGGCGCTCGTGGAGCCCTCGAGGCCGCGCACCATTTCTCCCCTCCCTTCCCATCTGCTGGTGGCCGCCACATCGTCCATTCCCCACCCCTCTGTGAGACCCCGGATCGGCTATCCGAAATCTCCTGTGTATTTCCGTACTAGTCCCAGATCAGTAGCTAGTACACACAGTCACAGTGATACTTCATTGCCGAACATAACGAAAATTGTAACATAAACATTAAAGTATGGGCCACAGGGCCACTTATTACAATACTCGATCAAAAGACCGGAGACACGACAGCGGAAAACGAAAGCAAAAACAAGCGAACACCAAAACGCCACAGGCGACGACCAGAAACGTGGCTAATTATCCTGGCAATCCTCCTCGAACTCCTCGGGGTAGAACTCACCATCTTCAGCTGCGTCTTGATAATTTTCTGATGATGACAAGTTGATTAGCACGTGAGTACAAAGGTACTCAGCAAGTCAGGGAAAGTATGATTATGTGGGGCTTTCAAAAGGAAGCTTAACAGGGTTCATTTGCATAAAAACAAATTTTATTAAACCATACTTAAGTAATAATATTTCACCAAGCATCTTTTTACAATTCTTTTTAACAATTGAATTAGTTAATATTGCAGTGAGGTTCTATCCACCATCACTAGTATAAAGGCTCTATCCGCCAACTTTTAAAAGATCGAGGTTAATCATATGACTCCATGCAAGTGCATCTAGGCCCCCTAAAATTGTTTTGAGTGATTAATGACAAACGATTAAAGAATCTAATGTGTTCAACTAGTTTATGAACAGGCAAACGCTTCAAGAAGAGATCGTCTTTGTACGCGAAGTGTTCCCGAGTAGCATTGAGTAAGAAAAACGGCATTTAAGCTTGTAATTTTAATCTTTTGAGTCATAGAAATGCCGTACTATTAAGAGGGATGCATTGAAATTGACTTAGAGATGATCTCCTCACTCAAGATGAATTTAGTTGAGTCTCTCAAGGGTTAGAAGTGTTCTCTCTAGCTTCGGAATGAGTTTGTGGTAACTTTCTAGTCGGATGTTCCGAAGTTGTATCGGACATTCCGATGTTTCAGAAGTTCCGAAGTGTAGTTGTGCTTTAGTCCGTTGTGTTTTGTTAGGGTCGGACATTCCGATTTGTTTGCTTCGGATGTTCCGATGCCTATCGCTTCGCTTTGAGAACCTTCTGTTTGCTTCGGATATTCCGATCCTTGGTATCGGAATGTCCGATGTGTGCTGTCGAGAAAAAGGGTGCTCTCTGTTCTGTTCGGACTGTCCGAAGTTGTTTCGTCGGAAGTTCCGAAGTGTTTGTTGTCCTGTTTGGGAACCTTCTGTTTGGTTCGGATGTTCCGATGCCTATTTTCGGATATTCCGATGAGGACTTGGAGTGTTTAGCTTGGTTCCTTTCAGGGTGTCATCGGATGTTCCGAAGTTGTTATCGGACATTCCGATGCTTGTTGCTTTCGACCGTTGGAAGCTTTCCAATTTCTGGTAGTTTGCACACATCGGATGTTCCGAAGTTCTTGTCGGACATTCCGATGTGAGGTCGAAATCGAGGGTAACGGCTAGTTTTGATCCAAAACTATAAATACCCCTCTCCCACTCCTTTTGCTGTTTACACTTTTGCTAAGGCTGAACTCTTGAGCTTCTTGAACACTCTCTAGAGCATACTTTGAGCTTTCTCTTCTCATTGATCTTAGGGATCATTTAGTGAGTGAGAGTTTGTCAAGTGTGATTGAAAGTCAAGGGCTAAGTGGTTATTCATCTTGAGAAAGTAGAGAACCTCTCCAAGATCGAGATTCAAGTGCATTCATTTCTCTTGGAGGTTGAAGGACTCCTAGACGGCTAGGGCGTCGCTTCACGAGCCCCCAACGATTGTGGGAAGCCGTGAGAAGTTTGTGAAGGCCGGCTCCGCCTCCGAAAGGAAAGGATCCAATAGTGGAACCAAGCCTCAAGTGTGACCGAGGTTTGGGAGGAAAGGGTTGGAAAAGACCCGGGCTCTTTGGAGCCTCCTCAACGGAGACGTACGATCCCCTCAAGGATCCGAACTCAGGAATCAAACTACTGTGTTCTCTCTTGTCTCTAATCACTTGATTCATATTATTGATTTTCTTAAGTGCTTTTTTAAGTCGTCTAGAGCTAGTCTTCGTATAGCTCTTTGTACTTGACTCCTTGTGTCAAGAGCAAATCGGATAGTCCGAAGTAATTACGGAAGTTCCGAAGATTTCGGAAGTTCCGATATTAATTCGGAATATCCGACTCTTTTCCGCTGCATCAAATTGTTTTAATTTGAAATTAGCCTATTCACCCCCCCTCTAGGCAATCTCCTAACCTTTTCAATTGGTATCAGAGCCAAACCTTCTCGAAGGCTTAACCGCTTGAAGGAACGTGATGGCCAACACCGGTTTGAAGGTTGTCGTGACGGACGAGCAAAATAGTCCGAGAGCCGGAGATGGAACTCCCGGCAAGAGCAAAGAGGAAGCTACCTCTACATCTACTCAGGGAGCTCAAATTCCATTCAATTATGAAAAATTAAATACTTCCTCTTCGCATTCATATATCCTTTGTGCCCTCCGGGCGTGCTCCTTTCTTTGATGGCACGTACTATTCCGCTTGGAGGCACAAGATGAAAATGCATTTGATGTCACTCCATCCTAGTGTTTGGAAGATTGTTTGCACAGGTTTAGATATGGGAAGGCGATATGGAGCTCACGCCGAACAAGAGCAAAACATTCACCGAAATGCTCAAGCCGCAAGCGTGTTGCTTGGAGCGTTGAGTCCCGAGGAATTCAACAAAGTGGATGGCTTGGAAGAAGCCAAAGAGATATGGGACACACTCCAAGTTGCACATGAGGGTACATCAAGTGTAAGGGAATCAAAGATCGAATTGCTAGAAGGCAAGTTGGGGAGATTTGTCAAGAATGATGATGAGACACCTCAACAAATGTATGACCGGTTGATGATTCTTGTAAACAAGATCCGAGGGCTTGGAAGCAAGGATATGACGGACCACGTTGTGGTGAAGAGGATGTTGAGAGCCTTTGCTCCAAGGAATTCGACTCTCGTAACACTTATACGAGAGCGAAAAGATTTCAAAAGGCTTACTCCTAATGATGTGCTAGGAAGAATTCTATCACATGAGCTTATGGAGGAAGAAGCAAAAGAAGTGAAGAACCTTGCCAAGCAAAGCTCAAGCTCAAGACCGAAGCAAATAGCTTTGAAGGCAAGCAAAAAGGAAGAATCAACATCAAGTGATGAAGAAGAAGATGAGAGCGAAGACGAAGAAGACTTGGCTCTATTTGTGAGGAAATTCAAAAAGTTCCTCAAATATGACGGGTCAAGCAAATACAAGAAGAACTACAATGACAAATCAAGAGGAAGAAGAAACACCAAAAGGGCTTGCTATGAGTGCGGTGAAGTTGGACACTTCATCGCCGATTGTCCAAAGAAGAAGAACAACCAAAATGAGAACAAGAAGAATGAGCCGCTCAAGAAGAACAAGACGTACAAGAAGAAGTACTCAGGGCGAGCTCACATTGGAGAAGAATGGGATTCAAACGACTCCGACTCCGACACCGATGATGAAGGAGTCGCCACCCTCGCCATTGAAGCCGCTCCACCAACAACGTCGCTCTTCGGGGAATTGAGCGACAACGACTCCGACCACGATGCGCCTATTTGTCTTATGGCCAAAGGGCGCAAGGTAATGGCTAAGACAAAACCCCCTAGTAGTGATAGTGAATTAGAGAGCGATGATGATGATGATGATGATGATGCTTTATTTTGCAACTTAAACAAATCTACCATTGCAAAAATCAATAAACTATTGAAAAGAATAGATAGCCAAGAGGAAACTCTTGAAAAGCAAGAAGAATTGCTAATTTGTGAAAAGAAGAGAAATCTTGCTTTTGAAAAGCTCCTCGCCATGGAAAAGGAGAAAATTGAATTGCTAACCAAAGATCTTGACTTGGCTAACAATTCAATCACGATCCTTAAGAGTTCAAATGAATCGCTTCAAGAGAATGTTATTAGCTTGGAAAACAATCTTCAAGCTCTTGAAGTGCAAATTGAGTCTCTTAATGACCTCAACTCTCCAATCATTAATTCTTCAATGGCTTCTATTCCTTCCACTAGTAATGGTTGCTCGTTGCTATAATATTGATATTAATACTTGCTCTACTAATTCCCAACTTGTGCAAGTATTAAAAGGAGAAAACGAGAGATTGAATGCTTTGGTAAAGTATGGTTGCATCAAGACTTATCAATCCAAGGATGCCCTCTACAAAACAATCAACACACGTGGAAACAAAAATAAAGAAGGGCTAGGATATGATAAGTACGATTGCAAGGGAAATGACCGTGTGGTGGTAAAAGGTAAGGAATGCATCAAGTTTGTCAAAGAAAATGACAAGCAACCATTGACCACCACACAAGTCATTAAGACCGGGCAAGAATCAAAGAAGTATCTTCAACATCATACAACTCATCCCATTCACTATGCATCATACATGTTGAAGAGAAATCACCGTGGTAAAGTGATTGCTCATTATATCGGTGCCCACCACTCTAATGATGTGAGCAAAAAGAAGGTGTGGGTACCGAAAGTATTGATTACTAACATGCAAGGACCCAAAAGGATTTGGGTACCTAAAAACAAGACTTGATGTGTTTTCGTAGGACTATACCTCCGGGGGATCAAGTTGGGTGCTTGATAGTGGTTGCACAAACCACATGACCGGAGAAAAGAAAATGTTTTCATCTTTTGATGAGAAAGGGTCATAATATGAAAATATTGTGTTTGGTGATAATGGTAAAGGTGAGGTAATGGGATTAGGTAAAATTGCTATTTCTAATGATCATTCAATATCAAATGTTCTCCTAGTTAAATCCTTAAATTACAATTTGTTATCCGTGTCGCAACTTTGCGAGATGGGTTATAATTGTCTTTTCACTAATGTGGATGTGACCGTCTTTAGAAGAGACGATTCCTCAATTGCTTTTAAAGGATATTTGAAGGGTAAGCTCTATTTGGTTGATTTCAACTCAAATAGCGCTAAACTTCAAACATGCTTAATGGCAAAGTCTAGCATGGGTTGGTTGTGGCATCGGCCGGCTAGCTCATGTTGGCATGAGGAACCTCGACAAGCTTCTAAAGGGTGATCACATCATTGGACTAACGAATGTTGAGTTTGAGAAAAACAGGATTTGTAGCGCTTGTCAAGCGGAAAGCAAGTTGGAGCGCGTCATCCCAAGAAAGAACATCATGACAACGACAAGACCATTGGAGCTTCTACACATGGACCTCTTCGGACCCATTGCGTATATAAGCATCGGAGGTAACAAATATGGTTTGGTCATTGTTGATGACTTTTCACGCTTCACGTGGGTGTTCTTTTGCAAGAGAAAAGTGAGACACAAGGGATAATCAGGAAGTTTGCAAGAAGAGCCCAAAACGAGTTCGATTTGAAGATCAAGAAGATTCGAAGCGATAATGGAAGTGAATTCAAGAATACTCAAGTCGAAGAATTTCTTGATGAAGAAGGGATCAAGCACGAGTTCTCCGCTCCATATTCTCCTCAACAAAATGGAGTGGTAGAAAGGAAGAATCGGACATTGATCGAGATGGCAAGGACAATGCTTGATGAATACAAGATTTCCGATCATTTTTGGGCGGAAGCTGTCAACACCGCGTGCCATGCCATCAACCGATTGTATCTCCACAAGATCTTGAAGAAGACGGCATACGAACTCCTCACCGGTAACAAAGCAAATGTCTCATATTTTAGAGTTTTCGGTAGTAAATGTTTCATTCTTAACAAGAAACCCAAGAACTCTAAATTTGCTCCAAAGATCGATGAAGGTTTCTTGCTAGGATATGGATCAAATGCCTACGCTTATCGTGTTTTCAACAAAACCTCGGGTTGTGTTGAAATAGCGAGAGACGTGACATTTGATGAATCTAACGGCTCTCAAGTAGAGCAAGTTGATTTAAGTGTGCTAGATAATGAGGAATTGCCAAGCATTGCAATCAAGAAAATGGCAATAGGTGAAGTAAGGCCGCAAGAAAAGGTACACCAAGACAATTCATCCATTCAAGTCGAGCCTCCCACTTCAAATCAAAATCAAGACATTCCTCAAGATAGTTCAAGCAAACTAATGGAGGATGATCAAATTGAAGATAATGAGCCAATTCAACAAACATCTCAAATGCCGCATCCAAGAGTGCATCAAAGTGTCCAAAGAGACCACCCCGTCGATAACATTCTCGGTGATATCCAAAAGGGGGTAACTACACGCTCTAGAGTAGCTAATTTTTGTGAATTCTACTCTTTTGTGTCTACTTTGGAACCTTTGAAGGTTGAAGATGCACTAAGAGATCCGGATTGGATAATGGCTATGCATGAAGAGCTTAACAACTTCGTTAGAAACAAGGTGTGGTCGTTGGTGGAAAGACCAAATCAAAACGTGATTGGAACCAAATGGGTCTTCCGCAACAAACAAGACGAGAACGGAGTTGTCACAAGAAACAAGGCTCGGTTAGTAGCTCAAGGATTCACTCAAATCGAAGGTTTGGATTTTGAGTACTTTCCTAAATGGCCCAATCGCCGAATTAGTCTATGTTGAGCAACCGCCGGGAATGGAGGATCATAAGAACCCCACTCATGTCTACAAACTCCATAAGGCGCTCTACGGGCTTAAGCAAGCACCTAGAGCATCGTATGAATGCCTTAAGGATTTTCTTATTAAAAAGGGTTTCGAAATTGGTAAAGTCGATCCTACTCTCTTCACAAAATTTGTTGATAATGATTTATTTGTGTGCCAAATATATGTTGATGACATTATATTTGGTTCTACTAATAAAAGCTTTTGTGAGGAATTTAGTAGGATTATGACAAAGAGGTTCGAAATGTCAATGATGGGCGAGTTAAAATTCTTCCTTGGATTTCAAATCAAACAACTCAAGGAAGGTACATTCTTATGCCAAACAAAGTACATCAAGGATATGCTCAAGAAGTTTGACATGGAGAACGCCAAGCCCATTCATACTCCCACGGCAACAAGCGGTCATCTTGGTCTAAATGAAGAAGGTAACCCTGTGGATCAAAAGGTATATCGATCCATGATAGGTTCTTTGCTCTATCTTTGTGCATCTAGGCACGATATTATGCTTAGTGTTTGCATGTGTGCAAGATTTCAAGCCACTCAGAGAGTGCCACCTAGAAGCCGTGAAAAGAATTCTTAGATATTTAGTACACACACCTAGTATAGGGCAATTGTATCCTAAAGGATCAAAATTCGATTTGATTGGTTATTCGGATCTTGATTATGCGGGTTGCAAAGTGGATAGAAAAAGCACCTCGGGGACTTGTCAATTTCTAGGTAGATCACTAGTGTCTTGGTCCTCAAAGAAACAAAATTCAGTGGCTCTATCCACCGCGGAAGCCGAATACATTGCCGCAGGAAGTTGTTGTGCACAATTGCTATGGATGAGGCAAACCTTAAAGGATTTTGGATTTAACTTGGAAAAAGTACCACTCTTATGTGACAATGAGAGTGCAATCAAAATAGCCAACAATCCTGTTCAACACTCTCGGACCAAGCATATAGACATCCGACACCACTTCCTTAGAGATCACTCTCTCAAGGGAGACATAGATATTACCTATGTGAGAACCGAGAAATAATTGGCCGATATCCTCACCAAACCTCTTGATGAGAAACGATTTTGCGAATTGAGAAGTGAGCTGAACATCCTAGACTATCGGAATGTGACTTGACATCTTGCTCGCATATATAGTTACTATTCTTGGTGATTTCAAAATAAAAGGATTGCAAAAATTAGTTATCTGCCTTTGAAAAGAGTTGAGTTGTCAAGTGCATCTTTAGTCATTCCACCTGTGATCATAGCTTCGACTGTTGTTTTTGTTCTCTGATCACATGTTGGATGACTGCCGAGTTCTCTGACTCAAAGTCTCAATTTCTTCCATCTCAGAAATCCTATCTCTTCCTTCCTGTCAGCTGGAAAAATTCACGTATCGGACTATCCGATCCAGTCATCGGAATATCAGTGCATTGCTTTTAAACTCTTGAATATCCGATATTTTTATCGAATATCCGAATCTGCTCAACTTCAGTTCGCTGAAACTTGAACTCTTCGGAACTTCCGAACCTAATTTCGGAACTTCCGAAGTGCGTGTAAACGCAGGATAAGGACGTTTCGGTTGGCCCCTCCTCATTTCTTTATTCCCTCACTTTACCTCCGTACGTCCTTTCCCTCCCTCTACTGCACTCTTTCATCTCTTGTCGTCTTCGGAGTCTTCAACTCTTCGGAAACTCCGATCTACCTCAAGGAGGAGTGCCTCACGGATTAGAAGACTTCAATCCATCTCAAATCTCGTTCTTCATCCTCAAGGTAAACCCTAGAGCAATCCGTGTCTCTTCGTTTTCCGTGAATCTTTTGATCAAATCTTTTGGATAGACTTGTTGTCGTAGTCTTCCTTCGCCCAGATCTCAAGTTTCTTTTGTTTCCTGTGGTTGATCTGGTTGGAATCCTAGTTTTAGGGGTGTACCGGAAATATCGGAACTTCCGATGTTCACTATCGGAATGTCCGATGTAATGTCGGAATGTCCGATGTTGACAGTACATCACTAGAACCAGTGCTCTCTCTAGTTTCTTTTATCTTATCAATCTATTCCGTGTCAGCTTTCTCAAATGGACCCAAGTCAGGGTGGTCAGCCTCCTCAGGATCCGGCTAAGATCACTTTCGATCAGCGCAAAACTCCAACTGGGGCGAGAACAAAGCGAGCTTCAGCTCGAGGATCTCAACCTGGGATTTCAATAAATGAACCTGCTGCTCAGGTTGCTCAGACTGTGAATGTGCCACGAGGAGCAACTCTGTCTTCAAGAAAAGGAAAAGGGATTGCAGGTGCGTCAGGGTCTCAGCCAAGAGACATGCCGAGATTGAGACCGCCTGAAAGAAACCCTAGACTTCAAAGAAAGCCAGTAAACTACAAAGGAAAAGCAGCACAAGTGAGAAAAGCTCGTGAAGAGAATCCAAAGCGGAATGACGATTCTCTTCGACTCACGTTTGGACATTCTTTCAAAGAGACTTTTATGCTTGATCATTTATCCTAGAAAGAATCCGGTAATCCAAATGCAATGTGTTGATTGGGAGTATATGGCAGCAGCAGATGATGCCATATTCAATGATGTTATTGCAGCTTGTGAAAGAACTGGCACCAAAAGGATCATGGCCTTTCAGCATGATTGGAAATTGGAGATCATAGCTCAGTTCTATGCCACAATGTATGTCTCCAGGGATCGAGTCTCTACTCTCCATTGGATGACTGAGGGAACCTGGTATGAAGCTACATATGTTCAATTTGCCAGGCTACTTGACTTCACAGAGGCGGACTCCAGGGACAGAGATCAGATCCACAATGAGGTCTCACTTGGTGCATCAAATCTGAATTTCTTGTATGAGGAGAATGCAGAGTTTGAGCCAGGTGACACCAAGGGAATGAAGCCCTTCTTTGCTATCCCGAATGCAGACTCTTCAGAAGACCTTGGCTCCAAAAGAAGGTGATGCTTCTCATGTCCTTTCTTTCACGAGAAACCTCTTGAAGCGAGAATGCAAGATGGTCGAGGCCCTTTGATGTCTTTGACTTCATATGGAATGAGATCAGACTCATTGGACAGGAGCCCAGAAGAAGCTGTGGATATGCTCCTTTTATCATGCACTTAATTGAACAAGTGACTGGGCAGCAGTTTGAGTGTGATGGAAAGCATGTGGCACTTCAAGTCAGGCCAATCAAGGCCCCATCTCAGCGAGCCACCAGAGCTTCCACCAGGAGGATTGCCTCCTCTGCTGCTACTCCTTCAGCTTCTACTCCCAGCGGATCTTCTTCACCTATTCTGCGAGCTTTGAAGTCAATATTTGTTCTTTGCAAGAGCAACTCAGAAAAGCAGAAGAAGAATGCCAAGCGACTCAAGGATATCCAAAGGCATCCGAACTGGAGTGCTCGGAGGACGAGGAAAGTGAAGAAGAGATCGAGGATCCTTTTGCTCCAAAGACTTTGATGTGTCGAGTCCGAGGATGACGACGAAGAATCTGAGTCGATGAAGCCGCATCGAGGAGTCCGATTAGTTCTATATCTCTCTCTCTCCATCCTTTGTGGTGCTTGATGCCAAAGGGGAGAGATGACAAATTTATCTATCTATCCTTGGTTCAAAGTCACGAGTCCGTGATCTTGGAACTTATTTGGTTTAAAACTTCGTTGTTGAATGTTATTATCGTTTTAAACTCTTTCTTGCTTTTGCATGGAGATCTCTTGTTGACTCGATGATTATTAATTATCCATATTGCTTATCTTGTCAATCTTGTGTTAAATCTCCTATGCAAGGATATAGGGGAGCTCCTCATATTTCTCTCGAAAAATGCATTTGTTTTCAAGATACATTCTTAATGCACTTTTGAGGGAGTTCCGATCTATATTTATTCTCTCTTAATGCTTTATAAACTTGTCCTTAATCGTGTTGTCATCAATCACCAAAAGGGGAGATTGAAAGTGCATCTAGGCCCCTAAAATTGTTTTGAGTGATTAATGACAAACGATTAAAGAATCTAATGTGTTCAACTATTTTATGAACAGGCAAAGCGCTTCAAGAAGAGATCGTATTTGTATGCGCGAAGTGTTCCCGAGTAGCGTTGAGTAAGAAAACGGCATTTAAGCTTGTAATTTTAATCTTTTGAGTCATAGAAATGCCGTACTATTAAGAGGATGCATTGAAATTGACTTAGAGATGATCTCCTCACTCAAGATGAATTTAGTTGAGTCTCTCAAGGGTTAGAAGTGTTCTCTCTAGCTTCGGAATGAGTTTGTGGTAACTTTCTAGTCGGATGTTCCGAAGTTGTATCGGACATTCCGATGTTTCAGAAGTTCCGAAGTGTAGTTGTGCTTTAGTCCGTTGTGTTTTGTTAGGGTCGGACATTCCGATTTGTTTGCTTCGGATGTTCCGATGCCTATCGTTTCTGTTTGAGAACCTTACATTTTGCTTGGATATTCCGATCCTTGGTATCGGAATGTCCGATGTGTCTTGTCGAGAAAAAGGTGCTCTACATTACTGTTCGGTTGTCCGAAGTTGTTTCGTCGGAAGTTCCGAAGTGTTTGTTGTCCTGTTTGGGAACCTTCTGTTTGGTTCGGATGTTCCGATGCCTATTTTCGGATATTCCGATGAGGACTTGGAGTGTTTAGCTTGGTTCCTTTCAGGGTGTCATCGGATGTTCCGAAGTTGTTATCGGACATTCCGATGCTGGTTGCTTTCGACCGCTGGAAGCTTTCCAATTTCTGGTAGTTTGCACACATCGGATGTTCAAGTTCTTGTCTGACATTCGATGTGAGGTCGAGTGCGAGGGTAACTGGCTAGTTTTGATCCAAAACTATAAATACCCCTCTCCCACTCCTTTGCTGTTTACACTTTTGCTAAAGTGAACTCTTGAGCTTCTTGAACACTCTCTAGAGCATACTTTGAGCTTTCTCTTCTCATTGATCTTAGGGATCATTTAGTGAGTGAGAGTTTGTCAAGTGTGATTGAAAGTCAAGGGCTAAGTGGTTATTCATCTTGAGAAAGTAGAGAACCTCTCCAAGATCGAGATTCAAGTGCATTCATTTCTCTTGGAGGTTGAAGGACTCCTAGACGGCTAGGCGTCGCTCACGAGCCCCCAACGATTGTGGGAAGCCGTGAGAAGTTTGTGAAGGCCGGCTCCGCCTCCGAAAGGAAAGGATCCAATAGTGGAACCAAGCCTCAAGTGTGACCGAGGTTTGGGAGGAAAGGGTTGGAAAAGACCCGGGCTCTTTGGAGCCTCCTCAACGGAGACGTACGATCCCCTCAAGGATCCGAACTCCGGGAATCAAACTACTGTGTTCTCTCTTGTCTCTAATCACTTGATTCATATTATTGATTTTCTTAAGTGCTTTTTTAAGTCGTCTAGAGCTAGTCTTCGTATAGCTCTTTGTACTTGACTCCTTGTGTCAAGAGCAAATCGGATAGTCCGAAGTAATTACGGAAGTTCCGAAGATTTCGGAAGTTCCGATATTAATTCGGAATATCCGACTCTTTTCCACTGCATCAAATTGTTTTAATTTGAAATTAGCCTATTCACCCCCCCTCTAGGCAATCTCCTAACCTTTTCACTCCATCCGTCAAGTATAAATCAGGTTCTTTCCACCTGGTTGGCTCTATCCGCCATTCAACATCCGAAAGTTCTAACCACTCCCGAATCCCAAAACAAAACACCTTTTAGTTTTGAAAACCAAAACCAACGTCTACCAATATGAAAGCATTCTTCGCTTTGCCCTTGACCGTAGGCATGGCTATTCGAATAGTTTTAACTCTGCAGAGGTGTACAACTTTACCCACAAGACATGATCGTCTCTTGATGCCAAGCTATTAACACACTTCCTTTGGTGTGCCGGCAGAGAGATCATGACAAAGCCGTTACAATGTATCCACCTAACTCGACCCACCCGCTGAGGTTTCACCGCTGTTAGGGTTCCATCCGCCCAGTACAGAAGCCCCCTCTTGTGCCGTGTGAGAAAAACGATATTGCCTCTATCCGGCACTCACATTCCACCGAGTGGTGAGTCTAAATTAGGTTTCTACAAATTAGTTGGCTAGGTCGTACCATTATAGACATGTGGTAGTACGGTTATGCTTAGAATGGACAATCACAAGCGTCGGTCCTTAATCGACTTGGGGCGATACTTGCACAAGACAACTAGTGCTCCATCCGCACCCACCCGACAATCCAATCCGCCCAAGTCCAAACCATTTTCCTTTTCTTTTTATTTTAGAAAAACAGTACCAAAATCATAATAATAATTTCCAAATCATACTTGAAATCATTAACTTTGAGTAATCCCACCAATGGGTTGTATTCTTCGATAAAGGTCCTAAGCAATTCTACCGTACTATGTCACAAAGGATACCATATAAGCATAAGCATGGTATAACAATTGTCCTAGGAGGAAATTACAATTTGGATTAACTACGCACTTATATTTGACATACGATAAAACATAGCATGCAAGTTATAAAACATTTAAAACATGTTTATAAACATAGGTTCAATATGCGTCAAGGAGACTTGCCTTCAGTCGCGGGAAGGTCGTCGAACGTTGGAAGTCCGGCGGCGTGGTCGGCGGTCGCGTTGGGGTCCTCGGCTACGCGCAAATCGAGGCAATAAATAAATACAAGAAAATAAATAAAATCTAAAAATTACAAAAGTAGTACTGGCAGGTAGATCTTGATTTTAGATGAATTTAGAAATTTGAACGGAGTCAATCGGAGTTCGGACAGAGAAGTTAGGAGCTTCCGAAGTTTGAATTTAGAAAAAATGGAAAACGAGGAATATTCCCTGGAATATTCTTTTTCTATTTTCTGATTTTTGGGGGAATTGTTTGTGTCTCTTGCATGTGGGGCCCCCATGTTATTGACATGGGGTCTTCTTCATGCTTGGGCCATCTCCATGGCCATGGAGGCCAAGCTTGGAGGGCTTGACAGGGGGGTTGCGCCGGCGAAGCGGCAGCGGCGGCGTGCGGCCAGACGTGGCATCTGCTGGAGCGGACAAGCGGCGCGGCAGTGGGCGGCTGGCAGCGGTCTTGGCAAGGGCGACAGGCGAGCCCCACGAGCACAGTTTACCCAAAAAAAACAGAGAGCACTTTTCTTCCAAAAAAACGATTTTTTGCCCAATTTCGCACGGATTTGAACCAAATAAAATCATGGAATCTCTATATAACAACCTTAGGGACTCATAGGAGGAAGGAATTGGATTGATTCTCACCGGATGCGGCGAATTTGGCGACGAACGGAGCTCCGGCCGAACCGACAAAAACGCAAAATTCATCTCCAAAACTTGAGGGACCCTAAAATTGATTGAATGGTTAGACTCTAGACTCCCTCACGGTCACAAGGAACCAAGAAGCACGAAGAATAACCCACCTGAGAGAGATCTACGGCCAAGAACACGAAGAACACCGAAACTCTAACCCAGCGTCGGTTTTCTTGCTCTAGGGTATGAACGACTGGAAGAGGCTAAAGGAGGCTCCTACCACCGGGACAGGGATTCTTATACGAAGAGAATGGAGGTGGAATCACGCGGAACGGAGTTGAAACGGCCGAGTTATGAGCGTTTGAGTGCATTTCAGTTTTTCTTTAATGTGATGGTTTCCGGCGAGATTAGCGGCTAATCAAGGTGGGGGATGGCAAGAGGGCGTCGATACGGATCCAACGGAATCGGCCGTGATCAATTTGGAGTTACGTGGAGGAAGATATGGGGATTTGAATCAAACCCTAGCCATGAATGCTTGAAGAAGCACTTGCTCTGTTGTTCATGGCCCAAGGTAGGAGACGACACTGTAGCAGCGACACGTGGCACTCCCTCATTGGCCCTCAATTACGCGAATAAACCGCCCTAGAGAAAAATTAGGAAAAATGGTTTAAAAATTCCGGAAAAATTCCTAGAGCCATTTTAGAATATTTGGACCCAATAAAATTGGTTTCACGGAATTTGAATGAAATTTGTGGAATTAAATATTCAGGCGCGGATTGCGGGCATTAAACAAAAGCCGCGCGAGATAAAATAGGAACGAAGGTCCAAAAATCCGGGGAATGGTTCCTAAAATCGTTTTGGAATATTTGGAACATAATTGAAATGGTTTTGGGATTTTTGGAGCATTTTTCAACTCGGGTGAAATTTCGGGTACCGGCGGGAATCTGAAAATTCGATTTTTCGACCGGAGGGGAATTAAATCCCGATTTTGGATGGGAAAGGATGCCATGTTAATATAAACACCATGGAAACTCCAATTTTTGAATTTAATTTATTTAAAGTAGATTTTTCTCAGAAAGCAAAACTGAGGATGTTACAAACCTACCCCCTTAGAGAGAATCTCGTCCCCGAGATTCAAACGGAGAAAGAAAGAGGTCTGGAAACTCTGCTCGAAGATCTTCTTCACGCTCCCAGGTAGCTTCCTTCTCAGAATGGTTACTCCACTGCACCTTGCAGAACCTGATCACTCGGCTTCGGGTTCGACGCTCGGCTTCATCTAAAATCTTGACTGGGTATTCTGGAAATGACAAGTCTTCTTTCAGTTCCACTTATTCTAATGGCATCTGATGCTCGGGTACTCTGAGACACTTCTTCAGCTGAGACACATGGAAGACATCATGTACTCCTGAAAGCTGCGGGGGCAACTCCAACTTATAAGCCACCTCTCCTTTTCTGGCAACCACTAGGAATGGTTCGATGTAGCGGGGCGCTAACTTTCCACTGACTCGAAACCGTTTCATTCCTTTTAGCGGTGATACCTTCAAGTACACATGATCACCAGGTACAAAGCTTAATTCTCGTCGACGATTATCAGCATAGCTCTTTTGTCTTGACTGGGCGGTCTTCAGATTTGCACGGATCTGTCTGACTTGCTCTTCGGCTTCTTTCAAAATATCAGGCCCGATTATCTGCCCACCTTCGGTCTCTTTCCAATACAAGGGTGTCCTGCATTTTCTTCCGTACAGAGCTTCAAATGGTGCCATCTTCAGACTGGCTTGATAACTGTTATTATACGAAAACTCAGCATAGGGCAAATTCTGATCCCATGAGCTTTTATATGTTAGAGCACATGCTCTCAACATGTCTTCTAGGATTTGATTGATTCTTTCTGTCTGGCCATCTGTCTGGGGATGGTAGGCAGTACTGAAATTTAACTTTGTGCCCAACACGTTATGCAATTTATGCCAAAACCTAGAGGTGAACTGGGAACCTCGATCGGACACGATCTTCTTCGGCACCCCATGCAAACACACAATCTTAGCCATATACACTTCGGCAAGCTTGTCACCGGAATAGGTTGTCTTTACTGGAATGGAATGAGCCACTTTAGTTAATCTGTCCACAATGACCCAGATGGAATCATAACCGGACTTAGTTTTGGGTAGACCAGTTATAAAATCCATTCCAATTTCTTCCCATTTCCAGACAGGAACTTGCAAAGGCTGCAACAGACCGGCGGGTCTCTGATGTTCGGCTTTTACCAACTGGCAAACATCACAACGTGCAACGAAATCAGCAACTTCTTTCTTCATATTGGACCACCAATATTTTTCTTTCAAATCTGCATACATCTTGGTGCCTCCTGGGTGAATGGAATACACTGAGTCATGAGCTTCTTTCAAGACCACATTCTTGATTTCTTCTTGGTTGGGGACTACTATCCTTTTCCCAAACCAGACAGTACCTCGATCATCTTTCGAAAATTCGGGGTGTTTCCCTTTCTTCAGGCCCTCCTTTAGGTCGGCAATACCTTTATCCTTCTTCTGAGCGTCTCGGATCTGGTCTTCCAAGGTCGATTTTACCTCCACATTGTAACTGCAACCTTCATCCACTAATTCCAGGTTAAGACGCCGGAATTCTTCATGAAGCGCTGGCTGGCTTTCTTGTACCATAACATTGTTGCAGTGAGCTTTCCTGCTCAACGCATCCGCAACAACATTAGCCTTTCCAGGGTGATAATGAATTGCCACATTATAATCTTTCACCAACTCCAACCATCTTCTTTGCCTCAGGTTGAGATCGGACTGAGTGAAGATGTATTTCAAACTCTTATGATCTGTATAGATTTCACATCTATTGCCGATCAAATAATGCCTCCAAATCTTGAGCGCATGCACCACTGCGGCTAACTCCAAGTCATGAATGGGGTAGTTTTCTTCTTGAGGTCGCAATTGTCTTGAAGCATAAGCTATGATTTTTCCTTCTTGCATCAAAACACATCCAAGTCCTTGTTTTGAAGCATCACAGTACACTTTGAAATCCTTGTGAATATCCGGCAAGACAAGCACTGGGGCTGAGGTTAATTTTTTCTTTAACTCCTGAAAACTCTGCTCACACGCTTTAGTCCATTCAAACTTCTTCTCCTTCTTAAGAAGCTGAGTAAGAGGTCTGGCTATCTTTGAGAAACCTTCAATGAATCTCCGATAATAACCAGCTAATCCGAGAAAACTTCTAATGTCCGGGACCGACTTGGGCTGCGTCCAATCCAAAACATCTCTTACTTTCGTTGGATCCACTGCGACTCCTGCAGCAGAAATGACATGACCCAGGAAAGATACCTCTTTTAACCAGAAGTCACACTTACTAAACTTAGCATACAGCTGATGCTCCCTTAGCATTTCCAAGACTATCCTCAAATGGTCTTCATGTTCTTTTCTGCTCTTGGAATAGATAAGGATGTCGTCGATGAAGACTACAACAAACTTGTCTAAATACTCCATAAACACCTTATTCATCAGATTCATGAAATAGGAAGGAGCATTTGTTAACCCAAAAGACATCACTGTAAACTCGTACAGTCCATATCTGGTAGTGAAAGCTGTTTTCGGAATATCTTCTTTCCTTATCTTCAGCTGATGATATCCCGACCTCAAATCTATCTTGGAGAAGACTTGAGTTCCCTTCAACTGATCAAACAGATCATCAATCTGAGGCAACGGGTACTTGTTCTTGATTGTGACCTCATTCAACGACCTGTAGTCTATGCACATCCTCAGACTAGCATCCTTCTTCGTGACGAAGATCACTGGCGATCCCCAAGGCGACGAACTGGGCCGGATGAATCATTTCTCTTGCAGTTCTTCAATTTGCTTCTTCATCTCGACCAACTCGTTGGAAGGTAGCCGGTACGGTCTCTTTGAGATTGGAGCGGTACCCGGTACAAGCTCGATCACAAACTCCACATCTCGATCTGGTGGCATACCGGGCAACTCTTCCGGAAACACGTCTGGGTACTCATTGACTATCGGGACATTTTCCAAGGAGGTACCTTTGAGACGGTTCAGGGTACTACCCCCCTAGAGTCAAGATTAGATAAGAATTCCACTCTAATCCCCTCAGGGCTGGTAAGCGAGACAGCTCTACTAGCACAGTCTATCTGACCCTTATACTTGGTTAGCCAATCCATTCCAAGGATTACTTCTATACCCTTAGTATCCAATAGTATTAAGTTCGCTAGGAACTTTACCCCTTTTATTACTATATCCATTTTCGGACAAACAGCAGTTGTTCTTAATTCTTTACCAGGGATTGCACTAATAAAGGGTTTCTTAACTGTATTGTATCCCAGTTATGCTTTTTAACCAAGTATTCTGATATGAAAGAATGCGTTGCACCGGAATCAAACAGAACTGAAGCAGGTACTGAGTTGACATGGAACTTACCATAGACCACGTCTGGCGCATCTTGGGCCTCCTCCGTAGTGATATGGTTCACGCGTCCTCTCCCAGCCGTCCTTGGCGTGCGCGGGGTCTGCGGGGTTCCTCTTCCTTAAGCTGGCGCTGGAGCGCGGGCTGGCGTTGATCCCAGGTTGAACCTCACTGGGGTGACGGGCTGACGCTTCTGTGTGCAGTTGTTGGCGTAGTGCCCCATCTCCCGACAGTTGAAGCACTGCACTCCTGCCATCGCAGTCCCACTCTTCTGAGCTTGAGCTCCTGCATTGCCGGCAGGGGCTTGTCCAATGGGGCGTGGGGTGGACATTGGGGTCCTTGGTGCATTGGAGGCGGCTGGCTTTCTTTGGCTTCTTCTTTGAAACGTGCTTGGGGCCTAGAGGCTTTGGCGCTTGTTGTTCTGGAACATCATCTTGCGCTTTCTGGACTCAAACAGCTGACGCTGAGCATCCTCTTGGATCAGCGCCTTGTTCACCATGTGCTGGAACGACGGAAAGTCGCTCGACACTAGCTGGACCTTCAAGTTGGGGTCAAGGCCCTCTATAAAGCGCCAGATCTTGGCCTCGTCCGTTGCGACATCTGCAGCCGCATAGCGGGAAAGTTAGGTGAACCGGTTCAGATACTCTGACACCGATAAGTTCCCCTGTTGAAGCTTGTGAAACTCATGCCTCTTCATCTCCATGATGCCCTTTGGGATATGGGTAGCCCGGAACGCTTCCACGAACTCATTCCAAGCAATGTTCTGAGGGTCCGCATGTGCAGCACAGTAATTCTCCCACCAGTTAGCTGCAGTTCCCTTTAGCTGGTGAGAAGCGAACCTGACGCTTTCCACATCATCACACTGAGCTAGGTGGAGCTTCCTTTCCACCTCCTTCAGCCAATCGTCCGCCTCTAGCGGATCCACTGCTCCCGAAAAGGTGGGAGGCCTTGTTCTCATGAACTCCCCAAACTTGGATTGGGGCGGCTCTGCTGCCTGAGCCGGTGCAGTCTGGGGCTGGTTCAATACATTCTGAGCCAATGCCTGAAGAAGTTGGATCTGCATCGCCATCATCTGTTCAAGATTGGGCGGTTGAACTGGAGGTGGGGACGACGGCGAATCATGCTGGGGGGCTGGCGGCAACTGTCCAGCAGCACCCTGCTGCTCCTGCGGCTCCACGAACTCTTCATCCTGGAAGTGCACTGGTCCACAGGTACGTCCACGGCCTCTACCGCGGCCTCCTGGTCTCCCACGGCCACGACCACGACCTGGATTCTCCATCTGCAACAAGGGCGGTCAAGCAGAAGGAAAGAGGGAAAAGCACAGGTAAGAGTCAGGGGACTAAACCACATCCACAACCACAAGAGCACAACCACAAAAGCACACAACAGAAGGGAAAACCAACTGAACTTCAATTAAAACAAAATAGTTTTGGGGATGGCTGTATCACAAATGCCTAAGGGCACGATACAATCCAACAATCACTTATTCATCGCTCTAATCGAAACAAAACAAGATAAAAGTCCTCCGGGCTAGACCACTAGACGCTCGCGTCACTCGCATAGACACGCGGGGACGGGTCCTCCTCCTCCTCGCTCCTGCTGCGGGAAGGGGTAGCTGAAGAAGACGGTCCTGCACCTCCAGGGGCGGCCAAGAAGCCCAAAGACACTCCCAACGGCGACTGGGGCCGAACTGACTTGCGGGCGGTGGTCCGCAGCTTCAGGCCCTGATGACGCTTGGCTGGCGGAGCGTCGATCGGCACGTCGCGGGTCGGTGGGTCCTCCGGAACCGGGACAGGTGGCGGTGGCGCCACGGGCTGTGTCTCCTGCACAGGCGCCGGTGGTGGAAGAGAACGGGCGTCCCTCCTCTCCTCCAGGAGCTGACGGTTCTCCTCTCTCGCTGTCGTCAGATCCCGACGCAGATCCTGCATCTCGTCGGTGATCCACACATAGGCCTCATCCTGAGCCTGGATGAGAGACCCCATGTGCACCACTGTAGGGTTAGCCTCCTGCTCCAAACTCCGGAACTGGTTGTACATCCTCCCGACCTGGAAGCAGGGAAACAGACGGTACGGGGAGTCCCCCAGTCGATCGCGGTAGCTATTCCCCAACACGAGGATAGCCTTTCTGGCAGCATCCTGAAGTGCTTACGCCAGAATCGACCTCTCGGCCGTAAAGTAGAACGGTCGGTCCTCATCGCGGACTCGGCTCCTCGCGAAGACCAGCAAGCGGACCTGCCACAAGTCCTGGCCAAGACCAGAAACCGACTGGTAGCGATACTCAAGACGATGGGGAAACCCCCAACTCCTGCAGGATCAGCGATAGCTCCTCGCAGAAGCCCCCAGCCTGAGCGGCAAAGTTGGTGAAAGCCGGCATCTACAAATTTTGAAATGAGATGGGATTAGTAACCAAATTTTAAATAAAGGATAGGATAAGCACAAGACACTAAGATAGGAGAGATAGAAGCAAAGGAACTTAAACTTTTGTAAGTATGTTTTTATAAAAATATAAGTCCTTAAGGCTTTGCCATGCTAACTAGGTCACGTCCTACAGTCGTCCAGGCTTTGATACCACCGCTGTGAGATCCCGGATCGGCTATCCGAAATCTCCTGTGTATTTCCGTACTAGTCCCAGATCAGTAGCTAGTACACACAGTCACAGTGATACTTCATTGCCGAACATAACGAAAATTGTAACATAAACATTAAAGTATGGGCCACAGGGCCACTTATTACAATACTCGGTCAAAACCGAAGACACGACAGCAGAAAACGAAAGCAAAAACAAGCGAACACCAAAACGCCACAGGCGACGACCAGAAACGCGGCTAGTTATCCAGGCAATCCTCCTCGAACTCCTCGGGGTAGAACTCACCATCTTCAGCTGCGTCTTGATAATTTTCTGACGATGACAAGTTGATTAGCACGTGAGTACAAAGGTACTCAGCAAGTCGGGGAAAGTATGATTATGTGGGGCTTTCCAAAGGAAGCTTAACAGGGTTCATTTGCATAAAGCCAAATTTTATTAAACCATACTTAAGTAATAATATTTCACCAAGCATCTTTTTACAATTCTTTTTAACAATTGAATTAGTTAATATTGCAGTGAGGTTCTATCCACCATCACTAGTATAAAGGCTCTATCCGCCAACTTTTAAAAGATCGAGGTTAATCATATGACTCCATCCGTCAAATATAAATCAGGTTCTTTCCACCTGGTTGGCTCTATCCGCCATTCAACATCCGAGAGTTCTAACCACTCCCGAATCCCAAAACAAAACACCTTTTAGTTTAGAAAACCAAAACCAAAGTCTACCAATATGAAAGCATTCTTCGCTTTGCCCTTGACCGTAGGCACGGCTATTCAAATAGTTTTAACTCTGCAGAGGTGTACAACTTTACCCACAAGACATGATCGTCTCTTGATGCCAAGCTATTAACACACTTCCTTTGGTGTGCCGGCAGAGAGATCATGACAAAGCCGTTACAATGTATCCACCTAACTTGACCCACCCGCTGAGGTTTCACCGCTGTTAGGGTTCCATCCGCCCAGTACAGAAGCCCCCTTTTGCGCCGTGTGAGAAAAACGACATTGCCTCTATCCGGCACTCACATTCCACCGAGTGGTGAGTCTAAATTAGGTTTCTACAAATTAGTTGGCCAGGTCGTACCATTATAGACATGTGGTAGTACGGTTATACTTAGAATGGACAATCACAAGCGTCGGTCCTTAATCGACTTGGGGCGGTACTTGCACAAGACAACTAGTGCTCCATCCGCACCCACCCGACAATCCAATCCGTCCAAGTCCAAACCATTTTCCTTTTCTTTTTATTTTATAAAAACAGTACCAAAATCATAATAATAATTTCCAAAACATACTTGAAATCATTAACTTTGAGTAATCCCACCAATGGGTTGTTTTCTTCGATAAAGGTCCTAAGCAATTCTACCGTACTGTGTCACAAAGGATACCATATAAGCATAAGCATGGTATAACAATTGTCTTAGGGTTACAAGTAACATGGATGTCGATCACAAAGGAGAAAATTACAATTTGGATTAACTACGCACTTATATTTGACATACGATAAAACATAGCATGCAAGTTATAAAACATTTAAAACATGTATATAAACGTAGGTTCAATATGCATCAAGGAGACTTGCCTTCAGTCGCGGGAAGGTCGTCGAATGTTGGAAGTCCGGCGGCGGGGTCGGCGGTCGCGTCGAGGTCCTCGGCTACGCGCAAATCGAGGCAATAAATAAATACAAGAAAATAAATAAAATCTAAAAATTACAAAAGTAGTACTGGCAGGTAGATCTTGATTTTAGATGAATTTAGAAATTTGAACGGAGTCAATCGGAGTTCGGACGGAGAAGTTAGGAGCTTCCGAAGTTTGAATTTCGAAAAATTGGAAAACGAGGAATATTCTCTGGAATATTCTTTTTCTATTTTCTGATTTTTGGGGGAATTGTTTGTGTCTCTTGCATGTGGGGCCCCCATGTCATTGACATGTTGTCTTCTTCATGCTTGGGCCATCTCCATGGCCATGGAGGCCAAGCTTGGAGGGCTTGAGAGGGGTTCTTGGCCGTGGCGGCGAGGCGAGGCGGCAGCGGCGGCGACATGTGGCACGCAGAACAGCAGCGCTTGGCGAGTCTGGCGGCGGCGGGCGCCTGGCCGGAGCCCCACGAGCCTGATCACCCAAAAAAAAACAGAGAGCACTTTTCTTCCAAAAAAACGATTTTTACCCCAATTTCGCACGGATTTGAACCAAATAAAATCATGGAATCTCTAGATAACAACCTTAGGGACTCATAGGAGGAAGGAATTGGATTGATTCTCACCGGAGGCGACGAATTTGGCGACGAACGGAGCTCCGGCCGAACCGACAAAAACGCGAAATTCGTCTCCAAAACTTGAGGGATCCTAAAATTGATTGAATGGTTAGACTCTAGACTCCCTCACGGTCACAAGGAACCAAGAAGCACGAAGAATAACCCACCGGAGAGAGATCTATGGCCAAGAATGCGAAGAACACCGAAACTCTTACCCGGCGTCGGTTTTCTTGCTCTAGTGGATGAACGAGTGGAAGAGGTTAAAGGAGACTCCTACCACCG
Source organism: Rhipidocladum racemiflorum (assembly GCA_036346355.1). Lineage (NCBI taxonomy): Eukaryota > Viridiplantae > Streptophyta > Magnoliopsida > Poales > Poaceae > Rhipidocladum > Rhipidocladum racemiflorum. Next base: position 13,763,309 of record CM070573.1, on the reverse strand, counting down.
GGACGGGGATTCTTATACGGAGAGAATGGAGGTGGAATCACGCGGAACGGAGTTGAAACGGCCGAGTTATGAGCTTTTGAGTGCATTTCGGTTTTTCTTTAATGCAACGGGTTTCGGCGAGATTAGCAGCTAATCAAGGTGGGGAATAGCAAGAGGGCGTCGATACGGATCCAACGGAACCGGCCGTGATCAATTTGGAGTTGCGTGGAGGAAGATATGGGGATTTGAATCAAACCCTAGCCATGAATGCTTGAAGAAGCACTTGCTCTGTTGTTCATGGCCCAAGGTAGGAGACGACACTGTAGCAGCGACACGTGGCACTCCCTCATTGGCCCTCAATTACGCGAATAAACCGCCCTAGAGAAAAATTAGGAAAAATGGTCTAAAAATTCCGTAAAAATTCCTAGAGCCATTTTAGAATATTTGGGACCCAATAAAATTGGTTTCGCGGAATTTGGATGAAATTTGTGGAATTAAATATTCAAGCGCGGATTGCGGGCATTAAACAAAAGCCGCGCGAGATAAAATAGGAACGAAGGTCCAAAAATCCGACAAATGGTTCGTAAAATCATTTTGGAATATTTGGAACATAATTGAAGTGGGTTTGGGATTTTTGGAGCATTTTTCAACTCGGGTGAAATTTTGGGTACCGGCGGGAATCTGAAAATTCGATTTTTCGACCGGAGGGGAATTAAATCCCGATTTTGGATGGGAAAGGATGCCAGGTTAATATAAACACCATGGAAACTCCAATTTTTGAATTTAATTTATTTAAATTAGATTTTTCTGAGAAAGCAAAACTGAGGATGTTACACCCTCCTCGCGTGCTCCGCCCGGCGGCCCGTTCGCCTGACCGTCCAATCCGCGCACCATTTCCCCAATCCCTTCCCACTCGACGGTCGCCGCCGCCGCATAGTTCGTCCCCCGCTCCTCCTCGCGTGCTTTGCCCGCTGACTCGTTCGCCTGACCGGCCTCTGGCACTCCGTCCACGCCCCTCCCCCTCCCTGCATCGGTTTGCTCGGCGCCTCGCCGGTCTGCCGCGCGACCTCGACCGCTTCCTTGGGTTGTGCCCTGTCGTTGTTGTCTTCGGTGAGGGAAATCGTAATCCTTTGCTCTCCAAATTTGTCATCGTCTCCTTCACTGTGTATGTTTTCTTTCCCTTTTTTGTTCTTACATCTCGATTGCTCGCTCTTCGTCTGCATTTCGTACGCAGAGCCCTCCAGGACTGCCCCTCAGTGATTATCCCCCCTTTCCCCGTCGTCCTCTCTAGGGTAGGCAGCTCCCCGACACCACCGCTCGATTCGTTTGCCAATCTGTTTGTTGTGATCCGTGGATACATCGTCTTCGATTGCTTATGTGCTTCTCGGTTCGAGGCTTTACGCAGTGGAGTGGGGCCGTGGAGATGATGATTATTTGGGCTTATGCCAATACTACATCTGCATGATGTTGTTTATGTCTTTGTAGGATTTAAAAGACAACTTCGTTTAGTTTGTCTAATTGACGCTTGGTGCGGCCCTGTGCTGATGTTATTGACCATCTAATTGTTTGAGATTTTGTGATTTGCAGGCCAGCTGAAATTTGGTGTCTTGATTTCTGACGACCTGCCCCATCCATGACTGCCAGGAGGTATACTATACTTGTCTCTTCTGGATCTCAATTGTGTCCTTGCTACGCGATTTTCTTGTCATATCTGATGCTGAATAGTAGAGTTGAGTTGAAATTAGTTTGAGGAAATGCGGAGTGCGTTGAACAACAAGTAATTTGATGTATGTAGACACAGTTGATGCTCCAAAAATTGGCTGCTACCAAATCAATATTCTAACGGCAAGAGATCACGATGTTGGTTCCTGCTCTATGAAGCACCACTTCCCACCTGCTAATGTTTCCTGGATAGAAGACCTTTGGAGCTTTCATGATGTTTGTTTTGGCCATGATCCTGAATACTTTGAATAGCAAACAAGATCTTCGGTGGGGCAGTCTTCGGCATCTAGCGATTTGTATGACATGCAGATAGTACATTTTGTGTCATTTCTCATTTCTTTATCTCCATTGTCAACTGTGTTAATTTTTTCTATGCATGTGATCAATATCTCGGATGGCTTATTTTTCATCAGTATTGTTATTGATTAATAACTTGATTTTGATTATTTCATCAGGTATCAATGTCCAGATCATGTGAACCCTGCTGAGTTCTTGGCCGATCTCATTCCCATTGGCTATAGCTCAGCTGAAAGTGTACACAATCATATCAAAAAAGGATTCAAAACCTCATTGAACAATCCGCTGATAAAGTTCTGATTACTGGATGCAACATTTCAGTCGCAAAATCGGAAGGCTCTGAATTTGTTCAGAGATTGGCCCATAGCGTGCTTGCTTAAGATGGAAATTTTATACCATGGTCAAGAGCTTTAGGTTTGTGCTCTTTTATCTTTGCTATGCTTTGATTGGTTCAGCTTCTACGTTGTGCGTACAGGTTTACATGTGTTAAAAAAATGATGTATATCAGACAATTAGAGATGATGCATAAATTTGCTGGCTACCCACTAATCAAAATGCTCTCTCTATTGCTGTAGAGGTGATTATGATTTTATTCTCTACATCCATGCAAAAATTATGGTTCCTACTGATGGTGGTGTGGTCATATAATTTGTTTCAGTTTCGTAGTAGTATGACTAGAGAATAATAGTGGGTAGTCAGAGTTGGTAGGGGGACGTGTGAGGCATCAGGATTAACAAACAACTTGTGATTTACGATAATATCTGGTTTTCATGGTTAGGGTGGACAAAAACTTGAAATAATATATATGCATATATGTGTACTTACCCATTGTTAATGTATGTAACTTGCATGCATAAACATGCATTAATACCGGCTGTGGAATATAGAGCCTGTTTAACTTAGCCCTAGATGCATTTAGTGTGTAGATTTGATTTTTTTTGCACATGGTTGCATGTAACAAGAAAGAACAAAAGCATCGTTAGCCTAGCAGTTACATTGGATCTTGTCTATTTGTCGGACATGCCTGAAGAAATGGATATGAGATTCATACGCTGTCTTACTCTCAGCTAACTGCTAAGAGACAGCCAAGTCCAGCATGTGCAGGCTGAGATTCTGCTGCGGTTAGCGACTATGGGACAATTATACCCATCAAATCCAATTTGATGTTGCAACACTTAATACAAGCTTTGTTAATAACTTATACTATATATACACATGATGTCACATGATAGAACACCTCAAATAGGAGCTCAGTGCATTTGCATCTTACTGGTGGTCCTTATGCTTATTATTTTTGCACATCTTCTTTTTGCACATCTTGCGTAATGTTGTTTGTTCGGTACTTATCCTTAGATAATGATTTTTCTCTGCTATGTGTAAAACTGTCTATGTATGAATGTTGACCATGATAGATGTGTTAAGATATGACTGGTGGGTGCTTCCTTCATGATAAACTCTGTGCACTTATAAGGGGCCCTTCATGATAAACTATGTGCATTTATAAGGGGTAACAATACATTTACCTTGTCGCTTTATTGATACATTTGGACTGGCTTCCTTGTCTTCTTTTGTTACACTATGCATATTGATTTACTATCATTTTGTTTAACATATGCTTTCATCGCTTATTTTGTAGTGGTAATGAGAAATTGCACGTCATGGTCATGATAACATAGCTATTGCTGCAAACTTTACTCAACACTTTGTGACCTTGGAAACGGTTAGTTTTATGATGTTTGATAAATGCCATGATTATAACCGCCCTTATACTGGAATAACGAAGGTATTGCGAAACATCATGTTATGATGGTGTTTTTTATACTAACACAACATTTTTTTTTAGTTTTTTCATTCCAACAGCATCGCCTGTTATAAGAAAGCCAAGCATTTTAACCAAGAGTACAATTTTTTTGTTACATTGCATACATCACAACATGTTCTGATTTATTTATTTATTTATTTATTTATTTACTTATATGTTCAAATGTCTAATAAACTGATGGACTTTATGTAAGACACAGAATTTGTGTTGGTCAAATGATTGCTAAAATTAATCTTGATGTCGCAATCAAGAGGACTATTATTACCTTCTGCGCCTCTTGTGAGCTGCACTGTTGCTCGCCAATTGCAGCTCTCCCTCCTGATTCCACCTTTCTTCCTTTGTGATTTATCTTCCTTTTATTTTCCCTTATTTGTTCATTCATTTTTCCTTTGCATTAGGTATTATGTTATAGTATGTTGCAGCTAACTCAAAGGATTTAGACTTTCTGTGTTTTAGATATGGATGGCCGCTGAAAGGACGAGGGAATAAAGTGTTGCTTCTCCTCTTGTATGCTTCAAAAAGATCTAATTCATGCTTTAGACCTGCATAGAAGGGGCATAAGAGGGTGGTGGCCTAGCGGTGATGTCCAAAGAGTCACGCTCTTCCAGGCATTTGGAGCTTATTGTTCTCTCCCTTTTTTTGCCCAATCAATTGCTCTACGTAAAACATACAACTATTAAGCTATAGAACATGATTTGTTCAGAATTTTTCTTTGGCTATTGACCAAAGTAGATATAGACACTCTTCTGCAAACTATGATTATTTGCTATGCTTTTCTATAGGTATCAGTGAACCTGTAGTTGGTGAAATGGCCGATCGTAGAACAGGCTTCTATTTTGTTGATCAACATTTATAGCTGTTAAATGTTTTTTGGTGGGGGGTTTACATTTTTGTGGAACTGCTCTATTCTTCTCTATTTTCCTTTACTTTTTATTACTGGATTGACTTAAATCTTTATTGTGAGTTTTTTTAATTCGTATTCCGCCCTTGCATAGGATGTTGTACATGTCCTCCAATTTTACATGTTTGGTCAAAACTAAATTAGGTCCTAGATAGATTTTTGGTCTGGACTGAGAACATCTAAGCACCCTAAGAGTAGTGGAACTAGAAAATTTTTGATGGAGGGTGCACACTTTACACGTATAACTCTGCAGTCTTATACAATACTTTTGTACCGTTATAAATCCAACATATATATATATACATTTAAAATTTGCTAACAGTACAATACAAATAGTTATAAGATTTTAAAAATCCCAAATCACCAAAATTAAAACCAATTCAATAAAAAAAATAGCCTATTGAAAAGGTAAATTTTCTGCGTTTCTCAAATTTTTTGGGCTATCGGGGAATACTCATCACCCCCTCTCATTCCACATATGGCGCCCTTGGTTGAGGTTTTTGATACGAAGCTTGCTGTGCTCCTCCTCATTGAGATAATTAATTTTATCTAGAATGGATAATATGCGTTCTGCCTTACCAGCTTTGTTCATTGCAATCTCTTACTACTTCCATGTGGTGGGTATTGGTTTTCTAGAGCATAGGCTACCTAGAGTCATTTTAAAAAAATTGATTGTGGTATCATGGTCTCTGCACCTCTGTAGTCTAGAATACAAATGCAGGCTTTCTGCTTATGAAAATTTTACATGGTTTACATAGATTTCCATCGTATTGTTGAGGGTTTTGTTTAGGTCTGTTTTATATAGGGGTGAAAACGGAACGGAAAGTTCCCGACCGTTCCGAAGAAAAACGGAAACGGAACCTCTTTTTCGGAAACGGAAACGGAAAATATCGGTATGGAAACGGAAACGAAAATTTTTTGTCGGAAACGGAAACGGAAACGGGAGAGCCAATTCCGGCGGAAACGGAAACGGAACGGAAATTCCGTATAAGTGAAACCGGAAACTAAAAACGGAAACGGGCCGGAAAGGGAAATAGACTTGGCCCAAAAATGAGAAGAGAGTTTATATTTATTTTCGAATTAAAATAATTTCATAAATACAAATGGTTTTATATAAAATACTAAATAGTGTTTAAAAATTCCAAAAAAATTCTCAAAAATACTTTGGAATATTTTGAACCTAGAAAAATTATTTTTAGCATAATTTTTTATAAATAAATTAATTTTATAAATCTAAAAAATGCAAAATAGTATTTATAAACTCCAGAAAATCCAAGATAAATCTCAAAAAATCATAAATGAACATCGAATAATAATATACAAAATTTAGGGTGCTAAACCTTTGTAGTTGGTGGAGCAATAGGATATCAATGATAATTATATGGATGAGGACATGATGATCTGATATGGGAGACAAATAATGTGCCATTAGCTGACAAACTTGAGAAAAATTTTCTAGTGATATCAGTGAACATAGCACTATTCTTGTGTCCACCTTAGAGGTGGAATGGGCTATATTGTTCTTGTGGTCATGTATATTGTAATTCTCTACTATGTTCTTGTGGAATTTTTCGCTTTCGTTTCCGTATCCGTTCCGTTCCGTTCCGATTTCGTTTCCGTCACTATCCGTGTCCGTATCCGTTTCCGGGGTTTCCGATTTCGTTTCCGTTACCGGTAAAAAATGTGGAAACGGAAACGGAACAGTCATTTACCGACCGTTTCCGTACCGTTTTCATCCCTAGTTTTATAGGATGCCCTGTATAGATGATGACAAATACTTGCTTTAGTGCATAATATATGACCTGTATTTTCGATTATTTATTGTTCCCTCTCCTGCCTTCCCATTACTGTCTTCTTTTAGTGCCAAACCTCATCAATGATCTCGTGAATGCAACCTGTGATGATCTTTTCAGAAAATAATAACCAAGGAATCACATGTCAGGTGGTAAAAAGAATATAGGTAGCCTCATTCAAATATGCTTACTTTTGTTTCTTTGTGCTCAAGAAAAATCAGTTGAGCAGAAAGATAATAGCATTGCTGCACTTTTTAATTACAGTGCTTCAATTAGACTATTCTTATGTTGCAGGCTAGCCGCTGTTACTAAGCAGATTACTCAATGGCATCAGAGTTGTGAACACCTAAAATAGGGAGGCTCTTGGGCTGGAGCCAGGGCATTATATTCTTGGACTGCTGATCATCTTCAGGTACAAAATTTGTGCAATTGCATAGAAAGATCTGGGTCATTTTAAGGTGCTGCACTCCCAGCCATCAGTTCGTGAGTCTAGATTTCACTATTTGCATTTCAGATTACCTGTGACTGAATGAAAAGTTCGATGTAATTTGTCTTTCGCTTCACATCACCTTCATGTCAAGTATTTTTTTATGTGGGTTTGAAGCCAAAAAATTTCATACGTGGTTTAATTATAGATTTATTATCATTTGGTTATCTGTGTTGCGCGTGGTTCCCAAACCATTTTATGCCCTGTTCAATCCCAAACTATGCTGCTTTATCTTCGCTGAATCAATGATCTCATAAGCGACGCGGCGTAGCGCGTATATCTGCCTAGTATTATCTATGCTCTGGAGCAAAGTAAGATGATATGGTATACCATAACAATAACGTAGCATGGAAACATTGATCGCAAAAGTTGCTGTTTATACATTCTAACTTCGCATAGCTCAAACCTAGCGTCTGTGGAGCACCGCTATATGGGTGAAAACGGGTCGAATATGGACGGATATTGTTTTTTCCGTATTCTAACCTATAATTTTTTTTCGGATTCGGAACTGGATACAGGCTGATTGGATACGGATACGAATTCGGATTATTCGTGATACGGATACGAGGCGGATATTTGATGGATTCGGGTTGGAAACGGATAAAGATATACCGATAATGCACGCATATATAGATTAATATATTTTAAATTAAACCGTACGAGTACATGGCCATAGTAGCATGTTATGTATCAATCAAACCCCAGTATACATCATAGAAAGAATATGCTACTTTAGGATCAATAGAACCAACTAATTGTCAATACAAATGGGTTCTCCATGGAAAAAAATTGGGATGAAATAAGGTGGGCCTTGCTAATATCCGAATAGGAAATTCGGATATCCAAATAGGAAAAATCCGGATATCCGGATCTCATCCCATATGTACTGGATATTGGCTGCTCTGTATCTGATCCTGGATTAGAATTTAAATATCCGGATCCCATCCTGGATCCGGCCAGATAGTTAAATCCGATCCCAACCAGATCCGATCCTGGATCGGATGGAAATATCCGGTCCTGTTTTCGTCCCTACCACCACAGAACCAATTCAGAGACATTGATGTATAACCAATGAGCCTTCCTTCTTTGATTGCCGGCTGCCAACAATACTTTTCACTATGTTGCATTGTAGTAAAACCAACATATGGGGGAGCATTTTTTTCCCTCTTTTTGTTTTCTATTCTTTTCACGGATACTTATTTTCCGAAAGGCTCGGTATCATGGGCGTTGCCACTCTAATTACTACTAGGGCTGTAAGCGCGGCGCACGCCGCGCGCATGAACGAAAAATGATTATGCATTTTTTTTCTGGAGAAAAAATAGACTTAGACGTATTTTCAAAAATTTTGGAGGCTTGAGAAACCTTAGAGACTGAGCTGAAAAAAAGTACACATCTTTCTATTGACGAAAATATTTTTTGGGGGGAAAACGGAGAAAGGACTTCGGCCCATAAGCGTGACGCACGCCGCGCGCGTGAACGAAAAATGATTTTGCATTTTTTTTCCCGGAGAAAAAGTAGATTTAGACGTATTTTCAAATTTTTTGGAGGCTCGAGAAACCTTAGAGACCGAGCCGGGAAAAAAGTACATATCTTTCTGTTGACGAAAATATTTTTTTCGAGGAAAAGAGAGAAAGGACCTGGATGTAAAAACTGGGGACCTGTTTGTTATAGTTTTGGACCTCACCGCTATCTCGAAAACGTAGAAAAGGGTTTGCTCGCGATTTACATTTAACAGGAGGCTCTATCCATAAAGTAGCAAGCGAGGGACCTAAACACGATCTGAGAAAATTTTTCTTCCCCTCACAAAAAATTGCAAAGACCTCTTAGTAAATTCGCAAGGACCTATCCGTAATTCAAAGAAATGGAGGGACTTTTCGGAAAATTGCTAGGGGGTGACATGGGGTGGCCTGCTTGCGGGAATCTTCCCATCTTTAATAAAGGTATGATGCAAGCCTTGGTCTTTGCATACTTCTTTCTCCACACCTTCAGTTCAATTACCTTTCGACCAAGCAGCTGTGTTAAAACAGTTGGAGTATTTGGGTTTTCCCAAATTTCAAAAAGAAAAAAAAGAAAAGAAAAGGCCAATTGGGCCAGCAGTTTATTACTTGAAGGTCTCCCCCTGTTTTTATCACAAGGTTCAAGAGTGGGTTCAATATTCTTCTGGGTATTTTCACCCTTTTAGGTGCATATACTGCATGTATATGAGATCTTTTCATTCACTTACGATCAGTGAAGGCATTTGGTAGTTTATTAACTTATTTGTTGCAGATTTATTATCCTCCGAACTTCAAGTTCGATCTCTTTAGTGCGTGGATCTAAGGACTATTCATTCTTTAATGTAGTACTTATCTTCCCCCCTAATACCGAAAAAAGCCCTTAATAAAATTAGCGTACCGAGTCGTGCATAGATCCCATCATCGGCTCTAGGTATTAAATAATTGATGGAGATTCATAACCTACATAGATCCCAACTTCCGGTAAGGTCCCATGGTGGTATGCTATGGTGGAGAGATTGGCATGTAGGGGTGAAAACGGAACGGAAAGTTCCCGACCGTTCCGAAGAAAAACGAAAACGGAAGCTCTTTTTCGGAAACGGAAACGAAAAATATCGGTACGGAAACGGAAACGGAAATTTTTTGTCGGAAACGGAAACGGAAACGGGAGAGCCAATTCATGAAACGGAAGCGGAAGCGGAAATTCGTATAAGTGAAACCGGAAACTAAAAGCGAAACGGGCGGAAGGGAAATGGGCTTAGCCCAAAAATGAGAAGAGAGTTTATATTTATTTTCGAATTAAAATAATTTCATAAATACAAATGGTTTTATATAAAATACTAAATAGAGTTAAAAAATTCCACAAAAATTCTCAAAAATACTTTGGAATATTTTGAACCTAGAAAAATTATTTTCAGCATAATTTTTTTTATAAATAAATTAATTTTATAAATCTAAAAAATGCAAAATAGTATTTATAAACTCCAGAAAATTCAAGATAAATCTCAAAAAATCATAAATGAACATCGAATAATAATATACAAATTTTAGAGTGCTAAACCTTTGTAGTTGGTGGAGCAATAGGATATCAATGATAATCATATGGATGAGGACATAATGATCTGATATGGAAGACAAATAATGTGCCATTAACTGACAAACTTATGAAAAATTTTCTAGTGATATCAGTGAACATAGCACTATTCTTGTGTCCACCTTAGAGGTGGAATGGACTATATTATTCTTGTGGTCATGTATATTGTAATTCTCTACTATGTTCTTATGGAATTTTTCGCTTTCGTTTCCGTATCCGTTCCATTCCGTTCCGATTTCGTTTCCGTCACTATCCGTGTCCGTATCCGTTTCCGGGGTTTCCGATTTCGTTTCCGTTACCGGTAAAAAATGTGAAAACGGAACAGTCATTTACCGACCGTTTCCGTACCGTTTTCATCCCTATTGGCATGTATACAACACAACCAAATTTTCGCACAAGAAAAATACTTGATTCTTTTCTACACTATTTGCAATGGAGAATTTCAAGATATGTAGTTGGTGTAGGGTCGAGGATGCGCTTAGAGGGGGGGTGAATAGGCGTTTATAAAAATTCTACTCACTAATCGAGGATCGCCTCTAATCAACCCTATGTCAAAACCTACACAATAAATATGCGCAAGCGGAAGACTGAGGTTTTGACAATTAAAGCCTAAATCAACTAGGCTCACTAGTGCACAAACTAAGTTATGTCTCTAAGCTAGAATTGCTAGGTTGATCAAGCAAACTACACTAAGCAATTTTATTCACAATCAAGCAATTGATAATATTGCAATAAAGTAAATGCTTGAATGTAAAAGGGCAAGAGACACAAAACTTTTTACCGTGGTTCGGAGCAAACCCTCCTACTCCACGTTGAGGAAGTCCAACTCACTTTGGACCGGCCCACTCACTTGAGCCTTCACCTCGAATCCACTATGGTTACTTTTCACCCCGCCGGGTAGGCTAAGCACCAACCTTCACAATCTTTCGCCGGGGCTTCTCACAATCCTTGAGAGCTCCCACGCACGACGCACCGACGCCGTCTAGGAGGCCACCACCTCCAAGAGCAATAGGATGAGCACTCCGCTCAAGCTTCACCGAACGCACCTCCGCGTCTCCGGTGATCACCTAGTGCAACTCATGCAACTAGGGTCCTCTCAAACTCCCTCTAATTGCAACTCATGCAATTAGAATCACTCTTGAGCTCAAAACCAAATTGGAAGAGGCAAAACCATGCAAACCCTCCCACAAACTCAAACCAAGGCTCAAGAGGACTCAAAGCACCAGCAACCCTATGCCCTTGCCCCCCAAGGGGATCTTATATAGCCTCACAAGCCAAAACTAGCCGTTGGGGGGAAAACCCACGAAAAATCAGTAAAACCGGCACTACCGCCCTCAAAGGGCCGGTAGTGCCGCCCCCAACCCAACGGTCGGCTAACGGCTATAAACCCGGCACTATCACAGTAAAGCGCCAGGTAGTGCCACTCGGCAAGATCGCCCAATCAAGGCAGATCGCCTCAGGCAACCCAGAACAAACCGGATTACGAAAAACAACTACTGGTTCAACCCTGATCGCCACCACCGGCAGCATCGCTCTGACACGCGGTAGTGCCAAGAAACACCCAGAGCATACTGCTCTCTGGAAAACAGCTACCGACGGATTAGGGTCGGTCGTGCCGACATGAGCGCGATCTGGCTCCCATAAGCTGCCGGCCTCACAGATTATCGCCCTACTACCTCCTAGGCGCCACAGGAGAAAAACCAGATTTTAACTTAAATCTTTTCTCCAAATCTCAAACAGACGATTCTTTGAGCCAAGAGGAGATCAAACCACGATCACACTTAGATGCAACACACTTTTGCATCACCACTAAACCATGCTCAAAGAATTCAACCAAACTCCAAATCGTTTGCGACAAAACACACCTCGCAAACGCTTCAAAGATTATATTTGCAAGAACGTATTAAGCAAATAAATCCCGGAGTCTACAAGGTTTATCCTCTTAGCCATGTGATGGTCAAACCACGACCAAACGGACTTGCAAAAACCACGGTGCAAGTATCACATGCTTTCAGGACTGGAACCCATAGACCTCCCGTTTATTCGCACAACGAACTTGCAAATAAACAGTCAAACCACTATATGCTTGAGCATTCTCTTTTTGCAACAAATGCAAAAAAGCCTGGCCCCAAGCAAACTACAAGCACTTTGCGGAAATACTTTTCGCAAACAACTCAAAGACGTATTTGCAAAAACCATTAAGCAAATAACCAACGAGTCTGTGAGTTTGATCCTCCTAGCCATGTGATGGTCAAACCATGACCAAACGGACTTGCAAACACAACGGTGCAAGTATCACATGAACTCAGGATCGAAACCCATAATCAAATTAAATCAAATCAGAGTGCATGAGCTCTCTAATTGCAACTCCTGCAATTCTCTAGCCCCATGCACTAAACCAAACACTTGCTTGAGCTTTCTCAGTTTGCAACCCGTGCAAATATAGCTCCAAGCAATACCAAATAAACGCAATAAGATTTTGTTTGTAAAACAAAAACAAAAACAAAAGCATGAAGCTTCATCTATTGCAACACATGCAAACAAATGAACTTCATGCAAAAGCCAACGTATTAGCTTATCCTATTTGCAACTAATGCAAATCAAAGCTCAATGCGAAAACTCCAAGCACAAACTTGACCTATTTGTAACAAATGCCAAATAGAGCTTATGCAAAAACCAAGCACGAGCTTCACCCATTCGCAACACATGCCAAATGGTTAACTCCATGCAAAAACGAAATCCAAATAAGATTTGAGCTCGAGTGACTACGGAATTGAGATCATCACCACACGATGAAGCTTAAAGAAGAACTCAACCCCTCTTAATAGTACGGCGCTAAACTAGACACAAAGCTAGGAAACATCCTTAGCCTATCTAGTTATACCTTAGCCGCCGCAAGCGATCCCCTTTGGGGTCTTTATGATCTTCAATCACCTTGTTCCCCCGGGATCATTACTCTGGCTGTCTCTTCAAGTCTTTTATGATTTTCAATCATCTTATCTTCAAGATCGTCACCCAACTCTATAAGCTTGTTCATCTCTTCTTGATGAACCTTCTTCTTTTCAACCTTTGGAACTAACCTGGCTCAATCATTACTTATAAAAATGGTTAGTCCAAGATGCATGGTTGTCTCAATTATCTAAGCACTCCATTAACACTTAATGGATACCACTTACATCAATTGAGCACAACCTAAATCAATTCAATGAATTTATATGTGTCTTGAGCACATGATGCAACTAATGCTTCATATTACTCAAGAACTCTTCATTTGCCCTTAATCAATCATAAGAACACTATCAACACATGATACAATGTTCTTTGATGATTAGGAGACAAATGAACTTAATTTAAACATTCATTTAAATTGATATGTTTCAATGTATTGATCCTTTATATGTGGAGTGAAGAATAGATCAATACATCGATACATTAAGTTCAAGTGTGAACTCCCCCTAAATATGTGCATCCATGAAATATATGGATTGGGAAACATAATGCATATTTTGTGGTTAATGCCATGGAGAATTCATACTTTAACTTGAATCCAAAGTATGCAATTAATACTTAGAATGAATATGCATACATACCTTGGGTTTTCCATTTTCCATCCAAATATGAGACTATTGAATGTAACTCAATAAACATGTTAGTCTCAATAAGATTAGATTTGTCATTAAACAAAGATTAAGCATTAATCTAAACCAATCACCAAAACCAAATGGAGCTTGAACTTACAGTTGGTTTGAGTTGAATTAATACTATAGCATCTAGCACTTTGTGGTCCCAACAACTGGTGGGAATCCTACTATTCCGCAAGAGTGGCCAATGAATAAGTTTTATTATTTAATTTAATGACTCTGCAAGGCCAATATAAGTGTGGATATGAGGTACAAGATGCTCTACATTAATTCCCATAGCCATACAATAATAATTTAATGCTTTTGAGGTCATCTCGTTAGCATTGTCTATTCGAATAGACTTGATCCTTTCTTTTGGAATGGAGGCTCTTAATAATTTGGGTAATTAATTTAGCAAAAGCATGGTTCCTAGTTGATAAGAGACATACGTGGAACCATCTAGTAGAAGCATCTACCATTATCACAAAGTATCTGAAAGGGCCCGACGGGTTGAATGTGTCCACAGATATCACCTTGAATTTTCTCTAGAAAATTCAGTGATTCTTCCTTAACTTTTAGATAAGAAGATCTAACTATGAGCTTTCCTATAGCATAAAAAGGGCATAAGAAATCTTCAGGTCTAGAAACCATGGTAAGCGAAGGATGTGAACTAGAAACCATTTTACCATGTCTACAAGTAGGGCTGTAAAAAAAGCTCGAGGCTCGCAAACTGTTTGAGCTCGATTCGTTCCAGGCTCGATTCGAGCTCGGCTCGAGCCTGGAACGAACCGAGCTCGAGCCTGCCTTCAAGCTCGCGAGCTTCACCGAGCCGAGCTCAAATAGCTCACGAGCCTACTCGAGTTTGGATCGAGCTTCCGTGAAACGAACTTTCTCGAGCTTGTTATCGAGCTTACTCGAGCCGAACTTACTCGAGCTTGTTACCGAGCCTACCGAGCCTACCAGATTAACCGAATTTACTCGAGCTTACCGAGCTTATTCGAGCTTATCAGCTTACCGAGCTTACTCGAGCCGAGCTTGAACCTACTCGAGCTTGGACCGAGCCGAGCTCGAGCCTGGATCTGGGCTCGGACCCCAACTCGAGGTCGGCTCGAGCTCAGCTCGAGCCTGACAGCCCCAGGCCCGCTCGAATTCGGCCCGTTTACAGCCCTATCTACAAGATGAGCAAACCAACTCATTATTACCCTTAAGCTTAGGCAATCCATGAATAAGATCTAATTTACTGACATGAGTGAGGCAATCAAAACCAACATGTCCAAGTCTACGATACCAAAAGAATAAATCATTAGAATCATTAGCAACTAGACATCTAAGCTGAGGGTGATGAATTAAAATTAGCTTTAAAAACTTTTCCAAAACTTGAAATTCTAAAAACAAAATCATCTGAAGCATCTAACACTTTGCAATCATTTTTCTTCAAACATACCTCAAGATCTTCATCAATCATTTGAGAGACAGAAAGCAAGTTGTATTTCAAGTTTTCAATAATAGCTACATTCATGAACATGAACTTGTCATTTACCTGCACTATACCTTTTGCAACAACTAAACTTGTTGAAGCATATCCAAAAGTAATCGTTTCAGCATGTGATGCAATAGTGAGGGAGGAGAACCATTCTCTATCTCCGATCATGTGGCGAGAACATCCATAGTCTACTAACCATATATTCTCCTTCCTTGCCTTGTGAGACTACATAGCAACAAAAGATGTCGATGCCTCAGCACTGGGGTTAGAAATAAAAAACTTAGGTATCTAGTACTGAGACACATGACATAGAGACCAAAAGGCAAACAAAGAGTGAAGGTGTTAAAATCATTCAACTTATTATTACCTTTACTTGTGCGCAAAACAACGGATGTACCACATTTCCGTTGCACAAAGTGAGGTGTAGCCACCTCATGTGGAACAAGCGGATCTTTCTTTCTTTTATTGTCTAGCTAGTCTAAAGCAGAAGTCAACTAGATGTCCATCCTTACCATAATAAGTGCAATTGTACTTAACTTGATGTTTAGGTTTAGATGTAGGTATACTTGCAATCGGTTTGGTAGAAGAAAGAATTCCAGCAGATTCAAAAGCAATTTTCTTAGGCTCATCGAGAACTTCAAATTTTCCACTTTCAAGTACCTTAACAACAGTAGAAGCATGTGATTTATGATGAGCATAAGGATCAAAACCCAAACATTTGTGGTGAGGGCTAACCTTTGATCTATCCAAAATCATGTTGAGAATTTTCCTCCCACTAGAAAAGCGTTCCAAAGTTGCATTAAGATAATCAACTTGCTTAACAAGATTTAAGCATTTGTCACATTTTTTCACCATAGGAATTTTTTGTTTTCAGCAATTAGAGCAAGAAGAAACCTCATGGTTAAACAAATCACCAATCAATTGAGAAACTCTACCATAAGCATCATGCAACTTCAATTCAAGAATTGAACATTTAGAACAAGAAACTGAATCATACAAAGAAGAAGTAGAACAACTAGCATCCTTAAGTTGTTTGCAATTCAAAGTAACAAGTTTCTCATTCTTATCAATTTCATCTCTAAGCTTATCAAGAGTTGAAGCATGAACATTCCTTAGAGTATCAAGCTCGAAAAAAATTAAGTCACATGATTTGCAAGAATTATCATTGGGAATCAAGATTTTAAGTCTTGTAATATTAGAATTAAGCAAATCAACCATTGACTCATGTTTTTTAATTTTCTTGTTTCTTTTATCCAAAAGAGAACCAAGTAGAACAACAGCATTAGCTAAATCATCATAGGTAGGTTCTACCTCATTTCCATCACTAAGATCATCCTCGATGGACCTCTCCTCATTGCTAGCCATGACACACAAAACTGTTAAATCATGCAAATTTTTACCTTTGGGTGTTGTGTCATCTTCACTGTTCTCCGAATCCATATTGCTCAAATTGATTTGTTCAAGAGCGGAAAGAACCAGATGGACAACTTTGTGGTTGATGAAGCTTTTCTGTTTAGTTTCCTTCGAAGAACGCTTGTTTTTCTCCGTGCCCTCCCTTGATGCTTTACCTGCAAGCTTAGAACAATTTGCCCGAATATGATTGAGCTCACCACACTCATAGCATCTCAAGGGACCACCACTTCCTGTCTTCGTCATTCTTGCATTCTGCAAAGTTTTAGTAAATCATCTTCATCAATTTTTGCTTTATCGTCTTTGTCTTCGCTAACTGATGAACAGTTTGAGAAAATTCTAGACTAACGGGACTCTAAATTGAATGAGGCAGTGAAATGCATTGAGATCGGAAAGAACACCAACTTGGTTTTCGCCTGCTACTTATGTACTAGTTGTTACAGCAGCCGAGAAAATAAATATGCATGAAGAGCAGCGGAAGCACTTCTTGGGCTAAGACCGAGGCAGTAAGAAGCTCTTTTCCTTCCGAAGTTCCATACTTTCTAGTATAGGACGAATGGAAAAGCGAATTTTTTGCTGCTCGCTAAACCTGGTTTTTGCCCCCGTATGCGCCCCTTGCACACTGGCTTCGTAGCCCAAAAATCCGATAATAGAAGTTAACGAATCCCTATACCAGTGTTTTACCACCCGGTATGGAGCCAACGTCGTTTCGCTTTCACAGGAGGGTTCCCACCCCTCCGAGAAGACCGGGCTGTTGCCCTGAAACCAAGCTCCAGTATAAAGACCCTATCTCTTCTTATGAGCTTAACGCAAAAAATGAGCTATACTAAGCTAAGCGTTTTTTCCCTTTTTAGGCGGGTAGCGTTCCTTGAATTCGATTGACGTGGTTCTAGCTCGTTTTAAGGAGCTTATAGCAAGTTTTGCTTTGTCCCTCTTGACGTCGCTGGTCATCCCAACTCGTATTAGCTATCGAAAGCCGTACTTACTTTCCCGCTTGCCACAAGTAATCGCTACAGAAAGCACCACATCCACAGGTCAGGACTCCATTTGCAAGCTGCTCGGATAATTTCATTACCTTCACGAGCAAGCTCGTAACTCCCTTGCACTGGTATGGAATACCAGATAGAGCAAGATAGTTTTCCCAGAGGGCATAGATAACACGTATTCGTATTCCCAGTATTTCTTTCCTTGAGCTCAGCTCCGAACCTAACAATTGCTTATCCCTTCCTTTCTGCTGACTGAGGGAGTTGCGTCTATATATTATTTCTAGATTATTAAAGAATCTATCTTTTTCTTCAAATCATAGTGGGAATCCTATTACCGATACCTAAACGTTTTTGCTGTCGAAACAGAAAGGAGGGAAATTGGATAACCGGTTGAGAAATCAAAGTAATTGATTTATTAGCATTTTTCCTTGCAAATACATTCAATTTATGTGTTTTCGATTTAGAATAAAGTGTATCCAGTGTGAGTTCACTCATTTTAGTAGAATCCTGAATTGTGTAACTTTCATCACCCAAATAGACATGTCTAAAGCCCTAAGTAAATGATGTGCATTTTTATAATAAATGTATGTAATATTAACAACACGTAAATTGCTAAGGATTTTATTAAAGCAAGCAAAGAAGTCATCAAGAGACTCACCAGGTTTCATCTCAAGTTTCATGTATTCTTTCTTATATAAATCCTAACGTGCCTCTTTTATGGTGGACGAACCATCATGATAATCACAAAGTGCTTTCCATACCTCATACGCTGATTTGTGATGCCCAACTCGATTAAAATCACTCCTTCCGAATCCCTGTATGATCAAGTTCCTTGCTTTGCTATTTGCCTCAACAAATATCATATTTTGTTCCGTGGCTTCACCATTCTCGAGTACCTGAAAAGGTTTAAAAACTTTCTCCCAAATTGTAAAGTCTTGAGCCTGAATATAAGCTTCCAGCTTTGCCTTCCAATACTAAAAATCAACACCATAAAAAAACACAAGGTTTGGTAGAATACTTCTCTGACGCCATTGTTTCTAATTACCCGTTAAAATCAATTAGATAAAAACATAGCTCTGATACCAATTGAAGAATCGTAATATAATACTATGGAAATCATAGGAGGGGTGAATGATTGCGATGACAAAATCAAATTTTAATGATTCACAAATCACACTAACCAAAAACCTAATTTAATCTCAGTAATCCACTCGAGACAGACCATAGACACGTTTTTCAAACCAACTTAATTCTAGATCCGTAGCTCCGATCGATATGAAATTTTAACAAAAGAAACTAGAGAAAATTTCTCAACTAACTCAATAAGAATCACCTCAATCGGATATATGGATCAAAAGTTATAAACCCCGAAAGAACACTGTACTAACTTGTGACGAATTATGATCAAACCCTAATTTCGCGATTAATCAAAAACCACGTTGAATTAAACAACAAAACATTCTATATCACTTAATTTATGTCCTAGCAAGATTTTGGATAGATTAAACCAAAACTAAACACGTCAGATCAAGAACTCAACTGAAAAACAAAAACCAGACATACAATATAAAGAACGAGATTACCAACAGAGTTTTTCTCTCTGTTCTCTTTGATCAAGCGCTGCCGAACTCCTTCCTCGGTCGTGAACCTCAAACGTGAAAATTGTAGCGATCTCTGTATATGAACACTGTAGCTATCACTGTAGTAATCGATGTTGACTCCTGTAGCGCCATACTGTGCCGGACCCTGTAGCACCGAAAATAATTTTTCTTCCTGTGCTGCCACTGGAGCACCTTGCTCTCCTTTTCTATTCTGTGCGCTCTTGTTTGCCCTATAGATTATATAATCCAGCTTATATAAGTTAATGGGGAAACAAACAGTCTAGATTATAATCTAGATTATATAATCTAAAGCATGAGATTATAATAATCTATAAGCAGCCATTAGGGTGCTTATATAATCTCAAACTAATAATCTAACACAGTAATAATCCAGGAAAACAAACAACCCACCGGCTTATTTAAAGGTAGCTTATATAATCCAGCTTATATAATCCAAAACCAAAAAGCTGGATTATATAAGCTGGAGAAGGAAACAAACAGGCCTTAAGAGTACGGCTTCCTTTAAATAGCCGCTTAGCCTTAACTTTATATCTCTAATCAAATATATGTATGCATATCCACCTAACCCAATTATACATGGCCCAATACGTGCACAGATAGCTCAAAACTCACACATGCGTGCGTACGACCCTCTTGCCACTCCTGCATGACTCACTCGTCTACACTACGCGCACGGCCATCTGCCGCTCTCGCGTGGCTTGCTCACTTTCACATGCATTGTTCTTTAGTCCGAATGTTCTGCATGACATCATTGATCATCTGAACCTCGATTCATCCCATAGCCTAGTTTTGATCCCCGTCATCGATCACGTTCCCCCTCAAGATGCACCTGCACATGAACAAACTAAACAATAATTTTTCGAGCACAAGTTCTTTCCAACTTAACTCGATGTTAACGTAACACGGTTAATATAACGTGTATGAACCATAGAACAAATCCAAACCACAAAGTCCACACATATGCCAATTTTCATCATAACATCTCACAATCTCCCAATTCTTCATCACGTTTGTCAATTTTTCATCATATGATCTCACGAAGATATGTAGAAAAAGTATAGAGAAAAGTTCCGTGATTTTTTTTTTCAAAAAGGTGCAATTGGTTACACTGTCATGCTGTGAGACCCGGTCCGACAGAATGATAAATTGAGCTATGTGGGTACGAGCATGAAAGAGTATAGTTTAGTTCCACCTTACTGGTTGAGCAAGAGTTGCACCAATCTTGTCAATTGTATTTCAACATTAGATTAATCTTTTTATACAAAACGAGAACGGAAACTAATTAGTGTTAGTGTGAGCATGTGATTTATCCGATACGCAGGTAGACCTGAGTCTACTTGGAGTAAGCCCTTACATATGCGCAAATATCATTATTAAGCTCAGCAACAACCTAATTCACAAGCAGCTCTATTTACCACGCATGCTGTCCTGCCTTCCCATACTCCAGTCAAAACTACCTGCGCGGAAGCTAAAATAAATTTTTATTGATTCTCAAAACACCCCTAAACAAAGAATGTAAAATTGCTTCGGATTGTACAAAAACAGATTGATATATCTTCACTAAAATCGTAATTACCAAAGATCCCACCATCGGATTTATGTGAATTTTAAACTGTAGAAACTAGATTCAATTTCAAAACTAACCCAATAAGAATCAGCTCAATCAGATCTACGGATCGAAATTTATAACCTTCGCAAGTTGACCATATCAGATTATGACAGAAATCAATCTAGCCCTAATTATGAAATTAATCAAATTAACCAATCAAACTTTCTAGATGAATAACTTGATGCCCTAGAAAGATTTTGATTAGATCAAATCAAAATTATCATGATAAAATAATAAATCAATCTAAAAATAAAATAGGCATGCAAACGAAGAACAAAAAGAACGAGATTACCAACACATGTAAGCGTTCACTATGCTACAAGTTGAAGTAGTTCCAGGAAGCTTTAACTTGCTCGTGGAATCAAGCACCGATATCACATTGCATTGCGTCCAGCCAGCTTGCTCTCGAATTGAACTTGCTTGCTAGCTAGGAAGCTGTATATGCATTGATCAGCCATCACAGAGCTCGGAGATCCCGAAAAACACATGCAGGTACTCGGCGCCTAGGTCCTCAAGCTTCACAACGAATCGCTTCTGCTCAGCTCCAGCCACCGCGCTCTTGCTCTATATCCTGCTTGTCGCCGCGTTCTTCGTTGCCATGGCCGCCAGCGCAGTTTTCTTTCACCGATTTCGCTTGGAGCGCCACATCCTTTTTCCTTCCGTACGTCTCCTCTGTTCCTTTCTATTTTGTGCGGCTTAGACAAAATCAGGAAGACTCCTCCTGTTTATTCTAAGCAAACCCTGAACAGTTGTATTCAAATCTATGTATATATATTCACCTGGTCCAATTATATATGGCTAAATATATGCACATAACCCAAAAATTACATATGCACGCGTACCGCATGACTCACTAGCCTTCACGTGTACCGTTCTTTAGTCCGAATGTTCCACGTGACATCATTGCCCACTATGACATCGGT
Organism: Rhipidocladum racemiflorum; assembly: GCA_036346355.1. Classification (NCBI taxonomy): domain Eukaryota; kingdom Viridiplantae; phylum Streptophyta; class Magnoliopsida; order Poales; family Poaceae; genus Rhipidocladum; species Rhipidocladum racemiflorum. Next base: position 13,741,568 of record CM070573.1, on the reverse strand, counting down.
TTCTCCTTGAACCTAGTTCGAAACCTCAGTTCCTCTATAAATCTAATTCCGGTTTTGTCACTGACCGCGTTCAACCTCAAGCAACACCTACACATAAATAAACACGAAACCGTATACGAGCATAAATCCACGATTTGACTCAAGATCAGTCTATGCAACCACTCACACGAGCGCATTACATCAAACAAAACAACTACCATGCTACCACAAACATATCAATTAATCATCTCAAACAGCACATGCACATCACATGACATGAGCACAACCACTTTATAATACCAAATTTATCACTAAACCGCTGAGGCAGCAAGCATCCTGCCATTTCAGTTCGCTTGATGCGACGCAACTCGAGAACCGTTCGTCCCTTCGCAATCAAAGCACATATCATGTCGCTTACATGTGGGCACCCCGCAAAAACGGTACGAGTACTGACAAGTCCAGGCTGCAATATCCGGGCTGGCTGTCAGCTGGCTCTAATCCGTATGCATGTGTCCCTCCCATCAAGAAGCTAAAACAAACCAGCTTCGATGATTTTTTCTGTACTGGAATACTGCAGAAAGACAATGCACAACACAGGTTCATTGATTCATGCATGGGCAACATCACAACATGGTAGGGCTGATCCACCCAACAGATTGTTTGGTGAGCTGCATCCATGCAGCGCCACTGGGCGACCAACTGGTCATCTCATGATTTTCCTGACAGCTAAACCAATCATGCATGCTTGTTGCTTTCAGGGCACAATTAAGCACTTGTAGCTGTATCCATTCTCAAAGGAGAAGGAAGTACTGGTAGTATCCAAAATAAAGGAGGAAAGGAGCAGGGAAGCAGCCAAGCAGGCAATGGTCATCAAACAATTAGGGTGTGTTTGGTTGCCTGCATGGTGCTTGAATCGCATGAGTGGATGTAACTGTATCTGTTAGACACATGTTTGGTTTCCTGTTCATCCTGGCCAGGTGGATGCAATTGCACCCACTCATACATGACGGAGAAAACACAGAAATTAGACTTCTCTCTAATGCAGGCCGGTGAGATGCACAAACAAGCAACCAAACAACTTAACTTGCATCCACTCAGTCAGACCAAGGCTGGCCTGGATGGCTCATACTAAACAAGCTAGGATGGTGTAGGTAACCAAACACACCCTTATATGCTACGCACAGTGCACTCGAACACCTCACATTGAAAAAGCCAACAGCATTACATATACAACTGGAAGATTTACAAGGAAAAGAATAAATAGAACAGCTAGAGAAGCCCACTGAGCAGAGACTACCCCTTTTTTTTTAGCCTTTTCGTATACTCACTCTATACCTGGCACCAAAGCTGGCAGTGGCATGTTTCATGAGACTGAATTCCAAAGCTTTTTGCAAGCCATGATTTCTACTACCACAAAACACACCTCATGGTCTCATGGGAGCGGCTCACCAACCATCTTGCCCTTGAGCAAAAGTTCGGAACCCCCCCATAAAACGAAACCAAAAGAAAATTTTAAAAAAAAGGACGTGGAAAGTGGTCCACAAAAACCTTGGACCTTGGAAGGCGGAATTGCAACGTGATCTGCCTTCCGGTGGCAATGCCGAACTAACTGTAGGATGAGAGCACCAGGAGGAGCTCCTTTTCCTCCTGGCATGAGCCAAACTTCTGGCATGACAATACTAGTTAGTAAGAAACCTTTTTTTTTTCCTCATTGTTGTATGACTTTCATCTTGAATGCGTTACCCTCAAACATGATCGTGGGGCTCCGCAGCTGATCTGAAACCAACAAGCAAAGAATTAAGGTTCTGGCAGGATTCAATTGTGCTAAAATGCGATATTGTTAGGCATGAATATTTGGTAAAAAGTTTAGTACCGTGCAGAGGGAATGTGGGGTGCATAGCTTCTTTTAGTACAATAGTTTCTTTTTTTTTTCTATTCTTAGTGTATGGAACTAAAGAATTTGTACTAAACTAATTTTCTTAGAACCTAAACAAAGAAACAATTATTGTACTATACTCAATGTGGAAAAAAAAATCAGCAAAGCATCATGAATATAAAATGCATCTTTTTACCTTTAGTCCGTGTAAGGATGCAGGTAATGGGGTGACAGATCTCCAGAGTTCCTTGCGCGCTGCTCAATCCTTCTCAGGTCCCGAAGATGCTGTAAGATCTCCTGAAGAAGATCGAACCGCTTGCCTCCTTTGTTCAAAGACCTCACACACTGTTTTATGAACTCCCTGTCTGCCTCGAGAGCATGCAGACGCTCATGAACTTGATCAATTTCATTGGCAATTGCAAGTTTATCTTGCGCTTTAGAAAGTTCCAACACAGTTTCTGCTGAATCATCTGCCTCAGCATCTTGCTTTGTTAGAAGGCCATTCCCATTTTCCACCGTGGTGTTATCAAATAGTGGGAGGAGCTTCTTTCCTCTATAGCTTACACCTTTTCTTTTGTCATGAAGTTTGAAGCTGCTATCCTCATCAGAGAAACAATTCGAGGCACCACTTATATGGTTCTCTGCTGAGAAATGCTTGTTCATCTTCATGTTGTCAGATTCTTCGTCTTCAAGGTTAAAAAGCCTCTCCTCTAGTACTTTGAGCTGTTCAAGTATGGAGAGTCTTTCTTCCTCAAAATCAGCTAGTGAGCCATCAAGTGTAACCAGATGCCTAGCAGTTTCTTGTAAAACAACATCAGTAGGAATACCACCATTGCTTCCATTAAGACCATGGGCAGATTCATCACCTTCATAGAAACTTTGGGAAAGGTCATCACTGTCCTCAGCACTTGATGATGCTGAGGATGATCCATTCTGGTCATCAGCCTTGTGCCTGGACATTTTCCTCCTCTCCTTCGCCTCATAGAGATGAACCTTGTGGCGATACAGTTCGAGCTCTCTATCCAGATCTTGCTTCTCCTTATCTCTCTTCACAATTAGTTCATTCATCCTCTGCAATGCTTCTTGATCATACTCTGATTGCTCTTCCATAAGCCGCTGGTACTGAATCGCCTCCATCTGCATTGCTGCTTTCTGTTCTTGCAAGCGATTTATCATTGCCATGGTCTCATCAGCAGCTATAGCAGCCGCACTCCTCTCATTTTCAAGTTCAGCATATAGGGTTTTCAATGATTTGCGTGCAGCTGCCAAAGCAGATTTTAGTTGATCAACACTCACCAATTCAATGCTTTCTAGATCAGTAGACATGGTAGCGATGCTTGAATCTACAGACTTGGCATCAGAGGTCATTGCTTTAGGGTCTGGCAACTCCTGTATACCACTGATACCTTCAATATGAATTGATGTATCAGGAGTTCTCTCTTCTTCAATATCATTACAGTCAGGAGATAATTTGTCCAAGGTTGCTGAAGATCTATAAGAAATTTGGTGTAAGCTTGGTAGAGCAGCCTCAGTTGGATCAACTTCAATATCATCTGTTCAATATTAAGAATCAATTTGAATGATTAGACAATCATATTAGAGAAGTCAATTAAAATGTAGCGAACTGGTAAAACCAAAGAGGGCACACTTACGATCTTAGCATCTTACCTTTGCCTGTGTTGAGGTTGTCATCGAAAGAGTCTATTACATACCCGAGAACACCTGCTGTCATAAAAGTGGATCCCTGCTTCAGCTCAGCCTGTTCAACTTGCTCTTCTTCAGTGTTCTCATTCAAAGTCACATGAACTTGTTCCCAAGAATCAATTGCCACAGAGTCGAATTCTTGTTTTAATTCAGCCTGTCCAATTTTCTCCTCTTCAAATTCTTCATCAGCATGCTTCCTGAGATACATCGATACCGAATCCAATTCCTGATTCAGCTCAGCTTCTTGAACCTGATTCTTGTTGGTATCCTCGTTTGAAGTTTCAGAGACACGCACCGCAGCTTCCATTCGCATAGACTCCCATCCATTCTTTAGCTCAGCCTGTTGAACCTGCTCCTCCTCAGCATTTCCATCTGATTTGTCAGCAACAAATTCATGCCCACTGGGATTTGTTGGTGTGGAAAGCAATTCCTTTTTTAGATTACCCTGTTCGACTTGCTCATCCTCATATACCTCATTCCCATTAGATATTTCTTGATCCTTGCCTTCCAATCCTCTGTCCTCCTCAGGAGCTGCACGTAATATTTTAAAATCAAGGAGGGTAGATTAGTAATATTAAATAAGCAAAACTTCCAGCACGGAACAGCTCAAAGGACAGTAAATGACATGAGTTCAATTCCATTTTGTTCAGAGGTCCACTTCATCCTATCAACATTCAGTTAGTTTAGGTCACTTCTCCTTTTGCTTCCATTCCAATAAAGGTTCATCAATACAAATGTAAAGTAGAGGCAGACTTATCTAGCGTTCTTATCTGTTAAAAGAAAACTAAACTCTAGCATATGAAATGGAGTACAGTAGCTAAAACATGAAACTTAGGTAAAAATACTCAATGAGCACCTCCAGCAGGGTTACATGACAATTTGCAAGGAAAAAAAACTATATTCTACTTTAGCACTAATGTGGCTGGCAGAATAAACAGACATGCCCCTTCAAAAAAATAACAGATATGCAAAATGGCAGGTACAACAAATAGATATGCAACGAAGCAATTGCAGAAGCGGGTGATAGTTATAGCCAGAGCATGGGTAAATTGGAATACCGGGAATTTATTCATCAAAGGAAGAATGTCTTACACTGCTGATCAGCTAAGCCCTCTGCAGTTTCCCCTGTGTTTATCTCACTGTCGAATCCATCCTCCACACGAGCCGATGAGATGACCAAGGCGGCAATCTCTTCATCAATCAGCCGATCAACCATATCATCCACCTTCTCGTCATCAGAGGTCACCACAAGTTTCTCTTCATTGGCATTAACCGTGTTCTCCGGCTCCACAGTCCTATGATCAACTGTTTCTTTCCCTGATCCTGCACCACCGGATTGAGATGACACCGCAGCCATGCTGACGGCCAACGACTCAATGGATTCAAGAGGCATCAGCCGCTCAACATTGCCAACAATATCAGCACACGGTGCCGCCATGACACTAATCGAGTCATCCTCCGCCAATGGCTTCTCGTCGAAAAGCTCGATCACAGGACCGTCCTCGGATACAAAGACCACGTCTCCATTTAGACTTGCTATGGCCTCTTCGTTGTAGCCACAATCCAAGTTGCGCGCCGCCGACCTGGGAAGCAAGAACGACGGCGAGTAGAAGCCGCTCTCGAGCGCGATGCCGCAGCACGCGCACGTGAGGTCCCGCTCGCCGAGCTCGCTGCGCCTCATCCACGACAGCAGCGCCTTCCCAGTCGCCGCAGCCGACGCGCAGTCCTCGCACATGTCCCCGGCGTCCGCGAGCCGCCGGTGCGCGCGGCAGTACCCGAGGCGCGACACCTCGGCGGCGTGCGCGTCGCACAGCACGCGGCGCAGAGGCTCGGCGTTGCGACCGCCGGCGCCTTGGTGGTGCGGTTCGAAGAGGCTGTCGACGCAGAGGCGAGAGCACAGGGCGCACGGCGGCGCCAGGCCGAAGAAGGAGGCGAACCTCGATATGAGGTAGGAGAAGACGCCATTGGCGATGAGGAGACCTATAAGGATCCACTCCAGGAGCGCGTAGGCGAGCACCCGCCCGACTCGGTTGCTCTTCTTGCACAGCGCCGCGGTGAGGTTAGCACCCGACGCCATGGGCGCCTCCGAGACCATCTCCCCAGCTCGGTTCTCGGCAACGGCAGAAAATGCGATCTAAGATGCCAACTGCGCAGCCAGAATTTGCCGTGGAATCCAAGAAAGCACAAAAACCCGTGCTTCCGGCGCTAAATCCCGCGCCGGCGTCTCCAATTGGAATGAAACGTATCACAAAACACGATCCAAATGCGACTTCTATCGGAACAACCACCGCCCTGAGAAGAAGCCGATTCCTTGAACAAAAAAAAAACCAAAAAAAAAAAAGGAAAGAAAAAGAAAAACTCTCCACAACTTGCTCCTTCCTAAGCTGAACACCCTCCAACTATTGCAGAACTCAGCAAAGACGGGATTTTTACAGGCGGGATTTGGGATTGCGAACGAGATCAGAACCTAGAGATGAAATCCTCAACGCGGAGAAGGGGTGGGTCTAGCGATAGTAACAGAATTATGTGCGCTAGTATTCACGAGAACAGAGAGGAGGGAGGGAGAAGAGAGAGAGAGGGGAAAGAGGAGTTTGGTGAAAAGCGGATGGGCAATGGAGGGGAGGGAGGGAGACTTGGGACTTTTGGGAGGCAGAGAAAATATCGAGGGGATGATGAGATGAGCTGGGGCAGGTGAGCTAACTGGTAATCTCCGCATTATTAAGCCCTAATGACCGTAATTAAGTAGAGAAAAGAACAAAGCGGAACGTTGGGACGACGCGATAATTGCAATCTTTTTCTCTGCTTGAAAGGTTAATGATGTCACGGATCCGCGGTAGTAATCGGCTAATCGCTCTACTCGTTTCTTTTGACTTCTCCGGGTCTTCCTCGGTATCTTTTTCCTGATTTGGCGGTGGCGTGTGGGTTAAGGCGGTTAAGTTCGAGATTACTCAGAAAAAATCATTTAGGATGTGTCTGAAACACAGGAATTTTTCCGAAGCTCCCTACAGAATTTGCAGGAACCGGTATAATCTTGGCAGGATTATTGTAAAGTTCCTTGATCGTAGTGTCTTCAAGGGAGGATTCTCTGTTTTTTTTTCGGCTGTTACAGCACGTAGATTCTGCTGCCGTCTGCTTTTTTCCAAGGACGTCACGTACTCTCGTCTCGTTCCGAAGCCGAGTGGCTAGCGAGGCCGGTCGTCGCGTCGTCAAGCCCGGCTCCTGTTATTATACACTGCAATTTAGACGGGTTGTGTGCTGCTGACGATGCGTTTGCGGAGGAAATCTCGAGCGGTACAGGAAAAAAAAAGGAGATTTTTTAAGTACACTAAATTTTACCGTGAAACAAGATTGTTCATCCACGCCAATTCACGGCACGCCAAGCAGTCACACGAATAGAAGAAAAAAAACGCACACAATATAGGGGAAAACCTCTCTCTTTATTAGATTGATTTCTCTGTATAAGGTAATACCCCTATATATATAGTGGAGATCCCTGAAGGTTAATTCGGATTCGCCCATCAATGAATAGAGTTCTTTCATACAGGAACACAGACTCTAGTCATATCATAACACTCCCCCTTGGGCGAATACCGCGTAATGCACATGTCTCATTAAAAACTCCTCCCAAAAACCCAGTGGAAAAAAAGGAATGGAGAAAAGAGTACATTGCACTCGCACTCCGTGTTACACTAGTTGCCTCATTAAAAACCTTGATATGAGAAACTTCAAGAAATCTCACTTAAGGGAAAAAGAGCACAACTTATAATTTTCAAATATAGACTATGATCTTCAGGATTGAGCAAAAGAGATTTTGGTTCAGGATTTACTCTCCCTGAACTCTGCAAATCTCTAAGTTGTCTCATTCCAATGCTATTGACGTACCTTTGGAAGATATACTTTAGCAAAAGATTTTGTAAATAAATCTGCTAGATTTTCACATGACTTAGTTTGCATTATTTTTACCTAGTTTGCATTATTTTTACCTCACCATTCTTCTGGAGTTCGTGGGGATAGAAAAACTTAGAAGCAATATGCTTCGTGATATTGCTCTTTACATAACCCGTTTGTATTTATGCAATACAAACAGCATTATCTTCATAGATAATAGTAGGGGTATCAACGGTATTCATACCATATGACTTTTGGACGTGGTTAATTACACGTCTTAGCTAAACGCATTCCCGTGAGGCTTCATACAAATATATAATCTCTGAGTGGTTGGTAGAAGTGGCTACCAAAGTCTGTTTGAAAGACCGCCAAGAAATAGCTGTACCACCGCAAAGAAATACAAATCCAGTCTTAATTTTGGTACGTGGGGATCAGACAGATAGCCAACATCCATACTTTCCCCCATGGTTAAGTCTTGGTTCTTCAGGAAAAACAATCCAAGATCTTAGGTACCTTAGAGGTATATGAGTAAAGTCTTCATATTAGCCCAATATCTTCTAATTGGAACTATATTGTTTCATGCTAGCAAATTTATTGCGAATGTAATATCAGACCCTGTGCAATTTATAAGATACATAAGTATGAGACTCCAGGTCCAAAAGACTTTCTCATTTTTCATTCCTTGGTCTAAATGGATCTTTGTCCGCTTCAAGGGATTTTACTACCATGTGGGTTTTCAAAGAATGAGATTTATCCATGTTAAATCTTTCCAATACCTTCTTGGTATAGGCAAACTGGTGCACTAAAATTTCTTCTAGAAAATGCTCAAGCTGCAGGCCTAAGTAAAATTTGGTTTTACCCAAATTCTTCATCTCAGACTCCGTCTTGAGGTAAGCATCTGCTTTCTTTATTTCCTCTGTGGTTCCAATGATATTCAGTTCATCGACATATACCAAGATGATACAAAATTTATTCTGGAATTTCTTTATGAACACACAGAGACAATCATCATTATTTGAATATCCTTTCTTTAGAAGGAATTTACTAAGTCGGTTGTACCACATCCTTACCGACTGATTTAATATGTATTCAGTGACCCATATAAATATGCGGTCACTACATCCATCAACTGTATTGATAAGTTTAAGCTTGCTGCCATCAATATTAAATTTCAGAACGTTATTTCACTCATTACAGGAGAACAGGGTTAATCTTAATCGATAATAGGTTTCTGTTAAAACCCTTGTGCAAAAGCCTCGCTTTATATCTCATCACCTGGGTATTTTCATATCTCTTCATGATGAAAAATCCATTTGATCATACAGGGAATATTTCAGGAAATGTTCGGTCAACAGGACCAAGAATTTTGCTCTTATTAAGCGAGCGCTCCCTCAATTGCTCTTTCATTTAACCCTATATGAGCGCTCCTGGCACTCTGCCATGGACTTTGGTTCTAGATCCAAATTTTAGCAATTTTTAGAGGCAAAATATGTCGACAATTGTAGTCTTTCTTTATATATAATTCTCATACATCACTGCAGGGATATCTCTTTATTAATTTCTTCCAGCTCCTCGTGATTTCCCACAACGATGAAGTCTGGGTGTTCCGACTTCCCAGCGTTGGATTGTGCGCACAAATATACGCTGGGGTTATCATCTTCAGCATGGATCACTTCAGGAATGTTACCATCTTCTAGGTGGCTCACTTCAGGGATTTTTTCAATATCAGGTTGAGCTTCTTCCACTGTCATGGGTAATGTTCTCAATTGTTTGGTTCTCTATTTCTGCGGACGTCTCCGCGAAATTGAGTCCCGTGCACCTGAAGGCCTCCTCCTCATTTTATCATGAGGGTCAAGAGTGGGTTCAATATCCTTTTAGGATATTTCTACCTTTTCAGGTGCATATACTGCATGTATATGAGATTTTTCTACTAAAAGGAATAACAGGGAGACTAATGCATGTTTCCATATAAATCATATTCCTCCTCCTAAGAAACATTTGTATTCTTTTGGAATTCCTCAAGTTCAGCACCAAGAAGGTCATCTTTATCCATAGGAGAGTTCTCATATCCGAGCAAGCTCTCTTTGAACTCGGCCGTCAGATCAGGGATAGTACCATCCTTCTTCTCATCTTCTTGCCCAACAACTGGTTGAGCGGTGAAGTGTGTCTCAAATTTATTCCCTTGATTTTTCTAAAATCTCCCAGTAGATTCCATGTAAAGTTCCATCAAATGCTTTAAGGTACGATAAGTACATGGCCAATGGATGACACATCCACACCTAAAACATGGCTGAGAAGGGTTAGCAGCCTTATTGGACTGACCTTGCTTCTGTAAGATTCCTTGACCCTTTTCTTTACCTTTCTATTGGGTTTGCCCTTTCCCTTATTATTTATGTCATTCTTCCGTTTCCACCTTTATTCATTTGGCCTTTTCTGTTGCCTCGGCTATTGCTAGCCTGCTGAATGTTAGCATGTACTTCAGGCAATGTTTAACTTCTATTAGAAAGTGTATCATGATTTTTTATCAGGAATTCATCATATTTTTCTGCTTCTAGCAGAACATAAATAAGCTTAGAGTAGTTCTGGTACTTTGCATGACATTACTGTTCCTGCAGTATCCTCATGTTGGGGTGGAAGGTGCACAATATTTTGTCGATCATCTCGGCATTAGTAACTTTCTAGTTACAAAATGTTAATTTTGTGACAAGTTTGTGCATAGCAGAATTATATGCTGCCACAGTTTTAAAGTCCTGAAAGTGTAGGAAGGTCCATTTGCGCTGTGCTTCAGGCAACAATATGGATCTTTTCTGGTTGTATCGCTCCTTCAAGGAATTCCACAATGCCAGTGCATCCTCCTCAATCATGTATTCGGTCTTCAGGTCTGGATGGATATGCCTCATGAAATGCAAAGAATCACATTTTGCAAGTTCGAGAATAACAGAGGCACCAGTTTCAGGCATGGTAATAGCAGCTACAAGTACACGAGCTGTTAAGTTGATTTTAGCATCCATTGCCAAAGTGAGGTAATTGCTGCCATCCAAGACAAGCTCAGCAAACTCCCTCTTTGCAATGTCCGACATATCCTATGTGCAAGCAATATTTAATTTTACTACTGGTGAAATATTAAATTGCTTGCATCTCATTAAATCAGTAAATCTTGATCTATATCTATTCAATAGATAATTATCTATATTTTCCCTAGAATTTTTATAGCATTTTTCATTATATTCTGTTAATCATTAAGTAATTTTCAGCATTACTAAATAATAGAAAAAAATAAATTTTAATATAAATAAATTATGGAATAATAGTAATAAAATTAATATAGATATATGGTGCTCAAAATATGCTATCAAAAAATTTTTAGAATTTTTCTAGTATTTTTCATGATTTTCTGTTAATTACCAAGCAATTTTTAGCATTAATTAACAATCGAAAAATAAATTTCAGTACATATAAACATGAAATAATTCTAAGGAAAATAAAATCAGAGATATGACCTAATCAATGTGTCATACAATTTTTTTTATCATTTTTCGCAAATTTTCGCTAATTATTAAGCAAGTTTCAGAATTTCTTAAATAACATAAAATAAATTCCAATGTAAATTAAATATGGAATAATGCTAGAAAAATAAACCCAAGGTATGGAACGTTCAATATGTGCTAAATATCAAATTTGACCAAATTTACAGAAGTCCATATATCTAGAAATCAAATTTCTATTATTTATCATCAATTTTTAGAATTTAATAACTATTTCCAAAATTACAGAAAACCTCAAGGGGGTAAAATCGTAAATTTATCTTCTTTTTTTTTTTGAAAAAACCAAGTTTGTTCAAGTGGGCTGATGGATAGGTTCGGCCCAATGAACCGCACGGCCCATTAGGCCCACAAGGCCTAAAAACTCTTCTATGTTGGAGGGGGCGGCTAGGGTTTCCCAACCCTAGCTGCCAATTACACTGTGCGGGACCACCCATGGCGCTGCCGTGGGCATGGCCACTTTGGGAGCTGTTGCTGATCTTCCATCAATGCTGCAACGGCGGAGACGAGCGCCGCGGGGGCCGAGTGCAATCGTCATCGGGCGCCGCAGCTGTACATTCCTCGGGCACGCAGATCTCGATGGGGTGCAGCGCCATTGCACGGAACACGAAGGGGGATGCCCACCAGGCGATTTGGGCTCTATGGGGGTGCGAAATCCAATGGGTGTGACGGTACGATATCCTCGGGCGCGGCGACGACTACGGGCGCAAGGCACGAGCGCACCAACCAATGAGGTGCAGCGGCGTGGATGTTGGCAGGGGCTGTTGGTGGCACGTCTGCGGGGCGAGCCACGGGCCGTTTGCGCAAAGGCCAGCAGGGACAAGTGAGCCACAGGCTGCTAACAGAGAAGTCAGCTAAGGCGGTGCGGAGCAAAGGATGGTAGGAACGCGTGGCTTGCTCGTGCACGATCAGAGGTGCTGCGGGCACGGTCGGGCGTTTGCTCAGCGCCACCGAGCTAGTGGGTCAGCGTCGGGCCGAGCGGCACTCCTGTTCGTGGCACGCGACAAGTGTGAGGCGGCGTGGACTCTTGGTAGCTTCCAAAGACAGCCGTGTGGCCATGCGGCCGAGCAAGCGCTGCCGGCTAGGTGAGGCGAGCGAGCCCTCGGGGCCAAGGCGAGCTACGGTCGTCTGGGCCGAGGCAAGGTGTTGTCGACGGAGCCGCCGGGCGAGGCCTTCGGTGAGGCACGACCTTCGGGGCAGGGTGTTTTTTATGAACAGTAATTTCACGATGACATATTAGATTAACTAGTAATCTAATCAACAAAAACTAATTTGCAGGATTTAGGATGATTGCTCATGAGCGATCGATATACGGAGTTCGAACTTACGTAGGGCTTGCGGAAGGATGATCGTGTGTCGCAGTATGAACTCGATGCAGTATCGATCGATGTAGGTAGATGATGCGGTGTAGACGATCACAACCGGCCACGATAGAACGTCAATGCAATGTAGATCAACGCCGTATAGACGATCACGATCGGCCATGGTAGAATGTCGTGATGATAACATCTTGTAAAACGTAGTCGTTTGCTCATACCAATCAACAACACGTCTACACGAACACACGAACAAAAATAGAAGTGCATACAAAAGTATAGGGCAATGATCTCTCTTTATTAGATTGATTTTTCTGTGTACAAAAGGATACTCAATATATAGTAAAACAAACATGAGATAGATTCGAATTCGCCCACCAATGGAGTCCATATTTAGATTAGAAGTCTATCTGTTTTATAGCAGTTAACACCGAAACGTATTCTGCCATTACTTCCGTCGGACGTCAGATTTTGATGTACAGAAGGGTCAGTTCAGAAATTTGGGTATAGACGATGAAGGGGCCAGACAACGTTAAAGATTCAACTAAAGCTAACTAAGCCAAGCTCTCCCGGTACTTGTCCTGCTTCAGTTAAAGATTTTTTTTTAAAAAAAAAAAACATTTTTTAATATTTTTTTTACAAAAATAATACAATGATTTTTTTTTACAAAAATTGTTTTTGTCGCGGATTCTTTTAACTTATAAAGCTAAGACTTTTGTCGCCAAATGAATTGGCGATAAAAACCATATCGTTTGTCGCCAATTAAAATGGCGACAGAAACCAAATGTTTGTCGCCAATTGAAATGGCGATAGATGTATAATTTTGTAAAAAAAAATTCGGTGTATTATTTTTGCAAAATTATTTAAAAAGTGTATTATTTTTGAAAAAATTCTTCAGTTAACTGAAGTGGATTTACAACACGCGCTGACCTGAGCAAGATCAGCTGTAGTTCAGAACCTTTGTTTGATTCAAAATGGTGTGCAGCAGTGCAGGGACAAATTATTCACTTTATAAGCTAAATATAATAGCAGAACTGCAGAAGTATATGCTATTGATCATGCACCTTGCTTATAGAGCAGAAGCACCAACAAAATCAACTACCGATCTTTTGTCAACAATGAAACACAATATGTTTGTAAAAAGTTATCTGAACTATGATGTTCTGATCATGTTTCTTTTATATTACAGTAGTATGTTTAGTTGTCTCCTGCATCCAAAATACCACTACTTTTCCTTTAACGAAACCAACCTAAACATTTCAGTGCATAATAGCTAGTGCTATAACAAAATGTTAGATCCGGATCTGCAAAAACAATATATCTACCACTCAGAATTAATAATCAGTATACTTATACAGAAACAAACTCACTCAGGAACCCCGAAAAACACATTATTCAAAAAGGAAAACACTCAGTTGAGCATACGGGAATGTACTGACCTTTTGCCAAGATATCCAAAAATCAAATGAACCATTGTTCAAAAATCTAAAAAACTTATGTGCATGTACAATACATCTGCAAAATTAAGTTTTCCTGGAGCATCATTTTAATGAAAGAATTCACGACGTTACATCATGAAATACTGCCATATAAACTGACATCCTGCCTGAAATGAAGAGCCTAGTTACAAACAGCACAATATTTAGAAGGATATGCTTCCCATTAGCGTGGAAACATACATATGTATGAAGTATGATGTTATTTATCTAAAAAGGGAAAAAAATTAGCCTTTACTTCAGCATTCTCTAATGTCATGCTGAGATCTAACAATAACAAGGGATATACCACAGTGATAGCAAATGAGCACTGTGTTACCATGCATCCTAAAATGAAATAAGCAAACCAGATCTGAAGTTTCACATATGCTACCTTTAAGCTAACTATGACATGGTTCAAACCAGATACTTGAGAACTGTATGTCTGTAACTATGTTAGGTATTGTAATTACAATACACAGGCATTCCGATGTTGGATGGAAACCATACTAGTATATTGATGCATCAATTTTGCTGTACTCTGATTCTTCAATTAATGCTCACCAGGGCTTAATTGCTCCCCAGCAGAAATAAAAATTAAACTCATGCAAGCAACTATAGCCCGATCAAGCATGCAGACAATCACCACCAGCATCACATCATCAAGCAATAGGGCATACAGCAAAAGAGGCATATGGAAATTTGCTATCCAATGATTATCAATAAAAACATAATACTTTCACTGAAAACACAATTTGCTTCTAAGCTACTTACGACAACATTGTACAATAGTAAGCTAAGAACATAAGTGGGATAGGCCTTCTGCAGACTGCAGAGTGATTATTATTGATACAAATTGTATTCATCATTATTCTCATATTGCATCAAAGGGTGTAATCCACAATTTATTTAATAGTCCAACCAACAAGACACTTGGTCAGACAAAGACAAGGCAGATACTTTTATACCTTGTTCTCCTTCGCCGGTATAGGAAGGGCAAAAATCAAACTTGGCTTCAATTGGTCGCCCAATAAATGTCCTAAACAAAATAGACTCATACAAAATCTTCATCAAAATGAACTGATCATATCAACATACACAATTAGCTAGAACACAAAGTTCAACTATTCTTGCCAGTGACACCAAAATTGCACAACACAACTGCTCAAGTCTACAGCAGGATCACATGACAACCAAATGAAAAGCCTTACTTCCATGATGAATATTGCCAATTTTTGTGCTGTATAGAGTCTTTATTCAGGATTGATATTTCTGATGATGCGAGTATCTTTTGAGAAGCTACAACATTTTTATGCAATAATTCACCACTCATGCTCAGGATATCAGGCTGAATTCAGACATTAAAGTGAAGTGAGTAGAAAGTGCATTAAGGTGGGTTAAGAAAAAGCATTCAGAATAGAAGTGGTTCACAAGGAAACAGAATGTCATTCTGTCACAACACGTAAATTACAACTTACAACAGCTTGTGAGAAGGCGAAATGGCTGAAGCTACACAAACTAGATATCATTATCGTCAATTATAAATGATACCAACAGCAGAAGGTTGTATAAACAACAAGGCTGGAATCACATAATATTATGCTGCTGAAATGATTAAACTAAACAACAATATCCGTAGTGATGTACATACACATAAATTATAATAGACCGGCTAAAGCAAGGCCCAAGCTGGCGAGGCACTACAAAAGCATAGCATAATAACCTAGATTCTATACAAATGCGGCAGTAGGTGGAAGCACATCACCAAAACTACCAATCTCACTTAGTTTCTAGCCGCTGCAGCATCCTCAATGAGCAACCTGAGCCTCCGGCTCAACACATCAAGCTCATCAATTCTCTGTGCCCTCCACCGCTTTGCGAGCTCACTGTCCTCAGTGCTCCCATCCACACTGCCACCACAGATAATCCCATTGGCCTTTGCCTCCCTCAAACACTCCTCAAATACATCCAGCACTGCATTTGCCATGCAATGCTCGTTGCTACATGGCACCACCACCTTGCCGTTTCCATTCTCATTGCCAACTCCATTATCCTCAATGTTGGGGAGAGCAGCTACATTCTCAGACTGCTCCTTCTTGAGCCCATCAAGGATGCCGTCGGCTACAAGGGTGGTACCTTTGATATCATAAAGATGCGGCCTTTCCTGCTCAAGATACATCATATCCTCGCCACTCCCATCCGGGAACGCAGCCGGAGTAACGGAACTAATCCCATTGTAGTCATGGGAGTTGCTGTCCCCAGAGGGTACCGGGAGAGCGAGCGGGGCAGCAGCGTCACCCCGGGGGTTGGCACGGCGGCGCTTGTTCCCGGACGTGCCGTCGTTGGCCGCGAAGGGCGAGGTGGCAGCGTTGGCGGGGTCCCAGAGGCGGGAGCAGAGGTGGAGCACGTCGCGGTCGTGCGGGGCGAGGCGGGCGGGGTCGAGCCCCCTGGCGACGCGCGCGGCGACGTTCCGGTACTTATTCTTGAGGCGCCGGAGCTTCTCGGAGAGCTGGGAGCGGGTGTAGGGCTGGGGCATGGACTCAGAGAAGCGGTCGTAGAAGACGTTGAGGTCGCGCGGGAAGACGAGGCCCTGCGCGCCGCAGCCGAGGAGGCCCTGCAGGAAGCGGAGCTCGTCGGACTCGGACCAGATGCGCTGGAACTTGAACGGCGGCTGCTGGTGCTGGTGCTGGTCGGAGGAGGCGGGGGAGGAGGAGGGCGAGGACGGCCGCGGCGGGGAGCGACGCTTGATGGGGAGCTTGCGCGCGGCGGAGGCGGAGGGCGGGGTCGGGTCCGCGATGGGTGCGGTTGGGGTCGGGGTTGGGATCCGGTTAGGGTTGGACGGGGCGGGGATTACTGGGAGTGGGAGGGTTTGGTCCGAGGCCATGGCGCGCACGGATCGAGCGAGCGAGCGAGCCCTGCCTGCGAGGTGAGGTGCGACGAGACTGGACGAGGCGTGGCGAGGTGGATTGGGTCGCGGCGCGGGGCGGCGCGGCCGGACGGGGGGCGGGGATTGTATCTGTGGGAGGTGGTGGCCGGTGGGATGGAGACGGCTAGACCTAGACGGGACGGGACGGTGGTGGAGATCGATTGCGTTGGGATTGGATTGGTTGGGTCGGCCGGAATGCGTGGGTTCTGCAGCCTATGCCGCTGCGCGGTGGGGTGGGCTTGGAGTCGCAGCTGCACGCGGTGCCAAGTGGCTGGCTGAGGCGTGGACCGGCTTTTTACAGTCTGCCCGCGTACCGTGATGCCAGGCTCGGTTGACTCACCTCACCACCGAGACCCAGGTACAATTGCAATCGGATCAGCTTACTTTGAGATTCATACCGAAGGTTTAAAGACATAGTACCATATTTTTAAAGTTGTTAAGGTAGACAATTCTGATTGTGTATGTCGTCATATCGGTTTGGGTTTTATTCTACTGAATGTGTGAAGTTGTGAATATTGCTGCTTTCGATCCATCGCCCTAGATGGCACCAAAGGCGATGAGTGAGCATCGACCGCTAGCGAGAATCTGGTACACATAATCATTTAGAAAAAATAACTAAATTTTATTTATTCTTTAGAGAAAAAGACCACTGGATCCGACGATAAGGATGTTAAGATCCGGTATCATCGTTGTCCTTTTCATCTCCGGTCGCCGCTATCTTCTTCGTTGGAATGATCGACGAAGTTGGTGGTGCGTGCTACAAGGCCGTATTCGACGGCGGCGTGACTGAAGGCCGCTGGATTTGGTACCGAGATGACGGAGATGGTGAGGAGGGGATGGCATGGGACGGCAAGGGAGGTAGCAGTCCAGGGGAAAAGCAGGAGTGGAGGAGGGTGGGAGAAGAGAGTGAGAGGGGACGATATTGATACGGGGAAGATGGCGACTACATCGACTGGGTCATAGGAGGAGGCGAAGGGGAGAAATAGTATTTTGATGATGAATTGAGTCGTTGGGGGTAAGATAGTTGATGATAGGTTGGGCTATAGTTAGGATTTTTTTTAGCGAAAGAGTCGCTTCATACCGGACCGGTCCAAGCACGGACCAGTCTTGCGTGCCATGCCGTGCCGCCCGTCGTGCTGAGTTTTCAGACCCGCATGGCCTATCGTTCATACTGTGTCTGCCTAGCCCAAAGACATCCGTGTCGTATCGTGCTCAGCGGCCATGCTGAGGGCGAGCCGAAAAAGACATGACTCGTTGCCCATGTCTATGTATAGTTGTGCATTTAAAGATTACTATTTGTATGATTGGTTACATGTCCATCCTAAGGTTCAAAATTTTCTTTGAAAAATGCCATTATGAAAAGGTCAATATTCGTGGGCCAAGTGGAAAGGGCATCTTTTGCCCTTCTAAGTGTGTCAAAAAAAAAAATTTCTAGTTTCAAAAAAAAAGTGTGTCAAATTTTTGGTTTGATGCAATCACTTATATTACTTTTTCTTATTTTAGTTGGATCCCACTCAAGGTTCAAAATCCTGCCAAAATTTCAAAAATTTTGTCGAGATTTTGGATTCCGGACCCCTCCAATATCCTAAACATCGGCCTGATAAAAACATTTAAAAAATTCAAAATGCTACAGTACCCGTGCAAATTTCGGCGAGATCTTGGCAATTTCTTGGTCATTTAGACCAGATTTTATTTTTTGTCGGCGGGATTTGATTAGATTTGGGGTTAAGACTATTCACAAAAATTTTCAAAATAATTTAATGTGTTTTTTACTATTTTTTAAAAGTTCAAAAGTTGACATCCGGATACTCAATATGCTGCGCATGATAGGATGTGTGCCCAATGTAAATCGACCACATTTGTGATGTTGACAATAACTATAAGGACCCACGGTTGTGTGCTACTCCTGCTTCTGATATCTGCATGCACTTGCGTGAGCCTGAGGTGACGCATTGTTTTATTATGTATATTTGTTTCTGCCAACATTATTTTAATTCGTCGATCAGTGAACATAAGTAATTGTACTCGTTGCAATGTTTAGAGCAAACTCACTTTGCATGTTGGTAATTTTGGAGTAGATTGCAATTGCATCTGTAATTTGAAGGAAAGACCCTACACTGACGGCACCAAACCAATATGACCATTTTTTTTACTTCACTTGTCTTTGAACAGATCGGCGCACTTCCCCAATAGGGATTGTTGCTTAATGCATGTTAGAATAGATTAATAGAACATTGTGCTATTCTTGTTAGAATGTTATTTTGCATATCTTCTACATGACATGAGCATTGGACTGAATGCTGATTTGCTTCAGCCTAGTACATGTTTCTTGGTGTTGTTTGCCTTGCTCAGCCTATGGCCTAGATGTCTTTTGGTGCTTTGGCTATATCATACACCTTATTGTCAATTGCCAGCATTGCTTTGGGACCATTGATTGATTGTTGCTTTCGTCAAAACATTTTGTATAGAAAGCATCGATTGAAAAGTAGATAAGATGTAGACATTATGACATTATCTAATATCAAAGCTCAACCAGTCTCTTAATTAAATATAACTAAGCTGTTGCCAATCCATTTCGAAACACCTTGCATTGCTGTACTTCAAATTTCGCAAAATGTTGTATGCTGTCAAAATGCTGCCAAAATTTCTAACTTTACATTCTTTTCTTTTAAAATATTTCATATGTTGCATTATAAATTATAATACATAGGAACTTATATAAATCTTTCTAAATGACTTCAACTTCATATGTTATATTTGAAAAATCAAAAACACATTTTACATAAGGTTTTTACACGACATTATCACTTGCATTTTTTTTAAAAAAATTCCACAAGCTTGATCATCATCTACAAATTTTATAGGAATATTATTAATACATAATAATCATACAAAAATTACAATTTTTTTTACTTGTTTAATGCCCCGTTTGGCAGAGCTCTAGATTCTAGCTCCACCTCAGAGCTGAAACTTGTAGACTGAAATAAAGTGACTTAAGTTTATAATTTTATTCTAAAATATAAACAAGATGACTCACCTAAACATTCTTAATATACCCACAGCTCCAGCTCCACGAATTTGGTGGAGCTAGGAATACCTAGCTCCACCAACTCCAAGAATTTGATGGAGCTGGAGCTCTGCCAAACACCCCCTTAGATCATTTTCGGGCAGTTCATTTTTAACCAAGATTTCGGGGATTGGTTTCGGTTATTTCACCTGAAATCTCAGATTTCTCGATTAAAAAAAATCAGATTCCATTTTTTTTTAATTTTGTCTGAGATTTATCCAAAATTTCCGAATTTGATCAAAAAAATTTATTTTGTTCGCCTCCGAAATTTGCTCCGAAACCAAAATTTCGAACCTTGATCCCACTGCTCTGGTGTGAGCATCGTATGCGCGTGTATACTCCCGTTTGGCAATTTGGAACTGAGCTGTTTCTACTAGAATCTGGGAGAAACCCAGCCACACGGGTTAAAACTCGGAACGATTCTCCTCGGAACGTTTCTTCTTTTTCTACACCGTGGCTGAATCACTCTCAACCCCGTTTCTATTAGAATCTGGAACCGTACTAAACAGTTTGCAGAAAATGATTTTGATTCTACCTGAAACGTTTCTACCAAGAATCTGGAACCGTTTCCGTTTCTATTAGAATCTAAAACCGTACCAAATGGGGCCTAAGAGCATCTCCAACAAGGCTCTTCAAATTTCACTCTTCAAAAGTTATATTTGGAGAGCTCTCTAAAAATTTGACTCTCTATATCTCATTTCTCTCCAACAGCACTCTCTATACCACACTCTCTATTTTCTCTTCCCTATATTTTAATCATATTCCATAACCACCATAACAGTAACTTGAATTTTTTGACCGAGTAAATTCGAACGGCTATATTTTAATGCGGGAATTTAAAATTCAAAATTTATTGTAACCACCACGCGCAACGGTTATTTTTCAACTGGTAAATTCGAACGGCTATATTTCAATGCGGGAATTTAAAATTCAAAATTTATTGTAACCACCACGCTGCAACAGTTATTTTTCAACGGGTAAATTCGAACGGCTATATTATTCTTGTCTATATATACATATCCAGTTGCTATGTCATTAGCCCCCCTCCCCCCCCCAAGCCAACCCTAGTCACAACACTTGGCCTTGCCTTACGAATTTTGGATGACCCGGGCGACACTTGGGACGTCCAGGCGACAGTTCACGACGGCCTTCCTCCGGCGCACGGACGCATAGGCGACGACTTAATAAGCATGTTCGGCGCTACGCTTTTGTTTTTTCTTGTCCATTGACATACCTCAACAGATGTTAAACAAGAAGGTTACATACAATGAACAACAATGCCTATTATTAGTAAATAACACAACCGGAGTGATACTCGTTTGTTCCGCTTAATGCAAAAACTTTGAATAAGGTACTAGGCTACTTTCACCCAAAATCCTGGATGGTCAAATTGTGACGCATGTGCAATGGTGGAAAGGTTGATCCAGAGCGGTGGTCACTTTGCTTCCCCCATAACTTTTGATTGGTATATAGCAACAGAGAGAAAAAAAATACAAATATTTAGTCAAAACCGTCATTGTTCACTAAGAGTAACAGGTCTGCACGTCTTCGTACATAAATGATCATGAGGGTCCTACCAACTGGGATTTTGTGTAAACATGAAAGCATGAAGCAAGGAAAACAGCATATGAAGTTGCCCTTACCGATATTTTTTCAATCTGGGGACATCCCGATTTCGATTACTGAAAGAGAAATAAGAATGCATTTGTTATTACCAATATGGAGACAATATTGGCTAGGCAGCTAAATCCATCATCAAAATGCTGGTCGGATGGTAAATAGCAACAATGAAGTTTTCCAGAACATGAAACAATCTCCTAAAGGAACGGGAAAGAAACAAATAAATGTGTTTTCTCTCTCAAGAAAGCTATATGGAAATCAATGGATGTTGAACACCAGATTTACAGTGAATTTCAAAGCAATGAAACCAAAAAATAAGATACATGACAAGTATGATTGATGTCACTAAACCTAAAATTAAGATATAGTTCAGAATATTTCAGATAAATATACAGGGCCTGCATCCCCTTGCTATCTAGATGCCTAAACAGTAAGCTGCATAGGGAAAATTTCGAAAGCAAGAAAATGGCTGAATATAAAGAGCTCACACTTACATTATTGCTCACAGAGATCACACTTGAATAGAGTAATAAGACATTAGATGCTGGTAGTAGATTGGAATCATTGATTCGGGTTTTAGATATTTAATATTACTGCTGTTTAAATGGAATCTGTCCCATATGGTAGCCTGGAGGGTTATGGGAGGGTGAAGCATAAGTTTGCAATACAGGTTGTAATTGGCACCGAATGACAAAAAAAAACCTCACAACCGGGATCAGTCATGAACTAATTTATCCCATACAGAACTTGTCCAAACCATTGAGTGGAACTTACAGTATTGATTGCATAATTGGCACTGCCTAGCTACTTCGTCGTGAGGACACTTATAGGCTGTTTGGTTGGCTGTATCTGAAGAGAAGTGGCTCTGGAGATGCAAGTTTCTGCTGTTTGGTTGATTTCTTGTGCCATTGAGCCAGGCCCACGGGATGCAAGTTTTCCCCAGAGCCAGGCCGCGAACGAACGAAAATTGGGCGTTTCAGCGGGCTGGCTCGCCATGCGCACGGCTCCGCCATGCGCACGGCTCTCCCTCGCCTCCATACACGCGTGGGCTCTAGGGTTCCTCATGGCGCCTCTCGCCCGCCTCTCGACCCACGACGCGCCTCGGCGGTCTCAAGCCTCGCGGCGCCTCGGCCCGTCTCCGAGCCCGAGCTTCTCACGTCTCCACCCCGGCGCCACGACCGATCTCCGACCCCAGCGCTTCTCGACCCCCCAAGATCCATTTCCACGGCCAGGGCTCGCCGCTTGATCTCTGCTTGAAGGTATGGATCCATTTCTCTACATGATTGATTACTTGATCCCATCCCATCCGCGCTTACTCGGTTATTGATATTGTTGCCTGATGATAAGAGTATCACTTGTCCCCTGAATGTTTCGATTGGTCACTAGTCGCATGCTCCTGCAGATTGGTCGATTGGTGCGAGATTGGCGTGCTCAAATGAACTCTAATACGCATAAAGTTTTCTCTTTTTGGGATCCGTTTGGAACACGATTACTAATTCGTAAGAAAAGTAGTTAAGATGTAGCGCATGTTCTAAAATGCCTGGATGCATATATATGTGAGGGCATATGATTCAATGGTCTGCTCTCTTCTCAAGTCCTCTGGTTTTTGTTTGGATCATTTTCAGATTGTTGACAAATCTGTTGAGATAGTGATCTGCTTACTTGTGTTTAAGATTAACATGAACATACCGCCGCCATTCTCGATTTCTATTCTCATAATCTGTTTTACTTAGTTTTTAGCCTGCTCATCACATCCCATTCGGATTACTCTTGCAATCGCTTAATATGCAGGAAGAAGGGTGCACACACATGCTTCTTGTTGTAATGATTACTCATTGAAACACCTAGTCGTGAAGTTGTTCTGAATTACTCTCAAGTTTAAAGTCGGAATAATTAGTTAAGATTGATTCTTGATTCTTCGTTTGGATAAATATTTTGTCGTGGAAGATCGAATGCAAGTTTATTAGCTCTAATGTGACATCTATCTTGAGCAAGTGCTATAATGTGACCCAACTTACTATAATGTAACCAAATTGAGCAATTGCACTCCAACACGATAGTTGAACTATCAAAGAAGTGGCTGTTATTTGTTAGATGGATATGCAAAGCCGACGAAGGAAGCTTATTATTCAAGTAGTTTCACTAGTTACGGTCATTTTTCATTAACTTTTATATCATTTTGGATGTTGCTATGAACTTTTATTTTGCTATGACTAAATATTTTGGATGGACTTGGAATGTAGTACATGACTAAACATGTGTTGTGTATGGCTATGAACTTTTATATCATTTTGGATGAACTTTTATATCATTTTGGATGGATCAAATATACTGATGCTTGCTGTTATTTATATATGCTTGATGAGTTCAATGTTGTTATTTTGGTGATGGTTCAAATTGGATGCATGCTGTTATTTTGGATGCATGCTTTTATTTTCGCTGATGGCTCAAATTGGATGCATGCTGTTATGTTGAATTTATAAACAAGACAAGACTCATGTTTGGGTGTGACAATCTGTTGTCAAATGTTAAACTCTCAACGCTTGTGACTACTGGAGCTGTGAAACCAATTTGTCACAAGTTAGGTTCAAGCTAGCATCACAAGTTAGGTTCAATATAAATTGTCGAGAGATGTTGAATTCAATCGGTAGCATTTGCATTCAGAGAGTGTTACAACATCTCTTCTCAGCCTGCACCTGCTCATACAATTAACCAAACAGCATCTCTTCTCAGCCTGCACAAGCTAATACAATCAACCAAACACCATCTCTTCTCAGCCTGTACCAGCTCATGCAATCAACCAAACACCATCTCTTCTCAGCCTGCACCAGCTCATGCAATCAACCAAACACCATCTACTTGCATCCACTCAGCCTGGATACCACCAGCCTGGCTCCACTCATACAGCCTGACTGGGTTGAGAAGGCAACCAAACAGCCCATTACACTACAGATAGCTACTTCGTTGACGAGGGAGACGACATCCGTGCGGTCGCGCGAACGAAGAGCAGTTGCCGATTCGCCGGATAGCGAGCGGCGAGAGACTTGCTGAGAGACGATAACAGTTGACTACTAGCAGGATGCAACTAATGAAGACAACATCCATCTTTTTCAGTTTTGACACCTCCACAGCTCAACAGAAATGCAAAAACATGCTTAATGAAGAATTCGTTAGCAAATAAAAGACAATCCATGTGATGAACAAATGACTAACAATGATTACAGGCTAATAGAACATGTCATCATCAGGATGACCAAATTTTAAGCATAAATCAACTTCCACCAGCTCATTGATTTCTACCACTAACAAAAACATCTTAAATGAAAATGAAGACAATCAATCCAATTTTTGCATCCCCTATCACCAATTACCAATGAGCCAGGCAAATACAGACACCATGCCAATGAAATAGTTGAATCCTTTCACAACCACTGCATATCACATCAACGAACAAATTTGAAAGAACATTCCAGAAACTTCATTGCAACACCAAGATTACAGAAATTTTTGGCGTAATACATTTGTCACATCCAACCAAGGCACTAACCTTTGCATTTAAATAGTTAAATGAATAACAATTATCTACATCACTAGCAAAATAAGAATTACAATAAATAATAAAAAAAGAACAATTTAAAACTCTGCACATCGAATTCTCTGAATCCAGAATCAATGAATAACAATTATCCACATCGATTAACAAAATTAATAATCACAATACGTACTCAAGCAAGAACATTAGCACATCAAATTCCCCAAACTGGAACCCTTCAAAGGCACACACCATAGATTAGCAGCCAAGATCACACCTTTTAGACATTTTGACAACCCTTCTGCTCATATGCCTCAATTTTTTACTCAACAAGACGAAGATCTGTTGCTCAAACATCTAGCACCGAGCAAACCGCCACATCAATTGAGAACCCTAATACGTGCATCTTAGCTATCTCTACCAGAATTGGACAAATTTAGACATGGTTCAGAACCCTAATACGCGGCCTCCTGCTACCAAATAGCTCAGTGCAGGCACTAATAACCTACCGAGTACCAAATCATCCAGGAAACGCAAAACCATAACAAATCGAAACACCAAGATTGCAGCATGTTATTCAATTCCGCCATATCGTGCCAAAACCAACCATCACGAGTCATGACCAAATCCGCCCAATAAAAAAAGAACATCTTCACTGAAAGAAGCTAAGGAGGGCAAGATCGCAAGGAGGGAGGAGCGTACATCTGAGGGGTCCGGGGCCGTCGTCCGAGCCCAGGGAGTCAAAGTCCGCGCGGCCGGCGAGGGGCCGCGAGGAGGAAGGCTCCTCGCGGAACCCGTGGCCCTTGGTCTTGCACGCCGCAGTGGCGGAGGAGTCGTTCCCATCGGCGGCGATGGTGGAGCGGAGGCGCGGGGCGGGGGCGGGATTGTTCTCCGGGGCGTCGTCATCCATAAGGTCATCGCCGTCGGAGTCAAAGTCGACGACCTTCGCGTCGTTCGCCGCCGCCATCGCCGCCTGCCTGCGCGTCTCGCTCGCTGCTAGCCTGCGGCAGATAGGGACGACGTCCGTGCGCTCGCGCGAACGAGGGAGCGGTTGTGGATTCGCCGGATAGCGAGCGGAAAGAGAATCGCTAAATATAGCGAGTCTCTCTCCCCTCGCTAAATTTGGAGAGGAGGCTGGCGAGTCTTCTGGAGATGTACATTCCTAGCGAATCGGTAAAATATAGAGTTAGGGAATTGAATAGGGAGGCTTTTGGAGATGCTCTAAGGGCAAAGCTCAGGTCGCAAGCTGTGCTAAAATCGTGCCACAAGGCTCCCCACTGCGTGGTCAGTGGTCAACGATTCACCAAGATGCTAGCTCATTTGGGCAGCCGTAGCATGCGAGCTCCGCTTACGCTGTTCCTGTTGTGCTTGGCCATGTCACCGCCACAGCTTTGATTCAAGGCTACCACCCCACTAGATTCACTCCTCATGTGTGCAGTGCCCTGGCTGCTGCCTTGCTGGATTGTAAGATGGAGATAGAGTAAAAGGGACGAAAAGATAGGGGATGGGCAATTATGGAATTTTGATACAAAAAAGTAAGCCAACAATGACAAAATCCAAGGAAGCTTGTGATTCTAATGGCATAGAAACAAATACTAAGCAAAAAAGAAAAAAAAAAGTGGCACCAAAACTATGAAACAGCCAACCGAAATTTTCCAATTTTCTTTGCCAGCGTTTGTACTTGTCTTACTGCCTTCGTTCGAGTGATGGGGGCATTGGTCCGGGAATTTTGTTGATGAAAGATGCGAGCATAAAAATAGCTCTAGCAGTATTATATATCACTTTTATGCAAGTATGAAAACGCAAATTTGCACGTGTTTTGCAAGTAGGGTTGTAAAAACAGAAGCTCGATGCTCGTAAGCTGTTTGAATTTTGCTCGCTCTAGGTTCGATTCGAGATTAGTTTGAATTCCAAACGAGTCGAACTTGAGCTTAATCTCGAATTCAGGAGTCTGATAAATTTACTATTCACTTGTTAAATAAATATTACTATATACTAACTCTTACCGAGTTTATTTGAACTTGAATATTTTTTATTGTTAAAAAATAGTGCATATTGAATTGTTTATTGTTACTAAGCTTACTTGTGCTGAGCTCGAGTCTACTTGAGCTTGGCCCGGGCCAAGCTTAAGTATGGGTCTAGGCTTAGACCCCAACTCAAGCTCGACTCAAGCTTTTACTAAGCTCGAGTCTAGAGGCCAGGTTCACTCGAGCTCGGCTCGTTTATAGCTCTATTGCCAACGAGCGGCTCATGTTGCATTACTGTTGGAACCGACCACTCACCCTCCTTTCTCATCTTCCTCCTCCAATTCAAACAGTAATCATCAACTTTCAATTAAAAATCTTGAACTTTCAATTTGTGGGTTGAAACATTTGGTTCGAGCAAATTTTATCTTGAAACTCATTGATTCGATTGTCTCACCCACAAAATTCGCCAATTTAGAATTTTATAATCAAACAATGAGCTTTTATCTCACAGATTCAAACTTTTCGCACCACATATTTGAAACAAATTCATTCGCCTTCAACTCAACAACCAAACTTTGGACTATAATGTTTTTGCAACTTTCTGCTGGAGAGGAGAAACCTTTCACCCGAGGAGGTACATGGTCCTTTGCTGTCGGCAGTTGTGGCTGCAGTGTGCCGATTAGGGTCTATGCAAGGTAGAGAAGGTGGTGAGACACCGCGTTGACGGAGGAAGAGAAGGCTGCCGGGGGGTGGAAGGTGGCGGCTCTCTTGTGTAATTAGCGGCGGCGCAACGGCACACAGAGGGGCAGTGCAAGGGAAGGCAGAGTAGTCCAGTGGAAAGGTCGACAGCACAAGAGAAGAAGAAGAGGCATTAGAGACATGGAAGGAGGGCGTTGGGTGCAATTCATTTTCCTAGAATGGGAGCGGCTGATAGAGTGCGGGCCAATATGTATGTATGTGATAAATTGGTCATATGAGTGTTCATATATTAGACGGGCCATATGTGTATATCGTATATATACCTTATATGGTTAATCGTACGGTATTACTTGACGTTACTTGGTTTTACGATATTATGATAAAATTAAAAGCAAATGCACCAGATTCACCTTGGCCTAGTCCGATCAGCGCACTCCATGGTGTCCTCATGTTCCGTACTTGTATGATTAGCATCATAGAGCCAAACCCTTCATTCATCGGAGGCACCATTAGTTGTTACCCTGATCTGATCTGCCGAACAACGTCGCTTCTAAACCCTAATCCTCTGTCCATCTAAACCCTATTATCTGTCCATTCCCCTTCCGCTCTCACCCAGCCAGCCCCGCCCGCTTCCAATGCTCACCTGGTTCCCCCCATACTCTCGGTACCCACCCGCCATGGCCTCCTCCTCCTCCAAGCTCCTAGCCCTCGCACTGAGTTCCTCCTTCCTGCGCTCCTACATCCTCGCCTCCTCCTCCCTCCTGCCTGCCCCCTCCCGCCGCCTCCCCGGTTCATTCCTCTCCCTCCGCTTCTGCTCCGCGGCCACCGCCCCAGCGGCTGCCGGCTCCAGCGTCGCCGCCGCCTCCTCAGGCCACCCGTGGCCGGAGTGGGGCGACTTCCTTGAGAAGCTGTGGGCCAAGGGGTACTTCGAGCGGGCCGCCCCCGCCTCCGGCGGGGATGCTGCCGAGGGCGCCGCCGGAGAGGGGGAGACGGCGGCGGCGGAGGTGGAGGTGGGCACCGTGGCCTCGCCCGACCCTTACCCCTTCAGGGATCTGAACAGGGTGAGGAACGCGTGCCTCAAGTTCGCACGCGAGCGCTTCGATCTCCTCAGGTTGGGAACCGTGAGATGGATGGCTTGTATTTCTGTCTTGCTTTGCTTCTGTGCATGAATTGGACTTTGTTTTGTTTCATACTTTTGCATAGTCGGTGATGTTTCGCGTTAATTAGAATTTAGAATGCATAGATTTTCGAGTTGTTGGAGGCTACGCGAATGATCATGTCGGTGGCTGAGTGGGAACTCGTAAAAAATGACTAGTTTGGGCTTTGGTCTGCAGCGTTTGATTCTGAAATTGGCTGCCAGTAACAATAGTTCTTCCTAACGTCCAGTGAGGCCCATTTGCATGCCATGTAGTGTCAGATTTGTCTGCTTTCTGCATTTTAGTTAGTAAGTCACAGAATTTCTACTGAATCTGCCATACACTTAAGCATGTTTGATGGCACTTGTTGATGATCACATCTTGGAGCATCAACTCCCATCATAATGGCTGCTATTTGGCCAATGTAAGAAGTAATTTTTTTCTAGAGAAGCCATATATAAATTAACGTTAGGTTCATGGTTAGCAGTGATGATTATGATCAGTAACCGATTCTTTGGACTGTTTGCACCTGCTACTTTTGCAAGTACGATGTATTTGTTGCTTGATTGGAATTTAATTTGACTGGATTATTGTTGCAGCTCGCTTCCCAAGCATGATATCCAAGCTGTTGTTGAGTGTGGCTGTCCTAATATCTTCCGAAAGGTTGTCAGTTCTGCAAAAAGGCTGAGAGAATTTGTGCAGGTTGACGAAGGAGATGTAAGTTAAACTGTTCTTTTGTTACATGCTTTTCTCCCTTTAATAATTTAGATATAACACGTTGCTTTCTTCACTCACCATTTACTTTGACCTCACCAGAACACACTCAATATTTTGAGTTTTAATACAGGCATGCGGTGCTTGCAAATTACGTGGATCCTGTGATAAAGCTTATGTCATTCCAAAGGCTGAGGAAGGAGCTCGTACCGTTGATGTTGTTCGCATACTGCTAAGTTATGCAATAGATCCAACCAGCCTTTCAAGAGAAAATTCTGTTGATGGGGGTGTGCAAGGATCTGCAAGAAAGCTGCTTTCAGAGCTTACTATGCTTAGTGATACTATGATTGATCCATCTCTTCCTAAACCTGTATTTCAAACTTCTAGCAAGCAGGACTCATTGACCAAACTTTCTGACAAGGACACACAATCAGTGGCAAAATCTGAGGTCTCAACTGGGAAGGGTAGAGAAACACCTGTGACTGAAATGAAGAAGGGCGATTGGCTGTGCCCGAAGTAAGTTCTTTATGCTATATTAACTGAGTATAATGCTGCCCTGCCTTCTGTTTGTTTTGAACCGTGCAATCTGTTTTCTTTACATTGCACTCTTAAGATTACGCAGTTAGATATCTTGGTTCTTATGAGTTATGACACACATGCAATGCATATATTGAGCATTAGTTGTGTGTTGTTGGTTGTTGTTTTATGATGATTCTCTCAGCTTGTGTATAAAATTAGGGACCAATACCATTATTATTGCCAGTTATTTCTGCTCGGATTTAACGCTTTCTGTTCAGTGGTGGGTGTTTACACTTTTTGTGCTTGCCAGTTGCCACAGTTAAGAGAAAACGATAATTTTACTTCCTGTCATATTACAGAAGGCCATTTATGTGGTCATTATTTTGTATGGCGCTAATTTCCATTTAAATGCTGTTAACTGATTAATTAAAAGAAGTTTTATGACAGTGTTTTGTATGCTTTTTTACCGCTTATCATATTGTAGAATATTGTTAACCATCAGACAATTTTGTGCTTTTTTCATGAAAATGACTATGGCTTTTAATATGTTGAAAATAGCTTTTGTTATTCCTTATGATGGCTAAGTTTTTCTTTTAGATTTTGTTCCTCCTAAGTTAAGCATTCTGAATGTCTGCTTGAAGCTGTTTGTTTTTTCTTTGTTATTCCAATATTTTGTACTTTCTGTGTTTAATTAAATATAAATAATCTTGATTCTGGAGCATTCTGCTGTAGCATGAGACATTCTACTGTACTTGCTTTATTTCCTTATTTGCAAAGTCTATTTGGATGTGCAATGACAGCCTATGTGTGTAAATTTGAACCAAATTCAGATGTATCAATTGCGTACTGTAGGAAAGTTTGAAGTACCTGTTGGAAAACCATATCTAATGTTTTGATAGGATTTCTTTATTCCTAGTATATCCACAGATGATCTTATAAAAGATTAGAAGGTGACTCCCAGAAGCAAAAAGAAACTTTTAAAATTAACT
The DNA here is from genome assembly GCA_036346355.1 of Rhipidocladum racemiflorum. NCBI lineage: Eukaryota > Viridiplantae > Streptophyta > Magnoliopsida > Poales > Poaceae > Rhipidocladum > Rhipidocladum racemiflorum. The sequence goes on along the minus strand of CM070573.1, from coordinate 13,710,619 downwards.
GTTGGTGGCTGTCTGGCTGATTATGTCTTGGTAATGGGCTCTCTCCTAAACTTCCCCTCATTTTGGCAGTTGCAACTTCTTAAATTTTGCTCGAAATCGGTGCTGCCTTGAGTGCAAAGCAGATGGACCAAAGAAGATAAAAGCAGCCACCACCGAAATGAAAATGGGAGATTGGATCTGTCCACAGTAATAATCTAATCTTATGCTCCTTCCGTCCAAGTTTATATAGCGTATTTTTTAACGATCTTGTTCATAAATATATGGTGTATTTCATATTCCAGTGCAAAATTAGTATGATGTTCTATTTATAGCCCTAATAAATATCTAGTTTTACTTAATATTCTCTACATGTATGCATTGAATACAGTGCTTTATGATAGTGATTAGGTGTAATCTAGTCATTTTCAATATCTCATTGGTCTATGTGCCAAGAGGAAATACGTCTTATATGTTTGAATAAATGCGGTATTAGCAACTTTCTATTTACATCAATTGCAAGCATTATTAGCAACCAGAGAACAACAAAGCAATAACAAATGCATAGAGACTTAATGATGATATTAACAAATATCAAAGCATAATGACAGCTCATCATAATCAAGTATCTAAACATTGCAATGACAATGAACATTAGCTATCAACTAGTAACAAGCTCAAGTTGTTAAATTATTGCTCTCAGATGTCGGGCTGTCTGAATTAACAGACCTCCTCGCCACTAAAGACAGGATCATAGACTAATTTGTGACAATCTTCTCTACAGTCTTACCAAACAGATTTCAAATCATCAAATTAATTTAAATCAGAATCAAGTAATTGTTCTAACAGTTTAGGAATATAAACAAGAGCTTTGTGATGAAAGATATAGCAACATGAAGGTAACAACATAATGAAATGTATGTTGAAAACAGAGATCAAATCATATAAACTGAACTGGACAGAGCATCACATATAATGAGCTGATAGAACTATCTAGACAGGTATTCTCAATATCAGTAAACCGATTATATTGTCACAAATTCTCATTTTAGTGTAATCTTCACGGAGCAATTGCTACCCCAACATGCAAAATCCCCAAGACGGTTTAATGTCTATCCCCTTTGCAATCGAACAGTAAAGTGCAGAAAGATGAAATTACTCACTGAGCACTGGCTTACAGTCAGTGTTAAGGCTAGGCTTGTCAAAGACGATGTCCTAGAAAACAATATCACCACTGCAATGCTATAGACTCACCCGCGATTGTTTCGAATTATAATGTTGCAAACCATCAAGTGAGTCAATTGACCTAGCAATCCCGAGATGCAATCTAAGCTGCAATTCCAACTCCGTGGCCGGGGAAGAAGACCTTGTTGAGCAAGTCACGAAGAATTTGCTACACAAAAGGGCAACGCAAAATGAAGCTCCAATCCACCATTGAGCCGAGCCAACCGACCAAGCAAGCAAGATCAGTTCAGTGAATCAGCAATGGAGAGCACCATGCACACCTCCCTATCCACGATGCCCTCGAAGATCGACTGCAAACACCTCGGATTACTCACAAAAGTGACATCAACGAGGTGAATGAGCATAGATCGAGGCTGAAGATCACACGAGGACGTCGAGTAGCCAAGAATCTAATCAGAGAACACACGAGGACGTTGGGTAGCCAAGAATCTAGTCGGAGAACACATGGATTGGAAGTGGATTAGGGATTTGACAAATGGGGAAAAATCACATCATCGCTTTGTTTTTAACAGAAGAACACGGATTTGGATTTAAAGGAGCGTGGGAGGAGCAACGGACGCGGTCGGCGCCGCCACCTCGCTGCCGCACGCGGGGATGCCGCGACGCGGTCGGCGCCGCCTCTTTCCTCTTCCCCCTTGACGCGCTCTGGGGTTAGGGCACTGAGTCAAGGTGCTTTACCCTCAACCGCCTGGGCGGCTGGGCTGGCTCGGCTAGATGGGCGTTGCTGGCCCAATAAACCATTTTCTCTTTTTTTTTTTTTTTTTTCTTTTTTTCTTTTTCTGAAATTTGGTAAAGCTCCAATTTCACATAACAATCCCCACCATTTTACCTCAAATTTCGATGAAAGTCAAGATTTTGTAATGCCCTATTTGATATACTGCTAGTTAGCAAAGGTACCGAAACGGTTTGAACCAATGCTTAGTTAGAAAAACTTCAATTTTGCATAGACAAAGGAGGACTACGCCTTGATCCTTTATATTCATGTGAGAGCCATCATTCTAATAACACACAGTACTAGGCAACATAGCTTTATCTCTTTCGACGCAGGACGTTACAATCATGAGCGCACTAGAGAGTATACCCCTAAACTCTCCCAGACCGCGACCTCATAGTCAACTCACATAGGTGAATTCTTTAGGAAATTATATAGGACAATTCCCGGCCATAAGGCATTAAATTCATTAAGAGCTTTCAGCTCAACCTACCAAACAGTATAAGCACAATAGCTAATAGGACTATTTAGGGTAGGTACAATAAGATCACCTCAGCTTATTATTAGTATTTACACATCAGCTTTGTCCTATGTAAAAGAGTGAGAAAAGAGGAGAGAGAGAAGAGAACTAGTTCTTATTTAGTAGCCAACATCGCATGGGAACTATTGCCAGCCAAAAGCATGCGATACAACGTGCTATTGCCAGCTAAAAGCCAGTGTTGGAGCAAGTATGCTTACTCTAGATGACATGGATGAGAGAGAGTTATTGTACAAGCCTTAATGTTATAGCCAAATGTGTTTCTCTAGAGACAACCTTGGAGATAGTTATTGTACAAGCTGGATCTATTGCTTACTCTCGAGTCTCGATGACATGGATGAGAGATTGAGTAAGTAGTGAGCTTTGTTATTGTACTTGCTCTTAGGGATGTGCTTTTGATTCCCACACCATAGTTGTCACGATGGTCTGGCTAGGCGCGGCGAGCCCAGAGTGCCTAGACGCCTAGGCGGCCACCTAGACAATGATTAGACAATGAAGAAGCAGCAACATCAAGCATCAGCAGCATCAAGTATCAGCAATAGCAGCAAGAAGTAGCAAGCAGAGCAGCGGCAGCAAGCATGCAGCAAGTAGATCAGCGGTCGTCGATTGGGACCCCTCCTCCCCATCTCTCTCCCGTGCCTCACCGCTGTCATCTTCAAGCTTCATCTCCTCCCGCCGCCTCTCCCCGCTCTCGCGGTTCCTCCTCGACGCCCTCGCCGCCACCAGCGCTGGGGCCCGCCCGTCGTGGTCGACCTCTCCAAGCTCCGCAGTGTGCCACCCACGCTCGTCACCGAGGTCCTTAGCTCCCGCCCGCTCTTGCCTCCACCGCTCGCGTTGCCCTTCTTCCTTTGGGTTGGTCGCCAGAAGGGCTTCCGCCACTGCTTCCCGGCGTTCCACGCCCTCGTCTCGATCCTATCCGCAGCAGGCCTTCCCGCCACGGCCGACCAGCCCCCGGACCTCATGCGTGCCCACAGGAAGCCCGTCTCCCATCTCCAGCTCACCCTCCCCGTTTGGCTCCACATAGCTAGTCGAGGCGGCCGGTCTTGGCGTCCCCCTCTGGCTATCGGGCGTTGACTATGTCCCACATAGCCATGACAACTATGTCCCACACAGCTTAGTTGTCCCATAGCCTATTTCACGGGATTGCCGATCTTACAGGATGGGTACAACTGTTGGAAACCTCTATAAGGGTATGAGTCCCATTTCCTTTGATGCTGCTTGAATAGGGCCTTTAGATAGTCCCTTTCTGAAAGGATCTTCTAGGTTCCTTTCAGATTGGATGTATTCAACTGTAACAACACCCGTCTCTCTTGCATACCAAGTTGACTTAAGCTGTCTCTTTGCATGCCTCGAGGACTTCATGTTGTCCTTTCTGCTCTCAACCTTGACTATTACAGTCTAGTTATCACAGTATACTAAGACAGCTGGTAACCTTGACTATTACAGTCTAGTTATCACAGTATACTAAGATAGCTGGTATCGGCTTTTCCAGCACAAGTAGGTTAGAAGGTAGCTCTTTGAGCCATTATCCCTCTACAACCGCTGAATCTAGTGCAACTAACTCAGCCTTCATGGTAGAGCATGTAATAATATTCTGTTTTGAAGACTTGCATGGAATAGCCCTACCTGCTAAAGTGAATACATATTCACTTGTGGCCTTTTCATCTCATCTGAGTCATTGTTCTAGTTAGCATCACTGAATCCTTCTAAGACAGCCGGATGGCCAAAGTAAATTTATGGTCCCCTCTAGATACCTTAGTTTCCTTTCAAGCGCTATCCAATGATCATCTCCTGGATTGGCCGTATATCGGCTCAATCTGCTTACATCATATGAGATGTTAGGTCTAGTAGTACTTGTCAAGTACATTAAGGACCCAATTATTTGAGAGTATTTCATCTGGTCTTTCCTAAGTCCAATGTTTTTATGCAGCTTGACATTTGGGTTATAGGTTGTGGCTATAGGTTTTCAATCCTTTAAACCAAAACGGTTTAGGACTTTATTTACATAATGGGATTGCGATAGGGTAATCCCATTCTCACCCTTTAAAAGTTTGATGTTTAAGATTACATCAGCTTCACCCAAGTCCTTCACATCGAAGTTTTCAAAGAGGAAGTTCTTTGCCTTAATGATTACATCCAAGTCAGTCCCAAACATCAATATGTCATCTACATATAAACATAGAATGACACCTTTGCCCCCTTTATATCGATAGTACACGCATTTGTCGGCTTCGTTTCCACAGAATCCAACATATGTCAATGTGCTATCAAATTTCTCATGCCATCGCTTGGGAGCTTGGTTAAGACCATATAAGGATTTAATCAATCGGCACGCTTTATTTTCATGACCGTTAACCACAAATCCATCTAGCTGCTCCATTTAAGATATAATTAACTGTGAGAATTGCTTCACCCACCATGAGTCTGACATACCTGAACTTTGTAACATGGCGTAAACCAAATCACAAAGAGTTTAGTTCTTTCGTTAAGCTACTCTATTAGATTGAGGTATGGAGTAGCTTCATGAATTATTCCACTTCCTAGTATTGGGAGAATTCCTTAGAGATATTCTCCGCCTCGGTCCGACCTTAATCGTTTAATTGTCCTTTCTAGTTGGTTTTCCACTTTGGCCTTATATATTTTAAAGTGTTCTAGTGCTTCATCTTTCGGTATAAAGAATATAAAACTGAACTTAGTCGAATCATCTATGAGAGTTAAGAAATATCTTTTGCCACCTTTAGTTAATATGCCATTCATCTCACAAAGATCAGAATGGACGAGCTCTAGTGGTGAGGTATTTCTGCCCTGAACATAGTGAAATGGTTTTCCAAGTTGCTTAGCTTGCATACACACCTCACACTTTAAGCCTTTCTCATGGTTATAATTTGGAATTAAGTTCATTTTTCTTAACTGCATAATGGCCTCAACATTCACATGATACAAACTAGAATGCCAAACATCATCCACTTTATTATGCATAACATTGTAAATAGAGATGTTTTTAAGATCCAAGACAGAAAGGTAGAACATTCCACCATTTTCATAACCCTTCCCTAGAGAGGTTCCAAATTTGGTCAACACGATCTTATTAGATTCGAAAACTAATTTAAGACACTGTCTGTAAAGCATGGATCCATTGAGGTTTTGCCTCATAGCTAGCACGAACAGCATGTTTCGAAGAAACAATGTCTTGCCTGAAGTAAACTTCAAGCAGACTTGACCAATTCATCGTCCTGCTGCTGATGCTCCATTGCTCATCAAAATGGAGCCACCTCCTCGGTCTTGAAAAGAGGAGAATAGAGTACGATCACCACATATGTGGCGTGTAGTATCAGTGTCAATCCACAAATCAGTTGATGGATCAGCCATAAAGGATCTGGGTACATACGGGTGGCTGTGGCCAGTGCGACGTTCGCCTCGGCCTTGTGGCCGCTTTGCTGACTCGATGGTCCCTTGCCCTTACAATCACGGCATCTGTGAGTAGTATGCTCAGCAACTCCGCAAACGTAACAGACAATTTTCTCCTTCATTTGCTTTGGTTTGGTCTGGAAGGAGTTCTTGATCTTCTTCTTTACCCCACTGCTTGCATTTTTTGTTTCAACATGATGTGCCTGAACCTGAGATTGGTGAGTCTTGTTAATAGCATATGCTCGCTCTTCAACATTGATAGCAGCTGACAGCTTAGAGAGTATCTCCGAGCTGTCACAAAGTTACGCCAAGATGTGACAACTTTGCCAGTATTTACTTGAAAGCTCTCTGGAAGAGTGCATTTGTATTGAGTCAGTTCCTTTAGATAGAGCTGAAGCTCATGGAGCTGATCCAATACAGATCTGTCGTCTACCATCTTAAAATTAAGATAGCTCTCTACAGTAAATGACTCATTCTACAGATCTGCCTTCTACCATCTTGATTCTGGAGCATTCTTCTGTAGCATGAGACATTTGGGTGTGCAATGACAGCCTATCTGTGGAAATTTGAACCAAATTCAGATGTATCAATTACATACTATAAGCAAGTTTGAAGTACCTGTTGGAAAACCATATCTAATGTTTTGATAGGATTTCTTATTCCTAGTATATCCAAAGATAATCTGATAAAAGATTAGAAGGTGACTCCCAGAAGTAAAAAGAAAATTTTAAAATCAACTGTTGGTGGCTGTCTGGCTGATCATGTCTTGGTAATGGACTCTCTCCTAAACTTCCCCTCATTTTGGCAGTTGCAATTTCTTAAATTTTGCTCGAAATCGGTGCTGCCTTGAGTGCAAAGCAGATGGACCAAACAAGATAGAAGCAGCCACCACTGAAATGAAAATGGGAGATTGGATCTGTCCACAGTAAGCATCTAATCTTATACTCCCTCCGTCCAAGTTTATATTTTTTTAACGATCTTGTTCATAAATATAGAGTGTATTTCATATTCCAGTGCAAAATTAGTATGATGTTCTATTTATAGCCCTAATAAATATCCAGTTTTACTTAATATTCTCTACATATATGCATTGAATATAGTGCTTTATGATAATAATTAAGTGTAATCTAGTTATTTTCAATATCTCATTGGTCTATGTGCCAAGTGAAAATATGCCTTATATGTTTGAATAAATGCGGTGTTAGCAACTTTCTATTTACTTCGATTTCAAGTATTATTAGCAACCAGATAACATCAAAGCAATAACAAATGCATAGACTTTTAATCATGATATTAACAAATATCAAAGCATTATGATCACTCATCATAATGAAGTATCTAAACATGTCATTGACAATGAACACTAGCTATCAACTTGCAACATGCTCAAGTTTTTAAATTATTGCTCTCTGATGTTGGGCTGTCTGAATTAACAGACCTCGCCACTAAAGGATCACAAACTAATTTGTGACAATCTTCTCTACAGTCTTACCAAACAGATTTCAAATTGTCAAATTAATTTAAATCAGAATCAAGTAGATGTTATAACAGTTTAGGAAAAACAACAGCTTCCTGATGAAAGATATAGCAATATGAAGGTAACAACAGAATGAAATATATGCTAAAAACGGAGATCAAGTCACATAAACTGAACTAGACAGAGCATCACATATAATGAGCTGATAGAACTATCTAGACAGGTATCTCAAAATCAGTAAACCGACTATATTATCGCAAATTGTCTCATTCTAGCCCAATCTTCATCGAGCAATTGTTACCCCAACATGCAAGGTCCCCAAGACGGTTTAATGTCTAGCCCCTCTGCAATCGAACAATAAAGTGCAGAAAAATGAAATTACTCACTGAGCACTCACTTACAATCAGTGTTAAGGCTAGGCTTGTAAAAGATGATGTCCTAGAAAACAATATCATCACTGCAATGCCAGTCTCACCAACGAGTGTTTCGAAGATACAATGCTGCAAACCATCGACTGAGGCAATTGGCCAAGCAATCCCGAGATGCAATCGAAGCTGCTTAGAGCCACAGTACCAACTCCGTGACCGAGGAAGAAGACCTCATCGAGCAAGTCACGAAGAACTTGCTACACAAAAGGGCAACGCAAAATCAAGCTCCAATCCACCATTGAGCCGAGCCAACCGACCAAGCAAGCAAGATCAGTTCAGTGACTCGGCAACAGAGAGCACTAGGCACACCTCCCTATCCAAGATGCCCTCTAATCGCCAGCCCTTGAAGATTGACTACAAACACCTCGGATTACTCACAAAGGTGGCATCAACGAGGTGAATGAGCACAGATCGAGGCTGAAGACTACACAAGGACATCGGGTAGCCAAGAATCTAGCCGGAGAACATAGAGATTGGAAGTGGATTAGGGATTTGACATGGGGAAAAAATCATGGTGTCGTTCAGTTTTTAACAGAGGAACATGGACCTGGATTTAAAGGAGCACGTGAGCAGCAGCAGCAGCAGCAGCAGCAACTGCCGAGGGCGCCGCCACCTTGCCGCGGTGCGGGAATGCTGCGCTGCGCGACGCGGTCGCCGCCACCTCCTTCCTTTTCCCCCTTGATGCGCTCTGGGGCTAGGGCACCACATCAAGGTGCTTTAGCCTCAACCGCCTGGCCGTCTTGGCTGGCTCGGCCAGATGGGCCTTCCCAGTCTAGTTGGCCTAATGACCCATTTTCTCTTCTTTTTTTTTTCTTTTTCTGAAATTCGGTAAAACTCCAATTCCATACAACATTATAAAATTGGACAGAGGAGTATACTCTTCTATTGTTCAAAATTGTTCTATTTGCCCTAGTTACTTATTTGTGCTTTTATTAGGTGTCACTTTATGAACTTCGCACGGAATAAGATGTGTTTTAAATGTGAAGAATCTCGGCCGAACAGGCAGCTCAACCCTGGAGAGTGGGAATGCCCCTCGTATGTGACTACCTCACTCTCTTTGTGACTATTTTCTACTTAACACACTAACCAAACATTATCCCCCTTTATAGATGTGAATTTGTGAACTTCGGACGCAACAAGGTCTGCTTGAAGTGCAATCACGACCGCCCTGAAGATGATACCCAGGATAGTGAGCGCGGATATGATGTACGGAGAAACACGAAACGGGCTGACAATAGTAGAAGTTTTCACTTTGTTGGTCAGGAGGACGACGAGGAGGAGGTCTTGCCATACGAAGGGGAGTACAAGCATGAGGTGAGCAGAAGGGTGACACAGGCCCAGAGGAGATCCACTGGCAAGAGTAGAAGTTTTGACTTCCTTGGTAAGGACGACGACGAAGACGATGTCTTGCCATACGAAGGGGAGCGCAAGCATGTAGCGAGTCGAAGGGCGACACCAGCCCAGAGGAGGTTCACTGCTGCTAGAAACCAGTGAGAGTATCTAATAGCTATATTATATATTGTGTTGCCTTGACTAACGAAATTAGAAGCAGTTTTGACAGCCTCGTATGATCCGCTGGTGTATGAACATATCACCCGTGTACCTGGCTTAGGCTACGAGGCAAAAGAGTTCAATACAACTGTTTGTTGACAATGTTTTATTTGTCACCGTTTGTGCACGAGGAGGAATACAATGATAACCGTCGCATGCCAATTGACTAATCTACTTTTTTTTTTGTTCTTTTGTTGATGTAGGAAGCATATTGAACTAGAAGTTTAGGATTATATCAACACAAACGTATAAACGTCAGAATTTTGACGAAATCTACAGCGACGGCTATGCTCAAAGTTACTCGTTCCTTCACAGATAGGAGTAACAACGAAAAAATACACGGCTCCTACAGGTGACAGACAACGAAATTTACGACTGTATAGGAGTAAAAAATACACGGCTCCTACGGGTGACAGGCAACGAAATTTACGACTGTATTTAACACTGGCGCTGTAAAAGCTAGACCTCAACATTACAATCCGTTTACAAAGAAAGCAAGAAACTAGCAGCTGGAACCTCGACGTTCCTGCTTCAAGCCCAGGTGCTATCCTCCGGCTGGAATTTCTCCATCCAGTCTTTATTCCGGCATCGCGTGAGAGTCGAAGACACACAAACACACGCACTCCATACTTTGCTTGTTAACACCAGAAGAAAAGATAGCCCTACATCTAAATGGAATGACAACAACATCACGAGTCCACAAGAAGCAACACCTGAACCTCAGATCGCCTCCCTGATGACCAGGTTGATGCCGAACGACACCGTGCATATGATGAGCCCCTGCACTGCCAAGAAGTTGAGCCCCCTGCAGCATTCACCGGAAGCAAGTCGACCAAATTAGAACCACTTCGACCAAAACATGGAGAGAGGAGGGAACGGGATGGTAGCATGCTGATGCGGGTTGGGCTCAACGCGTATTAGTCGGTGTCATGCGAGGCAGATTCAGATAAAGCTTCAGTTCACGACTTCATGCCGATCCTTTCTGTTACTCAGTTCAGAGCTTACAGCAGTCAATTATAAGCTGATGTGGTTGGTATAGGACAGAACGTCTGGTAGGAATATATATATATATATATATTATTACATTACATATCATAAAGCTGAACACACTTCTGGAGCCCTAAGGATCTTTGTGCAGCATCATGGGTTCCCTTCTTCTGGAGCCCTTAGAGGTGGGCACTTGGGCCGGGCTCTTTTGGGCCGGCCCGAAGCACGATGGGATGATACGGTGCAAAGCACAGCACGGCACGGTTCCGTGCTGGGCCGGCACGTAACTGTAGCACGGGTCGTGCCGGGCTCGGGAACCAGGCACGACGGGCGGCACGGCACAAACGGGCACGAAATCACGGATTAAGGCCCAAAAGTTAGCAGATATTGTTGATTCAGAGCATCTTCGAGCATTGCATTTATGTTTGACATTTTATTGATGTGATTAGTCTCTTATGTAATTAAAATAGGTAGTTTAGTAGTAGTGATTTGTTTTATTTTTTTGTTCGTCACAATAGTAAAAATGGGTCGGGTTTGGGCCGGCACGGCACGAAGCAGGCACGAAATGCAAATGGGCCGGGCTTAGGCTCGCCAAAGGTGAGTCGGACCGGCACGGCCCGGTACGGTGGGCACGATGGGCCGTCATGGCACGGCACGGTTTCGGCCTCGGCCTGAAGCACGATGTGCCTTCCCTTCCCTGAGCGCTCCGCCGAGGCAAGGTTCCCCGCGTCCCTTCTCCCCCGACCGCTCCGCCGGCTTGCCTCGCCCGCTCCGTCCGTCCGCACCTTAACGATTACGCGAGTTACTCTCAGAGCTACAAACAGAGCATTGGCCACCAGACTCCATCGTTCCTCCCGATCCTTCGTCGCCGCCACCGAAGCTTCAAAACCTTCTAATATTGGCCACCGGGCACGGCCAACCTCGAGAAGGCGCGCCGCCGCCCGCAGCGGACCCCATCGCGGTGCTCCGCGGCCACCACGCCGCAGTCAACGACGTCTGCTTCCACCCCTCCCTCCCGCTCCTCTTCTCCGGGTACTACCCCACTCCCCAAACCCTAAACCCTCCTCTGATCCTCCACAGCGACGCGTGTAAACCCTTATACATGTGATTGTGTTATGTCTAATGTCTGCTTCTTGGTTTTTGGTTTTGCTCACCCGGCCCCGCCGATGGCGAGCTCAGGGTTTGGGACACCGCGAGCCACTGCACTGTCTCCTCGATCTGGTAACTTCTGCTTCTAAAACTACGGGTGGATCATTTTTCGGCTTTTTGGTGTGATGGCATGTGATTTTGCAGGGCTCATGGCGGATCGGCTGGAGTGTATTCAGTTGCTGCTGGCGCTGGACTTGGAAACAAGATCATTAGGTGAGTGAATAGAGGTGAAGTTTGTCAGGAGCTACTGGTTATAGGATATCTAAAAATTAGCTCATTCTAGTATGCAATTGCACCTGGCTAGATAAGGAGTTTCTGTTGTCATTATTGCTATAAACATGTAATAGCTATGTACAGAGCAATTTAGTCTGATCAGTGTTAAATTTCAGGACTGAACTACAGATGCAGAGCATAGCCTTGTAGAGTTGGTTTTGCACTGGAAATAGGATTGAACTTCTTAGGGGAAAATATTATCACGGAACCATCTATGTGGGTTGTCATTTCTAGACAACTTTAGCGCATTGTAGAATGTAGATGGGAGAGATTTTGGTTTGCGGCTTATTTTGAGCAGAGTGTTTCTTTCCCATTGCAATAGTTTTCATTGGATTTTTATCAATATCTATGTTTCTGATGTTGACGCGGTCTGGGCAGGGATATTGGGTCTTGCGGATGCTGGGTGATTGAAGAATACGTGCTGTCACGGTATGGCAGAATTCTACTTATTGACAGTTCTTCCGGTCGATGCGCTGCCTTTTTTACTACTTTGGACCTACAGGCTGTGCATCGTTTACTGATTTCCTCAGCAATTTATAATTATTCTTTAATTAGTCATGTTGCCCTGTTACATGCTGTCAATTGATGGGTTTAATTTTTCCAGGTTCTCAATTCTCATATATATGGTGGCAGTAAGATATATAGTAAGAGATATATGCGCTCCAACTTGCTGACTGCCTAACAGGCCATGCCATTTCGTGGTTGTGAAGTGATTTGCAGATACATTCCATTTCTTCCACATAGGACAGTCCAACGAAGGAGCGGAAAGAATGAGCTTTCAAAGCCATTTGATAGGAGCAGGAGCTATCCTGCTGATCTGTCTACCTCAAAGTTTGGTGTCAGCAGGATGGTGTTGCTCAAAGCCAGTATTGACAGAGCTTTTACTCATGAAGGGGAACTCATTTGTGTCCATTTTAAAAAATGCTAATGTAAGAGAGGTGGGTTCCTTCTTCTCTATCTTATTCTTAGTTTTTCTTTCATTGTCTGCTATTGCTTTTGTGTCTCCCTATTTTTTTTCAGTCGAGTCTTGTTTAGGTTTTGTATCCAGTTTCTTGGAAATCTTTCTGAGGAGTACGAGATTTGATGCTGGTAGTGCGGGTTTTGCCTAATTCTGGCCTTCTGGATGTGATGTTTGGCATTGATCAATGCTTGGATTGTGATGGTGGAGTGATATGTGGAAATAGGGATTTCCGTGATTTCTTGCTAATAGATTTACAAGAGCTGTTCTCTGATGATGATTATTAGGGATAGATAGGCTCTATATGATTGGCTTGTTCCTGATGGATGCACAATTATTGTGTAATAGATTGCTCATTGCTGATAGTCGTATAAAATTTTTATATTTGCTGATATTGCTCTATAAATCTTATTAAAGTTCTTGTTTTTGTGGTTTTTTCATGGGCTTGTGGTTATTTTAAATAATTCAAACTATCCTTCTACTCTTTCAAATATTGTTTTAATCTCATATGTGAATAACAAAGTCATATTGTCTAATGTAATACTGATAAGATTGTTTGTTTGGTACTCATGTGTGAATAACAAAGTCAGATCATCTAATGTCATACTGATAAGGTTGTTTGTTTTACATATATCTGACTAAGTTGCTGCCGATAGGCAAAAATTAGTCCCATTCATGCAAGTTCTTCCCTTCTGTACCAGGCTCTTGAACCAAGGTTGTTTCTTTCGCTTCCAAACATTACTGTAATGTTGGTTGCTTATATAGCCCTTTATCAATTTAGTTGTTATGAGTTGTTAATGATGTAGTACATTCACTATCACCGAAATGATGTGGTACATTCGCTACCATCGATTAATATGTTTAGTTTACCCTAGATGTTTTAGGTCGCGGCCTGTAGGTTATGGGCTGCTGTGAGCCTGTGACATTTTGATGACTGCCTCTGCTAGATCTTTTTGGGATGTATGATGGTCTTCCTGCCCAATACTGTTGGTATCGTATTGTTAGTTGGTCAGAAGAGTTAACCAGGGATGTTTGTCACTAGATTTTGTTGTTAATTCGTTTATGATGTATCATGTTGTTTAATACTGCTATAATTCATGGCAAAGTAATAATTTGTCCAGTTCTTGGCCATAAATAATAACTATGTCCACGTAATTGACTTCACACTCAAGAATGGGTGTTTTTTATATCAACCACAAATTTGTATCTTATCTGGATTTATCAACTCCCATTAGTTGCAAAAGCGATATGAAGTAAAAATCAAATCCTATTAACTGCAACACACTAGACGGGCATCCGGTGTTTTGACTTCAGACAAGAGAGATAAAAATCAATTGTTTTTGCTCTGTACTTGAGGTATGTACAACTAATTTGTGCCACTACTGTTGTTCCAAGATATGAAGCTTTAGGTGTGTTTATGATTTTTTTCGCCGAGGATCGAGGAGCTAGAACTCCATTAATCGAAAGCGGGAGTACAATATGCCTGCAAGCATGCTAAAAGAAAACTCGGTGCATCTTCAAGCCACCTGCACCTAGGACTCAGAGATGAAACCCGTTTATGAGATATTTTGTTTTGCCATTTTGCTCCCATTCAATTATGTGTATTCGGTATACTTTATTATTTGCAATATGCTTCTCATAACAAAAAAACATTGAATTTGTTGAAGTATAAGTGAATTGTCTGTCTTTCCTCATCAGCTTAAGCTTTTGGGGTGAATTGGCTGGTGTATGCAACTCAATATGGTATCAGAGCCAAAAGGTCTCGAGTTCAAGACCCGATTGGTGCAATTAAAAAATAATAATTGCAGCCCACTTCTATTCCACGCCTTAGGCCTGAGAGAGTCTACACGTGAGGGAGAGTGTTGAAATATAAGTGAATTGCCTGTCTTTCCTCATCAGCTTAAGCTTTTGGGTGAATTGGCTGGTGCATACAACTCAATAGAATTGTTCCTTTGTACACATGGATCTACGGTGTGCTCTTCTGCACCACCTTCGCCTATGACTAGGCCAGCGATAGTAAGACCTTCAACATGAACGGCTTCGAAAGAATAACCAAGATAGGAGCTAGAGAGGTGCGTCTCATGGAGGGGAAGGATATTAGCAAAAGCTTCATGATTCTTCGGAATGTCATCAATAGTTTGACTGTGAATGGAATTAGATTATTTATTTCTCATGTGCGACAAAAATGTGTGACCTAAACTTAAGTGTGCTAAGTTTTGATAGCTGATGTGAGATGAGAATAATCCTATATTTAAAGCAGTAACAGTGATACATCTGAGTGCATGCAGCTCTGATTTTTTGTTCAAGGCATGAATAACAACCGACAATCATAACTTTGATAGCAAAACAAACGTAGGCTTGATTTATATTTTGTTTCTGTTGATCCTATTACTGCCTTTCAGTTGTCAATCCAATATCCAAAGAATATGTTAGTTAAAAGTGTTAAGGATATAGATATTGTCTTATATATACTCTCCATATATAGATTTTCCTTATATAAGTTTTCCTTGTTTAGGTATTACCTTATATATACTTTCCTTTTGTACCATCATGTATATCTATATATTCTGGCTATTGCCTCGTATTGAATACAATAAGTGCTATTCATAACATGGTATCAGAGCAAAGGTTACAACCCTAGCTCTGAGATCGTATTCCGCTGATGCTGCCCCCGGGAGGAACAATCTCCACTCCCGGGGGCGGCCACCCCACCAGCCTTCATCGTGCTCCACCCTCAGCCGCCGTCCGTGACCACACCATCGTCATCAATCACCGTTGCTTTGTCTTCCGCGCTGGTCGTTCATCTCCGGCTTTCGTGGCCCTCTGACTTCCGCCGCGACCTTCTGGCTCTTGAGTGCCTTGGCCGGCCACCACGCCTCTTCGGCTTCCAAGCTGTCGACGCTTCCTCCGCATGTCCTCGACCCGCAACGCACATCGGCCTAGGAGACGCCGCATTGGCTTTAGCCTCCCGGCCGCCACTGGCTCTCGGTGCTCCACACACCGTCCACCGATGCTGATGCACCCTGTCTTCACTGCAGCCGGCCGCCCAGCATCGATCTCCGCTTCGTCTTCTGGCGCTGTCGGCCTCCTCCGCAGGCTGCCCGTCCGCCTTGTTGCGGCTGCCATCGGGTTCGTCGACCGCCGCCTCTGCCCTTTGGCCGGCTTGCTCTCCCGATCCACTCGCCTGTGAAGTGCTCTCCATCGGACCGAAGCAATACCCGAGCCATTAAAGCCATCTGGACTTCAAACCGATCTGAAAGCTCGATTTAATTCGGTTTTGAATCCTATTGGCTCCAGCTCCAAAGCGGCTGCGGCTTCTTATTCGGCTTTTACTTTGTTGCTCACAGTTACGGCTTCTACGGCTCGATTCGGCTCTTTGGCTCTAGTTTTTGCCAGTGCTCCTAGTTATTTTTGAGTCTTTTATTCTCAACGTCATTGCTTCCGTTGCGTCCATCCAAGTCTTTGGTATCTTGATTCTGTTGTCGCTCGGCTCTTTTATAGGCTTGGTTCATTCAGTTGACTCCAATTACCTCGGCTCGGCTTTATCGGTTTTATTTTGTCGGTTTCAGCTCATTATGCCAGCCAGTTTAGCTCGACTCATTTTGTCGGCTTCGTCGGTTCTTCTTTATCGACTCGGCCCTACCGTCGATTTTTGTTCATCGATTTGGCTTCATCGGCTTTTCTTCATCAACTCAGCCCCACCTTCGGCTTTCCTTCGTCAACTCGGTTCTTCATCGTCTTTTCCTCGTCAGCTAGATTTTTTAAGAGTTAGATGCTACAATGACTACTTAAAGATCAGGACTTTGAATTTTTTCTATTTTAGTGCCAACCCTTCCAAATGCAATGCTATTGCACACGTCTTGCATTTGTGTGTGTTGGGGGGGGGTGTTAAGGGTATAGATATTGTCTTATATAGATTCCATATATAGGTTTTCCTTATGTAAGTTTTCTTTATTTAGGTATTATCTTATATATGCTTTCTTTTCATATCCTCATGTATATCTATATATTCTAGCCATTGACCTCATATTGAATACAACAAGTGCTATTCATAACAAGAAGTTACTAGAACTTGGAAATTTCTTTTCGCCTTTCGAGTGTTTTGTGTTATGATAGTGTCTCGAATGAAAGTTAATACCTTATCCAAGGGAAAGAAAAAACTCATTATTTTGTACTACGCCTTAGACTAGACGGCGTAGTGTAGCGCGCAACCCACACTAGTGGGATTACAATTTGTAAACTGACCAGTGGCCGAGTCCACATCAGCAAACATGAAGTATGCAATGTGAACGAACCTCACCTATCGACCAAGGTCATCGCTTACAGCAATGGCCTATGTGAACATTGGAAAATTTTGGACAAAGGTTGTGCAGACAAGTAGCTGGGGTCTCAGCTGTTGGGGCCTTAGCTACAAATGGATTGCAGACATGTAAAGATGAAGAGTTTGATAACAAAGGCATGTCTTAACATGTTAAATGCTACTACATGTACACCAAGTTCAGAAAACACTTGAAAGCTACTCCACGTCACTGAGCACCAATAAACGCAGTTTTGACATTTTTAGCGGAGTTCAGCAGCATGGACTACCTACTTACATATGAAATATACTAGCATTGAGTATCAGGTATGAGGTCCATATTAATTTGTTGTGTGTTTGGTTCGCTAAGTGTGTATTTGGTTGGTGCGATGGGGTTGAATGGGATGAGATGGAATTTTTTTTAAATAATATTTTTTTAAAAAAAGAATTGCGGTTTTAATAATCGAAAAATTAAAATTGCAAAATTAATATGTAATCGCCAGACCGTACGGCGAATACCCTATTTTCGCCGAACCGTGTGGCGACGATACACTAAATCCGCAGTTAATCTGCTACACGGGAATCAAGGCTATTTTCGCCGTACGATATGACGAAGACCCTTATTTTCGCTATACGGTTTGGCGAAAATAGGGTATTTTCGCCATATGGTACGGCGAAAATGCTATTTTCGCTATATGGTAAGGCGAAAATAGCCTTAACCAAACAGTCGACGGTTAATCGGCTTTAATCGGGTAATTAGGGTATTTTCGCCATACTATATGGCGAAAATAAGATATTCGCCGTACGGTCTGGCGATTACATATTAATTTTGCAATTTTAATTTTTCGAGTATTAAAACCGCAATTCTTTTAAAAAAAATTATTTAAAAAAAAAATCGATGAGATGGTACTACACCGTTTTGTTCTATTAGGGTGTGTTTGGTTGCCTGTATCAAGTGGTGCATGTATGAGATGGTTCAAGGAAAAAGTTATCCTTGTGTTTGGTTGTTTGAATGGAACCATCCCATTCTGGATCAAGTGATACAAATTTTAGGAATATTCCTTTTAGATACTGAACCATTCCATTCACCTAAAATAATGGAACCAAATGGTACAAGGCCATCCTATCCCATTCAACCCCATCCTATCAACCAAACACACCTTATATAGGTGAATGAAATGATTCAACATTTATAGAGAATATTCCTCAAATTTGTATCTCACCATATAGGATGAGATGGTTCCATTCAAACAACCAAACACAAGAATGATTTTTTTTCTTAAACCATGTTATATATGTATCACTTAGTACAAACAATCGAACACACCCAAATACATCCTTCCATACAATCAAATGGCTTATAGGAGTATAAAGTGTCTAACCACATTCATATATTCCTCAAGACTGGAAATCTCCTGCGGACGAGCGTTTCGCTCGATTGGCTAGCGTCATTGGAATGCGAGCAGCCCGCCTGGGTTCGAGCCCTGGACTCACCCGGGTGCGCACGAGGCGGGTGCAACGCGTGTGTGTGCGTGGGTGTGTGCGCGTTTATAGCCCGGTTGTTCTTCTTCTATAGTGATTGCCAGAGCTCCTAGCCAAAATTAAAAAAAAAAAGACCGGAAATCTCCTAAGAAACAAGAACATAGAAATCAAGTTAGTCTCTACCACTTGTCTCGTGCGTGATTTCCCCCCCTTCACGTCCACCAAAATTTGTATGGGATTATCACCATTAGACATCCTTCGGCACCTGACTCTATCTATGGTATATGCTTATGCACCGGTAAGACGGGATTAGAGGGAGCAGCAGGGTCCTAATGGCTGAGAAAAACATACCCAATCTTGAGACGGTTCTCCGGGACGCCGGTGGCGTAGCCCTTGAAGTAGAAGAACCTCGCGACGGTGTAGAGCACCCCCAGCGCGGCGGCGATGACCGGGTGCTGCAGGCCGCCGAGCAGCAGCATGACGGAGAACATCGGCATCATCTCAAGCGAGTTCTGGTGCCCCCTCTGCACCCACGAGCACAAAACCGTCAGAATCTAAACCTGCTGGTCCTCGCAACAAACATGTACACGCAAACAAAACGTCAGATCGATCGGAAGCTGCGCTAATCTTGCGGACCTGTACGCAGTTGAAGAGCTTGGCATCCTTGTTCTCCGACTCGACGGCGTACATGGTGGGGTAGTACACATTGTACCTGAACAGCAGCAGCAAGAAACCGCAAGAAAATCCCGTCAAATTCCCCCGGAAACAAGACGGGCAAAGGGGAGGAGCCATGGCGACGATCGAACAAGAGCGGAATTCCGCGCGACTCACTTCTCGCGGGCCTTGCGGACCCGGAAGCTCATCCAGAAGTTGAGGAACGCGTAGGCCACCAGCACCAGCACCACGTACCCGTACTCCTTCGTCAGCTCGATCGACACCGCCATGGCTACCTCTCTGCCTTCTCCTAGTTTCTCCTGTTTTTTTTTCTCTCTCTCTCTTGAAATCGAGACGGGAGGAGGGGATTATGGCTTTGAGGCCATGTGGAATGGCAAGGTCTATCTTGTAGGGGACTGGAGCATCTAGAAGGTTCTAGAATCGCTGGCTGCCCTGCGGCCCAAGAATGCTGCCTTCGGGAACCAACGCCCCCATTGGGCAGCTTTTACTTTTCTTCAAATTTATAGGGCGTATTTTTTTAAATACATGAACGTTTTTTTATATTTTAATACAAAATTGTTATAGTTTTCTTTATAATCTTAATAAATATTTAATTTTATTTGAAATTCTTTACGTGTATATAGAGTGCCTAAACATTATAATTAATGGTAATTTAGCCATTTTTAATAATTTATTAGTCTATGTTCCAAAAAGAAGCATATTTTATAGATTTAGCCGGAGCGAGTACTTTTCTTTTCTCTCCCTTCTCTTTTTGTTGGCTGCTATATATGACTATATGAGAAGGAAGGATCGTTTGACTGGGATAAATTTTGCTGGTAAATTATGTTCAGAAGTCAACGAGAGGGCTGGTTAGTTCCATACCGTCCGTACGTAACGCGTGATGCCTGTCTACTGACCCAAGAATATTCAGAGTTTCAAACGCAACCGAGAACGTACCAGTCCGTTTAAGCGGTTTAAAATTGGCATAAAATCGTCTCTGAAGATCGACATGTTGAATCTATCGATCACAGGGAAGTTGAAGTCTTTGCACAATCAGGCGGAAGGACGTTTTTGATCCATGTTTTCTTCTACACGCAGCTGGTTGAGCTCAGCTCACCATGGATCTTTCGAGGAGAAGTCCTTAGCTTTGACATTCAGAAAGAGAAATCTCAGAGTGGGGCTCCACGACGTCAGAACTGAGAGGACGAGGGGACCATAAAGGAGGATGATGTTCAAGTTAGGTAACAAATCAGCTGTATAGTCGTTTTGCGTTAGAGGGAGACTAGGGAACGGTATACCGTTCCAACGGTATAGCCGTGAAACTTATGAAATTTATCGGTTTCAATGCTGGTTTCATGAGTTTCAGTGTTTAGTTTCATCAATTTCATGTTTCATCAGTTTTTAGTGCTAAGTTTCATGAGTTTCAAAGTAAAAATTCATAAGTTTCATGAGTTTCAGAGGTATACCGTTCCTACGGTATACCGTAGGTTAGTTTTTCTGTTTGCGTTAATCCCCCGTTCAGATGCTACTAGTGGAGAGCAGCTGAGGGCTATGCCTCCATGGAGCATGAGCTATTAGCGAATTTTGAGCCGCAGTGCTGATACAGCTTGATGCACACTCGTAACGCGCTGCTGGTTACAGTTCTGTGTTACTTGATGATTTATGCATGTAAGCTCTGAATCTTTGTGGATAAGTCGGTTTAGTACCGTTTCATTGTTACAAAAACTTTCATGCATGCATAACGAAACGATCGTCAGCAAGAAGGGATTTCTGATTAATATGAGGAGAAATCAGATACAAATGAGTCACTGACAATGGTCAGAACCATGCAATGAGTTAGAAATAACAAAGAAAAAAGATACAAACATATCGGTTTCAAGGTAAAATATATCCTTTACTTTAATTGTTTTATTTGGAATTTGGACAATTCCGTGCGTACCTTTTTTACTTCTAATATACTTTTTAGGTGCTGATGAATCTTTAGGAATTTTCAAAAATTCAGATAGTGCTACTGAAGACAGACAAACAATTTTCACCTAAATGAAAAATAGTTCAAACCACATTAGAAAATTTTAAAAAAAATTGTGGATGGTCCTGACACATCTATAATTTTCTCATAAAATTTTCAAATGATGATCAATCTTGAGAAATTTTGAAAAATTCGAACAATGCTACTCAAGACTAACCTATAAATTGAACCAACAAAAAAATGGTAAAAAACACGTCAAAAATTTTTAAATTTTTTTTGGATGATCTTGACCCTAAAATCAATCCAATCCAGTGCACAGAAATGAAAATCTGGCAAAAAAACACCAAGATTTCGGCCGAAGTCATCGAGATTTCAGCCGAAATACCCGAGATCTCGCCGAGATTTTTACTATTGCTACAACAATTTAAATTTTTTTAAAAAAATTTACCCGACCGAGATTTAGGATCTCAGGGGGGATTCGAATAATGAAATCTCGGCTAAGATTTCTGAATTTCGGCCGAATTTGGATCCTTGAGTGAGAGAACGAGGGGATCATAAAGGAAGATGATGTTCAAGTTAGGTGACTAATCAACTACATAGTCGTTTTTTGTTAATCCCCCATTCAGATGCTACCAGTAGAGAGCAGTTGAGGGCTATGCCTGCCCGGAGGATTAGCGATTTTAAAAAAATAAATAATACATTTTAAAAATAGTTTTGTAAAAAATAATAAATTGAAAGAAAATAGATACAAAAATACACCTTTATCGCCATTTGAAATTGCGACAAAGCCTTTGTCGCCATTTCAATTGGTTATATAACCTCTTTTTTTGTCGTGGATTGAATTGGTTAACAGATTTATTTTTTCGTGAATTCATTTAGTTGACAAGGCCAAGACCTCTGTCGCCATTTGAATTGACGACAAGGCCCTTTTACCAATTTAAATGGTGACAGGTGTATTTTATAGTTTTTTTCTTTCGGCCTGTTATTTTTGCAAAATTATTTTAGTAATATATTATTTTAAAAAAATTGGATGAGCTATTAGCATATTTTGAGCCACACGACTGTTACAGTTTTACGCACACTCAGAATGCGCGGCTGGTTACAATTGTGTATTACTTGATGATTTATGCTTGTAAACGCTGAATCTTTGTGTGGATAACTCGGTTTAAGTACCGTTTCATTGTTACAAAAAGTTTCATGTATGCATAACGAAATGATCATCAGCAAGAAGTGATTTCTGATTAGTATGAGGAGAAATCAGATACAGATGAGTCACTGACAATGGTCAGAACCATGCAAAGAGAGGAACCTCTCTTCATAACAAGTACATTCAGTCAAAGTCAACATTGGGCAATCTTGACCCTTATGATAAAAAGAGGGGGAAGGTTTCTAGGTACACGAGACTCAATTCCATGGAGAAGTTCACAGAAATAGAGAACTGAACAAATATAAACACTATCTATGACAGTGGAAGAAGCTCAACCTAATGTTGAGAAAAGTCCTAAAGTGAGCCATCTTAGGTATGGTAACATCCTTGAAGTGATCCATCCTGAAGATAACAACCCTAGCGTATATTTGCGCGCATAATCCAACGCTAAGAAATCGGAACACCTAGACTCCATCGTTGAGGGAAATCACGATGAGTTAGAAGAAAGTAATTAAAAAATATCCTTGAAATGATGCAGGATAATGATATAAAAGAAAGACTACATTTATCGACATATATTCCGCCTCTAAAATTGTTAAAAAGTTGGATCCAGAACGAAAATCCATAGCAGAGTGCCGAAAACGCTCAGATAGGGTCAAATGAAAAGAAGTAATGGAGGTAGCTCTCACTTAATAAGAGGAAAGTTTTTCTTCCCGTTGACCGAACGCCACCTAAAATGTTCCTTGTAACATCAAATGGGTTTCTCATTAGGAAGAAAAATGAAAATATCCAGGTGGTGAGATATAAAGAGAGGCTTATAGCACAAGGGTTCATACAGAGACTAGGCATTGATTACAATGAAGCATATTCTCCTGTAATAAGTGGAATAACGTTCTAATATTTAACATCAATGGCAGCAAGATTAAAATTAACAATACAGTTGATAGATGTAGTGACAGCATATGTATATGGGTCACTGTACACGGATATTTATATGAGTCCCTGAAGGCATCAAAATTTTGAATCCTAATGCTCGCAACATATATAGCGTCAAACGGAAGAGATTGTTATACGGATTAAACCAATGGGAGAGAATGTGGTATAACTGACTTAGTGAGTTCCTTCTGAAGAAGGGATACTCAAATAATGATGTTTGCCCATGCGTGTCCATGAAGAAATCTTATAATGGATTCTGTATCATCTCAGTATATGTTGATGATATGAATGTCATCAGAACCATAGAGGAAATAAATGAAATAATAAGTTCTTACTTTACGATGGAATTTGAGATGAAAAATTTGGGTGAAGCCAAATATTGCTTAAGCCTGCAGTTAAAGCATTTTCTAGGATGAATTTTTGTACACCAATCTACCCATACCAAGAAGGTATTGAAAATATTTAATATGGATAAATCTTATCTTTTGAAAACCCCCATGGTAGTAAGATCCCTTGAAGTGGATAAAAACCCTTTTAGACAAAGGATGGAAAATAAGTAAATCTTAGTATCTAAAGTCCCATACTTTGTATATTGCGAATTGCACAAGGCCTGATATTGCATTCGTAGTACATTTGTTAGCAAGACAGTGTAGTCCCAACCAAAAGACATTGAACTAGTGTCAAGACTTTACTCAGATACCTCCAAGGTACTCAAGATCTTAGATTATTTTTTTCCAAAAGAACCAAGGCTTAACCATGGTGGGATATATGAATGTTCATTATCGGTCCGATTCCCACAATGCCAACTCTAAGACTGATTTTGTGTTTCTCTGCGGTGGTTCGGCTATTCCTTGGCGGTCTTTTAAGCAGACCTTGGTAGCTACTTCTACCAACCACTCAGAGATTATAGCTTTATATAAAGCCTCACATGAATGTGTTTGGCTGAGACGTGTGATTAGCTATTTCCAGAAGTCATGTAATCTTCATACCATCGATACCCCATGCTTATCTATGAAGATAATGCTGCTTGTATTGCATAAATGCAAATATGTTATGTAAAAGGCAATATCATGAAGCATATTGCCCATAAACTTTTGCTATCCTCACAAATTCCATAAGAATAGTGAGGTACAGATATTACAAACTACGTCATGTGAAATATAGCAGATTTGTTCACTGAGTCCTTGCCGAAATTTATTTTTCAAAGATGTGTTAGTGGCTTTGGAATGAGATAACTTAAAGATATGCAAAGTTTAGAGGGAGTATGAAAGGACCAACGATGTCGCCTAGAGGGGGGGTGAATAGGCGAATTAAAAAATCGCAGCGGAATTAAAACTGGCCGAACTGGTCAATCCGGAGTCTCCAGGTATTTGGTCCGGAGTCTTCGGCTTGTCCGGAGTGTCCGGTATTATATCCGGATACTCCGGGTTAGCTGGCTCGGGAGCGCGACTAAGACTACTCTAGCAAGCACAATAAATCACTAGAAATAGATAGCAAGAGCAACCTAGAACAAATGCTAGTAAGGATTTGAATTAAAGCTAAGCAAAGAGCTAGATCTAGCTTTACAAAGACAAATCCAAACAAGCAAGACTAGGAAGTAAAAGTGAAAGGGAGGGACACGAATTTTCACCGAAGTTCGGGTTCTTGAAGGGAACCCTACGTCTCCGTTGAGGTGGCTCGGTCGCACTTGAGCCGGGGTCTCTTTCAACCCGCTTTCCTCCCGGTGTTGCACAAATGCACTCGCCGGCTTCACTTCTTGTCTCTTTCCTTTCGGAGGCGAGACTCGCCTTCTAAGCAGCAGGGCTCACCACACGCGTTGGTAGCTCCCGGTGACTCCTAGCCGTCTAGGAGACCTTCAACCTCCAAGAGTAATAACACCACGAAGAATCGCTTGGAGGATGAACTAGTGCTCAAAGACTAGAAATGAATGCACCTAGCACTTTACTTCTTCCTCTCCTCACCAAAATGGATCAACAACCAAATCTAATGGTGGGAGGAAGTATGAGCTCTATTGAATGCTTGGAAGAGGTTAGGAGTGGCTTGAATGCTACAATGAATGAGCTCAATACCGTTCCTAGCCGTTGGGAGAGAGTGGGGGCTTTAAATAGTCAGTTCAAAAACTAGCCATTACTCTCGTTTTTGTACAGGCCGGAGTGTCCGGACAAATAACCCGGAGACTCCGGGTTATCCGGAGACTCCGGACACAATGTCCGGATACTCCGAACAATCTGGAACCAAAGTGACCGAGGGGTCCAACCCGGAGACTCTGGACATATTATCCGGATACTCCGGATTGAATCCGGACACTCCGGACATAAGGTCCGGACTCTCCGAGTTCACTGACTCGGTTTGATTTCTAGATTAAGGAAAATGCGAGTGTTTGAGTGCTAGTTTGTATGCAAGTTTTGACCTTGAGCACATGCACATCCTAAAACCGATCATCCTCTTAATAGTACGGCTATCCTTAAGACTCAAAACAAATATGAAAATTACAAGTCTTCGTCTTGATGCCGTTTTCTGGAAATTTGACGCGCTTAGGACCGTCCAATCTTATTCCGAGCTTGATGTGATCTCGATAACTGCATTAATCTTAGTTGAAGCATTAGATCACTTTAATTGTGTCATCATTAATCACCAAA
Source organism: Rhipidocladum racemiflorum (assembly GCA_036346355.1). Taxonomy (NCBI): domain Eukaryota; kingdom Viridiplantae; phylum Streptophyta; class Magnoliopsida; order Poales; family Poaceae; genus Rhipidocladum; species Rhipidocladum racemiflorum. Next base: position 13,684,793 of record CM070573.1, on the reverse strand, counting down.
ATAAAATGAGGGGCCTAGATGCACTTTCAATCTCCCCCTTTTTGGTGAATTGATGACAACACAATTAAAGGTAGATAAAATGATATGAAATTGACTTTAGCAACTCAAATAAAAGGTGGAGCTCCCCCTAAATGTGTGCATTAGAAGAATTGAGTGGAATCAAATGCACATATTTAACGAAGAATTACCGAGAGCTCCCCCTCAAATAATGCATCCGAGAATACATTACAATTAACTGAAAGTAATCCATGCATAAGATAAACATAATGTCATTACATGGAAGAAGAGGAATAACAGAGTTCACGACAGCATAAAAAGCAATAATAGAAAGCAACACATAACAAATCCACGAGCGACAGCAAAGGAAAAACGCGACAACTAAACGACAACGCTAAAGATATCACTCCCCCTTTGGCATCAAGACACCAAAAGAGGGAGGACACGAGAAATCACTCGTCGTCGTCGCCGACGCTGAGTACTCGCTGCCGGGGTCATCTCCAGGAGGAGGAGGAGGAGAAGAAGAGGTGATGCCGAAAAGCTGATCTGCAGAGGTGGCATCGCTACTCTCCTCGGAAGACCCGGAGGAGTCGCTGGGAGAGACTGCCTCGCCATTGTGGCGGCGGATGCTGCGAATGTCTTGACCATTCTTCTTTATCTGCCTGCTCATCACCTTCTGCCTGGTGGAGATGTCGCGGCAAAGACAGAAGACGTGCTTCAACATCCTCTGGAGCACGCTACCTGGAACCTCAGTCTGCTCAGAAGGGATGCCCGGAGGCACAGCAGGAGCCGGAGCAGACGTAGAACTCGAGGCGCGACCGCGTCGAGTCCTAGGAGCAGCAGGACCAGGGGCAGCAGGAACAGCTGGAGCAGTCGGAGGACGAACCTTGTAGGAAAGGTGCTCCTCGTCCCTGACAAACTTTAGACCACTGACAGATGTGATCAAAGCCATCACAAAAGGAGCGTAGCTGCAGCTGGCCATGTTGCTCTGCGCATTCTGCCTCATTGTCTCCCAAATGAAGTCGACAATGTCAAACGGGTGAGTGCGCTCAACGAGGTGGTACAACAGGTTCCTTCCATAGGAACTGATGGCAGACGCATCTCCCTCCTTGGGCCAAAGAGTGACCCTCAGCATCCTGTTGAGCACGACAGGCACATCCTTCAGACCCTTGATGGTCCCCACTGTGAAGCTCCTGGATGTGTCGTACAGTGACTCAATCTCCTCAGGAGTCAAAACCTTCTTTGCGTGAAGCTTTGGGCTGTCATTGTAGCGAAGGTTGAGGACTCTAGCAAGCCTCTTCTGGTTGTCAGTATACCAGACTCTGTCAGTCATCCACCAGATAGCATCCACAGTCTTGTCAAAGTACAACGTGGCATAGAACTGCATGACAACCTCGTTGCTCCAATCAAACTTGAAAGACAGGATGTCCTTGATCTGATGCAGCTCACAGATCTCAACTATCTGATCAAACACTGGGTTCTGAGCTGCTGCCATGTACTCCCAGTCAATGGTCTTCATCCTGACCACTGGGTGCTCAAGTGGGTAGAGGACCGTCTCATAGAAATCCGACTGGAATCTGTTCCAAAAGCGTCGGTCCACATACTCATCTTGATGATAGTCAAGCGGATCTTTCTTTCTGTGCTCAACTATCGCCTTGCCCTTGTCGGAACCCGTCCTGTAGTCAATAACTCTCATTGGGTTGACTCCCATAGGATAGGTCCACACGGGCTTGGCTTTGGCCAACGGACCAATGAAGTACCCAGAAGCACGGAAGTCTCTCCTCTTCTGATCTCTCAGCCTAGCATGAGTGACTGTCGGGTGCTCCTCTGGATCAGGCTGAAGCTGAGGAGGAGATTGAGCCTGAGGCTGTGGCTGAGGTTGCGACTGCGGCTGAGGCTGTGGCAGCGGCTGAGGCTGCGGCAGAGGTTGCGGCCCAATCATCAGGGGACCCTTTGAGGTGGGTCTCTTCTTCGCAACCCGTCGCTGTATTTTGGGTGCCGGAGCAGTAGACGGAGAGCCCGGGGGCGTATCCGGTGGAGGTGAGCCCCGAGGAGGATCACCACCAGCTGAAGACGTCTGAGAAGGATCCATCTGACCAGACAAAGCGGGAGACAGTGATTAGCCGCGAGGTGATTGGAAATTTAAAGAATAAAGCAATCTGGCCGAAGCACCCAACCCGGAGAGTCCGGACAAATTGTCCGGATACTCCGGATTAACCCGGAGACTCCGGACCAAACGTCCGGATACTCCGGATGTGCCAGAACTTGCGCACGGGCGGATGAAATTCGGGGAATTCAATCCGCAAAATGATAAGAAATGAATCTAGATTGCCACAAGAAGGTAGGAATGAAGTCTAGGGCACAATCTAGCAAAGAAATTTCGCGGGATTAGGGCATAAAAGAGAGTAGTCACCTCAACAGATTGAAAACGAAGAACACGGGTGAGTGAGAGAGATTCCTCCGAAATTGAAGATCTAGAGGATGATGCGCCGCACCCTAGACGAGATGAAGCACACAAGATCCCCTAAGAAGCGGAGGAAAGAGTCCAAACCCGAAAAGAGTAGGATTAGGGCACGAGTTCCTTACCTTAGGAATCTCCAATCAAGGAGAAGGAGGGCTCCAAAGGTCCTTAAATGGAGGAGGAAGAGAGGAGAAGGAACCACCCTAATCTCTAGATGGGCACGGGAGAGGAAGAGGCACGGTGGGAATGAGATAGAAAAGAAACGGAACCGCGCGGGATTTGGGGGGTTTAACCGTCCGCCCCAACCCGGAGACTCCGGACTCCAGTCCGGATACCCCGGCCCAACCCGGACACTCCGGACAAAATGTCCGGAGACTCCGGGCTAATCCGGAGAGTCCGGATAGAAAACCGGATACTCCGGGTTCCCCAGCTCGGTTAGAAGAGAGGGAATTCCCACGATGAATCAAGGAATTTGGCGGAACGAGAGGGGGAACGAGACCCTAAGATGTCAACTTGATATATGACCAGCGAACAATCAATCAATCAGACTATGGTCACATAGCAATGACAAGATCGTAGGATCAAGAGCCAAAAACACATAATAAATTCAGAGAAAAAGATGAATAAGTTTTTGAAATCCATTTTTCATTCACCAACCAATATGTGAGCACTTATCAAGCCACATTACGAGAATCTAGAATATTTAGACCACTTCTCAATTCACAGAACCTTTTCTCGTCAAGGGGCTTGGTAAAAATATCGGCTAATTGATCATTTGTACTCACATGTTGGATATCAATTTCGCCTTTGGTTGCGTGATCTCTTAGGAAATGATGGCGAATATCTATGTGTTTTGTACGGGAGTGTTGGACGGGATTGTTGGCAATTTTTATGGCACTCTCATTGTCACACAATAGTGGAACACTTTTGTAGGTTAGGCCAAAATCACTCAAGGTTTGTCTCATCCAAAGTAATTGGGCACAACAACTCCCGGCAGCTATGTATTCGGCTTCGGCAGTGGATAGGGCTACGGAATTTTGTTTCTTGGAAGACCATGAAACTAGAGACCTACCCAAGAATTGGCAAGTCCCCGAAATACTCTTCCTATCCACTTTACAGCCGGCATAATCCGCATCGGAATAGCCAACTAGCTCAAAGGAAGATCGTTTCGGATACCAAAGTCCAAAGTGAGGAGTGTGCACTAAGTATCTTAAGATTCTCTTAACGGCCACCAAGTGGCACTCTTTTGGAGCGGCTTGAAAACGTGCACACATACAAACGCTAAGCATGATATCGGGCCTAGATGCACAAAGATAAAGGAGAGAACCGATCATCGAACGATATACCTTTTGGATGATCGGTTTACCTTCTTTGTCGAGGTCTAGATGCCCGTTGGCCTGCATAGGCGTCTTTATAGGCTTGGCATCCTCCATTCCGAACTTCTTGAGCATGTCCTTGATGTACTTGGTTTGGCAAATGAAAGTTCCTTCCTTGAGTTGTTTGACTTGAAATCCGAGGAAGAACTTCAACTCTCCCATCATGGACATCTCGAATCTTTTAGTCATCATCTTACTAAACTCTTTACATAAATGTTCATTAGTAGATCCAAATATAATGTCATCGACATATATTTGGCATACAAATAAATCATTATCAATATGTTTAGTAAAGAGAGTAGGATCGGCCTTTCCGACTACAAAACCTTGTCCGAGAAGAAAATCTCGTAGACATTCGAACCATGCCCTTGGTGCTTGCTTAAGTCCATAAAGGGCTTTGTGTAGATAATAGACATGGTCCGGGTACTTTGGATCTTCAAAGCCTGGTGGTTGCTCGACATAGATCATCTCGTAGAGAGGTCCATTTAGGAAGGCGCTTTTGATATCCATTTGGTACAGCTTAAAATCATGGTGAGTAGCAAAGGCAAGTAATATTCTAATAGATTCAAGCCTAGCTACTGGAGCATAAGTTTCATCGAAATCCAAACCTTCGATTTGAGTGTACCCTTGAGCAACCAATCGAGCTTTGTTCCTTGTCACGATTCCATTCTCATCTTGCTTGTTCCGGAAGACCCATTTTGTCCCGATTACATTTTGATTTGGTCTTTCGACAAGCTCCCACACTTGATTTCTCTTGAAATTGTTGAGCTCCTCTTGCATGGTCATCACCCAATCCGGATCATCAAGTGCTTCTTCTACCTTAAGAGGCTCAAGAGAAGACACAAACGAGTAAAATTCACAAAAATTTGCAACTCGAGATCTAGTAGATACTCCCTTGTGAATATCTCCGAGAATGTTGTCAACCGGATGATCTCGTTGTATACTTTGATGAACTCTTGGGTGCGGTACAGTTGAATTTGGAGCTTGGATGGGTTCTTCATCTTGGGAAGCGTTCGAACCATCTTGGGCTTGTTTGGACGAGGAGGGAACATCACCTGAGCCTGACCCATCCGGAGACTCCGGTATATGACCCGGAGACTCCGGATCAATCCGGACACTCCGGGTTTCAGGCCGGACACTCCGGGTTGGGGTGCTCGGGTGAGATTCCAGATTTTGAGGTCTTACCTCCCTAATTGCCATTTTCTTGATAGCTTCACATGGTGGTTCTTCCCTGTCAATCACGCCATGATCAACTTGTTCTACTTGAGAACCGTTAGTCTTATCAAAAGTCACGTCACGCGAGATTTCAACGACACCGGTGGTATTGTTGAAAACTCGGTACGCGTAAGCATTAGTTCCATAACCAAGTAAGAAACCTTCATCTACTTTAGGAGCAAATTTAGAAGACTTAGCCTTTTTGTTAAGGATATAGCATTTACTCCCAAAGACTCGAAAGTAGGAGACATTTGGTTTCTTGCCGGTGAGCAATTCGTACGCCGTCTTCTTCAAGATCTTGTGGAGGTAGAGGCGGTTGGAGCTGTGGCATGCGGTATTGATGGCTTCCGCAGAAAAACTATCGGAAACCTTGTACTCGTCAAGCATCGTCCGCGCCATCTCGATGAGGGTTCGATTCTTCCTCTCGGCCACCCCATTTTGTTGAGGAGAATAGGGAGCCGAGAATTCGTGCTTGATTCCTTCATCATCGAGAAATTCCTCCACGCCAATGTTCTTGAACTCGGTGCCGTTGTCGCTCCGAATTCTCTTGATCTTCACTTCAAACTCATTTTGAGCTCTTCTCATGAACTTCTTTAGTGATACTTGGACTTCACTTTTGTCATGCAGGAAAAACACCCAAGTGAATCGAGAAAAGTCATCAACAATAACTAAACCATACTTACTTCCCCCGATGCTTATGTAAGCTACGGGACCAAATAAATCCATGTGGAGCATTTCCAACGGTCTTGAGGTCGTCATCACATTCTTGGCGGGATGGGAGGCACCAACTTGCTTGCCCGCTTGACAAGCGCTACAAACCCTATCTTTCTCAAAGACAATATTAGTTAGTCCAAGAATGTGGTTGCCTTTAATGAGTTTGTGAAGGTTCCTCATACCGACATGGGCTAGTCGGCGATGCCATAGCCAACCCATACTAGATTTAGCCATTAAACACGTTTCAAGATTAAGTCTATCCGTATTGAAGTCTACGAGATAGAGCTTACCCTTCAAACGCCCTTTAAAGGCTATTGAACCATCAAGCCTCTTAATGACTTTCACACCCTTTTCATTAAACAAACAATTGTAGCCCGCTTCACACAATTGTGCAACGGACAACAAATTGTAGCTTAATGATTCGACAAGTAAAACATTACTTAAATGGAAATCATTAGAGATAGAGATTTTACCCAAACCAATTACTTCTCCTTTTCCATTGTCTCCAAAGACAATACTTTCGCTATTTGATCCATTTACATCCAAGTGTGCGAACATTGCCTTTTCTCCGGTCATATGATGCGTGCAACCGCTATCCAAAATCCAACTTGTTCCACCGGAGATATAGGCCTACAAAAACATATTTAGTTTTTGCTCTTTGGTACCCAAACTTGGTTAGGTCCACGCACATTAGTAACTAGAGATTTTGGGACCCAAATGGTGCGAACAATAGGAGCATTCTTTGGCTTACGCCTAATATGACAAGCAACTACATGACCAAGGTTAGTCTTCTTAAGAACATATGAAGCAAAGAACTCGGAGTGAGCCTTGTGCTTGGATGTTCCTTCACCTTTCACAAAGTGGATAGGCTTGCTTAAAGGAGCAACAACAAGGTTGCTCTTTTTGCCCTTTGGCGGAACATACCCAAGCCCTTGCCTCTTAGGATTACCTTGGCGCTTACCGAGATACTCCTCTAAACCCTTGCTTTCCTTGTAGGACTTTTGAAGTCCATCTTCAAGCATCCCCTTAAGCTTCTCATTTTCATGAGCCAAGACTTTCAAAGTCTCACGGTTAGTAGCACAAGTAGCAACATCAACATTATAGCATCTAGCGCAACCATTGCTCGTTGAGGGTAATGAAATATTGGAATTGTTGGTTGAGGTAGAAGCTTTATTCGAGAGATCAACAAGCTTCACTTCAAGAGCCTTGCACGCATCCTTTGCTTTTGCAAGTTTCTCTAAGAGTGAAGCATTGGTGATCTCAAGACTAAGTGCTTCATTTTTGGTCAAATTTGAGCTTTTGACCAAGTCCTCATTTTTCTTCTTTTCAAAGGCTAAGCTTTTCTCTAGCTCAAGGTTCTTCTCCTTTTCAAAAATAAGGAGATCTTCTTGAGCTTTGAGAATAGCTTCCTTTTGCTCAACAACCTCCTCCAATCTTTCAATATCCTTAAGTAGCAAGTCTAATTTTTTAACATCAAAATCATCCATAGACTTAAATGCTACTTCTTCCTCATCACTAGCATCATCGCAATCATCTAAGCTATAATCAACAATGGAATGAATAGTGCTCTTAAATGATACCTTGTGCCCCTTTGCCATAAGGCACATTGGAGCATCTTCATCTCCGTCGCTCAAGTTGTCGAAGAGGCTCTTCGACTTTGTCGGTGGAGTAGCGATGGCGACGGTGGCAAGTCCTCCTTCATTGTCGGAGTTGGACTCAGACTCGGAGTCGGAGTCGGAGTCGGAGTTCCACTCCTTGCCGATGTATGCGTGACCCTTGCCCTTGTACTTCTTGCTCTTGTCCTTGTCCTTCTTGCGGTACTTGTCTTTCTTGTACGGCTTCTCTTCCTTCTTTTCTTTGTGTGGGCACTCGGCAATGAAGTGACCGGGTTCCCCACACTCATAGCACTTTCTTGAAGAGTGCCTTCCTCTTGACTTGTTGCCGAAGCTCTTGGAATGGCTTCCCGGTTTGTATCCTTTCTTCTTCAAGAACTTGTTGAATCTTCTAACAAGAAGGGCCATGTCTTCATTTGTGAGTGGCCCATTTGATTCTTCTTCATCGCTTAAGCTTTCTTCCACTTCTTGAGCCACTTTGACGGCCTTCAAAGCGATGCTTTTCTTCTTGCCGGACTTGAGCTCTTCCACTACCTCCGCTTCTTTGACCATCATCTCATCTGTCATCAACCGGCCAATCACATCATGAGGAGTGAGGGTGTCGAAGTTTGGCCAGTCGCGGATGAGTTGCACAAGGTTGCGGTTGGTGGGGGTGATCACTCGGAGGATGATCTTGACAATAGCTTTGTCGGTGAGCTCGGTGCTTCTAAGTCCTTTGGCTTGATTTACTAGCAACATCAAGCGATCAAACATCTTTGTGTAAGATTCTCCTTCTTCTAGTGTGAATCAGCTCAATTCTCCAATGATGAGCTCTATCTTCGATTCACGAACACTTGACACTCCTTCATGAGTTACCATTAACCTTTCCCAAATGTCCTTGGCATTATCAAGGCCATCAACTCGGTTGAACTCGGAGTCGCTCAAGGCATTGAACAAGGCATTGACGGCCAAGTCGTTGAAGTGTTGAGCTTTGTCTTCTTCGGAGGTGGGATTGTTGGGATTTGCGGGCTTGAAACCTGTTCAACAATCTTCCAAATGCAAGGATGAAGTGATCTCAAATTCATCTTCATCTTGTGTTTCCATGCCGCATAGCGAGTGCCATCGAAATGAGGCGCTCGTTCGGACGAGACGGAAACATAAGATGAGGAGTTTGAGACTCCAAAAGAGGAATAATCTAAAGGAATTGCAACCCCTATACCGGAACCCGTGGCCTTGTCTTGGGCATGGGTTTCGGTAACTTTCTTTATTTCCGACATCTTTGATTCTCCAAGCGGTTAAGCCAAAATAAAGGAGATTTGGCTCTGATACCAATTGAAAGGACCAACGATGTCGCCTAAAGGGGGGGTGAATAGGTGAATTAAAAAATCACAGCGGAATTAAAACTGGCCGAACTGGTCAATCCGGAGTCTCCGGGTATTTGGTCCGGAGTCTCCGGCTTGTCCGGAGTGTCCGGTATTATATCCGGATACTCCGGGTTAGCTGGCTCGGGAGCGCGACTAAGACTACTCTAGCAAGCACAATAAATCACTAGAAATAGATAACAAGAGCAACCTAGAACAAATGCTAGTAAGGATTTGAATTAAAGCTAAGCAAAGAGCTAGATCTAGCTTTACAAAGACAAATCCAAACAAGCAAGACTAGGAAGAAAAAGTGAAAGGGAGGGACACGAATTTTCACCGAAGTTCGGGTTCTTGAAGAGAACCCTACGTCTCCGTTGAGGTAGCTCGGTCGCACTTGAGCCGGGGTCTCTTTCAATCCGCTTTCCTCCCGGTGTTGCACAAATGCACTCGCCGGCCTCACTTCTTGTCTCTTTCCTTTCGGAGGCGAGACTCGCCTTCACAAACGACCGAGGCTCACCACACGCGTTGGTAGCTCCCGGTGACTCCTAGCCGTCTAGGAGACCTTCAACCTCCAAGAGTAATAACACCACGAAGAATTGCTTGGAGGATGAACTAGTGCTCAAAGACTAGAAATGAATGCACCTAGCACTTTACTTCTTCCTCTCCTCACCAAAATGGATCAACAACCAAATCTAATGGTGGGAGGAAGTATGAGCTCTATTGAATGCTTGGAAGAGGTTAGGAGTGGCTTGAATGCTGCAATGAATGAGCTCAATACCGTTCCTAGCCGTTGGGAGAGAGTGGGGGCTTTAAATAGTCAGTTCAAAAACTAGCCGTTACTCTCGTTTTTGTACAGGCCGGAGTGTCCGGACAAATAACCCGGAGACTCCGGGTTATCCGGAGACTCCGGACAAAATGTCCGGATACTCCGGACAAACTGGAACTCAAAGTGGCCGAGGGGTCCAACCCGGAGACTCCGGACAATCTGGAACCAAAGTGACCGAGGGGTCCAACCCGGAGACTCCGGACATACTGTCCGGATACTCCGGATTGAATCCGGACACTCCGGACATAAGGTCCGGACTCTCCGAGTTCACTGACTCGGTTTGATTTCCAGATTAAGGAAAATGCGAGTGTTTGAGTGCTAGTTTGTATGCTACTGGTTTGATTTTTTCGAAGTTTAACACTCGGATCATATGGTGTTGGGGAAATTTTGCAATTCTCAAAGCCGTACAGGCTCAAAATTTTCTCAGCATAATGGGATTGATGCAAAATGATTCCATCCTCATTCTTGATCAATTTAATATTCAGAATAACATCTGCCTCTCCCAAATCTTTCATATCAAAGCATCGAGATAAGAAAGTTTTGACCTCGTCAATTACAGCAGTGTTAGTCCCAAATATAAGTATGTCATCAACATACAAACACAAAATCACACCTTGACCCCCACCATAACGATAATATACACACTTATCTGCCTCATTAACAGCAAAACCAGCAGATGTCAAAGTTTTATCAAACTTTTCGTGCCATTGCTTAGGTGCTTGCTTTAGTCCATATAAGGATTTTAATAATTTGCACACTTTATTTTCCTGTCCAGTAATCACATAACCATCTGGTTGCTCCATATAGATTTCTTCCTCCAACTCTCCATTAAGGAAAGCTGTCTTTACATCTATTTGATGGACGTGTAAACCATGGGAAGCAGCTAAAGCAATGAGCACTCTAATGGTGGTTAATCTGGCAACAGGAGAATAAGTATCAAAATAATCCTCTCCTTCTTTCTGGGTATAACCCTTGGCTACAAGTCTTGCCTTGTACTTATCAACAGTACCATCAGGCCTCATTTTCTTTTTGAAAACCCACTTGCATCCAACAGGTTTGCACCCAGTAGGACGATCAGTGATCTCCCAAGTCCCATTAGCCATGATGGAATCCATCTCGCTACGGACTGCCTCTTTCCAATACTCAGCATCAGGTAATGCATAAGCCTCTGAAAGAGTTTTTGGCACATCATCTACGAGGTATACAATGAAGTCATCGCCAAAGGTTTTCTCAACCCTTTGTCTCTTGCTCCTACGAGGAGCTTCTGCGACTAAATTGTTATCCTCCTCAGTAATATCTTCTACTGGTAGTGTATCACTCATTGGTTCAAAAATAGTGGTAGGTTCAACATTAATATTTTCAGTTTGTGAAGTACTACATGCTGGTCTCATAGGATAAACATCCTCAAAGAATGAAGCATCTCTGGACTCCATTATTGTGTTAGCAACAATCTCAGGAGTTTCTGATTTTACTACTAAAAATCTATAGGTCAGATCTTGTTATGTGCATATCCCAGAAAAATGCAATCGACTGTTTTAGGTCCAAGCTTTCTCTTTTTCTGCAATGGTATATTGACTTTTGCCAAACACCCCCATGTTCGCAGAAAATTAACATTGGGTTTTCTCCCCTTCCATCCCTCATATGGAGTAATCTCACGCTTTTTAGTGATTACTCTATTTAAGACAAAAGTTGCTGTCAATATAGCTTCCCCCCACCACATCTTAGGCATACCGGCACTCTCTAACATGGCATTCACCAAGTCTGTTAGTGTTCGGTTTTTCCTCTCAGCTACCCCATTTGATTGGGGAGAATATGGTGGTGTAACTTCATGGATAATACCATGCTCAGAACAGAAATGGGAGAATTCATGAGAGATATACTCTCCTCCACGATCAGACCTTAGTTTTTTTATTTTCTTTTCTAGTTGGTTCTCAACCTCGGCCTTATAGATTTTGAAGTAGTTTAAAACTTCATCTTTTGTTTTCAGCAAATACACATAACAATAACGTGTTGCATCATCTATAAGAGTTAGAAAGTATCTTTTGCCTCCTTTTGTCAACAATCCATTCATTTCACATAGGTCAGAATGGACAAGATCTAATGGTGCCAAATTCTTTTCTTCCTCTAATCCTTTAAAGGGTTTTCTAGGTTGTTTTGCTTGCACACAAGATTGACACTTTGATCCTTTGACAATATCACATTTTGGAATTAACTCTAATCTGGACATTCGAGCAATGCTATCAAAACCAATATGACAGAATCGAGAATGCCAAATATCGGCATCACATTTATTCAAACCAGTTGCAATATTCATTTTATAGCAAGATTCTAGAGTACTTAAGCGGAACAAGCCTCCGCTCTCATAGCCTTTACCAACAAAGTTCCCAAACTTAGATAATACAACTTTATTTGACTCAAATACTAGCTTATAACCATCCCTGCATAAAAGAGAACCACTAACAAGGTTCTTTTATTGTTGGCGCATCTTTGCACGTTCTTCAAGTGGACAATCTTCCCTGAAGTAAGCTTCAGATCTACCGTGCCAACACCAAGAACGAAGCATGCGACCCGTTCCCCATTAGGACGGAGGAAGCCCTTTGCCTGGTAAGAAGAAAACAAGGTAACATCGTAACACACGTGAACATTAGCCCCAGGATCAACCCACCAATCAGTGGTTTGACATGCTGAAAAAACAACAGGAGAATTACCATACCCTCCTGAAGTCGAGGCCTCGCCTATGGTCACGTTGGCATTTTTCTTGCCTTGTTCATTTGTCCTGTTTTTGCGATAGCGACAGTCTTTTGCCATATGACCGTCCTTTCCGCACACGAAACAGGTGATGTTCTTCATGTCCTTTTCTCAATTTTCTTCTTTTTAAAGCTAGTTGTCTTGTTTGGTTTAGGAACTTTGAAATTCTTGCCATATGATTTCTTCTCGATGACATTGGCATCATTCTGATTAGTTCTGCTTGGTGCATCTTTTGCTCTTGCCTTTTCTTCCACATCGAGGGCTGCAATGAGATCCTCAACGTAAATCTCTTCCTCTTGTGCTTTAAGCTAGTGGCAAAATCCCGCCAAGATGAGGGGAGTTTGGCAACAATGCCCGCTGCCACAAACTTAGGAGGTAATGCACAACCCAAGTGCGCAATCTCGCCAACCAGTAGCTGGAGGTCGTGTGCTTGTGCAACAATCGATTTAGCGTCATCCATGCTAAAATCGAAGAATTGTTCGCACACGCATGACCCGGCGACCGGCCTCAGCCTCTGCATACTTTTGGTCAAGTGCATCCCACAACTCAGTGGCAGATGTGTAGTTCATATACACATCGTAGAGCTGATCTGCCAAAATGGTCAGAAGGCAGCCTAGCGCAGTGTTGTTTGCACTATCAAACTGCATGTACTGCTCAACCGTAAATGGATACTGCGGGTGGATCACCCACCACAGCCCCAATGACATGAGCCAAAACTTGGCCCTTGTCTGCCATCTACGGAAATTTGCACCAGAAAACCTCTCAGGTTTCATAGCATCCGATGGATTAGCCATTGCTGAATCACAAAAATATCGCCAATAAGGTTTCTGGATTGTTGGAAACATGCGCAATATTTTAATTCCAGATTTTATATTGAGGCAAATACTACAGGTAAATAGTGATGCACACAGAAAATCTAATAGCAGGCTACACATTGTACTTCCAAACATGTATGATTCAAGAATACGATCAAGTTGAACGATCGCTAATGACTTACAGTTGGGCTTGATGAAGAACAGGACGATGCGCAGAAGAGGTCGTGGAAGAAGTCGACGTCGAGGAAGCAGCGCAGGAGCGGTCGCGCAGTTGCGCTGCCCAGAAACCTTATTGCCGCCCCGTGCAGGTGATCTCTGCGGCAATGGCTCGGAGATACCGCTCACCCTCCTTCACGGTGCACGCCGAGGAGGAAGGCCGGCGAGGTTCAACAGCTCAACACAACAGTACAGTTCTCACAGGAGGAAGGAAAGAATGGAATTGGAAAATTCAGTGCCTTAGCCTGGACGTCTCCAGGTCTTATATAGCCTTTCACCAGTAACTGCCTCCATTACTCACTGGTAACTGACAGCGTTAAGCACTGGTAACTGACTGAATTAAACAGACTTAATGCACTGGTAACTGCCAATTCAAACACAAATAATGGTCATTATGCAGTCTCCTGACCAGTACAGAAAGTTAAGCAATTACATGATTAAGCAAAATAAAAGGTGAATTCGTAGTGCCAGGAGACACACTTCGACGCGGCGCGGTCGCTCGTCGCAAGTCACAAGTCACGCGGATTTTCACGCGAAAATCTGAATCTGGCAGCAGCGTGCGTGCGTGCGTCTTGTGGCGTGTGTGTTTCTCCAAAGTCCTTCTCATACCATCCCTATGTCATGCTCCTCATAACTCAAGGAGTGGCAAGGACTCCACCTTATAAATTGCCTTCCTTCCACTTGCCTAAGCAATATGGTATTAACCATGCAATCTTTGGAATTAAAGGAAGTGGGCCATACTCATGGGCCAATTCCAACAATCCCCCACCAATTCCAAAGCAAACACTAAAACAACATCAAACATCGTTGTACTGAAGTGTTATTAATATACCAGTCTTTTGGTGTAAGTCCCATACGGGTTGAACTTGCACCTAGATTAATAAGATTTATCCTCTCACAGCTGTTGAATGGACTATGCCTTGAATTCATAGCTTTTTGTGATCAGATTTCACTTGAAAACCACCACTGATACTAGGCTGCTAATAAACCACGCCTAAACGGAGCGTTATATGGTCATGCTCCCGTATCTACTCATGAGCTTTCTAGAGAATGCCCCATTCTCGTGAACTGCGACCACACAGTTATGCTCAAGTAGGTGTATTCATTATAGGTATCCTGTAGGCCAATACCTTTTTCTCTCATTTTTGACACTAGAATACATTAAGGCTTTAAGCCAACCTTCCATACAGTCGAGTACTTTGTCTATTAGGACACAGTATAATTTAATAATATGTACTCTCTTGTTACAACATCAACTTGTTTTTCCCATTACCTAATTCACGGGATCTCCGATCAGGAAGGAATGGGTTACCATTGTGTTGTAACTCAAATGGGCCTCATACCCATGTCCATAGACGCAACGGAAATCGTTTTCCTTGCAAGTCCTTTTGTAAAAGGATCTGCCAGATTTTTCTCAGTGCGAATATAATTCACAGCAATTACTCCGGAGTTTCTCAATTTTCTGACAGATTTAAGCCTGCGCTTCACATGTCTGGAGGACTTCATGTTATCCTTAGTACTCATAACCTTAATCAACATTGTTTGGTTATCGCAGTACATTAGGATCGGCGGTACTGGTTTCTCAACCAATGGCAAGTCCAACAAAAGCTCTCTAAGCCATTCAGCCTCAACAGTGGCTGTATCAAGTGCTACAAGTTCAGCTTCCATGGTTGACCTTGTTAATATGGTCTGTTTGCAAGACCTCCATGAAACTGCAGCACCAGCTAAGGTAAAAACATAACCACTTGTTGCTTTGATCTCATCCGCATCAGAGATCCAATTGGAATCACTATATCCTTCTAATACAGATGGATATCCAGTATAGTGAATTCCGTAAGATGTTGTGCCTCTCAAGTAGCGCAACACTCTTTCAAGTGCCTTCCAATGATCATCTCCCGGGTTAGATGTAAACCGGCTTAATTTGCTCACAAAGAAATGAGATATCAGGTCTTGTGGCACCAGCTAGATACATAAGAGACCCAATAATTTGTGAATATCTCAATTGATCTTTCCCTAACCCTTGATTTTTTCGAAGTTTAACACTCGGATCATATGGTGTTGGGGAAATTTTGCAATTCTCAAAGCCGTACAGGCTCAAAATTTTTTCAGCATAATGGGATTGATGCAAAATGATTCCATCCTCATTCTTGATCAATTTAATATTCAGAATAACATCTGCCTCTCCCAAATCTTTCATATCAAAGCATCGAGATAAGAAAGTTTTGACCTCGTCAATTACAGCAGTGTTAGTCCCAAATATAAGTATGTCATCAACATACAAACACAAAATCACACCTTGACCCCCACCATAACGATAATATACACACTTATCTGCCTCATTAACAGCAAAACCAGCAGATGTCAAAGTTTTATCAAACTTTTCGTGCCATTGCTTAGGTGCTTGCTTTAGTCCATATAAGGATTTTAATAATTTGCACACTTTATTTTCCTATCCAGTAATCACATAACCATCTGGTTGCTCCATATAGATTTCTTCCTCCAACTCTCCATTAAGGAAAGCTGTCTTTACATCCATTTGATGGACGTGTAAACCATGGGAAGCAGCTAAAGCAATGAGCACTCTAATGGTGGTTAACCTGGCAACAGGAGAATAAGTATCAAAATAATCCTCTCCTTCTTTCTGGGTATAACCCTTGGCTACAAGTCTTGCCTTGTACTTATCAACAGTACCATCAGGCCTCATTTTCTTTTTGAAAACCCACTTGCATCCAACAGGTTTGCACCCAGTAGGACGATCAGTGATCTCCCAAGTCCCATTAGCCATGATGGAATCCATCTCGCTACGGACTGCCTCTTTCCAATACTCAGCATCAGGTAATGCATAAGCCTCTGAAAGAGTTTTTGGCACATCATCTACGAGGTATACAATGAAGTCATCGCCAAAGGTTTTCTCAACCCTTTGTCTCTTGCTCCTACGAGGAGCTTCTGCGACTAAATTGTTATCCTCCTCAGTAATATCTTCTACTGGTAGTGTATCACTCATTGGTTCAAAAATAGTGGTAGGTTCAACATTAATATTTTCAGTTTGTGAAGTACTACATGCTGGTCTCATAGGATAAACATCCTCAAAGAATGAAGCATCTCTGGACTCCATTATTGTGTTAGCAACAATCTCGGGAGTTTCGATTTTACTACTAAAAATCTATAGGTCAGATCTTGTTATGTGCATATCGAGAAAAATGCAATCGATTGTTTTAGGTCCAAGCTTTCTCTTTTACGCAATGGTATATTGACTTTTGCCAAACACCCCCATGTTCGAAAATTAACATTGGGTTTTCTCCCCTTCCATCCCTCATATGGAGTAATCTCACGCTTTTTAGTGATTACTCTATTTAAGACAAAAGTTGCTGTCATATAGCTTCCCCCCACCACATCTTAGGCATACCGGCACTCTCTAACATGGCATTCACCAAGTCTGTTAGTGTTCGGTTTTTCCTCTCAGCTACCCCATTTGATTGGGGAGAATATGGTGGTGTAACTTCATGGATAATACCATGCTCAGAACAGAAATGGGAGAATTCATGAGAGATATACTCTCCTCCACGATCAGACCTTAGTTTTTTTATTTTCTTTTCTAGTTGGTTCTCAACCTCGGCCTTATAGATTTTGAAGTAGTTTAAAACTTCATCTTTTGTTTTCAGCAAATACACATAACAATAACGTGTTGCATCATCTATAAGAGTTAGAAAGTATCTTTTGCCTCCTTTTGTCAACAATCCATTCATTTCACATAGGTCAGAATGGACAAGATCTAATGGTGCCAAATTCTTTTCTTCCTCTAATCCTTTAAAGGGTTTTCTAGGTTGTTTTGCTTGCACACAAGATTGACACTTTGATCCTTTGACAATATCACATTTTGGAATTAACTCTAATCTGGACATTCGAGCAATGCTATCAAAACCAATATGACAGAATCGAGAATGCCAAATATCGGCATCACATTTATTCAAACCAGTTGCAATATTCATTTTATAGCAAGATTCTAGAGTACTTAAGCGGAACAAGCCTCCGCTCTCATAGCCTTTACCAACAAAGTTCCCAAACTTAGATAATACAACTTTATTTGACTCAAATACTAGCTTATAACCATCCCTGCATAAAAGAGAACCACTAACAAGGTTCTTTTTTATTGTTGGCGCATGCTGCACGTTCTTCAAGTGGACAATCTTCCCTGAAGTAAGCTTCAGATCTACCGTGCCAACACCAAGAACAGAAGCATGCGACCCGTTCCCCATTAGGACGGAGGAAGCCCCGGCTGCCTGGTAAGAAGAAAACAAGGTAACATCAGAACACACGTGAACATTAGCCCCAGTATCAACCCACCAATCAGTGGTTTGACATGCTGAAAAAACAACAGGAGAATTACCATACCCTCCTGAAGTCGAGGCCTCGCCTATGGTCACGTTGGCATTTTTCTTGCCTTGTTCATTTGTCCTGTTTTTGCGATAGCGACAGTCTTTTGCCATATGACCGTCCTTTCCGCACACAAAACAGGTGATGTTCTTCATGTCCTTTTTCTCAATTTTCTTCTTTTTAAAGCTAGTTGTCTTGTTTGGTTTAGGAACTTTGAAATTCTTGCCATATGATTTCTTCTCGATGACATTGGCATCATTCTGATTAGTTCTGCTTGGTGCATCTTTTGCTCTTGCCTTTTCTTCCACATCGAGGGCTGCAATGAGATCCTCAACAGAAATCTCTTCCCTCTTGTGCTTTAAGCTAGTGGCAAAATCCCGCCAAGATGAGGGGAGTTTGGCAACAATGCCCGCTGCCACAAACTTAGGAGGTAATGCACAACCCAAGTGCGCAATCTCGCCAACCAGTAGCTGGAGGTCGTGTGCTTGTGCAACAATCGATTTAGCGTCATCCATGCTAAAATCGAAGAATTGTTCGCACACGTACAGCCAGCGACCGGCCTCAGCCTCTGCATACTTTTGGTCAAGTGCATCCCACAACTCAGTGGCAGATGTGTAGTTCATATACACATCGTAGAGCTGATCTGCCAAAATGGTCAGAAGGCGACCTAAGCGCTTGATGTTGTTTGCACTATCAAACTGCATGTACTGCTCAACCGTAAATGGATACTGCGGGTGGATCACCCACCACAGCCCCAATGACATGAGCCAAAACTTGGCCCTTGTCTGCCATCTACGGAAATTTGCACCAGAAAACCTCTCAGGTTTCATAGCATCCGATGGATTAGCCATTGCTGAATCACAAAAATATCGCCAATAAGGTTTCTGGATTGTTGGAAACATGCGCAATATTTTAATTCCAGATTTTATATTGAGGCAAATACTACAGGTAAATAGTGATGCACACAGAAAATCTAATAGCAGGCTACACATTGTACTTCCAAACATGTATGATTCAAGAATACGATCAAGTTGAACGATCGCTAATGACTTACAGTTGGGCTTGATGAAGACTAGGACGATGCGCAGAAGAGGTCGTGGAAGAAGTCGACGTCGAGGAAGCAGCGCAGGAGCGGTCGCGCAGTTGCGCTGCCCAGAAACCTTATTGCCGCCCCGTGCAGGTGATCTCTGCGGCAATGGCTCGGAGATACCGCTCACCCTCCTTCACGGTGCACGCCGAGGAGGAAGGCCGGCGAGGTTCAACAGCTCAACACAACAGTACAGTTCTCACAGGAGGAAGGAAAGAATGGAATTGGAAAATTCAGTGCCTTAGCCTGGACGTCTCCAGGTCTTATATAGCCTTTCACCAGTAACTGCCTCCATTACTCATCGGTAATCGGCGTTAAGCCTCGTAATCGATCGAATTAAACAGACTTAATGCAATCGTAATCGCCAATTCAAACACAAATAATGGTCATTATGCAGTCTCCTGACCAGTACAGAAAGTTAAGCAATTACATGATTAAGCAAAATAAAAGGTGAATTCGTAGTGCCAGGAGACACACTTCGACGCGGCGCGGTCGCTCGTCGCAAGTCACAAGTCACGCGGATTTTCACGCGAAAATACGCGAATACGCGCGCGTGCGTGCGTGCGTACGTGCGCGCGTGTGTGTTTCTCCAAAGTCCTTCTCATACCATCCCTATGTCATGCTCCTCATAACTCAAGAAGTGGCAAGGACTCCACCTTATAAATTGCCTTCCTTCCACTTGCCTAAGCAATATGGTATTAACCATACAATCTTTGGAATTAAAGGAAGTTGGCCATACTCATGGGCCAATTCCAACAGTTGATGCACCAAAACTACAGATCCAAAGTGAGCTAAGAATAGAAAAGGCTTGAAAGAAAGAAAACGATGTAATCTATTGCAAAATTTGCAAACCTTGTCGAGCTAGTGTGGCTCAGTATCACCATGTGGATCCAGTTGGTCTAGGCGCATTGGTATGTTCCTCTCCTTCTTCAAAATGACCTGGGAGCACCAGATCTATAAGAGGGGTGGAATAAACCCTAGGAGCATGGATGAAGAAGAGGTGGAGCTGACTAACAATCCAACAACCACCGCACCGGAGAAGGACGGCGCATCGCCAACTTGCCGGAGAGGGAGGAGGAGGTGTTGCGTCCCGCGAGATACGGGAGGACCGAAGGAGGAGCACACGAGATGGAGGAGGTTGCGAGCAAAGGAGGTGGGGGCAGAGGCGGTTGCGAGACGGAGATAGGGGCGCAGTCGTGAGAACTGAGAAGAGGCGACACAACGGGGGAGTTTTCCTACGTGGGAGTCGAGGATTTTTCCCTGGTGGAAACAACGTGGATCGGGAGTAGAAATCCGTGTCTCTTGGCCATCCAAATGGGCCTTCTGGTTGGCCGGGGAAACTCCCGCCATGGGTTTCCATGTTCCTAGGAATTGATTAGAATCCCGCCATGGGTTTCCATGTACCTGGGAAACGATTAGAATCCCTGTTTGGTACGGTTCCAGATTCTAGTAGAAACGAAAACGGTTTCAGATTCTTGGTAGAATCCCTGTTTGGTACGGTTCCAGATTCTAGTAGAAACGAAAACGGTTTCAGATTCTTGGTAGAAACGCTTCAGGTAGGATTTTGTTAATCAGGTGGAACAGGGTTGAGACCGATTCGACCACAAAGTGGAAAAAAAAGAAATGATCCAAGGAGAATCGTTCCGAGCTTTAGCCCGTTTGGTTGGGTTTCTTTCAGAATCTATTAGAAACGGTCCGGTTCCAAATTGCCAAACGGGACCTAAACTTCCCAACCAAGTCCTAATTAATCGAATGTGAATCAACAACGAAATCCGGCAATGCTAGTTGTTGAAGGGGGAAAAGAATGTACTTCCAAAAAGCTGTGACTACAGTATTACACAGCATTTCAAAATTACATGGTACATACGTACAGCCGGACCAGCACAGCTGAATGGCTTTTATTAGCTACGTTTCTCACATCCACACGATCACACCACCACTCTACTTCTCTACGTCCCAATCTGCTGCCGGACCGGCATAACAAGCACGCACGCGAGGCACAGAGTATTATTACTGAACAGGGGCACCGTTTGATTTACTAGTTGCTTAATCTAAGGGGATCCATAAGTTAACCCGGCCGGCCGCTCGATCATGATCGAGCCGATCGATCGCGCGATCAGGCGGCGGTGACGGCGATCTTCATGCCGGCCTGGCAGTGGCCGGGGACGTTGCAGATGAAGTAGTTGGCGCCGCGGGCCAGCGTGATGCGGTCGTTGCCGGACCTGAACACCTTGGCGCCCCTCGGCGTGCCGCATGACTTGTACCCCGCCGCGCTCACCGCCACCACGTTGTGCGCCGACGGGCTGTACTTGAACACTGCACCATGCATGCCATATTCCGGCGAACGAAAGTCACAAAACCGGCCGCAAGAGCCATTATTAATCGATTCGGTGCATGCACATCGATAATTCACAGCAGCGGAGCGGAGACTGCAGGCGAGTGACAAGCACCGTAGCGAGCCGTGCATGTGTTTGCTAGTATATATACTTCGCATTTGCAGCAAGCTAGCTAGCTAGCATTCATGAGCCATGCACAGTACGCAGTACGTGCTCTTGCCGAACTTGTGATGTACTGTGGTGCTGTTTGGTTAATTCGCATGGTTGCTAGTGTTTGCCTTATTAAACTCTGGTAGCATTGATTAAAATTAGTAGTATTTGATTAAAATTAGTAGTATTTGGTTTGCTATTAAACTTTGCAAGATTCCTTTCTAACTTGATTTCTTAGTTTTTTTTTTTTTTGCTAATCTTTACCGAAACATTGATAACTAATTTGATGAGGTTAATTTGGTACGATAAATTTATCTTAGTACGCCAGCGAATTTATATATATACGTGAATTAAAAATAATACTTGACGTGCAACATGGCTCACGAGCACTCACCCAGCACGTCGCCGGCGCGGAAGCGCTTGCCCCGGGGCCATCCGGCGGCGTTGAGGCTCCAGCCGCCGCGGTCGCCGACCGTGTACACCGCCGACTCGGCGAACTCGCCGTGGAGGAGCACGCAGAGGAGGACCAAAGCCAGCACGGCGGCGTTGCAACCGGCACTGCCCCTTCCCTGAGCCATCGCGCTAGCGATCGATTGGTTAATTAACCTGCCCCCACACCCACTAAGCTCAGGAAAGGTGCAAGAACCAAG
The DNA here is from genome assembly GCA_036346355.1 of Rhipidocladum racemiflorum. Taxonomy (NCBI): domain Eukaryota; kingdom Viridiplantae; phylum Streptophyta; class Magnoliopsida; order Poales; family Poaceae; genus Rhipidocladum; species Rhipidocladum racemiflorum. The sequence continues at coordinate 13,662,875 of CM070573.1, read as the reverse complement.
AAGGTACGTGTTGGCCGAGTGGAGTCTGCTCAGCGGTGGGCAACGGAAGCCTCCTTTTATAGGCGCACGCCACCTACCGTGAACCACGCTCGTGGCTACCGTGCTATAGGACACGACACGGTCTAATGGTCTGTGCCCACCCGTGCGAACGCCACTGATCAGGAGAGTTAACGGGCGGGTGCGTGAGGAATTACAGAATCGATCGGGCGGCTGGGAAAGTTCCTAGTCGAAGAGGATTAATAATTTACTTTGGGTGAAATGGTGGTGGGCAAGCCACCCACAGGGGCCATGACTTTGGACCGGACGGGCAGGGTTTAAATTTACAAGGCGTGCTATCTCCTAGTACGTTCAAAAGAAGTTACTAATTCAATACAATATATAAATTTAGATATTTATTAGGATTATAGAGAAAACATCATACTAATTTTTTTATTAGAATATATAATATTGCTTATATTTATAAACAACAACATCCAAAAAATGTTGGGACCGGATTTTCAAATCCGAACTATCTGTGTATAACCACACTATTCCCGGATCAAGCTAATGCACACAGTGGAAACAGTGATGACAACACATTCATATCATGAATAAAATAATATTAAAAACTCGAATAAAAAGGTTTTGACCTTATGGTCAACGATTAGAAATAAATAGCCTCATAGCTTGAGTCCAATAAAGTAGCAGCAAAAATAAAATAAATAGCAGCAGGATAAACCCATCCATGTGCCCAACAGGCAATCGTTGGGGTGTACATCCTAGAATTCCGGATCTCCTTCGTCGAAACCACAAGCAAAGTACTCGTAGTCACCTTTTGCTTCTGCACACTCATCTGTGGAAAGTGGGATGTTGTAAAGGTGAGTACACAACCATAATCGCAAGCCTTGAAAACATAATGCATAATAACTATATGCAAGGCTGAACAAATGAATGCTTAATATGGCTCATTTAACATAAAGCAATGTTTAACTTTAAATACCATTAATAATTTCACATAGCATCATTTGACAAATGTAGTGGTAATAATTGAATTTGATATGACAACTAAACCGATTCCAATCACCCGATTGACTCCAACCGCCAAACCACAGCTCGGGAGTTCCAATTGCTCACGGATTCCCAAACCATCATTTTCCATTTAAAGCAAAACCATAGTCTATTTAAGTAGTTTTAACTCTATAGTGTGTATAGTTTTACTCACAAGACATGATCATCTCTTGTTTCTATGCACACTTCCTTTGGTGTGTCGGCGAGAAATCATGAGAAGGCTTTTATAATGCATGACCACACTAGTAACTTCATCTGCTAAGATTTCATCGCTGATAGGGTTCTGTCGCCCAATTCAGAAGCCCCCCTTGCGCCATGCGAATGTCTCCAACCTGCACCCACATTCCACTAAATGGCAAAGCCAATAACGAGACGCACAAATTAATTAGTCAGGTCGCACCCATATAAACTTGTGGTTGTACGGTAGTGCTCGGTTCATAGTAACACACGCATCGGTAGAACATTCACTTTACCAGAATATTCTCATACGTCCATCACCCACCAAACATCCATATGCCCCAATCTAAACTATTTTCCACTTTATTCCATTTAAATAATAGCAGCAATACCAATTGCCGCAACTTCACAACAGAGTTTAAATAAAGTTTGAAATAATTTCCATAATGGCACAATATCAAAACGTTTAAGCTGGACTAAGCAATTTTACCACCTCATGCTGCACTACTGGTTATCACCAATAAAATAGCTAGTAACATCTAGGGCGACAAAGTTCACAATGATCAATGTCAAATAGGTCATAACAAGTTCGGGTATTTAGCAAAGCCTTAAAACTGAATTAAAGTACATTACGTAAAAGTAAGCATGTATAATTTAAAACAACATATGCATTTGAAAACTTAGAATCAACATGGTAAAGAAAGACTTGCCTCAAACAAGCTATTGCTTCTGTCCTAGAACTTGGTTTTGAATTGCCTCGTTGCTCTCGCACACTCCTGACGCTTCAACGTCAACGTGAATCGAGAGACGAACAACAAATAATACAAACTAGAGATCAAACAAGCTCCAAAAATCAAATAAAATTTACCATAAAATAGATATTAAATTTACAAATTTTTAGGAACTGAAATCGCCTTAATCGGAGCTCGTATGAGAGAGAACGGATTTTTGAAAGGTTAAATCACATAAAGTAATAAAGAAATAATTTTTGAATTTTTAAAATTACTTTTATAAATAAAAATAAAATTACAATTCATTGTAAAATATCAGCATTCTGAATATTAAATTTTTTTTAAAAAAAAATTCTTTTTTAAAAAAAATTCTTTTCTTTTCTTTCCGTCTAATCTTCTCTCTCCTACGTGCTATTGTGCCATTGGGTACTGTTCACACGAGAGAATATGCGCATCCAGCCAACAGAGAATCAATAGAGGACACAGCTTGGGCTAGGGCTAAGGCAAATGCCATGGCAAGGTGGTTCGGCCCAGGCCAAGGGAAGCTTGGGAAAGCTCACGACGTGACGAACTCAATGACAACCACGATGACGACGGAGAAGCAATGATAGTGACACAATGGCGTGATTAACTACGATGAACATATTTCAGTAAAACGCAAAGTCCATTGCCTACGGTTCACTAAATTTGAAATTGTTTAAGGGGTTACCTTCACAACGACCGGGAACACGATGTGACGTGAACGGTTTTAAAAGAGAAGGTTTGAAGCGTCAAGAAGCTTGCAAGGACACATCGGTGGCGTTCAGCTCATGCTCAGCGTTCCAAGCAAATGAAGGCATAAGAAGTTGGAACGAGTTGAGAATCGGGTGGAGCAATGAGAGGGGATCTTGGTGCTCTCCTTAAATAGGCTCGGGAAGCCTCGTATAGATAGATACGGTTGATTTTAAAGAAGAGTCCAAACCGGATAGAACTCAAATTTCTCCCGAAATAGAAGGTATTAGGACGGGAGAATCACGAAAATTAGTTGAGAATAAGGTGGCACACGTATTGGACACGAATTCGAAAGCAAAAACGTGTTAGATGAGAGCTCTAAATTCCAACCATGGAGGCAAAGAGAGAAGGAACCGTGTTGTACACAGGTTGAAGACAACACATGACAGGTGGGCCCAATTTACTATTTATTTTTAAATTTAATTAATACTAAAAATAAAAAGGCTTTGAAACAATAGCAAATAAGATTTAAAAATTCTCAAAAATACTTTGAGATATTTTAAACTTACTGTAAAAAATTCATAAATTTTAGATTTATAATTAAGCTATAGTAAACCTTTTTGTAAAGTAGAAAAATAATTTTATAAATTTCAAAAAATTCAGCAAAAGTCTTAGAAAATTAAAAATAAGTAATAAAATATTATTTTGTAAAGTTTAGAATATTACAAAGAAAATAACCAGAGAAAGTGATGACCTATGCTATCCATGCAATAAATATGTTCGAAACGTGAGAGAATATTTTGTGAGATGGAACGCTTAGAGCAAGTATTATAAGGTGATGTAGACGGGCTGCAAGAAGTGGTACATCAGATCTGTGATGAGGTGGAAGAGAGAGAAATGGAGAGAGAAAGAAAGCGGGCTGCTTACTTGTAGCCAGTTGAAAGTGGGCTACTCACAGACTCCAAGACACTTTGTGAGAGGAAGAGGTGATCCAAGTATTAAATGTATAGCTTGTATCAAGAGTGAGCTATTATATGAGTAGACTTTTTGTTAGCTATGTGTGACATGGCAACACTATAAAGCCCACCATAGGCTCTATTATTAACCTTGCTCTTATAAACGCAAGACGTAGAAGTTGTGATAAATAGTGGCAAACAAGGTAAAACATCGATAAATTTGCGTGCATGTCATATTTTACTGTAAAAAAACTATATATTTTATATTTGGAAACGAAGGGAGTACAAGATCGAACGTGTACATTAGATTAATATTATTAGTCCGAAACGGCACACAGGAATGCCGCAGGGCCATTTCGCTGTCTGTAGGAGGCCGTCAGGTATGTCTCCACTGCATTTGGGTCATTCACGGATCAAAGATTCAAAGTTTGTAGTAGTAACAATCTGGTCAAGTCGATTTGTGAACCGGGAGTTCATCGATCTTTAACCTTGAACTGTTGCGGTCACCGTGATGGGCAAGGTTGTCGGGAAATAGTGTTTATTTAGGGCTTGTTTGGATGTGGGCGATTGAGCCTAAATTCGGTTTTAGCTTCCGTTTGGACTTTGGAGCACGGCAATTAATTCGGTGGAAAATTAGCAAGATATCTTTGCTGGAGAGGAAAGGTGATGGTAAACAGCTAATATGGAGGTTGCCAGTTATATATAGTCCAGACAGGATATTTAGAGAGTATACTCGTGCATGAATTGAAGTGCAAACTGGTACATTATTCCCCAAAATAACCCAAGTATCATCGGATTAGTGCAAATGTGCAGTTAATTAAGTGAATACTAACTCTATTATGTGGGGGAGAATTGGAGCCCTCTCATGCATCCACCTCACCCCCATGCCATTTTGTAAAAAGGTCCCTCCCTTTTCTCTAAATTATGGATAGGTCCATGTAAATTACAAAGAGATCCTTTTGCGATTTTTTGTGAGTATAAGAAAAACATTTCTAAATTGCGTTTAGATCCCTGGTTCGTTACTTTACGAAAAAGTCCCCCGCTAAATACAAATATCGAACGAGCCCTTTTCTAATTTTTCATAATAGCAATTAGGTCCAAAAATATAGCAAACAGGTCCCCATCCCTTACGTCCAGGTCCTTTCTCCGTTTTTCCCAAAAAAAAATATTTTCGTCAACAGAAATGTGTACAGCTCTATTCTAGAAAAAAAAATTCAACTCGATCTCTAATCTCTAGATTTTTTTTCCAGCTCGATCTCTAATATTTTTCGAATATTATTACTCGATGAACACATAGAGTGCTAAACTCAATAAAAGAAGGTTGATATCTCTAATATTTTTCGGAGCATGTATTATTACCCGGTTAACACATAGAGTATTAAACTCGACAGAAGGAGGTTAGCCGGGTGATGATAAAGTGTTAAGCAAATTCGTCAAAAGACATGGCCAGATTTGATACACACGTAAATAAAAAGCACACACCAATCTGTTCTCTTAGCATTTTCGTTTACTTTCGGAAACCATCTAACAGAACGGCGCGACGGAGCGCGCCACATTCCCTAGTGTTTTATTGTACCACACCAGACGTGTGGAAACTGCACTGGCACTGGTGAGTCAGTAGACCCACCAAGAAGAGATCAATATCCAGAGTTGAAAGTTCTGCTTCACGTTCGCCAACTTAACTGGCTTTGGAGATATTCCTTCCAGAAAGTTTAGGGAAAAATGCTCAAATATACAACATTAAAATACAAAATTGCAAAAATATACAACATAAAAAATAGCAAGAATGACGTGACGGCCGCCACGCCGGACGGCGGCAGCTAGGTGACACCCCGCGTGCACCTGGCGGCCGCCGTGTGGTGTGGCGGCAGCCAGGGCTGCCACCGTTGGAGGTGGCGGCCGCCAAGTCATTCCTGATATTTTTTTCTTTGTTATATATTTTTGAGATTTTATATTTTACTGTTGTATAGTTGAGCATTTTTTTTTCCGAAAGTTTAGCCCTTATGTATATATTCCTGATTGGATTGAAAGAATGACATGACGGCCGCCACCCCGCACGACAGCAGCCAGGTGACACCTCCTCGCGCGCGCGGCAGAGCTCGCCCGGGCCCCCTTGCCCCGCCCCGTCCTGCCGCCTGGTTGCTGCCGTGCGGCGTGGCAGCAGCCAGGTCATCCCCCGCGTGCACCTGGCTACCGCCGTGCGGTGTGGCGGCAGCCAGGGCTGCCACCGTTGAAGGTGGCGGCCGACGTGCGGCGTGGCGGCCGCCACATCATTTCTGATATTTTTTCTTTGTTGTATATTTTTAAGATTTTATATTTTACTGCTGTTTTTTCCGAAAGTTTAGCACTCATGCAATCTCTATGCTCCCTTTTTTTTGTCAGCTGTATGCTGTTCACATTTGCCCGCGTTCCGATCTAACCAATTGCCCTATCGTGAGATGACAAATGATTAGCTCGGCCAGTAGTGACCGTGACCGTGACGCACCGTTGCAGATAACACTCTGTTCCAGTCCATCCAAGCATAGGATAGAAGATAAAAGACAGAAGCAACCAGCAAGCGCAGGATCGAAATATACAGACCATATTCACACGTGGTATATGCTAAAAACAATATGTGTCTTGATAGAATTCACCTGATAGTACAACACAAAGAAATAGGATTGAAAGAAACAGGTTGAACAAGAGACACACATCGTAATATTAAGATCTTAACAATTTAGGACATAATACATACTTAAAAACACACAACCTGTTAATGTTCTACTGACATAGGTTCCAGAACCAGAGAAGCCAAGGGCATGCTAAATTCGGCAGAACAGTAGATACCAGGCAATAGTTAATAAGGGAAAATAGTGGGATATTGCTAAGCGGTGGGCAAATGTGTCTTTTTGTGCTAGTTAAAAGGTGCAAAATTATTTACAAAGGGGAAATAGTGGGATGGTATTATGTAGAACTAAACATGTTTGAAGTGGTATTTTCGGAAAAAAAAAGAATATGTGGAGTCGTATTCTGATGATTGCCAACCTTTAGAGTGGTATATGATGAATTATCCAATTCAATATCATTTTTTCAATCCAATCGATGTAATTAGCTAGTATTTATTTATACTTCCTCTAGTAATAGAGTAATAGAAATACTCTTAATAAATCAATCTTAGATCTGATTTTACTATCCATTATAGACTATCGGGTCTAATACATGATAAAATTTCTCATATTTTATATTAGTACGTAATTGTGTAGCTGCGGATTTATACGTGTACGCGAGAATGCGAAGCTGCCGAGGGAGCATTGCCCGGCCTGGTCAACTCGAGTCCGCAAAGTCCAACCTTCGAGTTGCAATTTCCAAATCGCACTGGGTTGGACCGGACGCACTCCCATGCTGTACGCCTGTGCGGTCGGTTGAATGTTTGGCTCCCGAAAAAGGGAGAGAAAAGAAGTCAGCCGTGTCTGAATTTCGTTCTGTCTATGCTGTCGTGCGTAAGAACCGAACTTCGTTCAGAGATTACGTCAAAACTCAGCATCACATTTCACACCACTGTACACATGCAGCATTTCTGCCGAATGTAACCATCGCATTCAGACCAGGTAAACGGCAGGCAGGCCAGGCCATATCCTCATGCAAGGTGTTTCTGAAACGTTAGGATGAGGTGATCAGCAGGAGACAGATGTCCGCTAACGGATTAAAGTTCAGAAGGATTTCCGGAGTGAGCTGTGCATGTCCACTATGCAGATGGATATTTCCGGCGTTGTCGCTTAATCTGATCCACATGCACCGGACGGTCACATTAACAGCCTGCAGCTCTTTGGCCCCATTAAGCCAAATGTGTCTGTCGACAAAAACCCAACGAAATCATTTCTCTTTCTAAAAAGCAGGACCGATAAAAATACATCGTATAGTAGTAGTCCTCCTACCCCATTTGGCGCACCAGGTCACCAACCCACCTACATAATAATACTATGCATTTGGCTCCAAACCAACCAGGTAGCGTGCCGTTCTTTGGAGCCCATCGATCTCACGTATCATTAGCATCACAAAAGGCGAGGCTGGCATATGTGCGATGGGTGCGCTCTGCTGCCACTGCGCTTACACTAGCTGTGCGATGTGACGGACCTCACCCGCGCACCGCGACACGCGGACGAGCGGCCGATGGGGTCGAGACGCTTCCTGGCCGCGCCTGATGTGCCGAAGCACTAGCGCGCGGTGTCTCCACGTCCACCGGCGCGCACGTTGATGGACGCATTCCACTAGCGAAATCCAGAGAGCCCCCTGTGCGCGCGCGCGCGCGATCAACAAAGTACATGTCGCTTCGCTCCTGTAAAGTCGATCTCGATGGACCTGCCCCCACGCACTAGCTACTAAGCTACCGGGAAGCCGGAAATGGACGCGCGGCGCGGGTCGTCGTCGTCTTTCGTCCGGAGAAAATGGGGGAAAAAAAAGGAGGATGCAGCGCGATCGTGCAACCGTGGAAGTGATCGACCGTAGTGGAGGGGCTTTCTCTGGGCTTGAGGCTGTCCTGCGCCGGCGTCGTTATAACCCTCTATGAGAGATTTTTATTGTTTTTTTTTTATTTTTAGTTTTGCGTTAATTAATTCTATCTACGTATGAGTTTAGATTGCACAGAACAAAGGTGGATCTAGTTGGAGCTACGGATATACACCGGTACCACCAAAAGTTTGAGAAACGTGAGAAACTGAGAACATTACCTTTTCAGTGGATCAAATTTATTGATTGAATTTATTTCGATTTTGGTGGTTTGAAATTTATAAGATATTAGAACTATTTATACTATACTTTTAATGAAATTTCAAATATATATGTTGCAAAACTATTATACAAGACTGTAGAGTTATACGTGTAATGTGTGCATCTCTACTGGAAATTTTATAGTTCTATCGCTAACACAGGACTATATTTGTTGTATTTGCCTCAATTTAATTTAGTCCTCGATTTTTTTTGTAAAACAAAATAGCTCAGTTCTTTGAAACCACTCCAATTTTATTTTATTGTGGCTTTGCCACTTCTGCGTCCGTGCGTACATGCGACATGACCCCCCATCCCGTCGCACCTGAGTACCGTGACGTCGTGGTCACGTCGATGGCGATGGAAAAAAGAAAAGAAAAGAAAAGAACCTCTGTTGGTGTGTTGTGAGCGGCCTGTGCGTCATCATCGCGTACGAGTCGTGTACTGTACAATACCTTGAACCGAACCTTCTACGAGATAACGAGAATTTACGCTGGGGTGTGATGGCGCAAGGTCAATACGCAGGGTGAAAATGAAACGAAAAGTTTCCGATTGTTTTAAAGACAAATAAAAATAGAAGTTTTTTTCGAAAATAAAAACGAAAAATATCGGTACTGGAACGAAAATGAAATTTTTTTTATCAGAAACGGAAATAAAAACGGGATAGTCAAATCCAACGAAAACGGAAACGGAAATTCCGTATAAGTGAAACCGAAAATTAAAAACGGAAACAGACCGAAAAAAAATGGTCTTGGCCAAACAATGATAAGGGAGAGTTTATATTTATTTTCGAATAAAAATAATTTTATATAAAATATTAAATAGAGTTCAAAAATTCCCTAAAAATTCTCAAAATACTTTGGAACATTTTGAACCTAAAAAAAAATTATTTTCAACATATTTTTTTATTTTTTATAAATAAATTAATTTTATAAATCTAAAAATAGCAAAACGGTATTTATAAACTCCAGAAAATCTGAGATAATTCTTAGAAAATCATAAATGAACATGGAATAATAATATAGAAATTTTAGGGTGTTAAACCTTTGTAGTTGGTGGAGCAAGAGGATATCAGATAATTATATGGATGAGGACATAATGGTCTGATATGGAAGACAAATAATGTGCCTTCAGCTGATAAACTTGAGAAAATTTTTCTAGTAATATCAATGAACATAACACTGTTCTTGTATCACCTTGGAGGTGGAATGTGCTACATTGTTCTTGTGGTCATGTATATTGTGATTCTCTACTGTGTTCTTATGGAATTTTCCGCTTTTGTTTCCGTATTCGCTCCATTCCGTTCCACGTTCGTTTCCATTACTATCTGTTTCCGAGTTTTCTGATTTCGTTTCCATTACCGATACAGAATATGAAAACAAAAATGAAACAATCATTTAACAACTATTTTCGTACCATTTTCATCTCTATCCATATGTCCATGTGAAAATTTAAAACATGAGCAACAGCAACACGTAAATAGGCGGCCCATGTTTGGCCCATAGCGAAGTAAGTTGAACCCAGCAAGATGCTACTTTCCAGGGTTTCACTTTTCGTTTTTGGAAAAATCGGACGAAAATCGAAATTCAAAAATCGGTAAAAACCGCTCGAAAATCGTTCGAAATTCGCTCTAAATCGAACGGTTCGAAAGTCAAACGAATTCAAAAGCTGGTCAAATTGCCGAGCGAATTTCGCAAAATTTGAACGAAATTCGTTCGAAATTATCAAAATTCTCGAAAACCAGTTACAGTTGAAAAATGTCTTCAAACTTGATTTTTTTCAAAACATATTAAACAAATTGTAAAAAAATTATAAAAAATCTTTTAAAATCCCATTTCATCTATAAAACACTTGAGAGAAATTTCTACAATTTTTGAATTCATTTAGTGCTTTTCTAAAATATACCATAGCAAGATAACATTAACATATTAAATACACTTTGACGGTTTCACCCCTAAATGATCATTTATTACTCTATTGACTTTTATAGAGCATCCATACATTTCAAGATTCTAAATTTTTAATTCTTTTTAACAAGTAGTCCAACAATGAATATGTTTAATGATGTAAAAGTGATACTAAATATTACTACTTGACATAGTTGAACAAATATTGTTACCATAATTAAAATATACCATAGGAGGATAACATTAACATATTAAATATACTATAGAAATACAAGTAAGCTTTTCAATATTGGAAAACATTAACATATTAAATATACCATACCTTTGCTATATTTTAAATAAATGAAAGTTGTCACATATCAATACAAGAAAATTTTTTAATATTAGATAACATTAAAACATTAAAATATACTTTAACAAATATTGCTACTTAACATAATTGAAGAAATATTGCTACTTGACATACTGCAACAAATTGCTACTAAAAACACATCTAATTTCTTTTTTATTGCTTTTTTTATTATCTATATTTTGAATGGCTCAAAAATGTCTTTAATTTCATTTTTTTTAAAAAATATTCACACCAGAGGTCATAAAAATATTAATACTAATTATAGAATAAATTTGGATAAATTTTTAAATTTTTTTAAATTTGAATTTGGACGAAAAATCGATCGAAATCTGATTTCGAAACCGAGCGGTAAGGCCGAAATTCGCGAAATTCGATCGAATTTTGTCAACATTTGCAACCCTGCTACTTTCTATTATTTTTTCTTTATGGACAGAGCAGAGAAAAGAGCACAGAAAAAAGAGGGCCAAAGTTAGCGCAGAGCAAACAAACCTCCCTCTAGGTGTGAAGCGTGAGGCCTTCGCAGGCGTGAATTCATTCAGCCCAGAGCGCAGAGAGACCACATTCCTTCCCTTAACAAATTCCAAGCCCGAACTGTAACAAGTAGGTCGGCCACCACTGGGCCGACGTGGCCTGACCAAGCCCATAGTCCATAACATGAGGCGCATGGGCCGGCCCGTTGGCACTTGGCTGCAACGGCAGCCGCTGCCCGGCGGCTGTCGCCACTGCGCAGGAGAGAGGCGGCGCGCGTCGAGAGTGCCACACTGCCACTCGTCTCGCAAGCCTTCGGTTGCACCGTGCCACCGTCGCGCACGACGAAGCGGGCCGAGCCGCAGATACAGACGTCGGCCTCGCCGGTCAGACTCACAGGCAGCCCTACTGCGATTCGTTCAAAAGGAAAAGCTGTGTTGTAACTTGTAAGACATGTGCAGCCATAAGTCTCTTCCTGATTGCAATTTATGAACTTTCTATTTATTTATTTTTTCCAGAATCGACAGCTTTTATTCTACTTTGATAGTTCTTCCTCTTATGCTGTTTCATTTCTTTCCCAGGGATTTCTTTTGTTACCTGGCCTATAACGCGACCAATATAGCTTTCTATGCTGTACTACCAAGTTTAGAAGTTTCATATTCATCCACATGCTTATCAGTCTGTTTAGCTTACATGACAGCATCAAGCCACCAAAGCACACGGGGTCCGTGAAAGCCGAAAGAAGGATCTATTAGCAGGCAGCATCAAGACTCGAATTAAGACGGGCTATGCTACATATCTGGCTAGTGGCTGCTACCAACGAGAGGCTGGCAGCGTGGTGATCGCTCGTAGCCGACTGCTAATTCTAATTTTTTTTAATGGAAAAAATCTACAATATACAAGTGAATAACTGTACGAAATACAATATACAATTTATTGTAAAACTGAGGTATAGAGTCCGGACCTATATATGACACGCAGCAGACGCGTCGACGCGTTCTGGAAGACGTGAGCGTGACGGGCCGTTGAAACTGGGTAACTAGCGCCGGCACTCAATACGGGAGGTGGAAATTAAAATTAGGCCCGGTCGTCCCAAGCAAGAACGGAAAACGCACACGACCTATGACTCTATGAGTCACTAGGCTTGTGATCAGCGGTTTTGCATAGCTTTGGAATCGGACCAGATCAATACCACGAAACCGACGAGAAGGTCAGGTTTAGAAGTGACACCCAGCCAGCTCAGCACTACTGCCCGTGAGTAACAGGCACAGTGATAGTCCTGTTCATAGTTGTCGAAGCCGGTATGTACCATTTTGACACCTAAACCAGTACGAAATAGTCCTATATGTTCCGGCTTTGATGCCGGTCAATAACGGTCATGCAGGTCCATACCGGTTTTGATACCAATCATACCGGTTGAATTGATAATATGTTTTATTGAGCTATATGTTACTACTGTGTATTTGGAGTAATAATATTATAAATGAACTTTAGAGTACATATAATTAAACATATGTATGCTTACAAATATATATTATTATACTAAACTCAAAACGGTACGTTGATATAGACTGGTACCGAGATGTATTATTCTAAGAACTAAACCGGTATAACGTCTGATGTGATATTAACAAGTTTGGTCCTACCTCCTAGTACTAGCTGCCCTGAACGTGAAGCATAAGACCAAGTACGCTATCCAGTTGCTGATTGGGCCTCTATGGTGCCTTTGTGAAATCCCTTGCTTTTCTAGCCACTAACGGACTTTTAAAAAAAAACAGGTTCTCGAAATGCTGATAATTCATTTATAATTTAACACTCCTCTTATGTAGGCTGTATCAGGCCTAAAGCATAGAATAAAACTAAGTTGTAATTATTTTTTTAATGCGCCAGTTGGGTTTGAACTTAAAAACTCTTAGCTCTGATACCATGGTGAATTGCTCACATTTTATCGTTAGTTTAAGTTTTTAAGTGAATTAATTGGTACATATAACTTAGGCCCCGTTTGGCAACTTGGAATCGGGCCGTTTCTACTAGAATCTGGGAGAAACCCAATTAAACGGACTAAAGCTTCGAACAATTCTCTTCGGAACGTTTCTTTTTTTTTCATGCCGAGGCCGAATCACTCTCAACCCCGTTCCACCCCGATTCACAGAATCCAGACAGCTAGCCAAACGTTTTCCAGACAGTGATTCTGATTCTACCTGAAACGTTTCTACCAAGAATCTCGAACCGTTTCCGTTTCTATTAGAATATGAAATCGTACCAAATAGGGCTTTAATATGGTATCATAGCCTTTCTTTCTTTTATCTGCATGCATGCATACTGTATTGTGTACCCGTGCACCATGCAAAATTGTGTGCTCGTCTTGTGGTTCTTTGCCCTTTGCCTTCTTTCTCTTGATCCGATCCAAAGTTCCAATCACATGTATGCAGCCCATGCTCATGCGCATATGCTGATGTGCATATCTACTACTCTTTCTTTGGTTACAGATTAATCTGCTTCTCCCTCTCTCTACTGCCTTAGCACTTGCCATATCGACGAGTTCCTCATCTCAGACTCGTCGCTTCTTGTCGAATCCGAAGTAACACATTCGAATTCTACGTGTAAAACACACTGATTCAGAATCAAACTAGTGTATACAACAACAAAATTGATAACACAACATATCAAACGTATCTTTATTCATAAACTGATATAGCCTTTTATAATAAGACTAACTCGCATGCCAAATAATAGTAAAACAACGGAAATAAAATAAACAGAAATAAAACCCAATATATTTACCACTAGCAATTGACAGGGGTAGCGGTCCTAGTTATCCTGGTTCTCTCCATTGTAGAACTTCTCCTCTGAATCAATAGAGTAAGCAAGGGTTAGTACAAATGTACTCAGTAAGTCACACGAAAGATGCAGTGTTAATGTAAGGAATAACAAAGAGTGGTTGTATGGTTATTTTATCGAAAAGCATGAATTTCAGAAATATTCTAAATAATTTTCTAAATGCACAATTTCATTTAAATATAATTATTCAAATGTTCAATATTTCTAGATTCGAGAATCACTCTTAGAATAAACTCAGGAATCCCTTCTAGAATTTAATCCAAATTGACTATAATGGACTCACTCCATCCACATTAAACACGTTCTCAAAACCATTTTTTTAAAAAACATTAAGATCTAATATGTGAAAGGCCAGCTCGACATACCTGTGACCTCGGGTATGGCTAATCTATTAGTTTTACACTCTGCAGAGGTTGTATAACTTTACACAGGAGACATGATTGTCTCCTTGTGTCAAAATACACGCTTCCTTTGGTGTGCAATAGAGAAAATCACAACAAGATCCATATAAAGCTTCACCTATATAGCCCGTTAAAGGTTTCACCGCTTAAAGGATCCCTATAGTTTAGAAGCCCTCTCTTGTGCCAAGTGGCAGCCTCTCGCTCACACCACTTCGCACCTAATCGTATGATTGTCCATGATTTGTTGTAATACAGATAACTAAGCATGTCCCATACTAAACATGTGGTAATACGATAACGCTTTACATTCAGCAACTCACAGACCGGTCCGTAATTGACTAGACGAGCTTTCAACAACCCAAGACACCTTCACACTAACCTGTCTCGTCCAATCTAAATCATATTTTTAACTTTATCATGACATGACATGACATAAAAGTTCATGGCACAGTTCTCAATGATCGTCAAAATATAATTTTCAATTTAAATAAAATCATCATTTGGCACAAATTCAAAAAATAACCTAAACTCAGGTTTAAGCATGCCTAAGCATATCCTAGTTGCTTTGATAGTCATCATACATCATAAGTATAACCTAGGGTTACAATGACACAACGGATTCAATCATTATAGGTGGCTTTTAATAATCATGACATAACTATTTGATTTAAAACTGTGACTAAAATACATTTATAGAAACTATGCATGCAATAATTTAAATCCAACATAGCATTTCAAAGGTTGGTTCAATATGGTCAGGTATGCGTAACTTGCCTTGATAAAGTACTTGCTCTGGTTCTGAACCTTTCTCTTTAGTCCACGCTTCACTCTCCTACACTTCTAGTGTTTTAACGTCTACGCGAATCGAGAAGAATTACAAATAAATACCAATATGGTCAAGAGAGAACTACAACCATTGTGAAACGGAGAAAGTAGCTGGTAGGATAACTATATCTAAAAATTGTCTCTAGATGTTGTACAATAACTATTTCTTCTCTCTTATATATAAATAATCTACCTATGTTCCCGTACAAAACTGGCTATTAAGGCCCCGTTTGGCAACTTGGAACCGAGCTGATTCTACTAGAATATGGGAGAAACCCAACCAAACGGCTAAAACTCGGAACGATTCTCCTCGAAACGTTTCTTCTTTTTCTACACCGTGGTTGAATCACCCTCAACCCCGTTTCACTAGTTTCTACTAGAATCTGGAACCATACCAAACAGTTTGCAGAAAGTGATTCTGATTCTACCTGAAACGTTTCTACCAAGAATCTGGAACCGTTTCCGTTTCTACTAGAATCTGGAACCGTACCAAACGGGGCCTAAATAAGTGCCAACTCTCTTCTCTCTTATCTTTTCTCACTATTTCACATAGACTAAACCTGATGTATACATGCTAAAAACCAACTGAGATGGTCTTATTGTATATATTGTAATTAGTCCAGTCATTTTTAATCTCCCTAATATATATATATATATATATATATATATAACATCCTTTTACATTGAAAGAGATTTCCTCCCGCTGTCCATAAGTCTTCAACCGCTGCCGGTGCACCGTCGTTTTCCACCCCTCCAACCCGTTCAGTTTCCCCCACGAAAACTCCAGATTGCCCGGTCAAACGTGTTAGGAAACGGATTCGTATCCTGTTAGGAAACGGATTCGTATCCGATATGGACTCTTCCTTATCTCTAAGCAGAACCGCTATATATAGGAGGCAGGGGGTCACCCCATTGTACACAAGCATACAGAATAATAAAGCAGGCCCGTTCCTCCTCATATTGTGTCTCTCGCCCTCTCTCTCTGTTCTCCACTTGAGATCTATTAGGCAACCCCGGACTATTCGATAGCGAGGTTGTCTAACACGTTATCAGCACGAAGCTCTACCGGAGAAAAGGTGAGAAACACAGGATTGATCTAATTCCCCGTATAAATCGATGCTTGCATCTAATCTATGTATCAAGTGCTGGGATTACCACATGGCATGAAGCTATGGTACAAGAGATCAAAGTATAGATCGCTATGCATCTTCGTTACACGATGGCACGAAGCCATTATTCCACAATCTAAGCGCACGAAGCCCACGCACGCCAGCGCTACCGGATGTTGAAGCGCTTGGCCGCCACGCCACCGACCGCCCACCCTGGCCATGAAGTGCCGACCGCAATGAAACACCGACAGCCACGAAGAGCCGTCGGGCCGTGAACTTGAAGCTGCTGGACCGCGAGCTTGAAGCCGTCGGTTTGGCACGAAGCTGCCGCCGCACCTTGAAGCCGCCCGGCTGCCTCTGCGCACGCAGAGCCTGGCTCAGCCACCGCGCGCATGAAGCGCCATCTGGCCCGCACCGGCCGGCCACTTGCGCCCGACCAGTACTTCACCCATCAAGCTGCCTCGCTCCAACCGACAGCGACCGGATGGACTTGAAGTCCAGAGAAATCGAATGGACTTGAAGTCCAATATATAATGTCCTGGAGAAGTTGGTCCTTTTTCCTAGCAAGATAGACTTGTCCAGAGAAACCGCATGGACTTGAAGTCCAGAAAAATTGGATGGACGTGAGATCCAATGTTCAATGGACTTGAGTCTTCTCCTAGCAAGATGGACTTATGTCCAAAGAAACCGGATGGATGCTTGGCCCCTACGGGTTGAATTCGGTGAAGTCCAGATTGAAATCCAATGTCCCTTTGGACTTGAAGTCCAGATTGAGCTCCCGACCACCGGCTCGCGGTCGCCGCAAGACGATTGGGTCGCTACCGCCGTCGTGCGCCCTCGGTTTTTCCGCGCTGGCGCAGCCGCGCACCAGCGCTTCGGCCACCCCGCCTGGATGCGTCGCCGCCTCGCCTAACCAGTCGCGCGCTCCACCGCCGGCCCGAGCCCGCTTGAAGCCGCACCGGCGCGCATCCCCGGCCGCCGCGCTTGTCGTCGCCAAACTCGGCCGACTCGACGGCTTACCGCGACGGCCGGTCTCCGCGACTTCAGTGCCTTGCCGAGCAGTAAGCGCATGGCCGCGCCAGCGCCACCGACGGCCAGCCGAGCGCTCACAGAACGCCGGCTTGAAGTCCGGCCCTTGCGCATTGCGCCTCGCGCCGACGCCGGTACTGATGTCGCGCGCCATGGCGCCACGCCGCTTGGCGCTTGCCACGCCAAGCACCGGTCGCCTGCACGCACCGACGCCTTGGACCTCCCGCTTGCCCGGCTGACGCCAACGACAGCTGAACTGGCGCCGTGGCTACGCACCCACCAGAGCCTCATCCAAACCGGACATGAAGTTAAGGACTTGAAGTCCAAACTAATTTCAACCAGGACATGAAGTCCATTATCCAATGGACATGAAGTCCATTCGAAGAATCTAATTGGAGTCCGGATGGACACAGGAGAAGGGCGAAAATACCTTTTTGCCCTCGGGTTTTCTTATTTAAATTCCTTTATTTCTTTTCTGTTATTCTTTTCTGAAAATGCATTAGAAATTCAGAAAATCAATCCGAAAATTCTGAAAATTGATAGAAAAATCCAGAAAAGTCTTTGCATCTGGTTTAGCATTCCCCTGCAGTATTTATGAATACTTTATGAATATTTACATGTATTTTTGCAATAATTGCCCTGTTTAGAATATCGGAAATTCCTGAGAATTTATTTTCGTATTTATGAATTTATGAATTATGTCATGTTGATATTTGCTGAAATTAAATTTTTCTCATGCAAGAATTCGAAAATTGCTTGGAAATTAGCAGAATTATGAAAAGTGCTAGGTAAATTTCCAGATATTTCATACAACAGTTTATGAGAACATGAGTGGTTGGGATTTGATTTTGGTAATGAAATAAACAGATATGAGACAATTGGTGTCTAGGAAAACACACATGAGGCTTGGTTCTTTAATTGGCACCGGAAGCGGGAAGTGCTCCTCCCTCATGTGAGCCCTAGAGGCGAGTTGACCTGGCCAAGAGTCAAATGTGAGAGATATTCATTACCTGTTTCGTTCCCGACCAACAAGAATTATATAAGTTGTAATTAGACTTATGCCATGTTTAATTCATGTTGCAATTTATTTTACATTATCAAGTGATCTTTGGAAAATTCTTTGTATAATTAACAGAAAATTGCCAAATACTAAGAAAAATTCGGAAATTTCTGAGAATTTATTTCCGCATTTATGATTTTATGAATTGTGCAATTATTGTTTATTCTGAATATTTATGAATCTGTGTATATATGAATTTTGCAGTTATGAATACTGTATTGATGAATTCCGTACTTATGAATCTTGTACTTATGAATTTTGCATTCATCTTTGAATATATGAATCTTGATATCATTGCTTTCTTTTAGTTTGCTGGAAACTCATGAGAATTCAATTATGCATTTTATTAAATCTAGCAGCCATTTCCTATTAGATTACACGTAGTAATCTAATGGAAGAACCTTATGAATGTGCAAAGGTGTGGCATTATCTAACGTGAGTTTTTGAAGAACTGACATGAATTGTCAGAATTATCTCACATAGACATCAGATTGCATAATGAATAGTAAGCTCTCGAAGAGCATACTTTTTCTCATGAATAGAATTGCAATTTATTCTTTATTCCAGTATTCTTTCTTTACAAGCAATCTTTTTTGAATTACTTAGCCACTTTATGATTAGAATTATTTTTCTTTTCATCTAGAAATCGTGTAGCGCCCAATGGAGGAAATATGCATTGTTGATAGTGGCACAACAAATACCATCTTAAGAGAGTCGAAATACTTCCAGGCGATCACGAAGAACGCTGGAAGGATTACGACTATCGCAGAAGCGATCACGCATATAATAGGCTCAGGAAGAGCCACAATTATATTGCCAATGGGTACAACTTTGGTAATTGAAGAAGCCCTCTTGTACCACTGAATCAACCCGCACTCTCTTAAGTTTCAAAGATATCAGCGCCAATGGGTTTCACGTAGAAACCAATGAAGAAAATGGCAAAGAACACTTGTGCATTGTGAAGCACGCGAATATGGAAAGATGGTACTAGAAAAATGTCCCTCATATGAATGCAGGTTGTACTACCACGAAAATTAATGCACACGTAGTGTATACTTCTTTGAAGACTGTCTTTAGAAGCTCTGAATTATTTGCTTTATGGCATTGTAGATTAGGTCATCCTGGTCTTAGATTGATGAGAAATATAGTTAACAACTCACAAGGTCATGGCATTAATGTTAAGAATTTCCCGAATCACGAAGATTTTGTGTGCCATGCATGTGCCACGGAAATTAATAACTAGACCCTCTGTGATGAAAGTGCAACATGAAGTCGGCATTCTGAACGCATTCAGGGGGATATTTGCGGTCGATTCAGCCCTTGTCGGGGCCGTTCGATACTTTATGGTGCTCATTGATGCTTCCTCGAAATGGTCGCATACATGTTTGCTTGTCAACAAGGAATCATGCATTCGCAAAGCGATCTCGCAGATCATCGAATTAAGAATGCTTTTCACGATCATCGCGTGAAGTCCATTCGAATGGACAATGCTGAATTTACTTCCAAGGCATTTGATGATTATTGCTGCGACAGCGGGAATAAGCTGTTGAGCACTCTGTACCGCACGTCCATACGCAAAATGGGCTAGCTGAAGCACTAATAAAGAGGATTAAGTTCATTGCCAGACCGCTCTTGCAGAGTTGTAACTTGCCCAACACTTGTTGGGGACACGCCAGTCCTGCACGCAGCAAAGACTCATCAATTATAGACCATCGGCCTACAACATCCATTCACCAATGCAATTAGTGCAAGGGGTCATCCAGAAGATTTCCCATCTTAGAAATTTTGGTTGTATGGTATATGTACCTATACCACCCCCACAGCGGACTGCAATGGGCCCTCTCCGCAAGTCTGGGATATACGTTGGTTATGAGAGTGCATCCATAATCAGGTATTTGGTACCCATGACTGGAGACTTGCACCTGACCGATTCGGTCGATTGCATCTTTGACGAGGACCATTTCCGTCATTAGGGGAGAGAATCAACCATTAGATGAAAAATGCCGGAAATAGTATGGCATTCCACTTTGGGATCCCAGCGCATGACCCTCGCACTAATGAAGCAAATCAAGAAGTCGAAGATAATTGATTTGCGAATTTAGCAAATGAATCGCCTGATCATTTTTGTGATCTCGAAGAGCGTGGTTAAGTCGCATGTACCCGACAAGAAATGCACCAGAGAGGGTGGAAATACCAAAGAAAGCGAAGGTATCCCTCATCTGTTCGAGGCCTCAAAGAAAAAGAACAGGAGATCCGGCTTCTCAAACCCAAAGTACCCGGAGACGTCTGGGAAAAGCTGGGCGAGAGGACTTACCTGACCAATCACAAAAGTGCCCCAAAGCAAGAAGGAGCCGGTTGAGACCTGGCCTTTGGAAAGAAGCCTGTGGAAAAGGCAATTCCAGATCTGAACCTTCCATTGGAAGAAGCGCCGAAAATAATGTGTGCGCACACATTGGCGGAGAAAAACTAAAGGAACTTGCTCTGAAATGGGAAATAGCAATGAAGAGCAAGTAGAAGTGCACGAAGCACCCCATGATGAAATGGCCAGAAATATTGTCATATCAGGAGAATCAATGAATAGAGCAACAGCCAATGTCGATGCATACTTTGCAAAGAAGATTGCCACGATCATTAATCATGATCCCGAGCCCGCATCTCTCGCTGAGTGCAAGAAAAGGCTCGATTGGGAAGATTGGAAGAAGGCAATCACGCCTTGAGTTAGTCTCTACGAACAAAAGAGAGGTGTTTGGGCCTGTGTGCCGCACGCCTCCCCATATAAACCCCGTAGGTCACAAATGGGTTTTTGTTCGCAAGAGAAATGAAAACAATGAAGTTGTAAGGTACAAGGCAAGGCTTGTCGCTCAAGGTTTCACTCAACGTCCTGGGGTTGATTATGAAGAAACCTATTCTCGGTCATGGGTGGAATTACCTTTAGATACTTGATCTCAATGGCGATCAACTTGAAGTTGAAAATGAAGCTAATGGATGTTGTCACGGCATATTTGTATGGAAACTTGGATTCGGAGATTTATATGAAAGTACCTGGAAGGTATCCCTATCCCGAACCAAGACAGAGCAAGCAGAAACCTATACAAAGGTGAAATTGGAGAAATCATGTATGGGCTAAAAGCGATCGGGAAGAATGTGGTACAATCGTTTGAGTGACTTTCTCTGCAAGAAAGGCTACACGAGCGAAGATTGTCCATGTGTATTTATACAACGATCCACGAATGGATTTTGTATAATCTCCGTCTATGTAGATGACTTGAACATCATTGGGACGGATGAGGAAATTGAAGAAGCATGCACATACTTGAAATCTGAGTTTGAAATGAAAGACTTGGGTAAAACCAAGTTACTGTTTAGGCTTGCGACTTGAACATGTCCAAGGCGGAATCTTGGTACACCAAGCATCCTACACTTGAGAAAGTGTTGGAGAGATTTGGCTTTGAAAAGGCATACCCTTAAAGACCCCAATGGTCGGAAGGTCACTCCAAGGCAGACCTAGACCCGCACAGGCCTAAAGAAGAGGGGAGGAAGTCACGGGAGCGGAATTCCCATACTTGAGTGCAATTGGAGCGCTCATGTACCTTGCGAATAGCACTAGGCCGGACATTGCGTTCGAGTGAATTTGCTAAGCGCAGTGATCTGAGAACCCACCAAAAGGCATTGGAAAGGGGTGAAGGACATCTTCCGTTACCTTCAAGGAAGCAAAGACCTCGGCTTGTTTCTGAAGAAACAATGAATTGAATTTAGTTGGCTTACGCCCGATCTTTGGGTACCTATCGGACCCGCATATCGGCAAGTCACAAGCGGGTATGTTTTCCTTTGCGGTGGAGCGGCAATTTCTTGGAAGTCGTCTAAGCGGACTCTTGTCTCGGCGTCGACTAACCACTCGAGAAATCATTGCATTGTATGAAGCCTCTCGGGAATGTGCATGGCTTGAAGAATGGTTCACCACATCCGAAGTCATGTGGTGCGAACATGGAACAAACCCCCACTATTATCTATGAAGATAATGCGACTTGTGTTGCACAAGTACAAATGGGATATGTGAAGAGTAAACTTACAAAGCATATCAACCCCAAGTTCTTTTATGCTCATGAAATGCATAAGATGAGCGAGATAAAGATATCTGCATACTAAGTCGTGTGAAAATCTCATGATTTATTCACTAAGTCACTCCGGCATCTTCCTTTGAAAGATGTATTAGAGGAATCGGGATGATGAGGCTTAGAGAAGTGCATATTTCAGGGGAGATTTTTCACATACTCCTACATAAATCTCAAACATGAAGTTTGAGTACCCAACGTAAATCTTGAAGATTAACATTGAAGTTTGGGTGGATTGTACTCTTTTCCTTAAGTAAGTTTTTCATTGAAGTTTTCTTACATAAGGTTTTTGATGAGGCAATCCGTGCAACACGACAGCGTGTGCTATGTACTCTTTCTCCAATTATTTTTCCCACTGGGTTTTTATGGAGTTTTAATGAGGCATATGCATCTCGCGATGAAGAGTCCAAGGAGTGTTAGGAAGCGGATTCGTATCCTGTTAGGAAGCAGTTAAGTATCCGATATGGACTCTTCCTTATCTCTAAGCAGAACCGCTATATATAGGAGGCAGGGGGTCACCCCATTGTACACAAGTATACAGAATAATAAAGCAGGCCCGTTCCTCCTCATATTGTGTCTCTCGCCCTCTCTCTCTGTTCTCCACTTGAGATCTATTAGGCAACCCTGGACTATTCGATAGCGAGGTTGTCTAACAAAACGAATCGAATCCAAAGAAAACCCCGCACACTCCACGAGCAACGTGGCGGTTAGCGCTTCGGATGCCGTAACGCCCCACCTGAATCTTGCTCGGTCGGACGGGCAAAACCCGCGAGCGCCCCCACCTGAATCTTGCGCGGTCGGACGGGCAAAACCCGCGGGCCGCGGGCCGCGCGCACGAAACCGGTCTCGGTCCGTGCAGCTAGCCCCGGCCCACGGCGCGGGCGCACGGAACCGGTCACGCGACAGGTAAGCGAGCCGCACCAGGCCCGCGCGCACGTCCGCACGCGTCTACTCTACTCGGACGTTTAAATACACATCCCCATTCGCCACAAAGCAAACCGTCGCCAGAAGCAACCGCGTCGGAGGAGTCAGGAGAGCTAACGGTTGCTGAGGGAGCGGTGGGCGGCCATGGGGAGGAGGCTGGACGTGCTGCTAGGGCGGACGTCGAAGCAGACGGCGCGGCTCAAGTCGTTCCTGGGGCTGGCGGCGACGCGCCTCGGCGTGCTGCGGGGGCACCGGCAGGTGCGGTGCGTGCAGGCGCGCGGGGACGTCGAGCAGCTGCTCCGGCTCGGCCACCTCGACCGCGCGCTGCTCCGCGTCGAGCAGGTCATCCGCGAGCAGAACATGCTCGACCTCTTCCTCATGCTCGAGGCCTACTGCAACCTCATCACCGAGAGGGCCGCGCTCGTCGACGCGCACAGGTGGGAAGACATGCACCGAATGCCAGCCGGTTCTTGTACATCTGTTCTGTACTTGCGTTCTTTCCCGATCTAGCTCCCATCGTGTTGATCAGTGTTCCGACCGTGTTTTTGATTCGTCGTGCAGGGAGTGTCCGGGTGAGCTGCGGGAGGCGGCGGCGGGGCTGGTGTTCGCGGCGGCGAGGTGCGGGGAGCTGCCGGAGCTGCAGGAGGTCCGGCGGCTCCTCGAGGCCAAGTTCGGCAGGGAGTTCGTCTCCGCCGCGGCCGAGCTCCGCAGCGGCTGCGGGATCAATACCAAGGTGAGGACTCAGGACAGAAGACCCTTGCACTTTTCTCGTAGCCTCTGAACCGCCGAAGTTTCTGTGCGAGGGTTCTAACGAAACCAGCTGAATGCTTGGAACAGATTGTGCAGAAGCTGTCGACCAAGCAGCCGAGCCTGGAGAGCCGGCAGCTGTTACTCCAGGAGATCGCCGCGGAGAAAGGGATCACCGTACACGTTCACAAGCCGTCCTACGAGGATTCTGGTTCCAACCAGAGGAAGAAGCAGCAGGACGACGAGAGGCACAGGATCCCTTCGGTTGACATGGAGGAAGACATCTCTGCCGACTCGCCGCAGAGATACAAAGACGTAGAAGCAGCAGCGCAGGCCGCGTTCGAGTCGGCGGCCACGGCAGCGGCTGCCGCGAAGGCTGCCGTGGAGCTCTCCCGAGGCGAGTCCAGGGGGCCCGCCGACAATGCAGAGAACGAGTTGAAACACACACAACAGCAGGATCCGGCCAGGAGCAGGCCGGCTTCGGTCAGAACAAAGATAGGGCTTTAGCTGCAACCAGATGGCAATAGCAGAGATGGTTTCCTGGTCTCACAATATTGTTAGTAGTTGAACTTTCGTAGTTCTTTATTGCAGATTCATCATTCCTGTATTTAGAGCCCAGGCCATTCCATGTGTTTGATGTAAAGAAAAAAGGGGAAAGGAAAAAAAAATCGATTTGGACTTTTCCATCAATTAAGCAGAAGCACCAAGTCATCAGCATACATTGTGGTAAGATGCATTGTTTGTAGATATTTTATAGAGGAAGAAAGTATACTTCAAACCTCGTTAGTTGTAGGATAAACTAATGCGTCGAAGCCACCAACTAGAATACTTAGCAGAAATATTAACAGCGGACAGCATCATTGGTCTGGAACAGCTCAACTACGAACAGCCACCTAAGAAATCAGTAAAACCATGAAACTGTTACGCTGATAAAATTGCTGTAACATACATCATCAGCGTGAAATTCTTCTCCTTTTATTGAGACTCGTCAGCATGTCACTGTAAGACTGCAAGTTCACACCGACATCTTCATCATACTCAAGACCAAGCTCTTCCTGCACAAATACATACTAGGCAGAATGATGGTTGGTTGGATGACAAGAATAGAATAACTGCCAAGAAGCAGTGCCAACTAAAAGCTACCAATTATAGGTTGCCATTCAAGTACTCAAATCAAGAGAAGCATAAATATACCAAGTGCAGGGAAAAGGTAAAAGAAAAATGCACGAAAAACCTTAAAGTCCTTCTGATCTTTGGGGCTATTCTCGGTAATGTTATCCCATAGCTCCTTGAACATCCTCTTTCGCTTTTTCCACTGGTTAACTTTCTCAACAAAGGACTCTTCAATGATCTTCTTGTCCTCAGGTTTCACTAAGATAACACCACTCCGCAATTTATTTAGTTTTTGTTCCATTTCCTGTGCCTGCACAAACATGAGGTCTAACATCAATACTGGTTAAAAGGAACACATTTATGTGCATAAAGGAACATATTTATAAGGACGTACTTCACTTTGTAATTCAGCCTCCTTTGACTTAATCTCTGCCAAAGTCAAGTTTGACTGCAGACCCCGTACCTCTGCGATAGGATTTGTATTTAGATATGTTTGAACTCTGATCATTGTATATTGCATTCAAGAAGATGACAAACAAGACCATGGTACCAAACGGAACTCACCCGATTCGACCTCACTAATTGTTTTCTTTTGATCTGCGAGTTCTTCCTGTAGCTTGCTATTTGCTTTCTTCATCTCCTCAAGTTCTTCCCCATTTGGAATGTTGAATTGATCTTGCCGAGCAATGTAGATTTTCTGCTTGCCATACTCCTTGAAGGATATCTGCCCACTGTCAGCCAATGCATCTAGTGCCTTTTGCACTGCAGTCTTTTTAAGATTAAACTTCTGTAGTGAATCAGCTGCATTCTGAGAATTCAATGGCCTATTTTGCTGCAGAGTCATGGCAATAGTCAACTCAACAGTATTGCTTATAAGAAGCAATCTGCTGGTAAGGAAAAGACCAGAGCTATGGTATCAAATATAGAGAAAAGGCAGAGTGATTTTGGAATAATCTAAACTGACCGCATAGTGCATCTCTTATTGATATTCTGCATAAAACTAAAGCACAATATATAATTCCTTTTTCAAATAATTTCTCATTTTTCATGGGCAATCGCATTACACAATTTAGTCAGATCAGTATAACTGTGTTGGTTTTGACCAAATTGAGGTAAGAGCAGTGTCTGAAAGAGAAAGCCAATATAATTTCTCTCCATCCTATTTCAACTAAAAAGAAGCAAGGCTACATGAGCTAACTTGGCAATGGACAATATATCGAGCAAAACTAATGATGATACATGATAGCCTATGCAGTAATGCTTTAGAAGGATACAACACCTTCTAATAGAAAAACAGCCAACAGTAGCCCCACAGGATAGTTTTCATACAGTATCACAAGAGACGCTGCTAAGTAGAGAGGAAACAGTTCAAAAGAGAACTTAATGAATTATCTTGACCAGATAGGAACATATGCAGACCAGAATGCAAGACCTCCAAGAAGGATCTCTCTTTTCTTGAGCTGAAACAACTCTTCAACAATGTTATAAATAACGGTAAACGGTGAACAAATGGTCACCCCACCTTTTAGTGTTTATACGGTAATCAGCCTTCTAAACGGTCTTGTAAAACCTAATTCATCTTCTTTCATGCATATAGAATGGAACTATCAAGCTATCAACAATTGTCCACAGTGATGACATGAAGAACAAGTGTGAAATTCCAGAGGCAAGTGTGAAATTCCACAGGCAAGTGTGAAATGTGCACTTCAAATTAGGTTACTACATTTCAGCATGTAACAGCGAGTAGCTGCTTAAATGGAGAATGAACACAGCTACAATAATCTGGAAATCTGTTGACACTATGATAAATAAAGCAATGCAATGCACATAGATGATTAATTAGGCAGGCGATCATGTTTTTTGAACATAATACAGAACTGATGAGCTTGCATCTCACGAAGCAACTATGGGTGACAACCAACCAGCATACATCAAACAGCATGCTGTTACCACGAACCACCGTGCAATTAATCCTCACCTTAATATAATAAGCTTGTCCTCAAAAGGAGGCTGCTCCATTATACACTCCTGATTCGCGACGATCTACATCTAACACATCGCTACTGAAAGGCAGATCCTACCATGGTTTGTTATTGAATGACGCGTCGCAGCGAAAGCTTACAAATTTTCTACCACATGACAAAACCCCACAAGATTAGAATGGAAGAGGAAAACCCTAACACTAATCGGGCAAGCACGGCGAGCACAGAGTGAACCCTAAACGGAGGCGGGCAATGGATCCTAGGGGCGGGGTATTAGCGGAGGGGGTCGTTACCTCATTGACGAAGTTGAGGACGATTCCTGCAAAGGAAACCAAAAGAAAAAAATATCAGCGAAAGGATCATCGGATACATCGATCGGATTGAGCGACGGATGGATGAAATTACGGGGAATCGCGGGCGGGGATGGTCAAATCGGGGAGATGGAACGCGTACCTTCTACGCTGTCGGATTTGGGCGGCATCGCCTCCTCGCCGCCGCCCGCTTCGCCACCGCTTGCGCTTCGAAGGAGAGAAAGGTAGAGAAGCGGGGGAAAGTGGGGGAGAAGATGGGAAGGGGAGGTTCTTTGGCCCCTACTGTGGATGCGAGGGGTCACTGACACGCGGGGCCCGCCGTGTCAGGTACGTGGGGGTTTCCCGCCAAAACAACCCCGCGTGCGCGTGACTGGCTTCTGATCGCGGGAGTCGATAAAAGCCGCCACACCAATGAGCCCGTGAAAGCCCAATTCCTCGCGATCCACCGTTAGTCTGACTTGATGGGCTGCTGCTGGCCGTGCAGAGTCCGAATGTGTGGTGTGCTTGCCAGCCGCCAGCGGTACTACCACACTGGCTTCATTGTTCGATGTAGGGGTGGGCGTTCGGTTTAATCGAAAATTTTGGTTTCAGTTTTTGATTTATTTAGAAATTCGGTTATTCTAAAATTAAAATCAAATTGTATATGAAAATTTCGCTAACCGATACTTCGGTTAACCGATAGTTCGGTTTCGATTTTAACCGAATTAGTCTCAGTGCGGTTTAACTGAAAATTTCGGTTTCAGTTTTCGATTTATTTAGAAATTCGGTTATTCCAAAATTAAAACCGAATTGTGTATGAAAATTTCGGTAACCGATACTTCGGTTAACCGATAGTTCGGTTTCGGTTTTAACCGAATTAACCGAATTAGTCTCAGTGAAAAGGCTTCGACGTCCGCTTCGGCTCCAAGGCCTTCGTGGAGGAGATCATGCTCGAGTCGACGCTCACCAGCGCCCTCGGCTAAGCATTCGTTCATGCCGGCCGGCGTCTCGATCGCGCGCCCGGCCGAATCGAACGTCGGCGATGTGCGCGCGAGCACATTGTGCATGCATGCTTTGATCATATGCAAATAAATAACTGAAGTGCTGATGTGTTCGTCGCTCTGATATATTCATATATCTTCAGGACTTCAGGTTAACGGAATAACAGCTAGCTAGCTTGTACGGATAAGTACTACTGATGTATGGTGTGTGCTTATGCATGCATGCATGGCGAATATTGTATATATGTATAATAATGAGTATGTATGCTATATATGTACACTTCGTTGTTCATGTGTTTGGATGTACATGATCTATGGTCATCTTAAATTCTTAATAAGTAAATTAATGTTTCGCGTTTTCCATGTGAATTGGCCAGATGGCTCTATCTGTTAATTCGGTTAACCGAGAGTTAAAACTGAATTAACCGAAAAAAATTCGGTTATTTCCTACAGCTAACCGAATCAATAACCGAATAATTCGGTGTCGGATTTTTCGGTTCCGGTTCTGGTTTTAACGGTTTCGGTTTTCGGTTTATTTGCCCAGCCCTAGTTCGATGAGACATTTTAACATATTCACAATTCAATAACTGCACCAGCAGGTCATCAACACTTTCAATTATCAATAACCAGATACTGTTGCAGTAGTTTACCAATATCTATCTTTCCAACAATATCCGATTTGAGATTTTATTTTAAAGATTTTTTTCTCATGCATTGATGATATTTTTCCTATGCATTGAAGGTACTTGTGCAGCCAACCCGGCTGCATCCCACTCCTCCCTCTGTCGGGCCTCCTGCCAATCTCTTGCATCGCCAACCTCTTGGCTACTGTGCACCCTCTTGTGCGCGTTGGCCCACCCCGCCTAGGTTGCCGGTCTCCTCCCGACGTCGCCTCCCTTGACTCGAGTTCGGCTCGCCGCCCTGGGCTGTGCCACCAAGTTGCGGTGCCATCGTTGAGCCAAGTTGAGCCAATCGCCTACTTCGCATTCCTCCCCTTCTGTGTCCAGCTTCCAGTGTCAATCCTTGTTTGCATAGGGCCATAGGCCGTACTAAGGTTGTAATCCCCCATGGCAGGTCTTTCCTATTGTGAGGAACTATGAAACATCCTCAGCAACACATTGCTGCCCCCTCCTCTAGCCCCCCAAGAGGTGCCACTACCGCCACCGTGCTCATACCTGCCACCTGCCTAACTGGTAAATTCTGCCTCCACCCTGGAGGCAGCCATAGCATGATGGAGTTGGCCCTCTTCATCAGCACCACCCGTGTACTCTGAATATACACTTCTTCTCGGTGGAGAATCGCCAGTTGTGACTTCCTTTCTAAGCCTCTCTTCCCTTGTTCCCTTCTTCTTATCCTTCATCTTGTCAAGATCACACTGAAAGTACCCACAAACATCCTTAGAAACTTGACTGCAATGGACGACATTCGTACCGTACCCTGCCAAGTGGTGCTTCAGTTGAGTTGCACCGCCTTCTTTCTTCTCTTTGTAACAGTACTTACATTAAAATCCAGTCCCCATCTTGTCGTCGTGCTCCCACACAACGTTGCCCTGGTCTACCATCTGCTAATACAAAATAGCAAGAAGTTAGCATACATGCAGTTTACGTAATGTTCTAGTCATACATTATGTAATGTACGGTACGAATGCTAAGTTATATTTGCACCATAGTCCAATAGACATGCACACTACTTATACTAGTTCACACGAATCACTCATACTGAGTCATCTCTCATCTGTTCTACCATGGTCTGAAACAAAAACATGATCACTAGCCCTACTATTCTTCATATTGCATCACTCGTATAAATCACACTAACCCTAACCCTCAAAAAAATACGCATAGAGTCCAACATAGTCTAACACATAGATTAAAAATTACACATATAGTCCAACACATAGTGACAAATAGAGTTTACTTAACATAAATGAACACACAAAACAAGGATCATCATGCATGCATCAAGATATCAAGTCTCATGAATGTCCTCCATTTCCAAAGCAAAAAAAATAATCGGG
Source organism: Rhipidocladum racemiflorum (assembly GCA_036346355.1). Taxonomy (NCBI): domain Eukaryota; kingdom Viridiplantae; phylum Streptophyta; class Magnoliopsida; order Poales; family Poaceae; genus Rhipidocladum; species Rhipidocladum racemiflorum. The sequence continues at coordinate 13,632,332 of CM070573.1, read as the reverse complement.
TACCCGAAAATGCAAAAAAGATCGGGTACCCGTGCCCGACCCGTTTTATCTCGGATAGTATCGGGTATTGCTCATCACGTATCCTACCCGTACCCGTATGCATCTGATCGGGTACGGGTACGGGTATTACCCGTTTATTTTCGGTACGGGTATTACCCGTCTGTTTCGGATAGTTTTTCCTTAAAATACGGATACGGCTCGGGAATTACCCGACACGGTTTCACCCCTACATGAAGTCTTACAGAGAGAAAAAGAAAAACCAAGGCTGCTAAAGCAAGAAACGACCAGGAGATGGCAGGAACCGAGCACTCTGCTCTAGCTCTCGTACCGCTCTCTCTCTAATTTGTTCAGGTATTATGCGAAATTCATCCGAAATACACGTTGGTAGGAAGATGAAGAGAAGACACAAGCTTTGCTTCATTCGACCTGATATGCTTGCAAAACATTCGGGGTACAGAGGAAAAAAACGTGAAAACTACATTCGAATCTCATCGCCACTAACCATCTCTATTGAGCTCTTGTACAGTGGATTAAACTTGTAGTATATTATGGTAGTATAAATTAGATCTAACCATTGATTTGGAGGGGTATTATGGACTTTTACAAATAAAAATATTACATTTTAAAAGGGTATTAACGTAATTTTAGCGAGTCGTCGAGCTCCTCTAACGCGCGATGCACTGACGGAGGGAGGGCTTCCGGTGGGGATGAAGAAATAGGCTTCGGTTGGGTGAAAAAATTCATTTACCATTTTACCCATCCGTTGTATTGAAATTTTTTACCATTCTACCCCTCTTCACATTCTACTACACATACTACACATGGTAGTATAACTTGATCTAATCTATTTTGAACCGTTGGATTAAAGATAATGAACAGTTCATATTCATTGTTGTGCACCGTAAAAGAACTCTTTATATATTATCTTTTCTGATTTCAACATAGGATTATCCAAGGGAAAATTCAGTACACAATAGAATGAAGTATGTGAAATACATTCGAAATATACATTTCATATGTAGATAACAGAAAACGCGCAACTTCTTTAGACGGATATGCGTGCAAACCATTCAGGTAACAAAAAAAAAAGCATAAAAATATAGCTGAATTTCATCACCACTAACCATCTACAAATCCTTTTGATTTCAACGTAGGATTATCCAAGGGAAAATTCAGTACACGATGACCACAATCTAATTTTCTTAGCACTATGGTTTCAACTGAATCTTGTACAGGTCTTACTGGCTACGACAGAGCCCTATGGCTCAAAGAGAGAGCCGTCATTTCTTTCTGCGACGTCTCCTCGACAGTCCTACTCAAGAGCAGGTGCTACCTCAGTTGGATTACCTTCAAACACATCAGAGCTTGACGATTCTGACTCTTCTGGGAACTCCTGTGTTTGGACTGATTCCTTGTAAGCAGGAGTCTCTCTGAAGTCTGTTGCCCCTTCGTTATATGTAGCCACGGCGACACCACAAGCAATCAGCTGCACAAATATGCAACATCAATTGGCAGGCGAGAAGTGAGAATCCACATACCACTGTAATTTGTCAGTTGCTTGAGAGTTAACATGATTGAATTTGATGATCTAAAGAGGATGGAATAACATGCAAAGTTCCTTCTATATATTATGTGGAAATCTGCCATGATAGGCGGTTAAGTTGATGTATGCCAATGACAAAACACAGGGAATGTTTCATCAATAATGTAATTAAATGAAGAAGTGTCAGATTATGTCTTGTTAAACAGTCCGCAAAGAAATAGCTTCATGTATGTTTTCAGCAGCACATTCTTCCTTTTCCACCTACACTAGACACTGGAAGGAACATCTCTTTATCTCTTTAGTCCATACATGGAAAATAGTCAGTGTACTATCAAACGGTGAGATTAGATTAAGGGTGGAAAAAAAACTCAAAAATCATGAGTTAAACGAGTACTCATAAACTCGACCTGGCTCGACTCGGCTCGAACTCGTTCCTTAACGAGTCGAGTCGAGCCGTGATTTGAACTCGTTTAGATAACGAGTTAAACGAGCCAACTCGCGAGTTTAACGAGTTTTCTAAGTCGACAAGTATGGCTGTATATGTATGAGGCGAGGATGATAACACATGATATACTATATAATCTCAATAGCAATCCTCTTCTCAGATGGCACTATCGAGTTTAATGAGCCAACTCGTGAGTTTAACGAGTCGAGCCGAGCTGAGATTTGAGTTCGTTAAGATAACGAGTCGAGTCGAGCTGACTCGATATCTTACCGAGTTCGACCAAGTCGAGTCAAGTCGAGCCGAGTAGCTCGTTATCCACCCCTAGATTAGATCCTATAAAATGAATTTGGAAACCTCTCTGTTTACTACAGGACATGAATTCGAATGTGTTATAAAACGCACGGCAAAAATAGAGGATTAGGGGAACGGGAGACACGAATTTAACATGGAAAACCCTTGTGGGAGAAATCACAAAAGCACGAAGGCTTAATATCACTATATGAGGAGAATTACAAGCACAAAGAACTTCGGCGTATCTTAACCGTACGATTACAGGGATGCATATATTGGCTAGGGAACAAGAGTCCTGAACGGAGAAGAAAAGAAATCAGGGCCGGATACTCCGGCCATTGCCACGTCTAACATGGCTCAATGACACGTCTGGCGCAGTGTCCGACACAAAAACGATGATGAATTCAGATCACACTTTAACAACCTCCACGTTGATACGAATTTGCTTTTGTAGTCGAAATATCAAGAACCCCTCAAGATAAGTCTTCAGATTGTGCATCGAAAGCCCATCGGACTAATCTCACCGAGAAAGACGGGAACAATCTTATCAAAATGCTTCTCATGAAGCCAAATTAGAAAATTACCTATAGGTACAAACGCACAACTATCAACAAAGCAAATGAAGAAAAATATGGATCTTCAACAATTCATAATCCCAGCAAAAGTCTTGAGTTTGTGCAACATACCTCCTGATTCAAATGTTCAATCATCAAATGCATAAGCCAAAACATCACCAGTGGTGTTGGATAGATAGCGAAGTACTCATTGCATGGAATCTAACATGCTCCACCTGGATCACAAAACTCAGCAAACAATGCTTGTTGAAAGAGCAACTTGCATGTGTGGCCATCATGTATGTCAAACTGTCGACTTTGAAAGTAACTGAATTTCATGGCATGATTGAAACTGCTCCTATAAAATTGTCCGGATAAAAGAAACTCTTGTGCCATCAATGGAGTATGTAGAAACTATAGTAGACCCCTCATATCGTGCTATGACAATTGGATGCGTTGTTATATCCACGCAAAAAATAAACTCCTTGCACTTAAATCCTTCGTCTCAGACTGAAATTGGAGCAAAACCTCCACTTTCAAAGAGCAGAACTCCAAACGACAACAACTAAGTCTTTTGTTCCAAATAAGTTGGGGTAGGCTAGGAATGAAACCCAATCAAAATCAAAAGACCCCCAAACCTTTGATCTTAGGTCATGATTCCAGTACGTGAATCGCAAATTTCGATGTACTTCTATCCAACACCAACTCTTTGAATACATTCCAAACCCTCAAGTCTCTTTTAACTACTTCCCATGTTAGTCTCGGTCGACCTCTGTCTCTTCCTATGTTTTCGAGTCGTCTTAAAATTTCACTATGCACCGATGCCTCAGGAGGTATCTGTTGGAGATGTCCAAACCATCTCAAACAATGTTGAACAAGCTTTTCTTCAATTTGTGCTACCACAATCCTATCACATGTATCATCATTGCGGGTGATAGCAGAACTCCATAGACTATTATGCTAGCTACCAGCGGGGCGTCACCAAATTACTGAGAATTAATGTTTCCAAATCCTTTATAATGGTCGTGCAAGCTATCCAAAATGCAACATATCCAAACGTTGATTGAAATACCAAATTCAATTGTCCCCACAACTACATTGTTTTTTTTTGTTTTTTTTCGAAGTATCCTCGATCAAGCAAAGCTTGAATTAACTCATTGTGTTTAAATCTTGCAACTCTGCCATAGACTCCCATGTGCAGCAGTGGCTCTTGTCGCAATAACGTGTAGAAGATGATGGCCCGTCGAAGAAATCCCTAATGACTAATCACGCATGGATGTCGCCAAAAATAAGCATAGTGGCATGAACTGAAATGAACTCCACCTCCAACGAAAGCAATTACACGTCATAATTGATGACACAGTGACTTGATGAAAGGCGTCAATCAGCTGAGGAGGAAGATCTTCGACAAAGTGGTGCAAAACAACACCAAGGCATGGCGCCGGGCGGTGTGGTCGATAGTGTTGGTGGAACCAACGCTGAAATAGTCATCGGGGTAGAGCGCAGGTCAACACTCAGTATGGAGTCAAACCGTGCAACGGAGTCAAGGCGAGTTGAATCGCCGAGTTGAGGACGCTTAAATGTCTTGGTACTATTTCTTGTATACCCATCAAAGGCTTTACGAAAAGCCTTGGTACTCTTATGTGCACGCGAACAAAGATCTTCCGAATTTCCTGGGTACTTCTCTCATGTACGTGGAGCAATGAAGGTGAGATTCTTTGGTACTCAGCATGTGCACCTAGCGAAATTCATCGGAAAGAAAATGTGACAGACAGAATCCCTAGGCTGCTCTGTTGCTTTTCTCAAGAGGTACATATAGGGGGTGTTTGGCATAGCTCCAGCTCCACCAAATTCGTGGAGTTGGTGAAGCTAGGTATTCCTAGCTTCACCAGATTCATGGAGCTGGAGCTGTGGGTATATTAAGAGTGTTTAGGTGGGTCATCTTGTTTACATTTTAGATTAAAATTATAAACTTAAGTCACTTTATTTCAGTCTACAAGTTTCAGCTCTGAGGTGAAGCTAGGAATACCCAGCTTCACCAACTCCACGAATTTGATGGAGCTGGAGCTATGCCAAACACCCCCTATATGTACCTCTTGAGAAAAACAGCAGAGCAGACTAGGGATTATGTCTGTCACATTTTCTTTCCGATGAATTTCGCTAGGTGCACATGCTGAGTACCAAAGAATCTCACATTCATTGCTCCACGTAAATGAGAGAAGTACACAGGAAATTCGAAAGATCTTTGTTCGTGTGCACATAAGAGTACCAAGGCCATAGACTAGGACACAAGAGTTCCAAAAGAAAATGGGAAGGACTAGCGCTCGGAGTTTGATGGGAAGCTTTTCATTGGACGCATCGTCACAATATTTTTTAACAACGCATGCAATATTTGTAATCACCGCTTGCAACAAACACAATAAATCTATTGTAACTGTAATATTTCTTTGCAATGTATGCAACAAAATCAAACTATAACTACAACAAAAGTAATTTAACCCCACAACAAATTCACAACACAACGTAACAAACCGATTGCTACCTGTGCAACAAAATTGCACTCTGTGCAACAAAATCGCACTCTGATGCAACAAACCCATTGTAGCAATTAAAGGATGCAAACCGATTGCTACCTGTGCAACAAAATCACACTCTGTGCAACAAAATCGCACTCTGATGCAACAAACCCATTGTAGCAATTAAAGGATGCAACGATGTTGCAATAAACAATCAAAATACATAGGATATAAGGCTACAACATTTTGATTGAACTTATGCAACAATCCAGCAAACGCTTGCAACAAAAATTAAACCTTATTGCAACAATAAAAAAAATCAAAATATCCATAACATTTGATGTCTTGTAATACAACATTCATAAACAGCTACCGCAACATCTTGACTTACCTATTGTCAACATTTGAGATGAGCGTAGGGAAGGATGGGGACGAGTCACCCTATTCATCATCAGGCTCAAGATCTAGCAGGCAAGGGTAGCATTGCTCACCCTAGCACCTCTTTCCTCGGCCCAACCAAATCTAGGGGCATCCGAAACATTTGAGATGAGCGTCGACGGCGTTGCCTGAACCTACGCTACCTAAAACACTACAGGAGCCCAGATCAGAGAGAACAAGCGGTTAGGTCCACTCACCACGACCGGCCACGCCGGGAAGCCCTTCATCTTGGCAAGCACGAGGTAGCCTACCTTCCACTGCGGCGGCGACAGCGGCAGTCTCCGCCACTGCCGCACGCTTCCTCCTGGGCGGCGCACCCGCATGTTTCCTACTTTCATGTTGACTTGACTACTACAGAACAGTCCATCACTGCCGGATCCAAAACACCATCACTGCCGATTATGGGAGCCGGTAGTGATTGGTCGGCAGTGATACTCGGGATTATCCGGATTATCACTGCCGGCTCTGGAACCGGCAGTGATGATAGATATCTCTGCCGGCTCGCTCTGGAACCGGCAGTAATAATTAAGCACTGTTCTGACAGTTTTAACACAAAACGAAGAGATTTCCCTAGGAGGTCACCCTCACCCATCCTAGTTAGTACTAGTCTCGCCTAAGCACGCTTAAGTAATGAGTTTTGTCGCCAATTTTAATGCAAATACGAGCACTTCCCGAGAGGTCACCCATCCAAGTACTACTCTCACCCAAGCACGCTTAACTTTAAAATTTTTATATGATCTAGTACCGTAGTGTTGGTATGATCACATTTGAAAATATAACGCGTCCCTCTCCTCTTAACCTCACAAAGCACCCGAACACTAATGTTAGTATTTAAATTTCAACATCCATGTCATGGTAAATTTAAATAAGTGCCCAAGTCATAGTAAATTTTGGAGAACCCAAGTCATGGTAAAATTGGACACTTAGTTAAATTTTGGAGCACCCATATAAATACTTTATCACTGCCGGCTCTGCGCAGAATCGGCAGTCATAAGGTCAGATTGCGCGGGAAAATTCAGATGTGCGGGAAAATACATATCACTGCCGGTTAAAGAATACACCTGGCAGTAAAAGTTGCAGTATCACTGCCGGTTCTACTTACAACCGGCAGTGATACGTCACTACCGGGTTTGGGTATAAACCGGCAGTGATAGTGTGTTATCACTGCCGGTTGGTTATCCAAACCGGTAGTGATGCGTTTCCTTGACAGCGGTTCTTATGAACCGGTAGTGATATTTTATCATTGACGACTCTAGCCCAACCGGCAGTGATCTGACGGCAAGGATTGCCTGTTGTGTAGTAAGTATTCGATTAGCTGGAAACTAAGTTTCTCTTCCGTAGATAACTTAGACAAAGTAAAGTTTTACTTTTGATTACTCGTCTAATGGGCAGGAGTAACATTGCATATATATATCACAGCAACTGTACTACGGCACGAAGTAACGGAGGAGGAGGAGGCGCTCACAGCGAAGAAGACGCCGAATGCCCACATGTACTGCACGAAGAAGCCGAGGGCCTCCCACTGGGGACCCTCCCAGAAGTCTGGCTTCTCCGGGTCCGGCAGCTCCGGTATCGGCGTCGTGGACACCTCGAACCCCAGCGGCTCCCCCTCCCACTCCACCGCCTCGCCCGCCGCCGCGGCGTCCTCGTCCACGTCAGGCGGCGAGGGAGCGGTGACGCCGCCGCGGCGCTTCTTTCCGCGCTCCTCGAGGCGCCGCTGCGTGCGGGACGAGACGCCCCCCCGGCGCGCGAGCGCCACGTGGAGGGCGGCGCGGCGGGCAGGGAGGAGACGGCGGCAGACGGCGGCGGCGGAGGCCGTGCCGAACGGCCTTGGGGAGGTTAGGAGAGACATGAGGCCCTGGTGGCGGCGGGGCTGCGCGACGAACTGTGTGAGGTACTGAAGTGAGGTCACGTGGAGAGGCTGGAGCGCTCCTGGCGGTCGACGCTTCTCAGGTGACGTGAGGCACGGGAGGGAGATAGATAAGATTTTCCTTGGAAATACTATTTTATGGTCGACCTTACTGTGTCTTTTGTGTGGCTGTGCTCATAGCGCGAATCATGAGCGTTTTTCTTTTCTCGCAACAAAGGCCTCTCAAGTCTCAACTCTCAACAGACATGTATTTCATGTCATGTGTATGTGCGTTGGGAGTGTGTACTGTGTAGTACTTGTATGCCTCCGTTCTGAGTCTGTATGCATCCTTGCCTTCGGGAACTTCTATGCTTTTCATTTTGTAAAGGATTTCTAACAAGATTTTTATATTTAAGCTAACTAGCTAAGAGCCACTTGTTTGTTTCAGCTGTAGATTCTTTAAAAGCTGATTCTGAATTGTGACTGTAGAGAAGCTGATTCTTTAAAAGCTGAATCTCCAAAAGCTGAGCTGTTTGGCATCCTGGCTTTTAGAAAGATTGGCTGGTAGCTTTTGAAGTATAATGTCTATAATACCCCTAGCTATTCTGAGTGTAATGTGCATGCAACAACTGTATATTGACATTGTAGTTGGTTGAGAAATGCAAATTTATATGCATAAAAATCCTGTAAAATGTAAAATCATTTATAGGCGGTTTTGTAGTTAACAGTGTTAAACAAACCTTTTACAAAGCATCTAACACACATGAATTAAAATACGTCTAAACTAATTTTGGTTACATGCTTGGCTGATTTTAATATAAAATCAGTACATACATACCATTAAACTATCGTCAAAAAGATAACTTTATTATTTCAAACTTATTCGAAAAAGTTAAAATCGACATCCAGAAATTTAGAAAACTTTTCTCACGCGTTGGTTGGAATTGGACCAAGAAAGCCAAGTTAAGGAAAAACACTAGCACGTGCACAGTCGCATGAGAGGATTTCAAGACGATCGATGCAAGGAAACAGGTGACGACGGCATGGAGGGTGATGGAGCTTGTCTAGCTTACTGATCAAGCAGCAAGGGTAATGACCGATATAGATTATAATGGTGACATGGCTTGTAACGATGAGGATGGTGGTGCAAGAAGTGTTGAGAACACTTTTGATAACAAAAAGTTCAGTATTGCCAAACGTACCAAGCAATGATCTCATAATGATAAGAGTTGCCAAGTATAAAAAAAAGGTAGCTCTTCTTGGTAGAAAATAATAACCTATCCTCTCATAGAAAATAAAGCATTAGCAATATTATCACGAAAGGTATTCATGTCCACATCTTCCTCTCCTGTTGCATTGTCACTACTTCCTTGAGAAGACGCTGGTTCACCAACACTTGGAGTGTAGTATTCATCTCGATCACACATCTCAAATAGTTCATCTCTCAAAGAACTACCTCGAATGAAGTTGTGAAGGGCTATGCATGCAATGATAATATTTGTTTGACTCTTCATTGGATAGCTTGGCAAGCTCAATCATATTCTCCACTTCATCTTCAAAACACCAAAGGCTCGCTCGATGATGTTGCGAAGAGACGAATGCAAATGGTTGAACACTTCTTTCTTACCGCTCGGACGAGGGCCTTGTCGAAACTCTGGTAAATGATATCCCCCCCTTATATGGAGCTAGGTAACCCTCTTTATTAGAATAGCCCGAATCAACAAGATAATACTTTCCTGAACAGAAACATGTAGCATTAGCACTAGTGATGACAATGCTACAATAGAAATAATTATAAGATAATATGTAAAATACCTTTAGGGGGTGGGAACGTCCTACGATATTTCTGTAGGGCCTCCTTGAACACCCTGTTGTCGTGCACTGAACCCGGCCATCTAACCACAACAAAAGTAAATGTCATATCAAAGTCACATATGGCCAACACATTTTGAGTTGCATATCCATGGCGTCCAACATGTGCAACCAACTCGGATGAAGGCACTGTAACAGGTACATGTGTTCCATCTATTGTGCCTATGCAATTATTGAAATGTGGTGAAAAACGGGCATCTTGAAGTCTAGAATGCACCGTTCTGAATTCTAGATCTATTGATTTGATATTATCCTTTGCTAGACGATTGACACAATCCAAGACACGACAAAACTACCTACTAATTGTTTCAGTTGATCTCTCGAAACGGTTTTCAACTTGTCTAAATGATTGTGGACCACCAATAATCCATAAAAACACTCCCAAATATTCAATAGAACTCATAGATCTAGTTGACTTTAAGCCATAATTTGACACCAACAAGTCATGGAGCCTATCAAAAACAGGTTTATTCATCATAAACATTTTGTAGCAATCTCTTGGATGATTCAAGGTGTCAATAACCCATTGATAACCAGAGATAAGTGATTCTTTCTTCTTAGATTTGTTTAGGTAGTTTTCACTATAGTACGTACCGATAGCACATGTTATTACTGCATACTGTTTAAGCATAGATTGGTGTTTACTTACAATCTCAATTATTTCATCGTCACCATTATCATCACTTGATTCATTGTCAGAACTACCACTTGAACTCATCTACAAACAAACACAAGAAAAGTTACACACTGACAATAACAATGTTCAAGCAACAATCCATAAATACAATCTCAAGGTTCAAACAGTACAGCAATCTCAAAGTTCAAGCAATAATACATAAATGCAATAACAATACTCAAGCAACAATTTTCAGCATACTACTTTTTTCTATCTTCATAGCATCTCTTCAACCAGTTGAGCCTTCCTTCATTAGTCTTGAAAGTGAAAAATATTGCACGATTTTTAGCTTTGACAAAAAGCTTTGTAGCTATGTAATGCTCATCACTTCCTTCTTGAGCACCAGACTGCACAACCAGATCCATCACTTCCTTAATAGCTTCAACAATCAAATCACCTTGCAATGCCCTCGAGGTTACTGAACTAGAACTTTGCATATTTTCCAAAATGCCTTTCATTACCCTAACCATAGGATTCTTCTTCTGCTTCTTCGGGCTAGGGGTACAAACCTTTCTCTTCAACTGTTTGCCACCCTCCATGCCTACACTAACAAATTCATCCTCACAGCCAACATTAATGGGATTATGTTCCACTCCTTCACCAGGAACGCAAGCAGAAGAACTAGAGACATGGTTTTTCTCAAACATCTTCTCAAGGTTAGTGAGGTTCTCAGGGAGAATTTTCAGAATTTGACACACTTTAAAATTCGCATTTCAGAATTTGACACTCTGGCTCATTGTCATACACACAGACGGTCCCACATGTCATTCAAATGCTCTGAAAGGCTTACGAATTAAGTGTCAAATTCTGAAATAACCCGGTTCTCAGGTGGACCCTCACGAAGCTTGTTCCATTCTGCATGTCCCTAAAGACCATTCAAGATAATATTTTAAGCTTGATAAGTCTTATAATAAAATGGATGTACACAAGATGAGTACCTTTGTGTTCTTTGCCACCATTCATCGTCCGCCACAACTGTTCCTTTTTCACAATCCACCTAAGTCCAGTTGCACGATTAATAGATACCCAAAAGTTGTACAACCCCTTCAATGAATCCCATCGGTTTTTAAGTTGTTGTTTATTGTAATCCTTCTCTGTCCTAGAGAAGAACTTTTCAGCTAAGTTCTTGTATCCTTTAGCAGTCAAAGTTCCAAGAGGCCTATTACCAGCAGCTATCTCCTCCACACAAACAGTGCAAAAGACCCTAGTTTGAAATGTATCCCAATTGGCTTTGATAATAGTCTTGTCCTCCATCTAATTTTCAACAAATAACCTTGTGGCAATATGAGGCAACTCCTGGCAGAAAACATGGGCAAAGAAGATAGCACACCTTGAATTAAATTTGTGAAAGTGCTTATTTATGCTATAGGCACTACGTAGAGCAACAACTACAATTACAATCAAACACACATTCATAGTTAATAACGATTTATAATTCATAGCCTCACTACCCATCGGATCAAATCGAAGCAACACATGCATACAGTACAGCACCATCACATGACCATTATGGCAGTAGCCAGTAGGAAACTGGCAAACATGTAGTATTCATCATAACATCACAATATTGCCTAGATAAAAATCATCCAAACACATATGTGGAAATCATGCAAGCGAATGCAATGCAGTATACTACAATTTATGGAAGATCTGTCTATTTCACAATATCACAAACAATAGTGAAGATCACAGTATACTACAATTGCTGATGCCAAGTATGACAAGCAATACTGAAGATCACAGTCAAAGTCACCGTTCCTTTATCATCCATAGCAGTGATGCCATCAGCAATTTATGGAAGATCTAAAGCAATGTATTTTGAGTATACAAGAAAGCTCATCATCCATAGTAGTGGGTTTACCTTGTCCGAGAGGAGGCGGAAATTCGGCGGTGAGGACGAGCCGGCGGAGGTCGGACAGGAGGCAGTGGCGTCATCTGGCGAGGAGCCGGCGTCGGAGAGGAGCCGGCGGAGGTCAGACAGGAGGAGGCGGCGGCGGTCGGAGAGGGAGTAGCGGTTGGCGAAGAGGCATCGTCCGACAGTGGGCGGAGGGGAGGAGCCGACGGCGAACAGATCGGAGGAGCCAATGCCGAGCAGAGAGGAACCGGCACCGAGCGGAGAGAGGAGAGGCGCCACCAGGAGAAGAGATCTAGGGGAGAGGAGGAGCCACGCCCAGGAGGCGTTGATTCACTCGGGTGGGGGATTGGGATGAGGTGTAGGTCTGAGTGGCATTGGTGGGTAATTACATTTGAAGTTTAGTACTAGTATTTTTATTTGTGTATTCCTCAGAATCCACAGAAGCACGTTTCAAGTGGATTGTGGATTCTAGTGTATAGGAGTGGAATGGATTGTGAGAATCGATTCCTATAATCGGCCTGTTTGTTTTTTATTCAGCTTTTAGGATCACAATCCAGAATCAAAAGCCAAAACAAACAGACCCTTAGTAAGGAAAAGGAAAGATGGAGACCGATAGAGAAGCTGATATATGGCATCTTAGGGATGTGACCATAAATCTATTAGTTTGAGGTTAATCTCAAAATAGTCATTCCCGATTTTCTTTCCTTTTTTTTTTTCTAGTTCAGTTTTTTTTCTTTTGTATGCAAGCCATTTTGGTTTTTTATTTTTCTACTTTTGTAGCAAGGGTTAAAATTCTTAGTGTTCTCGTTAGCTCCCTCTTGTCAACGCAGAAGGACATCCAAGAATCCGCGTGGTTAAATGGCTTTTACTTTGATTGAAAGTGTAATAAGAGTAAATTTCTAAAAAAATACTTTTATATCATAGTAAATTCTACTCCCTTCGATCACAAATAGTTGTTATATTAGATATCTAAAGCATCTAGGCCCCTAATTTTATTTAGTTTTGGTAATTAATGACAATCATGTTATAGGATTAACAATTTCTCTTAAGTTTGTGATAAAAGGTTGGTCTCAATTGTGGCATAAAGCATGTGAGCTAAAGGGGTCAAGAGAAAAGGCAAAAAGCTTGAAGTTAGGGTATATTTGTAGCTAGGACCTTTTGATGCATTTTCACCGATCTCGGAATTAAGATATAAAGATTGGTTTTTTGCTAAATAGATGTCGTATTATAAAGGGGGAGTAATGGTGTCGGTGTTTCGTGCACCGGCAATACGAATTTATGGTCGGATGGGGTCGCGCGCTCCCTCTCCCCGAATGGTCGACTCAAGGAGTCAGATGATGTATACTGGTTCGGGCCGAATGTCCCTACTCGATTGCTCGGGCGTGGGTGTATTGATCTTTGGGTGATGAACAACGGGTGTACAAGCGAGGCGGGGGATCGGCGGTCCGATCCCCTTGATGTTTTTGCTAGGGAGTTGTGGCTACGTAGAAGACTATTTTTTCCTCGCCCCCCTCTCGGGCCCTGCCTCTCGTTATATAGACGGAGGAGGCAGGTTACACGGGAGTTTGAGAAAAACACGAGGAAAGGGCCTACGTGTCTTGAAGTCTGGTTTCTGTCTTGTCCGACCGACCCCTGCCCGTCCCGAGGCAGGGTTGGTGGCTCTGTGATGACTAGTCTTGCGTAGTGCTGTCCGGATGGCGTATTGCGTGGTGCTCTTGTCAGCCTCGGTGGCTTTAATGGCGCTTGACTTTGCCTTGGCCTCGGGAGTGGGCGTATCCTTCTGCAGTGTGCCAGGCGATGGGACGGGGGCTTGACTTCTTCGGTGGCTCCTCTGACAGTCTTGGGAAGGAGCCGTCTGCCCTGGTACGGACGCCAGGGGACGCTGCGCTGTCTGACACCGGCGTGGGCCCTACTGGCTCGCGCGCGGGTGGAGCTTGCTGACCGTGAGCTTCAATACTAGGTGGTCGGAGCCCGCCGACCGCCCGGGATAGGAGTCCGCCGACCGTCCAGGGTCGGTCCTGCATAGGTCGGGGTTCGACCTCCGCGGCCCACGTGCCTTTCGGCAGTACTGGGCCTTCGCCGCGGTGGGTCAGCCCGTTCGTGTTTCCGGGCTGATGGGGGTACCCATGGTACGGGCACTCGTCAGTAGCCCCCGAGCCCCCGAGCGGGTCGGAGAGCCGGCCGGGGGGTTAGCTGCACGGAGGTTGGCGGCGCTAGGTCGGCGCGGCTGCTTGGGCGCCGCGCCACTTAAAAAGAGCCCGGGTGCGCGCGAGCGCACCCGGTGGGTGTAGCCCCCGAGCCCCCGAGCGGGTCGGAGAGCCGGTCGGGGGTTTAGCCCGGTGGTGGCAGCCGTCGGCCCGGAGGTCGGCGGTGCTTGGTCTGCGCGACTGTTTGGAGCCGCCGCGCTAGCCAAGAAAAAGAACCTGGGTGCGCGCGAGCGCACCCGGTGGGTGTAGCCCCCGAGCCCCCGAGCGGGTCGGAGAGCCGGTCGGGGGTTTAGCCCGGTCGGACTCTGGCAGGCCACGTCGTTCGTGGGCTTTTAGAGTCGGTTTGAGCGAACGCACGTTTACCTTCGTCGGTTTGAACGTCGTGCTCGCGCGAGCTGCTGTCGGGTAATCCGAGTGGAACCTTGGCGATCTCCTTCGAGGGGGATCGTTTCCAAGCGGACGTAGCTCCCGTCGTGGGCGTCCGACCCGCTGTGGGGCGTTCCATAAAAACCTTTCCTTACTCATCCCGGGTCGGGCTGCCGGGTCGTCCGCCGACCCGGAGCGCGGCTGGCCGCCACTCATCGATGAGCTCCGCGGGAGAGTGTGAGGTATGGTCTCGGACGCGGGCCACAGTGATTGGGTCGTCTGCCGACCCATCTAGAGGCCCTCTGGGGGCTCACTGCGACCCGCCCCTCGCTCTATTTTACGTGTTGGGGCAGCTTTCATTCCAAGTGGCCGATTCGGCCTTCGTAACCCTCAAGACGGTCAGCCGGCCTCGGCGCGTTGAGTCGCTTGCTTTCCCGAGGCCGGGCGGCCCAGTGGGCCGTTTTCTTACCTTTCTCGGCGTGGGGCACCCTGGCCCGTTGTAGCCGACGGGGCTGCGATGCGGCGCGGCGTGTGGCGCGAGGCGGCCGTCCTGTCGGGTCAGTTAATGCTTAGTGGGATTTAAATGGGCTGCGGCACGTTACCGGAGTAGTGGGCGTGCGGCAGGCTGACGGTTGGCGGCTGCGTCGGTCCACGTGAGGAGGCGTCGGTTGGGCGCGGAGGCGCGTTTGTTCCCGCCAGGCGCCTATAAAGGAAGGAGAGGGCGGCGCGGAGGGAGCAAATCCTCCTGCTCGTGTCCTCTGCAAAAAGAAAAAGGAGAGAGAACGCAAGGGGAAGAAGAAAAAAGCCTCCTGCTCCGTCGCGCCGTCCTCCGCTCTCCTACGCTCATTCGGGGATGTCACTGACCCCGCACTCGGCCGCGGCGGGACGCTACCTCGGCTTGGAGAGGAAGGAGCTCCTTTCCCCGCGGCCTCGATCCATTGGCCAAGTGTGCCACGGCCGGGACCGAGGTCCCTGAACTGGGAGACGGCGAGATAGTCTCGCTGGCGGCCTTCTACGAGCGGGGTTTCGGCCTCCCACTCCACCCGTTCGTCCGGGGGCTGCTGCATTTCTACGGGGGGGAAGTTCACCACCTAAACCTGAATGGAGTCCTTCACATCGCGGTCTTCATGACGCTGTGCGAGGCCTTTCTGGGGATCGAACCCCACTGGGGACTCTGGCGCCACTTCTTCTTCGCTAGGCCGCCGTCGGGTGCCGCCGACCTTCTTGGCGCCCTGGCGATCCAACTGCGGGCCCGCCGCAAGTCGCTCTACACCGACGTGAAGTTGCCGACGTCCAACCGGGGGTGGCATAGCGAGTGGTTCTATGTCCGGAACATTGACAACAGTGCCCCGGCCTTCAGTGGGAATCTGCCGACGCCGCATCCTTGCTGGACCTGGGGTCCCGATACGAGGGACCGGGCGAAGGTGGATGAGATCCTCGAGAAGCTCGCAGACCTGAAGCGGCGGGGTCTGACGGGCAAGGTGGTCCTCCGTACGTTCATGGAGAGGCGCATTCAACCCCTGAAGGATCGGGCGCGCCCCATGTTCGAGTACACAGGGCCGACCGACCCTGCGAGGTCGTCGGAGCGGGAGCTTCCTGCGTCGGAGGTCCTCGCGCGTGTGGCCGCGGTTTCCATCGAGGGAGATACCGAGCCAGCGGGCGAGGCGCCCGCGCCATTCTCGGCGCAAAATCCGCAGAACTTGGTACGTCTGGTGGCTCTTATTTGCTTTTGCTTTGCTCTGCTCCTTCGCTCCCTTAGCTGAGCGCGTTCTTGCAGGGACTCGGTGGCCTGATCTCCCGCCCCTTGCTTCCGGGGGAAAAGGAGGCGCGAGCGGCCGAGCGCCTCGCCAGGGAGCAGCGCGACGCCGACCTCCTGGCGAGGAAAGAGGCCACCAGGACGCGGAAGAGGAAAGAGCGCGCAGAGCTGCGTCGTATGGCGAGGAGGTCTCTGACGAGACTTCGAGTGACGGTGACGAGGAGTCGTCGTCGAGCGAGGGGGAAGCGGTTGTCGGAGACGACTCTGGCGGCTGTGACGCGGGTCCCAGCCGCGGGGCCGGCGACCGTGGTTCCTCGGAAGAGACTGCGGGCGCAGGGTTTATCATGCGGATGCGCAGACCCCTCACGCCTCCTCGCGGGGGTCCGGCAAAAGGAGACACGTCAGTGCGGTTGTTCGCTCCTCTCGGTAAGTGACTTTACGTGCTCCCATTTTGGTCCTCTCTGGCGCTTCTTCCTTCGTAATTCCTGATCGGCCGCTGTGTGCAGGGGGCATACCAGCGCTGGGAGAGCGCTGAGTCCTACCCCGGCGGTGAGGAGTCGCACCCTTTCGGTCCCATCCGCGGGGCGTGCGGCCGTTGGGAGCGGGCCTCTTCGGATGCGCTCGATGGTGTTCTGGCGAGGGGACGCCACGGAGGGGGTGCGCAGGAGCGCCGCCGACCGCGACAGCAGTAAGCTTCCGCCGGCGTGCTCCGTCTGCCGTTGCCTGGTGAAGGCGGCGGTCCCGCCGCCACCGGGGCGCTGGGCCGCCACCGTCCTGGCAAAGATCGACGGAGACGCTCGCCATCCTTGTTTTCCCGCACCGCCGACCGTAGGTCGGCGCGACTGCCACGGGGAAGTATCGATTCGCGGCGTCATGACACCGTCGACGGGTCTGCCGCCCGCCGCCGGCCACCGCCGCTTTGGTCCAAGTCTTGCCGGAAGGCGCATAGCCGGCCGTAGACGCTTGCAGGGCGGGGAAGTCGAGGCGGGGCGGTTGCCAACCTCCGTGCTGACTTGGCCCGGCCCCGACCCAGCCGAAGGGCCCGCGTTCGTTCTGGACGACGAGGCGGAGCGTGCGGATTGGAACGCCTTGGAGGTGGAGATGGGGAGGATCCACGCCGACCTCACTCGCGCTGTCGACGCCGCGTCCAGGGCGAGAAAGTCCATTGCTCAGGAGTCCCGTTCGGCCAGATCGGTAAGTCTGACGGGGATTTGTCTTTCGTGCATCTCGGCCGAAACGGAGATCGACCGGGCAGTATTTGCAGCGCTTGACATCGAGGCGGTGGACAAGTCGATGTTCCTTCGGCACTTGCACACCGGGAGTGCCATAGGGAAGAGTCGCTCGACGCCCGAGGGCGCTTGTTGCCGAGCAAGGAAGGGCCGCCACTAGTCGGGTCGGGAAGTCACCGAAGCCTTGCGGGAGGCTCGGCCGACTTGTGAAGTCGTTGACCGTCGAGGAGAGAAGGCAGTCGGCCCTGGCGCGGATGCCGGCGGCCAAGACTTCTGCGTTCACGCGGAAGGGTCCGCTTCGGGCGGAGGCCACCTCTTCCGAGAGGAATGCGAGTCGGTCCGTAGGGAGGCCGACCGGCCAGCGGCGCGGGATCTTGCTCGGGGGGAGCTCGCGACGGCGAGGGAGCTTGCCGACCGCGCCGCGTCCGATCGGGAAGCGCGTGCCAAGGTCGAGGAGGAACTTCGCGCCAAAGAGGCCTCCGTGGCCGGTGAGTGGTTCAACCCCTTGGGAGCCACTACAACGGGCGTCTTCTGACGCTGTTTTTTTTTGTGCCTGCAGAGCTGCGAAAAGGCCTTAGCGACGCGCTGGAGTCGCGAAGGGTGGCGGTGGAGAAACGGGATGCGGCGGTTGAGTCGCGTGACTCGGCCCTTGTGGACAAGCGGGTGGCGGAGAGGGATGCGGCTGATACGACGGCCGAGCTGACGGTCCTTCATGTGGGCATCCAGGCCGTCTTCGACCGGTTGTTCGGGCTTACTCCGGGCCCCAGCGCCATTCCCGCCATGCTTGGATGGATTCCTGGGCGTGTCGAGGCGTCGGTGCGGGAGGCGACGGTGCTTGGCGCTTCCTCGGCCCTGGTCAACACCGTCTCTTATTACGACGGCGTCGACCTTGAGGCGGTTGGGAGCGGCGTTGCTGCTGACCGAAGCGACGAAGAAGTTGACGCATTCGTGGCCCGGGTCGATCCGTGCGCCCAAGAGATTGCCCGCCGGATCTCGCCGCGAGAAATCCTCCGTCGGAAGGAGGGAGATGATTAGTTTCCCCTCTTTTTTCTCTCTTTTTTTTGTAGTGCATGTAATGAACACGATCGCCCTAATCGGGCCCGACGTGTCGGGTCGTTTTTAAGTTCTTTTGCCCGTTTGCCTCGTGCTTCTTCTGTGGTTTGGACAATCTTACAACCATAGCTGTAGGGCCCGCGGGGGTGCCCTGAGAGCGTAGGTGTTGCTCCAATTCCGTCCGAAGAGATCACGGGATAAGACGAGCTATCTCGAGCGATAACTTTGTGGAGGAGAGGTGCTTAGGTCGGACCGCCTCCTTCGCGAAGCTTGCGCTCGGTGGGTTAGAGTGCTGACCCGAGTGGAGGTGCTTCGACCGTCCCTAGCGTCTCTTGCTCGGAGGATTTGTTTCCCCCCGCAGAGTGCCACTTCGAAGCCGTAGCCGCGGAGGCATAGGCCGTAGTACTTTTGGGCCGGGGGAAATAGCCATGAGGTAGATAGCTCGGTCGGTCGGAGTACGGCTCAGGTTAGCGACTCGTACGCTTTTTTAACGACGACCGGGGTTGGTCTGCCCTGGCCGATCAAACTATCTTCTGCTCGGGCGACTTCCTTTTTGCGCGAAATGCTACTCGGGAGCCGTAACCGTTAGGGCTTAAGCTGTAGCATTCGGTTCGAGGAGGTTGCCACGAGGGAGATTGTTTGATCGGTCGGCTTGCCGGCCCAAATCGAAAGGCTCCATCCGACCGCCGCTTGGCCCTTCGCTCAAGTAGCCTCCTTTTCGCGCAAAGTGCTACTTCGGAGCCGTAGCCACGGGGGCGTAGGCTGTAGCATTTTGGGTTTGAAGAGGTTACTATGAGGGGGGTAGCCCGGTCGGAGTGGTTGCCGGTCATCGATCTAGGTCGCTGACCCCTGAGGTCCACGAGGGAGAAGCCCCCGAGTGGTGCGTGGGGACTGAAGGGGCAGTCGCCACGCACCGCTTGAGTCCGCAGAAAATTTTCGAAAAGGTTTTAAGTTTTCTTTGGAGATAAGCGTGGGTTAACTCGCCTGGGAGACCGTGCCGCTTTCGGGACTGGCGTTGGGCGCTTCGTCTTCTGCGCCGTTGCGTGACCCCAAGGCGCTTCGTCTTCCGCTCCTCCCGCACTGTTTTGGCTATAAAAGGAGGCGCCTGCGCCATATTACTTTGGCAAGGGCCGCCAGTAAATGAACTTTCTCTGCGCGCCATGGCGGATCGCAGCACTCAGCCCCGCGAGGAAGTGGTTGCCCATCAGGCTTGGCTGCAGGAGGTGGTGGAGGCTGAGGCTGAGGCTGTTCGTGAGGGCGTCGGCGAGTTAGCGTCCTTGTCGTGGCGTTCCCGACCGGGAAGTGAAGCGCATGCTGAGCAGTGGTGGAAGCGACGTCGCGCCGAGCTGACCGGCAGCCTTGGCGCACACCAAGATCGCAATAGGCGGCTCGCTCTTAGGTACAGGGCGATGTTCCTCCATGAATAAATAAAGCGCTTCTTGCTCCTGTTTCTTTTTTCTTCTTCGAGGATTTGGCGCTTGCAATTTGCCCATATCCGTAGTCTTTGGGATCGCACTAATCAGGCGGCGTGAGGTTGGAGGCGGTTGAGCCCTTTGCTCTCTTCGACTTCCTCGCGCCTTCTCATCTGGGGCTTCTCCTCGCGTGCGCCAGAATGTGTGTTTGTCGCTTTGGGCAGGGCCAGTCCGATTATCAGTAGGTCGGTTGTCCTTGCATTCGTGGTCTTTGTGGCCGAGGCAAAGCACTACGCCAAGGACCTCGGCTTTGGGCGGAGGTCGCGGTATGCGATAGGTCGGACGAGAGAGAGAGAGAGAGAGCACGGTCGCTCTGGAGGCTGCGGCTTCCTTTGCTCAAGTATTTGTTGAGTGGTAACAAAGAGGGAGAGGTTGACTATGAATAGAACTTTCTCGACTTCTCTATGTTCCATGCATTAGTCCACGAGATTTCCTTGATGTCCTCGAGGCGGAAAGTGCCGGGTCGGAGGACTTCCGCGATAGTGAAAGGACCCTCCCGAGCGGGAGAGCTTATTACTGTCCTTCGCAGTTGGACTTGGCGCAGCACTAAGTCTTGGAAACTGAATGGCAGCCGCGGACCGTCGGCCCGAGTAGTAGCGGCGATTGCTGGCGATATTTAGCCGATCGAAGATCGCGACATCCCGAGCCTCGTCCGAGTTGGTCGAGGTCATCCTGCTGCTGCTCCTCGGTCCCCCGTCGTGGTTGTCGTGGTCTGCACTCTTGGCGCGGCGTACTCAAGGTCGGTTGGGAGGGCGACCTCGCTCCGAACACCAAGAAGAAAGGTGTGAACTTCGGTCGGCCAAGGTTGGTGTCGTTAAGTAGACTCCAAAGAACGGCGGTAGCTCGGTGGCCCACCATCCGCGAATTTCTTCGATCGGTGAAGATTCGTGGCTTGAGCCTGGAGGATCATCGCGTTAGCCCTTTCGGCTGTTGAGCGCTCGGGGTCTTGCTGCCGCTTGATCGTCGGATATGGAAGTCGTCAGCGAGAACTCGAGGAACTCCTTTCCGTGAAGCTGCGATCCGTTATCGGTGATGATGGAGTTAGGCACCCGAAGCGGTGAGACAATATCGCGGAAGAAACTTGCTTTTCTGCGCCGATGTGATCTTTGCCAATGGCTTTTGCTTGATCCACTTCGTGAATTTGTCTCACGGCGACAAGCGAGTGAGTGAAACCCGGGCGCCTTTTTGAAGAATCCGAGGCGGTCGAGCCCCTAAGCCGCGAAGGAGCCACGCGTGATGCGGATCGTGCGGTGGCTTGCGGCGAGGAAGATGTGTTTGCCTGGCGAAGAATTGGCATCCTTCGCGAGTGCCAGGACGATTTGGGTCGCATCTACTACGGCGATCGGCCGATGAAACCTTGTGCGAAGGCTTTTCCTACCAAGCGACCGTGGCGCGCATGGTGCCCGCACACCCGTCGTGGATGTCGGCGAAGGTGCTTCCCTTGATGGTCGGAACACACTTGAAGGATTAGGATGGGCTCCTCTTGTAGAGGGCGCCGACCGGGGCGAAAGACTTAGCGCCGAGCGAGGCGCCGAGGCCTCGGTGGTATCAAGGCGAGCAACCTGCTCGTCAATCGATCGACAAGCGGTTGCCTCTCGATTTCGGCCGGCCTTCGGGGCGTAAGTCCGACCAGCGGAGTGAAACATACGTAGAAGGTCGGCGGGAGGCGCCCGTCTTCGAAGGTCGGTGGCGCCCTCGGCGCTTAGGTCCGCCGGATTGATGAAATTTCACGAGGTCGGAAGCGAAGATTCCAGGGGAAGCCCCTTTCGAGCGAGTTGGTGAGGGAGTCCGGCCACCGTTATAAGCGTCGTTAGCTATGATGGAGCTCGAAACCCTTGAACTTCTCCTCGAGCTTGCGGACCTCCGAGCGATGGCGGCCATCCGAAGCGTCACGGGGCTCGGTGGCTTTCATCATGATCGACGACCAGCTTGGAGTCGCCATGGGCGTAGAAATCGTGGCGCCAGGTCGGCGATCCGGCGCCGTTGGCGAGAGGCCGTGCTCGGCGACATTGTTGGTAAGCGTCGAAGAGTAGAGCGGATGGCATACCGGAGCTTGTTGCCGAGTGGGGAGATGATGGCGACCCTGCGCCGGCCCCATTCTTGGTGTAAGACCCATCGAAGTACATCGCCCAAGATCTCGGGTCCTCGACCACCGCAGGGACTTGGCGCCGGTCCACTCGGCCGACGAAGTCCGCCAAGACTGAGACTTGATCGCCGTCCGGGGGCGTCACGATATGTCGAGGCCATTGAGCTCGAGAGCCCACTTGGCGATTCTTCCGTAGCGTCCACGGTTGCCAGGGACGACTTCTCCGAGTGGCGCAGGAGGTGACCACGGAGATGGGGTGTCGATCGAAATAATGGGCAAGCTTCCTCTTGGTAATGAGCACCGAGTACAAGAACTTCAGATCTGGGGATATCGGACCTTTGTTTGAGAGTACCTCGGCCGACGAAGTAGACCGGCCTCTGTACCTTGAAAACGCGGCCTTCCTCCGCCCGCTCCACAACGAGTGTCCCGACGACCGAGTCGTGGCGGCGATGTAGAGGAGCAAAGGCTCTTGCGGCTCCGGGGCGACCAGGACCGGAGGTGAGGTCAGAAAGGCCTTTAGTCGACTAAAGGCTTCCTGAGCTTCGCGGGTCCAGGAAAAGTGGTCGGACTTCTTCATCAGCTTGTAGAGTGGCATCCCGCGTTCACGAGGCGGATACGAAGCGACTTAGTGCCGCGAGGCACCCCATCAGCCTCTGAACTCCCTTCAGATCGTTGATTGGCCCCATCCTTGCGATAGCGGAGATCTTATCGCTGTTGGCTTCGATGCCGCGCTCAGAGACGATGAATCCCAGCAACTTGCCCTTGGGGACCCCGAAGACGCATTTCTCGGGGTTGAGCTTTATACGAAACCGTCGGAGGTTCGCAAAAGTCTCTTCCAGGTCGGCGATGAGGTCGTCGGCCTTCCTGGTTTTGACAACGATGTCGTCGACGTAGGCTTCGATGTTACGGCCAATTTGGTCTGAAAAGCACGCCTGCATACACCGCTGGTACGTGGCGCCTGCGTTTTTCAGACCAAAAGGCATCGTGACGTAACAGTACGAGCCGTACGGGGTGATGAAGGAGGTCGCGAGCTGATCGGACTCCTTCATCGCAATCTGGTGATAGCCTGAGTAGGCGTCCAAAAAAGAAAGGGACTCGCACCCGGCGGTGGAGTCCACGACTTGGTCGATGCGAGGTAATGGGAATGGATCTTTTGGACAGGCCTTGTTGAGGCTCATGTAGTCAACACACATTCTCCATTGCCCCGACTTTTTCTTTACAAGGACGGGATTGGCGAGCCACTCGGGGTGACGCACCTCCCTTACAAAGCTGGCGGCCAAAAGTTTGGCGATCTCTTCCCCAATGGCTCGACGCTTTTCTTCGTCGAAGCAGCGCGGCCGGGCGATCGGTCTCGATCGGTCGAATGTTCAGGGAGTGCTCGGCGACCTCCTTTGGAACTCCTGGCATGTCCGAGGGTCTCCAAGCGAAGACGTCTCGGTTTGCTTGGAGGAAGTCGACGAGCGCGCCTTCCTATTTGGTAGTGAGGGCGGCCCCAATCCGCACGGTCTTGGCGGGATCTTCGGGATCAACAGCGACCTCCTTCGTGTCCTCCGCGGACTTGAAGGAGCTAGGCCCCGACTTGCTGGAGTCGGGGGCGGATCCGGGGGCCTTCTCCTGGAGCTGGGCGAGCTCGGCGGAGGCGACAACCGCTGAGGCCAGCTCACAGCTGCTTCGCTCGCAGTTGTAGGCGAGCTGGAAGGATGCGGCCACGGTGATGACACCCTGCGGCCCTGGCATCTTTAGCTTGAGATAGGTGTAGTTGGGGACTGCCATGAACTTCGCGTGAGCAGGCCGTCGAGGATGGCGTGGTAGGAGCCGGGAAAGTCCACAACCTCGAAAGTGAGGCTCTCTGCGGAAGTTGTCCTGCTCTCGAAGGTGACGGACAGCCGACTGTCCGAGGGGTGGGCCTGTTGGCGACGACGCCGTGGAAAGGCGCCTTGCTCGGCCGAAGGGCGGAGCGAGGACTCGAGGGCATCCAGGGTCTCAACATACATGATGTTGAGATCGGCTGCCGCCGAATCCCATGAGCACCTTGGTCAGGCGCTTCGTCCCCACGATGGGGTCGACGACGAGCGGGTAGCGTCCCGGGTGCGGGATGTGGTCGGGGTGGTCGGTCCGATCGAAGGCGATCGGGCACTCCGACCACCTTAAGTAGGTGGGCACGGCGGGGGTAGCCGTGTGAACCTCTCGGTGGGCGAGCTTCAACCGTCGCTTGTCGGCATAGCATTCTGCCCCTCCAAAGATCATGAGGCAGCCATCGAGCTGTGGGAACTCGTCGGCTGGCTCATCGCCCTTCGCCCCGGCGTCGGGACCCGGGTCGCGCTTCTTCCCCTTACCCCGCGACGTCGTGGGGTTTCCGGAGAGAAACCGCTTCAAGACTTCGCGATCCGACATTTGTGTTTGACGGGATAGTCGTGGTTCGCACACGGACTATCCATCGCTGAATCGGTCGGGCGTCTGGCCGAGCCTCTGTTTGGCGGTCGGTCGGCGGCAGCGACCATTCGGCTTGACCTCGCTTCCCCTTCCGCTTTCTTTTGTCGGCGGTCGGAGGGGGCGCCGCTCCGAGGTCGCTGTTTGTGGGCCGTCTTCCTTTCGAAGATGGCCCCCACGGCCTCCTCGCCGAGGCGTGATTAGTGGCGATGTCGAGGAGCTCCTTGGTGGTCCGGGTTTCGCACACCTAACTTGTGGACCAGGACCTGCGACGTGGTGCCGTAGATGAACGCCCGACGACGTCGGCGTCGCGGATGTCGGGAGCTCGTTGCCTTCGGGAGAAGCGGCGGATGTAGTCGGAGGGTTTCCGGCCGCCGCTGCAGCTCTGGTCCCAGGAGTTGCCGGCGTTTGTAGGTGCCTCGAAGTTCCCGACGAAAGGTTCGTCAGTCGGCCCAGTGCCGATAGTGTCTGCGGGCAGGTACTCGAGCCAGGCTCGAGCCGAGTCCGCAAGGTAGATGGGGAGGTACTGGATGACGAAGGAGTCGTCCGTCGCTCCCCCAGCTCGGCAGGCGAGCCGATAGTCTTCTAGCCAGACACTGGGGTTGGTAGCCCCCGTGTACTTGGCTATGTTGGTCGGAGCCCGGAATCTGACCGGGAAGTCGGCATTGCGGATGAGGCGGGTGAACGCGCGCGGCCCGGGACCGTCGAATCCCGGGTCGGGATGGTTGCGTCGCCCGCTGTCGGCGACCTGCGAGGGCGCTGCTGCCTCGGTGGCTCTCCTTCTTGCCTCGAGGGTGGTGCGAAGATCATATTTATCCCCCAGGCGGTGGCGCACCGGGGTGTATGATGCCTGGGGGAGCTCGTGGAGTGGGGCCGTCCTGGCTGGGCTCCGTCGACTCTGTGAGGGGGAGTGGCCCAGGCGGCCCGAAGTGGCGCCCGTCCGTCGGGAGCCGGAACCTTGGGCGTGCTGAACAACAGCACGTTCCACCAGTCCCCGGAGGTTCTGGTAGGTGGCCTTGGCTTCTGGCTCCGCTGGTTCGGGCAGCCCTCGGAGCAGCATCGCCGCCGCAACAATGTTCTGGTTGGCGTGAGGGAAGAACAGAAGGTCGTTCGCTTCTCACCTAATCGGCCGATGCACTGGCCTTGGCGCGCTGGCCGGGAGGCGAGTGGTGGGTTAGGCTGACGGCGCTCCAGTTCGGCCTGGAGCTTGTCGAGCTCGGCCTTTCGGGCTTCTAACTCCTCGCTGTTGCGAAGGTCAGCGGCGTTAGTAGGTGCTGTCAGACGTCGTCTTCCGCCGGATTCCTCCCGCCTGTCGCGCGGGAGGAGGGTCCCGAGGGTAGCGGGGGTGGAGGGCGGCTCCGCCGCACCCGTCATGTTGCACTCGCGGGAGTACACCCTGCGAGGGGGATACTCTTTGTCGGAGCTAGAGCCGTGGCTGGAGGAGTCCGCCAGCAGGTCGTGGAGGGAAGCCGGCGCGTAGCCGGCCATGGCCACGAGTTGAGAGCTCGTGGAGGGTGGCTCCGCCGCCGCCATGATCCGTAGGCTGTCGCCAGAGCAAGCGATCTGCCAGGCGACGGCCCGCTGCCCACGCGGGGCCTCGAGGCCGAGGTTGCCGAGGACGCCAAGAATCGCATCCAGCTAGCGGAGGACGCCCGGTCCCGGACGGCAGCGGGAATGAGGACAAGCTCTCCCGCCGTGGTGACGATGAAATCGAGGGCGCCGAAGCGGATCCAGCCCCTCGACATCGGCGAATCGTGGTGGGAGGAGGCCATCAGGGAGGAGAATGGGAACCCGAAGATGAGGATGTCGGCGAAGACGCGCGAGAACCCCTACCTGGCGCGCCAACTGTCGGTGTTTCGTGCACCGGCAATACGAATTTATGGTCGGATGGGGTCGCGCGCTCCCTCTCCCCGAATGGTCGACTCAAGGAGTCAGATGATGTATACTGGTTCGGGCCGAATGTCCCTACTCCAGTTCGTTCGGCGTGGGTGTATTGATCTTTGGGTGATGAACAACGGGTGTACAAGCGAGGCGGGGGATCGGCGGTCCGATCCCCTTGATGTTTTTGCTAGGGAGTTGTGGCTACGTAGAAGACTGTTTTTTCCTCGCCCCCCCTCTCGGGCCCTGCCTCTCGTTATATAGACGGAGGAGGCAGGTTACACGGGAGTTTGAGAAAAACACGAGGAAAGGGCCTGCGTGTCTTGAAGTCTGGTTTCTGTCTTGTCCGACCGACCCCTGCCCGTCCCGAGGCAGGGTTGGTGGCTCTGTGATGACTAGTCTTGCGTAGTGCTGTCCGGATGGCGTATTGCGTGGTGCTCTTGTCAGCCTCGGTGGCTTTAATGGCGCTTGACTTTGCCTTGGCCTCGGGAGTGGGCGTATCCTTCTGCAGTGTGCCAGGCGATGGGACGGGGGCTTGACTTCTTCGGTGGCTCCTCTGACAGTCTTGGGAAGGAGCCGTCTGCCCTGGTACGGACGCCAGGGGACGCTGTGCTGTCTGACACCGGCGTGGGCCCTACTGGCTCGCGCGCGGGTGGAGCTTGCTGACCGTGAGCTTCAATACTAGGTGGTCGGAGCCCGCCGACCGCCCGGGATAGGAGTCCGCCGACCGTCCAGGGTCGGTCCTGCATAGGTCGGGGTTCGACCTCCGCGGCCGACGTGCCTTTCGGCAGTACTGGGCCTTCGCCGCGGCGGGTCAGCCCGTTCGTGCTTCCGGGCTGATGGGGGTACCCATGGTACAGGCACTCGTCAAATGGATAGTAGTTTGATGCTGATCAATATCTAAATTGGCTCAAAAATCCTTTTTGAATCATATTTGGTTGCATTTGTCTTGGCTTGAAAAATAGTTTTTGCAAAGTTAGCTTTTATGGCAGTACCGCAGTACAAAACACGGTAGTACCGGCTTTTATACTATGTTAGGTATTTTCCAGAGATGGGTGTTTTAGCGCTTATCTTTGTGTCTTTGGGCCGGAACTATCGCAGTACAAAGAGCGGTACTACTGCTTGGCGGTAGCACCGAGTTTTAAGCGATAGTTATAAAACAGAAGCGCTCCTTTTGCAAGTTTTCTGTAGCCGGAGCTACCACAGAACAAAGAGCGGTACTACCACAGATCGGTAGTACCAAAAATATGAGTGGCAGCTAATTTATAAAAATGGTGTTTGGGGGTTTTTGCTCTATTTTAAGTGCCGGTACTGCCGCAGGGCAATAGACGGTACTACCGAAAATCGGTAGTACCTCAATTTATATACCAGTATATATTTTACAGAAAGGACCCATTTTTGAGCCGATCGGATTTCAAAAGTTGGTATTACCGCACATTGAACCTCGGTAGTATCGGACTTCCTGTAACGGCTATAAACTATCGCATTAAATGCTCTATTCCAACCGTTGGCAGTGGAGCAGTACTACCGTGTTTTGCACACCGGTAGTACCGCAAATATTGATTTTTTGTTGAATTTTATGCCCAATGGTTGGATTTATTGGTGGGGCTATAAATACCCCCACACCTACATTCATGGAGTTTCTTAGTGATTTATTAAACATACTTGAGCTCTAACATGTCTTCTTTCTCTCTTGTGCATTCAATTCATTTCTTGAAAGGAGTCAAAAGCATTCAAGTGCATTCAAATTATTTTGAGACAATTAGAAACTTGAATCAACCTCAAGTGAGAGACATTTCTCTATTCTTTTGGAGGTTGTCGTCTCCTAGACGGCTTGGAGGTATGGAACCGATGATCTTCTCAAAGAAAATTGTGAGAAGGTCCGGTTGGTTATGAAGGCAAAGAGCTTGTCTACCCGGACGAAGAAGAGCTACCATAAGTGATCGAGGAAGGCTCAAATTGCGCAAGGAGCCAGCTTGGTTTGTCCAAGCTTACCTCAATGTGGATTACGGGAGACCGACAAGTCTCTGTGGCCACTGGATAAATCTTGTGTCTTCATATCGTGGTTTGATCATTCTTGTTCTCATTTAGATTATTTGCAACTCTAGTATTTGTAAGTGTGATCTTTTATTTAAAATTGCTAGTTTACTTAAACTTAGTTTTGTTGGTGCACTTTAGTGAAACCTAGAAGTTTTAAACCTTGATTGCTTTAATTGTTGCATTTAGAGCCGAGAATTTTAAAACCTCCTATTCACACCCCACTAGTCGGTTATCCTTGATCCTACAACATCGACACGGTCTCCAAAACAAAATTTTGATCATTAATTTATATTTTAATATATTTATAAAATCCAAAAAATTATAATATTATGAAACACTCCTCAAGACAAATTTACATATATGATTTTTATGTATCTATTTTAAATATTTAAAAGAAATTGACAATCAAAATATTGAAAATTTAATTACACCTATGTCCAAAACAACAACTATTTGTGTCTAGAGGAAGTAATAGTCATCTTGTCTCAAAAAAATTTTAAATGTGTTTCTTTTTTATTACAGGGGTAACTAATGGTTTGAACGGAGTGGTCTGTATTGGTCCCTTTATTTTTATTTTTTTTTACAAAACTAGCTCCCATGTGAAAATTTTTTTGGCAAAAATAGTCCTCTAGTTTACACCTACCACGGCAGGGAGCGCGGAAGCAAGATCCCTCACTATTTGAGCACGGAAGAAACATCTCGCGGTGTGGGAGCACGGAATTTTTTACTCCCGCGCTATGCAGTCGTTGCACGAGCACGGGCGTGGTGGATCCACCTGGCAGGCGCGAGGCGTGGGACGCACTGCCTCATGGTGAGGCAAGCAACGTGCGGGTGTCAAGCGTGTGGTGCTGGTGGGGCCGGTAGGCGGGCCCGTTCACGCCAGCGGGCACGAGCGTCGAGTGCATGGCGCGGGTGGAGCCGGCAGGCGGTGTCGTGTGCGCTCAAGGGAGCGACCGTGTGGTGTGCGCGCTTTGCGTGGGGCACAACCGAGTGTGGGAAAAACCGAGGGGGCGTGGGAGAGCAACTGAGCGAGGGAAAACTTGGGTTGCGCGGTTCAACAGTTGCGTAGCGTGAGAGCAAAAAAATTCTGCGCTCCCACACAACGGGATGTTTCTTTCGCTCTTAGTAGGTAGCACATAATCTTGCTTTTGCGCTCCCTTGCCGTGATAGGTATGAGCTAGGAAGCTATTTTTACCAAAAAAATCGCATGGGAGCTAGTTTTGTTAAAAAAATAAATAAAGAGGCAGTACAGTGATCACTTCCCTTCTCTCGCACCACTATGAATAGTCTTATTTATAATATATAAATGATATATATCTGAAAGACAATTTGGTTAAATTTCAGTATATTTACTGGTTTCTTTCATATACTTTTAAATATTCTGAATAGCTCTCAAATATTGTGTTTGCCAGCAAAACCATGACAAACTTATCATATAGTATCTATAGTTTCTGTCTCACCGGACCGTTCATTCTTTAGCTGCTGGCGAGGCCACGTTATCGTCAAACCTAGGCAATGGGCTGTGCCATTTTGGGCTAGCCCTCGGCACAGCCGACCTAGCACGACACAACACGGATGTTTTTGGGTCGAGGCGATACGGCACGAATAATGGGCTGTATCAGGCCTGGAAACTCAGCACGATGGGTGGCACGGTAAGATCGATTGGGCTGTGTCTGGGTCGGTCTAGCACGAAAGGGATCCATTCGGAAAAACATCCTATCTACAGCCTAGTCCATCATCAACTATCTTACTCCAGCGGTCCAGACCATCATAAAATACTACCTCGCCCTACGCCTCCTCCCATGACCCATCCTACGTAGTTGCTATCTCTCTGCGCCTCCGTCGTCATGTCTCTCTCCTCTACCCATTCTTCCTCCCCGCTAACCTGAAACGCATGAACGATATTGGACATTAGGGAGTAGTTAGTATATATGCATGTTGTTATTGTACTTTTTCCTTACCAAGATAATTCCACTTTAGGGCATAAGGTTTTTAACAATGCAGGGGAATCTCAATCCCAATGAATAAATAAAATTTAATTTCTTTCCCCAAATATTTGTGTGTATCGGATTCTCGTCGACAGTTGACGCTCACTCCTCGTCCTTAGTGTTGTTCATGGCGACTAACCAACGGTAGTGGCATCCACGACTTCACATGTCTAACAGGACAAGGCCTAAGCCTCACTAGAGGCGAGTCAGGCCGGTACGGTATGCCCCAACTCCCACCTCTAACAATGGGAATGTGTTGCATCCATGCCTTCATCTACGTCGCCATCGCAACACCCCTCCAATCGACATCTTGAGTTGGACGAAAGATTGATCCGTGGATAAGAGGTAGATTTTTGGCCTCATCGTCTTCTACTGGGATGGATGGCGCAATGTTGAATCTCTGCAGTCGTCGACCAAGCCGAAGGATTTGGATACTCGCATGCTCTCTTGATGAACACTAGTTGATCCATCGCTGCTAGATGCAATGGGCTTGCAACTCTTCCATTCGCAAAAATCATAGTTATGTTGAACTTCATGAACACCAAGTAAAGTATATCGATATTTCAATTCCCAGTGGAAAAGGCAGAGCGATCTTTGGAAGCAATTGCCCAATTCTCCCTCTCTATGCACATGTAATGAGGAAGAACAAATGATAAACGCTTAATAGATGCAAAATAACTATCTTACTAATCTAGTATACGAGTTGTACAATGGAATAGATGCGAATATTGTTTTTGGAAAAAAAAAGGAATCTGTTAGGGTAGTATAACATAATGTACTGTAGGATGCACTAATCAGAAGTTCAGAACTATAGCAACCGAAAAACCTGTAGCACGCAGACAAAGGGTTCGTGCGCGATCCGGCTCTGTAGCTGTGCCCGCACTATACCACCGTGGTTCGTACTGTACCACTAATTCCTGTTCAAAGTTCATGTAGCACCCCGACGACCTAAAATTTTTTCGACACTTTCATATCTAACAATAAGCAAACGACCACTATTAAATAGCATATAATTCTCATAAAAAAAATAAAATGAAGGACATGATTCATATGTTGTTGTATAGCTTGGAGTTTTTTTTAATATTCTAGCCTGATTCGTTTTTTTTTTTGTAATTAGCTATTGATCCGATAAAATCACAGAAATAGCCCCTAAACAGTGCAATCCAGCGGATCCCATTCTCTTGAATTTTTTTTAAAAAAAACATTTCAAGCGGTCTAGACCACTTGAATTTTTTTTTATTTATTTTTTTAATTTCAAGCGATACCCGTCCGCTTGAATATTTATTTTAATTTCAAGCGGTTCCCATCCGCTTGAATATTTTTCTATTTTTTTCTTTCCTTTTCTTTTTCTTTTTTGGATTTAATTAATGCAAAAAATCTCTAAAAATTTTAAAAATCCAAAAATACACTTCTTGACCAGTTCGAGCTATTGAGTTCAAAAATGATCTCCAATCCGTCAAACCAAGTCTCTAAAATCTCTAAAGTGATCAAAATACCCTCCCGACCACTTCTCCAACCCCACTTTTCGGATTTTTCCCGTTTTTCTCTCTTCTTGCTTTTCTTTTTTTCGTTTATTTATTGATTTTGTTTCTTTGCGCTAGATATGACCTTCAAGCAGTACTAGGAGCAGGACCAGTCCGAAATCGAGCAGGACTACAGCTACTACGAAAATTGCAGGCAGCGGCTGCCCCCCCGCCCCCCTGCAGCACACTGCTACGTAACAAATTTTTTTGGTTCGGTGATGTACGGTAAAATTATGGAATTTTAATTGATAGTTATTGCTTTAAGGCTTAAGGCGTAATCCTTAAGTTCACTAATAGGTATGCTCATCTTGTGTGTTAGTCATTCCCGGAGAATAAAGAGTCATTCATAGTAATAAACAGATATTCAAAATGGGTGCTAAAGGAATACCACATTGCATTAAGGATTACGCCTTAAGCCTTAAAGCAATAACTATCAATTAAAATTTTATAATTTTACTGTACATCACCGATCCAGAAAAAAATTGTTGCGTAGTAGCGTGCAGCAGGGGGGCTGGGGGCAGCGACAGTCTGCAATTTTCGTAGTAGCTGTAGTCCTGCTCGATTCCGGACTGATCCTGCTTCTGCTCCTGGTACTGCTCCCGCTCGAAGGTCGGATCTAGCGTAAAGAAATGAAATCGATAATTAAACGAACAAAAGAAAAACAAGAAGAAAGGAAAACAGAAAAATCTGGAAAGAATGGCCGGAGAAGGTGTCAGAAGGGTATTTGATTATTTTAGAGATTTTGGAGACTTGGTTTGGTAGAGTGGGAGTCATTTTTTGACTCATTGGCTAGATCAAGAAAGTGTATTTTTGGATTTTTGAGAATTTTTTAAAAAAATTGGATTAATTAAATCCGAAAAAGAAAAGAAAAGAAAAAAATAAAAAATATATTCAAGCGGACAGGAACCGCTTGAAATTTAAAAAATATTCAAGTGGATGGAACCGCTTGAAATTAAAAAAAATATTCAAACGACCGGAACAACTTGAATTAGGTCCAGGACCGCTTGAAATGTTTTTTAAAAAATAAAAGAAATTCAAGCGGATGGGATCCGCTGGATTGCACTGTTTAGGGGCTATTTGTATGATTTTATCAGATCAGTAGCTAGTTACGAAAAAAATAAAATGAATTGGGCTAGAATAGTAAAAAAAATCTATAGCTTTTATCCTAGTGCTATGCTAGGGATGTTCATCAGAGTACTTCTTACCAATTCCCTTCATATTTTAAATAAGACGATTGAGATTGTTTTTTTTTTTTTCTTGATGTGTTGTTTGATCAGGTGACTTCAGCCGAAGCCAGTGCACCGGCGTCTCTACGTTTATTCAGCTGTTCGACAATTCAATTTAGAGGAATAGAGATGCCGGATGGACCGAGCCATTTGGGCCGACCAGTAGCACGGGATTGTGAGCATGACCAGACACGGCACGATCTAAGAGGACACAGTCATGTTTGGGCCGTAGTCTCGGCTCGTTGTGCTGGCAAGGCACTGTAGGCACAATGCCGAATCGATACGGTACGGCTCTTTTAGACATGTTTAGCACGGCACAACCTATTTAGACCTGTTTATTTGGATTTTAAAAAGTCTAGCCGTTTTATAGTCGTTGGAAGCTAACAGAAATCTGAAAATTCTCAAATTTTTCTACATTTTTTCAAACCTTTTCGGTTTTTTTTTCCTTCTATTTTTTTGAATTTTCCTGAAAATTTTGAATGTTTTGACGCCAAACGAGCTAACCTTGGCATGACACGACCATCGGTCCACGAGTGTCCGTGCTGGTACGGACATGGTACGAGAGTCATTGGGATTGTGCTTGGGCTGTAGCCTCGATATGTGAACCGACACGACATGGCCTGCAGATTAGCCTTACTTTGGCGGATCATACCGTGCGTTAAATGGATTGTGTCGTGCTGGATACGCAGGGTTCAAATTCTCGCCGAAATCCCACGAAATTTCGGTTTTCGGACCCCCCGAGTTCCATAATCTCGGCGAAATTAAAAAAACCCTAACAAAATTTAAAAGTGCTACAGTACCCTGTAATCTCAGCGAAATTTTCAGGTTTTTTGACCGAAATCCCATGCGGTTTTTTGACCGAAATTTGTCCAAAATTTGACCGGATTTGACCGGATTAGATTCCTCAAGTCATTTTCCAGGTCTGACCAAAATTTCAAAAAAAATTTGACATCGTTTGAATCATTTTCCGTTCAATTGAATTTTACCGAGATCTCGGATATTTGGGACGAAATTTCGGTATTTGGAACGAAATCCCAGAAATTTTGGTTAAAAAAAACCGTATTTAAATTTTGGTTTTTGAATTTCATCCGGATTTCGTCCGAAATAACGAGATCTCGCCGAAAAATCGGATTTCGGTCGACGCCGGGATTTGACCAAAAACGAAAATTTGAACCCTGGCTCAACGACACCATCCGCATGGGCATGGCCTCTATGCTCTAAACGCTCAGTTTGTTTACCTATTGTCAGCTGCATCATGCCCTCAGCTTACAGCTCTCAATTCAACATTTATTCTCTTTTTTGCTTTGTTGCGGCAGATCGCCCTCGGTCGACGTTTGGTTGTTTAGGACGAATTTTGCAGGGATTAAAGCATTCCACTAAGGTACACTACTCAAAGTAAGTTAAATTTTGTCAACAGATTTTCTCTTGGATT
Organism: Rhipidocladum racemiflorum; assembly: GCA_036346355.1. Lineage (NCBI taxonomy): Eukaryota > Viridiplantae > Streptophyta > Magnoliopsida > Poales > Poaceae > Rhipidocladum > Rhipidocladum racemiflorum. Next base: position 13,597,607 of record CM070573.1, on the reverse strand, counting down.
ATTTAATCATGGACAAAAAGACGTAGAGATGCTTGGTTGATTTTATTATATTGCCAATGAAGTGGGCGTTGTGCTGGGCGGCACGGTCCCTTTGTGATACGCGTCAAATTCATGTCATGCTAGCTCAGATCTGGTCTATTTACACTATTGTGACGAGAGCAAAGCGGCCAGAAATGCAAGGAACTGAGACAATGAACACAAATATTGAAGGAAAATGAACTAAATTTTATTTATTTATTGGGTACAAATGCAAAGTTATTATCTCGTTAAAAACCTTACGCCCCGAAGTGGGGTTCCCTGGTAAGAAAAAAAGCACAATAACAATATGTAAGCATACTAGCTACTCCCCAACGTCGAGATCTTTTACGTGTTCCAGACCAACGTACGTCTAATGTGATGGTGTCGATGGACATGTGAGGGAAGCGGGCGGACAACCGTGCATGACGTCGCGAGCATGCTCAACGAGCGGCACAGTGGAGCGTCAGCTTAGTGTGCGCGCTTAGTGTTGGTGAACATGTACTCTCTGGTCTCCATTCTACACCTTTAGATATCTCAATTGTTTCCCCTGTTTCTGCATGCAAGGATGGCAACAGCGCCGGTTGCAGTCCCAGCCACAACATGCCGCAATGTTGCAACAGGGTGCCCTGCCGTGTATCGTGCCTACTTCGGGGCCATCAGGCATGTTTCGTACCGTGCTGGCCCAAGCACGGCCATGCAAGCATACCGTGTTATGCTGCTCATCGTGCTCAACCGCGAGACCCGGCACAGTCCTGTCATTCATGCCATGCCGGCCCAGCCCACACGCATGGGTGCCGTGCCACAGGCCGCCAAAAAAAATCCGGCCTAGTACTCAGATCTAATTGTGATACTTGTCGTACATACAAAAACATAAATATGGGCCTATGTTTCTTCCTACCTTTCCACTTATAATGCCATGCCCACCAGGGTTCACTTTATCGCGAAAACCGACCGTATCGAGCCGGTTCAAAACCCTAAAATAATCGGTTAACCGATCAAATTCGGAAAATTTATGTCATGCAAATCGGTCAAAATCGGTGAAAATTGACGAAAATCACTAAAAAAAATCGGCCGCAAAAAATTCAATTCGCCAGTCAATTTTTCAGAAAAACTGATATGTTTTCGGTGAAAATCAACCGATTTTCGAGAAAACCATTGGTTTTCGATTTTTTTTTAATCTTTTTTCAAAATGTTTGATTTCGAAACTCTTCAATTTTTGGCAATTTTCACAGTAAATCGGTACCATCAGGACTTTGATTTTCAATCTTAAATCGATTTGATTAACACCGATGCCCACTAAGTATTTGTCAAAATGGCCCAATAATGGGAGGAGGCAACACTCTATGCATGCGGATGGAGGCTCAGAATATTGAATTACACATTTATAGCTACATTAGCAATCATGTCAAGTGACCACATGTACAAATGCAGCAGCCATTTGTCTTTGTAAAATGTTGAGCTTTTTATACCTTATGCATCGAAGCTATTTTGCATTAAATCATATGATTATGAATAAATGTTTGCAGGATGCAAGAGTCGAGCAAAAGGTACTAGTTAAAAGATAGCAACTTTCTTATGTGGAGAAATTTACCAGGTGCATATCAACATTCTCAATAGCAGCAGCTGGCTAACATCTAAAAGAACGGTTGTTTCCCTGTTATTTACTGAAGAAGAATTATATGTTACTTCAGTTGTATTCATAACTGCTTTATCTCCCTATGCAGAGTACGTCCGTTATCATGGAATTAGCGATGTCAGAGCTATTTTCTTCCTTGGGTACTGTACATCTCCTTCGCCATTTTTATATTTCTTAGAATTCCTTCCGTATTATCAGATAATTCCCAATTTATCCTTTTAATTCGACAACCTGACTAAGCATTTCTACCATCCCCATGCCACTCGACTGGTTATTACTAAATAAAATAGCTAGTATCATCTAGGGTAATAACAGTTCAACATGATCAATGCCAATGAGGGTATAACAATTCTGGAATTTAACTAGACCTTAAGGTTATATTTAAAGTACATTGCATAAAAGTAAACATGCATAATTTAAAATAACATAAGCATTTTATAAATTTGGGATCAACATGGTCAAGGAAGACTTTCCTTGGACAAGCTCTTGCTCCTAGTTTGGACCTTGGTTTTGAGTTGCTTCGACGCTCTCATGCACTCCCAGCGCTTCAACGTCTATGCGAAATGAGTAACAAATAAATACAAGCTAGGCATAAAACAAACTCTAAAAATCAAATAAAATTCATCATAAATAGAGCTTGAATTTACAAATTTTTAGAAACTGAAATCTCCTCAATTGGAGCTCGTATGAGGGAGAATGGGCTCACAAAAGTTTGAATTAAAAGTACAAAAAAAGAGATAAATACTGGATTTAAGGAATTATTTTTCTAATGAAAAAATATATTTATTGCGCAATGCTGATCGTCAGCTTAGGGTTTTTAGGTGGACCGGGTCTACGGCACAGCATTTGGCTCACAGAGCACCCAATGCATGCGCTGACGCCGGTAACACGCGGCGGTGGTGGATGGACACACGGGTGTCGGCTGCCACATCGACTCAGGCTTGAGCTCGACCATCGTCAAAGGAACAGCGGCGCGATGTCGCTGGAGACGAAGAAGAAGATGCGGGCTTCGACGATTCCGTAATTGAATCGGGTGTGGTTTCACTTATATGAAGGAGGACTATGCGGGAAAGTTGAATCCGGCCTCGGCTTCAACAAAAACCCAACGGTGACAGCGTTTCGTATGGAAGAAGGCTTCAGCTGGCTTTAGCTATGGCAAAGTTGCTCTGGTGAGCTCTTGTGTAGTAACGGAGATGGCTTGGGCGGCCGCGAGGAGAGCAGGGGGTGTGGTGCGACGAGGGGAACACGACACGGGGGTCCTCGAGGCATTAAATAGCCCTAAAAGGCGTGCAGGACACGTGCACCCAGGCGGTGGCTGGGGTGCGTGGAGATCGTGGCGGTTAGGGTTAAAGTTAGGATTCGGCGCGGGCTGTGAAGCGGAGGTGGCCGGGAACAGTAATGCTTCTACCGCAGAGCTGATCGGGCCGAGGCGAGGCTTAAATGGGTTGGGCGATGCGGACTGAGCAGGGAATAGGAATGGGCTGGGGCGAAGAGATTCGGCCCGAGGATATTTTCAAAATAAAAATTGATTTTCCATTTAAATAAATCACCGGATATTCAAATAAAATAAAATTAAATTAAATAAATAGAAAAATAAATTCAAAAAAATACAGAAAAATTCTTTGAAGCACAAGGAACACAACTAGATTGTAAATCTTTTATTTGATGCATAGATTAATTAAATTAATTTTTTTACTAATAGAAGATTCAAATTAAGCTTTAATTAATTTGGGAGAAATCCAAATGGTTTTTTTTTATTTTAAAACTTTTTAAAAACTCAAAAATTGGGATGTTACATTTATGTTTCTAAATTTCTGTATTTTCCTATTCCAATATTTCTCAATTCATGTGTTTTTCTTATGCTTTGATTTCACATCTCGTATGCTCAATCCTTTAGCGGTCATATCTCATATGGGATATGGCCATACTGGAATGCAAGGTTTATACCAACAAATTATAGGAAACAGAACAAGTTCTCCAAATAATCCTGCATGGGTTGTTGGAGAAATTTTGTAAGAATTAAATTCTATGGAAACTTTTTCTATGTGACCTTTTGAAACAACGGAATGAGCCCATATGATTCCTATAAAAGCCTTGGAGGAATGTTGTAGGAATTGAATACTATGGAAACTTTTCCTATGTGACCCATTGGTGCAAAGGATTGAGCCAATAGGATTTCTATGAAATTCCTATAGAATGGCTCGTTCTAGAGGAATTTTGGAGGAAAACAAACATAAGATCTAACCCCATGGAAATTTTCCAGTCTCTTGAGAAAAGCAACCTCTCTCCAAGTTCCTGTATTTTTTCTATGAAACATCTAACAGCAGTGCTTTTATGTTTTTCTTCCTAATATAAATTGTACGAATCTTGAAGCAAGCAAAGAGGTAAGTAATCACTATTTACCCTTTATTCATACTTTAATATTTATGCAAAAAATTTTTTAAAAAAAACATAAAAGCACCTCTCAACATTCAAACAACCATTTGGAACAATTATGATATTTCACCTAAAAAATCTCGAGCATTTTGGCTTTGGAAACTGAAATGGATTGTTTAAATTGAGACCTATCGGTGGATTTAGGAGAACTCTGTGATCCGAATATTTTCCATTGCATTATACATTCATTCCTCTATGCAACTAGAAAAATAGTTACCGGTTATCGTACTAGAATTACCATACAATGGTGCAGTACACAAGACAGTGCAACGGAAAAGCGTCCACCACCCACCAAGTCCGGATGTTTTTGTCCTTAAAAACATCCAAATTTTGGACCGTACGATCAAAACACACATTCGTAGGATTAATCCATCTCGAATTTAGGGGGTGTGCATCGATCTGAAAGCAAATCCAATGGCCCAGAATTTGGATGATGGTTGCTAAAAAAAACATCCGGATAAAAATTATCAAAACCCAAAAAGGTATGTGCAAAAAAAAAAAAAAAAAAAAAAATTGACATCTACAGCAGCTTGACAACAAAGCTGCGAAGTAGGATCTTCAAATCAGTTCACCAATCTAGGCTAATGCTCCTCGAGAGGAAAAGGTTATCGATGTATTCTATGATAGGGCTAGAAGCATCTATGTATCTCCTCATCTCCTTCTGCACAGAGCAATCTGCAGGAACAATGGAGGGCACTGTTAAGACGAAGAATCCACATAATCTGTGAATGGTCTAGCAATAGATCACCTGAATATTTTTTTTTCATCAGTCCCTGGGAGATTCAGAGTACTTGAAGATATGTAGGACTTTTTTTTTGGGTACTTTAAAAGATGATGGCAGTTCATATTTGCTTACCACTTTCGTTCAACCTCACAACCAACTGCTCCCTGCTTGGAAGAGTGTACATCCCAGCACCAACAGCCTTCCTGATTGCCCAGCTATGAAACGGCGCGCAAACCTGCCCGTAAGCTGTCGTGGCAGCATCATACAACGAACAAGCCCTGGAAAAAATAAACGACAGAGTGGAAACCGCCAAGCATGGCTACCTGTCAATAGTGGCACTAGTCGACACTGGACAATAGTACTATGCGATATCTTATGAGCACCAATTGGCGAATAATTTTATCAACAGAAGAGCCATTTTTGGATCAAACATTTGTTGCCGCAGATGAACAAGAAAAGGCGCGGGATAAATTGATGGCTTGATTCTGCAGAAAGCTGCCTGGTTGGCCTGAGATAGGGCTGTAAACGGGCCGAATTCGAGCGGGCCTGAGGCTGTCAGGCTCGAGCCGAGCTCGAGTTGGGGTCCGAGCCTATATCCAGGCTCGAGCTCGGCTCGGTCCAAGCTCGAGTAGGCTCGAGTAAGCTCGGTAAGCTGATAAGCTCGAATAAGTTCGGTAGGCTCGAGTAAATTCGGTGAATCTAGTAGGCTTAAGTAGCTCACGAGCTCGAGCTTTTTTTTACTGCCCTAACCTGAGATGCCTGATTAATGCTTGGAGCATGGAGGTTGAAGGTCTGCGTTTTGGGTGAAACGAAACGTACTCGGTGGAGAGGAGCTGCTCGAAGAGAGCCTTGATGAGGCCGAGGCCCAGCCGGACCCTGCGCAGGTTCCGGGAGTGGCTGCCCTGCTTCTTGACGCGGCCGTTCTCCACGTCCTTGTCGAGGATGTCGTTCAGCGTGCCGTACGACTTGGCCGCCCCGATGAGGTCGTTCACCTGGAAGATCCACACGGGGAAGTTGTATGGTTACATTTCTTGCCGCGACAAGGCAACTATTCATCGTGACCGATTACCAAGGGGAAGCAAGAGAGTACATGTCTGGAGCCTGGACGCAATCCGCTACTACCAGTCGAATCAACACACTGTAATGCTGTTTCTAGGAGCCTTCTTGTAAGTTGTAAAGGAGAGACGTAAAAGTTTCAATTTTTTTTTGTTATTTTTTAATCGTGGGGAAAACGGAAAAGAATATTCCAATCCCAAGAAAGAGGAATAATTAATTATTTATTATAAAAAATTAAATTGATTATTTATCATAAAATTAAAGTGTATTTGATAATTTATCGTATAATATCTTTCTGATATTCTAGATGTACCCTAACTTTACAGCAAATAATTAATTATTTATTATAAAATTAAAGTGTATTCCAATCCCAAGAAAAGAATATTCCAATCCCAAGAAAGAGGAATAATTAATTATTTTTTATAAAAATTAAATTGATTATTTATCATAAAATTAAAGTGTATTTGATAATTTATCGAATAATATCTTTCTGATATTCTAGATGTACCATAACTTTACAGCAAACAATCAAATCCACACGAAACAATGGCGGTGGACGCCGCAAGATCCAATTTTTTTTGTTATTTATTAATCATGGTTAATCCCCACGAAACAATGGGCAGTGGACGCCGCAAGGTCCAAATTTTTTTGTTATTTTTTAATCATGGTTGCAAGCAGCTTGATTTAATCCAAGTCAAAAATAAAATTATATCTAATCCCGGGCGTCGCTTGTAAGATTTTCTACCTCGTCACCGCGTGTCACATCTTGAAACTTCGTCCCAAAGATGCAAGAAACGGCACGGGCGAAGCAAACGATCGGGAAAAAAAGGGGGCAAATTTGCCAATAACAACCGTGGGCCAGATCGCCGGCAAGAGGGTACAGGAGGAGGACGGGCAGGTGCGCGCTCACCTTGGCGACGTACTCGATCTCGGCGAACCTGAAGGCGACGCCGAGGCAGCTGAAGAGCACGGAGACGAGCGCGCAGGTGTCGCCGAAGGGCGCGAGTCGGAGCTCCCCGCCGTCCGCCTCCATCCCCCGCGCCAGCTCCTCGAACGCCTCCGCCACAGCCGTCAGCGGCGTCTCCATCCCCCGCCGCGCCGCCACCACTGCCGCCGCCGCGTCGCATAGCGGCTCGGCCGGCGTCGCCGACCACGGCATCTGCGGCCTGAACCCGAGCATCTTTCTCCTCCCCCTCGCCGGGGGGGTCCGACGCACGCACGCGCCGACAAATATAGCGCGGCGAGGCGAGGTGTGGAAACGCCTTACGCCTCCGCGCGCGGCCGGAAAGCTGGCGTCTATGTATAGAAGGCGGCTAATCGGCCGTGGGAGAGGAGGATTTGAGCAGAGCAAATACAGGAAAGGGGTAGTCGAGTAGAGGTGGGCATTTGAGTCGTGATTACGTCGGCCCTGAGGATCGAAAAAGAGGTGAGCATGGCCCAATTTGAAGGCCTCGTTCGTTCCAGTCTGGACAGCTTTTACTTAAAAAAACTAGTTATATGCCCGTGCGTTGCTACGAAAAACAAAATTGATAACGAAAAATAAAGATTAAAAAATAAAAAATACTATTTCATAAGATTCCTTAACGCTTCGTTTCTTGCAAAAGGTGGCTAATTAAAGCAACGCTTTGTTTCTTGCGTAGGGCAATTAAGCAGAGCAAGTAATGTGACGTGGGAAGAAACTCTCACTTTATATAGTAGAGATTATTTCCTAAACAAGAGGATTTTAAACAGTTTCTCTGAGAATTAGAAGCTGATTTTTATATAGAATCAGAATCTGGCTGAAAACTGATTCTCACTGATTCTTATTGATTCTCGCTGGCTTGGTCCGAAACGTAGAAGTTGTAGCTGACTCGACCCGATTCTCCTATAATCGGAAGCAGCTTCTCCCATAATCCAGAATTCATAATCTAGAAGCAGAAATGAACTGGGCCAAAGTCTGGTTTGGTATTGTAGCTTAGGTTGTGTCGGGCCCATTCTTGAGCACAATGGGCTGGTCCGGCACGGAAGCGACACGTCGGCGGCACGGCGGGCACGGTGCCACTACCGTCTCACCTCCCCGCGTGCATCGCCTCGACCGTCGTGATGCGCCTCACCTCCCACGCCTCTAGTCGTGCCTCGCCTGCGGGCTGCCGCACCGCCCAACTCCGCCTCGGTCTCCGCGATAGCCTCGCCGCCGCCTCGTCGAGGGGAGAGAGAGGGGGCGGGCGGTCAAACCGGAAGGGAGAGAGAGGGGGAGAGGGAAGAGAGGCGAGCGGCGTGGTGAGGAGGCGAGGGAGCGGTCGGCTGAAAGGGAGAGAGAAGGAGAGAGGGGGCATGGGGTACCTTCGGTGTCGCTGTCTGTAGGGTCGAGAATGCGCCTAGAGGAGGGATGAATAGGTGTTTATATAGATTCTCTCTACGACTAATCGAGATACGCTCTAATCAACTCCTATATCAAAACCTAACAAATAAATATGCGGAAGCTATAAACTAAGGTTTTGATAATTAAATCCTAAATCAACAGGCTCATTAGTGCACTAACTAAATTATGTCTTTACATAAGAATTGCTAAATTGACCAAGCTAGCAAGACTAAGCAAATCTAGATACAATCAAACAATTGATAAATACGCAATAAATTAAATGCTTGAAAGTAAAAAGGGCAAAAGACAATACTTTTTTCCGTGGTGTTCGGAGACTTGTCGGCCTCCTCTAATCCATGTTGAGGCAAGCCCAACTCACTTTGGACTGGCTCCGCACTTGAGCACTCGCCTCGAATCCACTAATGATAACTTTCACCACTTTGGGTAGGCTAAGCTCGAACCTTCATAAAACTTCGCTAAGGCTTCCCACAGACCTTGAGAGCTCTCGCACATGATGCACCTACGCTGTCTAGGTGGTGGCAACCACCAAGAGTAATAGATCAAGCACCTCTTGCTTGAACTTCATCTAGCGCAACATGCGCTTCCGGTCACCACCTCAGTGCAACACATGCACTAGGCTCCTCCTCAGGTGCAACACGTGCACATTGAGGTCTCAATCCTCACTCTAATTGCAACACATGCAATTAGTCTCACTCTTGAGCACAAAAACAAAATTGAAGTGTGCAACACATACACTTCATTCCAAGAACACCCAAACACTCAAGAGTACCAGCCAACAACAGCAATTGCCCCCAAGGGGTCGTTTTATAACCCACACAAGAAAAGTAGCCATTGAGGGTAAAATCCTGAAAAAATCGGCAAACCCGGCACTACCTCCCTCATAAGGGCGGTAGTGCCGCCCTCAGCTCCAACGATCGGCTAACGGCTATAAATCTGGTACTACCGCAGGCATAAGCCTGGTAGTACCGCATATTCGGTACTACTGCCCACAGGCCTAGGAGTGCCGACCTCAGAAAAACTCCAGAAAACACCCTCTCTAGAAAAAGATTACTGCTTCCCACATCGAACACGTCATATAAGTACGATACTCCATTGCAATGACACACAGTGGAGGTAGCTCAAAGCGTGGGAGGAGTAGGCGAGGACAGACATGATTTCGAGACCGTGACCCTTACCACAAAGATATTAAAATCTACGGTCCCCTAGACCCCAATCCCACTAGCCCCGATCTTCCCATCAGAAAATGAGACTACTACACCGCTAGAAATCCATTGAGTGAGTCCACACATGTCCCCGAGCATTAGCCGAAATGCAAGGACAACCTCAACGTCGTAGTCCAGGTTTGTGATGAGTGTAATTCCACCTCAGGACGTTGTTTTTACCAATGTCCTTTATTCATGGTAACTGCTACAACACTTACATACAATTCCGCATATGTCTTGTTAGGCCGAGGATTCCGACTAGAGGGGGGGTGTCGACGATCGGTTTTGCCGGCAATGAGATTTGTGATTCTAGGGGATTCGTGCGGGATCTGAGCTTGATGGTAACACAGGATGTGAGGGCGGTCTGTTTTTTAGACAGGTTCGGGCTCTCTCGGAGGAGATAATACCCTAGTCCTGTGTTCTTGGATATATGAGCGTCCTCTCTTTCTTGTTTCTCCTTCCTCCCCTTATATACTGGGGGTGGGATATATGATAGATGGGCGCCACCGGGCCCTCAACATGGTGGCCTCACCAACACGTACTTTGTCTTCGTCGGCTATGGCGCACTACGTCTTGGAGAGGTGGTTGTGCTTTCCCCGACCCGCGCCTGCCGCCCTGTCAGGTTCCAGCGCCTGCAGGCTCTGCGAATGTCAGGTTGCATGCTTCGCTTTTGGCGGGTTGTTTGGGCGTGGCGCGAAGCTTCGCCGAAGGATCGGGAGTTGCCTTGGGGAATGTGACGGACCGCCTTTTTAGGGGCAGTGCGAAAACTCACAACAGTTACCCAGGAAGACTAACTGTTGGAAAACAAGAGTAAAATTACCTGGCAAAAGCCAATTCAACACTTTTATTCAATATAGGGCCTAACGGCCAGGGTTTTTACAAAAGAGGGCGCAGCAGGGCCGAATAACTTACAAGCAAAACACCGCACAAGCAGACCTGAGCAAAAGACTAAGACCTCAAAACCAAACGAGATCGCCATCTACGCACTCCTGATATGCTCCAGCTTCTTCAAACTCTGAAAGGGCGGGGGTTGCAAGGGTGAGTACGGGAGTACTCAACAAGTCGTACGGAACCACTGAATACTATATGCAGGGAATTTTCCAATGGAAGGGACTAGGGTTTAAGTATCTGGATGCAGTTTTATTTCCCAATTCATTTTACATTTGAAGCACAGACCACAAAATAAGGTAGTAAGGGGGTTCACAAGTTCAACACCACTTAATCACATTCACCAAATTTATCAAAACAGTTACTTGAGCTTGGCTACGGGTATCACCCCAGTTCCAACTTAACTTCATTAACCGGAAGTACGGCGTATTCGAATACCATCATTAACTCTGCAGAGGTGCTCAACTTTACCCACAAGATATCAACGACCGTTAATGCCAGCTCGAGTTTAACACACAACTTAAATGCGTGCGGCCGGGCCGAGATTATCACAGCATTTCGTTTAATCATTCCTATCCTTTAGTTGTTAACCGATAGGTATAAAGCTATCTTGGACTCACAGTCCTCACTAGCACCTACCGTTGTGAGAACCAAGAATGACCCACGGACCATTCCTGTTCCACCACTCCCCCGGTATACTTCCCTGCCAGGAAGGCCGGTCCCTATTCTCCCACGAGAATAGTTACTACCAGAAGTCAAATTATTATATCAGGAATGACTAACCTACTGAGCTATGTCGGATACGGGTCCACCGACCAGTCCGACCTGTGGTTGAACGGGAACTAAGTTATTTACTTTGCTCAAGGGGGTTTATTACCTTACACTGCCAAAGATCAAGCCTTCATTCACCACTTATTCCGGCATCCCACACTACCGGTCATCAGTCAAACCAAGGCATCAATCATCAGCCGGGGATCGGAGTTACATCCACTCCGGGATTTATCCGATTCTGTCCCCCAGACTGTAGCACTTTCACAAACACGAATCGTAGATTCAAAGATTTTATTTCCATTTTGAAAAGCATTTGAACTAACTATAGGAATAACAGTAATTAATAGTATCAACATCTAGGGTTACAAAGGATATAATAAGGTTCAATATTTTTCAAGGAAGTTTTATGAGCAATTCGGCATTTAACTAATATCATGTCATTCTAAAATAACATTTTTCAATATTTCAACATACAGCAAAAATAATGCGATAGAAAATAATTATTACTATAGCATGGCATGATTAGGATCAATATGATCAAAGGTGTACGGCTTGCCTTGCTCGGCGATCGGATCGGCTGAACAGTAGTCGACGTAGTCATTCGGGGCTCCTGTCGGGTCCAACGTCTGCTCCGGGATCTGCGTTTGCTCCTGGAACTGTCCAACGTCCGGATCTAGCGCGACAAGAACGAACGACAATAAAGAAACGAAAAACGGAAAAGAAACGGAAACTGAAAACGAAACCGAAAACCAGAATCGGGCCAAGAGAGAGAACGGGGGCGAATTGGGCATTTCGGGAATTTGCGGACTCCGGATTGAGGATCGGAGGGCATTTTTGGACTCAGTGGATCGAAACGGTTCGGACAGTGTATTTGGTGGGTTTCTGGGGCTCACGGAATTTTCGGGGATTTTCTGGGGATTTTTCTGGATTAAAAACGATTTTTCGGAATTAATAAACGAATTAAAAATTCCGAAAAAGGAAAAACACTGTTCCAACAGTGTGGGCCGGCTTCGGCGGGGGAGATGGGCCGTGGCCCACGCGGCTGGCCGACGCGTAGCTGGCCTCGGCCCAAAGTGAGCGGCGAGGCAGGGAAGGGTTTCCCAGAGCGGCGGCGCTTAGGCGCGGCCGGAGAGGACGGGGCAAGGAGGGAGGAGCTCACCGAGACGGAGAGAGCGGGGCGAGGAAAAGAGGAGCTCGGGACCGGCTTTTATAGCCAAAGTGAGGAGAGAGGCGGGCGCGGCGACGAAGCAGCGGCGGCGTGACGGGCGCGGCGGCGGCGGCGCTGGCGACGAAGCTTCATGGCAGCGGGCGGCGGCGAAGCGTGGCGGGCGGGCGAAGCGGCGGCGAAGCTTCAGCGGCGGGCGGACGCCAGCGGCGCGGCGGGCGGGCGGCGCGGGCGCGGACGGCACGCGGCGGCGATCGGGCGCAGGCGGCGGCAAGCGCGCGAGGCGGCGCTGGGCAGCGAGGACTTCAACGCTGGCGCGGCGGCCGGGCCGGAGGCGGAGGGGCGAGTCCCTGGTGGCCGGGCCACGGCGGGGCAAGGGGAGATGGGCCAAGGCCCAAGGACTCAAGGAAACGGGCCAAAGGCCCAGAGGAATTGGCCCAAACGAAAAACCAAGCAAAAAGCAAATTCAAATTCCAAATTCAATTTGAACCGAAATTTGAAAAAACTCCAAATTAAATTCATTTTGAATTTTTGGATCGTTTCAACCTACCCCACTTAAAACAAATCTCGTCCCCGAGATTTATTCCTCCTGGGGAGCGGTTGGAAAAACTACTGCTGCAAAACCCGATTTCCTTTTTCCGAGGTGTGATTCTTCCACAACACTCGGTAGACCATGACAATTACTCCTGAGTCTGAATCTTACCAGTAACTTTGTCTGTTGGTCTTGTTGTTCCTTTGAAGGTGACATGATTGATCCTTCCTTGGACTTGTCCCGAAGTGTTCTGACCTTGACTGCTTGGGCTTCCTTCTGACTTAACTGGTACTGTTAGGTATCCTCGGGTTTGGGACTGCTGTTGTCGAGGTACCTACTGCATGCTGGTGGGGGCAGAGGCTGACGCCCGTGATCTGGCCACCACAGTTGGTAGGTCTCTGTGTGGGCAGTATTGTCTGATGTGTCCGGGCTGTCCACAGTGGAAACATCCTGAAGTCTTCTGGGGACAATCTCTGACAAGGTGGTTCCCATTGCAATTATAGCAACCTACTGTCCCAGATTGGGTGGAGATGGAGCTTGACTGCTGTCCACTTATAGCTGGCCTTTTGTTCGGAAATCCGGAGGAAAAGACTGGGGTCATTCCTCCGTATTGGGCGGAAGAGTGCATCCTCTGTTCATAGGCTTTTCTCTTTCTAGTGTCCTCCAAATCATTTCTGGTCTCCTCTGAGACTATTAGCTTGTCCACCATAGACGATAGGTCCTTGAAGTCTACGGCTGATATGTGAAACTTCAAATTCTTCTGCAATCCTTCGAAAAATCGCTCCATCTTCTTGGCTTCAGTGTCCACTTCTCCTGGCGCATAGCGGGCTAGGTAGTTGAATAGGTGGAGGTACTCAATCACTGTTAGTCCTCCCTGATGGAGAGCTAAAAATTCTCTTCGCTTCGACGCCATTAATCCAGCTGGTATGTGAGCCTTCCTAAAAGCGTCTTCGAATTCCATCCATGTGATCTCTTGTCCATTCTTCACTGCTTGGAAGTTCATCCACCAAGCTGCTGCTCGTCCTTGTAGCTGATGGGACGCATAAAGGACTCTTTCGTTGTTCATGCACTGGATCGTGTCCAACTTTCTCTGAATATCTCGGATCCAGTCATCTGCTGCCAAAGGGTCAATCGGTGTCGAAAATATAGGGGGCCTGGTCTTTTGGAAGTCAGACCACCTAGATCCACCAATATTTCCGTTTTGTCCATTTATGTTTCCTTGATTGAAACCCTGAGGTCCTGCAATCAAGTGTTCCAACAACTTCTCCATCATCTTCTCTTGTCGCTGTTCTGCCAGATGCCGGTTCTTCTCCATTGCTGCCAGGACTTGTGCTAGGTTGACTGGGTTGCCGCTTGACTCTTCATCACTGCCGGGGTTGCTATTCTGTTGCTCTCCTCTGATGTCTCCCATGATCTTAATTCTGATCTCTTTCGGTCTGCAGCAGGGTTTTGGAGAAAAGCAGGAGGCGAGTAAGAATTAGGGTACGCGGCAACCGGCTTGTTGCTCAGCTGACCCTCATGGGGCATACCATAGTCTTTTTGGCTCGTGGCCGAGTGGTATCCGCGCCCGTTTACGGTGCGCGGCAACCGGCTCGTTGCTCAGCTGACCCTCATGGGGCATACCATAGTCTTTTTGGCTCGTGGCCGAGTGGTATCCGCGCCCGCTTATGGTGCGCGGCAACCGGCTTGTTGCTCAGCTGACCCTCATGGGGCATACCTTGGTCTTTTTGGCTCGTGGCCGAGTGGTATCCGCGCCCGTTTATGGTGCGCGGCAACCGGCTCGTTGCTCAGCTGACCCTCATGGGGCATACCATAGTCTTTTTGGCTCGTGGCCGAGTGGTATCCGCGCCCGCTTACGGTGTGCGGCAACCGGCTCGTTGCTCAGCTGACCCTCATGGGGCATACCATAGTCTTTTTGGCTCGTGGCCGAGTGGTATCCGCGCCCGCTTACGGTGCGCGGTAACCGGCTTGTTGCTCAGCTGACCCTCATGGGGCATACCTTGGTATTTTTGGCTCGTGGCCGAGTGGTATCCGCGCCCATTTACGGTGCGCGGCAACCGGCTCGTTGCTCAGCTGACCCTCATGGGGCATACCATAGTCTTTTTGGCTCGTGATCGAGTGGTATCCGCGCCTGTTTACGGTGCGCGGCAACCGGCTTGTTGCTCAGCTGACCCTCATGGGGCATACCTTGGTCATTCAGAGTAATGCCTGTGCCCGCTTACGGCGCACTGCTTCAGACCCTCATGGGGCGCATTCTCAAGACCGCGTTGGTAAGAAATACTCCCACGACACCCGATCACGTCATGAGATAGTGACCAGCAATTGACCCCAAATTATGGAGCGTACCGTTGGAGGATGTTCGGAAAGTGCCCAGCCCCAATCTTCCGTGGCGGCCGGCTGCTCGTGCCCATCGTGGGGCGCACTTTATCCCAAACTTGGACCAGATTTGACACTGGTCGCTGCTTTTGCGCAAAGATGCCTTTCGCCCGACATGGGGCGTGCCTCGGATCTCGCCCAGACCAGGCCAGGAGGCCCTTGCTTCTTCCCACCGTAAGGCGAGAATTGGGGCCCATTTCTTATAAGTGAGAAACAACCTTGTTGGGGTAAAGGTGTCCTTGTCTTTTTGTTATTACCTGTGCTGAGATGTTTTCCCTTTTTTGCCGATTCAGGACTCCTACTATGGACGTCCCAGTGGAGGGGTCTCCTGAAAAGGAGCCCCCGGGATCGGCTTCTCCAAGGGGGACCCCCCTTGTCGGCTAGGTCACCGTCTCCCTCGGCAGCTGGGGCATCGCCACCTCGCACTGCTGGCCCGACCGCTGAGCCACCAAGTGGCCCAGCAGTCGAGGAGCTTGATCCGGCTCCGCCTCCCGAAGTGGAGGAGGTGCGTCGAGAGCCACCGCCACTCGGTCCCCTGCCGAAACCCCCGAATCGGACCGTGTGGAGTGAGGGAGGTTCCGACTGGAAAGGGATGGAGGAGGACGAGGAAGCGGAGATAGCTGCTCGGATGGAGCTTTACGAGCTCACCGTCAGGTGTAGTACGCTCGTCTGGGTGAGTTTTATGTCTTTCTTTGGTCTGTTATCATTAGGGAATGTTGGCCTCCACCTGAGACTCTGCCCTGTCGCCTAGGACATGGGAGAGCGCTCGGAGCAGAGGTCGCAATTTTTTCGGAAGGTGCTCCCCAAGCTCAAGGAGCACCAGAAGTATCAGGACAAGGTCAACGAGATCAGCAGCGACAGATGGAAAGAGGTCCACGGGCTAGAGACCCAGTGTATGGCGATCCGAGAGGAGAAGGCGAAGCTTGAGCATGCGCTCGAAGGTGAGATCCTCCCCTGGACTCGGTTTGGACATCTTTTTGGACAATTGGAAAGGATGATGACGCTCTTGTGTTTCAGAGCGCGATTCGACCATTGCTGAGCTGAGAGCCCGACTGGAAGCTTCAGAAAGTTCTGACCTCGAAGCTCGAGTCGGCTTGGAGAGGATACAACGGGAGCTGAAGGGTAAGTTTCTTTGACTTGGATTGAACGTACTTGGCGTCGGGTGTGTTTTCTGATGGCAGTTCGGCTTTGGTGTAGAATGCAAGGAGAAGATGACCACTGCCGAACGGAGCCGGACTGAGCTGCGCGTCGCCTGCGAGCCAGTTCTGCACCTTCTGCGTATCGAAGGAGCTGAGCCGGGCCAGGGGGACGACGCTGTTCCGCTTCTCTGGAGGAGCCGATAGGATCAGAGCTTATGCCAAGGAGTCCGCGACCATGAGTGCGAACCAGGCGTTGGCGGTGGTCAAGTCTCATTATCCGAGAGTTGACCTTGAAGCTGTGAAAGAGGGTTTTGCCTGTGATGAAGACAAAGCCAACGCACTCCTCGAAGAGGTCTCCGGTACATCGCAGGCCTTGTTAGAGAATCTTGAATTCTGATTTCGATGTGAACCTTAATGCCGAGTGCTGGCCCTCCCCTCCTTGTTTGAAACGTTGTATTTTCTCACTTGAATATAATTTGTCTGTTTTGTCCTCTGCTAAGTGGGCTCCAGACCTCTTTCACTCTTTCCCCCTTGTCTGAGTTGCTAGAATATAGGCCCACGGCCTTTTGGCCCCCGTTGCGCCTTTCTGGGTGGCTTTCAGCCGACTGGTATGGCTCCCAAGCGCCAGGGTCTTGGCCCGTGGCCTTTTCGCCCAGACACGCTTTTCCGAGTGGCTGGCGTGCAGCTCTCGAGCGTCGGGACTTACGTTGTGGCCACGGCCTTTTGGCCCCCGTTGCGCCTCTGGATGGCCTTCAGCCGACTGGTATGGCTCCCAAGCGCCAGGGCCTTGGCCCGTGGCCTTCTCGCCCCAGACACGCTTTTCCGAGAGGCTGAGTGGTTCAGCCCCCAGGTTTGCGTCGTCGCCTCCCAGCTCGCAGCCCCCGGACTTCTCGCTTAACTGGGCGAAGTGAGCGGGAAGGTCGAATTGATTTGGACTGTACCTGAAACATGTCTGGCGAAATATCCCTTAATTCTGTTCAACGTGTTGATCTTCTTTGGTATTCGCGCAGCCCTTTGTTTTTACGCTTCATTGATTGCGGGGCGGCGCGTTTGATTGCCTTTGAAGACGCTTCGATTTTCGGGGCTGGGATGGTTTATAAATAGGGCGTCACCGCTGATGAGCGATCGCCCATTTCCTCTCGTCTCCTCCCTCTTCTTCCTCTTCCAGCTTCCCTCCATATCTAACATGAGGAGGTTCGTTGGCCCATACACGGCGTTCTTTCGCCAGCGGTTCTTTGGGCTGCTCTACAGCTGGGAGGAGGCCGAATTCTGGGAGGAACACGATTTTGCTATCCTGGAGGCGGAAGAAGAGGAGGGGGCCACGAGGGACGCCGCCGCCGTGGCCACCTTGCTGGAGGCTGCACCGGGGCTACACGAGGTGGCCGAGATCATCACCGAGATGGTTGGGCGAGAACGCCGCGACGACCTAGCCGCCAGGGCCCTCGTCCGCCTTATACCACCCCTGTGGGTGGTTGAGGACGAGATTCTGGCGGCTTTGGGTCGCGCGAGTCGTGTCTGACCTCGACGATCCCGCCCCCGGGCCTCCCAGCGGCAGGAGCAGCACCGGTGAGCACCAAAGATCAAAGACTAAAGAAGACAGCAGGATTGGCGGCAGGAGCCGCCCCTCCTCCTTTTTTTTAGCGCGAGAAAATGAAAAAGAAAGTCAGTAATGTAAATTATTAATATTATGGAACAAAATGTGAAATCTTGCCCAGTCTATGCCATCATAATTATCCCGAGTTTAAGGTTCCGCCTAATCAACCGTTCTAGTCAGTTGCTCCAGCGCCAACAACGAGGCGTTGAGGCTCGATCTTTTGACAGCTAGAAACTCACGACTAGGCGAATCTCGGTTAAATCCTGGCGCTGCGAATTGTAGTCCCCGAGTGGTTAGTGCTTTCAGGCTCTACCCTTCCCGCTTCGCGCGCTGGTATAAACCGCCGGAGTTGTCCACTTATCGCGGCCTTTATTTCCGTACATTTTGTACCGGCGCGACCAGGGTTAGGTGCTACACCAGTCGGGTAATAACCACTCGGGACTAGCATTACACAGTAGAAATTCAGAAAATGAAACGGATCACCATTTTATTTAGTATGTGAGAGTCGGGTACATAACTTATGCGTAGAAGCGACGGAGCTGTTCGGCGTTCCAAGTATTCGCCAAAACCTCGCCATCTTCACGTCTGAGTCGATAGGCGCCCGGCCGGACCGTCTCCTCCATAATGTAGGGACCTTCCCAAATAGGAGAGAGCTTGTGCTCACTTTTCCGGTTCCTCCTGAGGACCAGATCTCCTTTTGAAAAGGCTCTACTTCTGACATTGCGAGAATGGTAACGCCGAAATCCCTGGAGGTACTTAGCCGACTGGATGGCTGCAATGTTCCGAGCCTCCTCGAGTTGATCAAGCTCCACCATTCGGCTTCCCTCGGACTCGGCTTCCTTGTAATTCCGAACCCTCATGGATTCGAATCCTAGTTCGGTCGGCAGAACCGCCTCTGCGCCGTAAACTAGGAAAAAGGGAGTTTGGCCAGTTGCTCGGTTGGGGGTGGTTCTGAGTCCCCAGAGTACCGACGGTAACTCCTTCACCCATCGAGCAGCGTATGGTTTGAGGTGATCGAAGATCCTAGCCTTGAGGCCCTGGAGGACCAGGCCATTAGCCCGCTCCACCTGCCCATTGCTTCGTGGATGAGCCACCGAGGCGAAGCAGATCTTGATCCCGACACCTTCGCACCATTCTTGAAATTCTTCACTCCTGAATTGAGTGCCATTGTCCGTGATGATCCGGTTGGGCACTCCGAATCTAACCACGATATCCTGGAAGAACTCCTTGGCCTTAACCGCAGTGATAGTGGCGACTGGTTTAGCTTCGATCCACTTGGTGAACTTGTCAATGGCTACAAAAAGGTAGGCGAAGCCACCTTGAGCCTTCTGGAGTGGGCCCACTAAGTCGAGCCCCCAGACCGCAAAGGGCCAAGAGATGGGGATAGTTTGCAGCTCCTGCGCCGACAAGTGTGTCTGCCTTGCATAGAACTGGCAGCCCTCGCAAGTTCGAACGATCTCCTTAGCATCCGTCACTGCCGTAGGCCAAAAGAAGCCCTGGCGGTAGGCTTTCCCAACCAAGGCGCTTGACGCCGCGTGATGGCCACACATCCCCGAGTGGATTTCTTGGAGCAGATCTCTTCCCATTTGTTCCGAAATGCACCGCTGAGGACTCTCGAGGCGCTCTTCGAAAGAGCTCCTCGCCGACCACCACATAGGATTTGGCTTGTCGGGAAACGCGTTCGGCGAGCGGTTGTCTACGGAATTTTGTCCTTCAGGAGATAATCCAGATCTGGGGCCGTCGATCGGGGTTAATGAGCAGAACTCTGGTCCCGTGATCCTTACTTGGCTCTCGCTGCTTTTGCAGCGGTTGGCTCGTAAAGATCCTCGATTTAAGATACCACTCGGGACATCCGCCTGAGTGGCTCTATTTTAGCCAACTCGTCGGCTGCCTCATTATTGCGGCGGAGGACATGAACCAGCTCCACACCGTCAAACTTGCCTTCCAATTCTCGGACTTGCTGGCAGTATGCCGTCATAGTCTGATCAACGCACGACCAGTCCTTCTGTACTTGGCTCACCACCAACTGAGAGTCACCGCGAACCGCCAGTCGTCGGATTCCGAGCGATGTGGCGATGCGGAGCCCATGGATGAGCGCCTCGTACTCTGCGGCGTTGTTCGAGGCCGGGAAATGAATCCGAAGGACGTATTTCATCCTATCGCCTTTCAGCGAGACGAGGAGAATTCCCGCCCCGGCCACGCCGAGCATGAGAGATCCATCGAAGTGCATGGTCTAATATTCTGGCTCTTCTTCCATGCGGGGGGCCTGGGATTCGGTCCACTCGGCCGTAAAGTCGGCCAAAGCCTGGGACTTGACGGCGGTGCGCGGCTTGAACGAGACGTCGAAAGCTCTAAGCTCGGCTGCCCACTTTGAAATTCTTCCAGTAGCTTCTCGATTATGGAGGACCTCTCCCACGGGGAAAGAAGTCACTACTGAAATCGAATGTCCTTGGAAATAATGCTTCAGCTTCCGCGACGAGATCAAAATTGCGTACAGCAGCTTTTGAACTTGAGAATATCGTGTCTTGGATTCGCCCGATTACCTCGACAAAATAAACCAGGCGTTGCACGCCGTAAGGTGTTCAGATTATTCCCGCTTCCACAACTATCACCAAGATCGACTACATGAGTTGTTGCCGCTTATGTAGAGCAGAGAGGTTCACCTGCACCGCGAGACTAGAATTGAAGGGGTGGAGAGGAACACCTTGAGTTCTTCAAAGGCTTGCGTGCCTCTGCCGTCCATTCAAAGCGGTCCCGCTTCTTGAGGAGCTTGAAGAAAGGCATCCCGAACTCCCAGCGGAGATAAACTCGCTAAGCGCTACCATGCAGCCAATAAGCTTTTGGACATCTTTTTGGGTGGCGGCGGGGCCATCCTTATGATGGCCCCGATTTTCTCCGGGTTTGGCTCGATCCCACGATGAGAGACAATGAACCCGAGTAGTTTCCCGGAAGAAACTCCGAAAACGCACTTCTCAGGGTTTAGCCTCATCTGGAACGCCCTCAGACTTGCGAACGTCTCAGCCAGATCGGAGGTGAGGCTGTCCTCTGTCTTGGTTTTATCCACTATATCATCCACATATGCTTCCACATTGCGTCCGAGCTGATGGTGAAAACACCGCTGTATCGCGCGCTGATAAGTTGCACCAGCATTCTTCAGCCCAAACGGCATGGTGACGTAGTAATATGCTCCGAATGGGGTGATAAACGAAGTCTTCTCACAATCCTCCTCTCGATGCCGGATTTGATGATAGCCTGAGTAGGCGTCCAGAAAACTAAGTAGTTGGGATCCAGCAGTGGAGTCTACCACCTGATCAATGCGGGGGAGACCGAAGGGATCTTTCGGGCAAGCCTTGTTGAGGTCGGTGTAATCAACACACATGCGCCAGCTTTTATTCTTCTTTTGGACGAGTACAGGGTTTGCCAACCAGTCGGGATGATACACTTCTTTGATGAAGCCTGCGGCTAGCAGCTTTGTGATCTCCTCCCTGATGGCTTGTCGACGGTCTTGGGCGAATCGTCGCAACCTTTGCTTGACTGGCCTGGCTGATTGGTTTACATTCAGTGCGTGCTCGATCACCTCCCTGGGGACCCCGGGCATGTCCGACGGCTTCCAGGCAAAGACGTCTCTGTTTGCCCACAGAAAAGTGACGAGTGCGTCCTCCTATTTGTCTCCGAGCCCTGTCCCGATCAAGGCGGTTCGCGCCGGATCGGACGGGTCAAGGAGGATTCTTTTGGTACCTTCCTCGGGGCCGATCCGGGCCGGCGCTTTGCGGGTAGGGACGCTGCCTTCCGGCTTATCGGAATTCGCCTCTCGACGAATCCTTTCCCGACCCGCTAGCGCCTCCAGCGACTCGGCTATCTCGCAGCTCTCCCTGTCGCAAGAGAAAGACTGTTTGACATCACCGCGTAGCGTGATAATACCACTCGGACCTGGCATTTTCAGCATTAAATACGCGTAATGGGGCACTGCCATGAACTTGGCTAGCGCTGGTCTCCCCAAGATGGCATGATACGCTGTCGCGAAGTCTACCACCTCGAAGCCAAGGCTCTCCGTCCGGTAGTTGTCTCTCGTGCCGAATGTGACTGGCAAAGTGATTTGTCCGAGTGGTGTCGCCGACGTTCCGGGTATCACTCCGTGAAAGGGCGACGACCCGCGTTTAAGCTCCGACCCCGGGATCCTCATGTCGTCGAGTGTTTTCACGAAGAGGACATTGAGCCCACTTCCACCGTCAATCAACACCCTCTTGAGCTTGATGCTGCGGACAACGGGCGCCAAGACCAGCGGATATCTACCGGGGAATGGGACATGATCTGGGTGATCCGAGCGGTCGTAGCTTATCGCAACCTCGGACCACCGTACATATTGGGGGGTCTCCGGCTCCACTGCGTAGATGTCCCGGGCGGTGAGCTTTTGCTTCCGCTTGGACTCATATGCAGCCGAGCCCCCGAATATATAGTTAAGCTCGTGATCGACTTCCTGATAGTCTTCCTCGGCCGGGGAGGTGGCTTGCCGGGCGGCGTGTCCACTCGGACCTTGTCCACCGCTTCTTGCTCGCGGCGAATCTCTTGAGTGAAGCGATCCTTGGCGGCATGTCTCCTCTTCGGATGGAAGGGCAAAGCGAGTTCATCACCTTGTCATACCCATCCTCCTTAAGGGCACGAGGGTGAGTTGGTGCGGCGGCGCCACCACTCTTCACCCTTGCGCTTCTTTTCCTTCCGCTGGGGTTCGGCTGATCCTTCCCTCGTCACGCTGCTCGCCAAGGCCTCGGAGGCTGAAGCGTAACGGTCCGCTAGGGCAAACAGCTCACGAACCGACGTTGGTGGCTTCTGAGACATCTTCTTGATGAGGTCAGGGTCGCTGACTCCCTTCTGGAAGGCAGCTATCACAATCGCATCCGTGACATCCCGAACGGTGCTTTTCCTGTGCATGAAGTGCTTGACGAACTCCCGAAGGGATTCGTTCCTCCTTTGGTGTAGCTGATATAGGTCCCAGGGGGTGCCTGGGCACTCGTAAGTGCCTTGGAAATTTGAAATGAACTGCTCACACAGATCTCCCCAGGAATCTATAGAGTTCGCTGGGAGTCCAGTGAGCCATGCTTGGGCCAGGGGCGAGAGGGTAACCGGTAAGTAGTTTGCCATTACTGATCCCCTGCTGCCCCGATCGCTGCGAGCATATACCTGTAGCCAAGCCTCCGGGTCCCTCTCACCGTGAAACCTAGTGATGCCTTTAGGATTAAACCCATCAGGCCAAACCACTCGGCGTAGGTGAGGGGTAAACGCGCGAACCCCTTCAATGACCCCACGACAACCTCCGGGTGGTGATCGACGCGGAGGGGATCGCGCTTGGCATGCTTCGCGATCTCGTGGAAGGATGCCGTAGCGTTCATACTCGTCGGCATGGCGGCGTTGTTCCTCCCTTTCTCTGTCGCGGCGCCTGGCGTCGAGGTCTGAACGGAGGTCGCGGTTGATGCTATGTCGCAAGTCGTCTCCGCGGGGTGGAACATGATGTGTCTGGCGGGCTTCCCGACCTGACCGGCTGCTGGCCGTCTGGGTCCTCACCGGACCACGTGACAGCTCCTTTGCCTACCGGGTCGATGCAGGTTTGCTGGATAGCTGCCGCCGTCACCATGGCCTTTACTTGGGCCACGATCGGGGCGACTGGATCACCCGCCCCCAGCATAGGGCTCAGGGTATCCAGGAGTGTCTTGGAGGCGACAATATTCTGTTGTGGGGTACGAAAAATAGCTTGATCCCCCATCTTGGCTTGCAGAATGTCTTCATTGACAGCCCGGGCGCGGTCCCGCAGAGTACGCGCCCGCGCGTCAGGTTCAGTTGCTCGGCCACCTTCCAAGTCGGCGGCGGCCGAAGTGTCGAGGCGCTGCTGCGAATCCGCCCGCGAACCCTCGATTACGCAGACTCTACGGAAATTCCAGCAGCTCTCTAGGCTTTCTTCTGACTCGGCCGCTGAGCTGGGAGAGCCTGAAGAGGATAACTCCAGGCGCTCGGAGGTCCCGAGTGGTTTGGCAACGAGAACCCCCACCATTCGTACCTCGGCGCCCTTGGGTCCGACTCCCTGGCCGGACCGGGCCTTCGGTCCCCTACTCGGCACTTTAGAGCGCGAGACAGGGGGACCCCCCGATCGGCGTGGAAGTCGCGACGATGGCTCACCGGAAACCTCACCGTGCTGCAGCACGGTCCCCTTAGAGAGGGAAAGGTTCCCGAGGTCGTTGGAGATGAAGGTCAGGCTTAAAGCGGAAGACCTGACCCGGGAAGAAGACTGTGGAGACTCCGCTCGTCGCAGCCATCAAGCTTGACGAAGATCTTGACACAAGCCCCTACCTGGCGCGCCAACTGTCGACGATCGGTTTCGCCGGCAATGAGATTTGTGATTCTAGGGGATTCGTGCGGGATCTGAGCTTGATGGTAACACAGGATGCGAGGGCGATCTGTTTTTAGACAGGTTCGGGCTCTCTCGGAGGAGATAATACCCTAGTCCTGTGTTCTTGGATATATGAGCGTCCTCTCTTTCTTGTTTCTCCCTCCTCCCCTTATATACTGGGGGAGGGATATATGATAGATGGGCGCCACCGGGCCCTCAACATGGTGGCCTCACCAACACGTACTTTGTCTTCGTCGGCTATGGCGCACTACGTCTTGGAGAGGTGGTTGTGCTTTCCCCGACCCGCGCCTGCCGCCCTGTCAGGTTCCAGCGCCTGCAGGCTCTGCGAATGTTAGGCTGCATGCTTCGCTTTTGGCGGGTTGTTTGGGCGTGGCGTGAAGCTTCGCCGAAGGATCGGGAGTTGCCTTGGGAAACAAGTCGAAACCTCCTCCGGGCCCGTCGTGGCGCTTCTGGGCTTTGGGCCTACTGCTCCGCCCGCCCGTCTAGCCCAGTCGAGTATAGGCCCCACTTGCGGGACCCCTATCTCGGACATCCCACAGGGGGTGAATAGGTGGCTTTTAAAATTTCTTTCTCTATGATTAACACTCCATAATTACCCCTATGTTAAAACCTAAACAATGAAAGACGCGGAAGCGATAAACTAAGGTTTTGACATTTAAAGCCTAAATCAACTAGGTTCACTAAGTGCACCAACAATTTAAGTCTCTATTAAAAAATAAGCAATCATCAAAGGCAAATAAGCAATTTAATTCTAGAAATTTAAATTGCAACAATATAAATAAAATATTACAAGAAAAGCACAAAGAGACACATTGATATTTTATCGTGGTGTTTGGAGACTTGTCGGTCACTCCTAATCCACGTTGAGATAAGCACAAATCACTTTGGACCAGCTCCATGAATTGAGCACCAACCTCGAATCCACTAGTGATAGCTCTTTCCCTCTCTTGGTAAGTGAGCTCTAACCTTCACAATTTTGTCGGGCGTTCTCACAATCTCCTTCAAGAAGGTCACCGCGCATGACACCATCACACGCCGTCTAGGTGTCAGCAAACACCAAGAGTAACAAGTCAAGCATTTAGCTTGAACCTCACCAAGTGCAGCACATGCACAATGGTGATCACCCAAGAACAACACATGCACAAGGATTCTCTCAAGTGCAACACATGTACAAGAGACTCTCAATTCATTTCTAATTTTGCAACACATGTAAATTACACTAACTCTTAGCTCAATAACCAAATGTGGGAGTTCAACACATGCACAATTCCACCAAAAAGCTCAAAAACTCAACAAGCTCCAATGCCAGCCTCAAGGTTCCTTTTATAGCTTCCCACATTAAACTAGCCGTTGGAGGGCAAATTTGGCAAAAATTAGCAAATCCGAAACTACCGTCCATGTAGGGCCAGTAGTGTTGGCCTTCAGGTCAACGCTAGAAAACTAGGCGTTGCACAGAAAATTTGGTACTACTGCCCAACTGTGAGCGATACTACCACTCGAGCGGTAGAAACCGACCTCACTTGCGGTACTGCTGACCTCAGAAGGTCTGCGAGAGACACAGCTCTCTGAAAAATAACTACCGCTCCATACAGGCGGTACTACCGACCTTTGGCAGTACTGCTACTCGGCAGTACAGGCCTCAGCCAGTGGTACTACTACTACTTGACAATACAGGCAATTGCACTGTGGTGTGCTAGGCTTCAGGCAAAAACATGATTTCACAAAGAAATCATTTCTTTTCAAATCCAAAACCACTTTTGTCAGGGATTGGCTATCTGGCAAAAGACCACGGTACCCCCGTGAAAAGTTGAGCACCACCGACCAGGCAGTACTGAAAGAAGATGCTCGGGAGGATGAAACGAGCATCCCTCCTCTCCCTCTGAGCATACGCGTCCACACCTTTACTCGCGGCAATACCAAACCCCCCACCCCCACGAGCAAGCATGCTCGTGGAGACCATGACCTACTCAGGTGTTTGGTCGGTGGGCCCAGTGAGCGCTACGAGAAAGGAAGGAGACAACCAATCAGCCGAAGTTCGAGGGAAATCTTACCCGAAATTCAAATAGCGCGCGAATCAAGGACGGCGGATCACGAATATGGGTACATAGCGTGATCCCAGGAGGTAGTTGCCTTCTTTGTACCTATAGTCATAGTATTTAAACCCCCCTGAAGATCTGTAATAGGGAGGGGACAAAGAGATAGAACACAATACACTGGAGTAGGGTTGTTATCTCGGCAGGGAGAGGCCCGAACCAGGATAAACACCGTGTCCCCCTTTCTCCCGACCTTGCATCGCTCGAACGACCTCCTCGGTCCGTACGACGGGGCTCTGTTGATCCCCCATTCAACAAGTAAGCTCGACGGGAGCCCGTTCTCCAACCGTCGGCAATTTGGCGCGCCGTCCGTGGGGACGACGGCTTGATTCCGTCGCGGATCAAGATCCTCGAGGATGCCGAACTCGGGGATACTCGGAATCTTTGTGTTTTCGACGACGCCGAAGACGCATTTACATGTACTACACCGGGCGACGACGTACGGGCGTGACCGATCCCATCGGTCACACCGAGTCCGGGAGCTCTTCCCCGAACCCTGGGATGCGAGGGCAGATCCTCCGTTCCCCAGACATTACCCTCGGAGACCGCGAGGATGACTATGACGGACTCTACGATGGCCTAGATATACCAGACGACATAGAGTTCGACCGAGAGACTGCATCTCAAGGGGATACGATGATGTCCCCATCGCTTTCATCTCACTCTCGTCACGTCAACATGGCCGGGAGCTGTGCCGAGCCTGAGGAAGGATCCTCGGACGCTACTAAGCGCGACCACTACGAGGCGGCCAGACTCCACCTAGAGGCATCTTTGGGAAAGACCTCGCGAGCATACGCCGCCAGGCAAAAGGGAGGCGCGCTTCCACGGAAAGGAACTCTCGCGAGTACCGAACCCCCGATCGCGCCCCGGAGCGCCGCCATAGCTCACCGCCACCAATTCACCAGAAACTAGAACGGCTACAGGCCTTGGTGGCGGTCGTGCGCGACCTACGCAGTTTCCCCGAGCAAGTGGACCTAGAGGCCGTGGGCAAAGTCGTGGCCGAAGATCTGGAGAGGCTTGCCGCCGAGCTGAAAGTCTCGGATCCTCCCCACAACCGGGATGCCCGGAGTGTTTCCCGGGACCATCACAGACGCTCCCCCGTGCGCTCGCACAGAGATAAATCTCGGAGCCAAGCTCGGAGATCGCCCCAGACCGCTAATCTGATCCGGGAAAAGCCCCGGAATAGTTCCAGAGCAACCTCGGAGCGACACCTCTACAATCGTCCGACATTTACGAGCGCTCAACGCTTCCACGACCAAGCTTGTCGTCGACGACCGCCGCATGAAGTCTTCTCTCGACTCGGCCCGCGTACGGGGCGTTGGGCGGAAGACCCGCGCGGAGGCCGCTATGACCGAGGGTTTCACCGCGAAACCCCGAGCTTCGGTTGCCAGGCCTTCACGAGCTCTCTCCGGAATGTCGCATGGCCAAACAGGTTCAAGCCCGGCCACATCGAAAGGTTCAACGGGACCCAGAACCCGGATGAATTTCTCTCAATATATACCACCGCCATCCTCGCCGCCGGAGGCGATGAAGGGGTGATGGCGAATTATCTGCCGACGGTTACGGGCGAGCTGCTCGCACATGGCTCTTCAACCAAAAGGAGGGTTCCATACGATCCTGGGGGCAGCTCAGCACCGCGCTCCGAGCAAATTTCCAGAGCTGTTACATTCGCCCGGGAAAGGAGCGCGACTTGGAGCGCTTGATACAGACGGACGGAGAAACCTGCGGCGATTCGTCCAGAGGTCCATCCAGGTCCGAAACACGATCCCGAACATATCGGACGAGGCTGTCGTCCGAGCTTTCAAGTTCGGGGTACGGGACGTGCGCTTCACGCAGGACCTGGAGATCCATCCGGATCTGACAGCAAACGAGCTCTTCCGAATGGCCGATCGGTATGCCAACGCGGATGAGGCCGTCCAGTGGAAGAAAATGCTGGATGAAGGAAAGCTGCCGCCTCAGCCCGGGCTAGAAACCTCCGCCAGTAAAAAGGGCTCGAACTCCGTGGATAAGAAGATCAAGAAGAAGAAGAAAAAGCCCCACCGGCATGGTTGCCGCGGTGGAACAACAATGACCCGAGCAACCCGTGCAGCGTTGCCGGGGTTTAACGCTTCGGGGAAGAGGACAACCACACAGGCCTCGCGACCGAGGTGGCCAGCAGATCAGCGGGCGACCTCATCGTCCGCTTCACCAGGCACACGGGCATGACCTACGGAATTGCCGAACATGGACCTACCGCCTGGAGCAGTTTTACAGTGGTAGGGGTCCCATGCCGTCGCTTCCAGAGAAGGGTGAAAACGGCAAGGGCAAGCAGCCCGTCGAAGAAAACGAAGATGGCATGGAATATCAAGAACCACAGAACCACATCGCGGTTATCTTCGGGGGCTCCTCTACCTATAAATCTCGCCGGGACTTAAAGGACGCTGCGAGGGAAGTGCACCAAGTCACCCAAGGTAAGCCGCTAGTGCAGCAACTCAAATGGTCTGAGCTGTCCCTCACCTTCTCCAAGGACGATTGTCCCCTTGGAATGACCAAACCGCAGAGGCTTCCGATGGTCGTGAACCCCACCATCAGCAATACCGTCGTTGGTCGGGTCCTCATAGACTCCGGGAGCTCTTTGGACCTTATGTCAGCTAAGGTTTTGGACGAGATGTAGATTCCTCGTTCCAAAATCAAAAGTGTAGCCGTGCCCTTCTTCGGGATAGTCCCGGGCACCTCGATCAAACCTCTTGGGCAGGTCATCCTGCCCGTGACTTTCGGTGGCCCGAGTAACTTCAGAACGGAGCTAATCACCTTCGAGGTTGGAAGACTTCGAATCGGCCTACAACGCCATCCTCGGCAGGTCGGCCTTGGCCAAGTTCATGGCCGCCTCGCACCACGCATATCAGTGCCTGAAGGTTCCCGGACCAAACGGGGTCATAACCGTAAAAGGGAACCACAAGTCCGCACTCAATTGCGACGAAAGGGCGTTGGATATGGTCGGTCAGTTACCCACTCGCGGCCCTGACCAAGAGCCAAAACATTCCCGACCTAAACTTGCCCTCCAACCTGGAGGAGAGACCAAAGCTGTTCCGCTCAACGAGTCGGAACCGGCCAAAGTCGTGCATTTGGGATCTTCCTTAGATCCCAAATAGGAACTCGAGCTCATCACCTTCCTCCGGGCAAGCTCGGATGCGTTCGCCTGGGAACCATCCGACATGCCCGGGGTCCCTAGGGAGGTGATTGAGCACAGGCTAGCAGTTCAGCCTGACAAAAAACCAGTGCGACAGAAACTTAGATGCTTTCCCCAGAAAAACAGGCGATCATCCGGGAGGAACTCGACAAACTCCTAAAAAGCTAGCTTCATTAGGGAGGTCGAACACTCCGAATGGCTAGCCAATCCAGTCTTGGTCAGAAAGAAAGGAGGCAAGTGGCGCATGTGCGTCGATCACACGGGTCTAAACGCGGCATGCCCGAAAGACAACTATCCGTTGCCTCGCATAGATCAATTGGTCGACGCGACGGCGGGATCGCAAACCATGAGCTTCCTAGATGCCTATTCAGGCTATCATCAGATCGACTGTCGCGAAGACGAAGAAAAGACTTCCTTCATCACCCCGTTCGGTACCTTACGCTATACGACCATGTCTTTCGGTCTAAGAAATGCGGAGCAACCTTTCGCCTCATGCAGAAAACTTTCGCAGACCAAGTGGGTCGAAATTTGGAGGTCTATGTCGACGACATAGTTGTAAAAAGCAAGAGCACTTCGGGTCACGTTGCCGACTTAGAAGAAACCTTCTGTAACCTCAATAAGCATCGAATAAAGCTAAATCCAGAAAAATGCGTGTTCGGCGTGAAAGCTGGCAAGGTGCTCGGCTACATGGTCGACCACAAGGCGTGGGGCAAACCCGGAGAAAATCGAAGCCATTGAGAACATGAGGTCGCCCACGTGCGTGAAGGAAGTGCAAGCTCGACCGGGAGAATGGCCGCTTTAAGCCGGTTCATTTCATTTGGGAGAGCGAGGACTACCCTTCTTTAAAGCCCTCCGCATAAGCACGATGGCTTCACGTGACAGAGGAAGCCGATCACTCATTCAAAGAACTAAACGGTACATTTCTAAACCGCCCGTCCTCGTCACACTGCGGCGGGGAAGAATTGCTACTATACTGGCGGCAACCTCGCAGCGTAAGCGCGGTGTTAGCGATAGAGAGAGGTGGTTCCCAACGACCTATCTATTATGTCGTGAAAGTACTTCATGGACCAAAGGAGCGTTACCCGAGGTCCGTAAACTATTGTACTCATTGGCCGATGGCCTCCAGAAGTTGCGCCACTACTTTCAAGCACACAAGATCGTGGTACCGACCAGGCTTCCCGCTCAGGAAATCACGAAAAACCAGGGCGCCGGTGGTCGCATAGCCAAGTGGGCAATGGAGCTCGCGGTCGAGATAATGTTTTCGATCAAAGACGGCGATCAAATCACAAGTCCTCGCCGACTGCGTGGCGAATGGTCGGCTCCAAAGACTACCACCCGGTAAGCCAGCGGTTCAAGGGAAAACTCCTGGACCTTGTATTTCAATGGATCCCGAGCATATGAGCGCTCGGGGGCTGGCATCGTCTTGGTCTCCCCGGATGGAGAGCAACTTCAGTACGCCATCCAACTACATTTTGCCGCGACCAACAACGCGGCGGAATCTGAAGGCCTCTTGGCGGACTTGGCATGTAAATCGCTAGGAGTCCAACGGCTCACCGTGATGGGCGATTCACGCTTGGTCGTGAACTGTGTCAACAAAGAGTATCGATATTCCGATACCTCAATGGCGTATGCACTGGCGAAGTAAGGAAGATGGAGAAATACTTCAAGAATTTCGAAGTAATCTACATCCCCAGGAAGGATAATTCCCTGGCCGACCAAATGTCTAAGGTCGGTTCCTCTCAAACTACCGCTCCGGCGGGGGTGCTTGTCGAGCACCTATATAAGCCCTCCATTCCCTATGAAGAGGAGGCACCAAAGACCGATGGTAGGGTCTCCTTCCTCGAGCAAAGTGCAAGTTGGATGACGCCATTTATCCAATACCTTGCGCATGGGACATTGCCCGAGGAAGAAGCCGAGCGTTCCCGGCTAACAAGGCGATCTTCTCAGTACAAACTGATCGAAGGCGACCTATACCGAAAAGGCGCATTAGGAATCCTTTCCAGGTGCGTCTCTCAGGAGGAAGGCCAATACCTTCTTTGTGATATCCATGAAGGAATGTGCGGAGCTCACTCGCCTTTTAGAACGCTTGTAAGCAAGGCCTTCCAATTGGGTTACTACTGGCCTACGGCCTTGACGGATGCACGGTCAATCGTAACGACCTGCCGAGCATGCCAGTTCCATGCTCGCAAAGCCCGTCACCAAAGATACGCCCGCAAACCATACCGCTGCGTGGCCATTCTCGACACAGGGCTCGACGCCCTTGGACCTTTTCCTGGTCGAGAAAGGTCGCAAGTATTTGCTCGTGGCCATCGACACTTTCACTAAGTGGATAGAGGCCGAGCCCGTCTTAACCATCTCGGCCCAGGCGGCCAAGAGGTTCCTCCGTAGCAATGTGATAACTCGGTTCGGGATACCCAGCCGTCTCATCACGGACAATGGGACCCGATTCACGGTGAACTATTCCAAAGTGCTGCGAGGAGGTCGGGACCAAGGTTCCTTCGCCTGCGTGGCGCATCCACAGAGCAACGGAGCAGCGGCCGAACGAGCAAATGGGCAGCTAGTCCAGGGCATAAAAGAGGGTCTTCAAGAGCCTCAACCAAAGACGGCGAGTGGGTGGATGAGCTTCCCGCCGTTCTTTGGTCCGTCCGCACCATGACGAGTTGAGCCACAGGCGAAACGCCTTTCCAACTCATCTACGGTGCGGAGGCCATTCTGCCTGCCGAAATCGTGCTAGGTTCCCCAAGGGTGCAGCTGATCGATTCTGTCGATCAGGAGGTTGAACGCCTCCTCGACCTAGACCTCGTCGAAGCAACACGTGAACGGGCGCTACTCCGGTCTGCGATTTACCTACAAGCTCTTCGTAGGCACGCGGCCAAGTCAGTCCGACCAAGGTCCCTACAAGTTGGTGACATGGTCTTACGAAGACTTCAAGATCTGTCGAAAGCCAATAAGCTGACCCCAAGATGGGAGGGACCCTACACGGTCGTGTCCACAGCACGCCCGGGGGCTATTCGCCTCGTGATGGAGGACGGTCGGGAGCTCGCCAGCACCTGGAACATTGATCAACTGCGTAAATTCTACGTTTAGACGCGTACCCCTATCTCGCGCCCCTTGCGTTTTTTCCTATAAAACATTTCCTTTCCTTCTCATTTTTTGTCCTCGCTTTGTCGAACGAGCATCGTCGTCTACCAGCACTGCGGACGAGCTTATCCGACGAATATGTGCGCACCATTCCCTTTGGCCCCGTGGATGCTCGCCCACTCGTTCACTTTCCACAGTAGCTCTTCACTGTATGCGTGGTCGATCGCGAGCATCCATCTAAGCCCGGTTCAGTAACCACTCGGGTATGGCGGCCCTACGTATTGTTGGTTTAAAGCTCGTCTACTCTGCGCACGTAACAATGCTCGTCCTCATACCTCTCTCAACGCAATCGACCTGTTTAAATCGTTCAAAAATCGTTACGATCAAAGTATCCCTTAACTTGCCCATGAACAAACTCGTGCTCGCAACAGTAAGGGCACGACCTTTGTCCATGGCGAGGGCTCCGTATGATAGGAACGTCCCGTCCTTTTTCAAGGATTCTTTGCTCGTGTCCATGTTATATGCTCTTATGCAGGGACTTGGTCTTTTTTCTGCAGAACCGGGTTCGTGCGAGCATACATTGAAAGCGGACTCGAGAAAAACAGGCAAGGACCCAAACATCTGCGATTTTGCTCATTTAACCCAAAAGGTTGTTTTCTCTTCTACAGGATTTGCACGAGCTAAAAAGGGAAAAAGAAGAGCTAAGTCCTATGCTCGGCCTGGAGGGCGGCAAGCTCCTCCTTAAGGGAGTCGACCTCTGCCTCCAGGTCCAAAACCTTCCGCCGAGCAGCGCGACCTTCAGCCGCGCTGTCCCGAAGGCGTTGCGCCTCCTTGAGCTGGGCCTCTTCACGCTCCCGAGCTCGCTGAAGGTCGCCGCGCAGGTCGGGGACCTCCTGCCGCAGCTTCACCAGTTCCTCTTCGAGGTCGGCACACTTCTGTTCCGAAGTGCTCTTCGCCGTCTCGCTCTCAAAGAGCTGGTCCCGAAGCCCGACGATGAGGCTCTTCGCCGACTCCAGCTCCTTCAGGTCGGCCTCGCGCACCTCGGAGACCCGACGCTCGAGATCGGCGATCTTGGCGTCTTGCTCGCGATGGTACGCCCAGAACTCTTCTGCCGGAACTGCGGAGGCATCGATGTCCTCCATAGCCTTCGCAGCAAACTTCGAGCAAAAAGGAAGGAAAGTCAAAAAGAACCTCCAGAAGATTGCTCGCCTCATGGAAAAAGATAGAAGCAAAGGACTTACCGTAAGAGCCCTGACCGCTTTGTCCTGAAGCTGGCGATCAGTAGCGCCCGGCTCGGAAAAGGGGTTGACCCACGCAGGCCATCTCGATCCCGTGGCGCATCAAGATCTTGCCCCTCCGAGCACCGGTGCTCCTGTGAGGAGAACGACGCGTTCCTCCTCGACCAACCCCAGGTCGCCACGAGGTTGGTCTTCGCGTCAACAGCGGCTCATGGCCGCCTTCCTCCTGTTCGGCTGCTGCGCTCGGGGGCTGGACGCCGACTGCAAGCGCTTCCGCCCCTTGCACCTCTGCGGCTGGAGGCGATTGGTGCTCCACGACCGAAGACGATTGGTCAAGGACGACCACCTCCGGCCCGTGGTCCGCACTGAGGCACCGGTCGCCAACGACCACCTCCTCTCCGTGATCCGTGGGTGGAGGCGGTGGTCGATCACGACCACTTCTTCCTTGGTCGCGGTGGAGGTTCTTTGGTCGATCACGACCGCTTCTCCCTTGGTCCATACCGAGGTACCGGCCGGCTGCGACCGGCTCCTCTCCTTGGCTCGCGGCCAAGGGCTGTGGGTCGAGAGCCACCACCCCTTGACCATCAGAGCCCGTCATTTGGGCCTCGCTTGCGCCTGCCCCTTCGCAGGGGACCAGGGCCAAGGCTTCCTGGTCCTCGGCCCCCTACGGCTCTTGCTCCTCCGCGGCTGGAGTAGGTTCCACATCCGCTGGGGGAAGCTCGGGCTCCGCCAAGGGAAGCTCGGGCTCCGCCAAGGGAAGCTCGGACTCCGTTGAGGGCGCAGCCGGCACCGACTCCTCCTCCGTCGCAGCCATTACTTGGTCGAAGACGCGGTCGAGCTTGGCGTCAACTGCAGAGTCGATAATCTCCTCAGCCATTTGACGAAAGTCCAAGAGCAACATCCGAGCTATCACGCCCACGCCAAACGGAGTGGGGTTAGCCCGAAAAAAATCGCAAGACAAGAACGGAGAAACCAAACGAGAGGACCAAGTAGGGCCTACCTTCCGCCCAGCGAGCAGCGTCATCCTCCTCGGTCTCCTCGCTTCGGGCCACGGGCGTCCTACCCGCGGCGGCCTCGTAGGCCTCACCGACGGCCGCAACGCGCCCTTCTGCAGCGTCGCTAGCCCGCGCCATCGCCGGGTCAACATCGTCCATGTCGACCCCTTCCAGCGCCGAGGCCGATCGGGAAGACGACCTCCTGCTCCTTCTAACCAGAGCGTAGGCGTCTTCCTCCTCTTCCTCCTCCTCAGGGTCCTCGACCACCTGAGCGAGCTGGTCCTGAAGAGCCTTGATTTTTCTCTCCAATTGCTCCTTGCTCGGGGGGACCTGGCCTCCTCCTCGGCCTTCTTCGCCTGCTCGGCGAGCTGTTCCAGTCGGCCCATCAGCTCCGGCCTCCTCCGTTTGAAGTCATCAAACCAGATTTGAAGCTCGCTTACCTCCCGGCGGTCGGCGTACTCAAGGTGTTGCGTGGGAGGGTCTGGTCGGCTTCGGCGCCGACCGCTGGGCGCGAGGCGTGGCAGACGATTGACGAGTCCAGCCCGCCGACCTCTTGCAGGAACCCTGGCGGGGATCGGCTGCGGCGGCGGCAGTGCTCGACACGGCGAGCTCGAGGGCGACCTTCTCCCGCAAGCGAAGCGAGGAGAAATGAGCTCGGGGAACATGCCCTCGGGCGGGAGCAAACAGATGTACTTACCGCATCGCCACGGTCAAAAACGTTCTTGGGGATCTGACGATTGGGCGTCAGCTCCTTCTCCTTCGGGGCGCTGAACATCTCGGCGACCCTCTCATCAACCCAGTCCATCCTCGGAGTTGCGACACGACCAAGGGTTAAAAGAAAAAGTAGCGCCAATTCACCAGGAAGCAACAGTGCTCGAGGAAGAAGTCCAAGAACATACCTGCGTTGTCCTCACAAGCGAGGTCATGCCACCCGGTCACCTCGAAGAAGGGGTGCTCGCGGCGCCTCACAGGGACACCTGGTTGAAGGTAAAATCCCAGGCAATGTCCCGACCAGTGAGCCCCATCTGGGCAAGCTCGCTGATCGTCCTGAGCACTCGCTCTTCCTCGGGCGGGCGCGCCATCTCAGTAGGCGGAGCGGCCTCCCCAATATAGACCAACTGGGACCCCTCCGCCTTCTTCTGGTAAAACCAAAGGTCGGCCCAACCCGACACCGAGTCCTTCAAAGCGACAAGAGGGTACTCGTATGGTCGGTTGGGCCGAAGACGAAGATAGACGCAGCCGGCGGGACCTTCCCGGCCGGTGCGGAAGGGAGAATAGAAATGGAAGAAAAGGCTGGCGGTGGGCATCACACCCACGAACGCCTCACAGAGGTGAGAGAGGACCGCAAGGGCGAGAATGGAGTTGGGGTGGAGATGAGAGATTTCGCACCCGCAAAAGGCAAGCACGGAGGCGAGGAAGTCGCTCTCGGGCAGGCGGAGCCCGTTGACGGCATACAGCTCGCAGGAGACGATCTCCGCCTCCCGCGGCACCGGCACCGCGTCGCTCCCAGGCACTTGACCCGAGCTTGGGTCGACGTACCCCTCATCCGTGAGCACCTGGAGCCTCCTACGGGTCATCTGGCTAACCTTGAAACGCGCCATGGCCAAAGGAGGAAGGAGAGCGAAAAGGGTTCTTGGGCGCTAGGGCTCCTAGAAGATTTTTTTGGCCGAAGACGAGCAAAGAAACACGGTGTAACTCCGACCTCTCCCGGTAGAAAGGGTTAAAAAGACAGCGAAGGGACAGGTTAAAAATCACCGCCTATCACATAGCGACACCTGGCCGGTGAAAACGCACTTTCCAAGAAACTGCCGTACCGTTACAGGGAGGCTTCTCGGAGAAGGAACCGCAGAACAACCAAACGACGCGCCCACGCGGAGCAAGCACGCGGCGGGTAAAAAGGTCGTCTCCTGACATAAAATGGTCGTAAGCCACGACCAAAAGAAATTCAATCCCCCCTTCAAAGTCTTCTTAGGCTCAAGGGGAAGCCCGATGGTTCCCCGCTTGAACCTCGGGGGCTAGCTGTCGTGGATTGGCTATCTGGCAAAAGACCACGGTACCCCCGTGAAAAGTTGAGCACCACCGACTGTGCAAGATCTTGAAAGAAGATGCTCGGGAGGATGAAACGAGCATCCCTCCTCTCCCTCCGAGCATACGCGTCCACACCTTTACTCGCGGCAATACCAAACACCCCCCGCCACCCCCACGAGCAAGCATGCTCAGGAGACCATGACCTACTCGGTGTTTGGCCTGGTGGCCCTGAGCGCTACGAGAAAGGAAGGAGACAACCAATCAGCCAAGTTCGAGGGAAATCTTACAGAAATTCAAATAGCGCGAATCAAGGACGGCGGATCACGAATATGGGTACATAGCGTGATCCCAGGAGGTAGTTGCCTTCTTTGTACCTATAGTCATAGTATTTAAACCCCCCTGAAGATCTGTAATAGGGAGGGGACAAAGAGATAGAACACAATACACTGGAGTAGGGCTGTTATCTCGGCAGGGAGAGGCCCGAACCAGGATAAACACCGTGTCCCCCTTTCTCCTGACCTTTCATCGCTCGAACGACCTCCTCGGTCCGTACGACGGGGCTCTGTTGATCCCCCATTCAACAAGTAAGCTCGACGGGAGCCCGTTCTCCAACCGTCGACTACTTTAGATGACTTCTTTGAGCCATGTGGTGATCAACACATAATCACACCATTTGCAAAATACATTTGCAAATTCTCATCACATACTCCAAAGAAGATGCATTAAACTTCAACTTATTTGCAAAACACATTTGCAAATAAACCAATAACCTATAAGATCAATTCTCTTAGCCATGTCATGATCAACACATGATCAAGTCAATTTGTAAATCCTATTCACATGCTCTAGGATCAAAACCCATAACCTCCAACTCATTTGTAAAATACATTTGCAAATAGCAAATCAACCCATTTAAAGACAAATCTCGAGCCATGTGTTGATCAACTCATGATCAAGTCAATTTGCAAACACATTTGTAAACCCTATTCACATGCTCCAAGATAAGATTCAATAAAACCAATATTTTACAAACACAAAGCATAAACCTTTCTTAGCCATGTGATTATCAACACATGATCAAGTCACAAGCTAAGACTCTAATATATGAGCTCTCTATTTGCAACACATGCAAATACCTAGCTTCATGCAAGCAACAGCCATTAAAATCAAGTTGTATGAGCTCTCTCCTTTTGCAACACATACAAAACTTTGCTCAATGCAAACACCAATTAAAATTAAGAAGCAAGTATGAACTTCAACATTTGCAACACATGCAAATATGAGCTTCATGCAAAAACCAACTCGATTAAGATAGTGAGCTAGAGTGAACTGGATTAATTCATCAACACATGATGAATCTCACACTAAATAACTCAACCCCTCTTAATAGTACGACAAACCTAACTGAAAACCCGATCTCCCAATCAAACTCCGAGACCAGTAAAAGACTAGAAACATATCCTTAGCCTATCTAATTATACTTTTTGCCCTTTTGCAATCCAATTAGAGCTTTTATGGTTTCTAATCATCTTATCTCCAAGTACGCATCTTATATTTTTGTTCATCAACGTATGATGAACCTCTTCTTCTCTTGTCTTTTCTTCTATTCTCTTTGGGATCTCCTCTAGACGCTCATCAATACATGATGATGTTTTTTTTTCCGATTCTTCATCTCAACCTTGGACTTTAACCTATTTCAGACTTATTAAAAATAGTAGTCCAAGCAACTTAGTTGTCTCAATCATCAATACACTCTATCAACACATAATAGATGCTCCAAGATCCTTTGATCTAATCCCTTAATGATTGACCATAATCCAAATCAATTGATTAAATGATTAATTGTGTCTTGAGTACATTGATATAACTAATGGTTCATTATACTTAAGAATTTTCATTTGTCCTTAATCAACAAAGAATACTATCAACACATGATGAAGCGTTTTTTGATTGATTGAAAGACAACTGAACTCAATTTAATTTTTATTTAAAATTATATGATTATATATAATTACACAAGTTGCATATACTCATTTTGATAGAATCTCAAAGTAATGATCCAATATATGTGGAATGGGTGGAAATGGATAAATACTCTGAGACCATTAACTATAGAATAAACTCCATTAAATATGTACATATAAATAATTGAACTTAGAATAAATATGCACATAGTCAATTTTAGACAGCATTTGAGTTTATCCTATATTGATATGAGTATATTACAACTACACAAGTTATATATATTCAAACGATTGTTTCAAATTCTTGATCTTTTATATTATTTGGTAAGAAGACATAGATCAATACTATTGAAACATCAAGTTAAATCATGAACTCCCCCTAGATGTGTGCATTCATATATACAAGAATTTGGAACCAAAATGCACATA
Source organism: Rhipidocladum racemiflorum (assembly GCA_036346355.1). Taxonomy (NCBI): domain Eukaryota; kingdom Viridiplantae; phylum Streptophyta; class Magnoliopsida; order Poales; family Poaceae; genus Rhipidocladum; species Rhipidocladum racemiflorum. The sequence goes on along the minus strand of CM070573.1, from coordinate 13,558,311 downwards.
TTTAGGTTAAACCAATGGAAGAGTTGATCTTTTAACTTGAATACAAAGTATGCGATGGGATAATAAGTTGAATACGAGTGCATACATTGGGTTTTCCATATTCCATCCAAATTAGATACTAATAAGAATAAATCTCAACAATCATGTTAGTCTCATAATGATTGGATTTGACATTAAACAATGATTAAGCATTAATCTAAAAGCAATCACCAAAACCAATGGAGCTTGAACTTACATGTCTCGCTATATCACTCGCAAATACATACTCTTACTTGTAGACAATGGATTGCAAATTCACTAAATGGGTGGACTCACCGCATCACTTAAATGCCCAAATTTACATCCACACATTGTTACAACTTCTTGATGAAATGGGAGAGGACCTTAGCACAACTAAGAACGACAACAAAAAGCTCCACAGGTAGACCGAGGAACTCCAGAGGTAGAATGACGACCTCCGCCACCAAAAGATTAAGGAGAGGAACAATGAGGAGGTCATCCACCTCGACAGCGACTACCACACTTACTGTTGCTGCACCAATCCGAGTTGTAGTTGTGCTTGCCACTACCGTGATCACCAACCCTGTCCACGCGTCCTGACGATCAACACTCCTTCTTAGTGATGTATGGTTACCCATTCGAGCCTTAATTTCGTCCGCCCATAATGCATAATCCATCCTACCGTTTTTCAATTCCAAAAGGCGCATTTTTATCGTACATGCTGCCCATATTCATGGTTTGTCCATGCCGCCGTATCTACCATACAAAGTAGCAAGGAAAACATGGCCATCGGACCAAACTATATGCACCATGTAATCGCCACCTATATTGTGAAATGCTATATATCCTTCCTTAGCTTTTGTTCCAACATTAACCATCACTTCACTTCATTGTATATGCCTACAACGAATTCAACCATGAAGAAAGAAAATACTTCCGATTTTCCTCTCCTTCACTACATGAATATATTTCTTTACTTTCATACTACACCGGTGTTTCATTTCCCAACTTTCACATAGCGCTGCCATTTATGGAGTGTCACATAGGATGATATAGAAAATGACAGAAGAAAACGTACATATAATCGTGTTGCATAGCATGACATAGAAAAAGATGAAAGACACATGGTGTATACATTTTGATTTGTTGCCTATGTTAGCTTTCGTGCAAATAGTGACACGGATGGACCATGAACAGAAATTATAGCTAAGATACATCTGGGTCTTTTAGAATTGGAAAGCAGTTATGCTAGCTGTTGTAGACCCTATACGGAAGGATACATCGGTGCCTCCTCCATTGATTTCATGAGGCTTAGGGCCTTGGCTTTATTCCAATTACTCCCTTAAATATTTACCTAATAATAGTCTTCAGGAACGATCTTCATCTTCTCCTAGAAGTGAGTTGCGTTGGCTAGATCCTTCATCTTCTTTATATGTGCTATAACCTCATTGATGGGATTCCATAAGTGCGCTTCTTCATGGTGGTAGGATGGGAGTTTTGCTTTGTCTTCCGTAGTCCCAGGCTCAGGCAAAGGTTTTCATCGGGTGAAGCGTTTGGGCACAATTGGGTAGTGCAGCCACATGTTACGCTCAAAGATCGCCCTGTCATACTTGTTTGACCCATTGATACATTGGAAGAAGTAACAATTGTCCTCTGTATGGTGTTATGCGTGGATGAAGTTAGATGGACAAAAAATGCATTACAGAATGTGCATGCATGTCATTAACTAACCGTGAGCTCCTTGTAGGTGTAGTGTGCATGGCCGGCAGTGTCTGTATGTCTGAACTGTATTATCCACGCTGGAGTACCGCAATCATAGTTTTGTGTGTGAAAACTTCGATAGCACAGGGCATCCTTGCAAGAAATATTTGGGTAGGTTCCCTCCTTTTTGGTAACCTAGTTATACTTTCGAAGAATCATTGTGTAGTCCGACATCATTAAACCCAACGGTGTAGGGGAGTGTTTGGTGTGTTGGTGGCACGGATGTAGTGTTGGCTATGGAGGTTGGCATAATGAAGTGTTGATCGTGGTCTTGGATTGACCACCATTTTTATAGGCAATTCCTGGTTACTGTTTGCTCCTAAATATCATGTGAGGGCGGTGGGAGCTGCAGCAATGTGTTGTAACTTCGGTCTGACAAAGTTGGTGGCTATGTGTTGTTAATTCGGTCTATTAAAGGAGCTGACAATGTGTTATCAATTCAGTCTGACAAAAATAGCTGGCAGTGTGCTGTCATCTTGGGATGACAAGATAATGGACATTGTGTTGTCAAAACGGTTGTATGAAGCAAGTGTCAGTCCTTGGTCAATTCGGTCTGATAAAGCTGGTGCGACGCGTAGACTATTCGGTCTGATAAATCAGGTAGCATTGTATTGTAACATTGATCTTATAACAACGCTATGTGGGTGTTCTTCGAAAAGAAAACATGACTTAGTTAGGGCAGACTCACTGTCCTCTGTTGCCAATCTAACTGGTGGTAGAGAGTTTATTGCCATTACGACTGGCGATTGGCGAGGAGAGTCCAGCTGGACTCCACATCACCTAATCACCGTTTTAAATGGCAACAACAAATGTATATTTTTGCAATTTTTTTGGCATTTAATTCTGTAATGATTTTTCACTAGTATTATTTAAAGAAATTATTGTCATTCAAATGAGATCTAGGGTTTTGTGTGTGTAACAACGACGCATGAGCCCATTTTAGCCAGCATGGAGCTGTGTCCCCCTCCCACAGTTACTGACTCCTGACATGCATCATTAGAGCAAGTACAATAAGACCACGTCAGCTGGCTCTTAGCTTGTACTCCCTCCAGTTTGATAATAGATGTCGTTTTGGACATAGTGATGATCAAACTTCTAAAACTTTGACTATCGATATATTTTTAAATATTTAAATTGGATATATGAAAATTATATGTGTAGATTTGTTTCGAGTAGTACTTTCATAATATTATAATTTTTTTTGAGTTTTATAAATATATTATAATAAAAATTAGCGGTCAAAGTTATGTTTTGAAGACTGTGTCGATGTCCAAAACGACATCTATTATCAAATTGGAGGGAGTACATGTCAACATTAATCTATGTGAAAGAGTAAGAAACGATAAGAGAGAAGATAGCTAGCTTTGCACGGATGCATAGGTAAATCATTTATGTATAAGAGAGAAGAGATAGTTATTGCACAACATCTAGAGACAACTTTTAGAGACAGTTAGAGCAAGTACAATAGTAAAGCCCACTGCAGGCTAATAGTAAGCTAAAAGCCAGCTTATACAATAACTGTCTCTAAAAGTTGTCTCTAGATGTTGTGCAATAATTATCTCTTCTCTCTTGTACATAAATGATTTACCTATGCATCCGTGCAAAGCTGGCTACTAAATAAGAGCCAGCTATCTTCTCTCTCATCGTTTCTCACTCTTTCACATAAACAAATGCTGACATGTACAAGCTAAGAGCCAGCCGACATGGCCTTATTGTACTTACTCTTATGAAGCACCAGTTAAATAGTCGAATACGAAACTGGACGAATCAATACAAACATGTTCATATCATGTCCTAGAACTGATCATTTGTCGTCCAAAAGTCAACATTTATCATAACGAAACGACTCACAAATTAATGAAAAATTGAAAATGGCATGATGTATTCCTCGATTAGGGAGCTAGTAACACAAGCGATGATGATCAAGCATTATTTAGACTATCTCCAGCAATTTCCCTTCATTCCATTCCCTTCCCTATTCCCTTCCCCATATTCATTCCCTTTATTTCCTACTATCTCCAGCAGCATCCCCTCAAAGGATTTGTGAAGGGATTGGAGAGAGAATCCCTTTCTAAAGGGATTTACTATTTGAATCCCTTCTGAAGGGAATCGTGAAGGGAATCCGCTGGAGCATTTGGGATCTGTTCGCGAAGGGATTTGAAGAGGAAGGGAAGCTGCTGGAGATAGTCTTATGTTCGAGCTAAACGAGCAAAGTTGTGCCTCCTTCCTTTGGGCAGGAGCCGTCCTAATACTCATTCATCCAATTTCATAAAGCTTATTTTTTTTTAAATAATTTCATTCATAAATATAAAATATATTTTATATTTCAATGTAAATTGTTGTAGGCGACTAAAGTCCAACCACGTGAACTCTAGATGAGCTGGTGGTGCAGAGCTGCACATGCTGTGCATTATCACGGGCGAAATTCTTTTGGCTACTGTGCACCAGAATATCCATCGAATTATCTCCGTCTCTTTTGTTCTACCGCCTACCCTCACTTTGTGACTTTTTTGGAACTGGAACCGGAGGGACTATGCAAAAGTGACTCCCAAATTCGCAATTCAACAAAGGAAGTGAGAGGTTATATGTCATATAAACTGTCGTTAGTGCCAACGGAAATGTTTTGAATACTGCTTATTAAGCATAGACCGAGTCTTAGTCAAGGATTCAAATTTCGTTTTTGACCATATCTCGGGAGAGACCGAAATCCAAAATTTCGGTGAGATTAAAAATTTTCGGGCGAAATCTAAAAACCAAAATTCAAATCCAATTTTCTTTAAACCGAGAAATCTAAAATTTCGCCGAGAAATCCAAAATTTTGTATGAAATTTCCGAAATCTCGGTAAAATTCAACTGAACAAAAATGGTTCAAACGTCGAAAAATTTTAAAAATTTTTTGGATGGTCCTGACACATCACTAATATCCCCATAAAAATTTTAGATAATGATCAAGACTGACAAATTTTTATAAAATCTAAAAGTGCCACTCTCCTGATAATGATCAAGACTGACGACTTTTTAGATAATGGTAATATGCTTTCATTTTCTTATATATATATATATATATATATATATATATATATATATATGCCCGTTTTGTACTTTTAGATGTATATATTTTCTACCTCTATTTGGTTGATAACAACTTCCTAATGAGGATGAACCAGTTAATAACTTTCACTTCTATAGTATGCTTCCACTTGTGTAACATCAGTTAATATATGAGTAATAAACTACACACTTTTCGTAGTATGCTTTTACACACGCACATAAACACCTGTCTAACTCATTACGTATGGGTTCTCACTTTGATCAATGGTAGCCCATGGTCATGGATATCCCCGATACAAACACTTGCAAATTAACTTGTTTTTTCTTACAAAGGGGAATTACTAAATGGCATTTAAGTGTTGTTTTGATTTGTGACACTAAATTCTTTTAATCTATAGATTATTCAAATAATAAAAGAGAAGATAAATTAATTCTACCGATTATATCTCTACTATTCTAAAGCAGCACTTGGTGGCAGTGGTCCGTTCTTCCCACATCATTAATTGCCCTGCTTAATTGCCCTACGCAAGAAACGAAGCGTTGCTTTAATTAGCCAGCTTTCGCAAGAAACGAAGCGTTAAAGATAGATGTTTGATCTTCTAAAATAATTTTTTTTATTTTTTAATCTTTATTTTTCGTTATCAATTTTTTTTAGAAGAACGCATTTTACGTGAATAAGATATATATATATATAGATCTGAGGATTCAAATTAAAAACACTTTCATTCTCCCCGGAGGCCTGGGCAACCTCTAAAAAAATAATAATGAATGTACTCAATTCGTTTCTTCTACGAATGTGTTTGTTTGGCACAGATAGCACGTGAAAAGACATGATCAACGTAGATCCGATCGTGCCCACCTTCCTACCCGCGGGGTCAAATCCCCCAGAGAGGCCGGTCCAATAGCGCGCCGCCACGTACCCTCCCTCCCTCGCCGATCCACTGGACCCGTCCCACGCACCCGCTCCCGCCTCGCGCGGGCTCCCGGTTTGACCGCGCCCGGCGCCCTCGTCGCGCCGCCCGGGCACGACGCGTCGGCTTCCCATTGGACGTCTGCCCCCAGAGCCAGGCGAGCTTCTCGAGGGGCCGCACTCATCGCTCTCCTAATTTTTTTTTTGTCTATCTCCAACCCTTCCCACTCCTTCCTTCCCCCCCGGACTCCCACGAACCCAGCAGCACGCGCAAATCCGCGGCCGAGACCGAGAGGAGAGCTCGTGAGGAAGGGAAAGCGCGAGAGGAAAGGTACTCGCTTTTTCTCGCCTCCTCCTCCTCTCTCTCTCTCTCTCTCTCTCTCTGTACCTTTGCGGTTGTTGGGTGTGAGTAACGGATTGGTTGGTTGCGGGAATCCAAGGTGAGGTTATCCCTTCTTGTTCTGTGATGGATTCTTTTTCTTGGTTGTTTGATTTGTTTGTTTTGAGCTCGGATTTCAGATTTAGAGTCGATCCCACCTTGGGTCGTTTTAGATCTAGGGTTAGTTTGCCTAATCTGTTAGGATTCAGGGCCTAGATCCGACCCGCTTCTAAAAAGTACGATTTGGTGCGCATCTTGCCCCGATTTGTGGTATTTTCACTTGGGATCGAAGCGCGGAGGAGGGCAGATTGTTGAGGGCTTGGGATCTGAGGGAGGGAACGGATTCTTGGTCATTCCATTCACATGATAATGTACGCGCGCAACTGTTCGTCGTATAGCTAGTCATGTAGATCTAGCCATATACTGTTGATGGAAAGAGTGCATGACTGGCTCGGCACCGCTGGTAATGTTAATTTCAACTGTTAGTCTGCTGCTTGATGGTCTGTGGAACAACCCCTTGTCGTTTTCGTAACCTCATCTTTGGTGGTGTAAGGCTAGATCAACGATTTGACGGCCACTTTCTTGTTGATTTGTCTAAAAGAATCTCAAAAAAAAAAAAAAAAAACGAAAGGGAGGAACATATTCTAAAGAAAGGCCATTTAGAGGGTGAAGTAGAATATTTAGATGCCTAAAAAATGATTCCCTGCGTAAATTGAAAAGTATGCGCTAGTTGTGCAACATGGAAAGTGGTGCCGCGTGCACTTCCGTCGGAATAGGGGTAAAGAGGGTGAACTGTATGATCCACTTGGGTTTCGTCCATTGTTCTTCAGAGTCGGAAGTGGCTATCATGTTGTTCTCCACTTCGCTTGTGCTGGCTTTGAGAGAATGGTGCATATTATTGTAGATGATCCGCTTGTGCAATAGGTTGTATTATTATCAAGTTGTGGTAGTTTTAAAAGCCACCAATAGTCTTGGTATATTATTTGCAGGTATATAAGGTAGGAACAGGCTTGAGTCTTGAGAACAAAAGGAACGAAAAAATGTCTCCTGCTGAGGCAACACGAGAGGAGAATGTGTACATGGCAAAGCTCGCCGAGCAGGCTGAGCGTTACGAGGAAATGGTCGAGTTCATGGAGAAGGTGGCAAAGACCGCTGATGTTGGTGAGCTCACTGTTGAGGAGCGCAACCTGCTTTCTGTGGCTTATAAGAATGTAATTGGTGCCCGGAGGGCATCATGGAGGATCATCTCTTCCATTGAGCAGAAGGAGGAGAGCCGTGGGAACGAGACATATGTCGCATCAATCAAGGAGTACCGTAGCAGGATTGAAACCGAGCTCGGCAAGATCTGTGATGGCATCCTCAAGCTTCTGGATTCCCACCTTGTCCCCTCTGCCACTGCAGCAGAGTCCAAGGTGTTCTATCTGAAAATGAAGGGTGACTACCACAGGTATTTATTTGTGGTGTATATAGAATTAGCATAGTTAGTAAATTATTTGACGTATGAAGTTTTGAATGTTTATTCCCTGATTGTGAATGTATAGGTACATTGCAGAGTTTAAGTCAGGAGCTGAGAGGAAAGAAGCAGCTGAGAGCACTCTTGTGGCATACAAGTCAGCCCAGGTTGGCTTCATGGATTGTTTGCTAATTTGATATTAATAATATCAGTTTCATATCACTTCTCGATATTTTTTGGTCATTCCTGCTTTTGACCTAGCGCCTTCATATCATGTCCTGTGCAAATTCAAGTTTTTTATACATGGAAAGTGCATTTGCTTATCCACTTAGAGAATTGGGATGTACGAGGCTAGCTATGATTTTGCTTTCGTATGCGTCAACATGGAGTGAAGTTTTTATTTTATATTACTAGTTTCATGGATTTGTGATGCTTTTGTTACAACAAGTGCACATGATGACATTTAATTACTGATTTAGGATATTGCGCTCGCCGAACTGCCTACAACCCATCCGATAAGGCTTGGACTTGCACTGAACTTCTCAGTGTTCTACTATGAAATTCTGAACTCGCCGGATCGTGCTTGCAACCTTGCCAAGCAGGTTAGTTTTTCTGTTTTTCTTCTACTTCTGCTTTAGTTCTTTGGTATTTTGTATTACTTGATAATTTGAATCGAAGTTACTTGATTGCTGTTTGTCATGATTAAGTTATACAATTATGATGTTGGGTGAAATTGATGCAAAAACATGTCCGATGATTCTCCCAATGTTTGATCAAAGTGAAAATTGTATGGGAGATGAACAAATGAATGCTGTTGACTTAATTTTTTAAGTTCTGCCTTTTTAATCAGCCAAATCAACTATGTAAGAATGAGCCAACCAATCAAAGCTTCATGCAGCTTGAAAGTATAGTGTAGGTGTCTCACTTAGCAACCGAGGGAGTGCATGCGTTATATACCAAGAGATTCATGTATATACGATCCGGAATGAGGTCAATTTTGTGTCTTCATACTTGTTAGGCGTTTGATGAGGCAATTGCTGAGCTGGACTCCCTCGGCGAGGAGTCATACAAAGACAGCACCTTGATCATGCAACTTCTTCGTGATAACCTGACTCTCTGGACCTCGGACAACGCGGTATATGCCCTTCTATGTGTTCCATCCTATCATATTGTAGTTGTTTTCTGGTGATGCACGGTGTACTGAACCTCAGTATTGATAAATTCCATTTGTTATTTCTCTCCCAGGACGACGTTGGTGATGAGATCAAGGAAGCATCAAAGCCTGAAGGAGAGGGGCACTAATTTGAGCTCAACTTCACCCCATGTTTATTTCTGAGTCCATTTACTCAGCTACCTGTATTGCCCGATCATAAGATGTACTAGGATCGGTTGCACTATGTGGAATCATAAGTAGTAGGGCTGCGTTGTGTGAAACGTGTCGAGCTGAAGTACCTAGTTGACACAGTTATGTGGACAAGATTGCTTCAGGAACTGCGTTATTAGTTTGCTAGCGACTACAACTATTTCCTGTATTGCAGCACATTATTAGTATTGCTGTATTAGCAACTTTCATTGGCTGGTTATTAGTTTGTGTTTTGTTGTTGGCTATGTTGGAACTTTGAGGTATGGTGCCAGGATTGTTGAGGCAGCATGTTATTGTTTGCTGCGAGTCAGGTGAAGGCTATGTCTAATGACGATAACGTCGATAAGAGCTGTATTGCTATATAACTGTCGAGAAGTTCTGAGGATGAAATTTCATTACTAATCTGAACCTTAATCCTTCTACAATCTGAACATCGAAACAAAATCCTTTAGCTTCTAAATCCCGATTTGCATATTGCATCGTCTTGTACATGAGAAGTGTATGGGACGCATGACAGGTACATACAAAGGTTTTGTTTGGCAAGACTCTAGATCTCAACTTCATTTTAGATCTGAAATTTGTATGCTAAAATAAAATAAATTAAGTTTACATTTTTATTCTAAAATATAAACAAGATAACCTAATTAAACAATTTTAATATACCTATGTCTCTAACTTCACGAATTGTTTAATATACCTATGTCTCTAACTTCACGGATTTGGTAGAGTTAAGAATACCTAGCTCTATCATATTTATGAATTATAGGAAGGTTTATACAAAAAATGAGATGCTGTAGCACACTTCACTTGTTAGGCAGCGTTGAGTATCCTAAAGAATGCTGTAAAGTTGCGTAAAAATGGTGAATATATAAGCAGAACTTCGTTGGATAGATTGTTGTAGTTTGATATTTTTGAACTCATAATGAACTCAAGGTGTACCTCTTCCTCTTCTTTTGTAACCATTTGTGCTTGGGCCATCCTCATTATATTCGGCTTGTCCGTAAGACTTTGCAGTGTCTTTGGGGCATACATTGTTTAATACGTTCAGGTGGGGAACCCTCGTACTTGGGCTATTCATAAGAAGCAATTTAAATTGAATCTAAAATTGTATTAAAGTTCGCTTGCATGAGGTTTACAATATTGGTTGATAGTCGGAGGACAGGTGCACAAGTCACGCGATCAACGCAAAAAAATGGGGATGCTTCTCATTGTTTCTGAGTACAATAAAACCGAAAAAAAACTGGAAATCACGTTTAAAACTAATCGTGTCGTACTAGTATATACATTATTAGAGTATACTCAAAAGGATAACATAATATAACTTGTTTATTTAATTGGTATATAAGAAGTAGGACTATGAAGCCTGGGCTTCATGATTTCAAAATAGTGAATTCAATTCAAATTTGGGTATATATTTTTTAAAAAATTCAGTTTTAGGGTATATGCTCATCTATAACAATTCAAATGAAACACATAATTTTGAGAAAAAAAATACTTGTATTCAAAGATTTTGAATGAATTTAGGCCCCGTTTGGCAATTTGGAACCGGGTCGTTTCTACTAGATTTTGGAAGAAACCCAACCAAACGGGCTAAAGCTCGAAACGATTCTCCTCGAATCGTTTCTTCTTTTTTCACCCTGTGGTCGAATCGGTCTCAACTCCGTTCCACCAGATTCACATAATCCTACCTGAAACGTTTCTACCAACAATCTGGAATCATTTCCGTTTCTACTAGAATCTAGAACCGTACCAAACATGGCCTTAGATTGCAAGTTTTGCTGATTTATATATAAAATCAGCACATACTTACAATCAAACTATCATCAAAATCTTTGAATATGAGTATTTTTTAAATTATATACCCACCTATAACAATTCAAATGAAAACACATACATTTGAAAAAATATAATCATATTTAAAGATTTTGAACGAATTTAGATTGCATGCTATACTGATTTATATATAAAATCAGCACATACCTAAAATCAAACTATCATAAAAAAAGAAACTACTTTGAATTTTAGTTCAAACTTATTTGAACTAATTAAACTAAACATCCTTAAAGTTTCAAAACTTTTTGTATGCAATACATAGGGGAAACATCCATTTTGGATTATGAAACCCAGGCTCCATGGTACCCCAAGTAATTATACTACACACACTATTATTCAACTACGTGTAGAATACGAGCCAACCAGTTAACGCAGACCGATCGAACCGCGCATCTTAGTACTCAGCACAACGGAACTGCCCTAGCTGGCTAAGCCTATCAATTACGTGGCCAACTAACTAGTTAATGTGTTTTCTTGTTTGTACATGAATATTTTTTTCTTTAATTTAGCCATAACTTTCTATTGGTAGATCCGATTCACGAACGTTTTCACCAATAGCTTACTGACGACGAGAGCAACATAATGGTATATATCCCACCACTGAACGCCGTATGAATGTTATTTTACTACTAAATGAACACTAAATTATTAATGTGTGTAAGATTTTACCATTGCACAGACTCCACATGCTGCTGAATCCTCTGGCATGATAGTATATATATTTTACTATCATTCTATAGTATTCAGCAGACTGCGGAGTCTTTGCAGTTGGAAAATCTTACAATATATAGATTTTATTATCCGTGTGTGTGTATAATCATGCCAGAGGGTTCAACAGCCTGTAGAGTCTGTACATAAGTAAAATATAACAATATATAGATTTTACTATTTAGAGAAAAGTACCAAATAGAGAAATGTCAAGGATCCCATTCTTTAAAGTGTTCGTTAGCAAGCATCCTCTCATTCCAATGCGAGTAAAACCCCAGTAATCTGAGAGCAAGTATGATAAGTCCTACTAGGCAGGCTGTAAAGTTGTCCACGTCATTAAAATCCTACGTGGAGGGGAAAGAAAATAAGAAAGAGAACGAAGCGGGCGCTCGATCTATCGCTCGGCTGAAACGCATCGTTCGAGGCTAAAGCGCTCGCTTCCAGCCAGCAGCGAGCGATACGCTCGGCGCTTGTTTCCCCGCCTTTCTTCCTCCCGATCCCGTGCGTCGACCCAGCCGCAAGCCAAATCGCCTTCCACCTCCCGCCAATTTGCCGCCCCAAATCGATTCCTCGCGCGCCAGATCGAGATGTAAACCCAAATCCAGGCCGAATCGTCCCCAATCGCCACCTCCCAAACCCTAGAAGCCAAACCAGTCGCCGGGATTCCGCCGTCGGGATCTCAGCCTGTGCTCCGGCACCTCTAGAGATGGGTCGGCAATCCAAGAGGGCGCGTGCTCCGGCACCTCCAGAGATTCCGCCGCCGGGATCTCAGCCCGTACGACCACCGCCGCCGGGATCTCAACCCGTGTGGCCACCAGCGGAACCTCAACAAGCCTTGTCGTTGGGACTCGGCGACTGGTTCCCACCCCCACCACCGCAGTCCATGGCGGCCTCCTCCGCACCAGTTTGGCTCGCCAGGCTTCAACAAGCAGGCATGGCGAGTGCACAGATGCTTCCTGAAGGCCTTCAAGCATGGTACTTTTATTCCCCCTTGTCCTGAATTTTTTCAATGAGTGCACAGATGCTGCTTGAAGTGTTCAGCTTTGCTCATACATGCAACACGAATGAGCATATTGCGCACCAGAGTAGCTTAGTTTGGTTCTTGTCAAATATCTGATGGTGACTTGGTGATTAGTTGTGCAAGTTGGTTGGTCCTGGTCTGAAATCTGATGGTGACTTGGTGATTAGTTATGCCTAGTTCGTATAAATTATCTTGCCAAGAATATAGTATTTAGAGGTATAATGATATGTGGTTGCAATGCTGTTATCCAGCTTACTTGTTTCAGAAAAGAATAGTTAGGATTATCTTTGCTGCAATGCCTGGTCAGTGCTCAGCGGCTCACCAATATGGTAACACTAATTACAATGTTGAAACTGGAAAAATATGAGATCAATCTGGAAAATATAAATCCTTTCCATAATAACAAAATTAATATATGACAACTGAAACAGTTCAATCTAAATCTACAATTTAAATCAAGAGCATTCGATAATTAGACTAAGGCTTTCCCATTAAAAAAATAATTAGACTAAGGCTGACCACTACATGGTTAGACAAACTTTACAATACAATGTACATGTCGTATAGTGACTGGACATACATTTTATTTCATATATGCATGTTCTTCAGTACTTTTTTTTTATATTGATATCATATCAGGAATTTGTGAATGGTCAAGTGTGATACACTAGACCAAGAGACCATAGTATCACCATAGTAATAGTTCAGGTGAAAAATAAACCCATGATATGTTGGTTGGTTTATCTAAATTTATCTGATAGTGATTAAATTGTGCAAGTTGGTTGGTTCATGTAAAAACATTTTCCCATGAATTTAGTATTCAGAGGTATGTAATCCATGGTCAGCACTCAGCAGTATCTTAATGCTTTATCCTAACAGCCACAATATGCATATCTTAGTAGAATGGAGACCAATATACTTAGCAACTTGAGAAGGCTAAATCTGCATAAATTTGATGTACAATATATATGTCTTGAGCAGGGGAGTGGATTCTCACCCACCTGGTGGTTTACTTAGTATTTTGAAGAACACACAAGCTGCGATCAATGGGAGTTCATCGCAACATATCAATTTTGGCGCTGAAGACAATGATGGCGATTGCACTAGGACTGAAAAGCGATTGATATGGACAAAAGAGGAGGATCTTAGATTGGTAAGTTATTTTCTTGGGTAATGGCCTCCATGTGTTACATTACTAGCACATCAATAATTTTTTTAATATTGCAGGTCAGTGCTTGGTTGAATAATTCAAACGATCCAATCGGATCAAATTACAAGAAGAATGACCAATATTGGAAAAGTGTTGCTGCTGTCTACAACAACACCACCCCAAAAAATCGAGCAAGGCTAGCAAAGCAAATCAAGGACCGCTTTGGGAGAATTAAGAAAAGGGTTGCATGGTTTTGTGCTGCTTGGAAGGAGGCTAATGCTTTATGGGCTAGCGGTGAATCTGATGTGGATTTAATGGACAAGGCACTGAAAACTTATGAGGATGACCACAAAACAGATGGTCCATTTTTGTTTAAGCATTGTTGGGATGTTCTTCGCAAGGAACCAAAATGGGATGCCTATTTGGTACGTCTTGATGAGCCACAGCTGGACAAGAGGAACCTCGATGTTGATGAGGATGTGGGGCAACAATTCTCTCTAGATGATGTTGAAGATGAGAGGCCAATAGGAGGCAAGCGAGCTAAGGAGCAGCTCAAGAAAAAGAAAAAGGACCAAGCTTGTATAATAGACCTTGAAGATGACCTGAACAAGTTTGTGGATGCTCAGAAAATAGCAAATGAAGGCCGCAAAGAGATGTTAGAGACGCAAAGGCGTGTCTCTAGTGAGAATCTTGAAGCTCGGAAGCTTGCGCACCTTGCAGCAAAAGAGAACAAGGAGTCAGTCATGCTAGAAACGTATCGATCCTTGTTGATGCAAGACACAACAGGCATGCCCGAAGATGTGAGATCTGAGCACGTGCTAGCATTGAGGTGTTTAAGGGAGAAGTTATTTTAAAAAAAATGACTAAGGTACTACCTCTTGACTCCTCGTCCAAATAAAGAACAGCATAAACATGATCTGTCCAAATAAAGAACAGCATAAACATGATCTGTCCCAATACATTTGTTTTGAGTAATAGCTACTTTATTGAATATGTCTTGAGTAATAGCTACTTGAGTGAATATGTCTTGTTTTGAGTAATAGCTACTTGATTGATTCCTCGTCCAAGTAGGCATTCTGATGATATTGTTTTGAGTAATAGCTACTTGATTGATTCCTCGTCCAAGTATACATTTGTTTTGAGTAATAGCTACTTGATTGAATATGTCTTGAGCAATAGCTACTTGAGTGAATATGCCTTGTTTTGAGTAATAGCTACTTGATTGATTCCTCGTCCAAGTAATATGCCTCGGGTATATCTTTGTTGGTATGGTGGTGCATTGTTTTCGTTCTATACCCGTACTAATTCCTTACTGTGAATTGGTATTGCAATTGTTATTCATACGTAGTTATAAAAAAAATGTTGTTCCTGTATGAGATTATGATAGGAATTAGCCGGGCAAGGTGGTATCACGATTCTCAGCTGGATTTATAATATGCTATACTGTAACTACAAATATCATGGTTTTTATGCTCATGCTTGTGATTCAAAGAAAAGTTACTATGCAATACTGTAACACCCCAAAATTTTGCTTTTCTTAAATTCATGTGTGATTTGGCACTTTGGTGAATTTTTGGAATTTTCTGGAATTTATTTGGATTTATTTGGAATTTATTTGAATTTATTCCATTTTGAAATAATTAAAGAATTTAATTTTGCAAATAAAATTTTGTTGGAAATATTTTATTTGAGTCCCAAATACCCTAAAATATTTTCCATAATTTTTCTGGAATTTTTCTGAGTATTTTGCTATTTTTAATGAATTAAATGAATTATTGGGAATTATTTTAAAAATTAAATCGCTGGAAAATCAACTCGGTCGAAATCGTTCATCCGATCGAAGTCGAACCCGAGTCGGACTCGAGTCCGACCCGAGCCGATTGACTCGACCAAACCAGCTTCCTAACCCTAAGCGATCCCGACCGTTGGATCGGGATCCAACTACCGAGATCCGCCATACCGTTCGAGCCGCGTCCGACCCGACACGATCGCGCTCGCGGCGATCGTGCCCGCTGATCGCGACACGTGGGCGGCTCCGGGCCGTCGTCTCCGCTCCGACCGAGCCGAGAGCTCCGCCGTGACCGAGCGGGACACGCTTAGGGTTCCGATTACGCACGCCGAGGCCGTATTTAAAGCCCTGACCGCCCCGAGGTTGACCTCTCCTATGCGCCCGTCTGCCCCAGCTAATAGAGCTCAAGCCGCCAAGCCGTGCCGATTGCTCGCCGTAGTAGGAAGTCCTCGCCATGATTTCGTCGATCCCCGCCTGCCGCTTCTCCGACGACACCGAGCCCAGATCGAGATCCCCATATCGCGTCGCGCTGGGAGTGCCAATCTTCACGCCGGAGCTACACGGACACGCCGTGTGGGAGGTCGTCGCTCACGTCTCCGGTGCTCAAGCCTCGCGCGCGCCATCAGGACTTCGCGAAGCAATCTCGCCGTCCGATCCGGATCCGGCCGGTGAGGTTCGCCACGTATTTCCTTTCTTGTTCAACCCTAGATCCGTTAGCGGTAGTTAGATCTAGATCGAACGGTCCGAATCAACCGTGTAGTCTTGAACGTGAAGTCTAGATCCAATCTGGGCCGTTGATTTTCAAATCAACGGACGAGATTGTGCCACGTGTACTTAAGCCACGCCACGCGCGCGTGATCGCGTGTCTCTGACACGCGAGGCCCGCGTGTCAGCGGGACAACCGAACCGCACCATGGCGTCACCGCCGACGTCCGCGGTGGGGCCCGCATGTCGGCCGAGTAGACCGCAAGGGTTAATTGCGTGCGTGACAGCGACGGTGGGGCCCACATGTCGATCTCGCGTCAGTGGGCCGGGTCCACGGTGACCCGAGCCGGCGTGGACCGAGTCCATGGACCGGTGGCGTCGACCAACCAATCGAGAGGCTGCCACGTGTCCATGCCGACGCAATAATTAATTTCCGAAAAGAAAATGATTTATTAATTCGAATTAATGATTTGATTTTGTTTCAAACTTCAAACGCTTATAACTTTTGCGTTTCAACTCCGATTTGAGTGATTCAAATTTCTAAATTTGTATAAAAATGAGATCTACCTAAATATGAATTTTATTTAATTTTTGGACTAAAGTTTTTCTCTGCAAAATTATTTAATTGATTATTTAAACTTTAAATAATCATAACTTTTAACGTCTTAACTCCAAATTTGACGATTCCAGTTTCTAAAAACTCATAAAATTATGTTCTCTCTGTTTATGGATTTTATTTGGGTGTTTGGACACTTTTGCCTATTGTTTATTTGTGTATTTGCTATTTGCACGCTTTACGAGTAGACGTTGAAGTGCTGGAAGGATTCGAAGGAGAAGTATTAACTCAGGATCCAACTCAAGACCAAGAACAAGTACTTTTTGAAGGCAAGTTGTGCTTTGACCATGTTGATCCTATTTCGAAATCTATTTTGATTTAAACTATTGCATGCTAGTTCAATTAGAAAAATACTTTGTTTAAACATGGGGTTAGATAAGTACCAATTTCTTTGTATGACACCTTGATTATTTAAGTATGTGCCATGACCCTTGTCACCCTAGTTGTGGATTACTAGTTGGACATTATTAAATTGCCAACATGGGTTTAGACCGTTGTAGTATCTTTGCTTAGACACCTTTCGTGCTCATGACATGATTTTTGATGATCAAATGTTAATATTGACTTAATGATATATTGAACCTGTTTTGGAAAAGTATCATGTGATGTTGATGGCACGTGGTGCATGGTAATCAAGCGGGGTTTGATAAACGATTTCGGCCAGGGCATGTGGCAAGAGTAATCAAGTGGGCGATTGTGGCGTTGGGAATGTTGATTTGGTTCTTCGGGTAGTCTTGCCTGGTCACCCTAAGGACTTAACCTTGCAAGCCTTTGAACTGGGTCTAACGTGCAACCACATGTCGTAATGGGACGGACCTAGTTGACTAAGTTGCTAATAACGTACTGTGGGACCTCGGAGGTCAACTACACCCTTTGTGTAAGTTATGCGGGGAGCGTCTGGGTGAGGCAGTACCCATCTAACGGTTGATTGGCCTAGACTTCGCCTTAGCGAAGGAAGGGTTAGTGCTTAATAACCTGGGAGGACCACTTGTATTGTTAGAGGTTTCGAAAGACTTTATTCACGAGGAACTCGCCTTTGTGGTGTTTGATTTGTATCTTGTGGGTAAAGTGCATAACCTCTGCAGAGTTTAGAATCTATTCGAATAGCCGTGTCCGCGGTATTGGACATCGCTCAGGAATTACAGATCAAGGGTTAGATTTTCCTAAAAATAACTTTGGTTTGAAAAGTTGGGTTGGACTAATAATGAAGTTGATGGAAATGTGGATTAGGATGGGAAAGATGTTTATTAAATTCCTTGAAAAGTTATTTATACTTTACTTGTTTCTACTGCTTTCGAATCTACCTATATTACTTGTCAAATGTCAAGCATCGCAAATATACCTTGAGCTATTCCTTTGTACCAAGCCATGCATATAGTATATTAGCTTTGCATTACATGCATGACTTGCCGAGTACCAAGTACTCACCCTTGCCTCAACACAACACCGGTTGAAGAGGAGACTGCACAAGCTTTGGAGGAGGAGCTCCAAGAGGATCCGTCTACTTAGGGAAGCGAGCCGGTCGGTTGCTGTGGTATACTGGATGGCGCCACGAAGTTATTTGATTTTCCGCTGCTATTATTTTTCTCTGAATAAGTTTCGCCTTGCGAGGCATATATTTGTAATTTGACCATAAGGTCAAGTAACCAGTTTGACTATTTAAATAAAGTACTTTATTGGTATCGAATGGTATGATTGTGATATTTACCGATGTTAAGACTGTGTGCACTAGCGCGTTCCTGGACTAGTGCTGAATACACAGAGGGTCCGGATTTGCAAATTCGGGGTCCCGACAAATACTGTAACTACAAATATAACCCTCGTATTTAAGTGGAATCCAAAAGTCATTCTTGACCAAGTTACTAGGCATTGTGACTGCCTCTTGACCAACCAAGTTACTATGCATTGTGACTGCAATGCACTTGACTGCATTTAACCTATAGGGCTGAAATTGTGGTCTATTTGAGTCAATGGTTCAATTTTACTTGACCACAATGCTGAAAATGTGGTATATTGAAATCTGTGCTGCATTTAGTCTAGTCCAGAATTACAATGCAATTAAAATTGAGTACAATAATTATCCACCTAACCCAGAACAGCACACATCTATATAATGTACTAACACATCTTCAAGCTCATCCACTCAAACCTCTCATTGTTCTGCTCATCTTATCAATCCCATCTTCCTTCCCCTATCTCTCAGCCATGTCAGATTCATCTTCCCACTCAGTTGAACTAGCCCCTTCCAAAATCATTGAAGAGTATGTTGCTGAGCAGAGTGTCCTAGACTCCTTTGCTAGGAGGCTCGCAATGAAGATCAAGGCTACCTACTCAGATGGGGTATCTCAGCGACAGTATGGTCCAAGGAAGAGCATCCGAAGGGATCATGGAGGTGCTCATCAGCGTCTTGTGGAGGACTACTTCGCTGAAGAACCATTGTACCCCGACAGTATGTTTTGTACTAGATTTTGTATGAATAGGCGCCTCTTTCTACGCATTGTGGATGCACTTGGCCAGTGGTCTCCCTATTTCACTTATAGGGCAGATTGTGCTGGTCGAATAGGTCTTTCACCACTGCAAAAGTGTACCGCAGCAATGCGTATACTAGCATATGGCACCCCTGCAGATGCCCTTGATGAATACTTGAAGATAGGGAAGTGTACTGCATTAGAGTGTTTGGACAAGTTTGCACAGGGGGTGATTCAGGTGTTTGGTGGGGAGTACTTGCGACGCCCCACATGTGAGGATGTTGAGCGTTTACTTCAGGTTAATGAGGCTCGTGGTTTCCCTGGAATGCTAGGAAGCATAGATTGCATGCATTGGCGGTGGGAAAAGTGTCCTTTAGCATGGAGGGGGCAATTCACTCGTGGAGATTATGGAGTACCAACAATGATCCTAGAAGCTGTTGCTTCCTATGACCTTCATATTTGGTATGCTTTTTTTGGAGTTGCTGGGTCAAACAATGACCTTAATGTGCTGAACCAGTCCCCACTGTTTTTTGATGCACTGAAAGGAGAAGCCCCTCAAGTTCATTTTTCGGTCAATGGGAATGAGTATAGCACTGGTTACTACCTTGCTGATGGCATATACCCAGAATGGGCTGCCTTCATGAAGACTATACCACTTCCCCAAACAGAAAAGCATAAGTTGTTTGCCAAGTTTCAAGAAGGGGCAAGGAAAGATGTGGAGCGTGCTTTTGGGGTGTTGCAGTCCAGGTTTTCCATTGTTCGTCGGCCTGCGCGACTATGGAAGCGCAAGAGTGTTGGGAGGATCATGCTAGCATGTGTGATTATCCATAATATGATAGTCGAAGATGAGAGAGAGGAAGCTACCATTCATATTGACTTAAATGAAAATCCAGGGGCATCATTTGCTCTACCAAGTGAAGTGAACATTGGTGGTAACTTGTGTTTCTTTGATGTCTTTGCGTAGAAAGGCTTCTATTAGTGCTCGTCCACAACATACCCAACTCAAAAATGATTTGGTTGAGCACATTTGGCATAGGTTTGGAAATAACCATCATAATTAGTCATGGTAGGATACTTAAATCTGCATGTTTCTATTCTTTTTTTCCCTATAAGGTGGGGCATTGACATGATATCTTGTATTTACTTTCAGGACCATGGCTCCTCTACTGAAGTTCAAACCATGGCACAAACTTTGGAAGTTGAGTGAAAAGCTGAGAAGAAGCAGTGGCATTAGGAAATCGTTCATTTTGGTTTAACCTTCTGTTTGGTCATATGAATCTACATGAATTCAACGTTCATTATGTTTGGAGGATGCATATTATTTAAATTTGATGTGATGGACCTAGGGTCCCTGTTACTCCCCAACAAAAAGTTGTTTGGAGCAATCGCTTTCTCCAGTTTTTAAGTTAATTTGTTTTGATCTGTCGTGATGGCATATTGTGTTGCTAAATCTGCTTTATTGTTTTGATCTGTCCTGATGGCATATTGTGTTGCTAAATCTGTTTTGGTATTGTGATCACAGTAGATCTTATACACATACAAGCATTAATTGTCTACATATTTAATATAAAGCTCCTCTCAGTCAATCTAATAGCCAAGCCATTACATGAGCTGGCTTTATTATTAGCTCTATATGACATGGCACTTGTATGCAGCCACCAGCAGGCTAAATTATTAGCCTTGCTCTGATAAGTTTCTTGTGCTCAAGCTCAGCCAATACTTGCGGTTCATGGTGCAGCTGGTTGAGTTCCCCAAGCTTATTCTTGTCAGAGAAGTTCTCAGTTGCATCTTGCAATGTAGGTAAATCGAAGATGACGCATTTTTCACCTCCAATTTTCTTTGGCCTGGTGTTCTTCTTACGATAATTGATGCTGGTGCTGTTAAGACATAACTGACATCAACAAACTGAATTTTCTATTACTGGGCAAACACTCGAAACAGTATGCTACTAGTACTCATTGTTTTTGTTAGGAAGTTTTTGTATTTGATACAAGATTCGACTTGTATTCATAAAACGATACACCACTTTTGCATATTTATAGAAAACTCCATTATATCCAGAATTTGAAATTCCGGTTATGACGTATTTGGATTCTCAAATCTCGGTTATTGCGTATTTTGGAATTTAAAATTCCCATACCTGGAATTTGAAATCTGGGTATGCATATCCGGAATTTTAAATCTCGGGTATGGGTGGCAGGCAGGCGACTTGCTAGTGAAAATTCACCATGCGATTGCAAATAAAAAACCAACACTCCACCCAAATCCCGGGTATGTATGTATGTATGTGTGTATATAGCAAAATCTATATATGAATAGTAAAATCCAAATATTATAATATTTTATTATTGCACAGACTCCACAAACTGCTAAATCCTCTGGCATGATAATAAAATCTATACAAACGGATAGTAAAATCTATATATTGCAAGATTTTACTACTGTACAGACCCCGCAGGCTGCTAAACTCTCTGGCATGATAGTAAAAATATATGTATACAGATAGTAAAATCTATATATGGATATTAAAATATATATTATCATATTAAAGGGTTCAACAGCCTGTATAGTAGTAAATTCTTACAGACATAAGTAATTTGGTATTCATCTGGCAGTAAAATCTCATTCACATGGCGTTTAGTGGCGAGACATGTCATTATTTTGCTCTCATCGTCAGTAAGCTACTGATAAAAACCGTTCATGAATCGGAACTGTCAATAAAAAGTTACGGCTAACTCAAATAAAAAATATTCATGTATAAACAAAGAAATATATTTACTAGTTGGTTGGCCACTTAACTGGTAGGTTTAGTCAACACACAAAGTGGGAATACATGGATGGTTTGAGTGTGCTCGTCTGGCTGACGCGGGTTACGGCATGCACGTAGAATAGACAATTCTGTGCGTATATGTAGAATAGCACTACTGTGTGTGTATATAAGAAAATGATTTTATACTCTTTAGAGTATGTACTCGTCTGGCTGACGCGGGTTACGGCATGCACGTAGAATAGACAATTCTGTGCGTATATGTAGAATAGCACTACTGTGTGTGTATATAAGAAAATGATTTTATACTCTTTAGAGTATGTACTCTCACATTGCATATACTGTTTAAACAAAAAAGTACATCTTCTTATCATTTTGAGCATACTCTAATAATGAAGATAAGATAATTCAAAGTGAATTCTATGAAAAATGTCATCAAAATCTACTTTTTATAGCAGAATTTTGTGTATATACTCATTTTACATATGAAAAAAGACATATAGCAAAAATAAAGGGTCGGAATAAATTTTTTTCAATCATATTGCATTGAAGTATCTTAAATTAATATGTAAGTAATATATCAAAAGTGGTAAAGAAGTACCACGTTGGTTTAAGTAGTATATTGAAAGTTGGAGTAAGTACTACCAAGAATATAGAAAAGACTTAAGAATATGTGTGTATTTATATAGGATAATGGTTCCATAGATGTACGCCCACCTTCAGTATACCGTTTAAATAATGTTGTTATACTTCTTTTATCCTTTTTGAGTATATTCTAATACTGATTATAAGATATTCTAAAGTGAATTTCATGAAAGTCCATTATTTATAGCATAATTTACATATGAAAAAAGCTATATAGCAAAAATAAAGTGTTTCGACGAATTTTTTTCGACCATATCGCATTGGAGTATCTTATAATTATTATTGAAGTATACTGAAAATGATAAAAGAAGATAATATATTTGTTTAAGTAGTATATTAAAGATATAAGTATGTATTCCCGGAAGTACGAAAAAGGTTATATATATATATATATATATATATATATATAGGAAGCCTTTTCTATACTCTTGGGAGTACGTACTTGTAACACCCCAAAAATTTGCTTTCCTTAAATTCATGTGTGATTTGGCACTTTGGTGAATTTTTGGAATTTTCTGGAATTTATTTGGATTTATTTGGAATTTATTTGAATTTATTCCATTTTGAAATAATTAAAGAATTAAACTTTGCAAATAAAATTTTGTTGGAAATATTTTATTTGAGTCCAAAATGATCCAAAATATTTCCCAGAATTTTTCTGGAATTTTTCTGAGTCATTTGCTATTTTTAATGAATTAAATGAATTATTGGGAATTATTTTAATTATTAAATCGCTGGAAAATGCGAGTGGGTTTGCACTGTTCATCCGACCGAGCCCGAGTCAGACTCGAGTTCGAGTCCGACCCGAGCCCGACCGCGCCCGTGGTCAAACCGAACCCGCTCGCCCGGAACCCTAACCGCGTGACCGTTGGATCCAGATCCAACGGCCACGATTGAGCCACGTCACCGAGCCCGAGCCCGACCGAGCCAGCCAGATCGCCCGAGTCCGACCCGGACCCAAACTCGCGCACCGTTGGATCTCGATCCAACGGCTGTG
This sequence comes from Rhipidocladum racemiflorum, assembly GCA_036346355.1. NCBI lineage: Eukaryota > Viridiplantae > Streptophyta > Magnoliopsida > Poales > Poaceae > Rhipidocladum > Rhipidocladum racemiflorum. Next base: position 13,534,695 of record CM070573.1, on the reverse strand, counting down.
CGCGTGCCACGTCACCCTAACCGTGTCGCCGCCGGACTCGCCGCCAGCGGAGAGGACCTCGGATTCGCGGCGTTTCTGACGCCGAGGGCCCTATTTATTGCGCCGCCACCCGTGTCGGGATCGCCGTTTCATTGCGCACCGTAGCTCCAACCCACGCCGCTCAAGCCACCGTCGGCCAGCGAGCTCGCCGTAGTTGGAGGTGGTGTCCGCCATGATTTCTTGCTTTTCGCCGCCGTCGTCGTCGTCTTCCGCCGAAGGAGCGAGATCCGAATCGCCGAGACGCACCGAAGAGACCACCCACTTCGCGGAGCGTGCCCGAACGCCGTCGGTGTGGTCGCCGTTCTCAACGCCCGGCGGAGCTCCGCCGTGGACGCCAGCGACGCGATGAAGCTTCTCCACCGCCGGATCTTCATCGCACGGTCGGTCGTCCATGTCACCCACGGTAAAGAATCACGTGTTAATCTCGAGATCTAATCTCAACCGTTAGATCTAGATCCAACGGCTTAGATTGAACCACGTTCATGGCGATAGGTGGATCTTGACCGTCCGATCAAGATCGAACGGTCCAGATCAGTGGAGTTGTTTTCCAAGCGCGTTAGCCAGATCTAATCTGGGCCGTTGATTTTCAAATCAACGGCCGAGATTGCGCCACGTGTCGGGAAGCCTGACCGTCGCGGTCAGCGCCGTCCACGCACGCGTGCGTGTGACGCTGACACGCGGGGCCCGCGTGTCAGAGGACCCACCTGTCAGCGACCGTGAGCCGTGGGCCGAGCCCACGGTGGACCGAGCCGAGACCGTGCGCCGGGTCCGTGGACCCGAGGCCACGCGTCGTCACCCGATTGGTCCACGTGTCCCTGCTGACGCAATAAATGTTTTTCCGAAAAAGAAAATGATTTAATAATTCGGTTTAATAATTGATTTGAATTTCAAAACTTCAAACGCTTATAACTTTTGCGTTTCAACTCCGATTTGAGTGATTCAAATTTCTAAATTTGTATAAAATTGAGATTTACCTAAATATGAATTTTATTTAATTTTTGGACTAAAGTTTTTCTCTGTAAAATTATTTAATTGATTATTTAAACTTTAAATAATCATAACTTTTGCATTTTAACTCCAAATTTGACGATTCCAGTTTCTAAAAACTCATAAAATTATGTTCTCTCTGTTTATGGATTTTATTTGGATGTTTGGACACTTTTTGCCTATTGTTTATTTGTGTATTTGCTATTTGCACGCTTTACGAGTAGACGTTGAAGTGCCGGAAGGATTCGAAGGAGAAGTATTGACTCAGGATCCAACTCAAGACCAAGAACAAGTACTTTTTGAAGGCAAGTTGTGCTTTGACCATGTTGATCCTATTTTGAAATCTATTTTGATTTAACCTATTGCATGCTAAGTTCAAATAGAAAAATACTTTATTTAAAAATGGGGGATTAGATAAGTACCAATTTCTTTGTATGACACCTTGATTATCTAAGTATGTGCCATGACCCTTGTCACCCTAGTTGTGGTTTACTAGTTGGACATTATTAAGTTGCCAACATGGGTTTTAGACCGTTGTAGTATAACGCTTAGACACGCTCACGTGCTCATGACATGATTTTGGACAATCAAATGCTAATATTGACTTAATGATATATTGAACCTGTTTTGGAAAAGTATCATGTGATGTTGATGGCACGTGGTGCATGGTAATCAAGCGGGGTTTGATAAATAGTTTTCGGCCGGGGCATGTGGCAAGAGTAATCAGTGGGCCGGTTGTGGCATTGGGGATGTTGATTTGGTTCTTGGGTAGTCTTGCCCTGGTCACCCTAAGGACTTAACCTTGCAAGCCTTTGAACTGGGTCTAACGTGCAACCACATGTCTCAGTAATGGGACGGACCTAGTTGACTAAGTTGTCGATAACGCACTGTGGGACCTCAGGAGGTCAACTACACCCTTTGTGTAAGTTATGCGGGGAGCGTCTGCAGGGTGAGGCCAGTACCCATCTAACAGTTGATTGGCCTAGACTTCGCCTTAGCTAAGGGAAGGGTTAGTGCGCAATAACAGGGAGGACCACTTGTATTGTTAGAGGTTTAGAAAGACTTTGTTACTGAACTCGCCTTTGTGGTGTTTGACTGTATCTTGTGGGTAAAGTGCATAACCTCTGCAGAGTATAGAATCTATTCGAATAGCCGTGTCCGCGGTATTGGACATCGCCGAATTACTGATCAAGGGTTAGATTTTCTCAAAAATAACTTGGACTTGAAAGGTTGGGTTGGATTAATAATGATGTTGGAAATGTGGATTAGGATGGGAAAAATGTTTATTAAACTTCTTGAAAGGTTATCTATGCTTTACTTGTTTCTCGCTTTGAATCTACTTACATTACTTGTCAAATGCTGTTTCATCGCAAATATACCTTGAGCCACTCCTTTGTATTAAGCCATGCATGTAGTATATTAGTGCATTCGTGCATGACTTGCTTTGAGTACCAAGTACTCACCCTTGCCACCCTACAACACCGGTTGAAGAGGAGACTACACGGCTTTGGAGGAGGAGCTCCAAGAGGATCCGTCTACTTAGGAAGCGAGCCCGATCGGTTACTGTGGTATCTTGGATGGCGCCACGGTTATTTGATTTTCCGCTGCTACTATTTTCTCTCTTAATAAGTTTTGCCTGCGAGGCGTACATTTGTGACTTGACCATAAGGTCGAGTAACGATTGGTTATTTAAATAAAGTACTTTATTAGTATCGAATGGTATGATTGTGATATTTACCGATGTTAAGACTGTGTGCACTAGCGCGTTCCTGGACTAGTGTTGAATACACAGAGGGTCCGGATTTGCAAATTCGGGGTCCCGACAGAGGTGGTATCAGAGCCAGGTTGACTGTAGGCTCAACCCTAAGCTAGAATGGTCGTAGTGAGGATAAAACTTATTTTCTAAAGCTAAAAATTTGTCAAGACAAGAAATGACATCTCGACTTATCCCATTCTTTCTTTTCTTGTCTCTTGTTGAATTTTTCTTACCTTGTCACAATTTAAAAATTTCGAGTTCTTACGTAAGCACTCTTGTGACAGATGGAGGAAGAGTTCAACTACGTTGATCTGGGAGTTGGTCACGCTGCAGAACTTTGGCATATGCTACAAACTCTCGGAGATTTTGAGAAGCCCCAATACCAAGTGGAAGTGATCAGACAAGCAGGATTGATCAAGGCTTGTGACGTGAAGATTGAGGTACCTGCTAGGAAGAAGGGCCCAGGCGATCGCCCGATACACCTGACCTTTGCCAGAGATCTACAATGCAGATGGGTATCCAAGAAGTATCACGACGAGCAATGCGGCACATTACCCGTATTCTACGCCAGAGAGTTGGAGAGCACGGTGTTCCGTTATCACCCCGCAGCAATAACCTTCTTGACCCGAAGGCGATTCGGGATGAGGATGCCATGGTTACACAGCTTGGCACGACTTGTTGTCGCCAGGAGGATGTACTGACGATACAAGCAAGGAGCTGCTGAAGGCCCGCAAGGAGATCACGGCAGAGAAAGCAGATGGCGGGAAGCTCAAGAGTATGTGTCACACCTTCTGCGAAGGATTGACGAGTTGGAGATGACTTTGTACGGACGAACTGAGCCAAGATTACTCGAGCTACACGAGCCAGATCCGGAGGAGTCGATCTCGATGAGGACACCGCCTCTTCGACTACCACAGATGACACGATTCTTTGGACATGGCAATCGTTTGGCGCCTATGCCGCGACATCCGTACCCAGGCCGTGGAGGTTTTCGATGAGTGAGCGTAGGTTCTATAGTGAGACTCCTTTCTTGAGTCGCGTCATAGAATAAAGAGTCACCCTTTAGGCGTTAGACTCAGTGTTAGTTCGATTTGGATTTTCATTGTTTCTTGTCGAGTGTGCAAAGTATGTGTTGCAAGGCCCTTAGGCATTGTAAGCAACCATACCAAGTTATTAATATCAACAATAAAGTTGGACCCTAAAATTACACCTTTCGCCCCGCATAAGTTCCATATTACTTGTCTATTCTTGTTTCCCTCTCATCTCTAAAACTTAGAGCAAATCGACAGATGGTGAACACCGCGAAACCTTGGAAGCAACGGAAGTGGTTCTCGCCACAGAAAACCCCAATGATGGAGCACCAAAGACCGCTTGATTGATATGCAGAATTTTGAAGCATTTCTTGCGGCTCAGACTCGATTGATGCATGCTATGATGCAACAAATGCAATACGCCACCGCTCAGGCCACGGCTAATCAAGTCAATCAGGGACAACGCCAGAATACAAGACTGTCAGAGTTCATGAGGACTCACCCACCCACTTTCTCTGGGAATGCCAATCCATTGGAGGCCGATGATTGGTTAAGGTCAATAGAGAGGAAGCTACACATAGCTCAATGCATAGGAAATGAGAAGGTACTCTACGCTTCTCATCAGTTGAAAGGAACAGCCGCCGAGTGGTGGGAGAACTTCTGTGCCACGCAAGAAAACCCTCAAGACATCACTTGGGAAGAGTTCACGGCTGCATTCCGCCAGTATCACGTGCCTGAAGGAATCATGGACCTTAAGAAGGAGGAGTTCAGAGCACTGAAGCAAGGTAATCACCGGTGGCGACTACGAACAAGTTCACACACCTAGCACGCTACGCTTTTTGAGGATGTAGCGACAGATAAAGCCGCATACCTCGCTTTTATGAAGGGACTTAACTCAGGGTTGCAAGTAGGATTGATCACCCACACCTTCCGGATTTCCAAGAGTTGGTGAATAAGGCGCTTATTCTTGAGGACAAGCGCAAGGAACCGGATGAGAACAGAAGCGCAGGATGCAACAGCGAGGATCACGCCAGGAACGCAATAGCGTCACGAGAGTTGCACCAAATCAATTTTGATTCCAGCCCACGAGAATCGCTACAAGGACACCGTCACGGCACCAAGACCCGTAAATCGAACTACGGACCCGGCCCCGCTAGAAACACTACCTGTGCAATCGGCAAGAAGGAACAGTGAGACGCCGCTACAATCGCAACGAGCCAGGACACTTTGCCAACAGCTTGTCCAAAGAAGACAGCGAGAGTGACCCGATTCGCTTCAATCTAGGAACCACCCGGCTAGGGCGCCAAAGACCAGAGTCACACCCTGCACCGTGGTGAGAGGCCGAGTCAACCATGTCACCGCAGATGCACCGCGAGAATGCTCTGACGTCAGATCTTGGGTAAGTTACTTGTTAACTCGATACACTGCTTGATTTTGTTTGACTCGAGCTTCGCATTCGTTTGTTTCGCAAGGCTTTGCCGCTAGAAATGATTTGGGGATTGCAAGACTTAAGTGCATGCTTTTAGTTCAAACCCTGGTTAGAACTCCGAACGAAAGTAGGATGTTCCGGTGAGAATACTAATAGATGGAATAGAGTTCCTAGCGAACCTTATTATTTTGGAGACCCAGACCTTAGATGTTATTTTGGGAATGGGTGGTTATCCAAGCACAAGGCCGTATTGGATTGTGGGCGAATGACTATCTCGATTGAGAGCCCGTGTGGAAAGAAAGTGGAATTTCAAGCTCTGCCCGTTAGAGATGGCGATTGATGGTTATGATACCAAGGCAATGCATAGAGGATGTCTCAAGAGTGAATGAGTACCCGGATGTTTTTCCCGAAGATCTACAGTATGCCGTGACAGAGGACATAGAGTTTGTGATAGAGCTTGTACAGTACAAAGACCGATAGCAAAGAGACCCTATCGGATGTCCACCGAGGAGTTGGTAGAGATGAAGAAACAGCTAGAGGAGTTAATGGAGAAAGGATTTATCAGACCGAGTTAGTCGCCGTGGGGAGCACGATTTTGTTTGTCAAGAAGAAGGGCGGGAGTTTCGGGATGTGCATCGACTACCGTGCACTCAATGAAGTCACCGTGAAGAATAAGTATCCGCTACCAGGATTGATGATTTGTTTGACCAATTAAGAGGAGCGGAGTTTTCTCCAAGATTGATCTAAGATCGGGATACCATCGATTGAAGATCCGATCGTAAGATATTAGAAGGCGCATTCTCGTCAAGATATGGACATTACGAGTTCTGATTATGTCCTTTGGATCGATTTAATGCGCCAAAGATATTTCATGAATATGATGAATAAGGTGTTCATGGAGTATTTGGACAAGTTTGTCGTCGTGTTCATAGATGACATCCTAATCTACTCCAAGGCGGAGGATGAACATGCCGAACACTTAAGGCGAGTTTTAGAAAAGCCGAGGAACAAAGAACTTTTCGCCAAGTTCAGCAAGTGTGATTTTGGAAGGATAAGGTAGAATTCCTCGGACATGTAATGACCTTGAAGAGTCGCCAGTAGATCCAAGCAAAGTAGAAGCGGTGTTACATTGGGAGGCGTAGAAGGCGTGACCTAGATCCTGAGTTTCCTTGGAATGGCAGGATACTACCGCCGTTTCATTGAAGGCTTTTCGACAATTGCGAAACCTCTTACGCAATTCTTTGAAAAGGAAAAGAAGTTTGCATGGGCGCTTGAGAATGTGAGAAAGGATTTGAAGAGTCAAGAAGCGATTGACATCAAGACCGGTGTTAGTTCTATCGGATGTTAATCAAAGCTTTGATATTTATTGTGACGCATCGCGCCAAGGACTTGGATGTGTCCGATGTCTGAGAATGGAAAGGTCGCCGCTTATGCATCAAAGCGATTGAGGCCGCATGAGGAAAATTATCCGACACATGACCTAGAGTTAGCCGCCGTAGTGCATGCTTTGAAGATATGGCGTCACTATCGATTGGAAACAGATGTGAAGTGTATACGGATCATAAGAGCCTTAAGTACATATTCACCCAGTCGGATCTGAACATGAGGCAGAGGAGATGGTTAGAGTTAATCAAGGACTACAATGTTGGAATCCATTACCATCCCGGGAAGGCCAACGTAGTAGCCGATGCTCGAGTCGGAAAAGCCATACCGTGAGTACGTTGCTAGCCACAAGTCGGGATGAGTTATGTGAGGATTTTCAAAAGATGAAGATTGAGGTTGTACCTAGCGGATTCTTGGCGCATTGGAAGTAAAACCTACTCTAGAGGACCATATCCGAGAAGGACAGAAAGATGATGACAAGATCCGCAGGATTAAGTCCATCAAGGAGGAAGGCAAGGCAGAGGACTTCAAGTTGGATGAGCAAGGCACGTTATGGATGAAGGACCGCATTTGTGTGCCGAACAAAAAGGAGCTGAAGCAGTTGATTCTAGAAGAAGCCCATGACTCCAAGTACTCAATTCATCCTGGAAGCGCCAAAATGTATCAGGATTTGAAGGAGAGATTCTGGTGGCCGAGTATGAAACGTGAAGTTGCCGAGCATGTTGCATTGTGCGACGTATGCCAGAGAGTCAAGGCAATGCATCGAGACCAAACAGGATTGCTACACCATCGAAAATACCTGAGTGGAAGTGGGAGGAAATCGGAATGGATTTCATTACCGGTTTGCCTAAGACTCAAGGAGGTTATGACTCCATATGGGTTATAGTGGATCGTTTGACCAAAGTAGCCCATTTTATCCCCGTGAAGACCACCTACTCGGGAGATAAATTAGCAGAGTTGTACATGATCAGGATCGTCTGTTTGCACGGTGTGCCAAAGAGGATCGTATCGGACAGAGGTACCCAATTTACCTCAAGGTTCTGGAATAAGTTGCACGAAGCCATGGGAACCCGTTTGAACTTCAAAGATGACCTATCATCCATGACGGATGGACAGACCGAAAAGAGTCAACCAGATTCGGAGGATATGTTAAGAGCTTGTGCATTGGCTTATGCTACCTCTTGGGATAAGAGTTTGCCGTATGCCGAGTTTAGTTACAACAATAGTTATCAGGCTAGTTCTGAGATGTCACCTTTGAGGCCTTTGTATGGTCGACCCTGTCGGACGCCATTGAATTGGAATGAGACCGGCGAGCGCCGTGTCTTCGGGCCGGATATTCTTCAAGAAGCTGAGGAGCAAATTGCCATGATTAGGGAAAGGTTGAAGATAGCCCAATCACGACAGAAGAGTTATGCTGACAACCGTCGCCGAGACTTGAGTTTTGAACCAGAAGACTTTGTATACCTCAGAGTTACGCCTCTAAGGGGAGTTAAGAGGTTCCATGCCAAAGGGAAACTCGCACCCCGTTATGTTGGACCATTTAAGATTTTGAGCCGCAGAGGCGAAGTTGCTTATCACCGGAGTTGCCACAACGTTAACAGGAGTACATGACGTATTCCATGTGTCCCGATTGAAGAAGTGTTTCCGAGTTCTGAGAGCAGGCCGCTAGAGTCAATTGAGTTGCAAGAGGATTTGACTTATAAGGAGCATCCCGTGAGGATTCTAGACACAATGGATCGAGAAACTAGAAACAAGTCAACCCGTTTATGTAGAGTTCAGTGGAGCAACCATGCAGAGATCGAAGCGACTTGGGAGCGAAGAGGATTTGAAGAAAGAGTTTCCAAGCCTATTCTCAGTAGTAAGCCACTGAATCTCGGGGACGAGATTCTATTAAGGGGAGGTTTGTAACACCCCAAAATTTGCTTTCCTTAAATTCATGTGTGATTTGGCACTTTGGTGAATTTTTGGAATTTTCTCGAATTTATTTGGATTTATTTGGAATTTATTTGAATTTATTCCATTTTGAAATAATTAAAGAATTAAACTTTGCAAATAAAATTTTGTTGGAAATATTTTATTTGAGTCCAAAATGATCCAAAATATTTCCCGAATTTTTCTCGAATTTTTCGAGTCATTTGCTATTTTTAATGAATTAAATGAATTATTGGGAATTATTTTAATTATTAAATCATTTGGAAAATGCGAGTGGGTTTGCACTTGTTCATCCGGCCGAGCCCGAGTCGGACTCGAAGTTCGAGTCCGACCCGAGCCCGACCGCGCCGTGGTCAAACCGAACCCTTCGCCGGAACCTAGCAGCGTGGCCGTTGGATCCAGATCCAACGGCCACGATTGAGCCACGCCACCGAGCCCGAGCCCGACCGAGCCGGCGGCTCGCCGAGTCCGACCGGACCCAAACTCGCGCGACCGTTGGATCTCGATCCAACGGCCGCGGCGCTGCGCCACGCCACCCTAACTGCGGTCGCCGGACTCCGCCGCCGCAACGGAGAGGACCTCGGATTCCGCGCGTTTCACGGACGCCGAGGGCCCTATTTATTGCGCCGCCACCCGTGTCGGGATCGCCGTTTCATTGCGCACCCGTAGCTCCAACCCACGCCGCTCAAGCCGCCGCCGTCAGCCCGCGCGAGCTCGCCGTAGTTGGAGGAGGTGTCCGCCGCGGTTTGCGCCGTTTTCCGCCGCCGTCCGTCGTCTTCCGCCGAGAAGGAGCCCAGATCCGGAATCCCCGCTTCGAGACGCACCCGAAGAGACCACCCACTTCGCCGGAGCGTGCCCGAAACGCCGTCGGTGTGGTCTTCGTTCTCAACGCCGGCCGCCAGAGCTCCGCCGTGGACATCGCAGACGCGAAGCTTCTCCGCGCCGGATCTTCATCGCATACGGTCGGATTCGTCCATGTCACACACGGTAAAGAATCTAGTGTTTATCTCCAGATCTTATCTCTACAGTTAGATCTTGATGCTACGGATTATATTTTACCACTTTCATGGCGTTAGTTTGGATTTTGACCGTCCGATCAAGATCGAACGGTCCGCATCGATGGAGTTGTTTTCCAAAGCGCGTTAGCGAGATCTAACTGGGCCGTTGATTTTCAAATCAACGGCCGAGATTGCGCCACGTGTCGGGAAGCTCGACCGTCGCGGTCAGCGCCGCCCACGCGCTGGCGTGCGTGTGACGCCGACACGCGGGCCCGTGTGTCGAGGACCCACTGGCCGGCCGTGGCCGCGTGGCCGAGCCCACGCGGACCGAGCCGAGATCGCGGCGCCGTCCGTGGACCCGAGGCCACGTCGTCACCCGATTGGTCCACGTGTCCTCGCTGACGCAATAAATGTTTTTCGAAAAGAAAATGATTTAATAATTCGGTTTAATAATTGATTTGAATTTCAAAACTTCAAACGCTTATAACTTTTGCGTTTCAACTCCGATTTGAGTGATTCAAATTTCTAAATTTGTATAAAATTGAGATTTACCTAAATATGAATTTTATTTAATTTTTGGACTAAAGTTTTTCTCTGTAAAATTATTTAATTGATTATTTAAACTTTAAATAATCATAACTTTTGCATTTTAACTCCAAATTTGTGATTCCAGTTTCTAAAAACTCATAAAATTATGTTCTCTCTGTTTATGGATTTTATTTGGATGTTTGGACACTTTTTGCCTATTGTTTATTTGTTTATTTGCTATTTGCACGCTTTACGAGTAGACGTTGAAGTGCCGGAAGGATTCGAAGGAGAAGTATTGACTCAGGATCCAACTCAAGACCAAGAACAAGTACTTTTTGAAGGCAAGTTGTGCTTTGACCATGTTGATCCTATTTTGAAATCTATTTTGATTTAACCTATTGCATGCTAAGTTCAAATAGAAAAATACTTTATTTAAAAATGGGGGATTAGATAAGTACCAATTTGCTGTATGACACCTTGATTATCTAAGTATGTGCCATGACCCCTTGTCACCCTAGTTGTGGTTTACTAGTTGGACATTATTAAGTTGCCAACATGGGTTTTAGACCGTTGTAGTATCGCTTAGACACCTTTCGTGCTCATGACATGATTTTGGACAATCAAATGCTAATATTGACTTAATGATATATTGAACCTGTTTTGGAAAAGTATCATGTGATGTTGATGGCACGTGGTGCATGGTAATCAAGCGGGGTTTGATAAATAGTTTTCGGCCAGGGGCATGTGGCAAGAGTAATCAGTGGGCGGTTGTGGCATTGGGGATGTTGATTTGGTTCTTGGGTAGTCTTGCCCTGGTCACCCTAAGGACTTAACCTTGCAAGCCTTTGAACTGGGTCTAACGTGCAACCACATGTCCGTAATGGGACGGACCTAGTTGACTAAGTTGTCGATAACGCACTGTGGGACCTCGGGAGGTCAACTACACCCTTTGTGTAAGTTGTGCGGGGGCGTCTGGAAGTGAGGCAGGTACCCATCTAACGGTTGATTGGCCTAGACTTCGCCTTAGCTAAGGGAAGGGTTAGTGCGCAATAACAGGAGGACCACTTGTATTGTTAGAGGTTTCAGAAAGACTTTGTTACTGAACTCGCCTTTGTGGTGTTTGATTGTATCTTGTGGGTAAAGTGCATAACCTTTGTAGAGTATAGAATCTATTCGAATAGCCGTGTCCGCGGTATTGGACATCGCTCGGGAATTACTGATCAAGGGTTAGATTTTCTCAAAAATAACTTGGACTTGAAAGGTTGGGTTGGATTAATAATGATGTTGGAAAATGTGGATTAGGATGGGAAAAATGTTTATTAAACTTCTTGAAAGGTTATCTATGCTTTACTTGTTTCTCTGCTTTGAATCTACTTACATTACTTGTCAAATGTCAAGCATCGCAAATATACCTTGAGCCACTCCTTTGTATTAAGCCATGCATGTAGTATATTAGTTGCATTACATGCATGACTTCTTTGAGTACCAAGTACTCACCCTTGCCACCCTACAACACCAAGTTAAAGAGGAGACTACACGGCTTTGGAGGAGGAGCTCCAAGAGGATCCGTCTACTTAGGGAAGTGAGCCCGATCGATTACTGTGGTATCTTGGATGGCGCCACGGTTATTTGATTTTCATTGCTACTATTTTCTCTCTTAATAAGTTTTGCCTGCGAGGCGTACATTTGTGACTTGACCATAAGGTCGAGTAACGATTAGTTATTTAAATAAAGTACTTTATTAGTATCGAATGGTATGATTGTGATATTTACCGATGTTAAGACTGTGTGCACTAGCGCGTTCCTGGACTAGTGTTGAATACACAGAGGGTCCGGATTTGCAAATTCGGGGTCCCGACAGTACTCCCACATCCAGTATACCACTTAAACGAATGTGTTATACTCTTTTATCACTTTTAATATACTCCAATAATAATTCTAAGATACTACAATACGATATTGTTGAAAAAAAAAATTTCGGAGCTCTTTATTTTTTGCTATATACCATTTTTCATGTGTAAAAAGAGTATATAAACAAATTATACTATAAAGGGTGGAGTCTGATGAAATTTTTCGTGAAACTCACTTTGAAGTATCTTATAATCAGTATTAGAGTATACTTAAACGGATAAAGAAGTATAACAACATCATTTATGTAGTATATTGAGAGTGAGAGTACATACTCCCAGGGGTATGAAATCATTTTCCTATATATATATATATATATATATATATATATATATATATTTTGTGGGCTGCAAGTATTCGAAAAAGAAATTAAAACCATGGCTACTCTTCGGAAGATGGGCTTAGAGCTCGCACTATACAGTAAATAGAGGTGTCCAAACGGGCGGCACGGCACGGCCCGACCCGTTTAATGGATGGCACAACCTGTTTAGGCCCAGCTAATAAACGGGCCGTGTCGTGCCGGCCCAAGCACGGTCCGATGGCCAAATGGGCCGTGCCGTGCTGGCCCATTGCTACACGGGCCAACGGGTCGAAACGGGCCGGGTCGGCTTGGCAAAAAATTCGAAAAAATTGAAAAAAAAGAAATGAAAAGATACAAAAAAAATTGATCGTGACGGGCCTAAAAACGACTATAAAACGGGCTATATTTCAAATAAACAGATCGTACCGTGTCTAATCGTGCCGTGCCTAAACGAGACGGGCCGTGCCACAGTGCCGGCCAAAACACGGCACGGTCTATCGTGGCGAGCCGGCCCGATCCATTTACAGTCGGACCGTGCCGTTCATGGGCTATACCTATAGTAATAAACCACGAGCCATGCCTAGAGTAATGAGCCACGGGCCGGCCCATTTGGCACGACCTATTCGGTCATCTCTAACAGCAAATAAGTCACGGGCAGCCGAAAACTTGCAGCAGAACCAAACGTTTCCGTCGCCCTCCCCACGCACGCACCAGATACAATCGTTGCAACGACTACAAGAAAATCACTTGCAAAACAGATCGCATATACACCGCTCCGCCTCCGCGCGTCGTCGCCAGATCCAGGCGTCCTGAACCCCGAGCCCATGGAGCCCTCGCCGGCCCAGGCGGCCTCGTCGGAGCTCGACTGCTCGCCGCCCCCTCCCTCGCCCCCGTCGTCGGCCGCCGCGGCGATGTCGTCGCCGCTCGCTGTCGTGTGCAGCTTCTGGAAAGGTCCGCCTCGATCTTGCTACACCTGACGCTTCCCCTTCGTCGATTAGGTGATCATGTTGGCTCGAATTGGTTGTGAGCTCCGAGGACCGGTTTGATGGGATCGTGATTCAGTACTGGCCCGTAAGTGCAGGATTTGTTGGGTTCTGTGACTAATCGCGAGTGGAGAGATCTTAATTGCGGTGAAATGTTGGCCTACATTTGACACTACCATTCAAATCTACTAGCGTTTGTGCTTGCCACTTCATCAATTGGCTCCAAATCATAATCCGAACGGATCTCTAGGTGCGAAGACGTATGCCACAGCTCGCGATGAACCTTACGATATGCCCTCGACAAGTAGGCAGAGCAGTTTCAGTGGAGAGGGCTTGAGTTTCATCTCAAACTTATGCTCGCTATTTCTGTGAGGCTTGAAAAGCTTTTGTCGTCCTTGCCAAGGTTCCAAATCTCGTTTTGAGTGAAATCTCGGAGGTGCCCGAAATCCGAAATTTCGGCGAGATTCGGAAATTTCGGATAAAATCCGGACTAATTACAAAAACTAAATTTCAAATCCGTTTTTTTTTCAACAGGGAAATCCAAGATCTCGGTCCACATTGAACCGATCCAAAAATGGTCCAAAACACATCAAAAATTTTTGAATTTTTTTTTTGGTGGTCTTGACACATCACTAATGTTTTCATAAAATTTTCAGATGATAATCAAGTATGAGGAATTTAAAAAAAATCTAACAGTGCTATTGTCCTATAAAAGGGTTGGCCACCAAATTCCAACCAAATGAAAAATGGTGCAAACCACATTAGAAACTTCTGAAAATTTTTGCGAATGGTCCTAACATATTCATAATATTCTCATAAAAATTTTAGATGATGATCAAGCTTTAGGAATTTTAAAAAATTCAAATATTGCTACTAAAGACGAACCGATAAAATTCACCTGAATGAAAAATAGTACAAATCACTTTAGAAAATTTTGAAAATTTTTGTGAATGGTCCTAATACATCCATAATATTCCCATAAAATTTTCCGATGATGATCAATCTTAAAATTTTTTAAAAAAATCGGGCAGTCCTAATCGACAAATTGAACCGACCAAAAAATGGTCAAAAACATGTTAAAAAATTTTGAATTTTTTTTGTGGATGATCTTGACCCTAAATCCAATCAAATCCAATGCACAAAATTTAAAATCCGGCAAAAAATCACGAAATTTCGGCCGAAATCGCCGAGAAATCCGAAATTTAATTTTATTTAATTTTTTTTATCTGGACGGGATTTTGAATCTCGGAGGGGTCCGAAATCCGAAATCTTGGCCGATATTTCAGATTTCGGGCCGAAATTTGAATCCCTGGTCCTTGCATAGGTAATGTGATATAGCAACATCATTTGCATAAGGAGTTAGTGATTGATCTCCGGCGTCATGATCTTGTGGTATCTTCTCTGATAATTTGCATCCTTAGTCCTTACTAAGTAGGTAGAATAGCTTTGAGATAACAAGCCGCTTCAGTGCTGTTGTGGTTTCCATGTGGGGACTTAGAAAGTTGTAGTGCTATTGTAGTGCTGAAATCAGCTCCCAGTGTGAATGGCCATGCACTGTATATGTTGAGTTCATAGCATTGTTCTTGAGGCTGGTGTCTTTTCCATGTAACTGTTTACGCCGTCCATGGTGGGGAATCTGACTCTTGTTTCTTGTGCACTTTAGGCTTTGATCTGGAGAAGGAAAGAAGTGGTTTGGATGAGCAGGGTTTAAAGATTGCTGAGAATCAAGAGACGAGCCAGAAGAACAGACGTAGGCTTGCTGAGAGCACTCGGGATTTCAAGAAGGCTTCTTCAGACGAGAAGCTTAGTTTATTTAACTCATTGCTGAAGAGTTATCAAGAGGAAGTTGACAATCTCACAAAGAGAGCAAAGTTTGGAGAAAATGCATTTCTCAACATCTATCAGAAGCTCTATGAAGCCCCTGACCCGTATCCAGCTCTTGCTTCTATGGCTGTATGTTCTGTTGGATTTATTATCTACTGTAGCTTCTCTAATTCAGAATTGTTTTGTGTACACATAGAGAAAAGTTCCTCATAGCTGTCCTAACTTTCCAAAATTGAAAATTCCTACCAATATTTAACATCTTGCCTTGTCGCACGTAGCAATTTGCCATCCTGTTGATATTCCCCATTGACACCTAAGAATAGCATTGTACACTTGTTGTATGTGATCATAATTCTTATAATATCACATATTTTTCTGTAACAAATTACTCGCTTGTATGTATTGTCACCCTCTGTACAAGTACGCAAGTTTATTGCAATGATAGGTGCTAATTTGCACTAAATTTAAAACTATAGGTGGAAAGTTGTCAAAATGCAAAATATAGATGGCAGTTAGTTTGCTCCAACTTAGAAGTACAAGCAGTCAATTATTAAATTAAAAGAATAAAAGTACAGGCTAGAGTCAACAATTTTGGAAAAAGAAAACATAATCTGTTACTGCAATTTCCTCTAATAAATCCTGATGTGTTCAATTTTATTTAGTACTTTTCTTGAATTAATATCCATAACTAGTAGCTGGTTCCAACATAATATATGGGGTTCAATCAATATTTTATATTAATTTTTCACCAAATTCTCCTGTTAATGATCTCAACACATGCAGGATCAAAACCAGAAACTATCTGAACTGGAGACTGAAAATCGGAAGATGAAACTTGAGCTTGAAGAATACCGGGCGGAAGCTGCCCATCTGAAGAACCAGCAGGCGACAATTAGGCGACTTGAGGAGAGAAACCGCCAACTAGAACAGCAGGTCTGTTCCGTTGTCACTCGCTTGCTGCTCTCTTTTCTTAGCTAGTTAGTTTTCTTTCCATTCTTGTTCTTTTGCATGAAGGAGGTCAAAGTAGAAAAACATGAGCTCTTTTTCATCCTGTTGCTTTGTTAAGTTATCAAAAGTGACTTCTTGTATCAGTAGAATAGTGCTGTTATCCTTGAATGGATGGACTGATTTTCTAACAATGTGGAAGTTGCATAGAATAGTACTGTTTTAACTTTTAAGTTTACGAAAGATATATTAGCTGTTCTTTTGCATTCATGATAAAGGCTGAAATGCTACAGAGTGGATATTTGGGAAGTAATGCCTAGGAAGGAAATTTTTCAATATTTGGGATCGGTGCTACAGAGTGTCGGTGAGATTGATGAAGATGTGAGTCACATGATACGAGTGGGGTAGGTGAAATGGCGCCAAGTATCTGGTGTCCTATGTGATAGAAAAAAATCCCTCAAAAGTTAAATGGTAAGTTCTATAGGACGGTGATCAGACCTAGGATGTTGTATGCATGGTTGTCACGGCGTACATGGCGACCATTATGCCTGAGAAGCACCAGGATGCAATAGAGGTCCTCAAGGCGAGGTATGGTGAGCAAAAGGGGTTGACACTTGCCAGTTGACAATGACACTAAGACAACATATTAGAGAAGAAGTTCAGAGCATAATTAACATATCCAGGTAGATTGCGACCACGGAGTGCACTTGATGCGCTGATAGCCCGATCAATAAGAGTCTAGTCCAGATTTTCTGTCTTCGTCTCATGGACATCTTCAGCACCTGCATCAATCCAATTAGTGTTCCACTCATACTCATCAAAGATCAGTAGGTTAAAGTTGCTTCCCTATGCTAGCTGGCCAAGGCACCTGCCTAGCAGCTCGCCGTGGACGCCATAAATTCCTAGGCACCTGCCTAGATGACCAAGGCGAGGCGAGCATCCATGGCGTCCCGTCTGGAACGCCACGACGCCAAGGCGTCGGTGACGTTGTGACAACCATTATTGTATGGGACAAAATGTTGGGCGACAAAAAGACAATATGTTCAGAAGAAGAGCGTAGCAGAGATGCAGATGCTGTGGTGGATTTGTGGTCATACAATGTGGGATCGAATCCTCAATGATGATATATGTGATAGGGTGATATATGTGCGATAGGGTTGGGGTAGAACCCTTGTCCAGCATCGTTTGAGATGGTTTGGACATCTCCAACGGTGGCCTCCTGAGGCACCAGTGGGTAGTGGAATTTTAAGTCGTCTTGAAAACATACGAAGAGGCAGAGGTCAATCGAGACTGATGTGGGAAGAAGCAATTAAAAGAGATTTGAGGGATTGTAATGTATCCAAAGAGTTGGTGTTGGATAGGAGTGAGTGAAAGTTAGCGATCCATGTACTGGAACCATGACCTAAGATTGAAGGTTTAGGGGTTTTATTGACTTTGATTGGGTTTCATTCCTAACCTACTCCAACTTGTTTGGAACTAAAGGCTTGCTTGGTTGGTTGATGATAAATGCCGAAATGCCAAATTTCACCTAACAGCAATGGAAGTCTGTGTTCTTTCGGCAAATATTCTGACCTGCTAGTAATGTTTTTTAGCACAACACAATCAAACATATGTCTCTTTGTAAATGTTGTCTAGAAGGTGAAATATTTCTTCAAGTTTATTTATAGTGAGCGATTATTCTTGGAATGATAACTTCCATGCAAAAAGTTCACGCTGATTTGTTATTCCAAATCATTTTCAATAACAAGCTTCCTTATTTATCAAATTCCAGATTTTTCATTCTGTAATATTTTCTTTTGTTTTATTTTACTGATTTTAGATGGAGGAAAAAGTGAGAGAGATGGTCGAAATGAAACAGCGAAGCTTGGCAGAAGAAAGTCAGAAAACTCTTGAAGCCCTGAAAGATAGGTATGGTAAAATAATAGTAACTAAGAAAATAATTTTCTGACTATCATCATAATTGCAATGTAAGCTTCTTGATTTAAAATTTTTACTTGACATCAAGACCACATCGTATATCATCATTTATACTGCAGATGTTGACCTTTAGCTTGCCATGATTGTAGGGAACTGTCATTGCAGGACCAACTAAGGCAAGCCACAGAAAGTGTCAAGAATATGCAGAAGCTACATGAATCGGCACAAAGCCAATTGTTTGAGCTTCACACTCAATCAGGTACCTTTTCTTTTAATTGTGTTACCTTGAAGATCTTGTGAGTTAATGGGCACAATATTTTCAATGGTTCTACTGAAGTATCATATTTCTTTCAGAGGAGGACCGAGCTGCAAAGGAAGCTGAAGTCAACCTTCTGATGGATGAAGTTGAACGGGCTCAAGTACGATTAGTTAGTCTTGAGAGAGAAAAGGTAGTTTTTTGCTTTGCGATTCCAGCTTATTGTTTTGACTGCACAACGGTTCTAACTTCTAACATAACATTGATAGCTGTACTATGTTTTTTAGGAGTCATGCTATAGCCATCACCTCCACCAACCATATATACGGAATCATGGATGGTTCTAACATATGGTTGATGGTTTGATGCCAAATTGTCAATTTTTTTATTTTTTATTAGTCAGTGCTGGTGTTTTATTTTTCATTTCTGCATTAGATTGTCCAACAGAATCCTATAGAACGATGTTAGTCTAGTTTAGTATTTTTCAATGATATGCAAGTCAGAGGAGTTTGCTCCCATAAATACTTACTATTTGTGTGGCAAATGCACACTGATGTAGTACTGGCAGTAATTTTGATGACAACTTTAGCAATTTTCGTAGCATATGCGGAATAACCCTGACGAACAGTAGGGCTAGACCCTGTAATTCCCATTTGATAGACATGGCATCACTTAATCTACCATCTTAAATTCATATTAGAAAAACCAATAGAATAAAACCAGTATAGATACGAAAATGAACCAAATTACATAGTTGTGGGATCAAATTAACGAAACTAGAATTCTGGGATTGAGCGTTCTATATTATAAAGAAGCTGATGGACTAAACATAAAATTTTGCCAAGAAATATTTCTCTGTAGTGTAATATACATTAAGGCTGAACCTTTTCCTATTCATCACGTGGATTACGGATTTATGCTTCCTAAAATTTTCGCCGCCAAATTGTCGATTGCTTGCTGTGGTGGTTGCTCCCTGCCGGTTACAGTGGCAGCCAGTACTCGTTGAGAAACCGTCGATAATGGCCCGCCTATTGTATGTTTTCTGGCCAAACTTTGTAGATTCACGAGTTTTAAATCCTTCATTTTCTCAAAAATGATTCTTGTGAAAATAATGTTTATATGTGCTAACATGGAACTTGGCCTAAACTGCATTAATCATTATTAAATGCCCTCAATTGGTGGATACGTTGATTGACATGCCATGAGTTGACCAAAATATGCACAGCTATTGCTGGCTCAGTGCATGATCCTGAATATGCCATTTTTATACTTATTTTTTCTGCAGGGGGATTTGCGATCTCAGTTGCAGACAACACATGAAGATGCAAGCAATAGTAGGTCAGTTTATTTGCATTTTGCCTATGTATGAATTATGAACTGGTATGCAATTTGCAACGTGTAGATTTGCTTAAGTTTAATAATTCATAATCCATATACTCGTGATGCTAGTGCCTTTCAGTGGCATTGTTGTTTATTAGCATTTTACTTGTGCTTTTATGGTTATCCGAAACTTAAAATTGAACTCGTTATCTGAATTGTGTAATTATGCAGTGATTACGTGGACTCAAGTGATATACTTGAGCGTTCCTTGAATGCCAAGGAGAAGATTATCTCAGACTTGAATGCAGAACTGCGTAACATTGAAATTACTT
The DNA here is from genome assembly GCA_036346355.1 of Rhipidocladum racemiflorum. Taxonomy (NCBI): domain Eukaryota; kingdom Viridiplantae; phylum Streptophyta; class Magnoliopsida; order Poales; family Poaceae; genus Rhipidocladum; species Rhipidocladum racemiflorum. The sequence goes on along the minus strand of CM070573.1, from coordinate 13,514,826 downwards.
TATCAAGTGAGAGAGAAATGCATGTGAATGAACTGAAGAAGTTGACTGCTTTACTCAGTGACAAGGTACCCAGTCATTAAAAGTGTTATTGTGTGTAAAGTCAATATCTGGTTCTTGAACGAACTCATTACTTTTGATGTGTACTGGGTATCAAGCTATATCTACTTTATAAGTGCGTATTTATGAAACAACCTAGATTATTAATCAAGTAAATAGGACTATTAGACAGTAATAAATATAGTAATTAGCGTATTTGCCTTTTTAAAATATAAATTGTGAATATAACAAAACGATTAGAGTTGAGGATTGCCGTCAGACCCGCAGGCGAGATATCAGTCACAGAGATACCAGACCCGTTGGGGTAGGGTTGGCACCTTTCGTTAGATCGGGTACATCATGCGGCAATCATAACTTACCTGGTAAGGATTGCGGGTATCCTTAATGTTTAAAGACCTTTAGCCATGTCACCATGTTGTAAAATGATAGAAGACTCAATATTCAACGTAGTAAATTTGACTAGCACAGTCTCAGGGAGCAGCCAGCTAGGGCATTGAAGACCACCACAGTGGTTCAGCCCCTTGGAGCTCACATCGACCGAGGCAAAGAGTGGAAAGAGGCCATGCCTCATTTACAACCGAGAGAAGCAAGGGCAATAAGCCCCATTTAATCTCAGCCCAGCCAAGGCACACATCCATTCCTCAGTTCCAGCCGAGAGCAACCGAAAAGCTCACCTCCATTCCATAGCCACTCAAACCGGGAGCACGAGCCACCATTCCTCACCCTCAACAGAGAGCAAGGAGAAGAGCCTCAAGAATCGGAGCAAGGAGTCCTCAAGAATCGAACAAGGAGGAACCCCAAGCCAAACCAGGAGTTTCCCAAGAGAACCAAATCAAGCAAGGAGCAAGAAGACCGTAGGAGGAGCACAGAACCCAACTAGCCTCCTCTTCCTCCTCTACCTCAACAGAACCACACCGACCGTCTTTCCCCGAACCAGTAGACCTCAGGTGCACCTTAGCAGTAGAAGTATTACTCATAGGTTATTTGCTGGGTAGATCAGGGGATAGCCAGTAGATCGGGTGGTCTTAGCCTCAGTAGGTGGAGCCTAGATGGTTGCTAGCTCGTCCCCAGGACACCCATTGTTCCTCTGCAATGGGAACCACAGGTTGGGTTTCGTCGCTTGCCATCCAACCTAGACCCCAAATCATCATCAGCTACTTGTGCAAAATAAAAAATGCGAAGTTAAACCTTTAAAATCTCGCAAATAAATTAAGCAGCTCCAGTAGATTAGCTTGATAGTGGAGGGGAGTAGGGGGAGAAGAGTGGAGAGAAGAGAGAAGAGGGAGATAGAGGGAGTAGTCGGAGGGAGAGGAGGCACCAGAGAAGAGAGGAGCCGAGTGGGGGAGGGGAGCCACGGCGGCAGGGCCGGTGGTCGGCACGGCAAGGTGGTGAGCCGAGGGGGAAAGAACCGGAGAGGGGAGAGGCAGTCGGGCTAGGGTTGACTGGAGGAGAGGCCAGTGTGAGGGGAGCTCAGGGAGAGCTGGCCGAAGTAAAGAGGGTGAGAGGGAGGCGACGGCTAGCCGGCGAGAAGAGGGTCGGAGTAGGGAGGCGGCTCAGGGAGTCGGGTGGAGAGCCAAAAGGGCCAGAGGAAGTGGGCAGAAAAAAGAGGAGAGAAAAAGAGAAAAGAAGGGAAGAAAAGAAAAAGAAGAGAAAAAAAATAAGGGGAGAAGAAAAGAAAATAGGAGGAAAGAAAGAAAGAGAAGAGGGAAAATTAGGGAAATAGGTTTTCCGTCATGAATTTGCAGGATAGATTTCCGCGTATTGGTTGCGGGAAATTTTTTAATTAATTTCTAAAGGCTACGATTAAATAGGTAGTAAATGTTTAAAACTACAATTATTGTATTAATTAAAATTGCTGTCTTGATTATTGCTAAAATTTTGAAATTGGGGTCAAATTAGGGTATTTTAGTTAAGGGGGTAGCACCCCTTTATTTACCTGTAGCCTTCCCGTAGAAAATTTGGACACCGTTAGGTTGTTATAGACCAAATTTCGTAAATTTAATATTCTATAATTATCATGTCTTGAAACGAACTTGCCAGACCTCCCACCCAACATTTTGAGCGAGGATGCACCTTTCAGTTCTATACCAGGCAAGATTTCCTTTGATTAGTTTCATTAAAAGTCTTTAAATTTGATTTCAGTATATCTATGTGTATCATCTATGCATGGAAAAAATACTTATTCAAAAGTGAATCTTAAATCGGATACGGATGGAAATGTGGTTTGAGAAAAATGAGATTAATGATGTTGTATGTGATTATTAGTTCAATGAATTGGCTCGTCCAACGAAAGGAGCCGTTGGCGTATTAATTATTATGGTGGGTAGAGGGTGCCGATGAGAAGGATTGTCATACCAATGGGGCCCTCTACATAGCTATAATATAAGGATAAACAAACTACACTTGAGCAATGAGCCGTAATTATAGTATCAATCATAGTGTGTGAAATCGGTTAGAAAAAGTTGTCCTATGAAGGTTTTGAATCTCTACATTGGGTAAGATTTACATTAGGGCCACCCCTGTGGGATATGCTGGGAGGCCCATGGGGGCTCGCCAAAAGGTGATGGTATATTTGAAGCCATGAACCGAGTTACTGTCGACGACTGACTATCATAGTACAACTGTATCTGTGAGTCCACGGGGTAGCCTGGGATAGGTGTTCCTGACTCGAGTACAAGGTTGGAGATCCAATACTGGAGTAGTGATAAACGTTTTGGGGCCTTTCTTGTGGGGGTCACTATGACACAAACCTGTGCGGGGTTAAAATCATGGATTCATGCCTGTCTCCTGGATTGGAGGCTGCGGAAGCTAAGTCTTCTCATATACAAGTGCTAGTAGTCAATTTCTTAACTTAAAATGGCCAACCCTTAAAACTAACAATCTATTTAATAAAAATCCTAATTTGAGGGAAAATGAGCTTCTGTGGAAAATGAGAAAAATGTTCATGTCATTACATTGTTATGAATGCTTGCTGAGTACCCCTGTACTCACTCCTGCTTAATTTCCCCTTTGCTTAGAAGGTGAATCCTATGGATTCACCAACGAGGCCTGAAGTGAGGGGATCCGCAGGACCAGGATCTATCGGAGGACAACTATTACTACTACTACTAGGAGTAGGGGCTCTGGGAGAGCGTCATCTGGTGTTAGACGGTCATTGGGGTAAATTAGAAGTTGTAATATATTTTTGTTGTACTTGGATTCGACGTATAATTATAGTAATGGACATGTAGCCTTGCGTGGCTTTTGAATGTAATATATTTCCATTCAATCTCTAATTATTGTTTTGTTCGAACACTCTAAACATGGTATAGTAACTGATAAAATGTTGGGTCGCCCGATATTTTGTTAGTCACTATGCCGATATTCGTGTAATTAACCCGGTGTAATGATAGTGTTACTATTATTACCCTGCGCTAATTATACGGGTCACCACAATTTATTCATCAAGTGGAATTCTCGAAGGGACTTAAGCCTTCTCTTATTTAGAGAATTTCTTTTCCTTCATCTGAAGGACAGAGTGGCCTTCTTATTGGGATCATCTACCTGTCTAGTTACTTCTTATAATCCATTTTCTGAAAATAGCTTAATATATGTTAAAGCCTTCTTATTGGGATCATCTACCTGTCTAGTTACTTCTTATAATCCATTTTCTGAAAATAGCTCAATATATGTTAATTTCTTTGCTTCTATCACTATCCACTTGTTGTTCTTTTCACATTGGCTTCAATTGTTATGGGTGAGTTTAATAGACATGGCTGCAGCCTGCAGGTTTGCATCTGAACCCAGAAAGCACACAGCCCTACACAGAGAGAGTAGTTCTAAATCTAACGAGGGAAAAAACATGTTACCTATTCCATTGCAACTGTTAGCCATTTTACAAATGTAAATTGATACTCCGAGCGTATGTTTTTGGCATGATTTGTTTGTATGCAACTACACTTCACTTTTTTTTTCTTTATTATTTTGCTAATTTAGTTTACATTTGTAGGAAAATGCTGTAACGGAGTTGAAGAAAGAACTTCAAGAAAGGCCTACAACAAAACTAGTGGATGATCTCAAGAAAAAGGTTCAGATTTTGCAGGTATTTAGAACAAAAAACTCCCTTTAGCTACCAACACCTGATAATAAACCCTCTATCTCTGATAATCGCCTTAGTTCAGACCTGTGACTATATAGCACCCATAATCAGTTGATCCTGAACTCATTGCATGTCTTTTAATGCAATTTCAAATCTACATAGTACATGCGATCAGCTTTCCTATGTTGCCTCATATACTAGATTACCCCCGTCGTGTTGTTGTTGGTGATCCTAAAATGATATGTTTGAGATATATGTTTTTTTTTTCATTTGTCGATCTGACCTCACTATTTTTTTTTTTACTTTTTGGTCCTTGTTCCTGCTGAGATATCAGTTTTGTTTCCAATAGGCTGTTGGGTATAACTCCATTGAGGCTGAAGACTGGGAACTAGCAACCAACGGTGAAGAAATGAGCAAGCTGGAAGCTTTACTTCTTGACAAGAACCGTAAAATGGAGCATGAACTAACACAGCTGAAGGTTGGTATTTAGTTTAGATGCTGGAAACTGTGATTTTAGGCAATTCCTTCTCTCTAAGGACAATCAATTTTTCTCATGTATGCAAGATTGCAATGTATACCTGTTATCTCTCTACTGCAACTGGCTGATTAGTTCCTTGTATCTTTTAAAGGTTAAAATATTAGAGAAGTCAAATCTTCTTGAGGAAGCTGAAAAAAGGATTGTTGAACTAACTTTGAAGGTTGAAGAGCAGCAAAAGTTGATTTTGAAACTTGAGGATGACATACTAAAGGTTGCTTTTCATGCTCTTGTGATAATTCGCCTATTACCAGTTCATCCTAGTGAATATAGAATCCCTAACAGTTATATGCCTTCTGCATTTAGTGTTTATACCATGGTTACCTTGGTGCCGCAGTCTGAATAGTGACATTATGTTATAATTTTCTAATCCTGAAATTCAGATATTTTAGAAACCAATGAACTTGTTATCTTTACTTCTGTTTTCTGAAGGACATAACTAATATTCCTTAGCTTTGGTGCAGGGCTACAGTTCAACTGATCGGAGGAGTTCAATTTTGAATGATTGGGATCTTCAAGAAATCAGCTCAAATGAAGTATCAGAGGTAATTTCTAGTTTAGGTTCACTTATTACAAAACATGTCGTGGTAATTCTCCATTACCTTTTGTTTGTTTTAAGGTTTATGCTTGCTGAAGTTTGTTTTGGATTACTTTAGATTAGTTTGCGATAAGCTGTACAATGTAAACTGCAACTCAGCTTTCAACAAAACATGCATGAGAAACCCAATTGAAATGCTCATAGACATCTTGAAGCTAGTATAAAGACCTGGACTAGTCATAAATATTAACAGATAAAGAAATGCCAATTAAACCTCTTTCTTAAAAGTACTTATATGCAACAATGAAATATTGAAGAATTGACTAATCACTGGTCTTTTGTACACCACTATTTTCAGATCAACAAGTACCACAATTGGTTATTGAATTTATGTTTTAGTCTGAAATCTATGTTGCTTATTTGAGCCAATAATCACCTTTGGTTCTGTTTAAACATTTGTTAATAAAATGCTCTTTTCCCTGCAAATGGAAAAAGCTCTGTTAGTCTGATTATGCCAATATGCCAGTGATATTGTGCAGTTGGTACAAACAGTGTCCACCATTCTAGAAGTTGATGCAAATACCAAAATGTGCCTAAACTCTCGTTTTTATAGTCATTTTCGATTTGTACCAAACATGTAGTTCTAATTTTGAGTTACTTGCAATGTGTATAATTGAATGGTCAATTCACTCACTTGTCGCTTCACATGTTTTTTGTTTATTTACAGGGTACTGATCCAAGGCATGCATCACCCGATCAAGATCAAAGTTCCATGCTCAAGGTCATTTGCAATCAGAGGGATCGTTTCCGTACACGACTACGTGAAACTGAAGAGGTATATTTCATGAAATTTTGAGAAATGACTGCACCATTTTAGTGTTTCAAGTAATAGTGGTAGTGTAGTTCTCAGATATACTGGATGTGAAACAGCACGATGTGCCATTTACTATAGCCTTTTTATCATTGAACAAGGCTTGGCAGCTAGTGAAACAATTTGATTTTATCAATGATCGGACTGTCTTTGAACTTTATGAATGAATAATGTGATGGGAGGTTCATTTCTCTTGAGTTTTCTTCAAAGCTGTGGATATGTTATGCTTCTCTTGTGAGATTTTATTTTATCCTATGATGCCTCTTTGCTTTGTAAAACATGAATATGTATCATTGTCTCCTTGATCATCTATTGTCATTTTTGTGTATCCTAGGAACTAAGGAGATTAAAAGAGAAGTATGAGGTGTTGGCTGTAGAATTGGAAAAAACTAAAGCGGATAATGTTCAACTATATGGAAAGATTCGATATGTCCAGGACTACAGCCATGAGAAGATTGTTTCTAGAGCACCAAAGAAGGTTTAGCATAAATCCTTGTGACGGAAATTTATGTAATTGGCATTTTCTAGCATTTGACCTTTGTTACATTTCATTTCGCAGTATGCTGAAGATATTGAAAGCAGTTCTTCAGATGTTGAAATAAAGTACAAGAAAATGTACGAGGATGACATTAATCCTTTTGCTGCTTTTTCAAAGAAGGTATATATATTTAATATATCATTAGCAACAATTGTTATCTATGGTATTGCAGATAGCTTATCTTTACTTTTCTTTCCATTTCCAGGAAAAGGATCAACGATACAAGGAGCTTGGTTTAAGAGATAAAATCACTCTCAGTAGTGGCCGTTTTCTACTTGGTAACAAGTATGATACTATCTTTTCCGGGGGTTACAATTCAAGTTTTTCAGTTCTTTATTTTTTTTCACATGCTGCTTTTTTATGATTACAGGTAAATTATTGCAGAAACATTAAATCAGAGTTATACGCACTAAATTTCTCTATTTGACCATTCCCAATATTGTTAGTTGTGACGTTGTATGCCCTTTTAGATTGTGTTGGAAACCACAGAATGTCAATGCATTCATAATTTGATATGAATAATGACAACATCGGTGTTTTAATGGTGGATGGATCCGCTATTCATGATATGATAGTAGTTGATGTGATTTTAACTTATTGAAATTATACCCTTCTCTATATTTTAGGTGTCCTTCAATTTTCTATGTTTGGTTAATATGCTTAAACATGTGTAAACCCATCATTATTTTTTACTTATAGCCCTTCATGGGGAGAGTGACTCTTTAAGGGTGGAAAATATAATGATAAGATCTTTTGTATTATACCTGATACCAGAGTTTCTTTATGTTATGTATGAAGTAGAATGAAACAATAAATTAACATAACATCTGTTCTATTTGTATTCACAGATATGCTCGGACATTTATATTCTTCTACACTATCGGATTGCATCTCCTTGTATTTACATTGCTGTACAGAATGTCAGCTTTGAGCTATCTAAGGTAAGTATGCATTGCTTTATCAATTTAAATTGAGTTCCTGGGCACAGCTAACATGAAATATTTGCACAGCACAACACCTGCAAATGGTGAAATCATCCTGGATGCTGGCAATCAGACCCTGTCACATGCGATCTAAATCAAGTTGAACTTCCATGTAACAGTACAATCACTTCATCAATGCTGAAACAGAAGCCTTCTGGATTTTGTTCTCGAGAATCTTTGCATAGGATCGTGACCGAAGTTCTAGATGACCTTTTCCTTTGTCCGTTAGGTGTCTGAATATGTTTTCTGTAGATAAATTTTTTTTTTCTTCCAGTTTTGGGGAGCAGGGGATGGGTGGAGAATGAGGTGTGGAGGTGGGTTTGAGTCGTGCTGTGTACTGTTGTATTACTAGCCATTTTGTTGGTAAATGAAAGCACACCTGATCTCCAAGGTACACATGATGCCCTCCAAAGTGTGATTCATATCATGTTGTCGAGAATGGAGACCGGAGATACGATTGTACAAAAAAGCCAAACAGAAAAACAAAGTGACTAAGTGAGTAATGTTGTTAAAGTTTTATTTTTACTGTAATTTTAGTAATACCATTTTCACGTGAAAAAATCTAAACACTTTCACATGTATTAGTTGTCGGAGTCTTTTTTTAGTGGAATTAGTGATCAAAGTCTAAGAAGTCCTTAAACGAAAACTAGAAGTTAGATAACAAAACATATGAGATCGAGACGTAGCTTGGATGGTAAGGCTGGCCGTGGTGCAGCTTGCCTGTCCAGCTGTGGGTGGGTGCTCACCGGAGCCAAGTGTGTGCGCGTGTGTGGATGTGGGTGTATGCAAGGTTTTAAATTTTGATTTCGGATCGTATCTCAGAGATGACCGAAATCCGAAATCTTAGTGAAATCAGAATTTCGAACAAAATCAAGACAAAATCTAAAAAAGGCAAATTTAAAATCTTTTTTTGAACCGGGATTTCCGAGATCCTAGTACAAATTACCGAGATCTCGGCGAGAAACACAGAAAAAAATGATCCAAAAATTTCCTAAAATTAGTATTAATAGCCTTTTGATATCTACCATGAATTTTTTTGAAAAACCAAAATTTTGAGACATTTTTGAGCAAAATCGAATATAGATAATCGAAAAGAGGGAAAAAGAAAAAACACTGCAGGTTGCAGCCCACAACCACTTTGGGTCCAATAGCCCGGTCCGACCCACCAAGAGTTCACATTTTAACTGTTTTTTCCACATTTCCGACAGCACTCCTCTCGTCCCCACCCTCCTGTCGTCCCAACAACACCTCGTTGCCGCCGCCTGCATATAGATCCAGTATGGCATATGTGTGATAATGGAAGGACGACGAAACTACGTCAAGTGCAAACATTCATTTTCGGTGAGAAATATTTATTTTAAATGTCATATACAAATGGACATTGAGTTATGAACTTATTGGATTGATTTGTGAATGGTATTGAAATGAAAGGTTATTTGTTGAGATATTATTGTTAAATGCCTACTGAACAACTTGAGATTGTCTAAAATAAAAGCAAAGTTCATGCCGAAATTTTTCATAGTTGTGCTATTATTGCAAAATATGTACTTTACAACTTGACGTTGTCTTAAAATGTAGGAAATGTCATGTCAGAATTTTTTTTCATATTTTTTTATATATTTCTAACATTTTTCTTTTTTTAGGTCTTTACCGGGTTTTTACAAATTTTCAATCATTTTCTGCGGTTACTTTCAATTTTCTTTGAATTTTTTTTTCCAATTTTCACCGAGTGTGCCCATTTTCGATGTAAACCTGTCGAAAATGATAAAAACTTGTCGAAAATCGGTAAAAATCAGTCGACTTTTGAATTATTTCGTCGCTGTTTGATTGCTGGATTCAAAAAGTTTGACTTTCAATTTCGTTTAGTTTCTACCAATTTTTGACTTATTTTCAATGAAATTTTTTATATCGATTCGGTAATGTAAACCATGCATACTACATGTCCAAAGTCACATTCCCGCACAATATATATGCTTGTCTTCAACTAACTAGCAGAAAATTGCCAAAATGCCACTCCCTCCCTCTTCACTAGACCAATTCTTGTAAATTGACACGCGATTTGTTCAAGCACCATGTCCACGGCCCGCAAGCTCTCTCAAACTACAAAATCTTTTACACCATTTCCTTTCCTCTATTGGCTGCTGACCATAGGACGCTAGCAAGGAATTTATGGCTTTTCTAGCCTCCTATAAACTATTTTTTTTCTTTCAAATCTTGTCCCCTTTTGAACGTAATTACAAAATAGCCTTCTTCTTGATCGCAGAAGTGCCAACAAGTGATACGTATCATCTACGTGCTCTCATACCACGGTAGGAGAGGCACCGCATACTCCGAGTTGAATACGAAGCTGTTACCGAGTCGGTTGGGTAGCCTGAACGTTTGACGTGTAATTAGCCTTTATACGCATGCTATGGGGTAGTTGTGGGGGCTCCGATCTTTGTAACAGTAACTCGGTTACTTACTGTTGCGTCGGACTGGTGTTGACGCAACCCGTCGGTAAACCAATCACTAATTACAAACCGTACCCGGATTGAGGCCAATCAATCGGCATGACACACTCTGCTTGTGGTCGTATGCCAATCGATTGATTCCAACACGAGCTTCCCCAAGATATGTGTCTAGTGCTAGTTCTCTCGATCAGTAGCCTAGCATCCACATATTTCCACAATAAGTTGCATCTCAATACTTAACAATAAAATGGTTACAGTGGTGCTGGTTTAATTACAACGGAATAATAATACACGAAAAAAAAACTCCGCCGATTGGCTACCACAACAAAAGAAAGAAACCTAATCTGCAGCAATGGCAGCGGTGTGCCTTCCCGTACCCAAAGGCAACCGACTGGGGGCGAAAGTCCCAGATAACCGCTCAAATCTCGAAACCCGCTTCAAGGAACTCGTCGACCGACGCGTCTTCATTGCCTTAGACGCCGTCTTCTATGCATGTTGTTAATATAGAGCAAACGGTGAGTACACATATGTACTCGCAAGACTTTAGTGTATAGAAACAGTAATATAGATGCAAGCTATAACCAAGAATACAAGTTTCTACACTAAGTCTGTTTTGAGCACAAAGCAAGATTTATTTGCAATAACATAATAGATTCGAAACATTCGCAATTTGTAAAACAATTGCAAAGAGATTGTTTTAATGAGAGCAATAAACATAAACATTTATTCATAAACCAAAATTTCCAACCATTCCATTCCCACGAACCAATAACCAAACTAACCTATCAAGCCAAAACCATTTTTCAAAGCCAAGTTCCGACCATACCCATTAACCAATTCAACATCCAACCAAGTTCCAACCAAAACCATTACCAGAACCGAACCAAGACCAGACCAGAACCAACACTAGAAATTTTATACTTGACAGTACTTTCCAAGCTGCTCATGACCGTGAGCACGGCTAATCGATTAGTTTATTTATATCTCTATAGAGATTGTACACTTTACCCACATGACACGTTCTAGCAATCATGTCAACCATGCCACGCGATACTCAACGTACCTGTTTTGCTAGACTGTGACGAGACCTTTTGATAGGTTAGGATTTAAACCTTGCACCAGCTCGGTAATGTGCATCCCTTACTACGGTCCCAGAGGATGGCCACTAGTGGTCCCTACGGGCCCCCACTAGCCCATAACCTCCCCATAGAAGGCATTACCGTTGTATTGGGAAACTCCCCCTCAATGCCTCGACAAGGGAGTCCCTAGAACACACCGACACGGTAGGTGTGTCCATACTCTCCCGCCTCCTAATAATGCAAGACCCAAGTCCTTTTCAATTTACTAAGTCAAGGCCATCCCATACTGGCACATGTGGTTGCACTGTTTGATCCAGTAATAGCATCAAGTTCAGTCCTTAGGGTGACTTAGGCGAGATCTTCCATACCACTTGCTATGGCCATAGAGGATCGGCGCTAGCGGCCCCTCGGAGCACACACTAACCCGCAACCTCCCCATAGCAAGGAACCAAACCAAAACCAAGCCTCAGGTTTGCAATCCCATCCAATAACCATTCCAAATCCAACCAAACCAAAACCAACCAAACCAAATTCCGAACCACCAATCACCGTACATCTCACCCGTGTCTAAATACTCCTTTTCCATTTTCCAAAAACACCAACACGGCCATTTCCCAAACCAATACCCAACTCCGAACCATAGACCAAATCCAACCAAACCGATCATTTCCAGGAAGATCTGAAATTGATTGAGTTGTAACGTCATACAATACATTCTACAGCGTAACTAAGCATATCCAAATATTACTCATTATTACCTGAGTGACATTTACTTTTATGCCTAGAATTAGCCTAAGGTCCAACGAGGTTCACAGATCAATTAAGATTAAGGAAATCCACCAATTCTAGGTTTAACTACCAATACCCACAACTAGCATCTTTATTCAACATACACGCATGCATAATAGTGTTGACAAATAAAAATAGAACTTTGCAAATATAGGATCAAGATGGTCAAATGAGGTGCTTGCCTGTTTGCTCCTTAACAAGGTCCGACCCGGAACGTGGTCGGAATCGTCGTCTACCGAATCGTCAACGCCTGACGAAAAGCAACAAGAATCATCAACGACGAATCAAACCAGGCGATTAAGAACCAAACACAAAAGCGAATCAAATCTGAGAACTAAGATCAAAAGAACTTGAAAAAGGGTTTAAACTTCTCAGCTCATGCCGGCAATATCGACACACAATTCCCGGTAGTACCGTTCAATCAGCAGCACTGACCTTACGGCAGTACTGCCGACCCCCGGTAGTACCATACCATCGGAACGATAATGTCGATGACCGAGAACTAAAATGGAATACTTTCTGAAAAATACTGCCGGAATGTTACCCACAGTACTTCCGCTCATGCGGTTGTACCGGCCCCATGCATCAGCAGCGCCGGAATTTCAAAGGCCGAGATCAGCGCACTTTGGAAAATAGCTACCGGCTTGTTGCTCACGACTCACCGGGCGTAGTAATCGCCCAAAACACCTGCAGAGCGCCGCGGCTCCAAAGGCCGAAGATAGCTCACTTTGAAAATCAACTACCGGCGTTATAGCCACGGTACTACTATCGCGGCGGTAGCGCCGATTTCCCAAAAAAAGCCAGAATGCGAGAAAGGGGTTTTCGCTCAAACGGGATCGGAACTCTGGTACGAACACCAGGTCCCAATGAGTTTCGAGCTCGTTTGACCAATTTACCACTTTTCGATTCCGAGCTCTGAAACTACTCCCCAAAATCGGTTTTCGAATAAATAGAACCAATGAAAACAATTCAAATAGGGAGAGGAGAGACCTAACACGAAACCGAGAAAACGTAAACTCAAGCGCAAGGGAAATCGGGATTTTCCCTAAATCCGGTAGTACCGGCGGCTAATGTGCGGTAGTACCACCCTAGGCCGGCAGCACCGCACCTGCAGCCCGGTAGTGCCGCTCGTTGGGGATCGAAATGGATGCTCTCTGGAAATTAACCGCCGACGTCTAACTCCCGGTACTGCCGCTCGGGCGGCAGTACCGGCCAACCGGTAGTGCCGGCCACCAGAGACCGAAAGGGGGCTCTCTGGAATTTAACTGCCGGCAGTGTGCGGGCGGTAGCGCCGACAAGGGCGGCAGTACCGGCCTCACGCCATAGGTAGTGCCGGCATTCCAGGAGGTAATTTTGTAAAAAGAGGAATTTCGCGCAATTGAGTTCGAAACATCGTGTTTGAACCAAAATTCGATATGTATTGGAATCGGTCTAAGACGGAGAAGATATGGAAAAGAAATCGGTAAACGAATCGGAGAAGGAAACCGTTTCTAAAAAGGGAAGAAATCAGATAAGAGGCCGATACGGATAAAAGCACCGTATCTATGCACAACTCGGATCGGTGAGGCGTGTTATAAAAGGAGGAGGGCGTCAAGCAAAGAAATCAATCAATCCAACAACACACACATCTACTTTTGCAAGTTTTTCTTTTACATTGTTTTAGCCTCATAGATCTCTTTGCAAGTCGACGGAATCAACATAGTTGCGCATCGCCGATTGTTGATTTTAGCCGATTTCACCCAGGTTTGATTTGCTTCGTTTTGTTGCGCATCGCCTTCCCGAAGCCGATTTTACCTTGTATCCGGATCAACTGTAACCAGTTGATCTAGTTATCTCCTAATCGGTTCTTGCCGACTAGCGAAAAGCCGATAGATCCTTGTTTATCGGCTTCGATCAAATTACAAATTCTACCTTGTCGATTTCAGGTCAAATCGACTGGCACGCTCTGCAAACCCGGTGTTTGTCTTGTGTGTTCGAGGCCTAAAACCCCTTCACGTTTTGGCGCGAACATATTTTGGCACGCCGGTGGGACACAAAAGAATGTCGCCAACCGACAAGCCCGCGATACCGCCGATATCAACACCGATGCCATAATCGCGCCCCAGATGGCCGATTTAACCCCTGAGCAACGGAAAGAACTCGAAGATCGAAAGGCAGCTCTGGAGGAAATGATGCTACGATGCTTCCAGAAAACACGCCGTGGCGTTACTCAAAAGATTGCACTCCCGATCAATCCTATCGGAGATTCAACATCTGAATCGGTAAGCCGATACGCACCCGCTCAAGCTGATTTATCAAGTATGATCGAGCAATCTGTCCATCACGCATTGATTAACCAATCATCGGCTCTAGTATCTACTTTAAAGCCGATGATAGAAAATAGTGTGAAAACAATTGCTCAAGAATTAGCCGCCTGGAAGCCTGCTAGATCCACCACAAACCATCCCTACGCACTCCAAAGATATTCCATAGCACCCAACACCAACACAAGAACGCGTGTCGGCTCAAGCACCTATCATGATGCCGGCTCAACCTACTGCTTTTGAAACCAAGCATACAGAGAGATGGGTTCACACACTACCATGGGCACACGGATGGAGCCAAGATAGGCGCATCAAATCAATCAAGTCGCCCTCCAATAACATCGGGTTATCGGCTTATCACCGATCGAAATGGGACAGTTCCACGATCACGAGGGCCACAACCATGAAACAAGCACCATATAGGGTGGTGCCATACGTCGAACCTTTCGCACCCATACCCGATGCATTAGGTTCTAATCACAATTATGACGCAGCACCAAGACCTCCTGAGGTGCAATTGGACAAAGACCCGAGTTTGCACTCGGGGTGGCGCAAACAATGAGAATTGGCCGTGTCCGGCCGCACCACAAGCCGACAATGTTAATTGGGCAGAACAAATTGCCAATGTTTTGAGAGAAACGATTCGGTTTACAACCCGGAGGGAGAGTGATCGGCTACAGGAAGCCGCACTCGATTACATAGACCGAATGCCGTACCCCACAACTTTAGGATACGGACTTTGCTAAATTCTCGGGGATGATTCTATTACCACAATTGAGCATATCGGACGGTTCATGGCTCAATGTGGGGAGGCGACACGATCGATGGGTTAAAAATTAGGTTGTTTCCTTTATCATTATCCGGCCTTTGCATTCACTTGGTTCACAAATCTACCACCTAATTCAGTTCATATATGGAACGATTTAGAAAGCCGATTCCATGAGTACTTCTTTTCGAACTATGGAGCTTAGGATTTACGATCTTAGTTCGATCCAAGTACGGCGAATCGGTCTCTGATTATATCAAGAGATTTCGGGCGTCTGGAATAGGTGCTACTGAGGTAACATTACCCGACGATCAATTGGCCGACCTAGCGTTCCAAGGGTTAATCCCTCCATTAAAAGAAAAGTTGTCGTGCCAGGAGTTCCCGACTTAGGCCACCTACTCCATCGCGTATCGGCACATGAAAGCCGATATGCGTAAAACAAAGGGTTTAAAGATAGGTTTAGGACAAACGGCAATGAAAAGGCCAAAGTAAACATGGTAGATTACGATTCGGCGACACCTCGGCGACGAAGCGAAGTGAACATAGCCGAGTGGGCCAAAGGTTCCAAAAACCACTCGTGATGCTCTGCTTAGGCCGACAAAGAATAAAGCGGAAATCAAGTACTCGTATGATGTGTCAAAGTGTGACAAAATATTTGATTTATTACTACAAGAAAAACTCATAAGGTTACGGAAGGGCACATCATACCATCGGCCGAAGAAATTAAAAAGCGAAGGTATTGCAAATGGCATCATTCGTTCTCTCATAACACTAACGATTGCAATATTTTTCGACAACAGATCCAATCGGCCATCACCGATGGCAGGTTAAAGTTTGCGTAAGAATCGGCTATGCAGATAGATATGGGCCCTTTTCAGTCAACATGGTTCAATGTTCACGAAAAGAAAAGAGGCTGCGGAAGAGGATAAGCCAACTAAGGGAATTGTATCACGAGGCGAGGCAGTCACGAGATCACCATCGGTTCTATACAAATAGAAGCCGATAAAAATGGACAAAACTCAAGAACGGTGAAACCAAGAGGGGACTTAGAGGTCGGGTAAATGGTATCGAGCTGAGAGGGCTCCAAGAAGAGCCGATTTCAAACCAAAGCCGACCTTCTCACAACTCCTGGGGAAATATGAAAGGATAAGTCGAAGGTATAACCCTCAACAACACCAGTGTTTTCATCGATCAGGGCAAAGGAGGGACGAACGTCGGCGGCCAGATATGCCACATCGGCCGATTACAGAAGAAGAGAAACATCGACAATGTCCTTTTTGGCAGTTTTGCTGGGAGAGAGGGATGACCTTACCAACAGTTGTATCTTGTCCTATGCAACACTCATCTACATGTCGGCCAAACCAATCTGTAAAAGACAGGTTGTCCAGACCGATACACGATCGTCCAGAAGTAAGGAGCAGAAGGCCGATCTATGAAAGGTTGTCAACATCAGAACAAGGCGAATCCTCCCAAAATCAGGAATTATCGGCTAACGCAAGAAGGATGGAATCTGACAGCGAAATGGGCAATTTAGCTGGAAAGATAAGAAAGCCGATAGAACCCAAACCTAGATGGTGCCCTTCGGGTCTCAGCAAGTCGCAACGCAGGAGGCTTCAGCGATTAAAAACACAAGAAGAAAGGGAAGCCGAAAAGGAGAGTGAGAGGGATCGGACGTTTAATAAGTTAAGACCGGTACCGATTTTGAAAAAGGAGTGGAGAAAGAAGGAACAGATCGATAGTGATTCAGATCAATCGGTTCAATCCAGTTCTCCGATGATCCGAGATGATACGCCACCAATGGATATAAACATGGTATTCACTTTACCTGCCGAGTTCAGAACCGAAGAATCGGTGAAGAAGTGTTCGCCCAATTGTGCCTCGGAGCACCGTGACGTGTGTTTGAAAAACCACAAGACATGCATCGGCATTTGAAACCATTGTATCTAAAAGGATACATTAATGGCCGACCAATATCCCGCATGTTGGTCGATGGCGGGCGACAGTCAATCGATGCCGTTAAGTACTTTCGAAAATTGGGAAAAGCCGATGAAGACTTAATCAAGACCAACATGGTGCTAAATGACTTCACCGGAGACCCAACCGAGGCTAAAGGCGTAATGGTGTCGAATCGGCGATCGGTAATAAAACTTTGCCGATTGCGTTTTTGTGATTGAAGCTAAAGGCAATTACAGCGTACTCCTTGGGCGGGATTGGATCCATGCTAAGCTGTTGTATACCATCAACTATGCACCGTAAATCGGTGCAAGGGAACGATGATACAAGAGAAGTCGCATCACCGACACATCGGCTCATATCGCCATGGCTAGCCACGACACCAATTGGCCACACGAAGAGGTGAATGCATATCGAGGAAAAGCCTTGGACAATTGCGATTTTATCGTATTGAGAAATCAGGATTCAGGCCGATCAGCGTTAAACCCAATACGTTTGATCGGACAGACGAAGTGATAAGAAGATGGAGCGCGAGACACTAGCAAAGCTGCAGGAAAAGGCAAGGAGCTATCGGCGGGAAGAATACGAAGAAGTCTGTTGAAGATTTTGAAGAAGAAAGAAAGGGGTTAGGATTCATACGCGATTTCCTTGAAGAAATCGATATTGGGGAAGGGATAGCAAAAGACCAACGTTTGTAAGTGCTAAATTAGAACCCAATTATAAAACAAAGTTGGTGAAATACTCAAAGAATATAAGGATTGCTTTGCGTGGGAGTATTATGAAATGCCAGGTTTAAGCCGATGACTAGTTGAACATCGGCTACCTATAAAACCTGGATATCGGCCGTTCAAAGCAGTACCTAGGCGGTTTAACCCTACGTTGTATGACGCTATAAAGGAAGAAGTAGGACGATTGCTAGAGGCGAAATTTATCCGGCCTTGCCGATCTGCCGAGTGGGTCTCAAACATCGTCCCTGTGAAGAAGAAAAACGGCAAACTTAGGGTATGTGTCGATTTTAGAGATTTGAACAAAGCTACGCCAAAAGACGAGTACCCGATGCCCATAGCCGATATGCTTATCGATGCTGCATCTGGGAATAAGATCATAAGCTTTTTGGACGGAACGCCGGATACAATCGATATTCATGGCGGCCGATATACCCAAAACGGCTTTGGATGTCCGGGGCTTTAGGGCTATATGAATGGAAAGTTATGACCTTCGGTTTAAAAAATGCCGGTGCTACTTATCAACGCGCTATGAACCATATTTTCCATGATTTGATCGGCAATACTGTGGAAATATACATTGACGACGTGGTGGTAAAATCCAAAGAAGACTGGCAACATCTAGCCGATCTGAGAAAAATGTTCGAAAGCACAAGGTTACATGGGTTAAAAATGAACCCTCTCAAATGTGCTTTCGGAGTATCGGCTGGACAATTTCTTGGGTTTACGGTGCATGAAGGAGGGATTGAAGTAAACCCAACCAAAGTGAAAGCCATAGCCGATACTAAACCACCGACAAGTAAAAAGGAGTTGCAGATGTTGATTGGGAAAATCAATTACTTGCGACGTTTTATCTCAAACTTGTCAGGACGTATTCGGGCCTTCACACCGCTGCTGAAAATTAAAGATAACCAAGAGTTTAAGTGGGAAGCCGATCAGCAAAAGGCCTTCGACGACATAAAAGGTTATCTGATGAGTCCACCAGTATTGACCGCACCGAAACACGGTATACCTTTTAGGCTATATATATCGGCTGAAGGTGATTCGATTGGAGCAGTTTTAACACAAGAAGCCGATAGGAAGGAACGAGCGATATATTACTTAAGCCGACGTCTTCTAGATGCAGAAACCAGGTATCCCTTAGTAGAAAAATTATGCTTGTCATTGTACTTTGCTTGCACCAAGTTAAGACATTATATGCTGGCGTCCAAATGCGTTATAATATGCAAAACCGATGTAGTTAAATACATATTATCGGCGCCCATCCTGCGTGGTCGGCTTGGTAAATGGGCATACGCCCTAACAGAGTTTGAGTTATCCTATGAATCGGCTAAATCTGTGAAAGGACAAGCTGTGGCCGATTTTATCACAGGGAGTGAAACATTAGTAGGAACAACTAGTGTAACTCCTTGGCAACTGTATTTTGATGGGTCTGTTTGCCAAGAAGGCGAAGGCATCGGTGTGATATTAGTTTCACCTAGAAAGCGAAGTATGACTTCATGTATCGGCTAAATAGCCGATGTTCAAATAATCAAGCGAGAATCTGAAGCATTACTAAGGGGTCTACAAGCTGTTAGATAGCATCGGAGTGAGAGACGTCGAAGCTTTTGGAGATTCGATGTTAATTGTCTGACAAGTCGAGGAGAATACCGATGCAATGATGATGCACTAACCCAAGATACTTGCATCAATGCCTCCGGATCATCGAGATGTTCACTACATTTTCCATAGAACATATCCCCGGAGAAGCTAATGATAAAGCAAACCGATTGGCACAATGTGCATCAGGGTACAAGATTGAAAGCCGGCGAGGGACCAATCGAGCTAAGCGTTTGGCGGTTTTATGTGTTCACCTGTCATTGGAGAACAGAGATAAGGGATTATTTGTCAGATCCAACCAAGCCGACCGAGCAAAAGGTCAGGCGCAAAGCACTCAAATATGTTATACTAGAAGACGTATTGTACTTTCGGACTATGGAAGGTTTGTTATTAAGATGTCAGGAACCGAGGAAGCCAAAGTGGCGATGGGTGAAGTTCATGAAGGCATTTGTGGGTCACATCAATCGGCTCGTAAGATGAAATGGATCTTGAGACGAACAGGATATTTTTGGCGGCGATGTTAGAAGATCGCTTCAAATATTATAGAGGATGCCAAGCGTGTCAAAAGTTTGGTAACATACAGTCAGCACCAGCATCGGCTTTACATCCGATCATCAAGCCATGGCCATTTAGAGGATGGGGTATAGACATAATCGGCCAGATATTTCCGTCATCCAACAAAGGACATAAATTCATCCTTGCGACCACGGATTATTTCTCAAAATGGGTTGAGTGTGCCACTCAAGAAGGTTACTAGTAAAGAATCGATCGACTTTGTAAATGAACACATCGTCCATCGGTTTGGGATTCCACAAACAATCACTCTTGATCAAGGTCTGCGTGTTCATGTCCAACGAGTTCAAAGGGTTTGCGGAAAGTCTTGGGATAAAATTACTCAACTCCTCCCTTACTACGCTCAGGCCAGCGGACAAAGCCGAATCATCAAACAAAACATTGATAAAGGCGATAAAAGAAAAATTGAGGAAGAGCCAAGGAGATGGCATTCAACGCTATCGGAGGCTTTATGGGCTTATCGGCTATCTCATCACGGATCAACTAAATTGTCACCCTTTCAGTTGGTATACGGACAAGAAGCCGTTTTGCCGTTGAAATCAACATCGGCTCAATAAGGCTACACGAGCAAGATAAGGTATCAGCCGATGAATACAAACAGGCGATGCTGGACAATCTAGATGATTTGGCTGAACTAAGGCTGATCACGCTAGATCGGCTTAAAAAGAATAAAGAGATGGTTGCCAGGTCGTACAATAAAAAAGTAATTTTAAAATCATTCAATCAAGCCGATTTAGTATGGAAAACCATATTGCCGATTGGGTCTAAAGATAATCGATTCGGCAAATGGTCTCCAACGTGGGAAGGACCTTATAAGATCAATCGGCCGGTTGGCGGAATTCATATATACCGGAATCCTTAGAAGGGTTCGTCCTACCTAAAGCGATTAATGGAAAATATCTGAAGGCATATCACCCAAGCATATGGGTCGGGTCCTAACTCTGAGAGATGAAGGTATCGGGATCAATGACAAGCACTGCATATAAAATCGGTCATACAAATTAATCGAGTCGGGCTTTAAAACATCCACAGATTAAAAGTTTACAAAATCGGATGCACAGCCGATCAAACAAAAGTTCAAAAGACGTCATCTCAAGTTTAAAGCAATATTACAGAGATTGGCCACAACTGATCAGTAAATCAAAGACTAGTGTAGTCCCGACCCGGGCAAATGGGCTCCCAAAGCCGATAGTGCCGCTGCCGCCCTACCGATGGTAGCTTGAATGCTGTCTATTAAATGTTGATCAGCCCCTGCATCGCCCGGAACTGGGACTATTTTGGCCGATTGGGTTTTGACTTGTGCAAAGACCTCGCCAATCTTCTTCCTCTGGGCGGCCAGTGAAGATGTAGATTCTGTAATGCCAATCTGGCATTCTGCAAGTTCTTTTGTGACCAAGGCCAACTGTTCTTCAAGTTTGATCTTGGTCGACTCCAGCTCTTGAGCCCTGCTCTTGGCCGATTTTAGCACGGCAGTACCCTGGTCAAATGCACTCTTTCGAGACTTGGCGTCCGCTATGAGCTTGTCCAAAATCTCTTGATCGGCTTGTTGAGCCTTCCTCTGCTCAACCCTCAGCTTGGCTGATGCTACGTCCTGCCGACGAGTGTCCAAGTGGCATACCTCTAGCAGTGCGTTCATAGCCGCAGGAGGAAGATCGGCTTGCACGGCCGCCATAGCATTCCTCAGAGGTTGTGTATTGGCCAGAAGAGCTGCCTCCGGCTGCAACACTTCATCAAGAAGACGATTGAGACGTTCTTGCATACCCGGTTCAGCAGTGACCGCAGCAGATGCTGGCGCAGAGGCAGCAATGATACGTTGAATGTCGGCCGGATAGTCGTCAGTGGCCAACACTTCTGGGTCGTCGAGCTCATCCAAAGAGAAGCCTAAGAGATCGGCTAAGTCCATCGACGGAGCTGGGTTAGAAGCAGGTTTCGGAGGTGACGAGGCAGGAGCCAGAGCCGGCAAGACCAAAGACATCCGCCTGGGTCTTCTGCATCGGCTTCTAACAATGAGCGGAAGGGGTTTCTGAGGAATGCGTTACGATAAGATAAGGAACAAAAACAAGGGTCAAGATAAGGATCGGAGCTAACCGCGATGGCCGATCGATCGGGAGATCTCGCATCACGACCGCAGAGTTTTGGGATAAACGATGACGACTCTACGGCTCTTCTTCTCTGAAAATTATAAACATGGGGTTAGCCGACGGCAAGCATGAAGACTTCGCCTACAAAAGAAGTGCGAGCAGAATTGACGTACTTTTGGTGCGCGGGCGGCGAGATCGCATGTGATGGGCTATTGACCCCAACGTGCGGAAGATAAACCGGCAAGAGGGTCGATGACCTTGCCGTTTTAAGCGATCGTCGGCCGGCTGACGCGCTGGGGTTGATCTCTTGCTGGTCTGAAAAGGGTAAAAAATATGGTTAAGCCGATGAAAATCTTATTCTAATAAAACATCAAAATGAAAATACCTCTAGAGACGAGTTAGCATCGCTCGAACTCGAGCTAGACCCAGCAACGGTCTCCGTCGGCTCTCGAAAACCAGGAAGAAAAGAGGACAGGACCTCGGGAATAGTGCGCCTCCATAAGAGTGCCTCGGCTATAGAAGCCCACCATGTGGTAAATTGGCCCGATCGACGCGTATTTAACACAAGGAAGGGCAAGTCTACCACATGGAGTTCATCGGCTAGCTCAATAATAAGATCCGCCTTGAGAGAGTTAGTTACTTTGTTTCGTGGTTTAATCATCCTAAGCAAAGGGAAGCAAGGAATGGTTTGCCCGAAACCCAGCTGGCGTGCATAAACTGAAGGATGATAGAATTCATAGGTCGGCTGAAATGTTCTGTTTCGAGTACTTAAGCCGACGTGAAGGATGCAAGGAGAAATCAACAGGGGAAGCAGATCGAGAGTGGATTGGGGCATTAGGGAGCTATCGGAGTTTAAACGAAGAAAAGAAGGCCACGGAGATCGGCTAATTGGCTATACGAAAAGAAATCTCTACGGTTGAAAGAGGCTTGGTTAAGATGCAGAAAAAGGACAAGTATTTATGGAAGCCGTAGAGAGATTTTTTGTTCATCGGATGAACACATGGTGAATTTTTCCTGGGATCGGCTAGGTTGGAATACGAGGACGGCACCCTCAGGAAAATCTTCCGTTGGGAAAGCCGATTCTTACGAAGGGTCCGGATAATGAGGCGGCCAAAAGCTGATAAAGCCAAATCTGGATAAACCAAAGAGGGCCGCCAACATTACCGACGACATAGGAACCATTGCCAGAAAAGCCGACTCGATGATATGCATCATATGGTATACGGCGCCCAAAGAAGGATTTCCTAAAGATAGCCGAGCGACCCATAACTAGTTGCTCGACATAAATTGATAGACCTGGTTGGTCCTAAGGAAGCGCCACGAGAAGAGGAATCGGTCCAACCATAAGTTGATAAAGGCTACGTGTTCTTCATCCGATACAGGGCCGGTTACTTTGTTGTTATTTTGGATGTATTTAGACCAACCTTCTCCCTTTTTCTGGTCAATTTATACTGAGGTTTCCCACTAAAAGCCGATATTTGTTCTCCATCAGGCCTAAGACGACATAATTCGGCCATGTCTAAAAGGGTTGGGCCGATGGGACCGGTTGGGAAAAAGAAGGCATTAAAAGAGTCCGACCAAAAATAGCAGGCAGCAGCTACTAAAGATTCGTTGGGTTCCGGAGCAGCTAAGGACATAGGGATACACTCAGCAATGCCCATACCTTCCCACTCTGCTCTCTTTTGGGCCGATACTCTAATGTACCAGGACCTCCAGCCCTTGAGAACTGTCGGCCAAGCCCTAAAACTTTTAGACCACTCGTTGATGTTGTAACCAGGAGCCGATAAAGGGAGTCTAGGGATTTCGTCTCCGATGTGATGATCGAGTTCTATGGTTCCTATAGGACCTAGGAAATCTTGATGATCGCTATCTCGGGATCGAACAAGTACCGAGATGCGTCCATTTCAGCCGATGCTATGAGAAGAAGGGTTGAAGCGGAGGAAAGCCGATTTCGGGATTAACGAGCACGCCAGGGTGAAAATGACTGCAGGGGGTCTCATATTTATACCTCGGTGAAAAAGGTGAAAAGCGGGAACGATTCTTTGCATTGAAAACGCACCGAGAGCATTGCGGCGCCATTAATGGGGGAGTTACCGAGGAAAATCTTAAACGTTAAGCCGATCACGGAGAAAAGCGAAAGATTTTTGAAAGATAGCACGCTACCTTTCAAAAATGGGGGGCATATGTTTGAACCAAAATTCGATATGTATTGGAATCGGTCTAAGACGGAGAAGATATGGAAAAGAAATCGGTAAACGAATCGGAGAAGGAAACCGTTTCTAAAAAGGAAAGAAATCAGATAAGAGGCCGATACGGATAAAAGCACCGTATCTATGCACAACTCGGATCGGTGAGGCGTGTTATAAAAGGAGGAGGGCGTCAAGCAAAGAAATCAATCAATCCAACAACACACACATCTACTTTTGCAAGTTTTTCTTTTACATTGTTTTAGCCTCATAGATCTCTTTGCAAGTCGACGGAATCAACATAGTTGCGCATCGCCGATTGTTGATTTTAGCCGATTTCACCCAGGTTTGATTTGCTTCGTTTTGTTGCGCATCGCCTTCCGGCCGATTTTACCTTGTATCCGGATCAGCGTAATCCGATTGATCTAGTTATCTCCTAATCGGTTCTTGCCGACTAGCGAAAAGCCGATAGATCCTTGTTTATCGGCTTCGATCAAATTACAAATTCTACCTTGTCGATTTCAGGTCAAATCGACTGGCACGCTCTGCAAACCCGGTGTTTGTCTTGTGTGTTCGAGGCCTAAAACCCCCTTCACGTTTTTGGCGCGAACACATCGATACAAGGGTATGACTAGGTTCCTAGCGACGCCAGGGACCCATTCAAGCTAACCTTGTCGAGTTTCACGCTCGATTGCTCGAAATCTCGCTTTTTACTCTTTTCGAACCCTGAAATCGACATAAAGACGGATTTCGACTCAAATGGGTCCAACTCCGATTCTTGTCGTTGCAATGGGACCTCTATGGCACTAGGGACACATACGCGTTGGTTCTGAGGATTTTGGGACTTCGGAATGCGAAAATGCCCCGAATGCCCAAAATGAACCTTTTTGCAAATCGGCCGGAACAGCAGATTTGCAATTCACATATTGGTTCCATTAGTACGCTAAGGCCCCACACGACCGAGAGCTTGTCTACAAACTCGTTGCACGATGATTGAACTCCCAGAACTCGAAAACCCTAATTAATCTCGAATTCGATTATGGACCCGAATCGAGTTCAAACTCGATTCTTCCGCGAGAATCGAACTTTGTGGGGTGGAATATATTCGTGAGTCGCTCTCTTGACATTTTTCGGAGCTAGGGTTTCAAAGGAAGGTTTTCGGAAATTCGAGGAAGGGCTTCTCAAGGCGAATAAATCCAACGAGCGGTAGATCATGGTTTCCGGAATGAATTGATCGCGCAAAATAATTCTTCTAACCCTAACCTAGGTCTAGCAACTCGACCAAACACCGATCTACTTCCCGATTTAAACTTCCTAGGGTTTAACCAAAGGGAAAAGAAAAGAAAAAGAGGGAAAGAAGCTAGGGTTTAAGTTTTACTCGAGGATATGAGTGCAAAATCCAAATCCACCGGTTTAGAGACTTGATTAGGGTTTCACGAACACGATCAACACGTCAAGATCCAACTTCTAGCACTAGAAATTGAAATGGAAGAAAGAAATAGAGAGGAGAGGAGCTAGGGTTTGCATCAAACCTTAGGGTTTGTGTTCAAATCTCAAATCAACCACTTGTGGAGCTTGCTAGGGCCTTGAGAAAGCTTCACCACGCCTTGCTCTTGCTTCCTTTTGACCTCCTTGAGCTCAGGCCGACCGGGAATAGAGGGAGAGGGAGGAACTCACGCACAGGAGGAGAAGAGGAAGGGGAGAGAACTAGAGGGGGAAGGAGGAAGAGCAAATGAGGAGGAGGAGGAGTGAGGGAGGTCCTCCCCTGGCTTCTTGATGACATGGGTTCGCACAGGGACCGAGGAAAGGAGGGAGTGGCCGGCGACGTGCGAAACAGGGGCTCTGTCCCCCGGCTCCCGTCGCTCGGCAGCGATACCGCTCAGGCGGCAGTCTTGCCGCTCGGCCAGCGATGCAGTGCATACACCATTTATCGCCGCCTGGTGAAAGCTCTGGATCTTCGCGGCTTTCTCATCGACCCTTGACCAATTGCTTCGGGAACTTTTGGAATAGGTTTGTGGAGCCCTAAGGAAGGTTTTGAAGCTATGGTTGCAGGTCTAACTTAACCGATTTAGAGTTTCGACCAAAATCGAAACCCGAGACTTCAAACGGAAAAAACAATTAAACGAAGCAACGAAAATGCTCCGAAAACAAATAACTCCAAATTAAAATCTAGAAATCAAATCCAAGCATAATTAAACAATCAATTAGTTTAATTAAGCCTAATTATTTTTAATTACAGATTCAGGGTGTTGCAGTAGTTCTGTAACCAAGCGTCACAAGGAAAGAGTAGAAGGAATAGAGAGGCAACATAGCTTGTAGCTTAGTTGGTTTGTGCGCGGACTCAGCGACGGTTTTTTCGTTGAATCTTTTTTATTTTCCAACAATTGGCATTAGAGTATGAGTTCTTGATCCACTGTTCAAGAAGATGACGCAATCTCTGGGAAGTAGTGACACCGGTGGTGAGGCGACGTCGAGTGCGATAGTGAAGGAGAGTTCTACTATCTCGCTGCATTATCCGATGCTCATGAAGAGCAATTATGCAGCATGGGCAATCAAGATGGTGTACATGAGAGCTCAAGGACTATGTGAAGTAATCGTGAACGGCAACATCGATGTGCGCAAGGATCAGTTGGCCTTGGAGGCCATCTATGGAGGCATCCCGGAGAAAACACTCTTTCTACTGGCCGAAAAAGAGATGGCCAAAACTACCTAGGAGACATTAAAGACTATGCATCTTAGTGCCGATCGTGTAAAGAAGGTAAAGGTACATACCCTGAAAGCTGAGTTCAAGGGGTTGCGCATGACGAAGACAGAGTCGGTCGACGATTTTGCCATCTAGTTGACAACAATCATCAACAAAATCAAAGGCTTGGTGACAAGATGGAGGAAAGCTAAGTGATAAAAAAATTCCTTCGTGTTGCCTCTGGCAGGTTTCTACAAATCGTCTTCATCATTGAGTAGTTCGGCGACCTTAAGGTGATGATGATTGAGGAGGTGATCGGTCACTTGAAGGCACATGATGAATGGATTAGGGGATCCGACGGAGGTGAAGAAGAGCACCTACTCCTAACGCGTGCTGAGTAGGAGGCCTGATCGTTGAGGTGCAACGACAATGGTCGACGAGGCCGTAAGAATCAGAAATTCGACATGGCAAAAATGAGATGCTATAATTGTAATGATTATGAGCATTTTGCTTCGAAGTGTCGCATGCTGAAGGAGGATGAAAAGCGCTCCTTGCCAAAGCTCAAGGTGATGATGAACCGATGTTGCTTTGAAGCTATGTCAAGTAAGAGAGTTGAGTCCGAGACGTTGAAGATGTGTTCGTCATCCAAAGTCGAGTTCATCAAAGTTGAGTTTGGTACGTTGAAGAGATGTGTTCATCGTACAAACTCATGTCCGTCGAAGATGAGACCAAGACGTTGAGAATATGTATTCGCTGTCTTGAGTAAGTTGAGTATAGAGGTGTTGAGGAGATGCGTTCTTCGTTCTGTGTTGAATAAAAGTTAGGTAAGTTATAGTTGAGACCGACTGTTTCAACAAGTTAGAGTTGTGTCAGAACTTAGGTGTTACAAGATTAAAGGGATGAGTGTTAAGAGTTAATCTTGTAAACGAAGTAGGGTTTGAGGAGTACACAATAAGTAGACTCTGAGTAGAATACGAAGCTGTTACTGAGTCGGTTGTGTAGTCCGAACGTTTGACATGTAATTCGCCTTTATAAGCGACGGGGTAGTTCTGTAACCAAGCTTAAAAAGTAGAGAATAGAAGGAATAGAGAGGCACCAGAGCTTGTAGCTCGGTTGGTTTGTGCGATGTGCTATGAATTACAGGTCGCAAGTTTAAGGTCCTGTTTGTTTCGGTTTTTTCACTGACTTAAAAGCCAAAAAGCTTAAGCCGTAACAAACGACTAGCTTTTCAGCCAGGCTTTAAAAAAGCCTAAAGCATCGGTATAACTATAAGCCAAAAGCCAGACAAGAGGTGCTTTTTTGGGATGAAATAACCTTTTGCCACTAAAAGTCTCCAAAATTACCCACTAAATGCCATCATATATAAACCAAGAATTCCTCTCTCATCTTATTTAGGGTATTTTAAACTTTTCATCAATAAGGTACACCATCCAACCCATGAATAAGCCAGGATACCAAACAAACATGTCTTGGCTTAAAAGCAAACGGCTTAAAAGCTCATTAAGTCAAAATACTAGCTTTAAGCTAAAAGCCAAAAAGCATAAGCCAAAACAAACAGGGCCTAAGTCTTCTCGGGCGACGGTTTTTTTCCATTGAATTTCTTTTATTTTCCTACAGGAGCACCTAACGAGCCATTGGGTCTCACTAGCATTAATGAACCGAGTTAATTAAGCAAAAGTCAATTAATCAATTGATTAAGTAACTGATTAATTAAGTGAGTAATTAATATCACGATTTCTGAAGAAGGGTATTTTTTAATTGTGTTTCGAAGAAGGGCATATTCGAAGGCATAGAAAATGATCGTCGCTCGTGAGTGGCAGCGTTGTTGGAACTGGACGCCATGGATCAAAATTATTTGTGCTTCCGTCCAGAAAGAAAAAATCACGAAAAATTTGTCGCCGCGAAGGCTCCCTGCAACCTCTCGAAAACAGCACAAAGCACAAACCAACCGAGCTAGTCAGGCTTCATGCTTCTCTAGTGTTATTTTCTCTCTTTATTACTTTAACTCATCTCTTTATTGCCTTGATCTCTTTACAAAACTACTCCATCGCTGCTTATAAAGCCTAAGTACACCACAAGCGTTCGACTACGCAACCGATTCGACTTCTACTCCTTGCACTACTCAAACACTACTTCGTATTCTACTCATTTACAAGATTAGTCCTAATGATCACCTTCCTAATCTTGTAACATCTAATTTCTGAAACAACTCTAACTTGTTGAGGCAATCGGTCCCATTTATGATTTTGCCCAACTCATTTATTCGATACATGATAGAGAACACATCTCCTTAACACCACCATACTTAATTTACTTAACTCAAGACGGCGAACATATCTCATCAACATCTTGGACTTATCTTCAACGGACATGAGTTTGAACGGCGAATACACATCTTCAACGTCGCGGACTCAACATCGTGTTACTTGACATAGTTTAAAAGCAACACCAGTTCATTGTTACCTTGAGCTTTGGCAAGGAACGTTTTTTTCTCCTCCTTCAGCTTGCGGCATTCTGAAGCAAAATACACATAATCATTACAATTATAGCATCTCACTTTTACCTTGTCGAATTTTTGATTCTTGCGGCCTCGTTAACCATCGTCTTTCGAGCCATTGAAGGGTTCCTCGTCGTCGCGCCTTGACGATCAGGCCTCCCACTCAGCGCGCGTTAGAAGTAGGTGCTCTTCTTCATCGTTGTCGGATCCCTTAATCTGTTCCTCGTGTGCCTTCAAGTGATTGATCAACTTCGCGATCGTCATCACCTTAAGGTAGCTGAACTGCTCAATGGTGGAGACGATTTGTAGGAACCTACCAGGGACAACATGAAGGAATTTTCTTACCATATAGCTTTCCTCCATCTTGTTACCAAGCCATTTGATTTTGTTAACAATTGTTGTCAACTGGATGGCGAAATCGTTGACTAACTTCGTCTCTATCATGCAAATCCCCTTAAACTCAGCTTGCAGGGTTTGTACCTTTGTCTCCTTTACACGATTTCCGCCAAGATGCATCGCCTTCAACGTCTCCCACGCAGCTTTGATCGTCTCCTTTTTGACCAGTAGAAAGAGCGTTTCTTCCGAGATGCGTCCGTAGATAGCCGTCAATGTTGGGAATAGTCCCACATCGGTTGTTGGGAGGGCTTGAGCATGATTTATAAAGGTGAGGGAGCATCCCCTTATTGAGTGTAATGCAGCCCAACGACCTGGGATCTGGACGCACTAGGTGTGGCGGTCCGGCTGACGGAGCACCTTCTCATCGAGCTAGTTTTTTGGGGGGAGATGGCCCAAGAGACCATGGCCCGGTGCTCTGGTTGGGCTTGCGAGTGTAATGCAGCCCAACAACCTGGGATACAGATGCGCTAGGTGTGGTGGTCCGACTGACAAGTGGTATCAAAGCCCAGGTGGTACAAGTGGTTCTTAGATAATCTAGACCCGATGTGTGAGGGGGGAGATTGTTGGGAATAGTTCCACATCGGTTGTTGGGATGGCTTGAGCATGGTTTATAAGGGTGAGAGAGCACCCCCTCATCGAGCTAGCTTTTTTTTGGGGGGGGGGAGATGGCCCAAGAGACCTTGGCCCGCTGCTCTGGTTGGACTTGCGAGTGTAATGCAGTCCAAAGATCTGGGATCCGGACGCGCTAGGTGTGGCGGCCCGGGCTGCATTACACTCGCAAGCCTAACCAGAGCAGCAGGCTAAGGTCTTTTGGGACATCTGCCCCCAAAAAACTAGCTCAATGAGGGGGATGCTCCCTCACCTTTTATAAACCATGCTCAAACCGTCCCAACAACCGATGTGCGACTATTCCCAACAATCTCCCCATCACACATTGGGCCGAGATTATCTAGGAACCACCTGGGCCACCTAGGCTCTGATACCACTTGTCAGCCGGACCGCCACATCTAGCGCGTTCGGATCCTAGGTCGTTGGGCTGCATTACACTCGCAAGCCTAACCAGAGTAGTGGGCCAAGGTCTCTTGGACCATCTGCCCCTAAAAAGCTAACTCGATGAGGAGGTGCTCCCTCATCCTTATAAACCATGCTCAAGCCCTCCTAACAACCGATGTGGGACTATTCCCAACAGTCAAAGTCATCTGATCCTTGCGCATATCGACTTTGTCGTTCACGATCGCTTCACAGTAAGTTATTGAACCCTCATGTATATCTTCATTTTAATCACTCATGCTACATAATTGCTCTTCATGTACAACGGACAACGTAGTGAATAGCAAAACTCTCTTTGCCCATCACACGTGACAACAGCGACTGAACAAGCAAACCTGTGGATCGCCTGATTGCAAAGGATGACTCACAACGAGGGCCGGCAAGAGACCAAATCGTTTCACTGTGGACAATTAAATGGAGACGTACCAAACCGGCAGCCATCAGCGACCGGTTGCCGGCTAGCCGCAGCCTGGCTCCGGCGGGTACAATACGGTGGGGCCGCGCGGGGAGGGGAGCGGCCACTACCGGCCATGCACGGTCGTGGTCCGATGCGTACGCGCCACAGGCACCGCACGGGGCGGACGCGGCCACGTCGCCCCGGAGGGAGCTATAGGGTGGCGGTGGGGCCCCGCCGGCCGGTCGCCGTCAGCGTGATCTGGCGTGGCTATCCGTCAAGTGGTGCCCGGAGGGAAGAATAATATGGGGCGAAATTAGCTCGACGCGCTCGCGCGGGCCGTCGGTCTTAGACATGCCAGCCACGTACGTGTCCCTGCGTGCGTATTTCCCCTTGCCTGTGCTATCTAAGCATCACTGTTTTGCGAACATTGCCAGGAACTCACTCGAGATATTTGCTAACTTTTTTGTTCTTCTTACGCTACTAGAAAACGACTTTTCTACCGATACATCAATACCGATTGAATTTGAACCGGTACTAATAGTAACATCAGTACCGGTTCATTGGCTACAGGGCTCTTCGTGTTATGAACCGGTACTAATGCCCTCACATTAGTACCGGTTCGTAACACGAACCGGTACTGATGCCTCGTTTCAGGAAAATTCAAAAAGAGTGCATATTCTATGTATATCAGTACGCGATGGTAGGTGGGTTGGTTAGAAGTGTGAAGCTGGAACCACGAGGTTGCGCGTTCGAGTCCCACTTCTCTCATATTTTGAAGCATTTATAGTGCCATCAGTACCGGCCATCGGACATCAGTCCCAGATGGCTTGTACCGATTCAAAAAACCGGTACTGAAGGCCCTCACCAACCGGTACTAAAAGCTTTTTCTGTAGTAGTGTTATGAGGTTAGCTCGATTGGCCTCCTATTCCTTTAATGGGCTCGCTTGGCATAGTGTGTCATGCCATGTTAGAAATTAGGTGCCATATACATATGGCGTATCAGAAAATCTATAGCTTACATGGCATACCACTTCAGCAATAGATGATGTACCACATCATTAAGGTCCGGTCTCCGTTTTGAACTTATAATTTTTCTCTATTTCCTATGAACTATGAAAATGAACTATGAGGAGACCTCAGAAACGCTCCTCGAGGGTTCCGCGGAGGATGATCTCCTTGGAAATCGGAGGAGCGGAGCGCGCGAGAAGGCGGTGGGGAATGGAGGACGAGAGGGTAGCGGCGATGCGGCGACGTCGGGCGGAAGGAAAGAGACGGAGGAGAACGGGGCACAGCCTCGAGGGCTCCGCGAGCCCCAATTCCATGCCGCTTTATCGGCCGGATGGGGATCGAACGGAGACGGTCGGGTCGGCCGTATGGGCAACGAGGACCGGAGCGCAAATACGAAGAACAACGTGGTTTTCTCCGCACGGGACGACGACGTGGCATACCGGATGGCTCGCGGTTTGCACGGCCTGTAATATAGTTAATATATATGAACTTTTGCAGTCTACCTCGCATGCGGCATTCCAATTTTTTTTTTTCATGGGAGCATATGCTGATGTAAACAAGGCTATAGCTAGTTGCATTCAAATCTGCGAGAGAATAAAATTCCTTTCACATAAAATATTTGTACCAATTGAAGCCAAATATAAATGGCTGAGAGCAAGAACGAAATAAGGACCTAACACGCATACGATCGGTGTCAGTTCTGCGAATATGTGTCTGCGAGCAGATGCCGACCTTGCATGATAGGAACGACCGAAGGGTCGTGCCATCGGCAATAAATCATTAGAAATTCGCACTGGCAAATTATGAAGAGGATTATCATATTTCTCACTAAAAGGCAAAGTTGGGTTTGTGATATATATTAGCAATTTATTATGTGAGAGAATATAAGACGATAACTAATTTTTTGTTTTGATTTTATTTTTTCAAGGATTCTATTTTAACTTTTTTTTTTGAAAGACCTCGTATTTCTTTTGGGATAATCAAATATAATTTTTGTATAAAATGTTCTATTTTAAAAGGAGCTAATTAAAAGTTGTATATACTATAGCTATCCGAAAAATTAATTAAGCCCAGCTTGGAAAGCATGAATTTTTGCAAATTTCTGTGGGAATGGAATTGTTCCTCCTGAAATTCTTTCAGTTAATAAAATTCACGTGTTCCAAATGGGCCCGAGTGTCTACAATTATTCCAGAAGACTAGAAACAACTTTAAAGTTAGTCTCTAATTGTGTCCATACTTTAAAGATATGATTGCTAACGAAAATATTACATAAATGATATCACATGCATGCCCAATATTAATAGTGAAATATTCACATCTACGAGTAGGATGATTGCAAACGGCACTTTGAGTTTATGGCCGTGCTCTAAATTAAACATCCCTAGCATTGCTAGTTTTACTTTCGGATAGCAAGCAACGGCTACCATTATTTATTTTTCTAACACGTACACTCATCATACTCAAATATATTTTCAAAGGGAAAACGCGCGGGACTCCGGCGAAAACAATTATTGGTGGTGTTTCTCGTTGGCAATCACGCGTAAAGCATCATAACACATGTGGTCATCTGGATACTCTCAAAAAATACCTGTGGATGCAAATATCAACTCTATTAGTTAGAAAGAATTGGGCTCCCACCTATGCCTCGTCACCCCATGCCGTTTTTCAAAAATACCCTTTCCCTTTCTCTAAATTACGGATTGGTCCCTGTTAATTACAAAGAGGCTCTTTGCGATTTTTTGTGAGTATAAAAAAACTTTTTCAGATTGCGTTTATGTCCCTGGTTCGTTCCTTTATAGCAAAGAGCCTCCATTAAATACATATCGCGGGTTAGCCCTTTTCTAATTTTTCGGGATAGTGCACAGGTCCAAAAAAATAACAATCGGGTCCCTGTTTCTTACGTCCAGGTCCTTTCTCCGTTTTTTCGGAAAAAATGTATTTGTGGTCTGTTTTTCCCCCGGAACCCGAAAAAAATATTTTCGTGGTCCATTTTCTCTCAAAAAATAAGGCAAATTCGTTTTTCATTCGTCCTTTCTCCGTTTTGGTCGGAAAAAATGTTTTCGTGGTCAGTTTTTTTTTCGGGCCCCGGAAAAAATGTTTTCGGGGTCCGTTTTTTCTCCGGTGCCCGGAAAAAATGTTTTCGTGGTCCGTTTTTTTTCGGAACCTTGAAAAATATTTCCGTGGTCTATTTTTCCTAAAAAAAAATGTAAATTCGTTTTTCGTTAGTTGTATTTCATTTGGCGTATGATCCATATACATCAATATATATATTCAAAACGATTTCAGAAGACATCGAACATGAATGGCATCACAAAGACAAGTCGTCCGTCCTATGCACATGACTATACGTCTCCTGATGATGAGTCACCAAAGATCGGTAGATCGCAGCAGATCACAAGCTGCAACCTCCTCGCATGCCAAGAACGGAGAGAGAGAGGCAGCGCTTGGCCGCAGAGGGGAGGCGTCCACATCATCACGGGCGGGCTTGTGTAATACCTGCTTCCCCCCCAAAAAAAAAGGATGGAATGAGAAGAAGGCTAGCTGCAACCAGCAAAGAAGGGAAGAGAGGAGGAGGAGAAGAAGAGAGGCCAGAAAGAAGGAAGGAAAGAAGCCATCGTTTTTCGACTGCTCCAATAAATTGTTGGCTTGTAGGTAAAATCCTAGCATGATGCTCCTCACCGTCGTGACGTGGTAGATCGATTTTGGGGCCATGTTAGTATTGGACGGCGTAGATGGACAGCATTGAAGGTAATTAAGTTCTTGATGTCGGGGTTCATCAAAGTTTGTCGTGTAGGATTACGTGTAGAAGCAATGTGAGTCATTATTTGAGTTCAGTAATGATTATTTAGGTGGAGGTTCAGGGTTGGTGTTGTCTATCTATTGTTCAGCTTCTCGTGGTTAAAAGGCAAGTTCACGATAGAATGGTGGTTTGTGATGATTACTATTGCAGGTTGTTTTTATTGTAGTATTTATAGTATCATGAGATGTTTATATTTGTTTATATATATATTGTATATATGATGATGAATGATGCTTAAATGGTTAAATGTTAATATTGGAAGAATGTTACATATTGCATTGCATTCATACACAGAAGCTATCTCTGGTAGCTAGCATCCCACTGGAGTGGAAAGATAAAAACCTACTTTAGTAGGCACCCCACGGGAGTGAAGATTGGACCCCTATGAAAGAGGATGGGGCTAGACCGGTTCATCGAGGGGTAAAGACTTTGTTATATTGGTATGACCGTATGAGCTACAATTACATATGCATCCACATTATATTGCATAGGAGAGAGAGAGAGAGAGAGAGAGAGAGAGAGAGAGAGAGAGACTATTACAGAAATAAACATCACGATCAATTCTTTTTCAACATCTGGGTCAATTTTGGAGGTGATACAAAGTTATTAGGCAGCGATAAGGAAACGCTATTGTAGTCAGTTTTCACACGATAGAAATATGGTATCATCACAATCGTTTCTGAGCTAAGAACCGATTGTGATGAGGGGGAATATCACAATCGGTTCTGGGATAAGAGCCGATTGTGATGTGGTGTCCATCACTTCTTTAGCTCTATTTTGACATCTAATAGCAGACACTATATGGTAATTTAGGAGTGGGTACAAACATATATAGCTTCACTATTTTCAATCTTAATTGGCAATGGCACACACATTACACTAGAAATTCATACAAGTAGTACTCATGGTTCCTAAGAATCCAACACAGATCTACACATTTAGTTAGTATGGTTCATCATATAATTGAGACATTCTTGTGTTACGCACAAGAGCTAGTCATGATAAACATGTGAATTAGGGATGCTTCAGTGTCAAATTCATACCTATATGCATATGATAGATAAACTAATTTCATTATCTAGATGAGCATAAATGGCAATGTGAAATTAGCCAAGCCAGTGCAGAGAAAACCCTCTAAACTACACACACACACACACAACTGATGATCATAACAAAGAAAGATAGCAAATTGCTGCCCGTTAACCATAATTCCGTCATTGAAGGTATTATGAATAACAGACTAACAGGAAATAAAATCTTAATGATAACACTTAGTCATTATGCAAATACCTAGTCATCATTAGTCTAATGAAAAATATTTATGTCCCATTATCCATATGTGTAATATATAGTACCAGAGCACTGAAGGAAGCACAAAACCAAGGTGATGCAACAACTATCGAAACAAATTCCATATTTGCAGGCAATCAGATGGCAGAGGCCAGAGAGCAAGATATGCTAAATGCTCATCGCAAAAAATACTATTAGGTCACACACCAACTATCTTTGCACGCAATCTAACTACATATGTCAAGGTAGATAATTTGATTCTAACTGATAATGATCAATAATGAATATTGAAAATTGGCAGTCTGTTCCAATATATGAGCTAAATTAGTTATAAGGTAACTATACATGTGGTAAAACTTGAAGACACTACTCACCAATGGGAGCTGCTGCTCAGTTCATTGGCACTGGTTGACACCATCGTGGAAAGAGTTGTTGGACATAGATACTGAGACCTAATACTATATTACTGTGGCAATCAAAGCCATGGGACATGTATTTGTTTATTGTTAAACAAACACATAATTGTATCATCTTCTCTGAAGATAACCACACTCCAACTACTAATTAACCACACAATGACGCAACAGTTACTACTACAAAAGGCTTATATTATACCCCTCATCACTAATAGTTTTTGAAAACCGTCTGTGATAACACATTATCACTGACCCTTCTAGCTAAAAACTTCAGTGATGAGTACGGTAGTCATCACTGATGGCTTTTGATTAGAAGGGTCAGTGATGATGTATTTGTTATAAATAATGAGATGTATGTATTATAAATAATGAGATGTATGTATTTTAAATAAATAGAGACATATGTGTTATAAATAATGAGAAGTATGTCTTATAAATAATGAGATGTATGTGTTATAAATAATGAGATGTATATACTATAATAAATAATGAGATGTATCTACTATAAATAAATATTGAGATGTATGCATTATAAAAAATAATAAGATATTTGTATTATAAATAAATAATGAGATTCATGTGTTATAAATAACGAGATGAGATGTATTATAACTAACGAGATGAGATGTGTTATCAATAAAGAGATGTATGTGTTATCAATAAAGAGATGTACATGTTATAAATAATTAGATGTACATATTATAGATAATGAGATGTATGTATTATAAATAAATAATGAGACGTGTGTGTTATAAATAATGAGATGCATGTGTTATAAATAATGAGATGTATGTACTATAAATAAATGTTGAGACATATGTTAAATAATGAGACACATGTGTTATAAATAATGAGATGTATGTGTTATAAATATAGAGGTGTATGTGTTATAAATAATAAGATGTATGTGTTACAAATAAAGATACGCGTGTGTTATAAATAATTTGTCGTATGCACTATAAATCTATTTTACAGACGGTTGGTGGTTAAAACCGTCTGTCATAATATCAATAGACATCACAGACGGTTCTATAATAGAACCGTCTTTGATAAAGGTTTGTGACAACTATATATTGAACCGCTCGCGCCATCTCTCCCACATGGCCCAAACCCTAGCCTAGCTTCGCAGGCGCCGTCTCTCCCCCCGACGTCCCCCCATGTCTCCCCCTGGCGCCCCCGACCTCCTTCTAGTGTCCTCCCATGACGCCCCCTCGCTTGTCGGTGTTTCGGGCACCGGCAATCACTACTACAGAAAAGACCATTAGAGACGGTTCACAAATATCATCAGAGACGGCTTTGTGAACCGCCTCTAACAATGGGTCAGTGATAATATAAGCACTTCACAGACGGTTTCATTAACCGTCTGTGATAATAATTTTACAGACGGTTCTTATTTAGAACCGTCAGTGCTATATTAAATCTACTGACGGTTTGTAATATGAACCGTCTGTGATATAAATCCTATCACTAACGGTTCCATATACCAACCGTCAGTGCTATATTAAATCTACTGACGGTTTGTAATATGAACCGCCTGCGTGATATAAATCCTATCACTAACGGTTCCATATACCAACCGTGCGTGTTAGTGTATATCACGATCGGTTTGTAATATGAACCGCCTGCGTGTTATACAAACTATGATGAAGGTCCACATGTATGAACTGCTCGTGATATTTATATCACGACGGTGCTTAGTTGTGAACCGCCTGCGTGATATGGTTTTCATACATACATCTTTTACTCGTTTATTGGCTAGCCTCAGAAATGCTAGCCATGCCCTCTCAAACAGACATAACACGAAGCTACATTGCGCTTATTAGACAAGCATTATTTCAGCGATCACAGATATGGGATTCATTTAGCAATTGTTCCAAGCTGATTATAGCACTATCATTACATCCATTTCAGCAAATGAAGACTCAGCTGTGTAAATTTCATCAATATTAAATTCTTTCCCAGCTTCCTAAAACAACAGGACGCTCAGGTGACTCGGAAAAAAATAAAGAATCAACAAAGTTGATATGGGAGAGAGTATATCCTACCCTCATTCCAGTCATGAAGCACAATTCTTGCAGCAGCTTCAACATCCACTATACCACCCTTTTTCAATTTCCCCCGGAGTGTGGCAACTTTCTGAAGGAAATCATCAACTGAAGTAAAGGTCGGCACCTTGTACAGAGACAACAATGTCTCATGTGTGCAAAGATTGAGGATTTCCTTTACTGAAAGCGTTAAATAAAGTTATCAAATGATGCACTTCCACCACATTACTATATACAAGTTATTATTGGATGAAATAGTATCCACACAATGAAAATAACCACAACTAGAATAAATTAGACCTTTAGTTCCACAAGCAATATTACTTGAAACTAATATATGATTTATGATAACCAGGGATATATACATACCATTTCCTCCTCATGGTGTGCTTTTTCAATTGCTCTTTCCTCTCTTCTTTTCTTAACCTTCTCTATTTCAAATTTGTATTTGATCGTGCAAGAGCAGTGGATTAGGCACTAGAAGAAAAGCATAGACTTCAACATTTTTAGAAAAAGAAGAAGGTTGCACACTAGTGACCTATTAGGGATATGTATCTGAAAAGAAAGCACAGATATACGGCAAGATATATGTCCGCACTAGTGGTAAGATATAGTATGGCATATGTATACTTGGAAAATCCTATGTATTACGAAGATGGCTCTTGATATGAGATATGTTGACTCCTTCATGCCCATCAATCGAAGATCAGCACGAAGCATTATTACATCCATTTCATCGAATATCATCAAGACATTACAAGCATCATTACATCCATTTCACAGTTCATCGAGACAGAGACATTACATCCATTTCAGCGATCACAGATCATCACAAGCACTATCCGTACATCCATTTCAGCAAATAAACTGGAAAATTAGAATGACGGTACAAGTGGCAATACAGAGATAAACCTAACTCTTGCAGTTAGGCACCTGCGTAGAACTCGCTTTTTTACTAATGACTTGATGACTAGAAAAACAAAGTTTTCCTCGAAGGGACGCCAGATCCTTGTCTTGCAACGAAGTTTTATCGTTACTCATTTGTGTTGCATTGACGAGGAGATGCATGTTATGGCAAACGTAAAATCCACATCGGTTATTGCCTGTCCTTGTTGGTGGTAATTGGAAAAATAGAATTGCTTAGTTCGAGAATCATGGCTACGGAGTTTGAAATAGGATTATCTTGTATAGAGGATACCGAAACTTGAAATCGTGCCGCAACGCCTTATCCTCGCCTTGAATGTATGATCTCGCAAAGCTTTGACCGTCCCACGTGATTTGAAAGGTTAGCCTCGGCTATTCCAGGAGCAACAAGCTCCTTAAACAACGTGGTTACCTGGTGATTAACCGTGCGATAGGGTTCAAGTCGTGGTTGCGGTATGTGAGGAATCAACGTAAATAACCGGTTCTTGGCCGATGAATTACAATTAGAACTCAGTGAAACCTGCATAGGTATGTTGCCATGGTCAATTAGCACCAAAGTATTGTGTGCACATTACAAATGAGAGTATACCAAGTCGGGCAAAGACTTACCCTGGGTTAAAGGGTAAAAGTATGAAGCTTTTATCTTTCCGAGCATCCAAGGCATGTCGTGACGTATTCCTCTACCGCTTTTGCATCTTGGTTCATTGTTGGTCATGAGACTAAGAGTGGGTCGAGGAAACCCACCGATGTATTGTTCGCTCTCGCTTCGCGTATCATGAATCTATATATACAAAAGTTAGGCAAAGTGTCACTTAAAATATATATATATATATATATATATGACATTTATCCGTATTACAGGGAAGACACACTCACAATGTCCAGCATCTTAAGAGCGAGGCGTCGAGGGCGTCGAGGTTGAAGAGATCGAACAGTCCCGAAGCCGACCGCGAAGTAGCCCCGGCCGACTCGTTGAACAGATGCTTAGGCTTGTAGCGGACCATGATACTTGTTGTACGTTCGTTCTCTGGCTTGTTAGCTTCTCTCATGTAGTATGTATGCAGGCTTTTGCAGCAGTAAGTCAATGTCTTGATGCGATCTTCCGTTAATAAAGGCTCTCCTAGCTTGAATACCCGGGCCAACGGGGCCATCGGATAGTACTCCAAGGCCTTCGCTATCTTTTTCGATTTGCCCTTCCCTTTCTTTGTTGGAACGGAAATCTTCGGGGGAGACGAGGGGAGTAGAGAGCAATCAAAGTCAAAGTCAATATCAAACTCATGGTCAATGTTTTTGGGTGGGGAGGGCACGATAACTGATTTGGGGGGAATTGGATCAACTTCTGGCGGAGGAAGTAGAGGTACTTCTGGTGGAGGATGGATGTCTAGAGATATGTCATTTCTTTGGGCCTTTGGATGAATGTGCCGATGAAATCCCCCAGTTTCTGAAGCTCGTCATTTGGAGGCAATTGTAGTGTGATGATCTTGAAAATGTCATGAACGCCGTCCACATTGACCTTCGTGAAACCCGGCGCTAGCAGGGTACCGTGCACCATCGCCCCTTCAATGGATGGATACGCGAGGCCCCAAGCAGCCTGTATAGGAAGGGAGCAATTGGCAACTCTCACCTGGAGATTGCACCGCGTGGGCTCCTACACAACGGTACCCAATTAGCTAATGTGCCAAAAAGATATATCTATGGAGCATTCAAGGGATCATACTTAGTATACCTTGATGTCACAGACAGGGAATCTGCCGGGGTGTTTACCCTGGTCAGGGGCGGACGCACAGCTGCTCTTACGTGTAGTGGGGCTAAACCCTAGGTCTTGCACAGGATTTGTGTTTTGAGCATTGAGCCTTTCCTCGAGGCTTCTTATCTTACCATTGAATTCTTCTCTCAGCCTGTCCTCAAGATCCTTCACGATCTTTTTCTCACGCTCGTCTCTACCTCTCTTCTTACTCCGGTACATGTCGGTGTCTTCGAAGCCCGTCTTCCAGGGAACGAAAACCCCTTTGCCTCGCGTGCGACCAGGGTGTTCCTTGTTTCCCAATGCCGTGGAGAGTGCATCTCTCTCCCTGTTCGGGACAAAAGATCCACCGGAAGATTGTGCACTCAACTCTACCTGCAAGATCCCAACAAGTTATTTCACTGATGAAGTTAGGAACTAAATACGTACCAAAATGGTGGTTCGATATCTTACCAAACGTTGGCAGACTTCCTCGTCCGCAGGGTTTGTAAAGGATATGGTGCCAGATGGTGTGGCAC
Source organism: Rhipidocladum racemiflorum (assembly GCA_036346355.1). Taxonomy (NCBI): domain Eukaryota; kingdom Viridiplantae; phylum Streptophyta; class Magnoliopsida; order Poales; family Poaceae; genus Rhipidocladum; species Rhipidocladum racemiflorum. The sequence goes on along the minus strand of CM070573.1, from coordinate 13,472,954 downwards.
ATGACCTCGCTCTTAGCCGATCTCTGGCCTTGGCAGTCAACAATCGATTCAAATGGCGCGGAGTCCCCTCGTCCTCCTGTCCCATTGCATCCTCTTCCCGCGTAGCGGTGCCGAGTCTGTGGGGGTGGGTGTTCCTTGCCTGCAGGGCCTTGTGGGCTTCGCTTTCAAGCACGAACTGATCTGTCGTCTTCATCTGAACAAAACGTCGCCATGAATCCTCGAATGAACCCGCACTTAGAGTAGGAGTCATGTCCTTATTGACGTATTCCTTGACAAGTGTGCTCTTAAAGGTCTTCCACGCCTTTCCTCGCCACTAGCGGTGCATACCGCCGTCACCGGGGCCTCGAGTTCTTACGGGATATCGAAGGAGGAAAGGATTTACGTAAGGTGTCGTTGCGGCCCTCGTCAGTCAGTGACTTCCAGGATACAATTGTGATGGGAACCCGTTCGCGAACAACTATCCCGCACATTGTTCGTAACGCATTCACTACCTTTTTACATCCGGTAGGGGACCCATCTTCGGATCGATCGCCGTGATGCTATATCGGCTGTTGGCCTTTTGTTTGCTTTTCTTGGAGCGCGAGTTGGTTTGACTTGACTCGGTGAACAGATCCTTGATTGGTCCTAAGGTGGATAGAAAATATTGAAATAATGTTATTCCATCATTATTTCGATGGGAACTGTTTGGATGTGTTCATCACATGAAAAGAAGAAATGTGGGTGATCAGGTCAAAATTCCGACGATATCCAATCAAAATTCAAATACATCCAACAATGTCGCCGCCGCTACTCCACTGCCGCCCTCGGGTTCCCCGTTGTCCCCTTCATCCCCGCAGCCAGTTTCCATCCACCGTCACCGGAGCGCAGCCGAAGTTGCCACCCGACGCCCACGACCATGGGCCCGATGTAAAGAACAAAGGAGAGAGAGAGAGAGAGAGAGGGAACTATGAAAAGAAAAATAAAATAAATGAACCTAACTATTCACTTGATCTAGAACATACTGGTGCAAACATTATTTCAATATTTTAATACATCCATAAAAATATATATTGGCACTGGAAGTTTTAGTCTAAAACGACTTTATTTTGTATCTAGAGGGAGTAATAAAATTCCCAACAATGTGATTTTGCGTCTAGACTCAGAAGGGATTAACAAAATTGTGGGTGATGGAATGCTGCCGTCCAGGATCTAAAAGAAGGGAGTGAGTGCACCAACCAAACGCAGACACACGACACGATCATAGTAAAATAGAAAGGTTGGTTTGCCACTGAGACGTCCCTCCCTCCTGTCACGGCTCCCGATGATTATCCTAAGCTAAGAGATTCCAAAGACACAAGACTGCAACAGAGCAAACAGGCACAAGCCCACAAGTTGTGTCCAATCCCTCCCTTCCACAATGCATTGCCTTAAAAGGCTACTACGCGCATCGCCAAATTTTGCAAACCATGACAATATATAAGTGCAACATACTACTACTCGAAAGAATGTATGATGCATCCATCATACATTCTTCTTCCTCCTCTTCTTCTTTTTTCCACCTTACTTTTGCGGTTTTGCCCATTCATTCATTCATTCATTCATGACGATAATTAACACACGAAACAATACATACATATATACATACAGGAGCTGAGCTACCAACAATTCATTCATTCATTTGCGGTTTTGCCCATTCATTCATTCTCTCATTTAGTCTTTTACCTTGTTTTTTTTTTTAGATCAAGAGGACATCAAAAAAGATGTCCTGGTTCCTTTATATAGAAACTGGATAGTATCAAGCACAAGTTCAATACATTCATTCTCAGATAGCCACAAGGACTCCTCCAGAGCCAGCACAAAACCGAAAATAAAAAAGCAGTGATTCCCAGATTTTTAGCGCCCAGACGACGATACCAAACATTCAAACAGTTTTTTACCTTGTGGGGAGGAGCATTACTCATTTACCTTGTGGGGAGGAGCAGACGTCGCCGGGGAGGAGGAGACGTCGCCGGGGTGGAGGAGGCGCTTGGCCGGGGAGGAGGAGGCGCGGCCATGGCGGGCCTCGGGAGGCGGCGTCGGGGCTCGGGAGGCGGCTCGGTCTCCATCAGCGTGCTTTCGGCGGCGGTGGGCTCGGGAGGCTGCGGCGGGGCTCAGGGAGGCGGCGGCGCAGCGGGAGGCGGCGGGGCTCGGGGAGGCGGCGGCGCTCGTTAGGGTTGGAAGTGTGCGTGCGTTTGAAGTCTGGTAGAAAACGTTTCAAGTGAAGAAGTTTTATAGGGTTTGAATATCACAGACGGTTCTCAACTCGAACCGTGTGATATTAATATCTTGACGGGTATTAAATAAAACCGTCTGTAATAGAGTAATATTACTGACGGTTATGGTGTAGAATCGCGTATGTTACTATATATTGCGCAGTTGCAGTATAGAACCGTCAGAAAGATTATATATCACAGACGGTTCTAGTTTAGAACCGTCTGTGATACGGCCCACCATTCCTCTGGAGTATATATACTCATGCAAGTTGAGCTTCATGAGACTGCTAGGGTACATAATTTAAACTCCATGAAGAAAAGAAGCAGAAATAAATCTATGGATAGTTTAGAACCATCTGTGATACGGCCCACCATTCCTCTACAGTATATATACTCATGCATTGAGCTTCAAAGCATACAACTTAGGTGACTTTAGGTAGTTCGCTCTTGGACGTTCATCTTGACCTTAGCTAGCTCACTACTAGGGTACGTAATTTAAACACCATGAAGAAAAGAAGCGGCTACCTCCGTGGCTCAACCCTACCTGCTGATGTCTGCAAGTTTACGAAGCTTGGTTACTAACAAACCACCATGCACAGCCACAAGGGTGCCCTAAGGGTGTGTACATGCCCGTACACACCGTTCCACTATCCATTCGACGGCTACAATTACTATGGCCTACTACTCTACAACCACGTGTGCAATAACATAAGTACAGAAATATTACTTTATTTTCCATACATGCATGGTCCTGCTTACAAATTAACATTGTAATTATACAGTGAAAATTAGCCCTTCACAATGATCGACGCGTGTATAGGTGACTTCGTCAATTTGTTCCTCTTGGACCATCTTTGGCATTTCCGATAGGAGGCAAATCATCAAATTGATTGTACTCTTCCTCATCTACTACATTCTCAACTCCGACAATCCTCTTTTTTCCTCGAACAACTACGTGGCGCTTCTTGTCGACGGATCGGTAACATAAAAGACTTGAACAACTTGGTTTGCGAGCACGAATGGTTCATCTTTGTATCCGACACGCTTTGAGGTCCACGGTGGTGATGCCGTACTTGTCAACCTTCACGTCTTTGGAGGTGGACCCAACGACACGAAATAGTGGGATCTTGAAAAGTACATAGTCAAGCTCCCAAATCTCCTCTATGAACCCATAGTAGGAGCTCCTCGTTGACCCAAATGCATCGAACGCATCTATGCGGACCCCGCTGGTCTGGTTTGTGCTCTTCAAATCCTGATCTATCGTGTAAAATGTGTATCCATTTAAGTCGTATCCTTTCCACGTGACAACTGTAAAAGCTGGGCCTTTTGCCAACCATTTCAGGGTGTCATATGACGAGCTCCCAGTGATGGGTCGCTCTTTGAACCAATTGTTGAACTGAAGGTTATGTTGTCTTATGATCCAAGACTCATGTCGTGATGGATTCTCTTGCCTTAGCCATTGCTTGTGCTCGACGATGTACGGGGACACTACAGTCATGTGTTGTAGAACCGTGAAATGGGCTTGAGCACACGCAACTGGATCAGGTGTGATTGCTTTCCTTCCGATGGTCCCGATACCCTGGAGCCTCCCCTCATGGCGAGATCGAGGCACACCTATTGGTTGGGCCTGAGCCATGTAATCGACGCAGAACTCGACGACCTCTTCGGTTGCATAACCTTCGACAATGCTACCCTCCGGACGAGATCGATTTCGTACATAAGACTTAAGAATTCCCATATACCTCTCGAACGGGTACATGCTACGTAGGAACACAGGCCCGCACATCTTTATCTCTATTACAAGGTGAACAATGAGATGGACCATGATATCGAAAAATGACGGAGGGAAATACATCTCAAGATTACATAGAGTCATCACCACCTCAGCCTGCAGACCATCTAGTCCTTCGGGATCGATGACCTTCTGAGCGATTGTGTTAAATAAATAACACAGCCTCGTGATTGTCTCTCGGACCTTTATTGGCAAAATACTTCTAATTGCAATTGGGAGCATTTGTGTCATCAACACATGACAATCATGAGACTTCATGCCAATTAATTTTAAATCTTGCATTGAAACAAGTCTCATCATGTTGGACGAGTAGCCGGACGGAACTTTCACACCATGCAAGCACTGGCAAAGTTCAGTTCTTCGGCCTTTGACAGAGTGTAACAAGTCGGTTCGCAATACGCACCACCTTTAACGGTCTCTTTTGGTGCTAACTCAGGTCTTATGCCCATATCGACTAAGTCAAGTCGTGCGTTGATACCATCCTTTGTTTTGCCCTTAATGTTTAGTAGGAGACCAATCAGGCTATCACAGACATTCTTCTCCACGTGCATGACATCGATGCAGTGGCGAACTTCTAGGTGCTCCCGATGAAGGTAGGTCCCAAAGATTGATCTCTTCTTCCACAAGCTCTTCTCACGGGTCGACCTTGCTTTACGTCCCTTTCCATACGTAACATCCAAATCCTTTACAAAGTCATGAACATCTCTCCGCTAAAAGTCCTTGGAGTTGAACCGTTTCGTGCGTCCCATCGAATAGTTTCTTCATCTTGCGGTATGGGTGTTTCCTCCCAAGGAACCTACGGTGACGCATGTACACGGTTTTACGCGAGTGATTCAGCCACACACTCTCAGTATCGTCTAGGCAGTGAGTGCAAGCCTTGGCACCTTTTGTACTCTGGCCCGACAGGTTAGCAAGTGCAGGGTAATCATTTATGGTGCAGAACAACAAGCAGTGTAAAGTGAAGTTCTCTTGTTTGTATGCATCCCAAACCTGTACCCCAGGAACCCACAATGTTTTTAGATCTTCCACCAATGGAGCTAGGTACACATCAAGCTCATTCCCCGGTGGGTTCGGTCCTTGGATAAGCCTGAGACAATAAAATGTACTTTCGCTTCATACACAACCAAGGAGGAAGGTTGTAGATACAGAGATTCACGGGCCAAGTGCTATGCCTACGCTCATGTTACCGAAAGGATTCATTCCATCTCAGACTACCCAAACCTTATATTCCTCATCTCTGCAGCGAATTCTTCATACCTCCTATCGATGTTTCTCCACTGGGTGGAGTCGGCAGGTGTCTTAGCATTCCATCGTTCTTACGCTTCTCGGAATGCCAACACACAGCTTTGGCCTCCTTTGGGTTAGCAAACAAACGCTTCAATCGGGAATTAGAGGCGAGATACCATGCCATCTTAGCAGGACTTCCTTTCTTCACCTCCTCATTTGAATGACTCTTACGCTTGTACCGGGATGCGTTGCACACGGACATACATGCAAGTTTGCATACTCTTTGCGGTATAGGATACAATCGTTCGGACATGCATGTATTCTTTCTACCTCCATTCCCAAGGGACAAAGAACCTTCTTGGCTTTGTAGGTTGTTGTCGGCAACCTTTCGTTTCCCTCACGGAAGCATGTCCGCCAATAGACGTAAAAGCGCTGTGAAACTCTTATCGACCAACCATTGCTTGCCTTCAATTTCAGCGGTTCAAGCACTGACGACAACCTTGTGTATTTCACCTTGCAACCAAAGCAAACAAAGGTTTCTTGAGTCCTCCATCAAACCCACGAATTTTTCATATTCCCTTTCATCACGGTTCCCTTCTGCGTCGCAAAGATCTGGTCAGATTGTCATCATGCAACATATCCTCGTCGGAAGCGTAATCAATGTGATCATCCTGGCATATCGTTGACTTCGTCGAAGATGTTAACAGTACCACACCGCTTCTTGTATATTCTCGCTCTTCGCCGTGGATCGGGTCCAACATGTATATCCCTTTTTGAAACCTCGCATAATCAAGTGTGCTTCGATCCGCTACCGAGTTTCGAAACATCATCATATTCTCGCAATCGATACATGGACAAGTCATATACTGCACTCCCTTATTAAACATGTCCTCCTCTGCAGCTCTTCTAAAAGTGGAGACGCCATTAATGTACTCCACACTCGTACGGTCCCCAGCGTACATCCAGCTTCGATCCATCTATGCTACACATGTAATATTCGATCCAATTAGAACTCTCTTTTCAACTGATTAAGTACACTTTCCTTAACAAGTTAGAGCTTCAAAATAATATTGCAATTATAATGTCCAATTACTATCACCACGAAAACATGGATCTACAAGCTAGATCTAAACAATCTTAAATTTCTTACATAACCAAGCTAGATATTGAATTAATATATATAAGGCAATTTTATATCCAATACTAACCTTAGATCTGAATTAATATATATAATGCAATTATCCATTACTAACCTTAATTACATCACAAGAATCACCTATTATATAGGCTTACAGACGGTTGTATTGCCAAACCGTCGGTGATATAACGGTCTTAGCATTCTATCCCAACAGGTGACCACAACATCGAACTTGCGCTCGGGCCTATATATAGGCAAGCTTTATCACAGACGGTTCTATGTAATAACCGTCTGTAATATACTAAGATTACAGACGGCGATGTGTAATCTTTATCACAGACGGTTCTATGTAATAACCGTCTGTAATATAGTAAGATTACAGACGGCGATGTGTACCAACCGTCGGTGATATTTCTGACGGTTATGTAAACTAAACCATCTGTGATATATAGGTATATCATGACGGTTATTTTAAAAACCGCCCGTGAAGGCGCATTTAGGAATGGTGTGTGATAGTCAACAATCGGTTTGTTTATAGAATCGTCTGTGATAGCGACGGTCCGTCTTCGTCTCTTCGTTTCCTGCGCGCCTTTGAATGAGAACTCTTCGTTTCTCGCTTCGTCTTCAATTCCGGCCACCTATAAAATCACCGCTATTGATCGAATTCGATCAACACGCATGTGCGATAATGGAATCTGCGCGAAGCTCTCCTTCGCTTGCGTCGCCTCCACCATCACCTCCCCCGGCGTCGCCTCCACCATCACCTCCTTCCGCAAGCTCCCCCGGCGCCGCTCCACCATCACCTCCCCCGGCGTCGCCGCTATGCGGGAAACGCAAGCGGGAAGAGGAGGAGGAGGAGCGGGAGGAGGACGAGGAGGAGGAGGAGGAGGAGGAGCGGGAGGAGGACGAGGAAGAGTCAGAGGAAGACGACCACGTCATGCACTCGGGGGGCTCAGATGACGACGACGACGACGGTAGCCCACCGTGGCGCGACGACGACGACGATGGCAGCCCACCGGGGAGCGATGACGACGACGATGGCAGCTCGCCACCTCCTCCGGACGACGATGAATATTTTAATTTATAAGTAATAATATATATATATAATGTAGTAATGTAATGAAATGTTTTATGTTATAAAATGGTCATTTATTCTGATTGTTATCAAATTTCATTGGGAGAAACTTACACTCGGATGTCTGATTCTCGTTTTTTTTTTGGGACGCATTCAAGAATTTTTTTGAATGTATTAAACAATTTTTCTTGCTTTGTCGAAGACAAATGTTTCACACGCATAAAGAAAATGTTGCGAAAAAAACTGACGTCCGATCACTAGCAATTTCGAATTTCATTATGTTATAAAATGGCTGTTACCATTTTTCGTCCTATCTATGAACGAATTATGGCCTTCGATGAAAATACGTAGTTCGATAAAAACATCAAAACGTTATAATGCAGTGCACAGACGGTTATCAACACAAAACGTCTGTGATATAAGCAATATCAGAGACGTTTATAAACACAACCCGTCTGTGGTTACTATACAAACGGTTGTATAGTAAAACCGTCTGTGATATTACTTTATATCACAGACGGTGTTTTTATAGAACCGTTTGTGATAATATCACAGACGGTTTTAATACAAAACCGTCTGTGATATTTATCTAATCACAGACGGGTTTTATTAATAACGGTCTGTGATAATTTCACTGACGGTTGGTTTATAGAATCGTCTGTGATATCATATATTACAGACGGTTTTTGAAAACCGTCTGTGATAGTGCGTCTAATATAAGCATTTCTGTAGTAGTGAATACGATTTTTTGGTTTAGGGGTCGCGCGTTTCCTCTCCTCGAATGGTCGACTCAGGGAGCCCAAGGTATGTACTGGTTTGGGCCGAATGTCCCTACTCCAGTTCATGTGGGGTTTTGTATTGCTTTCGATTGAGAGGTTACAAGCGTTTCTTGTCTTAGGAGGAAGAAGAATTGATCGATCGACTACACCCCTCACGAGGGTCCTGCCTCCCTTTATATAGTCGGAGGGGGCAGGCGACATGGGAGTCTTGGAGAACGAAAAGAACAGGGGGTCCTCCACGCCCGGGAGCTGTGGCTTTCGACGAAATGACCGGTGCCTGCTCTCCCTGCGCTGGGTTAGTGGGCACAATGGACCGCATGGTTGTTTGTCTTGTGTTGGGAAGTGGCGTATCTACCCTCTGTGCGTCTGTCAGATGCTGACGTAATGCTTTTGACTTCGGCGTTGTCTCGGGGGAGTGTGCCCCTCTACTGTGCAGGTCAGATTGATGGGACCGGCTGAAGGGAATATGCCCGAGAGGCAATAATAAATTGTTTATTATCTTATTCCATGTTTATAATAGATGTTTATTTCTCATGCTAAAATTGTATTAACCGGAAACGTTGATACATGTGTGTTTAATAAACAAAAAGGTTCCTAGTAAAGCCTCTCTTTTAAACTAGCTCGTTGATTAACTGATGATCAAGGTTTCCTGATCATGAACATTGGATGTTGTTAATAACGGGGTCACATTATTAGAAGAATGATGTGATGAACACACACCCAAGTTGGTATAGCAAATTCGATCAAGTCATTAAAGTTTGTTCTTTATCTTGAACATATACAAAATAGCTCTTTTCCTTAGACCATGAGATGATGTCAATCACTAACTCCGGAAGAGTACTTTGATGACATCAAACGTCACTCCGTAACACGGTGACTATAAAGATGGATTTGGGTACTATGTAAGTATTAGTTGAGGCTCATGCATCAAGAGTGGGATTTGTCCATCCAGATGACGGAGAGATATACTCTGGGCCCTCTCGGTGATATCACATTGACATCGCTTGCAAGCACGTGACTAGGTCACAAGAATGTCATATCACGGAACGAGTAAAGAGTACTTGTCGGTAACGGGATCGAACTAGGTATAGTTGATACCAATGATCGGATCCCGGATAAGTAATATATCGCGAGACAAAAGGAATTGGTTATGTTGTTTTTGGTTCACACGATCACTAGTTCATCGTTAAGTGGGAGTCATTATGGATCTCCAGATCCCGCTGATGATTATTGATCAGAGAGGTGTCTTGATCATGTCCATTTTATTCACGAACCGTAGGGTGACACACTTAAGGTTCATCGACGTTTTTGAGTGGATACGGAACACCGGAGAAAAGTTTGGACAGCACCGGAATAGTTTCGGGATATCGGAATAGTTCAAGGGGGTATGTGTTAATTTTTGTTAATTAAAAGAATTAACAAATATTAAAATAACAGAAATAAAATTGTTTATTTATTTAATGGAGAGTCCATTCACATGGAGAGAATGGAGAGTCCATTCACATGGAGAGAATGGAGAGTCCACTCACTCCTATAAAAGGGAGGGTGGAGCTCCTCTCTCATGAACTAATCTCCATAACCCTTTGGTTGGTCTTTTCTCCCTCCTCCTGCTGTTCCACCTTTCAAGCAGTAGCTTAAGCGAAGCGCTGCTGAAATAGTTTCTCCACCACCACCACTAAGTCGTAGTGTTGTTGGAGTTTCCCGTGGATCCTCTACTTCCGCTGCCCCGCTGGATCGAGGGATTGGAGGTCGTCGTTGTTCCATACGTGTGACCAAGTACGGAGGCGCTGCTGTTTGTGGCGCTCATCTTCGCGACTTTGAAGTCGGGCGTGTACCTCTACATCAACCACGTTTGTTTGCGGGAACGTTATTCCCGCTTTCGGTCTACGAGGGTGAGTCCTTCTGAAACTGTTTGCATGCATCTCCTAGATATGATCTTGGTGTTTGGTTGCATTCGTAGGAAAAATTTGTTTTCCATGCTTAGAACCCATCACCGGCGTCTTGACTTTGGCAACCTCCTTGCTTCCCTGGGATGGAAACTCCCCAGGGCGAAGGCCGCCTTGTTTCGGTCGGGGACGGCGGGGGCGCTCGACTCGCCCCTTGGGTCGGAACGTGGCGAGATGTCCGACCCGGGGGGGGGTCGGGTTGCCACTTGGCCGATCCAGTCAAGGCCGTGTACCCAATGTGGCCCCGCGAGCCCTTCGTCCGAAGCTGGGCCCAAGGCGGCCCATTTGCCTTCTCGGGCCACTGGGAGTACCCATGGTATGGGTACTCGTCAGTAGCCCCCGAGCGAGCTCGTTCGAGACGGTCGGGGGTTTTGCCCCGAGCTGATGAAGACCGAGCGATCGTGGCGAATGCGCCAGGTTGGATAGTTCGTTTGGGTGCGCGCGAGCGCACCCGGTAGGTGTAGCCCTCGAGCGGGTTGAAGAGCCGGTCGGGGGGTTACCCTAGTCGGCTGTCTCGGCCGGGTGCGCGAGCGCACCCGGTGGGTGTAGCCCCCGAGCCCCCGAGTGGGTCGGAGAGCCGGTCGGGGGGTTACCCTTGTCGGCGAGGAGTTGGGCGAGCTCACTTGTCACAGTGCTGAACAGCGTGCCGGGGCATGTCGAAAGCGCGGTGAGTGAGGCCATCGCGCTCGGCGCTTCCTCGACGCTCATCAACGCCATCTCCCATTACGACGGCATCGAACTTGAGACCGTCAACAGCGGGGTCGCTGGGAACCGAATCGACGAGGAGATCGATGGGTTCGAGTCCTAGGTCGAGTCGTATGCCTAGGTGATCGCCGATAGGATTCTGCCAAGGAGTGTCCTCCGCCAAGAATAGACAGGAGTTAGTGCTTTGCCTTTTGTAGTGCAACACATTCCTTTGCCGATTTAAGTTCAGCTTCTGTTTGTTTTTGCGTTTTTTGTTTTTGTCGTGATGAACACCTGACAACTGTAGCCTGAGCGTAGGTTGTTGTGTTAACACTCTTTGGGGGAAACGCGAAAACAACTTAAGCTTAGATCGCTTGCTTCGCAGTGGAGGAGTGTTTCCGACCGGCTGAAGGTCGCTCCGCACGAGTACTTCCTTCTTCCGCGAAGCGCTACTTAGCAACCGTAGCCACTTGGGCATAGACTTCCTTCTTTGAGTTTCATCTTGATTTGATCCATCAAAAACTTTTCTAGAGTTTTGATTTAGAATTCCTCAAAGTTTAGTTGATTAATCTTTTGTCGTTCTGGTTTAATCTACAAGTTTTGGTTAGATCAATTCTCGTCATCTTCTATCACAGTAAGCTTGCAAGGTTCATAACTTTTGATCTGTAAGTCCGATCGGGTTGATTCTTCTTTTTTTAGATTTTTATTGTAATCTAGTTTCTTGTGTTATAATTTCAGGTCAATATGATGGCTGGATCTCTAGGAATTCGTGTTTTACCGAACGCATCTGAAAAAGCCGATTTCATCAAGTTCGAACTGGTCCGAGCTTGACGATTCTGATCGGAGCGGTCCGAACCTACATTGGACTGGTCCGAACTTGATTGGAGTGGTCCGAGCCTACATCGGAGCGGTCCGAACTTGACGCTCACGATCGAACTGGTCCGAACTAGTCGATTTCGAAACAGTCAACTTGCAAAGCTTATAACTTTTGATCTGAAGATTCGATTGAGCTGATTCTTGTTGGGTTAGTTTCTAAATTTAATCTAGTTTCTGCAGTAACAATTTCACGTCAATCCGACGGTTGGATATTTGGGTATTTGCATTTTAGTGGATGTCTATCAATCTATTTTTGCTTTAAACCAAAGCAATCCTTTCTGTTTTATTTGGGGTTGTTTTGATAATCACAAAAATTTCATTTTAGCTTCCGCGTAATCATTCACCCCCCTCTGATTGCTATATTAGTATATATCGATCATACACTCCTTTCCCCCCTCCTCCTACCTCCTCCCTGCCGAAATCTCCCAGCCAGCCCCTCCGGCGTCTCCTCCCACAGCCACTTCCCAGCTCCTCCTCCCTCCTCCCCAGCCGGCGCCTCCTCCCAGCATGCCCCCTAGTCGAGCTCCTCCTTCCTCTTGCACCTCCTTAGATGGTAGGTGGGGGTGTTGATTTCTATGGTTTTGGTGCTATTTTTGGAGGAGCCCTGCTAGATTTTGGGAGTTCTAGGGTTGGCAATTTGGGGATTTTGTAGGGAAATGGTGGATCTAGAGATTGGAGAGTAGTCCTGAATTTCGTGCTGTGCAATCACTGTTTTTGGAGGTGCAATTTGAGGCATCTAGACGCATTTTCTGAAGGGTTGGCTGTAGAATAAGTTGTAGATCTTGATCTTAAGTTTAATTAGAGCTCAAGAAATTGATTTTTGGTTCAACCATGTAGGAGTTATGCTTGTTTTAGTGATTGTTGTCCAGAATTAATTGCTGTTGTTGATTGTCTCTGTTTCTTGCTGTTCTGGGTAGGGATGGCAACGGGCCCGGGTCCCTCCGGGTCCAACCTCCGTGGACTCGGACCCGAGACCCGAACAATGGACCCGGACCCGAGACCCGAATTTAGTCACGGGTCCAATCTCGGACCCGGACCCAGACCCGAACCCGTTAGTTGAGTATGCATGCATGAGGTATTCAAATAATATGAAAAAAATTAGCTAGAATGGGGCTTGAACACAAGACCTCTTGATTCAATCACATGGTTCCTTCCATTGAGCTATGGTGTGGCTTGTGACATGGGTGCATGCTAATCTATTTTGAACTCACCTCACCTTCTACCTTGGAATTGAGTCCGGGTCTGGGTACCCACGGGTCCAACATGAGACCCGGACCCGGACCCGGACCCGAACTCATATACCCGTGGGTCCAAATTTGGACCCGGACCCGTCGGGTCGGGTACCCGCGGGTACCCAGACCCACGGGTATTTTCGCCATCCCTAATTCTGGGCAATTTAGAAGCATTTTCTAAAGGGTTGGCTGTAGAAGAAGTTGTATATCTTGATATTAAGTTTAATTAGAGCTCAAAAAATTGATTTTTGGTTCAACCATTTAGGATTCATGCTTGTTTTAGTGATTGTTGTCCAGAATTTCAATAGTTTGGAGTTTAGGGTTGTTCTTGGGATAGGATGTAGGTGCGATATGCGATGTTATGATTTAATTGGTATTGAATTGTATGCAAATATTATTTCAGGTGGAGTAACCTCAGGAGTGGTCTCATCCTTGCACCAATCCACTCATCGCGGTTAGAGGCAAGTGTATCATGTAGATTATTGCTAGGAGGATATTGTGGTTTGCTCTGCTAGTGATCTTAATTATTTTGATTCTTACAAATATAACCATCCTAATGCTTATGATATTGCTTGTGATGATAATGCTAAGTGTATGAATCTAAAGTTTATGTCAATGTTTATGGATATGTTACGGTGATGATAATGCATGTTGCAACCTAAATTCATCTCATTTGCATATGTACGTACATAACAGAAAAGGTGTCCCGAGTGGGCCTCTATGTCTCACACGTAGTGAGACATGAAAGTCTTACTTCGGTAGGCCCCTCCATGGGCTGGATGGGAATGAGAGGGTGCACGCCGACGGGTGAGCACCTAGCAACACTGGTATAGCTATGAAATGGGCATTATGAGCATGCATGTTGCATTGCATGATTAAAGAGAAATCCATGTTAAGTTATGATGTTGTTCTCATGTGCTAGGGTCTTACCACATTATAATTGTCTAAATATCTTGTGTTAAGTTATTTGCATTATTAGATACACTTTGCTGAGATGTATGAACTCACACTTGTTTTGTGATGTTTTTATTTTAGGTACCCTCCAAAGCGGCATTTTGGGAAAGGACTTAGCACTACTTCACTCACACCGATCGTTCATTTAGTTAGTTGTTGTAGTATATTTCCCTGTTGAGTTGGTGCTAGGTTTGAAGTACCTGCTTTTGTCTAACTAACCTTGTAAGGAGTTGACGGTAGAGTTTTTGTATCTTAAGTGGTTGTGTGGTGATTTGCACTAGGTGGTCATCGCTTGTCATGCTCCACTCACTAGTATGATATCATGGTTGTTATATGTTGTATTTGCTATTCCATGTTAATTGTGCTTAAATGGTTATGTTGTCTGGATGGATCGTGAGTTTGTTACAAGTTATGATGTTCTTATTGATTGTTATCTCATTTGTCTGCTGAGTGGATGTCCGTTTACCATTTAGTAGGGGAAGTCTTGCTGTTTTTTTAGAAATTAGGAGAGTTTGTTTATTTGCTTTTGTTTTGGTGACACTCTGGGCACGTTTAGTGACAGGGTGTCACAACAGGCCCTATATAACCTAGCGGAGAGGCACATCGCAATCAGTTATGAGGTTAGAACCGATTGTGATGATTCTCCACCATAATACTACAGATCACCGAATCATCTATCACAATAGATTTTTTTTCTTGAAATATTGGGAACTGACCCAGATGAAGCGATAATGTTGTATGTAGTAGTGAGATGAAATCACATATTACAGAGTCTATAGTTATAGTTTTTAGATATGAGATTTATGGATTTGTTTTGTTGATGCTACTATTTTATTATGTACTTACTATGTCTCGAACTCACCCTTACTTTATTTGATATTTTAGGTAATCGTTTAGGACGTCATGCATGAGATGGGAGTAGCACACATGTATCACATGCATCACAAATTTATCAAACACTTTTAGTTATTCTTCATTCACTTTTGAAATTTTAGTTCATAAAATTAGAGGAAACTAATGAATTCTTACGGTTTATTAGTAGTTGTGTGGAACAAAGTTATCATTTGCAAGAACGAGCACATTTGTTTACTTGGTTTATCTTAGATATTAGTAATCTATTAATATCGCCGTTGCTAAAGGTACAATTGCTCCCGTGTGCATGCTCCGCACATTCTTGAGCGCATGATCTCGAGCGTCGTCAGGCAAGCGGTCTCGATCGTTCTTGGCCTCGCGGTTCCAAATTTATTATTATGCAATTTTTTCCTACTAGTTATCTGGTCCCTATCTATCGTGTACTTTATTTTGAGAAGTTATCGTTAGAGAATTGCTAATAACATTCTCGGTAAAATAGTTTAAATTTAGAAGAAAAAATAGTAGTGATAACAACATTGGAGCAAGTACAATAGCAAAGCCCACTACAAGCTAATAGTAAGTTAAAAACCAGCATGTTCAATAACTATCTTTAAAAGTTGTCTGTAGATGGTGTATAATAACTATTTTTTTTCTCTGTTGTACATAAATAATATACTTAAGCTCCCGTGCAAAGCTGACTACTAAATAAGAACCATATATCTTCTATCCCCTCTTTTTTCATTTTTTTATATATATCAAAACTGATGTACACATATTAAAAATTAGTTAAGATGATCTTACATGTCCAGATAGGAACTTAGGGCCTGTTTGGCAACAAGGTTTTTTCATAGTTTCGAGGCAAAACCATGGTTTTGGAGAAAAACTCTGTTTTAGAAACCAAGAGGTGTTTCGTAGCCCTTCACAAAACTCTGTTTTGAAAACCATGGTTTTCACAAAACCATGGTTTTTTCTCTGTTTTGAAACTTTGGTCTTGAGCAAATTTTTCTTAGCATTGGTGCCAAAACAACTCTTGTTCCAAAACTTTGCCAACCAAAAACTTTGCTGCCAAACAGTTGGGAGTTCCAAGAAAAACCATGGTTTTGGGGTTTAGTAAAACTATGTTTTTACGTCAAGACAATTCCCAAACCATGGTTTTGCAAAGCCTTGTTGCCAAACAGGCCCTTAGATGTGCAGTTGGCCCCACCGGAAATCCAACGGCCTGACAGCCCGCCCAATAGCATTCCACTCCTCCGGATTCCGCGCGCCCCGCTGGCCAATCAGATTCGAGATAAGCACTTTTCTGGGACCCACCGCTTGTCTAGGCCTCTAGCCCACTCGTCATTGCGCCACGTCGCCAAAAAGCGCATTTACGGCCCCAGCCCCCTCTTTTACTCGAACCACCCTCGCGGCACCCACCGTCGCTGACAATTAGGCCCGCAGTACCGCAACGAGTGCCAATTTTATAAAGGAAAGGGCTCGGGGTCGGGGCTCACCCCCACACTGTTCCCATTTGGTTAAGCGCTCGCTTAACTAACTGGGACTCTAGGAGAGGGTGCGCTGCGGCAGCGCGAGGTGTTCGTCGAAATGACGAGCGCCGGGGCGGCGCCGACGGGCGCGGCGCTGGGGGCGCGTACGGCCCGCGCGTGCGACGGATGCATGCGGCGGAGGGCGCGGTGGCACTGCGCAGCGGACGACGCCTTCCTGTGCCAGGCCTGCGACGCCTCCGTCCACTCGGCCAACCCGCTCGCGCGGCGCCACCACCGGGTGCGCCTCCCTTCGGCGTCCTCCTCGCCGGCCTCGCCGCTTCCCCGAGCCGACGACCCGCCAGCATGGCTGCACGGGATCAAGCGCCGGCCGCGCACGCCCCGCTCGAAGCCCGGGAGCGGCAGGCACGAAGCTTCCGCCGCCGCGACGATGGCCGCGGCAGCGTCGGCCGTCCCCGACCTCGAGGCGGAGGAGTCCGGCATCGTGGTAGACAACTACATGGAGGAGGAGGAGGACGACCTGCTGTACCGCGTCCCTGTGTTGGACCCCATGCTCGCCGAGCTATACAACCCCGTGGCCGACGAGGGGGAGCCGATCGAGCAGAAGCCGGCCTGCCTCGCGTCGCTTGAGGAACCGTCGCCGGAGTTCACCTCCGGCTGGGCGGAGGCGGACGGGCTCTCCGGGTTCGACGTGCCGGATATGGAGCTCGCCAGCTTCGCAGCGGACATGGAGAGCCTCCTCAAGGGAGTCGACGATGGGTTCGACGACCTGGGGTTTTTGGACGACGAGAAGCCGAAGGTAAACGTGGATTTGGACATGGACTTCGAGGCCATGGCGGCGCCGGCGCCGCAACGAGAGGACAGGAAAAAGAAGCGGCCGGGGATGATACTTAAGCTTGACTACGAGGGTGTCATGTCCTCGTGGGCCCGTGACGGCGGCTCACCATGGTTTCACGGTGATCGCCCTCACCTCGACCACGGCGAGTCCTGGCCAGACATTCCGGTAAGATAGCTAGCCCTACGGCTTAACCATGGGATCAAGGCGTCTCTGCCATTTCTACCTTGTCCTCTCAGCTAGATCACATCACGGCTGACCGGCCGGTTGCTTGCCACTGATCCTATGCGTGCAGGCGGGGAGCAGGGGAGGTCTCGGAGCGGCCGTGACGGCTGTGACAGGCGGGGAGCGGGAGTCGCGGGTGTCGCGGTACCGGGAGAAGCGGCGAACGCGGCTGTTCGCCAAGAAGATCCGGTACGAGGTGCGAAAGCTCAACGCCGAGAAGCGGCCGCGGATGAAGGGCCGGTTCGTGAAGCGCACAGCGCTGCCGCCCTTGCCGCTGTCGAGGCCCTCGCCTCCGCCGCCGCGTGCGCTGCCACACCACGCGCATGTGCCGCTGGCGCTCGCTCCCCACGGAGCGCACTGGCACTCCCGTTTTTGAGAGCACCGAGCACGCGTACCTACCTGCACGCGTGCATGGATGCGGCAGCTGCGTGCATCCTCGCCGCTTGCATGACCTAATAAGTAAGGGATACTTGGCGTAGCTTGTTCTTTTTTACTCTACTTATAATTGGGGGTGTAGTGTTGTTAGTTTTGAGCACAATCCTTGTGGATCAGGACGCCGCCGCTATATTACCACTGAAGCATGCATGCGCTTGTATCTGTGCAGAATTTCGTGTGTAAATTTAAGTACGTAGCTAACATATTTGTATAGCTAGGGTTGTGTACTTTCTTCGTTTTTGTAAGAAAGGTTCTACTAATTATGAAGGCTGTAGATTTTGATCTCACAACATACATAGGAGTTTATGTATGTAAATGTCTCCTTCGTGGGTGTTTAATATGAAAGTACAGATCATGTATACATATGGTGGGATTAGCTAGGGTTCAAACTTTAAAGGACTTGAAATGGAGAATGTTGAAGGTGCGTGCCTTCCACTCTGTAAAACTTTCGAGGATGGTGCACACTTCACGCGAACTACTCTAAGTCGTGCACAATGATTTCATAGCATCGTAAATCTAACACATATATTCAAAATTTGCTAAAATTACAATACAAATAGTTCTAAGGTATTACAAATCTCAAATCATCAAAAGAGAAACCAATTCAATCAAAAAATTTATCCCATCAAAAAAAGTGAGCTCGTAGCATTGTTCAATTTTTTGGGCCCATGTTGGATGGCCTTTAGGGCACAATCACAATGTGCTGCTAGGTTGTAATTTTATCAATATGATCTTTATTTGGTTTTCTACTGAAGTAAAGGTTGGGTCTTTTTTTTATCTAGATTAAATGTCGTATGTCTTTGCTCCCGATATTTTGATCTTTGTTGTTTATTTGATGTTTCTATGTAAATCTCTTGCATCAACCTTGGATAAAAGGAGCAAATCCAGGTTCACTACCTCGCGGATGAAACTTATCAAAATCCTATCTCGTAATGACAAGACGTCCACATGCTAAAACTACGAACCAAATATTGCTAGTAAAAGAAAAAAAAAAGAATTCTGTTGCTGTAATACAAAAGCTTCATGATCTACTAGGTTTACTAGCTAGGCTGTCTTTCATTTGGAAAAAAGAGTAGGCTCTGTTCAACATACAACCTCTGTTGATCACTCGAAATCCCTCATTCCTACCGTACAATGGAACCCCTCAACAACTTAATTCTACATGAAAAAAAAATTAGTGGCTACATACAATTGATATACACGGCCCATACCATTTACAGGAGGAGAAATGAACTATTTCTCAATACCCTGCTGCAAGTATTGAATCAAGTCGTACCCTGCTGTAGTCCACTTGTTGTAGGCATCAACACAGGTTCGTACCATAAAATTAGCCGCCTCACGCTCGTTCATCTCTGGATGAAACCGCTTTCTAAGGTTACCAATAGGATCTCCTCTGCTGAAGCAGGGGAGTCCACTGTCCACCATCAATTGCACTGTAGTTATAATCCCATTCATGTGTCTCCTTCCTGATAGGTATCCTTTGACACACAACCTGAATGACAATTTTCAAATCAGAACTATTATGAATAGCACTTGTATTTATCATGAGGCCAATGGGCCAGTATATATACATGTACATAAGGGTATAAAGGAAAAGCCTATATTGGGCAATATCTATATAAGGCATAACAGGATACTGTCTAACACCTCCCCCCTTCAAACTCATGGTGGATCTACAACACTGAGTTTGGAAAGGTAAAAATTATAATAAGCTCTAGTTTGTGTCTTCGTGAAGAAATCCGCTAACTGGAGCTCTGAAGGCACATACTGAAGAGACACAACATGATCCTGTTCCTGTGACCACACATAAGAAGCATCAAGACCAATATGCTTGGTGAGTTCATGCTTTACTGGATCTCGAGCAATGCTGATAGCACCCGTACTATCAGATAAAAGAGGAGTCGGTGTAGAAACAGAAACACCAAAATCTTCAAGTAACCACCGTAGCCAAGTAACCTCTGCTGTCAAAAGAGCCATATCCCGTAACTCAGCCTCAGCACTCGAACGAGAAATTACTTTCTGCTTCTTAGTCTTCCAAGCAATGAGAGAACTACCACGAAAAACACAGTAAGCAGAAAGAGACCGACGATTAGAGTGATCACTAGCCCATGTAGCATCAAAGTATGCCTGGAGCTGTAAAGAGCTGGAGCGTGGAAAGAAAAGACGGCGAAAAATAGTTCCACGAAGATATCGTAGAACACGAAGAAGATGACTATAGTGGAGCTGAGTGGGAGCAGAAACAAACTGACTCAAGATATGGACTGGATACGAAATGTCAGGACGAGTGACACCAAGGTAAACAAGACTCCCAACAAGATGGCGATAGCGAGTAGGATCCTCAAGAGGCTCACCATCAGTAGGTCAAAGGTGAACATTGAGCTCCATAGAGTCTCAGTTGTACGCTCATCAGTGAGAGAAGTACGATCAAGAAGATCATGGATGTATTTCTCTTGTGAGAGAAAGAAACCCTCAGAAGTAAAAGAAACCTCAATCCCAAGAAAGTATCGAAGAGGACTTAGATCATACATGAGAAACTGCTCACTGAGACGAGCCTTTACAAAGGCAATATACTGAGAATCATCTCCAGTAATGATCATGTCATCAACATATAGAAGGAGAAGAGTCCGACCACGAGAAGAAGTGTGAACAAAGAGCACAAGATCATGAGCACTTGCAGAAAACCCAGCTGCAGTGATCACAGAAGAAAAACATTCAAACCAAGCACGAGGGGCTTGCTTAAGCCCATAAAGAGAGCAACGAATTCGACAAACCATGCCCTTAGGAATAGAATACCCTGGTGGTGGCTGCATATAGACCTCCTCATGTAGCTCACCATTAAGAAAAGCATTCTTGACATCAAGCTGAGAGATGGACCGCTCACAAACAGAGACCACAACAAGCAGAGTGCGAACAGTGGTCATGTGAGCTACAGGCGCAAAAATCTCATCATAATCATGACCATGCTCCTGCTGAAAACCACGCGCCACAAGACGAGCCTTGTAGTGCTCAAGAGAACCATCAGATCGAGTCTTAATCTTATAGACCCACTTGCAAGTAATGGGACGGACACGTGGAGGAAGTGGTACAAGATCCCACGTGCCGGTGCGCTCAAGGGCAGCAAGCTCCCCCGCCATCGCATGCTGCCATTCCTGATGAATAACAGCATCACGGTAAGAAGTTGGCTCGGCCAGAGCTGCACCAACAAAGCCAAGGTGCTCAGGAGGCCGAATAGACTATCGATCGCGAAGAACATAACGAGGAGGAGACACTGAAGAAGATAGCTCATCAGAAGATGATGGCACATCAGAAGACTCCTCAATTCACGGACGACGAGTGTAGTATAGAGGATAGGAAGGAACAATATCCGAAGAAGCTTTTGGAGGAGAGGTCGGTGGTGAAGAAACCGGCGATAAAGGAGACGCCAATTGTGAAAGAGAAAAAGTGACAACTGGAGTATCAGGAAAAGTAAAAAAAAATAGTGGCTCAACAAGAGATGTAGGAGAGGAAGAAGAACAAGGGTAGAAGGGACGAGACTCATCAAAAGTGACATCGCGTAAGATCCGCATCCGTCGTCCAACAGGATCCCAACAACGATATCCCTTATGCTCAGCATTGTATCCCAGAAAGACGCACTCAACAGACTGAGCAGTCAGCTTGGTGCGTTCACGAGGTGCAAGAAGAACATAGCACACACACACACACACCCAAAAAGGCGAAGTCTGGAATAATCAGGAGGCATGCCACAAAGACGCTCCATTGGAATCCCCACCCTTAAGAGCAGAAGAAGGTTGGATATTAGTCAAGTAGGTGGCAGTAGAAACGGCCTCAGTCCAGAAGTGTGGTGGAACAGCGGAAGCAAGCATAAGAACACAAGCTATCTCAAGAAGATGACGATGCTTGCGCTCAGTCACACCATTCTGAGCATGAGCACCAGGACATGAAAACTGGGAAAGAGTACCCTACGTAGCAAGAAAAGCTCGAAGAGCACCTGACAGATACTCCCCTGCCGAGTCAGCACGGAGAACACGAATAGGAGAATCAAACTGAGTGCGAATCATAGTGGCAAAATTCTTATAGATGGATAAAACCTCACTGCAAGAGGACATAAAATATATCTAAGTGTGGCGAGAGAAATCATCTATAAAAAGAATATAATATTTTTGACCCCTTTTGAAACAAAAGGGGTCGGACCCTAAACATCAGAATGAACAAGATCAAAAGGACGCTGTGATATAGACTCACTAGAATGGTAGGGGAGTTGTAGCTGTTTGCCAAGCTTACAACCAGTACAATGTAAAGAGGCATCACCAGACACAGAGCCTAAAAGACCACGATGAACTAAAGAAGACAGACGTGAACCACAAAAATGGCCCAAATGGTGATGCCACTGAGCAAAAGTCCCAGTAGAAGAAGCAACGGATGTTGAAGCGGTAGAGGAAACAGATAGACCGGCAGAGGTAACGAAAGGTAGATAAAGCCAGTCAAGTTCCCAAAGACGTTGAGTCATGGCAGCGAAGGCTAGTCCCAACTAGAGCCCCCGTGCGGCAATCCTGAACACAACAAGAGTTAGAATCAAGAATAACCCGACAACCATGATCAGTAAGCTAGCCAGTGGATATGCGCTGCATGGTCAGTTTGGGAACATAAGAAACAGCAGGAACATGAAAAGAGGACGACAACAGATTGCCTCGTCCTGCAACAGAAAGAGAAGTACCATCTGCGGTCTGCACAGTGATAGGAGCAACAAGAGGACTAGTGGAATGAAGACTCAAGAGATCAAATATCATATGAAAAGAAGCTCCAAAGTCAAGAATCCATGGTGTGATACCTGATGAGGGTGGTGGTTTCTCACTAGAAGACTGAGTAGAAGAACCAGCGGAACCAGTCGGTGTAGTGGCAGCCATGCGACGCAGTAGCGTAAGAATCTTCTGAGTAGAGTCAGAACCAACAGAAGTATGCTGAGGAGAGACACCCAAGAGTCCAGTTCCCTTAGAAGGGCGTCCCCCTCGACGAGCAAGGTCCTTCTTCTTTCTGTAGCAGAACTGCTCTACATGTCCGCTCTTATTGCAGTAGGTGCAGTAGCCGAAACTGGAGTAGGCGTCTCTGACGGCGGAGTAGAGCCAGACGCCGCCAAAACGAAGGGAGACAGCAGTAGGCCCGCGCCACGAAGACGAGTCTCCTCAGTGCGAATAGCGGCAAGGGCCTCCAACAGAGTCACACGAGGATGACGAGTAAGCAGCTGGGCACGAATCTACTCAAATTTAGCCCGAAGACGTGTTAGGAAATCGTAGATGCGGCGAAGCTCCAAATGAGAGTGCTGACACTGACAACACTGGCAGGTCCGGCAAACCTCCGATCCGATTGAATCAAGCTGATGCCACACCAAAGACAACTACGCATAGAACTCATCCACAGTAGAATCACCTTGCTTGAGCGACTGCTCCTGTCGCACAACAGCAAGGTACAGAGAGTCTCCAGCTGGCTCATAACGGTTGCGAAGATGCGCCCACATCAACTGTGCCGAAGACAAAGCAACACTGTCACCAGTAAGATGCACCTCCATGCTAGCAACCAATATAGTAGAGGCATGAGCATCTTCATCAATCCATGTCTTGTGAGCAGAAAACTGAGTCTGAAAAAACTCCACAGCATCAGTATAATCATCAGAGGCTTTCTGGCAATCAACATCATTGGCCTCCTTAGGAATAATAGGCCTGCCAGGGGGAGCAGAACGAGGTGGACATGATAGCTCGCCAGTAAGAAACTCCCACAGACGCTGACCACGCATGTGAAGGCGCATATGAAGAACCCAGTCTTGATAATTGAGACCGTCAAAGATGACCGAGCAGCGAGGAACAGATACAGTTCCCAAAGAAAATCCTGAAGATGACATTTTTTTTTTGGATTCAACTTTATCTTCTTGAAACAACCAACGAAAGGCTTCTGCTCGGAACAACGTATTGCACCATGAACAAAATGAAGTAAAGTTCAATGCACAATCCATGGATTAATTGGTTTCTACAAAGTACAAACTATGCACGGTATCGAGTTTAATTTTGTTCTCTCGCCATCATAGAAGGCTTGTATAGGAGAACAATCTAGTCGTCGTGCCCTTCCACCATAGCAATTAGTAAATGAGGATGGCTATGGAACAAATTACTATAGGATTTGTTTAGGAGGCCCGATCCCGTAGTTGTCACAGCGTCGCCTAGGCGACGAATAGTCATCATGGTGGCCGAGGGGGGATGCCAGGACACCTCGCCTCAATTGGAGTGGATTAAGCGACTGCGTAGTCATCCAGGCGGCTTGAGAATGGCGAGCGACAAGGGGTATGCAGACTCAATAGAGAGGGGCAAAGGAAAACCCGAAGGAGGAGGGGGTCCAATAGGTATACCGAGAGAGAGAGAGAGAGATGGCAAGGAAACCCTAGCTGTGACGAGAGGAGCTTCGCTGCCACCTCCACCACCAAATTCGTTGCCTCTTATCGTCCACCATGACGGTCAATTGGAGGTCTCCCACCGCCTCGAACGAGCTCCTGTCCATCTTCCTTGTGAGTGCTCCCCCCCCCCCCCCGGTGGCGCTGCGGTGAGATCCCGCTGCTCTCCCTCGTCCTCATGCTAAGCACTGCTGCTGCTCTTCCTCCCCTTGTTAACCGATGCTGCTGTGCTAGTGCTAAGTGCTACACTGCTAGTATCGTCGGATATTAATACTTAGCACTGCTAGTACTTTGTTGTGCTATTTAGAACTAATTATATCATTTGTTGCCCTATTTGAAACTATTTATTTGCTTGCTTGTTATCTTTAATTTCCTTTCATGAGGTATATTTATTTAATTTTATGTCATATAAGATATTATTTATTATTTTCATCGTCTAATCATTGCCTAAGCGCCTAGGTGTCCTCGTGCTCTGGGCTCACCACGCCTCGCCAGACCGCAGTGACAACTATGCCCATCCTTCATTTCTGCCAGGACCCTGGCCAGGATCAGGCCTTCGAAAGTCTCTAGCGCCCTCCCACCCACTTGTAGGATACTTGTACTGGACAGTGGAAAGTGTATGTGAAGTGGACAAATTGCAAACATGTACCAGAGTCACTCCTAATTACATTTCATTAAAAGAAAGTGTGCAAAAATACTTACCTGAGAAACTGGTTCAGGTGTCACTCTTCATAGTTCAATATGGATCCAGTAATTGAGTCATCTCATGACTTAGCTTGAAATGTGCACTCTCAAACCCCATGTTTCCTCCATGTGATATCTCCAAAATAAATCCAAAATCAATATGAACAAGTCTCCCCTGGCTGCACAAGCAAGGTGATGATAAGTGGCTAATCACAGCTTTACTTGTTCATTTAAAGATAGCAGAGTATGTCAGTACCTATCAAAGAGAAGATTGCCATTATGCCGATCCTTTGGTTGAAGAAACAGGCTAGCAACAGCATATCAAGCACTACAATCATGTAAACTCGATTATAACTAAACTCGATGAATAATTGCCAAAAGAAACTTCAATTTTATCCATATTGAGCTAGCTAGAGCTTCAAATTTATTTTCAGACTAAGCAGTTAAAGAAAATTAAATTCAAAGATCTCGTATAAGCTTCTATGCGCAGCTATAGATCTACATAGTCTATTTACAATCTTTCAAGGTAAAATATGAACTACCATATTTGTATTTCATATCGTAATATAGAATTTAAAGTTTGAATTTTTCATTTAATATTCAAGCATATTTTAACCTAACTAAAAATCCTTACACCTGCATGCATGTACTGCTGTACAAGTATGCAATCAAATAATTGGTGGTGTGAGCTTCTCGAGATGCATATAAAGCATACATGTACATATAGTATGGATCGAGTCATCAAAAGCAAGCATGTATGCCTCCTAATGCTCGCTTTCGATCTTTAGCTAGCTCTCGGTCTCCACACTCATGCCAGTGTGAAAGGCCGGCCAGTGCAGCGCCGGGGGTGGGGGGGGGGAGGTGGGGGCTACACATGGCAGTGCAGTGCCTCCCGCCCGCTGCACGCCCTGGCTAGCTACACTGGCCAGTGCAGCGCACCCCAACCGTTTCATTGGCCGGTGCAACACTCCTTTCCGCGGGAAGGGCTATTTTTGCCAAAACGTGCAACGCAGGCTACTTTTTTTAAAAAAAATTACGAGGCTAAATTAGTGAAAATTTCTAGGAATATTGGGGACATGGGGTAGGCGGCAGGCAGGCACACCATAGGACGCAGACTCAACAAAGGCGACCTCAAGATAGCAATCCTTGTATGCATGCTACTTAAAAGTTATATATGAATATTAAAATATAAATAAATGATTTGTAGTGATTATTTATTATTTATTTGTTTTAAGAATTATGAAATTTGTATTGAAAATATGATGTATAGAATACGCCATTGCGAGTTCGCTCGCCGCGCCACGCGGTGTCGTCATGTACCGAGCAGACAAGAGGTCAACGTGGGACGAGAGGAGTTGTGGGAACCTGTCACAATTTGGACGCGGCCGATGCCTCGTACCCGTTGCTGTCTATAGACAGTAGCCTCGATTGTTTACAACTGTGAGCCTGTTTTTCCTATCTTCTTTTTTTTAATAATAACTACAGATGCAAATGAGGCAGATACTTTCTAAGTGGCCGTTCGATCGGATTATTGGGATCTAATTCGGAGATGAAAAAAAGGACATCTGACTATTTTTTTAGATTTCAGATTCAAAAATGAAAAGTTTTGCCCATATATAAAACCGGATTCGGAACATAAGTATCTATGGGCGCACCGCCCTCTCGGTTCTCGGCTCCCATCTCCAAAGCCAGCGCGGCCCCAAGCACCTCCACGGCTCCACCATCGCCACCCTCCCGGCTCGGCGGCTCTCATCCCCAGAGCTACCGCGGCCATCACCGTGGATCTGCATCAAGAACACCACCGACAAGGCCCAAGGCATCGGCGCACAGCCCTCTCGGGTTTCGGCTCTCATCCGGCCATCCCCAAAGCCAGCGCGGCATTGTTTCGTATCATTGTTGGACGAATTTTTTTTTAAATAATATTATTTTAATCAAAATTTACAGAAATAATATACCGAAAAAGAAAATAGCAAAACTACCCCCCTGTGTCCATTTGAATTGGCGACAGGGTCCTGTCGCCATTTGAATTGGCGACAGCGACTCTGTCGCCAATTCAAATGGCGGCGGGGCATCGACCTCTGGCTGCGTGGGGCAGCAGTGGAAATGTCGAGTTTGCCCCCTGTCGCCAATTCAAATGGCGACACCCCCCTGTCGCCAATTGAAATGGACATAGGAGGGTAACCTCAATAAATTAAGGAAAAAACATATTTAGCTGTGATAATTGATGTTGTAATGTATAAAATTACAATTATGAAGGAAAAGTAATGTGAAAGGGTGAAAAAATATTATTGAACTGTATATACTTTAATATATATATATGCAGCACATATATAAGGAAATTTTGGAATTCTATACACAATATTTACTGTATTCTCAAATCTGTATAACATTTTTGTGTAAGAGCGAAAAACCCACTGTATTCGCTCTGCTGGACTGCGGAAACCTGAAATTGCATCTCCAGTATATGGAAAACCAGACATGTTTTATTCGGTCAACGCTAAACCGAAAATCGGTGTATTTGGAACACCGAAATGACAATAGTGAACAGTACCTTCTCCGGTTCACCCGGAACAAGGCCAGCCAATCTATTTTTTTGTTTATTTCGGATTTTTGAAACCGAGTTGATAAAAATGCAGATAAGTTTAGATGTACTAGTCACGTTAAATTCGACTTTTTCATAATCGGTTGTTGCTTATTTGTATTTTCGAAAACCGGTGACTATGTATCCATATGACATGATGAAATTTGATATTTTAATGCTGAAGAATTCTTAGCTCCTCACGAAGGTGTTACATTTTACGTATATGTCAAGAAAACCAATGTCAAGAACCAAACATTGCAAATTCAGAGGGTTGTACAACTTGTACATGCATGGATAATTCCAGTCTAATAGGCTAGCTTTCATGGCTCAACAGGAAAGGAAAGGAATCAATCAAAGAAGGCTACCAATTGATGGTGATTTTACGATCATTGTGAAAAGCACGTATATGCAGGTAGTAACGTTAGGAACAAAACTCAACGTTAGTAGTGCACATGTAACGAAAGTTTAGATGATGAAAGGAGCAACGGATTATATTACAATGACATTACAACAGTGACCATATTCCTAGGAGAAGTGACGATAACATTGGTTGTCATGGTGGAACAAGTGATCGTTCCGTCTATGTTCGTAGAGTGGGAACGATGCCATACATTTTCTACACATTACATCACCCGTCATTCTTTTGCGATTTGTTCTCGGACACCGCTCAATCTCTCTTATGAAAGAGCTCCATGGCCGTGGGCAGTGCTCCCAGTTGCTGCCGAATGGGTAGCCTATGCCGTACGTCTCTGGGGTATAAGAAGTAACTTGGTTGTGTGCATTCTGTGGAGTTCTGCCCTCCCATATGGGCATGCCATCCCGATTTCCGGCGTCCCCTATGTTAATACCGCTCGGGTTCCCTGATGGTCTCTGTAACCCGGCAAGGATTTCTTCCGTTGTGCGCAACTCGGCCGGCTGCTTCCCCTTGTCCCTACTTAGAGTGGAGGAACCCTCTTCCACTTCTGGTTCCTTGCGGAGACGTCTTCTTTGTTTCGGCTCGCACTCCACTATGTGGTGCAGGAGGTGCGTGTTGGGCTTGTCCTTGTATAATCGGAAGCGTGCCCTGCAGTCCATACAGTATGTATGATGTGGTCGTTGCAAAATACCTTGGGCGTACTCGGGGTCTGGCTTTTCGGGGCGAAAGTAGCACCACGGAGAGGGTTGCTCCCCCCAGTTATCCCATATGGGAAGTTTGAGATGTGGGTGGTACTGCTCCGGATCCACCCAGTTGAAGTAGGCGCACCATTCATCCTCGGCCAAGGGGCACCGGTAGAATCTCCGGTTCGCTAGATCCCCTTGGCAGGTATCAACGACTGCTTTCAGGTCGTGATCGCAAAATTCGGGGCTTTCGGGTGCGGGCCCTTGAGGAGGTTTCTCCTTTGACTTTATCCATTTTGCAAGTTTCTTCTTGGAGTCCTGTATGCGAGGAAGCAGTTTAGAATTACTACTTTGTGACTGCGTAACATTAGCATGTCGCATAAAACTCACCGATTGGTTGCTCTCTTGCCCACCGGCCCTAAACTCCGGTCGATCTAGAAGGGGGACATATCCTGGCGGCCTCTCCCACCGGGTGAAGTTCTCGGGCGAAGTGGGGTAGGCGTCGTGGCAGTTGTTGAGAAATTCGTAGTCACGTCGTTCCGGCCCGTCGATCCATTGGAAGAAGCAACACCGGTCCATGCGCTACAAAAGAAAACGACGCATGAAATGGTAGTGGTACCCTTAACTGTAATGACACTAGTAGGTTTACCTCATAGCCGTGTGCACAACAGTAATGGCGCGGGCGGCGTCAGCTCCGTGGTTAGACTGCATCATCTTCGCCGGAAGGTTGCAGCGCAATTAGGTCGGGCAACTCGGAAGAAGCTGGAGCGTCAACACAACTTCGCATCCGGGTATTCAGGGGGTTAAGTTTCGCTTCTTTGAAGAGGCGACGGTAGAAACGACATCGTAGCCTAATTCGTGTGAAGTGTGCGAAGTTGATTGTCGGTCTGTTGGTAATGGAAGTGTATCCCTCCACCGGTTTTATAGTGGTGGCGAGCTAGATAGCTTTGTCATCCACTTGGCAAAGATGCATGACTGTCTCCCTCTCCGAAAATTGCACAACCTATCACATCATTAGCAAAGCTGAACGACATGGCACGCCTTCGCAAAGCCGCATCACTGTCACGCCCGTGAAAGCCGCACGACGTCGTGGTCCAATAAGTCCGAGAAAGGCGATAGTAGCGTGTTGTCAAGTCGCATTGAGGGTGACCGGTCGTGCAGCTTTTATTGAGGGTGGCGGTCGTGCGGCTTTTATTGAGGGTGGCAGGTCATGCATTTACATTGAGGGTGACTGGTCGTGCGCTTTTGATTGAGGGTGGTAGGTCGTGCGGTGAGGGTGATAGGTCGCGCAGACTTTGTGTTGTCTCGTGGTCCAATGCATGTTGGAAGTTATTTTTGGGCCGGATGTACGGATGTGCTATTTGGTATACGGACTGCCATATTCGTAAAAATATCTCGATTACAACTCTCTTCGCATATAATTTCTCAACGTCCAATAACCCTAAGTATTACATTCGCGCGCGAACCCTAACGATGAAGGATTTTGGCGCCCGTAGAAATGCATGTTGGAAGTTATTTTTGGGCGGATGTACCAGATGTGCTATTTGGTATCTGAGACTACCATATTAAGTAAAAATATCTCAGTTACAACTCTCTTCGCATATAATTTCTCAACGTCCAAGAACCCTAAGTATTACATTCGCGCGCGAACCCTAACGATGAAGGATTTTCGGCGGCCCGTAGAAATGCATGTTGGAAGTTATTTTTGGGCCGGATGTACCAGATGTGCTATTTGGTATCACGGACTACCATATTCGTAAAAATATCTCAGTTACAACTCTCTTAGCATATAATTTCTCAACGACCAACAACCCTAAGAATTACATTATCGCGCGAACCATAAAGATGAAGGATTTTCTGAGGCCCGAAGAAATACATGTTGGAAGTTATTTTTTGGGCCGGATGTACCAGATGTGCTATTTGGTATACGGACTACCATATTCCGTAAAAATATCTCAGTTACAACTCTCTTCGCATATAATTTCTCAACGCCCAACAACCCTAAGTATTACATTCGCGCGCGAACCCTAACGATGAAGGATTTTCGGCGGCCCGTAGAAATGCATGTTGGAAGTTATTTTTTGGGCCGGAGGAAGTCGTCAAACCATGAAAGGCGGATTCATTGAGATAAAACATACGAAAAGATAAACCAGTTGAACAAAGTCACTGTTCCACAGAATGAACTGATGGTACTAAAAGATAAAACTAAAGCAAAAACTAGCTACGGCCCCTGCGAGGTAAGACGCCACGTGTGGCCAGGGCCTCCTCCGACGCTGAACATGCCCGTGAATATGTCGGTGGTCGGCGAGAACTCCGCGAGAACTCCTAGTAGTGCGACGTGGTGGAGTCGGAGTAGTGAAGGGGTCCCGCGTACCGACCGGGTCCGGGCGCTGGTCGACTCGCGTCGGTGGCCGATCGGGTCCGGCGCGAGGCGAGCCGCGAAGGACCAAGGATATCCTCCATCGCCGCTTTCTTTGGGGGTGAAGCCAATCGTGAAGAACATCGGTGTCGTCAGCGGGGCTCGAGCCGAGAGTGGAGTCGCGCTACGGTCATCGGCATTTGTTGAAAAATGTTTCACGTTAGCACACATAATGTAAAAATGTAGTAGACAAGGGCGGAGCGAAAGGTGTACTCAGTGGGCTGCTGCCACTGGAGCCCCGGTACATCGGGAGGAGGCGAGTGGCGCCATCTCAGTGCGGTGTGCGAACCGTCGCCGCTTCACGTCTGACGGACGAACGGCCCGGGACCTGTGCCGCCACATCGTCCCTCAACCTCGTGCCCGACGTAAGGTGGACGATGCGAGCGGTCTTGTCGACAACACCCGCCAGCATCGCTCTCACCTGATGTATGGTCGCGTTGCCCGTGTCGATAGCTGCTACCATCGAGGCCGCATCGTCGTGCACCTCCCGAGCAATGTCACCCTGTGAAAATGGCTTGTTAGTTCTATGCAGGCAGGGTATACAACTTGTGGGAGCAAGTACTAACCACGCGGTGAAAAGCAGAGTCCGGCTGTGTAGGGTAGGTGTCCGCTGTGGAGGGAACGTGCCTCGGAGGTGACTCCACCACACGCACAACTCGAACGCGTGTGCGCGGGCTGTACCACCGGATGTAGTCGTCGTACGTGCCGTGGTCGTAAGGGTCAGTCTCCTCGTGCACGTCTGCCAAAGCCTGCGCCCACTGCTCGACATGAGGAATCATGCGTGTCGCCCAGCTTGTACCAGGGCCTAAGCCCTTGCGTGTCAGTCTGCATTAGTCGATTTGCAACGAAAACTTCATTACTAAAATATGCAATTAAATGAGATATTAAATAATTGTAACAGAGATGGAAAGCAATATTAACGAGTGGACGCTAGCCGGGCGATGGCACTGCGGTGGGGGAACTCCTGACGGAGGCCAAACCGCCGCATGACGCGGTGGGCGCAGACGTCTCAACGCCTGCGTCGAAAACTAAGTGACGGCGTGTGAGCGATATCTTGGCGTCATAGCTGCACTGCAGCGAAAGTCACTGAGAAGCTCGAGCGTCGACAAGCTGTG
This sequence comes from Rhipidocladum racemiflorum, assembly GCA_036346355.1. Classification (NCBI taxonomy): domain Eukaryota; kingdom Viridiplantae; phylum Streptophyta; class Magnoliopsida; order Poales; family Poaceae; genus Rhipidocladum; species Rhipidocladum racemiflorum. The sequence goes on along the minus strand of CM070573.1, from coordinate 13,440,856 downwards.
GAAGGTAGGGCCACCAAATGACGCGGTCCTCTGTCAGCTGGTCAAACATCGCTACGTACTCGAGTACGGCGTCGCGGCATCTTGGGGCGAAAGTGGGCTGCAAAAACAAGGAATACACCAACGTTAGTACTGAGAATAGTATTGATAAAAATTATTTCACAAACAAGGTAATATATTATGTAGTACTAACCCGTCGGCGACACCACAAAGACCCCATGGTAGGGCGGTCGACCTCATCTCCAACTGCCCGGTAGAAATCGTCGCCATACGGCTCCAGGTCTATATGTGGACGTCCGATCTGGAACCTCTCGAACGACCACAACTGAAGCAGTAGCGGACACCCAGCGAGAACGGATGAGTCCGAGGTGCGACGGCACCCATCGCAAAGAGCACGGTAGGTGGCCGCCAGTACTGCCGGTCCCCAAGCCAGCTGTGGGATATGATCCATGTCGGCCTCCGCGATCGTCCTGGCGAACTGGATCAAGTGCTTGTCGACGGTGTCTCCGTGGCTCGAGCTGAACATGACCCAGCCGAATAGCCAGATTAGGTACGCCTCAAAGTGGCGGGTGACGACGTAGTCCTCCGCTCCGGCCGCCATCCTCTCGGGCTGCAAAAGGCTATGGTTAGCGGCGGAACTGAAAGCGGATAAAAAAAACTACAAAATAAAGCGCAACTTACATAGAACTGAACCAGCCACTTCTGCGTAGGGCCGTGCGTAGCAGTGAATGTGCTGTACCCTGCTGGTATCACACCTGCGAACCGGTGCAGGAGGTCCGTCTGCCAGTCAGGGTCGACGTCGACCGGCACCACTGCGTCCCCTGAGCAAGGTAGGCCCAGTAGGTAACTCACGTCCTCAAGTGTGGGCGCCATCTCGCCGCACGGAAGGTGGAACGTGTGCGTCTCAGGGCGCCAACGGTCCACCAAAGCGGTCCAAGAAGCTCCGGTTAAATGCAGGGAACCTCCTGGAGGAACCTCGCCTGTCCTGGGCGTCAGCCACGGTAGCCTCCACCATCCTGGCTAATGGAAGCAACCGCGCTGCCCTCAACCTGCATGAAAATATTGTAAGTACGCTGCCTACACACATAGATGACAGTACATTGAACTTATATAACCCTGTGATTAGTGTACTAACCTCGGAACCCATCGCGGGTCAATCCTCCATGCTCTCATGGGGGTGCGCAAGCGTAGGGCGCCAAGCTCAAGAGGTAGTCGCCTGCCAAGCGGCGTGGTGGCCAAGTGGCTCCGGTGAGTCGCATCTATCACCGGGTCAAGCAACTCGTACGCCATACCTGCAATGTGTAACCCGACAATAGGAAAATAGAAGAACATATCGTTACAAATTGAACACAACAATTACATAAAGAAAGTGCAAACAATCATTCCATAATAAATTTGAAGTACAACAATTTAATCAGTAAGTACAAACATAAACGACGAACAACAATTTAATTGGAAAGTCCATACATAAACGACGAACAACAATTTAATTGGAAAGTCCATACATTAACGACGTACAACAATTTAATTGTAAAGTCCATACATAAACGACGTACAACAATTTAATTGGAAACTCCATACATAAACGACGTACAACAATTTTACTGCCTCTGAACCGTGGGACAATACTTGAAAGTGTGGCCTGTCTCCTTGCAACCGAACATTTCTTCACACGACGTCCACTTTCCGCTGCATCCATATCGTTCCTTATACGCCTTGTCTGCCGTCGCCCAACACCCTTCAGCCTACTTAAATCCGGAACCCACCGTGTCGCCTCCCAGGTATGATGCTCCGTGAATAAACCCACCACTCGAAAACCGTACATTTCCCCACTCCAGGTTGCCATCACTTCTTCCTTGTTGAAGAAATGAGACAAGAATATACCTGGATCCATTCGGATTGTTGAGCAGGCCGCCATGACATGTGCGCATGGCCTGTGTAACAGACGAGGCTTGTTGCAGGTGCATGCACATGTTTGTCTATGCATGGTGCATTCATGTGTAACTCTCCGCCGGTTTGTCCACGCCCTGATTTATCTTTACATAGTACCTCAAATCGGAGCTCCCTCGTGCCCATCTTCAATGCTCTATGCATCTCCCCCTTCTTGCCCTTTTCCTCCATGTAGGTACAAATCATCTCGGAGTACTTCACATCAGGGGCATTCATGCGGGCGACGGCCCTAGCATAGCGATCCACAAAGTATTTCGTTATGCCACGAAGAACACCCTCCACTATAGCAACCAGGGGAAGTGGCCTCAACCCCCGCATGACCCAATTGTAAACCTCAGCCAAGTTTGTCGTCATGACCCCATACCTGGCGCCATCGGTGTCATAAAGCTGAGCCCATTTCTCCTTAGGCTCATGCTCTATCCATTCGGAGAAGCATTTCATAGCCCTTCCATTCCTCCGAACCATGTTCGGAGGGTGCATTGGTAACTCTGCAAGCGCTCTTTGGGGCCTCACTGCGGAAGCTGTTGGTTTCTTCGCCGCTTCATTGTATGCCTTGACGTTAGCTTGTCCAACTTCTTCCATAGTCTCTCAAATTTTCTTTCCTGGTTCTGGTCGCATGACCTCTTAAAAAGCTTTGTCGACTCTTTGTTCTGAATCGCTTGTAAAATTGGCGCCCATGTGCCGCTTACACCACCTACTACGCAAATCGTGCCATGGATGTGTCTCATCTTCACCTTGCTGCAATTGCACGATCGCCTTTAGCAACCCGGATGCCGATCATGTATGACACACACACCAGGCCATTGTTCCACGACCCCGACTTTCACGTTCCTTAGAAACCATAGCCAACTATCGGTGTTCTCACCCTCTACGAATGCGGCGAACGGAAGAACCTGATTATTGCCATCGACTCCTATGGCGGTCAATATCCGGCCTTTGTACTTCCGGTCAGGAAAAAGTCCCATCCACGCATAACAACGGACGGCAATGTGCGAATGCGTTGATACACGACCGAAAGGAAAGAATGCCCGCTTGAGCAACATCTTCCCAGGGAAACGCTGTGAAGGTTGCTTGAAAATATCGACATAAGTCCCAAAGATTCCTTTCCTTGATCACCTGAAGCAACCCTGGCAGATTCTCGATAGGAGTCTTCGTGACGTGCCAAACCTTGCTTCCAATGCCTTCGCCGCTCTCCATGCCTTCGCATAGCTTATCGTGTCTTGATACCTCTGCTCTATTGCAAGTATGATGGCACGTGGCTCTAAATCCAGGTTGCCCACAATCTCCAGACATTACATTGGCAACAAAGCGGGAAGATATATTTCTATGCGATTGTGTAGACTCACAAGACACATGCATGCGGCACTACTATAGAACACTTCCAAATTGTGTCCCATTTAGGTTGGTAAGCATGGACACGCCATGGGCAACCTTCCATCTTGCATCCGACATCATACACCCGCCGATCGACTTAGCAACCCGGAAGGGTCTACGGTGACACGCCCATGCCGTGGATCGCTTCCTGCACCTCACCTTTATCCTTGTAAATTGCATCTTGCCGCACCTCATTCGATCGCATTCCCCATTGGACATCTTCACCCTCGTTGACCATCGATCCGTCGAATCGACACTCATCCCACTCCGCTGGGAAAGGCTCTTCATCCTCTTCATCGTTACTTAAATCCTCGTAGTCCCGGCTCTCTGCGTCCATTGATATCACCAGCGATTCAATATGTTCTCCCTCGTCTGCCACACCCATTGGTTCCTCGTGACGTCTGCCACACCCATTGGTTCTCGTGACGCCTTCCATTGGAACACCAACTTCCTCACCTTGCACCGCTTGCCTCTGAGCCGAACTAACATCATGCCTCACCGAGTATTCTCTTGCTTGTTTGCTCTCCCCAACTTCCTCCTCTTCGTCACCAACAACCTCCTGCTTTGTTCCTCACGGATGCCCTCTGCTTTCTCAAATGCTTGCGCCAACAATACTAATGGCCATCCTCTCTCAATCGCTGCTCGACATACGAACTCCATGATTTCGGACTGTAATTTCAACTAACTCCCAAGACGCATAGCCGTCTCCGACACCCTACTCAGTGCGGCTTCACACCATGCAACTCACGGTCCAACGAGAATATTTGGTATAACCATCTTCTAACTGCTCCATGAACGCTCCATTGGGCGTGATGAGACCAACTACGATACTTGGGAAATGACTTAGTTCCACCCTTCCACACCCATGTTCGGAATTCCCTCTCCGTAATATATTGTAAGCTGCACTCGTTCATCCATACTGTCAAACATTTCATGAAATTCTTACTGTGTCGACACACACCTTTTAGACAATGTACTTATGCTACGTATAGACTTTCGATATGTGAAAAATCTATTTTAGTCTTTAATACCAATTTTCTGAATTTATTTACTGATTTCTAAAATTTAGGAAAGAAGGAAAGGCAAAATCATAATTTTTACCTATTTTTAGGAAATTGTTCATGGCATTTTCCGGCCAATGCAATCATCGCCCGTGCAAAGCGTCGAGGCAAGCTCGTGGCGGCCGGTGAGCCAAGGCAAGTGTGACACAGCCGACGGGGCTGAGGCGAGCAAGGCCGAGGCAAGCGCGGCAAACACGGCCAACGGGGCCAAAGGCGGTCGTGGCCGCGGTGAGCACGGCGAGCAGGGCCGGCGCGGCGGGAGGTTTGTTCCTATATCGCGAAAACATCGCTAAGTCGCTAAACTAACGCTAAGTAGCATGGAGATTTGTTCCTATATCGCGAAAACAACGCTAAGTCGCTAAACTAACGCTAAGTCGCTAATTCGAAAACAACGGTAATCGCTAAACTAACTAACGCTAAGTCACTAAGTCGCGAAAACATGACAATACTACTCGCTAAATCACTAAATCACTAATTAATCAATCTAGTCACTAAGTTAAATGAAACATACAAGAAAGAAAAAATTTACCCATGACGCGATCTTCTTCTTCCTCCTCTCCCTCTCCTTCCTCCCTCTTCTCCCTCTCCTTCCTCCCTCTCCTCCTCTTTCTCTTCTTCCTCTCCCTCTCTTTCTTTTCTCTTCTTCTTCTCCCTCTCCCTCTCTTTCTTTTCTCTTCTTCTTCTCCCTCTCTCTCTCTTTTCTCTCGCTCTCCTCTCTGTGCGCGTGCAAATGGCGATCGGTTTAATTTGTGACGGGTATAGGCCCTGTCGCCATTCCATTTGGCGACAGGCGCCTCAGCAGAGGCATTCAATCTTTGTCGCCATTCCATTTGGCGACAGACGGAGGAAATTCGGTTTGTTCGTCGCCATTTGAATTGGCGACAGGAGCTGCTGTCGCCAATTCAAATGGCAACAGGACCCTGTCGCCAATTCAAATGGACACAGGGGGGTAGTTTTGCTATTTTCTTTTTCGGCATATTATTTCTGTAAATTTTGATTAAAATAATATTATTTAAAAAAAAAATTCATTGTTGGACTGCATTGTTTCTTATCATTGCTGATTTGCTGGACTGCATTGTGCATTTGTGGTGTACAATACAATGTATTGCAGATTTGTGCTGTGGACTGCATTGTGGATTTGTGTTGCACAATGTACTGTGGATTTGTGGTCATGTGGTGCATTGTTTCTGATCATTGATGTCTTCTGTTTGCTTGTACACAGAGTTGTTTCTGGTTCCCTAAGGTGACGACGCGTTTTCTAACTACGATGATGAACCTATGCTTCCCCGAAGTTCTCCCCCCACAAGATCCGTGCTGATTTATTGTAGACGGCAGGACAACTTGAAGATACGTATCAAAGCTTGCTCTCGGATCGGTTTAAACTTGAGTTTGAAACTTTGAAGATACGACAAGCTAAACTCTCGGTGATGTTCTACACCATCTTATGTTTGTTTCCTGTCATCTGATACATTGTAATTTATAACCATTGAATGATCAGCCACAAACACAAAATGGCCGTAACCTCCATCATTCACTCATTAAACGAAAATATTGAGCACAAGCATCAAAGGAAAAAAATTGTACTATATAGTTTTCTCTTGAATGGTTACTGTATTGGATCCAAGAACTGGCAAATAGAAAAATGGACCACGAACTAAGGCCTCTTGGCTTGCAAACATGTTTATCCTACAGAAAAAACTTAACAGGAAATTGGGATTGCACTCTATCTGTACCAAAAATTGAGAGCTAATCAGTCGAGAACCTAAAAGCTCAAAATTGGAAGCGGGGAAAAGAAGACGAGGGAGAAACGACTCGTCGGTCATCTCACTTGCTTTGTTTTGCTTTCCCACACTTTCAGTTATATCTTACACTAAACCATCCAACGATTGGTTGTGAATGACGCTTTGCCATCCAACGATTGGTTGTGATTGGTTGTGAATGACGCTTTGCTATTGTACTTCTTCCCGAAAATCATTTCTCTTCTTGCGGCCAAACCCACATCTACATAAGTATTCAGGGACTGGCCCCTGGTCCCCAGCAACCCAAGGATGCTCAGCCACACCCTGCAGGGTGATACGATCTACTGGATCTGCAACACAACCAAGCGTGGAAACAGAAAGAAGTCTATTAGTACAGCACATCGGCACCGAGAGTACAACATATCAAAATCATAGGATGGTAAAAGAATTTTTTTTAGAAAGAAAGAACCTTTGCAGAGAAGCCTTTCCAGCAAATCAGCAAGTTGGGGGTTCATGTCACCAGGTATTTGCAACGGATTGTTGACAATCTATTCGGAGGCAATGAGTTTTATGAGTTTATGCAACACGTAAAACAAAAGTGAAGGGAATCAATATATTTTTGCACCTTATCGTAAGTTTCCTGCAAGGTATCTCCTAGAAATGGATAGTGCCCAAAAATCATACAATATAGAGTAACACCCACTGCCCATGTATCAGCTGCTCTACCATGGTAGGCTGAGCCTGCAGTGAAGTAGATAGTAAAGGGTTGATCAAATTTAGCAAGCCTGTACCAACGGCCAAAGAATATTTAGTAATTTGAACTGACTGCAAAAGAATCGGGACCATTGCATTTTTATTCATTGGAACTATATTCTGGACCCATGCTTTGGTTGCGTACAGTTGCATTATTTAATTTCCATAGTATTGTCAATCAAAAAAGTGTACTACTAGTGGTGGCCTCATTTCGCGTGTCTACTGGGTATTTTGTCGGCTGTGGGTTCCTTTATCTGCAATTCCGCAATCATTTAGCTGGGGAACATCTAAAGTACCATGCTATCCAATAACCACTGCTGTGCTTCAGATAGATTTGACTGATTGTAAAAGCAGCCTTTCCAACTCAAACATCAAAGGCAGGTAGTTGTACCTTGACAGCACTCTGGTGCAGTGAAAACAGGAGTACCTGGAGATCTCCAAAGCATATCATCATCATCCTGCAGTACAATTATGTAAGTACCACTTCATTGGTAAAACACCAAGCTATGAGACAACAATCCTGAGAAAGTTGCCTAAAAAACACAAACATGTTACACACATTTCTACATAGACATACTTCAAATGATCAAGGAGATAACTTATGCAATTAAAGATAAATATAGTACGTAATCAGTGTCAAGACCCATAGCCCTTACATCATATAGGCCCATCCAGTGGCTATATATACAAGTCTAGACCTTCATGGTTGATTATTCTCTGACTAATCCCAAGGTTAGTAACATGGTATCAGATCATGGCTTAGGGTTAGGTTTAGGGTTAGTGCCCTAACCTCTCACGGATCCAAATTTCTTTTCTGCCGTCTATTTTTCCAGTTGGCCGTCACTCCATCGCAAGTTGCCCATCGCGCTTGCTCGCCTTCGTCCGGCCGCTGCCCTCCTTCATCGTCCACCCGGTCGCCACCCTCCTTCGTCCGGCCACCGCACTCCTTCATCGTCCGCCCGGCTGCCCTCGCCTCCTTCATCGTTTGCCATCCGGCCAATGTCCTTCCCGGCAGCCGGCCTTCATCGTCTGCCCAGCCGCCCCTATCTTCATCGTCCACCTGACCGCCCCCGCCGCCTCCATCGTCCGTCGTCCGGCCAACGTCCTTCCGGTCGCCCTATCCGTCCGCCGCCAACAAGGGCTTGGTCCGGCCGCCAGCAAGGCGACCTCCCTCCTGGCCATCCTATCCGGCCACCGCCAGCAAGGGCACCGCCTCCGCCTTTCACACTGCCAGCCCTGTCCAGGCTGCTGCGTTCAGGCCACCATCGCCCTTCTGGTATTTTCCGTTGCTAGCTGCTTCCATCATGTCGCAGATTAACACTATTGTCATCAACATTATTCTTGATGGTCAAAATTATCGAGAATGGGCGTTCTCTGTCGAGACTGCATTGAGGGCCTATGGCATTGCTTTTCAGTTGACTGATGATCCACCAACCCTCACGGTTGATAATAGTAATGCTGCTGATGTCAAAAAGTGGGGCATTGATGATGGAAAGATGATGGCTGCTATTGTTAAGAGAGCCAAGGCTATGTGGTCTTATTTGAAGCAGCGCTATGTTCAAGACAGTGGTGCTCTTCTCCACACTCTTATGCAAAGAATCAATTCGATTGAGCAGAATGATGTGTCCATTGATGAATATAATTCTGCCTTTGAGAGCCTAATGGGACCATTGATTTCCATAGTACCTCAGTGCACAACAGATGGGTGTCTAGCACATAACTTCATTAAGAAGTTTCTTACATATCGCTTTGTTATGGGAGTCGAAGACAGATTATGAGGCTATTCACACTAGGTTACTTCACAGTTCTACTGATTTAACCATGTCTCGCGCTCTCTCAGATTTGATTGCTAAAGAAACCCGCCTCAAGTCTATGTCTACTGGCTCAGTGACACCTCTTCACAGTGTTCTGGCAGCTTCTGAGCGGACCTCTAAACCTTGTGACCATTGTGGCAAGTCAAATCATCGCACTGAAAATTGTTTCGCTCGACATCCAGAGAAATTGGCCGAGTATCATGCCCGTCGTGCCTCTCGTGGACGAGGCACAACTCCTGCTCCTACAGGCTCTGTGTCTATTGTTGCTGCCTCGCCTATCAGTGCTCCTCAGTCATCTTGGGTGCTTGATTCAGGGGCCTCTTTCCATGTCACATCTGATAAGTCACAGTTGGTTGCTTCCAAACTAGTCACTGAGGGTGCTTCTGTTCAAACGACTGATGGTACACCATGTTACATAACTCATCACGGTTCCCTTTTAAATTCTCATCTCTATACCTGATGTTTCACTTGTACCTCAATTGTCCATGAATCTGTTGTCAGTAGGCCAAATTACTGATCAAAACTGTTTTGTTGGTTTTGATGACTCATCTTGCTTTATTCAGGATCATCGAAGCGGGATAGTGATTGGGACTGGCCATCGCCGTAAGAGCGCTTCTAGCCTCTACATCTTGGACACTTTGCGCCTTCCTTCTTCCGCTACCTCCACTGCTACCTCCACTGTGCATGTGTCATCTGCTTCATCGTCATCCACTATATCCTTCGCCAAGTGGCATCGTCTTGGTCATTTATGTGGCACTTGGTTGTCCACATTAATAAATAAAGGTTCCTTAGGTCATACACCAATAAAGTCCAGTTTCAGTTGCAAGGGTTGTAAACTTGGAAAACAAATACAACTTCCTTACTTTTCTAGTAACTCTCATTCATCTAGACCTTTTGATCTTGTTCATTCAGATGTATGGGGTCATGCACCTTTTGCTACAAAAGGTGGTCATAAATACTATGTCATTTTTATAGAAGATAATTCGCGTTACACTTGGATTTATTTCATGAAACATCGTTCCCAATTGTGTTCAATTTACCAAACTTTTACTAGCATGATTCACACTCACTTTTCTACTCCTATTAGAGTTTTCCGTTCTGACTCTGGTGGTGAGTATTTATCTGAGAAATTCCGCCAGTTTTTGCTTGCTGAGGGAACTCTTGCCCAGCTCTCATGTCTTGGCGCCCACGCTCAGAATGGCGTTGCAGAATGCAAGCATCGCCGTATTATTGAGACTGCTCGCACACTTTTGATCGCCTCATTTGTTCCCTCATTTTTGGGGCGAGGCTATTTCCACTGCTGTTTATCTTATTATTAATCGGCAGCCTTCATCCAAATTAATTGACAAGTCTCCTGGTGAAGTTCTAATTGGCACATCACCAAACTATGATCATCTTCGGGTTTTTGGATGCAGGTGCTATGTTCTTCTTGCACCTCATGAGCGGACCAAATTGACGGCTCAGTCCGTTGAGTGTGTCTTCTTGGGGTATAGCCCTGAACATAAGGGCTATCGCTGTTATGATCCTTCCTCTCGTCGCATTCATATCTCTCGTGATGTCAACTTTGATGAAGATTGCCCTTTCTTTTTCAACTCCTCAACTCATTCTTCACCCACCACCACAGAGTCCACCAGTTTCTTGTTCCTACATCCTATTATTTCCAGTGATGATGTCCCTACACCACATATTCCTGATATATCTCCATCTCATCCTCCTATACCAACCAAACCACCAATCAAACATGTTTATTCTCGACGTCATCCTCCCACAGAATCATCTTCTCCTGATCCTACTTCTTCGGCCAGTCCTAATGCTCCACTTATTGATGAATCTAACATTTTTGATGAGTTACCTGTAGTTAATGATGTGCCACCAGTTGGTTCACGGTATTATTTGCGGGATCGTACTACAATTGAGCCTCCTGACAGATCGGGCTATCCAAGTGTGGGTGCTATCATGGCTGAACCCTCCACTCATCAGGAAGCCTCTCATATTCCGGAATGGCAGTCAGCTATGTCTGAAGAACTTGCTGTTTTGGAACGGACGAGAACTTGGGAATTTGTTTTATTACCGTCTCATGCGTTACCTATCACATGCAAGTGGTATTCAAGATTAAGACCAAGTCTGATGGGACTATTGAGAGATATAAAGCTCGCCTGGTTGCTAGAGGTTTTCAACAAACCAAAGGTCAAGATTATGAAGAGACCTTTGGGCCTCTTGCTCACATGACTACTGTCCGAACACTTATTTCAGTGGCTGCTATTCGTTCTTGGACTATATCTTAGATGGATGTCAAGAATGCCTTTGCCTTTCTTCATGGTGATTTGCATTAGGAAGTTTATATGCAGCCACCACCAGGTGTTGAAGCCCCATTAGGATATGTTTGTCATCTTCGTCGTGCCCTGTATGGTCTTAAACAGGCTCCCCGTGCTTGGTTTCAGCGTTTTGTTTCAGTAATACGCAATGCTGGGTTTTCACCAAGTGACCGTGATCCTGCCTTATTTATTCATCTCTTTTCACGTGGTCGTACTTTGCTTTTCTGTATGTTGATGACATGTTAATTACGGGGAATGATGTAGACCATGTTTCTAATGTGAAGAAGCAACTTAGTGAGCAATTTCAGATGTCTGATTTGGGACCCCTCAGCTATTTCTTGGGAAATAAGGTTCAACATTCTTCAAAAGGCTATTATATTTCTCAGTCTCAATACACACAAAATCTTATTGCTTGTTCTGGCATTACGGATAATCGAACGGCTGCAACTCCTATGGATCTTCATGTCCAGTTTCGTCCTACCGATGGTACACCTCTTTTGGATCCCACTCGATATCGGCACATTGTGGGTCGTCTAGTCTCTCTCATTGTTACTAGACTTGATATTGCTCATGCAGTTCATATACTAAGTCAGTTTGTGAGCGCTCCTACCTCGGTTCACTATGGACATTTGCTTTGTGTGCTGCGATACTTAAGGGACACTTCATCCCAATGTCCATTCTATGCTCGTGATAGCCCACCGCATCTTCATGCTTACTCAGACTCTACTTGGGCAAGTGATCCAACTGATCGACGCTCTGTTACCGGTTATTGTATCCTTCTTGGCTCTTCCCCCCTTACATGGAAGTCCAAGAAGCAGGCCGTTGTCTCTCGGTCTAGTACAAAAGCATAACTTCGAGCACTTGCCACTACAACTTCAGAGATTATATGGCTTCGTTGGTTGCTAGCAGATTTTAGAGTTTCCTATGATGCTCCCACACCTCTTTTTTGTGACAATACTGGCACCATACAGACGCCAATAATTCTGTGAAGCATGAACTTACAAAGCATATTGTTGTCGATACCTCTTTTACTCGATCTCACTGTCATCAGAAAACAATTGCTCTCCAATATGTGCCATCTGAATTGCAAATTGCAGATTTCTTCACCAAAGCACAGACTCGAGAGCAACATCGGCTTCATTTGCTCAAACTCAATGCTTTGAAGCCGCCTTGAGTATAGGCCCATCTAGTGGCTATATATACAAGTCTAGACCTTCATGGTTGATTATTCTCTGACTAATCCCAAGGTTAGTAACAATCAGCCCCTTTTATCAAATAAAGTTTTTCTTTTGAATTTTAGGCCAGGAGCTCTGGCATTCACTGTTAGAAGAAGGTGAGCACCAGCGCCAAGCCGAGGCTCGAATGCTGGCAGGTGAGGGCACAACCAGTGCACCTAGCCAACCGACCTTTGGTCAATTCTCATCAAATAAAGTTGTGATCCTACTAAAAAACAGTTCCAAAAAGAAAAAACATGGAATCATTAAAGTTCATTGTCTACTCAAGTAATCTTCAAAATTCTGAGGAAGGCTGTAAATAAAGTGTCTTTTTCAAGTGTCTGGATCAATACAAGCCTGGATTTCAGAAACTCTTGAGCCCCAAGAATCAAGATTATACTTTATTAGGACAGCAAAAAAATATCAGAGTAAGAGCAATTTTGCAACAATTAAAACTACTAAGTAGGCGTTTATCTGTTTGGGGGGCTCATTCAACTAAAAACCTTTGTGTCCTGACAGGGAGAATAAAATTCACTAAAATAAATGAAGTTACAAGATACAGTAACGAGAAACCACCTCAAAAACCTGGCTAACACTGAAATCCCCTATCTTCACATTGCCAGTATGTGTGACTAAAAGATTGTCCGGTTTAATATCACCATGAATTATGTTCTGTGTATAAAGACAAAAAATTAATTGTTTAAACAAGCTGGGGAGTGCATAAGATAGAGATTAGCAACTAGATGCAAATGTATATGAGTATATCTGACAGTGAGTCTGTGACAACATGTAAATGTGTGCAAATGGGGCAGAGAGAAACATCAATAAGGACCTCCTTTTGAAGCAATAAATTGTGACACGTGCTATGGAATTGCTTTTGTAAGTAACCTGTAACCACGATCCATTATGGTCCTAAGTGCATGTATAAAGCCATAAACAAAATTAGAATTTAGTGGGTGAAGATTTCCCATCAAGATTCAAGAATAATTCGTATCCACCATCTGGAGCTTTATAGAACAACACTACAACAGACACACCAAGTTTTTATGCATATTACCGTCCAAATTGTTAGTACTTAGTTGTCATATTTATAGCTAAATTAAATCGGAAACTATATTAGAAGTTAAGAACTCATTTCCAAAAAAAAAAGAAATAATGAGGGAAATCAGGATTACATAAGAATTAGAGCTTCAGTGGGCAAGCATAGGATAAGATTACAGTTCAAAATCTAGTTGCTGAAATAATGTGTAGAGGATCTGAGCTTGCTGCTCAACTTGGATGCCAGTATAACCAAGTTTAGTGGAGGGGGGAAGTACGTGAAAGTTTAAAACAGGTTGGTTGTATTAATCTGTGTGATACAAACTTGTGATGCTCAAATATCTTTTTCGAAAATCTTATTAATATGATCAGACTGCTAACGAAATAGACACCAGTATATTGTTTTCACTTTTCAACATGATATAGCTTAATTTATAGGCCCTGACACGGCACGACACACAATGATGAAACAGTTTTTACTGAAAGGAAAAATTGAAATCTTACATGAGAGTGAAGATAAAGAAGACCAGAGATTATGTCTCGCAAGTAATTTCTGGAAGTAGCTTCTCCTAAACCATTATCACAGACCATTTTTCCTTCAACATACTCAAGAACTGGCAATGCCAATGGAAAAGTGTAAATTATGATTATATAAAATATCGACAAAAAATGCCAATTAGCAAGCCAAAAAACTGCTATGCTAGAATAAATAAAAGAAAATAAAACAATAAAATGATGAGAATGTCATTAAATACCCATGTAGAATTTATCTATCTTTAGGTCATCAATCACCTCGATGAGATTTACTATATTGGGATGATCCAACATTTTCATGATGGATACCTGTCACCAATACAAAAAAAGGAAGCTATTAGACAATTCCCGGAAATGCCGCACACTGTATATATGCACAACTTGCGCTAATTTGGCTAGTGCTACTATACAAAATATCATGCTTCTCCATTTTCACCCCAAAAAAACATCTATTTAATCCCTTACAACATCTCAAGAGTAAATTTGACATGACTTCTAAAAGGAAATGAAGCAGCTTGTTGGTTGTAATTAGCACTCCGGAAATTTGTCCAACGAACATAATCCAGAGAAATTGGAATGAAACAAAAAAAAATGGCAATGAACAGGAATTTTGAAATAAACAAAAGATACATGCATTTTGTATTATGCTCCCATGAACCCATTCCTCCTGAGAGGCTAAAAGGGCTCCCACACATAGAATGTGGTTAACTGCTTGACAGTAGCCGGGATAAATGAATTCATGGTGTGTTTATGACAAGAGAACTCCACTGCAAATCTGCGTCGGTATCAACTTATCATTAGTCACCTTTTTATCAGATAAATGCATTATTGATCCATGAGGGACGCGTTCTCCATATGCCAAGGAGCACTGCACCTCCAAATTAGTTTTTCTTAAACAGTGGGTGCCCATAAAACAGGATTCTCCAGCAAGCATGCTTGTCACGGCGGTAAGGCATCCACGGCGTGCTAGGACCTTTTTACCTTTTAAAAGGTTAAGGCGCGAGGCGAGGCGACTTTTTAGGCATGTATGTAAGGCGAATAAAAACAACCAAATTGCAACATAATAAGACATTAAAATAGTTGACAAGTTGACACTAAAATGAGTTAAAACAGAGGAGTTAAAAGGAGCAGATCAGCAGAGGAGAGTTCAGAGTTGCAACTTGGCGTTACCCAGCGTTAAAAGGACTCAGAAGAGAGCAGATCAGCAGACAGCAGAGGAGAGTTCAGAGCCGAGCGGAGAGGAGCACGGGCGGAGCTCGAGCAAGGCGTCGGCGGAGCATGGGCGGAGCTCGAGCTCGATGGCGAAGAGGCGGAGACCGCCTGCGCTACGGCGGAGAGCGCCTGCGCTACGGCGGAGAGCGCCTGCGCGACGGCGGAGCTCGAGCTGGACTCTTAGGAGGTTCGGCTGACCGAGTCCCCTTCCCCTTCTCCTCTGGCGGCTGACCGAGTCCCCATCCCCTTCCTAATCTTGATCTGTGCTTTTGGGCCTGGCTGGCTAGGGTTTCAAATATGATGGGCGTCGTAGCTCAAGGCGTCGCCATGGATGCCTCACGGATGCCACGGACGCCATAGGCGATCCCGGCAAGGCGTCCGCCGTGGCGTCTGCTCAGGACCGCCGCGACGATAAGGCGTCGCTTAGGCGTCCTTGAACGGACGCCATGACAACCATGCCAGCAAGCAAACAATTTCATTCCCATCAATCCAACCAAATAATCGCAAACATTGCATTCTTTTATCATATTCATGTACTGAACAGAACATGACCAGTGAGCATGCTCAGCTTGGTTAGCTTATGTGTAATAGATCCTAATGAGTACAGAGTGTGCACAACTACATTCCAGAGAACTTAAGTTACACACATGACAAAACAGCAAAATGACAAGTATTACACAGATAGATAAAAAGTTACTCACTTCCCGAAGAACATCTGTCATGGCGGTTTCTGACCGTACAACACGTACTTTCATCATGTAAGGTTTATTCAATACCTGAAACAGAAGGGAAAATGCTACAATTCCATCAGTTAGACATGAGCACTGTGCACCCAGCACACATCTAAGTGTTAAACAAAATGGCACTGAACAAAGAAAAGAAAGTGCTGGACTTAATAGATGGTTAATAATGAGTAAGCAGCTTCCATAACTAGCAGCCGAAACATGCAAGGGGTACATCTCTGTTTTAAAGTCGGACGACTAGTCACGACTAATCATCGACTAGCCGACAAGTCGGTCCAGCAAACCTAGTCGCTGCTACCGACTCGACTTGCCACACTAGTCAAGCGACTAGGTGACTAGTCGGTGACTAGTCTCGACTAGCCAAGGCTGGCAAGTCGCTCAACTAGGAAAGTGGCCTGCGTAGCCAATACTTGAGCCTGCCTTCTGCTAGTTCGGTCCAAATCCAATTTATTACTTCACGTGCTGCAGACCCTAGCCTCCCTCTAACACCGCCGCCGCCCAGTTGAAGTAGTGTCATCGCCGGTATGTCACTACCGCCGTTCCTTGGTGGAAGCAGCATCGCCGCCGGATGCCACCACACAGGTGCCTCCTCTTCCTCTCCGCCGGACTCCTTCCTCTCCCTCATTGCTCTTGCTGTGCGGCTCTCCCGCCCTACTACTCTCCCCTCACTGCTCCACCTCTGCATCTCCGGTCACCGCCAATCTGCCGTTTGCTTCTGCTGGACCTTCTGCCTCTGCTCTCAAGCATTGTGTCTCACTGCCCCCCACTCTGCTTTTTCTTCTACTCTTCTGCAGTTGTGCTCTACTGATCTCCTTTGATGATGATTTGTTATGGCAAAAAAAGGTATGCAGTATGTTGATATATTTATAGAAAATTATATAGTCATCGACTTGTATCGACTAGTCAGTGACTAGTCTGACCTAGTCACGACTAGTCTACAGGTCGGTACCCTAGCGACTCGACTCGATTTTGCAACTCGCAAACCTTGTACAACATATTGGAAAGAAGTAAGGAAAAAATTCGATAACTACCAGAAAGAAATTGCACATCATGAGATTCAACAAGCAAATAGACCGCTTAGCATGGAAGTGGTTCATAAAAAGGTATTTATATTACCAACACAAGAGAGTAGCGGAAAGCATTACCTTCACTGCATATAGCTTCCCATCTTTCATGTTTCGGTATAAAACCTTTTTCAACAAGCAGAAAAAAGGATTTAGCCATCAACCATGGGAAGTTAATTAATAGTACAGTTAAGCCATCTTACCACTTTGCCATAGCTACCAGCACCAATCTTGCCGAGGTGGACATATTGATTGACCACCTTACTACCATTTTCATCCTAAACTTGCCAAAAGGGAAAAGTTATTATAGTGTTCAATACAAAAGGTAAATGCTCTCATAGAAATCTTTAACCTACTAGACATGCAAAGGCCATGGCATAGCTATCAGAAGTTTGTCAAGCTCTTGGATCACTGGTCAGAAAAGTGGGTTTAAAATAATTAAATTTCACATATTTTACATGTATGTTACTATCTCACTATATTTAGCGGATCATATGTAACGAGATTTGTGTTTGCCAATAACAAGTTGAACGCTGTTTCGCCGGTACATAATATAGTAACAAGGATAGATTAACTATTGGTCGTTCCAAAATGGCGGATTAAGTATTCATCATTCCAAAAGGAAAGAAGCTACATTGGTCATGACTGTTTAAGCTCTGTTTGTTTCGGCTTTTTCATCGGCTTAAAAGCCAAAAAGCCTAAGCCGAAACAAACGATTGGTATTTAAGCCGGGCTTTAAAAAAGCCAAAAGCCCCTGTATAACTATAAGCCAAAAGCCAGACAAGAGGAGTTTTTTTGGGCTTTTTTAAATGAAATAACCATTTGTCACTAAAAGTCTCCAAAATTACCCAACAAATGCCATCATATATAAATTGAGAATTCATCCACCATCTCATTTAGGGTATTTTAGACTTTTCATCTATAAGCTGTACCATCTAATCTATTAATAAGCCAGGATACTAAACAACATGTCTTGGCTTAAAAGCAGATGGCTTAAAAGCTCATTAAGCCAAAAGGCTAGCTTTAAGCCAAAAGCCAAAAAACCTAAGCCGAAACAAATAGGGCCTTAGTGGGGTTCAGCTTCTTGCTTTCCTAGCAGGAGGTCCCACATTCTAATCCAATCCAAGCGGAGGTGCTAAAATTAGACCAACTATCAATCATTCTAAAATAACGGATTAGTTGTTAATCGTTCCAAAAGGAAATAAGGCACACAAATCATAGCCAAGGTTAGTGGGATTAGTCTTGTTGTTTTCCTCGCAGAAGATGCTACATTAAAACCCTAACGGAGGCGCTAAAATTTTACTTCTTGCGTGGCGGAGTTAAGTTTAACTCAGTCCTGTGACCAATTTTACTCAAAACCAGCAAGTTTGGCCAAGTTTAATCCAGTTCAAGAAAGGTAAATTGCAGAAATGACCCAATCACATGAATCAGACTGAACTAGCTACGTTCACCAGTTTTTCCAGTCAAACTGCTAATTTAGTCTGGTTTCTATAACTATGGGCCATGCAATACTAAATCATATAGAAATACAAGAATAAATATAAAACAAAATATGCATGGGCATGAATAATATTTTAGGGTAACAAAAGGCAAATGCATCCTCGTTTTTACAAGGTGAATTGCCCATTTTCTTAAGGTCAAGAACTTTCTAATAACTGGTGCAACTGGCTTTGGTTCCTCGTCAAGAATAGCGATTTAAGGCTCCATGTATAATCTAAAAACCATCAGAACAACAATTAACACAATCATGTGGTGATGAGTGAAGCAAAGATGTGATATCTCATTAACTCACAGGTGAAGGCAAAAAGTAAATACAAAGACAAATATAGCACTTCTGTTTCTCACCGAGATAAATGTAAGCAAGGGAAAATGGTAAGAACATCTTGGCATCTTGCAAATTTAAATGGGAAGTGCCGGTTGCCTTATAAGAATAAACCACGGCTTCTTAAGAGAAGTTGAACTGGCTCGTACATACGGCTTCTCTAAGTGTGGTCTAGCTTACAACGGAAGCCTAGGCTAGACCGCTAGACAATACAAAACCTCCATACTTCCATAGATGGACAATCAAAAATGGAAATGCAAGTAGAAAAATAGTGGTAAAAATTGAAGCCTATGAAGATGGTACCTCTGAGCGAAATACTTTTTTAGTCTCCTTAACCAGGCTTTCTCTACATGCAAAGCCATTTTGAGCTCTTGACAGTATAATATCTTCAGACCTCTTCCGTGGTGGGCCATCATCACTTTCATAATGATAATCAGTAACATCTCTATCATAGAAGCTTCTATCAAGATCATCCCCATTGTAGAAGCTTCTATCAAGATCATCCCCATTGTAGAAGCTTCTATCAGGATCATCTCCAGTGTAGAAGCTTCCATCATGATCTTCAGTAGATTGATGCTTCAACAAATCTTCTGATAAGATGCCATCAGCGTCCCGAGGTTGAGCTACTTTGACACTAGGCTTCCTTAAAAAGCTAAAACAACTGCAGCAGCCCATGTCGGTTAGGTCTGCCATTCAGAACGAGTAGGCACCAGAAATCCTGGAAGATCAAAACAAGCAAAAGAATAAGAACAACCCATCAGTGCAGGAATTAGGCAAGCTGCCTAGCTCATGGGCTTCAGTACAAAAATATGGAATATCACACAACGAGAACGGGAAGCAAGCACCGAGTTCCTTCTGTCCTACTTTTCTTTAGGATCATTTGACTATTGCCTCACCAACGGACTACACGAGATCATGGGCAAAGAATAGACAATTACGGGTAGGAAAAAGGAAAGCTACAAATACAACCTCCATACAGAAACTCCGTCATGAAATCAACACCCCCCACCCCCGCCACCACCCCCCACAAGGAAATTCTATTGACCTCAAAATTCGCTGCAGCTAAACTTGATCGTGGTAAACAGATAGCAGCACCCAAGCAGCAGAACGACTAGGCCAGCATCTAACCTTCTACCCCCACTTGGGACTCAGGTCAGAAAAGCAATTCCACCTCCAGCAGCAACCCCACCCAGATCTCCGCCAAAGTCGTCTCGACGCCCGATTGACTCCTACGGCAGCGAAATTCTCGAATCACCCAGCCCCTGCTCCGTCGCAACCAACGCCTGCCCTATCCTACCCAATCCGGCACGCACCGAGTAGGAACTAGGAAGGAAACCAAGGAGGCGACGGGGACAGATCGAACGAACAAACCTGGGCGTTGCCGGTCGTAATGCCGCGGGGGGGCTCGCGCCTGCGCCTGCGCCGCGCTGGTGTTCGCGTCGCGGTTTTGGGTTTGGAGCAAGGGAAAAGCGGGGAGGAGGAGGAGGAGGGGACAGAGAGGGGGGGCAAAGGCGGGCGCGCCGCAGCCGCACACGACACGCACGCACGCACGCGAGGCGTCGCTGTTCTCGTCTTGGGCACGGTTGCTTTCGGTTTCCGCTTTCGAGGGCTCGGCCGGCCGGCGGGGTGATTTCGGAACGTGGGGGGCGGGCGTTGCCGTCACTGTTGGCCCGTTGGACAGACGGTTACTGCCGCCACGGTGAGATTGCGACGGGTGGGTGGCTGCAGCGAGTGGAGCTCCTATCGCACTAGGTATACCTCGCGGAGAATTTCTATATTAGAGAAGACAGGGACGGGACCGAGAAAATCTCCTCCTACGAAATTTATCGGAAAAATATTGATTTTATGGGAGACCACGGGATTGAGGATATTTCACCGTTCTCGATCCTCGATCCCGGCCTCCGTCCCTGCATTATCACTAATAAGTGGAAATAAATGATCAATTCTTAAATATATATATATATATATATATATATATATATATAAGGTCATTATTAATAAACATGTTAAATATAAATTACTCTAATGATTCACTCACTACTCTAGTGATTCACTCACAGTTTAATCAAGCATATATCATTACTCCAGTGATTCACTCATGTAGCATGTGGTATTTCATGAAGTATTTTCGGGGATTAGTCCCTGTCGGGGCCCATGAACCCGTCGGGAATGGAGGACGGGAGAATTAAGTCCCGTGTGTTGGGACAGGGATGGGAAAACTTTGGCTATTGGGCATCGGGACAGAAGGGCACTTGTGGGGATTTTCTCCGTTACCACCCCTAATCGCACGGGGAGGATGAGTAATTACCGGTTTGTTGTGTTGTGTGATTATTGAACAGGCGGTTGGAACAAAAGAAAAATGAAAGAAATTGTTTTTACCATAACTTTCTTTTCTAAAATCAACTATTAATGCAACGAGTAACCTCACCCCTCAGGGCATATTTGGGTAGCAAAGAGAAATTTCCCTGTGGAGATATATATCTCGAGCGGGATTTCTGTTGTGACCAAGCATCCCCGTGGAAAATAATATCCAGGGAAAACAATCCTTGCGATCCTTTGCAAGAGGTGTGGGCATACAAATCCCTCTCATTTAAAAAATCTAAAACAGTTCAAGAAAATTCATATATAAAAAATCAAAAATACCTCCAAAGAAGTTGAAGAAAAAATAAATAAAAAGAAGGCTACGTGGTGGTCAATCCGCGGGGAAGCGTGGTTGATCTGGGTGTCGGAGGGATGATGGTCACAGCATCGCAACGCAGGCCTCATGGGTGACTGCGAAACAAGACGGTGGTGCCATAGATCATAGCCTAGTGGTGCTGCTTTCCAACTCCATGATGGCAAGACTGGAGAGAAAGATGAAGAAAAACATGGAGGCCAAGGCAGATGGTGACGATGGTAACAGATTCGGAAGGCCGAGACTAGCAACGCCGCTTAATTCATCCTGTTCATCCAACGATGGAGCCATTGCGCCAGGTGGTTGCCACAAATGGCAGCGTCAAGGTGATGCTCGAGTGAAGGCCGCGTGTGTATGTGGAACTGGTGAGACGACGCCAGGGTGGAAGGCGCTTGTGGAGGTAGACGCGTCTGGCGGCGGCGCTCATGGAGAACGCATGTGGCATCAGTGCTCGAGGGGGATCATGGGGAGACGAAGGCACGAACGAGCGATATGGCCCAAAGAAAAATACTCGCCTAGAGAGGAGTTTATTTTTCCCCGAGAATTGCATGGGGTTGGCCAAAATTTCCCTACAGGAGGTGGCAACCAAATAGACCCCCGAGTCGCATAGGCAAAAATTGGCTCGGATGCTTTCTCCCATGTGGAATGGGCCGGTGTACTGTATAACTGTTGGCGTAAAAAACTTAATGATGGGTTAATTGCAATCAACACACGTAAACACCGAATTTATTTCTTGGGTGCGGACGTACCAGCCGATTTAATCCTGCAATCGGTAAGAGAATGAGATGACAACCAATTATTAAACCGATCGAATCTTTTAACAATAAAGTAATCTAATCGGTTAATTCAAGCCGATTTCGACGAGAAGGTAACCGATAAATCTGATATGTCTAATTGGACATATTAGATGGGTAAAGGACG
Source organism: Rhipidocladum racemiflorum (assembly GCA_036346355.1). Lineage (NCBI taxonomy): Eukaryota > Viridiplantae > Streptophyta > Magnoliopsida > Poales > Poaceae > Rhipidocladum > Rhipidocladum racemiflorum. The sequence continues at coordinate 13,418,631 of CM070573.1, read as the reverse complement.
TCTGTAACATCTCAAAATTTTGCTTTTCTTAAATTCATGTGTGATTTGGCACTTTGGTGAATTTTTGGAATTTTCTGGAATTTATTTGGATTTATTTGGAATTTATTTGAATTTATTCCATTTTGAAATAATTAAAGAATTTAACTTTGCAAATAAAATTTTGTTGGAAATATTTTATTTGAGTCCAAAATGCCCCCAAAGTATTTTCCAGAATTTTTCTGAGTCTTTTGCTATTTTAATGAATTAAATGAATTTCTGAGAATTAATTTGAATATTTAATCGCTGGAAAATCAACTCGGGTCGAGTACTGTTCATCCGACCGAGTCGGAACCCGAGTCGGACTCGAGTCCGATCCGAGCCACGTGACTCGACCGAACCAGCCTTAAACCTAATCGATCCCGACCGTTGGATCAGGATTGGGCCACACCGTTTCGACCGGGTCCGGCTCGGACCCGTGCGCGCCTGGCAATCGTGGCCGTTGATCGGACACGTGGACGGCCGCGGGTCGTCGTCTCCGCCGAGTCCGATCTGATTTGCGCGCCGCCTCCGCCCGGGTTCGTTAGGGTTCGGGTTTCTTGCGCATGCCTAGGCTATTTAACGCCCGGACCGGTCCCCGAGGTTGCCCTCTTCCGTGCGCCCCGTTTGCCCTAGCTATTAGAGCTCAAGCCGCCGCCAAGCCGTGCCGATCGCTCGCCGAAGTTGGGCGGAGCCGCTACGGTTTCCTCGTCTTCTTCGGCACCGATAGCCCTTCTCCGCCGTGTTGGAGCCTAGGTTCGGAACCCCCAAGACAAGGCGCACCTGCGGGACATCTCGATCACGCCGGAGAACGCCCGTAGCGCCGCGCCCGTGATCATCTTCCCTAGCGCCGGCAACCCAGCCCTGCCGTGACGCCATCTCCGTCCACGAGCTTCGTGCACCGTCGGATCCAGATCGGACGGCAACGGTGAGTTCACGTGTTTCCCCGGACCGTAGAACCTAGATCGGATCTGGACCGTTGGATCTAGATCCAACGGCCCACAATCGCCACGTGCCGGTAACTGTGTTAGCCTACGGTAGATCTAAACCGTTAGATCTAGATCCTACGGCCAGGGTTAGTTGCGTTGTAACCTTAGGGTTAGATCTGGACCGTCCGATCCAAATCGAACGGCTCGGATCGTGCCACGTAGCCCAGGCCACCGCACCGCGCGCGTGGGAACGTGCCACTGACAAGCGGGGCCCGCATGTCAGCGACCGCCCGATCCGGTGGACCAGATCCACCGTGGACCGGCCAGCACGCATGGACTGAGCCTGTGGACCGGGACACGTGGCAACACCCGGGTGATGCCACGTGTCTTGATGACGTCATGCTGACATCATCACGGGAGCCGTCCGGCGCTGATGTCAGCAAGTCCACGTGGACCAATCCGGTGCTGACACGTGTCATGCTGACGCAATAAATGAATTTCCGAAAAAAGGAAATGATTTATTAATTTGAATAATTGATTTCAAATTTGATTCAAACTTCAAACGCTTATAACTTTTGCGTTTCAACTCCGATTTGAGTGATTCAAATTTCTAAATTTGTATAAAATTGAGATCTACCTAATGATGAATTTTATTTAATTTTTGGACTAAAGTTTTTCTCTGTAATATTATTTAATTAATTATTTAAACTTCAAAATGCTATAACTTTTGCATTTAAACTCCGAATTTGACGATTCCAGTTTCTAAAAATTCATAAAATTATGTTCTATCTGTTTATGAACTTTATTTGGATGTTTGGACACTTTTTGTCTACTATTTTATTCATTTGTTGCTATTTGCACGCGATACGAGTAGACGTTGAAGTGCCGGAAGGATTCAAAGGAGAAGTGTTGACTCAGGAGCCAGCTCAGGACCAAGAACAAGTACTTTTTGAAGGCAAGTTATGCTTTGACCATATTGATCCTATTTTGAAACCTATTTTGATTTAACTTATTGCATGCTAGTTTAATTAGAAAATACTTTATTTAAATATGGGGATTAGATAAATGCCAAATTGCTGTATGACACCTTGATTAATTAAATATGTGCCATGACCCCTTGTCACCCTAGTTGTGGTTTACTAGTTGGACATTACTAAATTGCCAACATGGGAATTTAGATCGTTGTAGTTTATTGCTTAGACCTGCTACGTGCTCATAACATGATTTTAGACAATCAAACGTTAATATTGACTTAATGATATATTGAACCTGTTTTGGAAAGGTATCATGTGATGTTGATGGCACGTGGTGCATGGTAATCAACTGGGGTTTGATAAATAGTTTTCGACCGAGGCATGTGGCAAGAATGATCGGGTGGGCCAGTTGTGGCACCGGGAATGTTGATTTGGTTCTTCGGGTAGTCTTGCCCTGGTCACCCTAAGGACTTAACCTTGCAAGCCTTTGAACTGGGTCAAACGTGCAACCACATGTCTGTAATGGGACGGACCTAGTTGATTAAGTTGCTAATAACGTACCTGTGGGACCTCAGGTTGTCAACTACACCCTTTGTGTAAGTTGTACGGGGGAGCGTACCGGGGCTGTGGCCAGGTACCCATCTAACGGTTGGTTGGCCTAAACTTCGCCTTAGCTAAGGAAAGGGTTAGTGTGCAACACCGGGGAGGACCACTTGTATTGTTAGAAGTTTCCGAAAGACTTTGTTACGGGAACTCGCCTTTGTGGTGTTTGACTGTATCTTGTGGGTAAAGTGCATAACCTCTGCAGAGTGTAAAATCTATTCGAATAGCCGTGTTCGCGGTATTGGACATCGCTCGGGAATTACAGTCAAGGGTTAGACTTTCTTGAAAATGACTTGGACTTGAAAGATTGGGTTTGGTTAAACAATGATATCGATGGAAATGTGGATTAGGAATGGGAAAGATGTTGATTAAACTCCTGGAAAAGTTATTGATGTTATACTTATTTCTACTGCTTTCGAATCTACTTATGCTACTTGTCAAATGTCAAGCATCGCAAATATACCTTGAGCTATTCCTTTGTATCAAGCCATGCATGTAGTATATTAGCTTGCATTCTGTGCATGACTTGCTGAGTACCAAGTACTCACCCTTGCCGCAATACAACACCAGTTGAAGAGGAGACTACACCAGCTTTGGAGGAGGAGCTCCAAGAGGAACCGTCTACTTAGGGAGCGAGCCCAGTCAGTTGCCTGTGGTATACTGGATGGCGCCACGATGTTATCTTATTTTCCACTGCTACTATTTCTCTCTTAATAAGTTTCGCCCTGTGTGGCGTACATTTGTAACTTGACCATAAGGTCGAGTAACCAGTTTGACTATTTAAATAAAGTACTTTATTAGTATCGAGTGGTATGATTGTGATATTTACCGATGTTAAGACTGTGTGCACTAGCGCGTTCCTGGACTAGTGCTGAATACACAGAGGGTCCGGATTTGCAGATTCGGGTCCCGACAACGTCTCTCGCGATAAAGTCGATGCGCAACAAGATCAGAGAAAAACAGACCTGGGTTGATGTAAATTGATGAAATCAACAATCGGCGATACACAACTTTGTTAATTAAAACGAGTTACGGAGGAAGTATTACAAAACTAAAAAAAAAACTATTCTATCTTTCAACGACGCCCATCATCTTCTTTTATAGCCTCCAGACTCGAACTTGTCCTTCTCGGTCTCTTCCTTAACTGTTCATGTTGGCTTCGATCCCCTCCGATACTTTCCATATGAAGCTACAACTTGCCGAAAATGTTTCGGTCTATGACTCTGATTAGTTATGGCCTACCGAGAATGTATCAATCTCTGATTCCGATTTATCCCTTACCAAAATTATTACAACCGACTCTAACAAAAATCGGTCACATACCAAATTTGGGTGCCAATATATGTCCCCTAATTTTGGGGATATGTTTAAACATGCCCTAAAAGTTCATCTCACACTGACTTTTTCAACCATGCTTTCCTTGTCCTGACATCATCCCATCACTTCATCTTTCGTCTTGGAGGCCGCCGCAGCTACTCAATTTGTGAGACCGTTGCTTCGGAATACTGCACTCATTAATTCTTTGGCTATTCATGCGTAGAATCGTCTCGTCTTCCTTTTCACTTTTACACAGGCGACACTTCGCCTTCCGATGATAGCGCTTCATTTGCCTGATTTATCCTATAAATACCAGATAATTTGTCAGTTTACCACTCAATCCTATAGTAAACTTTCACCCTCTATAAACTACCATGTCTTCGTCATCCTACTCTTCCATCTCTAACTACTCTCCTCTGTCCTAGTCAACCGAGGACGATGACTCATTGCCGCTGCCCTACAATAGGAGCTATCAGCTGAAATGCGCACGGAAGAGGAGGTAGCCGACGATGAGGCTATCGCCCGCACGCTCCAAGAGGAGCTACAAGCCGATGCACTGCTGCCCCTACAAATGATGCGGTTGTCGCTCTTGCAGAAGACACAGCTGCTCCCCTCTAGCCGTTGTTACAGAAGAGGTAGTAACTGCATCGATTGGCAGCGTCGCTATCGTCGTTGAGGCCACGGCCATCATTGTCATCTCCGATGATGAAGACCTCCAAGGCCTCAACCAGGCCCTGCCGTCGACATTGCCCTTCATGATCCAGCAAGCTCTAGCAGCAGCAATAGTGGTGGTGGTGGCATCGTCATCAGCATGAATCCTGGTGGGAAGCGTCGTTGGCTTTTTTAGATTTTTTTATTTTTCTTTTGTTCTCCTTAGTGTTGCCTTGTAACCATCAACAATTTCCTTAGTATTCTCTTCTTACTTTTAGCTAATAATGTAACTGATCTCCAATGTTTTTAACATATACATTAATCTTCTTTTATGGTATTATCACCATTACTGATTTCGCGAATCCTGCAAATATCACCAATATCAGCTTAGGCATGAAACGTCAATGGTTATACGACTCAACCGTTCCACCTTTTTAGCGATTCCCACGCACCAACAGTTACTTCCCTGCCCAACCGCCCGACTGCACATCTCCTAAGCATTAATTGCCGTGAAAATCGCCGAAAATTACCTACCTTTGCCGCCAGGTTTACCCTCTATAAATATGAGGTTTACCCTTTCGTCATTTTCACGCCTCCTCGTCCTCAGTTCCTTGGTTATCGACCTATTCTTTTCTCCCTTAACCAACCCTTCCTTCATCGACTCAAGCATCCCTATCTCACTTCATGGATCCCAATCAGATATTTATTTCTACTACTGACTCTGATGACCAATACCACTTAGGTCCGATAGGAAATCTAGACCCATCAACTATAGTAGAACAAGAAACCCCTAGGCTCCCAATACATGCTCTAGGTTTTAATTTAGATGGATGGAAAAAAACAGCTTCCGCGCTTGGCTGACCGCTTTGGCAGGCTGGCATAATTGGTTCAATTGAGTAGCCTCTCAGAAAATTTTAGTTTGGGAGCAAATGGGCATAGCAGAGTACCTTTTTCTTTCCAACTAGACTTATCGGCCCAACCTTGATGGATATCGCTCAACTTTGTTGCCTTAGGCTAAACGGTGAGCAACTATCGGCCTTTAGCGACAAACCCCAGTATAAGCTAATATCCACCAAGGAAGAAGGATGGGGAAAATACATGGAACACAACATAGGAATCGACTTTGTGTCCGATAAAGAACATGCTGCCTTTTTAAACATGTGATTCGATCGGTTTGTCTTCTATGGCACCTCTTTAGGACCTACCTAGACTTACCAAGCCATACCGACCTACCTAGACTTACCAAGCCATAGCCGAACAACTAGTAACAGGTCATCGGCTTGCATTAGGGAAAATGTTCTTAGGAGCAGTTTTCCAAATGATGCACGAGATCCGCTGTCGCCTGTCGGCTGTTCACAGCAATGGGATCCCACACAGTAGGCAACATTGGAGGCCTGTGTAGGTTTGTTGATTTGTACTATATAACACAACTTTGAAGTTAGGTTGAATGACTGTGGCGATATACCTGTGTAGGTTTTACTAGATTCTACTCGTAATTATACCAAGACAGAACTGGGTACTTTACTTTGATTCCAAAAAGGGCGACACCCACAACTTGGTACCTATCAAAAATTTACTTGACGCGTCGTTCTCTCTCTACAAAGCTCCCCCAGAGCTACGTTTTCTTTCAGGCCTTTCAACCAATCAATACGACCTCGTAGTGTAGCTTTTGCTAAAACTCGAGCAATTTCTTGAAAACTTGCTTCAGATATGAAACATAAAGGACTCAGCAAAGCTAAAATATACTTATAACTTTTCGGTATTCGCTAGTATGTAAGAATCCTTCACACTCCATAATTCAGAAGCTGAAATGAACTGGGCCTTAGTTGATGTGTTAATTCTCTCTACTGAAAGTCCAATTTACAGGCTACAAGTCGTCGAGCAAACTGGGCCCAAATGCTAAAGCATGTTCGGTTCGATGACAAATCCGACTTAGAAGCCTTGCCACAATTTACTTCTTGAGCACGACCTAGAACAGCATTGCGGAATTATGCATAATATGTGATGTGGTCAATCCCAGTACTATATACGATGGTCGACTCAATTCCTAGGTAGAGATAGCTGTCTGCAGCAAATCCTGGGGTTAATCCTAGTTCTACCTACGGTGGTCAGTTCATTTCGAGGCAGTTTGTTGAGTAAATTCATAAAAAGCATTATTCTCAATAACGTTCGGATGATGTTTTACGGGAGCTGGGATGTGACACATTACTCCTTAGACCATAACGGGAGTGCTTGAATACAGTCCCTATTGAGAATAGAAGCCAGCACTCACATCTCAGGGCAAGTGCTTTCAAACAAAATTTCTAACTTGCTGCAGCCCTATAAGAAGCCAGCACTCACATAGTCACATCTCAGGGCAAGTGCTTTCACCAGATGCTCTTGCTGACGAGAATAGAAAAGGTCATCACCCAACTGACCCAACCATGAGGAATGATTCGGGAGATTACAAGAATCAAATAACCGACATACCAATGCAAGAAATTTGCTCCACCGTATAACAGCACGAATGTAACACCGCGGCACAAAATAGAATTTCAGAGAGTGAAAGAAACATCGACACATCAATGTCCGGGCATAGCTTGCATGAGTTGATCAAAAGTCCTTAAGCATATAACTAGTGTAACAACAGCCTCAAGGCGAACAGAAATCAAGGGGCAAATGAAAAGAAAAAAAAAACTCGACAAAACCATGTATTATACTTATTCCTTACAATCGGTAAACTTCCTGGTGCAATAAAGATAGAACCCTTAGAACTTACGAGACTAGAAAGAATATAGGGGAGCTCTAACTAGCACCGCTTATCTCAACTGTGTGGGGGAGCAGAGGAGACCTGAAGCATCAGCCCCGACCACCGCAAGCTCGCATATGGTACAAAGCTGCCCTTCGATGGAAGGAACAAACCGGGATGCACAGTAAGGGCAGGAAACATCCTTTTGGCCACGGTAGATAGGAACGTATGTAGCTCCGCAGACAACAAAGGGATTCCTGTAGTCGTAGTTCAGCTCACAACTATCTTTCTTGCCATTGCACTGTTGCTGCACCTGTCGAGCCTTCTTTGCTTGGACCTCGTTAGGGCTGTTCTCAAGAAGCAGCCTTGCGAAGTGCTCTGCAGTAGCAAAGTTCTTCTGCTTGTAGCAAAGGGCCATGGCATTTGCGAGCACAAGCCTCATATGAACCCTCTGAAGCTTGCAGTTAGTGAAGTAAGCCGCTAATTCCTGTTGACGGTTGACATCATCTTTCAATTCCTTTCTCTTGAGTTCCATCCTCAAACCAATGACATACTCCCTCACTATCTCGATCAACTCCTTCACTTCATCAACTTCTCTCCGTGAGTCCACCACAGTAAGAGGGATGGTATGTAAGATGCTAAGGAACTGCCTCAGCGCTTCCGGGAACTTTCCCTCAGTAGTGGATTTGTAGGCAGCCTTGAGTCTATCTTCCATTTGTGAGAAGGTGAAAATAAGTGCAGGAGGGCCCCTCACATTAGGACTTGAAGACTCGCTCCAACCTTTCTCAACAGCAACCGAAATGACAGGAGCAGTTGCAAGTGCACGAAAATATGAATGACTGCCCATGTGCAGATCGAGAAACAAGGGCTTCAGGGGAGCAAAGTTCTTGATACCCAATTGACGGCTAAGCAACCTCATTGCAGTGTCAAAGTTCCCTGCTGCTGCATGCTCTCCAGCAAGAGAAGATTTCTGGGTCCAAATTTGGCTGACAGGCATGCCTGGTGCGGGAGCAACAAAAACAGTGGAGCGAGCATTGCCAGCAGCTTTTGGGGTCTCTGTTTCAGGTGGTAGCTCCAGATCTTCAAGGTCCCAGCCACCTTCTTCACCATCCTCCTCATTTGCTTCACCCTCCTTAGCATCAAAATCATCACCACCATTTGCAATTGCGTCACTTGCATCAACAATTTCCAAGTCCTCATCACCCCAGTCGGCACCACCAGTTTCATCATCTTCCTCAAGTTCAGCCCTCCCAGCACTATCCAGTCCACCCTCAAAAATACCACGCATCACCCTCAGCAATGGCCAATCACCACTGGCTGTGATAGGTGCAGGTGGAATCAAAAGTGAACAAGATTTTCCTTCAGGTAGAGAAGGAACATTTTCACCCAATTCAGCAGAAAGCCTGTCAGCAATTTCAGTGAGTCCATGAGTGGCAGCAGTAGCATAGGCAAGAGGCAGCTGTCCAGCATTTTCAAGGATCTCAACTCGTTTCCTAGCATCCCCAAGATACAGTGCATTGTGGAACTGTCCCATCAAATTGTTACTTTGCCCAGCAATTTTGCACATGAAGCCCACCTTGTCCATGTAACCAGTAATAAGATATAGAAAAGCAAGCCTCTCAAAATTCTTTGTCCGTTGGTATGCGTATTCCACAATACCAACATTTCCCTGCCTCAAAGCCTCAATTCCCAACCTGTACCAGTGATCTTTGTCATCAATCTCTTTTGCAGAAGCAACTGCAATTTGGATGTTACCACTTTCTAGAGCTAGGTTAAATCTGGTCTTCTCATCTTTCACAAAGTGGAGAGCAACTTCTGGAAACCCTTTCTGTTGTAAATAAGAAATCACAGCCTGCCCACACAGCTGGGAGTTCTTAATCATACTCATAACATGATCATAGCGTTTCCGGAGAAGGGCGAGCTTGAAAATGTATTCAGAAGCATCAAATGTTACCAGCTTGTTCTTTCCATCACGATCTAGACAGAAAATGTTGTTCCCAATAACCCTTGTTATGTAAATAGGATTGTCAAGGGTTTTTATGATCCCACTATCTCCATTGGGAAGACAGTACTTGATATGGTTCAATGTAGTGTAAATGAACACGCCATTCTCATCCCAGGCACCACTCTTCACACGGATGGTTTCGTGCAGTGTACAGCGAGGGACAAGCTTCTTGGTAGCTATAACAACTGCATGCTTGCTCAGCAGTGCAACAGACTCCATATCACTGGACCAAACTACATATTTAACAGCAGGTGCCTGGAGTTCACCAAGAACTAGCCTTTGCTGTAGATCAAAGATAGCCACTCGGTCTTCAGCTTTGCACAACAAGTTTCCCGTCCCAGCATAATAAATTGCATCAGTCGCAATAGGAAGAGGGCTTTTCTTCACAATTTCATTCTTAAGATTCTTCACCAAAACTTGATTGCTACTCTTCTCAAGGACTGCAAACCTGTTGCGTGCCACAAAAACAGCTGAACCACCAGCTCCCTTCTTTGCCTCTTGCAAATAATCAGCCCTGCCAGCAGAGTCCTTTGGAACTATGTAGAGTTCATATGAGCCCCCATCCACGTCAGAGCAAATCAAGACAGCATTTTCGGTTGGACTATAAGATAGTGTCCTGGGTGACTGGTTCAAGCTGACTGATCCAGGTCTTCTTATTGGAGCCACCTGAACTTCCTTCTGGGTGGAGTATTCAAAGAACCGGAGAAACCGGTCCTTCACATAGAACACGGTATCACCACTCACACAGAAAGCTGGGCGTTCCCTCTCCAATTTAAAAACAATCATGCCACTGTCATGACCAGCAGCAAGAAGATTCATTTCGGGGTGAGCAGCAAGAATCCAGAAACGGTCATGCTCCCGCCTAAATGTCTGAATACCAGTTCGCTTTGTGGCATCCCAAATGCGAATGCTCTTGTCTTCTGAGTTGGACACGATGATGTCTTGCTTTGCATGGAACATCACACAGGAGACATTATTCATGTGGCCCCTCAAAGTATCAACTTCCCATGCCTTGGTGTCTGTCCATAAATAGCACATTCAGATTACTTTATTTCAATAAATGGAATGCATATCCCCTTTTATTTGTTTAATCCACCAACATACAGCAAAAAGGAGTTACTGACCTCCAATGGCCATTTTCCATGCAATCATTAACATTTAAACCAAAAACAGTAATTTAATAATTGCGAAACATGTTTCTTGCATTAGGCTAGTTTTGTTCAGATGTACCAATATGCAGCAAAAAGGAGCGCTCTATTGGACGTCCAATGGCCATTTTACATGCAATCATTAACATTTAAACCAAGTACAGTAATTTCACAATTGTAAAATATGTTTCTTGCATTCTGTTTGTTTTGATGACAAGTTACTTCAAGTTATTTTAGACATATTGAGGAGTAAATGATATAAAGTATTTCTGTAAAAGTAAGACAATTAAACAGAACGAAAGAAATAATAATAAAATCACACATATTATCCGTAACTTTGTCATATGAAAGAATGAAGCCATACAAACATAAATATTCATGTTGTTGTTCAGCTATGCAAAATTTAAAAATAAAAAGTAAAAAAAAGTTCAGGGAGTAACTGCAGTATTACCATTCATTCTCCACAGCTTCACTTGCCGGTCATCTGCCCCAGAAACAATGAGTGGCAATGTGGGGTGAAATGAGGCCCAGTTGACCCCACGGTCATGGCCTTCCAAGACATATTTCACAACCGCATCAACACCTCCAAACAGATCTGTGTTCATCTGGGTGAGACGGAGGATGTCATCTGCAGGTGACACTGTCTTCTTCCTCAGAGCACCAATATCCCAGACGCGAACAGTCTGATCCAGCGATGCTGACACAACCAAGTCCTCCTTGGGGTGGAAAGATGCACACATGACATAGTGGTTGTGCCCAGTCAGCACAGCCACACAGGTGCGTGACTGCCAGTTCCAGATCCGGATTGTCTGGTCATCGCTAGCACTTACGATCCATGGATACTCGTGGTGGAATTGCACGGTACGAATGTAGTCAAGGTGCCCATGGAGCGTGAAGAGGCACCGGTGTGTCTTGTAATTCCATACCTTAATCTTGTAATCATCACCTGCATTGCATCACAGGAACCAAAATCTTAGAAGAAACCATAAGTTCAGTATCTTCACGTCAAAACCCTATGACCCAATGTCTAGCCAGCAATACTAACAGATGCACCAGAGTGCGCACTCAGTGTCTTGCGAATTCTATCACGGTTTGGTGCATGCGAATGAAAATGTATTGGCTCATTTCACCTCCTATTCTACCTCTTGTTTCAAGGATTGCAAAATCCGTGGCGATTCCATACATGATTAAAAACCAAACAGAACCTGAAGGCTTCAAACTAAACAATACATCAAACAGCTCATAAAAAGCCGAGATCATAAAGCAAACACCAGATCCGACCAACCCATCCTACCAACCAGAATTCCTTAACCACCACCACTCCACATCATACGCGATTCAATCTAAGAAAACTTAATAAACATGTCTAGTCTAGGTATCCGCTATAATACCACCGACAGATCCACACAGACATCTAACGGCCTCGAAACCTGCGCACATGTCTCCAATCCAAGGAAGAATCGGGCCATACGCGTAACACACCACGACAACCATGGCCGCAAATGACAAATCGCACACAAAACGATCTAGCTGGGCGAGATCTAGCAGATATACCTCCGGAGACGAAGAGGGGCTGGGTGGCGTGGAAGTCGACGCCGCGGACGGGGCCGTCGTGCTCGTCGAAGCGGTCGAGGAGGGTGCCCATGCGGTAGTCCCACATCTGAATCACCCCGCTGTGAAGGCTCGCCAGGATCCATGGCCGCCGCGGGTGGAAGCTCAAGCCCTTCACCCGGTTGCTCTTCGTCTCGAACTTGGTCAGCATCTTCCCTGCCCCGTCTCGTCGTCCCCGGCGACGGCGGAGGCGCAGCCCGAGCCCCTGGTCCTAGCCGCGGAGAGGAGCGGAGGAGAAGGGGTGGTGGATCTGAGGAGGGTGTGGGGAGGAGGGGAGAGAGAGAGAATGGCGATGGGTGGAGAGGGAGGAGGTGTTTTAGATCTCGGGGAAGGGGGATCTGAGTTTCAACGAGGTGGTGGGGTGGAGGGACTCGGGTCGGCCGTTGGATGTTGGGATGCGCCGATCTGGCCCGTTGCGACGGTGCGCCCGGGTTGTCAGTGCCTGCTCGCTTGCTGTAATGCGGGATTAGACTTGTTTGGCTTCGAGCAAATTGCAATTTGTACCCTACCTAAAATTTAATCGTAACTTAGTAAGAAAGCTGATAGCATGGTTTGTCGCTGTGTCGGTGAGAGATTGGCTTGTTTGGGACGGATTCAGCAGAACCTTAGATCCTAACTTCATCTCAGATCTGAAACTTGTAGGCTAAAATAAAGTGAATTAAGTTTATTTTTTTATTCTAAAATGTAAACAAGATGACCCATCTAAACACTTTTAGAGGGTGTTTGGCAGAGCTCCAGCTCCACCAAATTCTTGGAGTTGGTGGAGCTGGATATTCCTAGTTTCACCAAATTCGTGGAGTTGGAGCTATAGGTATATTAAGGGCGCGTTTGGTATGGATCCAGATTCTAGAAGAAACAGAAACGGTTCCAGATTCTTGATAGAAATGTTTCAGATAGAATCATAATCACTTCATAGAAACCGTTTGGCTAACTGTCTGAATTCAGATTCTGGAAAGATGATGAAGAGGTGAAAATGACCGAAGTGCCCTTTGTAGTTGTGATGGATTTGTAGTACATTTTAATGTAAGAAATGACGATGAAATACATGCATCCATAATAATCTTATTACAGAATTTTTATATCAATGTCCGGCCATTCAAATACAAGGAAGTAGCAAAATAAATCATTGTACTAATATTACAAAAATGATAAATTGAACTACGATCTAGATTCCATAATTGCTTTTGCAAGATCATCACGAAATCTATCCATATTTATGTCATTTGCATCGGATGTAGCCGTATTCGATGAATTTTGAGACGGCTGATGTCTCGCATATCTTTGTGGTATTGTTGGCATGTAATCCAGATTCTCATCACACATTCGAAAATCTGTGTCAAGCGCATGATTTTCACGAATGTAGTTATGGAGACACATAGTTGCTGCAACAATCATCTTCTGTTTGTTCATCGGGTACGTAGGCATCTTTAGAAGTATCCTTCACTTCATCTTCCATACACCAAAAGTACGCTCAACAACATTACGAAGGCTAAAGTGCAAATAGTTGAATACCTCTTGCTGACCAGACGGCACCACACCTCTTTTCCAGTCAGGTACATGATACCTTTGTACGGTGCTAAGTATCCCGGTCTGTTTGGGTAACCGGCATCCACAACATAATATTTGCCTAATGAAATACGAAGTAGCATAAGTAATGTGACAGTAACATGACAATAGATTTATATAATGTAACAACAATTTTTACCTATGGGAGGATGTGGAAAGACTTGTGTATCATGTTCTATAGCATGATAGAGCACACTGGTGTCATGCATAGATCCTGGTTGTCCAATAGAAGCATACGTGAAACGCATATCAAAGTCAACCACCGCCATCACATTTTGGGTTGGAGTCCCTGATCTGCCAATATATCGAACATAATCCCTGGACTGTGGTGTCGCTAAGATATGTGTCCCGTCAATTGCTCCAATGCAATCCTTAAAATGCGGCCACATCCTTTGATCACCACTAATTCTACTATGCACCTCGGCAAAGTTACGGTCCTTAGGTCTTATGCAATCTTTAGCCATTCGAACTAAGCATTGTAACACATCATCAAATTTTCTACTAATTATCTCCCCTGAATGCTTGAATGTATTTTGAATCGAACTATTGGATCTATTTTGGCCGCAGATACACAGAAAGATAGCAAGCGATTCTAATGAGGTAATATTGATGGATGACTTTAGACCGTAATTGCTTACCAATAAGTCATGCAAGCTGAAAAAAAGACTTTCATTCATCCTGAACATTCTGTGACTTTCTCTAGGTGTGTGCAACGTATCCATAATCCATCCATAACCACTGAGTTGTGAAGTCCTTGGTGGATTCTTGTCATAATGCTTCATGTAATATTGATGTAAAACAGTCGCAGTTGCAAGCAAGTTGGTCTGCAATATTTGATGTTGACGTATAACCTCCGCATCAACCTCGCTATCACTATCACTTTCACTTGAAGACATCTTTAACATAGAAAAAAAATAAACATTAAACAACATATATGCCAAGTGCAAGATTCAACATTTAAACAACATATATATCGCAACACAAATCAACATTAAGCAACATTTTTTGTCTTAACAATAAACGAAACACAAGTGTAAATTGCAAACAAAAGAAATCAAATTGAACTAATGTAGAATCACTTTTATTAGTCTATTCTTATTCTATACCCTATAAATGAATTTCCCTAAAAAGTAAAACATCATGGTCCATATTTGACAAAGTGCTTCATTGAGAGCCATGCAAACCGGTCTTCTGGAGTGTCCAATGTCATAAACATATCTCTCTCAGCACGCTTTGTAAATAATTCAGTAGCGATGAAGTGTTGCTTTGTCCCAGGAATCGCACCACACTCCTTCACAATGGTCATTACTGCCTTGATGGAACTCTCATCCTTGTTTGCAAGCGACTCAACAGAAGCAGCGGACCTCTCACTCAAAGTCACCATTTTACTAATCTGTTCTTCGATCCACTTGCCTCCATTTTTCTTGGCTCTCCTTGTCTTCTCTTTGTCATCACAGCATGATCTCTTGTCTTTGCCCTTGCTAGTTGGAGTTATTTCTTCTGGATCACTTTCGGGCTTTGAATCCATTGACTCACGATAATCAATTGGACTTTGAGGAAAGAGACCAGACGAAGCACCAAAATGATCGTCACCGGTATTCCTAAGGTCTTCAAACACAACCTTCAACTCATCCTCATTTTGAATTCCCTTGTCTTTAAACTTTCCACATCCTGGAATTTTCTGCAAACATGAATACATATGTCAAAAAAAAGTCATATTGCTGCAAACAAAACAAGATCAAATATAATGTGGTTTGCGCACTTACTTTTCTCATCATCTTCCACCAATCATTGTTCATGTCAACTGTTCCCTTCCTCTCATCCCAACCTATACCTGTTTGTTTCAACAACTCCTTCCAAGCATTGTACTCTAGCTTCAATTTGGCCCATTTATTCTTAAATTACCCCCTAGTGTACAAAATCCCTGTCTCCTCATTGAACTTTTCAATCATATTTTTATACCCAAGATTGTTCAAATGGGTGCTAGAACGATTTCCGCACCTCACTTGTTCGGCGAACAATCTACAAACAATTCTAGTGTGTTCTTCAGACCATTCAGCTTCAACCATCTACACAAGCATTTTTGAAAAATCTATTATTGGCCAAGACTGCACACCTAATACTAAGGCCAATGCCAAAAACCTCACAACTTCTAGGGTATGGATGAACGGATGAGAGTGAGTGAGAGAGAGATGGAACAAGAGAGACAATATGTTTATTTCACATGCAGATGACTTCAATATATGCATATGCACAACTCACAGTCCATAAAAGAGGGGATGGAATTGACAAAACTGCTAATACCTTGACTCCTTAACAGCTGGGCCGTACAATCGGCGTCTTGGGTGGGGGGGAGACTCCGGTTCCAAAGTCGGCGGCTGGTGATAACAAAAAAAGTGGTTAAATCATAAATGTGACCAAATGCATACAGAAAGCTAACTCAATCAGAACAAAATAGACGGCCAGATTAGATATATAGAATCGTAGCCATATTATTAACGGCACTACCTTCAAGTGAATAGTTCAGTATGAGGAAATAGTTTCCCCACACAAATTGATCACTGGCATTTCAACCTTGGAGTCGCAAGTCTGAATGTGTTAGGTCAACTTCAGCATGTCAGGAAATAGCTTGGAGGGGAATTGCCATAAGACTAAAGTTATGCACCAAGTGGCAGGATGTATCAAATTCTAATGTTCTTAACCAGTAATTTGCTTGTCAGTTGTTGTCAGTTGAGTTCACTGATAGTTTAAACAACATACATGAATCGTGGTCATTACAGAAACAATGGTTTAACGTAGACAAATGCATCAATTCATCATTATAGAAAGCACAATCTCCTCTCAAAAAAGAAGAAGAAAGAAAGCACAATCAATTAGAATCGTATATCAACAGGACTACAAATCCAATCTTGCACCTGGGTTATTGGCATTGCCTCAAAGTTAATCTGCAGGAGGAAAGTGATGCCCCAAATTGATGATTAGTGCTTCAACTTTCAAGTTTTCAACCACGGCTATACACCAAACAACCAAAGAATGGCATAAACTAGGATAGCAAGTTTCAGCAAGATGCAATCCATGGCTAGACTTCATGACTCCAAGAATACTCTTGAAATGCCAACTAGTTACTAGATCAGGTTTCTGCTACAGTTGAGATCCCTCATCCATGAAATGCTCCCAGCCCTTATCACTGACTACAGAATTGGGAATCTGAACCAGGATGAACTGAATAAACTATTGATCATGAGGCAGACTTTTAGATGGCTGTCAAAATTTCGTAAGTCTACATTGCATAGCTGTCAAAATTGATAGCCATACTAGCTAAGATGCCATGTACCTGCTACATACAAAGGACGACGCCGATTCCAACGTCGGCGGCGGCGGCTGGGGGCAGAGGCGGCCGGGGGAGTTCCAGGAGAGCGGAGTCGTCGGGGGGAGGGGTGGCCTTCCGGGAGGGCGGGGGCGGCGGCTGGGGGCAGAGGCGGCCAGGGGAGTTCCAGGAAATCGGAGTCGTCGGGGGGAGGGGTGGCCTTCCGGGAGGCCGGCGGCGGCGGCGGCGAGGCGGACAAGTTGCGACGGGGAGCCGATTGCCGAGAGGAGTGAAGTGTAGAGAGGGCAGAGCCTCGGCCGAGCTGACGACCTCGGTGCGAGTGCGATGGGGAGCTGCGAGGAGAGAAGGGCAGAGGGGTAAAAGAGATCCAAGAATCGGGAGGAACGGGTTTCCGCCGGATTCGGCTTCTTCGTAGAAAAGCAAGGAACGATTCCAGCAGAATCGCTCCGATCGGTTGAGCGTTTGGATGATTTCATCAGCGATTCTACTCAAAACCGGACCGTTCCGAGTTGCCAAACGGCCCCTAAGAGTGTTTAGGTGGGTCATCTTGTTTACATTTTAGAATAAAATTATAAACTTAAGTCACTTTATTTCAGTCTACAAGTTTCAGCTCTGAGGTGGAGCTGGGGTCTGGAGCTCTGCCAAACAGGGCCTTAATATATACATAGCTCTAGCTCTACGGATCTGGTGGAGTAGGGATACCTAGCTCCACCTGATCCATGAATCTAGTGAAGCTGGTGCTCTACCAAATAGGGTCTTAATTTCGGCTTCCCTCTTCTGCAAGTTAAAAGCTGTTCTAAATGTTTAGTTTTTTTGTAGCCGAAAGCCCAAAGTCAGCAGCACATTTATACTAGGAGAAGCTATAAAAGTCAAAAGCGGGACTGGAGTAACTTCTCACGATTTTGGTGAGTTGGGGGTTCTAATTTTGCTATTAGAGTTGAAGAAAATTACCCCCTCCTACCAAGTATAAAATCCTAAACCCCACCCTATTCCCGACCCGCACCCCTCACACGTAAAAACACCAAACCGCTTCAGCTTAGCCGGTCAGCCAGCAGTCCTTCAACCATGCAGCTTAGCCGAAAGTTACTTCTCATAAAAGCTACAGCCATACCAAACAGGGCTATAAAATAACCGCCTTCTCTTTTTTAAGTTTTGAATTTAAGTGTTGTTCGAGGTACTTAATTGCAAAAAAGGAATAAGTTATTTTTATTCCTCAATTTTTGTGAAAGTCTAAAAATCAATCTTCAGCGACATAATTAGATAACCAACTACCCTTATTGTATGTTGAAAAATAGAACGTAAGAGAGGCAGATGTCGGTAGTCCGATGGGCCAACGTCCGAGAGAGTAATGGAGATCACTGTTGTGAAAAATAGCCAACTCGACTGATTAATAGGTGAAAGTGACTAAATCATTATGAATAGTTTAATCGGAGTGCAATTAACGCAGTCGAACGATTAATTGACCGCATAATTCGATTAATCAATAGTTTTTCAATTAATCATCCATTTTTCCCATTTAATCATGAAAACAGCTTATTTTATTCACTAAGTACAATAAATTAGTTTATAATATAGTGTTCATAGTTTGTATCTTTTTGATGAAGTATAAACAATGAAATGTAAAACATATTTTGTACAGTGATAATTTATAATAACTTTGGTAACTAAAATATTTCTAATTAATTCTAAATTTAAATAACTATATTAATAAGAACGCATAATCTTATGTTAAATTTTGATTAATCGATCGTATTATGATTAATCGCTTAGCGGTACCACGTCCGTCCGTCGAGCACATAACGTTTTTCACAATACTAATGGAGACACAATCATTTATACAGGTTCGGATGCTAATTAATGCACCCTACTCATGTCGATGTGCCATTGGGCTCGGGGTAGAGGGGATGCCTCCTTGCCCAACAATGACCTCGAGGGCATACCAATTTTGATTATGTTTTGTATTCCATTAGAGTTCTAGTTATAAGCGGGGGTTACAATGAGCTTTTATATGTGCTCAACATAGTACACAAAAAAATATCATGCCCCTAGTAGTGGTGACTTAAGCGTGGGCATCTTCGTCATTCTGAGGAGGTGGTGGCAGATTCCACCTCATTGCTCCATAGGGGTAGGTCTCTGACTTCAAGATCCTACGAGGGTCATGAGGATTGGGCCCTTCTTTGGGGGCTGACCTCGCAGAGACCACGGGACTTGGTAGCTCATCTCGTCAGTCGATCCCAAGCAATACATGGGCACTTAGGGGGGCACCATAGTGGGTGGGGTGTTGGGCCATATGCCCTGTAGACGGGAACTAGGCGAATAGCCCTAGAGGGAAGGGCACTTCACCAAACACTTGGTAGGTTAGGGCACTCCGTTTTGTGCCCTACCTCCAAGTAGGAGGTGAAGTAACCCAGGGGCTATGAGTATCTCCTTCCACATACTCGGTGGAGAAAGGGCCCCCGACTAGGAGGTATTGGGATTTCATCCAACAACCCTAACTATGAAACCGTCCAATTTCACTTTTCCATAGTACATTATTCTTTCAATAGTGGTTTTGTCACGTAGATAGTACATTATTCTTTCAATAGTGGTTTTGTCACGTAGATTACGTATGATTTGTTTTCGATTGACATGACAGTCCACTCATCTACCACATCATTTAGCTTTTCCACATTACCCCCAAATCACTCTTCTAGTCTATCCTCTCTCTGTCTCTCTCTCCTCCCTCTCTGACCTCTTTGCTCTCCCCTTGACGCTATAGCTATCACCATGCCACCTCCTCTTCTATGTCCCCCATCTCCTCTTCTACACCTTTGGTGCTAGCAAGGGGGTGGGCAATGCTCGTTGATGATCACCCATCTTCACAATCTACTCCTTTGTTGAGCCCGACCACTGGACCCATCCTATCATCATGTTGGGGAACGGGTAGGCTATTCTAGCATAAATTCAAAATTTTCTATCGCGTCAATGAACCACTTTAAGTTATAGATCACAGAATTACCACTAGACACGTAGACTCGTAGCGAAAGTAGAGACGATGTAGTGTGGTGGTGCAGATGTAGTCGTACTAGTGTCCCGCCTCCTCTAATAGCTCTTCGTGACCGTCGTAGGTTGCGGATCGCCCTAGCGTTGAAGTCTCATAGCAACGCCTCTAATATATCCACATGTACAAGGTAGGAACAATACCTGCCGGAGTGCTAGAACAGGCTACGTGGTTTTGGGTGGAGGAGGGGTGGCGGCTAGGGTTTTCGTAATTCTAAATTTCTACTGTGTCTCTTAACCCTAAAGCTAGCACTCCCTCCCTTTAAATAGACGCCCCATAATGGGGCTTTAGATTCCCATTAGGAACTTAAAACCCATCAGAATTTGGATCACCATCCGAATTAAGTTCCAACCCTTTAAGCGTGTGATCCTATAGGTTCACGTATACCTAGAAATAGCTCGAGTACTATTACTCGACCATTAATCGGTAGCGATCCCTAGAAGGACGTGCCAACTCCCGAATATATGTAAAGATCACATCAGACGAACCTAAACAATCCTTAGTTATATGTATTTCCCTTTGCCTCATGATATTGGTTAAACTCAAGGTGAGTACATGCATCCTTGTTTAGTTAGCTCGACCACTCTTTCTTGATCACGTGACTCGGAATCCTCAACTACATGATATTGGTCAAACTAAAGGTGAGAACATGCCATCCTTGTTTAATTAGCTCGACCACTCTTTCTCGATCACATGACTCGGAATCCCCAACTACAATTGATTTTTTAATCGCGAGTAGCATGACCATGCATCTTCGGAATCTGACCACTTGAGAGGCCTAGAGATATCTCTCCTGTTGAATGGAGGGGAAAATCGCATCTTGATCGACCATGCTTCACAGCATGCTTCATGACAAACCCAAAAACTACCTTTATAACTTCCCAGTTATGGAGTAGCTTTGGCAACCCCTAAGTAAGTCATTACACATCTCGAGTACATGTACCAATCTCAAGTCTAAAGATATATTATATACATTGTATATGAGACCAACTGATGACAAGAAGATTACAATGTTCTCACAGTGCCTCACGGTGGGTCGGTCCAACACTATGTTCTCTATCATGTGTTCATATTATTAGTTTGATATCTCTATATCTATGACCCGTGAAACATGGTCATCAACCAACACATATGTTGGTCTATTCACATGTATCCTCATATGTTTATCAACTAGGGATCACTTTAGAATAATCATCACAAAGTCATATATAGAGTTTCACAAACAAGTCACATACTTGCTAATAAATAATAATGACAAAATTCAAAGAACAAGATAATTAATCATGAACATAAGAAAATATAATCATCTCTATGATTGCCTCTAGGGCATATCTCCAACACATCGCACTCTTTACATCGCTCCCTTCCCCTAACCACCATCAGGCACATTGCTCCCCTCCCACTTTCTTCTGCTACCATGGATCTACTATACTCAGATCAATAAGATACAGCATGGGTAAGGAATAATTGGAGCAGGGAGGGGTCATGTGGCTAATCGAGCTCGAACTCATAGAGGGCTGCGAGGAGGTGGTCCCGAAGGTGGCCTTGGTAAGGTTGTGGTATTGGGTGGGCGCATGGCTTAGAGGAGGTAGAGGTGGTCTGCCATGTCATACGAGAGGCAGAGAAAGGCATCCATGGCAGCGGGAAAGGACAGAGGCAAGGATGGATAGGGAGAAGGAGAGGACGAACAGGAGGCTATGGATGTAGTCAGCTTTGGTGAGCGGGAAGAGGACAATGGCAACTATGGAGGCTGGAGATAGTTGCTGCCACCATGGATGGGGCCAAAAACTTTCCTTCGTAGATGCAATTGGATTGAACAGCATCACGGCCACAGGAGACATATAGGCCATAAGAGATTGCCGTCATGGATGAAAACAATGGTGGTGCAGAGAGTGCAGGATTGGACCAAGGATGATTAATGTAGGGTGAGGAACAAAGTGAGAAAGTGGAACTACGGCTAGGAGAGATAAGACTTAAGAGGAGGAGGAAGATGAGTTTAGGGTACGATATGTGGACACAATGATTTTTTTATTTTTGTGCTAAGTGAGTTTTGTTGTTGAGTCAACACCACAAGGTGCTACGTAGAAATATGTACACGTGTCAAAACCATCCACATCGAACTAAAAAAGGGTAGAATGAACCCGAGGGGGTAAGTTACCTTGTTTTGATAGTTAAGGGTATCGGCTAACCGGTTTTGTAGTTAATGATTGAATTTTAGACAAATGTGATAGTTGAGGGGGTCAAATGGACTTATTCCAATTGAAAACCCTTCTATAGCTAACTCTTTTCTTTGCAATGGAAGAAAGGTTTAATGCTCATAACATCGATGCTATTTTCTAGCTTGTATAATCTTTGCAATGTTACTCGGCAAATTGATCCTTTGATGATGACAATGCTTATCCAAATTATCCCCAGAAATGTTTGTCAAATAATTGAGTGCTTCCTTAATTCTCAGAAAATGTGTCCTTCCATGCGAGCGCGCAACAAATGCATGTAGATCATCAAATCATTGTGTAGTTGGCTAGAGCAAGATAAGAGTGTGTGGTGAATGGCAAACTCAATGATAACATGACAGCTTTTCACCACTCCTACCTCTCCTCTCCGACAAGGTTCGTTAGCCACTGACCATGGAATCTGTTAGGCCAATGGCAAAGGCAGTGAGGCAACCATCAACCACAAGAACATGAGCGGTCGATTAAGTAATTGACGATGTGGTCGAGAGTCGAGTTAGGTTTTGCTGGACGACATTAGTGATTTGAGTTTTGTTTTGATGGCAATCGGCGAGCATCACAGGGGTAGACCAAAAAGTGATGTGGGGTGGGGAGCCATTCGGGAGGAGGCGGGGCGAGTGCATCTTGAAGTCGGCAGATTCTAAGGATATGTACAATGCAAGTTGCTTATATATACTAGTGTTTAAAGAGAGAATATAGTTACATTATCAAGTAGCTATGTAAAAGTTATTTCATTCGATGCAAGCATATCTTTATGGATGCTTAGATGTTATATTATCTATTAACCATATATAGTTATATATATATAAGTATTTCTAAGTATTGACACTTAATTAAACATCAATACTTTATTATAAACATCTTATCTAACAAAAAAACCTAGTTTTTCTAGTACTAAGCATCTCTCTGAATGATTGCATTGTACGTGGCCTAAAGGCGCGGCGAAGAGCATCGCTTGTAAGGTCGTAAATTTGGGTTCTCCCGTGAGATAGAAATAATCAGCTTAGAGCACAAGGTGAGTACACACCATTTGGGCAAAGTACTATATGGATCATTTATCCTTTCTAGTACCGGTGGTCGGATTTCACAGCGCTAAAAAAAGATTTCGAATGTTGGTTTCCAATCAGATAGCTTCACAGGAAAGATATCGCATCGTGTCTTATGTTCGGTATGTTAGACCATCTCCAACAACATTCCCTAAATTTGGATCCCTATATCCCCGTATACAGAATTCCTCAAAAAGATTCCTTTCCTATATCTCTTCCTTCTCCAACAGCATTCCTCAAATCCCACTCTCTATTTTCTCCCTCATATATTATAATGATATTTCATAACCGCCATATGAGCAACATTTATTTTTTACTGGGAAAAATTCGAACTTCTATATTTAAATATGGGAATTTAAATTTTGAAATTTATTCTAACAACCATCATAACGAATATGTACTAATTTATATGTTATATGAATCGTAATAGGAGTCTTTAAATAAAGAAGTTTATGATAGCTATAGAAAATGAGTTCATAAGTTCATACAACAAAAAGTTTGGAATAACTTAGTTCATGCAACATAAGTTCATATGTAATTATAGTTCATACAACGTAGGTAATGTTCAACCATTCCTATTACATCTTCTAGCTATTATGTCACTCTGCAAGCTCATATAGTACTATTTTTGTGGCTTAGTGCATTGACTTAGATCAATCCCCATAATTCTCTCCTCCTCGACTATTTTCTTGAATTCAAGTTCATTTTTCGTTAATTCAAGCCTATCTTTCTCTTGTGCAATCCTCACTTGTTCTAGTGCAATCCTCTCCTGTTTTTGTGCATATAGTCATTCATATCGCTCATCTTTTTTTCTCTCTTTCACAATCTCAAGTTCCCTCTTTTCCTTTCTCAAATTTTCTAATGCCTCCATATAAAGATTTACTGTTGGAACACTTTCTTTACCTTGACGCAATCATTCTTTCGCCGCCTTACGTCCAATTAGTCTTCTTAAGTCATCATTTTCTTTGCTAGGAGAATCCTCATCAAGATGAATTGCATTGGAGCTAATCGAACTAGAAGATTTTAGACTTGCATTACTTGATGTCTTTTGCTTCTTCTGAGATAACCGATCACACCACTTATGATGGTGTTGCAAAATATTCCAACAATGCAAGAATGCAAATGATCGCCCTTCTTCCTCCTGGTACACAATTTTACCTTGCATAATATGTACAACCACACAAACAACCATATCAGCAAATCATCTATTACATAAAAGAAAGTGATACAGAATATGGACCAACCTTGTCCTGCTCTGTTATCCCGTTTTTATTTTGACACTTAATCCGATCATGACACCCACAAAACTTGTTAATCGCTTCTTGAATAATAGATCAATGATATGTAAATGAAGTCAGTGAATAATCTGAGGAGAAAGTCTTGTTTTCATGGAAGTAATCATATATTCTTCTCCAATAAGTGGCACAAGATTGTTGGTTCCCTTGAACTGCAACGATATTAACGTTAAGCCATGAGGACAACAACAAATTATCTTTCTTCTCGAAGAAATTTTTTGAACTTCTGTTGTTTGGTCTCACTTGGGGACTATCCGTATGCACTAGAGACAGTTGGGAACCAATTGGGCTTTCCTATGGAGAAGATTCGTAATCATCCCAATTGAATGCATCCCCTCCCTCACTCAATAGGTTAATATAGAATCTGTCCATAATTTATCTTTTGTCAACAACAAAATTTCACAAGTTAGCAAACAATATCCATCAACATTAAAATATTGCAATAAGTCTTAACAAGTTATAATAGTGAAGGTACATCACTAAATAAAATTTTAATAAGTCTTGACAATAGCGATATAGGATTAGAATAATTTTGAATCATCATTATCAATGTCAATACCCTCATCTTCACAATGCTACCAAAGGTCAAGTTTACCCTCATCATCGCTCTGGTAGTCATAAGGAAGACACAAATCATGGTCTACATCCCCTTCAAGGTTATCTTGTATGGCAATCTGCTCAAGGCTGTGAGCTACAGCTTCAAAATCATCTTATTCAGGCTCTACTCCATCTCTTTGCAGCAATTAGTTGACCGTATGGCAACCTGCTCAAGGTTACGAGCTATAGCTTCGATGTCAATCACGAAGCTATTCAGTTCATTGCCACATGAACATATGTTAGGATTAAAGTTATCTTTTGCAATTTTCTTAAGGTCAAATGCGATGCACTCATTTCTTTTATTATCCAGGCCAAGCCTTAACTGAGTTTCTTCAATCCTTGTCCAGCTACATGCATTACAAGTGCATAATGAACAAACTATTAGCTGTCGTATAGGTTTCATACCTAAGTGTTGATTAGGTAGATGCCTAAATGCATACTGAAAACATACAAAACTTAAATGTATACAATAAGACTGACTGATCATAGGGGAAGAAAAACTGGAGTTGACAAATGGTTCACACAAGTTTAACAGCTCATGATTCACACCAACCCGTAATTCCATGTGAGTACAATCATCCAATGCATAGTAGGAGTTATCTAGACTTTGTAGGTAACATTCATAATGTGGCAGCTTCAGTCCCAAGTGAAATAGAAACATAATATATTCAATACCATTTATAGAACTACATTAACTACTTAGGGGACAGGGGCGCCTCCAAATCACCAATCCAGACCAAAACAGGAATTAATACTTGAGGCAATTGTGCAAGTTGGAATTTTACCAATAACAATATCACAAGACTAGAACAAAAGCCTAATCAGAAAGCCACAAGTTCAAACCCCAGTAACCATGGATATTATAGCACACAACTGGGAAAAAAGCAAACAAGATTCGCATGCTTAAAACTGACTGAATGACTTAAGGAGTGATATTCATATATACAAATGCCCAGAATGTTCAGTGATAAGAAAATCCAGCAGATGCTAAATTTTCAACATCACTGATGGGGCCCACAAGAAAGCTACTATGAGATATGTAGCTGAAGGCTGAGGCCACAAAAGCCCCCTCTCGCGCAAATCACTAAATCAAGTCACATGAGCTATACTGAAATTAATGGCACCAAGCACAAACGCAGCACAAAACAAGCAAGCATTCAATTGTTTTGTTCCAGACCTCCTACTCTTAAGGATAGCAAGAAAGGATGAACTAAAGCTCTACATGCTGTTGGAATGTTTCAATTTATACACTCTCCCTAATCTGGATCAAGCACAAATGTAATTATAGTAGTCGAGTTACAAAAAGTTTATGGCAATCTACATAAATAAAAGACCAACTATGCATTGTTGGACCAACCATAGAAAACTACTCCTAATTAGTGCACTAATTTAGTTTGTATCATGAACAAATATGCTACTTAGGTAGTACCATAGCACTCACATGCAACCTTACAGGCATGGACAAACTCAATGGAGATGGGTGATACCTTGAAAGGTCAGCCTCAGGCCATGCTATATTGTTTGTCAATGTCATGATATATGCAAACAACCACCTAAACTCATTCGATGATCTTACTAAAAGCTGATCCTTACATAAAATATTGCATAAGTTCACGACAACAAAAGAACCAAAAACTCACCACTAGCCTACCTTGCGGCGGCCGAGGTCGAAGAGGACGATGAAGAGCGCTTAGGGTTCATACCTTGCGGCGGCCGAAGTTGAAGAGTACGACAATGAGACAGACCGAGTCGACGACGAAGCCTGGGGACTAGATTGATGATGAGGGAATCACCTGGGTCTCTTCGCGCGTGGGATAGAGGAACGGCTAGCCTCCTGGATGGTGTGGGACCGAGCGATGGAGCTCCAGCTCGCCTCCTCGATGGCTTGGGACAGAGCGATGGAACGGTTGCTCAACCCCATGCGCTGGCCCCCTCGACGTTCCTCGTTGGGCGCGGGAAATATTGGTTGGTGGTTGCGGATGCGATGGGGAATGGAATGGGGACGAGAGAGAGAATCCTGAGATTTTGGGATTCTCTCTCCTATCGCTAAAAATGAGGAACACGATGGGAAGTAGTTGGAGTATGCTTGGTGATACTGAAAGGACCAACGATGTCGCCTAGAGGGGGGTGAATAGGCGGATTAAAAATTACGCAGCGGAATAAAACTGGCTGAGCTGGTCAACCCGGAGTCTCCGAGTTTTGGTCCGGATACTCCGGCTTGTCCGGAGTGTCCGGTCTTGAGTCCGGACTCTCCGGGTTAGCTGACTCGGGGGCGCAATAAAAACTACTCTAGCAAGCACAATAAACTACTAGAAGTAGAAAGCAAGAACAACCTAGAACAATTGCTAGACAGGATTTGAATTAAAGCTAAGCAAAGAGCTAGATCTAACTATACAAATTCAAATCCAAATAAGCAAGACTAGGAAGTAAAAGAGAGAGCGAGAGACGCGATTTTTCACCGAAGTTCGGATTCTTGAAGGGAATCCTACGTCTCCGTTGAGGTGGCTCGGTCACACTTGAGCCGGGGTCTCTTTCAACCCGCTTTCCTCCCGGTGTTGCACAAATGCACTCGCCGGCTTCACTTCTTGTCTCTTTCCTTTCGGAGGCGAGACTAGCCTTCACAAACGACCGGGGCTTACCACACGCGTTGGTAGCTCCCGGTGACTCCTAGTCGTCTAGGAGACCTTCAACCTCCAAGAGAAATAGCACCACGAAGAATCGCTTGGAGGATGAACTAGTGCTCAACAAGATGAAATGAATGCACTTAGCACTTTGCTTCTTCCTCTCCTCACCAAAATGAATCAACAACCAAATTAATTGGTGGGAGGAAGTGGGGCTCTATTGAATGCTTAGAGATGGTTAGGAATGGCTTGAATCTGCTATGAATGAGCTCAATAGAGATCCTAGCCGTTGGAGTGGAGTGGAGGCTTTAAATACCCTTTTTGAAAACTAGCCAGTTACTCTGCTTTTGTGCAGCCGAGTGTCCGGACAAACAACCGGAGACTCGGGTTATCCGGAGACTCGGACCAAATGTCCGGATACTCGGACCACCGGAACCAAAAGCAACCGAGGGGTCCAACCCGAGACTCGGACAAAATGTCCGGATACTGGATTGAATCGGATACTCGGATCGAATCAGGAGACTCCGGTTACCGATTCGGTTTCAATTTGAAACTTATCAAAACCAAATGTAGGAGTGCTAATTAGAGATGCAGTATTTGTTGTTGAGCACATGCACATCCTAAAGTCGATTTCTCGTCATACCCTCTTAATAGTACGGCTATCCTTAAGACACAAATAAATAAAAGGTTACAACTTTGGTCTTGATGCCGTCCTTTTACTTTTAAGTAGTCATAGGGGCGTCCAATGTCATTCCAAGCTCGATATGATCCCGATCTCTGCAGTATTCTTGGATAAAACATTAGATCTCTTTAATTGTGTCATCATTAATCACCAAAACAATTTGAGGGGCCTAGATGCACTTTCAATCTCCCCCTTTTTGGTGTATTGATGACAACACAATTATTCAGCAAATAAAATAACGAGAACTAGACATTAAAAAGAGGAGCTCCCCCTAAATGTGTGCATTAGAAGAAATGAGGTGAATCAAATGCACATATTTAAGGAGAAAAGACTGAGAGCTCCCTCTCAAACAATTGCATCAGAGAATACAACACTAGTAACTGAAAGCAATCCATGCATAAAATAAGCATTAAAGTCATTACATGGAATAACAGAGTTCACGACACGAAATAAGCAAAGATAACGCGACTAAAGATATCACTCCCCCTTTGGCATCAAGACACCAAAAGAGGGAGAACCACGAAGGATCACTCGTCGTCGCCTTCGTCGTCGGACGCGGAGTACTCGCTGCCAGGGTCATCTCCAGCGGCAGGCGGAGTGGAGGAGGTGATGCCGAAGAGCTGATCTGCAGAGGTGGCATCGCTACTCTCCTCGGAAGACCCGGAGGAGTCGCTGGGAGAGACTGCCTCGCCATTGTGGCGGCGGATGCTGCGAATGTCTTGACCATTTTTCTTGATTTGCTTGCTCATCACCTTCTGCCTGGTGGAGATGTCGCGGCAAAGGAGAAAGACATGCTTGAGCATCCGCTGAAGAGTGCTGCTCGGGACCTCGCTCTGCTCAGAAGGAACGGAAGGGGGCACAACAGGAGCAGATGCAGAGGTGGAAGCCGAAGCGCGACCACGACGAGTCCTCGGAGGAGCGGGACCAGGGGCAGCAGGAACAGCTGGAGCAGTCGGAGGACGAACCTTGTAAGAAAGGTGCTCCTCCTCCCTGACAAACTTCAGACCACTGACTGAAGTGATCAAAGCCATCACAAAAGGTGCATAGCTGTAGCTGGCCATGTTGCTCTGCGCATTCTGTCTCATCGTCTCCCAGATGAAGTCAACAATATCAAATGGATGAGTGCGCTCAACAAGGTGGAAAAGCAAGTTCCTTCCATAGGAACTGATGGCAGAAGCATCTCCCTCCTTGGGCCAAAGAGTGACCCTCAACATCCTGTTAAGGACAGCAGGAACATCCTTCAGACCCTTGATGGTCCCAACTGTAAAGCTCTTGGATGTGTCATAAAGAGACTCAATCTCCTCAGCAGTCAACACCTTCTTGTCATGAAGCTTCGGACTGTCATTGTAGCGAAGGTGGAGGACTCTAGCAAACCTCTTCTTATTAGCCTTGTACCAAACTCTGTCAGACATCCACCAGATAGCATCCTCTGTCTTGTCAAAATACAGAGTGGCGAAGAACTGCATGACAATCTCATTGTTTCAATCAAATTTGAAGGACATGATGTCCTTGATCTCATGCAGCTCACAAATCTCCAGACCGAGAGAACACAGAAGCTCATTTGCTGCCATGTACTCCCAGTCAATAGTCTTCATTACGACCACTTTGGGTGCTCAAGCGGGTAGAGGACCGTCTCATAATAATCTGGCTGAAACCGGTTGCAAACCGGGCGGTCCACATACTCGTCTGATGGAAGCGAGCGGATCTTTCTTTCTTTGCTCAACAATTGCCTTACCCTTGCTAGAACCCGCCCCGTAGTCAATCACTCTCATGGGGTTCAACGACATGGGGTACCTCCACACAAAGCTTGGCTTTGGCCAAGGGGCCAATGAAATGACACGAGGCACGGAACTCCCTCCTTTTACGATCTCTCACCTGGCATGAGTATCTGCAGGATGCTCATCTGGATCAGCCGAGGCCGAGCGAGGTCCGAGCGTGAGGCTAGATCGCCGCTTTGAGGCCGAGATCTGGCTACCGGAGGCCGGGAAGATGGTGAACAAGCCTGAGGACCAGATGAGGTTCCAATCCTCAGCGCACCTCTTCCCCTGGAGGCGGGCTGCTTTGCCACGGCAAGGCGCGGTCTCTTGGGCGCCTGACGAGCAGATGGAGAACTGGAGGGACTGTCCGGAGACGGAGAGTCCCTAGGAAGATCACCACCACCACCGCCAGCTGAAGACCCCTGGGTAGGATCCATCTGACCAGACAAGGCGAGGGAAAAAGGTTAGCCGCGAGGCGATTGGAAATTGAGACAAACCTGAAGTCTGGCCGAAGTACCCAACCCGGAGAGTTCGGACACATTGTCCGGATACTCCGGATTAACCCGGAGACTCCGGACCAAGAGTCCGGACACTCCGGACTAAAAGTCCGGATACTCCGGATGCGCCAGAAAATGCGCACGGGCGCAAGACATTTGGGGAAAACGACCCCCAAATTGGCATGAAAGAAACTAGATTGCCTTAAGGATGAGCAATAAACGACTAGGGCACAATCTAGCAAGGAAATTTCGCGGAATTAGGGCACAACCGAGAGTACTCACCTCAAAGGATTTGAAACGAGAAGAACGGGTGAGTTAGGGGCGAGATTCTCCGATCTTGAGGGCCACGACGAAGCAATCGGCACCCTAGAGGAGATGAAGCACGGGGAGAAGCCCTAAGAACCGTGAAGATGAATCCAATTTCGGAAGGGAGAGGGATAGGGCAAAGATTTCTTACCTTGATCTCCAAAGAGAGGAAGAGGAGGGGTCCAAGATCCTTGGAGATGAGGAAGAAGAGGAGAGCACACCCAAGCCAAGAGAGGATCACGGGAGAGGGAGAGGCGCACGAAGGAATAGGAAAAAGAAACCGCGCGGGATATGGGGGGTTTAACCGACCGCCTAACCCGAGAGTCAGGACTCGATCCGGAGACTCCGCCCACTCGACACTCGGACAAACTGTCCGGAGACTCCGGGCTAACCCGGAGAGTCTGGATAGAAATTCGGATACTCCGGGTTCCCCAGCTCGGTTAGGAGAAAGGGAAACCGCACGAAGACGTTAGGAAATTTGCGGAACGAGAGAGGGAACGAGACCCTAAGGTGTCAACTTGATATATGACCAGCGAACAATCAATCAGTCAAACTATGGTCACATAGCAAATGACGAGATCAAAGGATCAAGAACCAAGAAACACAGAGTAAATTTAGAGAAAAAGATGAATCATTTTTTGAAATTCATTTTTCATTCACCAACCAATATATGAGCACTTATCAAGCCACGTTACGAGAATCTAGAATATTTAGACCACTTCTCAATTCACAGAATCTTTTCTCGTCAAGGGGCTTGGTGAAAATATCGGCTAATTGATCATTTGTACTCACATGTTGGATATCAATTTCGCCTTTGGTTGCGTGATCTCTTAGGAAATGATGGCGAATGTCTATGTGTTTTGTACGGGAGTGTTGGACAGGATTGTTGGCAATTTTTATGGCACTCTCATTGTCACACAGTAGTGGAACACTTTTGTAGTTTAGGCCATAATCACTCAAGGTTTGTCTCATCCAAAGTAGTTGGGCACAACAACTCCCGTCTGCTATGTATTCGGCCCCGAGTGGATAGGGACTACGGAACTGTTTCTTGGAAGACCACGAGACTAGGGACCTACCCAAGAATTGACAAGTCCCAGAGGTACTCTTCCTATCCACTTTACAACCGGCATAATCCGCATCGGAATAGCCAACAAGTTCAAAGGAAGATCCTTTTGGATACCAAAGTCCGAAATGAGGAGTGTGCACTAAGTATCTCAAGATTCTCTTAACGGCCACCATGTGGCACTCTTTTGGAGCGGCTTGAAATCGTGCACACATACAAACGCTAAGCATGATATCGGGCCTAGATGCACAAAGATAAAGGAGAGAACCGATCATCGAAAGATATACCTTTTGGATGACCGGTTTACCTTCTTTGTCGAGGTCTAGATGCCGATTGGCACATAGGCGTCTTTATAGGCTTGGCATCCTCCATTCCGAACTTCTTGAGCATGTCCTTGATGTACTTGGTTTGACAAATGAAAGTTCCTTCCTTGAGTTGTTTGACTTGAAATCCGAGGAAGAACTTCAACTCTCCCATCATGGACATCTCAAATCTTTTGGTCATTATCTTGCTAAACTCTTTACACAAATGTTCATTAGTAGATCCAAATATAATGTCATCGACATATATTTGGCATACAAATAAATCATTATCAATGTGTTTAGTAAAGAGAGTAGGGTCGGCCTTTCCGACTACAAAACCTTGTCCCAGAAGGGATTGTTATTATTTATTTATACTTTCTCTGGTAATAGAATAGTAAAAATATCCTTTAATAAATCAATAACTAGATCTAATTTCTACACTCTGTTATATACTACCATTATAATGTACTGTAAAATTTCCAACCTAACAGCCCCTGCTACCTACACCCTGTTGAACCCGAGCCTGAAACTAGGGGTGGAAATCGAGTCAAGTCATCGTTTTTTCGAGCTTTTTCAAAATGGACACAGTTTGATTTAATATAATTTTATTTACAATTTGGAAGTATTTTTAGAATCGAACCAACGAGCCGAGCCGAGCCAGAGCAAAAACCAATTTCATTCAAAATTAACTCATTCAATGATTAATCAAAAAACGAGTGTAATTGGAGCAATTTTGAACCGAGCCAACGAGCCCTATAAATGAGCTTTTTTTCCGACCCTACCCGAAACCTCGCTGCAGTTTCGTCGGAGGCAAAAGAGAGGTGGGTGGCGCATGAATCATGATGGATTCAAATGTACCAGTTTCCTAACAAAAATGCCAATTGACAGATAGAAAATCCGTAAAGATTAAATTACAATTGTGAAAACCATGAAAACGACAGAAAAATAGAAGAAGACACAGAACAGCCTATCAAATGTTATTGTAGCCAGGACAAAAATTCCCAAAAAATTCCGTTATTCTCAAGGCAGCTAAGAGCATCTCCAAGAGAGATTCCTAAAAAGAAACCCTAAATTTTAATATAGGACCTCAACTAATTAGATTTATGGCTTCAAAGAAATGTTCACTCCAGTAATTAGGCCATAAAACCCAACTACCATCTAATTAGATAGGGCCGAATCACAGGGTTGCTAAATAGAGCCCAAAAAATTTTTGCTAAATTTTAACAATTTAGGGACCTTGCTGGAGTTGAACTTTTCCCCTAAAAACCCTATAATTCAAGTTATGACCATATGTACGACTCCTCTTGGAGATGCTCTAAGACGGAAGTAATTCACGAAGGCCCTGTTTGTTTCAGCTGGGGATTGTAGAAAGCAGCTTTTAAAATCTGGATTGTAAAAGCTGGATTGTTAAAAGCTGGAGGTTGAAAAGCTGATGGCTGTTTGGTAATCCAGATTATAGTGTGTTTGGATTGCTATTTCTACTTGGCAAAAGTCTGTGGTACCCTCAATTATAGGTTGAAAAGTCTGTGTGAATAGTGGGGGGCAATGGTGGGTAATTTTCACTGAAGTTGGATGGGTATTTCCGGCTAAAGCCACTGCAGGTGGTATTTTAGTCGGGATTAATAATGAAATGATGGAAATTTTACATATTGAGACTAGAGAATTTTCTGTTCAATGTGTTCTCAAAATCAAATATAACAATTTTGTGTGGAGATTAGTTACGATTTATGGGTCCCCTTATGATGAAGGTAAACAATCTTTTATCTCTGAACTTCATGAGATTCTTATTGCTGAAGAGTGCTCTCCAATTTTGATAGGGGAGATTTTAATTTGGTCAGATTGCATCTTGATAAAAACAATGGTAGGGTTGACCACAAATGGTGTGATAAGTTCAATGAGTGGATTGATATGTGGGGTCTTATGGAGATGCGTCTAACTGGCAGACATTTTACTTGGTCTAATAACCAGGATAATCCGATTATGTCAACTATTGATAGAGTTTTTTTGTAGTACCTCGTTTGAGGAAAAGTTTCCTTTAGCCTTAGTCTCCTCTCTTCCTAGAATTGGAAGTGATCACACTCCAATCCTTTGGGATTCTAATAATGATGTGATTAAAAATAGATCTGGTTACAAATTTGAGAGCTGGTGGCTTCTCAATGAGGATTTTAAAGAAGTTGTTATTAAAAGTTGGAATGCTAGGGGTAAAACAGATAATGCAATGGATAAATGGCAAATAAAAGTTAGAAGATTTAGAAAAGCTTCCAGAGGGTGGAGTTTTAATGTAGAATCTGATTATAAAAAAAGAAAAAAGCAGCTTATTGAAGAGTTTGAGGCTTTAGATGTTTTAGCTGAAAAAAGACCTCTTGTGGAGATTGAGAGGGCTAGATTAGATTGGACTAAAAGGGAGATAGAGAAAATATGGGATATAGAAGAAATTAAAGCTAGGCAAAGGGCTAGAGAAAAAGATATTAAAGAAGGGGATAGAAATACCAAGTACTTTCATGCGGTGGCTAATCAACGTAGAAGGAAAAAACATATTTCTGTTCTTGAAGGGCCTGACGGGCTGGTGCATGATACTAATAGTATGCTTGAGATAGCTTGTGACTATTATAAATCGTTGTTCGGTTTTAGAGCTAAGCCGAATATTAATTTGGGGGATAATTTTTTTGAGGTTGAGGATATGATTTCAGATCATGAAAATAGCTGTTTGGAGGCTTCCTTTACTGAAGAGGAGGTAAAGAAAGCTGTTTTTGAATCCTATTCGGATGGTGCTCCAGGTCCAGATGGACTCCCTTTTATTTTTTACCAGAAATTTTGGCATATTATTAAAAATGATTTGATGGACCTCTTTAGAGCTTTAGAGAAAGGGGAACTTGACATTTCTAGACTCAATTTTGCTATGATTACTCTAATCCCTAAGGAAAATAATGCTAAGAACATAAAACAATTTCGCCCCATTAGTTTGTTAAACTGTAGTTATAAAATTATCACTAAAGTTTTGACTAATAGAATTGGTTTCATTTGTGATAGAATTATTCTTAATAATCAGACTGCGTTCATTAAGAATAGATATATTCTTGAGAGTGTTGTTACTGCTCATGAGATGATTCATAAGATTCACAAAGAAAAAAAAGGGTCTCGTTATTAAATTGGATTATGAAAAGGCTTATGACATGGTAAACTGGAGTTTCTTAATGGACATTCTTGCTAAGAGGGGCTTTGGAGTTAAATGGTAACTGTGGATATATTCTATTTTAAACAATGGCTCTGTAGGAGTGAAGATAAACAATATAGAGAGTAATATTTTCCAAACTGGCAAAGGTTTAAGACAAGGAGATCCTTTATCTCCTATTTTGTTTAATTTGGTGGCTGATGTATTTGCTAGAATCATGCTCAAAGCGACCAATACTGGTTTGATTAAGGGTTTGTGTGATGATTTCTGTCCTGGAGGGATTGTCACTTTACAATATGCTGATGATACTCTACTATTTATTAAGAACAATAAAGACTTCGCTTTACATCTCAAATGGTTATTGACTTGCTATGAACAGATGTCTGGTATGAGGATTAACTTTCATAAAGGTGAATTGATTTCTATTGGTTGTGATAGAGATGAAACAGATTACTTTGCTAGAATTTTTTGTTGTAAAATTGGCTCTTTCCCTATTAATTACCTGGGCATCCCTCTCCATTATGATATGTTAAGAAGGGAGGATGTTCAGCCCCTTGTGGACAAGATTCTAAAAAGAATTGCAAGTTGGAGAGGAAAACTTCTTACGTACAGTGGTCGGTTAATCCTAATCAAATCTTGTCTTGCTAGTATACCACTGTATCTTCTTTCCTTTGTTAAATTCCCTAAGTGGGCTTTAGACTTAATTAACTCGCATATGGCCAATTGTCTTTGGAACAATTTTGAAGGACATAGTAAGCTTCATTTGGCAAATTGGCATCTTGTGTGTATGGATAAAAAGTATGGTGGTCTTGGTATTCCCAATTTGAAAGATCTTAACATGTGTTTACTTGCTTCCTGGATTAAAAGATATCATTCTAGTAAGTACAAGCATTGGAAAGGTTTGATTGATTTTAAGTATAAAGCCAATAACCCAAATATCTTTGTGTATGATAGTGATCATAGTTCAATTTTCTGGAAAGGTATCATGTGGGCTGTCCAAGCAATTAAATTTGGGTATAGATGGAAAGTAGGTAATGGTAAGAAGATTCGTTTTTGGGAAGACATTTGGTCCGGATCTTCTTGTTTAGCTACTCAATATTGGGATCTTTACATCCTTGTGAATGAGAAGGGTTGCACTATTGCTGACATTTGGGATGGAGTTGATTGCAAATGCACTTTTAGAAGAACCTTCTCTGAGAGATTGATGCTTAGATGGTTTGAACTATTAGAAATTGTTAAATGTGTTAATCTTTCTGAAGATGATGATGCTCTCATTTGGCAATATACTAGCAAGGGTGTTTATTCAGTCAAATCCCTTGATGCGATTATCAATTTTAGAGGGGTGGTCCCTGTTTATATCCCAGCTATTTGGAGTTTGATTGTACCCCCGAAAATTCATTTCTTTCTATGGCTTGTGTCTAATAACAAAATTATGACGAGAGACAATCTTTTGAGGAGAGGAATAAATAGAGGTTTATCTTGCTGTTTTTGCAATGAAATGGAGTCAGTAAATCTTCTATTCTTTGAGTGTGTTGTAGCTAAAAATGTTTGGTTTGTAGTCAGTGACTACTTTAGTGTTAAGATTGGACAAGATTTTAAATCTGTGGCTCATTTTTGGTTGTAATGATAAAAATGCTGCTATTAATACTGTTGGTTCTGCTGTGTTGTGGGTTTTATGGAGCATAAGAAATGACATGATTTTCCGATTCCAGCAGTGGACAAGTATAAGAACTGTGTGAAGACTAATTGTGTTCCTAAAAAACTGGTGTTCTATCTACAAGGAACTGATGAGGATCAAGGTGGAGGGATTCTGCAATCAGATGGAGGCCATCCTACGCGCCCCCTGGCTTTGGGGTATGGAACAAGGTGAAGCTTGATACTGAGTTTGGGAGCAAACTAATTGACAATGGGGCTGCTGCGAATGAGTCTGCTGATTCTATTCCGGAAGAATTACAGAACTGGTCCAACTACCTAGATAGTCTTCATGACTAAGTAGAAAAATTCGAGCAAATATAATGGGAAGTCTTGTTAAACGTTTTAAGTTTCTGTGTTGTGAGAGTTTGTGCTCTTGTTTTGAACTTCATGGGGTGAGGTGGTGCCAACCTCAAGTGTTCTACTGTTCTTGAGTTTTCTGTAATGGAAAACTGGGGCATCTTTTGATGTAAAAAAAAAGTTGGATGTGTATTGTGGTCTTTTGCAAAAAAAAAGCTGAGAAAAGCTCCTCCAAAGTGGATTGTGGGATTGCTACAATCTGACCTCCAGATTATTACAATCCAGATTGAAAGCTTCCTGTTTGTTGACCTTCTAGCTTTTAAAAGCAGATTTCTACAATCCAAAGATAAAACAAACAGGGCCTAAGACTAACAATCTTGAGCTCGTCCAACCGGATACTCAGGCGCCTACCTGTAGCAGTAGCGTCGCAAGCAGCAGCAGCAGCACCTGCTGCATTACTGCCACCCTGAACCTAGGACTAGGCAGTGCCACCATCACCGGAAGAACACTTGACCATGCGACGCTTCTCTTGCGTCAGCAGATCACCCCCCCTTTGTCCAAACAACAACATCACAACTACTGTACCTCTGCGGTACAGAAAACGGCAGAACAAACACACAATTTCGACGCCTCTACACCGCTATACGCGTTCCTTGCGAATGCAAAGGGACACGCACGCATGTGCCATTCATCACAATTGCAAGTGCAAGCTCGTTCACCACACCATGTACATTGTGCGCGAACTGGGACGTCAAGCCGTGACTGCAAATTCAGACATGTTTCCTTGCCGATGCATCTACCAACTACAGAGCAGAAGTTTAGGTGGGCATGGAGTGTACTAGTGTAGCCTACAGCGATCATGGTGGAGCTTTCCCAAGAACTTAATCTAACTGATCCGATCATAGCACAAATAGGGCTCAACAGTCCATCTGTGACCGCATCAGCTTACTGGTCATCGCTTTTCTGACCCATCGATTTTTTTTAAAAAAAAACTAGCCACCGTACCAACATAATTATAAAAACAATCTCTTATCTAAACATGGCACGAGAGATAATACATATCACTTGCTGCGTTCATATAGACACTCATGTTGGGGATTATTTTTGCATTTGTGTTTGCACGGAGGCTAGTTTTGTGGAAAAAAAAAGCTAAGGCTTCAAATTTGACTAGAGGTGGGCACTTGGGCCGGGCTCTTTTGGGCCGGCCTGAAGCACGATGGGATGGTCCGGTGGAAAGCACTAAGACGGCACGGTTCGGCCAAGACGCAATCGTAGCTCTGCCGGTGCCCGAGAACCAGGCACGACGGCGGCACGGCGATACTGGGCGTGCAAGACGGCACGAACGAGCACGAAATCACGGATTAAGGCCTAAAAGTTGGCAGATATTGTTGATTCATAGCATCTTCAAGCATTACATTTATGTTTGACATTTTGTTGATGTGATTAGTCTCTTAGAGCATATCCAAGAGAGGCCCTAAATATGGTCCTAACTTGAATTATAGGGCTTTTAGGGAAAAGATTAACTCCAGCAAAGGCCCTAAATTGTTAAAATTTAGCAAATTGTTTTAGGACCCCTAGGAGAGTAGCTATATTTAGCAACTCTGTGATTGAGCCCTATCTTTGTTGAGTTTTAGGGCCTAATTGCTGGAGTGAAAATTTCGTTGGAGCCCTAAATCTAATTAGTTAGGGCTCTAAATTAAAATTTAA
The DNA here is from genome assembly GCA_036346355.1 of Rhipidocladum racemiflorum. Taxonomy (NCBI): domain Eukaryota; kingdom Viridiplantae; phylum Streptophyta; class Magnoliopsida; order Poales; family Poaceae; genus Rhipidocladum; species Rhipidocladum racemiflorum. The sequence continues at coordinate 13,379,448 of CM070573.1, read as the reverse complement.
GGCTCATTTTTAGGGCTCTCTCTTAGAGATGCTCTTATGTAATTAAAATAGGTAGTTTAGTAGTAGTGATTTGTTTTATTTCTTTGCTCGTCACAATAGTAAAAATAGGTCGAACTTGGGCCGGCACGGCACGAAGCAGGCACGAAACGCAAATGGGCCGGGTTTGGGCTCGCCAAATGTGAGTTGGGCCGACACGGCCCGACACGGTGGGCACGATGGGCCGTCGTGGCATGGCACGATTTTGGCCCGAAGCACGATGAGCCCGGGCCGGACCGGCACGGCACGACGCCCACCTCTAAACTTGACAGACCAACAGTTCGATATCCTTCCTAACGGAGCCACAGATCGAAGGCTACATATCTTGTGCACATATCCATCCTATGCACATATGCAATAATTAAATCCGAGCTGTCCAGATCTCATCCAACGGTGGCTCTATCAGGGTGGAAATTGCAAATCTATGCACATTTTGCAATTTTCACCCCGACGAAGCCACCGTTAGATGAGATCTGGACAGTTCGGATTTAATTATTGCATATGTGCACATGATGGATATGTGCACATGATGGATATGTGCACAGGATATGCACCCCAGATCGAAACAAGCAGATTGCCGGCTCAAAACACACCTTGCAAGCGGAGCTAGCAGCCATATTGGAACGCCTCAACAACACTACAGCTAAAGAAGGCAAACAGGGCAACTCAGGAAGAACAGACACCAACAAAAAAAGACCCCGAAGATCACCGGGATGGTCCCTCGAAATCAAACGCTACGATGTTAACCGAGCTGAATCGAAGCTAACGGATCATAAATCAAGGCAAGAGGCACAAACCCAGGCCGTTTCATTCCGAATGGCAACGATCAACTAGCTGCATTGCATTGCGTGCGCGCGACAGAGAGATACAAGATACACCGCCGGAGGAGGCAAACCCCTCCGGCGACCAACAGTAGCAACTACAACGAACTGGCACACCACCACCGGCCACCGCCGCCTCGACCTCATCTCGTCTTCCACCCCTAAACGCTCCCTGAATTAGAACACGAACGGAGAAAACCCCACACATCAAAACAGCAGCAGGAACAGTGAAAGGTTAGCGCTTCCTCTCCGCCTCGGCCTCACACGAAGCCGACCTCGGCGAACTGCGGGCGCGCCTTGGCCGTCGCGCCGGGGCGCGGCCGCGGCACCATCCCCTCCGGGAGCGGGTTCTTGCGCGGCCGCCCGCGCGGGCGCGGGATCTTCGGCGGCGCGTGCGGGTCCCTCGGCTTGGGCGGCCGGCCGCGACGGCGCGGCGCGGCGGGGGCTGCCGCGGCGACGGCTACTCCGTCGCTAGGCGAGCCGATAGGGGCGGAGGCTGCCCCGGGGAAGACCGGGGGGCGCCCCTTGGGGGGGCGGCCGCGGGCGCGCTTGGCGGCAGGAGGCGGCGGCAGCGCGTCGTCGGCGGGGCAGTCCAGCGCCGGGGGAAGCGAGTACTTTCCTCCGGCGACGGCGACGAGCTCGCCGGCGGCGGACATGCGGGAGAGGTGGGCGGCGACGAGCGCGGGGTGCGAGGGCGGGAGGTCGCCGTGGGCCGCCTCGATCCAGCGCGTGATGGCGGCCTGGCTGGAGCCGTTCTCCTCCGCCAGCGACGCGGTCGCCTCCACGATCATCTGCAGCACACACACCAAACAGGTCAATTCACCAAGATCGACCGCGGGGGGGCGCAGATCTGGGGGGGGGGGGGTAAAAAGCGGGGAGGCGGCTAGGGTTCATAGGAGGGGGGACGGTTTGCCTCGGGGTAGGAGGGGAGGACGAGGTCGGAGGCGGTGGGGGGCGAGTCGTCGCCGCTGGAAGTGCAAGCGGCCATGCCTGCGTTCCGTCCGTCGCGCGCGCGGTCGCTGTCCCCTCTCTCGCTCGCGCAGTCGCGCTGCGTGCGTGTGATTTGGAGGGGTTGGGGGGGGGGGGGGGATTGGGGGCAGCGCTGCGGAAATGGAAGTACAGTTTAGACAAGGAATCTGTCGGGTCGTACCGACCGGGGCGGACGGGCGGGCGGACGGGCGGGCGGTCGCGGCTACTCGCAAAGTTCGCTGCCCACGGGTTGGTTGTTGGATCACATGATGCCTGGTTCAGCCGTTCAGCCTCCCCGCCTCGGCGGTGATTAGGCCGCCTCGCTCGTCAGTGGTCGCTGCTCTGCTCGCTCGCGTGCTCCGGCCATTTTCTTTCTCCGTTCTCTCTTGCTTTTCTGGTCTGTGCGGAAATGGTAACGTACGTCGTGGGATGTAGCACACCCTTTTCGATGTCGTAGATCAAAAGTCCGGTTCTAACTTCGGCTATGTCAGCAGTATGTCTGACTCCCTGCGCTTGGGTTTCATTTATGCGACGACGTGTACTTTTGCCCTACTGATATATATGGTGCAAGCGCAAGTGCTGATAACAGGAGCGGCGCAAGCCCGGGCTGGACTAGCTGATCTTAGATGAAATCTCTGTTTTTAAAGATTTTTCAATAGTTTTTCAAAATATTTTAATAGGCTTTGGTCTGAGGCCTAAAGCTCTGCAGGCGACTGGGGCTGTATCCGAGCGCATAGCGATACATTATTTAAAATGTAGTTATTATACTTGATGCACCACCTCATCCTTTCTCACGAAAACGTTCTCCGAGAAATCCGAAATTACGTCCTGGTTCTTTCATCGGTTATTTTACAAAAGGAACCCCGTGGTTCTGTAGATTCATGAGCGGGTCTTCCATCGGTTTTTCGTTTTCGCATAAGGTTCTCTGGAAAATCCAAAATTACGTCTAAGTCCTTCCAGCGGTTATTTGCAAAAAGGATCCGTAGTTTTGTAGATTCACGAACGGGTTCACCAGCTTTTTTTCTTCAAAAATGACTCCATTGGTTATTCAAATTCGCAGACGTCTCCTACACATCCCATTTTTGAAAAACCACCCTGAAAAAAACGAAAATACGTTGAGGTCCTTCTACCTTTTGTTTGCAAAAAGAATCCCAGACTAAATTTCGCACAGTACGACGTAGCGCCCGATTGTGCCTAGTATCTTATAGTTTTTTAGAGAATGAGAGGTATACGTGCAGGTTAACCGTTAGGTAGGTGAGTATTTGATCATAAGCAGTTGATCTTGGGCCTTCTCAGTGAAGGTTTTGTTCTCCGTCTAGCACATCATGATACTACCTGGTTTCAATGTTTTAAATAGCTAGCTATGGTACGCTATATATTTTCTGAACCCTAAACGTGAAGCTATGAGTCAATATTATACTAAAATAGCTACAAACACCATAGGTAGCAATATCACTCAATATGCCTTTGCTTGTAGCTAGCGATATTTCCACTATCCTAGGATCAACACCTATGAGCCAAAATATTATGTCTATATTGAAATTCAATATTACTATAAGGCCGAAATGCATCTCTTATAAGCTCGAACGATAAGAAAACCTAGTAAAAGACCTTGTCTCACCCTTTTACAATAATTCAACATTCATATTACTTAGTGATTAAGTATTTGTTACGAAATATTATGATATAGTTATCAGTTATGATATTTGTCATGTATTAGCATGTTTGTTGATTCCGGATTTGGCTCATATTCTTATTTTAAAAATATTAATACCTTTCAAAGTACCATATTTTATGATTTTTTAGATGTGACTTTATATATATAAACCATCCCACGTAGGTCCTGTGTGGACTAAGCCAATCACCTACGTAACCAAACAACTAGCAAATGTGTTTTATGTTTTTCTTTGATTTAGCTATAAATTTTTATTGACAGATCTGATCCATGAACGGTTTTCATCAGTAGCTTACTGACGATAAGAGGAACAAAATAATATAAGTCTCGCTAGTAAAAAGTCATTTTGTTGTCCAGTGATAAATTTTACTATCCGTATATATTGATTTTACTATACGTAATACCTTGAAATTTTGAATTTTGATTTAATTATTTATTTGTGATTTTTTTAGGATTTTTTAGATTTTTTTAATAATTTATTTGAATTATTTTGAATATCTTCTATTTAGCCTATTGTGAAAATTTATTTAAATATTTGAAAATTATAAATAAAATTTGATTAAAAATATTTTATTTGAGTTTAAAATATTTTAGAGAAATTTGGGGAATTTTTTTAGAATTTTTTAGATTTATTTGCTATTTTTATAAATTTCTAGGATTAATTTAATTAGTAAGTGCTGCAAAATCGAGTAAATAGCCTTTTGGACCAAAGCCCATTAGGGCTTAGCCCGTTCCTTTGTGCCTCAGCCCATCTGACCCGACCCGCACCGCAACAAACCCTAACCCTAGGTTGTCACCGTTGGATGACGGTGCAAATCGAGCCACGACGAGCTTGCACATGAGCCATCCGATGGACACCACATGCACGACTGAGATTGCATCATCTCCGACTCAGACTACAGCCGCTGCATTCGTGATCTTTGTGCCACACCCAGAAACTGAGGGCTATTTAAAGCCCACCGCACCCCGCATTAAATTCAGCCTCATCCGCTGCATCGTTTGCCCTAAGCCACGCCACCCAGGAGCCGTCATTCAGTCAGGAGCGCTTGCCGGGGTTTTGAAGGTCGTCGTTGTCTTTTCGCTTCGTCGGCGCCATCGAACCCTGTTTTTGGTGGTTGAGGACGGATCTGTGATCCTTGCGTCGAGCAGCATCGAGTGCATCCAAATTTGTCACCAGAGAAAGCACCACAGCGCCGTTCAATGAGTCATCATCTTCCTCTCCGGCGTAACGCACCACCGCGCCCTCACCGCCGCCACCCGCTTACCATAGCCGTTCAATCCCCGCGCGACCAACCGGATGGACGCCACGTGTCATGCCCTGCCTCGCCGCGTGTCCACGCTTATGCCAGCAACCGCATAGATGCCGAAGCGCCACGCATGAGCCAAAGCGTCGCCGGTGACATTAGCGACCACGTCAGCCGTGGACCCTGTCCACCATGGCCCCCACCCGTCAGCGATGACGCAATAAACTTTTTCCAGTGAAAAATAATTCAAAATTTCTGAAAACCCTAGTGACGTTAGCATTGCACAATAATTAGAATTTTTAGTATAAAAATAATTCAATTAATTGGATTTATTCTTTTATGTATTTTTCTTTTATTTCACACTTTTGAGAGCCTGTTCTCACTCATACGAGTTTCGATTGAGGTGATTCCAGTTTCTAATTTTTAAAAAAAAATTAAGATCTATTTAATAGTAAATTTTATAAGATTTTTTAGTTTATGTGCTCTCTATTATTGGTACTTATTTGCTATTTTTCTCGATTTATGTAGACGTTAAAGTACCAGAAGAGTAAGATAGTGAATCGTGGACTCAAGACGAAGGTCTAGAACCAGAGCAAGGACTTTTCCAAGACAAGTTACATATCGTAGACCATGTTGAACCCAATCTTTGAATGCTATGTTGAATTTTAATTATTGCATGTATAATTTCTATAAATGTGTTTTAATCCCAGTTTTAAATCAAATAGTTATGCCATGATTGTTAAAGCCGCATTTGGTTATTGAATTATTTATGCCATTTTCACCTTACAAGTATATTTATGATGTATGATGAATATCAAAATAGTTAGTAATGTGTTTAGTCTTGCTTAGACCCAAAATTTAGGTTATTTTGGGAGTTTTGTGCTAAATGAGGATTTTACTGAAATTGAGAACTATGTTTTGAGGATTATTGAAAATTGTGCCATGAAGGTCTATGTCATGTCATAGTAAAATTGAAAATATGATTTACATTGGGCTAGAAAGGTTAGTTTGGTGGTTTACTAGGTTGTAGAAAGCTCGCCTAGTCAATTAAGAACCGATCTATGAGTTGCTGAATGTAAAGTGTTACCGTACTACTACATGTCTGATATGGGACAGACCTAATTATACGTATTGTGATATACCATGCAGTCATGCCATTAGGTGGAAAGTGGTGTGAGTATGAGGCTGCCACTTGGCACAAGAGGTAGCTTTCTGAATTAGGGTGATCCTTTCAGCGGTGAAATATAAGCGGACATGACTACATGGATGGAGCTTTATATGAGGCCTTGTCGTGATTTTTCGCACACCAAAGGAAGTGTGTATTTTGGCACAAGAAAGCGATCGTGTCTTATAGGTAAGTTGAACAACCTATGCAGAGTATAAAACTAATCGATTAGTCACACCCGTGATCATGGTTATGTTGAGCTGGTTTTTCACAGATTAGATCTTATTATTTATAAACAATGGTTTCGAGAAAGTGTTCACTGGGGGGTGAATTGAGTCCATCATGGTAAATTTGGGTTAAGTTGATTTTAGGAGTGATTCCTGAATCCAAAAATATTTTAAAAAAAATAGAATTTTTCTATTTAAATAAAATTGTGCATTTGGAAAATTACTTAGAAGATTTGTGAACTTGCTGCTTTACGCTATAATAACCATACAACCTTTCATTGAATCCTTTACATTATCATAGCATTTCCTGTGTGACTTAGGGAGTACTTTTGTATTCATTCTTGCTTACTCTACTGATTCAGAGGAGGAGTATGCCTACGATAGAGAGGATCAGGATAACTAGGATCACTACCCCAGTCGACTGCTAGTGTCAAATCTATTGAGTTTTACTTCAGTTTATTTTATTTCCGCTGCTTTACTATTATTTGTCATGTAAGCCAGTTTTATTGTAAAAGACTATGTCAGTTAATGAATAAGGTACGTTTGATATGTTGTGTTGTCAACTTTATTTATTGTGTACATTAGCTCAATCCTAGATCAATGTATTTTTCATATAGGGTTTGGAAGTGTTATTTTCGGATCTGACACTATCTGTATATATAAATTCTACAATCACGCATAGAGTTTAGTAGCCTGTACAGTCTGTGCTTGCTGCTAAATGAGCATCACTTTTAGGGGTGCAAATGGAGCGGATACGGACGGATTTCGTTCATCCCGTATCCTATTCCAAATTTTTTTCTCGGATATGGACAGTGCCGGATTCGAATACGAATACGGATTACTTCGGTCACGAATACAGAGCGAATATAGGTCATTCCGGATACGGTTAGTCTCGGTCACAAATAGTTAGTCGGATAATGCATGAAAGCAGAAACCATATATGCCACGTATATTAGGATCAATCAACCATACACAAAACTTTACTAGAACCTTCAAAACATGTAAGTGTTTCAAATTCAATAATAGTTGCATTCCCTAAATAAGAATAATATACAACCAAGTACAATTCCAATCAACATATGCACTTATGTGATGTAGTACATCCAACTGCAATCAAGTGTTTTGTAGTGCAATTATAAGAGCTTGCTCTAGAAAGTAGTGCAATTATATTACAACTTGCTCACATTGTATCACAGGCTCACAACAGCACTATGGGGCTGTTTGGCAGAGCTCCAGCTCCCAACTCCACTTTGAATCTGGGTGGAGCCCTGCCAAACACCCCAACTCCACAAAACCATGGAGCAGGCAACTCCGTGGAGCAGGCAGAGTTCTAGTACATTTTTTTGGAGCAAGAGAAAAGGTGCTCCGCGGATGGGTTTTTTCAGAGCAGACGTGGAGTTAGGAAAAAATTACCCACCTTTGCCACTGGGGTAGTACCTAGTTCTGCAGTGGAGCTGCTCTACAGTGGAGTTGTGGAGCAGAGCTGAAAAAATAGAGCAGGAGCTCTGCCAAACAGGCCCTATGTTTCATATTATATTACAACTTGCCTAATCAGATAGCATATAACCAACACGCAACATCTAAAATACAACTAGCAAGCAGTGTAATTCAAATACACATATTATGAACAATATTGCGAGGGTATCGGGTCGGATATTTACCGGGTATTGGGTCGGATATTTACCGAATATCGGGTCAGATATTGATCTTCCCATATCCTAACCCATATTACATGAGATTTTCCGGATACGGATCGGATATTGCTCTTTCCATATCCTAACCCATATTACATGAGATTTTTCGAATACGGATACAGATAATATCGGTACGGATTTTTTTCGAATACGGTATCGGATCGATCGGAAATTATCCACTCCGTTTGCACCCCTAATCACTTTACTGTTGTATGATAGTAAAAACTACATGACCACCCAGGCCAGCAACTACTATAAGATATATCCACCCGTCGCTTTTAGTTTTTGTTGAAAAAGTTAGTGAGGAAGTCTAAGCTTGTTTACATTTGACGGATTGACGATAGAAATACTTGTGTCATCTCTGATAAGATTTTGAGAAAACTATCCTACAAGACTTTGTTAATAGCATAGCATGAAAATATTTCTCCAGCAGTAGTTTGGAGAATGGAGATCAATCTAAGACTTTCAACTCAATGTTTTCTTCTGTTCGTATATATGTAATTGCAACACAAATTGATGCCAGCAAATGACCACGCGTAATGTGCATGTGGTGTTGAAGATTGAGCCGAACAAAATAATACTCCTCGAATGACTCGAATATAATTCTTCCCTTCGATCTCAATTTTCTGTCTGTACACCTTAATTCACAGAACTACGTCGATCAAACGGGAAGTAAGTAAAAAAAGAATCAAACAAGAGTTTAATTTCCGTTGCTTACTATCGTACAGTAGAAAAAAAAAGAACCCATATATATAGATTTTAGATTTCACTATCATGCAGAAGGATTCAGCACCCTGTGTAATGTGGATAGTAAAATATATATACTCTATCCGTTCATTTTTATAAGGCGTATTTTAACTTTGTACAAGGATTTAGATTGTGTTAAAATCGAGAAAGGTATAAGAGAAAATGACTTAGATGCCCTCACTTAATTGTCATGCAAGATGAAAGATATACTTTGTGTGTGTGGTAATAAATAAATGTATATGGTTGAGAGAGAATAATAGAGGTATAGAAGAAAAATATCTCATTAAATCTACATACAAACTTTATATTTATAAATAAAATCATTCAAAAAAATAAAAAATAAGCCTTATAAAAGTATGTGAACGGAGTATATAATGTGAAATCGGCACTAGTTGTAATACGAGCAGCTGCAGATTCCTCCGGCCGACCCCATCGATCCATCCGTCGTCCAGTGTAATATCATACGTACTATTTGATGGACCGCTCTTTTCAGATGATGCGTTTAAATCCTCAACGGCTACCCAGAAAGATTAGTTGTCGGGAACCAAGTTATACATTGCCAGCATAAGAGCGAAATCAGCTGCTTTATACAAATAAGACATAACGACTAGAGTTTATAAAAGGAAGCGGCGAGCTCTAATATAATACATCACAAAAGACCACACAGGCAAGGCTTGAGCAAAGAAAAAGAACCCTAAAACCAAACTATTTCGCCATCTACGATCTTCTGGAATTTTTCAGCGTCTTCGAACTCTAAAACAGGTTGAGAAGCAAGACTGAGTACACAACAGTACTCAACAAACCGCACAGGAATTCTGAATATTACATGCAGGGATATTCACAAAGGAAATGGCAATAAGGTTATTATTATCGTGGATGTAGTTTTGTTTTCCAAGTCATTTTACATTTGAAATATAAACCATACATAATAGAAATAAGCAAATTTTGAGTTTTCACAAGTTCATCATACGTCAAGTTGGAAATAACAAGTCTACTTGGGTTAGGTTACGGGATTCACCCCAGTTCAAACGTAGCTTCGTTTACCGGAAGCGCGGTGTATTCGAATACCATTTAAACATGACTCTGCAGAGTTGCTCAGCTTTACCCACAAGATCTCTACGGCCGTTAATGCCAAGCGCTACAAACATGCAACTTAAATGCATGCGACCAGATCAAGATTATCAAAGCCTTTCGTTGAACTAACTCTCTTTAGCACTTACCCGGTAGTTTCAAAACCACACAATACTCGGGACCCATTAGCCACGGCGGGAGACGCAATCCGATACTGTCGATATCTACCATTGTGAGAATCTGCAGATGACTCCACCGGTAAACCTCCATTCCACCCCGTTCGCTTAGCGAACCATACTGTCCAACACACACAGTATGGTAGCTTCATCCTATAAGTATTCCAAGGTGGAGTTCAAATATCAAGCTATGTTGGATCGAGTCAACGGGGCTGACCGACCCAACTTGTGGTTGAGCGAATCTAAGTTATTTACTTTGCCCAAGGTTGTGATTACTTAAATTATATCTAAGACTTAGCTAATTCTAAACCAACAATCCACATCACTCACATTGGCCTCGTCATTGGTCGAGGTTCGGGCACGTAGCCATCTAGTGGGTTGCCCGTCAAAGTCCTCTCACCGTAGCACATTTTCGAATATAGTCTACATCAAGTCTGCCGCTTGATGGTTTTATTTTAATACACAAATTTTAATGTTCGACTAATTAATTAGTTATTAGCATACGAGGTTCAATAGCTAAGTCTAAGGTTTGCAAAGGAAATAAGGCACAACAATACAAAGTGGGTCTTTAATCAAGCTAGGTACTAGTTAGGTCATCATGGTATTCTAAAATAATGATTTCTAGCATTTTGACATAACAAAATAATGCAATATTGAAATAATCATTACTACATTATCATTGTGGGTCCAACATGTTCAAGGAGTGCGGCTTGCCTTGCGAGGCGAGGGGAGGTCCTAGGTTGTCGTCGACGTAGTCGAACTCGGTGCCGGTCGCGTCCGGCTCCTGCTCCTCGTACTGCTCCGAGATGGATTCCAACAGCTGCTCGGATGTCGGTTCTAGCGCAAAGAAAAGCGAACAATAAATAATGAATAAAACAATAAAAGAAAAGAAAAGAGAAAAACAAGAAAAAGGAGAAATGAAAAGAGATCGAGAGAGAAAGGGCGGAGGAGGATTTGAGGGTTTTTTGGGCGCTTTTGAATTTTGTGGACTTCAAAAGACGAAACGGAGATCGTATTTGGACTCAGTGGATCGAAACAGTTGGGATAGAGTATTTTTGGATTTTCAGGCCTTTTTCTGGAATTTTTGGACTTTATTGGATTTTCTGGGTTATATAGAAAGGAAATATGAAAATTGAATTTAAAAAGAAAAGAAAACGGCCAGGCCGATAATCGCCATCTTGGCCGCCCACAGGGGCCCGAGGGGGCGACGCTGGCACGTGGGCTGGCTCACGCTACGGTGCCAAGCGCCGGCCGAGAAAAGGGCAGGGGAGAGTGCTCCGACTAGGGTTCCACCAGAGGTGAAAAAAATGGGGGGGGGCGGCGGTGAGTGAGCGAGGCGGCGGCGCGGCGAAGCCGAGGGCGACCAAGGTGAGGGTGACCGAATCTGGGGAGATGAGAGGGCGGCGGGGAGAGGAAGGGTTGGGCTAGGGTTAGGGTTTGGGCGAGGAGTTGAGGCGGCGGGAGACGAACGGGCGGTGGCGTGGCCTTCGGCCAGAGAGGAAAACGAAGGGAGGCGAGGGGGTTTTCGGGTGGTGCTCACCGAGGAAGACGAGGGGGTGAGCGCGAGGGCGGAGAGCGAGCACGCGGCTTTTATAGCCATGCCGGCTTGGGCGAGCGGCGGGAGCAGGCGGGGTGACGAACGCAGAGGCGACGGGTCAGGTGGAGGGTGATGGGGCAAGCGAGCTCGGGGGCCGAGGCGGCTGGCGTGGGCACGACGCGAGACGACGGGATGGCGACGGTCGGGCAGAGAGGGGGAGCAGGCGGGGTGACGCGAGGTGAGCAAGGCGACGAGGCGACGCGAAGACCGCGCGACGCGCTGGAGAGGACGAGACGACGCGGGCGTTAGCCATGTCGCGGGCGAAGGACCGACTGAGCAGGCGAAGGACCGGTCCGAGCGAGGATCGAAGGTAAGTCCAACTTCATCCACTCCCATCCAATCCCCCAAAATCCTAGAATCGGGTCAAGAACGAGGTTAAACTCGATTAAACTCAAATGAACTCGAATTGAACTTCAAATCGAACAAATTAGGGTTTTGAATTAAGGTTTGATTTTGGTTTTGAAATTTTGGGCATTTCATACTAGCCTCTTGATGATCGCCAGGCCAGCCAGCTAAAAGATGAGATTCCAGATCCCGCGCATCGTGTATGTATGTTGAGTATGTACGTATACCCTCTAGCTTAGCTAGCAACTGCCGGTGCATGCGCGGGCGAATTAAGTTATGACGGGTGAAGGCGAGCTTTCGCCTGATACATCACGACTTCACGAGTGCATGCAGTATTGGAGACACGAGATCGATCGATCGAGCACCTACGATTTCTACCTAATTTTACATTGGCATGGGGGTAAGTATATAGCACCAGTGTTGGAGCCAACTAAGGTTTATACCTTGGGCTGGACCACATTAGCTTAGACTAAATTGCAATTTTACTTAATTTTATAATACATTTTGTATGAACTTGTTATGGGAGACCTCGAGTCTAGTCCTAAGTGGCCCAAGGTTTACCTCCGTACCTGCATAGCACTCACCTCCGAAGATAAGATTTAGACAAACAACAATAAAGCAAGAAAACAAACAAACACAAAGCTAGCAGCAACTAGCGGGAATCCTGTTTGATCTATCGATGAGGATGGGTGGATCGCATGCAAAGCTCCAATACCAACTCATATATGCTGACACTAATTTGAGGTTAACCTCACGGGAGAAATCTGCATCTGGAGTGGATCAGGGTTCCAAATTTCGGTCCGAAATCCGAAATCTCGGCCCTCCGAGATTCAAAATCCGGTCCGGTAAAAAAATTTGAAAAAAAATCGAAATGCTACAGTGTAAATGAAATCTCGCCCGTTTCGGCCGAAATCTCGGTGATTTCGGCCGAAATTTCAATTTTTTTTGCTGGATTTTTATTTGTTTTGGGCAGATATGATTGGATTTAGGTTGAAGATCATCCACAAAAAATTTCAGATTTTTTGACCATTTTTTGGTCAGTTGAAATTTTACCGAAATCTCGGATATTGTAACATCCCAAAATTTTGCTTTTCTTAAATTCATGTGTGATTTGGCACTTTGGTGAATTTTTGGAATTTTCTGGAATTTATTTGGATTTATTTGGAATTTATTTGAATTTATTCCATTTTGAAATAATTAAAGAATTTAATTTTGCAAATAAATTTTTGTTGGAAATATTTTATTTGAGTCCAAAATAATCCAAAATATTTTCCAGAATTTTTCCGAATTTTTCCTCGAGTCATTTGCTATTTTTAATGAATTAAATGAATTATCGAATTATTTTAAATATTAATTCGCTGGAAAATCCAACTCGGGCATCGTTTCATCTCGACCGAAGTCGGACTCGAGTCAGACCGCTTGGCTCAACCAAACCAGCTCTAACCTCTAATCGATCCCAACCGATTGGATCAAGATCCAACGGCCGAGATCCGCCTCGGCCGATTCGATGCCGCGGTTCGACCGATCGACACGACGCGCTGCGGCGATCGCGGGTTGAGCGAGCGACACGGATTTCGCCACGATTTCGCTGGTTTTCCAGTGAATCGAAGCTGACTCCGCCGCGCGAGCCGCGCGTGATTAGGTTTCAGGCAGGCACGCCTCACGAGGCTATTTAAGGCGTGATATCGCCGAGATCGCTGTCAGGCGCCTTATTGCCCCTAGTTTCCAACGCCAAGCCGCTGCCGCCGCGATTTCGCGTTTGGGGAGTGCCGCCACGGGTTTTCTTCGCTTTCCGCCGCCGCTCGTCATCCTCCGCGCCAAGCGGATGAGAACCTTATGCGTCGGGCGCACTTTGTAAGTGCACTCACTTGGCTCGAGACGCCCGCGCCGTTAGGGTGGTCGCTGCCTCAGCGCCGGCACCGCAACGCCGCCGCGAAGCCATCGCCGCCAAGGAAGCTCTGCACCGTTGGATCAAGATCCAACGACGAGGCGAGGCCACGCCGCCTGCTATCAAGCTTTCCGCCTCGATTAGGTTTCAAACTGCTAGATTTAGATCGTACGGTCGTGGGTTAGTTGTGTTGTAGCTTTAGGGTTAGATCTGACCGGCCCGATTCAGATCGAACGCCCGGATCAACCGCAGGTAGTTTTGAACGTGAGGTCTAGATTCCAATCTGGACCGTTGATTTTCAAATCAACGCCGAGATTGTGCCACGGTGTACCGCGCCACGCCGCGTGGGGAGCGTGTCTCTCGACACGCTGACCCGCGTCGAGGGCCCACGCGTCCCGGCAGCCACGCTGCGGCGTGAAACCCAAATACCGCAGCGGGGCCCATGTCGGGCCACGTGAGCCGTGGACCGAGTCCACCGTGGACCCGGAGCCAGCGGACCGAGCCCATGAACCTACCGACGTCGAGGCCAATCCAGAGCTGCCACGCATCCATGCCGACGTAATAATTAATTTCCGAAAAGAAAATGATTTATTAATTCAAATAATGATTTCAAATTTAGATTCAAACTTCAAACGCTTATAACTTTTTGCGTTTCAACTCCGATTTGAGCGATTCAAATTTCTAAATTTGTATAAAATTGAGATCTACCTAAATATGAATTTTATTTAATTTTTGACTAAAGTTTTTCTTCTGTAAAATTATTTAATTGATTATTTAAACTTTAAATAATCATAACTTTTATGCTTTTAACTCCAAATTTGATTTATTCAGTTTCTAAAAATCCAGAAATTATGTTCTCTCTGTTTATGGATTTTATTTGGAGTTTTGGGATCTTTTTGCATAGTGTTTATTTGTGTATTTGCTATTTGCACGCTTTTACGAGTAGAGCGTTGAAGTGCCGGAGGGATTCGAAGGAGAAGTATTGACTCAGGATCCAACTCAAGACCAAGAGCAAGTGCTTTTTGAAGGCAAGTTGTGCTTTGACCATATTGATCCTATTTCGAAATCTATTTTGATTTAAACTATTGCATGCTAGTTCAATTAGAAAGATACTTTGTTTAAACCTGGGGGTTAGATAAATACCAATTTGATATATGACACCTTGATTACTTAAGTATGTGCCATGACCCTTTGTCACCCTAGTTGTGGTTTACTAGTTGGACATTATTAAATTGCCAACATGGGTTTAGATCGTTGTAGTATGCTGCTTAGACCAAGCACGTGCTCATAACATGATTTTGGATAATCAAATGCTAATATGGACTTAATGATATATTGAACCTGCTTTTGGAAAAGTATCATGTGAAGTTGATGGCACGTGGTGCATGGTAATCAACTCGGGTTTGATAAATGCTGACTCCGGCATGTGGCAAGAGTAATCAAAGTGGGCAGTGTGGCATTGGGGATGATGATTTGGTTTTTCGTAGTCTTGCCTGGTCACTCTAGGACTTAACCTTTGCAAGCCTTTGAATCGGGTCATACTTGCAACCACATGGCCGGGAATGGGACGGCTTCTAGTTGACTAAGTCGCTAAGGACTCACTTGTGGAGCCTCAGGTGTCGTTACATCGCTTGTGTGATTGCACGGGAGCGTATCGTGGTCGTGGCCAGTACCCATCTAGCGGTGTGTTGGTCCCATACTTCGCCTTGGCTAAGGGAAGGGATGGTGTAGATCACGTACCGGAGAGGAACACCTGTGTTGTTTGAGGCTTACGAAAGGCTTTGTTATGATCGCTCATTCGCATACTCTTGTATGGCGATTCACGGATGACGTGGTGAGTGGATTGTATCTTGTGGGTAAAGTGCATAACCTCTGCATAGTGTAGAATCTATTTGAATAGACGAGTCCACTTTTGATCGACAATGCTCGGGAATTAAGGTCAAGGGTTAGACTTTACTGAAAATAACTTGGATTTGAAAAGTTGGGTTGGTTTAACAAGGAAGATGATGGAAATATGGTTTAGGATGGGGAAAAATGTTATTTAAACTTCTTGAAAAGTTATTTATGCTTTACTTGTTTTTACTGCTTTCGAATCTACTTATATTACTTGTCAAATGCTGTTTACCGCAAATATACCTTGAGCTATTCCTTTGTACCAAGCCATGCATATAGTATATTAGCTTGCATTACATTGCATGACTTGTCGAAAGTACCAAGTACTCACCCTGCCTCAACACAATACTGGAAGAGGAGATTACGCCAAAGATTGGAGGAGGAACTCCAAGAGGACCCGACTACTTAGGGATGCGAGCCTACGGTTGCCTGTGGTATCTGGATGGCGCCACAGTTTATTTGATTTTCACGCTATTATTTTTCTCTGAATAAGTTTCGCCTACGAGGCATACATTTGTAACTTGACCATAAGGTCAAGTAAACGCTTGGTTATTTAAATAAAGTACTTTGATAATATCGATTGGTATGATTGTGATATTTACCGAAGCGTTAAGACAGGTGTGCACTAGCGCTGCTCGACTAGTCCGAATATTACGTAGGACCGGATTTGCAAATTCGGGGTCCCGACAGATATTTCGGCCGAAATCTCGGATTTCCCGGTAGAATTTGAACCGGATTTGAAATTTGAATTTTATATTTCGAACGGATTTTATTTGAATTTCCGAAATCTCGCCGAGATTTCGGATTTCGGGCATGTCCGAGATTTAGCTCAAAACGAAATTTGTATCTTTGGAGTGGATCACTGCTGCGAGGGTCACGGACAAAGAACAAAGCATGCTTGGTACTCGTTAGTCGTTACAGGTCATTTTGTGTGTGTATTTTGCTGTCAAATATGCTACGAATTACTGATTACATCTTTAGGTTTTATTGTTGAACGTTACCCTAGTGTATGCACAACTATGTGATAGATTTACCACAAAGTTATTGCTAATTGCACTTTAATTTATGAGAAATTTTACGATGGATAACATAGGTAGTAAATAGTATGGTAGTAGAAATCAAATCTAACCATCCATTCCTCAAGGCTATTTTAGGTTTTTCCTATCCATTCATCAGAGGTATTTTAGATTTTTCCTAATTCGTTCATAGTTTTGGATTCACCGAATACCTGATGATCTTTAGAGGCTTCTTATCCATTCATTAGGATCACATGACATGTTTTATCGTAGAGGACAAATAATATGATAGAAGTTTTTACCCTTTTATCCCTTTTTGAATTTTACTACCAATACTACAGGTGGTAGTATAACTAGATCTAAATTGATTTCAACCATTAGATTCAAATGAATGAACGGCTTATATTGATTTTAATCTACTGTAAAAGAGCTCTTAATTTACTATTCGTGTATATAGATTTTACTATAATACTAAAGGGTTCAATAGCCTATGTAGTAGTAAAATTTATATATACGGATAGTAAAATGATGTTCATTTGGCAGTAAAAATCTGATTCATGTAGCATTTATTTGCAAGACTTATATCATTATGTTGCTCTCGTCGTCAATAAGCTACCGGTGAAGACCGTTAATGAATCTGAGTTGTCGATAAAAAGTTATGGCTAAATTAAAGAAAAAATAAATCCTAGTACAAACAACTAGTGGGTTTGGCCATTTAAGTGGGGCTTAGGGGCGGTCTGTTTTGCTGATTAATGGTATGCCTTGGTTGGACTGGATAAATTGGTCCGAACGTACAATAGATGATTCTACACGCAGACATAGTTTGGCGCACAAGAAAGTGTGATTTGTCCCCTTGCCTATCCTTGGATTGAATTTCTCAGTCGGATGGCACTAATTTCTTGGCTGCCTTGTTTGCTCCTCGACAGGTTGCTCTGCACTTCAACCAAGCAGAGATTTGGCTCCGATATCGTTGCTGATCAAGTGGGCACCAGCAGGCTACAACATCTGATCTCCCGCTTTTGCCAGAGCTGCCTTCACAATTCGCGTCATCAGGGTGCAGAAGCATCACTCTCGTCAGGGGCGGAGCTAGCCTAGGCCTGAGCCCTGAGCTGGGTCAACTGATCTTAGATTAAATATCTGTTTTTAATAATTTTTTAATAGTTTTTTGTAGAATTTTAGTAGGCTTTCGGTACCAAGCCCCGGGCTACAGCCTACCCTGCCCGGGGCTGGATCCGCCCCTGACTCTCGTCGTCGGCAATCACCTCCTCCATGCCCGCGAACGCTTTGCCGCCGCCGTTTCCCTCCTTCCGAACCAACTCAGACTTTCCAAACAAAGGCAAAACCGATGTCCTGGTGGGCTGGTTCGCGTTCTACGTGAGAGATGGCAGCGCTTTTTTAGTCCTTTGACAATTTTTTTAGCAAATCTAGTTTTTCTTTTTCTGAATGCAATTACAAAAATAGCCCCATCTTAACCGCTGAAGCGTTGTAATAGCCCCATCTTAACCGCTGAAGCGTTGGTAAACGTGTCACGTACCTTACTCCTATGCAGTGACAGTAGATACCTTCAGCAGGAGCTCGAAATGATCAACTATTCCAACAGTGCTACCTCAGTAGTATTAATTGAGCGATTTAATTAATCAAGTGAATACTTATGATGTAATTACTGCTGAGCAATGTTACCTCGGTAGGAACCTTGCCGCGACTCAGCAATATGACAAGTGATACGTGATCATCTGCTGCGTTTTTTTTTTTTTTTTTTTTTTTGTAGTTGAGGAGAAAATCATTTTTACAAATTTATTTGGAAGTTGACTAGATTTGAAGAAACAAAATTTGCGAGGAGGGATGGATTCTACGTTAGAAGGGTTGATAGGCTCATCGCCCCGCTGAAACCCTAAACACGTAGCCGTTTGATTGAATCAAGTCGTCAAATCAGCATAGGAAGGAAGAGGCTCGCGGCCAAGTGGCCAACCAATCGATCGCACGCACAGGGGGCGGCGGAAGCGTGGCACGGACAGCGGTCAAGCAAGCGAGCGGCTGCGCCAAAGGGAGGGAGGGAGGGCGGAGAGAGAGCGGCCAGCATGGCTTTCTGGCAGACGCACGATCACTTGTTCTGTGGAAGAATTGATTGTTGCTCCGTTTTAGTAAGTATAATTAACTAATTAATTAATTAATTAATTATTTCGTATGTCTTAAAATCTGTATATTAATGAGACACTATGAAACAAATGATTAATAACATAAATAAATAAAGATAAATCATCAATTATTCCTTGCCTCAGGACGTATGCGGCGCCCTCCTCACCTTGGAGGCTTGGACGCCGTCCGCTCCGCCTCCTGCCATCTCTGCGGCTTCAAGCGGCAGGGCCAAAGGTCTCTCCCCCTCCCGCCGCCCTCTCGCTCCTAGCTTTGCTTTGGTTTTCTTGGCGTAATTGGTGCCGAGCCTCGATTAACATCGATTCTTGATGTAAAGCATTTTTATACTATATTTGATTGCTGTGGCTAATGCAGAATGGCTCTTTCCTTTTATGCAGAGATTGAAGGGAAAGAAACACGGTACACTTATCGCCGATGAGGGACGAGCTCACGGTTCCCTCACCGTACTTTGCATAATCTTGGAGCTTTTGTCCCCCTGCCAACTGAGACGTCTATTTCACCAGCGGCCAGCCCGGAGTCCAATGTTCTATTATGCACTGCAGACCAGTAATCTTAGAAGTGCTTGACCTTTGTATGGAGCACATCTACTATATACTATACTATACTATACTATACTATACTATACTATACTATATACTATACTATACTACTAATATTAAGATCCGGAGGTTCGCAGCATCGGGAGAGCGTCCACGTCATCGTTTGTGCAATGAGCTCCTCGGTAAATTTCGCTTCGCTCGCTCCCAGTCCGCCCCGCCTCGCCGATCGCTCACAGAGACAAATCAAAAGCCCACCAGTATCCTTCGACCACCTCGCTTTCTTCTCGACCCTTCTGTTTCCTCTGCCTTCTCTACACACCCTTGTTCCCATCCGCGCCGCTCACGTCGCCGATGTCTCCTCCTCCGCCCACTTCGATGGACTTTTGCTCCTCCCGGCCCCTCCGTCCATTAGCGTAATTCTCAACATTAGGGGCGGGTGCGACAGGAGCATCTTCTCGTAATGCTAGGTCAAGGTCTAAGACCCCTAGCGTAACGAGATCTTATCTTTCCACGAGGGAAAGTTAGTGCCATTGAGCTGTTCAATGCCATTAATCTGAGAGGCAACATTGTTAATTGCTGAAAAATAACAACAAGTTTAATCAATGATTGTAACAATGCCATATATGTAATTAATCATATGTTGGTCTGATTAAATACATATAAATTATAAATTATAATAAGATTTCATTTCGCATCACCGTTGGGCAGAAAACGAAACAAAATTTAACAACAATATTAAGTCCTAAATTGCATCACCGTTGGGCAGAAAACAAAATAGGAATTAAATACATGAGAAATAACTTAAAATTACTAATAACGTTAGTTATACATAATTTTAAGTCTAAATTAATTCTCTGATTAAATTTTGTGTTGGTTCCATTTAATCAGAGATAATGCTCAAAATAATCATGAATTTAATTGCCATATTAATTAACCAGAAAAATTAATCATTCAACATAAATAATGCCCAGGAAAAAAAACTTTAAACAATAACAAATATTAGTCATTGCTAAATAGGACATCATATGGCGAAAATTGGAAAGGAAAAGCAATTATCAATTAAAGTTGTGAAGGGCTCAAAACTAGGCCTTTGGCCAAAATCGGCCCAGCCACAAAACGGCCCAGATGCGAGCGAAGTCTAGAAGCCAGCACGGCCGAAACGCGGGCCGGCCCAAGCCAAGCGGCCCAGATGTTCCCTCAGCCCGCGCACACGGAGGAAGATCAGCCGTTAGATCAGTCGGACGACCGAGATCGTTTGCTCCTGGAACAAAACCAAATGGCTGCCAAACCCTAAATCTAAAAAAAATGCATTCATCCTATCCCGATCGAAATCGCGGTGGCGGCCCCGGGAGCGCGCGAGTGGGCGCGGGCGGTGCAGCAGCCGGTAGGCAGGCGAGCGGGCATGGGCGCGGCCAGGAAACAGACGCAGCGTCGCATGCAAGCACAGCGACGGTGAGCGCCAGCGAGTGCGCAGAGGGCACCGGCGACGTGGCGGCAAGGTAAGCCCCGAACTCTTTTAGCTCTAGGAATTTTCTTGATAGAGTTCGGAATTTGGGGGGAAATTGGGGATTTAGGGTACCGGGATTTGGGGATTTTGGGCAAATCGAAATGGGATTTGGGGCTAGGGTTCGGCCTTGAGGTTCTAAGGTATGAAATCGATCTCATCCCCTCCTTCTAAGTTCTCAATCGAGCCGAATGAACCCTAAAACCGATGAAAAAATGGATCTGCAATACATATTTCAGCTTTTCTCCTTTCGGGGATGTGAGCATAACGCCGGCCCCCGCGCCACTGAGCATGAGAGACCCGTCAAAGTGTATTGTCCAATGCTCGAGTTCTTTGCTTGTTGACGGTTTTTGTAGTTCCATCCATTCGGTAGTGAAGTCGGCTAGTGCTTGTGACTTGATGGCGGTGCGTGGTTTGAACGTAATTTCAAAGACTCCCAGCTCAGCTGCCCACTTGGCGATCCTCCCGGTGGCTTCCCGGTTATGGAGTATATCTCCGATCGGGAAAGAAGTGACCACCGAAATCGCGTGTTCCTGGAAGTAATGCTTGAGCTTTCGGGAGGTGGTCAGCACTGCCTAGATAAGCTTCTGAATTTGCAGGTACCGCATTTTAGATTCGCCCAATACTTCGCTGACAAAGTAAACCGGACATTGTACCTTCTGTTGGTGCCCGTCTTCCTTGCACTCAACGACAATTGATGCGCTAACCACATGGGTTGTCGCAGCTATGTAGAGCATGAGTGGTTCCTCCGGCAATGGGGATGCCAGTACCGGGGGCTTTGTTAAAAAGGTCTTGAGGTCGTCGAAGGCTTGTTGTGTTTTGGTGGTCCATTCAAACTGATCTTGCTTTTTCAGGAGTTTGAAGAACGGTGTTCCCCGCATCCCTAAGCGAGAGACGAATCTGCCGAGTGCCACCATGCACCCTGTAAGCTTCTGGACGTCCTTTTGATTTGCTGGTGGCTTCTTCTTTAGGATGGCACTGACTTTCTCCGGATTTGCTTCGATGTCGCGGTGTGACACGATGAACCCGAGAAGCTTTCCCGAAGGGACTCCGAAAGCGCACTTCTCGGGGTTGAGTTTCATCCGGTAAGCCCTCAGGCTTTCGAATGTTTCGGTTAAGTCGGAGATGAGGTCTCTTTTCAACTGGGATTTCACCACAACATCATCCACGTAGGGCTCCACGTTGCGTCCGAGTTGATTGTGAAAGCACCGTTGTATTGCACGCTGGTAAGTTGCGCCGACGTTCTTCAACCCGAATGGCATCGTGACGTAATAAAAAGCTCCGAACGGTGTGATGAATGAAGTTTTGATGCAACCTTCTTCCTTTAAGCTGATCTGGTGGTATCCTGAGTAGGCATCCAGAAATCTCAGGAGTTCGCAACCGGCGGTGGAGTCCACAACTTGGTCGATGCGAGGTAACTTGAACGGATCCTTAGAGCATGCCTTGTTGAGGTCGGTATAATCAACACACATACACCAGCTTTAATCCTTTTTGCGAACCAGAACCGGGTTCGCTAACCAGTCGGGATGATACACCTCTCTTATAAAGCCCGCGGCTAAGAGTGTGGTGATCTCTTCTTTAATTGCATCACGTCGATCCTGAGCGAAACGTCAAAGGCACTGTTTGACTGGATTCGTACTCTGATTTACATTTAGGAGCTGTTTGGTTGCCTTCTCTCGCGAGCCTGGCCCGTTCAACTCAGTCATGCTGATGTGATACGGGATATACAGATGCAGAGACGGTGTTTGGTTGAGTATTTAGTAGGTAGGTATTTTGAAATTTAAATATTTTAAAATTTATATAGCAAGTGTGGTCTAGTTTTGTTCGAAAAAATATCATGAACCCATTTTTGAAATCGGTTCAGTAATCGGAGATGCTAATCAAAAGATATAAAAAAAGAAAAAAAAAAGAAACTTACATACCCACGTGGCACCCCATGCATGGTTTGATATTGTGGCTGACAGTGGCCCCTTGCGCAGAACACGAGGCTGCCATGCGCTGCATCCAGAGATACGCACATTTTCTACGTATCTCCAGAGCCAAGCTACATGGAGAATCTTGCATCTAGAGAGCCAGGCTCAAAACTAGATGCAGGCAACCAAACACAAGAAAAAAACAAGATTCTACATCTGTGGATGCAATTCTCTGTGCATACAGGCAACTAAACAGCCCCTTAGCACGTGCTCGATCACCTCCCTCGGAACACCAGGCATGTATGAAGGTTTCCAGGCAAAGATGTCCTGGTTTGCCCGGAGAAAGGTGACGAGCGCGCTTTCCTATTCCTGATCGAGCATTGTCCCAATCAAGGCCGTTTTGGCTGGGTTGGACAGGTCGAGTGCTATTTTTTTGACTTCTTCGCCGGGTTGGATCCCTGCCTTTGCTTGTTTCTTGGCTTGTACGTCCTTGTCCTGCGAAGCGGATGCTGCAAGTCGGATCTTTTGCAAATTGGATGATGCCCGTAGGAACTCGGCCAATTCACAACTCTCCTTGTCGCATTGGAAAGATTGCCGTACGTCTCCACGGATCGTGATGACTCCTTTGGGTCCTGGCATCTTGAGCATTGAGTAAGTGTAGTGTGGAACTACCATGAATTTTGCCAAGCCAGGTCTTCCCAAGATAGCGTTGCATGCTGTCTCGAAATCGGCTACTTCAAAGTTCATGTGCTCCGTCCTGTAATTGTCTTTCGTGCCGAACGTGATGGGCAAAGCAATTTGCCCGAGTGGCACAGAAGAAGTTCCAGGGATTACTCCATGGAATGGCGACGAACTTTGCTTGAGCTCAGTCCGTGGTATCTTCATGTCGTCGAGAGTTTTGGCAAATAGAATATTGAGCCCGCTACCTCCATCGATCAGTACCCTCTTGAGTTTTACGCTGCGGATGACTGGATCCAGCACCAAAGGATATCTGCCAGGGAAAGGTATGTGATCAGGGTGATCTGAGTGATCAAAGATGATGGGAGCTTCTGACCACTTCAGATATTGGGGGGTCGCCGGTGTGATCGCATTGATATCCCGAGCGGTAAGTTTTTGTTTTCGCTTGGACTCATATGCGCCTGAGCCCCCAAATATGAAGTTGAGCTCATGTTCTATCTCTGGGAACTCGCCTTCTGCTGAGGGGTCGTTTTTCTTTCCAGCCTCCTTCTTGTCTTTGGGTTCTGTCCTGTTCCAATTTTCCCGTGCGAATCTTTTCAAAGTGAAGCAATCTTTTGCCGCGTACTTTCCCTTTGGGTGGAAAGGGCATTGGGCATTCATTACTTCATCGTATTCTTTGTTTTGGGGAGCTCTCGTCCTTCCACGCTCGGCGGTTGCAACTTGATCCTCTCCCTTCCACTTTTTCTCCTTTTGCTTCAGGGTTTCGGTGTGATCTTTTTTGTCTTTTTGCTGGGGTTGATCCTCCCGGCATTCTGCTAGTGCATCCGACGTGGCTGCATAGCGATCAGCCAAGGCGAACATCTCCCGGGACATGGTTGGAGGTTTCTGGGACACCTTTTTGATGAGATCGGGATCGCTGGCGCCTTTCTGGAAGGCCGCGATGACGACCGCGTCCGAGACGTCCTGAACCGTATTCTTTTTCTGTGTGAATCGCCGGATGAACTCCCTCAGGGATTCGTTCTTCTTTTGATGGAGTTGGTAGAGGTCCCAGGGGGTTCTAGGCTTCTCAAAAGTACCCTGAAAATTTGTGATGAATTGGTCACAGAGGTCTCCCCAAGAGTCAATGGAATCTCTTGGAAGCCCTGTAAGCCACGCTTGGGCCGAAGGTAGGGCTGGAAAAAAAGCTCGTTGAGCTAGCTCGGTGGCTCATTTCAAAATTGCTCTGATTACATCCATTTTTCTTTTAAAATAAAAATTAGTTGATTTGGAACCAGAGTCAACTTCGGCTCGGCTCGTTAGACTCGGCTCATTAAGCTCGGTTCGAAGTTGGGTCTCAAACAATACAGGAGACTATAATAAATAAGAATAAATCAGTGTCGAAGAAAGCTCGAAAAAAAGTTCAACTGGCTCGTTATCCACCCCTAGCCGAAGGGGCCAACATGATCGGCAGATAGTTTGCCATCACGTTGTGGTCACCTCTGGTTGCCTTGACTGCGAGGGAATAGACCTGGAGTCAGGCCTCTGGGTCTCTTTCTTTGTTGAACTTGGTAATGCCTTTCGGGTTAAAACTGTCTGGCCACTGCACTCGGCGGAGGCGAGCAATAAATGCTCTGATCCTGTCGATAGGTCCTTCGTTGCGTTGTGCACGATGGTGGCATGGTGAAGAATCTACTCGGCGATCATCATCTCGGTGCGGGCTGTTTCGGCCTTTGTTATTACCGTAGTTGGAGGCCCGATTACGGAGATGCCGGCTGTTCTGGTCACGATCAATGCCAAAACATTCGCAGTCATCGTCCCGATGGCGCCGTTCATCGTGGTCCCGTTCCCGTCTTCTAGCATCGAGGTCTTGACGAAGGTCGCGGTGGATAATGGAGCGGACGTCCCTGTCGCAGGGGTACTTGTGCCGACTGCATTTCGTCCGACTACGGCTGGGGGACTTGTGCCGACTGCATTTCGTCCGACTACGGCCGGTCCGACAGCTTGTCGTGTGGGTTCCTTCTTCTGTACGTGGGGGCTTCATCGTCTTGCCCCGCTGGTTGTGCTGAATTGCTGTAGCCGTCACCATGGCTTTTACTTGCGCCATGATCGGTGCAGCTGGGCTATCGAATTCGATCATGGGTCCCAAGGTATCAAGGAATGTCTTGGTGGCCATGATATTTTGCTGCGGAGTTTGAAAAACCGATTGGTTCCCCATTCTAGCATGCAAGCTATCATCGTTGACGTGGCGTGCCCAATTTTGAAGAGAGCGGGCTCGGTGTCTGGGTCTTCATGTTGAGCAAGCTCCATCTTGATCTCCTGGGGTCCCCGTCGATTCTGTGATTTAGGAAGACTTCTTCCGATCACGAATACCGAGCGCAAACCGGGAAAGCCCTCGGACCAGATCTGATCTGAGTCCGAAGGATGAGGGTGCCATTCTCGTTGGCGATGAAGTGTAGACTTCCGAAGCAAAAAACCTACCCTGAAGAAAAGGTGATGCCATCTTCGAAAGCCATCGAAATCGGGTTGATCTTCGCGCTGCCCCTACCTAGCGCGTCAACTGTCGACGTTTGGTGTCGGCAATAATCTTAGGGGGTGTGAATTTGTGGGGCAAGGTGCTAGATCAGGATATCGATGGTAACACAAGACAAGAAATTATACAGGTTCAGGCCCTCGACGATGGAGGTAATACCCTAGTCCTACGTTCTGGGATTATATGTTGTATGGCCTCTTTTCTTCTCTCTGTTTGCGTGTCTTTTTTCCTCTCCCCCCCTTGGGGTCCTCACACTCCTCTTATATACAGGGAGGGGGGGAGTCCAACTCGGTTACTATAACATGAGTCTGAGTTGGTTACAAGTAAAGGAATCATATCCTTCCTTATCTAGGATAGCTTCCCTTACGGTTACAACTTCTTCTTTCAATTACAATGTGGTTGGATCTGTGGAACGCATGTTCCTTTCTTGAACGGTCTTCTTAGACCTCCGCGCGTGTGTACCCGGTCTTTGTATCCTCCATAGACACCTCTCCGAAGATGACAACAGCCATCCCTTCAATGTTATAAATAGGTTACTCCCGCAAGGAGATGAATAAGAAGACATAAGAGGCATAGGTGGAACAAGGTGTGCAGAAGTATAATGGCATAGAGCTTTTTGGTGTAAAGAAGTCTATATTCTGTAAAGAAACACTCATAATGCAATTCCCATCCTTTTCCTATCTCTTTCAATATTGTTTTATAGACAAAAGGCAACTCAATTATATTCGTAACTCAATCTAGGGACCCCCGGGTCTTGAACATCGACACCATGCATGATGATCAGTTTCTCAAACTCCCCCGACACATGAGTCAATTTTTAAGCACAATGTTGATTCAAGTTGAGTTATTAGTATAATTAAATCTAGAAAATCTCAAATGAACTCGACTAAAATCACAAAGAAAAGATGCAAAGAGAAGGTCAAGAAACTGACAGTCTATGTGACTATAGAACATAGATAAGATGGTGAAGAAACACTATAGCTCAAACTCACTCTCATCTTTCCCATATGACTAACATAGAAAGCTAACTCTACAGACTCGAGCTAGGGAGTATACACAGATCTTATCTACCCAGAAAATGCAAACAGAAAGGAAATACTGGAAAAAAACATATAATACAAACTAGCTCCCCCTCAAAAAATGTCGTATGGGCTGATGACTCCAAGCTCCCCCCCCCTCAGGGCAACAAACCTAGAGTTAGGAGTGAAAACAGATCGGATATGGACGGATAATAGCTCTATCATATTTTTTTTTCTCGGATTCGGATAAGAATACGGATAATGTCGAATACAGATACAGATCGAATACGAATCGAATCGGATACAATTACGAATATTTATCGAAACATGATAATCCCTTAGATTGTACATAAAAAATCAACGAAAACACATAACTAGTTAATTTAATTAGAACATTATTGAAAATTGAATAAATATAAGCATTTTCATTCGCTTAGACAATACTTAGATACCATGTTGCAAACAAAATTATGTAAGACTTAGTTCATCACGTACATACGATTAATTCATTATACATGTAGATCAAAACGCAAAATAAAGGTGATCCTTGCTCAGAGATACAAATGGAAACAAATATAGAACACACTAAAAGTTTGATAATACTTATTACCATGTCTCTAGAAAATATATATAACACTTACATGTAATGACCCCAAGATTTGTATTATTTGTTAAATTATGTTTAAAATAATAAATTATGTATTTTATGAGTTTTTATGCATTTTAGCTACTTATTTAACATATTTTCCTATTAAAGACAACAATTTTTGAATTTTTTATAAAATTTAAAATTTGATAAAATTTTAAAAATATTTTTTAA
The DNA here is from genome assembly GCA_036346355.1 of Rhipidocladum racemiflorum. NCBI lineage: Eukaryota > Viridiplantae > Streptophyta > Magnoliopsida > Poales > Poaceae > Rhipidocladum > Rhipidocladum racemiflorum. The sequence goes on along the minus strand of CM070573.1, from coordinate 13,351,748 downwards.
AACACTATAGACTATGTCAGGAATTTTATCAAATAATTTCATAATTTTTGGATCTAGTTTGCTAATTTTAATAATTGAAACTTGATTTTTGAATTAATTAAATTAGAAATCAATTTAACATTTAGTAACCTTTTTGGGCCAAAAGAGTAGCTTGGCCCAGCCCATATGTATATTCGGATATCTGATCCATCACTATCCGGATTATCCGAATCCGTATCCGACGGATAGTGAGCTACCGAATCTGTATCCGTATCCGACAAAAAAATATCTGTATTCGTATCCGATCCGACAGTATCCGTATCTGAAAATTATCCGAATCGGTCGGAAACTATCTGATCCATTTTCATCCCTACCTAGAGTCATCCAAGGACTTTATGAAGATATCGGCAATCTGGTGATCACTCTCCACAAACTGAAGCATTATATCACCCTTCTCCACATGGTCTCTAAGGAAGTGGTATTTAATATTATGTGCTTGGTCCTAAAGTGATGAATTGCATTCTTGACAATATGATTGGCTGAAGTGTTATCACAGAAAAGTTAAATACTATCAAAAGCTAACCCAAAGTCATGTCGGTTCGATCTCATCTAGAGCGCCCGGCTACAACAAAAGGGGGAGATTGAAGCATCTAGGCCCCTAATTTCTTTTGGTTTTGGTAATTAATGATAATTAACATTTATGCACTAACAATTTGCTTTAAGTGTGCAAAAGGTGGTTGGTACTCGTTTATGTTTGTGGAAGAGTAATGTCATGAGTCCTCGAAATCAAGCTCAAATCCAAGGTACAAAAGAATTAAGGATCTTTTATAGTATTTTGCCGATCTCAATGATTGGAGAATGATCGGATTGCTAAAATATGTGTCGTACTATTAAGACGGAACCTTGGTTAGTAGCTTGATAATTAATTAAGACTAATGGCTTAAATTCATGCTCACACTTAATCTCATGATTGCATAAAAATTTCCTGAAAAAGTTAGTTCTAAAATGTCTAGTAACGGTACTACCGACCATGTAAGTGCGATACTACCGCAGGTGCAGCAGTACCGGCCTGAGGCGCAGTAGTCTTCTTACAGAACGACATGTTTTTAGGCATTTTCACTAAGGCTGGCACTACCGACCTTATAGGTGCGGTACTGCCGCAAGTGCGTAGTTCTTTTCCAGAGCATAGTGTTTTCTTGGTGAATTTCTCTGTGTCAGCACCACCAGTCAACTAAGAGCGGTACTACCGCGAGTGCGATAGTACCGACCTCAGCCCTAGTAGTCATTTTTCCAAAAAGCAGTGCATTTGGGAAGTTTTGGTTCAAACAGCATTACCGCACCTTCCTGAGCGGTAGTACCACATGTGCGGCAGTACCGGATCCTTTTACCGGTAGTGCCTACTCTATGTAGCAATGGCTATCACCTACCGCATTTAATGCTACAATCGATCGTTGGACTCGAGGTCGCACTATCGGTCCTAGATGGGAGATAGTGCCGGCCATGATAATTTTGTATAAATTTGGTACCAACGGCTAGATTTGTGGGTGGAGGCTATAAATACACCTCCACTAGCAGCAAGGAGGCTCTCTTAGACATTCATTGCATACTTGTGAGCCCTTGCTTTACTCTCATCATAAATTGAGCATTCATTTTACATTTGAGTGATGGTTGAGAGAAAGTCAAGTGTGTGCATTCAATTTTGAGCCATTTAATATTTGATCAACCTCAAGCAAGCGCCAAAGTTCTATTCTCTTGGAGGTTGCCACCTCCTAGATGGCTTGAAGGTGTGGAATCAGTGACCTTCTCAAAGAAGATTGTGAGAAGGCTCGGTTGGTTGTGAACGCACGGAGCTCGCCTATCCAAAGCGGTAAGAGCCGGCTTGAGTTGGTCAAACTCACCTCAACGTGGATTAGGGGAGACTGGCAAGTCTCCGAGACCACGAGATAAATCTTGTGTCTTTCTATTGTGGTTTGATCATTCTTGTTCTTATTTAGATTATTTGCAATTCTAGTATATTTAGGTGTGATCATTTATTTAGAATTACTAGATTGATTAGACTTAGTTTTGTTAGTTGATTAGACATAGTTTTGTTAGTGCACCTTAGTGAAACCTAGAAGTTTTAGGCCTTGATTGCTACAATTCTCATTTCTAATTTTACTTGCTTGATTATTGCAATTAGACCAAGAATTTTAAAAATCTCCTATTCACCCCCTTCTAGTTGGTTATCCTTGATCCTACACAGTTGAGGTTGGATGAATAGTGCTCAGATGAATAGTGTTCAAATGAATGGTACTTCGAACTGGCCGACAGTACTGGTCAGATGAACAGTGCTCAGATAAACAGTATTCAGGTGAATAGTAAACCAACACGATCTCAAAAACAAAAATCGATTTAACTTTTGCTCGGTTGATCCAAAATCTGTGGAACTTTGTGTGCACCTTCCTATAGATGTCAGGAACCTATTCCAATCATCAATCTCAAGAGTTGATGTCAAAGTTCTTTTCTTTTTCAGTTTAGTGAAGGTTGCAAGAAAACCGGGTCAAATACAAAAACATCACCCTGAGCTTGCTCGTGGGGTTCTGTTAATCAAGATAGCCTTAAATGACCCCCCCACAAGTCACAGCAAGCAAGAATACTAGAGAACAACTCTTCAAACAAACGAGAATAAGATCTACAAGGATCTTTCTACTTCTAAGCACAAAAGATTGGTTACTTGCAAAAATTGAAAAGAATACGTTGTAGATTGCCTAGATGATTGGGATATGATCTATAGAAAATTTATCCACCAATCTTTCATCCTTGGCACAATATCCAAAAGCACTTAGAAGGAGAGAGTCAAATCCAAAATGCAATAAGAGAAAATGCAAGAAGTAACAGAAATTTCAAAATATAGAAGAAAGTTAATCTTGCATTTCTTTGAAAGGAAGGTTTACAAAGCCACACTACCAGGTGGGCAAAGCTCACATGAGTACAGGAAAAACCAAAAATCCTCTCTAAAGACTTGGGTCCTAAGGCACCCCTCCACCCCTCTATTTATAGCATATTGAAAGCAATCTCCACCCTTAGATGATCTTCTTGACCTTCAAGAAATCTCATCAAGGGTTCAGATTCACTCCCTCACACATACATGGGCTAACCCGCAAACCAACAACATAACGGGTTTTATCCATACACACACTTAGTCAATACTTCATCCGCGAACTCTTGATCCAACGATCCTCGTTCGCTTGAATGGGGCTCAATTTAGCATCTCATCCATCCACTAGTCCTCTCAGCTTGCAGTCACTCTTAGCCTCAGTCATCCTCTGGCAACACCTTGACCGTCTGGATGTCAGCTCTCCTAGCCTAATTCCGATCTCCTTCGCCTTACCATGGCCTAACTCCAAAGTTCTTCAACCATCACAGACAAGGAAAACACATCACATAGCATTACTTAAAATGATATGCAATAAGTAATCAATTGAGCAATCGCATATCTAAGGTTCCCATCTTAGCTCAAAACTACTTATGGGTGCCCCGACCTCATAAGACCATTAACACATAAAACACCGACCTATCAAGGGCCGGCCAGAAAAGCTCCGACCACTTAAGGGTACAATCAGTCAAGGTCCTAACCACTAGTTTTGGACACACACATCAACACAAATTACTCGTTCTGAAGCAAATTCAAACCTTAGCACTAAAAATTTAAGACACAATCAATTACTCATTACACATATCGTAAACCTTTACTTAGTCTTTGAATATTCGAAGTATGAACGTTATCTGGGATGTGTTAATCATGCTTTGTGCCAAACTCTTTTTGACCGAACCTATCTGTAATGGGGCTAGACTATATCCCAAGTAGTATGTATTTTATTTGAATGTGCCCGTAACCCAAGTAGCAAGTGTTCTTGCTTTCTAAAAGTGGTTGTTCTGAAAAGCTTCATCTCGGAGCTTATCATTCCGGTTGAAATTGTTAGGAAACCGGATTCGTATCCTATATGGACTCTTCCTTATCTCTAAGCAGAACCGCTATATATAGGAGGTAGGGGGTCACCCCATTGTACACAAGCATACAGAATAATAAAGCAGACCCGTTCCTCCTCATATTGTGTCTCTCGCCCTCTCTCTCTATTCTCCACTTGAGATCTATTAGGCAACCCCGGACTATTCGATAGCGGGCTTGTCTAACACGTTATCAGCACGAAGCTCTACCCGGAGAAAGATTGAAAGGTGAGAAAAGGTGAAAAAAAAGCGAAGGATCGTCGCCTACAACGAACGTCTACTACCGGCGATTGATCGCCCGATCTGATCTGCAATCAACTCGCCATCAAGCCGGCATCCATTCGGATTGCCGAAAGAAAAGTCCTACGCGACTCTATCCTACGCGATAGCCTACCAGAGAATATATTGAAAAGGTGAGAACGAGGATTGAATCTAATCGCTCGTTTATATTATGTATGCATCTAATCTACGTGGCATGAAGCTACGAATTTATTGTGTGTTTCATTATATAGTATGAATACATCTAAGTAGCATGAAGCTACTACTATGCATCAGAACTACAGATCGTGGCACGAAGCCTCGTTCTACGAATTTACTGGAGCACGAAGCTCGCAGCCGCGCACGTATGAAGATCGTGGCTATGGCTCGAAACACCACGGCGCTGAACCGCGTCTGCCGTGCTTGAAGCCGGCAAGGCCGCCAAATCGCCGGTCGCCTGTCGCGCGCCGCTACAAGACGGCGCCGCCGCGCCGCTTCTTCTGCGTTATTGACGGCTCGTCTTCGGCCTTTGAAGCCGACTCGGCGCCTCGCAGCTTGAAGCCGGTCACCGAGCTGGCCGCGGACCACCGCTGCAGCGCCCTGCCGCCTCGGTTGCACATGAAGTTCCGGCCCCCGGCTTGAAGATGCCGCCTCGGCCTGGCACCTTGGCACGAAGCCATTACCGACGTTCGCGCATGCAGCGCCGCCGGGGCCCACTGCGCTTGACTGCCGCCACGCACGAAGCCGTGGTCGCCGCGCGATGGCATGAAAACGTGCCTCAGCACTCCGACCGGCCACGCAGGCCACCGTCGGCTCGTCGCGCACACCTGGCCTCTACGCCTGGACTCGGCCTCTGTCGTGCCGCTGCCGAGCGCGCCGGCCGCCATACCATGGGCACGCAAAGACAACATCCTGGCCAAGTTGCCGTGGCGAGCACCGCGGCGCTTGCCGCGCCGCCCGCAAGAAGAAGCTGCCGCCGCGCCGAGCACCGCGCGCTTGCCGCTGCCGCTTGCCGCGCTCCGGTCTCCGATGTTGCCATCGCCGCCGCTATCGCAGGCTACCGTCGGACCGCCGCCGCCATGGACCCCGCGCCCATCGCCAGAATGCGCCACAGAAGCGATTGGAGGCTTGAAGCCTCATATGCACTCATGCACTGGACATGACGTCCAATTCTTGAATGGACAAGAAATCCCGATCGGAACCAAGAACGGGAAAAACCCGGTTTCATCTGGTTGGAGTCCGAATAAAGAAAGGGATAGGATGGGAAATGACCGATTTGCCCCACTTATTTCCTATTTTTCATTTTTTTTCCGAAAATTGATTAGAAAATCGGAAAACTGAATAAAAAATAGCGAGAAAAATATGAAAAATCCTAGAAAATTGCAGAAAATTTTATGGCTCTGTTTTAATTTGTACTTAGCCTTATTTTCTGCATTTATGAATATTTGCACGAATTTTTGCAATAATTGCCCTGTTTAGATTGTCGAAAATCCATGGGAAATTATTTTCCGTATTTATGAATTTGTGAATTATGCAATTATTGTTTACTCTGAATTCATGAATTGTGTAATTATTCTGTTCCATGCATTGTATTTATTACTTGAATATAATTCATTGGAAATTCAAGCACGCTGCACGAAGCGGCCACCGTCGCGCCAGGAAGGCCGACGCGCATGAAGCTGCGTTAAAACCGATCGCACGAAGTCGATCGTGCATATGAATCTGATCGTTTGCATGAAGCCGATCACCTACATGCACGTAGTTATATTTCTGAATATTTATGAATCTGTGTATATATGATTCTTGCAGTTATGAATCATGTATTTATGAATTCTGTATTTATGAATCTTATATTTATGAATCTTGTACTTATGAATCCTACATTTATGAATCTCGCACTTATGAATCTTGCATTTATGGATCTTGTATTTATGAATCTTGAAATTATTGCTTTCTTTTAGTTTACTGGATATTCATGAGAATTTTATTTATGCATTTATGAATTTTTGCAACCACCTTTTATTAGATTACACGAAGTAATCTAATGAAAGAATCTTATGAATATGTAAATACCTGGCATTGTCATATGTGAGTTTTGAAGAACTGGCCCGAATGGTCAGAACTATCTCATATGGGCATCAAATGTGTAGATCGTGTTTATGAGCAAGAAGCTCTAAATTGCCATCGGTTTAGGGTCCTCGAAGGACAAGTAACCTACTGCCGAGCAAAACGATCAAATTTTGTACTCCCCAGGTATCACTTTTCAGCCACTATGAATAATGAATACATGGCTGAGGTGAGTACACTTGAGTTACGGACTGCGCTTCAGAAGCAGTTCGAGAAACTCAAGCCCACCATCTTGCTCCAAGCACAGCAAGATTGGGTTCGCCTGAAGTTTGCAGGCTATAGAACAGTGGTTGTTAATGAATTTTGAGTAATGAATTGTAAGCTCTCGAAGAGCATACATTTTTTCTCATGAATAGAATTGCAATTTATTCTTTATTCCAGTATTCTTTATTTGTAAGCAATATTTGAATTACTTTGCTACTATATGATTAGAATTATATTTCTTATCATTTAAGATATTGTGTAGCGCCCAATGGAGGTGATATGTATTGTTAATAGTGGCACAACAAATACCATCTTAAGAGAGTCGAAATACTTCCAGACGATCACGAAGTACGCTGGAAGGATTATGAAAATCGCAGGAAGCGATACATATAATAGGCTCGGAAGAGCCACAATTATATTGCCAATGGGTACAATTTTGGTAATTGATGAAGCCTCCTTGTACCACTGAATCAACACGCACTCTCTTAAGTTTTAACAGATATCCGCGCCAATGGGTTTCACGTAGAAACCAATGAAGAAAATGGCAAATAGCATTTGTGCATTATGAAGCACGCGGAGTATGAAAAATGGTATTAGAAAAATATCCCTCATATGAATCTGGGTTGTACTACACGATAATCAATGCACACGCAGTGTATACTTATTTGAAGACTGTATTTAGAAGCTCTGCATTATTTGCTTTATGGCATTGTATATTTAGGTCATCCTGGTCTTAGATTGATGAGAAACATAGTTAACAACTCACAAGGTCATGGCATTAATGTTAAAAAATTTCCCGAATCATGAAGATTTTGTGTGCCATGCATGTGCCACCGGGAAATTAATAACAAAACCCTCTGTTATGAGAGTGCAACATGAAATCCCTGCATTCCTGGAACGCATTCAGGGGGATATTTGCGGCCCGATTCAGCCCTTGTCAGGGCCGTTTTGGTACTTCATGGTGCTCATTGATGCTTCCTCGAAATGGTCGCATGTATGTTTGCTGTCAACAAGGAATCATGCATTCGCAAAGTTGATCTTGCAGATCATCAGAATTAAGAATGTTTTTCCTGACCATCGCGTGAAGTCCATTCGATTGGACAATGCCGGCGAATTTACTTCCAAGGCATTTGATGATTATTATACGGCAACTGGAATAACGGTTGAGCACTCTGTGCCGCACATCCATACGCAAAATGGAATAGCTGAAGCACTAATAAAGAGGATTAAGCTCATAGCCCGACCACTCTTGCAGAGTTGTAACTTGCCCAACACTTGTTGGGGACACGCAGTCCTGCACGCAGCAGCACTCATCAATTATAGACCGTCGGCCTACAACATCCATTCAACTATGCAACTAGAGCAATGGGTCATCCTGAAGATTTGAATGAATGGTATATGTACCTATACCACCCCCACTGCGAACTGCAATGGACCCTCTCCGCAAGTCTGGGATATACGTTGGTTATGAGAATGCATCCATAATCAGGTATTTGGAACCCACGACTGGAGATTTGCATACAGCCCGATTCGCTAATTGCATCTTTTTGACGAGGATCGCTTTCCCGTCATTAGGGGGAGGAAATGAACCATTGGATGAAAATGCCGAGAAATCATATGGCATTCCATTGGGATCCCCGTGCATGACCCTCGCACTAATGAAGCAAATCATGAAGTCAAGAAGACAATCGATTTGCAGAATTTAGCAAATGAACTGCCTGATCATTTTTGTGATCTGAAGAGCGTGGTTAAGTCGCATATACCAGCAAGAAATGCACCAGAGAGGGTGGAAATACCAAAGAAAGCGAAGGTATCCTCATCCTGCTCGTGAGGCCTCAAAGAAAAAGAACAGAAATCTGGCTTCTCAAACCCAAAGTACCGGAGACGTCTGGGAAAAATGGGCAAGAGGACTTACCACACCAATCACAAAAGTGCCCCAAAGCAAGAAGGGGAGCCAGTTGAGACCTGGCGGAAAGAAGCATGTGGAAAAGGCAATTCCAGATCTGAACCTTCCATTGGAAGAAGCCGGAAATAATGTGTGCGCACACATTGGCGGAGAAAAACTAAAGGAACTTGCTCTGGAATGGGAAATAGCAATGAAGAGCAAGTAGAAGTGCACGAAGCACCCCATGATGAAATGGCCATAAACTTTGTAATAACGGAGAATCGATGAATAGAGCAACGACCAATGTCGATGCATACTTTGCAAAGAAGATTGCCACGATCATTAATCATGATCCCGAGCCCGCATCTCTCGCAGAGTGCAAGAAAAGGCTCGATTGGGAAGATTGGAAGAAGTCAATCACATGAGTTAGTCTCTCCAAACAAAAGAGAGGTGTTTGGGCACATGTGCATACGCCTCCCCATATAAACCCCGTGGGGGCACAAATGGGTTTTTGTTCGGAAGAGGAAAGAAAACAATGTATTTATAAGGTACAAGGCAAGGCTTGTCGCTCAAGGTTTCACTCAACGTCCCGGGGTTGATTATGAAGAAACCTATTCTCGGTCATGGGTGGAATTACCTTTAGATACTTGATCTCTATGGCAGTCAACTTGTAGTTGAATATGAATCTAATGGATGTTGTCACTGAATACTTGTATGGATACTTGGATTCGGAGATATACATGAAAGTACAGGAAGGTATCCCTATCCCGAACCAAGACAGAGCAAACAGAAACCTATACAAAGGTGAAATTGGAGAAATCACTATATGAAATTTGAAGCGATCGGGAAGAATGTGGTACAATCGCTTAAGTGACTTTCTTTGCAAGAAAGGCTACACTAACAAATGAAGATTGTCCATGTGTGTTTATACAACGATCCCGAATGGATTTTGTATAATCTCCGTCTATGTAGATGACTTGAACATCATTGGGACGGATGAAGAAATTGAAGAAGCATGCACATACTTGAAGTCTGAATTTGAAATGAAAGACTTGGGTAAAACTAAGTTTTGTTTAGGCTTGCAGCTTGAACATGTCCAAGGCGGAATCTTGGTACACCAATCTTCCTACACACAGAAAGTGTTGGAGAAATTTGGTTTTGAAAAGGCATACCCATAAAGACCCCAATGGTCGGAAGGTCACTCCAAGCAGACCTAGATCCGTGCAGGCCTAAAGAAGAGGGGAGGAAGTCACGGGAGCGGAATTCCCATACTTGAGTGCAATTGGAGCGCTCATGTACCTTGCGAATAGCACTAGGCGGACATTGCGTTCGCCGTGAATTTGCTAGCGCAGACAAAGGCGTAACCCACCAAAAGGCATTGGAAAGGGGTGAAGGACATCTTCCGTTACCTTCAAGGAAGCAAAGACCTTGGCTTGTTTTACGTAAGAAACAATGAATTGAATTTGGTTGGCTATGCCGATCTTTGGGTACCTATCAGACCGCATCTTGGCAAGTCACAAACTGGGTATGTTTTCCTTTGCGGTGGAACAGCAATTTCGTGGAAGTCATCTAAGCAGACTCTTGTCTCAACGTCGACAAACCACTCAGAAATAATTGACTTGTATGAAGCATCTCGAGAATGTGCATGGCTTCGAAGAATGGTTCATCACATCCAGAAGTCATGTGGTTTGAACATGGAACAAACCCCCACCATTATCTATGAAGATAATGCAGCTTGTGTTGCTCAAGTGCAAATGGGATATGTGAAAAACAATCTTACGAAGCACATCAACCCCAAGTTCTTTTATGCCCATGAAATGCATAAGATGAACGAGATAAAGATACTGCATACTAAGTCGTGTGAAAATCTCGCAGATTTATTCACTAAGTCACTCCCGGCATCTTCTTTTGAAAGATGTACTAGAGGAATCGGGATGATGAGGCTTAGGGAAGTGCAGATTTCAGGGGGAGAATTTTCACATACTCCTACATAAATCTCAAACATGAAGTTTGAGTACCCAACGTGAATCTTGAAGATTAACATTGAAGTTTGGGTGGATTGTACTCTTTTCCTTAAGTAAGTTTTTCATTGAAGTTTTCTTGCATAAGGTTTTTGATGAGGCAATCCGTGCAACACAGCAAGCGTGTGCTATGTACTCTTTCTCCAATTATTTTTCCCACTGGATTTTTATGGAGTTTTAATGAGGCATATGCATCTCGCGGTGAAGAGTCCAAGGGGGAGTGTTAGGAAACCGGATTCGTATCCTATATGGACTCTTCCTTATCTCTAAGCAGAACCGCTATATATAGGAGGCAGGGGGTCACCCCATTGTACACAAGCATACAGAATAATAAAGCAGACCCGTTCCTCCTCATATTGTGTCTCTCGCCCTCTCTCTCTGTTCTCCACTTGAGATCTATTAGGCAACCCCGGACTATTCGATAGCGGGCTTGTCTAACAGAAATTATGCCAGACTGCGGCCACATGACCTCAACTTCTGCCCGTTCTTTTTGGTATTTTGAACTTGTGTCATAAAATCGTACATATGTTCTACTAGCTGATAAAATTAACTTTGTTGCGTGTGGTTACAAAAAAAAGGCGTCGAAAAGATAAGTTCTAGAGGGATGTGTATACGTTGTAACTTGTCAGCACTACAGCTCGAGACATGCTATGTTTCCTGAAACACCCCAAAAATTTCAAAGAGGGGAATCAAAAATCAAGACCCTAATTTGATCTAATTGAGGTTCAATTCGAGTTAATTTGAGTTTAATCAAGTTTAATCTCGTTCTTTGACTGGAATTTGGATTTTGGGTCGGAATGGTTGAGAGCATACCTGCTTCCCCGCTTGGACCTTCGGTCCATCGCTGCCGTCTTGTCACCGTCTTCAACCTCCTGCCATCCTCCATCGCCTCGAGCCCTCGCCTCGGCCGTTGCTGTCGTGTCCCGTCACGTCACCGTCTTCTCCGCGTGCGTCAGCCTCGCGTCGACCACACTACCTCGTCGCATCGCCGTCCACTCCGCTTCGCCAACCGCGCCCGGCCCATCCCCTCCCCCGTTGCTTTGCTCCCCTACTCCAACTGCCGCCGTCGCGTCGCCACACCCATGCCCGCGCCCATGCCGCCCTCCACTCTGCCGCCCTCTCTCTCCCCCCTTCCGCGTGGGTATAAAAGCCGCGCCCGAGCCCTTCTTCTTCCCCACCCCTACCCTCTTCGCCTCCGGTGAGTTCCCCCGCCGCCTCCCTCTTCTTCTCCCCCTCCGGCCGAGCCTTGCGCCACCGCCCTCATTTTTTCCCGTCGCCCTTAGTCCCGGTCGATCCCTCCCCGACCCTTCCTCTCCCTCGCCGAGCCCCTCCTCTTCCTCGGCTTCGGCGACACCCAACTGCTCTCGTGCCATCGCCCCCACTCGCCCGAGCCATCGCCGCCTCGCCACCCCCAAGCGAGCCTCAGCGCCACCACCGCCGTGCTCCCTAACCCTAACCCCCCCGGTGCTCTTCCTTTTCTTCGGCCGAGCCGAGCCTCCTCGCATGCGTGCGCATGGCCCACGCGCCACGCGCGCTCAGCACCCCCCTTCCCACCCCCCACCCCCACCCCGTCGGGCCTTTGGGGCAAGGCCGGTCGGCCCATTTCAGGCCTGGCCGTTTTCTTTTCTTTTTGTTAATTCAATTTTCTGATTTTCTTTTATATATAATCCGAAAAATCCAAATTAACTCCAGAAAAATCCCGAAATTCCCCGAAAGCTCCAAAAATAGCCAAAATACACCATCTCAACCGTTTCACTCCACTGAGTCCAAATACGACCTCCGTTTCGCCATTTTGAAGTCCCAAAATTCCAAAAATACCCAAAGTGCCCTCAAACCCTCCTCCGGCCCTTTTTCCGTTTTTTGTTTCGTTTTCGGTTTCCGTTCTCGTTTGTCGTTTTCGTTCGTTTATTGTTTGTTTACTATTTTCCGTCGTTTGCGCTAGATCCAACGTTCGCACGGTACACGGAGCCCGAGCAATTTTCGGAACAGGAGCCGGACCAGACGAGAGCAGAGTACAACTACGGCAACTACGACCTAGCCGATCCCGCCTCGCAGCAAGGCAAGCCGCACCCTTTGAACATATTGAACCAAGTTGCCATGATAATATTATAGTAATTAATTTCTATTGCATTACTTTAGTGGTATGTTGAAATATTGAAAACCGTTAGTTTAGAATGACACGCAACATAGTTAAACCCAGTTTCGCGTTTAGCTTCCTTGGTGATTGATTAGCCATAATGTAACCTTTGATAACCCTAGATGATAGTTATAGTCATATCGTAGATAATCATTAATCTATCTTAGTGTCACTCAAAATCTTTAAATGAGAAATGAATCGTTGACGAGCTGTTGGCTCGGAGTATGTATTTAAATGTGCTATGGTCAGGGGGACAGCATTGGACTATCCACGAGGTGGATGTGAGTCCGATCCCCGGCTGATGATTAATGCCATGGTTGGTTTCGGTGGCTGGTACAGTGGGTACCAGGTTGGCTCGTGATTGGTTAAATGGCTTGGTCTGTGGCAATGTAAGGTTAACCCCCTTGAGCAAAGTAAATGACTTAAGATCCCGCTCAACCACAAGTCGGATCGATTAATTTAACCGCCTCCGACATAGCTCAGTACATTGTGCATATCCTGGAAAATATTTAAATGGTGGTACCATTCTCAGAGGGGGAATAGAGTGCGGTATTCCCAGTTGGGGAATGGCCGACGGGGTGGAACGGGAATGGGCTGGTGTAGCGCCATTTACTGGTTCTCACAACGGTAGCTCCTCGCTTTGGACCATGGGTCCCGAGTAGAGCGGTTTTACCAGTTAAGGGCTATCCGGGTATGTTCGATCAAACTGCTGCGATGATTTCGGTCCGGCCGCATGCATTTACGTTGCATGTAAATTTGCGCATGGTATTAATGACTGTAGATGTCTTGTGGGTAAAGCTGAGCAACTCTGCAGAGTCAAATAAAATGGTATTTGAATACGTCGTGCTTCCGGTTAATGAAGCTAAGTTTAATTGGGGTGAATCCCGTAACCGAGTTCAAGTTAGTTCTTTGATGAATTTTGAGAATGTGGCTTAATGGTGATGACTTTGTGAGTGACCCCCACCGACTATTATTTATGGTTTGTGTTTCAAATGTAAAATGATATTACAAATAAAATTGCATCCATAATACTTAAACCTTATGCCAATCCATTGAAGATCTCTTGCATGTAATATTCAGCATTTCCCGTGCGACTTGTTGAGTACGGTTGTGTACTCACTCTTGCTTAACCCAACACTTTTAGAAATCCTATAAGCTGGCGTCTACCAGGAACTCTAGATGGCGAGTTGGTTTGGTTTTAAGGTCTTATTCTTTTGCTCAGGCCTGTCTGTGCAGTGTTTTGGATGTACTCTACTTGGAGCCCAGCTGCGCCTCCCTTTTATAAGAAACTCGACCATTAAGACTTATATTCAATAAAAATATTTGGATTCATCTTTTGTCTGGCAATGTACGCTTGGTTCCCAGCAACTAATCTTCCTGGTAGCTATCGTGGCATTTAAACTAGCCACTTGAAAAGGCGGTCGTTGCATTTCCAAGTTCCAACTATTCTATGGAATTTGGGCAAAAACTACCGAATATTAAACTTACTTTGCCAGTTAGATTTATGCGTGCGTGCGTGCGTGCGTGTTCGACAGTTGAGATCGATGGATAGACGACAAAGAATGTGAGCAGAGATTGGTGAATCTCTGAGATTCGTAGTTCGGTAAAAATATACTGGATGCACGGAGCAAGATGATGATGATGATGATGATGATAAGAGCATTGCTATTTGACGAGAATGTCATTGTGAACAGTTCTAGAGTACAAGGAAACCTGCAGGCTTCACGTTAATAAATTCCATCCCAATTATATGCCATAACGACAAAAAAATTATGAGACCATCTACATCTTCAAGGATTGTATTTTGAATACAGAAACCTTGAGCAATCTTGGGCACCCAAGGCCGATGATGGGACACAAAAAACAAAAGGAAAACAAAAAACTGCGCTCCTAGGTGAGACCTGCCAATTTATGGTCAAGAATGTTTCACTGACGAAGGCATAGCAATTGTATGAAAACTGTACTAGTCTCCGCAAGATGTAGGAACAGCCACAATAAGAAGAGCTCATGCCTCACACTTTCACTGCAAAATTGATGATGATAATAATAATAATCAGATGAAACAGCATTACACACGAGATATTTATTAACTGCACATAGAACGAGTACACTTACATGTACAAGATCTACAACACACGAGCACCTTGTAGACTGTTTGGTTACTTCAAATAAATCAACTCCAATATTAACTGACTGCTACGTTTCAGATTTCGTTGGTGGATCATCCTTCAGTCCTTTGGTGAGCAAATCGTAATTGATGGAGGCAAGTTGCGACAGATTCTGCAGGGAAAAAAGTCAGACAAATGATGTACAGAATATAGGCACAAAAGGACTAATAATAAAAAATTTTGAATGTACTTTTACAGACTGATATTGTCTTTGAAACAAAATCGTCACAAACACAATGACAGGAATAAATAGTATTTGAATTGTTGGATCACTAGAAATTAATAACTTTTGGTCTTCTGTGCGAGTTTCGATAGCACTTAGCTTCTAGGTGCTAATGTCCTATAAAAAACATACCGCGTGTTACCGTGAAATGATTGTGCTACTTGGTTCGGATTATCATTTAAGCAACATGTTCTTGAGGACATCAAAGTTGGCTATCTGTGATGACTATGATTTATAGTAACTATATAGCATTCAATATATGGCTCTCTCATTACTATGACAGGACTCTTAACAGTATATTACAATGTTAAAAATGTAATATTAACTTCTTAGTAATGAAATATTGACTGTCTGTTTCTAAGATATAAAGAGTGGATATACTTGGGCATCCACAAAGCGAAAAGGTCAGGCCTAACACATTCACTTCAAGGGGAAAAAGGTTTTCCATGAAAGAAAACAAGGAAAAATGACATATGGAAGGTGTAAGCTTACCTTGAATGAAAAGTTGCTGAAAGAGTAATTGAAATTTGAGCCAGAATCAAACTCAGTAAGGCCACCACACTCATCCCCCTAATTCACACAATTTTTATAATAGTTTAGCAAAGCAACTGAAGGACATAAGGTAGATAACTGTTCACAATGACAATGCAGTATTCTTATTAGCTTTCTTTTCCTCTACTTCCTACAACTATTGAAAATACTTAAACATGTTATTTTCGATCATCAACTGACACGAAAATGATTCATACCATGTCATCTTGGCGATTGCTCACACAACTACTGCTGCCACTAAGGCTTCCATTATCACTCGAATCCTCAAACTCGTAGGCTTCATATATGTTTTCATCCGAAGGATTCCACGAATAACGGCTGGTGAAGTAGCTGGTATCAAATGCACTATCTGAGGAGGGAACAAAAGCAGCCTGCAAATGATTTTTGTGTTACCCCTGGTATGCCTATACAAAAGAGTTGCAATTCGTGTTTGAAGAGTAATCATTGACCCTATCTCACCTTCTGCCTAGCAAGGCTATCCCAGCTAATATCTTTAAAAAACGGATGTTGTTTAACCTAAAGGAAATAGGATTACCAACATCAATCTTATAGAACATTTGAATAAAGTACCCCATCAGAAAAAGTTTCATGAAAGAAGGTTTCTGTAGACCCTCAATACCTCAGAGGCACCATTTGCTCCTAGCCGTTGATGAGGATCTTCTGTCAATAATCTGGAGGAAGTTGCCGTACAATCACATTAGTTTTATTTAAACCATATCCGCAATTAACTCGTCCAAAGATTTAGAAAAGCATAAGTAGTTAAATAGCTTTGTAATTGAAATTTGCACCGTTAATGACATGGCTATACTTAAACATGTACAGAGATTCTAAATACATATCAGTGAAGAATTATACCTTTGAGCAAACATATGACAGTGGTTGTAAACTACAGAACAGAACTAAACAAATATAGGATATAGAACACTATGCTACTATTATCATATACATTGAAACTGCAAAACTATAAGCACTGACCAATGTCGCTTCAAACAAATAAAGCAAATATCAAGCTATCTAGCAACTAGCAAGCAGATATAACAATTTAAAGCAAGGGGAGAGTACGAAAGTACCCCTGTCTAGTTTGACCTGAAACCTTGGATTATTCGGGACCTGCATAATACAACTAACAGTCTGATGTTCATTCTCAAAGTGTAATTGAAAAAGTTGATCTGAAACAAATTGTGTGGTGATATAATAATAATATTTGAAATAAGGGAGGGCATATTTCAGTTTTTGTATGAAGACATAGTAATGAATAATAATGGAACATACACATAGGTTAGTCTAGAGAATTTCATGCTTGACATTGCAATAATGTCAAGAAGAATGCAGTACAAACATGCAAAAAATATTATATAATTAGCCCCTCAACTCCCAATGTAATATAAAATATGTGCAACTTAGCAGTTATACACCAAATTAACTTTTGAACAACAAGAAGCAATAGCATGCAGTGCTTGTGCTTTAAGGATGTAACATGATTAATTCAGTACTCAAATGGTTTGAAACATTTCTTACTTGTCAATTAGACCTTGTGCTTCAAAACTCATCTCTTCTGGGACATGTGGCCAAGGTATTTTGCGATTCAGAATATTGTCAAAAATTGTCTACAGCAACAAGTACAACGAGAATGTCAAGTTACATTTCCAGATACAGCAACGAGAATGTCAAGTTACCCCATTACATTTCCAGATAACAGAAACCAGCATCAAGTTCTAGCAAAGATCTCATAGTCTGATTATGAAAAGTTGTTCCAATAAGGCAATAACTAACATTTTATACTATATATATGGACAAAGAGCGTTGATTTTTAGCATAGATCTAATTAAATCCTGGCTGATTTCTCAGTTGCGTAAATTGATAGTCTGATGCTATTAACACGTCAAAAATTACAGTAAATATTAAACAAAATAGTACATATTATGAAACATTCACATAATTATTTACAAACTCCACATTCGCCAACCTACAAAAGGATTTGAATAAAAAATAGAGGCAAATGGTCTACTTTGGATTTATTGAAAATTGTCTATCAAGTATGCATGCAGAATTTTGAATGCTTAAATAACTTCATTTGACACCAGATATATGGCAAAGAATTATTCAGTAAATGTAAAGTATAATACCTGGGGATGCTCTGCATTGAATGGAGGTATTCCAACAATTAGCTCAAATAGAATGACACCTACAGACCACCAATCTGCACTAGCACCTGGGAACATAATATACACAACAATGAGATAATTAGTACCAAATAAGTAGTCAAAATGAGAAGAAGACATTATAGAGACTAAAAGGCAGCTTTGTTTAGCATTTTACCATGTCCTGTCCCCAAAAGGATTTCCGGTGCTAAATAATCAGGGGTTCCAACAGCAGAACGCTTTTGTCTCAGTGCTCGGTGATCAATTTGCTCATATTCACCCATCTGAGGTTCATCATCTCCATACAGTGAAGCCCCACTAACAGCAGGACCAGATAGATCATCTGTGCTGTTGATCAGACCAACCTTGGACAGCCCAAAATCTGTCAACTGAAGACAATGAAGATTAATAAGTGGCACGAATAGAAGACATACTAAGAAAAACAACCATTTAGATCAAGAACCAAAACAATATTTTCTTGTCTATAAACATGTTGAAGGCAAAAGGGCCATCAAAATATTTGTGTAACAAGTGTAGGCTAAAAGCAATGGAAACTCAGAAACAAATTTGTGTAGCTATTATCAACTCATCAATATATGCAGTCACCCAATTTAAAACTAGTCAACAGAGCTGAAATCAGCTTATATCTGACTTGCGTGGAAATTACAACATAGTGCTGCTCTCTTCAAGGAAAAAAATCTCTAAAGTTTACATGATACCAATCAAGCTCTAAGCCTCTAAAGTCTAAAGTCTAAACTACAAAAAAAGAGAGGAAATGACAGCATTCCAAACGGTCTAACCATGCACCACGAGATCCAAAATTGATTCTCCTCGATAGTCATGTAGGTTAGCTAGTTATTTTATCTCTCATTAGTCACTACAAATATATGTATGTACCATCGTGACAATTGCTATGAACAGTTGTCATTATCTATTTTTGTTTGCTTGAACGAAATATAGCAATACATCTTCCAGTGAACCAGACAATACAAATAAGAACTTCAACTTTAAAAGGCATGCAGAATGAATTTTAGTTTGCCCCTACCTAATGTGAAACAAAAAATAAGCAATATGGAATATGGAGTGAAAGGTTAATGACCATATGAATGCATCAATACCTTTATATGTCCGTCATGTGCTATCAATAAGTTGTCAGGTTTTAAATCTCTATGAACTATGTGCATAGAGTGCAAATACTCCAAAGCTAGCACCTGCAGGACAAAAAAGATTATAAAAAGCAAGAGAAAAAATGGAGAAGGATAGAAAAAAAAACTAGTTAGTACAAGAAACTTACAACTTCTGCAAGATATACACGAGCAACATCTTCATCCAAGCACCCTAAATTTCTCAGTAATGAATACAGGTCCCCTCCATTTAGATACTCCATGACCAGATACAAATTTTCCCGAGAGGTAAAAGAATAGAAGAAACGAACCTTACAAGAGCATAAACATTTTAGAATCAAATTATAAGAATCCAAATTGAGTCATATTTGTGAGAGCACTTACCACAAAAGGATTCCTAACCGTTATCAATATATCACGTTCAGCCAAAATACTCTCAACAGCATTTTTTCGAATCATATCTGCCTTCCTAAGTACCTGCTTAAAAAGTAAGGAAATTTGTTAAATCACGCGAGTGACAAAAAAAACTACAATATATGCCATGAAATGAATGAAATAGAGGTTTATAGCTGCAAGTGTCAAAATTTTCTGATACATTTATACATGAATATAAGCTGAGAAATGTTTAGTAATCAAATTAGCCCCATGCTATTGCTTTTTTGTGGGGTGTGACCACACAATGTTGTCATATACAAAATTACAATACAGGTACCTTCTTTTGGTGTCTGACTATGCAATGTTGTCCTATAAAAAATGACAATACAGCTAACTTCTTGTGGTGTCTGACCATGCAATGTTGTCCTATCAAAAACCTAGTTTAACTGCTAACAAATAGCAGATGCCGAACATGAAGAGGTGCAAAGATGGAATCCAGACTGAGAAAATGACAGTAACTCCACAACACCTTTTCTTTTCTTTTCTTTTTGAACTTAGTAACTTACCAAGCTGGGAGCAAATAAAGAGGAAAGAAATGAGTAAATGCCCATCTCTCGGAATTCCCTTCTCTGAAAATTAAAGTCCCACAAGAACTTCCTTTCTTTCAGTAGATTCGTGTAGGGTTTGCTAATGTTTTTCAATCCAATTATTTGACCCATGTCATGCTGGTAAATTTTTATCTTTTGACTGGCACATGAGTCATCATAAATTTCAATAAGGTGATTTTACCAAGCAAATTAATTAGAGAACTGCAACTCAGTTCCTATAAGAGGAATGAATTTCAGTAGGGTGCTTTCCATGGAAATATATGGATTTCGAAATATATCTATGTAGAAAATGTTATGAATAGGACTTGTATTCAATAAGAGGCCAATGACCACAATATATAGAGTACATGAGAGACTTATCTATAACAGACAATATATCCTTAACACCCCCCCCCCCACACACACACACACAAATGCAAGGCGTATGCAATAGCATTGCATTTGGAAGGGCTAAACTAAAATAGGGAAAATCCAAAGTCATAATCCTGAAGTAGCCGTCGTAGCATGTAACTCTTGAAAAATCGAGCTGACGAAGAACAGCCAACGAAGAACCGAGTCGATGAAGAAAAGTCGACGAAGAAGCTAAATCGACGAACGGAAGTCGAAGGTAGGGCCGAGTCGACGAAGAAGAGCCGACGGTAGAGCTGAGTCGACGAAGAAGAACCGATGAAGCCGACAAAACGAGCCAAGCCGAGGTAATAAAAGTTGACAGAATGAGCCAAGCCGATAAAACGATAGAATCAAGATGCTAAAGACTTGGATGGACGCAACGGAAGACTAAAAAAAATATTAAAAGAATTACTAGCCGCAGCACTAAAAAGCAGTAGCCTGAAAGCCATTAAGCCAACGAAAGAGCAAGACAGCCGAGCCAGGCTGAAATGGGCCAAGACGCAGAGGAGTGGCGAACACCGTCAATAATAGCATGAAGTCCCGTCTGAAGAATTGAACCTGTGACCGGACTTGAAACAATCTGGCTTCACGGACTTGAAGGCTTAATGGAACTGGACTTGAAGCAAGCCAAAAGCTTCACATTCCTGTGCCACGAACTTTCAAGTTCATTCGGAGGCTGCGTCTCGGGCGGCTTCAAGAGCGACGACAGCTGACCGAACAGGGAGCCGATTGTCTTCACGGGAGATCGGGAGATGCTCAAGCACCGGGAGCGACGCAAGGCCGCAGCCGACGAGGAAGTTGAAGAGTGGAGCGGCTCCGCGTCGGGCTGACGCACGAAATCGCCAGCGGTGAAGCCAGCGGGAAAAGGAGATGGCCGCGTGGTAACCCGAGGCGACGGCGCTACTCGGCTGCAGCGCGGAAGCCGAAGACTGAAGTGGGCGGTCGCTCGCGCAGAAGACGATGCGACGGCGGCGCAGGTCAGCGACGATACGCGGAAGACGAAGTGGCGCCAGACGTCGAGACAACGTGGTCTCCCAGGCGGCAACGGTGCGAAGCCGAGGGATGGCTTCGCGTCGGCTACGATGCGCGGAAGACGAAGTGGCGCTAGACGTTGAGACGACGTGGTCTCCATGGTGGCGACGGTGCGAAGCCGAGGGATGGCTTCGCGTCGGCGTTGAGGATCTGATGGCGCAGATCCGGCAGGGCGTCGGGGAACCGGGATGTCGGCGACGCGACAACAAAGCATTTGCCAAGCAGTTGATCGCGGCAAGCCGAGGTGGCTGCACGGATGAACCGGGAGGATGGAGCCCACTTGTGCGCAGGCACCAGCAGATCTGGAACGGAGCTGACGAGCGACGAGGTCGGGCGAGATCCTGGTCAGTGAGTGCCGCCCCGGGAGTCCCTCCTCCCGGGGCAGTAGATTGATCTTGAACCTAGGGTTTGAACCTTGGCTCTGATACCATGTTATGAATAGGACTTGTATTCAATAAGAGGTCAATGGCCACAATATATAGAGTACATGAGAGGCTTTTCTATAACAGACAATATCTTATCTATAACAGACAATATATCCTTAACAGAAAATTGGAAAAATAATTGTGTTGCCCTAATTTTACTACTCAGGATTACAATCTGACTCTAATGAGACTCTTCATTAGACTATGGACTCCGATCATTACTGGACCCTAATACTAACTCACCAACATTCCACAGTCCCCCTCAAGATTAAAAGACCTCACTAGGACCTCAACATTTACCGAACCCACTGACAATGCCATCGCCAATTCCACCACCAAGACGCCCAACTTTACCAATGGATGCCTCCAGTCGATGCCATGACTGAAACCACCTCCACGATGCCAAGATGCCACCACCCTTGCCATACCAACCACCAATGTCGTGTCCTCCACATAGTTGTCACGGTAGTCTGGCTAGGCGCGACAAGCCCAGAGTGCTAGGATGCCTAGGCGGTGATTAGACGATGATAGAGCAGTACTAAAAGGGGGGAGGAGAGCAGCAACAGCAGTAGCAGCAGACGAGGGAGAGGGAGAGTAGCAGCAGACGACGGAGAGGGAGCAGCAGCAGCAGACGACGGGGAGAGAGAGCAGCAGCAGCAGAAGCAGACGAAGGGAGACGGGAGCAGCAGCAACAACAGATGAGAGGGGGAGAGCAGCAGGCAGGCAGCATCAGCAGACGAGGGGGATCGGGATTCGGGATCTTACCGCAGCGAGGAGGGAGAGGGCGGCAGTGCAACACTCCTTCGTCGGCGACTCGATGGCGGACGGACCTCGAATCGGCCGGCAGTGGAGACGACGGAGGTGGATTCCACCTACTTTCCTTTCGTCGTCCGCTGTTCTGAAGCAGCCGCGACACCTAATTGCCTGGAGACACAACTGGACATCTAGGCGGTCGCCTAACCCCGTCCCCCTCCGGACGCCGCGACAACTATGGTCCTCCACCTCTACCAAGACCTTAACCACCATGACCACCTCTAACCCAACCTTCTCCATCAGCAGGTCCTAGATCCAGCAAAACTCCCTCTTCTTTCTTCTCACAATTGATGCGGCACAACAACTCAATCCTTGAGGTGTGGCACTAGATCGATCAATAGCAGCTGCCCTACGATCGTCGGTCTGGGTGGTGATGGCTCGCCAGCCCTTGCGTCTGCGACCTGTCCGCAAGGGGCACGGTGACAGCAGATCAGAGACAAGGACGGCGGCAAATTAGGGTTAGGGTTAGATTTGGAGATTTGACTCTGATACCATGTAGACATTTGGAGAATAATTATGCGTTGTTCCTCAGAACCCCTACACCCTTTATTTATTGTGCTAATTGCTACGGATTACAATTCGACTGTTCATTAGACTATGGACTCTGAA
Source organism: Rhipidocladum racemiflorum (assembly GCA_036346355.1). NCBI lineage: Eukaryota > Viridiplantae > Streptophyta > Magnoliopsida > Poales > Poaceae > Rhipidocladum > Rhipidocladum racemiflorum. Next base: position 13,328,690 of record CM070573.1, on the reverse strand, counting down.
ACTTACTAGACCATACTTCAACAACAATCCATAAAATCTACAAGACCCTGAGGCCTGTTCTAAAGTTTCAATACAATCCTATGACACTAAGGCAAGGTTTATCAACCGAATAAATAAAGTTACAGTTGGGTTCCCTACAAGGAGAATATATTTCCTTGAGAGTGTTTTATCGGTTTTTTTTTCACATCAAAAGCAATTAACCTTTTTGCATGCCAATATTCAGGTCTGCATGTAACAACTAATATGGACTATAATTTCCAGTTTTTGGTTGACAATGCCAATACCCTTGTATGACCATATATAACCATACAATTCTTGTAACAATGACATGTATGGGGGCCATAAGAGAATAAAAACATCTGCCAACAAATACCTTTATAGCAAAGAGGTCTCCTGTAGTTCTTTTCTTCGCAAGGAAAACACGTCCAAATGCTCCACGGCTGATAGGTTTTATGATTTCGAAGTCATCAATTGAAGTGCGATCCTTGACAGGATGTACAGGACTTGCTCGTAAGCTACGGACAACATCATCTTCTTCATCCATTATGGTACTTGCTGAATCAACCTTGTCCATATCAACTGAATCACAAAGCTGCAGGTACTTTTCCCTACAGGATTATGCAGATGAGAATGAAGAATTAATTAACGAGTAAGAAATGGCAAATAACATTATTCTCTTAAAAAACAACCAAAATGAAGTGACCTGCAACAATTATTTTTAGATGTTGTTATCTAGTAAGAATATCAATTGAAAAAAAAAAGTTCACACTAAACTCAGTGGATTCGCACCGGTGGAGTTTTTCTATACGTGTGCCAAATGTCTGCACCGTGAGGGCCTCATGCTTCCTACGATTGACAATTTCTTGCAGATCTTCTATGCATGTAACCAATTGGGATAGTGCGCTTTCTTCATCCAAAGGAGTACTTGCAATGCATCGTCCAATATCAGCAAGTTCACCAATCTGCACAGATTGAAGGATCCTATTTTAGCAATATCGTGCGATATTAACAACTTGAAGTTAATAGTTGACATTGAAGAAATTTCCAACAAAAAATAGTTAGCACTCGTTGCATTACAATATAAATCATTTTCTACAGGCAAACAATCACTAATCGGAATACAAGAATGATAAGCCTTTCAAGTTTCAACTACCAACAACTAGAAAATCAACGGTATACTCTTAATGCTGTACCCTCATTTATTTTCAACAATTAATATTCAGTAGTTGCACGAAGAAATTAAATTGTCATAAACAACAACAAAAATAGAACAACATCATCAGTAGATTTTATCATGGTCACTAGCTTCGCACATCACACCAGTATAAACATAAATACAGGCTATATATTCTATAGTCAGGTAATTTAATAGTTGACAAGTTTCTAGCGAAATGATCAGCTATTAAATCTATTACAGAGAGAGAGAAGCGGAATTATGGAAATCACACGCATAGCTTACCTGTGGAAGATCATCGCTCTCATTAATTGCACTTCTACCAGCTAAAAGCATGTCTACATGATTTGATCTTGGAGTCGTTAATGGAGATCTAGGGGTCATACTTCCTGCTGATGATGTAGCCATTCCATGATCAGATTTCGGCCCAAAACGAGTCTTACATGTCATTAAAGGAAGATTTTTTATGTCATCCAATGAAATAGTGTTATCAGCCTCTTGGAGATAGTCAAGCATATCAGCGGAGCCTCTTCTAGACCAATCAGAGAGCTTTGGAGAGGGACCATCTGATTCTTCGTTGATGCTTGAATTTGAAACTTTTGCAACATCCGGGCTGCCGGCAGCATTTGGAAGGTCTTTCTGCGAATAAGAATCTACCATCTTTTCCAGTGTTTCTGCCACTCTGATTAGACGTTCATCAACACTTACACCTTTTTGATCGCACCTGTCAGCAATTGCACATATTGTTGAATGATTTTCAACATAATGTGTAGGGACATATTCTTCACATATGCGACACATTATTGAACCCTCTTCAGAAATATTTGGCTGGTCAGACCAGTGTCCCCATGATGTTTTGTGTTGATGTTTGGGAGGAAGTGATTGATGTGATATAGATTCTACTGTATTGGTTAATTCCACACTGCTCCTAACCGTAGAGGGTGCCTCTGCTTTCTTATTAGGTGATTCCTCTTTAATAGGGGTAGATTCTTTTGGGGGCTTTGTAACAGGTGATGGCAAGTGTTTCCACGAAGACATTCGTTCTCTTGTTGGAGATTCAACCTCTTTCTTAACATCTGTATCAAGAGGCGAAAGAAGCTTAACAGGCTTTATCTCCTGGCTTCTTCTCCATTTCAAATTATGCTGCTCTTGACTGTATGATTTTCTTGCTTCGCTTTTACTGGTTCTGGTTGTTATATCATCTGCACCTGGTTGAGCTAAAATCTTCCTGTCAGCAGATTGTACAATCTTATCACGCTGATCAATAACAACTTCGTCCTCTGCAAAGCCACTCTCTTTGTGAAACTGGAGCAGTCTTGTACATCTTGTAAGGATAAAAAGCATCCGAGTGTACAGTTTCTTCAGCACACCCATTGGGAGCTCCTGACGATGATCATCCAAATCTTGCACTATACCTTCACATTGAAGCCATAATTCCCCAGGTGTCATTACACAACAGCTACGTGCAAGTATTAGCAAATCCTCCAGAGTTTCTTTCCACTCAGGGTGAGAGTCTGCGTACTTTTCCATTACACTAACCAAGTCTCCCGCAAATATAGCCAGATCTGAATTTACCTCTTCCTTTGCCTTCTCAAATCTCACCTGAATAACTTTTAGCACCTCCTGTGTAGACAACAGAAGACAAGATTATCATAACTAGATAGATAAAAAAAGATACTAGATCAGGCCCAAAAAAACATAAAATACAGATACACCATTGACCATCATCTCGCACAGAACATGAATTGGGATTACCTTCAAGTTGTACATGCCCCGAGGTTTCAAGAAAGGGAATGGTCGGACCCCTTTGGAGTTCAATTCATGCGAAAAACTTTTTATATCTGCAGGGACTCTTTTCCTCGGTGCACTGGTAGCCTGCATAATGGCCTTAAAGCGTGGAGACTCAGATTCCTTCGGTGTTTCACAGGTATCATATGCACACTGTGGATTAAGATGTCAATGCAGATAGGAAGTGTTAGCAAAAGAGTGAAGGATGCTGTAGTCATCGTTTTCTTATATGTAAGGCGTGAAAAATCGTATACAAGTATCATTACCGCAATCTCTGGTATGTGAGTTGGAGTCCTCAAATCTCCAGAATGGTTCCGCAATGCATTAGATTTAGCTGTGTATGAGATAGAGTAGACGCCCACATATCAGCTATGGTAGTCTAAGACAAAAAGGGCGCCAGAATAAGGGGAAATGCCAGGTAAAATGTAAACATTTCATTAGAAGAACAAAGAGAAAAAGTTGACACAAAAGAAAAATCACCAAGTAATTGCATGGATATTTTCATACCGGAACACACAAACATGACATCAAGTTACAGAGGAAGCACTTCATTCTAATTTGTAGACACAGATTCTACAATTATTAGATACTGTTCTCTGGGCACACCAATGGGGTAGAGTAGAATGTGCTGCGGACAAGCCTACACGTAATGCATCTCATATGGAACATAGAAACAATAGTACCATAGACTATAGAATAATAATAATCCAGTTATGGCAATAGAAGATGCATCTTTCTAGTAAAACACTCAATCACAAACTACCCTTCAGTATGCTGCAAACTCCAAACAGCTTGCTTTTATGAAGCGCTAATGAAGCGAATTGACTGATACATCTCTGATACACATTGAAAAGTATCAAGGAAGTGCTAGTGTGAGTAGTGTCTAACACGTGTCAAATGAACACCCCACTCAAGCCATACATCCAATGAATTGTGTATATAGAAAGGGCACACGATTAACTTATATTCAATTACAATCTCGTTAGAAATACCTTATGTTCAAGCACTAAACCAAGCAAGCAATAACTAACTCGACTTACATTCTCGTCCTCTTGCCAATCTGGCAACCCCTCCTAACTCCTTCCATTAGCACCGGGGTTACAAATTTGGTATCCGGATACCATGCTGCAAGTTGAATCATGCACTCCCATATCCCGACAACTAAACACCTATAAGGTGAATTATTAAGTCTTTACTGGTTTTTCAAAAATTGTTAGCTTCTTAAGAACTAAAGGGCGCATGAGTAGCTAAAGCTTGCTCTCCCCTACACTGCCTAGGCAAGAGCTCCTAACCCCTAGCTTACACAAATAAGTAGCCAGCTTACAGGATCATGCTGCAAAAAAACCTTACACAAAACTTGTAAAAAAAAAGATGAACAGGATTACACCTTTTGCAGAGCTCTTTCCTTCTGCTCCCACGCGCGTCACTGCCGCGCCCCGCAACGGCTGCTCAGCCACCTTCGTCTTCCCCCGGCTACTACCGCCACCACTACTCGAATCCGCCCACGAGCTCACGCCCTTCCTCCCGATGCCTCCGGCCGAGGCGGCCGACCGCTCCGTCTGCGCCTGCCCGCGAGAGAGGTTGCTGCTCCCGAGAGCGGCGGCGATGCGCTGCCCCTCCTGCGGCAGCGGCCCGGATCTCGTCTTGATCCGGTTCAGCCCCAGCGAGGACGCGAGGATGGGCGACAGCGCCGCCGCTGACGCGCCGCCACCGCCGCCCGCATCCCTAAGCTGCGCTGCCACGCTCTTCCTCCCATCGCCGGACGGGCTCGACGATGCCGAGGACGCCGCGGCGGCGGCGGCCACAGAGCCAAATAGCTTGTCGCGCTTCCTGGGGGTCTCGGATTTGGACTTCTTCTTGTCGGATCTGGACGAGGAGGAAGACGCCGGCGAGGCCTCCAACGCGGCGGAGGCGGGCGCGGAGGTGGGAGTGCGGGGGCTGTTGCTGCCGTCGGGGCTGGAGGACTCGGACGACTTGTGCCGCGACGAGAAGAAGCGGCCCTTGAACACCATCGCCTCGCCTCGCCTCGCCGGGGAGGGGAGTTCGGTCGAACAGGTGGGGGGGGGGGGGGGGCCCGAGAATGCGGGAGCGAGCGAGGACGCCGAGGAGAGCGTGCGAGTGGGGACAGGGCGGAGGAAATGTAGGAGGTGGGCGACGCGAACGGGTCGGCCGACTCGGCCCGTCCGGCTGGGTCGCGTCCCGCCGGGCGCAGCGTGCGTGTTATTGCCTCGGTTCACGGCTGGGCTCGCCTGACGCGACCCGCGCACCCGCGACTGCGTTTTGACTGGGAGCAGTGTGCTAGGCTACCGGCAGTGGCCACTGGCCAGTGCCGCAGTAGCAGCAGCTGCAATGCTGTATCATAGCCTATAATAATAATAATAATCTCTACTATTCTAAAGCAGCACTTGGTGGCAGTGGTCCGTTCTTCCCATGTTATTAATTGCCGCTTAATTGCCCTACGCAAGAAACGAAGCGTTGCTTTAATTAGCCAGCTTTCGCAAAAAACGAAGCGTTAAAGATAGATGTTTGATTTTGTGAAATAATTTTTTTTATTTTTTAATCTTTATTTTTTGTTATCAATTTTGTTTTTCGTAGCAACGCACGGGCATAAAACTAGTAATACTAAATATCTTATAAGCGAAGGAATACCTGATCCCTCGCGCATGCCACGTCGGCGCTCTGCGCGTTGAGAACCTGGCCTTTTCGTGTTTTTTCGCACGGGTCCTCGGTGCCCAGCCCCTCGGCATCCTCGCTTCGGTGCCCATCGTCCTCACGCCGTGTCCAGTCGACTGATAAAGCGGCATGGAATCAGACCTCGCGGAGCCTTCGAGCCCTCACGTCCTCGATTCGCCCTCCTCGCGCCTCGGCTGCGTCCTTCACGTCAGCCCTCCATGTCACTTTTTTAACAAAAAACCTCTCTAAAATTCTAAATTATGTTTAGGTCCTTCCGCAGATTATTTTGCAAATGTATCCTTCACCGTTTTTTACGTTTTCACGGAAGGGTCCTCGAAGAAAAAAATTACATCTCGGTCCTTCCATTGGTTATTTGCAAGAACCTTGCAGTTTCGTAGATTCGTGACCAGTCCATCCACCGCTTGTTTTTTTGCAAAAAAAATAATAATAAACCCATGATTACGTAAATTCGTAGACTACTCCTACCCATACCATTTTTTAGAGATCACTCCGAAAAAATCGAAATTATGTTAAGGTCCTCCTACCGCCTTTTTCGAGAACAAAAAACAGAGCAAATTTTACACGGTGCGGCGTAGCGCACATTCTACCTAGTTTTTATTACGTATGATATTTGATACGGGGAAGAAGTATAGTTGTCACTTCGTAAAGAGATAATTCAAATCAATAAATTTCGGGTATTTTAACAGCATAAAATGTTATCATATAAGTTATTATTTGTAATAAATTTTTTCCTGTGCTTTAATTAAAAAATTATGGATCTCATAAAAATAAGCTTAATAGATAAATCATTCTAAGAAGTCGTCTTCCTACTATTGAGCTGAGTTTGTGGTGGGCCTGCTGTGAATCTTTTGGCGGCGCGTTGTCTGGCCCAGTTTTAATCGGCAGCGGCCGGCAGGGGGGATGGTGAGCGAGATCGGAGTCCGGACTAGTTGGTCGGTGACTGTTCGCCATGGCGGCCGAGGGAGGTTTGGTTTGGAGATCAGATTTTCTTTCCAAGATAAATTGAGTTGCTGCTAATCAGTCTGCTACTGCTAGGGCCCGGTCTGGGAGGGTCACCGATTCCCAATCCAAGATAAATTGAGTTTTTCTCTCTTCTTTTTTTGCCAAGGCAGATCAATGCATTGAGAACTGCATACTAGATCATATTATAAAACGTAGTCGTTCACCCATACCAATCAACAGCACACGAACAAAAGTAGAAGCACACACAATATAGGGAGCTTTTCTCTCTTTATTATATTTATTTTTCTGTACAAGGGGATGGCCAATATATAGCAAAGCCAACTGTAGATAGATTTGGATTCGGTCATTAATAGATAGAGTCCTTCCATACTTTGATTGGGATCTTATCCATATCATAACACTCCCCCTTGGGCGAATACCGTGTAATGCACATGTCTTGTTAAAAACTCCTCCCAAAAACCCAATGAAAAAAAGATGGAGAAAAGAGTACAATTGAAAGTGCATCTAGGCACTTATGTTGTTTTGGTGATTAATGATAAACGATTAATGACAAACGCATGTAATGTCAATCAATGTAATTGTACAAATGCTTAACTTAATGCTTAACAAAAGACAAACCTCTAATATGTTTATATTGTTATGAGACTAACATGTTTATTGCCTAGTTGAATATTAGTCTCATCTATTTTAGAGGAAAATCAATTGGGATGGTTAAGCAAAAATGAGGTATGCAATCTCGATATTCCTTCCATATTTGTCATTGCATTCTTCTTTATCAAATGCATATTGAACTCTAAGTAACTTGTTGATTTCATATGTGCACATTGATTCATGTCATAATTGCTTGTGCATATATATATTCATTTGAGTTCATTATGTGCTTTGTTTTTAATATGCTTGTGTTAACTAGAGTTAAACTTCATTGCTTCATATTGACTTGGTGCATACATGTCTTAGTTGTGTATCTTCTAATTCACCTCTCTTAGTGAAGTTTAATCTAGAATTGGATCACATCATTTACTCTCATTCAAAATATTGTTTGCACATGTGTAATTCGTGTATATTCTATCATGTGCTTCATTTAAGCAAAGTCTGTGGTCCTTGCCATGATTTAATTGATTCTTCATATTGGCAATTATCTCTCTAGTGCAGTTAGATCAATCATATATTCACCATGATGCACTTAGCAGAGAATATTTCTATTGTCAAGTGTTTCCATTCATATTGTGCTTCTTGATATGAAACACTTGTTATTATCAATTTATTCAATATATCTTTTAAGCTTGTGGGACTAATATGTTTCTTTGAGTGCTTTGATAAGAGTTAGGTCCCAAAGTCGTGTGTATGATGACCAAGATGGTTTGAAGGATGACAAGCGAGTCCAAGTCAAATAAGATGGTGGTGTCACCGAGCCGAGGACTAAGTCAAGAACGACTTGGCGTGAGGATCGTCTTGGTGATGATCAAGGTCAAGGTCGGAGAGGACGAGAGTCTCATGAGGTGAATCGTGTCGAGGTTGACAAGACGAAGGGCGCCATCAATCTTTGTGGAAGCGTCATCATGCACCGTGCATCCAAGAAGTCGGCATGTAAGCTTAGTGTAAGACTTAGATTTTGTGTTAAATTTGAGTCTAAGGATTGCCGTACTATTAAGAGGGATGCAATCGTTGAAATCACTTAGATAAGTCTCAAGTGCTCAAAAGTGGTCTATCCTTGTCTAAGGTTGAGAAACCCAAGTCACACCGTGTTCACCTAGGTGTAGGTGGGTTGGTGTGAGGGATAGAAGTGTTGGTGGTACCGGAAAGTGAGGGTTGTAGGTCTCTCTTGGATTCTTTGTGAAATCTGATTTTACCCTTTGGGAGTTGGGTAGGGAGACCTTGTTAGTTGTGTAGCCTCGTTCTTAGCTTTAGAAAAGTCCGAATCGTCGAAATCGAGTCCGAGTCAAAAGTTATGCCCGTTTTCGTCCATTTCAACTGCGTCTTTGCTGGGAGATCCGGAGACTCCGGGTTAAATGTCCGGAGACTCCGGATGATCCGGAGTATCCGGAGTATCCGGATGATCCGGAGTGTCCGGGTTAAATATCCGGAGTCTCCGGGTTGACCAGTTCGGTCCAAACGGCTAGTTTTTGGGGTTCCTCTATTTAAAGCCCCCTTCTTGCCCACTTCAAAGGAGCCGTTGGGGGATGTTTTGCTGGGTATTAGAGGTATTCTTTGTGAGTGTTTGAGCCCCCAATACTCATCCCTACTCCTTAGATCTTAGTGATCCCCTTTTGTGAAGGGTTGGGTAGTGTAGGGGTGGCAATGGGGACCCGTTCCCCGATCCCCGGCGGGGAATTCCTCTATTAGGGGACGGGTATGGGAAAAAATCGTCCCCCACGGGGATGGAAACGGGGAAAATGATTCCCCCATCGGGGATGGCGGGGACGGGGACGGGGAATTTCTTTCCCCGTGGGGACCCGGTTGGGGACCCGAATTTAGTTTAGTCCAATTTAATTGTTAGATTGCAAACATATTCTCTAGCCCATCATAATCATATTTTCATAAACGGGACAACATGATTTTCAATGAATGCATGCATTCTTTTTTTCCTTGTCTGTTGATATAATTTTAGAGTTAAAATGGTTATAAGAGCTCTTCTCTTGTGTGAACTTTTCGTGGGGATGGGTCCCCGACGGGGCCCCGATACCCGAACGGGGATGGGGACGGGGGGATTTTCTCCCCCGAGACGGGGAATGGGGACGGGGACGAGGAAAATTTCATGTCGCGGGGACGGGGATGGGGAGGCACTCCCCGGCGGGGAATGCCCCCGTTGCCACCCCTAGGGTAGTGGAGAGAGGTGTTTGGATTGAGGATTGATTTGAGGAGTGGAGCTAGTTCCTTGGTGTTTTGAAGTGTTCTTCTTAGTGATCTTGAGCTCCCAAAAGCCCCTCTAACCCTAGATCTTAGTGATCCCTTTCGAGTGAAGGTTTGGGTGTGAGAGTGGGTAGTGATCGGATTGAGTTGATTAGTGTGTTGAGCACTTGAGGTGGACTCTAAGTGAGTTCTTCGGGAGCTTTTGTTGCTCTTGGAGGTTGAGGTCTCCTAGACGGCTAGGAGTTGCCGGTGAGCTTCCAAGCTTTGTGTGGAAGGCCATCGAAGGTTTGTGAAGGTCCGATTCCGCCTCCGCAAGGAAAGGAATCAAAGAAGTGAAGACCGGCGAGTGCATTGTGCAACACCGGGAGGAAGAGGGTTGAAAGAGACCCCGGCTCAAGTGTGACCGAGCCGCCTCAACGGAGACGTAGGATCCCCTCAAGGATCCGAACTTCGGGATAAAATCTTCGTGTCTCCTTCCTTACTTCGGTTTCCTCTTTTGCTCATCCTCTTAATTTGCTTTCGATTCTTGTGATTAGATCAATTAGATTGTATCTACTGCATCTATTCTTGCTTATATACTTGATTCATTGCAGTAGAGTAATTTGTATCACTAGAATCAAAGAAGCGCTTCAATTTATTGTCCTACTGCTCGACCGAACATGTAACCTTGAGTATCCGGTATATTGATCCGGAGTATCGGACATACCGAGTATCCAGACTAAATATCCGGAGTCTCCGAGTTGACTGTCTCGGGCTGAATTGTTTAAGTTGCAAAACTTAATTATCCCAATTGCTTCCGCATTATCTCTGATAGATTAATTTAAATTGGGTATAATTTTGTAATCGCCTATTCACCCCCCCTCTAGGCCGACATCCCGGTCCTTTCAATTGGTATCAGAGCCAAGGTCTCTCATTTTATTGGACTTAACCGTCTAGAGAGTAAAGGGATGGCGACTAGAGGTTTAGTGCACTCACTTGATCCACTCATGCTAGATGGCTCTAATTATGCTTCATGGAAATTAATCATGATTTCTCATTTTAAATCCATGAGCCCCCAAATTTGGTGGATCGTAGATGTCGGCTTTTCATCTCCATTGAATGAAGTTGATCCAACTAACGGAGAGATGAAATGCCTACATCTCGACGCTCAAGCTACTAATGTTTTATTTAATATTGTGAGCGAAGATATATTTGATGAAATATACAATCTCAAGAGCGCTCATGATATGTGGACAATGCTTCAAGACAAATATGATGTGTCCACATCATCAAGTGAGGATTGCATTGAGGAACGGATGTCGGTTGATGATTCTTCAACCTCTACATCAAGTGATGATGAACCGACATCACCATCTACCTCCTCTTCCGCCTCAAGCAATGACGACACTCCTATTTGCCTCATGGTAAAGGAGAAGAAGGTATCACACTCATCCAAATCTAAAAATATAGATGATTTAGGTAAGAGTGATGATGATAGTGATACCGATTATGATGGTAGGTATGGTGATATTAGAAAAATATCACCATCTAAATTGCTTGTCTTGCTTGATACAATAGAGAAGCAAGAGGACACTCTCGAGAGGCAAGAAGATTTGCTCATCTTTGAAAAAGAAAGAAATCTTGAACTTGAGAGTGTTCTTGCTAAAGAAAAAGCGAAAAATGAATCTCTTGAGAAGGAGAAAACTAGATATGAGATTTTGAAGGTTGAGTATGACTCACTTCAAAAGAATTATGATGTTCTTAAGGAAAATCATGAAAGTATCCTTCTCAAGGAATTCATTAAGCCTAGAGTAGACATTAGTACTCAATGTGATTTAATTGATATGTCTACCTCTAGCATTGCTTTACCTTGTTGCTCTAACATTGCTTCTAGTTCCTCTAGTTGTTTAGATGCTAATCTTGTAGAGGAAAACAATGAGCTCAAGGCCCAAGTCATTAGATTGGAAAATGACTTGGAGATGTGCTACAAGGGCAAAGCTGTCCTCGACAAGATCTTGAGCGAGCCTCGGGCACCTCAAGATAGAAGAGGACTTGGCTACATCTCCAAGAGGGAGAAGAGCAAGAAGAAGCACAATGCAAGAATGAAGACGATTGTGTGCTTGGATGCACAAGAAGGGCCACTTCGCCTCCGTGTGCCCCAATAAAGTGGATAACAAGGCCACAACTCCAACCTTGAGGCAAGCTGGCAAGAAGCAAGACAAGAGGAAGAGACGTTCAAAGCCTACTTGCTTCAATTGTCGGGAAAAAGGGCACATCGGTAAGGATTGCCCTAAAGGTACAATTCCTAAGCCCATCACTAATGCAAATTATTCTTTGCTTAGGAAGGACAAGAATGACAATGTATTTGCCAAGCTTGTCAAGTCCCCTATGCCTGCTAAAAATGATAATATTCATTTGCATAGGAAGAGTAAGTCTAGAAATGGATTTGCTAAAATTGTTAGGACTCCTAAGCCCACTCAAAGCAATTCCAACAAATTGCTTAGGAGAAATAACAATAGCAATCAATTTGCTAGACTTGCTAGATCCTCTAAGCTTTTCTATTATGATGATCATCATATGCTTAGAAGGGAGCAAACTAGAAATAGTTTTGCAAAGTATCATTGTCCTCCTAAGCCTTGTTATAAAAATGCCAACCAAATGCTTAGGAGGAACAATTATCGCAAACCTATTGCTAGTTATGTTAGTCAAGTCAATAATGCAAATATTAGGACCATTTGGGTTCCTAAGTCTATTGTGACTAACATTGTTGGACCCAACAAAGATTGGGTACCAAAGAGTGCCTAAAAGAATTATTAGGTACTAAGAGATGGATTGGATGCTTGATCTCCATAAGAAGAAAAATGAACTATCAATTGCAATTGGAGCCAAGCATGAAGACAATCAAGTCAATCATAAGCCAATGCCATCTCGATAATAAGTATTTAAATTGATTACATTATTGCTTCTAGCCTTGTGTAGGTTTAGATGCTTTAGTATCATGCAAATTCAATTTAATTGCTTGTTGTGTGTACTTGCTCTTGCTTCTTAGTTGTGCTTTAATTGTAATCTTGAGCAAGTTTAAAGTGGCACATTTAGGGGGAGTGCTAATTCATATTCATATGTATCACATCCCTACATGTGCCCATATGTATATAAGTGCATAATATAATTTCAAAATCAACCTTTAGCCAAAACTCAAAATTTGTGTACTTACTAGAATTCTTTTTGGAAAACTAGTTGAAATTTGTATACAAATGTCTTTGAAATATTTTCCAAAGGTTTTGGCTTCCCAAAATTCTATTTTGAAAAGAAAATGAGTTTCAAGCCCAAAATCTAGATAGTAGTATCTTGTTTTGGATTTAAACTTATAATTTTCATAGAATTAAAAGTAAAAGGTTTTTGAAAATAATCTTAAAGCAAAACTCCTAGAGTTGGTCATCCTTAATATCTTTTGTGTTCAAAAGTTTTTCAAAAGACCAACCAAACAAAAGCTATTTGCTTTCGAAATTCCTCGAAAATCTTAGTTTGACATATATCGGTCAAAATATTGCACTTAAAGAGTATTGCCATTTGGACCGGATCCTTTGCTATATCTAAGTCCAAAATGGTATTTCAAACTCATACATAAAGTTTCAAATCTCTAACTCTTATCCCATTCTCTTAAGATGGATTTGATTCTTTGTGTTAATTGAATTTGACTTTGTTGGTTTTCATTTGGTTCTTCAAAAGGACCTTCTTTGGACAAAAGTCAAAATCTTATTTAAAAAGGCCTAAATTTGCAAAAAGGTTTGTAAAACTATCCTACTTTGTATTTGAAAGGTTTTACAAGCTTTAAAAATAAAAATTTCTATTCTAGAAAATATTTTGGCCTAAAACAATTTGTGCTTTAACTCAAACATACCTAATATAGAATTTTGGCTTTCAAATCGGATTCTATTGTTTTTATAAGTGGTCATGGCTTCAAAAATGTATTTCAAATCCTTCAAGCCATGAGGGTTCAATTGTGGATGAAATCCGAGTTGAAATTGCACTTTGAGGACTTTTCGAGTTTCGATTTTATTTTTATGTCTCAAAGCGCATTTCACTAAAATTGAGTTAAAAGAAAATTCTTTTAAAGAAAAACTTGTTCCAAAACCTTCAAAATGTCCAAAGTTAGTTCCTTAAAAATTTCAAATCATTTGGACTTCATTTGAATCAAATTTGACTATTTGCAAAAGTTCGATTCGATTGCCAAAGTCGGCACTACCAAGACTGACAAAGCGGTAGTGAGGAGTCGGCACTACCACCTGACCAAGCGGTAGTACGATCCCTTGGCACTCTTTGGCGTTGTGTGCTGTAATGCTGGCCTGGCAGACAAGACTGAAAATTCTGAAAATTTTGGATTTTCGAATTTGGTTTTGGGATATCTTTAATTTAGTGCTTCCTTTTTCAAGAATTCTTTTTGGAAAAAGATTCTTGTAATCCCAAAGCATCTTTTTGCACAAATTCAAATGTTTTTGAAAATTTTTGAAGGAGTTTACTAGTGGTATCAGTTTTGAGGAGTTATTTGGTTGCAAGGGGATTTGTTCTTTTCAAGTGGTTTCCTTGTACCCCTTTGCTTGTTCTCAAAATTCTTCAACTCTGATACCTTTCTAAATCTTTGTGATTTAGATTTTCTTGTGTTTGCATTTGCCTGTTACTGTCGGTGTTTATTGCTATGATACCCTTCAAGCTTATCGATTTTCTTTTAAGTGGTATCATTGGCTAGACAAAACTTGAGCAATTCAAATGCAAAATAGCTTCATGATTCTTTTATTGAATATCTTGTGGAGCGTATTTATGTCAAGTTTTGGGCATTTACATGTCTTCAAGTGGTATCCTCATTTGTTTGACTCTAAAGCTTTCAAGTTGCTCTTTGATACCCTTAAATGGTTAATTGCTCTGATACTCATCGATTCAATCGAATATCTTTTTTCTTTTGGTATCAATATCTTTGTGATTTGATCCAATAAGAAGTATCAAAAGAGCGTTATTCATTTATCGTGTTTCCAAGGGGTTTCATCTTATTTGATTTATCCAATTGATATCAATGAACTTCAAGTTTCCTACAAGTGGTATATGTTGCCTCTTTGTAGCATTGTTTTGATACCCAAAGTCTTTTGAGTTGGATTCTCCATAAGCTTAAATTGTAAGTTCAATCGCTTAAGAACTCTCTATGTGAGGTTCTTTATGAATTGAAATGCATAAAGAGGAGAAATTCCATTTGAGCATTGTTCGTTAATGAAAATTTCTTTATGCTCTTTCTCGAAAGAAGTTCTTCAAGCATCTCCCTTGAGATAGTTTTTTCAATTGGTATCTAATTTCTCAATTGGTATTTGCGTTGGGTTTCTCGCTTAACCCTATTAGGCAAGAGTTTGGATTCTGCAAGAGAATCACGATGTTTGTCGTAAAGCCTAATAAAATGAAGTGAGTTATTTGAATTAGTTTCAAATAACCTTGAGATACCTTCCTTTGCTTTGAGCTTTAGTTCTTTCATTTGGTATCTTGGCAAGCCTTTCAAGGATGAAAACTAAGCGAGCTTTTTCATTGCTCCAAGCTTCTAAGTGGAGCTTATCTAGCTAAGATTTCATTTCATTGAAAGTGCATCTTTTGGCTAAGTTCTTTTAGAGACTGGACTTAATTGTATCTTAGCCTCGAAGTGAGTTCTCTCTTGAATGTATTAAAGTTAATTGCTAAACGAGGATTTCAAGAGTTAAAATTGAATGTGTTTCAATCCTTCTTATAAGTTAATATTACAAGATCTTGAATTGGTATCTTAAATTTGAAAAATTGCATGCAAGTAGTACTATCATGCTTATCATCTTTATCTTGCACAGTGCATTTAGACATTATCAAACTAACTTGGGTCAAGTTGAAAGATATTTGTTCCTGAAAATCGTGTGCTTGTCTGTTGATGTTCAAGGTTTCGGAAAAGGAGTCAACATCGCCGGTCAGATGAAGGAAACGAGAGAAGCTACAAAGTCCGAGGGATCCGAGGCCGTGCGACTTGACCATGACCGATTCGAACATCAAATAGACAACAACCGATGAAGGGACGATTTCTTCTCGACCATATTTAATAATGTCTTTGTACAACATTATGCTAATTGTCTTAAATTTTAAATGGTGTAATGTTTATCATGTTAAGTCTTCCAATTGATATCAATTCTTTCATTCATTATGTATTTCAATTGGTAATTAGATTGCTTTAATACTACTTCAATTGCTTATCAATTGGTATCCTCTCATTGTAAATTGCATTTTCTCTCTATTTAAGTGTCATCTAACTTTTTGCCATATTAGTATGATTGGTATGAATGACACCATGCTTAAGGAGGAGGAAATGTAAGTTCAAGAACACATTAGTAAGAGGTATACCTTACTCTTTAAATTGATCATAAGCATGTAATTCACTTCCATACCGGTGGCTATATGATATTGATAGTTATTATGCTCGATACACATATTTGCTATATGATCTTTGTCATGATTTAAGCATCTTTTACATTTTTGTGAATCATGACTTCATTTTAATTGGTATCATCGATTGGTATCTTATTCATTTGTCATGTTTGAGCTTCACTTTATCTTGTTAATCATGACAACTTTAAATTTGTTCAATTGGAAATATCAATCACCTAAATCTTGGATATAATTGATATCATATCTTGCCTAGATTTAGGGGGAGCTTAATATCATTGATATCATTATCTTATTACTAGCTCCTTTGTTTTATTTTGTTCTTCCTAATCTTTTTATTGAGTGTTCAATCTAGAGGGAGAAAAGGTTATTCTTTTTGGGATTAATGACAAAGGGGGAGAATTTATGGATTTATCAATTGCCCCCTAATCGATTGACAAAACGAGGGAAATATTTGGGGAGAATTTATGGACTTATCAAATGCCCAATAATCGATTGACAAAAAGGGACAATGAAAAAGAGGGAGAATATTTGTAAGTAAGATCTCTTACTCATTCTCCGTGTTCATTTCAATGCTAAATATCTTTATATTGTCCTTTAGTGCATTTGTTAAATCGTTTGTCATAAATCACCAAAAAGAGGGAGATTGAAAGTGCATCTAGGCACTTATGTTGTTTTGGTGATTAATGATAAACGATTAATGACAAACGCATGTAATGTCAATCAATGTAATTGTACAAATGCTTAACTTAATGCTTAACAAAAGACAAACCTCTAATATGTTTATATTGTTATGAGACTAACATGTTTATTGCCTAGTTGAATATTAGTCTCATCTATTTTAGAGGAAAATCAATTGGGATGGTTAAGCAAAAATGAGGTATGCAATCTCGGTATTCCTTCCATATTTGTCATTGCATTCTTCTTTATCAAATGCATATTGAACTCTAAGTAACTTGTTGATTTCATATGTGCACATTGATTCATGTCATAATTGCTTGTGCATATATATATATATTCATTTGAGTTCATTATGTGCTTTGTTTTTAATATGCTTGTGTTAACTAGAGTTAAACTTCATTGCTTCATATTGACTTGGTGCATACATGTCTTAGTTGTGTATCTTCTAATGCACCTCTCTTAGTGAAGTTTAATCTAGAATTGGATCACATCATTTACTCTCATTCAAAATATTGTTTGCACATGTGTAATTCGTGTATATTCTATCATGTGCTTCATTTAAGCAAAGTCTGTGGTCCTTGCCATGATTTAATTGATTCTTCATATTGGCAATTATCTCTCTAGTGCAGTTAGATCAATCATATATTCACCATGATGCACTTAGCAGAGAATATTTCTATTGTCAAGTGTTTCCATTCATATTGTGCTTCTTGATATGAAACACTTGTTATTATCAATTTATTCAATATATCTTTTAAGCTTGTGGGACTAATATGTTTGCTGAGTGCTTTGATAAGAGTTAGGTCCCAAAGCTGTGTGTATGATGACCAAGATGGTTTGAAGGATGACAAGCGAGTCCAAGTCAAATAAGATGGCGGTGTCACCGAGAGCTGAGGACTAAGTCAAGAACGACTTGGCGTGAGGATCGTCTTGGTGATGATCAAGGTCAAGGTCGGAGAGGACGAGAGTCTCATGAGGTGAATCGTGTCGAGGTTGACAAGACGAAGGGCGTCATCAATCTTTGTGGAAGCGTCATCATGCACCGTGCATCCAAGAAGTCGGCATGTAAGCTTAGTGTAAGACTTAGATTTTGTGTTAAATTTGAGTCTAAGGATTGCCGTACTATTAAGAGGGATGCAATCGTTGAAATCACTTAGATAAGTCTCAAGTGCTCAAAAGTGGTCTATCCTTGTCTAAGGTTGAGAAACCCAAGTCACACCGTGTTCACCTAGGTGTAGGTGGGTTGGTGTGAGGGATAGAAGTGTTGGTGGTACCGGAAAGTGAGGGTTGTAGGTCTCTCTTGGATTCTTTGTGAAATCTGATTTTACCCTTTGGGATTTGGGTAGTGAGACCTTGTTAGTTGTGTAGCCCTCGTTCTTAGCTTTCCGAAAAGTCCGAATTCGTCGAAATCGGAGTCCGGAGTCAAAAGTTATGCCCGTTTCGTCCCGGCTGCGTCGCTCGGGAGATCCGGAGACTCGGGTTAAATGTCCGGAGACTCCGGATGATCCGGAGTATCCGGACTATCCGGAGTATCCGGATGATCCGGAGTGTCCGGGTTAAATATCCGGAGTCTCCGGGTTGACCAGTTCGGTCCAAACGGCTAGTTTTTGGGGTTCCTCTATTTAAAGCCCCCTTCTTGCCCACTTCAAAGGAGCCGTTGGGGGATGTTTTGCTGGGTATTAGAGGTGTTCTTTGTGAGTGTTTGAGCCCCCAATACTCATCCCTACTCCTTAGATCTTAGTGATCCCCTTTTGTGAAGGGTTGGGTAGTGTAGGGGTGGCAATGGGGACCCGTTCCCCGATCCCCGGCGGGGAATTCCTCTATTAGGGGACGGGTATGGGAAAAAATCGTCCCCCACGGGGATGGAAACGGGGAAAATGATTCCCCCATCGGGGATGGCGGGGACGGGGACGGGGAATTTCTTTCCCCGTGGGGACCCGGTTGGGGACCCGAATTTAGTTTAGTCCAATTTAATTGTTAGATTGCAAACATATTCTCTAGCCCATCATAATCATATTTTCATAAACGGGACAACATGATTTTCAATGAATGCATGCATTCTTTTTTTCCTTGTCTGTTGATATAATTTTAGAGTTAAAATGGTTATAAGAGCTCTTCTCTTGTGTGAACTTTTCGCGGGGATGGGTCCCCGACGGGGCCCCGATACCCGAACGGGGATGGGGACGGGGGGATTTTCTCCCCCGAGACGGGGAATGGGGACGGGGACGAGGAAAATTTCATGTCGCGGGGACGGGGATGGGGAGGCACTCCCCGGCGGGGAATGCCCCCGTTGCCACCCCTAGGGTAGTGGAGAGAGGTGTTTGGATTGAGGATTGATTTGAGGAGTGGAGCTAGTTCCTTGGTGTTTTGAAGTGTTCTTCTTAGTGATCTTGAGCTCCCAAAAGCCCCTCTAACCCTAGATCTTAGTGATCCCTTTCGAGTGAAGGTTTGGGTGTGAGAGTGGGTAGTGATCGGATTGAGTTGATTAGTGTGTTGAGCACTTGAGGTGGACTCTAAGTGAGTTCTTCGGGAGCATTTGTTGCTCTTGGAGGTTGAGGTCTCCTAGACGGCTAGGAGTTGCCGGTGAGCTTCCAAGCTTTGTGTGGAAGGCCATCGAAGGTTTGTGAAGGTCCGATTCCGCCTCCGCAAGGAAAGGAATCAAAGAAGTGAAGACCGGCGAGTGTGATACTATGGAATGTCGAGACTTTATAATTTGTGATAATAGGTTATAAAATATGGTAAAATGTGTTCAGTTGGGGGCTTTCGCAACTAGAACACTGAGACTTCACGTTTTAACGCGTTTCGGGCCGTTTTCGGGCGTTTGGGCGCTCAGGGAAGTGTTGGGCTTGGGGGAAACTTCGTGGGCCGGTTGGTGGGACTCACTTGGCCCATGTGGGGGTGAGGAGGGGCAGAAAATCCTGCTGCCCTAGCCCTCCCCACCACCCATGCGCAGCCCCCATCCCCTCTCCCCTCATTCCCCACTTCTCCTCATCTCCCCTCACCTCTCCTCTCCCTTCCCATCCGCTCCTTCCCTAGGTGCTGCCGCCCCACCCCTCTCCTACCTTGTGGGCGCATCCCAAGGTCTTCTCCTCGCTGCCAAGGCGCTGTCCAAGCTGTTGGGAGGGGCTGCGATGAGGAGGATTGGTGGAAACGGCGCGTGGAAGGAAGTCGGGGAGGAACGCGAAGGTTTGATCGTCGATTGGTGATTCTCCAAGAAGGTAATGGGGGGATCCTGTGGGGTAGATCTCTTGCTACTGTAGAGGGGGATTATCATGTTTTTAGATCTAGGGAGGTGCTGCAATGGGGTAGAATTGTTGAAAACTTGGATTGTATTCACGTTCTGTTCGGGCAGATTGGGAACCCGATCTTGGGCAGGAGTTTTCGCCAATTTAGAGTTTGAATCTGACCGTACGGACTTTTAGGAAGTTGTAGATAATTTCTTTATCTTTCCGTGCATATAAAGAAAGTTAAAATCCGCCCAGCCGTTTGGGGAGATATGGCCGTTTTACCGAGCGCTGTCAAATCTGTGACGAGATTGTGACAGTTCGTGTTCAACGTTAGATTAAACAATTTTAGAGGCCGAATTGGCTTTCCCAATACCTAGAGAAAGCTAGGAAATTTCCTAAGCTTCGCGATGGTGTACTCGTTTATTCAATTTGGAGTCTTAGAACAGAAGTTATGCCCTTTAGACGGCTGCTGTTCCGTAGGGACAGATTTGCTGTTTTTCTGTTTTTAGGAGTTGTGTTTAAGTCGGGTAGTGGGATATATGTGTACTGTTTTGTGGACTCGATTTGAGTGTGTGGCACGTGTTTGCAGGTGGTGTCCCTCCGGGTGTGCCCTTAACCTCTCATCACTTCGTTGCCCGTGGTTGAAGGCAAGTGTGTTGCGTGGATTGTGTGCTATATGTGTTGCGAGAACTTCTTGACAAGATTTGAAATAGATAACCTGTTGTCTTGCCATGAATTACAGGTTATGATTGATATGATGTCTTTAGGCCATGATTTAAATGTGCTTGTTGTTGATAAATGATTTACATGCCATGTTTTGAACGGCTACCGCCGATTGTTGAATACGGTCCTACATGTTGAGATGAAATGTGATGATATGCCATATTTCCATTTATGTATACGTTGTTGTTCATTGTGCATACATGGCATATGTTCATGGCCGATCGGTGAGATAAGTCATAACTATTCGGGCGGTCGGTGAGAACCGTTATGACTAGTCCGGGCTATTCTTTTGAGTAAGTCCTACGTCGTGATTCCTTCACCGAGGTGAATGGAAGCGAGTGATAGGCACCCTTCATCTTCGGGATGGAAGGGGAAAAGGGTGCATGCCGACGGGTGTGCACTCCACCATACCTGGTATGAGTATTCCAGAGACATGTGCATTGCATTGCATGAATGAATGCATAAATGAAGATGTTTATGAGATGATGATGATATGCACTTTAGTTGATTATCATGTCCCTTTTAAAGGATGTATATAATGTCAACCATGTTGTACCGTGATATAACCGTGGAGAATGGGATGATGGTTTGTTGTCTTGATCCTTGTTGTTCCATTTCAATACACTTTGCTGAAGTTTTGAACTCACGCTTGTGCTTTCGTTGTTTGTTTCTTTAGGTACCACGTAAATCGGGCGTATGGGAAAGGGAACTAGCTACACCACTCCACGTAGTATCATAATCTAGCTAATTCACCCGTTTTGGAGACACAAAGATTAAGTATTGCAATAACCTTTAATGTATGGTCTTTATGTTAGATTGTTTCCCTCATGTGGATCATGTGGGGTTAGAGAATGAGTTGTTTTAATCGCCTAAGCTTAAATCGATGCTTATTCTTTCGCTATTGATGCCTATTGATGTTTTAGTTGATGACTAGCTATCATTATCGCTGCGTATGATTATCTTGTTGATTCTACATATTGATATGATGCTATGTTGTTAAGTTTTCGTGACAAAAACAAAGGAGATGCTGGCAAAATTCTCAATTAATCTAAATGATTACTTGCTGGAATTTACCTTAAATTATGGTATTAAATGTGTTATGGTCTTTGTTTGGTGACCTTCGGGCTTAGTAGAAGCGGGGTGTTACAGCTTGGTATCGAGCTGGCTTCGTGTCCGTGGTGTATGAATTTAGTGAAATACCATAGGATTAACTAAAAATTTTGATGTGGGATAACCTAGAAACATGGCTTAGGTTATACTTAAAACTTGTCATAGGATAGCAACATTAAAACTTGTGTAAGTGGAATAACTAATCTAAAAATTTGACACACATGGATGCACAGTAGGAATGGGTATGGGTACTGTTGCTTTACGCTTAAATATTGTATTTAAGCTTTGATGATGAATGTTACATTTGGTAATATATGTTGCTATGTCTATTAAAGAATTGATTGTGTTGATACAATTGAGATTCAGGTTGTGGTGCCGAAAGGGTTTCTGGTCACCTTACATTGTTTGTAGTAATGTTGGGTTTGTGGTGTGGCCGGTTAGTGCCATCACCGAAGGACTTTAACCTCCTGTTGGGAGAGTGCTTATCCTTTCTGTCGTAGATTGGGTAGTTGGTTGGAGTCGAGTAGTAGAGTTGTGGATTGACCCTTCGAATTTCCTTTGCCGATTTGACGAACGGTTTTTGTTGGTTTTTGGTTGGTTGAAAAAAAAATGTTCGGATTTGGTTACTCACCGATGGTTCTTTTGGTGGTTTTGGTTTTTGTCTTCTCTGGTTGAAGACAAAAGAATAATTTAGGGTTGCGCCTCTTTTGGTCGCCTTGTCAGTGTTGACGCCCGATTTGTTGTTTGCCTTATAGAGAAACTTATAGATTGATTCTTGGGTTACCATTCTCCAATTTGAAAAGAAGTTATCTAAGTCACATGGATTTAGGTGTCAAGGTTTGTCGAAAAAGAATGTGGTTGATCGGTTGCTTTACAGAGAAAGCTTTCAATTTATTCTTGTGTTTGTCTTTCGCCGAGGTTTAAAAGAGTTATTACGGTGTTGTGCCAGACCTCGTTGTCGGGGCCTAATTGGTGTTTGATCGCAATGATGACTTGCTTGGGAATTCATCTTTGAAAAATCGTCTGTTTCGTGAAGGTTTGAAGTTTGTTTCGTGAAGGATTTGGTTAATCACTTGGTTTCCCTCTTGCAACCATCTTCCTTCATGGAAGTTGTTGATCTCAGAGTGGTGGAGTAGTCGCGTGTCGGCATTCGAGAATTTATGAGTTGACCTCTCTTGTGATTTATGGTTGAGCTTTAGGAAGGAAAGGTGTTTTGGGTGTTGTTCTTTTAGGAGTAATTATGGTTTCTTTAAGAGTTGGGTGCGTGATTCATGCGGATGTTTAAGAAGTTAAGTGTATGACGAGAAGTTAGAGTTTTGGATGTTATGAGCTAGTGATTCGGTTAAAGTGAAGTTGTTGTTGTTTAAAGATAAATTAAAATATTGTGTTGATAAGAGATGATTAAACGAGACGTTAGGTGATCCAAAGTGAAAGTTGATGCGGATTATGGAATCTAATGGATGTTTGAGATTAGCGAGCATAGGATGTCTCGGTTTATGAACTTGTTATAGCAAGAAGATGGTGTGAAATTTCGCCTATTGTAGCCGGTGGGTCAGCTTAATATTGTGGGTCGACAATATGACTTAAAATACGTGTACTCAATTAATGAGGATATATGGAATGATTGTAGGAAAGGTTGAATTATTCTTGATAACTATCTCGTTTGTGGGATCCGTATTTACGAGGGATGTCTAGTAGAGATTGTATCGCGTGGTTAGTATTAATTATTGGAGGAATGAACTGGTGATAGGGAATATGTGACTTAGGGATTATACCCAAGGTAATGGTTGATTTCGCCGGATTAATTGTGAAGAGATGTGTGCTACGCTTGGGATAATAAGTTGCATGAGTAATGGTTCGTCATGGTTAGTAGACCAAAGGAAGTTGTTGATATGTGTCTTATGTTGGAGTAACTGATGAGTTAATCGTGCTGGAGTTGTGAGAACGTGGTTCTCCTTGTTGATTGTCATACGGTAGATATGGTCTATGGTTCGTTGGTAATATAATCAATTGTAGTTATATGAACAGTGAAAAGTGATTTTATCAAGAGCAGATGTTGTAGCTTGTGTGCAACAGTGTTGAACTTCTCGGATTTGGGTGATTATGACATCCGTATTAGCTAAGAGTATTGGAATGCAAATAATGGTGGGATTTGAGTCGAACTTTCTTTTGAAGGTTTACGGATTCAAATGAATATATAAATTTTCTGGGAGTGCCTGCCTCTTTGTTAGGCGTCTTGATTAGTGTGCAATAAAATCTCCCGATTAAGTGGCATTTTGTCAAGTTACAAACTTGATTCCGATGATTGGAAATATGGATGAAAGAGTAGTATTTGAAGTAACCGGCTTATGGGTTCCAAATGTGGTGTGGTATTGAACCATGTCAATCTTTGGATTTGGGCTAATCTGTTTAGTCTATGCTATGAGTATGGATTAACACCCAAAGCGTTGGAGTGGGACGCTCTCTTTAGCGTTCAACTGATTTATCTTTGGTAACCACGAATTAAGCGCTTAAATTGTAACTCTATCGTGACTAGAGTTGGATTTATTTGGGAATCGTGTGTGGTGTTTGCGAGTGTTTCAAAAAGGTGAATCTTACGAATGTTTCATAAGTGATTTTGTTGGTAAGGTGTTCTCGAATGTGTTTCCTTTCTCTTTAAAGAGAATTGGTAGCGGTTATTAGGCGTAGATGTTTGATTTGATAGTTGATGCTATCTTCTGTTATTGACCTTGGTTTAAATGCGATGTTTTGCACGCATTGCGTGCAGTGGTTGTTGGGTTGTGATGCGATATGGTATTTTTTTTCGGTTAACGCCGTCGTAGTTTATGCGAATTTGAGCAACCATCGATGTTGTTGGGTGTCAATCATGTGACAAAGAGAATGAAGTCTCTTTGTGAATGGTTAATGGGTATCGTGGTTACATGACGAATAAATGGTGAAAAAGATTCATGACATCGTTTTATAAGCATAAAAGAGTTGTTGAGCCAGGACGGTGAGAAAGTCATATAGAGATATATGACTAATCCGGAGTGCTCTTGAAGAAATCGCATTCGTGTTATGAATCGAGATTTCCATTGCTCTCTAGCATGAAAAGGAATGAATGGATAAATGCTGGTATTTTGGTTATGTTATGCAAGGGATTTGAGTTTCCCTTTCTCTTCGAGAGTTTTTGTGGCAGTTCTCTTCCAAGTTTTTTTTTATTTTAGTTAAAATGAAAAGTTTGGCTGTGGTGAAAGCGAGTCGAGTTGTCTTTAGTTGTTGAGAACTTCTGTCAAGAGAATTGTGAGGAGTCTCTATTTGGTTGAGTGCTCCCCGATGCGAATTGTATCGTGTTGACTGGAGATTTGAGTTTTCCTTTGCGGCTTGACTTAGGAAAAGCAAAAAAGGGTGGTCTTTCAATGTTATAGGGTTCTTTCCAAAGTGGTTTGTGGCGCTTTGAGGTTTGAGTTGTTGTATGTGGTCTACTTGGATTCAAAAGAATCGTACTTCTTTTGCACTATTGATAGGAGCGAGAATAAGAAGGGCCTCGGGTTATTGTTGAGTATAATCTAAGAGCTATACTCGTGGGCTTCGTTGTTTGTGTGATTTGGTTGTGAGTGCGACATCCTCTTGGGAAAAGTGCCAATTGAGATTTGGTAGTGAGTGATGGTCCTAGCTTGGGCTAGGTCTTTGGACATTAGTGAGGGTGGATGATGATGGAGGTTGTTGATGTCGTGGTTTGAATTTGGTTGAAAGTATCGTTGGGTGGAAGCGAATGTTATAGAAATTGTGATGTAAAATGCTTTGTCGTGGACATTGTCTTAGCTAGACGTCCCTGGGTGTGCGTTATGCCTGAGAGAGGTTATAATGAAAAGTGTAATGTGGTTGGCAGTCGAAAGGAAAGTATGGTCGATGTAGGCTATGAGCGAAGATAACATTAGTAAATTTTGATTCCTTGTGAAAAGGGCAAATAATTGGAAGAGATGGGGTTTTGCGTAAATGGTCTTTTTGGGGGTTCAAGTTTGGAACCTCGGTTGACTGCTTTAATACTAATGGTGAAAAAAAGGATGTGTTTCATGATGATTGTGTCATTACGAGTTTGTGAATTATGTTAGAGATTGAAGTAAATGAGGAAGCATGTCAAGTTGTACTTAGTTAAGCTAAGTCAAGTCACTCTTGTTAATACATGGATTTGGAGAATTGAGTTGTCGTTGCATCGCTTGAGTCTTTGCGTGGGTGTGTTGAGTTCGCAAAGAAGATGAGTCACTAGTGGACATTGTTTTAGAGTTGGCGTGTAAGATTCGAGGTCGAATCCAGTTAAGGGGAAGAATGTGATACTATGGAATGTCGAGACTTTATAATTTGTGATAATAGGTTATAAAATATGGTAAAATGTGTTCAGTTGGGGGCTTTCGCAACTAGAACACCGAGACTTCACGCTTTAACGCGTTCGGGCCGTTTTAGGCGTTTGGGCGCTCCGGGAAGTGTTGGGCTTGGGGGAAACTTCGTGGGCCGGTTGGTGGGACTCACTTGGCCCATGTGGGGTGAGGAGGGGCAGAAAATCCTGCTGCCCTAGCCCTCCCCACCACCCATGCGCAGCCCCCATCCCCTCACCCCTCATTCCCCACGTCTCCTCATCTCCCCTCACCTCTCCTCTCCCTTCCCATCCGCGCCTTCCCGCGGTGCTGCCGCCCCACCCCTCCTACCTTGTGGGCGCATCCCAAGGTCTTCTCCTCGCTGCCAAGGCGCTGTCCAAGCTGTTGGGAGGGCTGCGATGAGGAGGATTGGTGGAAACGGGCGCGTGGAAGGAAGTCGGGAGGAACGCCAAGGTTTGATCGTCGATTGGTGATTCTCCAAGAAGGTAATGGGGGATCCTGTGGGGTAGATCTCTTGCTACTGTAGAGGGGGATTATCATGTTTTTAGATCTAGGAGGTGCTGCAATGGGGTAGAATTGTTGAAAACTTGGATTGTATTCACGTTCTGTTCGGGCAGATTGGGAACCCGATCTTGGGCAGGAGTTTTCGCCAATTTAGAGTTTGAATCTGACCGTACGGACTTTTAGGAAGTTGTAGATAATTTCTTTATCTTTCCGTGCATATAAAGAAAGTTAAAATCCGCCCAGCCGTTTGGGGAGATATGGCCGTTTTACCGAGCGCTGTCAAATCTGTGACGAGATTGAGACAGTTCGTGTTCAACGTTAGATTAAACAATTTTAGAGGCCGAATTGGCTTTCCCCAATACCTAGAGAAAGCTAGGAAATTTCCTAAGCTTCGCGATGGTGTACTCGTTTATTCAATTTGGAGTCTTAGAACAGAAGTTATGCCCTTTAGACGGCTGCTGTTCGTAGGGACAGATTTGCTGTTTTTCTGTTTTTAGGAGTTGTGGCGAAGTCGGGTAGTGGGATATATGTGTACTGTTTTGTGGACTCGATTTGAGTGTGTGGCACGTGTTTGCAGGTGGTGTCCTCCGGTGTGCCCTTAACCTCTCATCACTTCGTTGCCCGTGGTTGAAGGCAAGTGTGTTGCGTGGATTGTGTGCTATATGTGTTGCTAGAACTTCTGACAAGATGTTGAAATAGATAACCTGTTGTCTTGCCATGAATTACAGGTTATGATTGATATGATGTCTTTAGGCCATGATTTAAATGTGCTTGTTGTTGATAAATGATTTACATGCCATGTTTTGAACGGCTACCGTCGATTGTTGAATACGGTCCTACATGTTGAGATGAAATGTGATGATATGCCATATTTCCATTTATGTATACGTTGTTGTTCATTGTGCATACATGGCATATGTTCATGGCCGACCGGTGAGATAAGTCATAACTATTCCAAGTGGTCGGTGAGAACCGTTATGACTAGTCCGGCTATTCTTTTGAGTAAGTCCTACGTCGTGATTCCTTCACCGAGGTGAATGGAAGCGAGTGATAGGCACCCTTCATCTTCGGGATGGAAGGGGAAAAGGGTGCATGCCGACGGGTGTGCACTCCACCATACCGGTATGAGTATTCCAGAGACATGTGCATTGCATTGCATGAATGAATGCATAAATGAAGATGTTTATGAGATGATGATGATATGCACTTTAGTTGATTATCATGTCCCTTTTAAAGGATGTATATAATGTCAACCATGTTGTACTTGTGATATAACCGTGGAGAATGGGATGATGGTTTGTTGTCTTGATCCTTGTTGTTCCATTTCAATACACTTTGCTGAGTTTTAAACTCACCCTTGTGCTTTCGTTGTTTGTTTCTTTAGGTACCACGAAAACGGCGCACTGGAAAGGGAACTAGCTACACCACTCCACGTAGTATCATAATCTAGCTAATTCACCTGTTTTGGAGACACAAGATTAAGTATTGCAATAACCTTTAATGTATGGTCTTTATGTTAGATTGTTTCCCTCATGTGGATCATGTGGGGTTAGAGAATGAGTTGTTTTAATCGCCTAAGCTTAAACTGATGCTTATTCTTTCGCTATTGATGCCTATTGATGTTTTAGTTGATGACTAGCTATCATTATCGCTGCGTATGATTATCTTGTTGATTCTACATATTGATATGATGCTATGTTGTTAAGTTTTCGTACAAAAACAAAGGAGATGCTGGCAAAATTCTCAATTAATCTAAATGATTACTTGCTGGAATTTACCTTAAATTATGGTATTAAATGTGTTATGGTCTTTGTTTGGTGACCTTCTGGGCTTAGTAGAAGCGGGGGTGTTACAGCGAGTGCATTGTGCAACACCGGGAGGAAGAGGGTTGAAAGAGACCCCGGCTCAAGTGTGACCGAGCCGCCTCAACGGAGACGTAGGATCCCCTCAAGGATCCGAACTTCGGGATAAAATCTTCGTGTCTCCTTCCTTACTTCGGTTTCCTCTTTTGCTCATCCTCTTAATTTGCTTTCGATTCTTGTGATTAGATCAATTAGATTGTATCTACTGCATCTATTCTTGCTTATATACTTGATTCATTGCAGTAGAGTAATTTGTATCACTAGAATCAAAGAAGCGCTTCAATTTATTGTCCTACTCTGTTCTGACCGAAACAGGCAACCCGGAGTATCCGGTATATTGATCCGGAGTATCCGGACATACCGGAGTATCCGGACTAAATATCCGGAGTCTCCGAGTTGACTGTCTCGGGCTGAATTGTTTAAGTTGCAAAACTTAATTATCCCAATTGCTTCCGCATTATCTCTGATAGATTAATTTAAATTGGGTATAATTTTGTAATCGCCTATTCACCCCCCCTCTAGGCCGACATCCCGGTCCTTTCAATTGGTATCAGAGCCAAGGTCTCTCATTTTATTGGACTTAACCGTCTAGAGAGTAAAGGGATGGCGACTAGAGGTTTAGTGCACTCACTTGATCCACTCATGCTAGATGGCTCTAATTATGCTTCATGGAAATTAATCATGATTTCTCATTTTAAATCCATGAGCCCCCAAATTTGGTGGATCGTAGATGTCGGCTTTTCATCTCCATTGAATGAAGTTGATCCAACTAACGGAGAGATGAAATGCCTACATCTCGACGCTCAAGCTACTAATGTTTTATTTAATATTGTGAGCGAAGATATATTTGATGAAATATACAATCTCAAGAGCGCTCATGATATGTGGACAATGCTTCAAGACAAATATGATGTGTCCACATCATCAAGTGAGGATTGCATTGAGGAACGGATGTCGGTTGATGATTCTTCAACCTCTACATCAAGTGATGATGAACCGACATCACCATCTACCTCCTCTTCCGCCTCAAGCAATGACGACACTCCTATTTGCCTCATGGTAAAGGAGAAGAAGGTATCACACTCATCCAAATCTAAAAATATAGATGATTTAGGTAAGAGTGATGATGATAGTGATACCGATTATGATGGTAGGTATGGTGATATTAGAAAAATATCACCATCTAAATTGCTTGTCTTGCTTGATACAATAGAGAAGCAAGAGGACACTCTCGAGAGGCAAGAAGATTTGCTCATCTTTGAAAAAGAAAGAAATCTTGAACTTGAGAGTGTTCTTGCTAAAGAAAAAGCGAAAAATGAATCTCTTGAGAAGGAGAAAACTAGATATGAGATTTTGAAGGTTGAGTATGACTCACTTCAAAAGAATTATGATGTTCTTAAGGAAAATCATGAAAGTATCCTTCTCAAGGAATTCATTAAGCCTAGAGTAGACATTAGTACTCAATGTGATTTAATTGATATGTCTACCTCTAGCATTGCTTTACCTTGTTGCTCTAACATTGCTTCTAGTTCCTCTAGTTGTTTAGATGCTAATCTTGTAGAGGAAAACAATGAGCTCAAGGCCCAAGTCATTAGATTGGAAAATGACTTGGAGATGTGCTACAAGGGCAAAGCTGTCCTCGACAAGATCTTGAGCGAGCCTCGGGCACCTCAAGATAGAAGAGGACTTGGCTACATCTCCAAGAGGGAGAAGAGCAAGAAGAAGCACAATGCAAGAATGAAGACGATTGTGTGCTTCGGATGCAATAAGAAGGGCCACTTCGCCTCCGTGTGCCCCAATAAAGTGGATAACAAGGCCACAACTCCAACCTTGAGGCAAGCTGGCAAGAAGCAAGACAAGAGGAAGAGACGTTCAAAGCCTACTTGCTTCAATTGTCGGGAAAAAGGGCACATCGGTAAGGATTGCCCTAAAGGTACAATTCCTAAGCCCATCACTAATGCAAATTATTCTTTGCTTAGGAAGGACAAGAATG
The DNA here is from genome assembly GCA_036346355.1 of Rhipidocladum racemiflorum. Classification (NCBI taxonomy): domain Eukaryota; kingdom Viridiplantae; phylum Streptophyta; class Magnoliopsida; order Poales; family Poaceae; genus Rhipidocladum; species Rhipidocladum racemiflorum. Next base: position 13,298,349 of record CM070573.1, on the reverse strand, counting down.
ACAATGTATTTGCCAAGCTTGTCAAGTCCCCTATGCCTGCTAAAAATGATAATATTCATTTGCATAGGAAGAGTAAGTCTAGAAATGGATTTGCTAAAATTGTTAGGACTCCTAAGCCCACTCAAAGCAATTCCAACAAATTGCTTAGGAGAAATAACAATAGCAATCAATTTGCTAGACTTGCTAGATCCTCTAAGCTTTTCTATTATGATGATCATCATATGCTTAGAAGGGAGCAAACTAGAAATAGTTTTGCAAAGTATCATTGTCCTCCTAAGCCTTGTTATAAAAATGCCAACCAAATGCTTAGGAGGAACAATTATCGCAAACCTATTGCTAGTTATGTTAGTCAAGTCAATAATGCAAATATTAGGACCATTTGGGTTCCTAAGTCTATTGTGACTAACATTGTTGGACCCAACAAAGATTGGGTACCAAAGAGTGCCTAAAAGAATTATTAGGTACTAAGAGATGGATTGGATGCTTGATCTCCACAAGAAGAAAAATGAACTATCAATTGCAATTGGAGCCAAGCATGAAGACAATCAAGTCAATCATAAGCCAATGCCATCTCGGTAATAAGTATTTAAATTGATTACATTATTGCTTCTAGCCTTGTGTAGGTTTAGATGCTTTAGTATCATGCAAATTCAATTTAATTGCTTGTTGTGTGTACTTGCTCTTGCTTCTTAGTTGTGCTTTAATTGTAATCTTGAGCAAGTTTAAAGTGGCACATTTAGGGGGAGTGCTAATTCATATTCATATGTATCACATCCCTACATGTGCCCATATGTATATAAGTGCATAATATAATTTCAAAATCAACCTTTAGCCAAAACTCAAAATTTGTGTACTTACTAGAATTCTTTTTGGAAAACTAGTTGAAATTTGTATACAAATGTCTTTGAAATATTTTCCAAAGGTTTTGGCTTCCCAAAATTCTATTTTGAAAAGAAAATGAGTTTCAAGCCCAAAATCTAGATAGTAGTATCTTGTTTTGGATTTAAACTTATAATTTTCATAGAATTAAAAGTAAAAGGTTTTTGAAAATAATCTTAAAGCAAAACTCCTAGAGTTGGTCATCCTTAATATCTTTTGTGTTCAAAAGTTTTTCAAAAGACCAACCAAACAAAAGCTATTTGCTTTCGAAATTCCTCGAAAATCTTAGTTTGACATATATCGGTCAAAATATTGCACTTAAAGAGTATTGCCATTTGGACCGGATCCTTTGCTATATCTAAGTCCAAAATGGTATTTCAAACTCATACATAAAGTTTCAAATCTCTAACTCTTATCCCATTCTCTTAAGATGGATTTGATTCTTTGTGTTAATTGAATTTGACTTTGTTGGTTTTCATTTGGTTCTTCAAAAGGACCTTCTTTGGACAAAAGTCAAAATCTTATTTAAAAAGGCCTAAATTTGCAAAAAGGTTTGTAAAACTATCCTACTTTGTATTTGAAAGGTTTTACAAGCTTTAAAAATAAAAATTTCTATTCTAGAAAATATTTTGGCCTAAAACAATTTGTGCTTTAACTCAAACATACCTAATATAGAATTTTGGCTTTCAAATCGGATTCTATTGTTTTTATAAGTGGTCATGGCTTCAAAAATGTATTTCAAATCCTTCAAGCCATGAGGGTTCAATTGTGGATGAAATCCGAGTTGAAATTGCACTTTGAGGACTTTTCGAGTTTCGATTTTATTTTTATGTCTCAAAGCGCATTTCGCCAAAATTGAGTTAAAAGAAAATTCTTTTAAAGAAAAACTTGTTCCAAAACCTTCAAAATGTCCAAAGTTAGTTCCTTAAAAATTTCAAATCATTTGGACTTCATTTGAATCAAATTTGACTATTTGCAAAAAGTTCAGTTCAGTCGTGCCAAAGTCGGCACTACCGCACCTGACAGGCGGTAGTACCGGAGGTCGGCACTACCGCACCTGAACGGGCGGTAGTACCGGATCCCTTGGCACTACTGGCGTTGTGTGCGCGGTAATGCCGGTCTGGCAGACAAGACTGAAAATTCTGAAAATTTTGGATTTTCGAATTTGGTTTTGGGATATCTTTAATTTAGTGCTTCCTTTTTCAAGAATTCTTTTTGGAAAAAGATTCTTGTAATCCCAAAGCATCTTTTTGCACAAATTCAAATGTTTTTGAAAATTTTTGAAGGAGTTTACTAGTGGTATCAGTTTTGAGGAGTTATTTGGTTGCAAGGGGATTTGTTCTTTTCAAGTGGTTTCCTTGTACCCCTTTGCTTGTTCTCAAAATTCTTCAACTCTGATACCTTTCTAAATCTTTGTGATTTAGATTTTCTTGTGTTTGCATTTGCCCTGTTACCTGTCAGTGTTTATTGCTATGATACCCTTCAAGCTTATCGATTTTCTTTTAAGTGGTATCATTGGCTAGACAAAACTTGAGCAATTCAAATGCAAAATAGCTTCATGATTCTTTTATTGAATATCTTGTGGAGCGTATTTATGTCAAGTTTTGGGCATTTACATGTCTTCAAGTGGTATCCTCATTTGTTTGACTCTAAAGCTTTCAAGTTGCTCTTTGATACCCTTAAATGGTTAATTGCTCTGATACTCATCGATTCAATCGAATATCTTTTTTCTTTTGGTATCAATATCTTTGTGATTTGATCCAATAAGAAGTATCAAAAGAGCGTTATTCATTTATCGTGTTTCCAAGGGGTTTCATCTTATTTGATTTATCCAATTGATATCAATGAACTTCAAGTTTCCTACAAGTGGTATATGTTGCCTCTTTGTAGCATTGTTTTGATACCCAAAGTCTTTTGAGTTGGATTCTCCATAAGCTTAAATTGTAAGTTCAATCGCTTAAGAACTCTCTATGTGAGGTTCTTTATGAATTGAAATGCATAAAGAGGAGAAATTCCATTTGAGCATTGTTCGTTAATGAAAATTTCTTTATGCTCTTTCTCGAAAGAAGTTCTTCAAGCATCTCCTTGAGATAGTTTTTCAATTGGTATCTAATTTCTCAATTGGTATTTGCGTTGGGTTTCTCGCTTAACCCTATTAGGCAAGAGTTTGGATTCTGCAAGAGAATCACGATGTTTGTCGTAAAGCCTAATAAAATGAAGTGAGTTATTTGAATTAGTTTCAAATAACCTTGAGATACCTTCCTTTGCTTTGAGCTTTAGTTCTTTCATTTGGTATCTTGGCAAGCCTTTCAAGGATGAAAACTAAGCGAGCTTTTTCATTGCTCCAAGCTTCTAAGTGGAGCTTATCTAGCTAAGATTTCATTTCATTGAAAGTGCATCTTTTGGCTAAGTTCTTTTAGAGACTGGACTTAATTGTATCTTAGCCTCGAAGTGAGTTCTCTCTTGAATGTATTAAAGTTAATTGCTAAACGAGGATTTCAAGAGTTAAAATTGAATGTGTTTCAATCCTTCTTATAAGTTAATATTACAAGATCTTGAATTGGTATCTTAAATTTGAAAAATTGCATGCAAGTAGTACTATCATGCTTATCATCTTTATCTTGCACAGTGCATTTAGACATTATCAAACTAACTTGGGTCAAGTTGAAAGATATTTGTTCCTGAAAATCGTGTGCTTGTCTGTTGATGTTCAAGGTTTCGGAAAAGGTGTCAACTTCGACGGTGAGATGAAGGAAAGGAGTGTAGCTCCAAAGTCCGAGGGATCCGAGGCCGTGCGACTTGACCATGACCGATTCGAACATGCAATAGACAAGAACCGACTGAAGGGACGTATTTCTTTCTGACCATATTTAATAATGTCTTTGTACACCATTATGCTAATTGTCTTAAATTTTAAATGGTGTAATGTTTATCATGTTAAGTCTTCCAATTGATATCAATTCTTTCAATCATTATGTATTTCAATTGGTAATTAGATTGCTTTAATACTACTTCAATTGCTTATCAATTGGTATCCTCTCATTGTAAATTGCATTTTCTCTCTATTTAAGTGTCATCTAACTTTTTGCCATATTAGTATGATTGGTATGAATGACACCATGCTTAAGGAGGAGGAAATGTAAGTTCAAGAACACATTAGTAAGAGGTATACCTTACTCTTTAAATTGATCATAAGCATGTAATTCACTTCCATACAGTGGCTATATGATATTGATAGTTATTATGCTCTGATACACATATTTGCTATATGATCTTTGTCATGATTTAAGCATCTTTTACATTTTTGTGAATCATGACTTCATTTTAATTGGTATCATCGATTGGTATCTTATTCATTTGTCATGTTTGAGCTTCACTTTATCTTGTTAATCATGACAACTTTAAATTTGTTCAATTGGAAATATCAATCACCTAAATCTTGGATATAATTGATATCATATCTTGCCTAGATTTAGGGGGAGCTTAATATCATTGATATCATTATCTTATTACTAGCTCCTTTGTTTTATTTTGTTCTTCCTAATCTTTTTATTGAGTGTTCAATCTAGAGGGAGAAAAGGTTATTCTTTTTGGGATTAATGACAAAGGGGGAGAATTTATGGATTTATCAATTGCCCCCTAATCGATTGACAAAACGAGGGAAATATTTGGGGAGAATTTATGGACTTATCAAATGCCCAATAATCGATTGACAAAAAGGGACAATGAAAAAGAGGGAGAATATTTGTAAGTAAGATCTCTTACTCATTCTCCGTGTTCATTTCAATGCTAAATATCTTTATATTGTCCTTTAGTGCATTTGTTAAATCGTTTGTCATAAATCACCAAAAAGAGGGAGATTGAAAGTGCATCTAGGCACTTATGTTGTTTTGGTGATTAATGATAAGCGATTAATGACAAACGCATGTAATGTCAATCAATGTAATTGTACAAATGCTTAACTTAATGCTTAACAAAAGACAAACCTCTAATATGTTTATATTGTTATGAGACTAACATGTTTATTGCCTAGTTGAATATTAGTCTCATCTATTTTAGAGGAAAATCAATTGGGATGGTTAAGCAAAAATGAGGTATGCAATCTCGGTATTCCTTCCATATTTGTCATTGCATTCTTCTTTATCAAATGCATATTGAACTCTAAGTAACTTGTTGATTTCATATGTGCACATTGATTCATGTCATAATTGCTTGTGCATATATATATATATTCATTTGAGTTCATTATGTGCTTTGTTTTTAATATGCTTGTGTTAACTAGAGTTAAACTTCATTGCTTCATATTGACTTGGTGCATACATGTCTTAGTTGTGTATCTTCTAATGCACCTCTCTTAGTGAAGTTTAATCTAGAATTGGATCACATCATTTACTCTCATTCAAAATATTGTTTGCACATGTGTAATTCGTGTATATTCTATCATGTGCTTCATTTAAGCAAAGTCTGTGGTCCTTGCCATGATTTAATTGATTCTTCATATTGGCAATTATCTCTCTAGTGCAGTTAGATCAATCATATATTCACCATGATGCACTTAGCAGAGAATATTTCTATTGTCAAGTGTTTCCATTCATATTGTGCTTCTTGATATGAAACACTTGTTATTATCAATTTATTCAATATATCTTTTAAGCTTGTGGGACTAATATGTTTGCTGAGTGCTTTGATAAGAGTTAGGTCCCAAAGCTGTGTGTATGATGACCAAGATGGTTTGAAGGATGACAAGCGAGTCCAAGTCAAATAAGATGGCGGTGTCACCGAGAGCTGAGGACTAAGTCAAGAACGACTTGGCGTGAGGATCGTCTTGGTGATGATCAAGGTCAAGGTCGGAGAGGACGAGAGTCTCATGAGGTGAATCGTGTCGAGGTTGACAAGACGAAGGGCGTCATCAATCTTTGTGGAAGCGTCATCATGCACCGTGCATCCAAGAAGTCGGCATGTAAGCTTAGTGTAAGACTTAGATTTTGTGTTAAATTTGAGTCTAAGGATTGCCGTACTATTAAGAGGGATGCAATCGTTGAAATCACTTAGATAAGTCTCAAGTGCTCAAAAGTGGTCTATCCTTGTCTAAGGTTGAGAAACCCAAGTCACACCGTGTTCACCTAGGTGTAGGTGGGTTGGTGTGAGGGATAGAAGTGTTGGTGGTACCGGAAAGTGAGGGTTGTAGGTCTCTCTTGGATTCTTTGTGAAATCTGATTTTACCCTTTGGGATTTGGGTAGTGAGACCTTGTTAGTTGTGTAGCCCTCGTTCTTAGCTTTCCGAAAAGTCCGAATTCGTCAAAATCGGAGTCCGGAGTCAAAAGTTATGCCCGTTTTCGTCCTTCTTTGCGTCTTTGCACAGGAGATCCGGAGACTCCGGGTTAAATGTCCGGAGACTCCGGATGATCCGGAGTATCCGGACTATCCGGAGTATCCGGATGATCCGGAGTGTCCGGGTTAAATATCCGGAGTCTCCGGGTTGACCAGTTCGGTCCAAACGGCTAGTTTTTGGGGTTCCTCTATTTAAAGCCCCCTTCTTGCCCACTTCAAAGGAGCCGTTGGGGGATGTTTTGCTGGGTATTAGAGGTGTTCTTTGTGAGTGTTTGAGCCCCCAATACTCATCCCTACTCCTTAGATCTTAGTGATCCCCTTTTGTGAAGGGTTGGGTAGTGTAGGGGTGGCAATGGGGACCCGTTCCCCGATCCCCGGCGGGGAATTCCTCTATTAGGGGACGGGTATGGGAAGAAATCGTCCCCCGCGGGGATGGAAACGGGGAAAATGATTCCCCCATCGGGGATGGCGGGGACGGGGACGGGGAATTTCTTTCCCCGCGGGGACCCGGTTGGGGACCCGAATTTAGTTTAGTCCAATTTAATTGTTAGATTGCAAACATATTCTCTAGCCCATCATAATCACATTTTCATAAACGGGACAACATAATTTTCAATGAATGCATGCATTCTTTTTTTCCTTGCCTGTTGATATAATTTTAGAGTTAAAATGGTTATAAGAGCTCTTCTCTTGTGTGAACTTTTCGCGGGGATGGGTCCCCGCCGGGGCCCCGCTACCCGACGGGGCCTGTGCACGGGGGATTGTCTCCCCCGAGCGGGGGACCGGGGACGGGGACAGGGAAAATTTCATGTCGCGGGGACGGGGATGGGGAGGCACTCCCCGGCGGGGAATGCCCCCGTTGCCACCCCTAGGGTAGTGGAGAGAGGTGTTTGGATTGAGGATTGATTTGAGGAGTGGAGCTAGTTCCTTGGTGTTTTGAAGTGTTCTTCTTAGTGATCTTGAGCTCCCAAAAGCCCCTCTAACCCTAGATCTTAGTGATCCCTTTCGAGTGAAGGTTTGGGTGTGAGAGTGGGTAGTGATCGGATTGAGTTGATTAGTGTGTTGAGCACTTGAGGTGGACTCTAAGTGAGTTCTTCGGGAGCATTTGTTGCTCTTGGAGGTTGAGGTCTCCTAGACGGCTAGGAGTTGCCGGTGAGCTTCCAAGCTTTGTGTGGAAGGCCATCGAAGGTTTGTGAAGGTCCGATTCCGCCTCGCAAGGAAAGGAATCAAAGAAGTGAAGACCGGCGAGTGCATTGTGCAACACCGGAGGAAGAGGGTTGAAAGAGACCCGGCTCAAGTGTGGCCGAGCCGCCTCAACGGAGACGTAGGATCCCTCAAGGATCCGAACCGGGATAAAATCTTCGTGTCTCCTTCCTTACTTCGGTTTCCTCTTTTGCTCATCCTCTTAATTTGCTTTCGATTCTTGTGATTAGATCAATTAGATTGTATCTACTGCATCTATTCTTGCTTATATACTTGATTCATTGCGGTAGAGTAATTTGTATCACTAGAATCAAAGAAGCGCTTCAATTTATTGTCCTACTGTTACGATCGAACAGCAACCCGGAGTATCCGGTATATTGATCCGAGTATCCGGACATACGAGTATCAGGACTAAATATCCTGAGTCTCCGAGTTGGTATCTCGGGCTGAATTGTTTAAGTTGCAAAACTTAATTATCCCAATTGCTTCCGCATTATCTCTGATAGATTAATTTAAATTGGGTATAATTTTGTAATCGCCTATTCACCCCCCCTCTAGGCCGACATCCCGGTCCTTTCAATTGGTATCAGAGCCAAGGTCTCTCATTTTATTGGACTTAACCGTCTAGAGAGTAAAGGGATGGCGACTAGAGGTTTAGTGCACTCACTTGATCCACTCATGCTAGATGGCTCTAATTATGCTTCATGGAAATTAATCATGATTTCTCATTTTAAATCCATGAGCCCCCAAATTTGGTGGATCGTAGATGTCGGCTTTTCATCTCCATTGAATGAAGTTGATCCAACTAACGGAGAGATGAAATGCCTACATCTCGACGCTCAAGCTACTAATGTTTTATTTAATATTGTGAGCGAAGATATATTTGATGAAATATACAATCTCAAGAGCGCTCATGATATGTGGACAATGCTTCAAGACAAATATGATGTGTCCACATCATCAAGTGAGGATTGCATTGAGGAACGGATGTCGGTTGATGATTCTTCAACCTCTACATCAAGTGATGATGAACCGACATCACCATCTACCTCCTCTTCCGCCTCAAGCAATGACGACACTCCTATTTGCCTCATGGTAAAGGAGAAGAAGGTATCACACTCATCCAAATCTAAAAATATAGATGATTTAGGTAAGAGTGATGATGATAGTGATACCGATTATGATGGTAGGTATGGTGATATTAGAAAAATATCACCATCTAAATTGCTTGTCTTGCTTGATATAATAGAGAAGCAAGAGGACACTCTCGAGAGGCAAGAAGATTTGCTCATCTTTGAAAAAGAAAGAAATCTTGAACTTGAGAGTGTTCTTGCTAAAGAAAAAGCGAAAAATGAATCTCTTGAGAAGGAGAAAACTAGATATGAGATTTTGAAGGTTGAGTATGACTCACTTCAAAAGAATTATGATGTTCTTAAGGAAAATCATGAAAGTATCCTTCTCAAGGAATCCATTAAGCCTAGAGTAGACATTAGTACTCAATGTGATTTAATTGATATGTCTATCTCTAGCATTGCTTTACCTTGTTGCTCTAACATTGCTTCTAGTTCCTCTAGTTGTTTAGATGCTAATCTTGTAGAGGAAAACAATGAGCTCAAGGCCCAAGTCATTAGATTGGAAAATGACTTGGAGATGTGCTACAAGGGCAAAGCCGTCCTCGACAAGATCTTGAGCGAGCCTCGGGCACCTCAAGATAGAAGAGGACTTGGCTACATCTCCAAGAGGGAGAAGAGCAAGAAGAAGCACAATGCAAGAATGAAGACGATTGTGTGCTTCGGATGCAATAAGAAGGGCCACTTCGCCTCCGTGTGCCCCAATAAAGTGGATAACAAGGCCACAACTCCAACCTTGAGGCAAGCTGGCAAGAAGCAAGACAAGAGGAAGAGACGTTCAAAGCCTACTTGCTTCAATTGTCGGGAAAAAGGGCACATCGGTAAGGATTGCCCTAAAGGTACAATTCCTAAGCCCATCACTAATGCAAATTATTCTTTGCTTAGGAAGTCTCATCACCTAAACTTCTCTTTCGCTTATTGGTGGCATTACACACATTCATTGACATAGGAAATTCATAAAGAGAAAGCATATATAGTTTGTCACGTTGAGTCGTGAGATTAACATTGTTAGAATTAAAACTTATAATGTATTTATTATTCCCAAAGATACCAATGAATCCATCATTATCTAATAGAGAAACTGAAATAAGGTTCCTCCTTATGGTAGGAACATAAATAACATTATTCGAATGAAGGGTGAAACCACTATCTAATGCTAATGATAGTGTGCCAACGGCTTCAATTTTAGTATTCTTCTCATTTGCAACTTTAAAGTTTCGCTCCCCATTTATTCTTGTCCTCACGGTAAGGAATCCCTACAATGAATTAGAAAACGTGCAAAGTGGCACCAGAATCAATCCACCAGGTAGGGGAAAAATTAGCATAAAGGGTTTCATCAGTAGTAGAAATTATGCCGTTACCCTTCTTAGCGAGCCACTTCACAAAGCCTACACAATCCTTCTGAATGTGTCCATTGTTTTTGCAGAAGCAATAGATGGGTTCATCAGAAGAAGCAAAGTTAGGTGTAGCGGGAGCTTTCTCCTTTGGTATTGATTTGCTTGATTCAGCTTTGGGAGAGAAGTGCATATTCTTCTTAGACTTATAATCCCCTTTGAAATTTTCTTTTGCCATGACCAGCATGGCAAACATGGTCTTTCCTCTTGGCCTTTACCCTCTCCTCCTCCTGGACATACATTACGATCAACTCGCTCATGGCCCACTGTTTTTTCTGAGTGTTGTAATTAATTTTAAATGTATTATATTTAGAAGGGGGAAGGTCATAATGAAGTGGACCAAGAAGCATAAGAAATAGTCATATCCATACCCTTAAACTTAGCAATCATATTTATCATCATCATCATATGTTCACGAACGCTGTTAGAACCATCATACTTAGCTGTGAGCATTTTCATAATCAAGGTATTGACATATACTTTTGAGGAGCCCTTAAATTGCTCTTCGACTGAGGCCAAGTACTGCATAGCATTATCAGATTCAGGGATTGCTCCCCTTATCCAAACAAATATTATGCTCTTCGTGATCATTAGGCACATGCGGTTGGACCGTTCTCACTTTTTCGTTGTTAAGTCATAGAGTTTCTTTTTCTCGGTGAAACTATCATCATTAGCGGTAGGAGCTACAAGAATGTCCTCACGTAATGTATAGTCCAAATCCATGACTCCAAGGTGAAAAGATGTGATAATTGCCTAGAGGGGGGTGAATAGGCTATTTAAAATTTCAAACGAAATTAATCGCAGCGGAAAAGGTATCGGAGTTTCCGGTAAAAGATCGGAACTTCCGGTTGGATCAGAACTTCCGATCTAGTATCGGAATGTCCGATCAGTATTGAAATTCGAGAACAAGAAACAACGTCTGCCAATCAACAATATACTTCTACTCTAGTTGAGAGCAAGAATGTGTAGATGATCTAGACTGAGGTAACAACAATAGAAGAGCTCTATTAAAGGATTAGACACAAACTAAGCGAGAGAGATTAAATCAAGAACACAACAATTTGTTCCCGGAGTTTGGATCTTTGAGGGAATCTTACATCTCCGTTGAGGAGGCTCACAAAGAGCCGGGTCTCTTCCAACCCTTTCCTCCTAAACCTCGGTCACATTTGAGATTTGGTTCCACTCTTGGTTTTTTCCCTTTCAGAGGCGAAATCGGCCTTCACAAACTTCTCATGGTGTCCCACACTCTTCGGGAGCTCGTGAACGACGCCCAGCCGTCTAGGAGTCCTTCAGCCTCCAAGAGTAACAAATGCCACGTAGTTTTGATTTTGGAGAAGCTCTCTAATGCTCAAGATGAATGAATTTTCTTTTGTTCTAGCACTAGATCTCTTTTCTATTCCTCACCCTCTAGATGATCACTAAGATCAAAGAGGAGGAGACTTGAAAGCTCAAAAAAAGTGTACTAGAAGCTCACAAGGTTCAGCAATGCAAGAGTGTAACCTCTCAAAGGAGGTAGTGGTGGCTATTTATAGATTTGGACAAAAACTAGCCGTTATACCCGCACTCAGCCACACATTGGAACTTCCGATACCAACATCGGAACTTCCAATCCATCTAAGTTTCCAGAAACTAGTACCGTTTAACGGTCGAAAAACTATACATCGGAACTTCCGATGTGACGACCGGAACTTTCGAAGTTTCCAGAGAAAAAACTTTGAAAAGCTTATTTCAACCAGTTTTCTAAGTCCACATCGGACTGTTCGATGAGAATATCAGAACATCCGAAGTGTCCAGTAAGTACCCAAATTCGCTTTAACACACATCGGAACATCTGATGCGAAATATCGGAATGTCCGACCTGTCCAGAGAGCACCCTTTAAGAACTATACACTGATCGGAACATCCGATCCAAAACTCGGAGTATCCGATGTGCATTAAGTGCTTCGGATACAAGCACAACTAAGTATCGGAACTTCTGGGTCATCGGAACTTCCGACCTTACATCGGAATGTTCGACCTAACTTTAAAAGGAACTGTCGCAAAGTCAGTGTAGTGATTTTGTGTCTCTCAAATAAACTAGCTAGCATTCATCTGAGCAAGGAGATTGACTCTCGATCAACTACTAAGCAACCCTCTTAATAGTATGGCATTCCTATGACTCAATTAAAAGAAGATTACATTGAAATGATGCCGTTTTCATTGTTGTTTCCTTTTTGAGAGTATCCATCGTTCGTAGATAATCTCACTTTGGGACTTTTACCTGTTCACAAACTCATTGAACGCGTTAGTCCTTCTAATCGTTTGTCATTAATCATCCAAAACTGGGCCTAGATGAACTTTCACAAGGACAATCAAAATTCTCTCTTTCCAAGAGGGAAAATTTGTCCCAGTTAGCAGCTTAATGCCGTTCAAGTAAGCGGCAACATTAGTGTTATTTATGGTTGAATCAAAATAAAATATAATCAGTAAACATTAGAGAAAATAAATGTCTTGCATGAAAATTACCCCTACGCTGGTCCGATTAATAACATGCTAATGACAGAAAAACAATAGTTCTAACTCACACCACCGTTGGGCAGAAACGAAAAAGAGCTAAAATTATCTTATGGGTGACACATATTCATAAACAATGTTGGTCATTATATGATCATGGCCATGGCATAATCCCAATTTTAACATTAAATAATAATCTCTAACCAAAATTTTCAGTTAGTTCCATTTTAATTAGAGATAATACTCATAAATAACTATCATATTAATTGTCACATTAATTAATTTGCCCAAAAATTAATCAAATATGACTGCCTAGGAAATAATAATTAGCGATACTTATTATTGAATTGAAATGAGAATGAATGAAAACAAAATTTAAAAGGGCTAAAACAACAGCCTACTCCAACACGCGGCCCAGCCAGCGCCTGGCAGCCCAATCACGTTCGGCGGCCTAGCCGCGCAAGCCAGCTCGCCAATCCCACAGCCCAACAAAGCATGCATGGAATCACAGCCGTTGATCTGAACGAACGGCTCGGATTCACCCAGACCGAAAACAAAACAGCGCAACGGAGCAAAAACCCTAACCCATTTGGTTTCGTCGCCCCTAAAATTCCGCAACGAAGGCGGCGATTGAGCAAGCGCAGCGGCACGCTGGTGAAGCGGCGGCGATGACACACCTACACAGAGGGCTCATGCCACACACAGCTCTGACGAGGTGGGCCTCAGCTGCCGCGCTCTTGCGCAGTCGCTCCCGCGAGAGAAGCTTAGGCTCAGGAAGGAGACGACGGCGATGGCAAGCGGGCACGGCGTGAATATGGCGACGCGCTCGGAGCGGCCGACGGTGACTGTCGAATATCTAAATATGGGATATACAAACGCAATGAAAAGACAAAAGATTATATCGTGTACTCCAAACATCTACAACCCTATTTCTGTGGGATAGGATGTTTGCAGAAGGAGTATCTCTATATCTAGAAGGACATGATCGTGCTCCCATAACAGGGAGACCAGCTCAAGTACACCGGATAGCAAGGAAGTTTAGTTACCTTACGTGGATCCCGGGAACGAGGACCCCCGGTTAGGTACGATACGGAGTCCCTATCTGACGACGCCTTCAGAAGATAGTACACCCCAGCTATAAAAAGAGAGGGAGGCACACGGAGAAGGGGGGAAAAAGGAAGAGCACACACGAGAAGAAGTCAGATGAGAGCATCTGCTAGGCCATAGTTGAGAGATTAGATCTAGCTGTAGTTTTCCCATCTTGATTGTAACCAGAACTAAACACCTCTTGATCTGTACTCTACTTCTTATCGATCTGATAGTGCAAAACTATAGGAGTAGAGTATTACTCGATCGTGAGGCCCGAACCTGTCTAATTCATGCATTGCCTGTTTTGTTGATCCTGCGATCCCCAAAGGTACCCGTTTACAAATTTACCGTCAATTTGATAACCTTCTACGGTGACCAAGGACACCAGGTGAGGTAAGCCCCCGAAAACCCCATCTTAAGCTTTAAGGTTTTCTCTGTATTTGGAATTTGGGGCTAGGCTTTCGAATATGATATTTTAGGGTTTAGATTGATCTTATCCCCTCCTTCTAAATGCTAACCAAGTTGAATAAAAGCCTAAATCAACCTTTAACCGAGACAAGACTGTAAGAACAAGGCCTAATCTGGGCTAAAACATGATCAAGCTAAGGCTAGGTTGGCTCTGATACCAAATGTTAGATTTAGGAAGAACTAAGACATAAACATCATTGGCTAGCCTAAAACATGGTTATAAGAAAATGCGAAACATAAATCATTAGTTACTAACTTGGTGAAGAAGACGATGCCATTAGTGGAGGCTCGATTGAGGTAGAACCAACGGCGAGGAAGAAGGCACCGATACGGGTCGGTGTTGGCGAAGGTCTTTGCTAACCTCGGCGCGAACCCTAGATCGGAAGGGGTTTCAGGAGAGTAGCAAAACTCAAGATCAAAAAGACCAAAAAGTTGAGTGCTGGTCTCTCCCTTTTAATCTCGCGTCGGCTAATGGGACCGATACCAAAATTAGTTTGGTGCGCTCCCGATTAAAGTGCTATTATAGTGTGTTTGGTTGCATGTATCAAGTGTACATGTATGAGATGGTTCAAGAAAAAAAGTTATCCATGTGTTTAGTTACTTGAATGGAACCATCCCATTGTGGACCAAGTGATACAAATTTGAGGAATATTCCATCTAGATGCTGAACCATTCCATTCACCCAAAATAATGAAATCAAATGGTACAAGACCATCCCATCTTATTCAACCTCGTTCCATCAACCAAACACACCCTATGTGATTGCGGTGACCCTCAGATCCGAGATTTTTGGTGTTTGTTAGCTCCAAGACGAGATCACCACTAACATTATGGACTAGTATAACTTTTACTTTTTTCATTTTCTGAGTACATGTCATTCTAACTTTTAAATTTTTTTATATACATATCATTTTATAGTTTTAAGATAACTCTTGTTTATTTTGTTGTATATTTTTATCATTAATTATTTCCAATGTTATTTCTTATTATAAAATAAAATAACACACCATCGAAGAGCAATAAGTGATCAATTGTAAAACGTCAGCGAGAGTACTTGGCTTTAGACTGGGACGTACCGTTTTATAGTGAGCAATAAGTTAACTATTCATTTTAAGTTTTCGCAAACCACAGAGTGCAACTGCACCCACATTGTTATGGGCTTTTTTGGCGCTAAAAACCTGGCTTTTCCTTTGCTTTGAAGGCGATACTACACAGACTTATTCTTTTGCTTGAAGACTGGATGTGATGCAACCATACAAGCAATATCAATAAGATTTGTACATTTGTTATTTAGCGGACATCCACTGCAACTCCGACTAGTGAGACCACCCTTGTGGTTTTATGAGGCAGCTCAATGGGCAATGGAGGAATTTTTTTAAAAAAATAATACATTTTTTAAGAGTAATTACGATATTAATACTCAAAAAATAAAATTGTAAAAATAATACTACTTCGCCAAATGGTACAGCGAAATACCAGTAGTCGTCAAATGGCATGACGAAATAGGAGTAGTCGTCATATCGTTTGACGACTACGTGTTACCCGCAGTTAACTCTTCGCCGTCAAAGTTCACAGGAAACGAGACAATAATCGTCGTACGGTTTGGCAACAAATTAGTTGTCGCCGAACCGTCTGGAGATAACTGCCTCGGTAAAAATGGGGCTACTAGTTGTCGCCAAACGGTTCGGCGACTACTAGTTGTCGCTAAATCGTACGACGATTATTGCCTCGTTTCCCGTGAATTTTGACAGCGAAGAGTTAACTATGGGATTAACAAGTAATCGCCAAAAGGTATGGCGACTACTCCTATTTCGCCGTGCCGTTTAGCGATTACCAGTATTTTACCGTACCATTTGGCTAAGTAGTATTATTTTTGCAATTTTATTTGTTCAAATATTAATATCGCAATTACTATTAAAAATGTATTATTAAAAAAAAACTCGCCAACGGAGTGCAACTATTACTACTACTACTATGGTTGGTTCTCCGTTGCCTCGCCGCTTCACCTCTTTACCACCACTATACTGGCACCAACAAAGCCAGCCTCTTCGGCTAGCAAGGTGAGCACCTCCTCCTAATTATGGATGAAAATAAGCGATAAACCCACCCAAACAGTTTGATTATTTTTTGCTTATCTGGAACGCGGCGACTGTGCAAAGCCAAAATTAACACAGACCCCTCGGGTCACAAATGTGGCGCACCCTGCGTTTTGGAAAGCCTGCGCTTCTTTCCCCTCCTGCCCTTCTCCATCTCCGCTCAAAGTCGCTCCGTCTCGCCGGCGACGGACCTCGCGACGCTCCGTCGCCGCTTCGCCGCTCGTTTCTCGCCGGCCCGTCGCCACCCCGCCCGCTTCGCGCCGCCGCCCGCCTTCGCGCCGCCCCGCCGCTTCGCCGCCAGGCCTCGCGGCCCGTCTCCGGCGGCCTTTCGGCGACGCCGACGCCGTCTCCGGCGCTCTCCGCGACGCCGCGCGGCCCCGTCTCCGTCGACGGGAAAGGTAATGCTCTGAACTTTTGTTGGATGAACTATGAACTTCAATCAATGAACAAAATGCCTGGCAGATCTGGTATCAATGAGTAATAATCAGGATTACCAAACACTCAGCTTATCTAGACAGCAATTTACAGACAATACAGAGAATCCATGGGTAATAATCAGGATTACTAAACACTCAGCTTATCTAGACAGCAGATTCTCCAGTAAGTGGCTTATCAGAAAAGCCTGCTCGACAGATAAGCGAGATACAGAAAAGCGAAAACAAACGCAGCCTTTGTCTCACGATTTCGCGCGGGAAAAAAAAAGAACTTGTCTAGCCGTGACTTTTCTCTCACGGTCCCGCTGCCGCTTTCCGTTGCCAACAAAATCACGTCGAATGCCAACTGTCAAATCTTTGATTTCTCCCATCTAGAGGTTCGAAATTTTGAATGCCTCTCCCCTTCCTCGTTGCTGCGCCTGTACTCGTGTCTCCTCCCTTGGCGCGTGTTGAAATCAACTTACCTTCCCTTGCACCCCAAGGATGTCTTTCCGATCCCTCCATTTCGAGGCCACGCGACGCGAGCGCCATGGCCCTCTCCTGCGCCGCCGAGTGCGCGCTCTCCCTCGCCTGCGCGCGGTGGGCGCTGCGCCGCCTCTCGTTCGCCGGCGCCGACGACAGCGCCTCCTGGCCAGCGGCCTCCCCCTCCTCCTTCGCCGCTGTCCCGCGCGCCTGCCGCGCGGCCCTCGCGGCCTACGACGCCGGGCCCGACCACCAGACGGCGCCGCCCTCGCCGCTCTGCCCGCCGTACCGCCTCTCCCACGACCGCGCCCGCGGGGAGGTCGTGATCGCCGTGCGCGGCCTCGGCCTCGCGCGCCTCGAGGACTACCGCGTCCTCCTCGACGCCGGCGGGCCCGAGCCGTTCGCGGGCGGGCACGCGCACCGCGGGCTGCTCCGCGCCGCGGTCTGGCTGCTCGACAGGGAGGGCCCCGCGCTGCGGCGGATGGTGGCGGAGGCCCGGCCGGCAGGGTGCAGGCTCGTGTTCGTGGGCCACTCGCTCGGCGCGGGCGTGGCCGCGCTCGCGGCCGTCGTGGCCGTGAGGTGCTGGCTCGGAAAGCTCGGGCTCCGCCGCAGCGACGTGACGTGCTACGCGATGGCGCCGCCACGCTGCATGTCGCTCGGACTCGCCGTCGAGTACGCCGACGTGGTCCACTCCGTCGTGCTGCAGGCAAGTATTCCGAGATTCTTGTTTCACTTCTTCTTTGTTCAGGTACCCATTTCCTGCATACGCTATGAGAGGCAAGCGATTGCATGGCAAGAAGAGAAGCATATTACGATGACTTTCTTGTTTCCTAGGATTGCATTACTGATCATAGCTCATGCTAAAGCAATATGACCCGCCCGTTTGGAACAGTTCCTGGAAGGATCGAGCTGTTTCGTATGAAATCCCTAAATTCCAAACAGAAAGGACCCTCCTTGGGGCAGGGCAGTAGAGGCACTGCCTAAGGCCTCCAAGAAACAGGGCACTAGAGGAGGTTATGAATTTTATGATGCACTGTATATTGTCTTTTGAAATTAACAAA
Source organism: Rhipidocladum racemiflorum (assembly GCA_036346355.1). Classification (NCBI taxonomy): domain Eukaryota; kingdom Viridiplantae; phylum Streptophyta; class Magnoliopsida; order Poales; family Poaceae; genus Rhipidocladum; species Rhipidocladum racemiflorum. Next base: position 13,280,309 of record CM070573.1, on the reverse strand, counting down.
AAAAAAGTTATGTGTTTGATTGAGATTTGGAATAAAGGGCCTTTGTTTCTGCCTCACCCTAGCCCCCGAAAAGTTGAGACCGGCCCTGACGGGGAGTAAAGGTTTACTTTACAGCTCTTTTATAGTACACTTAATTGAATATGAATGTTTATTCTTTTCAATTTAATAGATCAGATTAATTAGAGTTTATTTATACTTCATCCGGTAGTAGAGTAGTAGAAACACCCTTAACAAATCAACGGTTAGATACGATTTATACTACATATTATATACTACAGTATAATGCACCGTAAAATTTCTCTACTTTATACCACTATAAGCAAAATAGACAAGATCTCATTGCAATAATTCGTGGTGATCATGCGTCGTAATGTTGCGCGTTTTTGGAAGTGCAGGATGATTTCTTGCCCAGAACTCCGGCGCCCCTGCAACATATTTTTGGATCTATTTTCTGGTAAAATATGCCCGGTGACTGCTATCAAATTGATGTGCTTGCTTGGTTGATTTGGCACTTCAGTTCTTGTCATTCTGTGCTTGTTTCCTAAACCGTTTTCTACGGTTTGCAGCTTGCCGTGCCTGCTGTGTTTCATTTGCATGAGGGACACGTTTGTGTCAGAAGGGAAGCTTATGGATCCAACTAAACTCTATGCTCCCGGCAGAGTCTTCCATATCGTCGAGCGAAAGAACTGCAGGTACTAAGGCCAGGCTTCCATAGTTTTTTTTGAGGGTGAGGCTTCCATAGTTTTTTTTCGAGGGTGAGGCTTCCATAAAATTAACCGTTAATCTACTCTTTTTTTTTAACTCAAACACGTTTCGGGGTCTTAACTCTCGATAGAACTGGAGCAATATTTAGCACTTCCTTTATTACTCTACTTGATCTGTTTACTTGCAACCTCTCCCACTGCATATCTATTAATTTCGATAGGCGCCAACTTTAGCAGTACCATTAACAAGTACCGAACAATTCTACATTTGATCGAGATTTTCGTATCTATGGTGCAATGTAAGAAAGGGCTCACTTAGCATTGCAGCCATGTTGTTATGCAGATGTGGGAGATTTCCACCGCAGGTCAGAACGGCAGTCCCAGCGCAGGGCAGATTTGAGCATGTTGTGTTGTCATGCAATGCCACAGCCGACCACGGAATCATATGGATTGAAAAGGAGGCTCAAAAGGCTTTGGATGTGAGTCAATGCCGCGCTCATCTTTCTTGAACCTATCCTGCATATGTTTGTGAACTGTAACACTAGCTAGGTTATCTCCCTCTGGAGAGCTCTCCATGCATTATCCATGAAATCTAAAACCAACTAATTACTGCTTAATCTGATTTTTTGTCATGTTGTTGTCTTTAACAATGTGCTTTCCCGAATCACTTTCCTGACTACATCATGGGGCCTTTTTATTTTTTGCATGTTTCTGTTTGGCTTGCATGTTCTGGTTGTCATCAGTTAATGGGGCAAGAAGAAGAGTCGACGTCACCCCCATCTCCACAGAAGATGCTACGAGTGCAGGAGACGAAATCCCTTGCAGAACACCGCCTCACTGCAATGGAGCATCTGCTCTTTATTCAAAAGGAGACTTCACAAGGTGGCCATGCTTCCTCCTCACCGTCCGATAGCCCTGGGACCTCGACGACGTCGCGCAGCACCTCATCATCGGCGACGAGCGAGTGGGATGAGCTTGTGGAGATCTTTCTACACGATCATGACGAAGAAGGCGATCCGAGACGTGACGATGGGAGAAACATCTGTAGTAGTAGCTTCATGGGTTACTTGCCTTGTTGTAAATAAGACCGTGATCTCCCATACAGAATTACAAACAATGGGCCGTTCAAGAATTAATCGGTAGACATGTGGTGCATCATTTGGGTTCAGTTAACCTACTTTTCTTCTTTGTTTCGTTGAATTTTTTTGCTGATGAGGAGTTTAGGTATCGTTTGAACTCGAGCAGCATCTGAATATTCTGCCACTTTCTTATGCCCCACTGTGAATTTTCTGGGCTGTTTGGTTGGCTGCATCTAAAGAGATTTGTATCTGCAAATACAAAAGATGGGTGTTTGGTTGTCTTCTCATTCAACTCAGCCTGGTTCTACAGATGCAAAACACCTCTTTCAGCCTGGCTCCAGGGAAACGAGAAAATCCACTGTTTCCCCATAGCCGAGTCATGCATGCATATTGACATCAGTATTTACTATCTAGTTTTCTTCTTTTCTTTGCTATATCTTTTGATTAGCATCTCCGATCAACGAACCGATTTCATCTATGTGTTCCTGATATTTTTTCGAACAAAACTAGACCATACTTGCTATATAAATTTCAAAATGTTAAAATTTTAGTTTTTCAATTTATTGATTTTCTAGAATATATTTTAAAACCTTTTACTTTCATTTGTGAAATTATTGATTTTCTAGTATTTTTAAAATTTGTTTCATCCCTCTCTTGAATTTGCCTATCACACTTTCATTTCAGTGCAACCAACCAAACAACATCTCTGTGCAGTCTGTCTAACCTCATACGACCAACCAAAAAACATCTCCTTACATCTACTCAGCCTAACTGCCACCAGCGTGACTGAGCTTATGCAGCGTGGCTGAGCTGAGAAGGCAACAAAACAGCAAGCTTGATGGGCAAACTGGTAAAGTACCATCTCCACCCAACAGGCCAACACCACACTATACGCAAAATATAGCCGTTGCCCGTTGCATTCAAACTCCAGATATAGCCGTTGGTCGGCACTGAGTCACCACAGACCAGTTAACCCTTGCTCCGAAGGAACCACGAGGAACCGCACCGAACCGAAGTCAATCCCTGGAACCCGCGCGACCGACGAAGCAGCCGCCGCCGCCATGGGAAGGCCCTGCGACAAGTCCGACTACGAGAGCATCCGCGACGCCCGCATCTCGGAGAACATGGTACGCGCAAGCATCTATCTCCCTGATCTTGAATTTTCCTCCAGATGGGAGATCCTCATTCTGCGTGCAGGCCCGGATGGAGATGCTCGGCCTGCACCGCTGCGCAGGGGAGCTCAGCGCCATCGGCTCCGCCTCTGCAGCCCTCCGCCGCGCCGGAAGCGCCACCCCCAGGAAGACCCCCAAGCCGCGGGTCCTCACCCCGCTCCGCCGCTCCGGCCGCCTGATAGCCGTCGCCTCCGCTACACCGACCTCCTCTTCTCCGAGTCCCCGCCGCTCGGCCCGGCTGAACGGGCAGTCCGGGGCGCACAAGGCTCGCAAAGGTTGGCCCCTTCTTGTCGCCGCATTCCCTGCTTTTCCATGGCCCGGGTTGGTATTGTACGAGGTGGGAAACGAACTTCTTTTGTTGTCCCGTAGGAGTTTTGAGTTACGCGGAGGAGGAGGAGGAGGAAGAGGAGGAGGAGGAGGAGGAGGAGGAGGAGGAGAAGGCGGTGTTGGTGATCGACAAGGAGAGGGTGCGGATACTGCAGGAGAGGCGGTGCGACAGCAAGGGGAGAGGCGCCGTGTACGACCCTATTCTTGGGATTTGCTGCCATTTCTGCAGGTAGATTCATATCATCATCAACATGTCGCACTGATTATTGCACCTAATTGTGTTCTTGAGGAAGAACGTACGGAATCGGAGTCTTTTGTGTAGCTTGTTAAGAAAAATTGTTGTTGTGCGATTAAAGACAGAAGAAATTGTGCGGCGAGGAGGACTGCAGGCGCTGCGGGGAAGGAGACCTGGACCAGCCATGCATAGGTAGTAAAATAAGCAGTAAAGATCGCTCTCTCTCTCTCTCTCTCTCTCTCTATTCTGTGCAGCTAGTCTAATGGTAAACAATTTTTCTCGATCTTTTGCAGGCAAGACGGAGTGCTCCTTTTGCCGTTCTTCGAATGGGATACTCTGCCGTGCCTGCCTGAAAGTCAGGTACGGCGAAGGTAAGCTTAACGCTGTCAAGAAATGCCATTGTTCTTCTTAGAGTTCAGAGTAGTTTGGCATAACTAGTGATTTTGAGCCCTGATGGCAGAGATGGAAGAGGTTAGGCAGAACAAGAATTGGATGTGCCCTCACTGCGTTGAGGAGAAGGGTATCAAGAAATTCTGGATATGCAACAGGTGAGAGAACTTGCAAGCTTGATCTCTGATTCTAGCAGCGGTGAATTGAAATGTGGCTGTCAGAACATGTAGAATATTTCCAGATGCTCACTTGCTCAATTTGTCATAAAAACTACGCAGCTCCATTTGCTTGAAGAAGAGGAAGATAGCACCAACTGGGATTGCCATATATGACGGTAATACTGATCTTGCATCTAGTCCTTGACATGTTATACACATTGTTCTTGCTGATTCTATCCATATCTGAACCTTTTTTTTCACTTTATTTGTCATTGCAACAGCACGGGAGCAAGGGTACGAGTCGGTTGCTCACCTTCTCATGGACAAGCTGAAGCGTCGAGCATACTGACGACGACTGCCTGGAACTTCCACAAGCTTCTCACTTCTATAGTGATTCTAGTGATGACGGTTCCTACGACGATAGGCTCACTTCTATAGTGATTCTAGTGATGACGGTTGCTACGACGATAGGCATCTTAGGAGGAAAAACCAGTGCCAAAATGTGTTTTGTGCTCAAGAATGTGTATCCGATGTTCTCAGGCAGTCGACGCACTGATCATTTTGATGGCAGCTCGTCTATTTATTTGTCCAAGCATTTTGCTGAAGAACTATATACTTCCCCCCGTGCAATGCTTTTCTGGATTAGAAAGTAAACCGAAATCAAACGTGGAGGGTGGCTATAGCTATGCCTACCGCTTGCTAAGTTCATGACTTTTGCCCCGTTTGAAACCCACGAATTTTATAGGAAATAGTTCAATTCCTACAGAAATCGGGAAAAATTCCAAACGGTCCGTTTACTGTATCTGAGATAGTAGGATCGGCTGTTTGGCATCAGTGTACTGTTTCTTTCCAAGTGCACGGCAGAGGATTCCCTGGAAGATACCACAACCTGAAGGCACGTTCAGAAAGCAGAAATCTTGGAGAGAACAGAAATCCTCGAGAGAACGGTGTAATTCTAAAAAAACTCTGCGAAACTCGGATGTTATGAAATGTGGGTGTATATAAGACCATCTCCAATCGTGTCCCTTCCCCTCTACTTTCCCTCCGCGAAGGGATTCCCATTCCCTTCAGCACTCCAATGGATTCCCTTCAGTATTCCCTTCGTGAAAGGATTCTCTCTTTTTTCCCTGTACAATTTCCTTTAAAGGGAATCTATTGGAGTTGAGAGCAAATAAAAGGAATGGGAATGAGAAAAGAGAACAGAGAAGGGAATAAAATGAAGAAAATATGGTTGGAGATGGTATAAGACTTGCAAGTTGGAATCCCAATAGTAGAAAGCTCTAGATGGGCCGTTCTTCAAACTGGGCCTGATCCTGGCACACGGTTGGACTTTCCAACAACCCCGCCCCAGGTGCTGCAGCCGCAAGTCTGCGCGTGATGCAGCGCCACCTCACCACCGCGGCGGCGGCCACCGCACTCCGGCGGTTCTCCTCCCACCTCCCCCCGCCGGACCCGAGGCTCGCCTTCCTCCGCTCGGAGCTCGACGACCTCGACCTCTCCCGCCCACCAGCACTGCCACCTCGGGAGCAAAGCCACGTAGCAGAAGAGCCAAGAGGTGGCCGCGCTCGCGCAGGGGACAGGCCGGCGGCCGTGGGCATCGCCCACCCGTGGCCGGAGTGGGTGGCGCTGATGGAGCTCCTCCTCCAGAGGGGCCACCTCGACCCCTCAGCCTTCGCCGGCGGCGCTGCCGGCGAGCCGTCCAAGGACACCAACCTTATCCGCACAGCATGCCTCCGCTTCGGTCGCGAGCGCCCGGAGCTCATCAGGTGATTTGTGTGGATTCTTGGCCTTGGGCGGTGCGGTGCGCCTTGTGGGCATTGCCACTGTCGGGGCTATGGTTTAGCTGCACGCCAGGTGTTTGCGGAAATTCACAAGCCGTGTGCGTTGCCTTCTTAATGGGCACAGCAATGCACGCAGGGTGCTTGTGCGTGTCCCATGGAGGGATAGACATTGCCTGTTGTCGCAGCATTTTGTCTTAACGCATACCGTATGTCCAAAGGCCGCGCCAAATTGCCAATACACACTATCAATAGCAGCTGTCGGAGCACAGCTACCTAATAGTGTCTTTTTTAGGTTGGTAGCCAGTGCAAAATACTGTTATGGTATAAAGTTGTGCAGAATACCATTAAGTAATTTTTTAAGAAAATGAAAAAAAAATGGAGTGAATACTTGCATGGTGTTCGACATGCTCTAACTATACTGTAAAGATGCATTAGCCAACATGTGCAATTTCAAGACATGGTTTCAGTTCCCATAGCAGCACTCATTTTTTTGTTTCCTCAACCGCCACATTTAACTAAAAGGGGCCTAAATGGATGCCTGCAGTTAGGTGATATCCTTGTGTGCACATAACGTTGAGACTCTTCTGTTGCAGGTATATATCAAGATGGGATATTCAGGTCACTCTGCGGTGTGGGTGCCCCAGCATTGACAGAAAAGTTGTTAATTCTGGGAAGCGATTGCGAGCTCATGTAGGTCTTGATGAAGGAGAGGTAACTAATATCTTGTGTATAATTTTTCTTTATCTACCTTATATTTCAATTTCATTTTAATTTTAAAATTACCTATTAGCATAGATATTCTGAATATTGGATACGAACTACATTGCAACATGAAAATTAGGTGTGCAAGAAATGAAAAGGAAGATATGCACACGCACAAGAAAGAAAAATTTTACCAGGCATGTCCAAATTCATGATCTTTCAGACTTCAGATAATAACAATATCTTAGCAGTGTGCGGTCTTAATGTGTTTCCTTATAAAATGCACCAAAACAAGTCTTTGACTACCAATACTAGGTGAGAAGGACTAAAGCAGGTAACCTATTTGCGCACATTATGAAACTTTGTTTCACTAAATCAGCGTGCATGGGCTTGAGAGACCATGGTATTATACATATTGTGCACATTATCACATGGTAGCAAATATTAGCAGCTGTTAATTTTTCTTGTTCCCTTATTGAGAACTAGTGCTTAACATTAGAATTGTAACACCCTGGCCCAACACTGAGCCTAGAATGCTACTACTTTCCAATATCATTCCAAATTAAAACCATTAATGATAAATTTCAGCAGCATCTCCCATAAATAAACCACTACTTGGGGATAACCATCCACAACCATAATATTCAATTATGAACAACTATCAATAGGAAGCAAGTATAGATTATAAACAACTAATAACAACAACCCATCCTCAACCATAGATAAACAGATCAAAACATGCCACAATATTCACCTAAAACCAACAACTAAATTCCAACTAAGTTGAGCTAAAACATTAAGGGTCGGATTGTGATATCTAAATGTGATAATTAAATTGATGATCAATAGTCGTGGCACAACACAAATGTGCTACCCCCATCCCAATGCATGTCGCCATCAACGATTACCTAAAAACATAAACAAAGCAAGGGTGAGTCCACAATTCAGCAAGTACATAATAAAATAGTAAGTACGGACTTTAACATATAAATAATCAACATTAAGAACATATGTCATCTCTTTCTTTTCATTGATGCAATGCAAATGCTCATGCACATGTCTCATCATCTCTTTAGCTTACAGCGATATAGCGGAGTGTAACATTCGTCGGTGTCCATTCAAGCCCATTCTCTTTCATGCGCAGACCTCAAAAGCCTGTCTTCTTTCATACGGGATCTCAATCTCCACTCCCGTGGAGTGCCTACCGAAGTAGGTCTTACTTTTCCCACTCCCATAGGATGTCCACACAAAGTAGACCATAGATGCCCATACAAATCATCTCTTTCCATGATATGAATGCACATGATGCAACTTTTCTTTTTAGGAATTTATCATGCACCATTAACCATTACCCATCATCATGTAATCATTGAATAGACATCATAAAATCATCATGTAAATAAGAATAATCATCTCATAACAGCATGGCAAATATTGCATCAAATTCAATTAATAAAACAGTAACCCATTCTTGCCTCAATTGTGAAGGCGAACACGATGCTCCGGCGATCAACCATCGAAGTGAGCCAAAAGAACCTGATTATGACCACAATACAGTACCTCAATGCACATCCAGTCACGTAAATAGTACAATACATGAACCTACACTAAAATATGGCTCTCTCCCTGCAACCCAAATTACCGGCTTTACTGTCCCAGCATTCAAACAAGTACATCTTGCAACCCAGGAATCCAAACATAGTAAACAATATATTTTCAGAAATATATACGAAATTCCCCACATTTCTCTAGTTATCCAAATTTCCTGATTAAACCATCTAAACCCTTGTATTCAGCCCCAAAGGTTGTTCTGTTATAATTCGGACAACTGGCTTCACAATTTTATAAATATTTTTCTACAGTACAAAATATAACAAATGATACCACTTCTTCTAGTTATCAACATAATTTGATTTAGCATATAAATATTTTTAATTCATAAAAGAACACAACTGCTATGCTCTATAACACATTACATAATAGTAACTTCATAGAGCCACAACATTCAATCTACCCAACCAAATTCAATGATCCACAGCTCTACAGAAATGTTACGCAAAGTACATGTTTCATATGGATTAAAAACTCTGATTCGGCAATTTTCTATTTTTAATCTACGAATTACCACAATATTGCCAATTCGTGACGGTCCATCGGACAACGAATATGCAGAAGCCATAGCTTTCGATCTATCCAACCGAAATAGATGATTCAGCACACCATGGAAAGCCTAAACAATTCTCTTCACCCTCCATGATATGGTAAAACCCTAATTCTAGCATCTAATGTTTTTAACCTATTAATTACCATGACACCATCCAATCACGACAATTCAATGGACAGCAGGCTTACAATCTTCATAACTTTTAATCTATAAATCTGAACCCAGTGTCTAAGACCTCTATGGAAACATATTTAAATTATCTACAACTATATAGTATATCACATCTTCATATTAGTCCATTACAATGCCCAAAATCGCTTTAGAAGACACTACATGCGAAGTCAATCTACTAACGGTATTTACAGCAATCCCAACCATGTCTAAAACGCATCTACATTGCCATGGTTATCACGACGTCGCCTAGGCGTCCATGCGCCGGAGGGAGACTGCCGTGCGCGCTTGCCTTGCCTGGCCGGATCCGCGCCTCCGTCGCCGCCGACGCTGCAGATCGGTAATTCACGCCTCCTCCTCATCCCTCTCCTTCGCTCTGCTTCGCGCCGCTCGGACTGCAACCGGCCTCCGCACGACGGCGCGAGGTCCAGGCGTCGGAGAAGGCCGGAGGGGGGGTTAAGTCAGGTGGTGGCGTGGTCGACTCGGAGAAAGAAGGTGGTGGCGCGAGGTGGTGGAGAAGAGGGGAAGCGCCGGAGGCCAAAGGCGGCAGCGGCATGGAAGGAGGAGGGGGGAGGCGACGCCTGGGAGAAGGTGGCGGCGGCGCAGTGAGGGCCGGGGGCGGCGGCAAGGAGGGGGTGCGCACGTGAGAGAGAGGGAGAGAGTGAGGGCGGCGGCTGTGAATAAGGGAGGGCTAAGGAGAGAGATGGGATGTTAGGGTTAGGGAGAGTGGGCAGGGCAGGTGGGCCAGCCTGGCCAGATGGGCCGGCCTGGCCAAGGAGAAGAAATGGCTGGCCCAACTGTGGATCCAAACTCGCCTCGTCGGGGCGTCGTGATAACCATGCACATTGCTAATTCCGACTCTAAACCCTAACTAATTGATGAACTAGCAGAGGAAATAACTTTGGATCATTACCCTAGGGGTTGGATGACGGATATGGCGTAAACGCGAAACCCTTCTTTCTCTGCTTTCTCATTCCATCTTCTATTCCCTTCTCCTTCCTTCCTTTCTTCTCTGCTGCCTTGCTCCTTCTTCCTTCTCATCTCCTTCCATGGCAGTATACGGCAGCATGCTGCAACCTTGCATACGGGAAGAAACAGCAGCGGCAAGAGCAGCACCACGCAATGACCGAAACGGCAAAGGAACTAGCAGCGGCACAAAACACGCACATGCAAGATGTGACCGTCATGCATGCAGAGGCAGCCATGCACACGGGAGGGGTGGCGATCGGCAGCAGTGCAACAGCAGCAGAATGGCAATGGCGGCGGCCCCCGGTGATGGCAATGCATCAGCTGAGCGGTGGCACGGCAGCAGTTTGGCTGGCAACAGCGGCAGTGCTCAGCTAGGCAAACGGTGGCTGGTGCAGCTAGGGCAGGACACGGTTATGTACGTCCACACGCCGAGGCCAAGTCAGTCCCGGTCTCCCGTTTCCTTTTTTATCTGTGTCTGAAACTAAATTTTGGGCATTAAAAGAATTTTAAGGCACTTTGCTTTCAGGTGCTCAATTTTATGTCTTTGCAAGAGACAATGTTCACTTTGCTTGCCCTGAAATGTGCCTTCAGTTGCTATGCTGCTGGTGCAATCTAGTTTTCCTAACCTATAGGGTCCTCGATCTGTATTCTGTAATTTTAGTAATTTCGTTTGTGATTGCTTTAAGTTGTGACATAAATCCATGTACTATATAGCATATCTCCAGCGTTGGCTTATGCTGACAGGTTTGCAGCCAATGCAATTTAAGGGGAAGTTGCGAGAGAGCATATTTAAAGGCTCAGAAAGAGGAAGTTGGAAGAACTGTGGATGTTATGCGCATCCTTCTGACTCATGGTCTCAATATCATTACTGGTAATGTGGAGAATACAGCATGCCTAAACAAAACTGTTAAAGAATCCATAAAAAACCTACTGAACGAGGTAGTCGAGTTCGATTCCAAGGGGCCTGGTTCCAGCACTAAGAAAGCCACGCAGCGTATGTTAAAAGGTCAATCTTCTGTACCCATGAAACAGGGTGATTGGAATTGTCCCAAGTACGTTGGAAAATTTAGTATTTACCTTCTATCACTTATCCATTGTCATAATGCCATGTGTTTTCCATGAAAAGAATAGCCGTATGTTTATTGTAGATGCAACTTCCTGAACTTTGCAAAGAATATCAAATGTTTACGCTGCGATGGGGAATTTGAAGAGAGGTATCGGTTGCTGCATGAGGATCAAGAGCATCTTCCTCTCAAAAAGGGTGACTGGATATGCAAAAGGTGAGGCTGCCAATAACTTGAGTTTATAATTAAGATTGATATGCCGTACTTCTTTGCTCTCACTCGCTGATCTTACATTTTCAGGTGCAATTTTTTGAATTTTGCAAAGAATACAAGATGCCTGCAATGCCATGATAAACCAACAAACCGATTACTGAATCCAGGAGAATGGGAGTGTGTTTCGTGAGTGATTATTTCTACTACCTATCATTGTATCTGCTTATCCATCGCATTGTTTTGATGTCTAGTGTTAATATGAGACAAAACTTGGAAAAATTGATGTTATCATGTTGGTGATGTGTGGCTAACCTTTCAGCGTCATGATCTTACCTTCTAGTTTACTATCAGAAATTGCAATATAATTATATGTTGAGTGATTGATGACAGGTGTAATTATTTGAACTTCAAGAGGAATGCGCTCTGCTTGAAATGTGGTTGGAAAAGACCAAAATCATTAAACAGCCAAGACGCTATCGAATCACACCGTGATCTAGAACATAATAAATATCCCAATATATCATTTGTTCAAGACAGCATCCAATCGAGAAGGTGGCAATTTCTGCAAAAGAAACCTCCACTATCTGATGAAGATTCTAATTTCTGGAGTTCAGAGGAGGAAGGGGACGGTAACAGTGATAACAGCATGCTCCCAGCACCGAAGAACTACATGTTCCTTGAAAGTTTTCCCATTGTTGGGGGTAGGACTGCTATTTCACAGGATCCTCTTGAGAGGGAAAAATGGAAGGAAGAAATGTCCAGGCGAAACAAAGAGCTTCCAACAAAGGTATCAGAAGAAAGTAACCAGCCTTCGAGGCATGTCCGTCTTCCGAGAAGCATGGAGTTGGTTGAGTCTGGTGATGAAGGCGACGAGATTTCATCATGGTTTTCCGGTGGAGCTAGTAATAGAAGACTGAAGTCATAACCATATTTTTGTAAATGGTGGTAACTTGTGCAGTATCATCTGTAGAATTTACAATTTTTCAGAGCAATGAAATTCAGCCAAAGATCACGTCTCACCGGAAAGCTTCACCATTGTTTTTCTTTTTTTGGTTATGAGCTGCTCTTAGGAGATGAAATGCTATAGTTTTGCACTGTTTTATAGCTATGTGGCGGTTGATTCTCTTAGGAGATGAAATGCTATAGAATTGCAACGTTTTATACTCCCTCCGTTTTTTAAGTGATGTTCTAGAATCCGTACCATCAATATCTTCAAAACTATCTATATTGATTACACGAAAACTATATCATTATATTTATCATTAAAATACTTTCGTAATATTGTAATTCTATTAGTATATAATAAGATAATGTTACGAAACGTAATGGTCAAAGATATATCTCGTAGACCGTAAAAAGTTGACTTGAAAAGGAATGGAGGGAGTATTTATGCAGCGGCTGCTTCGATGCAATATTTAGCTTAAATGACATCTACTTCTCGTGCATGGTTAACCTATAAGTAGGGTGCAAATGAAAAAGATAGTTCCACTTGATAATTTGCTACTTGAAAGATTGACCCTTTGAATTATGATGCCATTTGAGCCAATGATATATAGGATCATCTAAGTCAATGAAATGTGGGTCCAGTGGCAAATTTGCGAAGCCACATGTTTGAAGTGGCAAATAATCAAATCCCTCACGACGACCGTTCTAATAAATTCGGATATCCGAGGTTTTTTTCAGATATCAGATTTGGATGGTTTTTTTTTCAGATATGGAAATAGATACGGAATGAAAGTATCCGTCGGATTCGGATATATCCGAAATCTTAATCGGAGCTATCCAGGGTACTATCTGTTAACTATCTGGTCCAAGCCATTCAGCAATTCAGCCCATTCCCATTTCCCGATCCCGATTCCCCTTTGGCCTTTGTGCTACAGAGCCATAGACCGAGAGGCCTGACCGCCTGAGAGATCAGATCACCAGAACGAGACATCTCTCTCGCCCCCATGGTGGTCTAGTCTCCACTCTCCATGCCCTAGGCCCCTAGCCAGTCGCCGCCGCTTCGAGAGGCCAACACCGGTAGGGGTGGGCATTTTTTTAACCGAAATCGAAAAAACATACCGAATTGAATTAACCAAAAAATTCTATTTTTTTCGAATTTTGGTTCGGTTTTTATTTTGATGTAATTCGGTTTATGGTTTTCGATTCGTTTTTTACATTTCGAAAACCGAATTCACCGTAAAATCGATTAGCTGATCGCATTGGCCATTATTTATTCGGCGTTCAGAGTGGCGAACCAACCTCAAGCATTCCCCAAGCCGCTTTCCCTGCTCGAAGCGGCGAACCAACCTCCCCATTCCCCAACCCTAAGCTCTGAACTCTCCGGCTCCCCCGACGCCTCCTCCCACGGTCACCACCTCACTTGGTCTAGATCCCGCCATCAACAACTACGAGAAGGTGCCTCCTCACACGATCCCACCTCCCTCGGTCGAGATCCTGCCGTCAACAATGCGAGAAGACGCCTCCCTCGACACCACCGAGCGGTTCCACTCCTCAGTCCTCACCTCCTCTGCCTCGAGCGGTAGTGATGTGGCCGAGATGGGGCAGATCCGATCAAGATGAGGCAAATACGTGGAGGCGACGCGAAGGTGGCAGATCTGGCACAGAGGCGTCGCGCAGTCCCGGCCATCATCGCCAGCAGTCAGCGTCTACCAACCCCCGACGCGGAGTGGCCGCCGGCCGAGCTGTCTGTAAGTTCAAGTTCCATTGGTTTTGGTGGTTGATTTTAGATTAATGATTAATCCTTATTTAATGACAAACCTAATCTTTTATGGGACTAATATGTTTATTGAGCTTATCTTTAGTAGTCTCCATTTGGATGGAAAATGGAAAACCAAGGTATGCACTTGTATTAATATTCTTCATCTCATTGTGTACTTTGGATTCAAGTTAAAGTACGAATTTTTCGTTGCCTTATTCACAAAATGTGCATTATGTTTCCCAATCCATATATTACATGGATGCACATATTTAGGGGGAGTTCAAACTTTAAATTGATGATTTATTGTATTGATCTATTCTTCACTTCATAAATAAAGGATCAATATCTTGAAACAATTCTTTGAGTATATATTTAACTTGTATAGTTAGTATGTACTCATATCATTTTAATGAAAGTTTAAATTGAGTTCAATTATCTTATTAATCATTAAAGAACACTTCATCATGTGTTGATAGTGTTCATTGGTTAATCAAGGACAAATGGATAGTTCTTGAGTATTATGAAACATTAGTTGCATCATGTGCTCAAGACACACTTAAATTCATTAAATTGATTAGGGTTGTGCTCAATCGATCTTAGAGGCATCCATTATGCGTTAATAGAGTGAAATAGATGATTGAGATAACCATGTATTTTGGACTAATATTTTTAATGAGTTTGAAACAAGATTTAGTTCAAAAGTTGAAAAAGAATGGAGGTTCATCAAGAGTGGATGAACAAGATGATAGAGAAGGGTGATGATCCCAAGAAAAGAGAAGTAGAGCTAGGTGACACTCTTGAAGAAGAAAATGATTGAAGATCATGGGGACTTCAAGAAAGCTAGGCCACGATCCCGGAGAGACAAAGATTGAAGGTCCTAAAGCCCCAAAGAGGATTGTTTGCGGCGACGTAAAGGTATAACTAGATAGGCTAAGGTTTTTCCCAACTTTGAGTCTAGTTTAGCGCCGTACTATTAAGAGGGGTTGAGTATTTAGATTGAGCTTCACCATGTGTTGATAATCTCAATCCCGTTGATTGCTCGAGCTCAAATCTCTTCTTGATTTGGTTTTTGCATGGATCTAACCATTTAGTACGTGTTGCGAATGGGTGAAGCTCGTGCTTGGCGTTTGTCAGCATATGGCTCTGATTTGCATGTGTTGCGAATAGGATAAGCATATGCTTTGGTTTTCGTATAGAAGCTCTGATTTGCATGTGTTACAAATGGGACGAGCTTATGCGTTGTCTTTCACATGAAGTTCTATTTTGCATGTGTTGCAATTGTTAAACTTCATATTTGTTCTTTAAAACAAAATCTTATTTGAGTTTGTTTGGTATTACTTAGAGCTATGTTTGCATAGGTTACAAAAAGAGAGAGCTCAAGCAAGTTTGTGTTTAAGTGGTATGTATGGAGCTAGATATTTGCATGTATTGCAAATAGAGATCTCATGCATCTGAGTTTGCTTTGTGATTGCTTGTAGCTAGGTTTTGCGTGTGTTGCAAAACAAAGATTCTCAAGCAAATTAATTTGATTTGGAGTTTGCATGAGGCTATGGATTTGCAAGTGTTGCAAAAGAGAAATAGCTCATGCCTTGTGATTTAGTTGTTATTTGCATATTCGTTGTGCGAATAAATAGGAGGTCTATGGGTTCCGATCCTGAGAGCATGTGATTCTTGAAGCATGGTTTTTGCAAGGCCGTTTGGTCGTGGTTTGATCATCACATGACTAAGAGGATAAATCTCATAGATTCCGAGATTTATTTGCTTAATGTGTTTGTGCAAATATGTCTTTGAATTTTTGCAAAATATGTTTTCGCAAATTGTTTAGAGTTTGCATGAGGCTATGGATTTGCTTGTGTTGCAAAAGGAAGATAGCTCATGCAATGTGGTTTTGATTGTTTATTTGTACATTCGTTGTGCGAATAAATGGGAGGTTTATGAGTCTAAATCCTAGAGCGTGTGATCTTGCACCGTGGTTTTTGCAAGACTAATTTGGTCGTGGTTTGACCATCACATGGCTAGGAGGATTAATCTCATAGACTTCGGGATTTATTTGCTTAATACATTTTTGCGAATATATCTTGAGCGGTCTGCGAAATATGTTTTCGCAAACTTGGTTGGAGTTTGATTGAAATTCTTTGAGCATGAGTTAAATTGTTGCAAATATGTTTTGCAAGTTGGAGTGATAATGTGTTGATCACCTTTTGTTTCAAAGAATTGTTGTTGAGTTTTTGGAGAAAATATTGAGTTGAAAAATCTGGTTTTCTCCAAATTGCTGGCAGCACCAACGTATAAAAGTCGGTAGTACCGTTGAGCCGGCACTACCGCTTATGGGAGAGGTAGTGTCGCTCAGTCGGTACTACCGGGTGTAAGCTGCCGGTAGTTATTTTCCAGATAGGGTATTTCTGGAGCCAGAGGTCGCAGTACTGTCCAGAGGGGCTGGTACTACTGGAGGACCGGTACTACCGGGATTATGCCTGCGGTAGTGCCGTCCAACTAGCTGTTAGCCGACCGTTGGGCTGGGGGCAGCACTACCGGCCCTATGAGTGCGGTAGTGCCAGTTGTGCAAATTTTTAAAGGATTTTGCCCCCCAACGGCTAGTTTTAGGATGGGGGCTATATAAGACCCCCTTGTGGAGGCATTTGTTGATGGTTGCTGCATTCTTGAGGGTTTGGGTGAGCTGTTGCATGTATTACACACCCACATTTGGTTTTTGAGCTCAAGAGTGTGACTAATTGCATGTGTTGCAATTAGAGTGAGAATTGTGATCTAATTGTACATGTGTTGCACTTGAGGAGGATCCTAGTGCATGTGTTGCACTTAGGAGTCACCGGAAGCGCATGTGTTGCGCTAGGTGAAGCTCGAGTGGAGTACTCGACTTATTTCTCTTGGAAGTTGCCACCTTCTAGACGGTGTAGGAGTGTCGTGTCGGGAGCTTTCAAGGTTTGTGAGATGCCTCAATGAAGTTTGTGAAGGTTCTAGTTGAGTCTACTCGAAAGAGTAAAAAACTACCGAGTGGATTAGAGGTGGAGGCTCAAGTGCGGAGCCGATCCAAAGTGAGTTGGACTTTGCTTCAACGTGGACTAGGGGAGACCGACAAGTCTTCGAACAACACGGTAAAAATTTGTGTCCCCTTGTGTCTCTTGCTTTACTTTCTTGCAATTCTTGTTTATATTGCTTACTTGTGTGGAATTGCAATTTATTGTGTAGAGACATAATTTAGTTAGTGTACTAGTGAGCCTAGTTGATTTAGGCCTTAATTGTCAAAACCTTAGTTTATCGTTTCCGCATATTTATTCATTAGGTTTTGACATAGGGGTTGATTAGAGCGTATCTCGATCAGTTGTAGACAGAATTTTTATAAACGCCTATTCACCCCCTTTAGGTGTATCCTTGGCCCTGCACCATCGCCATCCTCCCATCCCCTGAGGCACAAGCTATAAGTTGCTCACAGATGACCAAATCTCATTATGCTTGTTCACTTCATTACTTGTTGTGATGTGTGATTGTTGTTGCTTAGCGAATTTGATACTGGTGTGACTTTCGAATTCCAGTTCATTTGTGTGAGAGATTGATTACTAGTGTTTTGCTAGCTACTGGTTAGTGGAAGAAAACCTATCATCCATGAACTCTTCCTGGTTTAGTTATATCATCAAAGAACTCTTCCAGATTTTGCTACTAGTTAGTCGAACAATTGATGTAGCTACTGTCTGACATTCATTTTACCTAAAAACCAAATTAACCGAACCAAATTTGTTCAGTTAATTCAGTTTGGTTTTGAATTTTGTTCGGTTCGGTTTACAATTTCTAAAAACTAAAAAAAAATAAACAAAACAAACCGAACCGATAAAACCAAATTAACCGAATGCCTACACCTAAGCACCAGCGGCTGGGAGCCCTTCGCCGCCGATCCCCTCCATTCACCCCGTGCCTCTGAGATCCGCATCCTCCCCTGCGCCGGTGACCTCAAAGATCCGCCGTCATCCCCCTTCCCCATGCAAGTGAACTCGGATCTTGGCCGTCCTCCCCCGCGTCGGTGACCTCTGAGACCGCCGTCCTCCCCCGTGCTGGTGACCTCCGAGATTCGCCATCCTTCCACATGAATCTCCAAGCTCCTCCATCCTCTCCTCTATCGTCTTCCTCATTCGCGTGCCCGCCGTCCATGCTGGCCCCGCCTCCTCTCTTCATCCAAGCCAACATCGAGGTACAACTTTTCCTCTAGATATTTTTTACTGTAATTTTTGGTTTATATGCAAGCTGAAGATCTTTTTCTCATTATTAGTGAGAAAATGTTTATAAGCATTTTGTTTGTCTAATCTTGAATGTAATAGAGAATGCATTAGGCATCAACAGATCACGGTTGAAACTAATAGTTCCAGTATGATTTTGGGGGCTGCTATCCTCCTGTATAAACTGAATATCCCGCACCAAGCTTCTATTTCAGTAAGAAGAAAGCAAAACGAAGTATTAATTCTTTTATAAAACCACAGCCTTCCATAAGTTGTAGCTTCCATAAGTTTCCTCTGTGAGTGAAACAGCTGGTCTAGGAGTATCTGTTTCACCTGTTAATGTGTGGTAACTATCATTGCAGTATTCAATTCATCCTTGGGAATTTACTTAACTACTAGTACTAATCACCAAAATAGCGTCCATGGGAGTCAGGCCTTGCATCTGTACTCTGGGCTAAAGATTCAAGAATAGTATCATGCCATATTCCAGTGTTCCTGTACTTGTTATTGCGATTTCAAGCTTTGCTCTCTCACCTCTCTGGTGTCAATGTGGCACCGGTAAGTGGTCAATCATTATTGAGTGTTGAGGACCTAAGTGTCCAATTGTCCATATTAAACTCCACCATTTTGAATGTGTTCTTTGGGAGAGTAAATGCTCAGACCTCACGACTTAGATTAATTTAAACAAGAAATTTAAGTAATCGAACTAGTTGACATTAATTGTTATTGAATCCATTGCTAAATTTATCCTAGCTAGGTAGGGATGTTTTTTTTGAAGAAAAATAGTCTGGGATTACTTTGCTGGAACTTGATATAGTTTCAATTTTTAAGTATGTATTGTTGTATCGACTACCACAATTTCTTGTATGGATTGCTAGAAAGTGATTAGAAAGTTGACATTATGAAAGTCATTCACTGGGCATTCCATATCTATCCATAAGTACAACCACTGAACCTGTTTGACTCACCAAACTTGGGTTTACATAGAACATCTACTATATGGTATTTCCCAGAGATGAAACTTACTGAATGACTCATAAGCCATTTCCTCTTAAACTTCAAAGATCATTACGCATACTGTTTCGGGGTTATTGATGTTTGTTTTGTTGCTATTCGTAACCTGTACGGCATTAAGAATTTGAGATGGATACTGCAAGCGCAAGTGCGAGCATTTGTGGAAGCACAGGAGCCTCCCCTGCTGCTACTGCCACAACAGTTGGTACGGGTCGCTCGGTGTCACCGCCACCGAATGCAAGTGCATTGGTCGCATACGACTTCGAGACTTGCATAAGAGAAGTTGAGCTTGCTCTAAAGAAGCAGAAGAAGTGTATCTCCAAGGTTTGAAAACACTACACTAAGTATGAGGTGATAGCTAAGACAGGGGGGACAAGTTTGGGTGAAATGCAAAACATGTTTGCACAGAGCTTGAGGTGAAACCTTAAGGGGCACAAAAGCCTTGTCGAATCATTTAGAATTCAAGCATACCGTAAAGCAAGGCCAGCAATGACTCCCACTTAAGAAGGGTGAAGGTGAATAAAATACGGCCATTGTTCAGACTTACAGGTATGATGCTGAAGCTAGCCTGAGGAAGTTCTATTTGGCAATAGTTATGCATGAATATCCCTTTGCTACGGTTGAGCATGAGTACTTTCTTGATTTCATCAAGTCTCTACGTCTTTTCAATTCAAGTCTCGCACAACCACTAGAAACGATGTATTAGAAAAAAAAAAATTTTGGGGGGGGTGAAGAGAAGTTGTATGAACAACTAAAAACTCTTTCATGCCGATTTTCTGCAACTATGGACATGTGGACATCTAATCAAAATAAAGGCTATATGTGCATCATTGTGCATTAGATTTATGATAATTGGTGTATGCAAAAAAGAATAGTTAAATTCAGCCATGTTAAAGGGAGCCATACAGGAACTAATCTAGCAAATGAATTTGTCAAGGGTGTCATGTCTATGAACATTGAGAAGAAGTTATTTGCTATCACTCTAGACAATGGATCCTCCAATGATAAATGTGTTAGAGAAGTTGTGACTGAGCTTAATAAGCATTCTCCCTTGATTTGTGATGGGGCCTTTTTTCATGTGAGATGTTTCTGCCACATACTAAACCTTGTTGTCTAAGATGGTTTGAAAGTAATGGCATCTTTAGTTCAAAATATTAGAGCTACTATTGTAATTGTGAAGAATTCTCCATTGCAATAGGAGAAATTTCAGAAGTGTGCATCAGAAAGTGATTTAGACAACAAATCTGGTCTTACTTTGAATGTGCCTACAAGGTGGAACTCCACATATAAAATGTTAAGGCAAGCTATTTACTATATAAGAGCATTTGATAGGCTATTGTACTTGAACAAGGGTAAATATGAGAAGTGTGCTCCAACATATGAAGAATGGGATATGTCAGAATTACTATGCAAGTGTTTGGAAAAATTCAATGATGTTATTCTTATATTTTCTGGAAATCAATATCCAACATCAAACCTCTTTTGGTGAAAATTTTTTGAGATTAAAATTGCACTTGCAGAATGGTGTTATAGTGTTGATGTTACTATATCTTCTATGGCAGAGGCCATGAAAGCCAAATATGACAAGTATTTTGGACAAGTCAAACATAGCTCTTGCTATCGCATGCTTTCTTGATCCTAGATACAAGAAAAGGCTTGTTGAATATTTTATGGGGAGGATTTATCATGAGAATCACTTCCTTGATGTTGTTACGAAATTGTTTGAAGCTTACCAACACAACACACCTAAAACATCAAAGTCTAATCCTAAAGAAGGACCCTCTCAGCCACTTGGTGATGCCGACTTTGACATTGAACAATTCTTGTATGAGGATGCAGCTTTGATAGCACATGGTGGTATAAATGAATCAGAGGTATACATGAAAGAAAAACCATTTCGGTGGGTTGATCATAGTGGTAAGGATGCATGGTTTAATATATTATCATGGTGGAGCACACATCAAGGTATATTTCCTATTCTCTCACGACTAGCCCGTGACGTGTTAGCTATTCAAGTATCAACTGTTGCTTTGGAGTCGGCTTTTAGTGCAGGTGGACATGTTGTTGATTCATTTCGTAGTCGACTAGAGCTCGAGGTGGTTGAGGCTTTAATTTGTACCAAGGACTGGGCATCATCATCTAGGATAGGTAATAATAAGTCATTTAGTTCATAGTTTACACCACTTTCAACTTTTGTTTACTAGCTTCATGGTGTTTTCAAATTACAGGTTCTAAAGAGAAGATAACATCACTTGCTGATGAGTTGGATTTGCACCTAGAGGATAAAGAATGTGCTACTACATACATGAATGAGGAGGTTTCATAATTGTCAATTTGCCTACTGTATTACTGTCAATTGTTGTTCTTATTATCCATATTGCAAAAATTACACTTTAATAGATTGTTAGTTTTGTTTTGTGGTGGCAGTGCTTCTATACAAAGGTTAGTCTTGTACGCAAAAATTGCTTCTATGCAATGTTTGTCTTGTATTGCAAAAATTACACTTTGATAGATTGTTAGTTATCTTTGCACCCCATGATTCATAAGATTTTACATAATTCCCAGTTAGCAATATGGAGTGTCATTTTTGGTGATAGAGTTGTCATTTTAGTTTTGCTATCAGTAACTATTTTTTTTTTGTGTCAATCGATATATTTTTTGTAGGATGAGAGGATGAATGCACCTGACATCGACTAAGGCGTGGTCATAAGGATGGCTGGGTATTAGCTTGTGCTCTATCCTATCCTATATTGTGAAATTGTGATGTAATGAACTAGTGATGTACTTGGCTAGTTGGTTATGGACTATGGCTACTTGAATTTTGGACCATGTAACAATTTAAGGTGTGAGGGTTGTGACTTGTGACTTACTGCAATGCTACTTGCTAGTTCTACTCGCCTAACTTACCCCGGTCATATGCTTGCTTAATTAGCCCCTATTATTATCGACAGATGTACTTAAATCTATTTATCAATCTACTGATGTAGTTGCATTTTAGACATATAATATGGTTGGTTGATCCTAATATGTGTGATATATATAGTTTTTGCTTTCACGCATTAACCGAGTAAATATTTTGTGACCAAAACTAATCGTATTCGGAACGATTTGTATTCGCTCCGTATTCGTGAGCGAGATAATCTGTATTTATATTCGAATCCGGCACTGTTCGTATCCTACTCCGATTCTGAGAGAAAAAATGAATAAGATATGAGATGAGCAAAATCTGTCTATATCTACTCCGTTTGCATCCCTACCTATAAGATTGTAAGAAGTGGCCATTTTTCTAGTCCCACAGATTACTGATCTGTGGATCGTTAGTCCTTACCAGCTACTTCCGAAGAATATGATATCTAAAGAACAATTTATGGCTGGTTAAAATTTCCCATAGTACATGTTTGGTCATCCATCGAAAATTGGGATCTTTAATCATTCTAGTTTCTTCTTGCATTCATCTCTTCTAGTCCTTTAGTAGTGCCATTTTGTAGGGAATAATAGATTGTTTGCCCTCATTTATTTATGCTAATGATCATTTGTTTCGTGATGTCTTATTGACATATGGCCCTAAAGCCATACTCCCTCTGTCCCACAAAGAGTGCATTTCTAGGATTTTTAAGATAGATTAGTGTGCAAGGTAAATGACCAATGTGACCCTCATTACTCCATACACAAGCATGCTGGTGCTACGGTTTCCACAAGCACTTAAATGAGCATGCATACACTTACAGCTGGGCCCTACGGACTAGAAATGCACTCTTTGTGGGACAAAATTTGAACACTAGAAATGCACTCTTTGTGGGACAGATGGAGTATGTCAGTGATATATAACTACGACAAATAATCAATTGCACCAACTAAAACGGAGGAAATGATTAATTCTTCCATTTTATAGGGACTACATATCTCATTGAAAACATCCCGAATCACGGGGTTTCGCCGAGGAATTGGATGGCAGCAAACGCTAGGTGCCCAATGGTGACCAATCACCAACCTCGAAAACGAAAGAACCGGAGAAAATGCGGCTAACACAGGCAATGCTGCCTTGTGCTGATCACTGCAATGCCTACAAAAGGATCTCTGCATTCCAAGGAAGAATCGCATTCTTTTTTTCGTCCTTGCATGTTTGGCTTAAAGATCTGATCAGTCGAGTGCACAAGATAGGATGCTTAAGGCTTCTTCTTGTGCTCTAGTTGTTTGGACCATGGTCCCCTCCATTATTCCTTCCCCTGAAACCTTACATCACATGTTGATCTTTTTTTCATTCTTGCATATAGACATCGACGCACAACGACAAGCATGGCTGGGACACAGTCGAAGGCCTCAGGTTTCCATGGCAATTAGCACCAAGCACTATCAATCCCCATTAATTCTCGATCCTAAGTGCTTATTTATTTATTTATTTATCCTTTGATTCGGTGGTAGCTAGGTGCTAAATGCAGATGCAGTAATCTGCAGAGGGTCCAAACTCATTGTTCATACCTAGGTATTTCTGTACAGGATTATTTCATAGTTTATTCTATTGTCACCGCTTCTTGCACGCGAGAACGGTTACTATTGCATCGAGGTAGATACTGCAAGTGCAGTGGGAATGTATGAAATAAGATGGCCCGATAGGATGACTGTTGGTTCTTGTTAAAGTGCCGATGAATATGTCCCCTTAAATTCTTTTTCCAACTACACTTGATGTAGAAAGAAACTAGGCTGATGATTAGCCATCTAATGCCCTGCACGACGCATGCATTCATATCTTCAGCTAAACATTAGCCGAGACTTTCCCGGCCGGAGAAGCCCCCCACGTCACCCCACTCTCTCTCTCCATTTCTTGCAAAAAAAACCTCCGATTCTTTGAAATTACGGATAGGTCCTTTCTATTTACGAACAGGTCCTTTGTAATTTTCTGTGAGTATAAAATATTTTTTCCCGGTTCGCGTTTAGGTCTTCGATTCGTCGTTTTACACAAAGAGCCTCCCATTAAATACGAATTGCAAACAAGTCATTTCTTACTTATTCAAAATAGCGAACATGTCCAAAATTATAACAAATAGGTCCCTGCATTTTTCGTTCAGATCCTTTCTCCGTTTTCCCCGAAAAAATATTCTCGTGGTCCGTTTGCTCTCCGGAGCATAAGAAAAATGTCTCCGTGGTCTGTTTTTTCTCCCAAAAAAAACCAAAAATATTTTCCGTCCACGCGCACGGCGTTTTTTCCGGGAAAAAAAAATTCGTGGTCCGTTTGCTCTTCGGAGCATGGGAAAAATGTTTCCGTGGTCTGTTTTTTCTCCGAAAAAAAAACAAAAAATATTTTCCGTTCACGCGCGGCGTTTTTCCCGAAAAAAATATTTTCGTAATCCGTTTGCTCTCCGGAGCATGAGAAAAATGTTTCCGTGGTCTGTTTTTTCTCCGAAAAAAAAACATAAAATATTTTCCGTTCACGCGCGCGGCGCACCCGCGCTTGCGTTTCTAGTGAATAATGATCGAGCAGGCAATGCCAATCCAATCTAGCTACGACTACGAGCTACGAGGAAGGCAGCAGGAAAGCACGCGGTGCGAGGCGGGAAGACGGAATAATAATACGATATTCCTACTAGTTGTTCTATTCCGCTAGAGCATACACACAAATACAGAATTGTCCTGTGTTGTCAGTCCAATTCCAATTGATGGTCAACCCTAATAAAGACGAGCACAAATCTTACGGTCCGCGTTGCAAGTATTCCTGTACTTTACATCTCCAACACTCTAAGTTGGTATGTCCGTAGCTTTTCTGAAAATTAGTTTTTAACTGGGCTGCATGATTTAAGAGCTGCATGACTGAACAGCTGAGCTCAAGATGTTTGGTGCTTGACAGTCTGACTTTTAGGTGTGAGGGATGATGGTCATGAATGGGGTGAGAGGGGTGAGATCTGAGATTTTATACTTGGCAGGAGGGAGTGATTTTCTTAACTCTAGTGCTAAAGTTAGAATTCTAACTCACCGAAGCCGTAGGAAGCTACGACCTTGCTTGGAACGGCTTCAGCTTTAGCTTCTGTCCTCTAGAAGCCGGAAGCTGTTCCAAATGGCTAGCTTTTTCGTAGTTAGAAGCCAGCAGCCCATTTGTATTAGAAGAAGCTGAAAGTCGAAAGCTGGTCTGAGGTAGCTTCCTACGGTTTCTATGGGTTGGGGTTATGATTTCACCACTAGAGTTTGAAGAAAATTACCCCTTCCCCCACAAGTATAAATCCCAAATCGCACCCCCCCTCACCCTCATTCTCAACCTGCATCTCTCACACTTAAAAGCTATACCAAACCTCTTGAGCTCAGCCATTCATTCGTACAGCTCTTCAACTATGCAGCCCAGCTAAAAGCTGCTTTTCAGAAAAGCTTCAACCATACCAAACAGGGCCATACTTCAAATCAGTTTTTAGCCTTTTTTTCAAATCAGTTTTTAGCTTTTTGTAGTACAAATAGACAGCTGGCTTTTAGCTTTCGGCTACTGAGAAACCAGTCGTTTAGAACAGCTTTTGTCTTTCAAAGAGGAGAAATCGAAACTGAAGTCGTCCCAAGCATAGGCTTAGAGCCTTAGAGGAGAAATTGACAGTGGGGAGTGCATTTAGGGAAGAAATCTTGGTATTTACTACGATTATCATAGATTGTTCATCAATTAAGTGGCCAACTTGGACAGGAAAGTGTCGAAACATTGATCATGTTTAAAAAGCGACGTTTGTATTGAAGGCTTGAATTATTTAGTATATGTACTCCCAGTCACAGGTTCCTCCCCTTGCTTGCTGCCCTGGGCCCCTCTCCGGTTGTAATCCTTCCTGAGCACAGTTTTATCTCCCTCCGTTCCTCCCTCTCCCTCCCTCCCCAAAACCAAAGACTTCACTCGGAGCTTCGAATATTTGTCGTCCTCGCAGTTCAGTTTAGTCGTTGCCATCACCACGCTATGGGATCCGAGGGATCGGCTGGGGTTGTCGGTGAGTCCCTGCTCATCGCTTTCTTTCTTACGTATGGCTTCTTGTGGAACTTGTTTTATCGCTACAGATTTGGGTGAAAAGGTGGGATCTTTGTGGCCCAGAAGTCAAGAGTTCTTGAATTCTTTGTGGGATTTTGGGATGCTTCAAGTAATGGTGGAAGTAGCGGAGGGATTGCTGGGTTAGGCTGGGGGTCTGGGGACTGGGGGTCTGAGGGTGAGGGATGCGCAGGGTTTGATGGTGAACCCCAATCAAGCATTCCTTCTGAATGCTGCTTTGTGACGCTTGCCTTCTGCCATTGTCGTGCCAAGTAAGGATTTTTTATGGCCATGTAGTCAAGAAACTCTTGAGCAAAGGTATAATGCTTAGCAACCAGGATTGTTTCAAGATGGTGAGGTGGAATGTTGGGGTGATTTCAGTGGGATTAGGGGTGAAACCGGGTCAGATACGGGCGGATATTGCTTATCCCGTATTCTAACCCTTTTTTTCCCTCGATTCAGAGCCGGATATGGGCAGGCCGGATACAAACACCAATTCGGAGTTTTGGGATACGGACACAGAGTGGATACATGATGGATTTGCATCGGTAATGGATAAAATAATGGTTGGATAGTATAGAGTTGCGCACACATGAAGGAATATACATTGAAGTGTTGAACCATACCATACATAGCTTCAACGTTTCAACAAGAGTACATTCTCACACATACACGATCGCTTCTATATAAATAAAAACAACTGGTGATATTTAAGGCATCTCATTCATTTTATGGGCAAGAAAATACCACAGTAATCCTAAAAAAAGGAAAAAAAAAACCCTAGAATTTCTCACATTAATCGGAAGAAAAAGAGAAAGATCTCCACCACTTATTTTGGTAGGGTCAGATTATAGCAGTGCGGATTAATCATATATAAATATTAGAGTTATATAACAAATACATTTGTATTTCAATTATTGGAAGTAGAGTTGTATATCAAAGACAGTCGTATCATAATATCTAGCCACACAGTTACGCAGGTAAAATCTGCTAGTTCACATACGCGAGTAAATCTGCTAGTTCACATAATGACATAGTACGCTTCAACATAAGTTCATACATAAATTTGACACGATCACAACGGCATAAGGTGTAACAACATCAATTTTTAAATTCTAGCTTAAAATAATTATTTTATCCATTATTGATTTTTTGAGTCATTTCATGAAATTTCTTGAGTTTATAAAAGCCTTTTCCTATTTTCCCCGAGACTAAAAGCAACATAATTGGTAAAACCTTTGAAAAGTCTAAATATATTTTTCTGGAATTTTTTAGTGCCTTTTGCTATTTTTCAAAGACTAAAAATCTTTTCTAGAAATTTTCTTCCTTAATATAGAAGACTAACTAGAAAACTACCCGAATTACAATACGGGAAACTATCTGGCATAACATGGAAAATCCAGGTCTGGTGGATAGTAATCACTGCGGAAGCATTCTCGGATCTGGTTGGATAGCAAAGTAGCTTCCTATATTCGGTCCCAACCAAATCCAGCTCCGGATCTGGCGGGAAATATCCAACTGTTTTCACCCCTAAGTAGGATTATCATGATGATGTACTAGAAATTGCTATGCGCAACCGTTTGTAGCTATTGGTGAGGCCCAATTCACCATTTCTTCTAAATCATTATTACCAAATGTGAATTTTTGTTGAGAGGTTTGTTTGTTTATGCCTGAGCCAAGAATTGATGAATTCCTCAATTATTGGCGCAATTTTAGATGGATGGACCAGTATGGATTTAGGGGGACCAACTGGATTTGTTTGCCAGTCACAGTTTATCTTCTTTCCTTTTGCAAATTATTGCATATAGATTAGTTTTATACTATGATTCATAGTCTAAGATTTATTTTTTATGGCAATTTCTTGATATTTGAACCATTTCTTGATTTGGTTACTTGTAACTAGTACTTGCATGTCATGTTCTCTATCAAAAATCCCATTAATACTTTAGTGCAACCCAGTAATTAGAATCAAAACCCACTCTTAGGGCATGTTTGGATAGATCAATATTGAGATGTGCAACTAAATCAATTGTATTGAAAAAACAAGCATGGTGAGGTCTTTTATTTCGGTAATCCACTGGTGTTAGTCTTTCGTAACCAGCATGCCACAGGTAGACAAAAATAAACTAAGGAAAGTGCTTCTATCTCTAGCTAAAGAAAGCTCTACGAATTTTAATTCAAAAAAATTATAAGGAAAGAGACTGTCTTTAGAGCATAGGCATCGCGAAGTAACACTAGAATTTTATGAACCTTATAGCTCCAACAGGAACTAGTGTTAACACATGGTACAACAAGCTAGGTGAGTATGTTATAATACAGACGGCAAAAGGTAGATGATCTAATAAACATGAGACATAGATTTAACGTAAAAACCCCTTGCGGGAAAAAACCATGGAAGCACGATGGCAAAAATCACTATATGAGGAGAGAATAAAAGCACGTGGAACTTTGGCGCTGCTAAATCGTGCGACTACAGGTGTACATATATAGGCTAAGGATCAGAGTCCTGAACGGAGAAGGGAACCGGATTAGAGTCAGATGCGCCTACCGGTGTCACGTCCAACACGGCTTGGCGCATGCACTGCTCATCGCCATGTTTGGCGTGGTGTCCGGGACAGACACGATGACGAATTCGGGTCACACTTTAACAATCTTCACCTTGACACAAATTTGCTTCTGTAGCTGACATACCAAAATCTCCTCAAATAAGTCTTCAACAATTGATCTTGTGTATCGAAAGTCCATGGGGTTTATCTCAACAAGAAAGACTGGAACAAATTTATTGAAACATTTCTCGCAAAGAAAAATTAAGCAAACCACCAGCAGATCCAAACACACGGCTATCAACAAAGCAGACGGAGAAATCTGGGTCTTCAACAATTCTTAACCCCAGCAAACTCTAAATCTATGCAACTAACCTCTTGAAACAAGTGCTTAATCATCAAATGACATAAGCCAAAACATCAGTAGTGGCGCTGGATAAATAGCGAAAAACTTATATCATGGAATTTGATATGCTCTACCTGGAAGACAAAACTCGAGAAACAATGCTTATTGAAAGAGCAACTTGCACATGTCGCCATCTCGTACGTCAAACTGCCTGCTATAAAGTAAGTGAATTCCACGATAAGGTTGTAAAACCGCTCCTTAAAACTGTCTCGATGAAAGAAACTCTTGTGCCATCAATGGAGTATAAAATGCAGTAGACCCTCGTAGCTGCGACAAATACAAAACATTGTAGTATCCACACAAAAACATTCTCCTTGCACTTAAATCCTTCATCTCAAATTGAAATTGAAGTGAAACCTTCACTTTCAAACAGCAAAACTCCAAAGAAAATCATGCTAGCTGCCATTAGGGTGTCATCAAACTTCTGAAATTGAATGTTGCCAAAGCTCCATAATAGTCGCGAAAGTGATCCAAATTGAAACACATCCAAAATGGTGATTGAAACACCAAATTCAGTTGTCCCCACAACTGAAATAGATTTTTTTTTTATTTTTCTTCAAAGTCTCATTGAATGAATGTAGACCAAATTAACTCAATAGCAACAACAAAAGTCTGCAACTGCGCCTTAGACTCCACATGTGCGACAGGGATCTTACTGCAATAACCCGCAGGAGACGATGGATTGTCAAAGAAATCACCAATGATTAGTTCCGCATAAGTGCCGTCAATGATAGGCACAATGGCCTGAATTCCAATGAACTACACCTTCAACAGAAGAAATTAATATAGAGCTAGAAGGTGACAATCGACTTAGGCATAAGATTGTCAACGAAGGTGTAGGACGGCGCCTGGGCATAGCGTCGGGCAGTGCGGGCGATGGTACTTACAAAACTGGTGTTGGAACAATCAACAGAGTAGAGCGCAGGTCGACACTCAGTATAAAGTCGAATCTTGGTACAATGTTGTCTATGCTTTCTGACACACACAAAGAGGTGTTTCAGACTCAATGACACCGGGCAGCTTTCTGACTATGCTGCCCCATTGGTACTTCTCAAGCAAAAACCAATCAAATATTAAGTTTAAGCACATAATCCTCAGAGATTGTTAAATGGAACCTCACTATATGCTCCAACTCACCAACAGCGATACCTTAAGTTAGCCACAGTGTTCAGCTCCAAACACTTCGCCAGAATGTTGTTAAGTTGTCATTGAATTGGCATTTGGTTGTTTTGCTGACAGGCTGAGCGTGCTTTGCATCTGCTGAACATATATTTTTGGGCATAGCCATCCTATGCACTGACCATTGAATAATGAAGCTTGTTCATGTTTATACTTATACTAGCTGAGTGCAACGGATTTCAAATAAACATAATATAAGTTATAAACTTAGATATGCAAATGGTAAATATCTCTACAAACGAAAGTTTAATACATATCTACATCCAACTAACAAGCTGCATATAATATTATCACATGCCACATGCATAGGTAATCTAATTATCCACATAAGATCCTTCAAGTAACTTGTGCATATATACACATATTTATTTACAAAAGATCTTACCAACTCAAGAGGTGGGGAGGTAGATGGTAGACTCACCATCACCACCAGGTCCTCCTTTTATAATCGTAAAGGTAAAGACTGTAGCAAACTGATTTTGGAATTCCTCCACAGGAATTTGGTCTAAGACTTTAAACCTAGAATTAGTAGTTCAGAGACACGAACAAACTGGTTTGGTATCCGATTAACAGCCCAAATTACATTACAATGAAAACTGTGGTTTGACAGCCAATTTGTAGTCAGTCCTTCATCTCCATTTTAGTGGGCAAAATGATATTTTTTTAGAAACATGGACCATCTTCCACCTGTTTACAGACTGGCCCAAAAATCTTGCATATTGCTCCAAAATACAAAGTTTTGCAGACTTGCAGTTATGCAACTGGAATTACTTCTTATGGAAAGAATGCTGCCACTGGCAAATAGTGAAACAAAGAAAGGGTTTTGTCCGTCTTTAGTACCTGCAGATCTTGTTGCTTGCACTTGATTACAGTTGCGACATTAGGTTGGTCGCCTTCTTGCAATGATCGGTTTATCTTGTGAGTTGTGACACTCTATTGTTTTGAGGATATTATTTATGATGCAGGCACACGTCATTGTTTCCCTCAAACAGCACAATTCTTTTGCTACTTGAATGGATGGTGTGTTCACTGTAGAGAGCGAGTGGACAACTTATGTTAATACATCAATTGTTAGATTAGCTACTACACTCCCAAGTTTATAACCTTTAAAATACCTTTGAAAATTATAGTTGCAACTGTTAATAAAGTTAATTATTGGATACAAACATGAAATGTTTTAGAAATTAAAAATCTCATGAGCTACAAGATACAACAAAATTCTAGCGAATTTTAGTAAATTATGGTATTGTGTTGTTCTTTTATTTCATTTATTAGAATGATGTGATCAAATTCATGTTTACCTCTGCTTGAATGAGTTGCTAAATAAATTGCATGCTCTGTTACTGACTGATATCTGCAGTTCCCAGAAATTTTAGACTGTTAGAAGAGCTTGAGCGAGGTGAGAAGGGCATTGGTGATGGAACGGTGAGCTATGGGATGGATGATGGTGATGACATATATATGCTCTCCTGGACGGGAACTATTATTGGTCCTCCCAATGTACGCTGTAAAAATACCCATTAGTAGATATTAGCTGCATTTGCTTCAGTATGCTCAGACCAAACGAATTACTGCATTTATTTTGTCCTGCAGACTGTTCATGAGGGACGGATCTATCAGTTGAAGCTATTCTGTGATACAGATTATCCGGATAAACCACCTACTGTTCGATTCCAGACTCGAATCAATATGACGTGTGTGAATCAAGAAACTGGAATGGTATTTGTGCCCAAAAAAGAAAATCCATTTGTGCTGAAGTAGTTCACGAATGATGTTTGGCTTAGTACTTATGATGAACTACTTTTCTAGGTTGAACCAAGCCTATTCCCTATGCTTGGAAACTGGCAAAGGGAGCATACAATTGAGGACATCCTGACCAGCTTGAAAAAGGAGATGTCAGCTCCTCAGAATCGCAGGCTCTACCAGCCTCATGAAGGTATTTTCCTTTTCACTGCTTCAGTAGATGAGATGCGGTGAATGTTATTAATTTTGTTTCTACCTAATTGGAGGAATCGATCTTGAAAATCCGAAATCCTTGCCAAGAGTAACTTGTCAAGCGACAACCCAATTCCCTCCTGTGAAGTGATCCTAACAAATATCCACTGCGTGTAGTTTTTAATGGCCAGCAGCTGAAGCAGTTTCTATTGCATGCTTTTGCAAGAACCAGCCACACGCCAGGATCCCCATCAGTAATCTTGTTTACAACATGCTGTAATCAGTATAGTTTAGTTATGAAAAGATGTAGGTTGAAGCTACATTTTATCTTCATAATTCTTCCGTGTTGGTGAATGTTGTCTTTTTACCGCTGGCGATCCTAAACCGACTTGGATTTTCTGCAGGTAACGAAGACCAAAGAGCAGAGCAGAAAGGGCTAGCGCTTAGATGCGTCATTATATAAGAGATGCCATTGCGATGTACAGTGCCAGTATTAAATTAAATAGCATCGGATGCAGAAGCGAGAAACCCAGGAAATCCTGTAATTTGGCAGTTACTACATTCGATCCAAACCGTGCTGTCGCCACAATAAAATGCCCATGAATTTCTTAATTTGTCTGCACATTTGTGTAACCCTTTACCACTCATTGGGTAAAATGGTTGAGCCCCGTGTCTGCTATTTCAGGAAGGCATCTCTAGCATCTATCTGCTTGTCTGTCCAGTTTGGATTATTAGGTTGTCATTTTTAGCTTGGGATTTTCTTAAGGAAGCTTATACTGTATGATGCTGAAGGTGCTGTGCTTTTACGCGTTTCACCCTGTGAGAAGGGATCCAGGGCCGACAGGCAAGTCAAGTCACAAAAGATAGTGGACAGCTAGCAGAGGTACATATGCTAGTTGGAGAACATCACCTTCAGAATCATGGTCTAGTGGTTGCTGCTAGAGACAGTTTTACCACGAGAGGACTCGTGCTTTCGTGCATTACTTTTCAAAAGTTGCGTCGATATTAAAGCATGAATGAAGAGTAGATAATAATTACTTACTCTTTTGTTTGCTTTAAAATTTATGCAGCTTACATTGAGAGGTGATGTGTAGAAGAACTACTCACTTGTCACCCCATACAATGCCCAAACTATGGAAGCGCTTTCAGTCAAATTCAAATAAATCTCAGTAAATATACTCAAGAAGATTTGGTGTACTCAAGAAAAAAAATCTAATAAACTTTTCTGAAAACCTGATTTGTGTAAGTTGCAGGTTGCACATGTCGATTTTTTTTTTCAGATTCCGAGAAACTTCTCTCATCAAGAAAGGGAAGGGACAACGGAAGCAAGAAAGAAAGAAATATTACGGTATAAACAAAAGATAAATGATGATTATTTACTCTTTTATTTATTTTAAAATTTATATAAGTTGTATTAGGAGAGTGATGCTTAGCATCAAGAGAACATGCCGCTGCATGTGCCAAAGCCTACACCGCAAGCGAAAGAAAGCGAGATGTTCCTCACCGTTGCTTCCTCGTCATCTTCCCATCTGCACTGCGATTTGCAAAGCTGACCAGTGACCACACACCCTATCCTAACGAATCGTCGTCGTCTCCTCTTCACTCACTGACCAACACTTTTGCTCGGTCCACTGTGACTGAGGACTTGTCTCACATTGGCTGTTAGGAATACTAGATAGATTCACACGCGTTGCCGCGTCGTGTGGAATTTAATCCAATTTTTTTTCTGAAAAATAACCAGTGTAAGGATCTAAACACAATTTAATTTTTTCAGAAGGACTTTTGGCGAAGAGGACGACGTGGCCGGCTGACTGCTCCATAAATCTTGTAGGCATAATAGATATATTTTCTCGGAAAAAAGGGAGAAAATGATCTTTTTTGACGAGTTTAACATTATATACGTTCATCGGTGAATAATACATGTTTTGAAAAATACTATAGACCGAGTTGCAAAAAAAGAAAAAGAAATACAACTCTACATATATTTCTTATTCCGGAAAATATTAGAAATCAAGGTACCAAAAAAATAAAGAGATAGAGTTGTACACATATTTCTTTTGACGAATTTGGTTAACACTCTATTATTACCCGGTCAACCTTCTTTTGTCGAGTTTAACACTCTATGTGTTAACCGGGTAATAATACATATTCCAAAAATTATTAGAGATGTTAACCTTCTTTTATCGAGTTTAGGACTTTATGCGTTCACCGAGTAATAATACATGTTTCGGAAAATATTAGAAATCGAGTTGGGAAAAAAATCTAGAGATTAGAGATCAATTTGGAAAAAAAAATAAAGTCTAGCGATGGAGCTACACACATATTTGTGTTGACAAAAATATTTTGCTCGGGAAAAACGGAGAAAGGACCATGTTCTGGAAATTATTAGAGATGTCAACCTTCTTTTGTCGAGTTTAACACTCTATGCGTTCACCGAAATACATGTTTCAAAAAATATTAGAGATCGAGTTGGGAAAAAAATCTAGATATCAGAGATTGAGTTGGAAAAAAAGTTTAGAGATAGAGTTGTACACAAATTTCTGCTGACGAAAATATTTTATTTCAGGAAAAACGGAGAAAGGACCTGGACGTAAGAAACGATGACATGTTTGTTATCTTTTTGGACTTGATCGCTATCCTAAAATATTAGAAAAGAGCTTGTTCAAAATTTGTATTTAGCGGGGGGGTTTTTTTCGTAAAGTAACAAACAAAGGATCTAAACACAATTTGGAAAAGTTTTTTTTTTGCCCTCACAAAAAATCGCGGAGGACCTCTTTATAATTTACAGGGACCTATCCATAATTTAGATAAATAGGGTGGCTTTTCACAAAATGGAGAGGGGGTTGACGTGGAGGCCCTGGCTGGCCTCTATTGTGTTTCCTTATAAAGGTGTTAATATATAGGATCGATATACATTAATATAGCAATCAAAGGGGGGTGAATGATTGCGCAGAAGCTAAAATATTTTTTTATTGATTCTCAAAATACCCCTAAACAAATTATAAAAATTTGCTTCGGTTTGTACAAAAACAGATTGACATATGTTCACTAAAACAGTAATCCCTGAAGATCTCATCGTTGGATTTACATGAAATTTTAACTGTATAAACTAGATTCAATTTAGAAACTAACCCAATAAGAATCATCTCAATCAGATCTATGGATCTAAAGTTATAACCTTCAATCACTAATTACAAAAATTGATCAAACCCTAATTACGAGATTAATCAAGTTCTATGAGGAATTAACCAGTCAAATTTTTTAGATCAATCACTTGATGCCCTAAAAAGGTTTTGAGCGGATCAAATCAAAATTATCACAATAAAATAATAAATCAATCTAAAATCAAAACAGGCATGTAAATGAAGAACTGAAAAGAGGAACGAGATTACCAACACATCAACTTACAAAACTTGATCTTTATTGCTTGGATGTGTTCACAAGATGCCTCCAAAGTACCTTAAATAATCTCCAAATTTTTCCTTCTTTTTCCTTCTTCTCTCTTCGATTCCTGTTCAGCCTCGCGTTGCTTGTTTTGCACCGCTACAATAAAGCAAAAACATTGCAGCAACACGAAGTACTGTAGCATGCAAAAGTACTGTAGCACTGCGGAAGTTTTTTTCAACGCCGCCGTCGAAGCTCCTTGTATTGGATTTCTTTTCTGTCGTGTGGCTTGATCTTTTTCTCTGATGCGGCTTACTCAAAATTAGGACCCCCTCCTATTTATACTAAACAACCCTAATCAGTTGTATTCAAATACATGCATACATATCCACCTGGCCCAATTACATATGGCCCAATATATGCACACAGCTCAAAACTCATATATGCAAGCGTACGGCACATCTGTCGCTACCGCGTGACTCACTCGCTTCCACGTGCACCATTCTCTAGTCCCAACGTTCTGTATGACATCATTGATCGTCTGAACCTCGATTTATCCTAGAACCTAGTTATGATCCCCGTCATCGACCACATTTGACCTCAAGCAACACCTGCACATGAACAAACCACGACATAATTTTTCGAGCAAAAATTCTTCCCAACTTGCCTCAACGTCAGTCCATTGAATCACTCACACAAGCGCATTGCATCAAGCAAAACTATTACTATGCTATCACAAGTATATCGAGTAATCATCTGAAATAGCACATGCACAAGCATCGCACATGCCATGAGCATAATCACTTTGCAATGCCAAATTTATCACTAAGTCAATTTTTCAGCACATGATTTCACAATCTCCCCCTGATGAAAACATTGGAAACACCACTTAGAACTGAATATTGGCATTCACCTCATAAGAAAATTTTTAAGAAATTCTAAAACCAAAAAGCAAAGCGAAAAAAATGTGTGGGTGAATGTGCAATATGTGTCCAAAATTCTCCCCCTTTGACAATAGATTCATCAAGAATACAAAAGAGAGAAGAAAATCTTTTTGTTTGTTTTTAGTTTGTCATTTTTTATGTACTAAGCATTATAAGTTATCCACATATGTTATTTCATTTCCAAGTTATGCTATCAAAAATACTTGCACCCTCAAATCTACACATAGACAATATAGAGTAAGCATAACTAGAAATCAAGTACTATTAACGATTTTTGCATGGCATGATCTCCCTTCCAGAAAGCATCTATGCCCCCTAATTGGTTATTTAAATTATTTATGAGTTTTGGTGTTTGATGATCAACTCTTATACCCTTGTTGAAGTGGAAATTTTTCTAAAAGAAGGACAATGGCAGAGGTTTATTCATTCCTAGTTTGACTTGGGAGTTGATTCAAGTCTTGTAGCTAGGTTTATTTTTGTTTAGTCGTACTATAAAGAGGGATTATGCGTAAGTTCAGTATCTTGGTTCATAGGTTAAATTCTTAAGACAACTTGGAGCAAAGTTCACTTCTTTTCCCTCAAAAGTTCAAGAAATTTAGTCCTCTCTTAAGTTCAGCAAATTAACTTTCACGCCGGACCAAGTCCTTTTAGTCCGGCCCTAATGGCTTTTCATCTGAACTCAACCAAGCGCTCACCGTTCACGACGGACCAACTTTCTTAGTCCGGCGCAGTAAGCAATTTTTCCTTGAAACCTAACCGAGCGTGTGTAGTTCACGACGGACCAAATTTATCTGTTCGCGACGGACCAGCTCTTTCGGTCCGGCGTAAACGTGAAACTTACTGGTTCTTGTAGTTGAAACCAATCACTTCTTGAATCAAAACCAGCAAGTTTGCCTTCTACGATGGACCAAGTTTTTCGGTCCATAGCAAATGTGCCTTTCATTGTTTCACGATGGACCAATTTTTTGCTCAAACCATGTGTACGACGGACAAACTCTTTTTGGTCCGGCGCAAATGCATTTTTCACTGAATTTGGTCCGGCGTACATTGAATCTATTGTAAACTATTTCAAATCTTGTCATATGCAATCATTTTGACTTGTCTTTTCAATCTGACATTGGCAAACGGCTACATTTTTGCCAATAACGACTATATCTATCATGTAGCCTATAAAAGCCGTTCAAGGCTTACCAGAAACGGAACTTTTTCATCTCTTTGACTTTTTAGCATCCCAAAAGCTCCAAAGCCTTCAAAGAGACCAAGCTTAAACTCTGTTCATTAAAAATCCAACACTTTTCATTGCTCCAAGTGCAGTCTAGTTTCAAAGTGTCTAGTGAACCAAGAGATAGGACTTGTGGATGGTCTATTACTCTTGGAACTAGCTGTTCCTAGATGGCAGGGTGGTGATCTTAGTGCGACCTATCCAACTGTGATTATGGAAGGCCACTATTTTTGTAAGAGGTTGGAACTCACCTCACCGGAGTGGTAAGAGTTACATTATTGACAAAACCAGAATTGCCGCTGTCAGCTGCTGGTGGAGCAATACTTCTGAGGAAGTGCTCTAACGGGGATGTAGGAGATTTATCTCTGAACCTCGGTGAGAAATTCTCTTGTCTCTGTGTTTTACCTGTTTGTGCATTTATTTTGCATCTTGATACTTGTTCTCTGCATTGTGTTGCTCAATCAGTTTTATCTGTTCTTATCTGTCAATTAATTGCTTAGTTCAGTTATTAAAATTTTTAAAGTTGCCTATTCACCCCCCCTCTAGGCCAACCCGATCCTTTCACTTCCTCAACTACCAAAAACTTGAAAATATTGAATTTTTGTGCACTTCATTGGTGCTTGAAAAACTGATTTACTGATTGATAGCAACATAATATAAAAACTGCAAGGAATTATATGCATCATCAGCCTTACTTTCCAATCATGCCAAGCTTAAGTCAGCAATTAGACAATCATAAGCTTAATGTTTCATGGTTTCAGTCATACACAACTTCTTCCAAGTTCATATCTGCAATCAATCTCGTAAAGAAGAAGTGTGATAGTACATACTTCCTTGATCTTACATCTATCAACTATCATTTCTTGAGCTTCTAACTCTTAACTTTGATAACTTTCACATTTAGCACTTTTTGAGCAAGATCAAGATAGCTAAGAAAGTTCAACCATGACAAGATTTAATTCAAGTTTTCATTCCATTTAAATAGTTATGTCATAATCTAAATCATATATGCATAAACATGAAGTTGCAAAGACCTCGTAGCATAAACACGGCTTCAAATCACATATGTGTAACAAATATAATTCTCATTACTTTTTTATTATTTTTATATTTTTTGTTTTTCATTTAAGAACACAAAAAATATGTTACAAAATATCACAAAGCTTTCACAAACTCCCCCTCAAAGCAAACCCATTGGGTGAACCACCCCAAGTTCTCCCCGAATAAAGGCAAAACGAGAAGACAAATGTTTTGTGAAAACATCTGCTAATTGATGTTCAATATTTGCTAATTGATGTTCAGTATCTATATGATGGAGCACAATATTTTTCTTTTCTACATGATCTCTAAGAACGATTCACAAAGCTCCTCTTCTTGCTATCACTTGGAGAGAACTTCTTCTCCTTCTTTTTGTCCTTGATATTCTCCTCCTTCGATGCTTTACCTGTAAGTTTATGACAATTTGGATGAATATGGTTGAGATCACCACACTCATAGCATCTTGGAGGACCACGACCAACTCTCTTCTTCATTATCACATTCTGCAAAGCTTTGTTAAAGTGGAAAGAGAGTAATGCCAAGTCTTCTTCTGAGAATTGCTCAATCTATTCATTGGTTAGTGAAGACAAGGAAGACAAAGCAAAACTTGATGAAAAAGAGTTATTATGAGACATGTTAGGTTGAGATATCAAAGCAATTGACTTATAATCATTCTTCCTAGTAAAAATATCTAATCCATGAGTTTTCAACTTAGAATAAAGAAATCTAATGTAAGTGTATTCATGACAGTTGATTCTCTAATAGATGTTACTTTCATCTCCCAAATTGACATGTCTAAAGCACCAAGTAATTGTCGAGTATGTGAAGCATCAGTGTAGCTAACTCCAACAGCACGTAGATTGCTAAGAATTTTATTAAAGCGTGTAAAAAATAATCTAATGATTCACCAGAATTCATCTTAAACTGCATGTATTCTTTCTTACAAATGTCTTGACGTACCTCTTTTACCGTGTTTGAACCTTCATGGAAATCACAAAGAGATTTTCATACCTCATATGCAGACTTGAGATGAATCACACAGTCAAAGTCGCTCCTTCCTAATCCTTGGATAATCAGATTTTTCGCCATGCTATTAGCCTCCACATGTGTTCGATTTGTGTCATCAACTTCATTATTCTCAGGTACTTGATAAGGCTTGTACACCTTCTCCCAAATTGCAAAGCCATGAGCTTGAATGTACGCCTCCATCTTGGCTTTCTAAAACTGAAAATCAACACCATCGAAAACACAAGGTTTTATCGAATACTTATCCATTGCTACGATTTCTAATCACCGGTTAAGATTAATTAGAAAAACCCTGCTCTGATACCACTTGTAGGATCTATATACACTAATATAGCAATCAGAGGGGGGTGAATAATTGCACAGAAGCTAAAACAAATTTTTATTGATTCTCAAAACACCTTTAAATAAATTATGAAAATTTGCTTCGGTTTGTACGAAAATATATTGATATATGTTCACTAAAATAGTAATTCCTGAAGATCCCATCATTGGATTTACGTGAAATTTTAACTGTAGAAACTAGATTCAATTTCAAACTAACCCAATAAGAATCATCTCAATCGGATCTATGGATCTAAAGTTATGACCTTCACAAGTTGACTGTACCAGATAATAACGAAAATTGATCAAACCATAATTACGAGATTAATCAAGATCTATGAGGAATTAACCAATCAAACTTTTCAGATCAATCACTTCATGCCCTAGAAAGGTTTTGAGTGGATCAAATCAAAATTATCATGGTAAAATAACGAATCAATCTAAAATCAAAACAAGCATGCAAATGAAGAATTGAAAAGAGGAATGAGATTACCAACACATCAACTTACAAAACTTGATCTTTATTGCTTGGATGTGTTCACAAGATGCCTCCAAAGCACACTAAAATAATCTCCAAATTTTTTCTTCTTTTTCCTTTTTTCTCTCTTCGATTTCTGTTCAGCCTCACGTTGCTTGTTTTTCCTTCACAAGATCTAACCCTAACACTAACAAGTGGTATCAGAGCACATACCTAGGTTCCTGATATGTGCCGCCATCGCCTTGGCTTTCGTGCGCCATCATCACTGTCTTCCTCGCCGTTCGCCCGATGGCCTTCTCAGCTTCCGTGCGGTCTACCTGCGTTGCCGCCTCGGCTCCTGTCGGCCTCCAGCTGACGCCTCGACTTCCACACGGATCACCATCCTGTGCCACTTCATCTTCCTGTGACTCGGCCACTGCCGGCCCAGGCGCTCCTCGGCCACCAGCCACATTGGCACCCTTGCTGCCAGCCTTCCATGCCTCCTGCAACGCCCCGAGCG
This sequence comes from Rhipidocladum racemiflorum, assembly GCA_036346355.1. Classification (NCBI taxonomy): domain Eukaryota; kingdom Viridiplantae; phylum Streptophyta; class Magnoliopsida; order Poales; family Poaceae; genus Rhipidocladum; species Rhipidocladum racemiflorum. Next base: position 13,239,279 of record CM070573.1, on the reverse strand, counting down.
CCACCTCCAACCCAACACCGACACGCAGCTGCCTTTGGCCTACGCGCCCTTTGGCCCCTGACGCGGCGCCGCTCTGGTCTTCAGCTTGCTCCGCCACCGGCCACCCTCCGTGTGATCGTGTTGAGCCCGACCGATCGCCCTTGCCATCTACCCATGGAGAAGCATCAAAGATCGATCAACACTCGTGAAGAAGCATTGCTAGCACAAAGCATTATCTAGTTGGGCTCCAAACAAATCCCACTAAGGATTTTAACCCTTATTTGGGGTTTGGCTTTAGCTCTTAAGCCCGTGCAGCTCTGGCTTCCAGTGGCTTCTTAGTTTCTAGACAGCTCCGGCTCTTTGGGTCAAAAGTGCTACGCGCACCCAAAGTGTACAAAACGTGCAAAAAAATTGCTGTGCACACCCAGAGTGCATCGGGAATTTTTTTTTCAGAATCTCCATAATTTTTTTTTTGCATTTTCATTCTCCACCATGTCATCCACTAAATTTTGACATTAAGAAGTTTGATGGCAAGATTAGTTTTTTGATATGGCAGGTTCAAATGAAAGCTATTCGTACACATGTGGGTGTCAAAAAAGCACTATCAGCTAAACCAACAACAATGACAGATGAACAATGGGAGGAACTTGACCAGAAAGCCCTTTCTGCCATATAGCTTAGTTTGTCTACAGATGTTCTGTGTGAAGTTATCAACGAGACTACTGCCGCAAGTCTGTGGAAGCAATTAGAATCTTTGTACATAAAAAAGTCTCACCAACAAATTGCGCCTCAAAGAACGTCTGTACACAATTTGCATACGGAAGGTACCTCTATTTAGTATTATATTAATGAGTTCAATTCACTCATCATTGATCTTGAGAAATTAGAGGTAAAAATTGATGACGAAAATAAGGCTATTCTGTTGATCATCTCTTTGCCTGCTACCTTTAAACATTTCAAGGAAATTATGCTTTATAGCAATCATGATACCTTTAGTTTTGAGAATGTTAAATCAAACTTATTGTTCAAGGAGAAATTTGATATTGATTCTCGTTCTGAAGTTAAGGCTGAGGGTTTACTTGTTAGAGGTAGATCACAGCATAAAGGCAATTCTCATATATCAAAGTTTAGATCTAAGTCAAGAGGATGTAAATCCAGCAATTTTTGTCGTTATTACAAGACTCCTTATCATGATATTTCTAATTGTTTCGAGTTGAAAAATAAGATAGATGTAAGTTCAAGCTCTATTTGGTTTTGGTGATTGGTTTAGATTAATGATTAATCTTTGTTTAATGACAAATCTAATCTTATTGAGACTAACATGTTTTATTGAGTTATATTTAATAGTCTCATATTTGGATGGAAAATGGAAAACCCAAGGTATGTATGCATATCCATTCTAGTATAAATTGCATACTTTAGATTCAAGTTAAAGTATGAATTTTCCATTGCATTAACCACAATATGTGCATTATGTTTCCCAATCCATATATTATATGGATGCACATATCTAAAGGGAGTTCACACTTAAACTTAATGTATCAATGTATTGATCTATTCTTCACTTCATATATAAAGGATCAATACATTGAAATATATCATTTTAAATGAATGTTTAAATTGAGTTCATTTGTCTTGTAATCATCAAAGGACATTTCACCATGTGTTGATGGTGTTCTTGTGATCGATTAAGGACAAATGAAAAGTTCTTGAGTAGTATGAAGCATTAGTTGCATCATGTGCTCAAGACACATAAAAATTCATTGAATTGATTTAGGTTGTGCTCAATCGATGTAAGTGGTATCCATTATGTGTTAATGGAGTGCTTAGATGATTGAGACAACCATGCATCTTGGACTAACCATTTTCATAAGTGATGATTGAGCCTTAGGTCCAAAGATGATTGAGATAATGATAACGGGGCAAGGACGGCATCATGAGGAGATGGACGTCAAGAAGAGATCCCGGAAAAGAGATAAGAGAGCCAGGGTGACGATCCTGGGGGAACAAGATGATTGAAGATCATAAAGACCCCAAAGGGGATTGCTTGCGGCGGCTAAGGTATAACTAGATAGGCTAAGGATCTTTCCTAGCTTTGTGTCTCGTTTTAGCGTCGTATTATTAAGAGGGGTTGAGTCTTTGCTTTGAGCTTCATCATGTGTTGGTGATCTCAATCCTGTAGTCACTCGAGCTCAAATCTTATTTGGATTTGGTTTTTGCATAGAGCTAACCATTTGACATGTGTTGCGAATGGGTGAAGCTCGTGCTTGGATTTTACATAAGCTCTATTTGGCATTTGTTGCAAATAGGTTAAGCTTATGCTTGGAGTTTTCGCATTGAGCTTTGATTTGCATTGGTTGCAAATAGGATAAGCTAATGCGTTGGCTTTTGCATGAAGTTCATTCTTTGCATGTGTTGCAATAGATGAAGCTTCATGTTTTGTTTTTGTTTTCAAACAAAATCTTATTGCGTTTATTTGGTATTGCTTGGAGCTATGCTTGCACGGGTTGCAAAAGGAGAGAGCTCAAGCAAGTGTTTGGTTTAGTGCATGGAGCTAGAGAATTGCAGGAGTTGCAATTAGAGAGCTCATGCACTCTGATTTGGTTTGTTTGTTTAGTTGCGAGTTCGTTGTGCGAATAAACAGGAGGTCTATGGGTTCCGGTCCTGAAAGCATGTGATACTTGCACCGTGGTTTTTGCAAGTCCGTTTGGTCGTAGTTTTACCATCACATGGCTAGGAGGATAAACCTTATAGACTCCGGGATTTATTTGCTTAATACGTTCTTGCAAATATAATCTTTTAGACGTTTGCGAAGTGTATTTTTCGCAAACGATTTGGAGTTTGGTTGAAATTCTTTGAGCATGGCTTAGTGGTGTTGCAAAGGGGTATTGCAACTCTGTGTGATCGTGGTTTGATCACCTTTTGGCTCAAAGAATAGTTGTTGAAGTTTCGGAGAAAAGGTTTGAGTTTAAAACCCTATTTTCTCTGTTTTGCCGGCACTACCGTAGTGTTATTGCCGGTAGTACCGCGAGGTTGGCAGTACCGCCGTATGGGCGTCGGTACTGCCGCTCGGACGGTACTACCGCTATTTGTGAAGCGGTAGTTGTTTTTCCAGAGTCAGGTGTTTTTCTGGAAGTGTTTGAAGTCCGGCACTACCGCAGGTTTATTGGTGGTACTACCGTAGGTGCGGTAGTACCGGAGTTTTAATAGCGATAGCTATTTTACAGAAGGGAGTCTTCTGCTGTTTGCTTTGGAAGCGGCGATCTGCAGCGGCTTGAGGCGGTCTTGCGCTGAAGTAGCTGACACTCAGGGATTTTGCCGTCGGTAGTACCAGATTTGCTGCGTAACGGCTAGTTTTATAGCCGTTACCCTGAGGGCGGTAGTACCGCGGTTTTACTGTCGGTACTACCGGATTTGCTGATTTTTCATAGGTTTTCCCTCTAATGGCTAGTTTTGGCTTGGGGAGCTATATAAGACCCCCTTGGGGAGCATTAGCATGTTGTTGCTGCACTCTTGAGTGTTTTTGATCTTGGTTTGAGTTTGTGGGAGGGTTTGGATGTCTTTCTTCTCTCCAATTTGGTTTTGAGCTCAAGAGTGATCCTAATTGCATGAGTTGCAATTAGAGGGAGTTTGAGATGACTCTAGTTGCATGAGTTGCACTAGGTGATCACCGGAGACGTGGAGGTGCGCTTGGTGAAGCTTGAGCGGAGTGCTCAACCTATTTCTCTTGGAGGTGGTGGCCTCCTAGACGGTGTAGGTGCGTCGTGCACGGGAGCTCTCAAGGTTTGTGAGAAGCCCCGGCGAAGTTTGTAAAGGTTGGTGCTTAGCCTACCCGATGGGGTAAAAAGCAACCATTAGTGGATTCAAGGTGAAAGGCTCAAGTGAGTGGGCCGGTTCAAAGTGAGTTGGACTTCCTCAACGTGGAGTAGGAGAGAAGTCTCCGAACCACGGTAAAAAGTATCGTGTCCCTTGTCTATTTTACATTCAAGCATTTTCCTTATTGCATATTTTTGATTGCTTGATTGTGAATAGAATTGCTTAGTATATCTTGCTTGGTCGACATAGATAATTCTACTTAGCGACTTAATTAGTTAGTGCACTAGTAAGCCTAGTTGATTTAGGCTTTAATTGTCAAAACCTTAGTCTTTCGCTTGCGCATATTCTTTGTGTAGGTTTTGACATATGGTTGATTAGGGCATAATCCTCGATTAATAGTGAGTAGAAGTTTTTTAATCGCCTATTCACCCCCCTTTAGGCGTATCCTCGACCCTACAATAGATAGAGACAAAAAGACACAATCTGATAAACATGCTGAGGTTAGTCTTGTTGAAAATGAATCTGATGGTAAGGCTCTAATTATCACTTCCAATTTGAAGAATCAAACTGCATGGATTAATTATTCAGCTTGCACCTTTCATATTTGTCCATTTAAAGAGTGGTTCTCTACTTATGATTCTGTTGGTAGTGGTGATGTTGTGATTGCTGATGAGTTTCCACTTGAAATTATTGACATCGATTCTATTCAAATTAAAACTCATGATGGCATTGTTATAACCCTTAAAAAATATTCTCCATCTCCCCAGAATTAAAAGAAATCTTATTTTTTTAGGCACTATTGAATATTTGGGTTATAAGTACGTGTGATTTGGTTGAGCTTCTAAAAGGAAAGAAACTTTTAAAGTGCAAATGGATTTATAAGAAGGATGGTATTACTGGAGTTGAACCTGTAAGGTGGAAAGCCCATTTAGTGGTAAAAGGGTTTAGATCAAAGAGAAGGTATTGACTTCATGATGTTTTCTCTCCTATTGTTCACCATCATCAATTCGGGTTATGCTTACTTTTGTTGCTTTATTTAACTTGGAATCAGAACAACTTGATGTTAAAACTGCTTTTTTTATATGGAGATTCAAAAGAATAGATTTTTATGACACAACCTGAGGGTTTTGCTACTCTTGAAAAAGATAATTTAGTTTATCATTTAAAAAAGCCTCTCCATGGTCTAAAACAAGCTCCAAGGCAGTGGTATAAAAGGTTTGATTTCTTTATGATTGCATAACAGTATTCTTGCAGGAAATATGATAACTATGTTTACTTCAAACTGTTTCCAAGTGGTTCTTTTGTTTATCTGCTGCTCTATGTTGATGACATACTTATTGCTTCTCATGATAAGTCATTGATTAATCAGTTGAAGCCTCAACTTAGTCATAAATTTGAGATAAATGATCTTGGTCTATCACAGAAAATTCTTGAGATGGAGATTCAACATGATCGCAAAGCTAGTAAATTATTTTTATCTCATAAAAATTATATTGAGAAGGTACTTGGCGAATTTAATCTCAGTGATTGCAAACCTTTTTCTACAACTTTTGCCTCTCATTTTAAATTATTTTTAAGTCAGCGTCCTATCAATGAAGAAGACAAAAACTATATGTCTCGTGTTCCTTAGCCTAATGTTGTTGGTAATCTCATGTAAGCTATTGGTAATCTCATGTATGCTATGATTTGCACCAGACCCGATTTAGTTCATTCTGTTAGTGTTGTTATCAGATTTATGTATAATCCTAGTAAAATGCATTGGAATACAGTTAAGTGGATTCTTCGTTATTTGAAAGGTACTTCTAATTTTGGCTTGATGTTTGATAAAAATAAAGTGGAGACAAATGTAGTTATTGGGTTTGTTAATTATGATTATGCTGGTGATCTTGATAAAAGAAAATCAATTTTTGGATATATTTTCTCTTTATGTGGTTCTACAGTCAGTTGAAAGGCATCCTTATAGCCTATCGCAACTCTTCCTACTATTGAAGCATAATATATTCCAGCTACTGAAGGTGTTAAGAAAGCTATTTGGTTGCGGGTCTGGTTTTTGAACTTGGCATCAAACAGAATACTCTTACGGTTTATTGTGATAGCCAGATTGTTATTTGTTTGACCAAAAATGATATGTATCATGCCAAGACCAAGCACATTGATATCAAGTATCACTTTATTCATGACATTGTTGCTAAAGGACATATTGTTGTGGGAAAGATACATACTGATGATAATCCTGCAAATATGCTCACCAAGGCAATTTCTAATACCAAGTTCATGCATTGTCTTGATTTGGTTGATATTTATGGTGCTTAATTGCCTTTCGGGGTTTCTTGGAAACAAATTTTTTATTATGGATTTTGAGTAAGGGGAGGTTTGTTAGGAATATGCCTCAATATTCTAACTTTCTTAAATATCTAGGACTTCTTCCTTATCTCTAATTGGTGACTATATAAAGGCAAACCCTATGTATATGTACATTATCAAAATAGTGCATCTTTATCTTCTGTGATTTTTTTTTCTGTACGGGTTTTTCACGTAAAAAATTTATGTTTCACTTTTTGTTCCGTATGTGTGCATGTGCGATCTAATACTAACCCTAACATTGGCAATTCCAAGTTGCCAACACAGCAACAGCAAGAGGCCAAACTTACTACATGGCTTGTGTACTCTTCTATAATCACATGCGAGTTTGTAGCCTTGATATGGCCTTGTACCGAAACCCTGCCTGCCTCCTTGTGCATGTTTTGATCATAACAGTAGAAATCAAAGGCAATTGTGTGCGTCTGAGAATTGGCATAAACCTTTTGTGAAAGACGGAAATGGCGATCAGAGGGGGGTGAATGATCCCAAAATAAATTTCCCCCAGCTACCGGACAAATAGCATTCAAATGAAACCCCTTTAGCAAAGTATAAAAGATCCTGGAGCAAGAACAGGGCACAAGAACAGCCCGAACTCAAAACCAAAATGATGAATCTTTTGATCCAATGATCCAAAGTTCATGAAACTTGGTAGATAACCTCTTTAGGATGTCAGGAACTTGTTCCAACAATCAATCACAATGATTAACATCAAAGTTCCGACCTTTAACCATTTGAAGAGGAAATGTACCAAGAACACGAAAAAGAAAAAATCTATGATCTAGGCGTGCTCGTGGGATTTTGAAGATCAAGATGGACTTGGATACCTTCCCACAAGTCACAGCAAGCTAGAGATCTCAAAGAAACTCATCAAAACAGGATCAATCAAGAATTCATCAATGGAGGCATAAAAGATTGGTTTCTCGCAAAACTCGAAACAAGGATTGCCTAGAGGATTAGGATATGATCTAAGTGAAGACTCATCCATGGCAATAAAACCCAGAAGCAAGTAGAAGGAGGGGAGGCAAATCCAACTTGCGGAATTTAAATTGCGAAAATGTAAGGACTGAATTTAAATTGCATAATGTAAAGACATAATGTAAATGCGGAATTTAAATTCAGAATGGAGAGAATGTTTTTTTATTTATTTTATTTGGAAGCTTTTACAAAGCCTCACTTCATGTGGGTAAAGCTCAAAGGAGCACCAAAAACTTCTACAGGAACTTCTCTCCCAAAAACCTTACAGGGGAAGGCTACCCCTACCCCTCTATTTATAATGTTCTAGGATCAATTCCCACCCATGGATGTGTTGCATAAACCCTAAGCTAACTTCTAACGGCCAGGATTTGATCCCACACGTTCACTCACATGGGTTACACTGATCCACTCTTACACATGCTTTCTCAAAGCATCTTTAAGTGATCAGTTCAACAACCCTCTCTCAAGCTAGCTTGACCACTACTTTAGCTCTAAAGATCAACAACCCACTGGTCTTCTAGACCCAAAAAGCTTCAAGCTTAGCAGTCACTTTGTCCCCTTGCCTCCTTGGACTGCACCGGCTCTATCTCCAGCCATCTTCCGACGATCTCCGGTCATCTTAAACTTCCAGCAACCCTTGCGTAGTTCCGGCCATCTCTCGCCTCACCATGAACACCAAACAGAGCCCTGCATCCATCACAAACAAGGAAAACACATTACATATCATTTCTCAAAAAATAATATGCCTTAATCATCAAAGAATAAAGCTCAACAGAGCACAGAACATCTACGACTGACCTACTTCCGAATTTCCCTGTTTCCAACACAGCAACACCCTTCCCGATTTTTTATGATTTTTTATATTGCTCAAATGAAAAACTTGTCAACATGAAAAAGATGCAACTTTAAATTCTCTACAACTTTCATGTATACCAAATAATTTTTCGAGCATGGGAAGACCTTCAAAAATACAAATTACCGCAACCTGTCAAAGTGGGTCCGCCGTAGACGTGAAGGCACTGTTCATGGTCCGACACAAATGTGATTTTCTCTATTTGGAACACCCCTTGGTCCGGCACAGACGTGAAACTCTCTGTTTTCAACACCCCTTGGTCCGGGGCTAAAGGAAAACACTATGTTCCAAGATTTTCTTGCTCCAAACCGGTCCGGCGCAAACATAAAACCAGTTACACTTAGTCCGGCGCATACACAAGTCATTTCTAACTTGGTCCGGCACAAATGAGAACTTCATAAAATTTGGTCCGACGCATACACAAGTCATTTCTAACTTGGTCCGGCACAAATGAGAACTTCATAAAATTTGGTCCGACGCAAATGAGAAACTCTCTGTTACTTGGTTCCCTTGGTCCGGCGCAAACACTAAGCACTGGACCTAAAGTTCGTCGCAACCTAAAAAGCTGACACAAATCAAAATGCTTCCAAATGAAACCATTTCAAATCCAAAATAAAATCAAACTCAAACATGAGCAACCCAAGCTCAAATTAAGTTAAATAGTCATCACAAACAAAGATGGACCTCCACATGGTCTTTCATTTTGTAAATCTCACATGCAGAAAGAGTGTATCACTGACATGTGAAAACAAAAGAAAAGAAAGAGATTAAGCAGGCCTAGAATTTAAGGCTAATAGAAGATGAGTACTAACTGAGTCCCTGTCATCTCATTACAACTGGAGTTCTTGCCTGATGCACATTGCCATACGATCAATCAGGGATACAAATCTCGGTGGTTTTTGGCGAATTCCCGGCGAGATTTCGGATTTCGAATCCCCCCCGAGATTCAAAATCTCGGCCGGGTAAAAAAAAATTCAAAATTTCAAAATGCTACAGTGTAAGTTTAAATCTCGCCAAGATCTCGCCCATTTCGGCCGAAATCTCGGTGATTTCGGTCGAAATTTCAAACTTTTTTGCCATATTTTTAATTTTTTTTTGGTGGATATGATTGGACTTAGGTTGAAGATCATCCACAAAAAATTTCAGATTTTTTTGACGTGTTCTGACCATTTTTTTGTCGGTTCAAATTGCACTGAAATCTCAGTGATTTCGGCTGAAATTTCGGATATCCCGGTAGAAAAAAGACCGGATTTGAAATTTGAATTTTATATTCCGACCGGATTTTATTTGAATTTCCGAAATCTCGCCGAGATTTCGGATTTCGGGCATCTCCGAGATTTGTAGCCTTGCGATCAACATCTCTGAAAGCTTTTTAATCGGCCAGAAACTGCAGCGCCGATCAGATCGAGTCCAAGAGGGACCACTGACTGAATAGTAAACCGTGAGTAGTCTGGGATGCACAAGTGCTGAATACGAGTACTAGGAGTAGGAGTACTCGACTCCAACGACTTCAGAGTAATTAGCAAAAGCTCTCCAGTCTCCACAGTAGCTTTCCATCTTTCTCCAGAAGTTACAGTAGCAAACTAGCAACAGTAAGCCTTCACCTTTGCGAGGTCAATGATGCCAAAAGTCGCCACCATTCATGGGCCCCAGCTACAACTATTCTACACAAGAGCCGAACATTTATTGTTTTTTGTCGGAGCATCTCAGAGTGAGGCTTTGACACAGGCCAATACGGCCGGCACGCTGGGAGAAAAAAAGGTTGTAGGCATTGTCACCCTCAGCTTCGCCAGCGAGCGTCGCTCTTGGGCGGCAACATCCTCGCAGCCCTGTGGACAGGAAGGCACGTAGACGTCCAGGACCCCAGCCATCGCATTCCTAATTTCCTACCATCTCTCACGATCAGATGCTTTTCTTGACATGTCTCTCTCTTCTTCCGGCCTTCTGATCAATCTGAAGCTTCTAAGTTCCAACATAAGAATTCTAGCAGATGTTGATGTATTCCTGGTAGTAAGTGCTGCTTAAGGCTTGATTATTAATTTGAAGGGTACTAACAAAAGGAGAAGTAAAATACAGGTGGGATTTGTTCACCTGTTTAAGAACTTGGGTTTTGTCCAGCGCATGGAGGTGCGCGAGAAAGAAACAAGAAAGCATTTTTTTTTCGTTGCGAAGTCAAGGATCCAGAGGTGGTTGGAAGGGAGAGAGAGACTGGTAAATAATCGGCACAGGATGAAACTAATGAGAGTTCAATTGCAATTTTTTTTTCCCGGGTGATGATGCACTGTTGGAATGTTCTTGTTGTAGTGGTCAATAATGGCAAAAAAAAAAAGCGACGTCAAAATAACGGTCCTTAATCTGAAAAAGTCTGAAGCGTTTGCTCAAACTCTGACCACTACATGTTCAGGCCTTCCCGATAACTAACCAATGGACGTCATGCTGACCAACTCTAAAGCAGCCTCAAAGTCGCACTTCCAGAGCTTGAAACTCGAGAATTCACATTTTTTTAGATAATAAAAGTTTTACTTTGGTCTCTACATCAAGAGATGCATACATCCCAATATTTATTACAAAGTTTCAGTAGAATGCTGTCAAAAAGAAAAAAAAATAAAGACTGCAAAAAAATGCAACAAACTATAAATAACATGATATAGAGTCTTAAGCTAAACACAGTCTTACTAAATTTTCACCTATATCTACTAAAGAGATCCTGAGCATCATCTTTAGTGATCTACATGTCTGTAACACCACCTTTTAATCCTCCTGATAATGCAGCATAGACCACAAATACAACCAGAAGTGGAAATGTACTGGAGAATTCACATACGAGTCGATTCAAATGAATTGCTTCGGAAAAATCCTTTTCTGTGCTGCCAACGGAACTATCCGGATAGGCCCTAGATTCGCACGCATCCGATAGTTTCAAAATAGTAACAAGTTGCATATCGTAAACCCAAAAAAAAAGGGAAAAAGAGAGAAATTTTACCGTGGATAACGTATGTAGTAAATAGTGGCAGTAGAAATTAAGGGTATTTTAGGTTTTTTCTATCTATTCATTAGAGGTATTTTAGAATTTTTCTAATTTGTTCATAGTTTTAGCTTCACCAAATACCTGATGATCTTCAAAAGCTTTTTATTCATTCATCCGTCATTTATCAGGATCATAGGACGTGTTTTGTCGTAGATGACAAATAATATGATATAATATTTTACCCTTTTATCCCTTTCTGAATTTTACTGTCAATACTACAGGTGGTAGTATAACTAGATCTAAATTGATTTCAGCCACTAGATTTAAAGGAATGGACGGTTTATATTGATTTTAATCACCGTAAAATAGCTAAAAAAAGTTACTAACCATCTGGCTACGGTTTTTCAGGGAACCAGTTCAATGGTCGTGTGCTGCTACAGATAAAACATCATGTCATGTTATTATCGTGGGTTTAACCTGCTTTATGCTCTCGGCTTTACTGTAATAGCAAATCGAGCTCTGTCTTAATTATGCTGTAAATTTGTTTTCGCACTTATTTACACCACGTCATTCATACTCCTCTCAAACCACAGGAAACTTTGGGGACATCTAGACACGCGTCATAGTGCATTGGGGAGCGAACAGGCACAGCTCGGCCGGGGTCCCTGCAATTTTGAAGTCTCGTCCGGCTCTCCGGACTGGAGACGGCGAGTGGTGCTGCTGCTGCCGCTGCTGATGTACTGTAGTGCTGCGTACGTTTGGTCCCGATCTGATCACATGAGCCGATTTGCCGCGGTGCGGGTGTACGCGGTCAGCGACGGAACTAAAAAAAAAAATTAGATAAAAATGCATATTTTATATGTATAAATCTATAGCATCGTAATTTTAAAACAACGTAAATTCAACATATGTATTGGAAATTTATTAAAAATATAGTACATATAGTTTTAAGATCTTGGAAATCAGAAACCACCAAAATCAAAATCAATTCAATCAGTAAATTTAGTGTATTGAAAAGATATTTGAGAGGTGCTTCTATGCTCTTCCTTTTAAAAGTTGCACAACTATTAAAGCATGAATGAATAGTAGATGGTGATTACTTACCCCTTCGCTTGCTTCAAAATTTATGCAACTTGTACTATAAGGAGAAACATAGAAGCACATCTCAAGATATTTTTATAGTATTTCTTAAGTTTTTGAGAGCGACAGGGTATAACGGCACGGTGACGGTGGCCTGGCGGGTGAGGGGGGCCCGCGGAGAAGGGAGGCTCATCCGCTCATGTGATGGCGCCGTCGTCGCTTACCTTACCTGTGATTTTTTCAGATTCGGACGGCTCGCTCCGTGCAGTGCGCAACGGAAAAACGTAGGTGGCCTACTACTGAAGTTGAACACCGGATTAGTTTCGTGCACGGCACAAACACGTACGCTTCCGGCGACGTCGTGTCTACGGAATCAAGCAGGCTTGTTCGTTGAGCACTTCGATCTACCGGTGCGTAAGAGGGGTGGTAATTTCCTCAAGTCACCTTTTTATTCACTGGAATCAACGTCCAACTACGTGGCTCGTCCAACTATATTTATATATAAACTTAATCGTCGTAAAAAAGGGAGGCAACTAAGAAGGTAAAAAAACAGAAAAACTAAGAAACGGTATACCGTAGGCCTCTGAAACTCATAAAACTTATGAATTTTTACACTAAAACTCATGAAACTTAGCACTAAAAACTGATGAAACTAAACACTGAAACTCATGAAACCAGCACTGAAACTGATAAGTTTCACGACTATACCGTTAGAACGGTATAACGTTCCCTAGTCTCTCTAAAAAAAACAGGTCCGTACCTAAAAATAGTGCTCTCTACCACGGACACACGGGAATTGGGATTATTACGGAATCATAACATGTTGCATTTTTTTCTGGCTTTTACAAGACATTGCCGATGTTTATACGCAACTTCATAACACACATCCAGGATATGTACCGTGTACCGTTACTGGTAATTTCGTACTCCCCGAAGCCTGATGGTAGGAAAGCCGCCCATTTCGAATCCTCCCAAGCAGAACGCTCTTCTTCTTAGGCCCACCATACGTACCTTGGCATCTACTATTAACGAGCAACGAGAGACAACGATCGGTGAGAGGCGAATTACTGCACGCATTAAGCAGCTGAATTCGATTCAATTTCGCCGGTCCTCCCTCCAATTCAAAACAGTCCCGCCGGAAAAAGAAGCCGTGTCACCGGATCAAGAGCTCGTGGCTTTCAACAAACTGGAGCACCCCCTCCCCAATCAGATGCCACCACGGGAGATGCGGCTCACCAAACCCTCTCGAAGGCATGACCCACGCAATCACATCGGCCATGCTAGCCGGCAACAACCCCCACAACACAGCAGGATTACGAATGACATCGGCAAGAAAATGCAAACACCAGATGGGGTTGAGTAATTTACATGGATAGCCGAAACAAAGGCAGCAGCTAAAGGGGCTAGGTAAAACCAATCGAATCAGCTACTGCTGGAATAAGCAGAGCAGTTAAGCGCAATCACACACTTGGGCACTGATCCCTAAACACCACAGAGATACCCTCCACAGCACAGTGTGCCAAGCATCCTGTGAGGTTAACACCGCTGTGTCCCAATGCAATATGCTAAAAACGGTGATGAAAACGGTAAGAAAGGATTCGTCCAATCTACGAATCGAATGCGGGCTGCAGCGGTTAGCCGAGTCATTTCCAGATCAAGGCGCGAAATGGTTGGGGCCCTCCATCGATTCAGCCATGGGAGATTGATCGTCGCCTTCGTCCAGATTCGAGGCCTTCTGCTGCTGATCTTTTCCTTCAGTTCTTTCAGTTGACCTCTTGATCTCCTCGATCCGCACAACAACATGCGCCATTGACGGCCGGGCATCTGGGACTTGTGCAACACAGTCTATGGCAAGCTGCAGAAGCTGAACCATCTGCTCCTCGGCGTCCTGATATCTCAGGAGCTCCATATCAAACACCTCTGCGGTCCACTCTGAGCGGACAACCGACTGCACCCACCTGGGCAGGTCAACACCCTCCTCGTTAAGGGCAGCTTGACTGGGGGCCTTGCCTGTGAGCAGCTCGAGCAAGAGCACACCAAAGCTGTACACATCGGCCTTCTGGGATACCCTCCGGGGATCAGTAACCTCTGGAGCACGGTATCCAGTGGCACGAGATGTTGCGGATGATGGACCAATCAGAGCAGCAAGGCCATTGTCTGATACACGAGCTTGATACGTCTTGCCCAGGAGGACATTGGATGACTTGAGGTTGCCATGGGAAGCAGATGAGCTCGTCGAGTGGATGTACTCAACGCCACGGGCTGCAGCTAGGGCAACGCTTGATCTTGTCTCCCAGTTAAGCGGAGTACGACCAGAACCTCTGCTCCCTGCTTAACAAAAATAATTAAGATAATCTTGATTGTAAAATGTCACAATTAAGATAAGAACCCCATTCATGAATGTCACCGGACTATGAAGACATCAAAGACCCATCATAACCAATAAAATACCATCCCCACCAACTACTACGACTTTTAAGATATTTTGTCTTCCACGATCAATTCAAAGAATACTAGCCAAGCAGAGAGTATAAGGCTATATGAAAAATACAAGATGGCCAATTCTGCGGTAGGTAATTATAACCAATGATGATAGGCAATTAATTATTTTGAACTTTCTGAAAGTAAGAGCCTATTGGAAACTCTTCATAAGAAATGGGGAAAATTCGCTGCTATTACAAGTATTCTCATCACAAACATCCGCACTCAAACCACAAGAAGCAAAAGCGCAATGGTAAATCAGAGTCAAACTAGATATGATTTTAATAAGTAATAACATAATAAATAATCGCCCAAATTCATGTACTTTAGATGCCAAGCAAATAAACAAGACCAAAATCAAAACTGGATTTGACTTGGTCTCCTCAGGACAGACAAAAATCTAGAGTACTTCTACAACCAGTAGATGAATATCCAAGCCAAGAAAGAAAGTAAAAGCCACAAAACAATAGCTCCTCAACAACGGCAATCTTAAGCATGCGCGAGGAAATCAATCACTAATCTACCATCCCCACCCATGAACAATCGAAAACAATGTTACTCGCAAGCACAACATATCAATAACAGTAATATCATGATCAGAGAGCATGACAACAAAGAACTTCAGAAAATGCGAAACAATAAAGAACTTCACAGAAAATGCGGAACTCTCACCGTGCAAGAGTGCGGAGAGGCTTCCCGTGGGCATGAAGTCGTACACAAGTAGCTTCTCATCTTTGCTGTAGTAATAGGCACGGAGCGGCACGATGAACTCGTGCTGAAGCTCGCCAATGTCAGCAATGCGGTCACGGAACTCCGGCTCGGATAGGGTCACATCCTTGAGCCGCTTCACCGCCACGGTCGCCCCAGATTCAAGCACTGCCTTGTATGTCGTCCCGATCGCGCCTTTCCCAAGCACCTCAGCGGACGCGCGCAGCAGGTCCTCCAGGTCGAACGGTGCCACGGCGGCCGCTGACCCGAAGAAAACCAGCTTCTTCCCTGACGTCGACTGACCAACGGGGGCATGAGGATGGCCCACGGTGGCCACCGGTGCGACGGCCGCTCCGCTGATCATCTCGGGTGGTTTTCGGCCGCCGGTGACAACGGCAGACGTTGGAGATGGAGGCGGCATCTCTAGAGACCGCGTCTTGGTGCGCCCCGACCTGCGACAGAGGCAAATGAGAAGGAACAGGAGAAGAGCGGCTCCCAAAGAAGAGCCTACGGCGATTCCGGCAATGGCGCCGCCAGAGAGCTTCTTGCTCTTCTTCCCACTTTCTCCCCCATTTCCGCCTTTGCCGCTCGTCCCGCCGTTGGTCGCGGGCGTCGGCGATGACGGCTGCCCCGCCGGAGCAGGGGAAGGCGAGGCCTCACCAGGGCAAGGCCCCAGGGGTCCACCGCACAACCCCGTCCCCAGGAACGCCGAACGCGGATTGGACCGGAGCGCGGCCGGTATGGATCCATTCAACTGGTTAAACGACACATTGAACTGCCGCAGCTGCGGCAGGTTAATCTCCGGAATCTGGCCGACGAAGCGGTTGTTTTCGAGGAGCAGAACCTTGAG
Source organism: Rhipidocladum racemiflorum (assembly GCA_036346355.1). Lineage (NCBI taxonomy): Eukaryota > Viridiplantae > Streptophyta > Magnoliopsida > Poales > Poaceae > Rhipidocladum > Rhipidocladum racemiflorum. The sequence goes on along the minus strand of CM070573.1, from coordinate 13,223,208 downwards.
GCGCGTGAGGTTGCCGACCGCCGGCGGGATGGTCCCCGACAAGTCGTTCCCGCCGAGCGCGAGGCGGACGAGGCCCGGGAGCGCGAGAATCGCCCGCGGGAACCCCCCCGACAGCCCGTTCCCGTTGAGGAAGACGTTGCTGAGCGCGCCCGCGGATGCGAGGTCGTCCGGGAGCGAGCCGGTGAGCGCGTTGAAGCGGAGGCTGAGGGTGTGGAGCGCCGTCAGGTTCCCCAGCGTCCCCGCCGGCACCTCCCCGGCCAGCGCCGCCCCGGGCAGCCGCAGCACCGCCACGCGGCCGCCCTCGCAGGTGACGCCCGTCCACGCGCACACGCCCCCGAGGTCGGTGACGTTCCACGCCAGGCGGCGCCCCACGGCGTCGCGGAAGGCCACCAGCGCCCGCGCGTCGCCCGCCAGGTCGCCGGCCCCCACCTGCGCCGCGACGAGGAGCGAGAGCGCGAGGGCGAGGCGGGCCAGCGCCCGCCACGTCTGCGGCGGCGGCGGCGACCGCATCGCGGCGGCGTGAGGCAAGGGAGGGGGTGGGCACCGGTGTTCTCCCCTTCTGGGTTTGGGGAGTTTGCCTGCGCGGCGGTGGCGCTGCCGGTGGTGGGCGGAAAAACCCTAAAAACACCCGTGCGAATTTTGCGGAATGGGGCTCGGGGAGTTGAGATATTTGGAGAGGCCACGATTTATTCCGGGGTTTGTGCGGGACGTTGGGGTTTGGTGGACCGACGGCTGCGCGGCGGAGGAATGGAGGGTGTGGATGGGAATGGGCGTTTCCGGGGAGGGTATCCGATGATGCGGACGGTAGTGCGGCTCACCTGTGGGAAAGGGATTGCGGCTGTGGATCGTTGCGTTGCAGACTGTTCAGACTTCTGACCGGCTCGTGCTCGCCTAGGGGAAGGTGCCGTGTTGGATTGTTGCTGGAGCAAACAAGCGAAGCAACATTTTTTTTTTTTCATGGCCTATTGCCCAGTTATTTTGCAAGTTTGGCTCTAGTTTAAACCAAAATTGTAAATATGGTTGCTTCTCAACCGTGACATTATCATCGCGCTTCTACACCATAGAAGATGGATATTTGGGGTATTTGGGCTTCACACAAATAAATATTTTTATAAAACCCAAAAGCCTATTCATACATGGTGAAAGACAGGAAGTTTAGTACCATATTGCTAGTCTAGGCGGGATGATACTAATATATATGGAAGGTTGATTTTACCTAGTTGAAGCATGATATGGAGATGAAATGCAATGCACACACGCGCGTGCACCCGTTCGTCTATTGTGAGGGAGCCGCCCAGATCGTCCTCGAGTTGTTGGATGAACAGTTGTTCCCATCGGATTTGGATCCTAGCAACCAATCACCGGAGGTGATCCTGATGCTAATACCCAAGCCCAACAGAGACAACCCTACGGACATCCAAACGACTCGACAACAACCCCGGTATTCCCCCGGTATGCGACCCGAAACGCGCCCAGGATCCCCACATACCGGTTTCCAATGCCGTTATCAATTCAATTTGCACAAAGGGGCAATCGAACCCAAACCTTCCAAACCACGCATAGTTTAAACACACGGCACAAAGACGAACCCGACAACCCCCAAACCAAGATCAAAAACTCGCCAAGACTCTAAACTAGGTAAGAACGGAAAAAGACCAAGACCCTAAATCGGAAAATTTCTGCATGACCTTTTACCTATAAATACTGACATCCACTCAGACAAGAAAAAAAAAGATTGATATATATATATGGAAAGTAAAAGCGACAACCACAAAGACCACAAAGCAGATATGCAGGCTAAGAAAAACACAAAGCGGAACCCGACATACGGCGTAGCGCACCATTACTAAATCCAAAAGCCCAACAACCGCCTTCTATCTATACAACAAAAGATCAACCACCATATCAAGCAAAATAAGACATCTCGGAAGTGTTCCCCTCGAACACTCCCTAAGCGCATGACAACGACGCGTGCTAAGCCTACTCTGGTGCCACTGATCACCGAGGCAAGAAGGGCAGAATTCGCATCCTCCCACGCTTTGATCCTGCTGAAAACCACAAAGCGAAGCATGAGTACAAAAGGTACTGCAAGACTTACCCGGGTCCATATACACCGACTCCAAAGGATTATGCATTTAGTTGTAGCAAGGATTAAGCTTAAGGTAAAGGTGCGGAAAAAGCATTAACATTTGTAATGTAAGTGCGACAATCGAACCAATTACAAGTTTAAAGCGATTATAGACCGCACTTACTTCTAGTGTGAAATTGAAAGTAACAACAATTAAAGTAGAGCAATACATAACCAATTTAAAGCTCAAGCCCAGCGAACCACAAGTTCAAGTTATTTACTACTTGAAGAAGTTAGGATCAAGCTTGCTCATATCCGAGAGCCGGCAATCGAATCGCTTAATTAACCTGCAGGAAGCATTGATCGCACGACACTTACCACATGGGCCTAGCGCCAACCCCTCCCAATCATACCCAATCGCCGGCGTCCTCACGTGGCCCGAAAACCTAGCACCCTCGGCAGCTGACCCAAGCCCTTAAGCGCTCGAGAGTCGGGACCTAAGCCTCGCCCTCAACCACGTCCCAACTACGGGAAGTTACGGTCCATCGATTCCGTATGAGAGAAAGAGTGGCTTACACCATAATCGGGCATGCGACCAGCGGTGTGCTCAATCCTATTCCACTTACTGATCGGTCCTTAATTGACACTGAGGCGGGCTACACATTTGAGTCTCCATACCCAATTGAACCAACTCCCCGCCCGGTCCACAAGTTAACCTTTCCAAAACATTTTCCCAATTCCAAGTCCAACATAATGTAGTATGTGTGTAATAATAACAGCATGAGTGACGAACCCTCCGTCACTTGGCCCAATACTTTCTAAGCGAACTAAGCATGGACTCAATTATATTACCCATAGCCTAGCTCCAAAGGATGTGTTCAACAATTACCAACTGGTGTAATAAACAAATGGGATCTAGACCTATCCTCAATTAAATTCCTAATGCATCACTTAATCAATCATCTAGCAGCTTTATTCACAAAATACATTTACATAAAGGTTGAATATGCTTAGGTGCTTGAGCTTCTCACGGATTCTCAACAACAACTTGCCCCTCAAGTTCCCCCTGGCCTTTGATCCACGTCCAACCTCCTCATGGGTTCGTTCTTCACACGATCACAATGTATATGCAATGAGATGCATCAGTACAATGGAATGAAATACTAAATGCATCACTCATGAAAGATTCAAAAGTGCAACATTTATCTCAACTCAGAAATAAAACACAATGCTAACCCCACTTCAATCATATAACACAATCTGAATTTTTCACTTATACTACTCTAAACAAGCACAATCCTTTGCATGGCAACTCCCAAACCTAATTTATTAGGACCCTAAATGCCCATAAGAGGATGTTTTACCTTTACTCTACTTCTAAACATTGAACATAGCATTAAAACTCTCAAAACTCAATCAAAATTCATCTCCCAAGTTCAACATTTAGAAAATTTCAGATTTCAGACATTGACTTGAATTGGAATAACTTTTGATTATTGAATCCAAATTGAGTAAACAATACATTTTGCAATCTACGAGAATTCCTAACTTTCTAGGCAAAATTAAATCTTAATTCGGCCTACAATAAACTCTAAATTGCAATTCCATTTTCAGCCTCATGCTTTCAAAGAACATCGACAAAGGTAATTCAAACGGCCATAACTTTTGGAACCCGTTTAATCAAATTGTGCAAACTTCAGACTCTAGCGATCGTGAGACATATACCTTCGACTTAGTATTGGCCACAATCATCGAACAAATTCCTGAAGCACTCCCAGTTCGACAATGTTCAGAGCTACCTTTCAGCCTTCTGACAAATTTTTGAGTTCAGAAATCTGAAATTCAGATTAGCATATCTTTTCATTTACTCAACCAAATGGAGTGCTCCCAGCTCCTACATGAGCATAGGGACAACACCTACATATACCTCTACCCCTACTGGAACAGAAATTAGTTTAGACCACCCAAATCCGAGCAAAACTCGTAGCTCAGCCGAAATCCCGAAATCTCAGGACAGTCTGTACTAAAACAGGCGTAACTTTCAGCTGGATTAACGAAATCGATCGATTCCAGTTGGAAATGAAAGATAACTTGATTATCTACAACTAATTCTTCAGTCGGCCTAAGAGATGAAGCTTCTAACTTGCTCAAAAATACGAAAAACAGCAGCTACAGAATCTGCTCGAAAATTCAAAACGTGCTACAAACCCTAGAACTTGATTTCCACCACTGCCATCTTCTCCAAAGATCCAAACTCACTCATGGACACCCCCAAAACAGGAAAACCCCAAACCCAAGCCCTAGGGGAGCCTTACCTTGAGGGGATTGGAGGAGGAGGGAGAGGAGGAAGAGGGAGCTCGCGAGGGATGGGGGAGGCGCCGCAGGTGGAGGAGGATGGAGGCGCCACCTTGGGAGCGCTTTGCAATGGAGGAGACTTCAAGGCAGATCATGGAGGAGAGGTTGAACTTGGTGGCTGCACGTTTTGGGGGAGAAGGAGTGGCTGGCTGCTTTGTGGAGGTGGGGCTGCTTTGTGGCTCAAGCCAAGCCTGTTCCAGAGTGAAACAAAAGACTATAATTTGGCTAAGTCCCACAATTTCAGAACATGGATTCAGTTTTGACTCTATGATTTAATTTAGCATTTGATGTTGGATTGGCAGCGAACTCCACCATTAACTAGAGAAAAGTCTCTAGTTTTCAACCATCCAACATGCACATTCTAGTTCATTAATGATCTCCAACTATGAGGCTCCAAAGTCCTGATAAAAATCATAGTTGCGTCTGAAATTTTTAACTCTAGATTTTTGGCCAAGTTTGGGATACCTCAAAATGGCGGTTTAGGATACTCACCGAAGTCAAGAGTTGATCTCATTCAAGGCCAACACTTAGTTGGCGCTAACAATTAGCGATGAGTCGAAGTTAAGTCGGAGGCCGTGACAAATCCTCCCCCAGGGGAATCTCGCCGAGATTGAAATGAGCACATAGTTGGAAGGGAACTTACATGCACAGGACTATAAATAGACAGTTGAAACACTTACATGGTTTGGAAGAATTCGAGATACTCGCTTTTCAAACGGTCTTCCTGTTCCCAAGTGGCCTCATCTTCGTGATGGTTGCTCCACCGAACCTTATAGAACTTGAGAGTCTTCCTTGAGTCTTACGTTCACCTTCTTCCAAAACCCGAATCGGATGTTCTTGATAAGACAGATCAGGTTAATTTGAACCTCGAGTTCATCCACGTAATCTGCTCGAAGAGTACGAACACACTTCTTTAGCTATGAGATATGGAACACGTCGTGGACCATCGCTAGAGATGGAGGAAGCTCTAGCCGATATGCCACTTGACCGCGCTATCAAGTACCGAAAGGGTCCAATGTAGGCGCACTTTTCCGAATCCCAAAAGCGATGTGTGCCTCGGAGAGACACCTTCAGGTGAGACGTAGTCGCCAACATCGAAAGTGAGAGGTCTTCGACGACGATCGGCATAGCTCTTTTGCCACGATCAAATGCCACTTTCAAATTGTTACGAATGGTTCTCACCTTCTCTTCCGCCTCCACAACCAAATCGGGTCCAAACAGCACGCTCTCCACTCTCGGACCAATTCGAGAGGCCCGGCGGCTACACCCATAGAGTGCTTCAAATAGAGACATCCGGATGCTCGCTTGGTAGCCGTTGTTGTTATGCAAACTTCGCACAGACGGGAGATATTCTTCCACTTCTTCCCGTGAGATGGGACGCGATGCCCTCAACATATCCTCAAGGATCCGATTGACCCTTTCGGGCTTGGTCGTCGATCCATGGGGTGATATGCCGAAAGTGTGGAGCGCTTTTGTGCCCAATGCTTCATCACCGAGCTCCTCCAGACCGAGAAATGAACCGAGCCTCGATCTGAGACTATCCTCCTGGGTACCCCATGGAGACAGCATAATCCGGGATAGGTATAGCTCCATACTTCTTGGATGTATAAGTAGTGCCTACCGCCTTGCGAGAAAGTCGCGGACTTTGTCGGTACGGGTCCACTATCACCCATATCGAATCATGGCTCGAGGAAGTGGTGCAGATCAGTAATGAAATCCATGGTAACATCCTCCACTTCCAAATCGGAATAGGAAGAGGTGAAGAGTACCGTGGCTTGAGGTGTTCCGGCCTTCACAGCTGGTGACGTCTGACTCGTATTACATAGCGAGCGACTTTGCGCTCATGCCCGGGCCCACCAAAACTGCCTCCAGGTCTTGACACATCTTGTTGCTGCCGGGTGAATGGTAAGCAAGGAGTTATGCGCCTCATCGAGAATCCTTCGCTTCAACTCCCTGGCCATCGTGACAACTACGCTGGTCGGCCGAACCACAAGGTTCCTCGATCATCCAGCGAAACTTCAAGGCAGCTTGTCCCAAATTCAATTTATCCCGGATTTGGGCAACTTCTTCATCCTTCGTCTGCGTCTCTCGAATCTGATCGAGCAATGTGGATCTCAACTGGAGATTAGCTATGAATCTCGCCGCCATCTCCAAGCCGAAGTCTCTCGGAATTCGGCCTGAGGAGACACTCGAGGATCGGAGAATCGCGATTGCATTGAGTTTTGCGACTCAACGCGCGTCTACCAAAGATTATCGAACCCTAACTTGATCTAGTCGATCGGCAAAGACCTGGAGCCCTACAAGCCCATCCCACACAAAAGCATAAAGTATGATGCACAATGACATGGTAAACATATGCATGCATGACATGACATGAACCTCGTATGCATAGTATGAAATGCAGTTCCAGCGGAATCGTTCCTCCCGCACTCACCATTAAACCTACACAACCTTAATTATAGACATAGGGGCGGGTAATATAGCGTGCTAAGTGCTACTAGAAGATTAAGTAAACCACCATCAATCACCTAAGTTGGTCGTCAAGTTTACGGTTCGTCCTTTATGCACCTTGCTCGATACCAACTTGTGAGTGAGCCGCCCAGATCGCCCTCGAGTTGTTGGATGAACAGTTGTTACGATTTGGATCCTAGCAACCAATCACCTGAGGTGATCCCGATGCTAATACCCAAAACAGAGACAACCCTACGGACATCCAAACGACTCGACAACAACCCCAGTATTCCCGGTATCGACCCGAACGCGCTCAGATCCCCACATCTGGCTTTCCAATGCCGTTATCAATTCGAATTTGCACAAAGGGGGCAACGAACCCGAAACCTTCCAAACCACACGCAAGCCCGGAAACACACGGCACAAAGCGAACGACAACCCGACAACCCCAAACCAAGATCAAAAACAACGCCAAGACTCTAAACTAGGTAAGAACGGAAAAAGACCAAGACCCCGAAATCAGAAAATTTACCGGCATGACCTACCTATAAATACGGACATCCACTCACAGACAAGAAAAACAGCTTGATATATATATATGGAAAGTAAAAGCGACAACCACAAAGACTACAAAGCAAGCGTTGACTAAGAAAAACACAAACGGAACCCGACATACGCGTGGCGCCCATTACCAAATCCAAAAGCCCAACAGCCTCTATCTATACAACAAAAGATCAACCACCATATCAAGCAAAATAAGACATCTCCGGAAGTGTTCTCGCCTCAACACTCGCGCAGTGCATTTCGACGTGCTAAGCCTCTACTCGGTGCCCCGCGGCCACCGAGGCGTATGAAGCAGAACTCGATCCTCCCACCTGATCCTCACGAAAACCACAAAGCGAAGCATGAGTACAAAAGGTACTCGCATAAGACTTACCCGGGGTCCATATACGACCGACTCCAAAGGATTATGCATTTAGTTGTAGCAAGGATTAAGCTTAAGGTAAAGGTGCGGAAAAAGCATTAACATTTGTAATGTAAGTGCGACAATCAGACCAATTACAAGTTTAAGCGTTATAGACCGCACTTACTTCTAGTGTGAAATTGAAAGTAACAACAATTAAAGTAGAGCAATACATAACCAATTTAAAGCTCAAGCCCAGCGGCCGAACCACAAGTTCAAGTTATTTACTACGCAGAAGAAGTTCGGATCAAGCTTGCTCATATCCGAGAGCGCGGCAATTCGAATCGCAATTAACCCTGCAGGAAGCATTGATCGCACGACACTTACCACATGGGCCTAGCGTCAACCCCTCCCAATCATACCCAATCGGCGCCTCCTCACGTGCCCGAAAACCTAGCACCCTCGAAAGCAGCCCCAAGCGGCTTGGCGGCCGAGAGTCGGCAAGCCTCGCGCCTCAACCACGTCCAACCACCAGGAAGTTACGGTCCATCGATTCCGTATGAGAGAAAGAGTGGCTTACCGTACCATAACGGCATACGACCAACGGTGTGCTCAATCCTATTCCACTTACGGATCGGTCCTTAATTGACACAGACGGGCTACATTTGAGTCTCCATACCCAATTGAACTAACTCCCCGCCTGGTCCACAAGTTAACCTTTCCAAAACATTTTCCCAATTCCAAGTCCAACATAATGTAGTATGTGTGTAATAATAACAACCGTTATGATGTAACCTCCGTCACTTGGCCAACTCCACTTTCTAAGCTTAACTAAGCATGGACTCAATTATATTACCCATAGCCTAGCTCCAAAGGATGTGTTCAACAATTACCAACGGTGTATGTGCAGCAAATGGGATCTAGACCTATCCCTCAATTAAATTCTAATGCATCACTTAATCAATCATCTAGCAGCTTTATTCACAAAATACATTTACATAAAGGTTGAATATGCTTAGGTGCTTGCCTTGAGCTTCAGGGATTCTCAACAACAACTTGCCCCTGCTCTCTCTGGCCGCAGGGCCACGCTAACTCCTCATGGAGGTTCGTTCTACACGATCACAATGTATATGCAATGAGATGCATCTTGCTGCCAATGGAATGAAATACTAAATGCATCACTCATGAAAGATTCAAAAGTGCAACATTTATCTCAACTCAGGAAATAAAACACAATGCTAACCCCACTTCAATCATATAACACAATCTGAATTTTCACTTATACTACTCTAAACAAGCACAATCCTTGTACATGGCAACTCCCAAACCTAATTTATTAGACCTAAATGCCCATAAGAGGATGTTTTACCTTACTCTACTTCTAAACATTCAGAACATAGCATTAAAACTCTCAAAACTCAATCTGAAATTCATCTCCCAAGTTCTGAACATTTGAAAATTTCAGATTTCAGACATTGACTTCAATTGGAATAACTTTTGATTATTGAATCCAAATTGAGTAAACCAATACATTTTTGCAATCTACGAGGAATTCCTAACTTTCTAGGCAAAATTAAATCTTAATTCGGCCTACAATAAACTCTAAATTGCAATTCCATTTCAGCCTCATGCTTTCAAGAACACCGACAGCAGATAATTCAAACGGCCATAACTTTTGAACCGTTTAATCAAATTGTGCAAACTCAGACTCTAAGCGATCGTGAGACATATACCTTCGACTTAGTATTGGCCAAATCATCGAACAAATTCACAAAGCACTCCTTCGACAATGTTCAGCTCATTTTCAGCCTTTACAGACTTTTGAGTTGACGATCTGAAATTCAGATTAGCATATCTTTTCATTTACTCAACCAAATGGAGTGCTCCCAGCTCCTACATGAGCATAGGGACAACACCTACATATACCTCTACCCTACTGAACAGAAATTAGTTTAGACCACTCCAAATCCGAGCAAACTCGTAGCTCACCGAAATCCTAAATCTCAGGACAGTCTGTACTAAAACAGAGCGTAACTTTCAGCTGGATTAACGAAATCGATCGATTCCAGTTGGAAATGAAAGATAACTTGATTATCTACAACTAATTCTTCCACCGGCCTAAGAGATGAAGCTTCTAACTTGCTCAAAATACGAAAAACAGCAGCTACAGAATCTGCTCGAAAATTCAAAACGTGCTACAAACCCTAGAACTTGATTTCCACCAACGCCATCTTCTCCAAAGATCCAAACTCACTCATGGACACCCCCAAAACAGGAAAACCCCAAACCCAAGCCCTAGGGGAGCCTTTACCTTGAGGGGATTGGAGGAGGAGGGAGAGGAGGAAGAGGGGAGCTCGGCAAGGGATGGGGGGCCCGGCGCCGAAGAAAGGAGGAGGATGGAGGCGCCACCTTGGGGCTGCAATGGAGGAGACTTCAAGGTGCAGTCATGGAGGAGAGGTTGAACTTGGTGGCTGCACGTTTTGGGGGGGGAGAAGGGAGTGGCTGGTTGCTTTGTGGAGGTGGGGCGTTTGTGGCTAAAGCCAACCCACAGTGAAACAAAAGACTATAATTTGGCTAAGTCCCACAATTTCTAACATGGATTCAGTTTTGACTCTATGATTTAATTTAGCATTTGATGTTGGATTGCAAGTGTTTAACTCCACCATTAACTAGAGAAAGTCTCTAGTTTTCAACCATCCAACATGCACATTCTAGTTCATTACCGATCTCCAACTATGAGGCTCCAAAGTCACGATAAAAATCATAGTTGCGGTCTGAAATTTTTAACTCTAGATTTTTGGCCAAGTTTGGGATACCTCAAAATGGCAGTTTAGGATACTCATCAAGTCAAGAGTTGATCTCATTGCGCTAACACTTAGTTGGCGCTAACAATTAGCCGCATGAGTCGGGTTAAATTCGGGCCGTGACATCTATTAACGGGCAAATTTAGTACCCAGGGAGTAGCGTACGGTCCGTTCTCTGTTACGTGCATCTGCTCACCCGTGGGTCTGATCCACTGATAATTTGGCACCGGATTTCATGTCTTTGGAACCGGATTAGCTTCTTGCTTCACAGATATGTGGTTGTTAATTTGCTTCCCTTGCATCAATTACTGTGCACTTTAATTTGCTTTCATCCATCTGAAATGTTCGCTTGCAACCCACAATAGGAGATGGCAGTTCTTTGAGGATTTTTAGCAATGTCCAATATGGACATGCAGCAAAGGTTCCGAGAGGCTAAACGTTTTGTAATATGTTTTGTATGTGACCCATGAGGGTTTGCTCTCTAGTCTCTACTGATGTTTATGAAGTCTAGTCTCTTCTGCTTGTGATCTTGCTTGTTGTATTCATGTTATAGTATTGCATCTTGCGGAAACCATTGGTCTCTTGAGTCTCCACATTTAGATTGCGGGTGTGGGTTACTCAGTGCCGTAGACTTGCAGTGCAGTGCGGGTAAATTTTGTACCCGCGTGCGGGTATGGGTATTGTAGCGGGTGAATTTTACGAACACGGGTATGGGTACGGGATGGTGATACCCGCCGGGTATTTACCCGTTGCCATCTCTAGCTGTTCTGCGTATTTGCAAAAAAAACCAGGTGTATTCGCTATGTGGTATCGCGAAAACATATAAAACCAAAATGAGAATGCGAATATAGGTTAAATGATAGACAAAATAGCGAATACAAGTTAAATGATAGACAAAATAGCGATTACAGGTATTTGCCACATGACATAGCGAATAAAGGGTGTATTCATTATACCACATAGCGAATATAGCCAGATCCGGTCAGCTCTTTCGGAGGTGGGCTGAGTGATAACAGAGAGCGAATACATATAGCAAATACACCATGTATTTGTTATGTCATGTGGCAAATACCTGTAATCTTTATTTCGTCTACCATTTAACCTGTATTCGCATTCCCATTTTGGTTTTATATGTTTTCGTGATACCATATAGCGAATACACCTGGTTTTTTTTGCAAATACATAGAACTGCAGTGTTCAATCGAAAATACGGGGTCTCTTTTGTACTGTATTAAAAAAATCCGTTTATTCGCGTATTTATCACGTGACTTGTGACTGGCGTGTCGTGTGTACTTTTCTTTTTGCCATGTGTGTTAATATTGACACATCATCACTGCCACGTGTCGCAACAGATTGGGGTATGCACGTTTGCATGTTGTTAGTTTGTTGACGCACGTTGAGAGAATCCAGGACGATTTCCTGGAGATAATGCAGTTTGGATGCGTCACGTTCTTATCTTGGAAATTTCTCGTTCTATATAAATCGATTAAAGAGACTCATTAAGAGACATGTGAAGAGAAAGAACGAGAGAGTTAGCCTGCTCCTCGACATTGTGTATCCAGGCTTCTCCATCCCATTGTCGACATGCACCAACGCAGGGAGAGCAGTGTCTCCGGAACCCTCGCCCTCAAGATCCTGCACGGGTTGGGGCTAATTAGATTTTTGGGAAGCGTTCGCGCAACTGCTCACGTCTTTCACGACCGACCTGCTACCTACTACGTATTTCACCAGACTCTACATCAACCTTCGCAGGAGTAATCTACTGTGAATCACATTAAAATCTTCTAGAATACCTTGTAGTAGAGATGCCTCTTACATCTGCTAAAGTAGTATTCCTAAGTTTGTAATCAATCTGGTAGTATCTATGTATAAGATAGATATATTATTGTTCATGATCATGCTTCTGTTTATTGCTTCCAATATGCCTAGTATGATTACAATGATGTCTGTTTTAGAAATTAAAATAATCATAAAAGTGCGCAATTTCCTACCCGGATATGCCATGGTCCCATACAATGGTAGGTGACACGTATCATCTTTCGGCCGTCATGAAGAAGACTAGATTTATAATTTTGTTTGGATGATAATCAAATTTGTAAAAAAAAACTAGGCCAAGAGACAAAAAAAATCTAAACAAATGCGTGTTGTTGTGCGGGCTGGTTGAGGTGTCCAACAGGTGGGCCCACAAGCCGGGTTAACCGGCCACTATTGTTACTAGTTGCTTTGCTAGGCCAAGCGTTGCTACGAGTGGAATGAAACATCGAGATAAGAAGGGATTTTAACAAAAAAAAAAAGAAAATATTTTTCGGGAAAACCCCTCCAAAAAAAGGAAACAAAAGTACTGATTTTTTAAAAATAAATAAAAAAAAACTTCTTTAAAAAGTTTAAAAATAAAAAACTTAAAAAAAACTGTAGAATCTTCTTTTGCGAAGTGATCTGCCTCCTGATTGTACTTCCTGCTGTTATGAACAAATTTTGATTGAATGTTTTGGCAGTTATCCTGTATCTCCAGCAAGATGGGTCTTATCGTCCAATGACGTGGGTTGGAATGAGGATCACCTTTTGAAGAATTTTATAAAAATACGCCAAATAAAAAATTACAAAAATACATCTCTGTCGTCATTCCAATTGGTGACAGAGCTGTGTTTGTCGCAAATTGAATTGTCCGACGGATTATTTTATCGTGGATTCATTTAGTCGACAAGGCTGAGGAAGTGGTGACATAACCCTGTTTCCAATTCAAATAGTGGCAGATGTGTATTTTTGTAAAATTTTCTTTTGGCGTATTATTTTTGCAAAATAATTAAAAAAATGTATTGTTTTTTTTTTAAAAAAAAACTCTCCTTTTGAGAGCGCCCTGAGAAGAACCTGGCAATCTCCAATGAAGACACAGCTAGGTAGTTGAAGTTCTATAGCCACTACAGTTGCTTGTAGTAGTGCTCTAGCTTCAGCTTCCAGGGGCGATGCCGCATGATTATGTTTTGTCTGAAATTCTAACCTGCATTTGTAAGGACTGTTGTAGCTTTAATACCTGCACCAAAAGGGCCATTGAGAGATCTTGCTGATTTGTGTAGAATATATTGTCAGTAAGTTGATTGTAATCCTGGCAAGAGTCATGCTGACTTGTAACCCGAGCCTTCGTGCAGTGGTTGTGATGGGAATTGTAATTATCATCAAATTCATCAAAGTGCATAGCTGAGGAGTGACAAGCCTTAGCATCATGGATAACACTTCGAATGGATCCATCTTTTTCTATATCATTTCTGGTTTTCCAGATGTACCAAAGAAGATGGAAAACAAACTCTTATGTTTTGATTGTTGGTTAGCTGAGAGAGGATACGATGTAAATATGTGAGAGCAATGTTTATTTTGTAAAAGATGGCTGTCTGACCTAATGCATAGATGGGAGGTAAACCAAACAGACTTAGCAAAAGGGCAACGAAAGAAAAGATGCTCATCATTTTCTAACTGGGCACATCTAGCTCAATCAGGGGAAATATCCTTCATTATGCGATGAACTCTAGTGGCTACAGCTAAGGACTTGGTTACTAACCTCCAAATGAAGATCTGATTTCTTGGTAAAACATTTTTTTTTTGCTTGTCATCCAGTTTGTGAAATATGCCTGTGTGTATTTGTATGTGTAAGTCTGGAACTGCTGGTGGATGATCCTGTATGCACTTTGTGCTGTCCAAACGCCTGTGTCGGAGTGCTTCCAGCAAAGTATGTCTTGATTGTCGTCAGCCATCCCTACTGGTACCTGCATAATCTCACTTGAGTGGCCAGTGTTGTAGAATTAAAAGCTGATTCCATGTATTAGTGTCAGGAAGCCAGAGTTCTCTTATTTTTGCTGGCATATGACAGTCACGGGTCAGACCACGTAGAGACATTACCTTGGTAGAGCTGGTAGTGAACTGAGGTAAAAAAAAAAAAAAGAAGGGATGTTTAACCTTTGGAATATGACTGCCAAGTCCAGGATTTGGTGGAGGAATTATTTGCTCTCCAAACGGTGGTCTGGGAAGTACCGAGCTTTGAGAATTGGAGACAACAGAGAATCAGGATTACTTTAATCTCCAAGCTAGCCATGTTATAATTGTGCTTCATTTAGAGAGCTTAGATCTCATTCCTAAGCCACCTAAACTTTTAGGCAGACAAATATCATCCCAAGCCATAAGATGGAGAGGTTTTTCCCCCTGATCTTTCAGTACTAAAAGTGTCTGACAATGGAAGTTAGTTTCTTGATTAGACCTTTCGGAAGGAGAACGTTGGACATAGGTGAGTACTCAACTAATGCTGTATTTCGTCTGTCCATCGCCGAAAGTTCGCTGAAGAACCATGAGAACTGTATGCTGTACTTTTTTTTCCCCAGGGGTACGGGTACCAAAGCCAGTCTCTCTGTCATAAATAGTGTCATAAATAGTTGTCGTTCTAAAAATAGATATGTGTAAATCATATATGTAGATATATCTCGAAAAGTACTTGTATAATATTATAATTTTATTGGATTTTATAAATATAGTATAATACTTCCTCTATCCCATTATATAATGTGTAACTCCTACCAACGTAGAGACTAAGGAAGTAATTGCATCACGTGGGGCTTGAGGGAGTTAATGCATGCATGCATACATATGAGAGATGGGAGAGAAGGTTAATGCATGTATGCATGGCAATGAGAGATGGGAGAGAAACCAGAACATGGGCCGTACCGTCGTGAGAGTTAATACCGCACGCGTGAACAGGGGCCAAGGAGGAGTCGCGCCCTGTATTCTGGGACTTCGGAAAAAAAAAAACAATTGTGTCTTATATTTTAGAATAGAGAGAGTAGAAATTAGTGGTTGAAGATGTGTTTTAGATATCATATCGATTTTTAAAACGATAACTATTCGTAATCCGAGCGAGTATTTTCAACTCAACTCTTTGTTTTCGCTGTGCATCGTTTCGATGAAATTGCATTTCCGCGTTGAACATACTAAAAACCTCTTGGATTATGCGTGTAGGCTTCAATTTGAAGCTTTCGTCTCCGGTAAGAAACCATATTCTATGCCCAACCAGTAGGTAAGAACCGTTCACGTACTGCACCAAATGGATTACGAATGGCTTTTCGAGGCGGCATCTAATAAAATCAAACCCATGATCAGATCATGCACTGTCGTTAGAGCGCCCGCGCGTGTATATGTATATATATACTAGTTAGAATGTGCGGCATATGCCGCACCGTGTAAAATTTATTCTATTTTTTCTAAAAAAAGGTTGCTGGAGAAATTTAACATATTTTTTTCGGGACGATCTCAAAAAAATTGGATGGGTAGGAATCGTCTATGAATTTGCGTAAACATTGTTTTATTTTTTTTCAGAGTGATCTCTAAAAATTGGATGGGTAGAAACCGTCTACGAATTTGCGTAATACGGGTTCATTTTTTAGCAAAAAATAACCTAACGTAATCCTCCAGGCATAATAGATATATTTTCTTGGAAAAACAGCGAAAGGATTTTCTTTTGCCGAGTTTAATACTCTACACGTTCACCGGTGAATAATACTAAAAATTTGATGAGGAAACCCTCATCTTAACAATTTCCCTAATGTGCTAGGTACCAAAACCTGTGATTGTAATACTATAAACAACTTAGAAAATAATCAAATTGTCGCCCCTTGGACGTCAGAAATGCTAGGCATGGTTCCTCCATCTTAGGGATAAAAATGGATCGGATATGAGCGAATATTGTTTTTCTCGTATCTTAACCTATATTTTTTTCTCAGATTCGAAACCAGATACGGGCTAGCCGGATACAAATACAGATACAGGTTATTCGGGATACAGATACGGGACAGATATGTGACGGATTCAGGTCGGAAACAAATAAAAATATACGGATAATGCACGCATATATATAATAATATATGTTGAATTAAAACCACACGAGTATATGACTATAGTAACAAGTTATATATTGATTCATATATCAATCAAACTCAATAGACATCGTAGAAAAAATATGCTACTTGAGGATCAATAGAACAAACTAATTGTTAATATAAATGGGCTGCCATGGAAAACATTTGATGAAAATGGGCTGGGTGCTTTGCTGATATCCGAATAAGAAAATTTCGAATAGGAAAAATCCGAATATCCGAATAGGAAAAACCAGGATATCTGAACCCCGTCCCGTATTTACCAGATATTGGATGCTCCATATCCGATCTAGAATCCGAATTCAAGCATCTGGATTCGGTCCTTGATCTGACTGGATAGTAAATCCATTTTCAATCGGATCTGATCTCAAATTGAACGGGAGATATCTGACCTATTTCTAGCCACCTTCATCGCATATGGAGAGCACAATAAACAAACAAAAAGGCGCACAAGAAAACCACCCAAAAATAATAATAAAAAATCGGAAAAAAAAGGCAGAACAACCGAATAACCCTCTTGTGCTCTCCCCGCCCGCTCCGCTATAATACCGCCACGTCCTCGTCGCCCTCGTCACCACACCACCACTCCCTCACTCCCGATCTCTCCACCACCACCACCGCCTCATCCGACCTCCTCGCTTCGCGCGCGCGGCGGCTCGGTGGGCAGCCAACCATGGTGCTCTTCACGGCGACGAAGAAGGCCACCACGCCCTTCGACGGCCAGAAGCCTGGCACCTCCGGCCTCCGCAAGAAGGTCCCCTCCCCTCTCTCCCTCCCTCTCCGGCTTCCATTGCTAGGGCTCCGAGTCCGATCTGGATCTCGCTGTAACATGGGCTCGTAGTTGGGATTTTCTCTTCCGATCCGCGCCTCGCGTCTCTGGCTCCGGCTTCGGATCTCGCCGGCCACTCCTTGCGCTGGCTCTTCGGCCGCTGCCTGATCCGTCGTTCGGGTTGGATCTGCTCCCAACTCCAATGGCTTAATTGGGATCTGCGCGCGCGTGTTCACTTGTACGCGGGTGTCGCGGTGGATGAATTGGTTTGGTTCCGCTCGTTTCCATGGGATCCGTTGCTCCGTCTGGAACGTCGGATCTTCACAGGATTCGAGTGATATGAATTGTGGGCTTTGATCGGAGAGATTTGCACTGGCATTGATATGCTTTTGTTAATGTTCACTAGATCTTGCTGAGTAGCTGCCGGCTATTGCCTTGGCGATCGGAGAAGATAGCAAGGACCTGTCGTTCCGTAGTTAGTGTACGCTGGCAGTTATTGTTCTGGGTCTATTAGTAGTTACTCACTGCGATAACATGTTCTCATCAACATTTGTTCTGGAATGTTTTACTGTGTTTGGTTGGGCACGTTTGACGTTTGATTGGGATCTAGCATGCATCAGTGTCCAGGCTCGTCCAATCAATCTGGATCGTGTTTCAAATGGAGTTCAAGAGTGTGTTCATGTGTGTTGTGAAAATGGGATGAAGCAGAACATTTTGATACTAGTGATTGTTAACCATTGCTAAAATATGTTGTTGATCCTCACATGCTGTAAACGTGGAAATTGTTGAGTAAGTCAATTAAATGGTATCTTGTGGCCAATTTCCGGTTGAGGGTGATGTCATAACCTCCTAATTCCTATGTTTTGAATGTGGCACGCTGCATGTGGAACATTGCTGAAGGCCTGACCTGGATACTTTGTACAGTGCACCTTTGTGCACCTGTTGTTCTGGTTTCATGTGTCTATGGATGGCATTTGAGGTAGTTGGATCTGGTGATTGTGATGATAATGATACATAATGGGTTTGATTTAATTTAATGTTTAGTGGCAATTTTGATCTTTGGTAGAGTTCTGTTTCACTGTTTTTTCTGTACCATAACTAAGTAAAGAAACAATTAACTGAATACATTTTGTTTATTTAATGAGAGACAGAGCAATACATTATTTCTAAAGTTGAGGCTGCCAGCTCCATGGAATCTGTATTTGCTGATCTATTTTACTTACTTTGGTGTTTGTACACATATCTAGTTTTACTATGATCTACGATACCAGTTTGTTCCTAGTCAGCTAGACTTCTCTTTAAGGAAGATAATAAAGGTTGATAGTTTAAGTGCCATAGTATTTTTATACATCAAGGAGAATTATCTGATTGTTATGAATTATGATAACTTATATTGTGGATGCCATAGTCCTTCCCTCCTTAGGTAGTTTCCTTTCATTTTAGTACTTTTGATGTTGTCGGTAACTCGTCACAATTCATTATGGGTATTATCTTTTGCTTAATTGATTGTTACTGTTACCAGGTCACTGTATTCCAGCAGCCTCATTACCTGCAGAACTTTGTCCAATCAACATTTAATGCCCTTCCCACCGACAAAGTAAAAGGTTAGTTGCTTATCAGATGAACATCCATCCTGCTTCAAACATCTAATTGCGGTTTTGCTATTCTTAGAAAATAATCTAATATTATTAGGCTAACTGTCTGGTAACAAAAAATATCGGACTTAAAAACCAGTTGTCAAGATACCAGAGGGGTTAAATACATTTTGATTGAGCTGTTTTTACGCATATCTTTCTTCATTATTTGCCTCATAAATAGGAAATTCTATTACCAGTTACCACAGTTGAAATACTCAGTGATGTTCCTTGTCCTTCTTGCACAGTCCTTTCTCATATCTTCTATCCTTTCTTTCCTTATAGGTGCGACAATTGTTGTGTCCGGTGATGGCCGCTATTTCTCAAAGGATGCTGTTCAGGTGATTTGTAATTGACTATTCACTATTTAGGTGTTCCATACTCCTTATATGTTTTTTGTGACCCTATTTTGTTAAATCTGTATAGTTTCATAGTAGCAGCTGCAGATTTCCATTTCAATATTTGTATAGTGTTGGCGCTCATGTGCTAAAAAAATATGTTGACCAAGAATTATCTCATGGCAGCTGCATGTCTCTCAGATCCATTTGGCTTTGTTTTAGGTTTAATGCTCCAAATTCTGGAGCACATGCTATAGCATTGTGGATTATCTATGTTAATACGTCCTTTAGGCTTGTTTGAATTATACCAAGTGAACTTCTTACGAGCATGGTTTACCAAAAGTTTATCATCCCAGAACAAAAATGTGAAACTATCAATTTGATTATGCGTAAGTACTTTTTATTGCAATGCCTATGCCTGGTGCTACTTCATTTTGTATTATATATTTTGAACTTGGTAATCTGTTTACATTGTGTAGGTTCAAATCTCAAGAAAGAAACACATAATTTTTTCTTGAGAATCCTCAACAGCTATTTTGGACTTAATAATCTGTTTAAATTGTGTAGGTTAAAATCTCAAGAAAGAAGCACATGCTTTTCTTTTTCTTGAGAATCCTCCACAGCTCCAGATCCTTATTGTTTTCATTTTTAAATGTGATATGGCTAGTGTCTTATAATATGGCATTTGTATAATTTGCCCAATGACCTACTAGTTACTAAATTTACATGTTGCAAGTTGAAACTCTGTTGTGAACTAGGAGATGCCTAAATTCAATGGCTCTGTAATTTAGGTTGCTGCGTTGTAGCTGCTCTATAGCTTCCAGTTTACTTGTGTTTTTCTTGAATGTTAGTGACATGTGGTTGATCTGCCATTCCAACGTAGCCCAGAAAACCCTGAAGCTTGTTACAATTGAGTAAAATCCTCTGCATTTTTTCTTAATATGAATCCATATGCCTGTCATTGTGCCATTTAGTAAAACTCTAGAAGCTGAATAAACCACTTATATCAATGAAACAAAGAGGCTGCCTTGTCTTACAGTGATCAGGGTTGATTTTTTTTCACTTTATGGCAGAATTATCTGCTGACTGCCTGACTCTAGTATCTGTGTTAAAGCTGATTTTCACTTTTTACCCAAGCTAAGAAGTTCCTGCTACACACCCTTATTACTTTCCACCTTAATGTGAAAATGTTTAGATCATTTACATGTTTCAGTTGTTATCTTCCGTAAAACACACTGATTGGTAATTTTATATATTGTTAGCCTATTTTTCTATTGACATAAACACCTGTTTTATGTAACTTCTATATTTGTGACATGTATTGCTATTTGCACATTTCATCTACATCAAACTGTGATTACAAATTTGACATTTATTTTTCTTGTTGTAGATCATTACAAAAATGGCTGCTGCTAATGGAGTAAGGCGTGTTTGGGTTGGACAAAACAGTCTCCTGTCTACTCCAGCTGTATCTTCTGTCATCCGTGAAAGAATTGCTGCAGATGTAAGTTCCATTCTACCAATGGATAACCTTTTGCAGTATAAACATGATTACTCTCTGATTCTTTTCCCTGTTGTAACAAGTTATCTGACTAATGGTTTATTAACACATGAAAAACAGGGATCAAAGGCTACTGGTGCCTTCATCTTAACAGCAAGCCATAACCCTGGTGGTCCAACTGAGGTACCGTTTTTACTGTTACCATCTCTGTTGTGAATCAAGTGCCACTGGTGTTCTTTGTTAATTAATACTTTTTCATTGAACTTGTCAGGACTTTGGAATCAAATACAATATGGAAAATGGTGGGCCTGCCCCTGAATCTGTTACCGATAACATTTTCTCTAATACAAAGACAATTACTGAGTACCTCATTTCCGAAGACCTTCCAGATGTATGATTTAATGCCAATTTGCTAAAAAAATTCTTGCAATTTCTTTCGCTTCAAGGTATTGGGGCCTCCATTTACTCCCTTTTTTTTTCCCCATTGCAGGTCGATATTTCTGTGATAGGTGTCACTAGCTTCAGTGGACCTGAAGGCCCTTTCGATGTTGATGTCTTCGACTCTACCACAGATTACATAAAGCTAATGAAGTAAGTATCTTCCGTTTGGATGTATTAAATGTTTCTTGGCAATTATTGTTTGGTGTGTTCTTTTTCTGAAATGAAAATTTTCCTGGCCTTTTGTGGTGGAACACTGCTAGAATCTTATACTGTGAAAAAAGCAAATAAATAAAAAAATGACAATTTAATTAATATTCTGTATTCAATTCCAGGACAATCTTTGACTTTGAGTCCATTAAAAAGCTTCTGGCATCTCCAAAATTTACGTTCTGGTACACATCTATGACCTAAACTATGTTACTATCCTCCTATTAACACCCCATAGCACATCTAAACCCTTACTTTGCACTTATAGTTATGATGCCCTCCATGGTGTTGCTGGAATTTATGCAAAACGCATCTTTGTGGAAGAGCTTGGTGCTAATGAAAGCTCACTGTTGAACTGTGTCCCAAAGGTAATGTGTTCTTCTATCATCTCAAGTTGAAAATAGAATTTGAATTGGTGTTAACTCATCATTTATGTTTTTACAGGAAGACTTTGGAGGTGGTCATCCAGATCCTAACCTCACTTATGCGAAAGAATTGGTTGATCGGATGGGTCTCGGGAAGTCAACCTCAAATGTTGAACCCCCTGAATTTGGTGCTGCAGCTGATGGAGATGCTGACCGCAACATGATTCTGGGTAAAAGGTATTATTTAGCCTGCATAATAAAATGGTTTTGAAAATCTGCAATAGCACTAGAAGGGATTTATGATGCATCCTTTGTCTTGTTCTAGATTCTTCGTTACACCGTCGGATTCGGTTGCCATTATTGCAGCCAATGCTGTTCAATCGATTCCTTATTTTGCTTCTGGCCTGAAGGGAGTTGCCAGGTAAAAATATCTCCTGCAGATTGAGCTGCTAAGATAATATATAGTTTCTTTGTTGGTTAAAGCTTCTCACTATAAGAATTAAGGCTGTAAGTTGCAAACTGCACTGCTAATAAGCATATCCATCAAAAGAATGATCTGCATCCAAATAAGCATGCCATCCATTGTCATACCAATATACCATGCTAGGCCAGATGCTGTGTGTACTGTGTAATTCCATTTCCCAATGGTAACTGAACAGTTACAGCCAATTACCACAAATCCTGAACCCGCTGGTAGTCAGTCCTCTATCTACAATGCCAATCTGGAGTTATGTAGTTATTTTGGGTATAATTGCTACTATTTGAGAAAAACATAAGATCTAGAAGGTTGAGGGAATAAGAAAGCTAAAAATAGAGATGAAAAACAAAACAAATGATATTTGACAAAAATAAATAAGTTGTAGCAACTTCGATTGAAAAAAATGCATCAGCACATATTGCTTAAAATGGTCAGGAATGGCTGATCCAGTACAGGATTTTCACTTACGAGTACCAAGAGTAGCTAGATGGTCAACATGATAATAGAGAACATTAATTCCATTAAATGTTTTCTGCAAGTTTAATTTTGCATCTAGCCACTTACTGTGGCACTACTACTTAGATAAAGTTAGAGAAAATTTTATTTTCATCTATTTTTTAGGAGCATTTACTGGGTGGTCAACATGAGGACTGGGAACATTGCTAGATATCAGGGTTCTGTTTCTCAGTATTTTAAAATCTTAGACCCCAGCC
Organism: Rhipidocladum racemiflorum; assembly: GCA_036346355.1. Lineage (NCBI taxonomy): Eukaryota > Viridiplantae > Streptophyta > Magnoliopsida > Poales > Poaceae > Rhipidocladum > Rhipidocladum racemiflorum. Next base: position 13,200,268 of record CM070573.1, on the reverse strand, counting down.
CTACCAGCCATTTTCCCTTGGTTTTCTGGCTGGCCTATTTTTTTTTTGCATGTTTTCTTTCAACTCTTGTGTTTATTCACCCTTGCATAACCTTCAACGTCTACAATCTATTAAAAGAGCAGCAACAGTGTCTGTTGAACCTTGCTTAATATGCAGCAGTGTAATCAAAGACATTTAAAATTTCTCTGTGCTTCCTTATGTTGATCCATTTGTGAAATTGCAGGAGCATGCCAACATCGGCTGCCCTTGATGTAGTTGCGACGAATTTAAATCTCAAGTTCTTTGAGGTAAGTTAGTGGGACCGTCAAGGTGTCAACCATTATATTTTCAAATGTAGGGCAAAGGTATCATATGAAGACCATGTTTCAGGTGCCTACTGGCTGGAAATTTTTTGGAAACTTGATGGATGCTGGGATGTGCTCAATCTGTGGTGAAGAAAGCTTTGGCACTGGTAATGTTTGGGAAATCATCTAGATTATCTTTGATGTATGTGCAATGTGATGATCGCAGTAACAAACATGTCATAATTAGTTGGATAAATTGGTTTTGCCTTGGTAAAATGCGAGCAACTTCATGCACTCTCATATGTAGCACCTCTTTTATTCCTATATTTCACAAACTTGGTTCTCCCTGTGTTAAAAGGACTAGGGCAAGCAACTTGATGTTTTTGGATGTAGCTTCTTGTTTTGGAGGGGGTATAATTCCATGATTAATCAAAATCTAGTGAAAGACTTGCTGATATACCACTGTAGACGTGTTGATTTTCACACTGTAGACTAGACATGATTGGGTTGATGAGATGCTCATATATCTACTAATTTGTTTTAGGTTCTGACCACATTCGTGAAAAGGATGGTATTTGGGCTGTTCTAGCATGGCTATCTATTCTTGCTTTCAAGAACAAGGACAACCTTGGAGGAGATAAGCTTGTTACTGTTGAAGATATTGTTCATCAGCACTGGGGTACTTATGGTCGCCATTATTATACACGATATGACTACGAGGTACTTCATTCAATCAACATGCATGTTTATACCACACGCTTTATAACATGCTAACTATAATCGTTTCTTCTTGAAGAATGTTGACTCAGGAGCTGCTAAGGAGCTTATGGCAAACCTAGTCAACATGCTTTCGTCCCTTTCTGACGTCAACAAGTACGCAAATTACATGTTAACTCATACTTAATGCAGTCATCAATAATTTGGCATAAACACTTAATGTACCTACACACGCATGCACGCAAGCACCAAGCCACCAATGCAGGAGCGTGCACAGTTGAAGTTGAAAATACTCAGAAATTTGATGTCACAATGACAATTTTTACGATTATTCCAGAGGTTTTTGGTTCTTTGACAAATGATGCATACTTTGCTAAGCTCTGCACTTTATTTTATGCTCACTAACTGCATGTTGACTTTCCAGCTAGCTAATTATACCCTTTTTCTTTTTAGATGTTTTTCCTGACCTTTTTTTGTCTGTATATATTGCATGGGTACGAGTCTATATTCTAAATTGCATCCATTAGGCACTAGATCTAAATTGTATCTTTTCCTCAGGTTGATCAAGGAGATTCGGCCTGATGTTTCGGATGTGGCCGCTGCTGATGAGTTTGAGTATAAGGATCCTGTTGATGGCTCTGTCTCCAAGCATCAGGGTATCCGGTATCTCTTCCGAGATGGTTCCCGACTGGTACGGCATAACCCATGCTGTTATTCATTGGTAGAACTGTTATTGTTAAAACATCCTCCATTTGTCCTTGAGCAAAAGCAAAAGAAGTATAGCAAAAAATCTAGTCCACGTTCACAAATTTGATAATGCAATATAATCAGTCAACACTTAATAGTGATTTAGTTGACCAGACCGGATGCAGTTGGGAGTACATACTGTATCATATGGGTTGCAACTATTGCTGGTGAACTAACATTAACTCTCTGCATTCTAGGTGTTCCGCCTCTCTGGAACTGGTTCTGTCGGTGCTACTATCCGTGTCTACATTGAGCAGTATGAGAAGGATTGCACCAAGACCCGGAGGGATTCGCAGGATGCCCTTGCTCCACTGGTAAGATGTGTGCCCAGCATACAGTTGTTTTTGACTTTCCGGGAATTTGCCACACCTTTTTGTGAGGTTGCAGTTCTGATCGTGTGTTTTATCCCAGGTTGATGCGGCACTGAAGCTTTCAAAGATGCAAGAGTACACTGGCCGATCCGCCCCCACTGTGATCACATAAATTTTGCAAGAGTCGCTCGTTTTAGAATGAGCTGAGGTTGCTTACGAACTCCCCTTCCGGCCTCTGTTTGATAGTTTTTTTACATCTCACCCCTGAATAAATGTGTGTACCAGACTGTCCTCGTTTTCTTGCCAGTACTGCAGACTGCTGCTGGCACAGTATGCGGCAATAATCTTGTCACAGTGCTGTAGCTGAGTGTATTTCTGCAAGCAATATATTGGTTTGTTTCTTGTTTAGAGTATTTGTGGTGCAGCATTCTTACCCCTCATGTATCATGGATCGTTGGTTTTGGTAGCTGCTAACACCTGCAGTGTTGGCTTTCAAAAGAAACACCTGCGGTGTGAACTAAAGCTTGAACAGGTAGGTGTGGACGTCGTGGGTGAGACCCTCGGAAATGACTTCGAGTAGAATTTTTGTTATCTACTGGCGTGCAGCACAAGTGGGGGTATCCTTTTAGCTTGCTCCGCCGCCTCTTTTAGGCTGACACAGATGCACTGTACCACAAATATGGTGTCGCGAAAATTACGTTGAACAGTGACGACACCAGCTGGTCCTGTACTATCATACAGGAGATCGCAGGGCTGCAAGGTGTCATGATACCTGAATGGCTCATTTTAGGGGGGTTTTAACTTGATCTATCAAACGGCCGACAAAAACAATGACAACCTTAATAGGAGACTAATGCGAGCGTCCAGGATAATGCCGGACGCAGCTCAATTAAAAGAAATCAGGTTGACTAGAAGATTTACATGGGCTAGCAATACAGTCAATCCGATGCTAACAAGAATAGACACGTTCTTTGCCTCAAAGGAATGGGATTTGCTGTTCTCCAACTGTCACCTGCAAGTTCTTTCCTCCGTTGTCTCTGGCCATTGTCGCATCCTTTTGTCTGTCATGGCAAATGCACACTTTTCAGGGTTCTGGTTTGAATCTTTCGGGCCAAAATTGTCAATTTTTTCATAGGTCGTACAACTGGCCTGGAGTAAGCCGGTTCACTCGCGCAATGCGGTTCGCCGTTTTCATACAAAGCTATCCAGAACAGCTAAGGCTCTCTCAGGACATGGAGTCAGTGGTACATTGGAGACCTTAGGCTCCAATCAACCACTGAAATCATTTTCCAACTTGATAGAGCACAGGAGAGCAGGCTTCTCTTCTCTCACAAGCCGAAATAGAGCTCCGAACCAACCTCAGGCATAGGATGCTAGGATTGGTCGTAGTCCACACAGTCCGCATGCGACAACGATCGTGCTTGACCTTCATTAGAGAAGGAAATGCCAATACTAAATTCTTGCATCTTAGAGTGAATGCTCGTAGGCGAAAGCACCATATCCAATCTATCCTAAAAGAGCATGGTGCAGTGCAGAACAAACAAGACGAACTCTTTCGTTTCTTCAGTCAACAGATAGGATTGAAAAAGGCATAACACACACTCTAAACTGGTCCTGCTAGCTGTCCAATAGGTCAATCTTTCAAGCCTTGAACAATCGTTCCTTGTGGATGAGGTCAGGGAGGTTGTCTTCTCTATGTCATTTGAGAAGGCTCCGGGCCGGACGGATTCGTAGGTCTCTTTTATACACATTGTTGGAGCATAATCAAGGACGACCTTATGGCGGTTTTTCAGCAGCTATTCAAACAAAACGGTTGTCATTTTGGACTCCTCAACTCGGCAAACATTGTGCTTGTGCCTAAGAAACAAGACTCCACCGTCTCGGATTACAGGACATTTAGGGCGCGTTTGGTATGGATCCAGATTCTAGAAGAAACAGAAACGGTTCCAGATTCTTGGTAGAAACGTTTCAGATAGAATCAGAATCACTTCATAGAAACCGTTTGGCTAACTGTCTGAATTCAGATTCTGGAAAGAGGATGAAGAGGTGAAAATGACCGAAGTGCCCTTTGTAGTTGTGATGGATTTGTAGTACATTTTAATGTAAGAAATAATGATGAAATACATGCATCCATAATAATCTCATTACAGAATTTTTATATCAATGTCCGGCCATTCAAATACAAGGAAGTAGCAAAATAAATCATTGTACTAATATTACAAAAATGATAAATTGAACTACGATCTAGATTCCATAATTGCTTTTGCAAGATCATCACGAAATCTATCCATATTTATGTCATTTGCATCGGATGTAGCCGTATTCGATGAATTTTGAGACGGCTGATGTCTCGCATATCTTTGTGGTATTGTTGGCATGTAATCCAGATTCTCATCACACATTCGAAAATCTGTGTCAAGCGCATGATTTTCACGAATGTAGTTATGGAGACACATAGTTGTTGCAACAATCATCTTCTCGCTTGTTCATCTGCACGTAGGCATCTTTAGAAGTATCCTCCACTTCATCTTCCATACACCAAAAGTACGCTCAACAACATTACGAAGGCTAGAGTGCAAATAGTTGAATACCTCTTGTTGACCAGACGGCGCCACACCTCTTCTCCAGTCAGGTACAAGATACCTCTGTCCTTTGTACGGTGCTAAGTACCTGGCCTGCTTTGGGTAACCGGCATCCACAACATAATATTTGCCTAATGAAATACGAAGTAGCATAAGTCTCTACAACATAATATTTGCCTAATGAAATACGAAGTAGCATAAGTAATGTGACTGACAATAGATTTATACAATGTAACAACAATTTTTACCTAGGGGAGGATGTGGAAAGACTTGTGTATCATGTTCTATAGCATGATAGAGCACACTGGTGTCATGCATAGATCCTGGTTGTCCAATAGAAGCATACGTGAAACGCATATCAAAGTCAACCACCGCCATCACATTTTGGGTTGGAGTCCCCGACCGCCAATATATCGAACATAATCCCTGGACTGTGGTGTCGCTAAGATATGTGTCCCATCAATTGCTCCAATGCAATCCTTAAAATGCGGCCACATCCTTTGATCACCACTAATTCTACTATGCACCTCGGCAAAGTTACGGTCCTTAGGTCTTATGCAATCTTTAGCCATTCGAACTAAGCATTGTAACACATCATCAAATTTTCTACTGATTGTCTCCCCTGAATGCTTGAATGTATTTTGAATCGAACTATTGGATCTATTTTGGCCGAATATACACATAAATATAGCACGCGACTCTAATGAGGTAATATTGATGGATGATTTTAGACCGTAATTGCTTACCAATAAGTCATGCAAACTGAAAAAAAGACTTTCATTCATCCTGAACATTCGTGACTTTCTCCGTGTGTGTGCAACGTCTCCATAATCCATCCATAACCACCGAGTTGTGAAGTCCTTGGTGGATTCTTGTCATAATGCTTCATGTAATATTGATGTAAAATACCGTGATTGCAAGTAAGTTGGTCTGCAATATTTGATGTTGACGTATAACCTCCGCATCAACCTCGCTATCACTATCACTTTCACTTGAAGACATCTTTAACATAGAAAAAAATAAACATTAAACAACATATATGCCAAGTGCAAGATTCAACATTTAAACAACATATATATCGCTACACAAATCAACATTAAGCAACATTTTTGGTCTTAACAATAAGCGAAAAACAAGTGTAAATTGCAAACAAAAGAAATAAAATTGAACTAATGTTGAATCACTTTTATTAGTCTATTCTTATTCTATACCCTATTAATGAATTTCCTAAAAGTAAAACATCATGGTCCATATTTGACAAAGTGCTTCATTGAGAGCCATGCAAACCGGTCTTACGGAGTGTCCAATGTCATAAACATATCTCTCTCAAAGACGCTTTATAAACAATTCAAGAGCGATGAAGTGTTGCTTTGTCCCAGAATCGCACCACACTCCTTCACAATGGTCATTCTGCCTTGATGGAATTCTCATCCTTGTTTGCAAGCGACTCATGAAGCGGCGGACCTCTCACTCAAAGTCACCATTTTACTAATCTGTTCTTCGATCCACTTGCCTCCATTTTTCTTGGCTCTCCTTGTCTTCTCTTTGTCATCACAGCATGATCTCTTGCCTTTGCCCTTGCTAGTTGGAGTTATTTCTTCTGGATCACTTTCGGGCTCTGAATCCATTGATTCACGACAATCAATTGGACTTTGAGGAAAGAGACCAGACGAAGCACCAAAATGATCATCACCGGTATTCCTAAGGTCTTCAAACATAACCTTCAAGTCATCCTCATTTTGAATTCCCTTGTCTTTAAACTTTCCACATCCTGGAATTTTCTGCAAACATGAATACATATGTCAAAAAAAAGTCATATTTCTCCAAACAAAAAAAGATCAAATATAATGTGGTTTATGACTTACTTTTCTCATCATCTTCCACCAATCATTGTTCATGTCAACTGTTCCCTTCCTCTCATCCCAACCTATACTGTTTGTTTCAACAACTCCTTCGAAGCATTGTACTCTAGCTTCAGTTTGGCCCATTTATTCTTAAATTGCCCCCTAGTGTACAAAATCCCTGTCTCCTCATTGAACTTTTCAATCACATTTTTATACCCAAGATTGTTCAAATGGGTGCTAGAACGATTTCCGCACCTCACTTGTTCGGCGAACAATCTACAAACAATTCTAGTGTGTTCTTCAGACCATTCAGCTTCAACCATCTACACAAGCATTTTTGAAAAATCTATTATTGGCCCGGACTGCACACCTAATACTAAGGCCAATGCCAAACACCTCACAACTTCTAGGGTATGGATGAATGGATGAGAGTGAGTGAGTGATAGATGGAACAGGAGAGACAATATGTTTATTTCACATGCAGATGACTTCACAGTCCATAAAAGAGGGGATGGAATTGACAAAACTGCTAATACCTTGACTCCTTGACAGCCGGGCCGTACAATCGGCGTCTTGGGGGGGGGGGGGGGGGCGCAGACTCCGGTTCCAAAGTCGGCGGCTGGTGATAACAAAAAAAGTGGTTAAATCATAAATGTGACCAAATGCATACAGAAAGCTAACTCAATCAGAACAAAATAGATGGCCAGATTTGATATATAGAATTGTAGCCATATTATTAATGGCACTACCTTCAAGTGAATAGTTCAGTATGAGGAAATAGTTTCCCCACACAAATTGATCACTGTCATTTCAACCTTGGAGTCGCAAGTTTGAATGTTTATGCACCTAGTCGCAGGATGTATCAAATTCTAATGCACTGTCATTTCAACCTTGGAGTCGCAAGTTTGAATGTTTATGCACCTAGTCGCAGGATGTATCAAATTCTAATGTTCTTAACCAGTATGTCAGGAAATAGCTTGGAGGGGAATTGCCATAAGACTAAAGTTTATGCACCAAGTGGCAGGATGTATCAAATTCTAATGTTCTTAACCAGTAATTTGCTTGTCAGTTGAGTTGTCAGTTGAGTTCACTGATAGTTTAAACAACATACATGAATCGTGGTCATTACAGAAACAATGGTTGAACGTAGACAAATGCATCAATTCATCATTATAGAAAGCACAATCTCCTCTCAAAAAAGAAGAAGTAAGAAGGCACAATCAATTAGAATGGTATATCAACAGGACTGTAGGAGAGGTTAGGATCATCTGGTTGTTATATCCAGTTTAATGAACACAATGTTTACCTTCCATGCTATATTAGTCATCAAGTCTGAAGGGCCAGACGTACACTCGTAAATGTTATAAGTTTGTCGCTATGCCTTCGCTAAGATATTAGCAAAATTTCGTGTTCGATTTAATATACTCTTGTTAACACTTTCAATCTGTGTTCTATTCTAATATGTGTTCTATTCTACTGTACATGTAGCAAATTCTTAATCTGTGTTCTATTCTACTGTACATGTAGCAAATTCTTGAACTTTCAGTTACAAAGATTTTTAATATGCACTGCTAAGCTATGCACTGCTAAGATTTTTAATATGCACTGCTACATGTACCTTTGCTAAGCTATGCCTTCGCTAAGATTTTTAATCTGTGTTCTATTCTACTGTACATGTAGCAAATTCTTGAACTTTCAGTTACAAAGAGGGATGGGGGAGGGAGAGTATAATGATCATTGATCAGATAACATAGACCTGCTCATCTCATCAAAAGAATAAAGCGCTATATTTTACATCCTATGACTCAAAAATGCTTCTTCTTTTTTGACTAAAAACCTAAAAACACTTAATTTTATTGGCATTGCCTCAAAGTAAATCTGCAGGAGGAAAGTGATGCCCCAAATTGATGATTAGTGTTTCAACTTTCAAGTTTTCAACCACGGCTATACACCAAACAACCAAAGAATGGCATAAACTAGGATAGCAAGTATCAGCAAGATGCAATCCATGGCTAGACTTCCTGACTCCAAGAATACTCTTGAAATGCTAAAGTTGAGATCCCTCATCCATGAAATGCTCCCAGCCCTTATCACTGACTACAGAATTGGGAATCTGAACCAGGATGAACTGAATAATCTATTGATCATGAGGCAGATTTTTTGATGGCTGTCAAAATTTCGTAAGTGAACATTGCATAGCTGTCAAAATTGATAGCCATACTAGCTAAGATGCCATGTACCTGCTACGTACAAAGGACGACGCCGGTTCCAACGTCGACGGCGGCGGCTGGGGGCAGAGGCGGCCGGGGGAGTTCGAGGAGAGCGGAGTCGTCGGGGGGAGGGGCGGCCTTCCGGGAGGGCGGCGGCGGCGGCCGCTGGGGGCAGAGGTGGCCGGGGGAGTTCGAGGAGAGCGGAGTCGTCGGGGGGAGGGGTGGCCTTCCGGGATGGCGGGGGCGGCGGCTGGGGGCAGAGGCGGCCGGGGGAGTTCCAGGAATGCGGAGTCGTCGAGGGGAGGGGCGGCCTTCTGGGATGGCGGCGGCGGCGGTGGCCACGAGGCGGACGAGTTGCGACGGGGAGCCGACTGCCGAGAGGAGTGAAGAGGGCAGAGCCTCGGCCGAGCTGACGAGCTCGGTGCGAGTGCGATGGGGAGCTGCGAGGAGCGATGGGCAGAGGGGTAAAAGAGATCCAAGAATCGGGAGGAACGGGTTTCCGCCGGATTCGGCTTCTTCGTAGAAAAGCAAGAAACGATTCCAGCAGAATCGCTCCGATCCGTTACGCGTTTGGATGATTTCATCGGTGATTCTACTCGAAACCGGACCGTTCCGAGTGGCCAAACGGCCCCTTAGCTTCATTCATAGCGTGGGCAAGATCATGTCCAAGGTTTTGGCTAACAAGTTGGCACCTTTCCTGCAAAACATGGTGTCCAAAAACCAAACCTCTTTCATCAAGCACAAATCAATTCATGATAACTTCCTTCATACCAAAAATCTCATTATTGAGCTTCACAGGAAAGGAATCCCAACTCTCTTCATTAAATTGGACATAGCCAGAGCCTTCGATTCCGTAAGGTGGAAGTATCTGCTTGAAATGATGACTCACTATGGCTTTGGACAATGCTGGAGAGTATGGCCATTGTCCTTGTGTCCTCATCATCTAGGATCTTGCAAAATAGAGTACCAGGCCGACCGGTCAATCACAGGAAGGGAGACCCTATCTCGCCCATGCTCTTCATTCTGGCCCTTGAACCTCTACGACTTTTGATATCCAGGGTGGCACAACAAAATCTAATCAAGCCGATTCTATCTCAACCACCTCAAATGTGTATGTCTATGTATGCTGATGAGTGATGATGTAGCAATCTTTGCTAACCTGGACTTACTAGAGTTATAGGTCATACATGCTATACTTGCAATCTTCGGTGAAGCAACAGGTCTAAAGGTCAATCTACAAAAGTCTAAAATATACACTATACGATGTGCTACTCTCGACTTGCCGGCTATTTTACAGGGATTTTCCGGCACAGACAAAAGGTTTTCCCTAAGGTACCTAGGACTACCACTATGCCCAATAAAACTTAAAAAGATAGATGTAAAGCCTCTCATTGATAAGGTGGCAATCAGACTTGCAGGATGGAAAGGAGATCTATTGTCAAAGGCGGCCAGTCTAGTCTTGGTCGACTCAGTGCTTACGTTCTTAGCGACCTACCATTTAAAGGTTTCCCCAGTTTCCAAATGGGCTTTCAAAAAGATTGATAAGCTCCGAAGGAATTTCATTTGGAGGGGGGATCTTGATTGTAAAATGGGACATTGTTTGGTTAATTGGAGGAAGGTATGTTGGCCAAGAGCCCTAGGTAGTTTAGGGATGAAAGACTTCAACAAGTTCGGGAGAGAACTTAGGTTGCGGCTGCTGGTCGGGGAGACCAGGAGCAAGGGCGGCGGTGGGGCGCGCGAGGCCAGAGGCGGGGTGACGACCACGGGTCAGCGGCGGCGACGCAGACCGAAAGGAGCAGGCCGGCTGGGTCGAAATCGCGCAGGTCGAACGGCCCAAACTGCGAAGGACACCGTTCCCAGTTTTTCTAGGCTAATAGCCACGGAGAGTACACTACTACAAAACAAGTAATAAGTGACGGTTTATCTGTGTCAATTTTTTTGGAACCGTCACAGATAAAGTTTTTGTGTCGGTTCTAAAACTTAAAATGGTGGGAAGATTATTTGTGTCAGTTTTTAATTGAAACCGATACAAATAATACAATATTTATGTCGGTTTCAATTAAAAACCAACACAAATACATTGTGTCGGTTCTAAATTGGAACCGACACAAATAGTTGATTTTTTGTGTCGATTCTAGCCAAAAATCGACATAAATAGTAGTCCCATTATTTGTGTCGGTTTTAGCCAAAAACCTATAGAAATAATATTATCTGTGTCGGTTCTAACCAAAAACCGACACAGATAATATTAATTTTCATCGATTCTAGCTAAAAACCGACATAAATAGTCCATGCCTCTGCATCTCGCTAAAACGGCCATAATTTTTGACTTGTAACCCCAATTGGAACGTTCTTTGGCTAATTGGAAAACTAATAAGAAGTTCCATCTGAAAATGCAAAAGTCCAAAAATTAACAGGTCTTTTGATGATGATTTGTGTGAGTGCGAACGCGGCGACAGAATTTTAAAAAGACGTCGTTTATGGCCTCAAAACGGCCTTCGAAGTTTTAGAGTATATAACAACACTAAAATATAGCTCAAACCGTGTTCGGAGTATGAGAGCATTAAAATCGGTGTTCGGGTGCTCTACGGGGTTAAAGAGAAGAGGAACACGTTATATGCTATATGCGATCATACCAACACTAAAGCACTGGACCCTACAAGAACTTCAAAGTTAAGCGTGCTTGGGTGAGAGTAGTACTAGGATGGACGACCTCTCGGGAAGTTAAATTCGCTGAACTTCGAAGGTAAGCGTGTTTCGGTGAGAGTAGTACTAGGATGGCTACGTGAGGTTGATGTCTGGCACGAAGTTACCAGATCTGACAGAATTACAAATAATAAAACTGACACTGATAATCTCTGTGTCAGATCTGACACAATTACAAATAATAACAAATACATGTTCTAGCCAAAAACCGACACAAATAGTCTTATTAAAAACTGACACTGATAATCTCCGGTATATCTGTGTCGTTTGAAAACCGACACAGACATGTGTTTTGAACCGACACAAATTTGATTTTTTTTAAGGTAGTGGTAATCAGCGGATTGGCTCGTGTGTGATATAGGACTTGTGATATAGGAGAGTAATCAGCGGATTTGCTATACTAGAAGAGCAAGCGCGGTGCACGCCGCGCGCGAACGGAAATTGGGAAAATATTAGAGGCTGAGTTGGGGGAAAAAGCATAGAGATCGTAAGGAGCGGGGACCTATTCGTTATATTTTTGGACTTGACCGCTACTCCAAAAAATTAGAAAAGGGATCGCTCGCGATTCGCATTTAACGGGAGCCTCTTTCCGTAAAGTAACGAATCGGAGACCTAAATGCAAACCGAGTAAATTTTTCTTCCCCTCACAAAAAATTGTAAATGACCTATTAGTAAATTCGCAGGGATCTATACGTAATTCGGAGAAACAGAGGCACTTTTTTTTTTGCAAAATTAGGGACATATACGTAATTCGGAGAAACGGAGGGACCTTTTTGCAAAATTGCCGACCGTAGGGCGCTGGCTGGGAATCCTTCCGGTTTTGTTTATCTGAGTATTTAGCGTTGGTTCAAATGAAACAAACTTGCCAATAATTTTCATAATAAAAAAAACTTGCTAATAGTTTGACTGTTAGAGCATATATTGCTTTTGCTGTAATCTTGACTTGACAGACGTTAGCCACGTTACGGATGCAAACAACAGGCTGACGGACCATGGGCTCATCTGGATGCAGCATGACAATTGACAAAAGCCGCAACAAACGAAATAAAAGATAGATAGATAGATAGATAGATAGATAGATAGATAGATATAGGAAGAGGCCAGCGCCGTCCATCAGCGGCATGAGTCATCATTTGGTTTCTTCCATGCATTCCGATAAAAAGAGTGTGCATGTATGACTGAGACTGAGTGAATCACTGAACACACACACACAAATGGACTGACCGAGACTGGAGATCAATCAATCATGCATGCAGCTGCAGATTCTTAATAGGAAGCGACTGCGCTGTGATGGTACAAGGTCATGGTGCCACCTCAGCTTACTATAAGGATGCCAACTCAGCATTTTGCTTAAGTGGATGAGAGAAAAAGGAGAGAGAGATATAGATTTACTACTAACTTATAGTCAGACTATAGCTGATTCTAAGGTATTTATCACCTCTTACATATGGGCTCATATTTAATTTTGTAGACAATGCTATAGCTAGTTGATTGGAGAGATTATCTATTAGCTATCTATAGATGACATGTACATTTTTTATTGCTAGTAATTGACTACACCATTGCAGATGCCCTCTAATAACTTGGTTTGCGTTGCGTTGCGATACACCCGACGACGCGCGCGTGGCGTTCGGTGACACCCCGTAAATCGACATGCCGGTCGACGTATATTTCATTGTTGCGCTTGGTTCGCTGAATTGTTTAGGCCGTGGGCTTGGATTTTTGGAGTGCAACTACGTGCTGCGCCTGCGCTGCGCTTGGTCCGTAGGGATCTCGAATTGGGCTCTGAGAAGCCTATATGCATCAGCCCACGGCCGTTTTCCGTAGAGCAGGAGCACGCAGCATAGCGCACTGCGCCGGCGACCATGCGGCCACACGAACGTGGCATCGGCACGGCTACCATGCCGCCGATTGGTGTCGCCCACCGACCGCGAACGCGGCGGCGTACGCTTGGCGCGGCCGCTGGTCGTTGAAGCTGCTTTGGCATCCGCGCGGCGGAGCCACTCGATCGCCACGCCGAATTCAACTCGTGCCCCCGCGGCACCATGCCGCCCGGGCCCATCCGTGGCCTCCCCTCGGCCGCCGCGCCGCTCTCCGACCTCACGGACGCGCTCCTCGCCACCCGCCTCGCGAACCACCTCCTCACCACGCCGCACCTCCCGCCCGCGCTCCTGCCGGCCGCGCCGCTGCCGCTCCCCGTCCGCATCCACATCCTCCGCCACCCGGCGCTCCCGCCGGCCTCCAAGCTCTCCTTCTTCCTCGCCGTCACGCCGCCCGCCTCCCCGCTCCTTGCCGCCACCTTCCCCGTACTGCTCCGTGCGCTCGGCACGCACTCCCCGCCCCTCCTCGACGAGCTCCTCCCCTTCACGCTCTCCTCCCCATCATCCTCCACCCTCCTCCCCGCGCTCCTCTCCGCGCTCCTCTCCGCGTCACGCCTCGACACGGCGCTCTCCCTCCTCGAAGCCGCCCCTCCCGACCTCCTCCCTCGCCTCGCCGCCGCAGCCCTCCCCTCCCTCATAGCCTCCCATGACCCCGTCTCCGCCGTCCCCGCCATCCGCAGGCTGCTTCCCATCGCGTCCCATCCGCCTCCCGTCCGAGCCACCAACCGCCTCCTCCTCGCCTTGTCGAAAGAGAACCTATACGATGACTTCCGCCATGTGTTCGATGAAATGTCAAGGAGGGGCCTCCCTTCGAATTTAAGATTCTACAACATTTGCGTCCATGCCTTCGGCAAGTGGAGGAGGCTGGATATGTCACTGAACCTTTTTGCAACTATGAAGGCCGCCTCTCCTCCTCTTGTGCCGGATATATGCACGTACAATTCGGTCATCCGGGCGCTTGTAGTCGGCGGAAGGGTGGCTGATGCTTTGGTGGTGTTTGATGAAATGAAGTCGGCTGGGATCAAGCCAGATGTGTTCACATACCGGGCAGTCGTGGATGGGTGCTGCAAGAGTTTTAGGATGGATGATGCATTGCGTGTGTTTCAGGAGATGCGGGGGAGTGGTGGGGTGAGGGTGGATGTCGTGGTGTACAATTCGCTTCTGGATGGGCTGTTCAAAGCAAAGAAGCTTGATGAGGCATGCGGTTTTTTCGAGACAATGGTGGCGGATGGGATCCAATGCTCAGCGAGCACACACAACACCGTGATCGATGGGCTGTTCAAGAATGGGAGGGCGGAAGCGGCTTGTCGGCTGTTCTATGAGCTAAGGAGGAAAGGTCAGCTGTTGGATGGGATTGCATATAGCATTATGGCGAGGGAGTTTTGCAAAGATGGGAATGGGGACCAAGTTGCGGAAGCAGTAGAGTTGGTGAAGGAGATGGATGAGCGGGGCTTTGTTGTTGATTTGGTCACCATAACGACATTGCTGATAGGTTTCAACAAGAGTAGACGGTGGGATTTGGAAGAGCAGATAGTGAAGTTTATAAGAGATAGCTCTGCGTTGCCAGATGCCATTCGATGGAAGTCGAACATGATGACTGCCTTGGGAGGACCACAGGATAGAGGAAAAGATGGAACATCAATTTTTCACTTTGATGGTAATATGGATGATGTGATGAGTTTGCTCAATCCTGTAGTATGCACTGATACAAATGAAGAAATTGCACATGATGAACCCAAGGATGATTGGTCTTTATCCCCACACTTGGATCATCTTGCTAAACATTCTGAGCATTTGAATAATTCTGCTATATTTGCAATGGACAGAGGGCAGAGGGTGCAAGGTATGGGGGCCAAAACTTTTGATGCTGACATGGTTAATACTTACATGTCAATCTTTTTAGCCAAAGGGAAGTTGAGTGTAGCTTGCAAATTATTTGAGATCTTTACAAATCTAGGAAGGAAAGGAACAAGTTATACATACAATTCACTGATGACCTCATTTGTGAAGAAGGGGTATTTGAAACAGGTGTGGGCAATTCTTCATGAAAGGGGTGGACAGCTCTGCCCCAATGATATAGCGACATACAATTTGATCATTCAAGGACTTGGCCAGGTGGGAAAAGCAGAGGTTGCTAGCTCAATTATGGATCAATTGTCAAAAAAAGGTGTTTACATGGATATCGTCATGTATAACACTTTGATCAATCAATTGGGAAAGGCTGGGAAGGTCGAAGAAGCAAACTGTTTGCTTGAGCAGATAATCAGGAGGGGCATCAAACCAGATGTTGTCACTTTTAATACATTGATCAATATTAATGCAAAAGCTGGTAGATTAAAGGAAGCTGACAAGTATTTGAGGAGAATGATCACAGAAGGCATTGCTCCAAACCATGTCACAGAAACAATATTGATTTTCCTTGATAAGGAAATTGAAAAGAAAAGGCAGCAGTCCAGATGAACTACCAAAAAATACAAATGAAAATGATGTCATGAGGTCTCTAATTTGTCAGATAGATGAGAGGCATATTGACCAAAGGACTGTATTGAGAGGGCTCCTTCAGTGCCAAAGCACACCTCCAGAGTGAATCTAAAACACTAAAGGTAAACTTTGCAGTATTTCTTCTAACTTCCAGAATAATTCTCTCCATTTTTGATTTACCATCTTCAGAGAGCTTTTCACGTCAGATGAATGAAAAATTGAAAATGTAATGGTGTATAAGGCTAATTATAATTGCTTGATTATGATTATCTATTGAAAAAGTCCTTTGAAGAATGCCTTCTTAGAGCGTTGGGTAATGCAAGTCTGTAGAATTTTTTTTAGAATAATATATTTTAAAATAATTTTACAAAAAAAATACACCGAAAAGAAAAATTACAAAAATACATCTCTATCGCCATTTCAATTGACTACAGAGACTCTGTCTCCAATTGAAATGGCGACAGAGACTCGCGGATTAAATTTGTCTGACGGATTATTTTGTTGTGGATTTATTTAGTTGACGGGGTTGAGGTCTCTGTCGCCATTTGAATTGGCGACAAGCCCTGTTACTATTTCAAATGGCGCATGTCGCCAATTCAAATGGCGACAGAGATGTACTTTTGTAATTTTTCTTTTCGGTGTATTATTTTTGTAAAATTATTTTAAAAAATATATTATTGTTTAAAAAAATTCCATGTCTGTACCTACAAGTACCACTCTTTCCGTTTTTTCCAATGTGAATTATGATGACACATACTCATGTTAGGAAATATCCAAATGTTGCGTCAATATTATCATCTCAAGATCAGATACAGCCATCAGTGTACTCGTGCTAATCTATGCACTTTCCAGTTTTTCAGATCATTGTTCTCTTTAAGTGCTTGAGCTGATTTCCTCCCGTTTTTCACATGAATGCATGATCAGCATATGAGTATTTAATGTTATCCTGATGTTTTGAATATGTTAACATACTTAAGCATTTTTATGTTCCTTTTTATTACAGGGAACGGAAAAGGTGACACTGTGACAGTCACAGCATTCAGGAGAACAGAAGAAAGCAAAGCAAGAGAAATGGGGTAAATTAGTGCCTTCTGTTTGTGGCTTCAGCTTCCATCAGTGTTTGTTTAAGCATAGAGATTACTTGATCGCTTTTGATGGCCTCAGATTAATTAAGCAGCATCTCCCGATTAGAAATCGTATTGTTAAAAGTCAGTATATTTTTTTTAACCAGAGTCCAGGAGATTGAATGTAATACGAACATGTAGACCACTGTAGCTTTCAGACCCTCATATATGAATCAGTTGGCCGTAAAAGTCTTCAATTGAGATAGGAAATGTCCTAGCCTAGAGTATTTCTGATTACACCCTGATGCATTTTGCATTAGACCGGTTGAGAAATATGTGGCCAGTTGCTTCTCTTGCTCCACAAACCTTGCAGTTCAGGCTTCTTCTACCTATTTCTCCTCTTAGCATAGAGATGAGGGAATGACATCTCGGGAAACTATTCACATGAAGTCTTTATTTTTCATGGGTACTTTGGTTTTCCATAGGCATTTCATGCTCCTATATGTCACTCCACTGAACTTCAAGTGTTTGTACACTAATTTGGATCTATACTTACCGTATTGTGGCCCATATAATAGTCCTTCCTCTATGTTAGCTGGATTGTATTTGTACCGATACATCTTTCTAGTGGATACCACAGCACCAGCTCTTACTCTTGTGTTTTTTTTTTTTTTTCTATATTCATTATGGAACTCACTGTCCTGCTAACTGCTAAGATTCTGCCACTATGATATTGGGTCCACTTGTACATTTTTCCAATAAAAAGTAAAACTTAATCGAAACAATGAGGTTTCGTACTAGAATTATTTGTGGTATCTTTTGCTGGCTTTAGTTCCATTATAGTTCTATCAGGAATTCTGAATTTTGGCTATCCCATTCTGTTTCTTTATGAATTGCTGTTCTTTAGAAGGAAAAGTTGTGGTCAGCTGCTGGGGGGATTACACTACAAGTAATTTCTGCTCTTTACTCGGAACTTCGCCTTTGAGTGGTTCAGCACTTGGTATGTGAATAACAAATTGTTCCCTGAACTCTGTAGTAGACTTGATAACGTCAGCCTTTGAGTCCTTCTCTTAGCTCATTTTCGCTCTAGGACTAGTGGTAGCAGACCCTCTATCAGTGCTCGGTACATGACTTTGCATGCGAGGGAAGTATGGAGAATTGGAGGCCCTCTTGTTTCTGGACTATTAACTCTGGACAAGCAAGCTAGTGGAAGGATTTTTTTAAATGATACACGAAAAATAAAAGCTTACAAAAGTAATATACCGAAAAGAAAAATTACAGAAGTATACATATGTTGCCATTCCAAATAGAGATAGAGTTATGTCGCCAATAAAAATGGCGACTTGATGATGTGGATGTTGTGTAAGATGTAGGTCGCCAGTGTTAGTAGCGATAGCATTCTGTCGCCTTTATAAATAGCGACAAAACTATATCGTCAAGGTGATTGGCAACAGAGTTCTATCGCTGGGGTGATTGGTAACAGAACGCTGTCGTCATTATGATTGGCGACAAAGTTTTGTCGCCATTTTGGATAGTGACACGGAGGAAAGGAGGGTATTTGTGTCGGTCGTTGTGAACTGAAAGCACATTTCATATTGTAACAAAGGCAAGTTGATATAAGTGGTTGTATGGTATTGTGTCGGTCGTTGTAAACTAAAAGGACATTTCACATTGGAATAAAGGCAAGTGAATATAGATGGTGGAATTTTGTAATACAATCGAACAAATTGGTAAGGAAGGAGCCATTCCGTGTGCAAAGCCTAACTTATATAAGAATACATAAGTTAACAAAGCAAAAGACCATGTCCGAACAGTACTTAAGTTATGAAAGCAAAAAGAACTAGCCGCGGTTCTTGTGCGGTGCAACCCCTCGTATGGTCCCAGGCCTCCCACGACGCTCAACATGTCCAAATGGATACATCAACTCATGTGATGGAAATCCTTGAGTGCTCTTGACGGGATGTGTCGATGGAGGCGGAGTAGCGTACGCAGCCTGGGCTGACTGGCTGGGTACAGGTGCACTGGACAGCTGCGAAGAGTCGAGAACAACCTCTGTCGACTCGTGGGGGTGGGGTGGGGGGTCAACGAGCCAGTCGCGGACTATGTCGTCATCATCGGTGTCAGTGGTGGCATGGACGTACCCGATGATGTCATTGTCATGCTGCGAAACGTCCGCAGCATATGGATAAATTGGCGTTATTACAACTACATGTGGAGATTATGAACAATTCATTTAGTACGAATAAGCATTGGAAGGTTTACATGAGAACATACGAGAACATACGAGTGTACGGTGTAGGCCGCTACCAGCTGGCGTCCCCCGCCACGTCAGGAGGAGGTGTGGTATGTGGTATGGAAGCTGACGTCTACTGGGTATGTCATCTGCGTACCGAGGATGAGCGGCCGACAGGTGGAACAACGTCCTCCTCCTTGGGCCTCCTGCACGACGTCAACTCAACGATGTGCCGAGACTTTGCTATCACACGGTCCACCATCCCTCGCACCTCATCCAATGAGAGCTCCAACGTGTGATCGAAGCCGAGTACAGACCTAAGTGCGACCGCCTTGTCGTGTACCTCTCTAGCAAGGTCGTTTAGCATAGAAATATAAATATATTCCATTAGACAAAAAGCATGCGTATTTAATTTTTTTTACCACATCATTTGACTCACCGAGCGATGGAAAGGCCAAGTCCAACTACATAGGGTACATGTCCATCATAGCCACGTGCCTGGAGGGTCGTCCACGACACGGAGAACTCTGACGTGTGTCTGTGTACCGTACAACTATATGTAGTCGTCATATGTGCTGTGGTCGCAAGACGCGGCCTTCTGGTGGATGTCCTCCAACACAAATGGAGAGGCCAAAGGGTGTTCGCACGGCAATGCACTCTGAGAGGTACGTCCTTTAGATCACTCGATCGTCCGTCAGTTGGTCGAACATCGCGATGTACTCAGGATATGACAGGTGCGACGTAACTGGCTTGAACGTGGGCTACACAAGTAGTAGTAAAGCCTAGGTTAATAAAGAACATGTTGAACTGTACCATAACTTATGATAGAGGTGAGATACTAACCTGTTGGTGACACCACAGTGTCCCCATCGTTGGATGGTCGACGTTGTCCCCTGCTAGCCCATAGAAGATGTCCTCGTAAGGTGCAAACACGAGGTGCGATCTTCTCACCTGGAAGTGCTCGAGAGACCACAATTAGAGAAGAAGCGGGCAGCCCGTGAGAATGGAGCTATCGGTGACGCGCCGACAACCGTCACAAAAGGCCTTGTATGTGCCGCACAGTATAGTCAGTCCCCAAGCCGGTTGCTAGATGTCGTCCAACTCCGCATCCGCTATCATCCTCGCATGCTGGATCATGTGCCTGTCCATGTTGTACCCACGGGTCTTGGCATGTACCAAATCTTTGTACTCGAAAATATCCACAACTGTCCTAGCATTTCTCCCTTGAATGGCTTGAAGCATGCTTGGTAGGTTCTGGTATGAGTCTTCGTACATAACGAATCTAGCTTGACACTGCCCATTCCTTCATAGCCTCCTGCATCTCCCACTTTTGTAAATTGCCCCCAACTGCACCTTATTCCAATCATACTCCTACTCAACGCCTTCACCTTCATTCACTACTACATTCTCGAACTAGTAGCCCTCCTACTCAGGGTAACGCTCATCGCGTTCAACCTCACCATCAGTGCAAACATCATCATCAGATAAAGCCTCATACTCACGGTCCTCGGCCTCTATTCTCTCCACCAACCCTCCTATATTTTCTCCTTCGTCTGCAATGCCCGTGGGTTCTTGCACCTCCAGTAGGGAACATTACATTATTCATCTTGCACTGTCTCCTCCCCCTCACCAACGTCTTGGCTCAATAAGGATGTACGACGGCAGCTACACTCTCCAACTTCTTCCGCAACAGCATCGACGGCTTCCTGTATCATCGCATGGCTCGAAACAGCTCTCTGAAATACTTGTGCCAACACTAGAGGCCATCATCTCTACTTAACCGCTCTTACATAAGAGCTCCACAATTCGGCCACTTCAGTTATACTAACTCCTAGTACACGCACTCCTGTGTTTGACATCCAATACCGTGCAACTTCAAATCACTTAAATCAAGGTCCAGTGAGAACATGTTGTACAACCATCTAATAATGCCCCAAGGACGCTCCCCTGTCTGACAAACTACCTATCACACTTGCAAAATGACCTAGTTCCACCCCTTGGGCCCCGAACTCCTTCTCCATAGTATATTTTGAAATGTACTCGGTTATCCATACATGTGGACCATTTGCTACACAATTATTATTGCGCACACGATGTATCAACATTATGTCATCCAATACGTAATGAACTGAAAGAATTACAAACCTAACTTCAAAAATATGCTTGCGTATGACATGAACATGCTCTACACTTAAATACATAATTGCTTTAAATGCTTGTAAATTTTACTTCTCAACTTCATACTATTCGGCAATGTTTTACGGATTATTCCCAACATATCTGATCGAACCCAAATCACGATCACAGCACTACAAATGCAAAAAAAAAAAAAAAAAAAAAAAAAACCAATATATCTACACAAATATTACTAACGTGCACCTACCTACACAAATATTACTATTCTAAACATAGCTCTAGCAATAATACCAATCTACAAATATTTACAGAAAATCTTAATGACCTAAATATACATACATAAATATTTTTAATCTATCCATATCTACACAAATATTACTATACACACACACACACACACACACACACACATAATTAAATACCTACACATCTAATTACTTTGGTTTTCTAACATGCATTTCCAAAACATAAAACACGAGATTAAAATTCTAACCTTCAAATCTAAGTAAGACTCTTCTTCTTTGTCCTCCTCTTCCCCCTCCCCTCTCTTTTCCTCCTCCCTTTTCTTCCCCTTCTCCTCTCCTTTCTTCTCCTTCTCTCTTTTCTGCTATCGAGCGGTCGGCCGAATGAATGGCGTTGTTCCTCGGCCGGCCGCACTAGGCCTTAAGGGAGGGTTTTTGGCGCCAATTTAAATGGCGACTAAGAAATAGGAAAGTCAATCGCCATTTAAATTGGCGATAGAAATTACAATCACCATTCGTAATGACGAACCCTAACCTGGCTCCTACCTAGCGCATTTATCCCTTTTTCAAATGGCGACCAACTTACTATCACCAGTGAGAATGGTGACATATTTATAATCGCTAATTTTACTAGTAACACAATTAGGTACTTCTGTAATTTTTATTTTTGGTATATTATTTTTATAATTTTGGATTTTTCATGTATTATTTCAAAAAAAATCGCTAGTGGAAAGTCCAGAACAGTCCTGAAGTGTGCAAACTTTTGTCTGTCATCTCCAATTCACTCGGCGAACTCTACACTTTTTTGCCAATATATGTCACATGTCGTGCTCCTTGCCGTAGCATCTCGCGAAGCCATGATAGCATGGCAGATGGGCTGCCGTGTACCCCTAGCTCGACAACGGCTTGGTCCCTCCTGAGCACCCCTTCCTTGGCAGGCTAGCACAAATGATCGGCCATGACTAATTAATAGTAGTATTAAGTACTGGATTAATTTACATGACTAAGGGGATAATTAATTGATGGATGTGAGGGGCAAATTCCTCTCAAGGAAGAGGTGCTTGACTATTGTGCTCATCTGGCTCGTTGATCGCCTGGTCTGCCAAGGTGGAGGCCATCATCACGTCGCCATCGCCTTTCCACGATACAATAGCGCGGTATGTAACATGTGTCAGCTGTCGTTATTTTTGCGATCAGGGATATGATTAGTTTTACAAATTCGTTGGTATGAAGATTAAATTTGTATAAACAAATATGTTAGAGACAAAAAAAAGTGAAGACTTCTGCTTGAGGTAGGTAAGGTAACAAAGGAAAGGAGTCACTGCCCACTGCATAGTACACTAGTGTACCAAGGTAGTCATCCCGTCGCTTCGGACTGTGAATTGGTTCAATGCACTCGTTGTAACTAGGGTCAAAACATATCGACAATTTACCATCGATTCGGATAATTTTTTAATATAGAATTTTTTTTATCGAATATAAATATAGATTTGGTAGCTCACTATGTATCGAATACAAATATAGATACAAATTATTTGGATATTTATATTCAGAGGGTTAGATTATCTAGATATTTAGGCGCATGGGCTGGATCAAGGCTACTATTTCGGCACAAAAAGGTTTTTGAATTTTAAAATTATTTTCTAATTCAATTAATTCAAAATTCAAGTTTTAATTTTTAAAATTGGCATACGATCTCTAAAAATTATGAAAATTTTTGGAGAAGTTCTTGCCACACTCTATTATTTAAAAAAATTATTTTCAATATTTTTTCCAATTTTTAAGTTTTCTCAAAAAATCAAATATTGTTGTCTTTAATAATAAAATATTTTAAATAAGTAGACAAAAATACAGAAAAACTCATAGTTTGATAATTTATTATTTTAAACAAAGATAGAATGCAAATCTTGGGTTATTACATATTCTTCATAAATGTTTGGGTCAAATAAACTAGTTGTGTTTTTTATTCATTTGGTGTATACAATTTAAAGGGTTTTCATCTTCCAATAAATATTCATGATTATATTTGTTTCTATTCATATTTGCTCTATATCTGTATTCGCTATTATTCGTATTCATATCCGGGTTATCCGTATTTGTATCCATATATGGGGAAATATAAAAACAAATATGATAAAACCATTATCTGTTCATATTCGATCTGTTTTCACTCCTAGTTGTCACAGTGATTCCTGCCTCCATTTTTCATACACCTGTAGCAGGAGAGTATCTTTGGGTTGCTATCTTACGGCGGTGGACGCCATTCTCTGCTGCCACCGCCGTCCCGTTTGACTATGGACGGATCTAGAGATTGTCGGGTATGCACCAACACCCCCAAAAAAATTAAAAACAATGTCAAAATATCATATCTTCAATGGACTAAATTTGTTGCTTGAATTTGTTTTGATTTTTGTGGTTTGAGATTTGTAATACCTTAGAACTATATGTACTACATTTTTTTAGCAAATTTTGAATATATATATATATATATTGAATTTGCGATGTTGCGAAATTATTTACAAAATTATAAAGTTCTATCGTATAAAATGTGTACTATCTTCGAAAGTTTTCTATTTCCACCGCTGCGTCTAATGTCCAGCCTCCCACCAGAGGGGCCTCCAATGCAGTTTACCGGTGTCTTTTTGCCTTTCGCCCATCTGAGCCCAGCCTCCCACCAGAGGGGCTCCCAGTAGATTGTAAAGCAGTAAAACAGGTAATAACAATAATAAATTTCATAGTTGTTTCACAAACGAACCATCTATCATCCTTAACCAAGCTCCACATTTTCATGTCACAATGTTCACCATATCAAACTCATTTTATCAAATCTAATCCTTGACTGTAATCCTCGAGCATTGTCTAATACCGCGGACACGGCTATTTGAATAGTTTTAACACTTTGCAGAGGTTATACACTTTACCGACAAGATACAATCAATTCACCACAAAGGCGAACGACCATAACAAAGCATTTACAATGCTCCATCTAGACCCAGTACTGTTCGTTGAGGTTTCAACACTGAAGGGTTATACCACCACACTCAGGGCCCCTTCTTGCGCCATGTGAGTCTACCCGTACACCCGGAACCCACACCAACCACAATAGCACCGAAATCTAGACATCACAAATTAATCAATTAGGTTTGTCCCATTCCAGACTTATAGTTGTATGTTTGGCTTAGTTCAAATGCTTGCAAGGTTAAGTCCTTAATTGACCAAGGCAAGACTTCCCAAAAACTCACAATGTCCAATTCACCAAAACCAAATGCCAAACATGACCATCTAAACACCACACCTGGCCCACCAATAAACACTCTTGCCACTTGCCCCAGTCCAAATCATTTTATCACCCCAGTTCATTACCATGCACCACGTGCCATCAACTTCATCAATAATGCATGACACACATTTCATAAACTAAAAGATGTAACAATTGCCTAGAGGGGGTGAATAGGCTATTTAAAATTTTAAACGAAATTTACTGCAGCGGGAAAAGGGATCGGAACTTTCGACCAAGTATCAGCATATCTTATCAGTTCTGAAATTTGAGAATGAGTAACGAAATCTAGCTAACTACGAATTACTTCTACTCCAGCTTGATGCAAGATAACGTGAAGGATATAGGATCAACTAGTAACTGATTAGAACTTTAATGGAGAGAGTAGAACAAGATTCACAACGAGCAAGAAGCAAATCAAACTAGTAGACAAGAGTATTTGTTCCCGGAGATCGGATCCTTGAGGGGATCCTACGTCTCCGTTGAGGAAGCTCACAAAGAGCCGAGTCTATTTCAACCCTTTCCTCCCAAACCTCGGTTACACTTGAGATTTGGTTTCACTTTTGATTTCTTCCCTTCCGGAGGCGAAATCAGCCTTCACAAACTTCTCACGGCAACCCACAATCTTCGGGGGCTTGTGAGTGACGCCTAGCCGTGTAGAGTCCTTCAACCTCCAAGAGTAATGAATGCAACTTGAAACCAATCTTGGAGATGATCTCTAATGCTCAAGAATGTCTCTCGTGCTCTAAGCTCTAGATCTTGTTCAACCCTTACTCTTTAATTTGATCACTAAAATCAAAGAGGAGAGGAAGAAAGAGCAACTCAAGAAGTGTGTTAAATGCTCAAGAAAACCACAGCCAAAAAGCTAGACCATTTAATGGGGTGGAGGGGTATATATAGGAATGGGCAAAAACTAACCGTTATCCCTCCACTCAGCCACATATCGGAACTTCCAATGTGGACATCAGAACATCCGATATGTCTAATTTTCCAGAAAAACAAGTAGTTTAAACGGTTAAAAAACACACATCGGAACTTCCGATATTGACGATTGGAATGTCCGATGTGTCTATAGAGCTACTTTTGAAAAGCAATTTCAACACGATTCTAAGTCGACATCGGAATGTCCGATGCACATACCGGAACTTCGATCTATCCAGAGAGTACCCCTTTTCAGATTCTATATGGATCAGAACATCCGATCAAAAGCATCGGAACTTCCGAAGTGTCCAGAGAGTACTCTAAGTTTTTAAAACGCACATATCGGAACTTATGATGTATACATCGGAATGTCCAATGTGTTTAAAGAGTGCACAAAACACTCACACCGGACAATCCGATACATCAGAACTTCCGATATAATATCGGAACATCCGATATGGATAGAACATGAAACTACTCGGTGTGCGTGTTACGACTCGTGTTTCTCGACAAAAATGAGTAGGCATTCATCTGAGCATAGAGACTTATCCTAGATTGACTAAGTTGCATCCCTTTTAATAGTACAACATATCTATGACCAAACAAACATGTAAATTACATTGATATGACGTCGTGTATCTTTCTTTTGCCTTTTTGAGGGTCGTCAACATTCGTAAATCCTTTTTGTTTTGGGACTTTCACCTGTTCATTAACTTATTGAACCCATTAGTCCCTTAATCGCTTGTCATTAATCATTCAAAACATGCTTATGGACCTAGATGCACTTTCATAAACACGTTCCATATCTCATTAAGCAAGTTTAATTTTGACATTCTAAAATTATATCAATAACACGTCATATGGCTAAGCAGACTAGTCGCGATCTAGTAACCATGTCGGCAAATTAATAGCTTCCAACTAATAAACAACCATCATAGAATGACAAGGGAATCATGGCATATAAATAATAGTGACAAGGGTGACAAATACCAAATAGGTCATTGAACTACTTCCCAAATTAATTGAAATCACTTTTAATTAAATTAGCATGCAATAATGTGAAACAACATAATTTCAAAACTTGGGATCAACATGATCAAAGCACAACTTGCATTGGAAAAGCTCTTGATTATGCTTTGGACTTGCTTCTTGGGTCAACACTTTTTCTTCGAAGCCTTCGGGTACGTCAACGTCTACATTAAATGAATAAATAAACATATAAATGCCAAAATAGAGAGCAACATAACTTCAAAAATCAAATAAAATTCATCATTAAATAGAACATAATTTTACAAAATTTTAAGCTCTGGAATCACCTCAATCGGAGTTTGTATGAGCAAGAACGAGCAATTTAAAGTTTAAAAATATATTTAAAAAATAAACTAATTAATCTGATTGCTTTTCTACTGGAAAATCAAAATAATGATGTCATGCCTACATCAGCGCTATTTGAATTTCAATGAAATTATTTTTCTAAAGAAAATTGGATTTATGACGTCATGCTAACATCAGCAAGTACATAACATAAAATAAATCTTTTATAGAAAATCATCATCTCGTTGACACGTGGGCCTAACGATGACGTCATTGCTGACACCATATTAACATCACGCTGGCATCACGCGCACGACTGAGCCTGGCTGATAGGTGGGCCCGCTGCTGACGTCACGGGTGATGTCACACCGACGTTAGCGACGACCGGCGCGGCTCGACCGATGCCTTAATTTCCGTGACGCGATGTGGCATGATCTGGTTGGCCATCTAGACGGCGTGATCTCCACCACTCCGTTCAAAAACTAACAGCCCAGATCCAATCCTTCTCCACAGCAAGCAGCGCTATGTGGCGATCGATCCGCGTGCCCACGTGGTTTAACCACGGCCACACGATCTCCAATCTGACAGCCACGATCGATTCAATCCACAGCATCGAGACGTTGTGGATCTGTGACACACGTCCGTACTTGGCCCCTCCGATTCAGATCCGACGGTCACTGTTGATCGCGAAGTGCTGGGGAACGTGCCAGTGAGCTCCAGCTGGGGCTGGGGAAGACGACCTGGCCAGCGACGGTTCGTGTGTTCTTCGGTGAGATGAACTATCTCCCCAGACGTGTCTCGTTGCGGCAATCCCGAATCTAGAATCGATCTGTTTGCACCAAAATTTGGCAAGTCTAATCTTATGAAGATTGATTTTGGTAAGAGATATATCGGTTATAGCAAGTTGATACCGTTTCGGACTGGAGGGCCACGATTCGAAGGAAACTGAGTCCGATACGGGTAGGATAAGAGATTGAGTCGGATGTGATCGGACTTAACATGGTAAGGAGAGATTGAGGCCGATACGGGTGATGGAAGAAACCGAGGAGGATACGTTCAGGCCGAGTGCTATATAAGAGGACCAGAGGCGAGGCGGAAAGACGCCCAGAGCCAACCCACAAACACGCTTTACTTTTCCCTTATTTTCCTGTCAACTAGTAGTAGTCTTTTAGTTTTAGAACCTTTCCTTTGTAATTCGTTTTGATCAATAAAGTTGCGCATCGCCGATTGTTGATCTTTACCGACATACACCTGTGTCTGATTTGCTTTGTTTTGTTGCGCATCGCCTCTCAAAGCTGATCTGCCTTTACCTTTGGATTAACCATAACTGGTTGATCTAGTTATCCCTCTAATCGGCTTTCTAGCCGACGAGAGTTAAGCCGATAATCCTTCGTTATCGGCTTTTGATTGATTTCACAACATTTACCTTGTCAATTTCAGGTCAAATTGACTGGCACGCTCAAACCCGGTGTTTGTCTCGTATGTTCGAAGCCGAAAACCCTACCTCACGTTTTTAGCGCGAACACGATCACAACCGAAACAGCTCCACAGCAACGAAAACAGCAAAGTCCTCGACGGCAGCGGAAAAGCTTCGGCGAGAAATCGTGAGCACTAGGCGACGTCCCTGGCGGGGCGAGTCAATGCTAGAGGTTCCGTGAGGAGCGGTAAATCTCGGACGGGGCGCAGCGCCTTAAATAGGCCACCTGGGAGGCGTGCGCAGCGCGGAAGCCCAGCGGATGTGGCGGCTACGCGGCGAAGCTGTCCAAGTCGAAGACGACAACTCGCAACCATCCACGTGTTGCGATCAATGGTCAGGATCAGCCCGACGTGATTCGACCCAAACCGAACACAAGCGAAGTGATGTGGCACAATATCAGTCGTCGGATCGAGATCCAACGGTTGCGGCGCTAGGGTTAAATCGGGTTCGACGTCGGATTGGGCTTGGACTGGTACGGGTTGGGCTCAATGGCTCGGCCTGCTAGGGTTTACTAGGTTTTTCCGAATTTTTTTAATTTAAAATATTTTCTAGTAATTCAATTAATTTAAGAAAAATAGCAAAAATACCAGAAAAAATCAGGAAAATATCTTGAGACATTTTGAACTCAAAAAAAATATTTTTAACAAAACTTTATATAAACTTTTTAAATATTTAAATATGTCAATAAAAAGCTTAATTCAAATTAACTCTAAATAAATTCAAATAAATTTCACAAAATTTAAAATATTCAGAAATTATAATAAATAAAAAAACAAAAATTAGGGTGTTACAATGTACTGGACGAGAGATATTATAGGCAGTGGGCGCGCGGAAAATGACGCGAGAAAAGCCACAGAAAAAGTAGCGCACACGCAGAAACCGACGACCCGACTCGCGACGGACACCACCCAGGCGCCCGCCACCCACGTCCATGGTATGATGTCCACACACAACCCAAAACCAAAGGGGCAACCCGAACGCCGCACCAAGTGAGAAGGTAGGAAAAAACCAGAGAAGCGCACCACCATGGCGGCCGCCGCCGCCGCCACCGCCACCGCAGCCGCCTCGACGGTCTCCTTTCCCGCCGCCTCCCGCCGCAGCGGGTTACCCTCCCGCGTGGCCGCGTCTGCCGCCATCGCGGCGGCGGCACCGCTAGCGGCCGACCTGGCGCCGGCCGCGCCGGCGCCGTTGATGCGGGTGGTGCCTGAGTCGCTGCAGCAAGCGAGCGGGTCCCTCGTGGGCGCGCGGAAGCGCGAGCCGGCGGCGGAGGGGGAGGAGGGGGTTGGCGACGCGGATGGGCCCGGCGCGATGGAGTACCTGAAGAGCGTGCTCTCGTCCAAGGTGTACGACGTCGCCATAGAGTCGCCGCTGCAGCTGGCTACGAAGCTCTCCGAGCGCCTCGGGGTCGACCTCTTGATCAAGCGCGAGGACCTGCAGCCCGTAACATCAACCTCGCAGCCCTCTCGTTATTTGTTCCGCCATTTTTTTTGGTTGGTTAAATTGTGTTCTTGGATGCGGCTTGAAGCGTTTATTCCCCGATATTTGGAGAGATTTTGGAATCGTGAATTGTGCAGTCCGATAGTGCTTTTCATAAGAACGGGTTTTTGGGAGGTTTTACTTCGGAGCTGTCGTGTTGTGTTGCTCCAGAGGGCTTTCAATAGGATCCTTGGATTCTTGGGGATTCTCTTGATTCTTGGATAGGTACCGGGATATTCTCTTTCCTTTTCCACCTTGGTTTTGACATGTTGTTATCAAACTCTCTCGAGTATAATGGAGGTTTCAGGATGTTTTACACTTTTGATTCTTTTTGTGTGGGTTTTGCTCAAAAAGGCACGATTTTGAAAACCTTCTTGGAGCTTATGAACAGAATGCTTGGATGTTCCATTTGCGGGGCTCTTGGAATGGTTTAATTTTATTTGGACTGGCGTTCCTATGTGGCTGACATTTTGACATTTTGAGACGAAGGGTATTTAGTTTTGTTATGGGGTTACTTGGCGTTTTGGTGATAGAAGAAAAAAGAATCTTTTGGTCAGCGCTATTATAAGTCCGAGTAATGTGAAGTGCTCAAGTTAGGCGCTTTGGTTTCTTTGAAATCTCTTTTGATGTGAGCTTAATTCGTTGGCGAGTTTGTGAACAGCTGCCTGATTTAGGGCCTGTGAAAGTTTGGGCCTAATCTGATGTACCTGGCCTTCCAGTGTTTTTCTAAATGACATAATGGTATCGGAGAGATTTATGGAATCTTATCTCTCTGTAGTCTATACATATGTTTGATGTATTATAGTTCATAAGTTCCTCTTAATTGTTTTTAGTGTTGCCAAATGCTTAATTTTAAGTTGACTGAAAAGTACAACCATGGTTATCACGGCGCCCCGGCGAGGCGAGTCGCCTCCGGGGCACCTGGACGCCTAGGCGACGATTAAGCGACCAAAAATACTAGTAATAAAATTGCATTTGCAGCTGTATCACATATATGTATATAACATATGTACATTGTAGGAATGCAAATAAATAGGCTGCTTGTGAACATCCCATTCAACACAGTCAAGCAATCAAATACTCAATCCTCATCTTATTCGGCACAGTCAAGCTCAAGCACTCAATCCTCATCCCATTCAGTCGGTACTACTACTAGTCTACTACATAATCAGTCAAGCACTAGTGCACTAGCACTACTCAATCGGTTATTCGGTCCTCATCCCATTCAGTCAAGCTGGCACTAGCCGCACTACCTAATCGGCTCTCGGCTGTCATCGCCCTTCCATTCGGCAGCATCAGCGCATCGCCTCAGCCCCATCCTCATCCATTCCCTCAGCGCATCAGCGCATCGCCGATTCGCCGGCGCTGCATCCCTCCCGAGCGGAGCAGAGGAGAAGGGGAGGCGGAGGAGCAACGCACGGGAGCGCCGACGCCGAGCAGAGGAGAAGGGGAGGCGGCGGAGGAAGGAACGCACGGGGAAGGGGAGGCGGAGGGGGAGTGGAAGGCGAAGGAGGGGTAGGCGGAGGAGGAGCGGGTGGCGGAGGGATTACCGATGGTCGAAGGCTCGGCCGGGGCGAGAGCAGCATCGGCGACGGCGGCGCGGGGCTGTGGTTCCTCCGCCTCCGGTCCCACTTCGTCGATCGTCTTCACCCGTGAATCTCTTTTCCAATCTGATCCGGTCGTAGCCTTTTATCCTCCAGCCAAAACCTATTCGACGGCCGCCCGAACACATTGGACGATGCCTAGGCGTCCACGCCGCGACGCCAGGGCGCCCAGGCGGCCGCCTGGCCGGCTTCAGGCGAGGCGCCGAGCCAAGGCAAGCCCGGCCGGCCGCCTGGACGCCTAGTCGGCGCCTAGGCGTCGCCTTGATAAGCATGATACTGTACAACTATGTACCATTTTTTGCTGTTTTTCTCGTTATGCACATGTAGCTCTTATTGATTGTGGTTTAGGCAGTTTATATGGTAAATTTTGTTTGCTTCATGCATAGGTATTCTCATTCAAGTTGAGAGGTGCATATAATATGATGGCAAAGCTCTCCCGCGAGCAGTTGGCAAGGGGTGTCATCTGCTCCTCTGCCGGAAACCATGCACAGGGAGTTGCTCTTTCTGCCAAAAAACTGGGTTGTGATGCCGTTATCGTCATGCCTGTGACAACACCAGAAATCAAGGTTATTGAACTTTTGATGCCATTACCTTAAATCTGTCCTTTTGTATGATGTATTTTACTTCATTCTCGTCAACTAGTAAACCTATTACCTAAATCCAGTGGCGATCGGTAGAGAGATTGGGTGCAACAGTTGTTCTCAAGGGAGACTCATACGACGAAGCTCAATCATATGCAAAACAACGGTGTGAGCAGGAAGGCTACACATTCGTACCTCCTTTTGACCATCCTGATGTTATCACTGGACAAGGAACTATTGGCATGGAAATTGTTCGCCAATTGCAAGGCCCATTGCATGCAATATTTGTACCTGTGGGAGGTGGTGGGTTAATTGCTGGAATTGCTGCCTATGTAAAACGGGTCCGCCCAGAGGTTAGCTTTCAAAATTTGGACTTTTTTTAATAAAATACCTTACATATAAAGACAACCAGTTTTTTTATAAATGCCATCAAGGAGAATGACCCTAATTTTTAAGTGCATTTTGAAGGTAGAATTGTTTTACATATAATGACCTAACAGTAATCCTTCTCCAGATTGAACCCAATACATCCTTTTTATTACATTGTAATACTTTCGTCAAGGTGTCATTTTCTTGTATGTTTTACAACAATTCTGGTACAGGTAAAAGTAATTGGAGTGGAGCCCTCAGATGCAAATGCCATGGCATTGTCCTTGTGTCATGGTCAGAGGGTCATGTTAGAGCATGTTGGAGGGTTTGCTGATGGTGTGGCTGTCAAAGTCGTAGGGGAGGAAACATTTCGTTTGTGCCGAGAACTTGTGGATGGCATTGTCCTGGTCAGTCGAGATGCTATTTGTGCTTCAATAAAGGTGAGAGATACCAATTTATTATGTGTCTGTTTTTCCTTGATATATTAAATGGGTGCCTGATTGAATGCTGACCTATTTTTGTCATCTCAATTCACTCGAAACACAGGATACAATGCTCAAGAAAAAAGGAAAAAAAAAACTCTACTTTCTTGCATAAATATTCTGTGCTCCAATGGTCTGTCAATATAATCCACCAGTTGAATAATTTTCTGAAATTGCATGTTTAAAGCACTCTCTAGTGGGCAAGTGTTACAATATTGTGCTGTGGTGACCTAATTATCTAGCTTTCAATTCTTGTTGTGGGTATTGGTGTTCATCTAATGCAATTTCCTTAAGCTACTATGCATAGGTATCCTGTTGATATTGCTGAAAAATAGGATGTTAGAAATTTATGCATTAACAGTTTGTATGCTGCATTGCTTTGTACGTTCTGTCTCTAATATATTATTTTTGCTGAAAATATTTTGTGCAGGATATGTTTGAGGAGAAAAGAAGTATCCTTGAACCTGCTGGTGCCCTTGCCTTGGCAGGGGCTGAAGCTTACTGCAAATACTATGGTTTGAAAGGGGAAACTGTGGTTGCAATAACTAGTGGAGCAAATATGAACTTTGATCGACTTAGACTAGTAACTGAGCTTGCTGATGTTGGTCGAAAACGAGAAGCAGTATTAGCTACATTTTTGCCGGAGGAGCAAGGAAGCTTCAAGAAGTTTGCGGAACTGGTATGTCTCATGATATTTCTACCAATACAAAATTGTTTATATTCCATTTCTTTTCTTGTGAATTCTCATTCTGCAGGTTGGCCGGATGAATATTACTGAATTCAAATACAGATATGATTCCAATACAAAAGATGCACTTGTTCTTTACAGGTACATGGGCAACAATGTCATCAACATTCATGTCCTTTTTTTACTGATATATACTCTCTTGTCTAACGTAAATATGAACACCTTTTTACATTCTCCCAGCTAATCTATATGTTGGTTGTTTTGTATTGCAGTGTTGGCATCTACACTGATGACGAGCTTAGAGCAATGGTGAAACGCATGGAATCTTCAAAACTAAAGACTGTGAACCTTACTGACAATGATTTGGCAAAGGACCACCTAAGATACTTTGTAAGTTTCATGTTTCTGCCACACTCATGGCCATTAGCACATTATTGTGGCAAATAGGTCAATGGTTAGTTTTAGGTGTTTGTTGGTGATATTATAGTAATAGCAAGGTTACATGATGAAATAATTCACTGGATATATATCTCACGAGCCTAGCAGGCTAGGATGATTTCGCGAACTATTTTCAAGCAAAATAAGGTTTGTGTAAATTTTGTCTGAATGGATATAATCAGCTCTCTCATTTTCGTTTAGTAATATGTGCACCTGTCAACTTGGCTGTGTAACCTCCTTCCATTGACAATATCCTAGTTACCTAATATAAGATATTGCTAATGTCTTGTATAGATATTGTTAGCCTTGTATATATATTGCCTTATATAGGCTTTCCTTCTATACCCTCATGTACATGTATATATATTGGCCCATTGGCCTTATGTTGTATACAAGTGCTATTCATAACATAGTATCAAAGCCATAGATTCTAGGGTTAGGGCTTACTGGAGTTGCACTTCGCCCGGCGACTCTTCTCGTCGCCTTTGTTGCCCGACCTTCTCCCGGCCGACATCGCCTCTGGACGTCGAGCTTCTCTCACCAGGCTGCCGCCGCCCGCTTATTCGTCTTCGCCGTGCGCTGAGTTCGCTCGGCTTCCGTGCGTGTCGGCGCACCTCACCTCAACGTCGCGTGCCCCCAACGTACGAGCGCCTTCGCGCTTGCCCGGACGCCACATCGCCGGCTCCTCTCGCTGCCGACCGATGCACCTCTCCTCGCGTCGTCCTCTGCGACTAGGCACCCGATTCGCGCAGCCAGGTTGCGGCCGCCTCTGCGCCTCAGCGCGCCCGACCTTCGGTCACCCACTTTCGAGCCAGCCTTTGCGCGCCAGCCCGTCGGCTCGCCGACGATCAACCGCCCGACGCTGCTGTCGCCCGAGACCGAGATCGATCGGATTTCAAATCCGATCGGAACTGGTCTTAATGTTTCAAGTCCGGCTCCGGCTCAGCTTCTAGCGGCTTCGGCTTCTAGCCGATCCGGCTCCGGTTTTCTGCGTTCCAAAAAAAATGTCGTCGTCTACAGGCTCTTCTTCGGGGACTGTTTCTGTTCCTCGCTGCCCGGTTATCTTTGATGATCTCAATTATCGAGACTGGATTCTTCATATGCGCCTTCACATGCGTGGTCAACGTCTTTGGGAGTTTCTTACCGGCGAGCTATCTTGTTCGCCTCTCCTACTCCTGCTACGCCTGTTATTCCCAAGGAGGTCAATGATGCTGCTCAACAGAAGGCATCGGATGACTATGCTGATGCTCTGAAGTCTTTTCAGACTCAGTTTACTGCATACAAGATATGAATTAATGAAGATGCTCGTGCCTCCGCTATTTTGGTTGCTAGCATGGAGGTGCATCTCACTGGTGATATTATCACTTTGTCTTCCGCACAGTTGATGTGGGTACATCTTTGAGACCGATATGAGCCTCCTGGCGACTCTTTGTACCTTGCTGTTGTGCGGCAGGCAGTCGCTACAATAGGGTGATTCTACTATGGATGAATTCTATGTGCATCTCTCATCGTTGTGGCGTCAACTTGATTCTCTGGGACCGGAGGTTTGCCACACGTGCTAGTGCTGTCAGCGTCAGCACTCATTTGGTGCTTCGCCGCATCTACGACTTTCTGAAACGTCTTTGGGATGAATTTGAGCAAATTCGTGCCCAGCTATTTGCTCGTCATCCTCATGTGACCCTGTTGGAGGCTCTTACAGCTATTCGTACTGAGAAGA
Source organism: Rhipidocladum racemiflorum (assembly GCA_036346355.1). Taxonomy (NCBI): domain Eukaryota; kingdom Viridiplantae; phylum Streptophyta; class Magnoliopsida; order Poales; family Poaceae; genus Rhipidocladum; species Rhipidocladum racemiflorum. The sequence continues at coordinate 13,164,487 of CM070573.1, read as the reverse complement.
CTTGCCTTCGTGGTGCGGGTTTGCTGGTGTCTCATTTAGTCTTGGCGGTGCCTCGTTCTTCTCCCCCGTCAGTGGCGCGTACTCCATTTTCGCCTACTGGAAGTGGTCTTCACTGCACCTACTGTGACAAGAACAGACATGTGGAGCAGTTCTGCTACCGAAAGAAGAAGGATCTTGCTCGTCGAGGTGGACGCCCTTCTAAGGGCACTGGACTCTTGAGCGCCTCCCCTCAGCGGTTCTTTGTTGGTTCCGACTCCACTCAGGAGATTCTTACATTACTACGACGCATGGTTGCCTCTACTCCGATAGGTTCTGCTACTCAGTTTTCTAATGAGAAACCACCTTCCTCATCAGGTATCACACCATGGATTCTTGACTCTGGAGCTTCTTTTCATATGACATCTGATCCCACGAGTCTCCATTCTATTAGTCCTCTTGCTGCTCCTATCACTGTATAAACTGCAAATGATACAGAATCTTTCTGTTGCAGGACGATGCACTCTTTTGTCTTCCTCTTTTCATGTTTCTGTTGTTTCTCATGTTCCCAAACTGACCGTGCAGCTCATATCTGATGGTCAACTCACTGATCATGGCTGTCATGTTATCCTTGATTCTAACTCTTGTTGTGTTTAGGATCGCCGCACAGGGTCTCTGGTTGGAACTGGCCCTCGCCGCTGTGACTCTCAATGCCTTTGGCAGCTTGACTGGCTTCGTCTTCTCCACCACTTCAGCCTCTGTTGCATCTTCTACCGGGTCGTTTGCTTAGTGGCATCACCGTCTAGGACATCTTTGTGCTTCACGGTTGTCTTCTCGTTCGTCGTGATCTTTTAGGATCTATCTGGTGATACCTCTTTAGACTGTACGGGTTGTAAGCTTGGTAAACAGCTACAGCTTCTCTATCCTTCCAGTGAATCTGTATCCCAGCGTCCCTTTGATCTTGTTCATTCTAATGTTTGGGGTCCAGCTCCTTTTGTTTCAAAAGGAGGTCATAGATACTACATTCTTTTTATAGATGATTTCTCTCGCCACACCTGGATATAATTTGTCTTCTCGTAGTGAGACTTTATCCATCTATAAGAATTTTGCCACCATGATCTGTACTCAGTTTGATTCTCCCATTCTATTCTTCGTGCTGACTCAGCGGGAGAGTATCTGTCAAGAGCCCTTCGTGCTTTTCTTGCTACATAGGGCACTCTTTCTCAGTTTTCCTGTCTTGGTGCTCATGCTCAGAATGGTGTGGTTGAACGCAAGTGTCGTCATCTTCTTGAGATAGCTCGTGCTCTTTTATTTGCTTCCGTTGTTCCACCTCACTTCTGGGCTGAAGTTGTTTCCACTGCCACTCGATTAACATTCAACCTTATTCTGCTCTTCAGGGTGGGATTCTAGTTGAGCGTCTGTGTGGTATTCCTCCTGATTATTCTAGTCTTCACCTTTTTGGGTGTGTGCGCTATGTTCTTCTTGCACCTCATGAACGCACCAAGCTGGTCGCTTAGTCTATTGAGTGCGTTTTCCTGGGATATAGTGCTGAGCATAAGGGATATCGTTGTTGGGATCCTGTTGGTCGACGGATGCGGATCTCTTGGGATGTTACTTTTGATGAGTCTCGTCCCTTGTACCCTCGTACTTCATCCACTCCGGCGTCTCTTGTCGAGCCACTTTCTTTTCTGACCTTTCCAGATATTCCTGTTGCCACTTTTCCTTTTCTAGGGTTGGTGTCTTCTTCACCACTAGTGCTTCACGAGGTTTCTCATAATATAGTTCGCTATTATCCTCTATACTACACTCGCCGCCTCTCCTACTGAACCATATTCCTCCGTGTCTGCTCCTCGCTATGCTCTTCACGATCACCAGTCTATTCGGCCACCTGAGCGCCTTGGCTTTGTTGGTGCAGCTCTTGCCGAGCTGACTTCTAACCGTGAGCTATTATTCATCAGGAATGGCAGCATGCGATGGCAGAAGAGCTTGCTACCCTTGAGTGCACTGGCACGTGGGATCTTGGACCTCTCCCTCCATGTGTCCGTCCCATTACATGCAAGTGACCATAAGATTAAGACTCGTTCTGATGGTTCTCTTGAGCGCTATAAGGCTCGTCTTGTGGCACGTGGTTTTCAGCAGGAGCATGATCGTGATTATGATGAGACTTGCACCTGTGGCTCACATGGCCACTGTTCGCACTCTACTTGCTGTGGTCTCTGTTCGTGAGTGGTCCATCTCTCAGCTTGATGTTAAGAATGCCTTTCTTAATGGTGAGTTACACGAGGTCTATATGCAGCCACCGCCGGGGTATTCTGTTCCTGAGAGTATGGTTTGTCGACTTCGTCGCTCTCTTTATGGGCTTAAAGCAAGCCCCTTGTGCTTGGTTTGAGCTTTTTCTTCTGTGATCACTGTAGCTGGTTTTTTTGCTAGTGCTCATGATCTTGCGCTTTTTGTTCACACTTCGTCTCGTGGTCAGACTCTTCTTCTCCTATATGTTGATGATATGATCTTTACCGGAGATGATTCTTAGTATATTGCCTTTGTAAAGGCTCGTCTCGGTGAGCAGTTTTTCATGTCTGATCTAGGTCCTCTTCGATACTTTCTTGGGATTGAGGTTTCTTCTATATCTGAGGGCTTCTTCCTCTCTCAAGAGAAGTATATCTAGGATCTTGTTGATCGTGCTTCTCTCACTGATCAGGGTACAGCTGAGACTTCCATGGAGCTCAATGTTCATCTTCGATTTACTGATGGCGAACATCTTGAGGATCCTACTCGCTGTCGCCATCTTGTTGGGAGTCTTGTTTATCTCGGTGTCATTCGTCCTGACATTTCATATCCAATTCATATCTTGAGTCAGTTCGTTTCTGCTCCCACTCAGCTCCACTATAGCCATCTTCTTCGTGTTCTACGATATCCTCGTCGAACTATCTCTCGCCATCTTTTCTTTCCATACTCCAGCTCTTTACAACTCCAGGCATACTCTGATGCTACATGGGCTAGTGATCACTCTGATCGTCGGCCTCTTTCTGCTTACTGTGTTTCTTGGTGGTTCTCTTATCGCTTGGAAGACTAAGAAGCAGACATCATTTTCTTGTTCGAATGTTGAGGCTGAGTTGTGGGCTATGGTTCTTTTAACAGTAGAGGTTACTTGGCTACGGTGGTGGTTACTTGAGGATTTTGGTGTTTCTGTTTCTACATCGACTCCTCTTTTATCTGACAGTAGAATTGCTATTAGCATTGCTCGAGATCCAGTGAAGCATGAGCTCACCAAGCATATTGGTGTTGATGCTTCTTATATGTGGCCACAGGTACAGGATCAGGTTGTGGCTCTTCAGTATGTGCCTTCAGAGCTTCAGTTGGCAGATTTCTTCACGAAGACACAAACTAGAGCTCATCATAACTTTTATCTCTCTAACTCAGTGTTGTATATCCACCATGAGTTCAAAGGGGGGGGGGTGGAGGGGGGGGGTATTAGACAATATCTTAGTTACCAAATATAAGAGATTGCTAATGCCTTGTATAGATATTGTTAGATTTGTATAGATATTGCCTTATATAGGCTTTCCTTCTATACCCTCATGTACATGTATATATACTGGCCCATTAGCCTCATGTTGAATACAAGTGCTATTCGTAACACCATTATTACCTTTGTGCTCTTCTCTATCACTTTGCTGATTCTGGAAATCCGGGTTTAGTATGTATCATGAATAGTAGGAAGTAGGAACAAAGGCAAGGCCATACTCCTAGACAAATATTTGTATGTACTTCATATATACTCAAGGACACTTTTTGCAACAGTTCAGTTGAAATGTTGCTGTAGTTATACGGAAATGTCAGTACAGGAAAGTTGCATGACAAAAGTTATATTGTGACATTTTCATACAACTGCTGCAACAATCAGTCTGAACTTGTGCAGTGCTACATGTGTCCAACAGATCGGATGCCTGATGATCCCTAGTTTTTCCATGTTACTTCAAATGTCGCTAAGGATTGAATTGCAGTTTTGTTATTAATTTGCATATATAAATAATTTTCTGTGAAAAATATAGAGGGCATGTTAATGTTCATGTTAATTTTGTACACCTCAAAGAGTTGAATTAACCTAACCTGTTATTTATAATTTCCACTGGGCCTTTTTCTATTCAAATATGCTGCTATCTTATCTGACCATTTCTTCTATAAATTTGCAGATCGGTGGCAGATCTGAAATAAAAGATGAACTTGTTTACCGGTTCATTTTCCCAGAAAGGCCTGGTGCTCTTATGAAATTTTTGGATGCACTCAGCCCACGCTGGAATATTAGCCTTTTCCATTACCGTGCACAGGTATGTGACAATTTTGTCAGTAGCCTTCTTATAGTAGTCTTTTATGCCAGCTCATGCATCTGAATTCTAAAATTATCGTCTTATTGCCAGCTACCTTGAAAATGAGGAAAATGAATGACAAAAATAGCACTGCAAATGAATATGCAACGCCCAAGTTACATTAGTGTATCCAAACAATGCAAAATTACACTTTTCTGACCACATAAAAGAGCTGCGAATATACACATTCAATGAGCTAATTCTCATTTGCAGGGTGAAGCTGGAGCAAATGTATTAGTTGGCATACAAGTGCCACCGGAGGACCTGGATGAATTCAGGAGTTGTGCCGCGAATCTTGGGTACGAGTACATGTCCGAGTTGAACAATGAGATATATCGGCTCCTTTTGCGCGGCCCAAAGATCTGAATCTTCGCACTCATCGAATCCAATCAATTGTTAATCTCCCTCTCCCGTAAATTAGTGAGGCTTACCAAGGAAATATTCAATTATGCCTTGCTTCTTCTGTTGGAATAAAGCCCTACCGTATCTTATACGTAGAATTGTTGGTGTGCCATTTGTTGACTTGTTGTTGTCAGAATATGTAGTGTATTTGTGTTGTGCTTCTGGGCCTAAATTTACCGGTTGTAAGCGCGTAACTCACCAAGAATTCCCGAATAATATTTATTATGTAATCCAAGAATGTTAAGCTGCATTGTTCTTATAATTTGATGGCTCATTCTGCTCCTTTATTACAGCAATATTCGTCAAGTAAAGTGACACGTGCCTTAGTCAAAGTTTCGATTTGTCTGGAGCCTTTGTGAATTGTGAAGGTGAACCGTGTGATGAAAAACTGAGTGGTCGTCCGCTGTTCTGTTGTACTGAGGGTGGGACACTGCGACAGTTGGGTGGTCGATTGGTGTTGATTTCTTTTTCCTCGGTGTTGCAGTGAGCTGACATGGCAGAGCGGGAGGTTGTTGGATGGTCGATTTTGTTGAGGAACTTTTCTATAGTCTAGGGTTTTCGAACATATCTAAACATAGAGAACAGAGAGAGAGAGATACAATATAGAGAAAAGATTGATTTATTATTCTTCTGATTGCATGTATAATAGGGGATCTCTTCTCCTTCTATAGCCTACATTTAGGGTTTCGGCTAAGGGACCATCGTGGGCCACGTGGTTTTCTAACTGGGCCCTTTGTCATGAGATGCATATGCCTCATCAAAACTCTAGAAAACCCAGTGAAAAAAATACTTGGAGAAAGAGTACATAGCATACGTTTTCTATGTTGCACGAATTGCCTCATTAAAACCTTACGTAAAAAAACTTCTGTGAAAAACTTATTAAGGAAAAAGAGTATAATTCACCCAATTTTCAATGTTAATCTTCGAGATTCATGTTGGGTACTAAAACTTCACGTTCAAGATTTATATAGGAATATGTGAAAATTCTCCTCCTAAAATCTGCACTTCTCTAAGTCTCATCATTCCAATTTCTCTAACGCACCTTTCAAATGTAGATGCTGAGAGTGACTTAGTGAACAAATCGGCAAGATTCTCACACGACTTAGTGCGCAATATCTTGATCTCGTTCATCTTATGCATTTCATGAGCATAAAAGAACTTGAGGTTGATATGCTTCGTGAGATTGCTTTTCACATAGCCTATTTGCACTTGAGCAACACAAGTTGCATTGTCTTCATAAATAATAGTGAGAGTTTGCTCGATGTTCAAGCCACATAACTTCTGGATGTGCTAAATCATTCTTCGAAGCTATGCACATTCTCGGGAGGCTTCATATAATACAATGATTTTCGAGTGGTTTGTTGATGTTAAGATAAAAGTTTGCTTAGACGACTTCCAAGAAATTGCTGTTCCACCATAAAGGAAAACATACCCAGTTTGTGACTTGCTAGTATGCGGGTTCGATAAGTACCCAGCATCGGCATAGCCAACCAAAGTCAATTCATGATTTCTTTTGTAAAATAAGCCAAGATCTTTGCTTCCTTGGAGGTAACGGAAAATGTCTTTGATCCTTTTCCAATGTCTTTTAGTGGGTTCTGCACTGTACCAGGCTAGCAAATTCACAGCGAACATAATATCCGGTCTAGTGTTATTTGTAAGGTACATGAGCACTCCAACTACACTCAAATATGGAAATTTTGCTCCCAGGACTTCCTCCCCCTCTTCTTTAGGCTTGTATGGGTCTAGGTCTAACTGTAATGACCTTTTAACCATTGGGATCTTTGCAGGATATGCCTTTTTAAAACCAAATCTCTCTAACACTTTCTGTGTGTAGGATGATTGGTGTACCAAGATACCTCTTAGACATGCTCAAGCTGTAAGCCTAAATAAAATTTGGTTTTACCCAAGTCCTTCAGTTCAAACTCAGATTTCAAATATGAGCAAGCTTCTTTTATTTCTTCATCCGTTTCAATGATGATCAAGTCATCTACATAGACGGAGATTATACAAAATCCATTCGAGATTGTTGTGTAAAAACACATGGACAATCTTCGTTGCTTGTGTAGCCTTTCTTGCAGAGAAAGTCACTCAATCAATTATACCACATTCTTCCTGACTGTTTTAGTCCATACAGTGATTTCTCTAATTTTACACTGCATAGATTTCTGTTTGCTCTGTCTTGGTTCGGGATAGGGATACCTTCTGGTACTTTCATGTATATACCTGAATCCAAGTTTCCATACAGATATACTGTGACAACATCCATCAATTTTATTTTCAACTTCAAGTTGATTGCCATTGAGATTAGTCCTCCCACGACTGGGGAATATGTTTCTTCATAATCAACCCCTGGATGTTGAGTTAAACCTTGTGCAACAAACCTTGCCTTGTATCTTACAATTTCATTATTTTTATTTCTTTTCCGAACAAAGATCCATTTGTGACCTACGGGGTTTATATGGAGAGGCGTGCGGCACACAGGCCGAAGCACCTCTCTTTTGTTCAGAGAGATTAACTCTGCGGTGATTGCCTTCTTCCATTCTTCCCAATTGAGCCTTTTCTTGCATTCTGCCAGAGATACAGACTCAGGATCATGGTCAATGATTGTTGCAATCTTCTTTGCAAAATATGCATCAACATTGGCTGTTGCTCTATTCAAATATCCTCCCGTTATTACAAAGTTTATGGCCATTTCATCATGGCGTGCTTCCTCATGCATTTCTGCTTGCTCTTCTCAGCTATTTCTCATCACAAGAGCAAGTTTCTTTAGTTTTGCATCGCCTATATGTGCGCACACATTATTTTCGGCAGCTTCCTGTAATGGAAGATTCAAATCTGGAATTGCCTTTTCCACAGGCTTTTTTTCCAGTGCCAGGTCTCAACCGGATCCCCTTCTTATTTTGGGGCATTTTCATGATTGGTTGTGGTAAGTCCTCTTGCCCAGTTTTCTCCAGACGTCTTTGGGTACTTTGGGTTTGAGAAGTCAGATTTTCTATTATTTTTCTTTGAGGCCTCTGAACAGGATGAGGGATACCTTCTGCTTTCTTTGGTATTTCAACCCTCTCTGATGCATTTCTAGGAGGTACATGCGAGTTAACCACGCTCTTCAGATCACAAAAATGATCAGGCAGTTCATTTGCTAGGTTTTGCAAATCAATTATCTTCTGGACTTCTTGATTTGCTTCATTAGTGCGAGGGTCATGTGCGGGGATCCTAGTGTAATGCCATATAATTTTCCGGTATTTTTCATTCAAAGGTTGATTTCCTCCCCGTAATGACGGGAAGCGATCCTTGTCAAAGATGCAATCAGCGAATCGGGCTATATGCAACTCTCCAGTCATGGGTTCCAAATACCTGATTATGGATGTACTCTCATAACCAACATATATCCCAGACTTGCAGAGCCATTGTAGTCCGCTGTGGGGGTGGTATAGGTATATATATACACCATACAACCAAACTTTCTAAGGTGAAAAATCTTTGGGATGACCCCTGCACTAGTTGCATAGGTGAATGGATGTTGTAGGCCGATGGTCTAAATTGATGAGTACTGCTGCATGCAGGACTGCGTGTCCCCAACAAGTGTTGGGCAAGTTACAACCCACCAAAAGTGGTCGTACTATAAATTTAATCATCTTTATTAGTACTTCGGCTAATCCATTTTGCATATGGACGGGCGGTACATAATGCTCAACGGCTATTCCAGTTGCTGTGCAATAATCATCAAATGCCTTAGAAGTAAATTCGTCATCATTGTCCATTCGAATGGACTTCACACGATGATCAGGAAAAGTATTCTTAATTCTGATTATCTGCGAGATCAGCTTCGTAAAAGCATGGTTTCTTGTTGACAACAAACATACATGCGGTCATTTCGAGGAATCATCAATGAGCACCATGAAGTACCGAAATGGTTCCGATAATGGCTGAATTGGGCCACAAATATCATACCCCCTGGATGTATTCCAGGAATGCAGGGATTTTATTTTGCACTTTCATAACAGAGTGTCTAGTTATTAATTTCCTAGTGGCGTATGCAAGGCACACAAAATCTTCATGATTCGAGAAATTTTTAGCATTAATACCATGACCTTGCGAGTTGTTAACTATATTTCTCATCATTCTAAGACCAGGGTGGCCTAATCTATAGTGCCATAGAGAAAATAATTCAGAGCTTCTAAAAACAGTCTTCAGAGAAGTATACACTGTGGGTGTCTTGATTCTTGTGCAGTACAAACAAGATTCATATGAGGGACATTTTTCTAATACCATCTTTTCAAATTCCGCGTGCTTCACAATGCACAAAAATTCTTTGCCATTTTCTTCATTTGTTTCTACGTGAAATTCATTGGCGCAAATATCCTTAAAACTCAAGTGAGTTCGTGTTGATTTAGGGTACAAGAGGGCTTCTTCGATTACCAAAGTAGTGCTCATTGGTAATATAATCGTGGCTCTTCCGGAGCCTACTATATATGAATCGCTGTCTGTGATTGTTGTAATCCTTTCAGCGTTCTTCATGATCGACTGGAAGTATTTAGACTCTCTTAAGATGGTATTCATTGTGCCACTATCAACAATGCATATCTCCTCCATTTGGTCACTACACAGTTTCGAAAGAAATGGAATCCCAATCAGACAGTGGCAAAATAATTCAAACATTGCTTGTAAAGATAGAATATTGGAATAAATAGTAAACTGCATATCCATTCATGAGAAATAAGTTTATGCTTTTATAGAGCTTACAATCCATTATTCAAAATGCACTAACAACCATAAAAAAAGCTAATAATGCAATTCATGCGTTAAACAGAATCTGTAAAGAATGCATTGACTTCTGTCTCTATGTCATCAACATAGGTTTTTTCTTCAGTTGCCATGAGCTTGGCTGCTGCATCGATGTCTAGGCTAGAATGATAGGACGATGCAAGTGGGGTGTCCTCATCCATGGCATCATTATCTCCTACCTTGGCGAAATGTGCCTCTGCTGGTGCATTGTCCTTTGCCTTCTTCTTGGCCTGATATGCATTGATGACCTCCTTGGATTCTCGGTATATCTTCGACCAATGTCCATAAGTACCACACCTAAAGCACATCTGGTTTTGCTGTCTATACGGCTTAGCGGGTGGCTTGCCACCTTGCTTCTCTTGGGCTTTGAACCTTCCCTTGGCCGGATATTTCTCCTTTCCACCCTTCTTTCTTTGCGTGGGCTTTTTTACATTATAACTATTGGCATTGACTTATGTGCCAATGCTTCTTCCTGGTGGCTATAAGACGAAGTTCTTGTGAAGAACATCATCTTGTGACTTCGCAACTTGCATAACATCAATCAGTTTGCTATACTCCTTGTATGCGTCCTGACGATATCTGCGAGACTCTGGATATCACTAGGGTGAAAGGTAGAGAGAGTTTTCTCAATCTTCTCATCAGTGATCTTCTTGCCACATAGAGAGAGATTGGTACAAATTCTGTGAAAGGTAGAATTGTACCCGGCCACTGTTCTGTAGTCTGCAAACCTTAGACGAACCCAATCTTGCTGTGCTTGGGGCAAGATGGTATACTTGAACTTCTCGAATCACTTCTAGAGTGCAGTTCATAACTCAAGTGCACTCTCCTCAGCCATATATTCATTTTTCAAGGTGGTTGAGAGGTGATGCCAGATAAAGTACAAAAGTTGATCGTTTTGCTCGTTAGTAGGTTACGCGTCCTTCGTGGATCCTAAGCCGATGGCAGCTCGGAGCTTCTTGCCCCCAAGCACCATCTTCACATTTGATGCCCATGTGAGGTAGTTCTAACCATGCAGGGCTAGATCTTCAAACTCACGGTTAACAATGCCAGACATCTGTATATTCACAAGATTCCTTCATTAGATTACTGTGTGCAATCTAATAGAAAGTGGTTGCTAGATTTAAATAAAGATACATGCAAAAATTCTCATGAATTTCCAGTAAAAAGGAAAACAATAATTGCAAAATACATAAAATATTCATAAAAGCTGCAAAAGAAGGCCGAGGAAAAATAAAATCAGAGACAAATAATTTTTTGGAATTTTCTAGCAATTTTCATAATTTTCTATCAATTTTTAATCAAATTTCTGAATTACTAATTGATTTTCAGAAAAGAAAAGAAAACTTGTTCCTCCATCTTCTTCTTTGCGTCAAGACGTCGCCGTCCGATTGTCCTCCGGCCGCCTCCACCTGGTATCGCTACTGCTGTCGCTACTCCTGTGATGCCCTGTGACCACTGGTCTGCTCCGCCGAGCTAGCGCGCCTGGCCCAACGCACCTCCATCGCCGCCGACTACCTCTGAGCCTGTCGACACCTGCAGGCCGACGTGCCGCCAACCGCACCGCTCTGTTCCACCATCCGAGCCCCACTGGCGTAGGCGAGCCGACGCAGCCGACCAGGGTCTGTTCCGCCTACCACGCTCCGTTCCGCCTGTCGAGCCCTGCTGGCGCACGCGGGCTGACACCGCTGATTGCGCCGCTCCTCTGCTGAGCTGCTTCAATCCCTAGCCGAGCCGACGCCAACCCGCTCGCCCGTTGAGCTGCTTCGATCGATCTGCTTCTACATCTCTTGTTGAGGACGGATTCGATCTCCTACGCGAATCGGTTTTAAAAACCGTTTGGGTCGGACTTCCAGTGGCTCCGGCTTCTTTTAGCCGCATAAAAAAAATGTCGTCATCTTCAGGCTTTTCTTCGGGGACTATTTCTGCTCCTCGCTGTCCGGTTACCTTTGATAGTCTCAATTATCGAGATTGTGTTCTTCATATGCGCCTTCACATGCGTGGTCAGCGCCTGTGGGAGTTTCTTACTGGCGAGCTATCACGTCCGCCTCGTCTTGCTCCCCCTACCACGCCTGTTATTCCCAAGGAGGCCAATGTTGCTGCTCGGCAGAAGGCCCCTGATGATTATGCTGATGCTGTGGAGTCTTTTTAGTCTCAGTTTACTGCTCACAAGACATGGATTAATGAAGATGCTCGTGCCTCTGCTATTTTGGTTGCTAGCATGGAGGTGCATCTTACTGGTGACATTGTTGCTTTGTCTTCGACACAGTTGATGTGGGCACATCTTCGCGACCGCTATGAGCCTGCTGGTGACTCTCTTTACCTTGCTGTTGTGCGATAGGAGCAGTCACTACAGCAGGGTGATTCTATTGTGGATGAGTTCTATCCGCAACTATCTTTGATGTGGTGTCAGCTTGACTCCTTGGGACCAGAGGTCTGCCGCACTTGCCAGTGTTGTCAGCGTCAGCATTCTCATTTAGAGCTTCGCCACATCTACGACTTCCTGACACGTCTTCGGACTGAGTTTGAGCAGATTCGTGCCCAACTACTTGCTCGTCATCCTCGTGTGACCCTGTTGGAGGCCCTTGCAGCTATTCGTACCGAGGAGACTCGTCTTCGTGGCGTGGGCCTGCTGGTGTCTCCCTCAGTTTTGGCAGCGCCTCGCTCTACTCCTCCTACAGTGACGCCTACTCCAGTTCTAGCCACTGGGGGTGGAGGTCTTCACTGCACCTACTGCAACTAGAGTAGACATGTGGAGCGGTTTTGCTACAGGAAGAAGAAGGACCTTGCTCGTCAAGGTGGACGCTCTTCTAAGGGCACTGGGCTCTTGGGCGCTTCTCTTCAGCAGACTTCTGTTGGTTCTGACTCTACTCAGGAGATTCTTACGCTACTGCGTCGCATGGCTGCCACTACACCGATAGGTTCAGCTGGTTTAGCTACTCAGTCTTCTAGTGAGAAACCACCATCCTCATCAGGTATCATACCATGGATTCTTGACTCTGGAGCTTCTTTTCATATGACATCTGATCCCTCGAGTCTTCATTCCATTAGTCCTCTTGTTGCTCCTATCACTATGCAGACCGCAGATGAAACTTCTCTTTCTGTTGCAGGACGAGGCACTCTTTTGTCTTCCTCTTTTCATGTCCCTGTTGTTTCTTATGTTCCCAAACTGACCGTGCAGCTGTAACATCCCAAAGTTTTGCTTTTCTTAAATTCATGTGTGATTTGGCACTTTGGTGAATTTTTGGAATTTTCTGGAATTTATTTGGATTTATTTGGAATTTATTTGAATTTATTCCATTTTGAAATAATTAAAGAATTTAATTTTGCAAATAAAATTTTGTTGGAAATATTTTATTTGAGTCCAAAATGATCTAAAATATTTTCAAGAATTTTTCTGGAATTTTTCTGAGTCATTTGCTATTTTTAATGAATTAAATGAATTACTGGGAATTATTTTAAATATTAATTCGCTGGAAAATCCAACTCGGGTCAAGTACTGTTCAACCGACCGAGTCGGACTCGAGTCCGACCGAGCGATTGGCTCAACCAAACCAGCTCCCAACCCTAAGCGATCCCGACCAGTTGGATCAAGATCCAACGGCCGAGATCCGCCTCGACCGACCCGAAGCCGTGTCCGACCGGACGGCCGCGCCGCGGCGATCGTGGCCGTTGGTTGTGCCACGTGGACGCCACGATTTTCGTCGTCTTCCCGAGTCCGAAGCCGACTCGCCGCCGCCGCCGCCGTAGCAAATTAGGTTTCCGTTTTACGGACGCCGAGGTTATTTAATGCCCGGGCATACCGAGGACCGCCGTGATCCGCGCCCTCCCTTCTCTACTTCACCGAGGCTAAGTCGCCGCCCGTTTAGCCGTCGCGAGCTCGCGCCGTAGTTGCGCGCTCCGCCACGGTCTTTGCTTCGTTCGCGCCGTCAGCCGTCCCTGGCCGTTGACCTCAGATCCGGACTCGCGCGACGAGGCGCACCCGAAGGACCCTTCATCTCGCCGAGCAACCCGAACGCCGTTGGGCTCGTCGTCGTCTTCAACTCCGGCAGCCGCGGCGCCACCACGGCCATCGACCCTCGCGAAGCTCAGGCACCGTCGGATCCAGATCGGACGGTTGAGGTGAGTTCACGTGTTCCAAACCCGATTAGATTCGGACCGTTGGATCAAGATCCAACGGCTCTAATCGCCACGCGCCGTAGCAAAGGCGATTATAGGATTAGATCCGGACCGTCCGATCTAGATCGAGCGGCCACGAGCATCAGTAGTTTCAACGTGTTAAACCCTGGATCCAATCCGCGCCGTTGATTTTCAAACCAACGGACGAGATTGCGCCACGTGTCGGGAAGTTGGACCGACGCGGTCGGCTGGCCGCCCACGCTGCGTGGCAGGACGCCGACACGCGGGCCCGCGTGTCGAGGGGCCCGCATGTCGCTGGCTAACCGCCTAAGCGCCGACGTCGCCGATGACGTCACCCGAGCGGGCCCACATGTCGATCCACGTGAGCCGTGGGCCGAGTCCACCGTGGACCCGAGCCGAGCGTGGACCAAGCCCATGGGCCGGCTGACGTCGGCCAGGCCAATCAGGAGCTGCCACGTGTCCATCTTGACGCAATAATTAATTTCGAAAAAGAAAATGATTTATTAATTCGAATAATGATTTCAAATTTAGATTCAAACTTCAAACGCTTATAACTTTTGCGTTTCAACTCCGATTTGAGCGATTCAAATTTCTAAATTTGTATAAAATTAAGATCTACCTAAATATGAATTTTATTTAATTTTTGGACTAAAGTTTTTCTCTGTAAAATTATTTAATTGATTATTTAAACTTTAAATAATCATAACTTTTGCGTTTTAACTCCAAATTTGACGATTCCAGTTTCTAAAAATCCAGAAAATTATGTTCTCTCTGTTTATGGATTTTATTTGGAGTTTTGGGATCTTTTTGCCTAGTGTTTATTTGTGTATTTGCTATTTGCACGCTTTACGAGTAGAGTTGAAGTCTTGGGAAGGATTCGAAGGAGAAGTGTTGACTCAGGATCCAACTCAAGACCAAGAGCAAGTGCTTTTTGAAGGCAAGTTGTGCTTTGACCATGTTGATCCTATTTCGAAATCTATTTTGATTTAAACTATTGCATGCTAGTTCAATTAGAAAGATACTTTGTTTAAACATGGGGGTTAGATAAATACCAATTTGCTATATGACACCTTGATTACTTAAGTATGTGCCATGACCCTTGTCACCTTAGTTGTGGTTTAATAGTTGGACATTATTAAATTGCCAACATGGGTTTAGATCGTTGTAGTATACTGCTTAGATCTGCTACGTGCTCATGACATGATTTTGGACAATCAAATGCTAATATGGACTTAATGATATATTGAACCTGTTTTGGAAAAGTATCATGTGATGTTGATGGCACGTGGTGCATGGTAATCAACTGGGGTTTGATAAACGATTTCGGCCAGGGGCATGTGGCAAGAGTAATCAGTGGGCAGTTGTGGCATTGGGAGTGATGATTTGGTTTTTCGGGTAGTCTTGCCCTGGTCACTCTAAGGACTTAACCTTGCAAGCCTTTGAACTGGTCATACTTGCAACCACATGGTCGGAATGGGACGGCCCTAGTTGACTAAGTCGCTAAGGACTCACTTGTGGAGCCTCAGGGTGTCGATTACACCTTTTGTGTGATTATGCGGGAGGCGTATCGTGGCTGTGGCCAGTACCCATCTAACGGTGTGTTGGTCCCATACTTCGCCTTGGCTAAGGGAAGGGATGGTGTAGAAACCTGAACAGGAGAGGACCACCTGTGTTGTTTGAGGCTTAGAAGGCTTTGTTATGATCGCTCATTCGCATACTCTTGTATGGCGATTCACGGTGACGTGGTGAGTGGATTGTATCTTGTGGGTAAAGTGCATAACCTCTGCAGAGTGTAGAATCTATTTGAATAGCCGAGTCCACTGTGATCGACAATGCTCGGAATTACAGTCAAGGGTTAGATTTTACGAAAATAACTTGGATTTGAAAAGTTGGGTTGGTTTAATAATGAAGATGATGGAAATGTGGTTTAGGATGGGGAAAAATGTTTATTAAATTTCTGAAAAGTTATTTATGCTTTACTTATTTCTCTTTGCTTTCGAATCTACTTATATTACTTGTCAAAAGTGTTTACATAAAATATACCTTGAGTTATTCCTTTGTACCAAGCCATGCATATAGTATATTAGTTTGCATTCTCATGCATGACTTGTCGAGTACCAAGTACTCACCCTTGCCCCAACACAATATCAGTTGAAGAGGAGATTACGCCGGCTTTGGAGGAGGAACTCCAAGAGGACCCGTCTACTTAGGGATGCGAGCCGATCGGTTACTGTGGTATCTTTGGATGGCGCCACTAAGTTTATTTGAATTTCATTTCTTGTTATTTCTCTTTTAATAAGTTTCGCCTTGCAAGGCATATATTTGTAACTCGGCCATAAGGTCGAGTAACCCTTGATTATTTAAATAAAGTACTTTGATAGTATCGATTGGTATGATTGTGATATTTACCGATGTTAAGACTGTGTGCACTAGCTGCGTTCTGGACTAGTCTTGAATACACAGAGGGTCGGATTTGCAAATTCGGGTCCCGACAGAGGTGGTATCGAGCCATACTTGACTCAGAGGCTCAACCCTAAGCTAGAATGGTCGTAGTGAGGATAAAACCTATTTTCTAAAGCTAAAAATTTGTGAAGACAAGAAATGACATCTCGACTTATCCCTTCTCTCTTTTCTTGTCTCTTGCTGAAATTTTCCCTTACCTTGTCACAATTTAAAAATTCCGAGTTCTTACGTAAAGCACTCTTGTGACAGATGGAGGTTTTCTCGATGAGTGAGCATAGGTTCTATAGTGAGACTCCTTCACGAAGTCGCGTCATAGAAGAAAGAGTCACCCTTTAGGCGTTAGACTCCAGAGTTAGTTCGATTTGGATTTTCATTGTTTGCTGAGTGTGCAGTATGTGTTGCAAGGCCCTTAGGCATTGTAAGCAGCCATACCAAGTTATTAATAATAAAGTTGGACCTTAAGGCTACACCTTTTTCGCCCGCATAAGTTCCATATTACTTGTCTATTCTCGTTTCCCTCTCATCTCTAAACCTAGAGCAAATCGACAGATGGTGAACACCCGTGGAAACTTTGGAAGCAACGGGAGCGGTTCTCGCCCAACAGAAAACCCTAATGATAGAGCACCAGCACCGCCAGATGATATGCAGAATTTTGGAGCATTTCTTGCTGCCCAGACTCAGTTGATGCATGCTATGATGCAACAAATGCAGCACGTCACCGCTCAGGCCACTGCTAATCAAGTTAATCAGGGACCACGCCAGAATACACAAGGTGTCGAGAGTTCATGAGGACTCACCCACCCACTTTCTTCGGGAATGCCAATCCATTGGAGGCCGACGATTGGTTAAGATCAATTGAGAGGAAGCTACACATAGCTCAATGCATAGGGAATGAGAAGGTACTCTACGCTTCTCATCAGTTGGAAGGAACAGCCGCCGAATGGTGGGAGACCTTCGTGCCACGCAGAGAACCCTCAAGATATCACTTGGGAAGAGTTCACACCGCATTCGACAAGATCACGTGCTGAAGGAATCATGGACCTTAAGAAGGAGGAGTTGAGCATCAAGCAAGGTAATCACCGGTGGCCGACTACGAACAAGTTCACACACCTAGCACGCTACGCACTGAGGATGTAGCGACAGATAAATCTAGGCAGCCTCGTTTCATGAAGGGACTCAACTCAGGATTGCAAGTAGGGTTGATCACCCACACCTTTCCAGATTTCCAAGAGTTGGTGAATAAGGCGCTTATTCTTGAGGACAAGCGCAAGGAACTGGATGAGAACAGAAGCGCAGGATGCAACAAAGCAAGGATCACGCCAGTGAACGCATAGCGCTTGAGAGTTGCACCAAATCAATTCTTCAAATTCCAACCGCAGAGTGCGACAAGGACACCATCCTCAAAGCACCAAGACACATCAGAACTATCCAGACCTCACTTCGCTAGAAACGCTACCCTGTGCAACAAGAAGGAACGGTGAGACGCCATTACAACCGCAACGAGCCAGGACACTTTGCCAACATTGTCCAAAGAAGACAGCAGAGCGACCCGATTCGCTTCAATCTAGGAACCACCCAGCTAGGACGCCAAAGACCAGGAGCCACACCCTGCATCGTGGTGAGAGGCCGAGTCAACCATGTCACCGCGGATGCAACTGCAGAATGCTACGGACGTCAGATCTTGGGTAAGTTCTTGGTTAACTCGATTACACCTTGATTTTGTTTGACTCGAGCTTCAGATTCGTTTGTTTCGCAAGGCTTTGCTGCTAGGAATGACTTGAGAATTGCAAGACTTAAGTGCATGCTTTTAGTTCAAACCCTGGTTTGAACTCCGAGCGGAAGTAGGATGTTCCGGTGAGAATACTAATAGATGGAATAGAGTTCCTAGCAAACCTTATAATTTTGGAGACCAGGACCTTAGATGTTATATTGGGAATGGATTGGTTATCCAAGCACAAGGTCGTATTGGATTGTGGACGAAGGACTATCTCGATTGAGAGCCCGTGTGGGAAGAAAGTGGAATTTCAAGCCACTGCAGCTTAGAGATGGACGATTGATGGTTAACAGTACCAAGGCAATCAGCATAGAGGATGTTCGGTAGTGAATGAGTACCCGATGTTTTTCCCGAAGATCTACGGTATGCCGCTGCACGAGGACATAGAGTTTGTGATAGAGCTTGTACTGCACAAAGACCGATAGCAAAGAGACCCTATCGGATGTCTACCGAGGAGTTGGTAGAAATGAAGAAACAAATAGAGGAGTTAATGGAGAAAGGATTTCAGAGTGAAGAAGCGATTGACATCAAGACCGGTGTTAGTTCTACCTGGATGTTGCTCAAAGCCGATATTTATTGTGACGCATCGCGCCAAGGACTTGGATGTGTCTTGTCACGAGAATGGAAAGGTCGCCGCTTATGCATCAAGGCGATTGAGGCCGCATGAGGAAAATTATCCGACACATGACCTAGAGTTATTGCCGTAGTGCATGCTTTGAAAATATGGCGTCACTATCGATTGGAAACAGATGTGAAGTGTATACGGATCATAAGAGCCTTAAGTACATATTCACCCGATCGGATCTGAATATGAGGCAGAGGAGATGGTTAGAGTTGATCAAGGACTATAATGTTGGAATCCATTACCATCCGGGAAGGCCAACGAGTAGCCGATGCTCGAGTCGGAAAAGCCATACCGTGAGTACGTTGCTAGCCACAAGTCGGGATGAGCTATGTGAGGATTTTCTAAAAATGAAGATTGAGGTTGTACCTAAGCGGATTCTTGGCCGCATTGGAAGTAAAGCCTACCCTAGAGGATCGGATCCGAGAAGGACAGAAGGATGATGACAAGATCCGCAGGATTAAGTCCATCAAGGAGGAAGGCAGGCAGAGGACTTCAAATTGGATGAACAAGGCACGTTGTGGATGAAGGATCGGATTTGTGTGCACGACAAGGAGGAGTTAAAGCGACTGATTTTGGAGGAAGCCCATGACTCCAAGTACTCAATTCATCCTGGAAGCGCCAAGATGTATCAGGATCTGAAGGAGAGATTATGGTGGCCAAGTATGAAACGTTAAGTTGAAGAGCATGTTGCATTTTGCGACGTATGCCGTAGAGTCAAGGCAATGCATCGAAACCACAGGATTGCTACCACCGCTGAAAATACGAGTGGAAGTGGGAGGAAATCGGAATGGATTTCATTACCGGTTTGTCAAGACTCAAGGAGGTTATGACTCCATATGGGTTATAGTGGATCGCCTGACTAAAGTAGCCCATTTTATCCTCGTGAAGACCACTTACTCTGAGATAAGTTAGCGAGTTGTACATGATCAGGATTGTCTGTTTGCAGAGTGCCAAAGAGGATTGTATCAGACAGAGGTACCCAATTTACCTCAAGGTTACGGAATAAGTTGCATGAGGCCATGGGAACCCGTTTAAACTTGATCGACTTATCATCCACAGACGGATGGACAGACCGAAAGAGTCAACCAGATTTTGGAGGATATGCTAAGAGCTTGTGCATTAGCTTATGCTACCTCTTGGGATAAGAGTTTGCCGTATGCCGAGTTCGATTACAACAATAGTTATCGAGGCTAGTTTACGATGTCACCTTTTGAGGCCTTTGTATGGTCGACTGTCGGACGCCATTGAATTGGAATGAGACCGTGGCGAGCCGTGTCTTTGGGCACGATATTCTTCAAGAGGTCAAGAGCAGATCGCCATGATTAGGGAAAGGTTGAAGATAGCCCAATCTCGATAGAAGAGTTATCCGACAATCGTCGCGAGATTTGAGTTTTGAACGAGAAGACTTTGTATACCTCAGAGTTACGCCTCAGGGGAGTTAAGAGGTTCCATGCCAAAGGGAAACTTGCACCCTGCTATGTTGGACCATTTAAGATTTTGAGCCGCAGAGGCGAAGTTGCTTATCACCGGAGTTGCCACGATCGTTGGCGAGGAGTACATGATGTATTCCATGTGTCCCGATTAAAGAAGTGTCTCCGAGTTCCTAAGGAGCATAATCAGTTAGAATCAATTGAGTTGCAAGAGGACTTGACTTATAAGGAGCATCCCGTGAGGATTCTAGACACAATGGATCGAGAAACTAGAAACAAGTCAACCTGCTTCTGTAGAGTTCGGTGGAGCAACCATGAAGAAAGCGAAGCGACTTGGGAGTCACAAGAGGATTTGAAGAAAGAGTTTCCAAACCTATTCCTTTAGTAAGCCCTGAATCTCGGGGACGAGATTCTATTAAGGGGGGGAGGTTTGTAACATCCCAAAGTTTTGCTTTTCTTAAATTCATGTGTGATTTGGCACTTTGGTGAATTTTTGGAATTTTCTGGAATTTATTTGGATTTATTTGGAATTTATTTGAATTTATTCCATTTTGAAATAATTAAAGAATTTAATTTTGCAAATAAAATTTTGTTGGAAATATTTTATTTGAGTCCAAAATGATCTAAAATATTTTCAAGAATTTTTCTGGAATTTTTCTGAGTCATTTGCTATTTTTAATGAATTAAATGAATTACTGGGAATTATTTTAAATATTAATTCGCTGGAAAATCCAACTCGGTCAAATCTTGTTCAATCGACCGAGTCGGACTCGAGTCCGACCGAGCGATTGGCTCAACCAAACCAGCTCCCAACCCTAAGCGATCCCGACCAGTTGGATCAAGATCCAACGGTGAGATCCGCCGACCGACCCGAGCCGTGTCCGGACCGGACCCGGTCGCGCCGCGCGATCGTGGCCGTTGGTTGTGCCACGTGGACGGCCACGATTTCGTCGTCTTCCCGAGTCCGAGCTGGACTCCGCCGCCGCGCCGCCAGTAGCAAATTAGGTTTCCGTTTTACGCACGGACGCCGATGCTATTTAATGCCCGGCATACCGAGGACCGCCGTGATCCCGCGCCCTCCTTCTCTACTTCACCGAGGCTAAGTCGCGCCCGTTTAGCCGTGGCGAGCTCGCCAGTAGTTGCGCGCTGCTCGCCACGGTCTTTGCCGTTCGCGCCGTCAGCCGTCCCCTGCGCCGTTGACCTCAGATCCGGACTCACCGCGACGACGCGCCCGAAGGACCCTTCATCTCGCCGAGCAACCTGGAACGCCGTTGGGCTCGTCGTCGTCTTCAACTCCGGCAGCCGTGCGCCACCACGGCCATCGACCCTCGCGAAGCTCGTACTGCCGTCGGATCGGTCGGACGGTTGAGGTGAGTTCACGTGTTCCAAACCCGATTAGATTCGACCGTTGGATCAAGATCCAACGGCTCACAATCGCCACGCGCCGTAGCAAAGGCGATTATAGGATTAGATCTGGACCGTCCGATCTAGATCGAACGGCCCACGAGCATCGAGTAGTTTCAACGTGTTAAACCCTGGATCCAATCCGCGCCGTTGATTTTCAAACCAACGGACGAGATTGCGCCACGTGTCGGGAAGTTGGACCGACGCGGCCGCGCCGGGCCCACGCCGTGGCAGCGTAGGACGCCGACACGCGGGCCCGCAGCGTGTCGAGGGCCCGCATGTCGCTGGCTAACCCAGCCTAAGCGCCGACGCCGATGACGTCACCCGAGCGGGCCCACATGTCGATCCACGTGAGCCGTGGGCCGAGTCCACCGTGGACCGAGCCGAGCGTGGACCAAGCCCATGGATCGCCGACGTCGGCCAGGCCAATCAGGAGCTGCCACGTGTCCATGCTGACGCAATAATTAATTTCCGAAAAAGAAAATGATTTATTAATTCGAATAATGATTTCAAATTTAGATTCAAACTTCAAACGCTTATAACTTTTGCGTTTCAACTCCGATTTGAGCGATTCAAATTTCTAAATTTGTATAAAATTAAGATCTACCTAAATATGAATTTTATTTAATTTTTGGACTAAAGTTTTTCTCTGTAAAATTATTTAATTGATTATTTAAACTTTAAATAATCATAACTTTTGCTTTAACTCCAAATTTGATTTATTCCAGTTTCTAAAAATCCAGAAAATTATGTTCTCTCTGTTTATGGATTTTATTTGGAGTTTTGGGATCTTTTGCCTAGTGTTTATTTGTGTATTTGCTATTTGCACGCTTTACGAGTAGAGCGTTGAAGTCTTGGGAAGGATTCGAAGGAGAAGTGTTGACTCAGGATCCAACTCAAGACCAAGAGCAAGTGCTTTTGAAGGCAAGTTGTGCTTTGACCATGTTGATCCTATTTCGAAATCTATTTTGATTTAAACTATTGCATGCTAGTTCAATTAGAAAGATACTTTGTTTAAACATGGGGGTTAGATAAATACCAATTTGCTATATGACACCTTGATTACTTAAGTATGTGCCATGACCCTTGTCACCTTAGTTGTGGTTTAATAGTTGGACATTATTAAATTGCCAACATGGGTTTAGATCGTTGTAGTATCTTTGCTTAGATGCACTTTCGTGCTCATGACATGATTTTGGACAATCAAATGCTAATATGGACTTAATGATATATTGAACCTGTTTTGGAAAAGTATCATGTGATGTTGATGGCACGTGGTGCATGGTAATCAAGCGGGGTTTGATAAACGCTGATTTCGGCCAGGGCATGTGGCAAGAGTAATCAGGTGGGCCAGTTGTGGCATTGGGAGTGATGATTTGGTTTTTCGGGTAGTCTTGCCCTGGTCACTCTAAGGACTTAACCTTGCAAGCCTTTGAACTGGGTCATACTTGCAACCACATGGCTGGAATGGGACGGCCCTAGTTGACTAAGTCGCTAAGGACTCACTTGTGGAGCCTCAGGGTGTCAATTACACCTTTTGTGTGATTGTACGGGGGAGCGTATCGTGGCTGTGGCCAGGTACCCATCTAACGGTGTGTTGGTCCCATACTTCGCCTTGGCTAAGGGAAGGGATGGTGTAGAGCACGAACCGGAGAGGACCACCTGTGTTGTTTGAGGCTTCCAAAAGGCTTTGTTATGATCGCTCATTCGCATACTCTTGTATGGCGATTCACTACCGACGTGGTGAGTGGATTGTATCTTGTGGGTAAAGTGCATAACCTCTGCAGAGTGTAGAATCTATTTGAATAGCCGAGTCCACGATCTTTGGACAATGCTCGGGAATTACAATCAAGGGTTAGATTTTCTCAAAATAACTTGGATTTGAAAAGTTGGGTTGGTTTAATAATGAAGATGATGGAAATGTGGTTTAGGATGGGGAAAAATGTTTATTAAATTTCTGAAAAGTTATTTATGCTTTACTTATTTCTCTTTGCTTCGAATCTACTTATATTACTTGTCAAAAGCTGTTTACATAAATATACCTTGAGTTATTCCTTTGTACCAAGCCATGCATATAGTATATTAGTTTGCATTCTGCATGACTTCCGAGTACCAAGTACTCACCCTTGCCCCAACACAATATCAGTTGAAGAGGAGATTACGCCACTTTGGAGGAGGAACTCCAAGAGGACCCGTCTACTTAGGGATGCGAGCCCGATCAGTTGCCTGTGGTATCTTGGATGGCGCCACTAAGTTTATTTGAATTTCATTTCTTTGTTATTTCTCTTTTAATAAGTTTCGCCTTGCAAGGCATATATTTGTAACTCGGCCATAAGGTCGAGTAACCCTTTGATTATTTAAATAAAGTACTTTGATAGTATCGATTGGTATGATTGTGATATTTACCGATGTTAAGACTGTGTGCACTAGCGCGTTCCTGGACTAGTGCTGAATACACAGAGGGTCCGGATTTGCAAATTCGGGGTCCCGACAGCAGCTCATATCCGCTGGCCAGCTTACTGATCATGGTTGTCGGGTTATTCTTGATTTCGACTCTTGTTGTGTTTAGGATCGCCGCACAGGGGGTTCTAGTTGGGACTGGCCCTCGCCGCCATGACCCTCAGCGTCTTTGGGAGCTTGACTGGCTTCATCTTCCTTTCGCTGCCTCTGCTAGTCTCTCTGTTTCTTCCACCGCTTCAGCGTCTATTGCAGCTTCTACCAGGTCTTTTGCTTAGTGGCATCACTGTCTGGGACAACTTTGTGGTTCGCGACTGTCTTCTTTAGTTCGTCGTGATCTTTTAGGTTTTGTGTCTGGTGATGTCTCTTTACATTGTACGGGTTGTAAGCTTGGCAAACAGCCACAACTCCCCTATCCTTCTAGTGAGTCTATATCCCAACGTCCTTTTGATCTTGTTTATTCTGATGTTTGGGGTTCAGCTCCATTTGTTTCAAAATAAGGTCATAGATATTATTTTCTTTTTATAGATGATTTCTCTCGCCACACTTGGATATATTTTATGTCCTCTCGTAGTGAGGTTCTCTCCATCTATAAGACTTTTGCCACTATGATTTGCACTCAGTTTGATTCTCCCATTCATGTTCTTCGTGCTGACTCGGCATGGGAATATCTGTCAGGAGCTCTTCGAGCTTTTCTTGCTACGCAGGACACTCTTTCTCAGTTTTCATGTCCTGGTGCTCATGCTCAGAATGGTGTGGCTGAGCGCAAGCATCGTCATCTTCTTGAAACAACTCGTGCTCTTATGCTTGCTTTCGTTGTTCACCTCACTTTTGGGCTGAGGCTGTTTCTACTGCCACCTACTTGACTAATATCCAACCTTCTTCTGCTCTTAAGGGTGGGATTCTAGTGGAGCGTCTTTGTGGCATGCTTCCTGATTATTCCGAACTTCGCCTTTTTGGGCGTGTGTGCTATGTTCTTCTTGCACCTCGTGAATGCACCAAGCTGACTGCTCAGTCTGTTGAGTGCGTCTTTCTGGGATACAATGCTGAGCATAAGGGATATCGTTGTTGGGATCCTGTTGGATGACGGATGCGGATCTCACGGGATGTCACTTTTGATGAGTCTCGTCCCTTCTTCCCTCGTTCTTCTTCCTCTCCTACATCTCTTGTTGAGCCATTGTCTTTCCTTACTTTTCCTGGTACTCCAGTTGTTACTTTTCCTCTTTCGCAATCGGTGTATCCTTTATCGTCGGTTTCTTCCCCACTGACCTCTCCTCCACAGGTTTCTTCAGATATTGTTCCTTCTTATCCTCTATACTACACTCGTCGTCCGCGAGCTGAGGAGTCTTCTGATGTGCCATCTTCTTCTTCTGATGAGCCATCTTCTTCAGCATCCCCTCCTCGTTATGCTCTTCGCGATCAACAATCTATTCGGCCTCTTGAGCGCCTTGGCTTTGTTGGTGTAGCTCTGGCCGAGCCGACTTCTTACCGTGATGCTGTTATTCATCAGGAATGGAAACATGCGATGCAAAGGAGCTTGCTACCCTTGAGCGCACTAGCACGTGGGATCTTGTACCACTTCCTCCACGTGTTCGTCCCATTACATGCAAGTGGTTCTATAAGATTAAGACTCGCTCTGATGGTTCTCTTGAGCGCTACAAGGTTCGTCTTGTGGCGTGTGGTTTTTAGCAGGAGCATGGCCGTGATTATGATGAGACTTTTGCACCTGTGGCTCACATGACCACTGTTCGCACTCTACTTGCTGTGCCTCTGTCTGTGAGTGGTCCATCTCTCAGCTTGATGTCAAGAATTCCTTTCTTAATGGTGAGCTGCACGAGGAGGTCTATA
Organism: Rhipidocladum racemiflorum; assembly: GCA_036346355.1. Lineage (NCBI taxonomy): Eukaryota > Viridiplantae > Streptophyta > Magnoliopsida > Poales > Poaceae > Rhipidocladum > Rhipidocladum racemiflorum. The sequence continues at coordinate 13,138,819 of CM070573.1, read as the reverse complement.
TGCAGCCACAACTAGGGTATTTTGTTCCTGACGGCATGGTTTGTTAGCTTCATCGCTCTCTTTATGGGCTTAAGCAAGCCCCTCATGCTTGGTTTGAACGTTTTTCTTCTGTGATCACTGCACCTGGTTTTTCTGCAAGTGCTCATGATCCTGCGCTCTTTGTTCACACTTCTTCCTGAGGTCGGACTCTTTTCCTTCTATATCTTAATGACATGATCATTACTGGAGATGATTCTCAGTATATTGTCTTTGTAAAGGCTCGTCTCAATGAGCAGTTTCTCATGTCTGATCTAGGTCATCTTCGCTACTTTCTTGGAATTGAGATTTCTTCTACATCTGAGGGCTTCTTTCTCTCCCAAGAAAAGTATATCCAGGATCTTCTTGATCGTGCTTCTCTCACTGATTAGCGTACAGCTGAGACTCCCATGGAGCTCAATGTTCACCTTCGATCTATTGATGGTGAACCTCTTGAGGATCCTACTCGCTATCGCCATTTTGTTGGGAGTCTTGTTTATCTTGGTGCCACTCGTCCTGACATTTCGTATCCAGTCTATATATTGAGTCAGTTTGTTTCTGCTCCCACTCAGCTTCACTATAGTCATCTTCTTCGTGTTCTACGATATCTTCGTGGAACTATCTCTCGCCGTCTTTTCTTTCCACGCTCCAGCTCTTTACAACTCTAGGCATACTCTGATGCTACCTGGGCTAGTGACCACTCTGATCGTTGATCTTTTTCTGCTTACTATGTTTTTCTTGGTGGTTTTCTCATTGCTTGGAAGACTAAGAAGCAGACAGTGGTTTCTCGTTCGAGTGCTGAGGCTGAGTTGCGAGCTATGGCTTCTTTGACAGCAGAGGTTACTTGGTTACGATGGTTACTTGAGGATTTTGATGTTTCTACACCGACTCCTCTTTTATCTGACAGTACGGGTGCTATCAGCATTGTTCGATCGAGATCCAGTGAAGCAAGAACTCACCAAGCATATTGGTGTCGATGCTTCTTATATGCGGTCACAGGTACAGGATTAGGTTGTGGCTCTTCAGTATGTACCTTCAGAGCTCCAGTTGGCTGATTTCTTTACGAAAACACAAACCAGAGTTTATCATAACTTTTTTCTCTCCAAACTCAATGTTGTAGATCCACCATGAGTTTGAGGGGGGGGGGTGTTAGACAATATCCTGTTATGCCTTGTATAGATATTGCCTAATACAGGCTTTCCCTTTATACCCTCATGTACATGTATATATACTGGCCCATTGACCTCATGTTGAATACAAGTGCTATTCATAACAGCCATGACCAAATTTGGCATTAATTTTGGCAATGCCAAAATTTGATACACATTGGTAAGGTTTGTATGGGTAACTAGGAAGATTTGAGCACTACGCCGCGCCGTGCGAAATTTGATCCAAGTTTTTATTTCTGAAAAAAGGCAGGAATATCCAAGATAATACACGTTTTGAAAAATATTAGAGATCGCTCTGGACAATATTAGATTTCGAGTTGCCAAAAAAATTCTAGATACCGAGTTTAACACCCTATGTGTTCACTGGGTAATATAAGAGATTGAGCTGCAAAAAAAATTATCTCCCTTGATTTTTCACCGGGAAAAGCGAGGAAAAACGGACAAATGACATACGAAAAACGAATTTCTATTTTTTTTTTGGGAAAACGGCCAACGAAAACAACATTTTTTTGAGAAAAATGAGCCACGAAAAATTTTTTCCCGGGAAAACTGAGGAAAAACGGAGAAACGGCGGACGAAAAACGAATCTCTTTTTTTGGGGGGGGAAAACGGCCCACGAAAACATTTTTCCCATGCTCCGGAGAAAAAATGGATCACGGAAACATATTTTTCCAGGCAAAACGGAGTAAGAAACACAGTTTTCCATTTTTTTGGGGGGAAAACGGCTAACGAAAACATTTTCCTCATGCTTCGAAGGAAAGACGGATCACGAAAACATTTTTTCCGGGCAAAACGGAGAAAGGAAACATTTTTCCATTTTTTTTTTGGAAAAACGGTCAACGAAAATATTTTTAAAACGGGTCACGAAAAAATTTCCTCAGGAAAAACGAGGAAAAAAAGACAAAAACGAAGAAACGACGGACGAAAAACGAATCTCCATTTTTTTTAGGAAAATGGCCCACGAAAACATTTTTCCCATGCTTCGGAGAAAAAACGGATCACGAAAACATTTTTTTTTCGGGCAAAACGGAGAAAGGAAACGATTTTCCATCCTTTTTGGGAAACGGCTAACGAAAACATTTTCCCCATGCTCCGGAGGAAAAACGGACCACGAAAACATTTTTTTTCCGGGCAAAACGAAGAAAGGAAACGGTTTTTCATTTTTTTTTTTGGAAAAACGGTCAACGAAAATATTTTTAAAACGGGCCACGAAACAATTTTCCCGGGAAAAATGAGGAAAAACGGACAAAAAAGGAGAAACGACGGACGAAAAACGAATTTCCATTTTTTTTTGGGAAAACGGCTGTCGAAAATATTTTTCCATGCTCCGAAGAAAAAACGGATCACGAAAATATTTTTTTCTGGGCAAAACGAAGAAAGGAAACGGTTTTCTATTTTTTTTGGGGGGAAAACGGCCAACAAAAACATTTTCCCCATTCTCCGGAGGAAAAATGGATCACGAAAACATTTTTTCCAAGCAAAACGGAGAAAGCAAACGGTTTTTCATATTTTTTGGAAAAAGGCTAACGAAAATATTTTTCGCATGCTTTGGAGAAAAAACAGGCCACGAAAACATTTTTTTCGGGCAAAACGGAGAAAGGACCTAGACGTAAAGCGCGAGGACCTATTTGTTATAATTTCTGTTCGCTATTTTGAAAAATTAGGAAATGGCTCATTTGCGATTCGAATTTAACAGAAGGTTCTTTCTGTAAAACGGCCAACGAGGGACCTAAACGCGAACCGGGGAAAAATATTTTCCTCTCACGTAAAATCGAGCAGGGACCTATTCGTAATTTTGAAGAACCGGAGGGTTTTTTCGCAAAAAAAAGGGTGGACACGTGTATGTCCTGGTTGGACGGCATTCTCTTGACAAGTAAGGGTGTTAATATAAGGCAAACAGCCCCTGGTTTGTTCCTACTTCCTACGCCAACTTGTTGGGAGGGGAGAAAACTTGTTGGTGCTCTATTTACGTCGACTCACTTTCATGTCGGATCACTAGGCAGCAACAGTTTAGGTGGTAATCTAATTTTTCATTCCAATTTGCATTAGGCACCACTCTAACTCCAGTTTGCATTTGGCGTTTTTCAATCCAATTTTATTTTTGGCTTGAACCTTTGTGATACAAAAACTTTGCCCTTACAAAAACTGTTTAGACAGGGAGCTACACAACCTACAAGTGCTTAGAGCAAGTACAATAAGATCACGTCAGCTGGCTCTTAGCCTGTACATGTCAGCATTAGTCTACGTGGAAGAGTGAGAAACGATGAGAGAGAAGATAATTGGCTCTTATTTAGTAGCCAGCTTTGCACAGATGCATAGGTAAATCATTTATGTACAAGAGAGAAGAAGTAGTTATTGCACAACATCTAGAGACAACTTTTAGAGACAGTTATTGTATAAGCTGGCTTTTAGCTTACTATTAGTCTGTAGTGAGCTTTACTATTGTACTAGCTCTTAGATGCTAATTAATTTCAGAAGGCTTTTCCTCCCACTCCTCCCCGTTTCCATCTGGCTTGTTGATTTCTAATCAAACTGTGCCGCACCTCTAGGGTCCGAGGTTAGCGTTGCTCACGTGATGGGTTGTAAATAGCCGAACTCGAGCAAGTTTAAGTTAGAGTCCGAATCTAGATTTAGGTTTGAGCTTGATTCGACTTAAGTTTGAGTATACTCGAGCTCGATTTTAATAAACTTGGTAACGGTTAACAATTAATATACATAATTTTTTAATAATAAGAAAAACTTAAATAAACTCGGCAAAAATTAACATATAATAATATTAACAAGTACTCCCTCCGTTTCTTTTTATAAGGCGTATTTAGTTTCGTTAGGACAAGACTTTGACCAACGATTACTTCATTAATATATCATTTATGCAATACAAAATCATAATTATATATAAGTACTTTTGAATACAAATCTGCTAATATCAATTGTGTCATAAAAATTATATGCTAATAGAGTAATGGTTGGTCAAAGTCTTGTCCTAATGAAACCAAATACACCTTATAAAAAGAAACGGAGGAGTAATACATAACATTTAATTTACCGAACACTCACGAATTTAAAATCAATCTCAGCTTATTTAAAGCTCCAGCCGTACTGGCCGAGTTCGACGAGCGTGAATTGTCCGTCACGCACCAGACGGTCCCACACAAAGCCGTGGCCCGCCCGATATCCAACGGTTTCCGTTCTATAGTCCCGGTCCATCGAAATCCACCCTTCACACGCATCCTCCGCGCGTTCAAACGTCAGGAGTGTCGCTACCACTTGCAGTCCTCAACGCCATCTACTGCAGTCCTAGCCCCACAGCCTTCATGTCCCCACTTGCAGCCACTTACTCACCTCCTCCCAGCCCACCATGGCTTCCGAACGCCAGGTCCACTCAACTCAGCGCTCCCACCACCTCCTCACAAAGCTACATAACCCTCGCTTCTAAAGTCTGTCGGTACCATTTTTAATTTCTCATCTCTTCTCACCCCGATAGATCCCACGTCCACCGCCACTTCCTACGCTCGCCGCCGGCCACCGCCGCAACCGTACACGGAGCCGCCGGCGAATAGGTACGTGCGGACGCGCCCGAGATGGCGACGATGGTGAGCCTGATTGGGCTGGTGAACCGGATCCAGCGCGCGTGCACCGTCCTCGGCGACCACGGTGGCGGAGGCGGGGGCTCCCTATGGGAGGCGCTACCCTCTGTCGCCGTCGTCGGCGGCCAGGTATGCACCGCCTCCTGCCTACCTACCTTCCAGATCGGCCGCCCCTGCGCCCAGATCTGGCCGAGGCGCTCACCCTTTGGTTGCGTTTTTCTAATGCCTCCAGAGTTCCGGGAAGTCGTCGGTGCTCGAGAGCATTGTCGGGAGGGACTTCCTGCCTCGTGGATCTGGTAATGCCGTCGCTAGATCGTGTGTTTTTTTTATTTTGCGCGCCATTTGATTTGGATCGACTTGTTTCGTGAGGTATTAATTCGCATTCTTGTGGGTTTCATTAGGGATTGTGACGAGGAGGCCTCTGGTGCTGCAGCTGCACAAGACGGATGGTGGGCAGGAGTACGCCGAGTTCCTCCACTGCCCGCGGAAGCGATTCTCCGACTTCGGTAAGGGACCAATGCTCACTTTGTGATTTCAGCCCAGCAGCATGCTTGATTTCTTCAATTCCAATATTAGAGTTAGTTGTGTGCAAAGATGCCTTCATTTGCTATGATTAAACCAATCGAAGAGAGAGATATGCGGAACATTCTGCACCCCCATTTATATTCAGTGCACTGAAGTATGTCCATCAATCTACAAACAAACATGCATACGAAGTAGCATAAACACTATATACTCGCAATCAGTATATTTAAGTATCCAACTGCTGTATCTTTAAACTCCCAAGAAAATGGTACTGCAGAATTAAATAACAGTGTGAACAAAGATATTAATGCCATCTTGGATACATGTTCTAACAAGTATAGTATAGGAAGTAATGCCATTTAGGACTACATGTTCCCACAAGGATAGTATAATATTTGCCAGTGCCTGAGCATGTGTGTGTTATAACGCATGTAAGAAGTATGCACAATGTATAAAATATATTTAGAGGTCCATGCAATATGGCAATTTGTAGTACCAAGAGTACAATATGAGCATGTAGTATCTTTAGTTTTTGCCTTGTGGTAAACTTAGTTGATTTTCTGTTAAAAAATGAATGAATTGCATTGCTTTATCTCTCTCTCTTTTTTAAATCATGAACAATGCCTTTTATCTTGATGATGCAAAGCGATTGCTATTTATATTAAAGAAAAGAAAACTGGGGAATATCATTTGCGAAAGAATTAATTGTGAATTAGTTTGCGAACGAGTAATTGTGAACCAGTTCATGGTGCCTTTATATGTTTGCTTGCAGTTTTATTAGTTCATCTATTAGTTTCTGGGATGTTTACTGTTATTTATCATGATATTTAGATTTTTTTGTCCATCTAATTTATTAGTGAGACATCAAAGGCTATATGATTGTTAACCTGTTCTTTTTGTTTGTGTATTTGCTGGAGATGTTTAGTTAAGCTTTTCTTAAAACCTTTATATAAATGCAGCTGCTGTTAGGAAAGAGATTGCTGATGAAACCGATCGCATAACTGGGAAAACGAAGGCTATATCAAATGTTCCGATCCATTTGAGTATATATTCTCCACATGGTAAGTCTTGATACTTGTTTGGAATTGCTGAGGTGTACCTTGATGTGTGGTAATTTGTTTCAAATTCAAAACACAAGCTTATGTTAAATTGTGTTGTTGATGCTGCACTACATTACCTAAAGACGACTTTGTGCTGAGTAGATATATGGTCCTTATCGATTGAACTTTGGAACTAGTCTAATCTTGCAAATTTTTACTTGCAGTTGTTAACTTGACACTTATCGATCTCCCTGGACTTACGAAGGTTGCTGTAGGTAAGGCCACAAGTGTTGCCTTAGCTGCTTCTGTTTGATTAGTGTGCTCCTTTTTATGTAACTGTTGGCATCTACAACTTTTTACTACAGAGGGGCAAGCAGAGTCTATTGTCCAAGATATTGAAAACATGGTTCGTTCTTACGTTGACAAGGTAAAAATTCATCGCTGTTGCTTGCTCCAGATTATAGTCCCATGTTTATTTAAGCTACATTTACTCCATGAATACCCACTGTTATGCTGTGCCAATTCTCAGCATTATTCACGTTTAGCATGATGGTGCTGTATTGTCAGTTTTTTTTCCTCCTGGGGTGGGTTTGATGAAGTTACAGATAGTCTTATTTTGTTTTCACTCTTGTGATATACATTAGTATATGGTGTGTCTATTTTATACATGCAAAAGATGCTTGATCATTTTCTTGATTGAACCTATTATTTTTTCTGAACTCTGTTGTTTTGTCTGGAAACTTCAGCCAAATTGTATCATACTGGCCATCTCTCCAGCTAACCAAGATATAGCAACATCAGATGCTATCAAGCTTGCTAGGGATGTTGATCCTTCAGGTGCAGTTCAAATTTCGTTCACTGCAGCATTTCAAATCTCACTTGCATACGACAATAATTATCAATACATCAATTTTTATTATCGTACCATAATAATCTGTCCAGTTTCATTCCTTTCTGTTGACATCTTATTTCATAATTTTTTTTAGGTGACAGAACCTTTGGGGTCTTAACAAAGCTTGATTTGATGGATAAGGGTACCAACGCTGTTGATGTATGTGACTTTGCAATTGTTTTGAACTCATCTGCTATGGACATAGCACTCAAAATGTCCTATCTTCATGGAATCCTAGGTACTCGAAGGGAGGCAGTATCGCCTACAGCACCCCTGGGTGGGAATTGTCAACCGCTCACAAGCTGATATCAACAGAAATGTTGACATGCTCGCAGCAAGACGCAAAGAAAAGGAGTACTTTGAAAGTAGTCCTGATTATGGTCACTTGTCACATAAAATGGGTGCAGAATATCTTGCTAAGCTTCTGTCTCAGGTGAGGGCATTTTGCTGTTGTGCTGTACTGGTGTACTTTGCTCGAACAATTTGAATTGGATAAACTATTTGCTGATGTACTTCCATGTTTTTCATCCAGCATTTAGAGGCTGTGATCAGGGCCAAAATTCCAAGTATTGTAGCCATGATTAACAAAACAATTGATGAAATTGAAGCTGAGTTGGATCGACTTGGTAGGCCAATTGGAGGTGACGCTGGGGTAAGAATAACTGTGCGTTGTTTTTTATAGTCTGTGTAATGTTGCTGTGAGAGGTCATGCTCTAGGTGTAAGTGTCCATAAAAAACTAGAAAGCCGTTTGTGCTACAACTTGCAATATTCGTTTTCAGTAATGACACCATAACGCATTATATATTTTCAAGCCTTGTTCATATGACATTTTTATCTCATAAAATTAATATACTCTACAGGCACAGCTGTACACAATATTAGACATGTGTCGTGCATTTGACCGTGTTTTTAAAGAGCACTTGGATGGTGGGTAAGATATTCAACTATCCTTTTTCTTTGTGTGATTTTGTCTTTCATTTGAAAGAGTACCTTTGAAAATTTACACCTCATTATTGTTTGTTTGTCAGTCGACCTGGTGGAGATCGGATTTATGGTGTATTTGACCACCAATTACCAGCAGCACTGAAAAAACTTCCATTTGATAAACATCTTTCAGTGCAAAGTGTTCGAAAAGTCATTTCAGAGGCTGATGGTTATCAACCCCACTTGATTGCGCCTGAGCAAGGTTACAGACGGCTTATAGATAGTTCACTAAGCTACTTCAGGGGTCCAGCTGAAGCTTCAGTTGATGCGGTATGACTTTTTATCTCCTGGCTCTTATAGCTTAATAGCTAAGCAAATATCTCATGTTTCAATAACTGATATATAAACATATCAACTTAGTCATTTTGTATCCAATCTAGATTCATGCTTATGTTATTTACCCACTATTAATTCAACTGGGAAGATTGCTGAACTATTGGAAGCTTCACATCAAAAGATATGTTCCTACTATAATAGGGCTGAATTGAAGGCCATTGTACTTGCTGCCAAAATCATCTGTAGTACACACAGATGTGAACAAAAGGTCATGTCCTGGTGTGGTATGTGGACACCTTTTATCTTGTCAAAGTACTGAATATAGGAGTGCTGTAACGTAGTTTGTCGCATGCTCAAATGTGGATGAAGATATGGAGACTAAAGCTTAATTGGAATGCTTTCGCATTTTTGTTTGTTCAACGAAGGAAGATATATGATAACCATGCTTTTTGGTGCATTTTCATTGCAGCCAACCGGCCATATTGCATGAGATCTGTTTTTGTTTGCTACATGTGGTTGACGATGTTCTCATACATGCAGGTCCATCTGGTCTTGAAGGAGCTTGTTCGGAGATCGATTGCAGCAACAGAGGTTAGTGTTTACTTTTCTTTCTTTTTTTGGTGTGAACTTTGATTAGATATTGCTGATCACCAAACCTCACTGCAGTCTTCCACTGTTTCTTGTTTCATATTTACCATGGCTACCTTGTATATCACAGGAGTTGAAGCGTTTCCCAACACTTCAAACCGATATAGCTGCTGCAGCAAATGAAAGCCTCGAAAGATTCCGTGAGGATGGCCGGAAGACAGTTATTCGTCTGGTGGAGATGGAAGCCAGCTACCTAACAGTAGATTTTTTCCGGAAACTTCCTACTGAACCAGATAAAGGGGCTAATAATAACACACCAGTGAATGACAGATATCAGGACAACCATCTTAGAAGAATCGGTAAGTTCACCATTCTATCTTTGCATTTTAGGGACAGCTGCCATTTTGTGACCTACCCAGCACAAGAGGTGACAGACACGAAGTCCTCAAATAACAGATCTAAGAGACTAAGATAATTTGGTGGGAATAAAATTCTAGCCTTTAGCCAAAAAACTTGGGAGACATACCGGTTGGGTCACCCAACAACTGGTGGTACATCCACCTTTACATCCCATTTTGGAGTTTAAATCATCTGGAATTATTCTCCGTAACAACCAACCTTGTGTTTTCTTTTTCACCCTTTGTGCAATGATATGATCGTGTAACTCATGGTGTAGTACCTTAAGGTTAATTACATATGATGAAGGATGAACTGCCTTATGGATTTGAACTGTAGCATAGGGGTACTAGTACTACCCATCTCTGTAGCACCGACACGTCAGTTTGGTGCCGTATCAGTATTTGACATGGATACAACACTGACACACCACTTGACATGTATCGGTCAGGTGTTGGATGATTAAATAGCCGAAATAAATAATTTTAATGTTTGACACGGCTTCAACACTTCATCGACACGTATTCAATACATATGATGACACAATCCGGCCCAATTCAACGACGTAAAGGGTAACCCTAGCCTCCCGAGAGGAGCAAAACACCACCATCAAGGTTCCTTTGTGGAACTATATTGAGATTTTAGATAAGGGTTTTCCATCTAAAGAAAATGTGAAATGGAAATGCAAGTATTTCAAATATGTTGGTACTAATAGCTACTAGAGTCAAAGCACACTTGCTAGAAGTTACTAATAGTGATTGAAAGATATACCCTAAGGTGACGGTACCTATTCTCGCTTAGCTTAGCCGTGAAGTTGCAAAGGCTGAGGTACATATACCTAGTTTACACTTTACATTATTTTAGTTTGACAAACACATACAAAATGAAAATTAATACATATGTATATTATTATTATTTAAATATATATAGCTGTATCTCCGTATTGGTATTTTTGGAAAAACAAATGCCGAATTTCGTGTCTGTGTTGTGTCTACGTGTCCGTGTCCGCGCATCATAGGTAACCAGCTTCTGGTGACACCAACATAGTTACATAGGTAGGATATTGACCACATTTAAAATGTTGATTTAAATAACCATGTGAACATAGTCTGTTATGAGTCTCAAATGTAAATATTTGTGACGTTTTTTTCAGGATCAAATGTGTCATCTTATATCAACATGGTTTGTGAGACATTAAAGAACACAATTCCGAAAGCTGTTGTACATTGTCAAGTGAAAGAGGCAAAAAGAAACTTGCTTAACCGTTTCTATGCTCATGTGGGAAGCAAAGAGGTATGTTTACTGATACCCCGATGCTAAATTCAATGTATTTTTTTTTATATATATCTGAACCACGGTAACTGACCAGCCGGAATGGTAGGCTTGTGCTTGTATATCACATCGTTTCATCATTTGTATTTAACCTTCCATTTCAAATTTTCCATGCACTGTTATTAGTGGCTAAAATAAGAATATCTTAGAACTGTAGGGTTTTTTTTTAATCCTTGCGTTGATTTGCACAATTATAGTAACCTGGACAGCATAATGCAGAAGAAACAGCTCAGTGCGATGTTGGATGAGGATCCTGCTTTGATGGAGAAGAGGGATGCACTAGTCAAGAGGCTAGAGCTGTACAAATCTGCGAGGAATGAGATCGACTCCGTTGCATGGAAATGATCGGTTAGAAAGTCACTGATGGAACAGATAGAGATGCTTCATTCTTTCTACATCTGAGCTTTAAATGGGAGGCTCCGTACGCACGGCTTTTCACGCGAGTGTCCTTTCTCTTTGTCAGACATGGTCGCCGTTCCTTCGCTGGCCATCCTTTGGCCCTTTGTATGATTCAAATTGATACTAATACAGGTATATTCCTTGTTCAATCAGCACCGTCTTATGATGTGATCCACATGTGCCTGTTGATCATTTGTTGAGCTTGGACGGTCGTTTCATTCCTTGACGGGCAAGCGAACAGAAGGAATCTTGAAAGCTACAGGACAAACGGTGGCAAAGCAGTCTGCGTGTTGGGAAGAACTAGTAGCTATTGGAGATTAGAGGCGGCTCTTGAAGTTCTCCCATGCCAAATCCTTTTCCAGGTACTCTCTGTTGTTGGCCTTCACCACATCGATCGACTGTGTTATCGCCCTCTCCGGGATCCGGTGCCGTTCTCCCGCTCAGGCTTGACGAGCAGCCATGCAACGTCAGGGAAACAGGCACTCGTAACTCGTAAGCAATGGCTTCTGACGAGAACCAGCGGAAACTGGCATTACCACCGTATGTCCGCCGGCGCCGGCCAACACGGGCGCGGCGGGCTCTCACAGACCGAGCCGTTGCCCGGTGTTCTCGCCCGCGCAGGCCGCGTGCAGACGGCGCCACGCGACCGTGGCGCCGCCCAACTCACCGCGTTGGTTAATTGTGAGTTGGTACCTTGAAGACAAGCACGGCCTCCACCTCCACCTCGTCGTCCACACTGGCCTTCACCAAAAGGGCCTGGCCGCGCGCCCCCTCGCAGTGCATCTCCAGCCGTGCCATCTCCTCGTTGTGCCCATACCGCACCCGTTGCCTTGCGTCGCACACGGCCCCGCACGTACACGGGGAGACAACGGTGCTGAGGTTGCACAGGTGCCTGAAAGCGGAGGACAGCGAGGGTGGAGACGCTGACGGCGAGTGTGGGAGCGCGTGGTGGTGGCGCTGTCGATGCGGCGGGAGGCATGGACTGGGGAGGGTGAGGTGGTGGCGGTGGAACTAGGGGTGGACATTCGGTTTTTTGGTTCGGTTTTTCTAATTTTAAATTATTTTGATTTTTGAAATTTGAAAATTGAAAATCGAACCGAATCAAAACTGAAAACCGAACCAAATTAGCCGAAATATTTCGGTTCGGTTAATTCGGTTTTTTGATTAACCGAGTCAACCATAGCTGCTAGAAAAGATCAATTTGTGGCACAAAATAACTAGGTCAGGATTGTGTAAGAAATCATTCCATGGTATGAACTCAGTTTGGAAATCTTGCACGAGAAAATCGTATGCGTCTGATTACACAAAAAGACCATCTTCAACAAAATATGGATTTTATATAGTATTATGTGTGCTTTGTAGCATATATTACCAGTAGAAATGTTATCTGCACAGAAATTTACTAAGGGCTAGCTGATTGAATCCTCCATGACATTTTGACTCCTAAAGACGTGAAGAACACGATCAGGTCCAGTTGACCACTGTAATAACTAGATGGGACTGCAGATAGTTCCAACGTTCCAGTCCACTCCTCACCAGGCTTCAGAGTAATATGCTTTTCCATAGCAGCTGCCTCCACACATTCCATGCACTTATATTCATCATCCCCAAAATTTGATATAGCCTTAGCATTTTTGTCCCAGGGGTTGCAAACAACTGTAACCAGGAAGAAAAAAAAGCTCCTTAAACATTCTTCAATTATTATAATGATGATAATTTATTACAGTTGTAACTTGTAAGCAAACAAATATCAGTGTTCACCATACTAGCATCCGGAAGGCCTCCTTTCCTCACAACAAATGTTCTTTTCTTCTCGTGATCAATGATGGCAATTGTTGATGGTGTGCCCAGAATCCCCAGATATATTCTATCCAGCTGTAAAATTTCACATATTCTATAAGATAACTTCCAACACTATATTGTGAGACTGAACTTTTCAAAGCTGATGGTGAGTTGAATAAACACACCTGATATCAGAGATCGAAAAGTATGAATTGTATGCAAAGGTAAAAGAGAATGACTTTCCATCTGCATTGGTATTTCTTACACATGATGTTACCATCAGATCTCCAACAGGTCCAAGTGCAATCCTCAAACGGTACTCAAAACTGCAAGATAAGGATTTGCTCGTACAGATCCATTCAAACATACAGGCAGCTATGCTTGACTTCTATTAAAACAAAATTATGATGAGAAACTGAACAAAAATAAGAAATCCAGTTTCCTACAACAGCACCAATCCAATATTAACATGTAATTATTTAGGATATGCCCACCAATGCGGCTAGATCTTCAAATCACCTTCAGGAGGTTTAAGGATTAAATCAATGTAAGCTCTATTATAGATTGTCGTATTGGTACTGGAAATGGTGGTGGGTCAGCATCAACACTCCAGGTCCTATTCCTTGCAAATCCATGTGATTCCATATTTCCGAAGTACTTAGCAAAATTAAAATCAGGCAAAGCAGAAGATATTAATGAAGCGAAAAGGTGCAGGAAAGAAAAATCACGTACTTATGGAAAGCAGATCGGGGCGGGGACTGGCGGAAATAAATTCTGTGGAGACGGGGTGCAAACTTCTCCTTATGCATACCCGATGCCGATTGATGCCACGTGAATAATGCTGCAATCCAACGCACGTCATTAAGTTAGGATTTTAAACTCACCTCTTACTAATTTTGATGCAATTCTGGGCATTAAATGATAACTTAATGACGTGCGTTGGATTGCAGTATTATCCACGTGGCATCAATCGACGTCGGGTATGCACAAGGAAGAGTTTGCACCCCGTCTCCACAGAATTTATTTCTGCCGTGATGCTGAAGACTAGCGAGTTGCCAACTGGCGTCCGATGGAGACTGGGGCAGAGCGGTGGGCAGGTGGTAGTTGGCGGTCGCAGGAGGGATGGCACAGCGGCGCTATATCGGCGAGGCAGAGACTGGAGTGCGACAGCTAGGGACCTATAGTTGGCAATTTGGGGAAAGTTGGGGAATGGGGAGTGGCTGCCGCTAGAGATCGCGTTTTGCTCTGGAGTTCTGGACAATGGCCACCACCGAACAAAGCAAGTATATCGGGTGTTCGGGTTTTCGATTAATGGAAGTTAAAAACCGAATCGGAACCCAAAAACTGAATAGTATCAAAATAAAAACTGAAAACTAAAAAAACCGATTTTTTGATTAACTCGGTTCGATTTGGTTTTTTGGTTTCGATTTAAAGTTGTCCATCCCTAAGTGGAACACCGTGCTATGTTGGTGCTGCGCAGCAAGTGTTTGTTTGGAGGATAAGGCGTGCGGTCTGAGCCGGCCTAGTCAATGTTGGTCGTTCGTGCTGCTACTCGGACGCTACTACACTCGATGCCGTCGGGACTCCAGCGGCGTATTCCACGTGCGTTGAATATCAATTCATTATATTTTCTCGATAAATTTTACTCATTTTAAACATGAATTCCATCAACAATATTTCATCTCTTTTAACCGCTGAACACAAACTAAGCAATAAGTACATGAAATGAAAATGTAACTAATAACAATGAACGAGACAAGAACAATAATAAACTTGGAACCACATGTCTAAATCCATGTGCTTAGGAACGCTCAGAACAAGTGCGTCCAAGAAACAAACTTACCTTTGACGAAGCCACCAAACAGAGAACAACATTAAGATATAAACAAAAGACATTTAATATTTAACAAACTCGACTAAGTTCACACGAGACCGATTCTACTAAAATTATTTCTTGACTAAAACTATCTATTTTATTTGTTGTTCCATGGATGAAACTAATGCTAAATGTTATTTAATGGGGTGGAGCATTGATATGTGATGTGGCTGTGCTACCCCCTTCCATGCATGCTAACTTCATTGTATTTAAAACATTAAATAAATGAGCAGTGTGAGTTCAAGACTCAACAAAGTACATGATACGGTGCCAATTAGCTCTATGGCTTTGGTTTGTGTTGCTAAACAACAATCTGAAGATGTTTCGCATGAGGGTGTTGTTTTATCACTAGGAGTAGAGGTGGGTATTCGGTTTAATCGTTTTGGTTTTAAAATAATTCGATTTTTAGAAACTGGCTATCGAATTTCTTGGACCAAAATGAAAAACCAAGCTGAATTAAGCGAAATATTTTGGTTTGGTTTTTCGGTTAACCGAAATATGAATAAACACTAGGTACATTAAATTTGATTCTTCTCATATCGCAATACAGTAGAGATAAACCTACATAATATTTATAGGTCATTACAGTATAAGCATAGTAGAACATATGAACACACCACACATATGCATAAAGATATTAGAACATGAGAATTATTTGGTGGTTTTAGAAAGGACATTATAAAAATAGCATTGTACATGAGCTATCGGTTATTTCGGATTCTAGAAGCAAAAAACCAAACCGAATACCGAATTATACCACAATAAAAACCGAACCGAAAACTATAAACCAAAAAAGCCAAAAACTATTCACCCCTAACCAGTAGAGCTGGGTGTTCGGTTTTTTCGGTCTATACAGTTCGGTATATTCTGTTTTAAAAAAATTGATTTTTGAGAATTGAAAACTGAACCGAACAAATTGGAAAACCAAACCAAATTAACTGAATTAATTCGGTTTGGTTATTTCGATTTTCGGTTCACCGAAAATTTCCAAGGCAGCTCTGCTCTGAGCTCCTTGTGCATCGCGCCATCAGCCGCGTCCTCCCGTCGCCGTCAACCTGCCCGCGCCAGCGTGCCGCTCCCACCATTGCCGTTAGCTGTCCCTGCGCTTGCTTCGACGCCCAGCCGAAGGGGGAAAGGGAGGCGGGATGGCGGCGGGGGGCGTCACGACGGAGGGGAAAGGGGAGGCAAGGGGCGGCTGAGGCCAAAGGGTGACGGTGGGAGGCGAGGGGGCGGCGGTTGGTGAGGGGGCAGGAGGGAGGGAGGCGACAGCCCACGGGGGAGAGGGAAGGAGCCGCCTGTGCGACCTTGACGCGGGTGGCCTCGACGCGAAGCCGAGCGCCGCTGAGAGGACACCATGGAAGCCAACCGGCAACCACCACGTGAGGCAGGAGACACCGAGGGAGCTAGGGAGGAGACCGTCACAGCCGCCATGAAGAGGAGAGAGGCAACAGGCAAGATCGAAGGTTGTATCAGGACACACACACACACACACACACACACACAGAGAGAGAGAGAGAGAGAGAGAGAGAGAGAGAGAGCAGCCAAAAAATTTTGGATCTGGATCGGGGATTCCTACTGGGGGCATATACAGTAAGTTTGGTTTATATGGTAAATCAGTTTCTGGCTTCTGAAAACCGAACCAAAAACAGAATAAAACCAAAATAAAAACCAAACCGAAAACCGAAAATCGAAAAAACCAAAATATTCGATTAAATCGGTTTGGTTTGGTTTTTCGGTTTCAATTTAAAAATACCCACCGCTAGGTACACACGGGCAAAAGTGCAACCGCTCTCGGTGATATTGGCATGTGCAGTTGAAGTTGTTGGGAGCTAGGGTTGCTGTGCGAGAATCAAGAGGGAAGCTGTCTTTCAACGTTAATACTGCGAAAGATCAGGTCAAACTCATGTACAAATTAGAGTTCTCTAATTTGTGCCATATCAGTACATCATAGAATGATAACATCACATGTAAATAAATTCATCAAATTAATTTTATTTTCTATTATTCATGTGATGCATTATGTCTACATGTTCATATGTACATCACATAACGTATACTGTTATAGTTAAGTACACACCATTCAATGTCGCACCCTCTCATTCCTTCCATACCATGAAGGGGCCTACCGCTATAGGTCTGGTCTTTCATACCAACACAAAATAGGTTAGGGCTTAGAGGGCTACATAGATCACCTCTTATCTACATGATGCATAAAATGCCGAGTTATGGTATTCATTATCCATCTTTCATCATCATTACCAAGATCGTGAGCATAAACAATAACAATAACTGACAAGAATCATATATAATAACAAGGTAACAATTACCATTTTAAGCAATAATGGGGCTGGAATGATGTGAGGTTGAAACCAAACCTGAAGTCACACCTCCTACAGTTGGTAAACACATCTCAAAATCATCCTATAACAGTACAAGCATAAAACATAACAACATCGCACCTACACACAACCTCGGACTTAACTTTCTCCCTCGCCGGATAGTTTGCTCTTTGTGGTCCCAACGGTCAAAAGGCCATAACTACTAACTCATGAGGAGCCTAAACATAGCAAACCATATATTTTCTGAAAATTACAGAAGATTACTTGCAAGTTTATAGTTATCCATATTTTGTTAATTAATTCCTTTAACCTCTCGTTTCCAACCCTGAAAACCGATCTATTGTTTTATTAGATAACAGACTTCAGAATTTCATAACTATTTTTATACAACTCCAAACATAGTAAACCATAGCATCTCTGGAATATATGGAACATTATCTAGATTTCCCTAGTTACGGACATAATTTAATTCCATAATTAACTAGCCCTAATTAGAATATTACCACAACTGCTCTCAGTAGTGACTGATTTCTGGATAGCAAGCTTCTACAAGTCATAACTTTCAAACTGTTAACCAAATTGTATGTTCTTGTACTCTAATAAAACTTTAGACAATAATCTATAATTTTTGTATAACTTTGACAGTTATTGAAACTGGTCATAGGTACCCAATAACTTGACCCGAAGATAGAAACCATTGTTGACCGAATACCGAACTCACCCAAAAACCAAAAACCAATCCAATGCCCTCTAAAAGCCACATCTATTGATGAAACGACTGTAACATCACTCCACTATAACACTAACATAACCTAGACCAATCTACGGTTTATATCTGCATCCCGAAGATCCGCTGGCAACAACAATATCGACGGATCCTCCTCGGTTCTCATGCGTTTCTCGCTCCTTCACGCTTTCCAAAACTCTCGCACCAAGTCCTCCGAGATGCTCGTCACCTCATGCACACGGTGACGTGAACGAATTTCAGATCAGGTGCACGGATTGAAGAGGAACACGAAAACAGAAAAAGGGCATGCCGAGGCGTGGCCTACCCGCACGATGGCCCACCTAGCGGTGCGACGGCGGCAACAAGACACACGGCTACAGGCAGCGCCCGGTGACGGTAGCTTGGGGGAGGCGGCTAGGGTTAGGGGTTACCTCAAATAGAACGGCCGGTGCGGTGCGGTGCGGAAGCCGAGTCCGCCCCGGCCATGACGCGCACGCCAAGGCCGGCTCGGTTCCGCCTAGCCCGTCCCAGCTGTTCCTTTTTTTTTCGGAGTATCCCATCAATGCCTTCAATATTTTAGAAATCTTGTGGACTTGTATAAAATTATCAATAGAAACCGGGCTAGATTGCGAAAGCCTGTGGGCTAACTGACCCCACAGCTAACACCTACATCCACCGCCGTAGTCTTATGTTCTCTCTTTTGAAGGGTAGAGTAGTCTTGTGTGGTAGCCACTGTAACAAACGTGGATTGTTGAGAGGGGAACATAAAATCGTGCTTTGTCAATTCTCACGCGCACCAAATATGGAGGAGGGCAATTTAACATAGCAGATTTGAGATGCAAACCATCACTCTTGAACGCACCAGTGAAATCTGGAAGCAGACCTTGAATCCAATTTAACAATATATCGCGCAGATGGCAACTTTGCCGGCTTCGATGGAGAGCATTTCACAAGAAAGCTGCGAACGAGAAACGGAAAGGCAACAAAATTATTGCTTGTGGCCGTTGTATGATTCTAAAGGACAACAAGCTTATCAAGTATGCTCTGCTAGTCATACACAATACAGAAATGCACTGATCGAGTTTTGCTGCTCTTGAAATCTAGAGGCAGTCCAAATTATACTCCCAACCTCTCAACCAAGCATGCAACAGGTGGAGAAATTCGGAGGAAAAAAAGGGAACTAAAATCTTCACTGTGGATGATTAGCTTCAAAGGACGTAGTCTCACTTCAACAAGGTTGCACTGCATTGGGCCATGATCTTTGAAGCTCGTGTGATTGCATCAGTCATATAGAAGTTCTCCACAACAGCTTTGAATGGAGACGAGCTCACTTGTTTTACCGGAGGCTTCATCTCAGCAGAAATCGTGCATGGCTCCCTCTCATCTACATGTACAAGATTTGGTGCCACCACACTAATCCGGTTCCTCACAGCTGCGAGGCTATCGTAAGGCAGTTGAGCTCCAGCAACCTCAGAAAGAGCACGGATGATCTTCCAGTCATCCCTAGCGTCACCAACTGTAGGAACAGCTGGGATGGTCCACTGGGTGCGTCCCTCGGTGTTCTCATAGGTGCCTTCTTTCTCGCTAAATGCCGAGGATGGCAGAATAACATTGGCCCTATATACAGCCTTGTCACCATGGTGTCCCTGGTAAACAACAAATGCATCATCTGGAAGCTTGTCTAAGGCTGTATCATCAGCTCCCATCAGATACAGAAACTTTGCGGACTTGATGCTCTCAGTAGGATTAGCAACGAGACCAAGATCAAGAGCTGCTGCTTGTGCAGCATGGAGCAATAGGACATTAAGACCATTCCAGTCTGCTCTTGTCACATTGAACTTCTTGGCTGCAGTCTCAATCGTTGAGAACACAGCATCTTGGTCTTCCCGTTCAAATAACCCAGCTCCAGCAATGATGACTGGGTTCTTTGCAGACTGCAGTGTTGAACAGAAAGGATGCCGGCCCTCAGCAATCTCAACAAGGGTCTGTGGTCCTGTGCCAAGATGTTCATGATCGTAGTTGAAGTCGGTTGGAGGACCAATGTAGCCAACCTTTGCTTGTGTTGCTCTGACAGTCTTCCGAATCCTTGCATTAACCATAGCAGCTTCTACTCTCGGCTGTTCCATGGCACAAAAAAAAAAAACAATCAGATGTTATTATATTCACCATGCAGAACATTACTGAAAAGGCAGTATCAGGAGAGGTAAGAGGGTAAATAAAAAATAGTAAACACAAGACCAAAAATAAGAAGGCCTACCTGCACATCCAAATAACCAATTATTTTGATCTAACATAAGAATTTCAAACTTGCTGGCCAATTAAAGAGTATATTTAATTGTGTTTCCATATGCTTGAAGTCAACAGAAGAAACTTGAGTTCTTTAGAAACACCAGCTGCTCTACAATTAATATTATATACTACACAGCTATTGCCAAAAACATGCCAGCAACATATAATTAAGGGCCAGCTTGCGGCTCATGTGTTGTGCTGTTGAATATTCTGTCAGAAGAATTTTTATCAACTCTACTCCAAAAAGATTCTTTCGAATAGTTAACATATCCAAAAGTAGTAAAATAAAACTGCAGTTATACACCAACCGAATGCAAACTAAGGTTAAGCAATTACAGAACATAGTGCTAGAGGAGTAAAGTTATCAAGAAAATGGACAATAAGTAATAGCCACAAGCAAGATAACCATAATTGTACCTGTGTACCAACCAAAAGGAAGACATCAGCTTTCTCAAGCCCAACAATGCTAGTATTCATTAGGTAGTTAGATCGCAGATCTGCTGGAGGATTCAGACCATTTCCCTCACAGAGCACCTTATCTGAACCCAGCCTGTTGACAAAATCTTTCAGTGCCATCATGGATTCTGCATCAGAAAGTTTGCCAGCAACTCCAGTAATTTCTTCTGGTTTTACTTGATGCAAAACCTCAGCGACAATTGCAAGAGCATCACGCCATGTCACTGCCTTAAACCTGCCATCAGGACCACGAATCATAGGGTCATTTAGTCTTTGCCTCTTCAGACCATCATAACAAAACCGTGTTTTGTCAGATATCCATTCCTCATTGATATCCTGCAAGGATGAGAAAAAGAGGATGCTCACTAAATAAAGTACTCATTTTCATGCAGAATTGCACATATCAAATCAAATGCAGGCTAAGCATGGAAAGTTCAATCAACAAGCTGCTGGATATCCAAAAGGTAGAATAAAGATAATTTATGTCTAAAAAACTTAACACACAGACACCCCTAATTCTTAAGCATATTCACTGGGTAGAAGTATGGATGAGAACTCTAAATTACATTATATTCTCTTAACTTCTGGTCAGTCATCAGTGTTATAATGTGAGCACTAAATTGGGGCAAGATTTACTTCCACCTCTTTTAGGTCTGGGACTGGGAAGCATGGTTGTTATGGCGTCCTTGAAAGGACGCCTAATCGACGCCTTAGCGTCGTGGCGGTCCGGAGCGGACGCCACGGCGGACGCCTTGCCGAGGTCGCGTATGGCGTCCGAGGCGTCGCCGAGGCGTCCGTGGCGTCCGAGGCGTCCGTGGCGGCCGCCATAGACCTAACCCTAGCCCAAAAAATAGAGAAAAGAAGAGGTAAGTTGGGACCTCCACCGTATGAGACTTGAGGAGAAGGGACCAACTCCGGCTGTCTTGGCCGTGACCTCGGCCAGGCGCGTGCACCGCTTCCTCCCGTGCCGCCAGCTCCTCCCGTCCGCCCGTGCGCCGTGCGCCGCCGCTCTGCTTGACCTCGCCGTCTGGCCGCTCTGCTCGACCTCCAGCCGTCTGGCCAGGAAGCGAGCGACCTCCGCCCGTGTAGCCGAGCCCGACCTCCTCCTCTGCTCCAGCGCACCGAGCAGGTCGATCTCCTCTTGCAGGTCGAGCTCCAGCACACCGAGCTTAAGTCGATCTCCTTCTCCTCTGCTCTTTTAACTCTCTCAGACTCTCAGTGCCTCTGCTCTTTTAACTCTCCAGGCCGATCTCCAGGCTGATTGCTCAACTCTCTGCTCTCAGGTGGACATGGCGGGAAAGCAAAGACGCAACCACCGAAACCAACTCCTCTCGGGCAGATGCATATGACCCATTGACAGATCCAAAACGAAGGCCAAAAAGCAACGATCCGAGTTGGAAGTATGGGTATTGGGACGAGATTGGCAACCGGGATGTTGTGCGATGCTCTTTATGTCAAAGGAGGATAACAGGGGGATTAAGAGATACAAAGAGCATCTTGCGGGAGGATTTGGTGATGTGCAAAAATGTCTAAAAAGGCGCCTTACATATATGTCTAAAAAGGCGCCTCGCCTCGCGCCTTAACCTTTTAAAAGGTAAAAAGGTCCTGGCACGCCGCGGACGCCTTACCGCCGTGACAACCATGCTGGGAAGATCATAAATGTGAAGCAAATGAGGCCACAAACAGTCAGATGTATTATAACAAATACACCAAAAGGCATTCATTTGCAGTATGGCTCTCCAAATTATTAAGAACAAACCCAGGGAACATAGTCGAGAGAAAATTTACTCATTGAAGTGGGCTAATGAGCTTACAGACCGTACCAAGGTAGCATGCTACTATGTGTGTAATACCAATACATGTAATTATAGGCATATAAGCAGAATTGACAGTTTCCTAGAGCACAAGGTCAAACAATCATCTAACAGTAGACATGCAGATGGATCAGTTAAGCTTAATGATTATAATTTAAGCACACAAGGTAATGTGAATGTTTGTTTAAGACTATCAAATGACCTTTTGATAACAAGGGTTATGGATATTATTCTGAGAAAAGCACATGGCTGATAGATACTTCCATAATTAACATATTGTGACCTTTAAAAGATTCAACTGATGTTCTCACAAATTCACAATATGGTTAAGACAACATGAAGTATCAGGCAGTGTGACCACTACCAACAAAAATCACACAAAAGGAAGTCAACATTGCAACAGAAGTGAAGAATAAGCAAACCTCATTGAGGCGTGGAACAATGCGCATAACTTCAGGACCCCTGCTGTCAACTCTTATGTTTGACCCTACTGCATCGGTAACATCAATAGTCTCAGTGCCCTTCAGCTCCCAGTTCCTAGCTTTAAATGCAAATGGCTTGGATGTAAGTGCTCCAACTGGGCAGATATCAATAACATTTCCAGATAGTTCACTTGTCATAAGTTTCTCCACATACGTTCCAATTTCTTCACCACTGCCACGACCTAACATACCCAAGTCTTGAACACCAGCAACCTCAGTGGCAAACCTGACACACCTATAAATTACAAAAAATTGAAAATAACATACTGACCAAGGTCAAGCTTGCACAAGTAGCTAAAACAACAAAGGATGATGTGTTACTGCAACAAGAAAACAATAAATGACAAAAAAAAAAGTGACTGAACAATGACGACAGAAACTAAGAATCAGTAGATTTCAGATTGAAGCGCATGAGTAAATCATAAAGAATGTTTGGCTCCAATAGTTGTTAACTCAAAAAGGTTTCTACAATCAGCTCTTAACCCTACAATAATTGAAGCATAAAGCACTTAAAAGGAGTCAAAACGTAGACAAACAGGATAGCCATGAAATCATTTGAAGTGAACACTTATACAAATTTACCAAGAAGCACCAAAAACATCACCTTGTACATTGGATGCAACGGGTCATCACCGTCTTCACCAAGGGGCCCAAATTCTTATCCACAACTGACCGTTTCATCTCGGTGAACCGACCACGGTCAGCACCAAACGCCATAGATTGATCCTGGAGGTCGCACTCTCCACCCTGATCGCAGATTGGGCAGTCCAGCGGATGGTTCATCAGCAAGAACTCCATGACACCCTCCCTCGCCTTCTTTGCAATTGGCGTGTTTGTCTTAATCTTCATCCCTAATCCGACAAGACGCTCCAAGCTTATGAGCTCTTGCAAATGCCAAATCTTACTAACAATCGCGCACGCTCGATTGATCATTCAGTACTCCAACAACCACTAGCAAAATTGAGGATTATAGTTTTTACAACCAATACAGATTGCAATCAAATCTACACGTGAAACCTAAGATGCTGAGATATTGAGGCACACAACACTAGCAAATCAGAGCAACATGGCCCATTTCAAACCTCAATACAATGCAAAGTACACAAGGCCAAAAAGCGCGACGGCACGCAGCAATGGCTGACCTGGGAGGGCGGGCATGGCGCAGGAGGCGACGGGCTTGGGCGACTTTTCGACCTCGACGAGGCACATGCGGCAGTTCCCGGCGATGGAGAGGCGGCTGTGGTAGCAGAAGCGCGGGATGTCAACGCCGGCGACCTCGCAGGCCTGGAGCACCGTGAACCCCTTGGGGATCCGCACCGCGTGCCCGTCAACGAACACCTCGAGCGCGTCCTCCGGGTTGCTCGGCAGCTCCACGCGCGCCCCTCCAACGGCCTCCCGCGGTGGCGGCATCTCCGGGTCGGCGGGCGCCACGGCCGTGCCGGCCTCCGGCAACCCGGCGGCGGCGGTGGGGGAGATCCAGCGGCAGGAGGCCGCCACCGCGGGGCTGCGCGAGGACATGTACGGCTTGGAGTGGCGGAGCGCCCGAACGAGGGAAGCCATGGCGGCGGCAGCGAGAGGGCGAGGCGATGGGATCGCGGAGGAGGAGGGGGGGTGGGGACCTCTTGCCCTTGGCTGGTACGGTGAGATGGCGGCGAGGCCGCGGCGAGGTGTCTGTGGAGAGTGGAGGATTCTGCTACGTGCACCCGGGGTTGGGATGCCGGTAGAGTATGCGGTCCCTATGCCGGTAGATTCTGACAGGTGGGTACATCACGCAATGAGGTCCATGGATATATTGCATGGACGCGGTGTATGGAGCTCGGGAGGGGACTGGGTGGAAAGGTGGGGGCGGGCCGGTAGGGGCCTAGGGGGGAAGGGAGCGTTGCGCCGTGCGTACCGTCTGTGGGTGTATGTGTGGGTTGAGTCAAAGATGGAGGCATGGAAAATGAGCCCGGCCCAATTAGATACGATGGGCCATCACCAGTATTTTTAATATGGTTTAGGCCTGTAATTTTTTCTGTTGTACAAATGGGCCTTGGATTTGTAGCTAGCGCAGGATATTGCCTGATCTGTGACTTGCCTAAAATCCCCGCGCTGGATTCAGTCAGCCCTAGCTACTTTTTTTTTTTTTTGAAATTTTAGGCACGAGCTCTGGCAATTTGAAAGAACAACAGATTAGCTACAAACGCACACACACCCGCACCCCTCACACACGCACACACGCGCCTGTACCCGCCTCCGCGCGCATCCGCGCCGAGCCCTCGCTACTTTGACCACTTATTTGTACGATAATATAGTAATAAAATTGTAATGTACCGAAAATATTTTTTCGCAACAAATCTACACAAATCTTTTTCACTTCAATCTCAATATTAAAAAAACATATTGATAGCCGGAGTTTAAAATGTTTGATTGCTAATAACTCAAAACGACCTTCTTTCGTGACCAGAAGGTCCAGTTTACCTTACAGTTTGCGCTCGTTACGTTAGCAACAACAGTTTGGAAATGTTTCATTTCTATTTATTTTTTTAATTCCAAAGATTGATTTGTAAGTGACGAAAAATCAACCGTCCCACAGTTTCAAAGCTTGAAATTTGAGTATAGGATCTGGAGCATACGAACCCAAGGAAGGATCAGATGGACTATACTGAACTTACATTTGGAGCGGCCTTTTTTCGTCAGTGTAACACGCAGCTGCATCACAGAATTAGGCACAGCCTGTATAGGCATCATCCGGATGTTTTTGTCTTAAAAAACATCTAAACTTTGGATCGTACGATCAAAACACATATCCGTAGGATCAACCCACCTCGAATTCAGAGGAGGCATGCATTGATCTGAAAGCAAATCCAATGGCCAGGAATTTGGATGATGATTGCTAAAGAAAACATTCGGATGAAACTTATCAAAACCCATAAAAAAAGCTGTTTTTGATTGCGCGTGAAGGTTGGGCCGACGAGAATCAGCAAAAATCACGTTCCATCTGAATTATGATTCTATATAAAGGGCAGCTTCTGATTATGGGAGAAACTTTTCAGAATTCTCTCGTTCGGCAAATAATTCATTTTTTAAGCAGAAGCTGTTTAGAATTTGTTCCGAACGAGGTCTTAGGCCTTGGCTGTTTAGGTTTAGCTGTTTGGCTATATCTTAAAGCCATTATTTTGACTTAAGCAGCTTAAAAACAACTCGTTTTTATACATGGTAGAGATGAGTAATTTCACCCTAACTTCAGTGTTATTGGTTTAAAACCAACCCTCAGTAAACATAAAAAAAAAACACATTTCCAACGACTTTTGACTTCTAATTATATCGAGACCCTAGTAAAAACTACTCATTTGTTTAGACTTTGACTTTTGGCTTTTAAACCGTATAAAAAACCAAAACAACGCAGGTGTGTCATGGCGTGCATACTCCGTATATTAAACTCGGAAACTTTCCCAGCCTCTTGCGCCCTCCACATCGATTCGCGTCGATGCGTTCGCTCCGCGTGCGTCCACGTCGCCCGTAAATTTATGCCTGTTGATACGCCTCAAGTATTTTATCACCCTCGGTAAGCACAACCAAACGCGCGATGCAGTGGTAACGTAGCTCGCCCCCACACCATCAGTCGCTGTTAGAGTCCCGCCTGCACGCGCTCGAGCGTCGCCCGCGTAATTTTTTCTTGACCGACGCATGGCGCGGCTGCGTGGTGGCTTTTTTTTTTTGAGAAAAAACACCCAGAACTTCTCAAAATTGCATATTAGCCTCTTTTTTGCGGTGAGCCCCTGAAACTTTCAAAAATTGTTTTTTACCCACGTATGTCCCCTGAAAATTACAGGTAACTTTCTAAAATTGCATATTAGTCTATTTTTTGCAGAGAGGCCCCCAAAAATTACAAAATTTACCTTTTTTTGCACAAAGGCCCCCAAAATTACAAAACGCTTCTCGAAATTACATATTAACCCCATTTTCCCGTAGAAGGACCCCATGAAATTTTAACAATTACATCCTAATCCCTTTTTCCCGAAAAGACTCCAAACATTCGGATTTCACTTTTTTGGGAAAAAGCACCCGGAAATTTTAGCAATTACATTTGAATCCCTCTTTCCCGAAAAGGCTTCCAAAAATCCTAATTTTGCAGTTTTTTTTAAAAGACCACTAAAAATTTAGAAAATTACATCAAGATCTATTTTTCGCAAAAACATCCTAATCTCTTTTCCCTGAAAAGACCTCCGAATTCCAAATTTTGCAATGTTTTTTTAGAAAAAGGCCCTTAAAACTTTTGAGAATAACACTCCGATCCATTTTTTACGAAAAGGTCTTCGAGAAATCCAAATTTTAGCAAATATTGTTTCCCTTGCAAAAAGACCCCCTAAAAATTATTCTATTAACGCGTGATCCACGGCGTGCGCTGCACACACTCATCTACTCATCTAGTTGTTCTAACGAGGGATGCGCCTGAAGAGACACGCTGCACACCATCTTAATTCCATGGCTGCGTCAGATTAACTAAACTACACTATAATGGCAGCCCATCATAAGTCCTACGGGAGCTGCTTCCTTGACTCGTGGGTACGTATGCTTTGGTTGACACGGCCATTTTCAGTTTCACACGGACCGAGCTTTCATCTCTGTCGCTTTCTTCATCCCAATTAGACTATGTCGAGTGCATTTCCTTCGGTTTTTAAATCCTTTCGCGAAAAGATCTCAAGTGCTCCAACGAATTCCCTTCATGATTCCTTTCGAACGGGATTTGGAGAGAGAATCTCTCTGTAAAGGGATTCTCTCTCCAATCCCTTCACAAAATCCTTCGAAGGGATGCTGTTGGAGATGATAGGAAATAAAGGGAATGAATATAGGGAACGAAATAGAGAAGGGAATAGAATGAAGAGAAATTGCTAGAGATAGTCTTAAAACGCCTAATTAACATACCAATCAGACACTCTTAGACCTAATTACGTACTGCATTACAAGTATATACTACTACCAAGGGCCATACTCTCCCACGTCTCTTGATTTAACAAGACTAGTTAATCTCTGATGGGCGGCAGTGACCTGTTATTAATCACTAGTAAGATATCTATACGTTGCAACGGTGTCCAACAAAGATAATACTTATCATGAAATGTGATCCAAATCATACAATAAACATTGAAAAGAGAGAGGTAGTACAAAAACATGTGAAGGAAGTCTCGATAGGAAAGTGGATTGAAGTAAATCCCATTTTACAGTAGCTTATAGTAGTACTTGTTAATTCATATAGGCATGTATAGTAAATCCCACTGAAGACATGAGATACTAGGTATTCGAGGAATTTTTTTTTTGAAGAATGTTTATATGCTAACAATAATTTTTTTCTTCTTCACCAGCAAGCACTACTAGAGAAATATTCATCAGTGACGGTTATATTTAATATTCTGGCATTTTTAAACACAATACTCCCACCTAAGCACGCTTAACTAGTGAGTTTTAGCACCGATTTTAATGCAAGTACGATCACTTCCCGAGATGTCACCCATCCTAATACTACTCTCGCCCAAACACGCTTAACTTTAGAGTTCTTATATGATCTAGTACCGAAGTGTTGGTATGATCACATTTGAAATATAATGTGTCCCCTCCCTTTAACCTCACAAAGGACCCAAACACTAATTTTAGTATTCTTATACTCTGAATTTACCATGGCATGGATACTTCAAATTGAACACTTAGTTGAAATTTAGAGCACCCATGTCATGGTAAAATTGAACACTTCATGGTAAAATTGGACACTTAGTTGAAATTTGAAGCACCCATGTCATAGTAAACTTGAACACTTAGTTGTAATTTGAAGCACCCATGTCATGCTCAATTTAACTCAAATTATCAGTTTTTAATTTTCTGACAGTTTAAAAACAAATTTAGGTAACTATAGTTATCAGTGCCGGTTCTATCAAAAAACCGCCACCGATGATATATTATCGGTGGCGGTTCTAGCCAAAAACCGCCACAGATAATATTATCAGTAGCGGTTTTTGGCTAGAACCGCCACATATATCAATATTTATCAGTGACGGTTCTATCAAAAAACCGCCACCGATAATATATTATTAGTGGCGATTCTAGCCAAAAACCGCCACTGATAATTTTATCAGTGGCGGTTCTAGACGGGAAGACTATTAGTGATGGTTTTTCTTTAGAACCGTCACTGATAATGCTATTTGTGGCGGTTCAAACAAAATCGTCACTGATAGAGCGTCACCAATATGCAGTTTTGTTGTAGTGAAGTGAAATTGAAAATATGAGAAGGATATCAAATTGAAACTTACCTCGTATATATGTAGTTAGAGCATCTGCATGAACAAAGTTTATAAAATAACAACTTTAAATTCCAAATTAGAGTCTCGTAAGAGGCAAAAGAAAAACTACATGGTGACCATGAATACGGTTGAGTTATTTCCAATTAGTTGCGTTGAAGTAAAAGAGGCCACTCATGAGTGATGATCTCATACACCAAAAGAGAAACATCCATGAGTGACGATTGAGAAATGCCAATTCAATTTGATACATACAACAAAATAGGACTACAAGCAGAATATACTTAACCCCAGAAGAAAACATTATTCCCCCCTCAAAAGGCATTTTATAGAAACCTAGGAAGGAGGAGCCAGCAAACATCTAGTATGTAACGCATTAACAAGACACTTGTGCACCTTAAACATGCTACAGTGATCATTCATGATCAAGCTTTTATCCAGTTTGGACTTATCTACAAGCAATTTTTAGAAATTTGTAATGCAAATCAGTACCAGAAATCACAGCATATATGTTTATGATACTATTCACTAAGCCAGGTACTAACATCACAAATATAAAAGGGGCAGAGGTGCCTACCCAAGTTCAGTTATAACATCTTGATATGTCCGAGAATCTCTGTACAATGGATGATGATATATGGTCTTCTTTTCAGTTGGAACCGGATTATCACTGCCAATGTTAGCTACTAGAAAACTTCGCGCGGCGCACGCCGCGCGCATCAACGTTTGACCGATGAAAAAGGACGCATGATTTTTTCTCTAGTTTTTTTTCGCCAAATGGTCCAATTTAATCACGGAAAAGCGCAAATCGAAAATCGATCATACGTAAAAAGTTTTTCCGTAAAAGATCGGACCTTTACGTAATTCCGAGCAAAAGATACAACCTTTACGTAATTTTGGTTATTTTAAGGCTTTTTTCTATAAAAGCGGAGGGCCCTTTTCATTAAAGATATGATCTCTTTGTAGTTTTGGGCATTTCCAGCCTTTTTTCGTAAAAAAACGACGCTCTGGAGGGCCTTTTTCATAAAAGGTAGGGCCTATTTGTAATTTTGAGTATTTTCAGGACTTTTTCGCAAAAAATCTGTCTCTCCCGCCTGCTACCGCGCGCACCACGCGTCAGCCGGGAAAAATGCGAGCGCGCGCGAGGGCGCGGGGTTTCGAACCCGGGTCGCGCGCGTGAGAGCGACGCGCTCTCCCACCGCGCCACGAGGCCCGCTCAGGCGAGAGGAGGGCTGGCGAGTACCTTTTATGCCTAACTTTTGCGGCAGCCGACGTGGCCACGGTGCGGTTTCAGGAAACCTTCGGCTAATGTTTTAGTGAGTATTGGTACAACAATAATAGAACTATGACCGCCACTTCCACAAATCCAACAAAATAACTTATGCCACACCTCAGAAGGAGAGAACATAATGTGCTCCTTCATGAACAGCGTCAGAAACTGATTCAACGAAAATCTCAATTGCCAGATGGAAATTCTAAAAGAGAGAAAAAAAATAGGGAGTGAATACTTGAAATGGATATATAAACTTCTAAGCAATTTCTTCAAGAAAGGTTTGGGAAAAAAAATCATGACTTATCATAGTGCGGTAAAAAGTAAATAAATATACTAAGTAAAATAATTCCATTTTGTTTTAATACTACCTCAAAAACTCTACGCCTCCTATTAGTCGTGCGTTGGAGGACTTGATCCTTGATGTGAACTGATTTCTTGGCAAGAACATTCCTTGAAGGATGAGGGCTTTTGGGGCTTTTAGCAGATGTCCTTACTATCTGAAATTCAATAACATTAAACAAAATGAGCAGCAGAGAAAGCAAAAATCTCATAGGCCAAAGAATCCCGGAACTGCACATCTGATAGGCCTTCTCAATCGACGATCATGTCTACCAAAGCTGCTTGTATTTGATAATCATGAGCTTAGGGACATTGTAGAGGGATAGATTCTGCAATTGATTCAGAATCAGAATGGACAGAAAGTTCGTGAATGAACTCATTAAATGAAGAGACCTAAGATTAGAACAAACAAGTGAGGTAGTCAGAATTCAGAAATAGTATAATAATATTATTAATTTACCGTGGAAACAAAAGGAGAAACCAAACAACAATTAAGAGTATCATGAAACCATGCATATAGCTCAATTAACTGGTTAAACCAAACAAGAGAGGTCGACAGGTGGTTTTGTTGGCTGACAAGGCACCCAAGTGGGTAGTAGATTCTTACGTGGTGCTGACATGGCAACTCGCGCCCCCTCTCTCAATTACAGTAGCACCAACTGCTTGGCTCGCCACTACCGGCACCAACCATCCACCGCCAATGCTGCCGAGGGCCAGCTGCCTCACCGTGTTCCTAGCTACAGGAGGGAGAGGAAGAGTAGAGAGATGGGAGTTAAGAGGGTTAGAAAAAGAAGAGTAATTGCCACCTCTGAGAGACACATCGCCATCTAGTCCCATGTGGCAGCCATGTTAACCAGGCTATTGTTCAGTTTAAGAAGTTAATTGACTTGGATGCATCGTTTCATAGTTCATTGACCTAGGTGCACCCACCTCAATACCTCACAAGTTCATGTACATATGGTGCAATTTACTCAAGAATTAATGAATTAATTTATACTAATTAATAAAAAGAGAATATGAATATAAATACCAATAATGTAAATAATCAGGCTAACATGGTTGGCAAAAGTTCTCATGCAAGTGAAAACAACCAGAGCCACATCATGTACCACTCATATTCAAAACATGGGCATAGACAACAAAGCTTCAGTCAAAACCTTCTTTTCATCCACATAGTTTTATTATCTATGGACGCAGTACACCATCTTAACACCAAAAACGCAAAAAGGAAGAAACTCGAGAATATGTCAACATTAAAATGGGAACAACATGTTGTTCTTTCCTTGCATAAAATATATTTCAACAATATATATTTGCATTGAAAATTCATGCATATATTGCTTGATCTGGCGATAGAAGCCTCGGGGATGGCTTGATATGGTGGCTGCATGTCGGGACGATGTGATTCCATGGCAGCAGGGTCGGTGGCTGTGGGATTTGGCACCGGTTCCATCGCCGGCGGTGCGCGGTGAGCAGCCACTGCCTCCTGCAACTTCCTCAACGCCTCGACCACCGCCGCCACCTGCCTATCCTACACTGTAGTGGGCTGGAAGGGAGGAGAAGGAGAGAGCCAGGGGGAGACTAGGAGGGGGTGAGGGGGAGAGAGCAGGAGGGAGACTGGTGTAACGACCCTCATAATTAATCCAGGGTAACGACTACGACAGTAACCTTGTCATTAACTCTGAGGTAATTACGCCGATCTGGGCATATTAGCTAAAAAAATATCGAGCGGACCTGACACTTTATCACTTAATACACCCTATCCAGAGTGTTGCAATAGAAACTATAATTAGAGACTGAAATGGAAACTTCATTACATTCCATTGCCATAAAGACTATATGTTTAGTACTTTAATTATTCATACGATCCAAGTATAACAAAAATATATTACATAGATACTAATTACCCAAAAGCCGCCAACAGCTAATGCACTCCATTGGGATCCATATCTCGACCAGATGCTTAACCACCGGATCCATCATCTAGCAAAGTGGGAGTTATAAAGGGTGAGTACAACAATGTACTCAGCAAGCGTTAATAACAAAATGCAATATATATGAATCTTTTCCCAAAATCATCTCAACCTTTATCAATCCATTTCTAATCACCATACACCCTCCTAAAATCATTTTTGAAAATAGGTTTTTTTTAGGAAGATCTGTTTTCAATTTTTAATTATGAAGGTTCTACTAGCACTCGTATATAAGGCAGATTTAACTTCCATAGCCTCCAATCCAGGAGATAGGTATGACTTCATGATTTATGTAAGTTTAAAGCTCCATTTGGTTTTGGTGATTAATGTTTAATTATTAATTAATGACAAATCTAATTGAGAGATTAACATTTCTATTGACTATGTTTTTGTTTAGTCTAAATTGGATGACAAATGGAAAATCTCAAATGTATGCTTCCAATGTAAAATTCTTATATATAGTTGCATACTTTGATTAATAAATGACAAATCTACATGTGAGACTAACTATCTTGTTGAGTTTAATTCTTATTAGTCTCATTTCAATGAAAAACAAAAATGTCAAAGGTATGCATCCAATTCTATCCTATCATTTCTGGATGCATGCTTTGGATTCAAGATAATGTGTGAACTCCACCATATGTTCAACTTGAAGATGTGCATTTTGTTTCTAAGTCCATATATTACATGGATGCACACATCTAGAAAGAGTTTGTATTTAACTTGAAGTTTCAATAGTATTGATTCATATCTTCTTGCCAAAATAATATTAAAGATCAAGACTTTGAAATAAAACCTTGAATATAGATTAACTTGCATAGTTGTAGTATACTTATGGTATCTTAGGACAAACTTCAATACGTTCTCAAAGAGAAATTGTACATATTTATTCAAAGCAAATTATTTATATGCACTAGTTTTTTTATGGAGTTTATCCTATTGTTGATGGTATTAAGAGTATTCATCCCTTTCTACCACTCCAATATAATTTGGATCATTACTTGGTAACCATCAAAATGAGTATACGAAAAATATATACTCGTGCTAATTTAAATGAAATTTAAATTAAGTTCGGTCGTCTTTCAATCAATTAAAGAACTATTTATTATGTGTTGATGGTATTCTTTGTTGATTAAGGATAAACGGAAAGTTTTTGAGTATAATAAAGCATTAGTTTCATCAAAGTACTCAAGATATAATGAATCATTCAAATTGATTTGGGTTGTGCTCAATCAATCTTGGGGTATCTATTATGTGTTAATGAAGTGAAATTGATGATTGAGACAACCGTATTTATTGGACTAACTATTTTCAATGAGTTATGGATATAGGATTAGTCCAACAGATGATGAGGACTTAGATAATATCATGTGTTGATAGCCATCAAGTCAAGGCATGGTTCAAGGATGCCACATGTGTTAATGGGTATCAAGAGGAGATTCCAAAGCGAAGAAAAGAAGAGATAAATAAGCTCTATCATATGTTGATGAACAAGAAGAAAGGGTACTGACTTGAAGAGAAAAGGATTGCAAATCATAAAAGCTTCAAGTGGCTGAGCAACGACAAAGGTATAATTAGATAGGCTAATGATGTTTTTCTAGTCTTTTACGGTTCTCAGTGTTTGGTTGATAGATCAGGTTTCTAGTTAGGTGCCGTACTATTAAGAGGGGTTGAGTCATTTAGCATGAGCTTCATCATGTGTTGATGAACTCAATTTAGTTCACTCTAGCTCACTCTCTTTGTTGACTTGGCATGAGCTAAGTATTTGCATGTGTTGCAAACAAGGGAGCTCATGCTTGCTTCTTAATTGATTTGGATTTTGCAAGGAACTATGGACTTGTATATGTTACAAAAAGGAGATAGCTCGTGCAATTTGGTTTAAGTGGTTTTCGCATTGAGCTATAGATTTGCATATGTTGTAAAAAAGAGAAAAGCTCATGCATTTGGTTGAATTGATGTTTGCATGGAGCTAGGCATTTGCATGTGTTGCAAATAGAGAGCTCATGCATTGAAATCTTAGCTTGTGATTTAATCATGTATTGATCATTACAAGGCTAAGAAAGGTTTTTGCTTTATGTTTGCAAAATGTGTTTTTACAAAATATTGATTTTATTGAATCTCATCTTAGAGCATATGAATAGGGTTTGCAATGTGTTTTGCAAAATTATTTTGATCATGAGTTGATCATCACATGGATTAAGATTTGATTTTATTGACTCTTGCTAGCTTGTAGTCATGCTCTTGATCAAGTCTATGTGAGTAATTTCGAGAAAAATCAAATTTTAGACTTGAGTGGATACTTTGGAGTTTTCTGTGATTTTTTGGAAATATCTATGGTTGCTTAAATCTTTAAAAAGGGTGGAAAATTTAGCCATCTTGATAAGCTTTTCACAGAGTCTAAGATCACATAAATCGAAGTTTGGAGTAAAAACTTATGACCGTTTTAGTTGATGAATCAGTGGTACTACCGCTCCTACATAGGAGGTAGAACCACTCCAAAAGGTGGTAGTTATTTTCCAGAGAGGTGTTTTTTGGGTTGAAATGGCCAGTGCTACCGATTTTACATGGCGGTAGCACCAGGGGTACTGTAACAATGGCTAGTTTTGGCACATTTGATGCACGAAACTAACCATTGATCCTGGCGACCGATGCTACTGGTCCTAGATGGGCGATAGCACTAGGTTTTGCTGATTTTTCATGTTTTTGCCCTCAAATGGCTAGTTTTGTTTGGGGTTATAAAAGGACCCCTTGGGCTGGCATTTGAGGGTTGCTGGCTTTGTGTGGGAGTTGTGTGCATGTATTGCTCATTTCCATTTGGTTCTTAAGCTAAGAGTGAGCCCTAATTGCATGTGATGCAATTAAAAGTGGATTGAGAGCCTCTTGTGCATGTGTTGCACTTGAGGGGATCCTTGTGCATGTACTGCACTTAGAGAAAAGCCTTATACATGTGTTGTACTTGGTGGAGCTCAAGCTAGAAGGCTTGGCTTATTACTTTTGGTGTTTGCTGACACCTAGACGGCATGTGGAGGCGTCATGCACGGTGACATTCTCAAGGAGATCATAAGAAGGCCCGGCAAAGTTGTGAATGTCAGTGCTCACCTACCCGGAGGGGTAAAGAGCAACCACTAGTGGATTCAAGGTGGGTGCTCAATTTGGGGAGCCGATCAAAAGTGGTTTAGGCTTGCTCAACTTGGATTAGGGGAGATCAGCAAATCTCTGAGAATACAGTAAAACATTAGTGTGTCTCTTGTGCCTATTTAATTTCAAGCAAACTTCAATTGTATTATTGCAATTTATATTCCTAAACTTAAATTGCTAGTTTGTCATTAGGATTGCTTATTCTTGTGTAGAGACTTAATTAGTTAGTGCACTTAGTGAGCCTAGTTGATTTAAGCTTTAATTGTCAAAATCTTAGTTTATCGCTTCCGCATTTTTTATTGTTAAGCTTTAATTGTCAAAATCTTAGTTTATCGCTTCCACAATTTAACTCTGCGCAGGTTTGTACCATTTACTTATAGTGAACTCAAACGCAGTTGAGAACCCAAAATGTTTATCACTATTTAGGTATGAGATCTCCAACCCTGGTAGCCAATAAGTAGTGGTGTCCTCGACTATTCTCCACCTACTTTCAACATACCAGTCGTACAGTGTTACCACAGCAACACTGATACTCAACCTGAGGCTTTAAATATAGCGCCTAAAAAATACTCAGCCCTCAGCTGAGTTCTAGCAAGTTCAGCCCTTTGCTGAATTCTATCGTCTCTAACTATTTCTATATAAAATTTGAACCGTCAGCTAAATCTCAACCCTCGTTGAGTCCTACATTCTCATCCCTCATTGAGTCCTACATATCGACCCTCAGTCGAGACCTACATTCTCAATCCTCAGTTGAGTCCTACGATCTCAGCCCTTAGCTGAGTTTCAACAATTTCAGTCCTCATCTGAATTCTTATAATCCGTGGTCTCACTAAGACTTCCGGCTTACCTGACTTCCACATCTAGTTATCTACTCATACCCAATGTGGATATCATAATACCTTTATAGGATAACCTTTTCTGGTCATTTCCACACACTCTGGTTGATACGATTAATACGGCTCATTGCTTGAGTGTAGTGGTTTATCCTTATATCTTAACTTATGTAGATGGCCCCACCAGCATGACAATCCTTCCCATCAGCATCCTCTACCCATCTAATAATATACCACACCGACTTCATCTATTGGATGAACCAAATCAACGCATTCACATTTCACGGTCTGCATCGGTAGTTTCCCAACAATTCTCCTCGAACAATCCAATTTAGTTTTTCTTAGAATAACACTTTTCCATGCAATGATGATTTCTAAAAATAATTCAAAAACAATTTCACAAAGATGACCAAAGGGAGCTTGCCTGGAATTTGAGAAAAGCAATCGTCCTCACACGGTTGCTGAAGATGATCACTGGTCGGATTGAATTTAATTCTTGAAATTACAAGAATGCCATATTTTTAGTGGCTAATAAGTTTTTTTAGATTTTACGGTGTTCAACCCTTTTATTAACTTTTATTAAATAGTTGTATGTATACCGCGTATATAAATTTGGGTATTTAGGTCGACCAGTTTTAATTGTGCTTATCTTAGCTAGGGATATTTTTAATTGATTAAATTCAGTCGGCTCATTTTAATTCAAAATATTTTAACTTGTTGTATTTTGATCTGCATTGCTTATTAACATTTTTTGTTATAATTTCATTCCCATAGGGGTATTATGTCCCCATTTAATTATTATGACGATAAGTGGTTTTACCTATTTCTATAAGTATTTTAATTACCCATTGGTATTTATTCACCTTCCTTTCTCTGACTTAATTCAAATTGATACATGTAGGCTATTTATATAAATTTGGAATACATTAACTTATTATATTTTAATTTAGGATATTTTAACTTGCGATACCTTAAATTGGCGTATTTTAATCTACATTGATCAATAAAATTTTGGATCATGATTTCCTTCTAATAAAGGTATTATTTTTCTACTTTTAATCATTATGACGATTAATGGTAGTATTTAATTTCCTGTTTACTGACCTGGTTATATTAGCCTTGACTCTAATTTCTTTTAAATGCATACATACGTATGCCATCAAATAATCTGCGTTTGTATACTAAATTTTAATCAAATTTTCCTACGTAATTTAAGGGTATTATTCTCCTGTTTGGATCATTATGGAGACGGCTAACATTATTTATTTTTTCTTTATTTATCCAACCCTATTCACCCACTGGGGTTTTATTTAATTTCTTATTAACGGTATTGTTCATCGTCTACATTAAGGTTATTCTTTTGTTTGTTATCATTATTAAGAGTGTTTGCTTGATTATCTACTCTTTAATCCGATATTATTATTATTATTATTATTAGTAGTAGTAGTAGTAGTAGTAGTAGTAGTAGTAGTAGTAGTAGTAGTAGTATGATGGCTTGACTATTTATACTTTCGTGTGTTTGTGTGTATTCCCCTCTTTGTTCTCATATTCCGCTAAGTATAAGAATATGTATTAGTTTTAGAGGAAAATAACTTTGATTATTGATTTACGCCTACACGGGTTTTTATTTGAGGAAGAGATCTTTTAAATTTATCTTTTTAATAATAGATTTTACTTGTTGGTTTGGTCATTGGAGTAGCATAATTTGTAGTTTAGATTTGAGTTAGATTGATTTGGATATTAATAAATTAATAACCTATTTTCAAAGGATTTCCAAGAATAAGTTCAATGAGACAGATTTAATCAAATTCCAGGTAAAATAATTAATGCCACTAATTTATTTATTTTAAAGTTACTCCCTAAAATTTTAGAATTTAATTATAAATTTCATTTTTTTTCTTTTTGTTCCTTTTCCTATTTTTATTTTATTTTCTATTCTTTTTCCTATTTTCTTTTCTTTTTCTTTTTTGCTTTTCTCTCCCTACCCGACCTTATCCTTTCCCTTGGTTATTTCTCTCTTCCTTCCCCATCTCTCTCTCATCTCTGTGGCTCTCCCGGCCAGCTCCCTTCCCCGTCGGCTTTGACTTGCAGGCCACCTCTCTCCCAACCAGTCCCACCTCCAACCGATCCGCACCATCAGGCCCTCTCCTTTATGCATGCGCGTGAGCCTGTGCACCCCCGCGCTCAAGAGCATGCGCTCGGGTCCCCACTTCAGCTTGGGCCGGCTTTGGCCCGCACCGCCCCGCCGGTGCCCGGTCCCCTGATCCTCGCTAGCCTCTGGCCTCTGCCTTCTTGTGGCGTGTGAGCCCGCCCGCCCCCACTTGGCTCTCCCCTACCGGCGCCCCCTGGCTCTATCGTGGCCCGCACCGCCTGCCTAGCCGCCGACCTCCGCCATGGCTGCCTCGGCCCCTTGACCGCGCCTCTTTAGCTCGGCGTCTTGGCCTGTGCTGCCTCCCTCCCACTGTGATGCTGATTTCCTACTCCCCTTTTTTTATGTCTTGATTTCTTCCAATAGAGTATTCGATTGTGAGCATGATCTGCAGTGGGCTCATTGTGATTTGGTTTACATTGGGTGATGATGATTATGGATTAATGCATGTATTTTAGCTTGAGTGATTATTTTCTAGCCTGTGATGGTTCCTTAAGGTGATGCTCATGGTTTGGATGGTGCCACGACGATACCCATAAACCACCGTGCGCTATGGAGCATGTGTGGATTATTGGGCACGCATGGTGCAACCCCCACGACATTAATCGACCGAGACCACTAGTTATCTATTGTTTTCAATATCTATTCTAGTTTTTGCTATTGCTATACATGTGTCTGTGCTACTGGAAATGAGCACTAGTTTACTTGATTGAGGGGACGAAATGAGGTGCAGAGGTGGTTCTAAAGATGGGGATAATGGGTGGATGCCTTGGTCTTGTGATTGGTCTTGGCTTCCTCCTTGTTACTCCTGCTCCTAGATGCTTGGGGCTTTCGGTATTGGTGTTCACGAGGCTTGCTTGGCTTGGATGCTCCTGGTGCTTGTTCTTTGGGCTTAGTGCTCTTGTCTTTTGGGCTAGTTGTGATGGTGGCTCACCAAGTTTCCTTGTGTGGTTGTGTGCTGCTTTTGCTCCTTACTTCTTGCTCCTGGAAACTTAATTGCCTTAGGGCTTCCCTACTGAATGTGGCTTGGCTTTGTGCTTGAAGTGGATGCCTGATGCTTGAGCTCTTGTATGGTGTATTGAT
Organism: Rhipidocladum racemiflorum; assembly: GCA_036346355.1. Lineage (NCBI taxonomy): Eukaryota > Viridiplantae > Streptophyta > Magnoliopsida > Poales > Poaceae > Rhipidocladum > Rhipidocladum racemiflorum. Next base: position 13,098,790 of record CM070573.1, on the reverse strand, counting down.
AGAGTGGCTTTGATCGGTGGTTGTTTCGAGCCTGGCCTTGTATGCACGAGCATGCTACCTTAAGGGATAGGGATTGATCTGGAGGATGGCTTCGGCAGGAGCTATCATAATTCATAGTGCTCATTCCTACCCATTTCTACTGTGGGCTTTACCTTTTTTCTGTGGAATTTTTTTTCTACCGTGCAATATTTTTAATATACGCACGTCTAAGAATAAACTACAGGTTTGTATAATTGCCGAATGATGAAACCTAATTTCGTGAGAGGTGTCGATTTGGCCCTAGACGAATCTGGTATATCAGTGTATGATACCATTTCATACAGGTTTGACGGCAACTCTTCTTTTTAATTCTTTTATAATTTTAATTTATTGTCTCTTTGATTTTATATGTATAAAAGAATTACCGACATTTGCAGGATTACAAGCGAAGATTGTGAGACCCCGGATCGGCTATCCGAAATCTCCTGTGCATTTCCGTACTAGTCCCAGATCAGTAGCTAGTACACACAGTCACAGTGATACTTCATTACCGAACATAACGAAACTTGTATTATAAATATTCAAGTATGGGCCACATGGCCACTTATTACAATACTCGGTCTAAAGACCGGAAACAAAGCAGCGAAAACAAAAGCGAAACGGGTAGACACCAAAACGCCACAAAGCATTTACTAGGAACGCGACTAGTCCTCCTGGCAGCCTTCCTCGTACTCCTCGCGTAGAACTCGCCTCCCTCGGTCGCATCTTGAAAATTTTCTGATGATGACATGTTGGTGTAGCACGTGAGTACAAACGTACTCAGCAAGTCTGGGAAAATATGCTTATGTGGGCTTTCCAAAGGAAGCTTAGTAGGGTTCATTTGCATAAAGCCAAGTTTTATTAAACCATACTTAGGTAATAGCATTTCACAAAGCAACTTTTCGCAATTCTTTTTAATCATTGAAATACATAATATCGTAGTGAGGTTCTATCCACCATCACCGATATAAACGGCTCTATCCGCCAGATTTTAAAGAATCAGGGTTAATCATGTGACTCCATCCGTCAAATACAAACACAGGTTCTTTCCACCTGGTTGGCTCTATCCGCCAAATCACATCCGAGAGTTCTAACCACTCCCGAATCCCAAAACAAAACACTTTTCAGCTTTCGAAAACAAAACCAGAATCTACCAATATGAAAGCATTCCTTGCTCTTGCCTTTGACCGCAGGCGCGGCTATTCGAATAGTTTTACTCTGCAGAGGTGTACAACTTTACCCACACGACACGATCATCTCCTAATGCCAAGCTATTAGCACACTTCCTTTGGTGTGCCGGCAGAGAGATCGTGACAAGGCCGTTACAATGTTTCTACCTAGCTAGACCCACCCGCTGAGGTTTCACCGCTGTTAGGGTTCCAACCGCCCAGTACAGAAGCCCCCTCTTGCGCCGTGTGAGAAAAACAACATTGCCTCCATCCGGCATTCACATTCAACCGAATGGTGAGTCTAAACTAGGCTTCTACAAATTAGTTGGCCAGGTCGTACCATTATAGACATGTGGTAGTACGGTATTGCTTAAAATGGCAATCATAAGCGTCGGTCCTTATATGACTTGGGGCGGTACTTGCACAATAGGATCAAGACTCGATCCGCTCCCACCCGACATACCAATCCGCCCAAGTCCAAACCAGTTTTCCTTTTTATTTTGTTTTGGAAAAACAATATCAAACCAATTATAATACCTTTCAAGTCATTTTGGTAAACATTCATTTTTTTTGAGAAATCCCTCCCATGGGTTAACTTCATCGATAAAGATCCTAAGCAATTCTACCGTACTACGATCAAGGGATACCATATAAGCGTAAGCATGGTATAAGCAATGTCCTAGGGTTACAAGTAATATGGTTGTCGACATCAAAGAGAGGTAATCACAATTTGGATTAGCTAAGTCCTTATATTTGATATACGACTTAAAACATAGCATGCAAGTTTATAAAGCATTTAAACACATTTGAAAACGTAGGATCAAAATGCGTCAAAGGGACTTGCCTTCGTTCGCGGAAAGGTCGTCGAACGCGTGAAGTTCGGCGGCGGCGTCGTGATCGCGTCTGGCATAAACGAGGCAATAAATAAATAACAGAAAATAAATAAAATCCAAAAATTACAAAATTAGTACTGGCAGGTAGATCTTGATTTTAGATGAATTTAGAAATTTGAATGGGGTCAAACGGAGTTCGGATGAGAAAGTTATGAGCTTCCGAAGTTTGAATTTCGAATAATTGGAAAATCGGGAATATTCTCAGAATATTCCTCTCGGGTTTGACTGGGTCAAAGTTGACTGGGTCCACTGGTTTGACGGGGCCTTTGACTAGCTCTATTCCTATGACAAATTGGCCCCACATGTCATTGACATGGGGGTTGCTTCCTCATGAAGCTTCCAGGAACCCAAGGAAGAGAGAGAAAGGGAGAGAGAGAGAGCGGCGGTGGGGGCTCACGGCTGGGAGGGGCGACGGCGGCAGTCCGGCGGCGGTCGCCGGCACGGCGGCGGCGCGGCGGCGGGCGCGGCGGCGGCGGCGGGCGGCGGCGGCGGCGGCAAGTGGCATGGCAAGGGCGCGGCGGCATGGCGGCGGTGGGGCGGGCGGCGACGGCGCGGCGGCGCGGGCATGGCGATGACGGCGGGGCGGTAGCGGCAGGCGCGGGCGGGCGTTAGGCGACGCGCGGAGGCGGCGGCGGCGCGGCGGGCAGCGGCGATCGGCGGCGAGGTGGCGGCGGCGGCCGGCCAGCCGGACGGCGAGCGCGCGGGCCCACGCGAGGCAACCACAGAGCAAGCCCAAAATCAAAGAACAGAGAGCTACTAACACACTACAAAGAAACTTTCTTCACCAAAACTTGATTTCTCCCTCAAATTTGCATGAAATTGATCCAAACAAAAGCATGGAACCAATAGATAATAACCTAAGGCACATCTAGAATGAAGGAATTGGATTGAAACTCACCGGAATGGATGAATTCGACGACGAACGACGGTTCGGCCGAAATTGGTAAAACGCGAAATTCGTCGCCACCGATTGATGCAACCTAGAATTAACGATTGGGTTAGATGCTAGACTCATCCACGGTCACAAGGACCCAAGTGGCATGAAGGAAGACTCACCGGAGAGGGAGAAACGACGACGAACTCAAGAACTCCGAAAAAAACACGACACGAGCTCGGTTTTCTTGATCTAGAGAGCAAATGGTGGGGAGATGCAAAGAGGGGCTTACACCACCGGAAAGAGGGCTTTTATACCGAGAGATTAGAAGTGGTGGCGCGGCGTTTGGACGAGAAACGGCCGAGTTATGAGCAATTAAAGCCATGAGGGCCGTTTTCGGTTTTTGGGCGCCCGTACGGATTCCGGCGAGTTCTCCGGCGAGAGGTGGTGGGGGATGCGAAGAGGGCGACGCTCCGAATCCAACGCAACCGGCCGTTCGTCGATTGGAGTTACGTAGAGGGAGTTACAAGCATTTAAAGAAGGGCACCTCCATTTTTGCAAGCTTGAAGCTCCACCAACCATGCATGGCTAGAGGAAGAAGATGATGAATAGTGTTGGCCACGTGTCACTCCCTCATTGGCCCTCTTTTACGTAAACGATTCGCCCTAGAGAAAAATTAGGAAAAATGGCCTAAAAATTCCGGAAAAATTCCTAGAGCCATTTTAGATTATTTGGGACTCAATGGAACTGGTTTGGTCAAATTTGGATGAAATTTGTGGAATTAAATATTCCGGAGCGAATTGCGGGCATTAAACAAAAGCCGCGCGAGATAAAATAGGAACGGATGTCCAAAAATCCGGGGAATGATTCCTAAAATCATTTCGGAATATTTGGAACATTTTAGAAGTGGTTTGGAGATTTTTGGAGCATTTTTGGACTCGGGTGAATTTTCGGGTACCGGCGGAACTAGAAAAGCCGATTTTTCGATCGGAGGGGAATAAATTCCCAATTTCGGAGGAAAATGGATGCCAGGTTATTATAAACACCAATGAAACTCCAAATTTTGAATTTACTTTATTTAAATTATGTTTTTCTCCAGAAGGCGAGAATGAGGATGTTACAAAGATCAAAAGAAGTGCAGCTTTTAGGAATTTTATTCATTCATGTACTTTTTATTTCTGAAATGCAATTGAGTATTCTTGTGTGTTGTAAGTAATACCACTGTACAAAGTGTGTAATGAATAAAATATATGAGTAGTCTCTGTTGTAATTGGTATTTGTATAAATTGAGATGTATGAATATAATTATTGCGTTGTAATTCAACTTCATGTAATTAAAGCTTTTCATCGAGAAAGAGATTAGTTTTTTTTATCTGTGACTTCCCATTTGTTTATTCATATTAAAATTTTAATTCACCAATTACTATATTGAACGTAAAATTATTCAATGCATGTATATATGTATGTTTCAATTTTGTTTGATAAATCGATGAGGTTTGTTTTTGGTTAACTTTAATCGGTGATTTTTCTTTTGAAATCTAAATTATCTTATCCTAATTCCTTCTTTACAAAGTGCTAATTAGGTGGGTCCTTTCAACTGAGGGATTTGGCAGATCATGCCAAAGTGGGGAGACCGTGCGGGGAGGGGGGCAATCATCCTACATCTCAGTTGTTTGCATCAGATCCAACAGATCATGTGTTTTGGGGAGAATGAACGATCACCACAAACTCATATTTATAAGTAGTAGAGATGGTTAATGCTGTAGAATGTGACACTAATTCTTATGTGTCTGTTGATGTGCTGTTGATGTGGAAAGGTGATTTTTTTTTTCCATGCATGATGCACAGCACCGCACTGGTTTGTCCTTCAAATAAGAGCTCTTTTTATGGTACATTAAAATTAATATGGATCGTTCATTCTTTTCGATCTAATAGATTAGATCAGATTAGTTAGTATTTATTTATACTTTCTTTGGTAGTAGAGTAGTACAAATAGCATTACTAAATTAATGATTAGTTTTGATTTTACTACATACTATATATTATCATTATAATACACCGTAAAATTTCTCTCGAATACACTACCATTCGTTGTATCAGGCTGTAAGCAAACATTGCATAATTACTTTAGCAAAAGCGGCTGTTCGAATGCAATACGTTGATGGTGAAAAGAGTTGAGTTGAGCGCATTGCATCATCGATCGGCCTTTCAATCGTGAAGAGAGTTAACTTCAGGGCATTGCATTATTGTCCTTCAGTTTTTCTCTCCTCAAATCCAGTCCACCTATAAAAGGCGTGCACTCTGTTGCTATTGGTCCAATACTAACCCTAAGTAAATTAAAAAAAAGCACATCTCTAACAGCTTTTAGCTTTTAGCTTTTAGTTATATGAAAGGGTTTTGATAAGTTTCATCCGGATGTTTCACTCATTTGTTTAAGTTTTAATTTTTAAACCGAAGAAAAAAAAACCCCAAAACGGCGCAGGTGTGTCATGGCGTGCACTGTTCTAACGAGGGATGCGCCTGAAGAGACACGCTGCACACCATCTTAATTCCATGGCTGCGTCAGATTAACTAAACTAAACTCTAATGGCAGCTCATTAGTAAGTCCTACGGCAGCTGCTTCCTTGACTCGTGGATACGTACGCGTTCGTTGACACGGCCATTTTCAGTTTCACACGGACTAAGCTTTCATCTCTGTCGCTTTCTTCGTCCCAATTAAAACACCTAATTAATTAGCATACCAAACAGCCACTCTTAGACCCAATTGCGTATTGCATTGCAAGTACTACTACCAAGGGCCATACTCTTCCACGTCACTTGATTTAAACAGACTAGTTAATCTCTGATGGGCGGCAGTGACCTGTTATTAATTAGTACTCCCTCCGTCGTAGTTTATAATACCTATTTCTATTTTAATATAGACCAATAAAACATTAAAGATAACTACATTAGCACTTAATTATTATCACCAAGCAATATATCTAATACATGCATGTAGATAATATAAAGAAAAGATAAATAGTTATTAGGAGTATAAAGGAAACACCACACTAATTTTACATGAAAAATATAAAATACGTCTCATATTTGTAATTAAAATCATTAAATAATAAGCCTTATAAACTTGAACGGTCAGTAATATTAGAGAGGGTCAGTAATATTAGAGAGGTGGTTTTATGCTTCTCTGGGAGAAGCTCTAATTGACCAACGCAACTCCCACATCACATGATGTCAGCTATAGGCTTCAACTGTGACCTGTAGAACAAGTGCAGGTAAAACTTGGTGGAAAATTAATCCATCTCTACAACTCTTCATGGATGAACATAGACATGAAAAGAAAAGGGAAATAAAATGGAAGGGAAGGTACGCATCGCAGTCTTGATTGTGATTTGGTGACACATACTATGCAGTGACTATACCTGTCACAACTCAGAAGTGCACACGTATAAATAAGCAGTCTGCTACTAATCCAATGCTTAACCCACAAATCAGTAGCACAGATCACTCAGCTTAGTAAGTGCGAATACTAGCACTAGGCTTAATTTGTAGAGTATAATACATGGCTCTAATAAGAGAGAAGAGACTTCCGCAACTGCACCTCTCCCTGCACGTCCCGTCCCGCGCCACCGTCCAGGAGTCCGGCCTCCGGCATCCCAACCCACCGGTCGCGCCCCCGCCGACGACGACCTCGACCCCAGCCGCGCTGTCCAGCCGGTTCCGTCTCGCCGACTTCGACAAGCTCGCCGTCCTGGGCCGCGGGAACGGCGGCACTGTCTACAAGGTTCGCCACCGCGAGACGTGCGCGCTCTACGCGCTCAAGGTCCTGCACTACGGGGATTCCGCCGCGTCCGCCGAGGCGGACGTCCTCAGTCGCACGGCCTCGCCGTTCGTCGTCCGGTACCACGCAGTCCTGCCCGCGGCGTCGGGCGACGTCGCTCTGCTCCTCGAGCTGGTGGACGGAGGCTCGCTCTACTCGGTCATGAACCGAAGCGGAGCGTTCCCGGAGGCGGCGCTCGCGGAGGTGGCAGTGCAGGCGCTGTCCGGGCTTGCGTACCTCCACGCCCGCCGCATCGTGCACCTCGACGTCAAGCCGTCGAACCTCCTCGCCAGCACGGCGGGGGAGGTCAAGGTCGCTGACTTCGGCATCGCCAAGGTCCTCTCCCGCGCGGGCGACCACTGCACGTCGTACGTGGGCACTGCCGCGTACATGAGCCCGGAGCGGTTCGACCACGAGGGGCACGGCGGGCACTACGACCCCAGAGCCGCCGACGTGTGGAGCCTAGGAGTGACCGTCCTGGAGCTCCTCATGGGCCGGTACCCGCTCCTTCCCGCCGGGCAGCAGCCGAGCTGGGCGGCGCTCATGTGCGCCATCTGCTTCGGCGAGCCGCCCTCGTTGCCCGACGGCGCGGCGTCGCCGGAGCTCCGGGGGTTCGTCGCCGCGTGCCTGCACAAGGACTACCGCAAGAGGCCGTCCATAGCGGAGCTTCTTGCTCACCCGTTCGTCGCCGGGAGGGATGTGGCAGCATCGAGATGCGCGCTCCGAAAGCTGATCGCCGAGGCCTCCTCGCGGTCGTCGTCGGAGTGAGGCGTGTGTCATCTCGCTGGGCGGCAGCGCCATGCACATAGATACGATCAATTTTGTTAGACATGTACATGGAATTTTAGGATTGTACATTTGTACCATAGAAAATTGCATATGCAGAGTGTAGCTTAGTTTGCACATAAGTTAAATTAGGGATCGCCCAGAAATGTAAATGAGCGGCAAAATAAGGGACTGTTTAACTTGTCACTAAACACTTCGTAACATACGTACTGTCGTTTTCACACACTTCGACCTTATTTTATTTTTTACTGTGCTCGTTATGTGTCGCGTGGATTGATTTTACTACGACTTACCACCGTGGTTTATGTTATGTTTTTCCAATAAATGCTTCTACTTGGTGAAAAAAATTACCAAAAAATATTTTCGAAATTTTACATGATGATTTGCTGTCCAAACCGAAGGGCGAGTGCATAAGGATAATAGCATAGCCAAGAATTGGAGATAATATAGACCAAATACATAGGTCATACAATGCAGCAATATTCGATAAGGAAGGCAAAATATTACTAATACTATCAATTTTTGTTAAAATATAAAGAGTTAAAATACAAACTTTGAGATCAGCGAAGCCATGGCCCCCACTAGCGCGCATCCCTTTCCAGGTTCACAATATCGATTTAAAAAAAATGTTCGAAAATCAAAAATATCGAGTAAAACATTGCTAAAAAATTACCAGAAATTGAAGGGTTAATAATTCAAAAAAATTTAGAAAAAAATTTAAAAAATAAAAAATTGACCGGTTTTCACCGAAAATCGATCGATTTCTACCGAAAACCGACTGGCCAAGTGAATGTTTCTTATAGCTAATTTTTTGAGCGATTCTAACTGATTATCGACTGGTTTATATTGTATTTTTTTCAATTTTTTTGATTTTTTTTAAATTTGAAAGGTTTACCGACCGGTTTCTACTGTCGAGTGCCGAGCCAGCTCGATACGGCCGATATTGACAATTTCCACACGATTATCATCGATATTGCAAACTTTATCCCTTTCCCTCCGCCAATGATATAGGATACAATGCCATATATAAAAACCGAAGTGGAATAATCCTATATACAAACCCAGGGGTCCGGCTCCCACGTTAATTTGGCCTACGTGTTCGTTCCAAGCGCTGCCACGTCGCCCACTTTGAAAGACCCGTTTGGACAACTTAAATAATTTCCGCGCTTGCTATACTGCTCAGCGTGCGTGGCGTAGCGGTAGCTCGCCACTTCCCAGCCCACTGGTTAAGGGTTCGAATCCCGCCCGTGCGGCCACGCGTTTTTTGCCCCATTGACACATGTTGCGGACGCGTGGCAGGCATGCATGGCGCATATTTTTTGTGAAAAAAATGCCTCAGGTTCTCTAGAATTACATATTAGTACTTATTTTTGTGGAAAGAGCCTTGGACGTCCTATTGTTTTTTTCTCACGTTTTTTTAAAAGGTGTCCAAAACTTTACAAAATTATATATTAGTCTAATTTCCCCCAATCAAGCCCCGCAACCCCTAAGTTTTTTTTGCGCAGAAACATACTAGTCCTTTTTTTTTGCATCGGACCACTGGAACTTCTGAAATTTTTTTATAGCGTATGTTCCTTCTTGGAAAACCATACGAAAATTTGAAAAAAAAATTATATATTAATCTATTTTTTTATCGAGGAGCTTCCAAAACTCCACGCGATTTTTACCGTTTAGCGTATAACGGCTGGCGTGACGTGCGCCACGCCCCCAGACCTAGTATTCTGAAAGTGAGCAGCTTAATTAACTGCTTGGCTCTTAAGGTATTGACCGGCAACTGACAGTACTCGGGGTCTCGGACTCTATCGAAATGCCTAACATGCCAATTGGAATACTGGTATATAGATATGAGAGGACTTTCTATGTTTTTTAAAATTGTATAAGTGGGAGAATAATATATATAGATAATGTTCTGGAAGATCTACGCGATTGATTACGTGTCATACATCTCCCTTTCCAAGTCAGTATATAGATACATAGATAACCTATAGTTAATGTTCTAGAATGTGGCACTAATGCTCATGTGTGTGTTGATGTGGGAAGGTGATTTTCTTTTCCATGCATGATGCACAGCACCGTCCTGGTTTGTACTTCGAATAAGAGCTCTTTTAATATACATTAAAATCAATATAAATCATTCATTCTTTTCGATTTAATAAATCAGATTAGTTAGTATTTATCTATATTTCCTCTATAAATAAAGTAGTACAAATATCCTTAATAAATCAATAACTTGATATAATTTCTATGACTTATGACTCACTGTATACTATTATTATAATGTACTGTAAAATTTCTCTCCAATAAAAGTATCATTCGTTATATTAGGCTGTAAGCAAACATCGCATAATTACTTAAGCAAAAATGGCCGTTCCAATGCAATACGTTGATGGTGATCCCCCTCACCGACCCGGCCTCTCAATGGTGAACAGAGTTAAGTTGAGGGCGTTGCATTATCGGCCTTTTCATCGTGAAGAGAGTTAAGTTCAGGGCATTTACATTATTGTCCTTTAGTTTTTGGTTTTTGAGAGGTGGTTGTATACTTTTTTAAAAAAAATTGTGTAAATATTAAAGTATAAATAAATAGTACATGATAATTATTTATCCTTTCAATTGCTTTTAAATTTATACAATTTATATTGAGAAGAAAAGTACAGAAACACTGCACCTAGTTTTTGTCTGAACTCAAGTCAGTCCACTCTATGAAAGGAGCGCACTCTGCTGCGTCGCATGTACACTAAAAACTCACTCATCTCGCAGTGTCTCATCGCCGCCTTCATGTCTATCGAAATCGCTCAAAAATTCGTGCCGTAGACAAAAGTCAATTGGAGGAGGCGACTACCTTCCGACGGCAACGGTGGATTGGTAGGAGGCGGTTGGTTGAGAACATGCGAGATCATATCCACGGTGAAAGCGGCCGATTGGGGCTAGGTCGACGTCATGATAGCCATCGATCATCGTCTTTGCCAACGGCGGCACCAAGCCCATGGCGGCGGCCGATTGGGAGTAGGAGGAATTTTCTGGAAGCACAAGCTGCATAATCGGGTGGAATTATGCAGCTTGTTCACAACAATTAAGAAAAAAGAACTAAAGATGGCCGATGGTACAGCAATGCATGAAAACTGTGAAGAATGAGCATTGGATAGTAAAAAATTAAATCATTGCAGGATGGGATTAGCAGGACGAATCGATATTGATCGCGAGCTAGCTAGTACCACATATATGGGCAAAACTCATGGAATCTGGATTAAGCATCTCTTGTCATAACAATACATTCAAATTTCATGGCACAACATTTATATTTAGTCACAGTATGGAGCTCTGCATTCCATGAACAACATTCAGTTTGAACTACAAATTGTCCAAGTTTTTAGTTGAATTGTGCTGAAGCTCACGCATCATTCACGCGCATGCCGCTAGCGATGGCGAGGTGAGCAAACAAGCGCATGCGTGTATTCTTCTCGTACTTGCTTCAACTAGGCCAGATCAACTCTTAACTTATAAGTTAGTCTCTTTCCATCTAAACTAGCAATATGATACTAAACTTTCTATTTCTCACCGTACATAAGTGGGACTTGAACTTTTTTTTAGGATTTATGAATAATATCAATTGGGCCAGACCCATAGACTTGAGCAGATACTTGTTGGCAGGTGTCAATACATGGTTTTTTGTAAGAACTCTTTTACAATACCCCAAATTCAAAAGTTAATGTCCAAAGCAACCTATTCTTATTGTTAGGATAAGAAATCTGCCCACAGCTGAAGGGATTGTCTGCTGCTTTCCTTTGCTCATGTCACCCAAGTGAGAATATTTTCCTTGACCTGATGGTCAATTGCAGTTTGCAGTCCTCCCTGTAATTGTAGTAAACCGCTTGGTGGTCTCTTGCCTCCTTGAGCTGACGCAGATACAGAATTACGGATGCTTTGCAAGATATACTTGGAATGCTGTTTAAGAATGTGTGTCGAGGCTCCAAGTATATCACCTCAAACCCTTCAATTGCTGCAACTTGTTACGCGGGGATCGAATCAAATATTGTGGGATCCTGTAGTTCAATCACCGAAAAGAGTTGCCTTGAAATCAACAAGTCTTTGTAAACGGCGTAGAACTGCCAAGTGATTCCATTGTCGAATTCTTCACTGCCGTCTGTGGTGTTTCTGCAGAAGAACTGAACAGACACCGGCCCGCTCGTGTCTTTAGCTTGCAAGAGCTTGCACTCATTGTTTGCAACGTGCTGTCTAATGTTTCTTTTAACAATCATTCTACCATTACGCCTTACATTTTTTTTTAATTTAACAAAGTAGAGAGATAAATAAGTAGGCCTCAAACATATAATCTGCCATTGCAGCTATAACTTACCGTTTATGCTTGTACATGTAGGTGTGAGCCAGAATATGGTCTGCATGTGTTGGCTCAGCATTTTATTGCTTCCGGGAGACTCCATCACACCATCCATGAGGAGAAAGTTGCCATGTATGCCATTGACTCGCAGAGGCAGATTGGTATGAAGTAACTTGGAACATGCAGAATAGAACAAATTCACATTTCAGAATGACATACTGAAGCATTTGGTCATTTTAATGGGGAATAGCCTCAACGAAGAAAAACAGAATCCGTGGTCCAATAATTGATTGCATTGTTCAGGTACGCCATTATGCATCCATTTTTACAAAATCAAATGAAGAACCATGGTCTGAGGCTATTGTATCGAGAGATGTTCTCAATTAATATTTTTGCTGGATGAACATGCAGTTAGTCAAGGGAGAAGTTGTCAGGTTGGCGTTGTGTATTCATGATATTCACTGCAGCGGCTGATGATGAGAACGAATCGATTGTTGATAGTGCTGTCGAAAGAATAGAACAAGGTAACTTTCAAAGGAATAATACTCAATAAAACATTAGCCGAAGGTTTTCTGGAAGCGCACCGTGGCCACGTCACCGTCAATTCCCGACCGTCCGATTGCGCGCGCGAGCGGACGAGATCGCTCCACGTCATCCCGCGCTGAACTATAGCATAAAAGGGGGCGGTGTGCTCTTTGCTCGCCGAAGTGGGCCGCTTGGCCCAGTGGTAAAACCGTTCGTTACCGCCCCGTGGGCGCGGGTTCGAACCCCGCGCGCACTCGCGCGAGCGATTTTTCCCCGCCGACATGTGGCCATCCCGTGGGCGCGCGACGCGTGGTGCAACCGATTTCTTGCCGAAAAGCCCTGTAAGTTTTCAAAAATGCATGTAGGTCCTGTTTTCTTGCGAATTATACATATAAATAAAGCCAGTGGAATTGGAGCCCTAGCGCACGTGTCACGCCGTTTTTTATGATAAATTCTCTGTAAAATCCCAAATTACATCTAGATCTTTTCAACGACTATTTTGCAAAAAAGACCCAGTAGTTCCGTAGATTTACTAACGGGTCCTCTAGCATTTTTTGCAAATTCGGCGATGGTTCATAGCCAATCAATTTTTTAAAAAACACCACCGAGGAAACCGAAATTTCTATTTTTGCTTTCGCAAATCCACAAACATGTCCTCCATCTGTTTTTTCGCAATCACGGATAGATTCTTGCCTATGATTTTGCATGTTTGGTGACAGTTTATAGCCAATCATTTCTTTTTAAAACATCACCAAGGAAACAAAATTACCTTTTTTGTTTTTGCAAATGCACAAACAGCTCCTCCAGCGGTTTTTGGCAGAGATGACCCCGCGGTTACGCAAATTTGTCGATGGCTCTTAGCCAACTAATTTTTTAAAAAATACTAATGAAAAACCGAAATTACGTTCTATGTAACGAGAACCTCGGACCAAACTCACACGTAAGATATCGCACGTGACCCGACATAATATACATAGCAAACATCAAATGAGAAGTAGCGTTAGGGCATCTGCAATGGTGCTACTTCAGCTTACTATAAGGGTGCCAACTCAGCATTTTGCTTAGGTGGATGAGAGAAAAAGAAGAGAGAGATATAGACTGACTACTAACTTATAGTCAGGCTATAGCTGATTCCAAAGCATTTATCACCTCTTACATATGGGCTCATATTTAATTTTGTAAACAATGCTATAGCTAGTCCATTAGAGAGGTTGTCTATTAGCTATCTATAGATGACATGTACATTTTTTATAGCTAGTAGTTGACTACACCATTGCAGATGCCCTTACAATAGGACAACAGGAACTAACAATCATAGCCATTGGACGAGACATTGCTCAGGCTATGCACTAAATGCCACCACCTGATGAAATAAGCAGTCTGCCTTCATCTACGCCATTCGAATCTGATCTGACGCTTGATATCCGAATCCTCATTATCCTATACTAAGTTAGTATCTATTATTTACGGTCCTGTAGCTGATAATACTAGGTTCTTGATCTTCCAAAAAAAATGCAAAAAGAAAAAACAATGTATACGTTACTGAGAGCCAGCATTCAGCTAAATGCCTTGCTACATTGTTATTCGCCATGGCAGCTCAGTATGACATGAAATAGACTACTGAAAATGCGAAATTCAGCTCCTACAACAATCTGCTGCCGTTTCTCTTTTGTTGAAACAAGTTTATTTAATTTGCTGCCGTGCAAAATTGAAACGATTATATTTCCCAGTTCAAGTAAACTGAGAGGGTCGTGACAGTCCTGACTGATGGCACACGGCGCATAAAACCGCCATCCAGTAAATTAAGTCGAGCTCGATCACTCCCAAACCGAGCGGCTTTCTTGACCCCTGATCATTGACTATACCAGATAGCTCTTGCGGCCCAGCAGCAGTAGTAGTAGTACCTCACGTCCCCACCCCATCCTAATACAAATATAAAATAGGCTAATCTTTCTTAGGGAGTGCTAACATGTTAAATTCCTAATTAATTACTGCGTAATCTCTGAGCATCATCTGGGGATCTTCTAAACCAATACCCCCCATTTTAAAAGAACGCGATTATTCTACGATGACGGCGGAAGCATCAAGCTTGTTAGCCGTGAGTCGCGCGTCTCATTGGATGATAAAAGAAAGAGTACGGAAAGGTATTTCTATATATCACTATTTAAAAGTTATATAAACATTAAAGCATAAATGAATGATAGATCGTTATTACTTATTTTTCGTTTGTTTTAATATTTGTATAATTTATGTTGAGAGGATGATACATACAGACACTATCCACCCCTGGGAGAACCGCTCTTCACAGCCCATGCCCTCTGCCTCTTTAGTCCACCAAGAACAAGTGTAGGGACGAGTTACTTGCACCTGGTCAGAAGGTTCCATATCATTTTCCAAGATAGAATCAAGGAAGTAAAGAAGAAAAGTAGTGAATTGAGAGAGGTTAATTACAAGTCACTCTCTGAAGCACAATCAGCTCAAATGATAAATTAATTAGGAGTGGGTAATATATAAGCCGCCCCAATCTATTGGATTAATCCATCCAATCACAAGATATTCTTAGCTATTGTTAGTACTAACCACAGTGCTTAGGCTAGCTTAACACAATGGCTCTAACGATTAGAGAGAGGAGGCTCCCGCAGCTGCACATCTCGCTCGATCTCCCCTCGTGCGCCTTCCGGTACCCCGCCCCGCCGGTGGCCGCGCCCGCTTCGACGTCTGCGGCGGCGCGGGCTGGCGAGTTACGCCTGTCGGACTTCGACAGGCTCGCCGTCCTCGGCAGCGGGAACGGCGGCACCGTGTACAAGGTCGCCCACCGCCGCACGTCGGCCCTGTACGCGCTCAAGGTGCTGCACAGCGGCGACCTTGGAGCAGCATCGGAGGTGGACGTCCTACGGCGCGCCGACTCGCCGTATGTTGTGCGGTGTCACTCCGTCATCCCTGCGGCCACCTCCGGCGACGTCGCCCTCCTGCTTGAGCTGGTGGACGGCGGCTCGCTCGATTCCGTCATGAGCTGCCGCGGGCCGTTCCCGGAGGAGGCGCTCGCGGAGGTCGCGGCGCAGGCGCTGTTCGGTCTGGCGTACCTCCACGCCAGTCGCGTTGTCCACCGCGATATCAAGCCGGCTAACCTCCTCGCCAGCACGGCCGGTGAGGTCAAGATCACCGATTTCGGCATCGCCATGGTCCTCTCCCGCGCCGGTGAGCACTCCGCCGCCTACGAGGGCACCGCCGCGTACATGAGCCCCGAGCGCTTCGACTCGGAGCGTCACGCCGACCCCTGTGCCGCCGATGTGTGGAGCCTGGGGGTGACCGTCCTGGAGCTCCTCATGGGGCGTTACCCGCTGCTCCCCGCCGGGCAGAAGCCGACCTGGGCGGCGCTCATGTGCGCCATCTGCTTCGGCGAGCCGCCATCGCTGCCGGACGGCGCGGCGTCGCCGGAGCTCCGGGCGTTCGTGGCCGCGTGCCTGCAGAAGGACCACACGAAGCGGGCGTCCGTCCGGCAGCTTCTTGCGCACCCGTTCGTCGCCGGAAGGGACGTGGCGGCGTCAAATCGTGAGCTCCGGAGGCTGGTGGCCGGAGCCTGAACTGGCTATGCCGCAGTAGCTTAGTTACTGACAAATCATATCATTGTACATTAGTTTGTACAGCGCGTAGCTCTTTCTCACACAGTTTAGGGAGTAGCAAGAACTAGATAAATAAATGAATGAAAAAAGAATTCTCAAGGAGAATTGCGTACATAGATAGAGAGAGAGTATACCGTTACAACGGTATAGCCGTAAAACTTGTGAAACTTATCAGTTTCAGTGCTGGTTTTATGAGTTTCAGTGTTTAGTATCATTAGTTTCATATTTTATCAGTTTTTAATGCTAAGTTTTATGAGTTTTAGTATAAAAATTCACAAGTTTTATGAGTTTCAAAAGTATACCGTTCTTACGGTATACCGTTTCTTAGTTTTTCTGACATACATAAAGGAAACAAGTTTTTTTTATGAAACGGAATCAAGGATTGATTTCGCATGATCATGGTTCATTCGTTCGCACTACTGTTCACTGGAGATTGTGAGTACCGTGCTCACCTGAGGGCAGGGTTCACATTATCGACGATAATCGCTCGATTATCGTCGATAATCGCCTTATCGACGGCGGGCGAAATTAGTTACCGAGCGGCAAACCGAAAAAATTCAAAAAAAAAATTCAAAAAATTCAAAAATTCAAAAAAATTTATATGACGCAAATATCGCGATTATCGAGACATATCGAGCGATTATCGCCAAATATCGGTCGAAAATCGCTACAAAAGTCGTCCGCACAAAAAGTTCAACACGGATGTCGATTTTCCACCGATAATCGTCGATTTTCCACCGATAATCGTCGATTTTCCATGATTTTTGAATTTTTTCCAAAAAAAATCTGATTTTTGAATTTATACGATTTTTTGCGATTTTCGACCGATTTTCGGCTCGATTTTTGCGATTATCGTTTTTTACTGTTCATCCGAAAATCGAGCTATCGATAACGTGAACCCTGCCTGAGGGTACCCCATCATCACCTAAACTAGATGAAAATCCATTGTGGGTGATTTTTGTATTTTAACAGAGAGAAAATTTTCATAAAAAAATTTAAAAAGTTAAATAATTTACTAAATACCTCAAAAAATTGCAAAAAAAAAAGATTTTTGAAAATAAAAAACTTGAAAAAGATTTTTTTAAAATGAAACCATCCTAGCACACTGTAAAATAAAAACAAAATAATTTTTTGAAAATAAAAAACTCTGAGATTTTTTTAAAAAAAATCACTGTAGCATACTATAAAAATTGGGGGGGAAAGATTTTTTAGAATAAAAAAATTTGAAAAAAGAATGATTTTACTTTTTTAAAAAAAATGAAAATATTTCTTTAAAAAATCTCATCTAAAAAGTTCTAAAATTTTAAAAGCCTTATTTTTTTTCAGAAATAGAATCACTGTAGATGTACACTGCAGCAATGCTATCTCTAAAAATTCCTGCAAATTTAAATTTCTTCAAAGGGAAAATATTTCTTTTGGAAAAATACTATATTGAATCACTATAGGGAAGCAAATTCGGTGAGCTCAAGTAATAGGGCACAAAAATTGCATCTACCACGGATGGAACCCGAGACCTCCCACCAGGGTTAACAAAGCTGTTTCGACGAGCCGGCGTAACAAAATTCACGAAAAACCGGACAAAATTTGTGAAATTTCAAACGGTTTCGAAAGTCAAATAAATTTGAAATATGGTCAAATCACAAGCGAAATTCAAATGAAAAAAAAATCGAAAACTGCTTGAAAAAAGCGAATTTTGAGCGGTTTTTGGTGAAAATCGGCAACAGTTTGTAAAATTGGGAAAATTGCAAAAAATATTGTAAAATTCCAAACTTTATTTTTTCAAAAAAATATTCACACCAAAGGCCATAAAGCTATTAATACTAATGTTATGGAACTTTTGGATAATTTTTTAAAAATCTTTTGAATTTGAATTTGAACTTGAGCAGTAAACCGAACGAAATCCATTTTCGAATCGGAGCGGTACGAACGAATTTCATGAATTTTGAACGAATTCCGACGAAAAGTGAAACCCTGCCTCCCACACACGAAACAATCACTTTACCATCCTAGCAACGCGGCCATTGTGTCTTGTCACAGATAACAACGTTACGAGGCCTTGCAGCTTGCACTGTAGAAACTACAACGTTTTTCTTGGTCGCGTGGTGTCTGGGGGAAGAACATCTGTACTTCCTCAAGAACAAAAGAGGTATATAGATTGGATCAACGAATCTCCATAAAACCAAGTGTTTGCACCAAAATTCGATGCGTGTTGGAATCGGTCTAAGACAGAGAAGATGTGGAAAAGAAATCGGTAAACAACCGTAGAAGGAAACCGCTTAAAAAGGGAAGGAAATCGATAAGAGGCCGACACGATAAAAGCAATCGTGATCCATACACAACTCGGATCGGCCAGCGGGTTATAAAAGGAGCGAGGGCGCTAGCACAACAAGGACACAATCAAATCCAACAACACACATCTACTTTTTACAAGCTTTTCTTTTACATTGTTTTAGCCTCATAGATCTTCTCTCGAAGTCGACGGAATCAACATAGTTAAGACGCGATTGTTGATTTTAAATGATTTCACCCAGGTTTGATTTGTTTCGCTTGCTGGCAAGACGCTTCCCGGCCGATTTTATTTGTATCCGGATCAACTGTGAATCCTGCTGATCTAGTTATCTCCTAATCGGTTCTTGCCGACCAGCTTAAAAGCCGATAGATCCTTGTTTATCTGGGTTTCACCAAATTACAATTCTACCTTGTCGATTTCGTCAAATCGACCGCACGCCTCGCGAAACCCGGTGTTGTCTTGTGTGTTCGAGGCCTAAAACTTCTTCACGCTTTTGGCGCGAACATATTTTGGGCACGACTGGGGACCTAAAAAGAATGTCGCCAACCGACAAGCCCGCTAGCCACCGCCGATATCAACACCGATGCCATAATCGCGCCTACGATGGCCGATTTAACCCTCGAGCAACGGAAAGAAATCTAAGATCAAAGGCAGCTCGAGGAAATGATGCTACGATGCTCTAAAACACGCCGTGGCGCGTACTCAAAAGATTGCACTTAAGCATCAATCCTATCTGAGATTCAACATCCAACGGTGAAGTCGATACGCACCCGGCCAAGCCGATTTATCAAGTATGACCGAGCAATCCGCTCCATCACGCATTGATTAACCAATCATCGCTTAGTATCTACTTTAAAGCCGATGATAGAAAATAGTGTGAAAACAATTGCTCAAGAATTAGCCGCGCTCGGAAGCCTGGCTAGATCCACCACAAACCATCCTTACGCACTCCAAAGATATTCCATAGCACTCCAACACCAACACAAGAACGAGTCGTCAAGCACCTATCATGATGCCGGGCCAACCTACTGCTTTTGAAACCAAGCATATGCAGAGATGGGTTCACACACTACCATGGGCACACGGATGGAGCCAAGATAGGCGATCAAATCAATCAAGTGCGCTCCAATAACATCGTTATCGGCTTATCACGATCGAATGGGACAGTTCCACAAATACGAGGGGCTACAACCATGAAACAAGCACCATATAGGGTGGTGCCATACGCTAACCTTCGCGCCCATACCCGATGCATTAGGTTTTAATCACAATTATGACGCAGCACCAAGACCTCCCGAGGTGCGAGTTGGATTAAAAGACCCGAGTTTGCACTCAAAGGTGGCGAAACAATGAGAATTATCGGTCCTACCGCACTACAAGCCGACAATGTTAATTGGGCAAGTAACAAATTGCCAATGTTTTGAGAGAACAGTTCGGTTACAACCTGTAGGGAGGAGTGATCGCTACAGGAAGCCGTCAGACTCGATTACATAGGATCGAATGCCATACCCTCACAACTTTAGGATACCGACTTTGCTAAATTCTCGGGATGATTCTATTAATATTGAGCACATCTGACTGCTCATGGCTCAATGTGGGAGGCGCACAAACCGATGGGTTAAAAATTAGGTTGTTTCCTTTATCATTATCCTGGCATCGTGATTCACTTGGTTCACAAATCTACCACCTAATTCACTTCATATATGGAACGATTTAGAAAGCCGATTCCATGAGTACTTTTTCGAACTATGGAGCTTAGATTTCTCGATCTTAGTTCAAATCTGATGTATATCGGCGAATCGTCTCGATTATATCAAGAGATTTCGGCGCACGGAATAGGTGCTACAAAGGTAACATTACCCGACGATCAATTGGTCACCTAGCGCTCCAAGGGTTAATCCTCCATTAAAAGAAAAGTTGTCGTGCCAAGAATTCCCGACCTAGGCCACCTACTCCATCGCTGCAGACGCACATGAGAGCCGGTATGCAGAAATCAAAGGGTTTAAAGATAGATTTAAACCAAACAAAGAAATCTAAAAAGGCCAAAATAAACATGATAGAATACGCTGAGCGATACCTCCGAGGACGAGGCAGAGGTAAACATAGCTTCAGTGGGCCAAAGGTTCTAAAAAAGCCACTGTGATGCTCTCTACTTGTCATTAAAGAATAAGGCTAAGTCAAGTACTGTATGATGTGTCAAAGTGTGACAAGATATTTGATTTATTACTACAAGAAAAACTCATAAGGTTACCGTAAGGGCACATCATACCACTCTACGAGGAGATTAAAAAGCGAAGGCATTGCAAATGGCATCATTCATTCTCCCATAACACTAACGATTGCAATATTTTTCGACAACAGATTCAATTACATCGCCGATGGTAGGCTAAAATTTGCGAAGAATCGGCTATGCAGATAGATATGGGCCCTTTTCAGTCAACATGGTTCAATGTTCACTGGAAAGAAAAGAGGCCTCATGAAGAGATAACGACTAAGGAATTGTATCACGAGACGAGACAAGCAGATCACCGTCGGTTCTATACAAATAGGGTTTCCGATAAAAATGGACAAAACTCAAGAACGTGAAACCAAGAGGGGACTTAGAGGCCTGGTAAATGGTATCGAAATGAGAAGGCTCCAAGAAGAGCCGATTTCAAACCAAAGCCGACTTTCTCGCAACTCCGGGAAATATGAAAGGATAAGTCAAAGGTATAACCTCCACACCACCAGTGGTTTTCATCGATCAGACAAAGGAGGGATTTAACGCAGGTGGCCGATGTGCCACATCTACCGATTACAGAGGAAGAGAAACATCGCAATGTCCTTTTGGGCGCTTTGCTGAAAGAGGGATGACCTTTACCAACAGCTTGTATCTTGTCCTATGCAACACTTCGTTTCATGTCGGCCAAACCAATCAGAAAAGACAAAGCTGTCCGCATCGACACCCATCGCCCGTAAGTATGCGAGCGTATGGGTCGACCTATGAAAGGTTGTCAACATCGAACAAGGCGAATCCTCCCAAAGTCGAGTTATCGGCTAACGCAAGAAGGATGGAATCGACAATGGAATAGGCAATTTAGCCGAAAGATAAGAAAGCCGATAGAACCTGTGCCTAGATGGTGCCCGCTGGTCTCAAAGAAGTCGCAACGCAGTAAGGCTTCAAATGACAAAAACACAAGAAGAAAGGGAAGCCGGTAAAAGGAGAGTGAGAGGATCTGACGCTTAAGTTAAGACCTGCACGATTTGAAAAAGGAGGAGAAAGAAGGAACATCGATAGTGATTCGATCAATCGGTTCAATCCAGCCCGATGATCCGAGATGATACGCCACCAATGGATATAAACATGGTATTCACTTTACCTCGGCCGAGTTCGTGAATCAAGAATCTACCAAGAAGTGTTCGCCCGCTTGTGCCTCGAGCACCAGTGACGCTGTGGTTTGAAAAACCACAAGACATGCACGCATTTGAAACCATTGTATCTAAAAGGATTTATTAATGGCCACCAATATCCCGTATGTTGGTCGATGGCGGGGCAACGGTCAACTGATGCCGCTATACTTTAAAGTTGGGAAAAGCCGACGAAGACTTAATCAAGACCAACATGGTGCTAAATGACTTCACCGAGACCCAACCGAGGCTAAAGGCGAATGGTGTCGAATCGACACGGTAATAAAACTTTGCCGATCGCTTTTTTGTAATTGAAGCTAAAGGCAATTAGCCAGCACTTCCTGGGCGGATCGATCCATGCTAATCGTTGTATACTATCAACTATGCACCGTAAGTCGTGCAGTGGAACGATGATACAAGAGAAATCGTGACTACCGACACATCGGCTCATATCGCCATGGTTAGCCCTCGACACCAATTGGCCACACGTAAGAGGCTGAATGCATATCGTGAAAAGCCTTGGACAATTGCGATTTTATCTCGTGTTGAGAAATCAGGATTCTGCCATCATAAACCCAATACGCTTGATCGGACAGACGGCGTGATAAGAAGATGGAGCGCAAGACAACAGCAAACCGGGCAGGAGAAAGCAAGGAGCCATCTGGGCCAGAAGAATACGAAGAAGTCGCGATGATTTTGAAGAAGAAAGAAAGGGGGTTAGGATTTACTTCGCGATTCGCTGAAGAGATCGACATTGGGGAAGGGGATAGCAAAAGACCAACGCTTGTAAGTGCTAAATTAGAACCCGGGCTTATAAAGCAAAGTTGGTCGAAATACTCAAGGAATATAAGGATTGCTTTGCATGGGAGTATTATGAAATGCCGTGTTGGGTTTAAGTTAGTTGAACATCTACCGGCCTATAAAACCCGGATATCGGCCGCTCAAACAAGACTTAGGCGGTTTAACCCTACGTTGTATGACGCTATAAAGGAAGAAGTAGGACGATTGCTAGAGGCGAATTTATCCGCCTTGCCGACATTACCGAGGGGTCTCAAACATCGCCTGGAAGAAGAAAACGGCAAACTTAGGTATGTGTCGATTTTAGAGATTTGAACAAAGCTACGCTAAAAGACGAGTACCGATGCCCATAGCCGATATGCTTATCGATGCCGTGACCTGGGAATAAAATCATAAGCTTTTGGACGGGAACGCCGGATACAATCAGATATCTATGGCCGCCGTATATACACAAAACGGCTTTGATGTCCGGGCTTTAGTGGCTATATGAATGGAAAGTTATGACCTTCGGTTTAAAAATGCCGAGCTACTTATCAACGCTATGAACCATATTTTCCATGATTTGATCGCAATACTGCGGAAATATATACTGACGACGAGTGGTAAAATCCAAAGAAGACCGCAACATTTAGCCGATCTGAGGAAAATGTTCGAAAAGAACAAGGTTACATGGGTTAAAAATGAACCCTCTCAAATGTGCTTTCTGAGTATCGGGCTGACAATTTCTTGGGTTTACTGCATGAAGGGGGATTGAAGCAAACTCCAACCAAAGTGAAAGCCATAGCCGATACCAAACCGCCGACAAGTAAAAAGGAGTTGCGGTGTTGATTGGGAAAATCAATTACTTGCGACGCTTTATCTCAAACTTGTCAGACGTATTCGGCCTTCACACCACGCTGGAAAATTAAAGATAACCAAGAGTTTAAGGGGAAGCCGATCAAAGAAAAGGCCTTCGACGACATAAAGGGTTATCTGATGAGTCCACCAAGATTGACCAGACACTAAACACTGATACCTTTTAGACTATATATATCTGTCGAAGGTGATTCGATTGGAGCGCTTTAACACAAGAAGCCGATAGGAAGGAACGAGCAATATATTACTTGCCGACGCTCTTCTAAATACGGAAGCCAGGTATCCCTTTGTAGAAAAATTATGCCTGCCATTGTACTTTGCTTGCACCAAGTTAAGACATTATATACTCAAGGCCCAAATGCGCTATAATATGCAAAACCGATATAGTAAAATACATATTATCGGGCCCAATTCTACGAGGTCGCTTTGGTAAATGGGCATACGCCCCTAACAGAGTTTGAGTTATCCTATGAATCGACTAAATCGTGGAAAGGACAAGCTGCGATTTTATCACAGGGAGTGAAACATTAGTAGGAACAACTAGTGTAACTCCTTGGCAATTGATTTTGATGGGTCTGCTTGCCAAGAAGGCGAAGGCATCGGCGTGGTATTAGTTTCACCTAGAAAGCAGGAGTATGATTTTCATGTATCGGCTAAATAGCCGATGTTCAAATAATCAAGAATACAAGCATTACTAAGGGGTCTACAACTAGATAGCATCGGAGTAAGAGACGCCGAAGCTTTCGGGATTCATGTTAATTGTACAAAGAAGTCGAGGAGAATACCGATGCAATGATGATGCACTAACCCAAGACTTGCATCAATGCCTCCAGCATCATCGGTAGATATTCACTACATTTTCCATAAAACATATCCTCAGAGAAGCTAATGATAAAGAACCGATTGGGCACAAAGTGCATCAGTGGTACAAGATTGAAAGTTTACAAGGACCAATCGAAGCAAACGCTTGCTCGGGTTTTCCGTGGTCCACCCCGCCGACCGGAGAACAGAGATAAGTGGATTATTTGTCGATCCAAATGGCCGACCGAGCAAAAGGTCAAAGCGCAAAGCACTCAAATATGTTCTACTAGAAGACGATTGTACTTTCTCGACTATGGAAGGTTTGTTATTAAGATGTCCGAACCGAGGGAAGCCGCGGCAATGGGTGAAGTTCATGAAGGCATTTGTGGTCAGCATCAATCGCTCGTAAGATGAAATGGGTACCGAGACGAACAGATATTTTTGGCCGATTTATGTTAGAAGATTGCTTCAAATATTATAGAGGATGCCAAACGGTCAAAAGTTTGGTAACATATACAAGACCAAGATCGGCTTTACATCCGATCGCCAAGCCATGGCCGCTAGAGGATGGGGTATAGACATAATCGCCAGATATTTCCGCTCATCCAAAGAAAGGACATAAATTCATCCTTGCAGCCACGGATTATTTCTCAAAATGGGCTGAGGTCAGCTACTCAAGAAGGTTATCGGTAAAGAACTAATCGACTTTGTAAACGAACACATCGCCCATCGGCTTGGGATTCCACAGATAATCACTACCGATCGTGGTAATCGTGTTCATGTCCAATGAGTTCAAAGGGCTGCGTAAAGTCTTGGGATAAAATTACTCAACTCCTCCCTTACTATGCTCGTGCCAACGGGACAGCCGAATCGCCGAACAAAACATTGATAAAGCCGATAAAAAGAAAATTGAGGAAAAGCCAAGGAGATGGCATTCGACGCTATCGAGGCTTTATGGGCTTATCGGCTATCTTATCACTTTAACAACTAAATTGTCACCCTTTCGCTGGTATACGGACAAGAAGCCGCTTTTGCCCGCTGAAATCAACATCGCTCAATAAGGCTACACGAGCAAGATAAGGTATCACCGATGAATACAAACAAAGGATGCCGACAATCTAGATGATTTGGTCGAATCTAAGGCTAATCACGCTAGATCGGGCTTAAAAGAACAAAGAGATTGTTGCCAGGTCGCATAACAAAAAGTGATTGTTAAGTCATTCTACCAAGCCGATTTAGTATGGAAAACCGTGTTGCCGATTGGGTCTAGGATAATCGATTCGCAAATGGTCTCCGACATGGGAAGGACCTTATAAGATCAATCGCCGGCTGACGGAAATTCATATATACCGAATCATTAGAAGGGTTCATTCTACCTAAAGCAATCAATGGAAAGTATCTCAAGGCATATCACCCAAGCATCCGGGTCGGGTCCCAACTATAGAGGTGAAGGCATCAGATCAATGACAAGCACATGCATATAAAATTGGTCATACAATCACCAAGTCGTTTGAAACATCCATCCACAGATTAAAGGTTTACAAAATCGATGCACACCGATCAAGCAAGAGAGTTCAAAAGGCATCTCAAGTTTAAAGCAATATTACGGTTGGCCACAACTAATCAAGAAGTTAAAGACTAGTGTAGTCCCGACCGCAAATGGGCTTCAAAGCCGATAGTGCCGCCGCCTTCCGATGGTAGCTTGAACGCCGCCTATCAATTGTTGATCACCATCGATCACCCGGATCGACTATCTTGGCCGATTGCTCTTAACTTTGGCAAAAACTTCGCCAATTTGTCGCCTTTCGAGACGCTAGTGAAGATAAAACAGATCTCGCAATGCCGACGGCAATCTCGCAAGTTCTCTGTAACCAAGGCCACCGTTTCTTCAAGTTTTTTCTTGATGACTCAGCCTGGCCTTAGCTTTGGCCGATTTCAAGATAGCAAAGACCGGTCAAAAGCACTCTTCGAGATTTAGCATCCGCTATAAGTTTGTCCAGAATCTCTTGGTCGGCTTTGTCGGGCCTTCCTCCGCTCAAGTCTGGCTTTGGTCGATCTCTACGCCAGCCGACGATCATCCAGATGGCACACTTCTAGCAAAGCATTCATGGTCCGCAGGGGGAAGGTCGGCTTGCATGGCCGCCATAGCGCTCTCAAGGGTCGAGTGTTGGCCGTTCAAGAGCTGCCTCTGGCTGCATCACTTCGCCCAGGAGACGATTGAGTCGCCTCAGATACCCGGCCGGTAACTACCGCAGCCGGGCGCAGGTCGCTATTATACCGGATGCCTACTGGTAGTCATCGGCTAGCACTTCCGGATCGCCGAGTCATTCGTGAGTGAAGCCCAACAAATCGGCCAGACGCTTGATAGCGCTGGGGTCGTGGATCGAGATCTCGATAGTCTCAATGTATGGCCGGCAGCAATGGAGCTGGGCCGGAGGGATAGCCGATGTAGCACCTTGGAAATCGGTTATAACTCCCGCCACTTGAACTGACGAGATTGCTAGGGATTCAAGAGAATAAAATCAGCAATATGAAAAAATGATATTGAGCAAAGAATAAAGAATAAAACTTACATCAGATCGAGTGCTCGAGAGCCATCAAAGCTGCCGCTCATTGTGTCCGGTGAGCGCCGCCGACTTCTTCCTCCTCTCTCGGGCAGTTGTTTTCCGAAAGTTAGCAATTGTCAAAGCAAGGGGCATGTTAGCCGATATGCAAAAGATTTACTTGAGCACGCCGGGCGCAGCTAAGTCCGTTAAAGAGGAGCTTGAATATCCAAGTTTCATATACCTGGTGCCAACAATGATTGACTCGACGCCGCTGTCTGCCATCATCGCGTAAAACATGGGGACGGCTTGATGGCTCACCAAAGACCTGCATCGACCGAAAGATCAAAGGCATTCTAAATAAAAGCCGACAAAGCAAGTGTAAAAACTGAGGGATATAAAAACAACGGTACTTCTACAAATGCCATCAAGAGTCGCTTATAACCCTAGGCCAGGCCGACCTTAAAACTACCGGCTTACTGAAAGTCGTGGAAGGAATAAGTGAATTATAGCCGACGAGTCCTGTCCATTAGTATGGCTTCGATATTCTTAGTCCACCATCCGCGATGAACGCACCGACCGACGGAATTAAGAACAAATGTGGCGTTGAGAGGATTTGCAACCCATCGGCTACTTCAAGGATGACCTCGGCGACATCGCTGGTCACCGCTCGGCTACACAAGATAGTAGGGGGAAAGATGGAATGGTTTGCCCAAAGCCTAATTGACGAGCGTAAACTCAAGGGTGGTAAAACTCGTGAAGATCTACTGAAATGTTCACAAGGGTATTCAAGCCGACATGAAAGATGCAAGGAGGAGGATGATTTTGTACAAATCTAGGTAGATTGGGGCATCGAGGAACTATCGAATCAAGGTGAAGGAATGTTGGGTGGGGCAATCGCTGGCATCGGTATATCGAAAAAGTCTTGTTGGTCAAGGAAGCCCTATCTAAGGAAAGGAAGAAATCGAGGTATTTGTGCAAGCCGACGAGTCCATTTTTTAGCTCTCCCACGAAGACATGATAAACCTCTCGCCATAGGATCTGCTAGCTCTATATCAGTGAAATCCATGATGCTCGGTAATCCTCCCGAGGAAAGTTGAGCTCCTGCAGGGTTCGGATAAAATAGATCGGCTAAACATACAATGAAGCCATGTTTGGACGAACCAAAGAGGACCTCCTATATTACCAACGACATGTTTGGCAAAACCGAAAAGAGTCGGCTACGACCACGACATCATTTGAAATACTGCCCCTAGGAACATCTTGCCAAGGGAAAGCCGATGACCTCCAAAGCAGACGTGCTCCGCTACTAACTAAAAGTTTGGGTAGGGCCAAGGGAAGCACCACGTAAAAGATATCTGGCCTAACCAAAGATTGAGAAAAGCGACGTTTCTTCAAATTACATCGACCAAGGACTTATTGTTATTTTGATGTATCTATGCCAACCTCGCCTTTTGGCGGATTAATTTGAAAGAAGGTTTTCCGAAAGCCGATAATCGTCCCCCTCTGCCTAAGGCAAGCACAATTGGGCCACATCTAGCGTAGTAGGGGCCGACAATGGACGGGAATAAAAAGGCGCTGAAAGAATCAATTAAAAATAACATGCCGCAGCCTACCAAAGGTTCATTGGCTTCTGTGGTCGGCTTAGACTCAAAGATAGAGACTCCTATACCCATCCTCTCCCATTCTACCCTCTTTCGAGCCGATACCCTAATAAACCAAGATCTCCATCCTTTAGGCTAGTGGGCCATGCCCTAAAACTTTTTCCCACTAAACATTGTACCCAAGAAATTGATAGAGGGAGTCTAGGGATCTCGGTATTGATGATCAGGTTCCGCCGACATACTACCTATCGGTCCTAAGTAGAATTGATTTGAACTTTGAGGAATCGATGAATACTGTGAAGGGTCCATGTCACCGATTTTGAAAGAACAAAGAGAGGATGACAAGAGCCGATGGTGCCTCGATCCGAGAGCTTGAAAGCGTGAAAATGACCGCGTGTGGACCCCATATTTATACCGCGATGAAAGAAGGCGAGCAAAGCGGAGCAAGAGCCAGATTAAAAACGCACCGAGGACATTGCTGGCTTATTAATGGGGAAGTTATCGAGGTGAATCCTAAACGACAAGCCGATCACGAAAAGATTTAGGGATTTTTGAAAGATAACAAGTTACTCTTCAAAAATGGGGGCATATGTTTGCACCAAAATTCGATGCGTGTTGAATCGGGTCAAGACAGTAGAAGATGTGGAAAAGAAATCCAGAAACAACCGTGAGAAGGAAACCGCTTCTAAAAGGGAAGGAAATCAGATAAGAGGCCGACACGGATAAAAGCACCGATCCATACACAACTCGGATCGTCAGCGCGGTTATAAAAGGAGGAGGGCGCTAAGCACAACAAGGACACAATCAAATCCAACAACACACATCTACTTTTTGGCAAGCTTTTTTTTACATTGTTTTAGCCTCATAGATCTCTCAGCTAAGTCGACGGAATCAACATAGTTGCGATCGCCGATTGTTGATTTTAGCCGATTTCACCCAGTTTGATTTGCTTCGCTTTTGTTGACGCCTTCCCGGCCGATTTTATTTGTATCCGGATCAATCAGAATCCGCTGATCTAGTTATCTCCTAATCGTTCTTGCCGACCAGCTTAAAAGCCGATAGATCCTTGTTTATCGGCTTCGGTCAAATTACAAATTCTACCTTGTCGATTTCAGGTCAAATCGACTGGCACGCTCTGCAAACCCGGTGTTTGTCTTGTGTGTTCGAGGCCTAAAATCCCCTTCACGTTTTTGGCGCGAACACCAAGTTTTTCCACCTTTTGTGGTGTTAATCAGGGTTAACAAAACCGTTTTCGAATTGAAAATCGAGGTCCCGGTGACACCAAATTTTCACGAAAACCTTTTTTTGCGAAAACCGAGCGAAAAACGTCAAAAACCGAAGAGTTTTGAAATCGAGCATTTGAACAAAAAAATTCAAAACAGATTCCAAAAAACGAAAACCGCTTGGTTTTCGCGAAAAACCGGTCAGTTTTCTTGAAAAACTAATCTGCGAGTTGAACCTTTTGGATGATCGATTTTTGGAGCGTTTTTCGTCGATTTTTGTCGAAAACCGCTCGGTTTTCATCGTTTTTGACCGGTTTACATAGCATAAATTTTTTCAAATTTTTTGAATTTTTGAATTTTTTTTTTAATTGGACCGGTTTACCAATCGGTTTAGGATTTCGAATCGGCTCGACACGGTCGAACGTTGGTTTTGTGAACCCTGGTGTTAATAGAATTAAATGACTGGCATGTACACTAGAGAAAAGATTGCCATATAAACCAACCACGAAAATATGGGTTCCTAAAATCTTCGTACTAAGATGACCGATTAACTAATTAAAGTAGTACTGCATTATACCATAGCAACATAGACATCCTGAAGTACTAAAGATTAGGTCAGCTTTTTTGTACGTGGTCAATGGTCATCACATGCACGCTCTGTCCCTTTGGAAACTGGAATAGATTTCCGGTGAAATGTGGATGACAGGCTGACGGCAAAAATTAATCCGCTGGCCTCTAACTATCTTATCTTAAACAGAAAAACTAAAAAACGGTATACCGTTGCAACGGTATACCTCTGAAACTCATGAAACTTATGATTTTTTGCACTGAAACTCATGAAACTTAGCACTAAAAACTGATAAAACATGAAACTGATGAAACTAAACACTGAAACTGATGAAACCAGCACTGAAACTGATAAGTTTCATAAGTTTCATAGCTATACCGTTGCAACGGTATACCGTTCCCTATCTTAAAACGCGATATTAAGCTTTCTTTGATGCACATTAGCTGTTCGGTTTATTAGTTCCCACAGTCGTATCGAGGGTTTCAAAAATCGCTCGAATTCACTCGAAAATTAAAATAATCTGGAATTTTTATACGATGTAAATCGGTGACAATCTCTCAAAAATCAACAAAATCACTCGAAAATTGGTCAAAATCGGTTTCCGAATTTTTTTGCTTAATTTGTCAATTTTTCGAAGAAAACCGGTTGAATGTCACTCGAATTTATCTATTTTCGAAATTTTTTGACCGCCAAGTTCAAAGAGTTTAACTTTGAAACGGTTTGATTTCCACTGATTTTCGACGAGATTCGGTTCTGTAATCCCTGGTCATAGCTGCTCCATCTTCTTCCACTGATCACAATGCGAGCATAACAGATTCATACCGTCCGACGTTAGGTAATAATGTCGCCTCCTTGCGTTCCCTTAATCCAGCTCATCCGTTCCAACTCGATGGCTAAACAGTGTACGACCCACACATACCTTAAACTCTTCAAGAGATGGTGTAGTTAATTGGCTCATAATGGGTGTACGTTGACTGTTTTGACAAAACCTCCACGTTTCATAGTTCTTAGTGGACAAAATTCCATGCCTTTCTTTCTTGGTCTCCCATATTCAAGGTATACTGATAAACCTGAAGTGCGATAAATCTCTGAAGAGAGAAATCAGAGTTTGATTGCTTTTCCGGATCTAATGGGAGATGATAGCACAGAGAACGGCAACTCGGTGCAACATGATATATTCAACTTTAGACGGACGACAACATGATTTATCTCTTCAACAATTTTCTGTGGCAGCCGCTACCTCTGGTAGCTAGGTACACAACAAAGGCTATATAGACCCATTTTCTTCACACTCACTCTGGATTGGTCTAGGATCATGCTCAAATTCTCTTGTTGGGGTTGGACAATTCTCATCATTCATGCCCCTAGCGGCTCTCACATAGCTCCCCTTACGAACCGCTATGTCTAACTTAAGAGCTCCACATTAGACACACTCACGGCCTGTTTGTTTTGGCTTTTGATTCTAGATTCTGATCCTAAAAGCTAAATAAAAAACAAACACTTCAATTCTAAAATCCGATTCTCAAAATCCAACCTACTCCTATACACTAAAATCCAGAATCCATTTGAAACGTGCTTCTATGGATTCTGAGGAATATACGTACCGGAATACCACTAAGCATCAAAAGTATTTACCCACCATTGCCACAACCGTACCCGATCCCCAGTTCCCCACCCGAGCGACGTCGCCTCCTCTCTCCTCGTGCTCCTTTCCCTAGTGACACTCTCGCCCAACGCCTCCTCTCCGCCTGCCGCCGCCTCCTCTCCGACTGCCGCCGCTGACGTCTCATACTCCTTCCTCGACCCCAAGGCTCCTCTCCACCGGACGCCGCCGCCTACTCCTCTCGCCCGACGCCGTCGCCTCGTCCTCTCCAATCGCCATCGCTACATAACCCTCTCCGCCCGCCGCCGCCGCTTCCTCTCCGCCCGCCGCCGGCTCATCCTCTCCACCGGACATCGCCTCCTCCTCTCCAACCAAGGTAAACCCTACTTGATTTGAATAGCTTCACAAACCAGCGAACTAATTTCTCCAATCCTTGATGAAGCTTACAGATTTCAGAAATCAATGAGTAGATTACAAATTTCAGAAATCATACAGTAGTTCCTGGTTGGGAATCATTTTCACATGTTTGCTAGTTTATAAACAAGCTGGTTCCTTAGAATTTGCTTACTGAAATCAAGTGCTCCTGTGTGACGGCCCGCCATTTTAGGGGCAGAACCGTATGCCTCGACAACTACCTAGGATGATTAGCTGTCGGAAAAGACAAGAGTATATTGCCAGTCAAAAGCGAATTCAACTCTTTTTATTCAATATAGGGCCTAACGGCCAGGGTTTTTACAAAAGAGGGCGCAGCAGGGCCTGAATAACTTACAAGCAAAACACCGCACAGGCAGGCCTGAGCAAAAGACTAAGACCTCAAAAACCAACTCAAATCGCCATCTACGAAACCTTGGTGAACTTCATCCTCTTGAACTCTGAAAGGGGTTGGGGTTGCAAGGGTGAGTACAAAGTACTCAACAAGTCATACGGGAAGTACTGAATACTATATGTAGGGGATAACAAAGGAAGTCCATAAGGTTTAAGTATCTAGATGCAGTTTTATTTGTAACATCATTTTACATTTGAAGCACAAACCATAAATAAGTAGTAAAAGGGGTTTTCAAGGTTTAACAACACTTAACCAATTTCTCCAATTCTTTCCAAAACAATTACTTGAGCTTGGTTACGGGTATCACCTCAGTTCAAACTTAACTTCATTAACCGGAAGTACGGCGTATTCGAATACCATCATGATTGTCTCTGCAGAGGTGCTCAGCTTTACCCACAAGATTTCAGCGACCGTTAATGCCAAGCGCTAACAAACATGCAACTTAAATGCATGCGGCCGAGCCGAGATGATCACAGCTTTTCATTAATCATTCCTGTTGTTTAGTTGTTAACCGATAGGCTAGCGCTACCCTGGACCTGGTTATTCCAATCATAGCACCTACCGTTGTGAGAAGCAGGGGATGACACTCTGGACCATTCCTGTTCCACCCCTCCGGTATACTTCCCTGCCGGGAAGGCCAGTCCCTATTCTCTCCAGAGAATAGTACCACCAAGTTTATCCAATTTTTAGGTTCAGGAATGATTAATTTACCGAGCTATGTCGGAGACAGGCCTACCGACCAGTCCGACCTGTGGTTGAGCAGATACTTAAGTTATTTACTTTGCTCAAGGGGGTTATTAACCTTACTGTGTCAAAGATCAAGCCTCCATCCACAAACCCATTCCGGTACTCGAAGTACCGGTCACCAGACAAACCAAGGCATTAATCATCAGCCAGGGATCGGAATTATGTCCACTCCAGGATTTATCCGATTCTGTCCCCCAAACTGTAGCACTTTTCTCAAACCAATCGAACCAGCAGTTCGACACCATTTCTTTCAATTTTCCAAGTTTTTGAATTTTACTAAACTATCATAATATCTAACTTAATCATAGCATAAGTAATCGCCTAAGGTTACAAAGGATTAAATAAAGTTCAATATTTTCCAAGGAAGTTTCATGAGCAATTGGGCATTATCTAGGTATCATGTCATTCTAAAATACTATTTTCAATATTTCAACATACAGTAAAATAATGCGATATCAAATAATTACTAAGTATACATGGCATGAATAGGTTCAACATGATCAAAGGTGTACGGCTTGCCTTGCTCGGCGATCGGATTGGGGGAACTACAGTTGACTTGGTCGAAATCGGCTCTTGTCAGGTCCGGCTCCTGCTCCGGGTACTGCGACAGCTCCTGGAATTGTCCAACGACCGGATCTAGCGCAAAAAGGGTGAATGGCAATAAACAAGCGGAAAAACGAAAATGAAAACGGAAACGAAAACGAAAACGGAAATCGGAAACCGGGCCGAGAGAGAACGAAGGGCGATTTGGGCATTTTGGGGACCCCGGATTGACGAACGGAGGGCATTTTTGGATTCAGTGGATCGAAACGATCCGAAAAATGTATTTGGTGGGTTTCGGGAGCTTTCGGAATTTTTCGGGATTTTCTGGATTTTAAATCGATTTTTGGATTTATAAAAGGATTTAAAAGTCCAAAAATCGGAAAAAGGAAAACGGCTGTGGGCCGAATAGTACTAGGCCGCACGGCCCATTCGCGCGGAGCGGGCGAGGCCGCCTGGGCCGAAATGGCCTGGCCCAGGGCGAAAGCTGGGAGCCCTAGGGTTCCCGGGCGGGACGGGCGCACGGCTGCCGGACGTGAGGCGGAGCGGAGTGGTGCGAGGAGCAAGGGCGAGACGGAGCGGCTTTTATAGCCATGGCGCGGCGAGGCGAGGCGACACGGCGCGGGCGGCGGCGCTGGCGAGCGAAAGGCGGCGACGCGAGGGCGCGAGGCGGCGTGGTCATGCGAGGCGGTCGGGCCGAGCGGAGACCACGGGCGAAGCGACGGCAGCCGCGGCGCGGGCGCGAGACACGGCAGCGCGGCGGGCGGCGCGGCACGAGGGCGCGGAGGCGGCGGGGACGGAGCTGCGGTTGGGCTGGGCCGGAGGCCAACAGGCCGAGAGGGAGATGGACCGGACGGCCCATCTGCAAGGAGTTTGGCCCAAAAGAAAAACGAAACCAAATCAAATGTAAATTCAAATTTGAACCGAAATTTGAATAAACTCCGAATTAAATTCATTTTGAATTTTTGAGGTCATTTCATCCTGAATTTGCAAACCGATGGGATTAGTCATTGTGATTACCTTGTTCAGAGTTCAGACGTGGTTCTGCAAACTGAAATCAAGTACAGGAGCATTGTAAATTTGGGCTTATAACACGAACTGCTTTGTTGGGTAACTGCTGGCGTCAACTCACTGTATAATCCTATAGACCAGCCCATTCTATCGAAACTTCCACGACGGCTTGTCAAATGTCACTCGCAGTCATCGTCATCGATCTTCCATTCGACATAGACATTGTCGGTCATAGTCATAGAAGTATATGGATATCACATCACATCTAATCATCAGTGCAATTAGTAGTGCACACTGTCAACATCGATCCATGCATAACATGGGTTTTGTCTCACAAGTTAATTAGCAATTACACCCTCGCAAGGAAATTAATTTGTAATTACACGCGTCGTCCGCCGAGGCGCCGAGCTAGCTAGCACGTCACGACGTATATATGGACCCCAATAAACTGATTAAAGTCGTCAATTTTTAGAGAGTCTAAGGCAACTTTGATCATAATTAACATGTGTTGATGTCAAAAACTTGAAGTAGGGTTTCTGACTTCAAATATATCAGTCGAACACCTAGTTCTTAGCGTGCCAATCGATTTGACCTGCAATCGATAAAGTGGAAGAATAGTAAATTCGATTAAGACCGATATCACACGGAGATCGGCTTGACGCCAATTGGCAAAGAACCGATTAATTAGGAGATAAATAGACTAGCCGATCGAGGCTAACCCGAGGGTAAAGGCAGATTGGCTTGGAGAGGCAATACGCAACAAAACAAAGTAAATAGAACCTACGGTAAAGTCGACGAAATCAACAATCGGCGATGCGCAACTTTATTGATCTAATCGACTTACAGAGGAAAGCTTGTTACACGAAAGAAAAAGCAAAGAAAAACTTATGTATGATTGTGGTTGTGTGTTGATGCCATCCTTCTGGCCTAAGCCCACTTTTATACGCCTTGACCGATCCGAGTCCTCCTTTGATACGGCAACAAGAGTCCTTGTCGGCCACGGTTTCCTAAACAGTCTCCAGTTTCCAAACAACCTCCACCGTGCGCTATCCGAACTCCCTCACGCCTTAATTTGCCGATACTTCCATACATATCAAATTTTGGTGCAAACAACATGGCTGCATACATGGTAATTGGATCAGTATAAGATCGATTTGTACTAGCCTAAATTTGTTAACTTTGCATGATAATTAATTGAGGAGTAGCAATACCATCAGCCTTGAACCGATCGTTATTAATTTATCTACAACAATTAGAGCAGGCAAGCAAGCTAGACACAGCACAAATAATATGCTTTACCACCAGCTTGCAAAGATATATCATTTTATAGATACTTAACTTGCAAGATATCCTACGCGCATCATCTAGAATTTAGCTCTAATACTTCTTGTCAAAACCTATGCTATCTAGTATCTAAAAAAATTAACACGGGGTACGCAGTGATTAAGTAATCAGAACAAGATTTCAATCAATTGTAGTATAAAAGTACGATGCACACAATGTAACGATCGGTATTGAGATTCTCATGTGATTCCCCAAAGAAGATTTTAGTGACTCGAGAGTCGAGACTACCCTGTATGGCTGTATCATGCACTCAGCTTTGACGTCACCTGCATTAGCGCGTGCTTGAGCATATGCTTAGCTTATGTTAATATCTGGCCCGGATGATCGACCATATGTATACAATATTACTACTAAAAAACCGCCATTAATCACCTTAATCACGAGATCTTGGAACTGTTACAGTCGATTCTGTTAGCCTATCGATTTCATGATGGAGAAAGAAAAGAGATATGCTGATAAGGAGGAGGATAAATATGGCATAAACATAACGTCGAGTGGTATATATACATCAGTAGTACAGTGTTAATTATTTTTAGTAGCGGTCGTGACGGCTCTCTCTCCCCTTATTACGGCTCTCTCTCCCCTTATTCCCCTTATTCCACCGGGCGCGTCATTTCCATTCCTCCTCCTCCTCCTCCTCCTCCTCCTCTCTCTCTCTCTCTCTCTCTCTCTCTCTCTCTCTCTCTCTCTCTCTCTCTCTCTCTCTCTCTCTCTCTCTCTCTCCCCTTTCAGCTATATATACGCATGGTATCTACAAGTTGGTATATACTAGGCAGAATTGTGCGGCGCACGCAGCACCGTATAAAATTTACTCTGTTTTTTTCCCCCTAAAAAAGACTGTAGGAGGATCTAAACATTTTTTTTTCGAAGCGATCTGAACACTCTATACATTCACCGGTGAATAATACATTTTTTGAACAATTATTATAGATCAAGTTGCAAAAAAACTATAGAGATACAGTTGTATACATATATTTCTTATTCTGGAAAATATCAGAAATCGAGGTACAAAAAAAATTAAGAGATAGAGTTGCACACATATTTTTTTTGACGAATTTGTTAACACTTTATTATTACCTGGTAAACCTTCTTTCGTCGAGTTTAATACTCCATGTGTTAACCGGGTAATAATACATGTTCAGAAAAAATATTAGAGATGCCAACTTCCTTTTGCCGAGTTTAACAATCTATGCGTTCACCGAGCAATAATACGTATTTCGAAAAATATTAGAGATCAAGTTGGGGGAATATCTAGAGATTAAAGATTGAGTTGGGGAAAAAAGTCTAAAGATAGAGTTGTACATATATATCTGTCGATGAAAATATTTTTTTCGGGAAAAACGGAGAAAGGACCTAGACATATATTTCTTTTGACGAATTTTGTTAACATTCTATTATTACCCTGTTAACCTCATTTTATCGAGTTTAATACTCTGTGTTAATGGGGTAATAATAGATGTTCTGAAAAATATTAGAGATGTCGACTTTCTTTTGTCGAGTTTAACACTCTATGCGTCCACCAAGTAATACTACATATTTCGAAAAATATTACAGATCGAGTTGGAAAAAAAAGTCAGGTTAGAGATCGAGTTGGGGAAAAAAAAGTCTAGAGATAGAGCTGTACACATATCTCTGTTGACGAAAATATTTTTTCCAGAAAAAACAGAGAAAGGACCTGGACGTAAGGGATGGGGACCTATTTGTTATTTTTTTGGACCCGATCGCTATCGTGAAAAATTATAAAATGGCTCGTTCGAGATTTGTATTTAGCTGGAGGTTTTTCCATAAAGTAACGAACCAGGGACCTAAACGCGATTTGAAAACATTTTTCTTATACTCACAAAAAATCGCAAAGGACCACTTTGTAATTTACATGGACCTATCCGTAATTTAGAGAAAAAGGAGGAACTTTTTTACAAAATGGCATAGGGGTGAGGTGGATGGCCTAAGCTCTCTCCAATTCTTTCCCACATAATAGAGTTAATATTAGTGACTTTAAGATGCACGTAAGGGAGGCAGTTTTTCAAATAGAACATAATAAAGCTCTAAAATTGGATGGCTTTTTAGCCAAATTTTACCAAGTGTTTTGAAGGTTGTGAGACCCTTCCTTTTATGATACTGTGTATCATAAAAGAAATGTGCTATATATACATTCTGTGCTAGTCTCGTGATCAGTAGCTAGCACGCATACACATAAATTGTAATCACAACCATACACCATATTTTATTACATTTATCAGCAAAAACAATTCTTACATAAAACTATTACAAGCCAAAAGTTAACATAGTAAAAACAACTTTATCTTGTCGTATGCCTAACTACACATTTTCCACAAGCAACTGACAACATAAAACTCTAGATAAAAGCATTATCGTTATCCTCGTATTCTGCGTCAAAACATGTATCTCCAGAATATTCTATTTCTTCACCTAAAACAACGTTAATAGCAAGGTTGAGTATATTACGTACCCAGCAAGACTTGAAGTGTTTGCAAATCCTAATTATTGCAAGCTGATACAAAGAATGCTACTACAGTTATTTGCATGAAGCTGAATTGAATGTAAATTCTGGGTAATAAATTGAAAGCATAACTTGTAAAGAAATTTGACAAGTAAGTAAAATATAAGCATAAGTAACAACATAACTCAAAGATTATAAGCAACTATCGCATCATTTCCCAACCAACACATAGCACAATTTCATTCTTTTGCCAACACATGGCACAACAGTTGAAATTAATCTTGCCAACACATGGTGAAGTATTGAATCGTTTGTAAGGGTAAGCTTTCCAATACCAAATTTTAAGTTCCAATTCATTTTTATGAAAATATCAAAATTCTAACTATATGATGAATATACCAAATGCTCATGACTGCGAGCGCAGCTAATCGATTAGTTTTAACTTTGCAGAGGTGTACTGCTTTACTCACAGGGAATGATTATCTCTTTTTGCAATGCATATTTAACACACTTCCTTTGGTATGCTGCAGAGAAATCATATATAACTTTTATATTCCTTAATCCTAACTTTGCACCAACCTAGTATTGACAGACGCTTACTATGGTGGTAAAAGATATTTGTACACTAAGTACGACAAATAGTTTCACATCCCACTGTCCCACTTCTCCCCATAGTAAGGCGTATACTATTGCATTGGTATGTGTTAGACCTAAACCGCTGTGTGGACACTTCTACGAGTAATCTAAACTGAAAGAGCCCGTGCTACTACAGCCTTCCATACCAGCCCTTGTGGTTGTACAATTATCTTGGTATGAAAACAACATCATAGTTCGGTCATTATATTGACTCGGGTGATAAATCTCCCCCTATCTACGTGCAAGTTACATGCACAATTGGCTATTGCCAATATTTACCCGTGTTAAAACCATAGTTTTATTTTTATTTTTATTAACATACCATTGATCATACTAGTCCAACATGTCCACGTCTAAAATTCATAATTATCATGTTCAACATTTAAGTTCTTTGTGAGCAGTATACCCATCTGTCTATTTTTCCATTCTAAAGCATATCTAAGCGTATGCAGTATTAAACGAATATAACCATTTCACATTTTTATGTGTCATTCCATTGTCTAAGGTTATCAACGATTCACATGCCAAAGTTAATCAAGGAGATCCCATTATGAAGGTTTTAACTACAATATCCCACAATATAACATTGTATGAATTTATAGCATGCATGAAAATATTTATTAAAATATTTCTGAAAACTGGGATCAATATGTTCAAGGGGATGCTTGCCTTGCTGTTCATTGTCATTGAGTTCTAAATCAGGTTCGTCAACAGCAGCATTTATATCATTAGGTTCTATTCAATGTACGTTGATACATAGCAAATAACAAACTCCAATAAGACAAAAAGAATACTGATGGAAAAATCAAATAACAATCACTAAATAAAGTAAGTAGGGTTTGGAGTCATGATTTTATGCTTGTATATTTCTGCTAGTCTTTTCTTCTCTAACTTCGACTTATCAGTTTTGGGTTGGCTGAGGCATAACCAATGGTTTTCTATGAATTGTTCTTTTTCATTTTATGAATTCAAGAAGCTAAATTTTGTATTTATTTATTTTTAACTTTGAATTCAATATGCTAAAATTATTTGGATTAATACTAATAGGGCATAAAGTCATGGTGTAGGGTAGCATGTACATTTTCATTGTTCACCTTAAATATTATTTCATACTTCGCTCTTGTACACTCCCGGTGTTTCAACGTCCACATGAATTGAAAAGAAATACAAATAAATACCAATAATAGAGATAAAATGAACTCCAAAAATCAAAT
Organism: Rhipidocladum racemiflorum; assembly: GCA_036346355.1. Classification (NCBI taxonomy): domain Eukaryota; kingdom Viridiplantae; phylum Streptophyta; class Magnoliopsida; order Poales; family Poaceae; genus Rhipidocladum; species Rhipidocladum racemiflorum. Next base: position 13,058,298 of record CM070573.1, on the reverse strand, counting down.
AAAATTCACCAGTAAATAGAGATCAATTTTACAAATTTTTAGGCTTTAGAATCACCTCAATCGGAGCTCGTATGAGTGAAAATGGGCTCACGAAAGTTTAAAAATAAATTAAAAAACCCTAATTATGCGAATTATTTTCTACTAAGAAATCAACTAATGATGTCACTAATAACGTCATCACCTATTTTCTTTTTGGCTAAATTAAATTTCTAAACAAAAATCTATTTATGACGTCATAAACCTATTTTACTGTGAATAAAATAAATCCATAAAATCTATATTAGACGGACATGTGGGGCCACAGGTCTATAGACCAGATCCACGGACCAAGGTGGGTTTACGGTGGGCACGGTCCAGGGAAGCTTGACCGGCGGCTAACGCATGGGGACACGCGGCGCGGCGGCGCACTACCGGAGTGGAGAGCGACGACTCACCAGCGGCGTTCAAACAACCAAATGGCGATGTGGTTGGGCAGATCAGATCAATCTCACTGCGAATACCCCAAATATAAGCTTCAATGCGGCGGAGGGGCAATGTCAGCGACGAAATGACAAAGGAGCACGGCGGCAGCCTCAAGAACTCCAGCGATGAATCACCGGCAATCCATGGGATCTCGAGCGACACTGAGTGGGGTAAACTAAGCGACATGTAAGGACGAACCTCGGGGAGGGGTCGGGGCATTAAATAAGGCCCAGGAGGCGTGCGCGGCGCGGAGTCCATGGCAAAAAATGGTGGAACGGCAGTGAAGTCCGAGAGCAACACAGCGAGGGTGATGTGGCATCATCTGGACCATCCATGTGGCGGGAATCCGATGGCCCACGCAACGCGGCTACGTGGATAGACCCCACGAGTTCGATCACGATCGGATGGCCATGACGTTTTAGTGTTAAGGTTTGTTGTGGAGCAGGTCGAGTTGGCGCGATGGAACGGGCTGGGCTCAAATGGGTTTCAGCCCATTAACCTGTTTCGAATTTCCAGCGTTTTACTAATCAAAACAATTCCAAAAATTCACTTAATTCAAAATAAATAGCAAAAATATTCTAAAAATGCCAAAAAAAAATCCCATACTTTTTTGAAATATTTTGAACTCAAATAACATTTATATAAATTCTAAACATTTAAATAAATTTTTATAATAGCCCTAAATAGAAGATATTTTAAATAATTCAAATAAATCCAAAAATTTCCTAAAAAATCTTAAAAATTCACAAATAAATAATTAAACTAAGATTCAAAATTTTAGGGTGTTACAGTATACCAATTCATATTAGAAATTTGAGAATTAATGAGTGGAAGGGGGTAGAAGAAAGATTTGAAAATCGCCTGAGTAGTTGGAAGGGCAAGAATTTATCCGCTGGAGGTTGATTAGTCCTCCTAAATTCTGTAGTTACCAGCTTACATATGTTTATGCTGTCCTTTTTTGATATACCTCGTGGGGTGCTTAAAATATTGGATTATTACAGATCTAGATTTTTATGGCAAAGTGATTACCACAAAAAAGGTAAAGGCTAGTTAAATGAAGTATATTATGCCGATCGAAGGATCAAGGTGGCATGGGAGTTCAAGATCATGGTGTCAAAAATATATGCTTAATTAGCAAATGGCTTTTCAAACTGCTAAATGAAGATGGTGTATGGCAAACTCTCCTCAGAAGAAAATATCTAAGGAATAAACCTCTTTCTCAAATAGAAAGAGAGCCATGGGACTCTCATTTCTGGGCTGGCCTAATGCAAGTCAAACATCATTTTTTTTAGATTTGGTTCTTTTCACCTTCGAGATGGGTCTCAAATACGATTTTGGTAGGATGTATTGATTGAAAACAACCCCTTTAGTGCACAATACCCTCGACTTTTTATATTATCAGGAAAAAAACATGCTATGATGGCTAAAGTAATGTTCTGTCCCATTTAACGTGTCTTTTTGTAGGGCCATTATGTGACACAATTTACTAGCATGGCATGAGGTTGTTGCAAAGATTGCTGGTGTGCAATTATCACCGGAATGGGATATTTTTCAATGGAATCTTTATTAGAATGGACAGTTTTCTATTCAATCAATGTATACATTCTTAGTGCATCCAAATATCCCAGTTACAAACATACAATTGTGGAAGTTTAAGGTGCCATTAAAAATTAAGATTTTTCTTTGGTGCCTTCATTGTGGGGTGATATTGACAGAAGATAACCTCAGTAAAAGAAATTGAAATGGTAGCAAAAATGTAGTTTTTGTAATAATGAGGAAACTATACAATACTTCTTTTTTGACTGCCAGTTTGCTCGTTTTGCATGGCGAGTCATATAAGCGGCTTCTAATCTACAACCTCCTAGTAGCATGTCTCATGTGTTTGGGAGCTGGTTAATGGGGTTGGGAAAGGATTTAAGAGCTCATATGTTGGTCGGGACTTCCGCACTGCGTTGATCCAATTAGCTATGTTGAAATAATGTTGTGACACCACGGAGTGTCGTAACCTTATTTAATGTGCATGATGAGGTCAAAAACATTATGAAATATGGAATTGGAGGTTGAAAACATACGCTATGAGGTTTATTTGCGTTTCCGGACCATTTCCGGGGATTTGGGCCTTTCCGGGGGAGTTTGGGCCTAAGAGAAGGGGTTGTGGGCTTTGATGGGATGGAGTATGAGTCCATTTAGGATTAGGACTCATGTTTGGCCTGGTAAAAGGGGCTCCCCCTGCCCCTTATTGCGCCCCCCACCCAGCCTTGTGCGCCCCCACCACCCCCCTTGTGCCCTAGCCGCCCCACCTCCCTCTCCCTCTTGGCCGTGCGCCCCACCCTTTGCCCCCTTTGCTCCCCACCTCTCCACCACCTCTCCTCCACCCCTTGCTGCCCTAGGGTAGCCTCTCCACCCCTGCACCTCGAAGATCCGTCCATTGGAGTGAGGAGCGAGGAGCGATCCGGGAGGAGATCCGTTGGGCTTTCGTGCGTCGGGCGAAGGTATAGCCATGGGAATCCTTTGGGTTGGTCTAGGTACTGTTATTAGGGTTATTATCATGTTTTTAGATCAATTGGTGGTGCTGAAATTGAGTAAATTAGATGAAATCTAGAAGTTGCCACGTTCTCTGTTTCGAGCAGCATGAGCAGTCGACCTAGGGTTTGGGTTTTCGTCAAATTAGAATCGGAATTTGGTCATAAGGCTGTTGAAGAAGTTGTAGATAATTTCAATATCTTTCCGTGGGTATAAAGAACGTCCAATTCCGCCCAGCCATTTGAAAGTTATGATCGTTTTACCGAACGTATTAAAATCTGTGACGTGATTGGAACAGATCACGGTATTCTGTAGATTAAACCACTTTAGGGTCCGAATCAGTCTTTCCATATACTTAGAAAAAGTTAGGAAATTTCCTAAGCTACGCGAGGATGTACTCGTTTAATTGATTCGGAGTCCCAGAACTCAAGTTGTGCCTTTTAGAAGGCTGCTGTCCCGACGGGACAGAAACTCTGTTTTTGGGTTTTGCGAATAGTTGGCGATGTCGGGGTAGAAGAGGGTTTGCGTACTATTTTGTGGACATGATTGTGAGTGTGTGGTCCCTATGTGCAGGTGGTGTGACCCCGGGAGTGCCTTCTACATCTCGCCAATCCGTCGTCCGTGGTTGAGGCAAGTGTATTGGAATGGGTAGCGGGTTATTGTTTGCTAGATCGGTTGTGATTGAGATCTATTACATGATATGTTCACATGCTATGATTTAATGATTGCCAATGATATGATGGATATACTTACTATGTTATGATGCCATGTGATAATGTACAAGTGATTTATGATGTTCGCATGATTGCATACATGACATGATACATGGCCCGGGCGGTGAGAAAGTCATAACTAGTCCGGAGAAGGTCGGTGAGAAAGTTATGACTATTCTGGAGAGCCAATGAGTAAGTCCTACATCGTGATTCTATCCACCGCGGTGTGGGGAAGCGAGGAGTAGGCACCCTCCATCTTCGGGATGGAAGGGGGGAGAGGGTGCACACCGACGAGTGTGTACTCAACCATACCGGTGTGAGTTTCCAAGGAGATATGAGCATCGCATCGCATTGCATACATAATGATGATGATAATGATTTGTGATCATGAATGAGATGATATACCTGATGTGAGTTGTTGTAGCCATGTAATTGTTTATGTTTGTACCATTGCAATATACTTGCTGAGTGATGAACTCACGCTTGTGTTTATGTTATTTATTTTAGGTACCATGACACCGGCATGTGGGAAGGGGAAATAGCTACACATCTTCATGTAGTCCAGCCACATTTACTATTGTTTAGTCAAGTTCATAATAAGTGCCATGAACTAGGTGTTTGGAATAATTTTTGTGTGCTTGTGATCCTTATTTGCTTAGCCATAGTTTATGGAGTGGTTGGCTTTAGTATTATTGTCTTATGTTGATGCTATATTCGTTTATATTGCCGTTTTAGATGCCTTATGTTTTTCTATGAACTGCCTTGTTATTGCTATCGCTTCAATTCATGTTAAAATAAAGGAGATGCTGTCGAAATTTCGGTTTTTAGCATGTGCGCCTTTGCTGTAATTTATGTTTAATTGTGGTATTTAGATGTTTAGTCTATGTTTGGTAGCATTCGGGCATACTAGATGCCGGGGTGTTACAGTTGGTATCAGAGCGGGCTGTAGGTCCTTGGAATATGTATTTTTAGTATCATACCTTAGGTTACAACTAAAATATGATGTGGAATAACTTAGAAACATGGCTTAGGTTTTTACTAAAATTTTGTTATAGGATAGCAACATCAAAACTTGCAAAAGTGGTATAACTAATCTAAAATTTGACACACGTGGATGCACAGTAGGAAAAGGGTATGAGTTTCCAAGGAGATATGAGCATCGCATCGCATTGCATACATAATGATGATGATAATGATTTGTGATCATGAATGAGATGATATACCTGATGTGAGTTGTTGTAGCCATGTAATTGTTTATGTTTGTACCATTGCAATATACTTGCTGAGTGATGAACTCACGCTTGTGTTTATGTTGTTTATTTTAGGTACCATGACACCGGCATGTGGGAAGGGGAAATAGCTACACATCTTCACGTAGTCCAGCCACATTTACTATCGTTTAGTCAAGTTCATAATAAGTGCCATGAACTAGGTGTTTGGAATAATTTTTGTGTGCTTGTGATCCTTATTTGTTTAGCCATAGTTTATGGAGTGGTTGGCTTTAGTATTATTGTCTTATGTTGATACTATATTCGTTTATATTGCCGTTTTAGATGCCTTATGTTTTACTATGAACTGCCTTGTTATTGCTATCGCTTCAATTCATGTTAAAACAAAGGAGATGTTGTCGAAATTTTGGTTTTTAGCATGTGCGCCTTTGCTGTAATTTATGTTTAATTGTGGTATTTAGATGTTGTTTAGTCTATGTTTGGTAGCATTCGGGCACACTAGATGCCGGGGTGTTACAAATGTGATTTTTGATGGGAAAACATCTCAAATCCTTTGCCGATTATCTTCATTCGCTCCAACTAGTTGCGCGCGTGGTCTGTGTTGCAGCGTTTGGAGGCTCGGGAGGTGATGTTATCGACATGCAGATCGCTAGAGATTGTGGTTAGGGATCTCTTCAGCAAATATGGTGGAGATTCAGTAACAGACTGTGTGCAGATTGAGACTTCATGTTTTATGCTTATTTTAGCATATTGTAACTTTTCGCAGTATTTGATTTTATCTTATTGACATCATTTTTGCTGTAACGTTGTAATAAACGATTAGCTACATGCATCTTATGATGCAGAGGCCGTGAGTTATAAACTTTCATTATCTAAAAAAAGATTTATACATACGTATCAAAGGCTGTCCTTAATTAATTATCTCGGAAATGGGCAGGTGTCCCTATATTTTTATATTGTTAATGTAGTAGCATACGAATTTATATAGAAAAAGGAGTAAAATTGAATTTGGGCCTCAAACTTACTTATCTGGTTCTTAAACTTCAATTTTAACTTAACAAAGTCGTGAAGTCGTTTTAGTTAATTAGACAGTCATTATCTAAATATTACAATTAAGAGAATTTCGAAACCTAATAGTGGTGGCTTCGGTAAAAAAAAAAAACTAAATGGCGGCAAAGTTAGACAATTCGGGACCCCATCGATCGTGCGGCGCAGGGGCGGTCCAACGCCTGTTGGACCAAGCCCGTCCAATGCACCCCTGCTGGCTATCGGATGAGGATTCGACAGACAGGAACATATCTAATCTGAAATTTTGTTATTTTTGTATAACTGCGTATAAATTCGGAAAAAAATTTAAAAAAAAATATGAATATTATCTAATATACACCAGATTGAACATATATTATTTTCAAATTTTTTATCTTAATATTTTTTATTTAAAAAGTGTTCTAAAGTATAAAGTGAACCAAAAACTTTCATAAAAATACGTACAAAGCGTCGGTCCAATATTTACATGCCCTACGTGTGCTTCACGAACACCGCTGCTCGATCACCTCACGGAGCGCACGTCTCGACGCTGCCACGTCCCTCCCGGCGGCGAACGGATGCGCGAGGAGCTGCGCGACGGACGCCCGCTTCCGGTGGTCCTTCTGCAGGCACGCAGCCACGAATCCCCGGAGCTCTGGCGACGCCGCGCCGTCGGGCAGCGCGGGCAGCTCGCCGAAGCAGATGGCGCACATGAGGGCCGCCCAGCTCGGCCTGTGCCCGGCGGGGAGCAGCGGGTACCGGCCCATAAGGAGCTCCAGGACGGTCACCCCCAGGCTCCACACGTCGGCGGCGTAGGGGTCGACGCGGCCCCCGTCGTCGTCGTCGTGCAACCGCTCCGTGTCGAATCTTTCGGGGCTCATGTACGCGGCGGTGCCCTCGTAGGCCGCCCAGTGGTTGCCGGCGCGGGAGACGACCTTGGCGATGCCGAAGTCGGCGATCTTGACCTGCCCGGCCCTGCTGACGAGGAGGTTGGCCGGCTTGATGTCGCGGTGGACGACGCGGCGGGTCCGGAGGTACGCCAGGCCGGACAGCGCCTGCGCTGCCACCTCCGCCAGCGCCGCCTCCGGGAAGCCTCCGTGGGCGACGATCGAGTCGAGAGAGCCGCCGTCCATCAGCTCTAGGAGCAGCGTGACATCACCAGACGCCGTCGGAAGGACGGAACGGCAACGTACGATGTGCGGGGAGTCGACACGGCGGACGACGTCGGCCTCGGCATCCGCGGAGGGGTGGCCCCGGTGAAGGATCTTTAGGGCGTATAGCGCCGAGGTGCGGCGGTGGGAGACTTTGTAGACGGTGCCGCCGTTCCCGCGGCCCAGGACGGCGAGCCTGTCGAAGTCGGACATGCGGAATAACTCGCCGTGCCGAGCCGCCGAGGTCGAGGCCGTCGACGTGGACGGCGTCGCCGCGGCAACGGGCGCCGGGTAGTGGTACCGAAAGGCGCACGAGGGGACGTCGAGGGTGAGGCGGAGCCTCCTCTCTCTAGTCGTCAGCGCCATTGATGTGTGCTTAAGATTTGATTTGCAGTTTTGATGGGTCTTACAAAAACAGCGTAGATTGCTTCTAGCTTATATAACTCTGTGACGGCTCGCGTACCTTAATTATGCTGACTGTGCTGAGATTTTGATGCCTTTTTAGATCTTTCTTTCGAAAACGATGTGAAAAATATTGCTCCTTTGTTCAAATTTATATGACATATTTTCTCTTTATATATATTAAAATTATTAGACTACCCCTAATTATTATATCTAAACATTATAATTAATATATACATGTAGAGAATATTAAATAAATCTGAATATTTATTAGTGATATAAAGGACATCGTACTAATTTGTACTCCCTCCAGTTTGATAATAGATGTCGTTTTGGATATAGTGATGGTCAAACTTCTAAAACTTTGACTATCGATATATTTTTAAATATTTAAATTAGATATATGAAAATTATATGTGTAGACTTGTCTCGAGAAGTACTTTCATAATATTATAATTTTATTGGGTTTTATAAATATATTATAATAAAAAATAGCGGTCAAAGTTGTGTTTTGAAGACCGTGTCGATGTCCAAAACGACATCTATTATCAAACTGGAGGGAGAGTAGATTATAAAATAAGTTAATATGTATTTACAGACAAGGTCATTCAAAAATATCTCTCGGAGGAAGGGAATACTTCTTAATTAATTAATTGCCTTAATTACGTGGGAAGCGGTGGATATACACGTAATTGTCCCTATGAAATTTGAGGAGGAATCTGGAGTTCGATGGAGAGTGGAGACTCTTTAGTCAAATAGGCTGGAGACCTACCACCTACGTGCTGAAGATTCTTGCATGCTGCACTGCTTAATCTGCAAGGTAAAATACTCTACATTTATGTGTTCCACTGCTAAAAAATTAGGCTTTACTACTAGTACATCACCACCGATTAGATTTGAACCGGTACTGATAGTAACATCAGTACCGATTCATTGGCTACAAGATTGTAGTGGGCTTTTAGTACCGGTTATTAACACGAACCGGTACTGATGCCCTCACATTAGTACTGGTTCGTGATATGAACTGGTACTGAAGGCAAGAGGCATCAGTACCGGTTTGTGTTACCAACCGATACTGATGAGTGCATCAGTACCGATATTGATGTCTCGTTACAGAAAAGTTTAAAAAGAATGCATATTCTATGTATATCAGTACACGATGGTGGGTGGGTTGGTTAGAAGGGTGAGACTAGAGTCACGAAGTTGTGGATTCGAGTCCTGCTTCTCCCATATATTCTCGATGTATTTTGAAATATTTCTAGTACTATTAGTACCTGGACTGATGATCAGATCTGTAATAGTATTATCTCCCTATGAAGCAGCGAAATGGCTGGTCTTTCGTGTTTTTTACTATAGAAAAAAAAAAGCATCTCTTGAGTATGCTATTCTTACTTATTGTAGTACTTGTTTGAAATGCGTGAATTTTCTCTGTTTCGTGCGAAATGGCTAGTAAAATTGTGATTCGATTATTTACCCAACACACTTGGAGATCGGAACCGCCGTCACTAACGAATACTAAATCTTTAATTTGATGTGACGTGTGATGTTTTGTTTTTAATCAGTAAAGCTAGAATAGATGTGATTTAGGTCATGCATTTCTGCTGAGGTATATCTAAAAAAACTATATTATCCTTTCTTATTATATCTTTAGATGATGTATCTTATTCTAGTCTATAGTAGTAAATGATATTAAAAATAGCTAAAGGTGTGGGTATAGAAGGAAAAATAGTAAAATGTCACCTCAAAATTGTAGAACGATATGTATGTATAAATTTTTTTAAAAGCTAGAATGACACGTACGTGGAAACGGAGGGAGTATATATATATATATATATATATATATATATATATATATATATATATATATATATATATATATATATATATATATATATATAGTGCAGAGATATTTCCTATGATAGAGATTGCTTGAGGAAAGTAAAAAAAGAAAAGAAAAGAAAGAAAAAGAACATGATAGACAGAGATAGAGAGGCTGGATGACACAGTCAGCAGAGTAGCTAGTGTAACATGGAGAGCGTTAGAGTTTAGCACAACCTTGAAGAAGGAATGTGGTGCGCCGTGGGCCATCAGGCACGACCATCACACGTTTAATTTACCATTAGCACACCATGGTGGCCGAAAACTGATTAGGTTATGATGAGCTATGACCCAAATTGGTCATGGTTTGGTTTCCTTGGCTTTAATAATCTAGGCTGTTCATGCCACGTGTTTGTATTTTGATGGACTTTTGATAAGGCAGATTTGTTTATTTGCCACAAAGTTGATGTTCTCTTGATGATTTGCTACGTCATGTTTCATTGATATGTGGTCATTGGGTTCAAAAATCAGTGAGACATGATATAGCAACTCGTCAAATACACATCAACTTTATGACAAATAATTAATTATTCCTTATAAATTGATTACACTCGGAGGGCACAAGCAATCTAGCCATGTCTTCTTTTTGCCCAATGCCAAACAACAGATCAATCAATTAATCGTCCGTGTACCAGGGTTTCAAAAATCGTCGAAATTCGTCGAAAATCGACCGTACCGCTAGGGTTCGACATAAAAAACCGGTCGAAAAACCGGTCCGATTCAAAAAAAAATTCAAAAAAATTCGAAAAAATTTACATGTCAAAAACCAGTCGAAAATCGGTGGAAATCGGTCGATTTTCGTCAAAAATCGTCAAAAATCGCTACCAAAAGTCGACCGCACAAAAGTTCAACATGGTTGTTGATTTTCCATCAATAAATCGTCGATTTTCCGTCGAAATCGTCGATTTTCGACGTTTTTTGAATTTTTTTCAAAAAAATCTGGTTTTTAAATTTATGCGATTTTTACGATTTTCGGCTCGATTTTCGGTTCGATTTTTGCGATTATCAAATTTCACTGTTCATTCGAAAATCGGCAAAACGAAAAGGTGAACCTGCCGTGTACTTCCTTTCGAATTCATAAGCACACATGACAAGTTTCCAAGTAGTCATGATATCCGAAGTGCGTCACTCGAAAGAATTGGCTTGCTACAAATACGTACTAAGTTTTTAATCTTGAGGATTTCTGAAAAAAAAATTTATGTGGTATATTAACTATATCACATTTACAATCGGGAGAAACGCTGGCCGGAGAAACCCCCCACATCATCTCTCCCTTTCTCTCTCCACTATTTCCAAAAAAAAACCCTTCAGTTCTATATATCACGTATAGGTCCTTTTGATTTACGCAGAGGTCTTTTGTGATTTTTTGTGAGGGCAAGAAAAGTTTTCCGGGTTGCGTTTAGGTCCCCCAATCGCTACTTTACGAAAAGAGCCTCCCATTAAATGCAAATCACGAACGAGCCCTTTTCTACTTTTTGAGATAGCGGTGAGGTCCAAAACTATAGCAAACATGTCCCCGATTTTTACATCAGGTCCTTTCTCCGTTTTCTCCGAAAAAAATATTTTCGTCAACAGAAAGATGTGTACTTTTTTTCCGGCTCGTATATTACAATCGGATGAAACGTCGGTCGGAGAAGCCCCTCACGTCACCTCTCCTTTTCTCTCTCCGCTATTTCCAAAAAAAACCCTCCAGTTCTATAAATCATGGATAGGTCCTTCCAATTTATGCACAGGTCCTTTACGATTTTTTGTGAGGACAAGAAAAGTTTTTCTGGATTGCGTTTAGGTCCCCCATTCGCTACTTTATGGAAAGAGCCTCCCGTTAAATGCAAATCGCGAGCGAGCCCTTTTTTACTTTTTTGGGATAGCGGTGGGGTCCAAAACTATAACAAATAGGTCCCCCTTTTTTACATCCAGATCCTTTCTCTCTTTTCTCCGAAAAAATATTTTTGTTAACAGAAAGATGTTTACTTTTGTCCTAGCTCGTATATTACAATCGGGAGAAACGCCGGCCGGAGAAGCCCCCCACGTCACCTCTCCCTTTCTCTCTCCGCTATTTCCAAAAAAACCCTCCAGTTCTATAAATCACGGATAGGTCCTTCTAATTTACGCAGAGGTCCTTTGCGATTTTTTGTGAGGGCAAGAAAAGTTTTTTCGGATTGCGTTTAGATCCCCCATTCGCTACTTTACGGGAAAAAAACCTCCCGTTAAAATCAAATCGCGAGCGAGCCCTTTTCTACTTTTTCGGGACAGCGGTGGGGTCAAAAACTATAATAAACAGGTCTCCGATTTTTATATCTAGGTCCTTTCTCCGTTTTCTCCGAAAAAAATATTTTCACCAACAGAAAGATATGTATTTTTTCCCGGCTCGGTCTCTAAGGTTTCTCGAGCCTCCAAAAAATTGGAAAATACGTTTAGGTCTAATTTTTCTCCGGGAAAAAAAACGCAAAGTTATTTTTCGTTCACGCGCGCGGCGTGCGCATTTAAAAATACGCCTATATCTATTTTTTCTCCAAAAAATTATTTTTTATCCGGAAAAAAACGCAAAATTGTATTTTTTTTTTTCCGGCTTGGTCTCTAAGGTTTCTCGAGCCTCCAAAAATTTAGAAAATACGTCTATATCTACTTTTTCTCCGAAAAAAACATGGAGTTTTTTTTGTTCACGCACGCAGCATGTGCATTTAAAAATATGTTTAGATCTATTTTTTTCTCCAGAAAAAAAAATGCAAAATCATTTTCCGTTCACGTGCGCGGCATGCGCCGCGTACTTTTTCCCTAGCGCAGTCTCTAAGGTTTCGCGAGCCTACAAAAATTTTAAAAATACGTCTAGATCTATTTTTTCTCCGGAAAAAAATGCAAAATCATTATCCGTTCAAGCGTGCGGCGTGCGTCGCGCTTACATCCTAGTTACTCGTACTAGGCAGAATGTGCAACGCATGTCGCTACATTGAGTATCGACTCAAAAAAGCCTTTTCTTTGAGAACAAAGACTTCAAAGATAGATTTAGGAACAACAAAGAAAAAGAGAGGCCAAAGGTTAACCTCGTCGACTATGAGTCTAGTAGTTCGTTCGAGGAGGATGAGACTGAAGTAAATGTAGCGAGTGGGTCAAGGGAAGTAAAAAAATCTATAGTCTGTTCTTGGTTTAAGCCGATTAAAGCTTACTCGGAAGTTAAATATGCTATTGATGTGACAAAATGTGATCATATTTTTGTTTTGCTATTGCAAGAAAAGATTATACAATTGCCTTTGGGTCACACTTTGCCATTGGTTGAAGAAATTTAGAAACAAATATATTACAAATGGCATCATTCTTTTTGACATAATACTAACGATTCCAATATTTTTCATCAGCAGATACAATCGGCTATAGAAGACAACTGATTAAAATTCGCCAAGGATCCAGCAATGCAACTGGATGCCAATCTTTTTCCATTTAACATGGTCAGTTGCTCGGCAAAGGGAAAAAATTGGCACGAGACGATCAGATCCGTTCGCTGTCAACATCAGCTAAAATAGCTCAGCAAGTCAATGTGAAGACGACCATAAAAGACGCTGAGACTATCAAGATCACGGTCGGTTCTATTCAGTTTGAGACCGACCGTGAAGGTAAATGTTCGAGGACAATAAAGCCATGAGGAAAACTTCAAATCGGCAAATGATATAAGGCTAAAATGTCATTATAGCTACAAAAGTCGATACAGAAGCATAAACCAACGTTCTCCTAGTTGTTGGCTAAATATGAAAAGAGGGGTCAAGGATTGCGATGAAGTCCCCCTCATCAGGAAAATGGGTTGGCTTTACACTCGCCGTACATTTGTTCGATGCAACAGTATCCTGGGCAAAACCAAGAGCATCAGCGGCCAGTTAGGAAAGGTTGTCTGGATTAGCCCAGGAACGACCAGGCGATGATCAAAAGAGGCTAGTCCAGGAGAGGATTTTTGAGCCAATTCAGGAGCAGCCACGATCAGACCAAGGGCATAAAGAAACGGCTTGGTGGGATAGATACGAAAGCCGATAGAGCCCAAGCCATCATGGTGTCCTCCATGTTTAAGCAAGTAATAGAGAAGACGACTTAAATGCTTGAGGACTCACGAGTTGAGAGAAGCTGACTATGAAAAGAAGAGGGACGATGATTTCAATGAGCTTCGTCCGATCAAGCCTATCAAGAGGGAGTGGAGGAAGAAGGAAGTCGTTCGGGAATAATTTGATTCAATTGATGATTTAGATTCCCCATTATCCGCAATGATTCATTGCTATCGATGATATCAACATGGTGTTTACAATGCCTGCAAAGTTCAAGGTATGAGCATCATCGGCTAAAGAATCATTTGCCCAACTATGCTTTGGTTCACAGGACACCGTCTTTGAGAAGCCGCAAGATGATCATCAGCATTTAAAGCCATTGTATTTGAAAGGGCACATCAACGGTAAGCTAATATAAAAAATGCTAGTAAATGGCGGGGCGACTATTAATTTGATGCATTACACAGCTTGCAAAAAGTTGGGTACGTACAATGGAGACCTCATAAAAACCAATATGGTGCTAAACGATTTCACCGGGGATCCCATAAAAGCAAAATGTATCATGGTGATCGAGCTCGTGGTCGCTGCAAGACTTTGCCAATGGCTTTCCTTGTGGTTGATGCCAAAGGAAGCTTTGTGGTCGAGGTTGAAACATCGACTCATATAGCCATAGCCACTTCAGAGGCTAATTGGCAACATGATGGAGCTGAATACAAATCAAGCAAAGCACTCAAAGATTGTGATTTCATATGTATTAATCAGACAGGGATGATGTTGCTTAGTGTAAAGCCGAGCACTTTTGATCGGACAAATGAGATATTGCGTCGATGGAGTCCAAATCGGTAGTGAAGACCTTTAAGGAGAAATGCAGTGCTATGGAAATTGACAGATAGTTGCGTAGCCATCGAGGATTTCAAAGGCATTAAGAGATTTGGGCAAGGTTTTACATCTTCAGATCCATTAGAAAAAAGATATATAGGCGACAATGATAGGAAGAGGCCAACCTTTATTAGCTTGAAGCTAGCAAGCGAGTACAAGAAAAGGTTGGTCGACTTGTTAAAAGTTATAATGATTATTTTGCTTGGGAATACCATGAAATGTGTAACATCCCCAATTTCGATCTTTTGTCAAAAGCTAATTTAAATTAATTAAATTCAAAATTTGGATTTTCTTCGATGTTCTAATTAACCTGGCATCCTTATCCTTCTGATATTGGAGTCCAATCCTTCTTCATCCGCAAAGTCGAAATTCTAAATTTCGATCCTTACTCGAAATTTCACCCGAGTTCCAAAATTCTCCAAAAATCCCGAAACCTATTGCATTTGGTCTAAATATTCTATAAGATTTTTTAGAATTTTTCTAGGATTTATAGAGTCCCTTTGGTATTTTATCATTCGCGCTCTTTCTTCGAATTCTTTATTTTTGTCCCAGAATTATCTAAATTCTAAATTCATTCAAAAATAGTGAAACCAATTTTATTTGGTTCCAAATATTCCCTAGTATTTTTAGAAATTTTTTAGGATTTTTAGACCATTTTTGCTATCTTATCTCCCGTGCCTTTGTTTCTACACTATTCATCGACCAACGGGAGAACGCCACATGTCCAGCACTGTTCATCCATCTTCCTCCCACGATCAATCTGTTACAGAGGAGCTCCATTACTCCCCGTTCATGGTGCATGAAATTCCAATCTTCATAACTTTCTATTTAATCCAAAAAATCACTAACGGCCGAATGCGTTGCAAAGATCTCGGAGAGGAGAATCCATTCCCGGCCTTTAATCTTCCTAAATCACGATGAAACGGTCGCAATAAGCAATTAAACCGGATTCACTCTCTCCTTCATATCTCAGCCATTTCTTTGGTGATTCGCGAACTTCCACCTCTCACAACTTCGTCTTGTCGTCCCCTTTCCCGTGCTCACCTCCCCATGCAGCCTCTCCACTCCATTTCTCCGAAAACTCGAAGAAACCGATGCCGATCACCGTTCATCGACATTGTCGCAGCAACTTTTCATCCGGTAAGGCGTTTGTAATCCCGTTCGTGTTACCGTGTGCACATCGTCGCCACGAATAAAAGCCCTCAATCAATTTTGATTTTCGTTGTAGGACGGCGATGAATTTTACGTTTGAAGTTTTCGATTGGAGCGCTGTTCATCGTCGATTTCTCACAAACCGTTGATCCCATCCAAAATCCGGCAACACCGCTAGGTTCATCTCGTCGCGTTCTATGTGATGCTCCCTTTTGTTTTGCAAAAATCCATCGATTTCATGTTTTCCCCCAAATTGGATGTCCGTTGGTTGTTCCCGTCATCGGTTACTATTTCGGCCATAACTCCTGTGGGTGTTTTCCGGCGATCCGCTAGTCCAATGTCCTATAAATTGAACCCCAGAATCCTCCCCTCCTTCCCCACACAACCCCATTGGAATTTATCCAATCCAACATACGGATCTCCTTGTAGAAGCCGTTCTTTCTGAAATCTGACGGACATTCGGCGAGCTCTCCCGGTCACTCCCAACCTTCATTTGGCCTCAAAATTTTATTGCAGCTCCCTCTCGATGTCCTCTACATCCAGCAAAATCAGATTTTTAAATTGATCGCCGGAGCTCCGCCGGCAACCATTTCTTCTCCCAGTCCGGCGGGAGGTTCGAAGGCTCGTTCTCTGTCATCGTAACTCCAAATTGAGTGATTCAAATTCCTAAATTCGTATAAAATCACCCTCTATCTGCCAGTATTATTTTATAATTTTTTTTATTTTTTTTATTTGGCTGTGCCGTTTTGCGCGTAGCCGAAGAAACCGTCGGAGCCGTCGACGCCTTCGCCGAACCCCAAGACGTTGAGACTCTCGCTGCGATCAAAGGCAAGTCTCCTTGACACACGTTGATCCCATATTTTACAACTATTTTACAATGATTTACAACTTGCATTGCTATCTTTATACATGTTACGTCAAATATAGGATGGTAGTTATTCCGAGCTTGCTGTCACCACCTAGTTATTGATATCCATGTTTACTTGTAACCCTACGATACTGTATTATGTCATATTTAAATTATATTGTGACATTTGATGCTTAGAATGTTAGATGTGCTTAGTTGCAAAACTGATTAAAATGCCCATGGGTGGGATTTCATTGAAACTATGGTTTAAAGTATGTTTTGAGAATTAAAGCATGGTATATGTTACTGCTTTTGCAAAATAAAAATAAAATGAAAAAAATGGTTTGGACTTGGGCGGAATGGAATGTCGGGCGGGTGCGGATGGAGCACTATGTGAAATCATGTGCTGAAAAATTGGCTTTGAACTGAAAAATTAACTTAGATTTGAATTTCCAAAATGTGTTTGTTCATGTGTTTTGACAATTTGACAAGAAACAGTAAGTTACGCATTAGCGCCGGACAAAGTTCTCAAGAAACAGTAAGTTTCCCATCTGCGACGGACAGTGTTTTTGGGTCTGTTGTGAACATGTTTTTGAGCCCATGACCGAAGTCATTTTCACATGTACAACGGACAGTTTTTCTTGGTCCGTTGTGAACAAGCTTTTTCGGTTTGGATAATTTCTTGGAAACCAAGATTTTCACATGTACAACGGACTAATTCTTTTTGTCCGTCGTGAATGAACTTTTTCTAGGGTTTTACTTTTGTGAAACCGAGCGTGGCACGTTTGCGCCGGACAAGCTTCTGGGGTCCGTTGTGAACTTGTTTTGAGCTCATGACCGAAGCCATTTTTGCATGTACAACGGACCAACTTTGTTTGTCCGTTGTGAACGTGTTTTTCCGCGTTTGGTTGGCTTTTTGGAACAGAAACTTTTCCTTATACAACGGACCAACTTTGTTTGTCCGTCGTGAATGCGCTTTCGCTCAATTAGGGTTTTGAGCGATTTGGATTTGAATTTTGAATGTGAATTTGAAATTTGTAATGATTTCATGATGCTTCTTTTGAAGTGGACTTTATGCAATACTCATGTGAGTAGTTGCATGGATTGACATTGAGTCAAGTCGTGGACTTGTGCTCGGATTTGTTTTGTGGTTTGTTCATGTGCAGGTATTGCTCGAAGACGAATGTGGTCGATGACGGGACCGGAACTAGGTTCATGGAGGAACTGAGGTTCGGGACTAGGTTCAGGAGGAACCGAGGTCTTGGTGGTCAAGGATGTCATGCGGGACGTTCGGGCTAAGAGAATGGTGCACATGAAGAATGGTTAGTCACGTGAGAATGGCAGGAGGTCATTCGCGTGCAAAGTGTTAGTCACGTGAGTATGGCAGGTGGCCATACGCGTGCAAAGTGTTAGTCACGTGAGTATGGCAGGTGGCCATACGCGTGCAAAGTGTTAGTCACGTGAGTATGGTAGGGTTGCCATACGCGTGCAAGAGTTGTACTCGGCCTGGTTGGGCCAAGTAGAGTTGAGTTGGATACGGATTCCTTCTAGGGAATAGGAATCGTATTCAGAACTCTTTGTGGGTTGGTGCTTTAAATAGGTTGGGGGTCTCCTGTTGAAAGGCACCAAGGAGAGCTGAGCGCATCAAGCTTTGAGCTTGGTTTTAGGGTTTGTACTCTTTTGATGAGAGTATTTTAGACAAGAAATAAAGATCAATTCTTCCAAGATTTTTGCGTGCTACAAGAACCACGTCGCTACAAAGATTTTCTGTTTTGGTTCTTGTTTGCATGCTTGTTCTAGTTCTAGATTGGTTTTTGTTCTTCAAGTTTTATCTTGATTTGATCCATCAAAAACCTCTCTAGGGTATTGATCTAGTGTTTCTCAAAGTCTAGTTGATCAATCTTTTGTCGTTCTTGTTTAATCTTGAAGTTTTGATTAGATTGATTCTCGTCAAGTTCTTGTTTAATCTTGAAGTTTTGATTAGATTTATTTGAATTTATTCCATTTTGAAATAATTAAAGAATTAAAACTTTGCAAATAAAATTTTGTTGGAAATATTTTATTTGAGTCCAAAATGTTCCAAAATATTTTCCAGAATTTTTCTGGAATTTTACGAGTATTTTGCTATTTTTAATGAATTAAATGAATTTACGGGAATTATTTTAATTATTAAATCGCTGGAAAATGCGAGTGGGTTTATCTTGTTCATCCGAATGAGCCCGAGTCGGACTCGAGTTCGAGTCAGGCCAGAGCCACGTGACTCGGCCGAACCAACTCCAAAACCTAATCGATCCCAACCGTTGGATCAAGATCCAACGGCCAGGATTTCCGCATCGCTCGGCCGAATCCGGCCGGATCCGATCGCGCCACGCGATCGTGGCGTTGATCGTGCCACGTGGGCCGAAGGTCGTCGTCTCCGCCCGAAGTCCGGAAGCCGGACTCGCCGCCGCGCCGCTGCGTGGAAAACTAGGTTTCCGCTCTCGCACGAACGCCGAGGCTATTTAAAGCCCGGTCACGCCCGAGGTTGCCCTCGTCCTGCGGCGCACTGTCCCCGAGCCATCTCGCTGGCCGTCGCCCGTTTGCCGTCTGAGCTCGCCGGAGTTAGAATCCTGTTCGCCAGCGCGGTTAAAAGCCGATTCCGCCGCGCCCGCCCTCCGCCGCCAGAGCACGCAGATCTAGGATCCCGGGGCGAGACGCACCGAAGAGACCTTTCATCTCGCCGGAGCGCGCCGGAACGCCGAGACCGTGGTCATCGTCTTCATCTCGGCCAAGCTAAGCGCCCTTGCGTAAACCATCGCCGACCCGAAGCTCCACCAACCGTCCGATCAAGATCCAAGGGCTCGATCGCGCCACGTCACCCTCGGTGAGTTCAGTTGAAAATCCTAGATCTAATCTCAACCGCTTCGGATCTAGATCCAGCGGCAGGTCGTGCCGCGTGGCGAGGCGCACCAGGCTAGATTGGATGCGGGCCGTTAGATCAAGATCCAACGGCCAGATCAACCCGTGCGCCCCAAGCACTTGAGGCCCAAATCCAATCCTGGCTAGTCGGTTTTCAAACCAGCGGCTACGATCGTGCCACGTGTCCAGGGAGCGAGCGCCGCGCCACACGCGGCGCGGCGTGGAGTCAGCCGACACGCAGCGGCGTGTCAGCGACCGCACCGTGACGTCACCCATGACGTCATCGGTGGGTCCCACCTGTCAGCACCGTGGGCTGAGCCCCGCTGACGTCAGCGATGACGTCACCCGAGTGGTCCCACATGTCAGTCTCACGTGGAGCCGTGGACCGGGTCCACGGTAGACCCGAGCCGAGTGTGGACCGAGTCCATGGACCGGCTGACGTCAGCAGACCAATCCAGTGCTGCCACGTGTCCATGATGACGCAATAAATGATTTTCCGAAAAAGAAAATGATTTAATAAATCGGTTTAATAATTGATTTGAATTTCAAAACTTCAAACGCTTATAACTTTTGCGTTTCAACTCCGATTTGAGTGATTCAAATTTCTAAATTTGTATAAAATTGAGATCTACCTAAATATGAATTTTATTTAATTTTTGGACTAAAGTTTTTCTCTGCAAAATTATTTAATTGATTATTTAAACTTTAAATAATCATTACTTTTAACGTCTTAACTCCAAATTTGGCGATTCCAGTTTCTAAAAACTCATAAAATTATGTTCTCTCTGTTTATGGATTTTATTTGGATGTTTGGACACTTTTTGCCTATTGTTTATTCGTATATTTGCTATTTGCACGCTTTTACGAGTAGACGTTGAAGTCTTAGGAAGGATTCGAAGGAGAAGTATTGACTCAGGATCCAACTCAAGACCAAGAACAAGTACTTTTTGAAGGCAAGTTGTGCTTTGACCATGTTGATCCTATTTCGAAATCTATTTTGATTTAAACTATTGCATGCTAGTTCAATTAGAAAAATACTTTGTTTAAACATGGGGGTTAGATAAATACCAATTTGCTGTATGACACCTTGATTATTTAAGTATGTGCCATGATCCCTTGTCACCCTAGTTGTGGATTACTAGTTGGACATTATTAAATCGCCAACATGGGTTTAGACCGTTGTAGTACACTTTGCTTAGAGCACTACGTGCTCATGACATGATTTTGGATAATCAAATGTTAATATTGACTTAATGACATATTGAACCTGTTTTGGAAAAGTATCATGTGATGTTGATGGCACGTGGTGCATGGTAATCAACTGGGGTTTGATAAACAATTTTCGACCGGGGCATGTTGCAAGAGTAATCAGGTGGGCCAGTTGTGGCATTGGGAGTGTTGATTTGGTTCTTTGGGTAGTCTTGCCCTGGTCACCCTAAGGACTTAACCTTGCAAGCCTTTGAACTGGGTCTAACGTGCAACCACATGTCTGTAATGGGACGGACCTAGTTGACTAAGTTGCTAATAGCATTACTGTGGGACCTCGAGGAGGTCAACTACACCCTTTGTGTAAGTTATGCGGGGAGGCGTCTGGGTGAGGCCAGTACCCATCTAACGGTTGATTGGCCTAGACTTCGCCTTAGCGAAGGGAAGGGTTAGTCTTGCAATAGCAGGGGAGGACCACTTGTATTGTTAGAGGTTTAGAAAGACTTTGTTACTGAGGAACTCGCCTTTGTGGTGTTTGACTGTATCTTGTGGGTAAAGTGCATAACCTCTGCAGAGTTTAGAATCTATTCGAATAGCCGTGTCCGCGGTATTGGACATCGCTCGGGAATTACAGTCAAGGGTTAGATTTTCTCAAAACTAACTTGGTTTGAAAAGTTGGGCTGGATTAATAATGAAGTTGATGGAAATGTGGATTAGGATGGGAAAGATGTTTATTAAATTCCTTGAAAAGTTATTTTACTTGTTTCTACTGCTTTCGAATCTACTTATATTACTTTTCAAATGCTGTTTACTGCAAATATACCTTGAGCTATTCCTTTGTACCAAGCCATGCATATAGTATACTAGCTTGCATTACATTGCATGACTTCTTTGAGTACCAAGTACTCACCCTTGCCACAATACAACACCAGTTGAAGAGGAGACTGCACAAGCTTTGGAGGAGGAGCTCCAAGAGGATCCGTCTACTTAGGGAAGCGAGCCCAGTCAGTTGCCTGTGGTATACTGGATGGCGCCACGGAGTTATTTAATTTTCCGCTGCTATTATTTTTCTCTGAATAAGTTTCGCCTTGCGGGGCATATATTTGTAACTTGACCATAAGGTCGAGTAACCAGTTTGACTATTTAAATAAAAGTACTTATTTAGTATCGAGTGGTATGATTGTGATATTTACCGAAGTTAAGACTGTGTGCACTAGCGTGTTCCTGGACTAGTGCTGAATACACAGAGGGTCGGATTTGCAAATTCGGGGTCCCGACAGGTGGTATCGAGCCATACTTGACTGTAGGCTCCACCCTAGCTAGAATGGTCGTAGTGAGGATAAAACCTATTTTCTAAAGCTAAAAAGTTGTCAAGATAAGAAATGACATCTCGACTTATCCCATTCTTTCTTTTCTTGGCTCTTGCTGAATTTTCCTTACCTTGTCACGATTTAAAGATTCCGAGTTCTTACGTAAAGCACTCTCGTGACAGATGGAGGAAGAGTTCAACTACATTGATCTGGGAGTTGGTCACGCCGCGGAACTTTGGCATATGCTACAAACTCTCGGAGATTTTGAGAAGCCGCAATACCAAGTGGAAGTGATCAGACAAGCGGGATTGATCAAGGCTTGTGACGTGAAGATTGAGGTACTGCTAGGAAAAAGGGCCAGGCAATCGCCCGATACCTGCTGCACTACCAGGAGATCTACAATGCAGATGGGTATCCAAGAGGTATCACGGCGAGCAATGCGACACGTTACCGTATCTACGCCAGAGAGTTGGAGAGCACGGTGTTCCATTATCATCGGCGCAGCGATAACCTTCTTGACGGCGATTCAGGATGAGGATGCCCGCGATTTACGATTGGCACGATTTGTTGTCGCCAGGAGGATGTACTAGATAATACAAGCAAGGAGCTACAGAAGGCCCGCAAGGAGATCACGGCAGAGAGAAGAACAGATGGCGGGAAGCTCAAGAGTATGTGGCACACCTTCCGTGAAGGATTGACGAGTTGGAGATGACTTTGTACGGACTGCACAGCAGCCAAGATCGATCTACACGAGCCAGATCCGGAGGAGTCAGATCTCGATGAGGACACCGCTTCCGACTACCACGAGATGACACGATTGCTTTGGACATGGCAATCGTTTCGGCGCCTATGCCGCGACACCGTACCAGTGCCGTGGAGGTTTTCTCGATGAGTGAGCATAGGTTCTATAGTGAGACTCCTTCGCCGAGTCGTGTCATAGAATAAAGAGTCACCCTTTAGGCGTTAGACTCCAGAGTTAGTTCGATTTGGATTTTTATTGTTTGCTGAGTGTGCAGTATGTGTTGCAAGGCCCTTAGGCATTGTAAGCAACCATACCAAGTTATTAATATCAATAATAAAGTTGGACCTTAAAGTTACACCTGTCGCCCGCATAAGTTCCATATTACTTGTCTACTCTTGTTTCCCTCTCATCTCTAAACCTAGAAGCAAATCGACAGATGGTGAACACCCGTGGAAACTTTGGAGGCAATGGAAGCGGTTCTCGCCCAGCAGAAAACCCCAATGAGGAAGCACCGGCACCGCCACTGGATGTGCAGAATTTCGGAGCTTTTCTCGCTGCCCAGACTCAGTTGATGCATGCTATGATGCAACAAATGCAACACGTCACCGCTCAGGCCACTGCTAATCAAGTTAATCAGGGACCACGCCAGAATACAAGACCGCCGAGTTCATGAGAACTCACCCGCCCACTTTCTGCGGGAATGCCAATCCATTGGAGGCCGATGATTGGTTAAGATCAATCGAGAGGAAGCTACACATAGCTCAATGCATAGGAAATGAGAAGGTACTTCACGCTTCTCATCACCTGGAAGGAACATTACCGAATGGTGGGAAAACGTCTGTGCCACGCAAGAGAACCCTCAAGATATCACTTGGGAAGAGTTCCCAGCTGCATTCCGACAGGATCACGTGCCTGAAGGAATCATGGACCTTAAGAAGGAGGAGTTCAGAGCACTGAAGCAAGGTAATCACCCGGTGGCCGACTACGAACAAGTTCACGCGGCTAGCACGCCACGCACGCTTTTTGAGGATGTAGCGACGGATAAATCCGCAGTCTCGCTTTTATGAAGGGACTTAACTCAGGATTGCAAGTAGGATTGATCACCCACACCTTCCCAGATTTCCAAGAGTTGGTGAATAAGGCGCTTATTCTTGAGGACAAGCGCAAGGAACCGGATGAGAACAGAAGCGCAGGATGCAACAAAGAAGGATCACGCCAGGGAACGCAATAGCGGCGCTGAGAGTTGCACCAAATCAATTCTTCGATTCCAACCACGTAATGCAACAAGGACACCATCCTCACACCAAGACTGTCAATCGTAACTACTGCACTTCAGCCCCGCTTAGAAATGCTACTCGAGCGATCGGCAAGGAACAGTGAGGCAGCTACAATCGCAACGAGCCAGACACTTTGCCACTTGATTGTCCAAAGAAGACAGCAGGAGTGACCCGATTCGCTTCAATCTAGGAACCACCCAGCTAGGACGCCAAAGATCAGGAGCCACACCCTGCATCGTGGTGAGAGGCCGAGTCAACCATGTCACCGCAGATGCACCGCAGAATGCTACTGACGTCAGATCTTGGGTAAGTTACTTGTTAACTCAAGACTGCAACAGTTTTGTTTGACTCGAGCTTCAGATTCGTTTGTTTCGCAAGGCTTTGCTACTAGAAATGATTTGAGGATTGCAAGACTTAAGTGCATGCTTTTAGTTCAAACCCGTTAGAACTCCGAACGAAAGTAGGATGTTCCGGGTGAGAATACTAATAGGTGGAATAGAGTTCCTAGCAAACCTTATAATTTTGGAGACCTGGACCTTAGACGTCATATTGGGAATGGATTGGTTATCCAAGCACAAGGCCGTATTGGATTGTGGACGAAGGACTATCTCGATTGAGAGCCCTTGTGGAAAGAAAGTGGAATTACAAGCCACTGCAGCTTAGAGATGGACGATTGATGGTTAACAAGACCAAGGCAATCAGCATAGATGATGTCTCAAGAGTGAATGAGTACCCAGATGTTTTTCCGAAGATCTACGGTATGCCGCGATGACGAGGACATAGAGTTTGTGATAGAGCTTGTACAGTGCAAAGACCGATAGCAAAGAGACCCTATCGGATGTCCACCGAGGAGTTGGTAGAGATGAAGAAACAGCTAGAAGAGTTAATGGAGAAAGGATTTATCGAGGCCGAGGCTCGTCGCCGTGGGGAGCACCAGTTTTGTTTGTCAAGAAGAAGGACGGGAGTTTCGGGATGTGCATTGACTACAGTGGCACTCAATGAAGTCACCGTGGAAGAATAAGTATCCGCTACCCAGGATTGATGATTTGTTTGATCAGCCGAGAGGAGCCGGAGTTTTCTCCAAGATTGATCTTAGATCGGATACCATCGATTGAAGATCCGATCGTAAGATATTCAAGATCGCATTCTCGCCAAGATATGGACATTACGAGTTCTGATTATGTCCTTTGGGTAGCGATTTAATGCGCCAAAGATATTTCATGAATATGATGAATAAGGTGTTCATGGAATACTTGGACAAGTTTGTCGCCGTGTTCATAGATGATATTCTAATCTACTCCAAAACGGAGGATGAACATGCCGGACACTTAAGGCGAATTTTGGAAAAGCCGAGGAACAAAGAACTCTTCGCCAAGTTCGAAGTGTGATTTTTGGAAGGACAAGGTAGAATTCCTTGGACATGTAATGACCGTTAGTAAGGAGTTGCCATTGATCCAAGCAAAGTAGAAGCTGTGTTACATTGGGAGCACCAAGATCGTGACCCAGATTCGGAGTTTCCTTGGAATGGCAGGATACTACCGCCGCTTTCATCGAAGGCTTCTCGACAATTGCGAAACCTCTTACGCAATTGCTGAAGAAGGAAAAGAAGTTTGCATGGACGCTTGAGAATGTGAGAAAGGATTTGAGAGTCAAGAAGCGATTGACATCAAGACCGGTGTTAGTTCTACCGGATGTTGCTCAAAGCTTCGATATTTATTGTGACGCATCGCGCCAAGGACTTGGATGTGTGCCGATCTGAGAATGGAAAGGTCGCCGCTTATGCATCAAGGCGCTTGAGGCCGCATGAGGAAAATTATCCAACACATGATCTAGAGTTAGGCTGCCGTAGTGCATGCCTTGAAGATATGGCGTCACTATCGATCGGGAACAGGATGTGAAGTGTATACGGATCATAAGAGCCTTAAGTACATATTCACCCAATCGGATCTGAATATGAGGCGAGAGGAGATGGTTAGAGTTGATCAAGGACTACAATGTTGGAATCCATTACCATCCGGGAAGGCCAACGAGTAGCCGATGCTCTGAGTCGGAAAAGCCATACCGTGAGTACGTTGCTAGCCACAAGTCGAGGATGAGTTATGTGAGGATTTCGAGAAAATGAAGATTGAGGTGGTACCTAGCGGATTCTTGGCCACATTGGAAGTAAAGCCTACCTTAGAGGATCGATCCGAGAAGGGCGAAGGATGATGACAAGATCCGCAGGATTAAGTTCGTCAAGGAGGAAGGCAAGGCAGAGGATTTCAAGTTGGATGAGCAAGGCACGTTGTGGATGAAGGATCGCATTTGTGTGCCTAACAAAAAGGAGTTAAAGCAACTGATTTTGGAAGAAGCCCATGACTCAAGTACTCAATTCATCCCGAAGCGCCAAGATGTATCAGGATTTGAAGGAGAGATTCAGTGGCCGAGTATGAAACGTGAAGTTGCTGAGCATGTTGCATTGTGCGACATATGCTAGAGAGTCAAGGCAATGCATCGAGACCAAACAGGATTGCTACAATGTTGAAAATACCTGAGTGGAAGTGGGAGGAAATCGGAATGGATTTCATTACCGGTTTGCCGAAGACTCAAGGAGGTTATGACTCCATATGGGTTATAGTGGATCGCTTGACTAAAGTAGCCCATTTTATCCCCGTGAAGACCACTTACTCGGGAGATAAATTAGCAGAATTGTACATGATCAGGATTGTCTGTTTGCACGGAGTGCCAAAGAGGATTGTATCGGACAGAGGTACCCAATTTACCTCAAGGTTCTGGAATAAGTTGCATGAAGCCATGGGAACCCGTTTGAACTTCAGTACAGCTTATCATCCACAGACGGATGGACAGACCGAAAGAGTCAACCAGATTCTGGAGGATATGTTGAGAGCTTGTGCATTAGCTTATGCTACCTCTTGGGATAAGAGTTTGCCGTATGCCGAGTTCAGTTACAACAATAGTTATCAGGCTAGTTTACAGATGTCACCTTTTGAGGCACTCAGATGGTCGACCATGTCGGACGCCATTGAATTGGAATGAGACCGGCGAGCGCCGTGTCTTTGGGCCTGATATTCTTCAAGAGGCTGAAGAGCAGATCGCCATGATTAGGGAAAGGTTGAAGATAGCCCAATCACGACAGAAGAGTTATGCTGACAATCGTCGTAGGGACTTGAGTTTTGAACCAGAAGACTTTGTATACCTCAGGATTACGCCTCTCAGGGGAGTTAAGAGGTTCCATGCCAAAGGGAAACTCGCACCCCGTTATGTTGGACCATTTAAGATTTTGAGCCGCAGAGGCAAAGTTGCTTATCAGATGGAGTTGCCACAGTCGTTAGCAGGAGTGCATGACGTATTCCATGTGTCCCAGTTGAAGAAGTGTCTCCGAGTTCCTGAGGAACAGACACCGCTAGAGTCAATTGAGTTGCAAGAGGATTTGACTTATAAGGAGCATCCCGTGAGGATTCTAGACACAATGGATCGAGAAACTAGAAACAAGTCAACCCGTTTCTGTAGAGTTCAGTGGAGCAACCATGAAGAAAGCGAAGCGACTTGGGAGCGCGAAGAGGATTTGAAGAAAGAGTTTCCAAACCTATTCTGTAGTGAGCCACGAATCTCTGTGGACGAGATTCTATTAAGGGGGGAGGTTTGTAACACCCCAAAATTTTGCTTTTCTTAAATTCATGTGTGATTTGGCACTTTGGTGAATTTTTGGAATTTTCTGGAATTTATTTGGATTTATTTGGAATTTATTTGAATTTATTCCATTTTGAAATAATTAAAGAATTAAAACTTTGCAAATAAAATTTTGTTGGAAATATTTTATTTGAGTCCAAAATGTTCCAAAATATTTTCCAGAATTTTTCTGGAATTTTTCTGAGTATTTTGCTATTTTTAATGAATTAAATGAATTTCTGGGAATTATTTTAATTATTAAATCGCTGGAAAATGCGAGTGGGTTTGTACTGTTCATCCGACCGAGCCCGAGTCAGACTCGAGTTCGAGTTCAACCCGAGCCACGTGACTCGACCGAACCAACTCCAAAACCTAATCGATCCCAACCGTTGGATCAAGATCCAACGGCCGATTTCCCGCACGCTTTGGCCGAATCCGGCCCGGATCCGATCGCGCCCACGCGATCGTGGCCGTTGATCGTGCCACGTGGACGGCTGAGTGTCGTCGTCTCCGCCGAGTCGGCCGGACTCGCCGCCGCCGCCGCCAGTGGAAAAGTAGGTTTCGCCTCGCACGAACGCCGAGGCTATTTAAAGCCCGGTCACGCCCGAGGTTGCCCTCGTCTGCGGCGCACCGTGTCCTCGAGCCATCTCGCCGAGCCGCCGTTTGCCGTCTGAGCTCGCCGGAGTTAGAATCTGTTCGCGCGGTTAAAAGCCGATTCGCTGCCGTCTGGCCGCCCTCCGCCGCCACCGAAAGCACGATCTAGGATCCCCGTGACGAGACGCACCGAAGAGACCTTTCATCTCGCCAGAGCGCGCCGAACACCGAGACCGTGGTCATCGTCTTCATCTCCGCCAAGCTAGCGCCGCTGCGTGAAGCCATCGCCGACCGAAGCTCCACCAACCGTCCGATCAAGATCCAAGGGCTCGAGATCGCGCCACGTCACCCTCGGTGAGTTCCCCGCTGAAAATCCTAGATCTAATCTCAACCGTCGGATCTAGATCCAACGGCTTGGGTCGTAATGCACGTGGCGGAAGCTGCACCAGGCTTAGATTGGATCGGGCCGTTAGATCAAGATCCAACGGCCCAGATCAACCCGTGCGCCCCAAGCACTTGAGGCCCAAATCAATCCTAGCCGTCGGTTTTCAAACCAACGGCTACGATCGTGCCACGTGTCCAGGGAGCCGCCGGCGCCACGGGCGCGTGCGGTCAGTCATCGACACGCGGGCTCAGCGTGTCGGCGATCGACCGCGGACGCGTCACCCATGACGCCATCGGTGGGTCCCACCTGCCGACCGTGGTGAGCCCCGCCGACGCCGGCGATGACGTCACCCGAGTGGTCCCACATGTCAGTCTCACGTGGAGCCGTGGACCGGGTCCACGGTAGACCCGAGCCGAGTGTGGACCGAGTCCATGGACCGGCTGACGTCAGCAGACCAATCCAGTGCTGCCACGTGTCCATGATGACGCAATAAATGATTTTCCGAAAAAGAAAATGATTTAATAAATCGGTTTAATAATTGATTTGAATTTCAAAACTTCAAACGCTTATAACTTTTGCGTTTCAACTCCGATTTGAGTGATTCAAATTTCTAAATTTGTATAAAATTGAGATCTACCTAAATATGAATTTTATTTAATTTTTAGACTAAATTTTTTCTCTGCAAAATTATTTAATTGATTATTTAAACTTTAAATAATCATAACTTTTGCGTCTTAACTCCAAATTTGACGATTCCAGTTTCTAAAAACTCATAAAATTATGTTCTCTCTGTTTATGGATTTTATTTGGATGTTTGGACACTTTTTGCCTATTGTTTATTCGTGTATTTGCTATTTACACGCTTTACGAGTAGACGTTGAAGTCTTAGGAAGGATTCGAAGGAGAAGTATTGACTCAGGATCCAACTCAAGACCAAGAACAAGTACTTTTTGAAGGCAAGTTGTGCTTTGACCATGTTGATCCTATTTCGAAATCTATTTTGATTTAAACTATTGCATGCTAGTTCAATTAGAAAAATACTTTGTTTAAACATGGGGTTAGATAAATACCAATTTCTTTGTATGACACCTTGATTATTTAAGTATGTGCCATGATCCCTTGTCACCCTAGTTGTGGATTACTAGTTGGACATTATTAAATCGCCAACATGGGTTTAGACCGCTGTAGTACCTTTGCTTAGACACGCTACGTGCTCATGACATGATTTTGGATAATCAAATGTTAATATTGACTTAATGACATATTGAACCTGTTTTGGAAAAGTATCATGTGATGTTGATGGCACGTGGTGCATGGTAATCAAGCGGGGTTTGATAAACGATTTCGACCGGGCATGTGGCAAGAGTAATCAGTGGGCCATTGTGGCATTGGGAGTGTTGATTTGGTTCTTCGGGTAGTCTTGCCCTGGTCACCCTAAGGACTTAACCTTGCAAGCCTTTGAACTGGGTCTAACGTGCAACCACATGTCGTAATGGGACGGACCTAGTTGACTAAGTTGCTAATAACGCACTGTGGGACCTCGGAGGTCAACTACACCCTTTGTGTAAGTTGTGCGGGGAGCGTCATCGGGCTGAGGCCAGGTACCCATCTAACGGTTGATTGGCCTAGACTTCGCCTTAGCGAAGGGAAGGGTTAGTGCGCAATAACCGGGGAGGACCACTTGTATTGTTAGAGGTTTCCGAAAGACTTTGTTACGGGAACTCGCCTTTGTGGTGTTTGACTGTATCTTGTGGGTAATGTAGGACCGAATATAGCAATCAGAGGGGGGTGAATGATTGTGCGGAAGCTAAAACCAAATTCTTGATCTATTAAAAGTTTACCCCAAAATAGAACCAAATAATTGCCTCGTTTTTGAAAAAAAACAGAATGATAGAGGTTTGGTAAAACGCGAATTCCCGGAGATCCAACCGTCCGATCGATCTGAAATTTGGACACAAGAAACTAGATTCCAATACGAATCAAACCCAAAAAGAATCAGCTCAATCGGACTTACGGATCAAAAGTTATGACCTTCGCAAGCTTACTGTTCCAGAAGATGGCGAGAATAAATCTAACTAGAATTGTAGCTCGCCGAAAGATTTGATGAACTTGATCTTTATTTCTCCTTTCTTTTGTCTAAAATACTCCAAACAAAAGAGTACAACCCTAAAGCTTGCTCAAAGCTTGATTGCCTTCAACAGGAGGCAACCCCTCTATTTAAAGAAGGCAAACACACCTAATCCTAGAAGGAGTCCTAATCCTAGAAGGATTCCTAATCCTAAAAGGATTCCCACTCCTAATCCTAGAAAGAGCATGTATTCAACACAACTCCACTTGGCCCAACCTGGCCGAGTACAACTCTTGCACGCGTATGGCAACCCTATCATACTCACGTGACTAACACTTTGCACGCGAATGACCTCATGCCATTCTCACGTGACTAACCATTCTTCATGTGCACCATTCTCTTAGCCCGAACGTCCCGCATGACATCCTTGACCACCAAGACCTCAGTTCCCCCTGAACCTAGTCCCGAACCTCAGTTCCTCCATGAACCTAGTTCCAGTCCGTCATCGACCACATTCGCCCTCGAGCAATACCTGCACATGAACAAACCACAAAACGATTCCGAGCACAAGTCCGCGACTTGACTCACATTAAACCATGCAACCACTCACAGGAGTGCATTGCATTAAATATTCTAATAACACGATTTCAAAACACAAACAAAAACCTTTGCAAAAAACAAAAAGCTTTTCAAATAATCAAACTGATTTCAGATCTTTTCAAATAACGAAACCAAAAAATAAATCTTGTCGAAATATCAAACTGGTTTCAAATCTTTTTCAAATACTCATCATCAAAATCAACTGGATCAAAAATAACGATCCTTCAATCTCCCCCTTGATGAGTAATTTGACAAAACACAATATAAGATTTGACAAGAGATTGAGCAAGAACCAAAAGACCAAATAATCCCAATTCAAAAACCTCCTTGACTTGTTCTCCCCCTTTTTGACAAAATAGTCATCAAGATCTCAAAATTCCCCCTTAATGAATGCAGTATCTCAAGTTTTGAAGTATATTCAAGGTATATAATCAAAGTAAAACATTTGAAGAGTTTTTAGGAGAACTTTCTCATTTTGTATCAAATTATCCAATGAGAAAGCAAATTGTGAGAATATGGAGGCTCTAACACATAGAATAGTTATTGCATAAGCAAATTAGAGCAAACAAGTAAAATGTCATAAACAGATTTTGCCAAAGCGAAAAAGTAATCTATCATGAGCATAGAGAGACTTTCAAATTCACTAATATTTGTCTCAAGCCTTTTTCAACCATTTGAATTTCCTTTTTCTCTTTTAGCAAGTTTGACAATTTTGCTTTGTGATCAACAGGGATGACAAGTAACTGCACACTAGCCCATACGTGTGTATGAGTAGGTAGTTCTTTCTTGTATCTTTCTCAGTTTAAATTGGCAAGTGGCTTCACATTGTTCTGAACTTTTGTTTAGACAAGTAGCCTTTTCTTGCATCTTTTGTATTTAAATCCCTGGCAAGGAAGCTGCACATTGTACTAAACTTGTGTTTAGCCAAGTAGCTTTTGCTTGCATTTTTTTCAACTTGCTTTTAACATTAAAACACTGATTTTGCTTGAGACTCATAATGATCATTTGAAGTCCAACAAAAAACTCACACATAGTTTCTAATCAGCTCTAGCCTTTCAACAGATGACAAGAAACTTTTAAGCCTATTTCACAAATGCAATACCATAATGAGCAAGAGCCAAAATATTCTCGAAAAGCATCTCAAATTGAATTATTTTAGCCTTTTAGTGATAAGTAAAGCATTGAGCATTAACTTGGCTATATACACAAGAATAATCACCAAAGCTTTGTACAACATGATGCAATGTAAACAGGGTTTTTACTTGAGGTGTAAAGTCAAAATACCACTTATAAAAAAATCACTTCTAGGAACCAAAGTCAAGTAACCCAAAAGAGATAAACTCCGGACTCCCCCTCAAATCAACCCATGGGGATGAATGATCCCAAGTTCACCAGCGTAAGAAAGCAAAACGAGAAAAATCAAGCGGTTTAGTGAAAATATCGCCAGTGAGCACCCGAATCAACAAATTTCAGTTCAATAGCTCTTTTTTCAACATGATCTCTAAGAAAATGAAATCTGATGTCAATGTGTCCAAGAAAGAGAATTACTCAAGAAGTGGCATGAACCAGATGTACTTTTTCTATCAATTCCACATCCTCCAAATTCAGCATCAGAGAAAGGTCTTAAACTAATGCGTGAAGAAGCAGAAAGCCAAATGCCAAAATCTTGAGTACCACGGAGATACCTTAAAATCCTCTTGATAGCTTGTCGATGTGAAGCACGCAGGGAAGCTTGAAAACGAGCACACAAGCACACAGCAAACTCCAATTATCTCATCCTCAACAGCATCATCATCATCTTCATCAACAAAGATACTCTCCCCCTGAACATATGCACCTGTACCTGCACTATTTGGACTAGTGCCTTTTGCGAAAACAGAGGTGGAGGAAGCATCTCCAACAATAACACTTTCAGCACGAGATGCACGAGTGAAGGAGAACCAAATCTTATTACTGAACATGTGACGTGAGCATTCGAAATTCACTAGCCATATGTTCTCCTTCCTCGCGTGAGAAACCTACATAGAAGCAGAAAGTGTCGAGGTCTCGGTACTGGGGTTAGAAATAAGATGTTTAGGAATCGATCTTGAGACACACGACGCACAACAAGAGAGGGCACAACACGAGCATTCTTATGCACAAAATCAGATTTGCCATTTCCCGTGTTTCTAGTAACAAAAGTTGTTTGCTTCACCCTAGGCACATAATGAGAAGTAAAGCGTGCCTGTCTGAAATTAGACCTAGCCATAACATTTTCTTTCTTTTGTTGTTTGGCTAGCCTAAAGCAAAAATGTACTAAATATCCATCTCTACCACAATGAGTGCAGGTGTACTTAACAGGATGTTTAGCTTTAGAAGTAGAAGCAACATTTGCACTCATCATAGTAGAAGATAAAATTCCAGCAGATTTAAAAACAGTTTTCTCAGGCTCTTTGACAATTTCAAACTTTCCACTTTCAAGAATTTTAACAACAGTAGGAGCATGTGATTTGTGATGAGCATAAGGATCAAAACCTAAACCTTTGTGATGAGTGCTAATTTTTGATTGATCCAAAATCATATTTAGGTTTTTCTTTCCTTTAGTAAAACGCTCTAAACAATCTTGCAAGTAATCAACTTTACGAGAAAGCACAAGACAATTATTGCAAGGAATATCAACTTTCTTTTTCTGTTTGCGACAAGTAGAGCATGAAAGAACCTCATGAGTGAGCATGTCATTAGTCATCTGAGAAACTCTAGCATTTGCATCTTTCAATTTCAATTCAAGAATTGAGCATTTAGGACAAGAGATTAAATCATGCAAATCATCAGTGGAACAACTAGCATGTTTAATATGTTTCTCATTTTGATGCAACAGGGAAGTATGAACATTCCTTAAAGCAATAACTTCAGATTGTAGCATGAATTAATTGATTTATTGGAATTATTTTTATTAAAAAAATCCAGAAATTGCATTGGGCTCAAACCTCCCTTCTCTCTCCTCCCGTGCGGCCCACCCCGCCATCTGGCCGGCCCGCTTTCCCATGTTGGGCCGCCTCGCTGAGCGCGCCATGTCCCTCGACCCTCGATCGCCCGTCAGACGGCTCTAAATCTTTGCCATCGCCTTGATGTGGTGGCCTTGCTATTGCTCGATTAAATACCTATTTGAGCCGTTTTTGCTCCAAACGCGTCCAAACTTTATTTTTCTTAACCTAGTCGCCACCCTAACCTCATGTAGACCTCCCATGGCCTCTCCCACGTTCTCCCAACCTCAGATCAATTTTCTAAAACTCTGAAACCGCCGCCATGTCCTCCGGACGTCGCCCGACGATGGCTGAACTTTGGAGGAGCGTCCCGGGTACCGGGTAGCTCGTCGACTCTTTTCGAGATCCGTCTTTGCCACGGTGCGCTTCTAGGTACCATCTGTTTCCCCTCCAAAGTTTAGCCAATTTGGCCCAAGGAATCAAAAGTTATGGTCGTTTCAATCTCGAATCTTGCTGAGGCCATATCTCTCAATTTTTGGAATTTGACCGTGAAATTTTTTTGTAGACTCCTGGAGATGTCCTCTACATGATGCACATCTTGCCTCACGGTTTTGCCCTCTGGATTTTGCGCAGAAAAATATTTTCTCCGATCAGACTGCGTTCCAGACAACGACAATCATCATCGCGCGTTCCCCGCTGTTCCAGAAGGTAAAACTCTGAGCCACCTACGTCACGGTGTTCCTCTTGGTCACATCTAGCTCTCGATCAAATTTCGTTAAGTTCCGATCATTATTGTAGAAGTTATGGCCGTCTGAAGTTTAGATCTGAAACCCGTTAATCGGCAGTTTGTGATTAATCCGGAGGGGCGACGCAAAATCCACCTATACCGTTGAGTTCATCTCTCCGTGTACTATGTGGTAGACATTCCCACTTTGCCATCCCATCCTCCGGAATTTTTTTAATATATTTAGGCCGCCGTTTAGCCGTCATCGTGCGCCGCCTTTTGACGCCGGCTATTTTGGTTCACTTCGGCCGTGTTGTCACGTCCGGTGGGTCATCCCTTACTGTTTTGGTCCATCCTTAGGGTCCTTTTGGTCTCCGTTCGCCGACAAAGCCCGATTTCGGTTTTTAACCGTCGTCTTTGACCTAGCCGTTGCCGCCGGTTCGCGTATCGGTTAGCCATCCTTGGTAGTGTTTTATCGCGGCCATGTCGTTGCACCGACGGTCCCTACCTTATTTCATGAGTATCCTATCATTATTTGACCTCCGCCATTAACGTTCGCCGTTAACGTTCGCCGTTAACGTTTTGCCGTTAACGTTCGCTGTTAACGTTTGACCGTTGAAGTTTCCCCGTTAACGTTCCACTGTTAACGCTCCGTCGTTAACGCTCCGCCGTTAACGTTTCACAGTTAACGTTCCTCCATTAACGTTTCACCGTTAACGCTCTGTCGATAACTCTCCGCCGTTAACGTTTCGTCGTTAATGTTTCGCCGTTAACGTTCCTCCGTTAATGTTTCGTCGTTAACGTTCCACCGTTAACGTTCCGCCGTTAATGTTTTGCCGTTAACGTTTCACTGTTAACGTTCCGTCGTTAACGCTTCATCGTTAACGCTTGGCTCTCATCGCTTCGTTGTCATCGCATGCGTGCATTCATGCACAAACCCTAGTGCGATGCCTTCATCTGTTCTATCATCATGATGTGAGCCTAGCCTCATCGTCATATCATCTTCAAAGTCGAATCAAAACCCTAACCTAAGACCAGTTCGATGGACTAAGATCATCGTGAGCTGCGTTGTTATATTAGCAATCTTTCCTGTTGTTTCAATCGTGGTAAGACACTTGTCCTTGTCTTATCCCTGAAAATCTAATCTGCCTTTAATCGAGAATTCATTCGTGGACTTGGTCGATAGACCATTGGCCATCTGTCATACCCTCGTGCCCGATCTAATCTATCCGCCTCTCTTTTGTTTGACCGTGTTCCGTTCAGCCAACAAAAGTCAATCTTGAACCTCAGCTTAGTTCACTGCGAACCAACATGTCTTTATGTACCAGATCTATAGATCGAGAGCCCATATGTCCCTATCTGTCCAATCAAGATAATAACTTCGGAAGAAATATTCTTCGGAATATTATTCTTTCTTTCTCAGTTATTAGTCTTTCCTATTTTCGGTGTTTTGCCCGAAAGCCGTTCTCTTTTATCTAACCTTCGATCTAATCCAATCAAGTTCCTGAATTCATCCAAGCCGTTGTGCCCAATGCTATTTGTTCTTAATTTGGAGTTTATTTGATTTGCATTTTGAGTGGGTTTGTATTTGCTTCTTCTTTAATCGTTAGACACGTCGTCCGGGAATCGTTCTACGGAGCTGAAGGTCAAGGAAGCGAAGATGGAAGATCGAGGATCAAGAATCGAAGATAAGGAGTAAAGAATAGTAAAAGTTACAAAGGCCAGGCAAGTTGTGCTTTGACCATGTTGATCCCCTTTTCAAAAATTATGTTGTTTCAAATTATTTCATGCTAGTTGGATATAAACTGATTTCAATTAATTTGGGATTAGATATTTAACCTACTTGTTATTGCCATCTTGTCTATAATAGCTGTACGTCATGATTCATTTGTCACCCTAGGTTTGTTGATTAATAGTTGGTAGCTAAATACTTTGCCAACAAGGGTTATTTAGACCGTCAGTAGTTTGCTTAGCCATGCAACGTACCTTTGACATCATTTTGGAAATACAAAAGCTCAATATTGACTAATGGAATATGCAATGTATTTTGGAACGGTGTGACGTGTTGCCGACACAATGAAGTTGATATGTGGAGGTCTTCGTACTTCTTCAAGGATGTTGAGTTGTTGTTGGCATTGTGCTGCGCAATAATCAACTGGGGTGATAAAATGATTTAGACCGGGGCAAATGGCAAGATTATGATCGGGTGGGCCAGGTGTGGCACTGGGAAGGTTGATTTGGTTCTTCGGGTAGTCTTGCCCTGGTCAACCTAAGGACTTAACCTTGCAAGCCTTTGAACTGAGTCAAACATACAACCACATGTCTATAATGGGACGGACCTAGTTGGGTAAGTTACTAATAACTTGCATGTGGTACCTCGGGGTGTCAACTACATCTTTTATGTAGCTTGAAGGGGGGAGCGTACCAGGGCTGCGGCATGGTACCCATCCAACGGTATGCCGGTCCCATACTTCGCCTTTGTTAAGGGAAGGGATGGTGTATGGCAAAAACCGGAGAGGTTCACTTGTGTAGTTAGAAGTTTCCGAAAGGCTTTGTTATGATCACTCATTCACATACTTTTGTATGGCGATTCACGGCTGACGTGGTGAGTTGATTGTATCTTGTGCGTAAAGTGTATAACCTCTGCAGAGTGTAAAATCTATTCGAATAGCCGTGTCCGCGGTACTGGACATTGCTCGGGGATTACAGTCAAGGGTTAGCTTTTCTTAAAAGTAAACTTGGGTTTTTGCCTGTGAAAAAGTGATAACTGTTTAAGGACGTGGAATGGTTTACTTGTGAAACAACTGTGAAATTTTATTACTATTTCTATTTGTTTTACTGCTTTACAATCTATTATGAATATATGTGAATGCTGTTTATTGCAAAATAACCCCTTCAGCCTGCCATTTGGAATAAGACATGCATATAGTTATTAGACTTGCATTCTGTGCATGACTTGCTGAGTGCTTTATGTACTCACCCCTTGCAAACAAACAATCACCAATGAGCAGAAGTCTACATCGTCGAAGAAGAAGTTCCGTGAGAAGGCGATTATCTAGGAGTTGAACCCCGTCAGTTGCCTCTGGCGTATTGATGGGATTCACCGATGTTCTTCATTCCGCTGCTGCTTATTTGGAGCTGAAGCCGTCAAGGCTTCACAAATGTAAGGTTGACCTTAAGGTTGTTCAATAGTTTATATTTTATATTTGAGTTATTTTTACTATTTCGCTGTGTATGATTGTGATATTCATCTGTGTTGAGACTGTGTGCACTAGCGTGATCCTGGACTAGTGCTGAATACACAGAGGGTCCGGATTTGCATATTCGGGTCCCGACAAAAACTATTCGAATAGCCGTGCCTACGGTTAAGGTCAAAGCGAAGAATGCTTTCATACTGGTAGACTTGGTTTTGGATTTAAAAATAACTGATGTCTTGTTTTGGGATCTGGGAGTGGTTAGAACTCTCGGATGTTTATTTGGCGGATTGAGCCAATCAGGTAGTTGGAACCTGTTTTGATCATGACGGAGGGACTCATGAATTGGGTTACCTTAATCTTTTAAAATTGAGCGGATAGAGCCAGTATACTAGTGATGGTGGATAGAACCTTCGCTGGAGTATTAAATAATTTCAATTGTGAAAATAATTGCTAAAATATACTTTGTGAAAATTATTAATAAGTATAGTTTGATGAAACTCGGCTTGGTGCAAAAGAACCCTAATAAGCCTTCATTGGGAAGCCCTACATGTTGTATAATTTCCCAGACTTGCTGAGTACTTTTGTACTCATGTGCTACACCAAATTTTGTCATTAGAGAACTTCCAAGATGCAGCCGAAGACGGTGAGTTCTATGCCGAGGAGTTCATTGCAGATCGCTAGGATAACTAGGCGCGTGTTCCAGTCGTTTGCCTGTGGAGTCGCTTGGGCTTTATCTTTTTGTTGTTTCTTTTCGCTGCTGTGAACTCTGATCATGTGACCGCGAGATGTAATAAATAGCCATGTGGCTAGTACTTTATATTTATGTTATTATTTCGTTCCGTTTGGTAATGATTCATCACCGTGAACTGTGTGTTAGCGTTGATTTGGGACTAGCACAGAAATACACAGGAGATTTCGGGTAGCCGATCCGGGGTCACAAAATTACTGGCTTGTGTCAACAGCTTGTTGAACATCGACTACCGATAAAGCCAGTCTATAGACCATTTAAACAGTCTCCTATATGATTTAATCCGGCTATGCATGATAAAATAAAAGAAGAGATTGAGCAACTATTACAAGCAAAGTTTATCCGACCTTGCCGATATGTTGAATGTGTTTCTAACATCCTTCACGTGGTCAAGAAAAATGGAAAACTTAGGGTGTGTATGTGTCGATTTTTGAGATTTGAATAAGGCAACACGTAAGGATGAATACCCGATGCCTATAGTCGATATGCTAATCAGTGCTACATCTTGGAACAGGATCATAAGTTTTCTTACCAGTAATGCTGGGTACAATCAAATATTCATGGCTAAAGCCGACGTCCACAAGATAGCCTTCAAGTATCCTAGAGCACTGTGTTATTTAAATGGGTTGTGATGATATTTGGTTTAAATAGTGCTGGCACCACATACCAAAGAGCTATGAATTTTGTCGATGTTCAGGACTTGGGAGTCTCTAGATCGAGATTACGATTATGATTTGGGTTGGCTTTTTCTAGGCGAGATGACGATGAAAGGAATAGAAAAAATGGATGGGAATTGTATTGCTTTGATCTTTTCAAAGTATAGATGATGTTGATGTCTATTACACCAGGTGTTCATATATATGAACATATATTGCTCTAGATGTCCTTTGCCCTTGGCTGGAGAAGCCTATTTATAACATCAAAGGGGTGCAGTTGTCGTCTTTGGAGAGGTGTCTTCCCATCAGAACACGCCGCTTGGTCAGAAGGTGTCTTCTCATAAAAATGTGGCTTTTCGTCAGAGAGACGCCTCTTCACTGAGGGTAACTTCCAAGCGGTTGTCTGTACCTATCAAAGAGAGCTTCTTCTGCACGTTATCCTTGCATAGAGGATTTTTCTCCAACCAGAGCCTAGTCGCACTGATTTAGATCTAGTTGGGCATGGTAAGAGACATCATAGCCCGACCTGGAAAGGCTCCCAGGTTGGGCTGTTGCTGACATGGTAAGGCTTAGCTTTCGTCCAACCTAATTCAGATCGGGTAGTCATTTATGAGGTCAATAGTAACTTTAACTGAAACATTTAATGTGTCTTTTCGTTACATGAGCTGCATTTATGATTGGCTTCTCAAAAGCTATAATAATTAATGGGCTCCAGGCAATCATTGTCAGCTATCCTCCAAGTCTTAAGAGAACACGTGTATTCTCTTAAGGCTTTTCAACTTCTGAGATGTATGGGATATTGCGCTAATCATGTCGTCGATCGCGTCTCGTGGAAATCTTTTTGATTTCCTTGGGAACTGAAGAAATGGCACAAAGGTATAAATATGGGGAAATGACCTCTCTGAAGCGCTTCATGCTTTCAGATTTCTTTCAGCACGAAAAAATAACTTGTCTTTTTTGCTTTCCTTCTTCCTGGTTCTTTAGGCTTTTCATCTTTTGAGTTTGTTCCTCTTTTTCTTTGCAATGAAGAAATCAATTCTCTCTAAGGCAAAGATCCAAGAGCTCGTAGATGAGGGTTTGATCCCTTCTCACAAAATAATGCAATGGGATCCCAGTGGAGAATACATTAAACCCGTTCCCCAAGAAGGGCGGTTGTCTCTTAGTGGCTTTTGTCAGGTTAGGGCTTTGTCTCCTCGAGAGCGAGTTCCTAGCCGACATTCTTTATTATTATAAGATCTAACTTCATCATATTCCTCCTAGTGCTATTTTGATTGAATGTTTTCTCGCATTTTTGTGAGGCTTTTCTGGGCTTCCCCCTTCTGTTCATATTTTTCGTTACTTTTATCAATTTACTAGAAATAACAACTCCCAATGTTTTCGAAAGTGTTTATTTCAAGCTTCAAACCGGTCTCGTGTATCCCTTGCTTCTCATCAAGGATGAATGGAAAGACTACCGGAAGGAGTGGTTTTACTCCGAGATCCCAGGTGGTAGTCACCTTCGGTTCTCCAGAAAATCTTCTCCTTCTTGGTCAAAAGGTAGAAGGAAAATTTGAGAGGGACTCCTTACTTCTTACCAATGAAGAAAGGAAAATTATTGATGCTATCTTCATTTTGGTGGAAGGATGACTTTCGGGACATAAAATTATTTATGATTTTTTGTTCCATAAGTTAAGTCCTCTGAAAAGACGGTACCGATTTGCCTGGCAAATCGAGGGCAACCAGGATTTGACCAAGGATGAACCTGGAGGTAAGAATATAGATATTCTAATGTTGTTCTCTTTATCTGATAAAGGTATTTGGACTCATAGAATTTCTTTGTGTTTTAGTCCTTACTGACAAGGAAGCATGTGCGAAGGTCACACAATTTTTTGCGCATTGCTTCGAATAGGTATAGCCAAACTGCGTTGGACATGCAACTAGCCAGTTTGATTGGACAAAGCGATGTGTTCATTAATGAATGTATCGAGGTAAGTATCAAGTAATACATTTGGTAAAATAGACAAGATATTATTTTATATTTGACAATAAAACTTGTACTATTTTTTAAATGTATAGTCGGAAGAGAGTCGTCGACCAACCTGCGGCTCCTGTACGGGCTCCTTCTGCAAAAAGGAAAAGAGCTACAGGCAGGACTACCTTGACTGTGGTGGGTACAACATCTACCACAGTGAGTAGTGCCGATCCGACCAGCATCAAAGATACCGACTAGCCTCAAGTCCATGGGACTTTGGCTATCATACAAAAAAGAGCTTCCTCATAGGTAAAAAATAAAAATCGATATGGTATATGGGATATCCCATATAAGAGTTATCTCATATTTCCACATATCCAGGGTGAGGAGGAAGAGAGTGATGATGACATCCCTCTTGTCATCAAGAGGAAGAGAGCTCCTGTCCCTACCATCGCGGAAAGTGGAACTCCTTGGATCCCTTGGCAGATGGTGAAGGACCGAGATGGCGATCAGAGGAGGGGTGAATGATCCCAAATAAAATCATCCCCTACTCAACGTACTCCAAACAATCCCGAAAAGAAACCCGTGCTCCTCAAATTCGCAAAAACCCGCAAAAATGGAACTCTTAGACAACTATGTGTATCCCTAGCTTGCATGGATGAGAACCATGAATCATGTGAGGGATTTTTAAATCACAATCCTAATTGTCAAGTGTCAAAAACAAAGAGTAATCAATTCAAATACTTCTTTTCTAAAAGAGATCAAGCCAAATCACAAAAGCCTCTTTTAGAAAAGCAAAAACAGATTTTTCAAAAATTGTCCTCACTTGGAGCAGGTGGTTGGTGGACTTCTGTTGCTCAAAAAATTTTGGGACTTGTGAGCAGATGAGTCTTGAAACACTCCACCAAAAATCACTTCCAAAATCCTTGTATAAAAATCAAGAAAAATCAAGGACTATAGATAGTCAGGAACTTCGATCAGAAAATTTAAGGTTCGGTTTTCACCTCATAGCTCCCAAATGGTGAAACCAGTGGACTTAAAAAAAATTTCACAGATGTATATATGAGTCATGCACCTTCTCCAATAAGAATCACTTAAAAAGTATTTTTTCTATATTTTTCTAAAAATCAAAGAATGACTGCTGCGCGAAGAACAAGTTCAGGACAGATTTGCAATCTTGATAGAAACTTAATCTCTAGTCTATCCTAGGATGCAAGAAAGATGTAAAACCAAATGAGCACCCTCAAGACATCCTTGATCAACAGCATTTAGAAGGAGAGGAGGCAAATCCAAATTGCGAGAAAGTAAATTGCGAGAATTTACATGCGAGAAAGTAAATGCTAAATTTAAATTGCATAAAGTAAAGACATAATGTAAATGCGGAATTTAAATTCACAAGAATGTAAAGAAAATCTTTGTATTTTCTGGTTGAAAGGTTTACAAAGCCTCACTTCATGTGGGCAAAGCTCAAATGAGCAACTTAAACCTTCAAGTGAGGGAGGGCACCCCTCCCCCTCTATTTATACTACTCTAGGACCACCTACCACCCTTGGATGAGTCCCAAACCCTAGGGCACTCCACCAAGGGCTAGGATTAACCCACTCATTCCATCCCCACACATGGGCTTTACATGGGCCACATAGGCCATACATGGGTTTAAACAAAACCCGATCAACCTGATGCAACGGGCCTTCATCCGTCGGACTTGACCGCTCCGTTTCTGCCTCTTCGAACCTCCAACTCGAACCGGAAACCTTGAGCCACCTCAAGTCCATTTCTATGACGTTCAGTGATCCCGGTTTGATCCCAACCATCTTGTCGGCATCCTTGACCGCTCTAGACCTCGGTTCTCCCAACCTAGTCT
The DNA here is from genome assembly GCA_036346355.1 of Rhipidocladum racemiflorum. NCBI lineage: Eukaryota > Viridiplantae > Streptophyta > Magnoliopsida > Poales > Poaceae > Rhipidocladum > Rhipidocladum racemiflorum. The sequence continues at coordinate 13,015,159 of CM070573.1, read as the reverse complement.
CGGTACTCACCAACGACCACAACTGCCTCAATAACATGTACCACAAGGACCAAACCATTTTGCGCATTCCAAAATACACTCTTACCTTTTTCTTCCTGCATGTTAGTCCACATTTATCATAAATTCAAACATGCAATTCCGAATCAAATCAAACTCAAACCTGAGCACACCTTGCTCAAATAAAGGCAAATACTCATCACAAATATGGATGGACCTCCACATGGTCCTTCAGATGGATACTAGAGTATCCTACAAGTAAGTCTATATTTTTCTTGGATATAAAATTTTAATGTTAGAACCAGTAAGTTTATTTTACTAATATACATTTTTTTATTAGCCCCCAGCTACTACTCAAATTCAAGTAGGATCCGAGGTGGCTTCTTTGGTCGGTGATGAACAAACTCTAGCAGTTTTGCCTCCTAAACCTGCCACCGAGGAGATCCCACCAACTGCACCAAGCATAGATGTTGTGCCAACCAACGCTAGGGGTGAAGATCCTCCAATTGCTGAGGTCGGTGGGCCATCTACTGCGTGGAGGAGTTGGTCACTCCTCCTGAGATAGCAAATGAAGAGGTCGGGGTGGTCCAAGAGGTAGCTGCAGCCCCGGCCAAAGATGATAGGTCAGTTGATGGGAGTGTTACAATGCTCGCCATCACTGAGACCGAGCAAATACCTCTTCCTGGACCTTCCAATCAGGAGAGTGTGGATCAACAAGACCTTAATAACTTATTTTTTAAGGTACTTGCCATTCTCTTGTGAAATTTCTAAGAAAAAGGAGAAAATAGATTTCTAATACTTTGTTTACTTTTATAGTTTTCACAAGGAGTATCTGACCTGGTAGGTTGGCAAGTACAAACTGAAGTAGAAAAAATCACAAAAAAGTAGTCAACTGAAACTTCTTTTTTGTGTTCATTTTCTACTGTTATTTAATTTTCTAATTTTTCTATTTTGATAAACAGAAAAGAAGAAACAATAATGGAACTCGAGAAGCAACTTTTGGTGGCTCAAAATACAACCAAAGGCTTTGAGTTCGACCTCACTAAACTTCAAAGATCATATTTGAGTAATGAGGAGAAAATCGCTCGGTTCGAAATAGTTTTTAAAGAAAATAACAAGCGAATAAAGAAACTCAAAGAAAAAATACAAGGTATTTTTCAGAGAAGGATACTGAGTTAGAAAGCAAAGTGCTTTTTCTGATCTCAGTGTTGTCAAAAAATTCTTTACTTGTTTTTTGACAGGATTAAAAGACCTTGTAAAGAGTCAGGAACTTCAGCTTGTTGAAGATGAGAAAGAGAAGAAAAAAATGGCCGAGCTGAATTCCAAGACTCAAGTAGAGATTTTAAAGCTAAGAGAAAACATAAAAGTCTTCACTGACGAAATAAAAAGGATCCAAGGGTTGAGTGGATCCATCCTCAGTTTTATTTTTGATCTGAGGAAGATAACAACGGATTTAAAGGGAAAACCAATTGAACTTACCAAGCAAGATCTGTCGATTGATGAACTAGTAAAGGGGGTGAAGGATCAACTGAATAACATATCTGATCACATCCCCGCAATGCTAAACACAATCAAGCTAGCTCTTCAACAATCAGTTAGCTTCCAAGTTAATGCTCTTTTCATGAAATTGAGGCATTACTATAAGGATGCAATTGAGTTGGAGAAGTTTGCTCCCAACCTACAGTTCTCAATAGAAGAAGAAATGAACCGAACACAAGTAGAAGTAAAATCTGCTGTGGATTTGTATATGAACAATGTAAAGGTTCTATTCAAATGAAATGAGATGAAAAAATTTGTTTCATATCTTTCTTGTATGCTATGAATTATTCTATAACTTGTCTGTTTCTGATTTGTCTTAAGTATATCATTACTATCCCCCAACTATTTGTTTGACTGATCAACAATGTGATCGAAAAGTAAATAGTTTTTTATGGGAGCCGACCTGGTTTCTCTTTGCTATACACTCAGTCTGAACTGGCAGCAGGTCGGAGATGAAGTCAGTCTAATGAGTTTTAACGCAGTAAATGCTGGCTTACATGAAAAGTCTCTATTAGAAGTCATCTCACAACCCGACCAACAACCTCATGTTTTGCTTAGGGAGTTAGGTCGGACTAAACTTTCACAATTCCTTAGAATAAAAGCAAGACAAGAAATAGTTTTTGATATAACACCAAGAAGACGTAACTTACAAAATTTGAATTTTGTTCATAAATATAAAATGTAAATCTATACATAGAACCTACGAAGATGTTGGATATTCCAAGTGTTGGAAAGGATTCATCCATCTTCCGTAGCAAGCCAAACAGAGCCAGGTTGGGTGATTGAGACTACAGTAAAGGGGCCTTCCCATTTGGGAGATAACTTGTTTAAGTTCGACTGGTTTTGGATGCGCCTTAGAACCAAGTCTCCCATATTAAGAGTTCGAGGTTGAACTCGTTTATTGTAGTATCTTCTCAATCCATGTAAGTAGGTTGCCGACCTGATAAGTGCCTAATCTTGCTTTTCTTCTGTGAGATTAATATCACCTTCGCATTGGCTACTTTTGTCAACCTGTTCAAAAGAAGAGCTTCTTGTAGAACCTAAGTGTATTTCACTGGGCAGAATAGCTTCTGCGCCATATACTAGTGAGAAGGGTGTTTCTCCCATAGCTCTACTGATTGTTGTGCGTATGGCCCAAACCACTGAGTAGAGGTCATCTACCCAAGCCCCCGAGGGTGTTCTTAAATGATCAAACACTCATTTTTTTCATGTCTTGCATGATTTGGCCATTTGCACGTTCTATTGCTCCATTACCCCGTGGATGAGCAACAAAAGCGTAACAAATCTTTGTGCCTATTTAATCATAGTAATCTTGAAATTAACCGCTAATAAATTATGATCCATTATCAGCAATTAGTCTACTAGGAACTCGAAATCTAGTGACTATATTTTTCACAAAGAATTTTTTCGCAGCTTGAGCCGTGATTGAAACTATGGGCTCAACTTTTATCCATTTTGTGAAAGTGTTAATAACAACAAAGAGGAATTTATACCCATTAGTTGCTTTGGGTAATGGACCTACTATATCAACGCTCCATGTCGAAAATGGCCATGACAATGGTATTGTTTGCAATTGATTTGCAGGTTGATGCACTTGTCGAGCATGAAATTGACATTGCATGTAAGTCTTTCCAAGGTGCATAGCATCCTGTAGAGATGTGGGCCAGTAAAACCCTTGTTAGAATGCTTTTCCATCCAGACAAGCCCCCATGAATCTCATAGAGTAATGCTATCCCTTGTGATAATTTCACCACCCTTCGCAAGACAGTTAGCCCTCAAGCTGTTAGGAGCGCGGTCATGAACGAAGCCCCTTCTGTGAATGAAATCCCCTTAAAACACACTAGATCGAGCTGTTCGGTTGTATAGATGAGGCAGAGGTGTTGCTATTGTTGAGAGTGAACAGAAAGTTCTTCTCTTAGTATGTTTTGTCGATCCAACTTTATCGCTCGTAAGTATAGGTACAGAGATTTGAAAGCCTTCGATCAAATACGATTCCCTGTTTGTATTGCTCCGATGAGAGCTACGTTCTATCATCAATATGAGAAACTAGATGCGAATTAGCGGCGCTACGCCCGTGAGGGTGAATTTTCGGAAAAACAGTGAAATTTAAATGTATTAGTAATATTATTAGAATTTTTAAAAATCGCATAAATTTGATGATGCTTTGACATTTTTATAGTAGCTTAGGCATGCTCTCAGGAACCTTCTCAAAAATTTCAAAATTTTCCAACATGATTTAATAGCTCGATTAAATTAGTGAAGTTGCTTTAAATGCATTACTACCATTGTAAGAATTTTTTAAAAAAATTACAACTCTAATCATGATTTGGAATTTTTGTGGTAGTTTAAACATCCTCTCAGAACCTTTCTCAAAAAGTTTGAAAAATCAAATTCATTTGATGGCTCTGAAAAATCAAAAATAGCAAAATTTAAATGCATTCGGAATTTTTAAAAATCTCACAAGTTTGATCATGATCCAAAATTTTTATGATAGCTTAGGCAAGCACTCATGACCCTTATAAAAAAGTTGCAAAAATTTCGAACATGACTTAGTAGCTCAATTAAATCAGTGAAGTTTCTTTAAATGCATTAGTTGCATTGTCAGCATTTTTAAAAATTGCATAAGTTTAAACATGATCCAAAATTTGTATTGTAGCTTAGGCATGCTCTGAGAACCCTTATCAAAAAGTTTTAAAAAATTTCAACATCATTTGATAGCTCAATTAAATTAGGAAAAAAAATGTTTTTCTAAAAATCAAACTCGTGACCTAACGCTCTCGCGACTCACGAGCTTTGCCATCTGAGCTACTCCCTCCGTCCCATAAAGAGTGCATTTCTAGGTTTTTTAAGATAGATTAGTATGCAAGGTAAATGACTAATGTGACCCTCATTACTTCATACACAAGCATGCTGGTGCTTCGGTTTCGACATGCACTTAAATGAGCATGCATACATTTACAGATGAACCCTACGGACTAAAGATGCACTCTTTGTAAGACAAATTTTGAACACTAGAAATACACTCTTCGTAGGACAGAGGGAGTATGCAATATCATGTGCAAGTGCAACACATATATAAAGCTGCCATCGGACAGCTCGGAAGGGAACTCTATGGCCTATAATATAGGGACTACTAGGAAATTGAGCGCGGCGGCACGCCGCGCACGTGAACGAAAAAATTGAAAAAATGTTTTCATAAAAAAACGGACCACGAGAACACTTTAAAACATTTTTTCCATGCTCTGAAGGAAAAAACGGACCACAAAAACATTTTTTTCGGGTAAAACGGAAAAATGACCTGAACGAAAAGTGCACGGACCTATTTGTTATGATTTAGGACATGTTCGCTATTTTGAAAAACTATAAAAGGACTCGTTTATGATTCGTATTTAACGGGAGGCTCTTTATGTAAAACGACGAACGAGGGACTTAAACGCGAACCGGGGAAAAAAATCTCCCTCTCACAAAAAATTGCAAATGACCTATCCGTAATTTCAAGAACCTGAGGGGCTTTTTCGCAAAAAGAGGAGAGAGAGGGGGTGGGACACGTGGGGGACCTCACCGGACGGCAATCCTCCGGAGGAGTATAATGGAGGGATGATGATTTGCCACCTGGGGTAAGATCGAGTACTTCTTGGCCCTTTGACTTTACTGTTGCTCATTTACCTCCCTTTTGCTCATTGTAAAATCCAAGTACGCACCCTGAAATTCTGTAGCCATATGCTAGTGGTCTGGTAATTTTGGTTTGGTATCTTAACGGTTGTATAATTCAAGAAGAGTGTAATTGTAAAAATAAAATGAGGTAGATTTGAGAACATTCATTGGGCTAGTAGATTCTACTAAAACAAAGCAGGTAGATGTGCTAAAGTTTCTGAGCAATTTAGTTGTACCGTATGTTGTGAAATTCCTAAGCAAGTGATCTTGTGATACCGGAGCACAAATAGTTCAGAAGTTACAATGGAAATTCCTGTAAACACAACTTTAATTACAACATTTCATCTCAGAAGTGGCATTGTATGGTAGCAGAAACAGAAAACCTTTCAGCGGTCTAGTATAACAATGCAGGTAGGAACACAAGGAAAGAATCTTCTATATATGGGACAAGCGACAAAACAATGGCACGCTTGGAGAAGCGGCCATCGTTCAATTGCCTGGATCACACAGCCTGGAGCTTCTGCTCATCCACAGATTCCAAAGGAAGAACTGCAGGCTCCCATGAAGAGGGTTCATCAAGGTGGATCTTTGCATACTCACTGACCAGCCCATTCCTCTCTTCCCACATGATCGCTTTCCTCTCCTCTTCAGCCCGGTCTACCTTGTCTTTGGCCATCGAGCTCATGTCCCCTGCTGCCTTGGTTACTATGCCAAATGCACTGGTTAGCCAGGAAGCACCAGCTGAGACATATTGGTTACTCATGATAGCAGATCCTGCAGTGTTGGCTTTCTGCTCAGCAGCAGCCAAAGCAGACTTTGTGAGTTCTGACACCTGATAACGCTCATCCACCTCTTTGACCTTGCTGCCAACAATTGCCCGGCCCAGGTTGATCTTTTCGCTCAGGCCATACTGGCGGTCTAGAGATGCGACAGTGGCAGTAGCATTGGACAGGATGTTGTGACGCTCGTCGAAGGATCTTGCTAAGTTGAGAGCGTCCTTGCTCAGCACAAAGCCCTTGGCCAACATGCTGCTCACAACATCCTCTGCCTTCCTGACTGCAGATTTAGTAGACGGAGATTTTTCTCCCTTTTGTGCCAATGCCGAGGTGCACACAAATGCAAAGAAGTGAAATATCAATACATATTCAAAGTACATTATTGTGTCAAAAGAAATTAATTAAATGTTATCATCGAATGGAGCATAAGCTAAACTGCAGCATAACCGATTTGAGAAAGAATGCATGCATCTTTACTTTGACACAATACTGTACCTTGCATATGTATTGATATTTCACTTCTTTGCATTTTTACTTTGACAGACTGAGCTGATTCAGATTAACTGCCTAATTTAGAAAGTTTCTGGGCATGGTACATAGTTTAGGAACCCATGCTAATTAAAGGTTGAAAAACTCCATTCTGGTGAGGCAATGGAATCTATAGGAAATCAGTGTAATAGTAACAATGAAAAAAGTTTACCAGTTTGAAATTTCAATCCTAGTATCTTCGAGCACTATTATAAGAAATGCTCAATTCTTGCTAAAAAGAAGAATGTCGAACAGTTGGTCTAACACCCAAATACGTCCCCCACAGGCCACAGGAATAACATGTTGAATTTGATGTTTGTTGAAATAATGAGTGTGCCATTAAAAATGTAAAATTTTCTTACTGATAATTGTTTGTACGCTTCAGGAGGCAGCTGATAGTTCTCAACTGGAGTTATGACTACAGAACGATCAACGATTGTTGCCCCCTGTAGATGAGTAATCAAAAGATCAGAAGCCATATCTCAGACCAAAAAAAAAAAAGTAAAATAGCATAAATGTAGAACAATCCTAATGCATGTATGCACCAGAAAAACCTAATCTCTAAGGCAAGAAATGAGGGAACTTGAACATACTGAAAGAAGCACAGCAGTGTCGGCTCCTTGTGAGTCTTTAAATGTGACATAAGCAAGCTGTGACCATTCAGATTCACTGATGAAGACACAAGAAATTATTTAAGAAACACTTTTCCAGCCTTATTACGCATATAGCCAGTGAAATAAGTGATGGTGTATTACCTTCGCATTTCAACATATTCTATATCCCCAGAGAAAGAAAAGAACTCTGTGATCTCTCTTTTTGAAGCACTCAACGAAATGTTGCTAACTTGTACTGTCCTCACCTGAAAAAAGAATTTCAAACAAGAGAAAATGGGATCAGGTAGCTAGTGCAACTAAGAATTTAGCACATGGCATGAGATAGGATAGCATGATTACATTAGTTAACAATAGTGTCGACTCATATTAGCCTGCCTGAAATACAAACTTTCCAGAGTTTACAGGACAATCTAATTTTGGAGAAATACAAAACGACTCAAACTAACAATATAAGTACAAATTGCAGGTAATTGTCAAACAAAATGGATTGGATGTAGATGTATTGTATCAATGCGGCCATGCAGGTAAACAACAAAGCTGTCAGGAACATCCATTTACTGAAACAATTATCTTCTTTGATCAATACAAAAAAAAAAAAAAACCTATTTCCCTCAAAATGTAACATGTCTATTTGGATTTGTGCATCCTGAACAATCCTGCGTGATAGATGAGAAATGCCCAGTGTGATGTAGTCCCAAGTGTCACAATCAATTATACAAGACCACAACATGAGCTTCAGCTAAAGAAAGTTGATTCGAGGAACTGAAGTTAGAAACAAATGTCCTTTACCTTTGGATATGTTATGTAGGTACAAATGCTGGGATACTTTACACAAAAATCAGTTCAACCAGTTCAATCCGATAGATGTAAGATATATGGCAGCCAATTCATTTCAACAATCAATCATGGCCAGTCCACTAGTCCAGCACCCCAACTTCCGAAAAAGATTATTTTGTTTACTATCTTATAGTCACTGGAATTATTAATTAGTGATACACATTAATCCGGGTAGTTAATTAATTAATGAAGAGAGGCATAGGTCTAAGGTGCATACTGACACTTCCATTTGGCAACGTCATGGTTGTATGGGATAGTTAAACCACTGGAAATTTATGCAGTTATACCCATAGTATCACATCAAAAGGATACAATGAAATCCATATTGTACAATGAATAAGATAAATTTGATGGTGGACATCATATCATTAACAAACCATGAGGTACGCATAGTTCAAGATGAATCATGCTGTTATATACTCCCTCCGGTCACAAATAGTAGTCATTTTGGACATCGATACGATCCCCAAAACTCAACTTTGACCACTAATTTCTATTGTAACATATTTAAAGAATCCAAGAAAATTATAATATTATGAAAGTACGTTTCGAGACGAATCTACACATAATTTCCATCCATCCAATCTAAACATTTAAAAAGATATCGATAACTAAACTTTCAAAAGTTTGACGGCATGCATCCTACAACAACTATTATTTGTGACCGGAGGGAGTAGGACAGCAATGTAATGCGTGCCAGCGATCATGTTACCAAGAGGGATTAATTTTCTAAATGCAAAAATCAACAAGAGTATTCATTGACCCAAAACCTAAATCCCAAAAATGATATCCAGCTAGAAGCCACAAACAAACAAAGCCGCCGCCACCCCCCCCCCACCCCCACCCCACCCCACCCCACAAAAAAAAAGCTAAGGTCAGAGCACAGTAAGCAACAACATGACATCCTTTTGCAGCTAGGAAATGCAGTGCACAAATCATCAATTGCTTCCACGACATTGCAGAGGAAGCAGCCCCAACCAAACATAAACAAACTTGAAGATCAGATCTATCGGCGGTGATTCAGAACCCATGGACCCCCAAAAGCTCGAAAAAGTCCATCTTATAGTCATCCAATCCACAGATCCACATCCCACTAACCGAATACACAGAAAGCAGCAGAATTTAACAACAATGGAGGATCGGAGCACCTGGCCTCGCATGCATCCAGAATTTCTCAGCAACGCGGTGGTCTTACGGAGGAGCAGGTAGCTCACCAGGGACCCCGCATTGAGCTAACCTTCTACGGGAGAAGGCACGAAATCTACCAGGAACCCGCAACGAGGCTCGCCTGCATTACGCTCAGAAAGAGCAAGACCCTCGGGATGCAGCAGCAATGTAGTACTAGCCGCCCGGAATTCGCTCGTTGCTCGTCACCGCGACGATGCCCCCCGAACCAAATCAAGCAATATCGTAGCAGAAACGCCATCTCGATTCTCCTGCGATCTCCAATCCGGAGTTCTGCTACGCGCGGCGAACGAATAACTCCGACGAGAAAGCCAACCAAACAAGCCCCCAAGCCACCCTGAGTGCCCGACCTACCACGCGAACACCCAGCACCACCGAGCACGAGGGGACCTCGCCCCGCCTCCACGGAGAAGAAGAAGAAAGCTTAAAGTCTTGCGAGCCAGAGCTCACCTCCATTGGGGTTGGGGGATTGGCGCCGTGTGCGTGCGTGCGTGCGTCGGCGAGCGTGGGGAGAGGAGGGAGGGATTGGGGCGGGGTTAACTCGGGAGGGAGATTGGGTTGAGGTTGAGGAGGTAGGTGCTTCTGCTTTGCGATGAACTCGTGTGAGTTGAAACGTAACGACCTGCAGATGGCACGGCAATGCCGCGTTGCGCGTCGTCGGCGCGACACCGGTAGGAAGCAAATTCTTTTCTCGCCCTCGGCACAGGTTAATTTTCGTCTTAACATAATTATAAATCTACCTTCTTTTTTCAATCATAATAGACGATTATCGTGTTTTTATGCCGCAGCAATCATCTACCGTTCTCCTCGACCGCGGCAGGTAAACGAATGCGTTCATACATCGCGATAGGCCATCTGCTGGTAAGTAACATGTATCGTCCTTCGAGTTTTTCACGGTCGTAAAGAGACGTAGATTTGCAAATAAACTAAACCGAAGTTAACCCAAAAAAAAAGAAAAAGATTGAGTCAACGAGGAAAACAAATTTCTAAAACTCGCGGCACTGAAATGGGATCCGGTCGGATGGCGTAATGGCCGGCGACCGGGGCGTGCTGCCATTTGCCTTCGCGGGGTCGGTGCCTGGGTGGGGTCAGGAGTTCAAGTGTCACTACTTTTACTCTGTTTCTCTCTTCTTTTTGCCTTACCTGTTTCTTTTGTATACTCGTGTTCGACTTGACGTCCGGCCAAACCTTCGGTTGCTGCACAGCGGCGCACTCAGGTCCTTCGTGCAATCGTGCCTGAATATGTTGTCTCTGGATTGAGATGGCTGGGAAAAGTTACTCAGGAGGACATCATGGCCGTAAAATAGCCGTGATCGTGATGTGATGGGTTCTCTCCTATTCGATTCCCCACTGTTCCCCCATGTGCCTTGGTTCGGGCTCCAGAGAATCACGGTGCAGGATCTACTATAATAAGTAATAACCCAACTTATTCAGCATTAGTGTGGATGGAACCCTAGTCTTCAGTCACAGACCGAAGATAGCACTGTTCAAATCGTATGGCGTATGATCTGTGTTAACTATGAAATTTTCCTGGTTCGACGGCGTTAGAATGTTCTTGCGTTCTGAATGTATACCCTGCACGGTTCGTTCAGCGGCGGTGTTTTTTCTCCCCGACTTCTTGGACGCAGTCCGTTTCAAGCGTTCTAGAGGATGATCGTCTTCGTCATAGACGGAAAAAAAACGAGAATGGGACAACACCAGAGACCATAGGCCCTAACCCATGTCTTTTTCGTACCGAATTCGTTGCTTTGCTATCAAGGTGATGTGCAAATACAGGTCCTATTTCCGTTAATGCAGTACTCACTCCCTGACGTCCGTTTTTTTTTTTTTTGGACGCACGTATGAAATATTTTTTCTGAATTTTTTTTACTGTTTGTCGAATAAAAATGTTTCACTACGTAGAAAAAATATTTCACGTGTAGAAAAAAATATTACAAAAAAATCAGACATCTGATCCCTAAAAATTCCAAAAAAGCAACCGAAGCGACAGCAAAAGTGCAACCTAGACTAGCCCGACGACCTTGCCACGAGTGCGCAGCACTACCTGCCTTCCTGGAGCATAGATAGACGATGGTGCTTCAACCATAGCTGTTAATATCGTACAAGTACAGATCGAAATGGTACGCTATTGATCAGTGCCGAAATGTAAGCTAAATCAATATAGCTTTTGATACGGTATTTACAAATGTGATTCCAGCGATAGAAGCCGTGGAGACTACGCGTGGTTGAGTTCGTTCTTTGCTACAATTTGTTAGCTCCAACTACGCCTCGCCTCAATTGACTCTCTTGACGCTTTTTTTTCTTTTGTAAATCTGGTCTTATTGTGTATATAATTGCAGAAACAATCTCCTACTCAACCGCGAAAGCGCTGATAGGTAACATGTGTTACTTGTCACGCATGTGTATCATGCTAAATACCACTTTGTCGTAGTTAGTTGTCCCTGGGTGTGTGTTTTGCCTGGGAGGGGGTAGAATGAAAGTGTAGCGTGGTTTGTGGAAGAAAAGAAAAGTTTTGTCGATGAAGGCTATGTACGTAGATGACATTAGTTAATTTTGATTCTTTGTGAAAAGGGTCAAATAATTGGAAGAGATGGGATTATGTGTCATGATTGAGTTTGATGGAGTGTGGTAGTCAGGTTGGTTGTGATAGAAGTGCGAAGCGTTTGTCGTTTGTTCCGATTTTTTTTTAGTCGTTGTGCGATTGTTTTGTGCGGCTGAGAAGCCTTTTGTCCCTTGGGGACTTGGTAGTTGTTTTTGGTGTCCTTCGGATTCGAGGTCGAATCCTGTTGAAGGGGGGAAGATTGTGACACTACGTTTTGGTGTGACATTACAGATTGTGAAATTAGAGAAGAAAATCTTACGGCTAGAGGTTTACTCGTGTTTATGGGCCTTTTGAAGTGTTGTGACACCACGGAGTGTCGTAACCTTATTTAACGAGCATGATAAGGTTAATAACATTATGAGATGTGGAATTAAGGTTAAAACTATAGGATATGGAGGTTAATAGCTTTTCCGGGCCGTTTCCGGGGTTTTGGGCCTTCCCGGGGGAGTTTGGGCCTTGGTGGGCTTTGGTGGGATGGAGTAGGTCTCCGTAACGGACTAGGTTTGGGTGTGGGGGCTGGTAAAAGGGCTCCCCACCAGCCCTTGGGACGTCCACCCCTGCCCCATGCGCCCCTAACCCTAGCCGCCACCCTTCCTCCTCCCTCCACCTCCTAGCCGCCCCATCTCTTGCCCCCATTGCTCCCCATTGCACACCACCTCTCCTCCACCCCCCCTTGCTGCCTTAGGGTGACCTCCTTACCCCTGCATCCTCATGGATCCATCCGAGGAGCGAGGAGCGAGGTGCGAGGTGCGAGGAGCGAGGAGCGAGGAGATCGATTGGAGTTTTCGTGCGTCGGGCAAAGGTATGATCATGGGGATCCTCGGGGATGAGCTAGGTACTGTTATTAGGGAGTTTATCAAGTTTTTTGATCAATTGGAGGCGCTGGATTTGAGTAATTTGGGTTAGATCTAGATGTTGCCACGTTTCTGTTTTCGGGCAGATTGAGCAGTCGAGCTAGGGTTCGCGTTTTCGCCAATTTAGAGTTCGAATATGACTGTATGGACTTTTAAGAAGTTGTAGATAATTTCATTATCTTTCCGTCGCCCGCAGTTGAGGCAAGTGTGTTGTAATGTATAGCGGATTGTAGGTTGCTTGTTGATATTGGATGAAAGATTGAATACTTGCTATGATCACTTGCCTTGCTTGCTGTTTTCCAATGATATATTGAGTATGATTATCATGATATGATGCTATGTGTTTATACTTATCATGATTCGATGCCATGTGTCTATATTTGTCATGATGAGAGGCCATATGTTTATGTACAAATGAGATATGATAATTGGCATAGTTGCATGCATGACATGAGATGGGGCGAGGGCGGTGAGAAAGTCATAACTAATCTGGGGAAGGTCGGTGAGAAAGTTATGACTATTCCGGAACGCCATTGAGTAAGACCTACATCGTGATTCCATTCACGTGGTGAATGGAAGCGAGGAGTAGGCACCCTTCATCTTCGGGATGGAAGGGGGGAGAGGGTGCACACCGACGGGTGTGTACTCAACCATACCGGTATGAGTTTCCAAGGAGATATGAGCATAGCATTGCATTGCATTGCATTACAATACATATTAAATGATGAGGATGTTGTTATGTGTTCAAGTTTGAGATGTTATATGTGACGTGAGGTATTATTGTCTTGTAAATGATCTTGTTGTCCATTACAATATGCTTGCTGAGTTTTCGAACTCACGCTTGTGTTTATGTTGTTTTTAGGTACTTTGAGATCGGCATGCGGGAAAAAGGGGTTTAGCTACACTTCTACTTGTAGCTCCACCATCATAGTCTATAATTAATCACTTGGAGACATGATATTAAGAGTTGTGCCTTAAACTTAATGTATGGTTTAATTTAGCATGCTTGCGATTCCTTATTTGCTTCGTTATAGATTATGAAGTGGTTGAGCGTGGTATTAATGGCGTAATTCGATGATATGTCCATTTATGTTGATGTTCTAGATGTCGTGTGCTATGATATATCTTGCCATGATATTGATATTGTGTTAATTCATGGAAAAACAAAGGAGATGCTGCCGAAATATCGGTTTTTTAGCATATGTACCTTTGCTGGAATTTATGTTTAAATGTGGTATTTAGTTGTTGTTTAGCTTATGTTTGGTAGCATTCGGGCATATTAAATGCCGGGGTGTTACAGTTGGTATCAGAGCGGGCTGTAGGTCCTTGGAATGTGAATTTTTAGTATCATGCTATAGGGTACAACTAAAATGTGATGTGGAATAACTTAGAAACATGGCTTAGGTCTTAACTAAAACTTTGTTATAGGATAGCAACATTAAAACTTGCAAAAGTGGTATAACTAATTTAAAATTTGACACACATGGAGGCACAGTAGGAAAGGGTATGGGAATCGTTGCGTTACGCTTAAATGTTGTATTTGAGCCTTGATGTTGAATGCTACATTTGTTTATGTATGTTGCTATGTTTATGAAAGAATTGAATTGAATTGTTCATGTTATTATGTTAAAGTGGGGTTGTGGTGCCGAAGGGTTTCGGTCACCTCTCTTTATTCATTGTAAGGGTGAAGTGTGACGGTGTGGCCGGTTAGCGCCATCACCGAAGAACTATTAACCCCTGTAGGAGAAGAGTGCTTACCCTTTCTATCGTAGATCGGGTAGTTGACGGGAGTCAAATAGAAGAGTTTGGTGGTGGGTTCCTTCGTATGTTCCTCACCGTTCTGACGGTTGGTTTTGGTTGGTTTTCTTGGTTTTAATTGATGGAAACCAAAAGAAAAAAAAGGTTTGGTATTGGATTTTTCGCGGATCATTCCGTATGCGATTTGTGGTTTTTTTTTGTCTTCCTTGGTTGGAAACGAAGAAGAAGAGTTTAGTGTTGCGCCTTTTTAGTCGCCTTTGCTTTGACACCCGGTTTTGCTGGTTATTGTGGATTGTCTTAGGGAGGAAACATATGTGGTTGTTGTCCTCCCTATCTGAGAAAAGAGTTGAAGTTCTCCTAGTGCCGACCTAGGTTGGGTGGAGCTAAGTTTTGTAACTTTATCGGAAAAGGTTTGGTTGAACATTTTGTTTTCCCTAGTGCATCCTTCTTCCTTCTTGGAAGTATGGATCTTGAGATTTCTTGAAGAGTTTTGTGGGCAAATTTGGGAACTTGAGAGTGGAACTCTCCTACATTTCTGTTAGAGTTTTGTTTTCTTCCTTGCCTGGAAAAGGAGAAATTGTCTATCGGTGTTAGATTACGGTTCTTGAGTTGTGGTTGTCCTTAAAAGTGGAGTTGCATCCTGTTTGTCAAAAGTGAAAATGGTTGTTTAGCATGTTATGTAGTATGTAACAATGTGGTTATTGGAAATGATTTGTTCTTAAGTTAATTGGTGAGTTGAATCAGTTAAAAGTAATATTTGTGTTTAGCTTAAGATTAAATGAACTTCTAGTGTTGCAGATTACCCTATAATGAGAATGAATAAATATGTTAATGTACATGCTTAGAATCTGTTGCCTTGCTTTGAAAGTGCTTATGACCCTCGATTATGTTTAAAGTTTTAAACCCTAATGCATAGTTAAAACATTAAGATGATGTAGTATCGATATTGTTAAAGAAACTTTCTTTGGTTGTCTAAAGATGTTCTAATCTAATGGATTAATAGAGAGATTTAATCGTGTTGACTAGTGACTTTAATTTGGAAGTTGATTAGAGTTGCTATTTATGTTGTCGCAAACCATTAGTATAATTGGAAGTATGCGGTTGTGTTCCTACGATGCTAGTATCGATGTCAATTGTGAAGACATAGGCTTTCTTGCTTATGATATTTCTAAAGCATGGGGATGGTCTAATCTATTAAATTTGTTTTAATAGTTGGAGTATGTTGTGTAGTGACAATTTGTTATGGTATATGGATAGTGTAACTAAAAACAATGTAGTTGTTTTTATGATTATGCCTATTTATGGATATTGATGATTTAGTAGTGGTGGTAATTGTTTGGATTACTTTTTGGAAGCCATTGTAAAATAGAGGTTATTATAACATGTGGCGATGAAGTGAACCATGGATATTTTAGCATGATATAGAATTGTATCCTAAAGAAGGTATATCTTAGGATCATAATTTTCGACTTTGTCTTATGGAGATACTATTTGTATGTTGAAGTCATTTGTTAATGGAATAAGTTTTGATTGTCAAGATGTTGGCGTATTTATGGTATAAAAATTGATAGGATGATCATGCTTAAGTATCTGTTGAAGTACTACGTTTGAAATATAGAATACGTTGTTTTATGATGTGTTGGTTTGTGGGGTTCTTGAGGAGGTAGTATGGATTGATTTAAGATGGGTTTTCTCGATAAGTAAATAGTGATTATGGAATGCTTAAATGTTAAGGATAGTGGGACACTTTGGTTATGGTGAGTCTCATGCCGAGCTTGTGTATAAAACCTTTGGTCTGGGTTGGTGGTTTGCTATCTTGGTTAAATGTTTTTTTGGTCAAGGTGTTCTTTATGTTGCATTTTCGAGTTTCCTAAAACTCGTAGAGGTTGGTGCCCATCTTTGGTTTTGGCTAAGTTGTTCGGTTTATGCTATGAGTTTGATTTTGAACCCAAAAGCCTTTGAGTGGATCGCGCTCCTTCGGCGTTAGATCAAGCATACTTGGAGTAAATCTTAAAAAGGAAGCCGATGGACATAGTGGGCTGTGTTGAAAATTCTTGAGATTTAATTTGTAAGTCTATTTGATTGGAACTGGATTTATTTGGAAAAGGTCATGTGGTGTTTGCGAGTGTTTCAAAAGGGTGTATTTTATGAATGTTTATAAGTGATTCGGGTTGGTGAAGTGTTCTCATTTTGGGAAAATGAGTCTCCCATTTCTCTTTGAGAATTGATGTTCTCTTTCAAAATGTTGATTTTGGTTAAAACGCGATGCTTTACAAATTTGGCTTTCAATTGTCGACGGGTTATGTATGACGTGGTGTTTTCCTGTTAATGGTGTTCCCCTCATAGTTTTATTATTTGGCGCAATCATCGATGCTATCCAAGTTTTAATCATGTGATGCAGAGGAAGAAGTTGTCTTGTGAATGACTATTTGGTAGCGTTGTACATGATGAATGAATGGTGAAAAGGAAACATGACATCATTTATAGATGTCTATTGATAAAAGAGTCGTTGAGCCAGGTCGGTGAGTAAGTCATATAGGGAAATATGACTAATCCGGTGTGCTCTCGAAAAGCTTGGATTCATGTCATGAATCTAGATTTCCATTTGCTCTTTAGCATGAAAAGAAAGAGTGAAGAGTTCCTGGTATTTGGCTTTGTTGTAAGAGGATTGGGTTTCCTTGTTTCCTTGAGAGTTATTATGGCGGTTGTGGATTCTTTCGATTGGTTTGAGAATCGGTTTTCTCTTCCACAATGTTGTTTTTATGAGATGCTTGGCTGTGGTAAAAGTGAGTCGAGTTGTCATTGATTGTTGAGAATTTCTGACAAAGAATTGTGTGGAGTCTCTCTTTTTGTTTGAGTGGTCCCCCATGCGAGATGTATCGCATTGATTTGAGATTAGAGTTTTTCCTTTGCGACTTGACTTAGGAAAAGAGATCGAGTGATCTTTCGAGGTTGTCAAACCTTTGTTCCAAGTGATTTGTTGTGTTTTGGGTTCGAGTTGATGAATGTGGTTCATCCGACTAAGGGAGTTGCTCTTTGTTGGCATTCTCGTTTGAGATGTGAATAGAAATGTCTATGGAATTGTTGAGCATAATGGAGGATTATACTCATGGGTTTGGTAGTTTTTTTAGTGAGAAAGTGTGAGGGCGAGACCCTCATAGGAAAAGAACCAGTTGAGGTTTGGTAATAATTCTGACTCTACCTTGGGCTAGGCGTAGAACTTTGGTTGTGGTTCGAAGGGTGGTCATGTTGGAAGTTAGTGATATCGGTCCAAACCTTGTTGAGAATATGGTTGGATTGTTAAAAAGTGATGATAATTTGAAATATAGTGATCTGTCGTGAACTTTGTCGTAGCTAGTTGTCCCTGGGTGTGTGTTTTGCCTGGGAGGGGGTAGAATGAAAGTGTAGCGTGGTTTGTGGAAGAAAAGAAAAGTTTTGTCGATGAAGGCTATGTACGTAGATGACATTAGTTAATTTTGATTCTTTGTGAAAAGGGTCAAATAATTGGAAGAGATGGGATTATGTGTCATGATTGAGTTTGATGGAGTGTGGTAGTCAGGTTGGTTGTGATAGAAGTGCGAAGCGTTTGTCGTTTGTTCCGATTTTTTTTTTAGTCGTTGTGCGATTGTTTTGTGCGGCTGAGAAGCCTTTTGTCCCTTAGGGACATGGTAGTTGTTTTTGGTGTCCTTCGGATTCGAGGTCGAATCCTGTTGAAGGGGGGAAGATTGTGACACTACGTTTTGGTGTGACATTATAGATTGTGAAATTAGAGAAGAAAATCTTACGGCTAGAGGTTTACTCGCGTTTATGGGCCTTTTGAAGTGTTGTGACACCACGGAGTGTCGTAACCTTATTTAACGTGCATGATAAGGTTAATAACATTATGAGATGTGAAATTAAGGTTAAAACTATAGGATATGGAGGTTAATAGCTTTTCCGGGCCGTTTCCGGGGTTTTGGGCCTTCCCGGGGGAGTTTGGGCCTTGGTGGGCTTTGGTGGGATGGAGTAGGTCTCCGTAACGGACTAGGTTTGGGTGTGGGGGCTGGTAAAAGGGCTCCCCACCAGCCCTTGGGACGTCCACCCCTGCCCCATGCGCCCCTAACCCTAGCCGCCACCCTTCCTCCTCCCTCCACCTCCTAGCCGCCCCATCTCTTGCCCCCATGGCGCCCCCATTGCTCCCCATTGCACACCACCTCTCCTCCACCCCCTTGCTGCCCTAGGGTGACCTCCCCACCCCTGCATCCTCATGGATCCATCCGAGGAGCGAGGAGCGAGGAGCGAGGTGCGAGGAGCGAGGAGCGAGGTGCGAGGAGCGAGGAGCGAGGAGCGAGGAGATCGATTGGAGTTTTCGTGCGTCGGGCAAAGGTATGATCATGGGGATCCTCGGGGATGAGCTAGGTACTGTTATTAGGGAGTTTATCAAGTTTTTTGATCAATTGGAGGCGCTGGATTTGAGTAATTTGGGTTAGATCTAGATGTTGCCACGTTTCTGTTTTCGGGCAGATTGAGCAGTCGAGCTAGGGTTCGCGTTTTCGCCAATTTAGAGTTCGAATCTGACTGTACGGACTTTTAAGAAGTTGTATATAATTTCATTATCTTTCCGTGCATATAAAGAACGTTAAATTCCGCCCAGCCGTTTGAAAGTTATGACTGTTTTACCGAGCGTATTAAAATCTGTGACGCGATTGGAACAGATCTCGGTAATCTGTAGATTAAACAACTTTAGAGGCCGAATCAGTCTTTCCATATACCTAGAGAAAGTTGGGAAATTTCATAAGCTACGCGAGGATGTACTCGTTTAATTCATTCGGAGTCCCAGAGCCCAAGTTATGCCTTTTGCAAGGCTGCTGTCCCGACGGGTCAGAACCTCTGTTTTTTGGTTTTGCGAGTAATTGGCAATGTCGGGGTAGATGAGGGTTTGCGTACTGTTTTGTGGTTATGATTGTGATTGTGTGATGCCTATGTGCAGGTGGTGTGACACCGGGAGTGCCCTCGACTTCCCGCAAATCCGTCGCCCGCGGTTGAGGCAAGTGTGTTGTAATGTATAGCAGATTGTAGGTTGCTTGTTGATATTGGATGAAAGATTGAATACTTGCTATGATCACTTGCCTTGCTTGCTGTTTTCCAATGATATATTGAGTATGATTATCATGATATGATGCTATGTGTTTATACTTATCATGATTCGATGCCATGTGTCTATATTTGTCATGATGAGAGGCCATATGTTTATGTACAAATGAGATATGATAATTGGCATAGTTGCATGCATGACATGAGATGGGGCGAGGGCGGTGAGAAAGTCATAACTAATCCGGGGAAGGTCGGTGAGAAAGTTATGACTATTCCGGAACGCCATTGAGTAAGACCTACATCGTGATTCCATTCACGTGGTGAATGGAAGCGAGGAGTAGGCACCCTCCATCTTCGGGATGGAAGGGGGGAGAGGGTGCACACCGACGGGTGTGTACTCAACCATACCGGTATGAGTTTCCAAGGAGATATGAGCATAGCATTGCATTGCATTGCATTACAATACATATTAAATGATGAGGATGTTGTTATGTGTTCAAGTTTGAGATGTTATATGTGACGTGAGGTATTATTGTCTTGTAAATTGTAACATCCCAAAATTTGGGTTTTCAAAAATTTTGGTTTAGTTTAGCTTCCCGAAAATTTTCGTTGATTTTCTCGCATTTATAAAGCTTGATTTGAATTTTCTAAAAGCTAAAACAATTTAATTTGATTATTCTAAACCTCAAATAAAATTTATTTTATTTTATTTGGATTCCTTGTGCTTCAAGAAGTTCTTCTGTAATTTTTGAGATTTTTCGGAGCTCGTTTGCTATTTATCGGATTTATTTGGAATTAATTTAAACTAAGCCTTTCATTCGAAATTAATTAATTATTTGGAAAAGTTTATATAAAGTTTTGTTAGAAATATTTTATTTGAGTTGGAAATGTCTCAAAATATTTTCTGGAATTTTTCTAGAATTTTTCGGGTATTTTTATTGCCTCAAATGATTTAATTGGAATTTGTGGAATTGTTTTTATTGGAAATTGCTGAGAAATTCCGAAAATGGCTTGGGCCTTCTCTCTCCTGCGCCAGCCCACCCCGCCTCCCCGCAGCCCACCCCGCCGAGCCGGCCCACCCCCTCCACTCCGCGCGAGGCGGCGGCAGCCGACCCGCGCCCGACCCACTCGCCCCCTCCAGCGTGCGTCTTGACGGCCGGCCCAGCCAGCCCACAGCGCCCCCACCCGCCACGTGTCGGACTCCGTTGGCCCACGTCGCCGGATCCGATCCATGCACGCGAAGCGCCGATAAAATGCCTACAAGACCCGCTTTTGCTCCAAACGGCGTCCAAACTTGATTTTTCTTGATCTAGCCGCCACCCCAACCCAGTGGAGACCTCCCATGACCTCTCCCACGGATCTTCAACCTCCAGATCATCTCCAAAACTCCGAGATCCATCCAATGTCGCTGAACGTCGCCCAACGTCGGCTGAACTTTGGAGCCGCGTCCCGGGCAGCTCGTCGACTCTTTTCGAGATCCGTCTTCTCCGTGGTGTGCCACAAGGTACCATCTGCTTGCTGTCCAAAATTCAGCCAATTTGGTCCGCGGGATCAAAAGTTACGGCCGTTTCAATCTCGAATCTTGCCGAGGTCATAACTCCCTCAATTTTTCGAGTTTGACGGTGAAATTTTTTGTGTAGACTCCTGGGGATGTCCTCTACAGGATGCACATCTTGCCCCAAGGTTTTGCCCTCTGGATTTGGCGCAGCAAATTAATTTCTCCGTTCAGACTGCGTTCTAGACAGCGGCAAACTTCCTCGCGCGTTCCCCGCTGTTCCAGAAGGTATTTCTTCGAGCCACCTGCGTCACGGTGTGCCTCTTGGTCCCATCTAGATCTCGGTCAAATTTCGTTAAGTTCCGATCATTATTCTAGAAGTTATAGCCGTCCAAAGTTTTGATCCGAAACCCGTTAATCGCCAGTTTGTGATTAATCCGGAAGGGCGCCGCAAAATCCGCCTATACCGTTGAGATCGTCTCGCCGCGTTCTACGCAGTAGACATTCCCCCTTTGCCATCCCATCCTCCGGATTTTTTTTTATATATTTAGGCCACCGTTTGCCGTCGCGCGCCGCTTTTGACGCCCGGCTATTTTGGTTCGCTCGGCCGTGTTGTCGCGTCCGGAGGATCATCTTTACTGTTTTGGATCATACTTAAGGTTCTTTTGGTCTCCGTTTGCCGAGAAGCCCGGCGCCCGCTTTAAACCGTCGCTCTTCGGCCTAAATCGTTGCCGCCGGTTCGCGCGACCGGTTAACCATCCTTGGTAGCGTTCTACCGCGGTCATGTCGTTGCACCGACGGCCGCTACCTTGTTTCATGAGTATCCTATCATTGTTGACCTCCACGGGTGCGTTCGCGTTAACGATCCCGCTGTTAACGTTTTGCGGGTGCGCTCCGTCGTTAACGCTCGCCGTTAACGTTTGCGTCGATGCGTTCCCCGTTAACGTTTTCCGCGCGCTCCGCCTCCGTTCCTCATCCATTACCGTTAGCGCTGCATGCGTTGCGCGCCTCCGTTAACGTTTCGTGCGTTGCGTTCCTCGTTAACGTTTTGCCGTTAACGTTTCACCTGCGCTTTCATGCGTTGCGCTCCATCGCATGCGTTCCTCCGGGTGCGTTTTCCGCATGCGTTCCTCGGGTGCGCTGCATGCGATGCGTTCCTCCGTTAACGTTTTGCCGATGCGCTCACATGCGTGCGTTCCACCGTTAACATTTTCGTTGCGTTCCATCGTTAACGTTCCATCGTTAACGATTGGCTCTCTTCGCCTCGTTGTCATCGCATGCGTGTATTCTTGCACAAACCCTAGTGCGATGCCTTCACCTGTTCTATCATCATGACGTGAGCCTAGTCTCATCGTCATATCATCTTCAAGCCGAATCAAAACCTAACCTAAGACCGGTTTGATGAACTAAGTTTATCGTGAGCCGCGTTGCTATCTTTGCAATCTTTCCGTTGTTTCAACCGTGGTAAGACACTTGTCTTGTCTTATCCCTGAAAACCTAATCTGCCATTAATCGAGAATTCCTTCGTGGACTTGGTCGATAGACCATTGGCCATCTGTCATACCCCTATGCCCGATCTATCCGTCTCTCTTTTGTTTGACTGTGTCCGTTCGGTCAACAAAAGTCAACTTCGAGAATCAGTTTAGTTCACTGCGAACTAACATATCCGTATGGACCCGATCTATAGATCGAGAGCCCATATGTCGCTATCTGTCCAATCAAGATAATAACTTCGGAAGAAATATTCTTCGGAATATTATTCTTTCTTTCGATTATTAATCTTTCCCTTTCTGTTTTGCCGAAAGCCCGTTCTCTTTTGTCAACTCTTCGATCTAATCCGTTCGAGTTCCCAAATCTCTCCCAAGCCGTTGTGCCCAATGCTGTTCGTTCTTTATTTGGAGTTTATTCGATTTGTCTTTTGAATTGGTTTGTACTTGTGTTTGTTTAATCGTTAGACGTGTCGTCCGGAAGTCGTTCGAACGAGCTGAGGATCGAGAAAGTGGAAGTTGAAGCTCGAGGACCAAGGATCAAGGATAAAGAGTAAAGGACAGTAAAAGTTTGCAAGGGCCAGGCAAGTTGTGCTTTGACCATATTGATCCTATTTCGAAATCTATTTTGATTTAAACTATTGCATGCTAGTTCAAATAGAAAGATACTTTGATTAAACATGGGGGTTAGATAAATACCAATTTGCTATATGACACCTTGATTACTTAAGTATGTGCCATGACCCTTTGTCACCCTAGTTGTGGTTTACTAGTTGGACATTATTAAATTGCCAACATGGGTTTAGATCGTGGTAGTATGCTGCTTAGACCTGCTACGTGCTCATGACATGATTTTGGATAATCAAATGCTAATATTGACTTAATGATATATTGAACCTGTTTTGGAAAAGTATCATGTGATGTTGATGGCACGTGGTGCATGGTAATCAAGCGGGGTTTGATAATGATTTTCGGCCAGGGGCATGTGGCAAGAGTAATCAATTGGGCGATTGTGGCATTGGGGATGTTGATTTGGTTCTTCGGGTAGTCTTGCCCTGGTCACCCTAAGGACTTAACCTTGCAAGCCTTTGAACTGAGTCAATCGTACAACCACATGGCTGGAATGGGACGGCCCTAGTTGACTAAGTCGCTAAGGACTCACTTGTGGAGCCTCAGGGTGTCAATTACACCGTTTGTGTGATTGTACGGGGGAGCGTATCGTGGCTGTGGCCAGATACCCATCTAACGGTGTGTTGGTCCCATACTTCGCCTTGGCTAAGGGAAGGGATGGTGTAGAGCACGAACCGGAGAGGACCACCTGTGTTGTTTGAGGCTTCCAAAAGGCTTTGTTATGATCGCTATTCGCATACTCTTGTATGGCGATTCACTACCGACGTGGTGAGTGGATTGTATCTTGTGGGTAAAGTGTATAACCTCTGCAGAGTGTAAAACCTATTCGAATAGCCGAGTCCACTGTGATCGACAATGCTCGGGGATTACAATCAAGGGGTAGATTTTCTCAAAATTGAACTTGGGTTTGGAGGCAGTTTGCCTATGGAAAAGTGATAATTGGTTAAGGATGTGGAATGATTTACTTTTGAAACAACTGTGAAATTATTACTATTATTATCTGTTTTTACCGCTTTACAATCTATTATGAATATTTGTGAAATGCTGTTTATTGCAAAATAACCCTTCACTGTCATTTGGAATAAGCCATGCATATAGCTATTAGACTTGCATTCGTGCATGACTTGCCGAGTGCTTTATGTACTCACCCTTGCAAACAAACAATCACCCAAGTGAGCAAAAGTCTACATCGTCGAAGAAGAAGAAGTTCCGTGAGAAGGCGATTATCTAGAGTCGAACCTGTCGGTTGCCTGTGGCGTATTGATGGGATTCACCGATGTTCTTCGTTCATTCGCTTATTTGGAGTTGAAGCCGTCAAGGCCTCACAAACGTAAGGTTGACCTTAAGGTCGTTCAATAGTTTATATTCTATATTTGTGTTATTTCTCTTTTCCGCTGTGTATGATTGTGATATTCATCTATGTTGAGACTGTGTGCACTAGCGTGATCCTGGACTAGTGCTGAATACACAGAGGGTCCGGATTTGCAAATTCGGGTCCCGACAGAGGTGGTATCAGAGCCAGGTTGACTGTAGGTCTTGACCTTAGATAGATTGGCCGTCTTTAGGAGCTTCAAAATTATTTTCTAAAGAGAAAATTTAACTTGAAAGAATAATACATTCTTGACTCATCTTATTCTTCTATTCTTTC
Organism: Rhipidocladum racemiflorum; assembly: GCA_036346355.1. Lineage (NCBI taxonomy): Eukaryota > Viridiplantae > Streptophyta > Magnoliopsida > Poales > Poaceae > Rhipidocladum > Rhipidocladum racemiflorum. Next base: position 12,990,482 of record CM070573.1, on the reverse strand, counting down.
CCCTTTGCTGAAATTTCTATCCTTCCCTTCGATTTAAATGGAAATCTTACCTGAGTTGTTTCGAATAGTTAACGATGTTTCACACTTAAGGAGAAAGTACTGGATGTCGCCGTCAACCCTGAAGATCGTGAAGTAAGGAATCATCGAGCTCGAAGAGAAGTGGATCGATGAAGGGTTCCAGAAGCTTGAAGAACCAGTGCTTAGTAGTAAGTTGAGACTCATGTGTGAGAGTCCCGTCTCTTAAGATAGGAGTGTTACCCTTTTAGCCGCTTGATTATTGTGTGCTTAGGAATTTGGTTCTTCATTGATTGCTGAGTGTGCAGTATGTGTTGCAAAGCTTTTAGGCTTGGATAAGCAACCATACCAAGTTCTTAATAATGTTTGTATAAGTTCTTGGGTTAAACCTGCTCCCCTGCACTAGGATTCTTGAACCTCATCTATGCTTTTCCCTCTTACCCAAAACCCTGGAGTGGACAAAAGATGAAAAGAACCGTCCGCAGCTGTGATTCCGAGACAGTTCAAGTCAGTTCAGTTGCTACTGCCGGTGTTAGTGTTAGAGCAGATTATGACCAACAGCTGTTCCCTGCACCAACCATGACAATTCAACACTTGGATCAGTTTGTCACTACCCAGACTCAGCTCATACAGATGATGGTGCAACAGATGAATGTTATCAGTGCCAAAATCAACCCCTCCACCACTAAAGTCGTAACCTCCTGTTCACAGTCAAAGTTTGCCTTGTTCATAAAGACTAAAACCACCCACGTTTGATGGATTAGCCACTCTCAAAGACGCAGAAATATGGCTTCGTGTCATAGAAGAGAAGCTTGCTTGGGTACAATGTGAAGATGAGGAGAAGGTCCCCTATGCTACTTGTCAGTTAGAAGGAGATGCATTAGCCTGGAAGAGAGGTTTCTACGCCACCTCGGAAGATGGACATACTATCACTTGGTGGGAGTTTGTCACCGCCCTTCGTCAGTTTGTTGCGTCGTCAAATAATAATGTGACTACGGCAAGTTCGGAGATGTGTACAACCCCTGCACCCAATACCATACCGAGATGTTGTTCTTTGAAGTGTCGTCAACCAAACAAATCAGAAGACCGTGCATGCATCCGATGTGGAGAAATAGGACACACTGCTGATGAACATGCAATCAATTGTTCCAGCTGTGAAGGAAGCCATTTACCTGGAGAATGTCCTACGTGCAACATCACATGCTATCTATGTGAAGGTCGTGATCATTGCCCAGCTCAATGTCCCTTAGATCCAATAGTGACCGCTGTGACTCGGCATCAGCGAGAGAATTTTCGAGCCGTCCTTGCTCAAGAGTTAGCAAAAAGAGAAGGATTGTCATCCGCACCAGCTGTGCCACGTGAAGGAATAAAGAATAAGAAGCATGTCAACCCTATCCATCTACCTCAAGAAATCAGTAGTACTTGGTCACCATGGAATTGTTCTTGTGTGATAAATGAGGTCATTGGCCTAGAGAATGCCCCATCAACCCGACACGATGACCCAAACATTCATGTTACAACTGTGAAAGTGAGTGGTAAGACTATGGAAGCAACTTGCTTAAGGAGTCAGTTGAAGCAAGAAGAGTTGATTAACAAGACCTTGACCTAGAAGATGAGTGCAAGGAATTGGAAGACCACCGCAAGCATCAGAAGTCTAACCAAGGAGGACCACCGCAACAGCGAATGAGGAGTACCCCTCAACAATTCAGTTGCCATACTGCTCAGACTTTGTTAGAGACACTTTCACCAGTGCTTCGCCCTAATGGTCAGAGTTTTCATAACACCAACCTGGTGAAAAGTTTTCAAGGAGAAAGATTAAAGCCTAGAATTTGCTTTGCCTGTCATCAGCCAGAAAATTTTGCTAACCACTACTCTCAGAAGAAAGTGGTCACCGCTGATCGCATCGATCTCAGCTCTGCCCTACCAAGATTAGTGCCATGTCAGGAGGAAGCCAACAGATGTCAGTCAAGTGTTGCTTCAGATGCAATGAGCCGGGACACTTTGATAATAGTTGTCCTAGGAGAAAAGATATTTTATCTGCCCACTTCAATCCCTAGTCCTTCACCTACCGAGACACTTACGTCAGAAAGTGAATTGTGAAGGAGTATTCGATTGATCTGAGTTTGATCAATCTTTGAAGAATCAAGCCGACAAAGATAGTGCAAGACCAACAGGAATGCTATCCAAGTCCTGTTAAAGACCGCGTAATAGCATATAAGCTTTGTTGTCGAATCTGACTTGTCCAATTTCTAGAAGAAGCAGAAAATCAAATGTTCAGGAACGGAAGCAAGCGTGCCTATCAATGGAGTTGCCAGAAGCGTCAGTAGGAGTGCGTGAGGTGTTCAAGATTTCCCGACAAAGTTAGTATCAAGATTTTCCGTAGAAGAAATGCCTCGTGGCCGAAAAGCAGACACAGTTGGAGTCAGTGGACTTGTAAGAGGACCTCATCAGCAAGGAGCAGCCTGCAAAATTTTGGATGTTACCAAGCATTTGTTCAGAAGCGACCCCTGTCCAGTGTGTAGTTGCTTGGAAGTTCGAGGAAGCTCAAGAGTTGAGTCCCCCTGAACCTAATTCTATAGTCAGCCCTGAATCTCGGGGACGAGATTCTGTTAAGGGGGGGAGATTTGTAACATCCCAAAATTTGGGTTTTCAAAAATTTTGGTTTAGTTTAGCTTCCCGAAAATTTTCGTTGATTTTCTCGCATTTATAAAGCTTGATTTGAATTTTCTAAAAGCTAAAACAATTTAATTTGATTATTCTAAACCTCAAATAAAATTTATTTTATTTTATTTGGATTCCTTGTGCTTCAAGAAGTTCTTCTGTAATTTTTGAGATTTTTCGGAGCTCGTTTGCTATTTATCGGATTTATTTGGAATTAATTTAAACTAAGCCTTTCATTCGAAATTAATTAATTATTTGGAAAAGTTTATATAAAGTTTTGTTAGAAATATTTTATTTGAGTTGGAAATGTCTCAAAATATTTTCTGGAATTTTTCTAGAATTTTTCGGGTATTTTTATTGCCTTAAATGATTTAATTGGAATTTGTGGAATTGTTTTTATTGGAAATTGCTGAGAAATTCCGAAAATGGCTTGGGCCTTCTCTCTCCTGCGCCAGCCCACCCCACCTCCCCGCAGCCCACCCCGCCCGAGCCGGCCCACCCCCTCCACTCCCGCGCAAGGCGGCCAGTCGCCACCAACCGCGCCACCACTCGCCTCCGGCTGGCGCCAAAGAAAGCCGGCCCAGCCAAGGCCAGCCCACAGCGCCCCCACCCCGCCACGTGTCGGACTCCCGTTGGCCCACGTCGCCCGGATCCGATCCATGCACGGAAACTGCTCGATAAAATGCCTACAAGACCCGTTTTTGCTCCAAACGCGTCCAAACTTGATTTTTCTTGATCTAGCCGCCACCCCAACCCAGTGGAGACCTCCCATGACCTCTCCCACGGATCTTCAACCTCCAGATCATCTCCAAAACTCCGAGATCCATCCAATGTCGCCTGAACGTCGCCCAACGTCGGCTGAACTTTGGAGCCGCGTCCCGGGCAGCTCGTCGACTCTTTTCGAGATCCGTCTTCTCCGTGGTGTGCCACAAGGTACCATCTGCTTGCTGTCCAAAATTCAGCCAATTTGGTCCGCGGGATCAAAAGTTACGGCCGTTTCAATCTCGAATCTTGCCGAGGTCATAACTCCCTCAATTTTTCGAGTTTGACGGTGAAATTTTTTGTGTAGACTCCTGGGGATGTCCTCTACAGGATGCACATCTTGCCCCAAGGTTTTGCCCTCTGGATTTGGCGCAGCAAATTAATTTCTCCGTTCAGACTGCGTTCTAGACAGCGGCAAACTTCCTCGCGCGTTCCCCGCTGTTCCAGAAGGTATTTCTTCGAGCCACCTGCGTCACGGTGTGCCTCTTGGTCCCATCTAGATCTCGGTCAAATTTCGTTAAGTTCCGATCATTATTCTAGAAGTTATAGCCGTCCAAAGTTTTGATCCGAAACCCGTTAATCGCCAGTTTGTGATTAATCCGGAAGGGCGCCGCAAAATCCGCCTATACCGTTGAGATCGTCTCGCCGCGTTCTACGCAGTAGACATTCCCCCTTTGCCATCCCATCCTCCGGAATTTTTTTTATATATTTAGGCCACCGTTTGCCGTCGCCGCGCGTCGCCTTTTGACGCCGGCTATTTTGGTTCGCTCCGGCCGTGTTGTCGCGTCCGGAGGATCATCTTTTACTGTTTTGGATCATACTTAAGGTTCTTTTGGTCTCCGTTTGCCGAAGCCCGGCGCCCGCTTTAAACCGTCGTCTTCGGCCTAAATCGTTGCCGGGATTCGCGCGACCGGTTAACCATCCTTGGTAGCGTTCTACCGCGGTCATGTCGTTGCACCGACGGCCGCTACCTTGTTTCATGAGTATCCTATCATTGTTGACCTCCACTGCGTTAGCGTTAACGATCGCTCGTTAACGTTTTGCGGGTGCGCTCGTCGATGCGCTCCGCCGGTGCGTTTAGTAGATGCGTTCCCCGTTAACGTTTTCCGTTAACGCTCCGCCGTTAACGTTCCTCCATTACATTACCGGTGCGCTGCATGCGTGCGCTCCTCCGTTAACGTTTGCGTGCGTTCCTCCGTAACGTTTTGCCGTTAACGTTTCACCGCTGCGCTCGCCGTGCGCTCCATCGATAACGTTCCTCCGGGTGCGTTTTCCGATAACGTTCCTCCGCACGCTCATAATGCGTTCCTCCGTTAACGTTTTGCCGCACGCTCACGCGTTGCGTTCACCGTTAACGTTGCCGTTAACGTTCCATCGTTAACGTTCCATCGTTAACGATTGGCTCTCTTCGCCTCGTTGTCGCATGCGTGTATTCTTGCACAAACCCTAGTGCGATGCCTTCACTGTTCTATCATCATGACGTGAGCCTAGTCTCATCGTCATATCATCTTCAAGCCGAATCAAAACCTAACCTAAGACCGGTTTGATGAACTAAGTTTATCGTGAGCCGCGTTGCTATCTTTGCAATCTTTCCGTTGTTTCAACCGTGGTAAGACACTTGTCTTGTCTTATCCCTGAAAACCTAATCTGCCATTAATCGAGAATTCCTTCGTGGACTTGGTCGATAGACCATTGGCCATCTGTCATACCCATGAGCACGATCAATCCGTCTCTCTTTTGTTTGACTGTGTCCGTTCGGTCAACAAAAGTCAACTTCGAGAATCAGTTTAGTTCACTGCGAACTAACATATCCGTATGGACCCGATCTATAGATCGAGAGCCCATATGTCGCTATCTGTCCAATCAAGATAATAACTTCGGAAGAAATATTCTTCGGAATATTATTCTTTCTTTCCCAGTTATTAATCTTTCCCTTTTCGGTGTTTTGCCGAAAGCCCGTTCTCTTTTGTCAACTCTTCGATCTAATCCGTTCGAGTTCCCAAATCTCTCCCAAGCCGTTGTGCCCAATGCTGTTCGTTCTTTATTTGGAGTTTATTCGATTTGTCTTTTGAATTGGTTTGTACTTGTGTTTGTTTAATCGTTAGACGTGTCGTCCGGAAGTCGTTCGAACGAGCTGAGGATCGAGAAAGTGGAAGTTGAAGCTCGAGGACCAAGGATCAAGGATAAAGAGTAAAGGACAGTAAAAGTTTGCAAGGGCCAGGCAAGTTGTGCTTTGACCATATTGATCCTATTTCGAAATCTATTTTGATTTAAACTATTGCATGCTAGTTCAAATAGAAAGATACTTTGATTAAACATGGGGGTTAGATAAATACCAATTTGCTATATGACACCTTGATTACTTAAGTATGTGCCATGACCCTTTGTCACCCTAGTTGTGGTTTACTAGTTGGACATTATTAAATTGCCAACATGGGTTTAGATCGTGGTAGTATGCTGCTTAGACCTGCTACGTGCTCATGACATGATTTTGGATAATCAAATGCTAATATTGACTTAATGATATATTGAACCTGTTTTGGAAAAGTATCATGTGATGTTGATGGCACGTGGTGCATGGTAATCAACTGGGGTTTGATAAACAGTTTTCGACCGGGGCATGTGGCAAGAGTAATCAGGTGGGCCAGTTGTGGCATTGGGGATGTTGATTTGGTTCTTCGGGTAGTCTTGCCCTGGTCACCCTAAGGACTTAACCTTGCAAGCCTTTGAACTGAGTCAATCGTACAACCACATGGCTGGAATGGGACGGCCCTAGTTGACTAAGTCGCTAAGGACTCACTTGTGGAGCCTCAGGGTGTCAATTACACCGTTTGTGTGATTGAACGGGGAGCGTATCGTGGTCGTGGCCAGATACCCATCTAACGGTGTGTTGGTCCCATACTTCGCCTTGGCTAAGGAAGGGATGGTGTAGAGCACGAACCGGAGAGGACCACCTGTGTTGTTTGAGGCTTCCGAAAGGCTTTGTTATGATCGCTTATTCGCATACTCTTGTATGGCGATTCACTACCGACGTGGTGAGTGGATTGTATCTTGTGGGTAAAGTGTATAACCTCTGCAGAGTGTAAAACCTATTCGAATAGCCGAGTCCACTGTGATCGACAATGCTCGGGATTACTGATCAAGGGTTAGATTTTCTCAAAATTGAACTTGGGTTTGGAGGCGGTTGCCTATGGAAAAGTGATAATTGGTTAAGGATGTGGAATGATTTACTTTTGAAACAAGCGTGAAATTATTACTATTATTATCTGCTTTTACCGCTTTTACAATCTATTATGAATATTTGTGAAATGCTTTGTTTATTGCAAAATAACCCCTTCACTGTCATTTGGAATAAGCCATGCATATAGCTATTAGACTTGCATTACGTGCATGACTTGCTTTGAGTGCTTTATGTACTCACCCCTTGCAAACAAACAATCACCCGGTGAGCAAAAGTCTACATCGTCGAAGAAGAAGAAGTTCCGTGAGAAGGCGATTATCTAGGAGTCGAACTCTGTCGAGTTGCCTGTGGCGTATTGATGGGATTCACCGATGTTCTTCGTTCATTCTTTGCTTATTTGGAGTTGAAGCCGTCAAGGCCTCACAAACGTAAGGTTGACCTTAAGGTCGTTCAATAGTTTATATTCTATATTTGTGTTATTTCTCTTTTCCGCTGTGTATGATTGTGATATTCATCTATGTTGAGACTGTGTGCACTAGCGTGATCCTGGACTAGTGCTGAATACACAGAGGGTCCGGATTTGCAAATTCGGGTCCCGACATAAATGATCTTGTTGTCCATTACAATATGCTTGCTGAGTTTTCGAACTCACGCTTGTGTTTATGTTGTTTTTAGGTACTTTGAGATCGGCATGCGGGAAAAAGGGGTTTAGCTACACTTCTACTTGTAGCTCCACCATCATAGTCCATAATTAATCACTTGGAGACATGATATTAAGAGTTGTGCCTTAAACTTAATGTATGGTTTAATTTAGCATGCTTGCGATTCCTTATTTGCTTCGTTATAGATTATGAAGTGGTTGAGCGTGGTATTAATGGCGTAATTCGATGATATGTCCATTTATGTTGATGTTCTAGATGTCGTGTGCTATGATATATCTTGCCATGATATTGATATTGTGTTAATTCATGGAAAAACAAAGGAGATGTTGCCGAAATATCGGTTTTTTTTAGCATATGTACCTTTGCTGGAATTTATGTTTAAATGTGGTATTTAGTTGTTGTTTAGCTTATGTTTGGTAGCATTCGGGCATATTAAATGCCGGGGTGTTACAACAACCGCCGCACAGCTCGCAGAACAGAGGACCACCTGAGCCATCCGGATCACCATCGGAACCATCCTCTGAGACAAGGTTAGTAAACAACAGCAAAGCAACGGTGAGTACACGTATGTACTCGCAAGTCTTTAGTGTATGGACATATAGTTAAATGCAGGCTATTTCAACAGGAATAAGCTTCTATACTAGGTTGATTGCATAAAGCAGCATTTATTTGTAAACAACATTTAACAACCGATAGCATTAGTAATTGAAAGAGCATTTGACATAAAACATATTTCACAGTATATGTATAATGTATATTATCCCAACCGGTTCGCCATTCCCTCTCGAATGCAACCGATGGGCTAGATTGTCGACTCTATCCATCAAACACTTCCTTTCCGTTCGAGACTCACACTTTTTCAGAAGAAGACACAAAACCAAACTTCTATACTCTCCATACTTGTCGGTGTTTCGTGCACCGGCAATACGAATTTATGGTCGGATGGGGTCGCGCGCTCCCTCTCCCCGAATGGTCGACTCAAGGAGTCAGAAGATGTATACTGGTTCGGGCCGAATGTCCCTACTCCAGTTCGTGCGGTGTGGATGTATTGATCTTTGGGAGATGGACAAGGGGTGTACAAGCGAGGCGGGCGGTCGGCTATCCGATCCCCTTGATGTTTTCGCTAGGGAGTCAAGGCTACCTAGAAGACTGTTTTTCTTTGCTCTCTTCGCCCCCCTTCTCGGGCCCTGCCCCTCCTTATATAGACGGAGGGGGCAGGTTACACGGGAGTTGGGAAAACTACGAGAAAAGGGGCCCGCACGTCTTGATGTCTGGTTCCTGTCTTGTCCGTCCGACCCCTGCCCGTCCCGAGGCAGGGTTGGTGGTTCTGTGATAGCAGTCTTGCGTAGTGCTGTCTGGGTGGCGTGTTGCGTGGTGCTCCTGTCAGCCTCGGTGGCTTTAATGGCGCTTGACATTGCCTTGGCCTCGGGAGCGGGCGTAATCTTCTGCGGCGTGCCAGGCGACGGGACGGGGGGCTTGACTTCTTCGGTGGCCCTTCCGGCGCCTCGGGAAGGAGCCGCCTACCCGTCACGGATGCCAGGACGCTGCGCACAAGGCGTACCGCGACATCGGGCGTGGGCCCTGCTAGCCCGTGTGTAGGTGGAGCTTGAGCTTCAATGTTAGGCGGCCGGCGCATGCCGACCGTCCGGAACCGGAGTCCGCCGACCGCCCGGTCGGCCCGTCTGGTCGGGGCTCGTTCGCGCCCAAGTACCTTCGGTGGTCTGGGCCTTCGCCAGTGATAGGTCAGCCGTTCGTGCTTAGGTGATGGGGTACCCATGGCATGGGTACTCGCCAAGACCTCGAGCCCCGGAGCGGGTCGGAGAGCCGCTCGGGGTTTAACCTGGCGGTAGCCGTCGGCCGGAGGTCGGTGATGCTAGGTCGTCGTTGCTGCACGGGAGCCGTGTACCTAGAAAGAGCTCCGGTGCGCAAGGCGAGCGCCGGTGTAGTTCGAGCCCCGAGCGGGTCGGAGAGCCTGGTCGGGGTTTACCGGCCGAAAAGTGGCGCGGACCACGAGGTCGGCGACGCTTTGGTCGGGCCGCTTGTCGGTCATGCCCGCCAAAGAGCCCGGTCATGAAGCGCACCTGGTGTATTTTCCGAGCCCCGAGCCGGTCAGGGAGCCGGTCGGGGGTTTACCCGGTCGACAAGTGGCCGCGGACCCGGAGGTCGGCGACGCCTTTGGTCGGGCCGCTTGTCGGTCATGCCCGCCAAAGAGCCCGGTGGCGCGAATACCCGGTGGGTGTAGCTCTTGAGCCCCGAGCGGTCGGAGAGCCGGTCGGGGTTTATCGGCCGACCGCAGGCCACGGTACGCGTGGGTCCTCGAGTCGTGAGCGAACGCGCTTACCTTCGCTTCGCTTGAACGCCGTGCTCGCGGCGAGCTACTATCGGGTAATCCGAGTGGAACCTTGGCGATCCCCTTGAGGGGTTCGTTTCAAGCGGGCGTAGCTCGGCGGGCGTCCGACTACCGGGGCGTTCCATAAAAACCTGTCCTTACTCGATCCCGTGTCGGACTGCCGGGTCGTCCGCCGACTGAGCGCTACTGGCCGCTACTCATCGATGAGTTCCGCAGAGAGTGTGAGGTATGGTCTCGGACGCGAGTCACGGTGATTGGGTCGTCCGCCGACCCATCTGAGGCCCTTCGGGGCTCACCGCGACTTCGCCCTCGCTTTTCACGTCTTTGGGCGGCTTTCGTTCGGTGGCTGGATTTGGCCTTCGTAACCCACAAAGACGGTGCGGGCCTCGGTGCGAGCCTTTAAGCGGCTTGCCCTCCCGAGGCCGGGCGGCCCGATGGGCCGCTTGCATACCTTTCGGCATAGGGCACCGGCCCATCGTGAATCCGGCGAGGCCCGCGATCTTTGTCTGGCCTTGGCGCTTGGGCGCGGCCCGTCTGTCGGAGCGATTAATGCGTGATGGGATTTAAATGGATCGCGGCACGTTATCGGGAGACGGGTGAGGCGGCAGTGACGGTGCGATCGCGTTGATTTGCGTGAGGCGTCGATTTCGGCGCGAGGCGCTGTCTGTTTCGCCGGCGCCTATAAAGGAAGGAGTGGGTGGCGTGGTAGGCGCCAAGCCCTCTGCTTGGCGCTCTGCAAAAGGAAAAGGGAAGAAAGAAAGCGAGGGAAGAAGAGGAGCTTCTCGCTTGCGCGTCGTTCCTCGCTTCTTCGGCGCACTTGGAGATGTCGCTGTACCGCACTCGCCGCGGCGGGTCGCTATCTCGATGCGGAGAGGAAGGAGTTCCTTCCTCCGCGGCCCGAGTCCGGTTGGCGAAGTTCACGGCCGACCGAGGTCCTCGAACTTGAGGACGGCGAGATAGTCTCATTGGCGTCCTTCTCTGAACGGGGCTTGGACTTCCACTCCACCCGTTCGTCAGGGGGTTGCTGCACTATTACGGGGGAGAAGTTCATCACCTGAACCCGAATGGAGTCCTCCATATTGCGGTCTTCATGACGCTGTGTGAGGCCTTTCTGGGGATTGAACCCCATTTTGGGCTCTGGCGCCACTTCTTCTTCGCGAGGCCGTCACCGGACACCGCCGGCCTCCTCGGAGCTCTGATGATCCAACTGCGCAACCATCGCAAGCCGTTCTACGTCGATTTGAGGCTGCCGACGTCTAACCGGGGGTGGCATAGTGAGTGGTTCTACGTCCGAACCTCGACAACAAAGGTTCTCCTTCGGTGGGAATTTACCAACGCCGCATCCTTGTTGGGGCTGGGTCCTGACGCGAAGGACCGGAAGAAGGTGGACGCGATCCTTGAAAAGCTCGCGGACCTGAAGCGGCGGGGCCTGACAGGCAAGGTGGTCCTCAGCACGTTCATGGAGAGGCGCATCCAACCCCTCAAGGGTCGGTTACGTCCCATGTTTGAGTACATTGGGCCGACCGACCCTGCAAGGTCGTCGGAGCGGGAGCTCCCTCCGTTGGAGATCCTCGCGCGCGTGTCCGCAGTCTCCATCGCGGGAGATACCGAACCAGCGGGCGAGGCGCCTGCGCCGTTCTCGGCGCAGAATCCGCAGAACCTGGTACGTCTGACGGCTCCTGTTCGCTTTTGCTTTGCTCTGCTCCTTCGCCCCCTTACCCGAGCGTGTTCTCGCAGGGGCTCGGTGGACTGATCTCCCGTCCCTTGCTGCCAGGGGAAAAGGAGTTGAGGGCGGCCGCGCGCCTCGAAAAGGAGGAGCAGGACGCCGCCCGGCTAGCGAAAAAAGAGGCCTCCAGGACGCGAAAGAGGAAAGAGCGCGCGGACCGAGCCGCGCGTGGCGAGGAGGTCTCGGAGGAGACCTCGAGTGAGGGTGACGAGGAGTCGTTGCCGAGCGAGGGAGAAGAAGTTGCCGGAGGCGATTCTGGCGGCCGCGACGCGGGTCCCAGTCGTGGGGCCGGCGACCGCGGCTCCTCCGAAGAAACCGCGGGCGCAGGGTTTATCCTGCGGAAGCGCAGGTCCCTGTCGCCTCCTCGCGGGGGTCCGGCAAAGAGGGCACGTCAGGTGCCGGTTGTTCGCTCCTCCCGGTAAGTGACTTACGTCATTCCTCCGGTGCTATCTTCTTCTGTAATTCCTGACCGACCGCTGTGCGCAGGGGCCACACCAGCGCTGGGAGGGCGCTGAGTCCTACTTCGGCGGTGAGGAATCGCCCCCTTCCGGTCCTGTCCGCGGGGCGTGCGGTGGTCGTCGGGAGCGGGGATCGTCCGGATGCGCTCCCCGCGGTAGAGCCCGTCGGTGAGAAGACGCTGCCGGAGGGGGACGCATCTGGGCCGCTGCCGGATGCGACCATGCGGGCAGAAGCTCCGTCGGGCGTGCTTCCGCCCGTGCCGTCGACCAGTGAGACCGGCGAAGTCCTGCCGGCCCTGCCTTCCCCCGTGTTGCCGACCGTGGAGGTCAGCGCGAGCCCGTCGCCGGGGGAAGCATTGGGGTTTCTTGGCGTCGCAACGCCGGCGGACGAGATCTGCCGCCTCGCCGCCGGCCGCCGCCGCCGCCGGTCCGAGTGTCGCGAAGCGCGGCCGGCCGCTTCTGCGATCCGTCCGGCGGGAAATCAAGTCGGCGCCGATCGCCGCTGACTTGGCCCGGCCCCGACCGGCCGGGGTCCCGCATTCGCTCGGATGGAGGCGTAACGCAGCGGATTGGGACGCTCGAGGAGGAGATGGGAAGGATCCACGCCGACCTTACCCTCGTTATTGACGCCAGCCCAAGGCGAGGAAGTCCATTGCTCAGGAGTCCCGCTCGGCGGATCGGTAAGTCCGACGGTGATTTGTCTTTTGTGCATCTCTCGGCCGGAAATGGAGATCGGCCGGCGGGTATTCGCAGGCTTGACATCCCGGCGGTGGACAAGTCGATGTTCCTCCGGCACTTGCACCGGGGAGTGCCGTAGGGAAAGAGCTGCTCGACGCCGGAGGGCGCTTGCCGCCGAAAGCAAGGACGGGCCGCTCGGTGTCGGCCGAGTGGGGAGGTCACCGAAGCCTTGCGGGAGGCTCAGCGACGTGCGGAGTCGTTGGCCACCGAGGGAGAGAGGGCCAGGTCGTCCCTAGCGGATGCCGAAGCGGCCAAGGCCTCTGCGGTCCTTGCAGAAGGATCCGCTCGGGCGGAGGCCGCCCTCTATCGGGAGGAATGCGAGTCGGCCCGCAAAGAGGCCGACCAGCTTCGCGCCGAGCGGGATCTCACTCGGGGGGAGCTCGTGACGATGAAGGAGCTTGCCGACCGTGCCACGGCCGACCGGGAAGCGCGTGCCAAGGTCGAGGAGGAACTTCGCACCAAGGAGGCTTCCGTGGCCGGTGAGTAGTTCGTTCTTCCGGGAGTCACCACGGCGAGAGTCCCCTGACGTCGTTTTCGTCCCTGCAGATCTGCGAAAAAGCCTTAGCGACGTGCTGGAGTCGCGAAGGGTGGCGGTGGAGGCACGAGACGCGGCGGTCGAGTCGCGCGACTCGGCCCTTCTGAACAAACGGCTGGCGGAGAGGGATGCGGCCGATACGACGGCCCAGCTGACGGTCCTCCACGTGGGCGTCCAGGCCGCCTGTGACCGGCTGTTCGGGCTTACTCCGGGCCCCAGCGCCATCCCCGCCATGCTTGGGTGGATCTCGAGCGCTGCCGAGGCGGTCGCGGGAAGCGGCGGTGCTTGGGGCTTCCTCGCCCTGGTCAACACCGTCTCTTATTATGACGGCGTCGACCTTGAGGCGGTCGGAGCGGCGTTCTTGGCCGACCGGGCGACGAAGAGGTCGACGCGTTCATGGCCCGGTCGATCCGCGGCGCCCAAGAGATTGCCGGCCGAATCTCGCCGCGAAATCCTCCGTCGGAAGGGGAGGAAGATTAGTTTTCCTTCTCTTTTTTGTATGCAGAACATGTAATGAACATGGCGCCTCTAGTCGAGCTCGACGCCGGGCTGTTTTAAGTTACTCTGCCCGTCTACCCCGTGTTTCTTTTATGAATTTGGGCAATTTTTCAACCGTAGCTACGGGGGCCCACAGGGGTGCCCTGAGAGCGTAGGCGTTGCACCAGATTCATGCGAAGAGGACACGGGGCAGGGCGAGCTGCCTCGAGCGATTGCTTGGTGAAGGAGGTGTCGGGGTCGGACCACCTCCTTCGCGAAGCTTGGCGGGATGAAATCTAACCTAAGTGGGGGTGCTCTGACCGCTCATAGTGTTTCTTGCTCGGAGGGCTTGTTTCCCTCCGCAGAGTGCCACTTCGAAGCCGTAGTCGCGGGGGCGTAGGCCGTAGCACTTTGAGCCGAGGGAAGTAGCCGTGAGGTAGATAGCTCGGTCGGTCGGAGTGCGGCTTAGGTTAGCGACCCGCGCGCTTTTAAATGATGGTCGGGTTGGGCGTTGAAGTATAAGTTGTAGCACTCGCCGATCTATATCGAACGGCTCCGTCCGACCGCTCGGCCCTTTGCTCAGGTAGCCTCCTTTTGCGCAAAGTGCTACTTGAACCGTGGCAGCGGGGCGTGGGCCGTAGCATTTTGGTTTTGAGGAGGTTACTTAAGAGGGGAGCTCGGTCGGAGTGGTAACCGGTTATCGATTTAGGTCGCCGACCCCTGAGGTCATGCAGCCCCCGAGTGGTGCGTGGGGACTGAGGGTGCAGTCGCCACGCGCCGCTTGAGCTCGTGGCGGGTGTGTGATTTTTTCGAAAAGGAACTTTATGCTTTCGAGGATAAGGGTGGATTAACTCGCCTTGAGGACCGCGCCGCCTTCGGAACTCGTGTCGGGCGCTTCGTCTTCCGCTCCGTTATGCGACTTACTTGCTTCGCCTTCCGCGCCTCCCACATCGCTTTTATAAAGGAGAGGCGCCGGTGCGCCATTCCCGTGGTGCCATGGCGGACCACAACGCTTCGGCTTCACGAGGAGGTAGCCGCCCATCGAGGCCTGGTTGCGGGAGGTGGCGGATCTTGAGGCTGCGGTATTCGTGAGGGCGTCGGCGAAGTCGGCGTCCTCGTCGTCGGCGTTCCTCGGCCGAGAAGCGAGGGTGCCATTATTGCGGCGGTGGTAGAGGCACGCCGTGAGCTCGGCCGGGTGGCGCGCACCAAGATCGCAATGGGCGGTTCGCTCTTGGTTGGGGCGATGTTCCTCCATAGATAAATAAAGTGCTCGGGTTTCTCTTTTCGTCTCTTTCGCTCCTTCTTCTCTTTTTGTGTTGAGATCTAGCCCTCGTTCTTTCACGTGATCAAAGGAGGATAGCCGGGACCTCTGCTGGGGCGGAGGTCGTAGTGCTCAGATCGCAAAAGCGAGAGAGGTTCGAGAGAGAAAAAACCACTTGGTCGGTCGTCCGAAGCTGCAGCCTTTCTTTGCTCGAGTGTTTTTCGCATGGTACAAAAAGAGGAGAGAGGCCGACTATGGATAGAACCTTCTCAGCTTCTCTATGTTCCAGGCGTTTGTCATGAGATTCACTTCGGTGTCCTTGAGGCGGAAAGTGCCGGGTCGGAGGACTTCCGCGAGGGTGAAAGGGCCCTCGAGTGGGAGAGCTTGTGCCTCGCCCTTCGCGGATTTGGACTTGGCGCGACACTAAGTCGCCGACTTGAGCAATGGCCGCGGACCCGTCGGTTGTGGTAGCGACGCGCCTTTGCGATATTTTGCCCGGCCATCAGTAAGACCGCGGCGTCTCGAGCCGTCGAGTCGGTCGAGGTCATCTTCTTTGTTCCTCGATTGCCGTCTTGTTGTGGTTCTGCACCCTTGGTGCGCCGTACTCAAGGTCGGTCGGGAGGACAGCCTCCGCCCCGAACACCAAGAAAAAAGGAGTGAACCCGGTCGACCGGGTCGGCGTGGTTCGCAGACTCCAAAGCACGGGCGGTAGCTCGGCGGCCCATCGTCCCGCGAATTTCTTCAGTCGGCTGAAGATTCGCGGCTTGAGTCCTTGGAGGATCATGCCGTTGGCTCGTTCGGCCTGTCCGTTGGCTCGGGGGTGTGCCACTGCCGCTTGATCGACTTCGGATGTTGAAGTTGTCGCAGAACTCGAGGAACTCCTTTCCGTGAAGCTGCGTCCGTTGTCGGTGATGATGGAGTTGGGCACCCGAACCGGTAGACAATGTCGCGGAAGAAACTTCTTGCTGCGCCGATGTGATCTTTGCCAATGGCTTTGCTTGATCCACTTTGTGAACTTGTCTACGGCGACAAGCAAGTGAGTGAAGCCCGGGCGCTTTTACGAAGGGTCAGGCCAGGTCGAGCCCCAAACCGCGAAGGGCCATGTGATGGGGATCGTCTGCAGGGGCTTGCGCAGAAGATGCGTCTGCTGGCGAAGAATTGGCATCCTTCGCAGTGCGGACAACTGGTCGCATACGCTACGGCGGTCGGCCAAGAGAAACCTTGTCGGAAGGCCTTTCCTACCAGGGATCGCGCGCGCATGGTGCCCGCACACCCGTCGTGGATGTCCTGCAGAAGGTGCTTCCCTTGGTCGGTCGAACGCGCCACGAAGGATTCGGACGGGCTCCTCTTGTAGAGGGCGCCTTCTATCGGGACGAAAGACTTAGCCTGGCCGAGCGAGGCGCCGAGCCTCGGTGGTATCGGCAGGAGCGACCCGTTTGTCAACCGATCGACAAGCGGTCGCCTCGATCGATTTCGATGCTCAGACGCCCAAGTCCGACCCAGTAGTGGGCATCGGCCAGAAGATCGGTGGGGCCGCCCGCCTTTGAAGTCGGCGGCGCCCTCGGCACTCGGGTCCAGCGGATTGATGGGTCCGAGGTCGGAGACGAAGATTCCAGGGAACCGCCCTTCCTGCAGGCGAGGTTGGCGAGGAGTCGGCTTCACCGTTGTAGGCGTCGGTAGCTATGATGGAGCTCGAAACCCTTGAACTTCTCCTCGAGCTTGCGGACCTCGAGCGATGGCGGCCATCCGAGCGTCCACGGGGCTCGGTGGCTTTCATCACTTGGTCGACGACCGGCTTGGAGTCGCCGTGAGCGTTGAGCCGTCGTGCGCCAGGTCGGCGGCGATCCGAAGGCCGTTGGCGAGTGCCGTGCTCGGCGACATTGTTGGTGGCGTCGAAGAAGTAGTCGTATGGCGTCACGAAGTTTGTTGCCGAGTGGGGAGATGATGGCGACCGCGCCCGGCCCGTTCTTGGTGTAAGACCCATCGAAGTACATCGCCCGATACTCGGGTCCTCGGCCGCGCGAGGACTTGCGCCTCGGTCCACTCGGCGACAAAGTCCGCCAAGACACAGGACTTGATCGCCGTCTGAGGACGTCACGATATGTCGAGGCCGTTGAGCTCGAGAGCCCATTTGGCGATCCTTCCGGTGGCGTCGCGGTTGTGGGCGACTTCTCCGGCGGTGAGGAGGTTACCACGGAGATGGGGTGTCGATCGAAGTAATGGGCAAGCTTCCTCTTGGTGATGAGCACCGAGTCTGATAACTTCCGTATCTGGGGATATCGGGCCTTTGTTTCGAGAGCACCTCGGCCGACGAAGTAGACCGGCCTTTGCACCTTGAGAACGCGGCCTTCCTCCGCTCGCTCCACAACAAGTGCCCCGACGACTGAGTCGTGGCGGCGATGTAGAGGAGCAAAGGCCTCGTGGCTCCGGGCGACCAGATCGGAGGTGAGGTCGAAAGGCCTTTAGTCGATTAAAGGCTTCACGAGCCGTTGGTCGAAAAAATGGTCGGACTTCTTCATCGGCTTGTAGAGTGGCATCCCGCGTTCACGAGGCGGGATCTGAAGCGACTTAGTGCCGTGAGGCATCCCATCGACCTTTGAACTCCTTTCGGATCGTTGATTGGCCCCATCCTTGCGATAGCGGAGATCTTATCTCGGTTGGCTTCGATGCCGCTCGGAGACGATGAATCCCAGCAACTTGCCCTTGGGGACCCCGAAGACGCACTTCTCGGGGTTGAGCTTTATGCGAAACCGTCGGAGGTTCGCAAAAGTCTCCTCCAGGTCGGTGATGAGGTCATCGGCCTTCCTGGTTTTGACAACGATGTAAATCGGCGTAGGCCTTGATGTTACGGCCAATTTGGTGCGAAAAACATGCTCGCATACACCGTGATGCGTGGCGCTGCGTTTTGAGACCAAAAGGCATCGTGACGTAACAGTACGAGCCGTACGGGGTGATGAAGGAGGTCGCGAGCTGATCGGACTCCTTCATCGCAATCTGGTGATAGCCCGAGTAGGCATCCAAAGGAAAGGGACTCGCACCGGCGGTGGAGTCCACGACTGTCGATGCGAGGCAATGGGAATGGATCTTTCGGACAGGCCTTGTTGAGGCTCGTGTAGTCAACACACATTCTCCATTGCCCGACTTTTTCTTTACAAGGGCGGGATTGGCGAGCCACTCGGGGTGACGCACCTCCCTTACAAAACCGGCCAAAAGTTTGGCGATCTCTTCCCCAATGGCCCGTTGCTTCTCTTCGTCGAAGCAGCGCGGCGACTGGGCGATCGATGCAGATCCCGGTCGAATGTTCAGGAGTGCTCGGCGACCTCCTTCGGGACTCTGGCATGTCCGAGGGTCTCCAAGCGAAGACGTCTCGGTTTGCTTGGAGGAAGTCGACAGCGCGCCTTCCTATTTGGTGGTGAGGGCGGCCCGATCCGCACGGTCTTGGCGGGATCTTCGGGATCAACGGCTGACCTCCTTCGTGTCCTCCGCGGACTTGAAAGAGCTAGGCCACGACTTGCTTTGGAGTCGGGGGCGGATCCGAAGGCCTTCTCCTGGAGCTGAGCGAGCTCGGCGGAAGCGACGACTGCTGAGGCCAGCTCGCAGCTGCTTCGCTCGCAGTTGTAGGCGAGCTGGAAAGATGTGGCCACGGTGATGACACCTTGCGGTCCTGGCATCTTCAGCTTGAGGTAGGTGTAATTGGGGACCGCCATGAACTTCGGCGTAGCATGGTCGTCCCGAATGGCGTGGTAGGAGCGGGAAGTCCACAACCTCGAAAGTGAGGCTCGGTCTGCGGAAGTTGTCCGGGCTCCCAAAGGTGACGGCAAGCCGACTGCCCGAGGGGGTGGGCCTGTTGGCCTGGTACGACGCCGTGGAAGGGCGCCTTGCTCGGCCGGAGGGCGGAGCGAGGGACCCCTAGGGCATCCAGGGTCTCAACATACATGATGTTGAGACTGCTGCCGCCGTCCATGAGCACCTTGGTCGGTAACCGTCCCCACGATGGGGTCGACGACGAGCGGATAAGCGTCCGGTGCGGGATGTGGTCGGGGTGGTCGGTCCGGTCGAAGGCGATCGGGCATTCCGACCACCTCAGGTAGGTGGGCACGGCGGGGGTAGCCGTGTGGACCTCTCGGTGGGCGAGCTTCAGCCGTCGCTTGTCGGCGTAGCACTCCGCCCCTCCAAAGATCATGAGGCAACCGTCGAGCTGCGGGAACTCGTCGGCTGGCTCATCGCCCTTTGCCCCGGCGTCGGACGCCGGGTCGCGCTTCTTCCCCTTACCCCGCGACGTCGTGGGGTTTCCGGAGAAGAAACCGCCAGGACTTCGCAGTCCGATACTTGTGCTTGACGGGATAGTCGTGGTTCGGCACGGACTATCCATCAACTTCTCGAATCGGTCGAGGCGTCTGCCGGGCTCTTGTTTGGCAGTCGGTCGGCGCCAGCGACCATTCGACCTTCGCGACCTCGCTTCCCCTTCCGCTTCCTTTTGTCGAGGCGGTCGGAGGCGCCCGCTCGGTGTTTGTCTTGTGGGCCGTCTTCCTTTCGAAGATGGCCCCCACGGCCTCCTCGCCGAGGCGTGGTTGGTGGCGATGTCGAGGAGCTCCTTGGTGGTCCGGGCTTCGCAGCCCAACTTGTGGACCAGGGCCTCGCCGCGTGGTGCCGTAGATGAAACGCCCGACGACGTCGGCGTCGCGGATATCGGGGAGCTCGTTGCCTTCTGGGAGAAGCGGCGGATGTAGTCGGAGGGTCTCCCATTTGCCGCTTGCAGCTCTTGAGATCTCAGGAGTTGCGGGCGTTTATGCGTGCCCTGGAAGTTTCCGACGAAAAGGTTCGTCAGTCGGCCCAGTGCCGATGGTATCTGTGGCGGTACTCGAGCCATGCTCGAGCTGAGTCCGCAAGATAGATGGGGAGAATCTTGGATAACGAAGGAGTCGTCCGTCGCTCCCCGGCTCGACAGGCGAGCCGATAGTCTTCTAACGGACATCGGGGTTGGTAGCCCCGTGTACTTGGCTATGTTGGTCGGCTTGGAATCGGCCGGGAAGTCGGCGTTGCGGATCTGGCGGGTGAGCAGCGCGCCCAGGACCGTCGAATCCTGGGTCGGGATGGTTGCGCCCGCTATCGGCAACTTGCGAGGGTCTTTGCCGCGTCGGTAGCTCTCCTTCGCGCCTCGAGGGTGGTGCGGAGATCATACTTGTCCCCAGGCGATGGCGCACCGGGTGTATGATGCCTGGGGAGTTCGGTAGGCGGGCCGTCTTGGCTGGCTCCGTCGGCCTGTGAGGAGTGGCCCGAAGTGGCGCCCGTTCGCCGGGAGCTAGAACCTTGGGCGTCTTGAGAACGACAAGACGCTCTACCGCCCCGGAGGTTACGATAGGTGGCCTTGGCTTCAGGCTCCGTTGGCTCGAGCGACCCTCGAGCGGCATTGCCGCCGCGGCAATGTTCGGTTGGCGTGAGGGAAGAACGGAAGGTCGTTCGCTTCCTCGGCCAATTGTCGATGCACGGCCTTGCGCGTACCGGAAGACGGTGGTGGGTTAGGCTGGCGGTGCTCGATTCGGCCTGGAGCTTGTCGAGCTCGGCCTTCGAGCTTCTAACTCCTCGCTGTCGGGCTGGAGGTCGTGGCGTTATAGGTCTTGTCGGCGTCGTCTTCCGCCGGATTTCTCCCGCCGCGCCTCGTCGCGCGGAGGAGGGTCCCGAGGGTAGCGAAGTGGCGGATATGGTTACTGCGCCCGTCATGTTGCACTCACGAAGTACGCCTGCGAGGTACTCCTTGTCGGAGCCGGAGCCGTGGGTGGAGGAATCCGCCCGGCCAGTCGTGGAGGGAAGCCGGCGCGTAAGCCATGGCCACGAGTTGAGAGCTTCGTGGAGGCGGTTCCGCTTCGCCGCGATCCGTGGCGGTGTCGCCAGAGCAACGCCGTAGCCTTGTCGGGCCCGCCGCGGCCCATCTGAGGAGCCTCGAGGTGAGGTTCTTGAGGACGTCAGCAATCGCATCCAGGCTTGCGGAGGGCGTCCGGTCCCGGACGGCAGCGGGGACGAGGACAAGCTCCCCCGCCGTAGTGACGATGAAATCGAGGGCGCCGAAGCGGATCCAGCCCCTCGACATCGGCAAATCGTAGTGGGAGGAAGCCATCAGGGAGGAGAATGGGATCCCGAAGATGAGGATGTCGGTGAAGACGCGCGAGAGCCCCTACCTGGCGCGCCAACTGTCGGTGTTTCGTGCACCGGCAATACGAATTTATGGTCGGATGGGGTCGCGCGCTCCCTCTCCCCGAATGGTCGACTCAAGGAGCCAGAAGATGTATACTGGTTCGGGCCGAATGTCCCTACTCCAGTTCGTGCGGTGTGGATGTATTGATCTTTGAGAGATGGACAAGGGGTGTACAAGCGAGGCGGACGGTCGGCTGTCCGATCCCCTTGATGTTTTCGCTAGGGAGTCAAGGCTACCTAGAAGACTGTTTTTCTTTGCTCTCTTTGTCCCCCTTCTCGGGCCCTGCCCCTCCTTATGTAGACGGAGGGGGCAGGTTACACGGGAGTTGGGAAAACTACGAGAAAAGGGGCCCGCACGTCTTGATGTCTGGTTCCTGTCTTGTCCGTCCGACCTGCCCCGCCCCGGCGGGGTTGGTGGTTCTGTGATAGCGATCTTG
This sequence comes from Rhipidocladum racemiflorum, assembly GCA_036346355.1. Classification (NCBI taxonomy): domain Eukaryota; kingdom Viridiplantae; phylum Streptophyta; class Magnoliopsida; order Poales; family Poaceae; genus Rhipidocladum; species Rhipidocladum racemiflorum. The sequence goes on along the minus strand of CM070573.1, from coordinate 12,969,027 downwards.
CGTAGTCTTTACAGGTGGCGTGTTGCGTGGTGCTCCTGTCAGCCTCGGTGGCTTTAATGGCGCTTGACATTGCCTTGGCCTCGGGAGCGGGCGTAATCTTCTGCGGCGTGTCAGGCGACGGGACGGGGGGCTTGACTTCTTCGGTGGCCCTCTTCCGATCTCGAAGGAGCCGCCTACCCCTGACGGATGCCAGGGGACGCCGCTGCGCACAAGGCGGCCGCGACATCGGCGTGGGCCTGCTAGCCCGTGTGTAGGTGGAGCTTGAGCTTCAATATCAGGCGGCCGGCGCACGCCGACCGTCCGGAACCGGAGTCCGCCGACCGTCCGGGGTCGGCCCCGTACAGGTCGGGGCTCGTTCCATGACCCAAGTACCTTTCGGTGGTGCTGGGCCTTCGCCGTGATAGGTCAGCCCGTTCGTGCTTCCGGGCTGATGGGGGTACCCATGGCATGGGTACCCGTCAATACTTATCTGGGCTAGATGCTCTTAACCGTGAGCACGGCTAATCGATTAGTTTTACTTAACACTTCTGCAGAAGTTGCACACATTCCCCACATGGGTCTATCTAGCAAGCGTGTTGCCACGACGCGCGATACTTTTCGATGCAGACTCTTGCAGATTGACCATGCCGTTCCCATCATCGGTGTCAGCCAGACATCAGCACAATAGCGTGATCCCACCCTGGCGGATTTAGGCGGCCGTACGCTGCAGCGCAACACGGGGTATCCCTTGCCCCGGGCCCCATCACCACACGAGTCGCACTATTGTTGCAGCGGGAACCCACAACACCCGAAGTCAGGTACATAGGCATTCTGCCCCAGTTCAGTTCATGTGGTTGCGCGAGACTCACCCAGCATTAACTTTGAGTTCGGTCCTTATATTTTTGTTGACTCGGGCAAGGACTCCAATCCTAACCACACCATCACCTTCACATTCTATACCTCCTCCCCGAGTCATTTACACCACTCATTTTTATCAATTAACCATTAACCATTTTGACTCAATTCATTTTGAAATCATATTTTGATTGATGAGTGTAACTGCCAAGGACTAGACTCAAATCTATTGCATTGACTAAGCATATGCATTTATTAACATTTTATACCCAAGTGACATTTATTAAGTTGCCTAACCTCTACTATGGCTATCAATGTGACGATGGGAAATAGATTAAGGAAAACCACCAATTTGGGTTATATCTACCATTCCCACAAACTAGCACATTTACTGAAATTAAACGCATGCATATAGTTTGATAAATCAAAGTAAACATCGTAAAATATTGGATCAAGATGATCAAAGGAGGTGCTTGCCTGTCTGCTGCTGCTCTAATGGATCCGGGACGAACTCAGGATTGTTCGAGGCGACTCCGGACTCACTCGCCTCTAATCGAATAAAAACATCAAAAACAATGACAGAGAAATAAATTAGCAAAAAGTGACTTTAGAAGCATAAACACCAACTTAACATCAAATAGAACTCATCTAGACACTAAGAAAGCAAAGAAGCGAAACAAGCGAGAAAAATGGCGAAATCGCGATTCGAAGCGGCGATTTAGTAATTTCTCGCCAACTTGAACAAAATCATAAAATAATTTAAAATTCAACTAAATTTTGTTAAACACCTAGAATTAGGTATAATACACCTAATGGAACTTACGGGAACTTCGTTTGGATTTAAAACGAACAAGCGGAAGCCAAAGCAGTGAAAATCAATACACAAAATCTTGAAAAATCAGAAAAAGAAAAATGGCACTATTCAGTAACGCAAGAGCCATTTCTGTCCAGAATCCATTCGAACGACTTGCGACCGATTCCAGCGACTCCACTAGGTACTTTAGGATGTCTAGGACCTATCTGGACCTTGCCCCTTGAAAATTCACTTAATTTGCATCGAAATCCGATCGAAAGCGCAAATTAAGCCGAGGTTTACGCCTCGATTCGCACAGGGTCCGAAAACGGCTCAAACTCGATTCCACTTGCGCGAGGAGCACGTTTTCGACTCTACTAAGTCTAAATGACCCTAAATGACTCATTTCGATGACTAATCGCGAAGAAACCCCTAAATGTGGAATATGGCCAAAATGGCTATTTTGCTCGAAAACGAGCAATCTCGCCCAAAAGGGCCGTTTTGAGCTGAAATGTCGCGAGACTTGTTTTAAGCCCTCGGCTAGTTGCTTAGGGATACTTACGACCTATCGGAGCCATTCCCCAGCATGGATGACTTAATCTTCTCTGACTTTTGATCAATTGCCCGCTTAACTCCAATTACCCGAGAAACGGCAAAAGTCCGAAAAGTGACTTGAATGCGATCCAAAACACGCGGGAAGCATGCTATCGACCTTAGTGACCTTAAACGAAGCAAAACAAAGCTAAATGCCTTAAACGGCTTGTGAGGCCTATAATTACTAAAATAAAATGCAAAGTGCTAAAATGCAAATCTAGCGATTCTAACTGCTTTTCTAGCCTCTAAGGGGACTAATGGTAAAGTCAATACATGCCTCGGAGCTCTAGGATTTTATGAAATAAAAATAAATTAAAAGAGACCTAGAGCTAACAACTTGTAGCAGGTTTTGACGAAACTTAATTTCGACTCTTCTGATCGCAACCAGGGCTATCAGAAGAGCTAATGGAGCTATCGTTATATGCTATGGACCTTCGGCCCATTGTAAAAACAGTTAACACCTAAATGAATAAAATAAATTTCGGCTTAGCGAAATTGAATTCCGATTCCTCCGGTAGCGACTCTAGCCACCAGAACTGCTATGGGAAAAATCTATACATGCTATGCACCACTAGACCTCCGATAAATCGAAGACCTAGCGATGGACTTGAGCGAATACGAGGGTGACTAAAAGCTAGGTTGGCTATAGGATTAAATGAGCCTAACGATGATCTGAGTCTAGATTCTAAAGCACAATTGCCATGCGACGTGTCTAACACATGGAACCTAGTTTTGACCTAGGCTAGGGTTTGAGATAACTTAACGAAATGCGAAGCTACGAAGGGAAGTCGTAGCTACGGCAAGAGGAAGTCCGGGAGCCGAGAAATCGAGCTAGAACTCAAAACCCCACGGGAACTCAAATAAACATCCATGGGAAATGAAGGAAAACTCACATGAGAGGGTCTAGGAGATGGGGATCGCGATGGAGAGGATGAATCCGGCCTCGTGTCGATTTCCACCTGGTCGAATCGCCTCCAATCCACTGATCTGGGTGAACTAGGGTTAGGGTTTCCCCTTCTCTTGCTTGCTGCGTGTGGGGAGGCAAGAAATGAAGTGTGGGCTGTTGCTTTGCTTGGTTGGAGAGGCTTATAACACTAGAAAACACTATGCACTTATCTAGGGGCATTTTGGTCAAGTGTCTAGTTTTGAAGAATTGAACTTCCAAAACTGATTTTTATCGATTCTAATATATTCTGGAAGGTTCTTAGGTCACTTTAACACTTATCCAAATAAATTGCAATTATTTTTGAGTTAGGTTACTTAAGTTGAAGGGTTCTTTTTGATCCCACTTAAGTACACACAGCCCAAATTGCAGAAGTACACAAGATCAGTGTATTATTGAACAGTGTTTGAGTACAAATGTACAGTGACTCGAGTATAGAAATACTCGGGATATTACACCAAGGGTGGTATTTATGCCCCACACCCAAAAACTAGCCGTTGGAGCAAGAAAAAGTAGCCGTTTTACCCATATCGGAACTTCTGATCCCAACATCGGATGTTCCGATCAGGCAAAAACTCCAGAACTCGACTGAGCACAACATTGGATTTTACACATATCGGAACATCCGATATGCACGATCGAAACATCCGATCCACACGATCGGAACATCCGATATGCACGATCAGAACATCCGATCCGTCCAGAGATACACCTTTAAATCCAATGTACTAATCGGAACATCCGATCACACAGATCGGAACATCCGATCTCTCTAGAGAGGCAGCTTTTTCGCACTAAGCCTAATCGGACTATCGGATCCCAAATATCAGAACTTCCGATATTTCCAGAGAGAAACTCAATTTCGTCGGATCGAAACACTTGGTCTGGTGCACACTCAAAAAGCTTCTAAGTCCTGATCGGATTATCCGATCACACAAATCGGAACTTCCGATCCTCACAGAGGAGCACCTGAGACTTAGACAACTTAGCACCTTAAGATAGATTGGACCTTCCGATCCCCTTATCGGAACTTTCGATCAATCCAGAGAGGTCCTAAACTCTCACCAACACACCACCGGACTTACGGATGGATCGGAGCATCCGATCCACTGATCGGAGCATCCGATCCAGACAGAAAGACAAACCTTTCCGGTGTACGTGATGCGTTTTGTGTTTCTCATCTATTTAAGGATATATAACACTTGAGCACAGAGATATTTCTAAGTCATCAACGTTGCATCCCTCTTAATAGTACGGCAACCCTATAATTAGACACTCTATCTAGTTACCTTTGACGCTGAATGCGATCAATCCCCTTTGGGGTCTTTATGATCTTCAATCATACTGCTTCTCCCAGGGACCGTCGCCTAGCTCTACTTCTCTTTTCCAGGGATCAACACCCGGCTCTCACAACATCTTGTTCATCTCCTCTTGATGAACCTTATTTTTGGGATCTCTTCTTGACACCCATTATCTCATGATGTCGTTCTTGTCCCGTTTTCATCATCTCAACCATCTTTGGACCTAACCTGGCTCAATCATCGCTTATGAAAGTAGTTAGTCCAAGATGCATGGTTGTCTCAATCATCCTTGCATTCCATTAACACATAATGGATGCCCTCATAACGATTGAGCACAACCTAAATCAATTTAATGAATAAATGTATTTGTATCTTAAGTATATTGATGCAACCAATGCTTCGTTATACTCAAGAACTATTGATTATCCTTAATCAATCACAAGAACACCATCAACTCATGATGCAATGTTCTTTGATGATTAAGAGATAAACGACCTCAATTTAAATTTTCATTTAAATTGATATGAGTATATAATAACTACACAAGTTTTCATATACTCATGTTGATGGAAAGTAATAATTCATAATATGTGGAATGTATGGAAATTATCGTTACTCTAAGCCATCAGCTATAGAATAAACTCCACAAAGATATGTGCATACATATAATTGACCTTGAATCAATATGAACATATTCAATTTTATTGCTTTGGAGCATATCCTATGATACCATGAGTATACTACAACTATGCATGTTAAATGTATACTCAAATATCTAGTTTCAATGTTTTGACCCTTTATATGTGGTAATGAGAAATAGATCAATACAATGAAACATTAAGTTAGAGTGTGAACCCCCCCCTAAATGTGTGCACCTATGTAATATATGGATTGGGAAACATGATACACACTTTGTGGTTAAAGCAGGGGAGAAATTCATACTTCAACTTAAATCCTAAGCATGCAATAAAATAATGAACATTGATACAATGCATACCTTGGGTTTTCCATTATCCATCCAAATAAGAGGCTACTAAACATAAGCTCAATGAATATGTTAGTCTCATTAAATATTGGATTTGTCATAAACAATGATTAAGCATTAATCATAAACCAATCATCAAAACCAATGGAGGTTGAACTTACACTAAGTAGTGGTGGAACCAGTAGCAGCAAATTGCCATGGAACAGTGGTTTCTATAGTTTTGGGTGCTTTGTTTTGGTTTCTCGATTGTATTCATAGTGTGATCAGAAGTGGCTAGCATCCGGGCACTGGCTGATGCTTTTCTGGTGCCTTGTGTAATTTGTGTGTTTTTAATAGTTGCAATGGGGAAGGAGTTGGTAGCGATTTGAGTTGCTTCTGTTATGAATAGCACTTGTATTCATCATGAGGCCAATGGGCCAATATATATACATGTACATGAGGGTATAAAGGGAAAGCATATATTAGGCAATATCTATACAAGGAATAACAGGATACTGTCTAACACCCCCCCTCAAACTCATGGTGGATCAACAACACTGAGTTTGGAAAGGAAAAAATTATGATAAGCTCTAGTCTGTGTCTTCGTGAAGAAATCTGCTAACTGGAGCTCTGAAGGCACATACTGAAGAGCCAAGACCTCGTCCTGTACCTGTGACCTCATATAAGAAGCATCAACTCCAATATGCTTGGTGAGTTCATGCTTCACTGGATCTCGAGCAATGCTAATAGCCCCTGTACTGTCAGATAAAAGAGGAGTCGGTGTAGAAACAGAGACACCAAAATCCTCAAGCAAACACCGTAGCCATGTAACCTCTGCTGTCAAAAGAGCCATAGCCCGCAACTCAGCCTCAGCACTCGAACGAGAAACTGCTGTCTGTTTCTTAGTCTTCCAAGCAATGAGAGAACCACCAAGAAAAACACAGTAAGCAGAAAGGGACCGACGATCAGAGTGATCACTAGCCCATGTAGCATCAGAGTATGCCTGGAGTCAGAAGAGCTGGAGCGTGGAAAGAAAAGATGGCGAGAGATGGTTCCACGAAGATATCGTAGAACACGAAGAAGATGACTATAGTGGAGTGAGTGGGAGCAAACGAATCGACTCGAGGATATGAATCGGATGAGAAATGTCAGACGAGTGACACCAAGGTAAACAAGACTCCCAACAAGATGGCGATAGCAGTAGGGTCCTCAAGAGGTTCACCATCAGAGGTCGAAGGTGAACATTGAGCTCCATAGGAGTCTCGGTACCAGACGCTCATCAGTGAGAGATGCACGATCAAGAAGATCCTGAATATACTTTTCTTGGGAGAGAAAGAAACCCTCAGAGGTGGAAGAAACCTCTATCCCAAGAAAGTATCGGAGTGGACCAAGATCGGACATGAGAAACTGCTCACTGAGACGGGCCTTTACAAAGGCAATATACTGAGAATCATCGCCAGTAATGATCATGTAATCAACATACAGAAGAAGAAGAGTCCGACCACGAGAAGAGGTGTGAACAAAGAGCGCAGGATCATGAGCACTAGCAGAAAAACCAGCGGCAGTGATCACAGAAGAAAAACGCTCAAACCAAGCACGAGGGGCTTGCTTGAGCCCATAAAGAGAGCGACGAAGCCGACAAACCATGCCCTCGAGACAGAATACCCGGTGGTGGCTGCATATAGACCTCCTCATGCGGCTCACCATTAAGAAAGGCATTCTTGACATCAAGTCGAGAGATGGACCACTCTCGAGCGAAGCAACGACAAGAAGAGTGCGAGCAGTGGTCATGTGAGCCACGAGGGCAAATGTCTCATCATAATCACGACCATGCTCCTGCTGAAAACCACGCGCCACAAGGCGAGCCTTGTAGCGCTCAAGAGAACTATCGAGCGAGTCTTAATCTTATAGACCCACTTGCGAGGTAATGGGGCGGACACGTGGAGGAAGTGGAACAAGATCCCATGTGCCCGGCGCTCAAGGGCAGCAATCTCCTCCGCCATCGCATGCTGCCATTCCCGATGAATAACGGCATCACGGTAAGAAGTCGGCTCGGCAGAGCTGCACCAACAAAAGCAAAACGCCAGGAGGCCGAATAGACTGCCGATCGCGAAGAGCATAACGAGGAGGAGACATCAAGAAGATGGCTCATCGGAAGAAGAAGATGGCACATCGAAGAGTCCTCGGTGGCGGACGACGAGTGTAGTGGAGAGGATATGGAGAAACAAAGATCTCAAGAAAGCCGTGTAGGAGAGGACGGTGGTGAAGAAACCGGCGATAAAGGAGACACCGATCGTGAAGGGAAAGTGGCAACTGGAGTGTCAGGAAAAGTCAGAAAAGACAGTGGCTCAACAAGGGAAGTAGGAGAGGAAGAAGGACGAGGGTAGAAGGGACGAGACTCATCAAAAGTGACATCTCGTGATATCCGTATCCGTCGGCCAACAGGATCCCAACAACGATATCCCTTATGCTCAGCACTATATCCCAGAAAAACACACTCAATAGACTGAGCAGTCAGCTTGGTGCGTTCACGGGGTGCAAGAAGAACATAGCACACACATCCAAAGAGACGAAGTCCAGAATAATCAGGGGGCATGCCACAAAGACACTCAACTGGAATCCCACCCTTCAGAGCAGAAGAGGGTTGGATATTGGTCAAGTAGGTAGCAGTGGAAACGGCCTCAGCCCAGAAGTGAGGTGGAACAGCGGAAGCGAGCATAAGAGCGCGAGCTGTCTCAAGGAGATGACGATGCTTGCGCTCAGCCACACCATTCTGAGCATGAGCACCAGGACAAGAAAACTGAGAAAGAGTGCCCTGTGTGGCAAGAAAAGCTCGAAGAGCGCCAGACAGATACTCACCTGCCGAGTCAGCACGAAGAACACGAATGGGAGAATCAAACTGAGTGCGAATCATGGTGGCAAAAGTCTTATAGATGGATAAAACCTCACTACGAGAGGACATAAAATATATCCAAGTGTGGCGAGAAAAATCATCTATAAAAAGAATATAGTATCGATGACCCCCTTTTGAAACAAAAGGAGCCGGACCCCACACATCAGAATGAACAAGATCAAAAGGACGCTGTGATATAGACTCACTAGAATGGTAGGGGAGTTGTAGCTGTTTGCCAAGCTTACAACCCGTACAGTATAAAGAAGCATCACCAGACACAGAGCCTAAAAGACCTCGACGAACTAAAGAAGGCGATCGTGAACCACAAAGGTGACCCAAACGGTGATGCCACCGAGCAAAAGTCCATTAGAAGAAGCAACGGATCTTGAAGCGATCGTGGATACAGAGAGACTGGCCGAGGCAGCGGAAGGTAGATGAAGCCAGTCGAGCTCCCAAAGACGCTGAGAGTCATGGCGCCGAGGCCGATCCCAACTAGAACCCCGTCGCGGCGATCTCGAACACAACAAGAGTCGAGAATCAAGAATAACGCGACAACCATGATCGAAGCCGGCGGCGGATATGAGTGCATGATCAGTTTGGGAACATATGAGAAAGCAGGAACATGAAAACAGGACGACAAAAGATTCCTCGCCCCGCAATGAAAGAGAGGTACCATCTGCAGTGCACTTGCGGTGATAGGAGCGACAAGAGGACTAATGGAATGAAGACTCGAAGGATCAGATGTCATATGAAAAGAAGCACCAGAGTCAAGGATCCATGGTGTGATACCTGATGAGGATGGTGGTTTCTCATTAGAAGACTGAGTAGCAGAACCAGCAGAACCTGTCGGTGTAGTGGCAGCCATGCGACGCAGTAGCATAAGAATCTCTTGAGTAGAGTCAGAACTGTAAGTCTGGCCGAGGAGAGGTACCCAAGAGTCGAGTCCTTTAGAAGGACGTCCACCTTGACGAGCAAGATCCTTCTTCTTCCTCAGAAAGCGTAACTGCTCCACATGTCCATTCTTATTGCAAGAGGTGCGGTGAAGGCCTCCCCCTTAGTGGCTAGAATCAAGTAGACGACAACTTTGTCGGAGGAGTAGAGCGAGGTGCCGCCAAAGCGAGGAAGACACCAGCGATCCTGCGCCACGAAGGCGAGTCTCCTCGATCTGAATAGCTGCAAGGGCCTCCAACAGAGTCACACGAGGATGACGAGCAAGCGGTTGAGCACGAATCTGCTCGAACTCACCGAAGACACATCAGGAAGTCGTAGATGCGTGAAGCTCCAAATGAGAGTCTTGGCGTTGACAAAGATTGGTGTCCGGCAAACCTCCGATCCGAGTGAATCAAGCTGACGCCAAACTGAAGACAACTGCGCATAGAACTCATCCACTGTAGAATCGCCTTGCTGAAGTGACTGCTCCTGTCGAACAACAGCAAGGTACAAGGAGTAACCAGCTGGCTCATAACGATCACGAAGATGTGCCCACATCGCCTGTGCTGAAGACAAAGCAACAATATCTCCAGTAAGATGCACCTCCATGCTAGCAACCACAATAGCAGAGGCACGAGCATCTTCATCAATCCATGTCTTGTGGGCAGTGAACTGAGTCTGAAAAGACTCCACAGCATCGGCATAGTCATCAGAGATCTTCTAGCGAGCAGCATCATCGGTTTCCTTTGGAACAACAGGCGTGGCAGGAGGAGCAGGTGTAACACCCCAATTTTTGCTTTTCATGAAATTAAATATTATTTTGCACATTTGTGAATTTTTGGAATTTTCTGGAATTTATTTGGATTTATTTGGAATTTATTTGAATTTATTCCATTTTAAAATAATTAAAGAATTTAACTTTGCAAATAAAGTTTTGTTGGAAATATTTTATTTGAGTCCCAAATACCCTAAAATATTTTCGAATTTTTGGAATTTTTCAGTATTTTGCTATTTTTAATGAATTAAATGAATTCAGGAATTATTTTAAATATTAAATCGCTGGAAAATCAACTCGGTCGAAATCGTTTCATCCGACCGAGTCGGAACCCGAGTCGGACTCGAGTCCGACCCGAGCCAACTGACTCGACCAAACCCAGTCCTAACCCTACTTGATCCCGACCGTTGGATCGGGATCCAACGGTCCGGATTGGACCGCATCGGTTCGAGCTGAAACCGGGCCGGGTCCGATCGCGCCACGTGGACGGCTCTCCGTCGTCGTCCCCGCCGAGTCCGAGCCGGATTCCTCCGCCGCGTAGCCGCCGTGTTTCGTTAGGGTCTCGATTTGTGCGCGCATCCCGGGGTTATTTAACGCGTGAGACATCGCCCGAGGTTGCCCTCTTCCGTGCGCACCCGTGCCCCCAAGCCATCTCGCCTGAGCCGTCATCGTTTGCCCGTACGAGCTCGCCGGAGTTGGAATTCCGTTCCGCCGCGATTAAACGCCGATTCCGCCGCCGTCCGCCGTTCTCCGTCGCCGTTGAGCCCGATTCGAACGATCGAGTCAAGCGCGTCGGTGAGAACCTTTCACCTCGCCGAGAACGCCCCAACGCCCGTTCGTGTGGTCGCCGTCCTCGGCCAGCCGGCAGCCGCAACTCCGCCGTGAAGCCATCGCCGACCCCGAGCTCCACCAACCGTCCGATCAAGATCCAAGGGTCCAGATCGCGCCACGTCACCCGTGGTGAGATCCCCGGGGACAATCCTACATCTAATCCCAACCGTTGGATCTAGATCCAACGGCTTAGGTTGTGCCACGTAGCAAGAGCTGCACCAGGCTAGATTGGATCTGGACCGTTAGATCAAGATCCAACGGCCCAGATCAACCACGTGCGCCCCAAGCACATGAGGCCCAAATCCAATCCTAGCCGTCGGATTTCAAACCAACGGCCACGATCGCGCCACGTGTCCAGGGAGCCGAACCGCCACGCCACGCGGGCGTGCGCGTGGGTCACTGACACGCCAGGCCCGCGTGTCAGCGATCGCACCGTGACGTCACCCATGACGTCATCGGTGGGTCCCACCTGTCAGCACCGTGAGCTGAGCCCTGCTGACGTCAGCAATGACGTCACCCGAGGGGACCCACCTGTCAGCGACACATGGAGCCGTGGACCGAGTCCACGGTGGACCAAGCCGAACCGTGGGCTGAGCCCATGGACCAGCTGACGTCAGCTAGCCAATCAGAGGCTGACGCGTGTCACTGCTGACGCAATAATTAATTTCCGAAAAAGAAAATGATTTATTAATTCGAAATAATGATTTCAGATTTTGTTTCAAACTTCAAACGTTTATAACTTTTGCGTTTCAACTCCGATTTGAGTGATTCAAATTTCTAAATTTGTATAAAATTGAGATCTACCTAATTATGAATTTTATTTAATTTTTGGACTAAAGTTTTCCTCTGTAATATTATTTAATTGATTATTTAAATTTCAAAATGCTATAACTTTTACATTTAAACTCCGATTTGAGCGATTCCAGTTTCTAAAAATTCATAAAATTATGTTCTCTCTGTTTATGTACTTTATTTGGATGTTTGGACACTTTTTGCCTATTGTTTATTCGTGTATTGCTATTTGCACGCTTTACGAGTAGACGTTGAAGTGCCGGAAGGATTCGAAGGAGAAGTATTGACTCAGGATCCAACGGAAGACCAAGAACAAGTACTTTTTGAAGGCAAGTTATGCTTTGACCATGTTGATCCTATTTTGAAACCTATTTTGATTTAACCTATTGCATGCTAGTTTAATTAGAAAATACTTTATTTAAATATGGGGAATTAGATAAATGCCAAATTGCTGTATGACACCTTGATTACTTAAGTATGTGCCATGACCCCTTTGTCACCCTAGTTGTGGTTTACTAGTTGGACACTACTAAATTGCCAACATGGGAAATTAGATCGTTGTAGTATACTGCTTAGACCTGCTACGTGCTCATGACATGATTTTGGACAATCAAATATTAAAATTGACTTAATGATATATTGAACCTGTTTTGGAAAGGTATCATGTGATGTTGATGGCACGTGGTGCATGGTAATCAACTGGGGTTTGATAAATAGTTTTTGACCGGGGCATGTGGCAAGAATGATCGGGTGGGCCAGTTGTGGCATTGGGAATGTTGGTTTGGTTCTTCGGGTAGTCTTGCCCTGGTCACCCTAAGGACTTAACCTTGCAAGCCTTTGAACTGGGTCTAACGTGCAACCACATGTCTGTAATGGGACGGACCTAGTTGATTAAGTTGCTAATAACGTACCTGTGGGACCTCAGGAGGTCAACTACACCCTTTGTGTAAGTTGTGCGGGAAGCGTCTGGGAAGTGAGGCCAGGTACCCATCTAACGGTTGGTTGGCCTAAACTTCGCCTTAGCTAAGGGAAGGGTTAGTGTGCAACAACCGGGGAGGACCACTTGTATTGTTGAAGTTTCCGAAAGATTTTGTTACGGGAACTCGCCTTTGTGGTGTTTGACTGTATCTTGTGGGTAAAGTGCATAACCTCTGCAGAGTGTATAATCTATTCGAATAGCCGTGTCCGCGGTATTGGATATCGCTCGGGAATTACAGTCAAGGGTTAGACTTTATTGAAAAATAACTTGGATTTGAAAGGTTGGGTTTGGTTAAATAATGATGTTGATGGAAATGTGGATTAGGATGGGAAAGACGTTTATTAAACTCCTTGAAAAGTTAGTTATGCTATACTTGTTTCTACTGCTTTCGAATCTACTTATGATACTTGTCAAATGCTGTTTTACTGCAAATATACCTTGAGCTATTCCTTTGTATCAAGCCATGCATATAGTATATTAGCTTGCATTCTGTGCATGACTTGCTGAGTACCAAGTACTCACCCTTGCCCCAACACAACACCAGTTGAAGAGGAGACTACACCAGTTTTGGAAGAGGAGCTCCCAGAAGACCCGTCTAACTAGGAGTCGAGTCGATCGATTACTGTGGTATCTTTGGATGGCGCCACGAAGTTATCTTATTTTCCGCTGCTATTATTTCTCTCTTAATAAGTTTCGCCTTGTGAGGCGTATATTTGTAACTTGACCATAAGGTCAAGCAACCAGTTTGGTTATCTAATTAAAGTACTTTATTGGTATCGAATGGTATGATTGTGATATTTACCGATGTTAAGACTGTGTGCACTAGCGCGTTCCTGGACTAGTGCTGAATACACAGAGGGTCCGGATTTGCAGATTCGGGGTCCCGACAGAGGGATACTGTCTAAGAGCTTCTTTGGTAGGCGCAAGTTAATCTGGTGAGTGCGATGAATTTGTAACGCTTCACTGTTGTAATTTCGTTTGCATGCATGAAACCTTTTGTGTTGAGTTTGTTTTTTAAGTGGTTCTGGTTTTTAGTGCTGAGGGAATTATGCAGAGAATCCATTTATGCTGTGCCATGTGGAAGCTAATTTGGTTTATGGTTTGATGAATGAACTAGGTGGGCATTGATGTGTATGTTGTGAAATGTTGTCGGTAATTACATGTTGAGAGAGGAATGCTTGCCTGGACCACGGCAAAACAAAATTTCTTGTTGCAAGCGTTTGTATGAGCAGTTGCGGCCTGAGCTGCGACTAGGCATTGTTGTGAAGGTTCACAGTATTTTGTCAAACTAGGTTGATGGTAATTCAACATGGACTTGAGCAATGATATTGGCCATATCTATCTAATCGTCTAGATACTGACCAATTTTGCCCAATTTGATAAAACAGACACACTTGTTTTTCTTTTGCTACCTATTACCCTGTTTTATCAATGATATTGATTAATCTGCTACCTGATGTTACTATGTTTTCTGCAATATTATTTTAGGTGATGTCAAACTCACAAAGATGTAGTTGAAGCTGGAGGCGCTCAATTCTTTGAAGTTACCTGTGAGGGTCAAAGATGGTTTTCTTAGTTTAGTGAAGCTCAAGGTTTGTAGTAATTGCTATTTTTGACTTAATGTACAACATTATGCTTTGATGTAATATGAACAAATGAGCTAAAGGATGATTGCATCGGTGATTATTAGGTCCCATGGAGCAGGCTTGGCCAAGAGCAGTTTTGGTTTATCTTGATCGGATTTTTATATTAGCTGAACCAGCAACACATGTTGAAGGTTGTAGCGAGGATGTTGTCCAAGAAGCAAAAAAGAAGTAGAGTTAGCAATATGGAGTGCTCTTTTTGGTGGTAGATTTGTTATTTTAGTTCTGCTATCAGTAACTACTTTTTGTGTCAATCAATATATTTTTTTGTAGGATGAGAGAATGAGTATGACTGATATCGACTAAGGCGTGGTCATAGGAATGGCTAGCTGGTGGCTGCTGCTAGACAAGTTTCCTGTGCGGTGTGCCGCCAATGTGCCACTACTTACTACTTACTAGTTACTACTTGCTGTCAATCTGTCATGTTTTGTTTTATCCTATCCTATATTGTGATGTAATGAATTAGTGATGTACTTGGCTATGAACTATGGCTACTTGAATTTTGAACCATGTAACGGTTTAAGGTGTGAGGGTCGTGACTTGCTAGTTAGTACTGGCCTAACTAGCCCGGGTCATATGCTTGCTTAATTAGCCCCTATTATTATCAGTTACTTAAATCTACTTGTCAATCAGCTAATGTAGTTGCATTTTGGACATATAGCATGGTTCATTGTTCCTAATATGTGTGATATATATAGTTTATATTTTCACACATTATTCGACTAAATATCCTTGACCGAGACTAACCCTATTCGGAATGATCTATATTTGCTCTGTATTTGTGATCGAGATAGTCCGTATTCGTATTTGAATCTAGCACTGTCTGTATCCGACTCCGATTCCGACAAAAAAATTGGAATATGATACGGGAAGAGCAAAATCCGTCCGTATCCACGCCATTTGCACCCCTACCAAAGGGTATCAGACAATATCCACCGTCCATTAACTAAATAAGGTTCTCCCCAATGCTTTCAGTCTCAATTCTTTAGAACTCTGACAAGTGCTCCGCCCTTAGGATCCTTGTCCTCAAGGATTGAAGTGTGGAAAATTTTTGGAAATGAAATCAGAATCTTCCCAAGTAGCAACTTCATATGGTAGATTGACCCACAGAACCTTCCACTGTACAACGAACTGGTTGTTTCTTGGTACTATTGTTCTTTCTAGTATGTTCTCAGATTCAGCTAACATGTTTCCTTCAGCATCCACCAAAGGCAAATTTTTGCTTGGAATCACTGTCGGTCCAATGTGTTTCTTTAGCTGACTCACAGGGAATACTGGATGAATGTGGCAATCTTCTTGTAGCAACAATTTGTAAGGTACCTTCCTCATTTCCTCAGGAACTCTGAATGGCCCATAGTACTTTGAATGCAGTTTTAAAGTTCTGTGCAGTTCCAATGCATTATGCCTATATGGTTGCATCTTAAGATAAACCATTTCTCCAATCTCAAAGCTCTTTTCACTTCTGTGCTGATCTGCAAAATATTTCATCCTAGATCTAGCCTTCTCCAAATTTGCCTTAATGGCTTCAAATGCAGCCTATCTGCTTTGTAACATATGTCTAGCCTCTGTAGGGATTGACTTAGGTAGTAGATTTTCAGTAACTAGAGGAGGTTTTATATGATATAAAGCTTGAAATGGAGTCATCTTTGATGATGTGTGAAAGAATGTATTATACCACCATTCAGCTTGTAGAAGCCAAGAATGCCACCTCTTTGGAATAGCAAAAGCCATACACCTTAAATAAATCTCTAGACATTGGTTGACTCTGTTATGAATAGCACTTATATTCAATATGAGGCCAATGGCCACAATATATAGAGTACATGAGGGTACAAGAGATAAGGCAAAGGACAAGAGATAAGGCAATCATCTATAACAGACAATATATCCTTAACACCCCCCCCCCCCAAATGCAAGGCGTATGCAATAGCATTGCATTTGGAAGGGCTGAACTAAAATAGGGAAAATCCAAAGTCATAGTCCTGAAGTAGCCGTCGTAGCATGTAACTCTTGAAAAATCGAGCTGACAGAGAACAGCCAACAAAGAACCGAGTCGATGAAGAAAAGTCGACAAAGAAGCCAAATCGATGAACAAAAGTCGAAGGTAGGGCCGAGTCGACGAAGAAGCCAAATCGACAAACGGAAGTCGAAGGTAGGGCCGAGTCGATGAAGAAGAACCGACAAAGCCGACAAAACAAGGCCAGCCGAGGTAATAAGACTTGACAGAATGAGCCGAGCGACGACAGAATCAAGATACTAAAGACTTGGATGGACGCAACGGAAGACTAAAGAAAACATTAGCTAATCTAAGAAGCCGGAGCCGAAACCGAAGCTACCCAAAGCCGGAACCTTTGGCTGGACTTGAAAAACCAGAGCGGAGGTTCCAGAAAATCCTCGCATGAGCGGGTGAGAGCCTGGCCTTCTTCACCACGGTGACTTAGAAAAAACAGATCGCACACACACAGTCCGAACGGAGCGACGGCGCAAGGAACCGGCCTGAGCTGGCGGCCGCAGCGGCCGGCAACAGGCGAGCGCCGGCGAGGATTGGCGCGGACCAGCAAGAAAGGCGAGGCGAGGCGCGATCTCCCGGGCGACATTCGACACACAGGGCGAGAGAAGGCGTTGGCGGTGACGGAGGCTTCGCTGGCAGGCCGGAGCAGAGGCAAAGGTGACGGCGGCGCGAGCGGGCCGATCGTGGGAGAGGGCCAGGCGACGCTGGTGCGTCGATGCAGAAGACTGCGGCCGGATCTGGAGGCGCGGCGTCGGGAGGTCCTAGCGGCCGGAGCTGGAGACGCTCGAGGGCGGCAGGAGCAGACGGCGGTCGGATCTGAAGGCGCAAGGACCTGACGTGAAGAAGGTGTTCCGTCCGGCCAAGAAGCACCAAGCGACGAAGATGCGCAGAGACTGCCGACGCCGAGCGTTGCCCGGGCCAGATCAGTCATCCAGATCCGGTGAAGCTTCGATAGGTCACGTGAAGGCGGAAGTGCGTGGCCACCCCCGGGAGTGGAGATTGCTCCTCTCGGGGGTAGCAGTAGCGGAAGAAGATGGAGGCTAGGGTTTAGAAAAACCTAGGGCTCTGATACCATGTTATGAATAGCACTTGTATTCAATATGAGGCCAATGGCCACAATATATAGAATACATGAGGGTACAAGAGATAAGACAAAGGACAAGAGATAAGGCAATCATCTATAACAGACAATATATCCTTAACAGACTCGCTCATTTGACCATCAGTTTGGGGATGGCAGGCACTACTGAGTCTCAATTTCACTCACATTGCCTTGAAAAGTTCTTGTCATAGTGTGCTAGTGAAAATTCTATCCCTGTTTGAAATAATCACTACAAGAAGGCCATGCAATTTATAAACATTCTCTAAGAAAAGGTCTGCCACTGTTTGTTCTGAATAAGGATGTTTCATAGAGCTGAAATGTGCATATTTTGTAAATCTATATATCATCACCATTACTACATCCTTGTCTTCTAACTTTTGTGGCCCTTCTACAAAATCTAATGTAATGTGAGACCAAGCCATGTCTGGAATTGGAAGAGGTTACAACAACCGTGGATAAGGCTGATTCTCATATTTATTCTTCTGGCACATCTCTTAACAAACTTAGCCACCATAGTCTTCATGCCTAGCCAATAAAACAACAACCTCATCCTTTGATAAGTAGCTCGTTCTCAAGACTGTCCCCCAAGGGCTGAGCTATGAAATGAATCGAAGAGTGTTACCCTGAGATCAGAATTACTGTCCACATAGATTTTCTCTTTGTATCTCAATATTCCATTGTTCAAAGTATATGGTAAGGCACTAGATGCATCTATTCTCAGTTTAATCTCTAACTCTGTGCACTTTTTATCTCCTTGATAACTATGTAGGACTTCAGAAACCTACTAAGGAACAGCTAGAGAAACAGACATTATGTTTTTAGAGTGAAACACTCTAGATAGGGCATCTACTTTGTTCTCCCAACGTTTCTTATATTCAACCTTATAGTTGTAACTCAGCAATTTGATCAATAATTTATGATTAATTCCATCAATCAATCTTTGGTCAGAGTTATACCTCAAGCTATGCTGATTTGTCCTTATAATTAAAGTTAACCCAATCAAATAATGTTTCCACTTCTTTAAGGCTTCTAATATGGCCAAGGCTTCTTTGTCATAGGCTGGCATTGCAGTGGCCTTCCGCCAAATAGATTTGCTCATGTAAGTTATGGGTCTGCTATTTCTGCATTAGCACTACTCCTAATCCACTTCCACTTGCATCAGTCCCAAGGATAAAAGGTTGATTAAAATTAGGGAGAGCTAATACTGGGGCATTAATGAGAGCTTCCTTAATCTTCAGAAAAGCTGTATGTTGCTCATCATCCCAATGAAAAGCATTTATCTTCAGAGAATTGAATAAAGGTCTGCAGGTTATCCCAAAGTTCTTAATGAACCTTCTATAGTATCCAGCCAACCCTAAGAAGCCCCTCAATTGAGTTATATTGTCAAATTATGGCCACTCTTGAATTGCAACAATCTTTTCTGTATTAGTTGCCACCCCTTGATCACTTATAACATGGCCCAAATATTCCACTTGTGATTGTCCAAACACACATTTGCTTCTCTTGGCATATAATTGTTTTAGGTGCCCTTTGTCTTCCTGAATTGTGTAGCTGTAGATCAATATATCATCAAAGAATACTAGCGCAAAATTTCTCATAAATTCTATCAAAATCTCATTCATTAATGCCTGAAAGGTTGCAGGAGCATTAGTCAGCCCAAAGGGCATGACCATGTATTCGTAGTGTCCTGTATGAGCACTAAAAGCTATTTTGGCTATAAATCTTGGGTTCATTCTGATTAGGTGATATCCCGATCTCAAATTTATCTTAGAAAATTAATTGGCTGCATGCAATTCATCCAAGAGATCTTCGTAGGAATAGGATACCTATTCTTTACTATGCTAGCGTTAAACTACCTATAGTCAATACATAATCTCCAAGTCCCATCTTTCTTCTTCACTAATATAGCCGGAGAGGAATAAGGACTAACAATTGTCTTATTATTTTGGACCATAGAATGTCTCCAATAAGCTCTTCCATGGCATCTTTCTTATGATGTGGTGATCTATAAGGTCTAATGTTCACTGGCTTAGCATCTTGTGTTAAAGGAATGGTGTGGTCACAATCTCTCATTGGAGGAAGTTGAGTGGCTTCTGCAAAGGCTTCATAATACTGCTTAAGAACTTCCTTAATTTCAGCTGAATACTCTGGCCCTTCCTTGTCACTGGTAAGAATGGCTTTAGCATAAATAACAGCCCCCACAACTCCTTTCTCCATCCATTTGTTTAATTTCTTATCATTGATCACACATTCTCTTTAGGATAAGTTTCATCTTTGAAATTGATGGCCTTCTTCCCATCCTTACAAATACTAAACTCTCTTGTTTTCATGTTCAAGTTCAACAGGCTGTGCTGATATATCCAATCAGCTCCAAAGATTACGTCATAACCCTCCAAGGAAAGCACTCTAAAATCTGAAAGGAATTGTTCT
This sequence comes from Rhipidocladum racemiflorum, assembly GCA_036346355.1. Classification (NCBI taxonomy): domain Eukaryota; kingdom Viridiplantae; phylum Streptophyta; class Magnoliopsida; order Poales; family Poaceae; genus Rhipidocladum; species Rhipidocladum racemiflorum. The sequence goes on along the minus strand of CM070573.1, from coordinate 12,949,212 downwards.
CCTTGAATAGAATACTGACAACCTGAACACTTGGAATTACACTTCAATTTCATTCCATTGGCTACAACTACTTATTATGAGGGCTTACTGTTGATTCTGCAATTAGCCCTAATTGCTAATTTTGCAGCTATAAAAGTGGCAGTGCTGGCACTGCCCACTATTGCACCTACCCTTCCAATGTATATTTTTAGAGTAAAAGTGGTAGTTCCCGATCTAGTTCTTGCCATAGCATGCATTTGACACTTGGGAATGTTTCTTCTTTCTCTTTCTTATGCATAGGACTGCTAGGGGGGTACTAAACTCGGCCTGAGGATTTTCCTCCAATTCTTCCTCCTCGTACTCCACTGCAATCAAGTGGATCTGCTTTTGGAATTTGCATACTTTGTTGTGACCAGGAACCCATGTTTGTTGACATTTAAAAAGCTTTCCCTGCCCATTTGTTGTTGCTAGTGCCATTGTATTTTTCACTAGCTTCCTTCTTACATGCAGCATTACCTCCCTTTTGATTTGAACTTTCTAGCTGATGGGGCTTAGCATTACTGTTGGGATTCCAACCTGAGTACCTTTTGTAACTCGTGCTTCTTTCATATTTCTTGCATGTGCATAAGCCTCTACCAATGATCTAGGATCTAGGGATTTCAAAGGAATCTTAATATAGTTCTTCAAACCCGATATAAAATAGTTCAAGAAATATCTCCCTGTTGGATTGGGATTATTCCTCTTCACAAGGTTGATCATCCCTTCAAAGGTGTCAATACAAGTCTCCACAGTTCCACTTCGATCCAAACATTTGAAATTTTCAGTTACTTCCACTCTTGTTTCAGCTACAAACTTTTTACAGATCATATTGCAAAACTGTGGCCAAGTCAAGGAACTAGTATTAATCCCATTGCTGCTAATCCATTGATCTGCCCTCCCTGTTAAGTGCACTTGAGCAATAATTACTTTGTGTCCCTCATGCGTTTTGCCCAACGAGAAAGACAAAAAAAAAAAACTCGCGACTTCGCCCACGCCGGGCACGTGCTCCGGCCCACCCTGCAGAGATCGGCCGAGCAACGGCAGCTGCGCGGCTCGGGCTAGATTTTTGGGAGATTGGGCCGGAAACACTCGTCGGTGCCACACACTTTGAGCCCGTTTGTTTCTTTGGGCATTTTTGGCATCCCTGAAATCCCGGAGACGCTCGTAGGGGACCCAAGGGGAGGGATGCTGCGGGTGTCGGAGGACGGCGGCCGGCGACGGGAGGCCCGCGCCGCTGGGTACCGCGAGCTTGGCCGCGCGCTCCTCGACCTGCAGGCCGCCGCCGACCAGGTCTTCGAGGCCGTCTCCAAACGAGTACGAGCTACCACTCGCGCTCCTCCTTTCCCTCGTCGCTCGAACCCTTTCGCTCTCCCTGTCCCATGCGCCAAAATTCTCGGTTTCTGACACTGGATTGTCCTGCCTTTACTGGTCTCAGACCGCCGAGGAGCGCGAGAAGCTTTCGGCCATTTCGCGGCGGATCAAAGCTGCCAAAGTGAGCTACTGTTTCTTCCCTCTATTTAGATTGTCGATGTGAGATTCCACAGTTCAAGTAGTCGTGGCCGTGGATTCTGTTGCCTTTAAGCTGCTGAGTGCCATGCTTGGATAATTGTCCTGGTGCAGTGAGGACTGAGGAGGAGACATGTGCATAGTTATGGTAACTTATGTTAGAAATCAGAAAAGTTTCATACGCATCAGTTTGACCTGGATTGCCAATCGGGAACCAGATGACGAACTCTCTAGGTTTGTTAGATACGATCTGTATGTCCCATCTGAATTCTGAGGTTTTGCTCTGGTTGGTTTTGGCTATGCCCCTTCTTGTCGTAAAGCTGCTTCATACATTGCAAGTGAAGATGCATCATTACATTTCTGGTACACTACTAAATGCTAGAGGTGTAAATAAATGCTAGAGGTTTTTTGTTTAATGCGCATGTGTAGTATTATTTTTTGTTCATTTGATTTCTTACATGAACTTCCATTGGCTGGTCAGTTTGAATGGTTCGTCTTTTGTTTGTTACTTCTAGGCTAACATCAAAGCATTATCCCAGTCAGAGGAGCCGCTGACTATCGTATCACCTGCACGGCATCCTTCAAGTTGTACTAAACAAGAAGACTTCAAACCACTGTTTCACTGCAAATATGGTGACACCAATGGTGGACTCCCCATTGCAAACATTGCAGTAAATGGAGGGTTCAACAGAGTATGTACCATTGTAGTACCTGATGATTCTAGAACCATTGGAATTTAGAGGGGTGACGCTTTCAACTTCGCTGATAGCCACACCATTTGACAGGAATATGGGCTAGAAGGCACCCTTGAACTCTTTCAGTTCTTCTCTGAGGAGAACTGTGATTATCCGTCAAAAGAAGGTGGTATAAAGGTTAGCATTTACATTGTTCGTTGACAGTATTCTGGATAAATGCTTTGCTTATTGTGAAGCATTGTGACATTTGCTTAGGAGTTTTATCCGAATTCCTTTTTTTAACTTAACCTCACAACTGTTTTTCATTGCTAATGGTAATGGATGTAGAATATCTTCGAATTATTTTTGTTAACTTCTGTGGTTCTGTTACAAGTTTGCATGTAATGTATTAAGATGTAACAGGTCGTCTATTTTGTGCATGTGTCTACATTTATATTTGTGTCATGAGGACCTGGTTAGTGATACTCGTCATATTCACTTGTTCTTAGTTCATTCATGTTCTAACCTTGGTTTGTTGTCCCCTCAGGCTACAGATAAGCTTACTGAAACAAAAGATGGCACGCATATAGAGAGTCTTTCGGAGAAAGCAAAGTAAGACTTTAACTCATGCACTGCTCAATCCATGGCTGTTGTTTCTATTCATTCTTCTGCTTAACAAACAATCTCTCTCTTGTACAATACACCAACCAACCAAAACCTGTGTATTTTTCTCCTTCAGATCCATACGGTCAAGTAGGCTTACTAGTCTTTTAAGTAGCCCATATGATTTTGTTGGCCATGGTCCAAATTGAAGGAGACAAATATGCAAAGAGAACTGTTTCCACGACTATTCCGCCTGTTGGTTGAAGTACTAAATCTCGCTTCGCTTGTATTTTTTATGGTCATAAATACATTTTTTACTCGATGAATAGCAAAATGATTGGAGTACAACTGTGGTTCTCTGTGGCTTCAAAAAAACTGTGGTGCTCTACAAGTACTATATACATCATGTTGAGTTTATAGGTCCTACATTAAATTATAGGTATAATCCACCAGCCTAATCAAATTATATGCATTGATTTGATTCTTTGGTATAATTATGAAACATTGTTCATAAATCTAGATATATGGGACTACAAGTACTATATACATCATGTTGAGTTTATAGGTCCTACATTAAATTATAGGTATAATCCACCAGCCTAATCAAATTATATGCATTGATTTGATTCTTTGGTATAATTATGAAACATTGTTCATAAATCTAGATATATGGGACTAATGATATTTTTCGAATTTGTCCAGATATTCATTGGTCCTTTTCATTCTTGTCCTATAGCTATGACATAACTTTGTTATGCTAACCTTACGATATCATTCTAGCAATGTTCCCTAGGCGCTAGGCTGGCGGCACACCGGCACCTAGCGCCTAATTGCCGCCTAGGCGGGCTAGGCGGCCACCTAGGCGGGATAAATCAGCTAGGTGGGCTAGGCAAGAGGGTATAGCCTAGTGCCTAGGCACCGCCTTTCTGGGTTAGCTATCTTAAACTAGTTAGCAATAGACCAATAGTAGTTGAATCTCACTCATATTTAAGGCAGGTTTGGGTTAAATGTGTAACCTGAACAAGGATGTACAGAAACATTTAGAGTGCCACATTTGTGGAATCATTGGTGTTTTTTAGAAGTAGTAACAAGATTAAGGCATATGCTAGAAAGTTCAATGGAAACATTGAAACAGTCAAAAAGGGTGTGTTAGGGATAACGTTCTGGACCGAGTATATGTCCGGAGGAACGCATAAGGAAAATTTGGAAATCAGCGCAGGCGCATGAAGATTAAGTGAGGCACCTTCCAGATAAGATTGATAAGTTTCCTTAATTAGTTTACAAGAATTATCTTATTCCTTTTTATAGCTTCATTAGGAGAGATTCCATAATTCGATTATTGAGTCATATCCTTTCCAAAGATGTTGGAAGGGTAGTTTTAGGAGAATATATATATGATAAGAAAGGAGGAAGAAAAGGCATGTTTTGATGCCACAAACTGAGTTTAGGCGGTGGCTCAAAACAGCCAAACCTCGGCGCAAGCCATCAAGACGTCCTCCACGGCGTCGAGTAGCCTGCGATCCGGCCCGACCTGGAACCCGTAGCGTCTGGCGGTCGCATTGAATACATTGCGTAACAATTTGGTATCGAGCCGATCAATCCGGGGCAATGGCGACTCCAGGAGAAGATCGCGTCACAATCTTAGAAAAGGAGATGAAGGAGATGAAGGCAATGATGGGAGATGATGACGCTTTGAAGGAGAAAGGGCTGTAGGAGGACAGAGCCAGACCAACAAGGAAGGGCAGTCATCCCATCGGATGGCCGGCCAGGCGTGGCAGAGGATGAAAACAACCTGGGGATTGCCGCCAAGAAGGAACGGTCCACTGGGTTCTCACGTGAACTCGGGCGCGACGGCAAACAGCAGGACGAAGGGAGGGCCTGGATGGCGAGAAGAAGAGGAGGACATGGATCGGCGATGGATACCCGAAATGCGCCTCGTTTCGATCTTCGAATCACGATGGCCGTGGGGACCCGTCCGGTGGTTGAGACGTTGTGAACGATTCTTCCGTCTCCATCGCATTTCAGAGGACGATTATGTGGAGGTGGCGAGTGCATCCGGTGATGAGGCACAAGAAGTCTGGATAATTGGCAACAAGGGAAGGTGGATCACCTGGGAGGATTTCACGGAATCCTTTATCCAAATGGCCAGTCACTCGAGTTGTGGTCCTTGGGGCGACCTCATCAACTTCAAGCAAGAGGGAAGGCCAGTGGAAGAGTACGCCAGGGAATATCAGCGATTATTAGCAAGAGCACCCAGAATGACAAGAACAGAGGAGATGGAGACCTTTCTGGCGGGATTATCGGTGGCGCTTGGAGGGGACGTGCGTCGCGAGAGACCTCGCGATCTCGCTGAGGCAATTGGTTTTAGCGAGCGAGAGGCGGGAAAGGCTGCGTGGATCGCAGAGGCTGCAAGGAATAGCGAGTCTTTGGTCGGCGCCTCGATTCGGTCGGAGCGGATCTACGCCTTCGACCATGACGCAAGTTGGGGCGAGCATGGCGACAGGAGCACCTTCGGCCGTCGGCCGGACGGCGTTCGGGGTTTCACAGTCGGGGAGCGGCCAGGCACACACCACTACGGTAAGTGGCCGTGCCAACTCCGTGCCAGCGGGGAGTATGCAGAGTAGCGCCGCCTCTACGCCCGCTCGACTGCGCCTCACTGCCGATCAGTTAATAGAAAGGAGAGCAAAAGGGTTGTGCTATAACTGTGATGAGGTTTACACGCGCGGGCACAGGTGTAAACGCTTGTTTTATTTGGAGACAGAAGAAGAAGAAGTGGAAGAAACAGAGGAAGAGGACCCAAGGGTGCAAGAAACAGATATGTCCTTATCCATGATAGCCGCTTTGGGGCCTAAGTATGGGGAGACAATGCAAGTAACGGTGCACATGGATGGGAGGCGTTGGCGAGGTCTTGTGGACAGTGGAAGCACGCACAACTTTATGAGCACTTTCGTGGCTCGACATTGCGATTAGCGAGCAATACGAAGTCGCATCGGCAAGTCCGGGTAGCGAGAGGTCACATTTGCCTTGTCTAGGAACAATTTCGCCGTGTCGTTTACTATCCAGGTAATGCATTTGAGGCTCCATTTATCGTGTTGCCAATAGATGGATTCGACATCATATTGGGCGCCCAATGGTTGAGAACCCTAGGCGACATTCGCTGGAATTTTGAGGACTTGTCCATGGAGTTCGGTCGGTACATGCTCGGGTTCACCTCCAGGGCTTGCAACGACACTGCCGCCTCTACCTCGATGCATGCGATCTGAAGGAAACTACGGCAATGCAGGAATTGTTGGATGCATACGAAGACGTCTTTGCTGAACTCGAGGGATTGCCACCCTCTAGGTGGTGTGACCATCATATTACTTTGGTGGAAGGGACGGATCCGATAGTGGTGAGACCTTACCGGTACCCCTTTCGCCAGAAAGATGAGATAGAAGCTCAGTGTGAAGCTATGTTGAAGCAGGGAATCATTAGGCCCAGTAGATCACCTTTTTCTTCTCCAGTTTTGTTAGTCAAGAAGGCGGATGGTACGTGGCGTTTTTGCGTCGATTACCGGGCACTCAATGCAAGGACGGTCAAGGATAAATTTCCGATTCCGGTGGTGGAAGAACTGTTGGACGAACTTCGGGGAGCTCGCTTCTTCACCAAGTTAGACCTCCGTTCAGGTTACCATCAAGTCAGGATGTGTGAAGATGACATCGGCAAGACGGCATTCCGAACTCACCACGGACATTACGAATTCCTCGTGATGCCCTTTGGATTGTCCAATGCACCGTCTACGTTCCAAGCCCTCATGAATGAAGTATTGCAAGAGTTTCTCCGCAAATTTGTGCTTGTTTTCTTTGATGATATACTCATCTACAGTGGCACAGAAGAAGGGCACAGAGAGCATCTCCGGCTGGTGTTGGAGCAACATGCGGCATCACCATTTGTTCTTAAAGAAGTCAAAATGTGCCTTTGCTCAGGAACGGGTGGAGTACTTGGGGCATGTGATCGGCTACAATGGGGTATCCGCTGATCCGGCCAAGTTGCAAGCAGTATCCACTTGGCCTTGCCCAACAAGTGTGTCGGCGCTCCGAGGTTTTTTGGGATTGACTGGCTACTATCGACGGTTTATTCAGGATTATGCCTCTATTGCAGAGCCTCTCACTGCGTTATTGCGGAAGAATAGCTTTGGGTGGACACCGGGAGCTCAAGAAGCATTCCTTCGCCTCAAAAAGGCATTGACATCTACTCCGGTTCTTCAAATGCCTGACTTTGCAGCCCCGTTTGTGGTAGAATGTGACGCCTCCGGTACGGGAATTGGGGCAGTGCTTCACCAACATGGCCATCCAATTGCATTTCAAGAGGGCGGCTTGCATCGACATAAGAAGCTTGCGGCTTATGAAAGGGAACTCATCGGGCTATCCAAGGCGGTGCGCCATTGGCGTCCGTACCTATGGGGACATCCTTTCATTGTGCGCACCGACCATAGCAGTCTCAAGTTCCTATTAGAACAAGCCCTTATTACACCACCACAGCAGCACTGGTTGAGTAAATTAATGGGCTTCGACTTTCAAGTGGAGTATAAACCGGGCAAGCACAACCAGGCCGCGGATGCCTTATCCCGGATACATTCTGAATCTTACCAATGTGCTGTGGTGTCGGTTCCACAAGAGATTACCCGAGTTCGATGGCGAGATCTCCTCGGCGAGACCACGAAGTTCGGAGCTCATTAGTCGCACGGCGCACCTTCAAGAAAGACAACCGGCAGAGAATTCAGCTCGCATGATGGGCGGTTCGGGAGGGATTGTTGTCTGTAACAACCGGTTGGTGATACCATCTTCATCGCAATTAATTGAGTTAACCATTGCCTCGGTGCATGACCTGACGCATGAAGGAATACAGAAGACTCTCCATCGGATTAAGGCCGAATATTGGTGGGAGAATCAGCGGCCGTCAGTGGCACAGTTTGTAGCTAGATGCACTGTTTGTCAACGGCACAAGGCAAGTACTATGGCTCCAGCAGGTCTGCTGCAACCCCTTCCAATACCTCATCAAGTTTGGGCGGATGTTTCGATGGACTTCATCACACATCTCCCTAAATCTCAGGGCAAGACCGCTTTGTTGGTGGTGGTGGATAGGCTCTCCAAGTATGCTCATTTCATACCATTCAAGCAACCAGCACCAGCACCCACGGTGGCTCGACTCTTCTTTGATCAGGTGGTGCGCCTCCATGGCATTCCCGAGTCCATTGTGTCGGACCGCGATCCAGTTTTTCTCAGTGCCTTTTGGCAAGGCTTGTTTAAAAGAAGTGGTACCGCCTTGTTAATGTCTACGGCCTATCACCCTCAGACGGATGGGCAGACTGAGGTTGTCAATCGCACCATTGAGATGTACCTCCGTTGTCTAGCTTCTGCAAATCAGACCACTTGGGTACAGTGGGTACCATGGGTGGAATATTGCTACAACACTTCTTTTCATTCCGCTCATCGAATGACCCCATTCGAGTTGGTATATGGCCGCACACCTCCGCCTTTGACACCCTATCAGCAAGGGGCGACTAGCATCGACTCGGTGGATTGTACTTTGGTGGATAGAGATGCGCTGCTCCAGCAGGCCAAAGAAATGCTTCTCCTAGCTCAAAACAGGATGAAGCAACAGTATGACAGCCATCACAGAGAGGTGGAGTTTGCCGTCGGAAACTGGGTGTGGCTCAAGCTTGATACCGCCAGTATCATTTCGCCGTCCGGTGGTTTCCTTCAAATTGGCACCAAGGTTTTATGGGCCATATCAGGTCATTGGTCGGGTAGGGTCAGTTGCGTACCGATTGCATCTTCCCGATTCAGCCAAGATACACAATGTGTTTCATGTTTCCCTTCGAAGACGTTCAAAGGAGATCCCTCACACGGGAGGAATTACCGGAGGATATTGCTCCTTCCTGCGCCCCTGCTGCTCCTGCACCTCATGTTAACTTAGCTCAACGGTTCTTGGAAGGGAAACGTCAGTTCTTACTCCAGTGGTCAGGAGAATTGGTGGAGGACGCAACATGGATGGATGCCATCCTTTTCCGCAGATCATATCCTGACTGTACACTTGCGGACAAGCTTAATCTCCAGGGGGGAGTAATGTTAGGGATAACGTTCTGGACCGAGTATATGTCCGGAGGAACGCAAGGGAAGCTGGAAATCAGGCGCCGGCGCATGAAGATTAGGCTGAGGGCACCTTCCAGATAAGATTGATAAGTTTCCTTAATTAGTTTACAGCAATTATCTTATTCCTTTTTTATAGCTTCTGTTAGGAGAGATTCCATAATTCAGTTATTGAGTCATATCCTTTCCAGTATGTTGGAAGGGTAGTTTTAGGGAGAATATATATATGATAAGAAAGGAGGAAGAAAAGGCATGTTTATGATGCCACAAATCTGAGTTTAGGCGGTGGCTCCGAAAACAGCCAAACCTCAGGCGCAAGCCATCAAGACGTCCTCCACGGCGTCGAGAAGCCTGCGATCCGGGCTCCGGCCTGGAACCCGCGCGTACGAGCAGATTCGCATTGAATCTGTTCGTAACAGGGTGCATTAAGACATATACTTGTTTTTTCACATTTGCTGATTTAGCGTTGGTTGAAAAGAGACTTGAGGGGATTCAACTTTCTTGTACAGCTGTATTTCTTGTTCTGGACTTGCAATGTGAGTGCCCGCTTAAAACTGTCATGTATGATCTAAATATTTTGGCTGCACTGTATTGTTTTTGTCTCTGATTGCTTTCATGCCATGCATGTTTGTACATCTGCCAATGCAATCATGACCGGGTATGTTGGCTGACTTGTACTCGTTATCAATAGCTTTCTGACTCTGGAGAACCGCTCAACATCTGAATATGACATGAAGAGGGAAGAGCTGCCACCTGCACCACCAAGTCTGTTACCAAAACACCTAGCTGTAAGAGTTCCAGATCATCTTCAATGTCCATTACTTTTTGTTCCCCTGTGTTACATGCTTTTAAATACTGAATGTATATTTGATATTCTTTGGTTCTACCTTTTATTTTCTTTATTGAAATGCAAAGGGCTCATTCATCTGTTTTATGCATTATTCCATTGCCTCTAATACAATATTTTTCAATTCGTAGAAAACTCAGAGATCAGATGATGTTCGAATGGAAACAAATGTGAATCCAGCACACTTCATGAAGCTTCCAGATGCAGAGAACTGAATGTAAATTACAATGCATACTACCTTTGGTAATAACAGCAGTGGTGACTGTCGTGATTTTCCCTGGCTTTTGTATTTCTATGTACTAATTGGTTAATTATGGCTTCTTTCAAAATTTAGCTCCATAGGAACCTCGTATGATTTTAGGTTAGTACCAAGGTGTTCTGAGAAACCATCGTAACTTATGTACGGCCATCGCCCCCTCCCCCTCAAAAAAAAGAAAGAAACTTGTGAAGTTCAAGTTGTTGTACATTATGGTGAAAACAATTGCATACAACACTTCATAATAAAATTGCGTAAGCTGACTTGCTGTACATGAGTTTCTATTCAACAAGTTGATGCAGAGGATGAAAATCTGCAAAAACTAGAATTGAGGGATCAAAGTGAACAAAATAAGAGATACGATGGATATCTCTACAAATAGGGGGTCTTGTAAATTGAAAATTCATGTTATTGTAAGAGAATAGAACTTCATGACCAGGAGTTTTGGTGCTACATGATTGTTGTCAGATCCTTCTACAATCTACACCACACTGGAAACAAGATATTCCCTCTGATAGTTGATCAGGCAACTGGTCATCCAATCCATTATCATCCATGTAGTGAGCTAATTTTGTCACATTTATAATCTTTTTATGGACGTATGGTGCCATGCAAACTTGATTAATGCGTCAAATTTCTCACCATAATTGTAATTTACTGGTACTTCAGTATTAATCTTTCTTTGAAAAGTCGAACATATTTTATCCCTGTGTCAATTCAATGTCTAAGTATTAAGGGTGTGTTTGGTTCGTACGATGAGGTTGAATGGGATGGAATTGTTCTGCACCATTTGGTTCCATTATTTTGGGTGAACGGAATGGTTCATCATCTAGAGGGAATATTTTTTAAATTTCTACCACTTGGTTCAGGATGGAATGGTTCCATTCAAGCAACCAAACACATCCATCTCATACATGTATCACTTGGTGTAGGCAACCAAATACACCCTAACTGTTCGAGAACAATAAAGAATTGAAAATACATTTACTTGCATCAAAAGAGACGAATGGTTTTTGCGGGTGTATGCAAACTCCAGTATCCGAGAGCTGAGGCTACATATTCATGTAGGCCTGTAGCAAGCATTCATGAGAGCATAAAGCATAAGGAACGCGCGTGAGCCACTGAACTTCTGAGAAGATACTAAGAAATTTTATGGTGCATTATACAAATAGTATATAATGTGTAATATAAACCACATCTAATCATTGATTTATTAAGGGTGTTTCTACTACTCTACTACCATATAAAGTATAAGTAAACTCTAGTTAATCTAATCTATTGGATCGAAAAGAATAAACGGTTTATATTTAATTTAGTGTACCGTAAAAGAGCTCATACTACGTACTACATTGTCCAGCCTATTCTGTCTGCTTTCCATTCTAAAGCCCTCGTTGTCTCTTCTGCAGCTTCGTTGCTGATTGAAATGCAGATTCCTTTGGCAGAGATCCCTTCAGATTCTGTGAGAAGTATCATTACCACTTCCAAGCAATTTCTGCCGTCCTGTTTGAATTAGGGATGTGCATTGTACAGTACCCGCGTCAGTCTAGCTAACGGGGCGGGCTGTTGAAAGGGGTGCTGATCTGATGCAGTATCCTGATGCAGTGCTATAGCTTTTGATTCTAGAAAATGGCGTGAAAGTACGAGCAGAGTCAGTCTTCGCCTTGCCTGGTCTGATCTCGGTATCATCCCAATCCAAAATTTCTTGGAAGTTCGCTGCTGCTAATCCTCGTTTATTTTGTCGCTTCAGATCTGTGGGAAACGCTGCAGTTCTCTCGCGTACAGTCACTTGTTCGTCAGTTTGTGCCAACCTGGGTGTTCTGGTCTTCCTAGTTTTTTTCCCAAAGGCAGCGGCGATGGAATTGCAACCATACGCATATTCTGTAGCACCTTGCATCCGTCCGGTGACCCCCTTGTGCTCTTGAATTTACCAGCCGATCTCTTGGGCGGCAAGAATCTGTTAGGAAACTCGGCCGTCTATGTGGACTCTTACTAAAATCTTAATTGTAGGTTATAAATAGGAGGCAGGGGGTCACCCTATTATACACAGAAACAAGCAATAAAAAATAACAGATCCGTTCCTCCTCATATTTGTGTCTCGCCCAGGGTTAGAAATCTCGTTTTCAAAAAAAAAAAAATCGGAGCTGCCCGAAATCCGAAATCTCGGCGAGATTTAGGAAATTCAAATTTGAAATTCGGTTTTTTTTCTACTGGGAAATCCGAGATTTCGGCCCGGTTTGAACCGACCAAAAAATGCTCAAAAAAAACAAAAAATTTTTTGTGGATGATCTTCAACCTAAATGCAATCATATCCGGTGAAAAAAATTAGAAATTCGGTAAAAAAAAATACAAATATCGGCCGAAAACGTCGAGATCTCGGCGAAATTTGAATATGCACTGTAGCATTTTGAATTTTTTTAATTTTTTTTAACCAACCGGTATTTTGAATCTTGGGGGGCCGAGATTTCGGATTTCGAACCGAAATTTGGATCCTTGGTCTCGCCCTCTCTCTCTGTTCTCCACTTCAAATCTATTAGGCAACCCCGGACTATTCGATAGCGAGGTTGTCTAACACGTTATCAACACGAGCCTCTACCACAAGAAGCGAAGGATCGTCGACTACAACAAACGTCTACTAGCGTCGATTGATCGCCCGATCCGATCTGCAATCAACTCGCCGTCAAGCCGGCATACGGTGAGATGTGGGAATTGAATCTAATCGCTCGTTTGAATCTATGTATGCATATAATCTACGGTTCGTGACACGAAGCCACACGGCGATTACATGAAGGCACTGTACACAGCGTTTACAGATCAGGGCATGAAGCACTGTACAAAATTGCTACAGTAAAAGTATTGGCTGAACGGTCGAATCCGTCGTTGTCGGCCGCCCTTGAGCGCACGAAGCGCCGCCTCCCTGCCCCGGCTCGAAGTCGCCTTCATTGGCCACGAAGCGCCGTAGCAAAGTCACCAGCCGCCGGCCGACCCTCGATCCGCGACGCGCCAGCAGCGCCACCGCTCGGAAGATGCACATGAAGCGTTTTTTACGATGTCGCCCGTACACCCGAAGGTCCTTGTCACCGTCGCCCGTGCAAGAAGCTCGAGCGCGTGAAGGACGTCAACGCCGTGTTCCTCGATGCCCACAGCACCATTGTCGAACCTCGCGCACAGAAGAAGAACTGACGGCGCCTCGATCCCGTCGGTGCCCGCAGCATCGACCTCGAGTCCCATGCATGAAGCATCGCCACCGCCGCCTGGCCCGGTCTGAAGAACCGCCGATAGCTCCTCGGCGCCCGCAGCGCCGCTGCTCTGGGCGCTGAAGCGCCACCCGGTGCGGTCCGAAGCACCCGTCGCGGGCTCGAAGCCGTCAACTCGCTCGCCCGCCACTCGAGGCCACCAGCTCCCCGTCGACCACGCAGTGTCGCCGCGCCAACCACCTTGGTGGCCGTCGTTGATCCGCCAATCGGCCCCGCCGCTCCGCTCCTTGCCGACCGCCAGCACCTCGGCTCCGCCAGCGCCTTGGCCCTCCCGCTGGCGCTCCCCCGTTAGCCATGCCCTCGGCGAGCTCACCCTTGCATCCGGATCGAATTTGAAGTCCATAGCAGCCAGATGCAATCCGAATAAGGGAGACTGAGTGGGGGCACGGTGGGAAAGGGGATATTACCCCTTTAGACCCCCCCCCCGGGAATTTTAATTCATTTTTTTATTTCCAAAAATGAATAAGAAATTTGGAAAATTGAATAAAAGTAGTTAGAAAATCCTGAAAATTGTTAGAAAATTATGAAAAATGCCAAGAAAATTCCAGAAATTATTTTGGCCCTGGTTTAATTTTTCTTAGAAATCTTTTCTGCATTTATGAATAATTTATGAATTTGTTATGTGCATTTATATTTATTGCTTTAATCTAGTTCACTAGAAATTGAAGCATGCAGCACGAAGCGGCCATCGCCGCGCCAGGAAGGCCGCCGCGCATGAAACCGATCGCACGAAGCCGATCGCGTGCATGAATCCGATCGCACGAAGCTGATCGTGTTCATGAATCTGATCGCACGCACAAAGCCGATCGCACACATGAAACTGATCGCACGAAGTCGATCGTGCACATGAATCCGATCGCATGCCTGAAGCAAATCGCACGAAGCCGATCGCGCGCATGAATCTGATCGCGTGCACGAAGCCAATCACATACATGCACGAAGCTGTATTTATGAATCCTTATAAATATTTATGAATCTTGTAGTTATGAATCTTGTAGTTATGAATCTTTGTATTTGTGAATCTTGTATTTATGAATCTTGCAGTTATTGCTTTTTTAGTTTGCTGAAAATTCATGAGAATTTAATTATGTATTTTATTGAATCTAGCAGCTACTTTCTATTAGATTGCAAAGGTCTGACATTGTCAAACGTGAGTTTTGAAGAACTGACCCTGAATGGTCAGAACCATCTCACATGGGCATCAAGTGCAAAGATCATGGTTACGAGCAAAAAGCTCCAAGCTACCACTGGCTTAAGGTCCTCGAAGGACGCGTAACCTAATGCCGAGCAAAACGATCAAACTTTGCTCTTTCTCAGGCATCACCTTTCAGCCACTCTGAAGAATGAACACATGGCTGAGGTGAGTGCACTTGAGTTATGAACTGCACTTCAGAAGCTGTTCGAGAAAATCAAGTCCACCATCTTGCTCCAAGCACAGCAATATTGGGTTCGCCTGAAGTTTGCAGACTACAGAACAGTGGTTGTTAGTTAATTTTGAATAATGAATTGTAAGCTCTAGAAGAGCATTTTTTTCTCATGAATAAGAAGTGCAATTTATTTTTTATTCCAGTATTCTTTATTTGCACGCAATGTTTGTATTACTTTGCCACTGTCTAATTAGAATTATATTTCTTTTCATCTAGAAATCGTGTAGCGCCCAATAGAGGAAATATGCATTGTTGATAGTGGCACAACAAATACCATCTTAAGAGAGTCGAAATACTTCCAGACGATCACGAAGAACGCTGGAAGGATTACGACAATCATAGGAAGCGATACGCATATAATAGGCTCCGGAAGAGCCACAATTATATTGCCAATGGGTACAACTTTGGTAATTGAAGAAGCCCTCTTGTACCCTGAATTAACTCGCACTCTCTTAAGTTTTAAATATATCCGCGCCAATGGGTTTAACGTAGAAACCAATGCAGAAAATGGCAAAGGGCATTTGTGCATTGTGAAGCACGCGAAATATGGAAAAATGGTATTAGAAAAATATCCCTCATATGAATCTGGGTTGTACTACACAAAAATCAATGCACCCACAGTGTATACTTCTTTGAAGACTGTCTTTAGAAGCTCTGAACTATTTTCTTTATGATATTGTAGATTAGGTCATCCTGGTTTTAGAATGATAAGAAATATAGTTAACAACTCACAAGATCATGACATTAATATTAAATTTTTTTCGAAAAACGAAGATTTTGTGTGCCATGCATGTGCCACCGAAAAATTAATAACTAGACCCTCTCTTATGAAAGTGCAACATGAAACCCTGCATTCCTAGAACGCATTCAGGGGGATATTTGCGGTCCGATTCAGCCCTTGTCAGGGCCATTTCGGTACTTCATAGTGCTTATTGATGTTTCCTCAAAATGGAAGCATGTATGTTTGTTGTCAACAAGGAATCATGCATTCACAAAGCTTATCTCGCAGATCATAAGAATTAAAGCCCCGTTTGGCAACTTGGAACCGAGCTGTTTCTATTAGAATCTGGGATAAACCCATCCAAATGGGTTAAAACTCGGAACGTTTCTTCTTTTTTCACACCGGGGTTGAATCGCCCTCAACCCCGTTTCTACTGTTTCTACTAGAATCTGGAACCGTACCAAACGGTTTGCAGAAAGTGATTCTGATTCTACCTGAAACGTTTCTACCAAGAATCTGGAACCGTTTCCGTTTCTACTAGAATCTGGAACTGTACCAAATGGGGCCTAAGAATGCTTTTCCTGATCATTGCGTGAAGTCCATTCGAATGGACAATGCCAACGAATTCACTTCCAATGCATTTGATGATTATTGCACAGCAACTGGAATAACTGTTGAGCACTTTGTACCGCACGTCCATACGCAAAAAGGACTAGTTGAAACACTAATAAACAGGATTAAGTTCATAGCCCAACCGCTCTTGCAAAGTTGTAACTTGCCCAACACTTGTTGGGGGCACGCAGTCCTGCACGCAGCAGCACTCATCAATTATAGACCATCGGCCTACGACATCCATTCACCTATGCAATTAGTGTAAGGGGTCATCCCGAAGATTTCCCATCTTAGAAAATTTGGTTGTATGGTATATGTACCTATACCACCCCCACAGCGGACTACAATGGGCCCTCTCCGCAAGTCCGGGATATACGTTGGTTATGAGAGTGCATTCATAATCAGGTATTTGGAACCTATCACTGGAGAGTTGCATACAACTCGATTCGCTGATTGCATCTTTGATGAGGACCGTTTTCCGTCATTAGGGGGAGAGAATCAACCATTGGATGAAAAATGCCGATAAATAATATGGCATCCCACTGGGATCCCCGCGCATGACCCTTGCACTAATGAAGCAAATTGAGAAGTCCATAAGATAATTGATTTGCAGAATTTAGCAAATGAACTGTCTGATCATTTTTGTGATCTGAAGAGCATGGTTAAGTCGCATGTACCAGCAAAAAATGCACCAGAGAGGGTTGAAATACCAAAGAAAGCAGAAGGTATCCCTCATCCTGTTCAGATGCCTCAAAGAAAAAGAACAAGAAATCTGGCTTCTCAAACCCAAAGTACCCGGAGACGTCTGGGGAAAACTGGGCAAGACGACTTACCACAACCAATCACAAAAATGCCCCAAAGCAAGAATGAGAGCCAGTTGAGACCTGGTACTGGAAAGAAGCCTGTGAAAAAGACAATTCCAGATCTGAACCTTCCATTGGAAGAAGCCGCCAGAAATAATGTGTGCGCACACATTGGCGGAGAAAAACTAAAGGAACTTGCTCCTGGAATGGGAAATAGCAGTGAAGAGCAAGTAGAAGTGCATGAAGCACACCATGACGAAATGGCCATAAATTTTGTAATAATAGGAGAATCAATGAATAGAGAAACAACCAATGTCGATGCATATTTTGCAAAGAAGATTGCCACGATCGTTGATCACGATCCCAAGCCTGCATCTCTCGCAGAGTACAAGAAAAGGCTCGATTAGGAAGGAAAAAAGAATGCAATTACTGCAGAGTTAGTCTCTCTGAACAAAATAGAGGTGTTTGGGCCTGTGTGCCGTACACCTCCCCCATATAAACCCCGTAGGTCACAAATGGGTTTTTGTTCGGAAGAGGAATGAAAACAATGAAGTTGTAAGGTACAAGGCAAGGCTTGTCGCTCAAGGTTTCACTTAACGTCTTGGGGTTGATTATGAAGAAACCTATTCTCCGGTCATGGGTGGAATTACCTTTAATACTTGATCTCAATGACAGTCAACTTGAAGTTGAGAATGAAGCTAATGGATATTGTCACAGCATATTTGTATGGAAATTTGGACTCGAAGATATACAAGAAAGTACTGGAAGGTATACCTAGCACGTACCAAGACAGAGCAAACAAAAACTTATACAGTGTGAAATTAGAGAAATCACTGTATGGGCTGAAGCAGTCAGGAAGAATGTGGTACAATCGCTTGAGTGAGTTTCTCTGCAAGAAAGGATACACAAACAACGAAGATTGTCCATGTGTGTTTATACAACGATCCTCAAATGGATTTTGCATAATCTCCGTCTATGTAGATGATTTGAACATCATTGGAACGGATGAAGAAATTGAAGAAGCATGCTCATACTTGAAGTCTGAGTTTGAAATAAAAGATTTGGGTAAAACCAAGTTCTGTTTAGGCTTGCAGCTTGAACATGTCTAAGGCGGAATATTGGTACACCAATCATCCTACACGCAGAAAGTGTTGAAGAGATTTAGTTTTGAAAAGACATACCCTGCAAAGACCCTAATGGTCGGAAGATCACTCCAAGCAGACCTAGACCCATGCATGCCTAGAGAAGAGGGGGGAGTCCTGAGAGCGGAATTCCCATATTTGAGTGCAATTGGAGCGCTCATGTACCTTGCAAATAGCATTAGGCCGGACATTACATTCATCGTGAATTTGATAGCACGGTACAGTGCAGAACCCACCAAAAGGCATGGGAAAGTGGTGAAGGACATCTTTCGTTACCTCCAAGGAAGCAAAGATCTCGGCTTGTTCTATAGAAGAAACAATGAATTGAATTTGGTTGGCTATGCCGATGCTGGGTACCTATCGGATTCGCATACTGGCAAGTTACAAACCGGGTATGTTTTCCTTTGTGGTGGAACGGCAATCTCTTGGAAGTCGTCTAAGCAGACGCTTATCTCGACGTCGATAAATCACTCGGAAATCATTACCTTATATGAAGCCTCCCGAGAATGTGCATGGCTTTGAAGAATGGTTCACCACATCCAGAAGTCATGTGGTTTGAACATGTAACAAACCCCTACTATTATCTATGAAGATAATACAGCTTGTGTTGCTCAAGTACAAATGAGATATGTGAAAAGTAACCTCAAGAAGCATATCAACCCAAGTTCTTTTATGCTTATGGAATGCATAAGATGAACGGGATAAAGATGTTGTATACTAAGTTGTGTGAAAATCTCGCAGATTTATTCACTAAGTCACTCCCGACATCTTCATTTGAAAGATGCGTTAGAGTAATTTGGATGATGAGACTTAGAGAATTGCAGATTTCAGGAGAAGAATTTTCACATACTCTTACATAAAACTCGAACATGAAGTTTGAGCACCCAAAGTGAATATAGAAGATTAACATTGAAGTTTAGGTAGATTGTACTCGTTTCCTTAGTAAGTTTTTCATTGAAGTTTTCTTACATAAGATTTTTGATGAGGCAATCCGTGCAACACAGCAAGCGTATGCTATGTACTCTTTCTCCAAGTATTTTTCCACTGGGTTTTTCTGGAGTTTTGATGAGGCATATGCATCTCGCAGTGAAAAGTCCAAGGGGGAGTGTTAGGAAACTCGGCCCATCGTGGCCCATGTGGACTCTCCTGAAATCCTAACTGTAGGTTATAAATAGGAGGCACGGGGTCACCCCATTGTACACAGAAACAAATAATAAAGAATAGCAGATCCGTTCCTCCTCATATTGTGTGTCTCTCTCTGTTCTTCAGTTTAGATCTATTAGACAACTCCGGACTATTCGATAGCAAGGTTGTCTAAACAGCCAGAATACTCTTTAGCTGCCACTAGCCAACAACGGTTCTTGCGTAAACTCTTTTAAAACTCGTTCTTAATTTGGCGGCATGTACGACGGTGCGAGTGTCTCAGGCATTGCGCTGCTCGCTTCCTCTTAGAAAATTCGTCCAAAATGGAAGTTGTAATGCTATCTTCTTACGTACTTCCTGCGAATTGGCATGGGTTTCTTGTTCGACTTGAGTTACTACTACTGCTCCCGGGTCCCGGCGCATGGCGGAGGGATATATATATACATACAAGGCTCAGCCCATCGCTCCATCCGCAAATTAGCCTTCTAAGCATCGAGAAATACGCTGATAAAAATTCGTAAGGGGGTGTTTAGATGAGGGGTATTTCCTTGAAAGGTTTTGGGATTTAGTTCAAATTTGAACTAAATCACAAAACATTCCAATAAAATACCTCTAATCCAAACAGGGCCTAAGCCTTCTCGAGACCCTTGCTTCTTCCAGAGCTCGGAATTATACTTTGGCTAGAACCTCCAAATGGAGCTCTCAGGCTGCAAAGCTCTTGGATTGGCCGGCCTGCTCGTCGTCTCTTGGTGGTTTCTGCACGGGCTCGGCTGCTTCACAGGATCTCCGGGAGCAACGCGCGAGGAAGCCAAGCAGCTCGGCGGCGGCGGCGAGCTCGCCTTGGCGCTCCAGCTCCGGAGCCGTAGCTCGCGGGCGCAGGAGACGGCGCAGCACGGCGGGGCACAAGTCTCCCCAGCCTTTCCGGCGGCCATCCCACCGAACAATGCCGGCGGTTTCGGGCCGCGGCGGATGAGGGTGGACGGCCGAAGCTTCGCGCCGGCGGCGCGCAAGTTGCTGCAGGGAGGTTACACGGATGACTCGTCTAAACCGTCGTGCACGTCCTACCACGTCGGCTGCCCTCCTCCCTAAGATGGCAAACTGGCGTGTGGACGGACTCTCTGGCCGTCTGGCGCCGCCATGCGTTCCTTACAGCACACGCGCACGCGCACGCGCACGCACTAGCATTTAACCGGCCCATTCATCGTCGAGTAAGTGATAAGTCGAGTATTGTATTTTGGTTCCATTGCCAGTGCTTTGTTATCTTCTAATCTCAATTTGCGGGCAGCTATTGTTCGGCACAATGTACATAAGTACATCGTAAGGTATTATCCAAGAAACTCCCTCTTTAAGTCTTATATAATTCCCCCGATGCAGTTATGCACCACCAGCCCTGTCGTTGGAATAATATGTGCATACGCTGAAGTGTCACCTGACACACTCTTGTACAGCCACTCTTGTACAGCGGTAATACGCTAGCGGCACAAGGCCTACTGGTCTGTCGTGGAGCCATGGTAGGTTCTAGCCGAGCTCCCCTTTCTCGGCATGAATGTGCGATCAAATCAACTAATTGATCACTTAATTAATTAAGTACTTTACTTAACTACTTAATCAAATCGGCTAGCCTGCCGAGGTGTGGATGCCCGATAGGTCCCTACCGAGCCATTGGTCCGAGGTAGCTCTGCTGTAGAGCTCTAGCTACTGTGATGGATTGTGCTGCCACGATATAAGAGTTTGGCAGGTGATACGTATCATCTATCGATGTTTCTGGTATCAGAAATAAAATTAGTTTTTGTAAATTCATTCGTACGGATGTCAGGTTGGAAAAAAAAAACTGTGGTAGAGCCGAACAAAAGCAGGAATTCCGCACCGTGAATTCGGCTATTCTACGAAACTGTACGGCGTCGGCTCTTCCGGCTGTGCAGTTGTGGCCGGGCCGCTGTCATGGGTGCATGGGCCAGTCCGAAGTTCGAGTGGGCTTACCGCTTTCTCCAATGTATCCGCCGAGACGGCCATACTAAACTAGGCCGCGCTCTGTTCAGCGTTCCTTCGTCACTTTCACCGTAAAAAAATTTTTTTGTAAAAAAAACTACCCATCCATGGGAACTTTTCGTATAGGAAAAACTTTCGCATGATTCCAACTTCTCATTTTTCACTTTCATCCAGAAAAATATATATATAAACTCCCTTTTCACTTTCATCTTAGAAAAACTTCGTTTTTTTTCCACTTTGGCGCAAATGAGGTTCCGCTTACAGGGACTGCACTACCGTAGTTTTACGATCGAGGAGGTCGAGACATGCACTCCTCCTGTTCCGCGCAAAAGGGAAAAACTGAAAGTGAAAAGAATGTCGGCACCGCCCATCGAGATTCGTAACTAGTATGTCGCTGCGGCGAAGTCCGCACGGCTCATATGGAGGCGCGCACAGAACCTGAATTGGAAATTGCAGTTACAGTGCAAGCTAGGTCGGTAATATTCTCTCGCGCATGCACGCCTCAGACAAGCCAAAGGTCGGAACTATCAGGTGAGTCGGGGGTAATTAAGCATCCTTACCCTCAAAAATCGAAAAAAAAAAATATATAAGATCGATTTATCGGCGGATAAATTTGAACTATTTAAACTATTTATGCGCGAGTTCTTACGAAAGGATTAGTTCTTCTGTTTATTTTAAGATCTTATTTGAACTATCAGTACTGTATTTTTGAATTTTTTTTGAATCTATGTAGTAAATATATGGTATTATAAACCTACTGTATAAAACTAAAATACTGTGCGCATGAAATTTGCATCTCGATCGAGATATTATTTCTAGATCGATCCGCCGCGGATTGCAGCTTAATTTTGGGCCACGTCGCGATGCCTATTCCCTGGCCGGTGTGAAACTTCACGGGGTTTATCCGTGCAAATGAGCTCCAACTTCCGGCCATTTGCGGTTATCACTGTTAACCTCGGGTATCGAACGGCACAGCAAAGAGCTCTTACCGTGCTATAAATGGCGCCCCTTACACCATCGTCATTCGCAAGCCCTTCGAACTGGTAAAAACCTTAGGATAGAACCTTTTCCAAACTAGCGACCCACAGCCAAGCCTGCTAGACCAACCAGGATCCAATATATGGTGCTCACTGCAGGGTGCAAGCTAACGCTGTTGCTCGTTCTTGTCGTCGTTCCGCTGCATGGCCTGCTCGGCCGCGCCGTGCTTCCGGCAGCAGCGGACGACGACCTGCGCCGCGCGAACGAGCAGCAGCTTGTTGGCGTCGACGGCGCCGCTCCCTCGCACGATGTGGGCGTCGAGATGGCGCAGGCGAGCGGCGGCAGCGAAGGCTGGCCATCCTCGGCGGCTAGATCGGCCGCCGCTGCGCGTCCGGCGCTCGCACGGAGAATCTTGGGAGACGGCACGGCCGCATGGCCCAAGCATTCGTGTCGCTCCAACTACCCCCCTTGCCCGCCGCAACCCTGATAACTGAAGTGCTGAGGAGGTGGAAGCCTGTGCCCGCCGCAACCCTGATAACTTTTAGTCGTTTGATTGTATGTTACTTTTCTACACTACGGTCCTGTTTGACAGAGCTACAATTCCATCAGATTGCTATCCGATGAAGCTGAAGCTATCAGTATATTAAGAATGTTTATATGAGTCATCTTGTTTATATTTTAGAATAAAAATATAACTTAATTCACTTTATTTTAGCATACAAGTTTCAAATATAAGATAAAACTGAAATCTAAAGCTAAAAAAAGCCTACATATAGATCACGACAACCATGCATTCGTGCACTTTTGTGCGTATCTTGTGTGTGTATATATATAGCGCATGTATATATAGGATTTCAAGAAACTCCCTGCTAATATGTACTTATTTTATTGTTCTTCACTGGTGGTTAGCTGGTTATGCGTACAGTTCGGTGTTAGTAGGTCACCTCTGTGTCTGCGATTCTGCGGGCGCGCCCATGTCAAGTGCGTCTGTTACTATCTCTAATCATAAATATAGAGAATTGATAAGTGGCACTCGTGTGTTTTTTTTTTTTTTTTTTTTTGTGAGCACTTAATTTTTCTTGTCTATAGAGTACTCAAAATGTGAGGAGAGATGCCAAATTAATTCCATTAGTTGAATCTAGATTTAAAGGCTCAAAATTTGAGTGGTATTTAACAAAAAACACTCAGGTGCTCCCTAGATACCCCCATAAATATAAGTCGTTTTAGACATTGAAATGTTCTTTAAAACACAACCACTAATTTATATTATAATATAGTTATATAAACCAGTAAAATTAAATATTATGATAGTATTTTTCGAGATAAATTTATACATATGATTTTTATATATCCATTCTAAATATTTAAATATATCGATATTTAAATTTTCAAAAAAACTGCGTGCATTTCAAAACAATATATATTTGTGGTTGGAGAAGTACATCACATAATTTCTTGTAAGTTGGGAGGTTGTAATTTGTAAATGACGTCTTTGGATGGATTTCTGGGACGTATGGAAATATAGAAATGGTGGATGGCGCTTAAGTTTGACTGGATGTTGATGCTTAGCTGGTCATTCCTTTTTACCCTTTCTATGTTCAGTCGTATCTGGCTGACTGGAGTTGACGTTATTATATTCACAACAAAAAAACGGTCGACTCGACCGATTAATCGGCGACGGTGACTAAATTGTCATGAATAGTTTGATCGGAATGCAATTAACTCGGTCAAACGATTAATTGACTGCGTAATCCGATTAATCAATCATTTTCCGATTAATTGGCCTTTTTTCCATTTAATCATGAAAATAGCTTATTTTTATACACTAAGTACGATAAATTAGTGTATAATATTATGTCATAGTGTTCATAGTATGTACCTTTTGCATGAAGTAGAAATAATGAAATGTAAAACATGTTTTGTAGAGTGATAATTTACAATAACTTTGGGTAACTAAAATATTCCTAGTTAAATCTAAATGTACATAAATATATTAATAAAAATGCATAATCGTTCGTTAAATTCTGATAAATTAGGTCTATTACGATTAATCGCTTAGCAGTATCACGCCTGTCCGTCGAGCGCATACTGATTTTCATAACAGTGTTATATTGTTTGCCTTTCAAGCTGCTGCTGCAATAGTCAAGAGTGGCGCTGGTGAAAGTCGCAGAAACTTTGTCCATAACTAGAGTCGGTGCCGAATATCTCATTAATTTATGTTGGCTAGCAGCGTTACTGGTTAGGTTCATGTTTTCAGGTTTACTTGTGTCTTGTGTGCTGGAGCTAGCAAGTGCGTTCCAATTTGGTCGCTTAATTTTTATCTACTTGGTGCATGTATGAAATTCGACGCCTACTCGGTGCACTATGTATTGATTTAGTTTTTCTTTCTCTCAAGAGATAGTAATTTCGCATTTTTGTTTTCCATGTGGAGTAAATATATCTCAAGTCAGTAACTGAAAGCGTCAGGGGCATCGACAATGCAGTTTTTTTAGATAATAGAAGAATATATATGAGAGATGTTTCTATGCTCTTCCTTTTTAAAGTTGCACAAATATTAAAGCACGAATGAAGGGTATATGAGGATTATTTACCCTTTCGTTTGCTTTAAGATTTGTGCAACTTGTATTAGGAGGGAAAGCATAGAAGCACCTCTCATATATTAATTTTTCGGTATCTGCACCTTGAGATACACACGGCCACATCGGCAATGCAGCTATATTCTATATAGTCGTTTCTGAGAAAATACCACAGCTCCACATGTCGGTCGCCACTCGATCGTGGAAAACCAAGTTACTTCGAAGTTCGAACTGACCAGACCTCTTGTTTGGCGGCGTCGTGCGTGCGTGCGTGGGCAAAGTCGCACCGCGCGTTGGCGGAGTCCGGAAATTTCCAGAGTACAGGCAAACTTAACTACGAAGTTGTTTAGGAAGCTAGACACGGGTTTTATATAGTATCAAGTGGTGATCGATCGTATTAGTCCACCTTGCATGCATCATGCATGGGACCCTGGCACCGCGAATCTTCAGAAACTTCACTCCAAAGTCCAAACCAGCGAGTCACGTACGTACGTAGTCACACGAATGCGTAGGTGTGTCTGGACGCAGCACGTACATCGATCCAAGGAAATCGTTGGGAAATCTAGTTGACTACTTAGTATAATTGAAGCTGAACCACCGACCGCACGTACGCGCGTTTGACGTTTGACATTTGACGTACGTACGTAGTAATTTCCAAGTGAACGCTCCGAACATGGAATGGAGGTCGAACAGGGCAGAGAGAGAGAGAGAGAGAGAGAGAGAGAGAGAGAGAGAGAGAGAGAGAGAGAGAGAGAGAGAGAGAGAGAGAGAGAGAGAGATGCGGTCTCCTGTGGCAGGCTTAGGTTCGGTCGCAAAGCACTGCACGAAGCACCACACTTTAACCGGAGCAGTTGCTTTGCATGGCCGGGTTTCTGTGCGCTTATATGATTTATCTCTCAGTATAAATTGTACAAATCTTAAAGCAAATAAATAGATAAGTAATTATCATCTATTCTTCATTTATACTTTAATATTTATGTAATTTAAAAAAATGTATAGAAACAGCTCCCTTGTATATGACATCCGGGGGACCATTTCAACTCCTCAGTTCTCACTGTCGCGGCCTCTTCGGTGAAAATGGAGGGAATCGGTTCCTCTGACGTCGACGTCACTGACGTTGGGTCACTGCACGTGAGCCTCCTAGCGCGTGGACCCTACGTGTCAGTAAACGCTCAGAGAATCAGAGGATCTCAATAGGAAAAAGGAGGTGCATTTCCTTGCCATTGCTCTCTCACTTCGCCTACCGGACCTATATATAAATCTGGCCCCTGGCCTCTTGCCTGTGAATTTGTGGATCGTGACAGTTCCATCGCTGTCGCTCAATCACTTCATACTGGCCTCCTCATCGTAGGCTAGCTAGTATTTTTTCCAAGAGAAAGCTCAAGCATAGTCAAACCATTTCAGGGCCGTACCCGTACGTAGTGGCTCACCTACACCCTGACCAAATGGTACGGTGCTCGCACGCGTTTCTCCCGTTCTTTCTTCTCACCTGTGCCCTTGTCCAGAGGTCCTACTGCTCGAGACCATTTCCCAAGGAGCTGCCGAAGCCCGCGGCCCCTTCTGTGGCTCACGGCGGCGAACTGCGCCGCGACGAGGCCCGGGACCGACCCATGGAGGAGACGATCGCGGGCCGTGGTGCAAATGCTGATCACGGCGCGGCACCACCGTCGTCGGCGACGACATTGGCCGTGGATGGTGGCGATGGTGTTGCAGGGCCCCGGCGGAGGTGGGGCGGAGCGCTGGCGCAGGCGGCGAGGGATTCGGTGCTGCATTTCAAGAAGCTGGCGCGGCGGTTTCTGGTGGCCGGGGAGGGCACGGACTCGGCGGCCGGGCCGTCGTGCCGCTCAAACAACGTGCACAACACCTGCTCCCCGCCGCCGCCGCACTAACCGGCCGGCCGGCCGTACTGCAGCCCGGCCGTTCCCGGTTGATCAATGTGATTCATTCATTCACGATACTTTCACCATGCAAGCATTTTTCTTAATCGTTGGTGCATAATTACTTTATTTCTCTTTCACGATGATGTATAATCATTTGATTATTTTATTATTTAGCGTAACGTAAAGAAGCAGTCGGAAGAGGCACGAGTGTCTGCTTCCATTTATGACCTATTAGGGTAAGCATGCACCACTTGTAAATGTGGTACGTCGTACACAAGAAACTATGTAAAGATGAATAATCTATTGTGAATGAAAACGTATGCTATGAATCTATGATCTGCACACACTATCGTGTAATCTGAAGTTTTAGCCCCTTCGACAAACATTCAGAAATAAATCACGAAGATTCCCATTCGAACTTTCCATAATTTTAACCGAAAGTTGTGCATGTGGCCTGCTCTCTTTTTTGTATATAAGTATATATAACATTACTAATGTTACCAAAATTTGCTCACAATCAAAATCGTAGCACATGCATATTTGGTTTCATACCCTGAGCTACTACTGTTAGTGCACTCACTACTACAGATCCGGCCTTCCATACCGGCCCAATAGTACCGGTTATGCATGAACCGGGACTAACATTTACATCAGTCCCGGTTCAACGGTCTACAGGTCCGGAGGGATCATCAGTACCGGTTGTAACTACCAACCGGTGCTGATGCTCTCACATCAGTACCGGTTGGTTACACCAACCCGTACTAAGCGACACGAGGCCGTGGATGGTTCTTAGCGGTTGATGTAACCAACCGTGCGATGTTCGTGTTATCGATCGGTTGGTTAAACCAACGATGGCAAGCCTCCTCGGCTCTGTCGCTTAGTACGGGTTGGTGTAACCAACCGCAGATCGATATGGAGCATCGACCGGTTGTTGTATTTGACCGGTACTAATGCGCTCGTCTCGCGCCGATCAATCCCCGCGCGCTTTACGATGAAACTCTTAATTCGTGTTCATCCAGTTCTTGTTTTCCGATCCGACCTCCTATAAAACCGTCGGATCATTTGTAAAGGGAGACGTCTTGATGATCGATAGTAAGCCCATTTTTAACTATGGCAGCTTCTCCTTCTTCTCCCTGCAGCGGCGCCATCATCACCACCTCGGGAGAAGGACGAGGAGGAGCGGGAGGAGGAGGAGGATGAGGAGGAGGAGGAGGAGGACAATGAGGAGGAGGAGGAGGAGGAGGAGGAGGAGCGGGAGGAGGAGGAGGAGGAGGGTTGGGTCCGCTCGAGGAGCGCGACGTCGTCGGACGAGGATGACGATGATGAAGACGTCATCCACGGCGGCGGCGACCGCCGCCGACGGCGACTCGGCGGCAACGGCCCCGGCAGCGACGACGAGTGGTGGTATGGGTGATCGCGCCACCCACCACCCGTGCGCCGCTATGCATATTATATATATTGTAATTAATTAATATAATATGTAATGTTTTATATTATGAATTATTAATATGATATGTAATGAATTATTAATATAATATATAATGTTTTACCTCCCCCTTCTTGAAGCTCCGCCGCCTTTACCGTTAAATTGAAATATTAAAAAAAATTATAAAACATAAAAAAACGTTGAAAAAAATTACGGCACAATGCATTGTCGTTCAAAACAATGGCTTCGAGAAACATTCGATTGGACAGTGAAAATCAGGAGAAAATCGGAAGAAAAATTATGAAAGTATGATTCGAGATGAATATCTTTATAAATATTTATATTATATGCATGAAAATCATATGTGTACATTTATCTAAAGTCGTCGATGCAGGTTAAAGGTACCAACCGTCTTGATAGTCACATCGATGCCGGTTTGTATTCGAACCGGTACTATCTAGTAGCAACAGCTACGGTTGCAGTGGATATTAGTACCGGTTTGTGCTTTGAACCGGGACTAGTGTCCGACCAATTTAAACTCTTCGTCCTCCCGCTCTCTGCGGTCCGAGTCATTTGATCGCGAGAGATGAACAGGAGTTCATCGCCAAGGAGCTCGAAGGAGGAGAGTCTTTGCCAAAAATTCGAATTTTTGTCATTTTACTACTTAACCAAGATACCTAAGGTTAGTAATATCATTCCTCACTACACTTGGTGTTAAATGGGGCCTCTTCTTTGCTTAAATTATGAAGAAAATTTGATCTTTTCCATTAATCGTTGAAGGATTATAAATGTATAAATCAAGCTCGATCAATTGAAGTAAGATACAAAAACTTATTGTGTAAGCTTATAATTTGCTTGGATTATAATATAGCTCGCATTTAAGGTTTGGATCTAGCTCAATTTTATGTTTTAGTTCCATCGATCTAGCTCAAATTAGGTTGCACGTAGTTGGGGAAATTAAAAATGGTGCATTTGAGAAAAGTTTTCATAAAATTGGTTGCACGTAGTTGGGGAAATTAAGAATAGTGCATTTGACAAAAGTTTTCAAAATTTGAGCAAAGATGTCGTTAAATTTGTTCACAATTTTGAATCTAGACTATGATTGACCAATATAATTCATTATCAGCAATATAAATGGCTTTATAGAAAATATAAAATGAGTTAAATATTAGAGAAAACTTTTCAAAAATTTTGCGAAAAAGTTTTCAAAAAAAGTTTTAAAAATTTGAGCAAAGCTGTCGTGAAACTTGTCGGGTATGAATACCGGAGTAAATAATCATTTTATGGGAAAATATGTAATGAAATATAATGCCTTTGAAAATATTTAATGAAATAAAGCCATTTTAAAAATATAGTTGTCTTGATTTGGATTTTGGGAAATGTTCAATAATTCATTATCGAAAAATGAGTTAAAAGTTACCTTGATCGAATATAATGTAGATGGACCGGCGATGGATGTACATGGACCGGCGCTCCGGAGTTCTTGCGGGGTTTGCAAGATTTTTTAAATGCGGCCGATGAATACACGACGTCAGGCTACATATGTTGTCCATGCATAGACTGCAAGAATGAGAAGGAGTGGTCAAACTCCGGTCCACATTCACTTCCATTTGCTCTCAAGAGGTTTCATGTCAAATTATACTGTTGGACCAAGCACGGTGAAGAAGAGATTATACAAGAAGAAGGTGAACAAGAAGAGGCGGAGAACAATATCTTAGACGCTGGCCAACCCGGCTCTAACGAAGATACATTTGGGGAGTTTGGCAATGATGACCTAGACCAGATGCTGCTTGATGGAGAGGGAGAATACATCGATGAAAGACATTACGGAAAATTTCAGCGCCTATGGGAGGACCACAAAACATTGTTGTATCCAAGCGCCAACAGGGCCATACAAAGTTGCGTACTACACTAGAAGCGATGCAATGGAAGGCGACCAATGGATTATGCGATAAGGGATTCGACGAGTTGTTATGCCTCATGAAAAAGTTACTTCGAGAGGAACACCTTTGCACGAAACTACGTGCGATGCCAAACAAGTTATACGCCCTTTGGGGTTGGAAGTGCAGAAGATACATGCATGTCGTAACGATTGTATCCTTTATCGCAATGAGTACGAGGATTTGGATGCTTGTCCGGTGTGCAAAACTTCTCGGTATAAGACCAGGCATGATGACCCAGGTGAGGTAGAGGGGCAGTGTAAGAAGAAGAGGCCCCCTGCTAAGGCGATGTGGTATTTCCTATAATACCCGGTTGAAGCGTTTATTTGCGAACAAAGTGCATGCCCGAGATGATGCGCGGCACAAAGAAGACCGTAAGGACGACGGAAGGCTAAGACACCTGGCGATGGCTCCCGGTGGAGGAAAGTCAATAGAACATACCGGACTTTCTTTGAGGATGCAAGGAACATAAGGTTTGGGTTGAGTCTGAGATGGGATGAACCCGTATGGCGAGATGAGCAGCAGTCACAGTACTTGGCCTGTGACCCTATGTATCTACAACCTTCCTCCTTGGTTGTGTATGAAGCGGAAATACATTATGATGCCGTTGCTTATCGAAGGCCCGAAGCAACCTGGAAACGACATCGATGTGTACCTCAAACCGTTGGTTGAAGATCTGCTAACATTGTGGAGCGATGGTGCACGTGTATGGGATGAGTACAAGAGAGAGCACTTCATTTTGCGTGCATTGCTATTCGTAACCATCAACGGCGGCCTGCACTTGGCAACCTTTCGGCCTGTCTATCAAAGGATATAAAGCCTGCATCCACTTTGCTTAGAGGAAACGGACAGCAAGTACCTAAAAACTCTCGAAAGGTTGTGTACATGGGCCACCGCAGATTCCTCCATCCGAAGGACCCGTTAAGGAGGAAGGGTGAGAATTTTGATGGGACGGAAGAGAAGCGTAAGAAACCCCTGCATCGCAGTGGGGCTCTTGTATTTTCTTTGGTAAAGGATCTGAAAGTAGTATTTGGAAAAGGTGCAGTAGCAAACTGTCCCGAGAGAACAAGGTCACACGAAGCCCATTTGGAAGAAGAAGTCAATATTTTGGGACTTACCTTCTTGGAAAGACTTAGAGGTCCGTCACTCACTAGACTTCATGCATATCACAAAGAATGTCTGCGTGAACCTGCTAGGCTTCCTAGATATGTATGGCAAATCAAAAGATACACTTCAAGCACGAAAGGACCTACAATTTCTGGGAATCGAGAACGACCTACATCAGGAAATGAGAGCGGAAGGGCGACATTACCTCCACCCCGCTAGCTACACTGAGCAAGGAAGAGAAAAAAATATGATTAAGTTCTTGAGCAGTGTGAAGGTCCCTTACGGATACTCCTCGAACATAAGGAGACTCATAAACATAAAAGAGAATAAAATTGTACACACAAAATCCCATGATTGTCACGTGTTGATGACACAGTTGCTCCGGTGGCGGTGCGAGGTATTCTCCGGGGGAGTGCGAGGACAATCATAAAGTTGTGCTTTCGTTCTTCAACGCGGTGTCGCGAGAAGGTCATCGAGCCAAATAAGTTATCTAATCTGCATGATGACATGGTCAATAGTGCAGTTAGCCTTGAGATGATCTTTCCTCCATCATTTTTGATATTATGGTTCATCTCATGGTCCACATTATTAAAGAGATAGAAATTCTCGGACCGTGTTCCTCCACAATATGTTCCCTTTCGAGAGGTACATGGGCATCCTAAAGAAGTATGTTCAGAACCGGTCTCGCCCGAAGGCTGCATTGCGCAGGTGTTGTACAGAGGAGGTCATCGAGTTTTGTGTTAATTACATTGATGATCTGAATCCGATCGGCGTTCCTGTATCACGCAATGAGGGCAGGCTCAGGGGAAAAGGGACTTTAGGGAGAAAAGAATCCTATAGCGGCGATCTACTTTCATTTAAACAAGCACATTTCACAGTATTGAAACAAGCAACTGTAGTGGCTCCGTATATGTATGCTCACGAGATGAGTCTACGCGCCCAATACCCAGAGAAGTCAGATAAGTGGATCGCAGTCGAGCAAATGGATCATTTCGGCGGTTGGTTACAAAAGCAACTGCTGGGCAACCAGACAGATGATGAACAGTTGAAACTCTTGGCTCGGGGACCGTCCACGACAATCGTATCATTCCAAGGGTATGAGATAAATGGGTACACATTTTACACGATAGCCCTGGATAGCAAGAGCACCAACCAAAACAGCGGCGTCCGTATAGATGCCTTGGACAAAAATAGAAAGCTGGATACCTACTATGGTTTCATACAGGAGATCTGGGAGCTCGAGTACGGACCTTTAAAAGTCCCTCTGTTTCGGTGCCAATGGGTCAAACTAGCAGCCGTCTGGATCGATGAGTGCGGTATGACAAGCTGTGGACCTCAAGCAAGTGGCCTATAGGGACGAACCGTTCGTGCTTGCTAATGATGTGACACGGTATTCTATGTGATGGACATGGACTGACAAGCCGAAAAAGCGAGAAGGACAAGCCTACTAAAAGGAAGAGGCGAGCATGACAAATCTACGAAAACATAAATCGAATGAGAATACTAGCGGTGGCGATCAACCAAGGCGCCACGTGGTTCTTTCGAGGTAAAAGAAGGATTGTCGGAGTTGAGGGCGTCACGGACGAAGAAGAGTATAATCGATTCGACGAGCTGCCTCCTTTCACAGTGGACGTAGACATTAGTGCCCTGAATGATACAGAGCAATCTCCTTACGTACGCCGCGATCATAATGAAGGATCGCTTGTAAAAACAAAGTATGTTAGCAAATAAGTCCAACCTTGTTGTATAGTCCGTTGTTACAAGTTATAGTCTATCAGCGATGGATGCTTAGTTTTCTTTTTCATGTTAAATCTAGTCTCTCGTGTTCCCATGCTTTGTGATATGCATGTAACAAGTTGAAAATTTGAATTGGAATTATAAGAGTGAAAAAATTACTTCATTTTATTTTTATATTTTTAATTTATATTAATAACCTTATTTTATTTTTATATTTTTAATTCATAAACTAATATTCTAAAGAAAATATAGATTTTCAATATTATTGTTGAATTGTAGAAACTATAAAAGGAATTTATAAATGACTAGTAATCTTTTTTATAAAAAAAAATCATTTTAGTGTGGAATAACCGAATAAGTATAATTTATTACTTTTTATTAAGCAAAGAAGCAATAATTGATTTTTCTTTCATTTTATTCTAAAGAGATTTTGAATTTAATTCTAATCGATGCAGGTTGGTGTATTTAACCAAGATCGATGTGATATAATCGATCAGGTTGGATACACCCACCTGATCGATAGCCAACCTAGGTTTTCCTTCGTGAGTCATATGTGGAACGATCGGTCCGGTTGGTGTATCTAACCCAGATCTTGATATGTATATCAATCCCGGTTGGTTAAACCAACCGGACCGATGGGGCCCCTATAAACCTCGGCCGCCATTTCTTCCCCACTTTGGTGCTCCTCCTTGATTTACTCCCATTTCCGACCGCGCCGCCCCTCCGACGACGCCGTCCGAGCTCGCCGGCCGCGGCCGTCCCGAGCTTCGCCCCCTCCGGCAGCGCCGCCCTCGAGCTCGCCGCCGCGCGCCGTCCGGAGCTCGTGCCCCCCTCGGCAGCCGCCCTCCGGAGCTTCGCCAGCCGCGCCGCCGTCCGAGCTTCGCCCCAGCCAGCGCCGCCCTCGAGCTTCGCCGCCAGCGCGCCGTCCGAGCTTCGCCAGCCGCGCCAGCCGCGCCGCCCTCCGGCTTCGCCGGCCGCGCCGTCCCCGTAGCTTCGCCCGACTGCCGCCGTCCGTGGAGGTTGTGATCTTGTTCACGAATATTGAATGAATCTTGTGTCTCTGTGATAGGTTATGTGGAGTCAAAAATAATTCTATGTTGCCGGTATAGTAATCGCATAAACAAATAAGGTAGTTCTTTCATTTACGCTACTTGATAGTTGTTGAGATAGAGCTTGTTGAGATAGAGCACGGATTGGATGCTATCAATTTTATAAATGAAGCACAAGCTACAATTCCGTTTTCTATTGTACATGATATTGAGTTTATTGAGAGATGCTATCAATTTTGCATGGTGCATACATTACGTGTTCTCCTTTATAAATGGAACACAAACTACATAATGTCATGGCTAATCCAAGCAAACTTGTCTTTTATAGTGGGGTATTCATGTTACACATACGCTTGGTTTGATACTACTTAATTGTTCATTTACCTGTAATCCCTAACTCATATTTTGTAAAACAAGAGTTAACATAGAGTATTAGTGAGACAAAAATATCTAAAGAGGGAACCACTCAACTCGTACGCTTGCTCTTATATGGATCACATACTTCATCATACAACTAGCAATACGTACAAAGAAAAACAAGCCCTAGCTAGTTGTCATTTGGAGTACATTGACATATAAGTCAAGGATATATCTACCCTACGCACATGAGTATGGAGTTGGTCTAATCAACATTTGTTCCTCGCCGTCTTCCACGCCGTTACTTTTCAGTACCTTCTTCTAGCCTAAGAAACAACGATGGACGGCGAAGGATTTGATCAGGAAGAATTTATGACAAATTTGATTGCGGGAGATGGTGCCGCAGAGCACGATGAGGCCGCAGAGCACGATGAGGTCAGCGGAGGTAACAATCAATCACGTTAATGATTGTCGATTTCACTATCATGCTAAGCCAACATTTTGACCCGTTCATGATTGTACCATGCTTTCAGACCGATCAACCAAGCGTGCAATCACAACAGCGAGGTCCAACCAAGAAGCCAAAGGGAAGATATGTTGTCACCGAAGTCAACGAGAACGGCCAACCTCGAAACCCTTGGCGGTGATTGGGCCGTTCAATTCGGCATGCGGCGTCCACGTTAGGGACCACGTGCCCATTAGCATAGCAAAATGGGATCAGGTTCTGAAGATACGAAAAACATGCTTTGGAGCGATGTCGAGAGACATTCACCTTCCCCCAAGGGACCAAAGAGAAGGTGAAGAGTTACACTCTCAAGAAGATGGCCATCGCATTCCAAACTTATAAAAAGAAGTTGAACATAGAGTATATCAAGGAGAATTGAACGCCCGACTTCAACAAGTTCCCGAAGTTGCAAGATCACTGGGAAGCGTTAAGTGAACTACAAGACTTCGGAGGAAGGTCAAAGTTTGAGTGAGAAGAACAAGCTGAATGCCTGAAGAAGAATTACCACCACCGACTCGGCCCTGGTGGTTACCGCCAACAATACCCAAATGGGAGAAGAGGGAGCATGACCTGCTAGCAAAGGGTGTCACACTCGCAACAATGGAATGGCCTGACAGAGCAAAGCATTGGTCCTATGCTCACCCGGTGGCCTCGATGATAACGGCAATGCGGTGTTTGGGGAGGTCTTTGAGAGATGTGGCGGAAGGCTTGTGCGATCCATCGAGGAGACTTCCCAAGGTAACCGTGCCAAACAGGGAGAATGACGAGCTAACAAGGGCTCTACAAAACCCAGAGCACCCTGGACGTACGAGGCGTTGGCGTCGTCCCTTGGAAGGTTGGTTTAAGCTCGGGGACGCCGAGACCTATAGGAGTCGAATGAGAAGCAAGGCTCGACATGCGAGAACAACTTAGTGCGCTTGAAGAGCATGACTCAAATAGAGGAACAATTAGCCCAGAGCCAACAACGGGAGGCGTGCGGGAACCTCCCGGGAATCCTAACATCATCGGCCCCACCGGCAATGGGCAGCTGCGCTTCCGGTGGGCTGCCCAAAGCGGACTTGGACAGGTACCCCGTAGATGACATCAGGCAGCAGACACCTTGTGAGCTGCATGTCGGGGCGCGAAACCTCTCCTTGAAGGCGGCGCATGGCATGGTTCACCCAGTGGAGCCGGGGCAGCTCATCCATGGCCAACAGATACCGTCAAACTACTCCAAGGTCTCGGTGGAGGTGGTTTGCCCAGGGTACGAGGACCTTGAGCTCGAAATTCCCGGAGGTGACGGGAGTACGAAGCTAGGAGAGGCGGTACACACTTTCATCCTATGGCGCAAACGGCATATAATTTTTCGAGATAACATGGATGTGTCCTCTCTGCGAAGAAGCCCGACTCCTACACCACTTCCCGCACACCCAAGCCCAAGAAGAAGCCCGACTCCTACACCACCTGCCGCGCACATAAGCCCTACGAGAAGCCCATCTCCTCCCAAGAAGGCGCCGACTCCTACACCACCTCCCGCGCACATATGCCCTACGAGAAGCCCGTCTCCTCCCAAGAATGCGCCAACTTCTACACCACCTCCCGTGCACTTAAGCCCCACAAGAAGACCGTCTCCTCCCAAGAAGGCGCCGACCAAAGGAAACAAGCCAGCTCAGCCAGCAGCTCCCAAGAAGATGTCCTCCATCCAATCCAAGAAGTTGCGTCCACTTTCGAAGCTGGCGTACGATATGACCGACGAGGAGACCAATAAGATTGTACAAGGTGAGGTAACTGAATTTTTTAGACCCAAGTCACCAAAGAAGAAGGTTCAACCTGGCACGAAAGAATTTCACAAAGGCTTGAGGACTATTACAAATTTGAAGGATAAAAAGAAATGCCTCGCCAATCAAACTACGGCGCACATTGCGAAAGGAATGCCACAAGGAGTGGGCGGTGAGGAGAAGGAGAAGGAGAAGGCTAAGGCGATGCTACAATTCTTTGATGAAAGCGGCCTTGACCCAAATCAAATATTAGGCTCAAGAGAGATTGAGTATGCCCAAGTAAGATGGCCATTTACATTGGGTGGATCATTGGTCAGGCGTGAGGAGCTGCTCCAGCTAACGATAAAGATGCGGCAATTCCATGAATGGTACTTGGACGCGACCAAGCATGGTCTCTGATTGTTTCTGTCAAGTACAAGGATCAAGATTTTTATCACGGTGGCGGTGAATTTTTATCGAATGGCACGTCATGTATGATCTATACAGACAGGCGCCCTCGGTAGCGTCCTTGGTGGGTTCTTGGACTCTGTAAGTGTCTTATTTACAAAAACCATCGTGCGTGCCCTTGTAGAGTACGGACCTTGTAAGCCTAACTAATTTCTTCTTGTGTAGCATGGAGATACAAAGATGCCGAAGGGATCAAATTTTTGACATAGGATTCATGGACCCATTAGTTATCAACGAGACAACCGTTAGATACGACCCAAGCGAAACACAGGACTAACGTATACAATGCGCTAATGGGACATCAATATAAGTCAAGGATATATCTACCCTACGCACATGAGTATGTGTTTTAAATCGCCTTGTTCTACTCCTTTTTCATAACACTATGTTAGAACTAATTAGTTATCTATGTTGACATATGCAGTTTTCCTTTGGATTCTTATTATGATCGAGCTAGATCATAGTCGGATCACAATTATGGACTCGAGAAGGAAACCGGTTCAAGCGTATCAAACCTTCATCGATTTGCTCGACCGGTATTAATTCTTGTTCCTTTCATTATTGTATTACTTCTATTTCCTTCCATTTGAAACAAATTCTAATCATGTACAATTGGTAATCACATGTGTAGTGCATTCGCAGTTTAGTGCTAAAAATAGGGCGCATTCAAGGAGAAATTTGAAATTACATGACCTCTCAAGTACGTATATCATAATGCTAGCTTTTGGTTAGTTAAGTTAATTTCCTTGCATTCATTTCACGCTTTCAACTTTTTCAACCGCAGATCTTGAGTCAGTCGGCGGGCAACAATTTATGCGGTTACTATGTATGTGAATTTTTGCACACCCAAACCGGGCCGACCGCATGCTAAAAGGCGATAAGGGGTGAGTAAATATAATTACTACCTTTAACGATGTATATTACTCCTTACATCTTGTACAAATTCAAGGATTGATTTGTTAATGACTTAACGGAAGTGCCTCAATATTTGGCGGAACAAGGTTCGAACTCTCGCCGTAGCGAGTGCGAGCAATTCAAGAACAACTCGTTGGCTTCATTTACGATGAGGTTGTAAATGCAAAAGGCGAGTTCCACGAACCAAATTTTAGCAGGTGGGGCCCTTCGATAAGGACGGTGAATTGTCATTCTCGACATCTACGGCTAGCAAGAGCGATGCACGTAAAAATCCCAATGAGAAGGAAAAGAAATACTGGAGTTGTAATTAAAGTTGTGTACATATTGTAGTACATTATATGTAATTAAATTTGTTAATGAATGTACTGTGATTTTATTATCGTGCAAATGTGCATGATTAAATTATATGTGTTTTAATTCGTTGTGATTTAACACACACATGAAGTCACCGTGATTTGATTATATATATTGTAGTATATTATATATAATAGCAGTATTGGACACACACATATTTACATATATATTATATACAACCCATCGATGCAGGTTAGATAAAACAACAGATCGATGAGGGAATCATCAGAACCGGTTGGAGACACCAACCAGTACTGATAAGGTCCACAGGGTCTCACGATGCGCTGCCACGTGTGACTACCAACCGGTACTGATACGCTATCAGTACCGGGTGAGAGAACCGGGACTGATGCCCTTGAGTATTAGTCCCGGATGGCCTGTACCGGTTCAAAAACCGGTACTAAAGGCTCTTTTAAACCGGCACTAAAGGCCCTTTCCGTAGTAGTGACTGCTTGCTGTACAAGATGTCTATGTAATGAGATTACTGTTAGCGCATTTCTTGCTGTACAAGATGACTAGGAGATTACGATATTTATCTTCCATGTCATCTTCTTTTCCTAACC
Organism: Rhipidocladum racemiflorum; assembly: GCA_036346355.1. Classification (NCBI taxonomy): domain Eukaryota; kingdom Viridiplantae; phylum Streptophyta; class Magnoliopsida; order Poales; family Poaceae; genus Rhipidocladum; species Rhipidocladum racemiflorum. The sequence goes on along the minus strand of CM070573.1, from coordinate 12,910,495 downwards.
ATGAGATATGGTTGTTGTACTGGCCGATTATTCAGTAGTAAATCTTGTGCTGCCTGCGGCTTTCCATGTCCCTTCCTCTTGTTAGACAACCTCGCTATCGAATAGTCCGGGGTTGCCTAATAGATCTCAAGTGGAGAACAGAGAGAGAGGGCGAGAGACACAATATGAGGAGGAACGGGTCTGCTTTATTATTCTGTATGCTTGTGTACAATGGGGTGACCCCCTGCCTCCTATATATAGCGGTTCTGCTTAGAGATAAGGAAGAGTCCATATCGGATACGAATCCGGTTTCCTAACACTCCCCCTTAGACTCTTCACTGCGAGATGCATATGCCTCATTAAAACTCCATAAAAACCCAGTGGGAAAAATAATTGGAGAAAGAGTACATAGCACACGCTTGCTGTGTTGCACGGATTGCCTCATCAAAAACCTTATGTAAGAAAACTTCAATGAAAAAAAACTTACTTAAGGAAAAGAGTACAATCCACCCAAACTTCAATGTTAATCTTCAAGATTTACGTTGGGTACTCAAACTTCATGTTTGAGATTTATGTAGGAGTATGTGAAAAATCTCCCCCTGAAATCTGCACTTCTCTAAGCCTCATCATTCCGATTCCTCTAATACATCTTTCAAAGGAAGATGCCGGGAGTGACTTAGTGAATAAATCTGCGAGATTTTCACACGACTTAGTATGCAGTATCTTTATCTCGTTCATCTTATGCATTTCATGAGCATAAAAGAACTTGGGGTTGATATGCTTTGTAAGGTTACTCTTCACATATCCCATTTGTACTTGTGCAACACAAGCTGCATTATCTTCATAGATAATAGTGGGGGTTTGTTCCATGTTCAGACCACATGACTTCTGGATGTAGTGAACCATTCTTCGAAGCCATGCACATTCCCGAGAGGCTTCATACAATGCAATGATTTTTGAGTGGTTAGTCGACGTCGAGACAAGAGTCTGCTTAGACGACTTCCAAGAAATTGCTGTTCCACCAAAGGAAAACATACCCGGTTTGTGACTTTCCAAAGATGCGGTCCGATAGGTACTCAAAGCATCGGCGTAGCCAACTAAATTCAATTCATTGTTTCTTACGTAAAACAAGCCGAGGTCTTTGCTTCCTTGAAGGTAACGGAAGATGTCCTTCACCCCTTTCCAATGCCTTTTGGTGGGTTACGCCTTTATCTGCGCTAGCAAATTCACGGCGAACGCAATGTCCGGCCTAGTGCTATTCGCAAGGTACATGAGCGCTCCAATTGCACTCAAGTATGGGAATTCCGCTCCCAGGACTTCCTCCCCCTCTTCTTTAGGCCTGTACGGGTCTAGGTCTGCTTGGAGTGACCTTCCGACCATTGGGGTCTTTGCGGGGTATGCCTTTTCAAAGCCAAATCTCTCCAACACTTTCTGCGTGTAGGATGCTTGGTGTACCACGATTCCGCCTTGGACATGTTCAAGCTGCAAGCCTAAACAGAACTTGGTTTTACCCAAGTCTTTCATTTCAAACTCAGATTTCAAGTATGTGCATGCTTCTTCAATTTCCTCATCCGTCCCAATGATGTTCAAGTCATCTACATAGACGGAGATTATACAAAATCCATTCGTGGATCGTTGTATAAATACACATGGACAATCTTCGCTGTTCGTGTAGCCTTTCTTGCAGAGAAAGTCACTCAAACGATTGTACCACATTCTTCCTGACTGTTTGCTCTGTCTTGGTTCGGGATAGGGATACCTTCCGATACTTTCATATAAATCTCCGAATCCAAGTTTCCATACAAATATGCTGTGACAACATCCATTAGCTTCATTTTCAACTTCAAGTTGACTGCCATTGAGATCAAGTATCTAAAGGTAATTCCGCCCATGACCGGCGAATAGGTTTCTTCATAATCAACCCCAGGACGTTGAGTGAAACCTTGAGCGACAAGCCTTGCCTTGTACCTTACAACTTCATTGTTTTCGTTTCTCTTGCGAACAAAAACCCATTTGTGACCTACGGGGTTTATATGGGGAGGCGTGCGGCACACAGGCCCAAACACCTCTCTTTTGTTCAGAGAGACTAACTCTGCGGTGATTGCCTTCTTCCAATCTTCCCAATCGAGCCTTTTCTTGCACTCTGCGAGAGATGCGGGCTCGGGATCATGATTAATGATCGTGGGCATTCTTCTTTTCATTGTATGCATCGACATTGGCTGTTGCTCTATTCATTGATTCTCCAGTTATTACAAAGTTTATGGCCATTTAATCATGGGGTGTTTAGTGCACTTCTACTTGCTCTTCATTTCTATTTCCAATTCCGAAGCAAGTTCCTTTAGTTTTTCTCCGCCAATGTGTGCGCACACATTATTTCCGTGCTTCTTCCAATGGAAGGTTCAGATCTGGAATTGCCTTTTCCACGAGGCTTCTTTCGATTGCAGGTCTCAAGCGGCTCCCCTTCTTGCTTTGGGGCACTTTTGTGATTGGTGTGGTAAATCCTCTCGCTTGATTTTCCCAGACGTCTCCGGGTACTTTGGGTTTGAGAAGCCGGATCTCTGTTCTTTTTCTTTGAGGCCTCTGAGCAGGATGAGGATACCTTCGCTTTCTTTGGTATTTCCACCCTCTCTGGTGCATTTCTTGCTGGTACATGCGACTTAACCACGCTCTTGAGATCACAAAAATGATCAGGCGGTTCATTTGCTAAATTCTGCAAATCAATTATCTTACGGACTTCTTGATTTGCTTCATTAGTGCGAGGGTCATGCTTGGGATCCCAAAGTGGAATGCCATACTATTTCCGGCATTTTTCATCCAATGGTTGATTCTCTCCCCTAATGACGGAAATGGTCCTCGTCAAAGATGCAATCGGCCGAATCGAGTGTGTGCAAGTCTCGATCATGGGTTCCAAATACCTGATTATCGATGCACTCTCATAACCAACGTATATCCCAGACTTGCGGAGAGGGCCCATTGCAGTCAGCTGTGGGGGTGGTATAGGTACATATACCATACAACCAAATTTTCTAAGATGGGAAATCTTCGGGATGACCCCTTGCACTAATTGCATTGGTGAATGGATGTTGTAGGCCGATGGTCTATAATTGATGAGTGCTGCTGCGTGCAGGACTGCGTGTCCCCAACAAGTGTTGGGCAAGTTACAACTCTGCAAGAGCGGTCCGGCAATGAACTTAATCCTCTTTATTAGTGCTTCAGCTAGCCCATTTTGCGTATGGACGTGCGGTCTGAGTGCTCATGATTATTCCCGTTCTTTGTACAATAATCATCAAATGCCTTGGAAGTAAATTCGGCATTGTCCAATCGAATGGACTTCACGCGATGATCGGAAAAGCATTCTTAATTCGATGATCTGCGAGATCAACTTTGCGAATGCATGATTCCTTGTTGACAAAGAAACATGTATGCGACCATTTCGAGGAAGCATCAATGAGCACCATAAAGTATCGAAACGGCCACGACAAGGGCTGAATCGACCGCAAATATCCTTGAATGCGTTCCAGGAATGCAGGGATTTCATGTTGCACTTTCATAACAGAGGGTCTAGTTATTAATTTCCGGTGGCACATGCATGGCACACAAAATCTTCATGATTCGGAAATTTTTAACATTAATGCCATGACCTTGTGAGTTGTTAACTATATTTCTCATCAATCTAAGACCAGGATGACCTAATCTACAATGCCATAAAGAAAATAATTCAGAGCTTCTAAAGACAGTCTTCAAAGAAGTATACACTGCGTGTGCATTGATTTTCGTGTAGTACAACCCAGATTCATATGAGGGACATTTTTCTAGTACCATCTTTCCATATTCCGCGTGCTTCACAATGCACAAGTGTTCTTTGCCATTTTCTTCATTGGTTTCTACGTGAAACCCATTGGCGCGGATATCTTTGAAACTTAAGAGAGTGCGGGTTGATTCAGGGTACAAGAGGGCTTCTTCAATTACCAAAGTTGTACCCATTGGCAATATAATTGTGGCTCTTCCTGAGCCTATTATATGCGTATCGCTTCCTGCGATAGTCGTAATCCTTCCAGCGTTCTTCGTGATCGTCTGGAAGTATTTTGACTCTCTTAAGATGGTATTTGTTGTGCCACTATCAACAATGCATATTTCCTCCATAGGGCGCTACACGATTTCTAGATGAAAAGAAAATAATTCTAATCATAAAGTGGCTAAGTAATTCAAAAATTGCTTGTAAATAAAGAATACTGGAATAAAGAATAAATTGCAATTCTATTCATGAGAAAAGTATGCTCTTCGAGAGCTTACTATTCATTATGCAATCTGATGTCTATGTGAGATAATTCTGACAATTCATGTCAGTTCTTCAAAAACTCACGTTAGATAATGCCACACCTTTGCACATTCATAAGGTTCTTCCATTAGATTACTGCGTGCAATCTAATAGGAAATGGCTGCTAGATTCAATGAAATGCATAATTGAATTCTCATGAGTTTCCAGCAAACTAAAAGAAAATAATAATTGCAAGATTCATAAATACATGATTCATAAGTACGAAATTCATAGATACAAGATAAATGCAAGATTCAGATTCATAAATACAACATTCATAAGTGCAAGATTCATATATACACAGATTCATAAATATTCATAAATACAACTACGTGCATGTAGGTGATCGGCTTCGTGCAAACGATCAGATTCATATGCACGATCGGCTTCGTGCGATCGATTTTAACGCAGCTTTATGCGCGTGGTGCATTCAGTTCCATGCGCGTCGGCCTTCCTGGCGCGACGGTGGCCGCTTCGTGCGGCGTGCTTGAATTTCATAATAAATTATATTAAAGCAATAAATATAATGCATGGAACAGAACAATAATTGCACAATTCATAAATTCAGAATAAACAATAATTGCACAATTCATAAATTCATAAGTGCGGAAATAAATTCTCAGAAATTTCCGAATTTTTCTTAGTATTTGGCAATTTTCTGTTAATTATACAGCAATTTTCCAGCATCACTTGATAACAGAAAATAAATTGCAACATGAATTAAAATATGGCATAAGTCTAATTACAACTTATATAATTCTTGTTGGCTGGGCACGAACACAGGTAATGAATATCTCTGTCAATTTGACTCTTGGCCAGTCAACTCGCCCCTAGGGCTCACATGAGGAGGGAGCACTTCAGTTTAGGGTGCCAATTAAAGAACCAAGCCTCATGTGTGTTTTCCTAGACACCAATTGTCTCATATCTGTTTATTCATTACCAAAATCAAATCCCAACCACTCATGTTCTCATAAACTGTTGTATGAGAAATTCTGGAATTTTCTTAACACTTTTCATAATTTCTGCTGATTTCCAAGCAATTTTCAGAATTACTTTACAACAGGAAATTGAATTTCAGCAAATATCAACATGACATAATTCATAAATTCATAAATTCGGAAAATAAATTCTTAGGAATTTCCGATATTCTAAACGGGGCAATTATTGCAAAAATTCATACAAAAATTCATAAATGCAGAAAATAAGGCTAAGTACAAATTTAAACAGAGCCAAATAATTTTCTGGATTTTTCTAGGTATTTTCATATTTTTCTGGTAATTTTCAGGATTTTCTGGAATTTTCTATCAATTTTTCTGAGTTTCTAATCATTTCAAGAAAAGAAAAAAAAACAGAAAAACATAAAGAAATTAAACCGGGGGCAAGGGGGTAATTTCCCCTTCCCCCGTGCGTGACCGGATTTTCAATTCGATTTGAATGGACTTCATGTCCACTGAATCTTCATGTACTAGATGGACTTCAAGTCTTCAACATGCACATGGACTTCAAGTCCTGGATATTTGACTTCACTGATTCACCCAATGCAGCTTGTTCTTCAATTGGTTCAGGACTTCAATTCCCGATGGGCTTCATGTCTATTCTGTAGACTTCCTGTCCTTTTCCAATTGGTTCAGGACTTCAAGTCCAAGCACAGTCCAACCGGAGAAACCCACGGAGGAGTTGCAGTGCTCTGTCCGAACGGGCGCAAGCTAGCAACGAGTGGCGCCGGCTCCGACGGGAGCTACGGCTTCATGCTCTAGCCGATGTCTGGCGGCCGGCGTTCAGCGGCGCAGCAAGCACGAGGAGAGCAAGGCTCTAGGCAGCATCGCCGATTCGCGAAGCGAGGCATGCGCTGCAGACGAGCCGACGAGGCGCTTCAGTGAGGCCGGCGGCGCGGCGGCCGTGGCTCGCGAGGCCGACAGAGGCGGCGTTCTTGGCAGCCGATCTGCAGCGCAAGAAATCAAGCCATCGCGAGGCGGGGAAGCTGTGGCCGCGGCTGCATGCCAGGGCAAGCCGAAGCGCCGTAGCCCGGCGACGGCCGCGGCCGATCAGCGTGGCTGGCGAAGTTACTCGGCGATCGGCCATACGCCGGTGATTCAATCTACTAGATGCAATCCGAAAAATCTAATGATTCAATCTAAAATTGCTAATAGATTGTTCATTGATTGATTTCGAGAGCTGTCGCATTATTAAAAAAAATTTATAGTAGATGCGACTACAGCTCATGTATTCGGTTCAATACCTTTGCTTGATTTTTGATCGCAATTTCGTCGACAGTCGCGTAGGACTGTTTGGCTATCGCGTAGGATAGAGTCGCGTAGGACTTTTTCGGCAATCCGAGTGGGTGCCGGCGTGGTGACGAGTTGATTGCAGATCGGATCGGGCGATCAATCGCCGGTAGTAGTCGTTCGTCGTTGTCGACGATCCTTCACTTCTTGTCTTTTTCTCACCTTTCAATCTTTCTCCGTAAGAGCTTCGTGCTGATAACGTGTTAGACAACCTCGCTATCGAATAGTCCGGGGTTGCCTAATAGATCTCAAGTGGAGAACAGAGAGAGAGGGCGAGAGACACAATATGAGGAGGAACGGGTCTGCTTTATTATTCTGTATGCTTGTGTACAATGGGGTGACCCCCTGCCTCCTATATATAGCGGTTCTGCTTAGAGATAAGGAAGAGTCCATATCGGATACGAATCCGGTTTCCTAACACCTCTCTCCCTTTCCCTCCGCGAAGGGATTTCCATTCCCTTCAGCGCTCCAACGGATTCCCTTCAGCATTCCCTTCGTGAAGGGATTCTCTCTCACATTCCCTCTAGCAAGGGATACTCTTTCGTTTCCCTATACAATTCTCTTTAAAAGGGATCTATTGGAGATGAGGGGAAATAAATGGAATAAGAATGAGGAAAGGGAACAGAGAATGGAATAAAATGAAGAGAATATGGTTGGAGATGGTCTTTAAAGGGAATCTGTTGGAGTCGGCCTTGCTGTTTGCCATGTGTTGTGTATCTATCTCTCGCTTTCTGTCTTACGTGGTGTCAGACTAATCTACGATCCTTTTTCCTCGCACCACCATGAGTCCATGACTGCCCCCTCGTCGATAGCTCCACCTCCGACGCCCTTAACACTGACACCTTCGACGCCGGCCCTGAACTCCAACACCGCCGGCTCCCTTGTCCCGTCCGTGCTCCCCATCATGGACCCTCCCTCTCAGGCCATCAAGGTGGCTAGCTAGCATCAAGACACGCATCCTTGTGTATCTCGATCTGAAGGCCTCAAACTACACAGGATGGCGAACCTTCTCCGTCGCCATGGTTGGAAAGTTCGGTCTCCTCTCCCATGCATGTCTATGGCACCCCTGCTCAACCTACCAATCGCGACTGGGGCCAGCAGAACTTCACTATCCTCGCATGGCTAGCCCTACGGTTCCATCTCCGATGAGATTCTCAACATGATCATGGAGCCTGACCAGACTGCCCTCGACCGTGCGGACGTATGCGGAGGTCCTATATCCACGATAATCAGGAAGCCCTGGCATATTCCTTGAGGCCAAGTTCTCCAAGCTCATCCAAGCCGATCGATCTCTCCGTCGCCACGTACTACCATGTTACACCCGTGGCGCTAGCGGAAAGGCAGCGCGTGAGTCATGGATAATAGGCGAGGAGTTCAGAGAAGGAAGGAGATGGGCAGAGAGGAGAAAGACAACGCACAACTCAGTTAAATGCCTAATATAAAGATCCTCCCAAGAAATTATAAAGGTTCTTATACCCCCCACGTTCTAACCGACTCAGTTAAATGCCTTGACTACCCCTTCCCCTAATATAATCCCGATTACAGAATTACTGTTTGTTTGTCGGTAGACACTGTGGCGTATCCGGCACCCTTTCTCTGTTTACGTTTCTTCAGCTCCAAAAGCCAGCGGCAGCGTCGACTCTGTCTCTCCATTGCCGTGGACTCTAACATCACCCCCCCCCCCTGCAAATGTTGCTGGTCCCCAAGCAACAGCCGTGGGAAATCTTTTATATAGAACCTCCAGATCCTCCCAAGTCGCAGATTATGCTGGTATTCCCGTCCATTTCACCAATCCTTGTGCCACCGCTGAATTCTCTTTTTTTTAACAAGTCTCCTTTCCATAACCTCCTCTGGCCCAGTTACCTTCACATCCAATTCCACTATCTTCGGCAATTCCGTAAACGCCGGTGTATAGTCTGGATGATAGGGTTTTAATTGCGACACATGAAACACCGGGTGAATCTGACTTCCCGCCGGTAGTTCTAGTCTATATGTTGTTTGCACTATCTTCTCCAGGATAGTATACGGCCCAAAAAAATTGTTCGCCAGCTTGGGATAGGCTCGATCGACCAACGAATTTTGAGCGTAAGGTTGTAGTTTTAACAACACCTTCTCGCCCAACTGAAACTGCCGATCATGTCTTTTCTTATCAGCTTGCATCTTCATCCGGTTCTGGGCTCTCACTAAATTTTGCTTGAGCATTTCTGTGTGCACCTCCCGACTCTGCAGAACCTCATTAGTTTCTTCAAACTCGCTACTAAGCCTTTGTGATACAAGCTCGTAACTTGGTTCACAACCATACAAAGCCTTGAATGGGGAGCATCCCAGAGATGTGTGGTAATTGGTGTTGTACCAGAATTCCGCTAGGGCTAACCAAGACTTCCATTTTTCGGGTGACGATTGAACTGCACAATGTAAGTACATTTCCAAGCATTGGTTGACTCTTTCACTTTGGCCGTCGGTTTGTGGGTGGTAGGCGGTACTAAATTGTAGTTTGATGCCCAGGGCTTTGAACAATTCATGCCAGAACATACTAGTGAATACCTTGTCACGGTCTGATGTAATGGTTTGTGGCATGGCGTGCAGTCTCACCACCTGGTCCAAGAATACTCGCGCTACCTTTTGAGTGGTGAAAGGATGACGAAGCGCGATGAAGTGGCTGTATTTTGAGGAACAATCCACAACGACCATTATCACATTGTAGCCTTCAGAAGTTGGCAGTCCCTCAATAAAATCCATAGTAAGATCCTGCCAAGCCCCAGTTGGAATGGGCAGAGGTTGTAATAGTTCGGCTGGCTTAGATCTTTCTCCCATGGCAAGTTGACAGACTTCACATTGTTTGACGAAGTCTTCCACTCTTTGCTTCATTCCGTTCCAACAAAACACTTTCTTAAGTCTTTGATGCGTTGCTTGGACACCTGAATGTCCCCCTATGGCATTGGTGTGGAAAATCGCAATCAACTTGGTCTGAAGAGCTGAATTCTCTCCAATCCAAATCCGACCTTGTTTCCGAATTAGTCCTTGTTGTAACTCAAAATCATTTTTGTTGGGACTGTGTAGTGCCAATTGTGCCTCACTATGAGTAACATATGAATTGACCACCTCTTGTATCCAAATCGGTTGGGCCTCCGAAATAGTTTGTAGATTCATAAGTTGTCCAACTCTAGATAATGCATCTACGGCCGTGTTATCCTTCTCTTTCTTGTAAACAATCTGAAATTGCAAACTCATCAATTGCATCATAGCCTTCCTTTGCATTTCCGTCTATAACTGCCGCTCCTCCAAATAACACAGGCTTCGATGGTCGGTTCGGATTATAAACTCGTGACGCTACAGATATGGTCTCCATCTGTCCACGGCTAGCATTAAGGCCAAGAATTCCTTTTCATAAATGGATAGTCTCTGGTGCACTGGACCTAAGGATTTGCTGAAGAAGGCTACTGGGTGCCCCTTTTGCATAAGCACTGCTCCTATCCCTTGATCGCAAACATCGGTTTCCACTTCAAAGCCTTGTTCAAAATCCGGCAACTTCAGCACTGGGGTTGTTGACATTGCTTGCTTCAATTTCACAAATGCTCCTTCAGTGGACTCATCCCACTCAAACGCCTTTTTCTTAAGCAGATTCGTTAAGGTTTTGGCGATGATTCTATACTTCTTCACAAACTTCCTGTAATACCCAGTCAATCCAAGAAACCCATGAAGTTCGGTCACATACTCACATTCGTCAGCCTTGGCCACTCCATCGCCTGAGTCTTGCGCGGATCCGTTGCTACTCCATGCTCTGAAATGAGATGGCCCAAGTACTCCAACTGCTTCTGAGCAAACATGCACTTGGACCTTTTCGTAAAGAATTGGTTCCCCTTCAGAGTCTGTGACCAAGTCTGGGCTATACACCAGTATGTCGTCTATAAAACTAGTACAAACTTCCTGAGATAAGGAGCCAAGATGGAGTTCATCACGCATTGGAAGGTAGCTGGAGCATTGGTGAGGCCGAAAGGCATGGCCCGAAACTGATAATGCCCTTGGTGGGTCTTAAAAGCGGTTTTGATCTCATCTTCCTCCTTCATGCAAATTTGATGATACCCCGCCCTCAAGTTTAATTTTGAGAAATACTTGGTTCCTGCGAGCTCGTCCAACAACTCATCTATTACTGGCATCGGAAATTTGTTCTTGACGGTTAGATCATTCAATCTTCGGTAGTCTACGCAAAATCTCCACAATCTATCTTTCTTTTGAACTAGAGCACGGGAGATGCAAATGGACTGATGCTTGGAATGATTATTCCAGAGTTTATTGATCTTTCCTCTGCTTTTCTTGTAGGTTGGACTTGGAGTCATCCTTAATTGGTCAGGCCATTTTCTGATGCTTGGTTACTACACATTTTTTTCCCACTTTTATCGATCCTGTTATTAGGTACAATTGATGCCATCTATCTCTAATATCAAATTCACACTGGTATTGTTCAAAATTTATATGCTTGGTGATTTTGAAACTTTTGAAAGGCCTTGGGTTAAATCCTTGTCGCCAAGGAACAAATATCAATGGAAACGGTATCTTGAAGCATGGAAAATATGGAGCTGGCTTAGATTATCATCAACGGGAATAAAACAGCTTGTTTAAAAAGAAGAAGAATGTATTTCCTCAGGAAAAGAAGAATTTTGTGTAGATCGACGAATGTAGCTTTATGTTAGAGCAAAACATTGCAGAGTGTAGATACAATGATACAATGATTTATAATTTTTTTTCTGACCAAGACATTGTATCCAATATTAACTTTTGAGGACATGTTATTCTTGGGAATAATATTCTTTGTCTCATTTGTAATATTGTCTACATCATTTTCAAACAAAAGTCTGCTCCATTAAGGTTGCAAACAGAACCAAATATAAACTCACATTCTTGGAGACAATTACACAAGCTCATACAGGGAGATTCTATGATTTGCTTCATCAGATAATCACCCCCCATAAACAGCAATAAACACGCAAACATGTAATTTTGAAATGAATAGCTGCAGATTTGTATTTTAAAATGAACTTGCTTTCCATTGTTCATTCAAAAAGGATGGCTCGGTGAGTAGGTACATGGCGTATGATTGTCTCCATACCACTTAAGGAAAAAATATAGAACTACTTCAAAAAAAAAGAGAGTATAGATTCCAATGCAAAATCAGAAAATAGTTAGACAAACTTCAAAATCTTGTGTAGAAAATAAAAGTATAGAACTATTGCTGAAATGAAGATGAACTCCTATGTGAATAGAAATGAAAAAAATTAGTGAGGGTAGTCTAGTCTTTTTGCACCCAATTCTCTTATTTTTACATCCGGAGCCAACCTTGTAGCCAAACACTTTCTCTGACAGCTCCAAATTTTTAGTGGAGTGGATCTAAGTAAGAAGCTAAATTTTGGAGCTGCAAAATTCGAAGTTAGAGTCATGCCAAATAGAGCCTAAGAATGCTTAGATGAGTCATCTTATTTACAGTTTATAATAAAAATATAAACTTAATTCACTTTATTTTAGCCAACAAGTTTTAAATCAGAGGTGGGACTGAGTCACTGAGATGCGTAGCTCTGCCAGAACCTTACATCTCTAAGGGTGTGGTTGGTAGCCTGCATGTGGGTTGTATGGCATGAGTGGGTGCAACATTTGTAGTCCATGCACATGTTTGGTTACCTGTACACCAAATCCCGCTCGGCCCAGTGGATGCAAATTGCATCCCTCGTCCAGGCCCATGGAAACGCCGATTTCGGCCTTCTCCGGGATACAGGCCCCCGCGATACAATCCCTAGCTCAATCCTGAGTTCTGCGATACAATCCCGAGTTTGCTCGCCTCCGGCTCAATCCCTAGCTGCGCCGCTCGCCTTGCAGCGCGGTCTCCCCTCTCCGATCTCTTCGCTCGAGCTCCGGATCTCTCCCCTCTCCGGGCTCCTCTCTCTGGATTTCGCTGCCCCGTTGAGAACTGCGGTAAGACCAAGGCTCTGTGAGGTATCCTCTCTTCCTGTGGTTTCTTCTCCCCCCTTCTCCTCCCTTGTCTAGTCCTTGCCCTGTGTGTTCCGAAGAGATCCGATCAGGGAACTTGATGTTATTTCCAACTGGTATATCAAGTTCTGTAGTAGAGTATAGAGCTGTGATTTCACACAGGGCATCAAGTCGATGCTTACTGGAACTTGATCTGTTCAGGGAACTTCATCAAGTTCTGTAGTAGAGTATAGAGCTGTGATTTCACACAGGGCATCAAGTCGATGCTTACTGGAACTTGATCTAATTCTATATGATCTACTGATTCATGATAGTGGGTTCGGTAGATTTTACTGGCGAATGGTAGCCTTGATTTTACTGGTGATTCTTTGGATGTGTATTTAGATAAACCAAGAAATTGCTTTGTGCCACTCTTTGGTATTATTAATGTATATATTCTTTGATATTATTAATAATGCTCAGTGTCCGCTTGATAAAATCTTGACACTGTCACTGCCTATGACCATTTAAAAATTGGAACATTTAAACTCTACTGAAGTTGCATCGGCTTGAAATTATAGGTTTCAAACATATGACAAAAATAATTCCATGTTTTCCCCTACATTGAATATCTGATCGGGCACAGTCATTTGAATATCTGATGAGCTTTTATACCATTCTAATTTTATATTGCATGTACACTTATGTAAAAACTTAATATTGTGTATATTGTATTAATTTATGGATCTGCCACCGATGAGCCACTGATACTTTTGCATTATGCCTTGTACATAGATGGATGAATTGCTACTAATACTTTTGCATTATGTCTTTTACATAGATGGATGAATTGGCGCGTGAACGTCGTATACTAATCATTAGAGGTGCTGGTCTTGTGACTGCCATGCGTGCCTACATAGTTTGCATCCTAAGAAGAGCTAGGGAACGTAGCACACGCATTACCTATGGTCCTATGGTAGAAAGGGACATAGCTAGACAATCCAACCTAAGATGGATATACCATTCAGATGACATCCATTGCTTGGAGCAGCTTAGAATGAGGAGGGCCCCCTTTTTTGAGCTATGTAGTTTGTTTCGTGAAAGGCAAATGCTGCGAGACACCATTCATTGCTATGTTGAGGAACAAGTCGCCATGTTTCTCCTAGTTGTTGGCCGCAACCATAGATTTAGAGATCTGCAGCCTATCTTTAGAAGATCAATTGAAACCATCAGCCGGTACTTTCATGAGTTTTTGTATGCTATTGGCGAGTTGCGCAACGAGATGATCCAACCACCCTCAAATGATGTGCACCCTAAAATCCTTAATAGTAAAAGGTGGTACCCTTACTTCAAGGTAAAATGATTGTCATATTACATTTAGTTAATTACAAAAAAATGAAAACTTAATTGCATCAATATATCAAACTATTTTGTCTTTATTAGGATTGCATTGGAGCAATTGATGGGACCCATGTGCTTGCAAGAGTCCCACAATCAATGTCTGCGGCCTTTAGGGGTAGGAAAGGCACTACTACTCAAAATGTCATGGCTGCCGTTGACTTCGACCTTAGGTTTACCTGTGTCCTTGCCGGGTGGGAGGGATCGGCCCATGATGCTCTAATACTCAGGGATGCAATGGAGAGAGATGATGGTCTTGTGGTTCCACCAGGTAAATAGATATTGATCTGGAGCATATTGTTCATTAGAAATGTGTAATGGTAACATTAACGTTCATAATAGTAATGGTACTTGGGTTTTTGATATGCAAATTCTACCTCGTCGATGATGGATATGCTGTACGTCCGGGGTTCCTTCCACCATATCGAGCCACTCGATACCATTTGAGGGAATATGGTGGAAGGAATTACCCTCAGAACAAGAAAGAGTTGTTCAACCTACGTCACTCCAGTCTTAGAGTATCGGTTGAAAGGGCCTTCGGCACATTCAAGAACCGGTTCAAGATTGTTTACAACAAACCTTTCCACCCATACACAACTCAAGTGAAGCTAGTCCTTGCATGTGCTATCCTGCATAATTAGATCTTGGGTTATGGAATGGATGAGTGTATCCCACCGGAGTTCACATGGATTGCAAACCCTGTTGAGGTAGAAGCCTACAATGACCTTGCACAAGATAATGGAACATGGGCTCAAAAGAGGGACAACTGGGCTAATCTTATGTGGCAGAATAGGGGGTCCTGTCATGTGTAATGTATGGTGTAATATGACAATCATGAACATTTTAATTATGTATCATGAACTGAAACTAATGTTTGCTTGCAATGATGATCAACTTACATTCTATAACTTTCATTTTCATGACTTACTTGACTTTTACATCAGCCGGTACTTTCATTTTCGTGATTTACTTGACTTCTACATTCTCTAACCTGGCTGTATTTGTTGACTTGGGTGATTTATGCATTAGGGGGATGGCTAACTTGGGTGACGAGGTAGGAGGTAGGCAAGCACTGCGCTGGACTAGCCATATGTCTAGTTTTATGCTTCGTCGATTGGTTGAGATCATAGGGCATGGGGTTAAGACTGACAATGGTTTCAAAGAAGTCCATCTTAATCAAGTTGCAAGGGCTATAACTGAACACATTAGTGTTGAGGTTACTGGCAACCAGGTGTACAACCACATGCGCAAGTGGCGTGCTAGGTGGGTGAAAGTTTGCAGGCTCAGGGATCTCAGTGGCGCTCTATGGGATGAGAACCTCAACAAGATAGTGCTCGATGATGAGCACTACAAGGGCCGCATCAAGGTTTTTTCTTAACCTATTGATAACCAAACCCTATTGTTTTCTTATACTAACAGTTGACAACCTTCTTGACATTATTTAGGATCACCCTAAGGATGTTGACTTTCTCAATGTGGCATTCGAGAACTATGTTGAGATGGCCACAATCTTTGGTAGTGGACAGGCCACAGGGAGGTATGCCATGGCTTCCAATGAGGCATTAGGTGTTCCGCCTGAGGTGACTGACAGTTCTGGCAAGACAAATACATCCGTTGGTGTTGTTGATGGGATGGATTTGCATGATGGTGCTACTTTTGGTGCTGCTGATAGTGGTGCTGCTGCTCCTGGTGCTGGTGCTTCAGAAGGAGGTGGCAAGGAAAACTTCAGCACAACTGGGAAAAGGAAGAGGACACCTCTTGTGACCGAGGATGAAGCAATGTTGCTAACCACAATGTCTAATGCGGTTCACGAGATGGCTGCTGCCATAAAGGAGACAGTGCATGCAGAGGTGCATCCTGATTTGTATACTGCAGTCATGGACCTGCTTGGGTTTAGTGAGGAGTCCCTAATGGCTGTCCTAACTTACCTTGCTGCGCACAAGGCCATGAGCTTGGTATTTCTGCAGATGTCTGTGGCTAGGCGTGTGTTGTGGGTTACATCTTTCTTACAGTCCAACCCCTCTCACTAATTGCTACTTAAACATACTGAGGTACTGCTGTTTTATTCTCAGATACAATTCAATTTGTTGAATGTGTTGCCACAAAGTCAATTGTTGGGTATTCCTTCTGATTCAGTTTGCCTTATTGTTTTGTTTATGTACTAACCTTAGTATTCATCTTGACATTGTTCTATTTATGTACCCCTCTCACTAATTGCTACTTCCCTCTTGCTTACAGAAACAAGAGGAATTAGTTTATGTGACTGCTTTTGACATTCTCTTTGGTCAGGTTTGTCATTTCTTTGCATTGACTAAATTAGTTCCACAGTTTCATGCATCTACTATCTTATCTTTTTTTCAATTCCTCTTCCTATAGAATGGCTAAACTGGAGTTTCAGACTTGATTAAATAATATTTGTATCCACTATAGTTTCGATTTCAAGTGAGTTTAGCAAAGGATAAATACTATCAGAATCTCATATCACTATCTGGTATCCACTATAGTTTAACACACTGTTTATAATTCACTTATTTAATTGGATTATTGTCGAGACCTCTCATGCTGGTTCATATCTTTTTCACATTTACATGTGGAAATTGAGAGATCATGCACAAGTGGACTAGCTGATTTGGAGATACCGTCTTAACTTTTTTACTTGCAGAAACAGCATGTGGACTGGTTGTTCTTTCTTTTGATGTAGTGAATGTTCCTTTTGGAAGATAGAACATATGACTCAATATCAGTTGTCTTAGCTTCAACCGTTAAATCTGAATGTTCGGCTTGTGGTTTACTGTCTTAACTTGGAGATACCGTCTTAACTTTTTACTTGCAGAAACAGCATGTGGACTGTTTGTATTCAAAACTGGTGTTGTTTATTTTTTACTTGCAAGAACAAACCAAGCACCTCTTAGTAGTGAGAGTTGGATATGGTGTTTTTGGTTCCTGCTTTGGTTTATTTTCGAAGTCTAGTCCTTCTCCAGATTATTCTTTTGCTTGAAGTTATTTACTTTACAATATATTTACTTTTGTCATCTGGAATGCTACGGTTTGGATGTTTGTTCTCAGTTTTATTTGTGTTGGCTATGCTTATGCTTTTCTGTGCCCTACTCTCATGTAGGTAGGATGATTGATCTAGTATTCTTGTCAACGAAACTGAAATGTATGTAGAACAATATCACCTCAATCTTATGCAGGAGAGTCACAATACCTAGCTAGATACAATCAATCAAACAACATCTCTTGTATCTAGTCATCCATCTTTCCTCTTCAAATAGCCAATTGTTTGCACCAAAATTCGGCATGTATCAAAATCAGTGCGAATCGGATAAAAGAGTCCGTATGAAGAAGAGATTGGTAGGCGAATCAGAAGGGACTCCGTCCCTAATAAGGAAACCGGATCAGAGGCCGATACGGATTAATAACGTATCCATGTACAACTCGGATCAGCCGGGCGTATTATAAAAGGCGGGTGTACGTCGAAGCAAAGAAATCAATCAATCAATCCAACACACATCTACTCTTTACAAGCTTTTCTTTTACATCATTTTAGCTTCATAGATCTCTCTGCAAGTCGACGGAATCAACATAGTTGCGCATCGCCAATTGTTGGTTTTAGCCGATTTCACTCAGGTTCGATCTGCTTCGCTTTGCTGCGCATCGCCTTCTCGAAGCCGATTTTTACCTTGTATCCGGATTAACCATAATTGGTTGATCTAGTTATCCCCTAATCGGTTCTTACCGACTACCGAAAAGCCGATAGATCTTTGTTTATCGGCTTTGATCAAATTACAAACTCCACCTTGTCAATTTCAGGTCAAATTGACTGGCACGCTCTGCAAACCCGGCGTTTGTCTTGTGTGTTCAAGGCTAAGGATCCTGCTTCACATTTTTAGCGCGAACATATTTTGGCACGCCCGGTGGGACCAAGAAAGTCAAGATGTCGCCAACCGATAAGCCTACGATCACCTCTGATATCAACACAGATGCCATAATCGCGCCTCAGATGGCCGATTTGACCCCTGAGCAGCGGAAAGAAATCGAAGACCGAAAAGCGGCTTTGGAAGAAATAATGCTGCGGTGTTTCCAGAAAACACGCCGCGGCGTTACTCAAAGGACTGCACTCCCAAGCATCAATCCTATTGGAGATCCATCATCCGAGACGGTAAGCCGATACGCACCCGCTCAAGCCGATTTATCAAATATGATTGAGCAATCTGTTCATCACGCGCTAATTAACCAATCATCGGCTCTAGTGTCTACTTTAAAGCCGATGATAGAAAATAGTGTGAAAACGATCGCTCAGGAATTGGCTGTGTCTGGAAACCTACTAGATCCGCCACAAACCATCCCTACCTACCCAGTATATTCCATAACCCCTAACACCAGTACAGTAAAAATGTCGGCTCAAACACCTGTCATGATGCTGACTCAACCTACTGTTCTTAAACCAAGCATACAGAGAGATGGGTTTACGCACTACCATGGGCACACGGATGGGGCTAAGATAAGCGCATCAAATCCGTCGAACGGACCCTCCAATAGCATCGGTTTATCGGCTCATCAGCTGATCGAGACGGATCAGGTTCCGCAATCACGGGGAGCCACAACCGTGAAACAAGCGCCGTATAGAGTGGTGCCGTACGTTGAACCTTTCGCGCCCATACCCGATACATCGAGTTTTAATCATGAATATGACCAAGTACCAAGACCTCCTGTGGCACGATTTGGACAAAGGGCCGAGTTTGCACTCGGGGGGCAGGGCGTGAACAATGAAAATTGGCAGTGTCCGGTTGCACCACAAGCCGACAACGTCAATTGGGCAGAACAAATTGCCAACGTGTTGAGAGAACAGTTCGGTACACAACCCAGAGGAAGGGTAATCGGCTACAAGAAGCCGTATTCTGATTACATAGACCGTATGCATTACCCGCACAACTATAGGATACCGGACTTTGCTAAATTCTCGGGCGATGATTCTGTTACCACAATTGAGCATATCGGACGATTTATGGCTCGATCTTGGAAGCTGCCGCGATCAAGCCGGACTAAAAATTAGGTTATTTCCTTTATCGTTGTCGGGTGCTGCGTTCACTTGGTTTACTAATCTGCCCCCAAACTCAGTTCATGTATGGAGCGATTTAGAAAGCCGATTCCATGAATACTTCTTTTCGGGGACTATGGAGCTTAGGATTTCGATCTCGATTCGATCAAGCCAATCTGGCGAATCGGTTTCCGATTATATCAGAAGATTTAGAGGCGTACGAAATAGATGTTTTAGTGTAACATTACCAGATGATCAATTGGCCGATTTAGCATTCCAAGGGTTAATCCCACCATTAAAAGAAAAGCTATCTGGCCAAGAGTTCCCCGATTTAGGCCACTTACTCCATCGCGTGTCGGCACATGAAAGCCGATATGCAAAGAGCAAAGGGTTTAAAGATAGATTTAAATCGAACGGTAATGAAAAGGCCAAAGTAAACATGGTAGAATATAATTCGAGCGACACCTCCGAGGACGAGGCAGAGGTAAACATAGCCGAGTGGACCAAGGGTTCCAAAAGGCCACTCGTATGCTCTCTGCTCAAGCCGACAAAAAATAGGGCAGAAATCAAGTATTCATATGACGTGTCGAAGTGTGACAAGATATTTGATTTATTATTGCAAGAAAAACTCATAAGGTTGCCAGAAGGACACGTCATACCATCGGCCGAGGAAATTAAAAAGCGAAGGTATTGTAAATGGCACCATTCGTTTTCACATAATACTAACGACTGCAATATTTTTCGACAACAGATTCAATCGGCCATCGCCGATGGTAGGTTAAAATTTGCGGAAGAGTCGGCTATGCAGATAGATATGAATCCTTTTCAAGTCAACATGGTTCAGTGCTCACGGAAAGGAAAGGGGCCTGCAGAAGAAGACAAGCCGACTAAAGGAATTGTATCACGAGACGAAACAGTGCAGATTACTATCGGCTCTATACATATAGAAGCCGATAGGAATGGACAAAACTCAAGAACGGTAAAACCAAGAGGGGACTTGGAGGTCGGCAAATGGTATCGGGCCGAGAGGACTCCGAGAAAGGTTAATTTCAAGCCAAAGCCGACCTTCTCGCAACTTCTGGGAAAATATGAAAGAGTAAGTCGAAAATACAATGCCAGACAAACCCAAAGTTTTCATCGACCGGATCAAAAGAGGGACGAACGTTGGCGGTCAGATATGCCACGTCGGCCAACTACTGAAGAGGAGAAACACCGGCAATGCCCCTTTTGGCAGTTTTGTTGGGAAAAAGGGATGATTTTACCAACAGTCATGTCCTGTCCAATGCAACACTCGTCTGTATATCGGCCAGACCAATCAGTAAAAGATAGGTTGTCTCGGCCAGTACATGATCGGCTGGAAAGGGGATACAGGAGGCCGATTCATGAAAGGTTATCAACATCAGAGCAGGGTGAATCCTCCCGAACTCAAGAAATATCGGCTTCGCATAACACAAGTAGAGTGGAATCTGACGGCGAAATGAGCAATTTAGCTGGGAAGATAAGGAAGCCGATAGAACCTAAACCTAGGTGGTGTCCCTCGGGTCTTAGCAAGTCTCAGCGCAGGTGGCTTCAGCGATTAAAGACACAGGAAGAAAGGGAAGCCGAGGAAGAAAGCGAAAGGGATCGAATGTTCAATAAGTTAAGGCCAATACCAGTTTTGAAAAAAGAGTGGAGAAAGAAGGAACAGACCGATAGTGATTCAGATCAATCGGTCGAATCCGGGTCTCCAATGATCCGAGATGATACACCGCCAATGGATATAAACATGGTATTCACTTTACCCGCTGAATTCAAGACCGAGAAATCGGCTGAAGAAGTGTTCGCCCAATTATGCCTCGGTGCACCGTGACATGTGTTTGAGAAACCACAAGATATGCATCGGCATCTGAAACCTTTATACCTAAAAGGATACATTAATGGCCGACCGATATCTCGTATGTTGGTCGATGGTGGGGCGACAGTTAATCTGATGCCGTCAAGTACTTTCAGAAAATTGGGTAAAGCCGATGAAGACTTGATCAAAACCAATATGGTGCTAAATGACTTCACGGGAGACCCTACTGAAGCTAAAGGCATGATGATATCGGAACTAACAGTCGGCAATAAAACTTTGCCGACTGCATTTTTCGTGATAGAAGCCAAAGGCAATTATAGTGTACTCCTTGGGCGGGACTGGATCCACGCCAATTGCTGCATACCATCAACTATGCAGCAGAGATTGGTACAATGGAACGATGATACAGTAGAAGTTGTACCGGCCGACACATCGGCTCATATCGCCATGGCCAGCCCTGATACCAATTGGCCACACGAAGAAGCCGAATGTATATCAGGAAAAATCTTGGACGATTGCGACTTTATCTGCGTCGAGAAGTCAGGATTCAAGCCGATCAGCGTCAAACCCAATACGTTTGATCGGACAGACGAAGTAGTGAGAAGATGGAGTCCAAGACACTAGCAAAGCTACAAGAAAAGGCAAGAAGCTATCGGCAAGAAGAATACGAAGAAGCTGTTGAGGATTTTGAAGAAGAAAGAAAAGGATTAGGATTTACTTTTACCGATTTGCTCGAAGAGATCAACATTGGGGAAGGTGATAGTAAAAGACCAACATTTGTAAGTGCTAAATTAGAACCCAGTTATAAAGCAAAGTTGGTCGAAATACTCAAAAAATATAAAGATTGCTTTGCATGGGAGTATTATGAGATGCCAGGTTTAAGCCGGCAGCTAGTTGAACATCGGCTACCTATAAAACCTGGGTATCGGCCATTCAAACAATATCCTAGGCGGTTTAATCCTACGTTGTATGACGCTATAAAAGAGGAAGTAGGACGATTGCTAGAAGCGAAGTTTATCCGGCCTTGCCGAAATCTGTTGAATGGGTCTCGAATATCGTCCCTGTAAAAAAGAAAAATGGCAAACTTAGGGTGTGCGTTGATTTTAGAGATTTGAATAAAGCCACACCAAAAGATGAGTACCCGATGCCTATAGCCGATATGCTTATCGATGCTGCGTCCGAAAATAAAATCATAAGTTTTTTGGATGGAAACGCCGGATACAATCAGATATTCATGGCCGAAGCCGATATACCCAAAACGGCTTTCAGATGTCCAGGAGCTTTAGGGCTATATGAGTGGAAAGTTATGACCTTTGGTTTAAAAAATGCCTGCGCCACTTATCAGCGTGCTATGAACCATATTTTCCATGACCTGATCGGCAATACTGTGGAAATATACATTGACGATGTGGTGGTAAAGTCCAAAGAAGACTGGCAACATCTAGCCGATTTAGAAAAGATGTTCGAAAGCACGAGGTTACATGGATTGAAAATGAACCCTCTCAAGTGTGCTTTCGGAATATCGGCTGGACAGTTCCTTGGGTTTACCGTACATGAAAGGGGAATTGAAGTAAATCAGACCAAAGTAAAAGCTATAGCCGATACTAGGCCGCCGACAAGCAAAAAGGAGTTGCAAGTATTGATAGGGAAAATCAACTACTTGCGACGTTTCATCTCGAACTTGTCAGGACGTATTCGGGCCTTCACACCGCTGCTGAAAATTAAAGACGACCAAGAATTCAAATGGGGAGCCGATCAACAAAAGGCTTTCGACGACATAAAAGGTTATCTGATGAGTCCACCAGTATTGACCGCACCAAAACATGGTATACCTTTTAAACTATATATATCGGCTGAAGGCGATACAGTGGGAGCAGTTTTAACACAGGAGGTCGATAGGAAAGAACGAGCGATATTTTATCTAAGCCGACGCCTGTTAGATGCAGAAACCAGGTATCCCCTAGTAGAAAAATTGTGCCTATCTTTGTACTTTGCTTGCACTAAATTAAGGCATTATATGCTGGCATAAAGATGCGTCATAGTCTGCAAAACCGATATAATCAAGTACATACTATCTGCACCGATTTTGCGAGGTCGGCTTGGTAAATGGGCATACGCCTTAACTGAGTTCGATTTGACCTACGAATCGGCTAAATCTGTGAAAGGGCAAGCTGTAGCCGATTTTATCGCAGGAAGTGAAACATTAACAGGAACGACCGATGTAGCTCCTTGGCAGTTGTATTTCGATGGATCCGTTTGCCAAGAAGGTGAGGGCATCGGTGTGATATTAATTTCACCCAGAAGACAGGAGTACGAGTTCATGTATCGGCTAACTAGCCGATGTTTAAATAATCAAGCAGAATATGAAGCGTTATTAAGGGGGCTACAATTGCTAGACAGCATCGGGATAAAAGACGTCGAAGCTTTTGGAGACTCGATGTTAATTGTACAGCAAGTCAAGAGGGAATACCGATGCAACGATGGTGCGCTAATCCGATATTTGCAGCAATGCCTCCAGATTATTGAGACGTTTGCTACGTTTTCTATAGAACACATCCCCAGAGAAGCTAATGACAAAGCAAACCGGTTGGCACAATGTGCATCAGGGTATAGGATTGAAAGCCGACAGGAACCAATCGAGCTAAACGTTTGGCCGATCTTATGTGTCTATCCTGTCGACTGGAGAACTGAGATAAGGGATTATTTATCAGACCCATCTAAGCCGACTGAGCAAAAGGTCAGGCGCAGAGCACTCAAGTATATGCTACAGGAGGACGTATTATACTTTCGAACCATGGAAGGTTTATTGCTGAGATGCCTAGGAAATGAAGAAGCCAAAATAGCAATGGGAGAAGTCCATGAAGGAATTTGTGGATCACACCAATCAGCCCATAAAATGAAATGGATACTGAGATGAACGGGATATTTTTGGTCGACAATGTTAGAAGACTGCTTCAAATATTATAAAGGATGCCAAACATGCCAAAAGTTTGGTAACGTACAGTCAGCACCGGCATCGGCTTTGCATCCGATCATCAAACCATGGCCGTTTAGGGGATGGGGTATAGACATAATCGGCCAAATATTTCCGTCATCTAGCAAGGGACATAAATTTATTCTCGCGGCCACAGATTATTTCTCAAAATGGGTTGAGGCTGTACCACTCAGAAAAGTTACTAGCAGAGAGCTGATCGACTTTGTAAATGAACACATCGTCCATCTGAAAGTGCGTCTAGGCACTTATGTTGTTTTGGTGATTAATGACAAACGATTAATGACAAACGCATGTAATATCAATCAATGTAATTGTATAAATCTTAACTTAGTGCTTAACAAATGACAAACCTCTAATATGTTTATATTGTTATGAGACTAACATGTTTATTGCCTAGTTGAATATTAGTCTAATCTATTTTAGAGGAAAATCAATTGGGATGGTTAAGCAAAAATGAGGTATACAATCTCGGTATTCCTTCCATATTTGTCATTGCATTCCTCTTTAGCAAATGCATATTGAACTCTAAGTAACTTGTTGATTTCATATGTGCACATTGATTCATGTCATAATTGCTTGTGCATATATATATTCATTTGAGTTCATTATGTGTTTTGTTTTTAATATGCTTGTGTTAACTAGAGTTAAACTTCATTGCTTCATATTGACTTGGTGCATACATGTCTTAGTTGTATATCTTCTAATGCACCTCTCCTAGTGAAGTTTAATCTAGAATTGGATCACATTATTTACTCTCATTCCAAATATTATTTGCACATGTACAATTCATGTATATTCTATCATGTGTTTCATTTAAGCAAAGTATGTGATCCTTGCCTTGATTTAAGTGATTCATCTTATTGGCAATTATCTCTCTAAGTGCATATAGATCAATCACATATTCATCATGCTACACTTAGTAGAGAACAATTCTTATGTCAAGTGTTTTCGTTGATATCATGCCTATTTATATGAAACACTTGTTGTATTTCATCTCATTCATTTAATTCTAATTCATATCTTTTGAGCTTGTGGGACTAATGTGTTTCTTTGAGTGCTTTGATAAGAATTATGTCCCAAAGCTGTGTGTATGATGACCAAGTGGTTTGAAGGATGATAAGCGAGTCAAAGTCAACAAGACAGCGGTGTCACCAACAGCTGAGGACTAAGTCAGATTCGACTTGATGGAGGATCGTCTTGGTGATGATCGAGGTCAAGGTTGAGAGGACGAGAGTCTCATAAGGTGAATCGCGTCGAGGTTGACAAGACGAAGGGCGTCATCAATCTTTGTGGAAGCGTCATCATGCACCGTGCATCCAAGAAGACGGCATGTAAGCTTAGTGTAAGACTTAGATTTTGTGTTAAATTTGAGTCTAAGGATTGCCATACTATTAAGAGGGATGCAATCGTTGAAATCACTTAGATAAGTCTCAAGTGCTCAAAAGTGGTCTATCCTTGTCTAAGGTTGAGAAACTCAAGTCACACTTTGTTCACCTAGGTGTAGGTGGTTTGGTGTGAGGGTTAGAAGTGTTGTTAGTTTCGGAAAGTGAGAATTTGAGGTCACCTTGTGGATTCTTTTTGCAATCTGATTTTATCCTTTGGGATTTGGGTAGTGAGACCTTGTTAGTTGGATAGCCACCGTTCATAGCTTTCCGAAAAGTCCGAATTCGCCAAAATCGGAGCCCGGGATCAAAAGTTATGCCCGTTTTCGTCGGGCTGCTGAGTGCTGCCTGGGAGATCCGGAGTATCCGGACATTTAACCCGGAGTCTCCGGGTTATCCGGAGTATCCGGACAATCCGGAGTGTCCGGGTTAATTATCCGGAGTCTCCGGGTTGACCAGTTCGGTCCAAACGGCTAGTTTTTGGGGTTCCTCTATTTAAAGCCCCCTTCTTGCCCACTTCAAAGGAGCCGTTGGGGGATGTTTTGCTGGGTATTAGAGGTGTTCTTTGTGAGTGTTTGAGCCCCCAATACTCCTCCCTACTCCTTAGATCTTAGTGATCCCCTTTTGTGAAGGGTTGGGTAGTGGAGAGAAGTGTTTGGATTGAGGATTGATTTGAGGAGTGGAGCTGGTTCCTTGGTGCTTTGAGGTGTTCTTCTTAGTGATCTTTAGCTCCCAAAAGCCCCTATAACCCTAGATCTTAGTGATCCCTTTTGAGTGAAGGTTTGGGTGTAAGAGTGGGTAGTGATCGGATTGAGTGTGATTAGTGTGTTGAGCACTTGAGGTGGACTCTAAGTGAGTTCTTCGGGAGCATTTGTTGCTCTTGGAGGTTGAGGTCTCCTAGACGGTTAGGAGTTGCCGGTGAGCTTCCAAGCTTTGTGTGGAAGGCCATCGAAGATTTGTGAAGGTCCGATTCCGCCTCCGCAAGGAAAGGAATCAAAGAAGTGAAGACCGGCGAGTGCATTGTGCAACACCGGGAGGAAGAGGGTTGAAAGAGACCCCGGCTCAAGTGTGACCGAGCCGCCTCAACGGAGACGTAAGATCCCCTCAAGGATCCGAACTTCGGGATAAAATCTTCGTGTCTCCATCTTCATTTCGGTTTCATCTCTTTCATTACTTGCTTGAATTCATTCCTATATGTGTGATTGAGTTGATTGTATAGGGTTGATTTATTTAGGAGCCCCAATCTATCTTGTTTTTGTGCTTGGCTCCCGTTCTCTACTTGATATAGGTTCTTGGTAGTATTTACTTACTTCTTGTTCAAGTGGATTGCTTCTAGATTGCTCAGATCTTGAATTCTTGGTCGAGACACTCAACCCGGAGTATCCGGTATTTTATCCGAACTAACCGGATCATCCGGAGTATCCGGATAACCCGGAGTATCCGGACTAAATATCCGGAGTCTCCGAGTTAATTGTCTCGGGCTAAATTGTTTAAGTTGCAAAACTTAATTATACCCTTCGCTTCCGCATTATCTCTGTTTGTTTAATTTTAATTGGGTATAATTTTGTAATCGCCTATTCACCCCCCCTCTAGGCCGACATCCCGGTCCTTTCACCATCGATTTGGGATCCCGCAAACGATCACTACCGATCAGGGGACTGTGTTCATGTCAAAGGAGTTCAAAGACTTTGAAGGATGTTTTGGGATAAAACTACTCAACTCCTCCCCTTATTATGCTCAGGCCAATGGGCAGGCCGAGTCGTCGAACAAAGCCTTAATAAAGCTAATAAAAAGAAAAATCGAGGAAGAACCAAGGAAATGGCATTCAACGCTATCGGAAGCTTTATGGGCTTATCGGCTATCTCATCACGGATCAACTAAATTATCACCTTTTCAGTTGGTATATGGACAAGAAGCCGTTTTGCCCGTAGAAATTAACATCGGCTCAGTAAGGCTATTTAAGCAAAATAATTTGCCAGCCGATGGATACAAACAAGCAATGCTTGACAATCTAGATGACTTAGCCGAACTAAGGCTGATTACGTTGGATCGGCTTAAAAAGAATAAGGAAAGGGTTGCCAAGTCATACAATAAAAAGGTGATTTTAAAATCTTTTAATCAAGCCGATTTGGTATGGAAAACCATATTGCCGATCGGTTCGAAAGATAGTCGATTCGGTAAGTGTTCTCCGACGTGGGAAGGGCCTTATAAGATAAATCGGCCAATTGACGGGAATTCGTATATATTGGAGTCCTTAGACGGATTCGTACTACCTAAAGCAATCAACGGAAAGTACTTGAAAGCATATTACCCCAGCATATGGATTGGGTCTTAACCACAGGAAGAGCGTCGAGAATCAAGAAACACATGCATATAAAATCGGTTACACAGCCGATCGAACCAGTTTCCAAAACAAACATCGTCCCAAGGTTAAGTGTTTACAAAAGGTCGGCTACACAGCCGATACTATTAATTCAAAGTTTAGTGAAGTCCTGATCCAGGCAAATGGGCTCCCAAAGCCGATAGTGCCGCTGCCGCTCTGCCGATAGTAGCTTGGACACTATCTATTAGTTGTTGATCGGCCCCTGCATCACCCGGAACTGGAACTATTTTGGCCGATTGGGTCTTGACTTGTGCAAAAACCTCGCCAATTTGCCGCCTCTGAACGGCCAGTGAAGACGTGGAGTCTGTGATGCTAATCTGGCATTCTGCAAGTTCTTTTGTGACCAAGGCCAACTGTTCTTCAAGTTTGATCTTGGTCGACTCCAGCTCTTGAGCTCTGTTCTTGGCCGATTTTAGTGTAGCAGCGCCCTGGTCAAATACGCTCTTCCGAAGTTTGGCATCCGCTATAAGCTTGTCCAAGAGCTGTTGGTCGGCTTGCTGGGCCTTCCTCTGTTCAACCCTTAGTTTGGCTGACTCCACGTCCAGCCGACGAGCGTCTAAATGGCATACCTCTAGCAATGCATTCATAGCGGCAGGGGGAAGATCGGCTTGCATGGCCGCCATTGCATTCCTCAGGGGTTGAGTATTGGCCAGAAGAGCCGCTTCCGGCTGCATCACTTCATCCAGGAGGCGGTTGAGGCACTCTTGCATACCCGGTTCAGCAGTAACCGCAGCAGATGCTAGCGCGGAGGCCGCTATTATACGTTGAATATCGGTTGGGTAGTCATCAGTCGCTAGAACCTCCGGGTCGTCAAGCTCATCCAAAGTGAAGCCCAGAAGATCGGCCGGGTCCGTTAATGGCACCTTTGGATCAGGATCGGATATGTCGATCGTCGGGGGCGGTACTACTGGCGGCGATGGAAGGATAGCCGATGTAACTCCTTGGGGATCGGCTACAACACCCGTTATTTGTACCGATGGAGATTGCTAAAGACAAATATAAAAACAAAGTGATCAGCAATATAAAAACAAATATAACAGCAACATTCTAAAAGGGACAAGACTTACATCGGTAGCTGAGTGCTCCGGGGAGCCACCGGACGGATGCCTTACGGGTCTTGGAGAGCGCCTGGTGGATTTCTTCCTCCTCTCTGTGAGGGACTAAGTCAAAACTTGATAACACAAGGAACATAATAGCCGATATGAAAAGTGACTTACTTGGAGCGCGTTGGCGAGCTAAATCCGAAGGGATGGACCTTGGATGCCCAAGTTACCTGAAGTATATCCCGTAGTGCCGACGGACTGACCCGGGCGTCTCTGTCGGCCACTACTGGCAGAGGCATGAGGACCGGCTATTCGTTCACCGGCATCCGTACCGCCCTGGAAGGATCAAAAGCTTTTTTAGACAGAAGCCGATAACCAGCATGAAAACAGAAGGATAAAGCGCCGGTACCTCTACAGCTACTGAGGAGTTGCTATAACCAGAGCTCGCGCTTGACCCAGAAGCTACCATCGGCTCGCGAAAATCGGGCAAAAATAAGTGGATTATGACCGACGGAGTCCTATCCATAAGTACAGCTTCTGATATTCTAGCCCACCTGCTGAGAATGCGGTGACCGACGGGAATTAAGGACAAAATGCGGTGTCGATAGAACTTGCAACCCATCGGCTACTTCAAGGATAATCTCCGCGGCGACGCTGTTAGATACCCGAGCGCGAGGTTCGACACAAGATAGTAGAGGAAAGGAGGGGATGGTTTGCCCAAAACCCAATTGACGGGCATAGATCGAAGGGTGATAAAACTCATAGGATGGCTGGAATGTCCGATTGCGTGTATTTAAGCCAGCATGAATAATGCAAGGAGAGAGGATGATTTTGTACAAGTCTAAAGTAGACTGAGGCATCAAAGAGCTGTCGGCATCTAAGTGGAGGAACGATGGGTATGGGCAATTGGCTACATCAGTGTATCGGAAGAAGTCTTGTTGACCAAAAGAAGTCCTGTCTAGGGTAAGAAAGAAGCTGAGGTATTTGTGCAAGTCGACAGGATCTATTTTTAGTTCACCAGCTGAAGACATGATGAATCTCTCACCATAAGATCGGCTGACTCTATACTGGGGGACCACGTGTTCCAGATAATCTTCCCGAGGGAAAGTTGAGCTCCCCGAAGGCTCAGATAAGATGGATCGGCTAAACATGCAATGGAGCCACGTTTGGATAAACCACAAAGGGCCTCCTATGTTGCCGATGACATGTTTTGCAAAGCCAGAAAAAAGCCGACTACGAATTACATACATCATTTGATATACCGCCCCGAGGAACATCTTGCCGAGAGAAAGCCGACGCCCCTCCACCAAACGTTCCGCCACCAACTGAAAAGATTGGGTGGGACCAAGGGAGGCACCACAGAACAAGTATCGGTCTAGCCAAAGATTGAGAAAAGCGACATGCTCTTCGGCCGATACCGGACCATTGACCTTATTGTGATTCTGAATATACTTGTGCCATCCCTCACCTTTCTTTCGGATTAATTTAAAAATGGGCTTCCCGCTAAAGGCCGATAGCTGATCCCCATCTGGCCTGAGGCAGCATAGTTGGGCCACATCTAGTAAGGTGGGGCCTATTGGACCAGACGGGAATAGAAAAGCGTTGAAAGAATCCGACCAAAAGTAACAAGCTGCAGCTACCAAAGATTCATTGGCCTCAGGATCGGCTAAACTTAAGGGGAGGGACTCAGCTATGCCCATTCTCTCCCATTCTACCCTCTTTTGAGCCGATACCCTAATAAACCAGGATCTCTATCCCTTCAGATTTGTAGGCCAAGCCCTAAAACTTTTTTCCCACTCAGAAATATTGTACCCAGCAGCCGACAATGGGAGTCTAGGGATTTCATCATTGATAACTGTGTCGCCCGACATAGTACCTATCGGTCCTAGGAAGAATTGATTTAAACTTTGAGGAATTGGAACGAATACCTGCGAAGGGTCCATGTCAGCCGATTTCAAAAGAGTGAAAGAGAGGTGAAGAAAGCCGATGATGCGTGATTCGAGAGCTTGAAAGCGTGCAAATGACCATGGGGGACCCCCATATTTATACCACGGTGAAAAGAAGGCGAACGGGCGGGAGCAGTTGTGCATTTAAAACGCACCGAGATTTTTACGGCACGGTTAACGGGGTGGTTCCCGAAAAAGATTCTTCTATAAAGCCGATACGGACGAAAGCCGATTGTTTTTGGAAAATAACAAGTTATCCTCCAAAAACAGGGGGCATATGTTTGCACCAAAATTCGGCATGTATCAAAATCAGTGCGAATCGGATAAAAGAGTCTGTATGAAGAAGAGATTGGTAGGCGAATCAGAAGGAGACTCCGTCCCTAATAAGGAAACCGGATCAGAGGCCGATACGGATTAATAACGTATCCATGTACAACTCGGATCGGCCGGGCGTATTATAAAAGGCGGGTGTACGTCGAAGCAAAGAAATCAATCAATCAATCCAACACACATCTACTCTTTACAAGCTTTTCTTTTACATCGTTTTAGCTTCATAGATCTCTCTGCAAGTCGACGGAATCAACATAGTTGCGCATTGCCAATTGTTGGTTTTAGCCGATTTCACTCAGGTTCGATCTGCTTCGCTTTGCTGCGCATCGCCTTCTCGAAGCTGATTTTTACCTTGTATCCGGATTAACCATAATTGTTTGATCTAGTTATCCTCTAATCGGTTCTTACCGACTAGCGAAAAGCCGACAGATCTTTGTTTATCGGCTTTGATCAAATTACAAACTCCACCTTGTCAATTTCAGGTCAAATTGACTGGCACGCTCTGCAAACCCGGCGTTTGTCTTGTGTGTTCAAGGCTAAGGATCCTGCTTCACATTTTTAGCGCGAACACCAATCAAACAACTTCTCAACTCAACTAGGATCAATACATACAACCAACCAAACAAACGATTTTGTATCCACTCAGGCTGTCCTACGTGACTCATACGAACCGGTCTAGAGATATACAGAACCAAACAAACCTAAAGCAACCACGCCGACCAGTGAGCGAGGTGCCGAAGGCAGTGTCCACCCTAATCGGGACCGGAATATTTCAGAATTTGACACTCAATTCGCAAGCCTTTCGGCTCATTTGGATGATATATGGGGCCCGAAATCGTGTGTATGGCGATGGTAGGAGTGTCGAGTCAAAATCGAATTTTAAAGAGTGTCAAATTCTGAAAACAATCGGGACCCTCCTCGCTGCCGTTGTCTGGTGCGCCGCCTACCTCGCCGCCGCCATCTCCTCCACCTTCTGATCCCTCTTCCCCTCTCTAACGCAAACCCGCCTCCCCCCTCTCTAAACCCTACTAAAACTCCTCCCCAATCTCTCGGTTGCCTCGCGCCTCCATGGGCTACGCGCAGCTCGTCATCGGCCCCGCTGGGAGCGGCAAGGTGATGGTCCCCAGCTCCCCGTCCGCTTCACTCTGTGCTTTTTTTTGTGGGGTTGTTGTGATTGGTGAGGCAGTTGGTTCAATCTCCAGCGCTGATAAGGATTCGGGGCGAATTGGTTCGTCGCTCCGGTCAATTAGGGTTCTGCGGCTGCTTCTGAACTCCTGATAGTTGCGATCGGACGTAGTTTTGTGCTGTTTTGGTGGAGTTTAGTTCCTACTTGAGGTTATTTGAAACGAAATAGTCTACTCTGATTTATTTCTAGGGTCTAGTTTAGTTTAGTGATCCGCAGGGTGGCTATACATATACATGTAAGATAATTTACAAACATGTATTGCAAATTTGCGTACTAAATAAAGAGGATTGCATGGAGGCTTATAATTTGATTAAGGAGAAGCTGAGAATGTCCTGCACTAATCGGTTATTGATGCTGTGCAGTCGACCTATTGCTCCAGTTTGTATCAACATTGCGAGACGCTGGGCAGGACGATTCATATGGTCAATCTCGATCCAGCTGCAGAGAACTTCAGCTATCCTGTAGCTACGGGTAAGATTGTTCTTGTACCTCTTGTGCACACATTTAAATGTGCTCTTACTCAGCTTCGTTTGGTATATTTGTAGATGTTAGAGAGCTCATATCGTTGGATGATGTTATGGAGGAGCTTGGGATGGGGCCAAATGGGGGCCTTATCTATTGCATGGAGTATCCTGTTGTTTGAAAGTTATCCTTATTTATTATTAATTGTTGCCTTCCAAGCTATTTAGTTCTTGACTAACACCTTGTGGCACATTATTTGCAATGTGTTTCTGTTACATTTTGAAACTTATAAATGGGTTGGATATGCAACATCAGGCTGTTGGGCAGAAATTGGTCTTGCAGTACATCTTTGCAAATAAGCTGATGATGGTTGCACATATACTTCATTACTTCTAGGATTAAACCATCTTCTTTCTTTGTTTTCACCAAGACACCAACAATAGTTATATATAGATGTTCCAAGAGTAAATAGTGTTTTTTCAATTTGCTGCACCATTTGTTGAAGACACGTGCATAGATGCTACCTTCCATTTTTTCTATACTTTGAATCGGATGCCGTTCTGTGAATTAGATTAGTTACTATATTAGTTAATTTACATCAGTTACAATTTACATGGTTCATGCTAACTCTTCTTTTGTTTGTAGTCAAATCACTCTCAGCAGCTATATTTGTAATCTAGGATCCAACCAATCCATCATGATTATGTAATTCGAGGAGGATGTTAATGTTCTGGATTGGGCATATGGTTTGTTACATTAGGATTTCATGCTGTCAGTTGTTATTTCCTTAAGAAAGCCTTAGGCATCTTGAAGACAGTTTGGATGATTGGTTGGATGAACAATTAGAGAACTATTTGGATGATGACTACCTTGTGTTCGATTGCCCAGGTAATATTCTCAATTCATGTCTTCATACTTTAACCTTTACACAGTTTCATCTCGCCTACTATTCTTACCACCCACACAGGCTTTACAAAACCTCCAATTAATCTGTCTCTCTATATCTAGTGTATTATACTTGTGCACTAAGCGTGTACATGGTACCATCTTGATCTATCTCTAGTGTGGTTCTGTTGTGCTTTTCCCTCTCTCTCTCTCTCTCTCTCTCTCTCTCTCTCTCTCTCTCTTTCCTTTTTGTTATTATATGGAAAAGCTGAGATGTTTTGATTTCAAATTAGCTGAAATCAGCTAACAAGGTGCCACATCTTATTTTTCCAGGCCAGATTGAACTCTTCACTCATGTTCCAGTTCTGCGTAACTTTGTCGAACATCTGAAACGGAAAAATTTTAATGTTTGTGCTGTGTACCTTCTTGATTCACAGGTTTGAGTCGATAATGGAATTTTCTGTAGAAAAAAAAAGTATTGAACTCAAACCCAAGACTGACTTCAGTTTTGTTTCTGTTGGTCCAGTTCATCACTGATGTAACAAAATACATCAGTGGTTGCATGGCTTCTCTTTCTGCCATGATTCAGCTTGAACTTCCCCATATCAACATCCTTTCAAAAATGGACCTGGTCACCAACAAAAAAGATGTAGAAGAGTATGTTTTCTTTATTTTCTCCTTTACTTAATTGTAAGGATTTAAATTGGCTTTTTGAGTATTAATATTTTGATATTTCTAGGTATTTGAACCCTGAGGCTCAGGTTCTTCTGTCACAGCTGAATCGACAGATGGCACCTCGGTTTGTCAAGTTAAACAAGTCTTTAGCTGAACTGGTATGCCTGCTATGAACATGTAAATTCTGTATAATGTCATTCTTTATGAAACCCTGTAATTATCAAAATATTGTGGTGAGCAGAGCCTTTGCGATGTCATAAATTCATAAATGCTAGACTTGTAACTCTAGATTGAATTGCTTTCCTTCTGATGCAAATTGTCTATTTGTCTGCATATTTAAGATTTACTTTGACATAATATAGCTTAATTCTAGTTTTCGTTTAATGTCATGAGACATATCATCTTGTTCGGTGCATATGGTTTGACCAGACACTTGCCGTTTCGTACATAAAACAACTTAACTTGCTTAAACATTTATGTTTCGAGTTCTTTGATGAACTTCTTTTGTGATGCAATGAAACCATAGGCAAATCGTCTTTGCTTTATTTAGTCATGACTGGGAAATGGGAATCACTAATTCTATCATTTGAGCTTGTGCTGATTTATATTCCAAGGAGACAACCAACATCAATGTTTGGCCGTGGTGAGGACTACTAGAGTAGATCAAACTTGTAGATAGCTCTGATTGGTGCAAACACCATTGTTTGAGAATATCTGGGGTTTTGTGAAAAAATGTAGATATGGGGGATTTCCACATGCAGAATTGTTTTTACCTTGAATAGCGATAGCATTTCAGTTTCTGGTTCGAGTTTTTAAGTGCTTTTATTAAGTCCATCTGCGCAGCAATGGAAACTCCATGTTTTTCTTAGCAAACATATTGATGTAACCATTTGATTTAGTTTAGTTTTCCTGGCACTTGGCTGGAAGCTCAGATACATTGATATGAAGTTCTACAGGGAGAGATATACATTCATCTTGACACACTTATATGAACATTTTGAATATTTGGATATAGACGCTACTTGTTTCTCTCCCATTTTTCATCTTTTCCCTTCGCTTTTGCTAGTATCCTCTTTTGGCAGGTAGTTTGCTGTAATATGGTGTACTCAGCCTGCAATATTGATGTCAGTGATGTCACGCAGGTTGATGATTACAGCATGGTGAATTTCATACCACTTGACTTGAGAAAGGAGAGCAGGTAATGCTGTTTTTTTTTGTTAGAATCTCAGTCCTTGTTAGTTTTCAAATGTCAGCTGGATTTTGACTTTTGAGGACTGGATTTGGGTCAATAACCTTTAAGCATGTCATCTTCCATGAAAATTTGTTGAAAAACTGAAATTTTGAGATGTTTTATAAAAATAGTAGAAATACTGTCAGATTTTTATAAAATTGTACAAGTTTGATCACACTCTAAAAAATTTATGGTACCATCCTTACCAGTCTAGGATCACACAGAATTTTTCAAAAGAATTGAACGTCATTTATTATATTTAAAAATTCAAAAATAGGATAAACAAAACTGAGACAGTAATCGTCAAAATTTTATAAATTCGCTCGAGTGTGATCATGATTCAAAATTTTTAGGAGAGCTTAAGCATTGACTCAACACCCTTCTCTAAAAGCTTCAAAAAATTTAAACCTGTTTTGGTTAATCAAAAATTGTAAACTGTACAAATACACTCTACAGTCTGAAGACTCTGAATTGAACACGGGTGTAATGTTGTCAACCTTATGAATGAATAGATGTTCCCGTCAACATAGGTAACCAAATAATCTCGTTTTTAGCCTGAAATTTCGTCATGTAGCTTCGAAATTTCGCCATGTAGCTCCGAAACTTCATTATGTATCACTGAAATTTAGCTTCTTTATGCCGGATTCATGATTTTATGTACTGGGTTGGTGTTTTTTAGGACCAGATCTAACTGGACTTCACCATAGTGTTGGCCGGTGTTGTTGAGCTTAAGTACTTAGGTCTGTTGAGCTTAAGTATAGTCAATATATTGCAAGCTTAAGCATTGCCTCAGCACCCTTCATGATACATTTACCCTTGTCAAAATTTTATAAATTCACTTGAGTGATCATGATCCAAAATTTTTGTGGGAGCTTGAGCATTACCTCATCACTCTTCTCTAAAAGTTTCGAAAATTCTAAACTTTCTTTGTTTGCTCAATCAAATCTATGTATTGATCATCAGGCTTTTCTCAGGTCAGTAGCGCTATCAAAAATTTTGAAAATTCCTCAGACTTGATCATCTTATGGGAACATTAGTGATGCGTTAGGACCATTCACAAAAATTTTCAAAATTTTATAACGAGAGGTTCTTCTATGCTTTTCTTTTTAAAAGTTGCACAAATATTAAAGCATGAATGAAGGGTAGATGGTGATTACTTACCGCTTCGCTTGCTTTAAGATTTGTGCAACTTGTATTGAGAGGGAAAGCATAGAAGCACTTCTCTTTTGTAACGTGGTTTGAACTATTTTTCATTCGGTTGAAATTTGCCGGTCAGCCTTTTATTAGGAGAGTAGTATCGTTAGAATTTTTAAAAATTCCTTAGAGTTGATCATCATTTGAAATTTAATTTTTTAACATGGTTTGAACCATTTTTTATTTGGTTAAATTTTGCTGGTCAGCCTTTTATCATGACAGTAGCACTGTCAGAATTTTTAAAAATTCCTCAAACTTGATCATCATCTAAATTTTTTATAGGAATATTAGTGATGTGTTAGGACCATCCGCAAAATTTTGCTAAATTTTTTGAGATCGTTTTGACCATTTCTTTCTCGGTTGAAATTTGCGGATCTCAGCAATTTCAACCGAGATCTTGGAAATCGTCCAAAAGAAAACCAAATTTGAAATAGAACACTACCATGAAAAAAATTATCAACAAGTGGGGGAGGAGGGAGCAGAGGGAGGCGGGTGGAGGGGTGCGGAGCTGCAGCCGGCGCCGGGGAATAAGGCGGGGAGGGGAAGTGGTGGAGGAGGGCGAGGAAGGGGAGGCGAAGCTGCGGTGATGGAGGAGAGGGAGGGCAGGGTATCTGTTGCGGTGATGGAGGCTATACCGTCGGGTTGGCCTCCTGACGGTATACCGTGTGCTAGTTGCTCTCTTTCCATATTGCTACATCAAAATTTCTGGTGGTGTAAATAGCACACTGGACAGTAGTATTGTGACGCTGTTATTCATTCTTCTGCTGTGATGAAACCATGTTTGATTGGTATACTGGTCCTGCCTTTGCAAATCCTATCATGTTTGAAATAGAACACTACCATGAAAAAAATTATCAGCAAGTTTGAAATGCATTACTGTTCCATGCTGACTTTGAAAATGTCCAATACATTTCTATGGCTTGTATGGATCAATCTGTCTCCAATCTTCACATATTTTTTTGGCATTGTTTTTAAACTGCTTGGTTCTCTTGGTATCCCTAACCGTCCTTTTTTTTCCCAGCATTCAATATGTGCTGTCATGCATCGACAGTTGCATCCAGTATGGGGAAGACGCTGATGTTAAAGTTAGGGACTTCGATCCTGAGGACTAATCCTTTGATCGTATGGAGTCTACAAACGAATTTGTAGTATCATGTAGTGGGTGATGGGACTAGGAGGTATTGGCAGAACGTAGAACAGCATAAGCATCATGGGAATACAGTGTTGCCTACTTCGATCTTTACATCATGGGAATACTGTTGTCTGCAAGCTCGTGTATTGCCTTTTCGACCTTTTCTACTCCCATGATACAGCGTAAGCTACTGCTTGCAAAAATCCTGTTCTCATGAGTAGAACCTGAATATCATGTGCCTTAATGATCCAATTCCGTTTCTTTCTCCAGACAGGTGATGTGCTACTGCGGTACTTATTCGTATTGTTTATACACCATCTTATTCCTTCAATTTGCCACCGCCTGCCCATACGAAACGAAGCGCGCTTGCGACGGCATCACCCATGATCTTATTATATTCATGCGCTAGCAATTAGCAAGGAAAAATGAGCCTGCAATCGCAAGCCTATTCGCTACCTAGGACAAACTTCTACGCGCTAGTATGTGGAGCACTCTTAGAGATTCCGACTACCTTTTTTTTTTCTGCAGAATATTCGGATGTTCTTGGAGGAAGGCAGCCATGCAAGCGTCTCCCCGAGTTTCCCTTGCCTGCGCGGCCCCGTCATCTTCTGCGACGGCATCCACAGGCACCAGCGGAGCCAGGGCCCGGCGGGCTTGGACTGTTACCCAGACTCAAAGCCTAATGAATATATATTAGAGCTAGCAAATGGGTCGTTTAGTAGTTTATCCAGCAAAGTTTAGATCTAGATTACATGGCAACCGGTAACAGACACTCAGGCTCAGCTGAGACCATAATTAAATACACATAGCTTCTGAACTTTTTCTGGCTCCGCCGACCACAGCCAGTTCTACGACCTCATCGAGCTCTTCCGCATCGGCGGCGACGCCGCCGACACGGACTACGTACCGCTTCGTGGGCGACCATGTCGGTAGGTTTAATCGTTTCAACGCTTTAAGCTAAGCTCAACCCCTACCGATTTGGGCTTTCGTAGATTTTCGTTGGAGACCACGGCCAGTTCTATGACCTCATCGAGCTATTCCGCATCGGCAGCGATGGCCCCACGACACCGACCTCCTCTTCATGGCCGACGATGTCTGTAGGTTTAACCCTTTCAATGCTGCTTAAGTTCAGGCCCTACCGATTTGCCGTTTCGTAGATGTCCTTTGGAGACTCTGTAAACCTTTCTTACTTTTCAAGTTAAAGTGCCTGCGAGATTAGTTGTATTTTCGTAGATTTTCGTTTTGGGCGTCTCCAGAGCGTCTCGAGCAGCAGAATTTCTGGGAAGATTTAGCCTTTTTTAATGCTTTAGCTTACGCTCAATCCCTACCGAATTGGACTTTCGTCTCCAGAGCCTCTATGAACCTTTCTTACTTTTCGAGTTAAGTGTCTAAGAGACTAGTTGTATTACATGATTAACGAGAGGTGCTTCTATGCTCTTCCTTTTACAAGTTGCACAACTATTAAAGCATGAATGAAGGGTAGATGGTGATTACTTACCCCTTCGCTTGCTTCAAGATTTGTGCAACTTGTACTAGAAGGAAGAGTATAGAAGCACCTCTCTTAATTAACAGATTAAATTTTATTTGTTACTATACAACTGAAAGTCACTCTAATTTAGACGATCTGGCTTCAAAATGGTTCAGACTCAGTAAATCGTATTTTCGATTTTGTGAGATTTTAGGTTTGTGTGGGAACTACAAATTTGAAAGAGGTAATCAGGAACATTTTTTTTTTTTTTTTGTATTACCAGATGCCCTACATCAAAATCCTAATAAATAAGATGATGCATGATGCTTTTGGCATCCATTTTTGCTTGTATCGTGTTTTTTTACATGGTATTATTATTTTTATCTGTTGATGGACTCCAACGAAAGCGGACCTATGACTTCTAGCCAAAGTTGAATCATCATCTGAATGACTGGCGTTTCTTCAACTGAAGATACCATTTGCGGAAAAATCTTCTGTAGCTGCCATGCTCTTTAATTCGCTCGCGTTGTCTTGGTCTGTTCATAGGCTACGTTGGCCGGATACCCGATACGTATTGGATACGCGATACGGTGATACCGCGATACGACGTTTTCTCAAAAACACCGATACGTGTGTGTATATATAATTAATGAATTATTGTAAGGAATGAGAAACTAAAAATATCTTAATATGACGTAGCCAAGTACTTTTTTTCTCTAGTTTTCTCTCATGGTTGTCTGCCTTATACTAGTACATTAACCCATATTATCAGGAGAAGGAAATATTGGCCTCAGAGTATCTATAACAACATCACTTCTGCTTAACACTAGATGAAAGCTATTCTTCGATTACATGAAGGTCATATTTCTTAAGAAATCATTTGAAGAACAGATTAATCATTTGTTGCTTTCAGTGAAGCAGGCCTCAAGTTGTCCCTACTCTATAAACATAAGTACATTCATAAAACCACATAATTCGATGAAGATTTTGTTCAAAAGTAGTATCATAGTATCATGTGAACACCATATTAATCATGATATCCTCGCGTGGGCGGATCGGCGGGCCGGCAGCGGCAACACTGGTAGCGATGTGAGGGATCGCCCGATCGGAACTCAAGAGCTGACGGCTTTGAGAGAAAAGTATCAGGACTATGTTGAGGTATTATTTCGGGTTACCTGTATCGGAAAAGTATCCGAGAAGTATCATTTTTTTCTTTCTTTTTTTGAGAAATAAAAAAATTAATGAATATGTGCAGGATACATATCGGGGAGTATCCGGTACGTATCGGTATCCGATACATATTGGATATGGGTAGCCAAGGTGTAGAGCAGATTCTTTGGAGATCTTTCTGCACACTGATAGCCTGGTATGATTCTGAAATCTAGAAACAGAATAACTACTGCCCATCCTTGGTTGAGAAAGAAGGTATGTTAAATCTGGGAAAAACATATCCTTGCAGTGTTTAGATCTCAATCTATTAAATCGGTGCCAACGGTTACTGTGGTGACTATTAAAAGGGATATGATCTCACCTGGGCATTAACCCTTTCAACGCTTTACCTTAAGCTCAAGCCCTACCGAATTGGACTTAGTAGATTTCCATTGGACACACTATGAACCTTTCTTACTTTTCAAGTTAAGTGTCTGGAAGATTAGGTGTATTAGCTAATTAATTGACACATCATATTTTATTTGCTACTATACAACTGAAAGCCACTCTAATTTAGACAATTTGGCAACAAAATGGTTCAGACTCAGTAAATCGTATTTGTGATTTTGTGAGGTTTTAGGTTTGTTTGGGAATTACAAATTTGGAAGAGGTAGTCAGGAACATATATATTCTGGAGGTGGCATGCATGCTTGGAGTGCTCTTCATTACATTCCTGACCAAATGGCAGGTAACCTACCTCCGATGCTTTGCTATGTTATTTTGAATTGCTCTATTATAATCTTGTCATGTCCTGCAGAGTCCATACATGCTCCACTTACTTTGACAAACTGGTTATGATGCTGGTATCACAGTAGGTAGGGCTATTTTCCTGCTTGTGGGTATCTGATACCATACTTTCTGTATGCTCACCGATGTTGACCATAGTTTACATTCAGGCAAGTTTGTTACCTACATGGCTTGGGGATAGGCAGTATTTCAGACACTTTCAAAGCAAATTATCATCTTTTTGGCTTGATAAGAATGGAGGGCTTATGTTCTATGAATCAGATGACCAAGCATCATCTAAATTTGTCTAGGGAAATATTATGTTTTTTTCATTTATTAAGCACAAGTGCATTTGGAGATACTTCTAATTCAGAGCACCATATGTGTGTTTCTTCTTTGGAGCCTTAATTTGGTCAAGACATAGTGATGACTGTTCTTAGTTCGATGTTTACCACTACTTCATCTTAATCTGTAGTTATGTTCAGTCAAAATCATTTTTGGGCATGTATTCCAGGAACATAGATCTTACATGCTTTCTGAATACTGAAGTAACAGCG
This sequence comes from Rhipidocladum racemiflorum, assembly GCA_036346355.1. Taxonomy (NCBI): domain Eukaryota; kingdom Viridiplantae; phylum Streptophyta; class Magnoliopsida; order Poales; family Poaceae; genus Rhipidocladum; species Rhipidocladum racemiflorum. The sequence goes on along the minus strand of CM070573.1, from coordinate 12,868,878 downwards.
ATACTCTATGCTTTTGATTGAATGCTCATGGATGACATATTGCCCTGAATCCAGGTGCAGCAATGTTCTCACCTATGGCAAATCCGTATGACTCAAAGATGACCAAGGATGTGGGACGTAAAGCATGGGATAGATAGTCAACTAAATGGAAACTAATACACATTTTAGCTCGGAGGTTTCCATCACTACTAACCCTCTTTCCCACCGAAGCTTCCTTTGTGGAAAACAGACAGCCTGAGAATTGGTTGTCAGTGTCATTGGGGAAGAAGGTATGCTGTTATCGGTGTAATGTACTATCTTAGGCCTTGTTTGGAAACATTGATCCCGGCCGGGATCCCTGCCGAATCTCCGAGCTGAAGGCCCATGGGGAATTTTTTTTCTCTGGACAGCTAGAACGCCCGTTTGATTGTCCCATCGCGACGGGTTTTCTGGGCAATCCATGTGAAATCCCGGAGGAAAAAATAATCCCCTCCCCTCTCGTGGATTTTTCTCCCCACCGCATCTCGTGATGCCGCGACCTCCATCGCCGCCCACACGCGACTCGTGACTCCACCTCACCATCGCCGCCCCTCGCGACTCCACCTACATGTTACAGACCAAGACCATCGTGAGACGTCGACGACCCATCTGACGGCTACCGAGCGGGACGGAGGGGCAAAGGAGTAGTGCCAGACCGACAATAGTAATTACCGACAACCAAACAGTGATTGGTGAGGAAAACAGGTTTAAGCAAAGAAAAGATGTACCCGAATATGTCAAGGAGGGGTATAAGAATCTTTTGTAACAGACTATACAGATATGGAAAAAAAGAATTGTGTTAGACAGCCTCGCTATCGAATAGTCCGGGGTTGCCTAATAGATCTAAACTGGAGAACAGAGAGAGAGAGACACAATATGAGGAGGAACTGCTCTGCTATTCTTTATTGCTTATTTCTATGTACAATGGGGTGACCCCCTGCCTCCTATATATAGCGGTTCTGCTTAGAGTTAAGGAAGAGTCCATAAGGCCTACGAGGCCGGTTTCCTAACACTCCCCCTTGGACTCTTCATCGCGAGATGCATATGCCTCATTAAAACTCCATAAAAACCCAGTGGGAAAAATAATTGGAGAAAGAGTACATAGCACACGCTTGCTGTGTTGCACGGATTGCCTCATCAAAAACCTTATGTAAGAAAACTTCGACGAAAAACTTACTTAAGGAAAAGAGTACAATCCACCCAAACTTCAATGTTAATCTTCAAGATTCACGTTGGGTACTCAAACTTCATGTTCGAGATTTGTGTAGGAGTATGTGAAAATTCTCCCCCTGAAATCTGCACTTCTCTAAGCTTCATCATCCCAATTCCTTTAACACATCTTTCAAAGGAAGATGCTGGGAGTGATTTAGTGAATAAATCTGCGAGATTTTCACACGACTTAGTATGCAGTATCTTTATCTCGTTCATCTTATGCATTTCATGTGCATAAAAGAACTTGGGGTTGATATGCTTTGTGAGGTTACTCTTCACATATCCCATTTTGCATTTGAGCAACACAAGCTGCATTATCTTCATAGATAATAGTGGGGTTTTGTTCCATGTTCAAACCACATGACTTCTGGATGTGATGAACCATTCTTCGAAGCCATGCACATTCTCGAGATGCTTCATACAAGGCAATTATTTCTGAGTGGTTTGTCGACGTCGAGACAAGAGTCTGCTTAGATGACTTCCACGAAATTGCTGTTCCACCGCAAAGGAAAACATACCCGGTTTGTGTCTTGCCAGTATGCGGGTCCGATAGGTATCCAGCATCGGCATAGCCAACCAAATTCAATTCATTGTTTCTTCTATAGAACAAGCCGAGATATTTGCTTCCTTGGAGGTAACGGAAGATGTCCTTCACCCCTTTCCAATGCCTTTTGGTGGGTTCTGCACTGTACCGTGCTAGCAAATTCACGGCGAACGCAATGTCCGGCCTAGTGCTATTCGCAAGGTACATGAGTGCTCCAATTGCACTCAAGTATGGGAATTCCGCTCCCAGGACTTCCTCCCCCTCTTCTCTAGGCCTGTATGGGTCTAGGTCTGCTTGGAGTGACCTTCCGACCATTGGGTTTTTTGCGGGGTATGCCTTCTCAAAACCAAATCTCTCCAACACTTTCTGCGTGTAGGAAGATTGGTGTACCAAGATTCCGCCTTGGACATGTTCAAGCTGCAAGCCTAAACAGAACTTGGTTTTACCCAAGTCTTTCATTTCAAATTCAGACTTCAAGTATATGCATGCTTCTTCAATTTCTTCATCCGTCCCAATGATGTTCAATTCATCTACATAGACGGAGATTATACAAAATCCATTCATGGATCGTTGTATAAATACACATGGACAATCTTCGCTGTTCGTGTAGCCTTTCTTGCATAGAAAGTCACTCAAGCGATTGTACCACATTCTTTCTGATTGCTTGACCCATACAGTTGATTTCTCCAATTTCACCTTTGGATAGGTTTCTCATTTGCTCTGTCTTGGTTCGGGATGGTGATACCTTCGGTACTTTCATGTATATCTCCGAATCCAAGTTTCCATACAAATATCTTTGTGACAACATCCATTAGCTTCATTCTCAACTTCAAGTTGGCGCCATTGAGATCAAGTATCTAAAGGTAATTCCACCCATGACCAGGAGAATAGGTTTCTTCATAATCAACCCCAGGACGTTGAGTGAAACCTTGAACAACAAGCCTTGCAATGGTTGTTGCTCTATTCATAGATTCTCCTTTTATTACAAAATTTATGGCCATTTCGTCATGGTGTGCTTCATGCACTTCTACTTGCTCTTCATTGCTCTTTCTCATTCCAGGAGCAAGTTCCTTTAATTTTCTCCGCCAATGTGTGCGCACACATTATTTCCGTGGCTTCTTCCAATGGAAGATTCAAATATGGAATTGCCTTTTCCACAGGCTTCTTTCCAAAGTGCGAGTCTCAAGCGGCTCCCCTTCTTGCTTTGGGGCACTTTTGTGATTGGTGTGGTAAGTCCTCTTGCCCATTTTTCCCAGACGTCTCCGGGTACTTTGGGTTTGAGAAGCGGATTTCTGTTCTTTTTCTTTGAGGCCTCTGAGCAGGATGAGGATACCTTCTGCTTTCTTTGGTATTTCCACCATCTCTGGTGCATTTCTTGCTGGTATATGCGACTTAACCACGCTCTTCAGATCACAAAAATGATCAGGCAGTTCATTTGCTAAATTCTGCAAATCGCTTGTCTTCTTGACTTCATGATTTGCTTCATTAGTGCAAGGGTCATGCACGGGGATCCCAATGGAATGCCATATAATTTCCCGGCATTTTCATCCAATGGTTCATTTCCTCCCCCTAATGACGGGAAAAGGATCCTCGTCAAAAAAAATGCAATCAGCGAATCGGGCTGTATGCAATTCTCCAGTCATGGGTTCTAAATACCTGATTATGGATGCATTCTCATAACCAACGTATATCCCAAACTTGCGGAGAGGGCCCATTGCAGTTCGCTGTGGGGTTGGTATAGGTACATATACCATTCATTCAAATCTTCAGGATGACCCATTGCACTAGTTGCATAGTTGAATGGATGTTGTAGGCCGATGGTCTATAATTGATGAGTGCTGCTGCATGCAGGACTGCGTGTCCCCAACAAGTGTTGGGCAAGTTACAACTCTGCAAAGAGCGGTCGGGCTATGAACTTAATCCTCCTTAATAGTGCTTCAGCTCGTCCATTTTACGTATGGACATGCGGTACAGAGTGCTCAATAGTTATTCCAGTTGCTGTGCAAAAATCATCAAATGCCTTGGAAGTAAATTCGCTGGCATTGTCCATTCGAATGGACTTCATACGATGATCAGGAAAAGCATTCTTAATTCTGATGATCTGCGAGATCAGCTTTGCGAATGCATGATTCCTTGTAGACAGCAAACATACGTGCGACCATTCCGAGGAAGCATCAATGAGCACCATGAAATGCAAAGCGGCCTCGACAAAGGGCTGAATCGGGCTACAAATATCCCCCTGAATGCGTTCCAGGAATGCAGGGATTTCATGTTGCACTTTCATAACAGAGGGTCTTGTTATTAATTTCCCGGTGGCACATGCATGGCACACAAAATCTTCATGATTCGAAAATTTTTTAACATTAATACCATGACCTTGTAAGTTGTTAACTATATTTCTCATCAATCTAAGACCAGGGTGGCCTAAATATACAATGCTATAAAGAAAATAATTCAGAGTTTCTAAAGAAAGTATACACTGCGTGTGCTTTGATTCTCGTGTAGTACAACCCAGATTCATATGAGGGACATTTTTCTAGTACCATTTTTCCATATTCCGCGTGCTTCACAATGCACAAGTGTTCTTTGCCATTTTCTTCATTGGTTTCTACATGAAACCCATTGGCGCGGATATCTTTGAAACTTAAGAGAATGCGTGCTGATTCAGGGTACAAAAAGGGCTTCTTCAATTACCAAAGTTGTACCCATTGGCAATATAATTGTGGCTCTTCCTGAGCCTATTATATGCGAATCGCTTCCTGCAATTCTCATAATCCTTCCAACGTTCTTCGTGATCGTCTGGAAGTATTTCGACTCTCTTAAGATGGTATTTGTTGTGCCACTATCAACAATGCATATTTCCTCTATTTGGGCGCTACACAATTTCATAATGAAAAGAAATATAATTCTAATCATACAGTGGCAAAGTAATTCAAACATTGCTTGCAAATATAGAATACTGGAATAAAGAATGAATTGCAATTCTATTCATGAGAAAAGAAAATGTATGCTCTTCGAGAGCTTACAATTCATTATTCAAAATTCATTAACAACCACTGTTTTGTAGTTTGCAAACTTCAAGCGAATTCAATCTTGCTGTGCTTGGAGCAAGATGGTGAACTTGAGTTTCTCGAACCGCTTCTGAAGTGCAGTCCATAACTCAAGCGCACTCACCTCAGCCATGTATTCATTCTTCAGAGTGGCTGAAAGGTGATGCCTGAGAAAGGGCAAAATTTGATCGTTTTGCTCGGCAATAGGTTGCGTGTCCTTCGAGGACCCTAAGCCGGTGGTAACTTGGAGCTTCTTGCTCGCAAGTATGATCTTCAAACCTGATGCCCATGTGAGATAGTTCTGACCATTCGGTGTTAGTTTCTTCAAACTCATATTTGATAACGCCAGGTATTTGCATATTCAAAAGATTCATTCATTAGATTCCTTCGTGTAATCTAATAGAGAGTGGTTGCAAGATTCATAATTGCATAATTAAATTCTCATGAATTTCCAGTAAACTAAAAGAAAGCAATGGCTGTAAGATTCATAAATACAAGATTCATAAGTACGGAATTCATAAATACAAGGTAAATGCAAAATTCATAAATACATGATTCATAACTGCAAGATTCATATATACACAGATTCATAAATATTCAGAAATACAACTACGTGCATGTAGGTGATCGCCTTCGTGCAAACGATCAGATTCATATGCACGATCGGCTTCGTGCGATCGGTTTTAACGCGGCTTCATACGCGCGGCGTATTCAGTTCCATGCACGTCGGCCTTCTTGGCGCGACGGTGGCCGCTTCGTGCGGCGTGCTTGAATTTCCAATGGAATATATTAAAGCAATAAATACAATGCATGGAACAGGGCAATAATTGCACAATTTGTAAATTCAGAATAAACAATAATTGCACAATTCATAAATTTAGAAATACGAAAAATAAATTCATGAATTTCTGGTATTCTAAACAGGGCAATTATTGCGAGAATTCATGCAAATATTCATAAATACAGAAAATAACAGACCACAAAATTTTCTGCAATTTTCTAGATATTTTTCATATTTTTCTGGTATTTTTCAGAATTTTTTTGTAATTTCTAATTGATTTTCTGATTTTCTAATCATTTTCGGAAAAGAAAAACATAAAATAGAGTAAAAAGGATAAAAACCTGGGGGCAATGGCGTCTTTTCCCCTCCCCGTGCGCAATCCACCGATCCAATTCGGTTTTGTATTTGCCTCGGGCCCGCCTGGACATCACGTTGGCTTCCAAAGCTCCATGACCGATTGGACTTTTGTCCTTTATGCGTTGGAACTTATGTCCGTATGGAGCTGGCAGGACTTCATGTCCTCAACGAGTTGGACTCCATGTCCAAAGCGCAGGCGGTTGAAGCTTCGGTCGTGTGTGCGTGCTTGGCGGTCAAGTGGCGGCCGGCCGGTGGCGAAGCGTGGCGGCGGCGTCACGAGTGCCGGGCGATGGTAACGCGAGGAGGCGGCGTCTGGCAGCGGCGGCCAGCGGAATCTGGCGGTGTGGCGGCAGCCGACTTCATACGCAAGCGGCGGCAACCGGGATCGGCGCAGCTGCGGCCGAGATCGGACGGCGGTGCCGGCTTCGCTAAGCGGCGGCTGCGTCTTGCGGCCGAGGAAGCGGTTGGTGGCTTCATGCCAGAGGGCTGCTCGGGCGCGACGGCGGGCCGGGCTTGGTGCATGGGGTTCACGGCTTCGTGCCGTAGGGCCGAGGAGCGGCGGCGCGTGGCTCCCTGCCGGTCCAACCACGGCTTGCGGATCTGGAGAAGATCTTGTCTCTGTGCTTCACGCGCCAACCTCGGAAGCCGTCATCGAGAGCCGCAGCGGTGATCGGCCACGGCTGCAAGGAGGCGGCGACTACGGCCGGCTGTAGTGCGCTTTCTGCTGGACTTCGAGTCCAGGCGCAGGTTCACCGGCGGCTACGGACCGCATAGAGATACTGAAGAGCCGAGTAACCGAGGCGTCCGGATGCATCGGCGCTGCACCAGCGGGACCGACGGGCTTCGGCACGGTGAGGAGGCCAGCGGCCGGTTGTGCTTTTAGCCACGGGAACGGCTGCGTGCCGATCTTGCTTCGTTGTACCAATCTGTAATGGTTTTGTGTTCTGTAGTTCATCGTGTAGCTTCGTGCTACAAATTTCGAGTACGCCGAGTCCGAGTGGCTCGCAGCGGGCCGGCCGATTCGTGCATGGCGAGGAGCTCGACGCGGTGGATGTCAGGCGGCGGCGATGGCCTTGCCAGGCGCCGAGCCTGGCGGCGTGGCAGCGTATCGGCGGCCGTCTTGGGCCGCTTCATGGCCAGCGTGCGAAGGCTCCGATGGAGGCAGCTTCGATCGGCCGCATGGTCCGCCGGCGATCTACATGCCGCTACTGATGGCTTCGTGCCAAGCGGGCGCGGGTGGGGGCCGTCCCAGTGCCGGCAATGAAGAGGCCGGTCGTGGCCACCGGCGACTGCGTGTCGCGGACATTGGGTACGGAAGTAGGTGACTTCGTGTCACGTTCTGTTGGTGGCTTCATGCCGGGTCTGTTTTTCTTTACTGTAGCTTCATGCCACGTCTGTGAAATCGCGGCATACTGTGACTTCGTGTCACGAACCGAAAGTTTGCACAAATTGCAGCTTCGTGCTACATAGATTAGATGTATGCATAGATTCAACGAGCGATTAGATTCAATCCTCGTAATCTCACCTTTCTCACCTTTCAATCCGTTCGCCGGTAGAGCTTCGTGCTGATAACGTGTTAGACAACCTCGCTATCGAATAGTCCGGGGTTGCCTAATAGATCTAAACTAGAGAACAGAGAGAGAGAGACACAATATGAGGAGGAACTGCTCTGCTATTCTTTATTGCTTATTTCTATGTACAATGGGGTGACCCCCTGCCTCCTATATATAGCGGTTCTGCTTAGAGATAAGGAAGAGTCCATAAGGCCTACGAGGCCGGTTTCCTAACAAATTGAACTACTCTGGGTTCTATCCCCTTTTCTTTCGTTCTTCTGTTCCTCTGTTCTTTGGATATCGATTTCTTCTCGTATTTGGTTCTTACTCTGTATTTACCTCTTGAATCTCACGCGACGGATCAAGCTGTCACCACGGGGTGTAACATCTGGTATCAGAGCAAGGACGATCGAACTTTGAGTTGTAAAATTTTTCCAGGGGACGGTTGGGGAACGCAGAACCGATAGGAATTGGTTCTTGCTGATCCCTGTAAAATTCCGGCAGCCTGGTTGACTCAGTTCAGATCGGACAACATGGCGCCGCCTAAGCCATCGGTACAGACCCAGTTTGTACTGGCGTCGATGGAGGAATCAGCGGGGCGAACCGAGGAAAGGCTAGCGTTGATCATGGAGAGACTCGATCTTGTTTTTGCCAGAGTGGAGTCAATCGATACTACTCAGCAGCAATTGATGGCCCGATCAGAGATCACCACCAAAGCGATGGAGCAGAGTTTGGCAGAACAGCAACTGCATTCCAAGCGAATCGAAGCCACGGCGCAAGCGGTGGCTCGGATCACCACAGAACAAGTCATGATGCCAGATCGCGGAGGAGGAGATCGGATAGGAGCGGTAAAGGGGAAGGCATTGTTAACACCCGCTCCATCCGAACATTGGGGAAGAGTTGAGCATGAGCAAACCCCGTTTTCAGGAGGATCGCACAGCAAGCAATCCAATGGAGCTTCTTCCGATTTGATGGGGGCTGGAGCAAGATCACCGAAGGAATGGGGAGGACACACGCGCAGTCCTTTGCCGAAATTGTCTTTTCCCAGGTTTGAAGGAGAAAGTCCTCGGATGTGGCGTGATAAATGTGTTGATTACTTCAAATTATACAGTATACCAGAGACTCTATGGGTGACAGCCGCCACCTTACACATGGAGGGGAATGCATCTTGTTGGCTGCAAATGTATAAGAGCCGTCATGACATGGGAAATTGGGAGCAGTTCATGCAGGCTGTGGAACTGAAGTTTGGGGCTCTAGACCATCAGAGGTTATTGGAAGAATTGGTAGAAACCAAGCAGACAGGCTCCTTATCAGATTATACCAAGCAATTTGAAGAGTTGATGTACGAGATCATGATGCATAACCCATATTATGGAGAGGAGATGTTTGTATCTCATTATGTGAGAGGACTCAAGAGTGAGTTGAGGAATGCTGTACAAGGACAGATCCCTGAAACTTTGGACAGAGCCGTGCTATTGGCGCGAGTTCAACAGGATGTTCTGGATAGGAACAAAACTTGGAAGGGAAAAATGGGAGTCAACAAAGAAGGTGGAGGGTTGAACAAAACAGATAGTAATCATAATCAACCAAAGCTCGGACAAGGTGAGCTATGGAAGGGCAAACAACTAAGGGACTATCGCAGGATGAACGGGTTATGTTATCAATGTGGGGAGAAGTATGAACCCAATCACCATCTTCAGTGCAAGAGAAGGAACCAACCGCAACTCCAAGTTATGACCGCAGAAGACCAAGGAGAATTTTTGTTTGATGCTGTGTTAGACCTGTTAGAGTCACCTGAAAGAGAGCCAGAAGGAAACTACTATTTATCCCTGAACGCCATCTCTAGAACTGAAGACATGGAGACTATGAGAATATTAGCATTAGTGAAGAATCAGGTAATGCTATTCTTAGTTGACTCTGGTAGTTCCCACAGTTTCGTGGACGCAGGATTTTTACACCGGGTCGGCTGTTTGGCACAAAGGGCGAAACCAATTGAAGTTAGAATCGCCAATGGTGAGCGACTGTCATGTGAACGCTGGGTACCCGAGCTGGAATGGTGGTCACAGGGCCAAACTTTCCAAACAGATGTGAGGGTTCTTGAATTGGGAGCGTATGACGCAATTCTTGGTATGGACTGGTTGACAAAACACAACCCTATGGTTTGTGACGGAGGGACAAGTCGATGGAGTTTGAGTATAAAAACAAAAGGGTCCAGCTAAAAGGGGTGAGCAAAGAGAAGATGACTCTATTAAGTCCATTGACGGGGGATCAATTAGAGAAGTGGAGGAAGGGTAACGAAATTTGGGCATTAGCCATAGTAGAAAAGGAGGAAGAGAGAAAGGAGGAATTAATACCTGAAGTCATTGCAAAGGTGATATTGCAGTATGAGGGAGTGTTTGAGGAACCAAAAGGGCTGCCCCCATGAAGAATGTATGACCATGCCATTACACTTACTCCAGGAGCTATACCGGTTAATGCCAGGCCATACCGCTATTCACCTCAACACAAGGATGAGATAGAGCGTCAGGTGGCGGAGATGCTCTCGAATGGCATAATCGCAACCAGTAACAGCCCTTTTGCCTCACCTGTTCTATTAGTCCAAAAGAAAGATGTCTCTTGGCGATTTTCTGTGGACTATAGGCGGCTTAATGATCTCACAGTGAAGAACAAATTTCCAATACCCGTGATAGATGAGTTATTGGATGAGTTAGCGGGAACCAAATATTTCTCCAAGCTTGATTTGCGAGCTTGATATCATCAAATATGTATGAGAGAAGAAGATGAGGTGAAGATTGCCTTCAAAACCCATCAAGGACATTACCAGTTCCGTGTGATGCCTTTCGGGTTAACCAACGCCCCCGCCACCTTCCAATGTGTGATGAACTCGGTATTAGCTCCCTATCTTCGCAAATGTGCTTTGGTCTTCATAGATGACATATTAGTGTATAGCCCTGATTTGTATACCCTTGCTGAGAACTTGACAGCCATCCTACAAACTTTGAAAGACCACCAGTTTTTTTGTCAAAAGAACTAAATGCACCTTTGCGCAATAACAGTTGGAGTATTTAGGGCATATCATATCTGAACATGGAGTGACTACCGATCCAAGTAAAACACAAGCAATGGTTGATTGGCCGAAGCCCACCACTGTGTCAGAGTTATGAGGATTTTTGGGCTTAACCGGTTATTACCGGAAATTTGTGAAAGGTTATGGAATTATTGCCAAGCCACTAACCAATTTGCTAAAAAAGAAGGCGTTTGGGTGGAACGAGGAGGCAGAGGAAGCCTTTTTGAAGTTGAAACAGACAATGGCAAACACTCCTGTGCTGAAATTACCGGATTTTGAACAGAGCTTTGAACTAGAAACTGATGCATGCGAGCAGGGTGTTGGAGCGGTGCTTATGCAAAAGGGACAGCCGATGGCATTCTTCAGCAAAGCATTGGGACCAGTCCACCAACGGCTGTCAATCTATGAGAAAGAGTTCCTAGCATTGATGTTGGCCGTAGAACGGTGGAGACCATATTTACAACACCGAGAATTTATTATCAGAACCGACCACAAAAGCCTATGCTATTTAGAAGAGCAGCAGCTTCACACAGAGATGCAGCGCAAGGCCATGATGAGGTTGATGGGATTGCAATTCCGGATTGTGTATAAAAAAGGGGAAAGACAATTTAGCAGCCGATGCTTTGTCTAGAGTTGGGCAGTTGATGGCTGTGCAAGCGGTGACCGAAACTCAACCTTTGTGGATCCAGGAGGTAGTCAACTCCTATGTCACCGATGGAGAGGCACAACAACGACTAATTCGACTGGCACTTCAGAGTCCCGATGAGGAGGGTTATGATCTGCACCAAGGGCTCATCAGGAAACATGGCTGTATTTGGATTGCGAATAACTCAGCCCTACAAACCAAGTTGATTGCCACTTTTCATAACAGTGCTTTTGGGGGGCATTCCGGTACTCAAGCAACACTTCAGAGGCTTAAGAAAGTTTTTTGTTGGAAGGGAATGAAACAAAATGTGGAAGACTACATTCGACAATGTGAAATCTGTCAGCGTGCCAAGGGAGAAAGGACCAAACCAGTTGGGTTATTACAACCATTACCAATTCCATCGGCAGCATGGCAAGATTTGACAATGGACTTTGTGGAGGGATTACCAATGTCGGAGGGATATGACGTAATAATGGTGGTGGTTGATCGCTTCACTAAGTTCAGCCACTTTTGTGCACTACGCCACCCATTCACAGCTCAAAAGGTCGCAAGAGTGTTCATGGACCAAATCGTTCGATTGCATGGGATGCCAAAATCAATCACCTCCGACCGTGATAAAGTATTCACCAGTGGGTTTTGGAAGGAACTGTTTAAAGCAATGGGAGTCAAATTACAGTTTAGCACCGCCTACCATCCACAAACCGATGGCCAAAGTGAACGGGTTAACCAATGTTTGGAAATGTATTTGCGATGTGCCGTACAAGCTTCACCGGGAAAGTGGAAATCCTGGCTAGCATTAGCTGAGTTTTGGTACAATACTAACTATCATACTGCCTTAGGATACTCTCCATTCAAGGCGCTGTATGGCTATGAACCGGAATACGGTATTCTGCCAAGAGGAGCCAATGAGCAAAGCTCAGAAACGAGTGAATGGCTTCAAATTAGGGAGGAGCAAATTGAAGAGCTAAAACAATAGTTAGCACGAGCTCAGAACCGTATGAAGATGCAAGCAGACAAGAAAAGGCAAGACCGCCAATTTCATGTGGGTGAGAAAGTTTTACTCAAATTACAACCATATGCTCAAAACTCCTTGGTCAACAGAAAGTATCCGAAGCTGGCCAGCAAATTTTTTGGTCCTTATACTATATTGGAGAGAATTGGACAGACAGCTTACCGCCTGGAATTACCGGCCGAAAGTCAAGTTCATCCGGTGTTTCATGTGTCACAACTCAAACCATATCATCCAGATTATACTCCTGTGTTTGCAGACCTTCCCAAAGTAGCAGAGTTGGATGTTCAAGATACTGAGCCCAAGGAGGTGCTAGCAAGGAGGTTAGTTAAAAAAGGGAACGCAGCAGTAGCACAGGGGCTGATCAAATGGAGTGCTATCCCTGCGCATTCAGCCACTTGGGAGGATCTGGAGGTGTTGCGCAAGAGGTTTCCCTCGGCAGTTGCTTGGGGACAAGTAACCTTTGCAGGAGGGGCAGATGTTACAGACCAAGACCATCGTGAGACGTCGACGACCCATCTGACGGCTACCGAGCGGGACGGAGGGGCAAAGGAGTAGTGCCAGACCGACAATAGTAATTACCGACAACCAAACAGTGATTAGTGAGGAATACAGGTTTAAGCAAAGAAAAGATGTACCCGAATATGTCAAGGAGGGGTATAAGAATCTTTTGTAACAGACTATACGGATATGGAAAAAAAGAATTGAACTACTCTGGGTTCTATCCCCTTTTCTTTCGTTCTTCTGTTCCTCTGTTCTTTGGATATCGATTTCTTCTCGTATTTGGTTCTTACTCTGTATTTACCACTTGAATCTCACGCGACGGACCAAGTGTCGCCACGGGGTGTAACACTACAACTCTGTCGACACCTCCTACTACTCCAGCACCGCGTCTCCCTGGTTAGCTCTACCTCTTCTTCCTCCCAACCCTCGTCCTCCTGCTTCTAGGTTTCGTCGATCGATTTCTCACAGATCGGGTGCTCCTAGGTAGTTTTGAGGAAGCAAAGGAGAAGCACAAGTTGGTTGTTCACTGTTTTTGTTGCTCGGGGTATGTCTCCTACTAATTTTTGTTGCTTCTCAAGTTGCTTAGGGTTTCGGTTGTTAGTCTTGTTCTCCTAGATCTGTTGTTCCGAGGTCTACCATACTTTCTTAGTCTTGTTCTCAATTGATTTTGCTTCACAGAGCAAAGTGGTAGGGCCTGTTTTTATTTGTCTAGGCTTGCTTTGCCTTCACATCCTAAAAAGCAAATGAATATTTACAGTAGACAGATCTTTCATTTCAAGTTGTTAACCCTTGAGACTTGACCAGAATCATCACCATCATTTTCGGGGTTTCTAGCAAATGCTAAGTACAATGCTGTGGAATATGACTTGCTCAACCATATGTTTATTCAAATGACTGAATTCAGAACACCATTAGGTTTCTGATTTATGAATTTATGATTATTTTTGTATAAGTTACATATAACAAAAATTTAAATCTTTGTTCGAAATGTTGCATGTCAGAGTGAACCCATCTCGGAGAAAAAGCTCAAATATACAACATATAAACATAAAATTTCAGAAATATACACCAAAGAATGAAAATAGCAAAAATACCCCTGGGACCCGCCGTGCCACGTGGCGGCCGCCACGCCCCATGGCGGCAGCCCTGGCTACCGCCACCCCACACGGTGGCAGCCAGGTGGCGATGCCCCCCGCTGCCACATGTACATTTTGGCATTTTTTATTTTTTGAGGGGGCCGGCCGAGCTGAGAAATGGAGAAAAGGGCGCAGGGGGGCCGGCCGAGGTGAGAGTTTTTCTCCATGCGAGGATGCTTTCGGCGCATGATGGATGCATGCACATGGGTGAATAGAAGCCGGTGGTTGGCACAGCAGGAAAAGTCGCGTCAAATAATTTCGTGTCGGAATCCAAAGCCCATAATAAGCTGCGATTACGACTAATAATGGTGGTAATGAACGTGATTATTAAAAAAAAGATAGTTATACGTAATAAAATCATGATTAATCTAAACGTCACAGTGATGATGTTGGCTCCTATAAATCCAGGTCGCCAGGGGCACCGAGGCATTGCCCGTTTCTTCGCAGTGTGTTAGAGCAAGAGAGCAGAGAGGCAGTGTGAGAGCAGGGAGCTTGGGAGCTGAGTGAGAGTAGAGTGGAGAGCGTGAGAGCAGAGAGCGTAGAGGCGAGGCCAGCAAATTGAGAGCGCGAAGACAGGAGACTAATTAGTCGGTGGTTATAGTTTGTTGTAATTTTCACAAAGTTTAATCATTTTGAATTATTTCATTCATGATTTTTATATTATAGGTATTTTTGAGGAACATTTATTGGTACATTGCTCGAGCTTTATTGATCATATTTACAACTTCGAAAAGGTTAGTTACAAATCCTCATGAATATTAGTATGTTTTGTATAGGGGTGAAAACGGATCGGATACGGACGGATAATGGCTCTACCATATTTGTTTTCATATTTTTTCTCGGATTCGGATACGGATACGGATAGTCCGGATACGAATACGAATACAAATAATATCGAATACGGATACGGATCGAATACGAATCGAATCGGATACGGTTACGAATATTTATCGGAACATGATAACCCCTTAGATTTTACATAAAAAATCAACGAAAACACATAGCTAGTTGATTTGATCAAAATATTATTGAAAATTGAACAAATATAAACATTTTCATTCACTTAGACAATAGTTAGATACTACGTCGCAAACAAAATTATGTAAGACTTAGTTCATCACGCACATACGATTAATTCATCATACATGTAGATCAAAACACAAAATAAATGTGATCCTTATTCAGAGATACAAATGAAAACAAATATAGAACATACAAAAAGTTTGATAATACTTAATTACCATATCTCTAGAAAACATATATAACACTTACATGTAATGACCCCAAGATTTGTATTATTTGTTAAATTATATTTAAAATAATAAATTATGTATTTTATGAGTTTTTATGCATTTTAGCTATTTATTTAAAATATTTTCCTATTAAAGACAACAATTTTTTATTTTTTAGGAAATTTAAAATATGATAAAATTTTAAAAATAATTTTTTAATAAATTATATACTATGTTAGGAATTTTATCAAAAAATTTCATAATTTTTGGAACTAGTTTGCTAATTTTAATAATTGAAACTTAATTTATGGATTAATTAAATTAGAAAACAAGTTAAAATTTAGTAACCTTTTTGGACCAAAAGAGTAACTTGGCCCAGCCCATGTGTATATCCGGATATCCGATCCATCACTATCCGGATTATCCGAATCCGTATCCGTATCCGACGGATAGTGCGCTACCGAATCCGTATCCGTATCCGACAAAAAATATCCGTATCCGTATCCGATCCGATACTATCCGACAAATATCCGATCCGACAGAATCCGTATCCGAAAATTATCCGGATCGGTCGGAAACTATCCGATCCGTTTTCATCCCTAGTTTTGTACAGTGTAGTATTAGTGACCAACTTGTTACGTTAGATTTCAGTATTTACGTTTGTGCAATCTATTGTGGTTAGTACAGAAAACATGCAGTAGTTAAATAAAAGAATATCCCCGCCGTCCATAAGTGTTACGAATTAATCGTAGCACGTAAATATTGTTGCATGAAATAACAACCTTCTTTTGGGACGATGAGGCTCTCCAGAGTTCAGGACCCTCTAGCGAGCTTGCACTCGAACGTTGAACTATCAGGGGGGGGCTGGACCCTCCGATGAGCTTTGGACTGTATTTATTTCGCACGAATTATTCGTTCGAGCGAAGGACTATTTATATTTTTGGACGTAATCACTACTAGGACCCGAAAGGAGTTGACCTCCTTTCTGAACTTAATAACTCGAACCGAAGTGGCTGCTTAATCTGACTTAAATATTGGTGGTCCGAAGTTCTGGAGCGTGGTAAGCTATTTTGCCGTATTACTTATTTGACTTTGTATTGTTGTTTCTGCTTTGTGTAGGTACCGACGCTGCAGAGACCGCACACGTCGACCTCGACGCCGTTCTAGATAACTCGGAGCAAGGCAAGCACCTCCTTCAATCATGTTAATACCACGCTTTGACCTAGCTCATGTTCTTATGATGAAATGTATATTATATGTTGTCATATGGACAAAAAAATGATCATTACTTTGTTAGCAACGTATATTATGTGCACAAAATGTGATTTTATGATTTTATAAACTGCATGTCATGTGATTTATATATGTCATGTGATTTTTATAAACTTCAAGTAGCTCTTATTACGTAAAATAACATCAATTTGGGCACATGAGTATATGCAGAGGTCAGGACCCTCTGCCGAGCTAACGGTGAACTATCTAGGGGGGCAGGACGCTCCGATGACCATCGGACCGTATTTATTTCGCACGATTATTCGCTTCAGCGAAGAACTGTTTTTATTTTTGAACGTAATCTCTACTTGGACCCGAAAGGAGTTGACCTCCTTTCTGAACTTAATAACTCGAACCAAAGTGGTTGATAAATCTGCATTAAATATTGGTGGCCCAAAGTTCTGGACTGTGGTAAGCTATTTTTGCCTTATTTCTTATTTGACTTCTGTCGGGACCCGAATTTGCAAATCCGGACCCTCTGTGTATTCAGTACTAGTCCAGGAACGCGCTAGTGCATACAGTCTTAACATCGGTAAATATCACAAACATACCACTCGATACTAATAAAGTACTTTAATTAAATAGTCAAACTGGTTGCTCGACCTTATGGTCAAGTTACAAATATACGCAGGCGAAACTTATTAAGAGAGAAATAATAGCAGCGGAAAATAAGATAACTCGTGGCGCCATCCAAAGATACCACAGGCAACTGACTGGGCTCGCTCCCTAAGTAGACGGTTCCTCTTGGAGCTCCTCCTCCAAAGCTGGTGTAGTCTCCTCTTCTACTGGTGTTGTATTGTGGCAAGGGTGAGTACTTGGTACTCAGCAAATCATGCACAGAATGCAGCTAATATACTACATGCATGGCTTAATACAAAGGAGTGACTCAAGGTATATTTGCAGTAAGAGCATTTAACAAGTATCATAAGTAGATTCGAAAGCAGTAGTAACAAGTAAAGCATAAATAACTTTTCAAGGAGTTTAGTAAACATCTTTCCCATCCTAATCCACATTTCTATCAACATCATTATTAATCCAACCCAACCCTTCAAGTCCAAGTTATTTTCGAGAAATTCTAACCCTTGACTGTAATTCCCGAGCGATGTCCAATACCGCGGACACGGCTATTCGAATAGATTTTTCACTCTGCAGAGGTTATGCACTTTACCCACAAGATACAGTTAAACACCACAAAGGCGAGTTCCCGTAACAAAGTCTTTCGGAAACTTCTAACAATACAAGTGGTCCTCCCCGGTTGTTGCACACTAACCCTTCCCTTAGCTAAGGCGAAGTTTAGGCCAACCAACCGTTAGATGGGTACTGGCGCAGCCCCAGACGCTCCCCGTACAACATACACAAAGGGTGTAGTTGACCTCCCGAGGTCCCACAGTGCGTTATTAGCAACTTAATCAACTAGGTCCGTCCCATTACTGAGACATGTGGTTGCAAGATTGACTCAGTTCAAAGGCTTGCAAGGTGAAGTCCTTAGGGTGACCAGGGCAAGACTACATGAACCAAAACATCATTCCCAATGCCACAACTGGCCCACTGATCATTCTTGCCACATGCCCCGGTCAAAAGCTATTTATCAAACCCCAGTTGATTACCATGCACCACGTGCCATCAACATCACATGATATCTTCCCAAAACAGGTTCAATATATCATTAAGTCAATATTAACATTTGATTGTCCAAAATCATGTCATGAGTACGTAGCAGGTCTAAGCCATATACTACAACGATCTACAAACCCATGTTGGCAATTTAGTAATGTCCAACTAGTAATCCACACTAGGGTGACAAGGGGTCATGGCACATACTTAAGTAATCAAGGTGTCATACAGCAATTTGGCATTTATCTAATTTCCCAAATCTAAATAAAGTATTTTATAATTGAACTAGCATGCAATAAGTTAAATCAAAATAGGTTTCAAAATAGGATCAACATGGTCAAAGCATAACTTGCCTTCAAAAAGTACTTGTTCTTGGTCTTGAGCTGGCTCCTGGGTCAACACTTCTCCTTCGAAGCCTTCGGGCACTTCAACGTCTACTCGTAAAGCGTGCAAATAGCAATACACAAATAAACAATAGGCAAAAGCATCCCAAAAATCCAAATAAAATCCATAAACAGAGAGAACATAATTTTATGAATTTTTAGGAACTGGAATCGTCAAATTCGGAGTTAAAATGCAAAAATTATGATTATTTAAAGTTTAAATAATCAATTAAATAATTTTACAGAGAAAAACTTTAGTCCAAAAATTAAATAAAATTGATAATTAGGTAGATCTCAATTTTATACAAATTTAGAAATTTGAATCACTCAAATCGGAGTTGAAACGCAAAAGTTATAAGCGTTTGAAATTTGAAACAAAATCTGAAATCATTATTTCGAATTAATAAATCATTTTCTTTTTCGGAAATTAATTATTGCGCCAAGACACGTGGCAGTCTCTCGATTGGTCTGCGGCGACGTCGGTAGGTTCATGGACGTGGTCCATGGTTTGGCTCGGTCCACCGTGGACTCGGTCCACGGCTCCACGTGTCGCTGACAGGTGGGTCCCCTCGGGTGACGTCATTGCTGACGTCAGCGGGGCTCAACCCATGGTGCTGACAGGTGGGACCCACTGGTGACGTCATGGGTGACGTCACCGCATGAGGCGGCCCGTGACATGCGGGCGTCTTTGGCGTCACGCGGTGCGGTTGCGGCTAAGCGTGACCGACTTGAGCCCGGCGTGTCGATGACCCACCTGCCGCGTGAAGCGCGGCGGCTCGGCTCCCCGAACACGTGGCACGATCGTGTCTGTTGATTTGAAAATCAACGGCCGCGATTAGATCCAGGGTTGACACGTTGAAAACTACACGGTGATCGTGGGTCATTCGATCTAGATCGGACGGTCCAGATCTAACCCTACGTAAACACTGCTACGGCACGTGGTGATCGTGGGCCGTTGGATCTTGATCCAACGATCCAGATCTAATCGGGTTTGGAAGCACGTGACTCACCGCTGCTGTTCGATTGGGATCGGACGGCTGTCCGAGCTCGCGAGGTTGATGGCGACGCGGCGGCGCTGGCCTGGCCGGAGACGAAGACGGCAACCTCCCGAACGGCGTTCGGACGCGATTCCGGCGAGGTGAGTTGGCCTCCCGGGTGCGTCTTGGCCTGGGCTTCTCGGATCTGGTCTCAACGGTGACAGGAGACGGCGGATGACGACGGAGAGGACGAAAAACCGCGGTGGAGGAGTGCTACAACTCCGGCGAGCAATTACGGCTGCGGCAGGGCGTTCCAAGCGGCGGCGGCTAGGGCAAAAGGTGCAGGAAGTCAAGGCGGTCCTCGAGGTGCGACCCGGGCATTAAATACCCTCGGCGTCCGTGCGGAAAACGGAAACCTAGGCCCACACGGCGGCGGGCGCGGCGGAGGAATCCGGCTCGGACTCGGGCGGAGACGACGACGGAGGACCGTCCATGTGGCGCGATCAACGGCCACGATTGGCTCGGGCGCGATCGGATCCGGTCGGATCGGTGCGGCTCGATTTCGGCCGTTGGATCTTGATCCAACGGTCCCGCGCGGCTAGGGTTTGGACTTGATTCGGTCGAGTCACGTGGCTCGGGTCGGACTCGAGTCCGACTCGGTCGGATGAAACGATGCTCGACAGATTGATTTTCCAGCGATTTAATATTTAAAATAATTTCCAGTAATTCATTTAATTCATTAAAAATAGCAAAATACTCAGAAAAATTCTGGAAAATACTTTGGGGCATTTTGGACTCAAATAAAATATTTCCAACAAAATTTTATTTGCAAAGTTAAATTCTTTAATTATTTCAAAATGGAATAAATTCAAATAAATTCCAAATAAATCCAAATAAATTCCAGAAAATTCCAAAAATTCTCCAAAGTGCCAAATCACACATAAATTTAAGAAAAGCAAAATTTTGGGGTGTTACAACTTCGTATTGTTGTTTTTGTCTCGTGTAGGTACCGACGCTGCAGAGACCGCGGACGTCGACCTCGACGCCGTTCCAGAAAACTAAGAGCAAGGCAAGCACTTCCCCTTCTTTCATGTGAATACCACGCTTTGACCTAGCTTATGTTCTTGTGATGAAATGCATGTATGGATGGGTTACTTTTAGTAAACACCATATATTGCGAACTTGGTCGATAAATCCCCACATTCCATAAAAATTGAGAATTAATCGTAGCACCTAGAAATACATGCGCACAAAAAGATAGGAAAAGAATGACTATTACTTTGTTAGCTACGTATACATTTTTTACCCCGACGCCGTTCCAGAAAACTCAGAAGCAAGGCAAACACCTCCTTCAATCATGTCGATACCATAATTTTAGCCAGCTTATGTTGTTATGATGAAATGTATGTATGCGTGCCTTACCTTTAGTAAACACCGTATATTGCGCACCGGGTAGATATCTCCCCGCATTACATAAAAATTGCCAACTAATCGTACCACCTAGAAATATCTACGTCGGTAAGAATATTAAAATGGAATGAAGAGTTCAATTAAACATTCTTGCATAAAATAAGAACCATCTTTGGGACTCTGAGTCTCTCTAGAGGTAAGGACCCTCTAGCGATCTTGATGGGTTACGTTGCACTGTCTCAGGGGTCTGGACCCTCCGATGGACCATTGGATTGTATTTATTTCGCACGATTATTCGCTCGAGCGAAGGACTATTTTTTTTGGACGTAATCACTACTTGGACCTGAAAGGAGTTGACCTCCTTTCCGAACTTAATAACTCGAACCAAAGTAGCTGCTTAATCGGACTTAAATATCTGTGGGCCGAAGTTCTGGACCTTGGTAAGTTATTTTGCCTTATTACTTTATTTGTTTCTTATTGTTGTTTTTTGCGACCATGTAGATACCTCCGACGTTGCAGAGACCGCACCCGTCGACCTCGACTCCGTTCAAGAAAACTCCGAGCAAGGCAAGCACCTCGTTCAATCATGTTGATCCCACTATTTTACTTAGCATATGTTGTTGTGAACAATCTATGTATGCATGCGCTACTTTTAGTAGACACCCTAAATTGCGAATATGGTAGATGTATCTCCGCATTCCATAAAAATTTAAAATGACATTGTTGACATTCATGAGATTTGGTTAATGTATAATCATGGTCATTAGAAATTGTAATGGTGAACCTATAATGAGTACAAGATGACTAGAAGATGAAATGACAGTAGCAATGTACTGAGTAGATTATTGGAACGACCGAAGAAATATTGGCTATTAGTACAGAAAATGACGGAGTAGTTGCCGAAATGATAATCTCCAGCGACATATTACATACATGAAATAACAGCCATAGCAGGGTACTTGAAATATACGTAGATGACATGACACCCTGTCTATCTATGGTAAATATGGTAAAAATCAATAATGGAATGTAATTGGAATCAAACTTTGAAAATTTTACAGATGTTGTCATACAATATAATTAGATGTTGTCATATGTTTTGACCGTATGTAAGCATATGATTAATTCATTCTTAATTAAAATATGAAAAAAGGCGGTAAAATAAATTTATGGTGTATCGTAATGCTACACAAATCGATGACGAAGGACTATTTTTTTTGGACGTAATCACAACTTGGACCCGAAAGGAGTTGACCTCCTTTCTGAACCTAATAACTCGAACCATAGTTGCTGCTTAATCTGACTTAAATACTAGTTGCACGAAGTTCTGGACTGTGTTAATTCATTTTGCCTTATTACTTATACGACTTCGTATTGTTGTACTTATTTTTGGACGTAATCATTACTTGGACCCGAAAGGAGTTGACCTCCTTTCTGAACGTTATAACTCGAACCAAAGTAGCTGCTTAATCTGACTTAATTTTTTTGACCCGAAAGGAATCTCTGCAGAGGTCAGGACCCTCTGCCGAGCTTCCATTCGAACGTTGCACTGTATTTATTTCGCACGATGATTCGCTGCAGCGAAGGACTGTTTTTTTGGACATAACATCTACTTGGACCCGAAAGGAGTTGACCTTCTTTCTGAACTTTACAACTCGAACCAAAGTAGCCACTTAATCCGACTTAAATATTGGTGGGCCGAAGTTCCGCACCATTGTAAGCTATTTTCCCTTATTACTTATTGGACTTCGTATTGTTGTTTTTGCTTCGTGTAGGTACCGACACTGCAGAGACCGCACACGTTGACCTCAACGCCGTTCCAGAAAACTCAGAGCAAGGCAAGCATCTCCCCTTATATCATGCTGCTAGCACACTTTTACCAAACTTATGTTGTTATGATGAAATGTATGTATGCATGCGTTTCTCCGAGTGAACACCATATATTGCGAACCTGGTAGATAAATCCCCACATTCCATAAAAATTGCGAATTAATCGTATCACCTAGAAATACATGCGCACAAAAAGATCGAAAAAACAACAAATTAATTTGTTAGCTACGTTTATTTGTTTTACTTAGTTTGTACGAACCTAAAATGTAAAGTATACAATGACTTTCTGTGTAGTAGTATTTTACATGATATTATGAGTGTGGAATGTGGTTTTAGGATTTCATAAACTGCATATGTCTTACGATAGTATATTATATAACATATATATAATTATATGTTGGCATACATTTTAACTGTACGTAACCATAACATTAATTCTTTCGTAATTAGAATTTGAGTAATGCCAATATGTTTAAAGATGTTAGCGGTACGTGTGTGCAATTATTGATGACTACAATTATGTAATGCTACAGTCCTCGATGGCGATTCCGCTTCATATATGGCATGGGGGGGCCCGCAAATTTGCAGGGCCCATTTGTCAGCATGCATAATTGTGCACACATAGAGACAACGGTAAATCCACCGATAGAGTTGCGTACAGTAGCAAGAGCGGCTGCACGCGCTCTTAGTGTTGACCGTACATTGCACAAGCTCGTGGTAGATGGGGTTAGGCCCCATGTAGTGCCAAATAGCTCGCTTTACGTGTACAGCCTATTCGAGCTCCGTAGAACGAGTGGCTGGCAGTTCTACATGGAGAAGGCCGCACAGGAAGGGTTCGCACTAGGTGTTCACGTCAAGCTGGTCCCTCGCACCCCCGCTGGGGAGGCAGGGACGAGCCGAGCCCAAGAGGAGGACATGGGGGTCAATGCGGACGAACAACCCGAGCCCGAAGAGGAAATTGCCATGAGCTCGCAGCAAGTCCCCGGTCAAGGGGGCTTGGCAGGGACTGGCGAGACGGATGCGCCCGTCCCTGAGGTTGATGCGGATGCCCTAGGGGATGACCCTCACCCTACTTATGGTGATGGTCCTGACGAAGATGAGGACCCGGGGCCAGCAATCGCATTTTTACACTCGCTGGACCCGGCCAACTGTGTTCTAGCCCGCTTGGAGGATATTTCTAGGCGTGGGCAAGACCATAGCGACATAGAACTCGACCAGGAGTTTGCCACAAAGGACGAAGCGATGCACTTCTGCACTAATTACGCCGTGGTGACCCGGGGGTGAACCTGTACACCATGTGCAGGAACAAGAACATGGTGAAGCTATTCAAAACCCTATGCATGCAAAACCAACTGCACAAGTTCGATACGATATTTAACCAGCTGAACGAGCGCTCAAAGGAACTGGTGGCGGAAGAGACCATGGAGGGCACACAGGTAATTGGTGGCTCGGAGGTCTCCGTACGGCGCAAGATGACATTCGCTCAATGGATAGCTCGTAAACCCGCTGAGAGATGGGCCTGGGCGCACGATACAAACGGTGCTCGGTAAGATAATGCCCTCTCTAGTACGGTACCACATCATTTGACAGCACTATTTTGCACCTAAGGGGTATGCTTCTCTTGTGCAGATACTCCATCATGACGATGAACTTTGCCGAGTCGTACAACAATGTGCTGCGGGGGGCTCGTTGCCTACCCATTTGCCCAATCATTGAGCTCACCTTTTTTAGGACCGCGAAATACTTTGTTGATCGTCAAAGGGCGGCGTACAACTGCGGCTCAACCTTCACTCCCCGTGTCGAGGCTTTGTTACAGCGTCGTAGGCAGAAAGCTCAATTCCACCGCACGCGCATGCTGGACCCTGCACAGAACATTTTTCTCGTCGAGTGCAAGCGCAAGCACCGTTCGGGATACTCCGCGGGGGACACAAACCAGAGATGCCAGCTCGGCCTGTATCAGGCGACCTGCTCATGCAACAAGCCTCGCCTAGAGCACATCCCCTGCTCGCACGTGCTAGCAGCGTGCCGTGATATGGGGGACAACGACGGCACACAATATGTCACACCGTACTACCGTATGGATGCCGTTAGAGCAGCATGGACGGGGCATTTCTAACCGTTCAACATCGGCATGAACTACAAGACCTCCGAACCCTCTACGTGGCTCCCGTACCCCACACTAAGGCGCGATACGCCGGGTAGACCGCGTTCCGCGCGGTTTGAGGGTGACATGGATGCGTCTCAGCGAGACGATGGCCTTCGGCGTTGTCGCATCTGCAGGCAGACAGGGCATGACCGTAGAGGCTGCCCAAACAGAGAGTGATGTTGTCCAATGTAATATTTCAACTATACGTATTTGACATGCAACATGTTCTTACTACCTTCATTTTGCATTCTCTTCGTGAAATGTCAATTATGTAATTTATGAACCAAAATTTCTTTGGGTATGTAGAGTGGTTTTGTAATTTCTTTTGATGATTTTTTTTTGTATTTCATTGTTTCATTCCCTCGAGATTATGCAGGATTGTGATGGAGTTGCCAGAGCTATTGCGATCGAAGTATGATGACGACCACAGGGCGCGCAAGTGGGCCCCCGGCCAGACGGTAACATCATTACTTCACTGTCGTAACGTATCGCAAGCGTATGCACCTTTCGTTATGCTCAGTATGTTTACTTGCTCTGTCCTTGCAACTGAACACTCTCCGCATGCGTGGCTCCCGTAACATTAAGAGATTGGACCTTCAGTTCATATACGGCCTCGGACGGACAGGCCTGTTAGCTTTCGCATTTATGGTGCGTGGTGCCGACGAAGGAGATGGCCAGCGGACCCCGATGCCTAGAATGGACGGGGCCCTTATCACCGCGTTGGTCGACAGATGGCGTCCGGAGACGCATACTTTCCACCTCCCCTTCGGCGAGATGACGGTGACCCTCAAAGATGTCGCCATGTTATTTGGTCTTCCACTTTCCGGTAAACCCCTCGTAGTGTGCAAGCCCTCCAAAGAGGCATGGAAGAACTATGTAGAGGAAAGGTAATAAATGTGAAAGCACACGAACCACACTTATTTGGGAGCTAACGTGATTTCCTAACAGGTGATTTTCTTCGATGCAGGTTTGGCAGAACGTACACGGGGAACTGTGATCAGGGAGTCTCTTTCACATGGCTCGACAGTCTCCCGGAGGCTGGACCATGTCCTGTAAACGCTGACCATGGTCAAATAAATAGGCACTTCAAGGTGTTCCTCTATTTCCTCCTTGCAGGAATTTTATTTACAAACGGAAATGGTGATTCCGTTGCCCCCCACCTCGTTTGGGTCGCTCGGGAATTAGCCGAGCAGGTGCGGGAAGATGCAGCACCGTACATCTACAGGTGGGGCTCGGCAGTTCTCGCAGACACATATCGCGAGATGTGTGCGGCTCGCCGATCTGACCAACTTCAATAATGGGAGGTTGCCCGCCGCTTCTCTGATTGTGGTCCTGGTCGTACCTACCCATAGCGCGACCAAGAGTGTCAACGCGCGGTACTACCAGTGCCCGTTGATGCGGTAATCGGCATCGATTGGAAGGCCAACCATGGGTTACAAATGGATGCATGCTAGACTTCGGTGGGCCCAGGAATCGGACCGTGGCTCCTACCTCCGTCTCGTGGGGGATCTAGACTTCCTGACATCGGTGCAGGTCACGTGGGATCCGTTTTCCCCCCAGGCCGCGGCGGAGGTTGCCACGGGAGGCCTTATCTCCAATCAGGTACCTGGGAGCCTCATTATTGGATGACGAAATGCTTCCTCCTGTGCATGAGTGCCGTTGAGCCATACTCTCGGAGCTGCGTTCGGCGCCAATTTGGGTCTTGTGAGTCTTTCCCTCCACCGCCTCAGGCCAGGACTCCGGAAGCTCCCATGGGTATGTCGCTATATGTCACATTACTTTCACGCTTACTGTGGAAACCATTAATAATGTGTTGGATTGATCCGCAGGAGGAGCACATCGGGGCACAACTACAACTGGGTCGCATGGAATAGCCTGCATATTGAGAGGTGGAACTCGACGGCCACTAAGGACGTCTGGAACCAATCAGGCGCAGCCCACGAGACGGACACATTTGGGTACCTTGGTGATCTGAGACCTCGCACAGGGCGGTGCTCTAAACAGTGTGGCGATGCCAGTGCAACATGGGTATGCGGAGGAGTACGCAGAGCGCATGCACACACTGGTACGGATCACACGTATCACATATTAAAAACTGGGGATATACCCAATTAAACATTCGATACGTGTTAATTTGCAGAGGCGTGAGGCGGAGTACATGCATGACTAGGCGGACAAGATCCTCACGCAGTCACAGCCGCAGCAACGTCAATCAAGCAATCCTCTACGAAACCTTCTTCGCCGCACAGGCCACCGCATAAGAGATGCGGTCCGAGATGTTGGTGGCCATAGGCTGTCTACCCAACCTGATTACGGGGATGTACCGTACGAGGCGCCGCCTGCACCGAGCCCCCTGATGAGGAGCATGTCCATAGATAGACGTGCAACGCCTGTGCCTCCTCGGCGGCAGCAAGACCAACCCAGAGCATCTACTTCGTCCCGGGTCCCGAGCCATGAGAGCGGCCGGGGCCATGGAGGCGGCTACGTTGAAATAGGTGTTGGGGCGAACGTTCAAGGAGGAGTACAGATCAACATGTCACCGTCCCCATCATTGCCGCAGGAGTCTTTTAGTACCCCCGTCCAGCATCAACAAACATGGGAGGACGTGTCGAGGGCGTACGATGACCTTGTGGGCTCGGGGACTACATTCACAGATTTGCTCGCGACGACGTGTTTGCAATCCCTAGGGTTGCAATCGCGTCCCAGCAACCCCGAGGAGGCCGGTGGATCGAATCGGCGGAGCAACGACCGGACGTACTCGCGCATCGTGGTACCATCGACGATCGTTGGGTGGATGGGGCATCCACAGCGGCACGTCGTACGGGGTCCAGCCTGTGTGATTCAACGCTGGAACGCGAGGTGCACGGTCCGGTCCAGCGCAGGCGGCTGGAATACGTATCTCCAATCCGCCCGTAACTTTCACACCGTCCGACTACGATAACCAGGAGCGTCATGGTAGGGGGCGCGCAGGGGAAGAGGAAAGGGGAACACTAACCCAGAAGGCCGTTGAACCCGTTATTGATCAACCCGTTCAATTGCATTATTTTACTTTCAATGTAATGTTTTAATATGTGCAAGATTGTGCTCGGAATGAAATGTATGATGGCACTAAGTTGTCTTTGCCACTAAGTTATACTGAGGCCTTTTGCACTGGCGTAATTTGCATGCATCGTGTCAAAACAATATTTTTCCATAACATGCTACTCCGTATTTTGAAGAGGAGATCATCTGCCTTATTCCAAAAAAATAGAGTAATACGTGATATACTACGGCCTACCGAATAGGCTAAAGTATGCATCTTTGTTCGCGACTATTACACGAAGGGCATTACCAGGGCCAGGACACTGCCAGCTCCAGCTTCGCTTCAACCAGTCCCCATCGCACGCAGCAAACGCTGACACGTGCCGCTTTCATGTCCCGGCCCCTAACCTCGTGCGCTAACGTTACGCCACCTGGTGGCCACTCCCAAGCCACTGCCAGCTGCAGCGATTCTGCAGCCAGACCCCCCGTAGCACACTGCACACGCTGCCATGTGCTGATTGCCTGGCTTGGCCCCTCGCCCTGCACGCTGATGTGCCGCCAGCTGCGTTGTTCCTCCCTCGCTCCTCCCTCGCTCCCTGCCTATAAATATCTCAGAGTGCATAAAGGTTTGGGTGAGTTTAGAAACCCCATAGCGCGTAGAGGAGAACTGGTAGATTAGCTTTCCTTTTTTTTCCAGTATTTCATTCCGGCTACATGTTTTAGAGGAATTATTTACAAAAGTAATTTTGTACGGTGAGTCACATTGTACATTAGCTTGCTGATATCCTCTTCTTACTAATTACACTTCAACGTTCTTCAATTGTGTGAAGGCCATGTCTCAAACGTCGAGCTCAGCGAATCGGAGAGCCATTGCACTTGCCAATGCTAGGCGGGTCGATTGCCCTAATTGCCATGTGGAAGCTAATGTGTTGTACTCCACCACTTCATCAAATTACGGCCGGGTGTTTTATAAATGCCCTAATTACTCTGTAAGTGGGGATGTAGTTCGATTTCTCCAGGTTATGACGAATGTTCTCTTCTTCGAGTAGTCTATTTCTTATGAGTTCACAGCTCTTTACATGGTCTGAAAATATGTTGACATCGTTAAGCAGTCTGCAGGATGTCAATATTTCCAGTGGGCAGAGAAGATGCTGTATGTAGTTATCCTTGTGATAATTTTGTCTGCAATTGCGAACTAGATCATGCTTTATGCGTCACTTATATTAACTTCTTTAATCTATGTCATGCAATGCAATCGTTCCATTTGTGTTATCTATTCTCTCTCATGTTTTTGCCTCAATATTATAGTATATTCTATATATATCATATTTTGTATGCGTCACATATGTTTACTATTGTTTTTTTGAAGAATGGATCAGATTTGCTCTATGATATACGGACTACCCTTTTGTACACAAATATTTCGTTTACACCTTTCTTTACAAGTAAATTGTAGTAGCGCAATAACCCTAAGTACCGTAGCCGATAACCACCTTTCTGCAAAACGAGGGTGGGAGCGGGAAAAACGAGTGGGAGAATCAGAAATAAGATGTCACTGCGGAAAATAAGTTGGACCATACTCTTCATGACGATTTAAAACTTAAAAGAGTACAACGAACAAGGAAAATAATAGTTCCAACTAGACGTCTACTCAGTGCATCGAGGCCACTTCCCCTTCTCCCATGCCTCTTAATATATGGACCATCATGTTCTGCATAATCTTCGCGAGCAAATCAGCTGCAATCTTCCAAAAAAATGGACTGAAACGTGATATTTTACGGCCTGCCGAATATGCTTAAGTTGTCATATGTGTACGTGATTATTATAATTAGCCCTTTTGAACTAGCCGAAAATACTTACAACGGAAGGTGTCATTACAATATTTTTCCATAATATGGTAGTCCGTATATTGAAGAGCAAATCAGTTGCATTATTCCAAAAAAATAGACTCAAACGTGATATTTCACGGCCTGCCGAATATGCTTAAGTTGTCATATTTGTTCGCGACTATTATAATTAGCCCTTTTCAACTAGCCGAAAATACATACAACGGAATGTGTAATTACAATATTTTTCCATAATATGGTAGTCCGTATACTGAAGAGCAAATGAGCTGCATTATTCCAAAAAATTGACTCAAACGTGACATTTTGCGGCTTGCCGAATATGCTTAAGTTGTCATATTTGTACGCGACTATTATAATCAGCCCTATTCAACTAGCCGAAAATACATACAACGGAAGGTGTAATTACAATATTTTTCCATAATATGGTAGTTCGTATACTGAAGAGCAAATGAGCTGCATTCGTCCAAAAAAATTAACTCAAACGTGATATTTTACGGCCTGCCGAATATGCTTAAGTTGTCATATGTGTACGCAACTATTATAATTAGCCCTTTTGAACTAGCCGAAAATACATACAACGGAAGGTGTAATTACAATATTTTTCCATAATATGGTAGTCCGTATATTGAAGAGCAAATCAGCTACATTCTTCGAAAAAAATGGACTCAAACGTGATATTTCACGGCCTGCTGAATATGCTTAAGTTGTCATATTTGTTCGCGACCATTATAATTAGACCTTTTCAACTATCCGAAAATACATACAACGGAAGGCGTAATTACAATATTTTTCCATAATATGGTAGTCCGTATACTCAAGAGCAGATCAGCTGCAATCTTCCGAAAAAATGGACTCAAACGTGATATTTCACGGCCGGCCGAATATGCTTAAGTTGTCATATTTGTTCGCGACTATTATAATTAGACCTTTTTAACTAGCCGAAAATACGTACAACGGAAGGTGCAATTACAATATTTTTCCATAATATCGTAGTCAGTATACTGAAGAGCAAATCAGCTGCATTCTTCCGAAAAAATGGACTCAAACGTGATATTTTACGGCCGAATATGCTTAAGTTGTCATATTTGTTCGTGACTATTATAATTAGACCTTTTCAACTAGCCGAAAATACATACAATGGAAGGTGTAATTACAATATTTTTCCATAATATCGTAGTCAGTATACTGAAGAGCAAATCAGCTGCATTCTTCCGAAAAAATGGACTCAAACGTGATATTTTACGGCCGGCCGAATATGCTTAAGTTGTCATATTTGTTCGCGACTATTATAATTAGCCCTTTTCAACTATACGAAAGTACATACAACGGAAGGTGTAATTACAATATTTTTCCATAATATCGTAGTCAGTATACTGAAGAGCAAATCAGCTGCATTCTTCCGAAAAAATGGACTCAAACGTGATATTTTACGGCCGGCCGAATATGCTTAAGTTGTCATATTTGTTCGCGACCATTATAATTAGCCCTTTTCAACTATCCGAAAATACATACAACGGAAGGCGTAATTACAATATTTTTCCATAATATGGTAGTCCGTATACTCAAGAGCAGATCAGCTGCAATCTTCCGAAAAAATGGACTCAAACGTGATATTTCACGGCCGGCCGAATATGCTTAAGTTGTCATATTTGTTCGCGACTATTATAATTAGACCTTTTCAACTAGCCGAAAATACGTACAACGGAAGGTGTAATTGCAATATTTTTCCATAATATGGTAGTTCGTATACTGAAGAGCAAATCAGCTGCATTCTTCCGAAAAAATGGACTCAAACGTGATATTTTACGGCCGGCCGAATATGCTTAAGTTGTCATATTTGTTTGCGACTATTGTAATTAGACCTTTTCAACTAGCCGAAAATACGTACAACGGAAGGTGTAATTACAATATTTTTCCATAATATCGTAGTCAGTATACTGAAGAGCAAATCAACTGCATTCTTCCGAAAAAATGGAGTTTCCCTCGCCCCCAAGGCACAGCGTTGTCCAAACCATCCCCGACGGCACGGAGGTCCCCATGTGCCTATGCGGGGATCCTTGCCGCTTCCGGCAGTATATAGACAACTCATACACATACGGTATGAGGTACTGGAGTTGCCGCAACCACGACTCTGAGCCAACGCTGGGGATGCGGCTACGGCGGAGAAGCCCAGTATGTTCGTACTCGCATTTAGTGTTGCATCGAACCTGCATGTGTCTAACACCATGTGATGTGACCAATTGCAGCCTCCACTGTGCGAGTTCATCCGATTCTACGACGCGGAACAAACTCTCGAGATGGAAAGAATGCAGAATTGGGAGTACTCGCATCGGAGGGCTATGGTGGAGCAGCAGTGGTGTGAGCAGGATCAGGAGGAGAAGCGCAAGCAGCGTCTGGAAAAGATGCTTGCATAGAGGGAGGCGAACGGCAGCGCCATGCCGCGGAGAGGGAGGCTGAGTGCGAGAGAAAGCGTGAGAGGGCAGCTAGGGCCAGGGCGGCAGGAGCTGAAGGATTGCGTAAGGGAAACTATCATCGCTGCTCTCAGTAAAGTGTACGACAAGGGCCCTTCTTGTTGTTCCCTTTCCCTAAGGCATGTTAGGTTTAGTCTGGTATACTTGGTAGAGTGCCGTACATGCCATTGTTGTTTACCATCCGTAAGCCGTACGTAATTTAGTACATTCTTATTTCTGCCCATCTATCGGTACAGTGTACCATACATATATTTCACATCTTTGACCAAAACTACACGAAGTCTCAAAAAAATTATTACACAATTATCGGTACAGTGTACAAAAATAATAATTATAACTACAATTCGAAAGCATATTCTTAATTCATATGCTTTTGCGAAAAATTATAAAGTTTTTTTTATTAAATTTTGAGTTCTATAGCGAAAGTTATTTGCATTTCAATCGGATCCAGTCGAAAAACCAGAGAAAACTAAAAAAATTCGGCGAAATAATGAGACAAAAATCAAAAAACAACTGTGGCGGCCGCCGTCTGTCGTGGCGGGAACCGTCGGTATTTTTGCTATTTTTATTTCTTGTTGTTTATTTCTACAGTTTTTTATTTACATGTTGTATATTTCACCTTTTTTCCCACCTCCTAACAGAGCCAACCGCTAGAATATGGACGCGAATGACAGACGGTAAGGTCATATACAGTGGTAAAGTCTAACATTCCACTAAATTTTAAGTGATACGGAAGAAACCAAAGAAAGAAAAAGGAGAATGAGACGGTATTATAGATAATCTATTGTATGAGTTATTTTTACATAATATAATGATATACTATAAATAACTGCCATCTATACTATTGTAAGATGTAGTGTGTCATCCGTCAATTAGCTGATGAATCTAACCGCTCATATGAGACGGTATTATAGATAATTTATTCAGTCGGGTGTTGTATAGCATTAAAATACAACAAAGATACTACCATTCCACAAAGGTAAAATAGACTCAAACAAGAATACAAAATTAAAAAGTTATTACAAAATTATCGGTACAGTGTACAAAAATAATATTTAAAACTACAATTCGAAAGCATATTCTTAATCCATATGATTTGGCGAAAATTTATAAAGTTTTCTTATTAAATTTGGAGTTGTATAGCGAAAGTTATTTGCATTTCAATGAGATCCGGTCGAATAATCAGAGAGAACTAAAAAAATTCGACGAAATAATCAAACAAAAATCAAAAAACCAAACGGGGACACGTGGCAACGCTTTTGTTATTTTTTTTTTGTTGTATATTTTGGCTATTTTGATTTATATGTTGTATATTTCAGCTTTTTTTCCAACCCATCTCTTGTGTGCTGTTAAGTGTCATCGGAGAAATGTTCGGTGAGCTGGTTTTGACACAAGTGAAACTTTATATCTCAATGGGATGCAATAAACCCAAGTATACCATTGTTTTACCTAGCAAGCTGCAGACTATTGCTGTAACTTCTTCAATTTGACATCCCCAAACCACATAGGACTTTAGAATTTAGGTAGCAAACAAGCAGTTCATCCAGCTTTTCATTTTATATATTAAAGAAAAAAGGTTTGCCTAGGTGTCTGAGCTTGGGCCTAGATTAGACATAGTCTTTAATTTATTAAAGAAAAAAAAGGTTAGTACAGATGCTTTCATAGACCAGAATTCTCACACGTGTTGTAATGCAACCTTTGATACATAATCTCAACACAGATGCTTTCATATATCTGTGTCACACCACATGCTGAAGTGTAGTGTTTGTTACAAATAAGCTGTACGGATGCAAAGAACCTCTGGGCTTTCCGGCCTGAGGTGTTTATTTACAAGCTGAAGCAACAACTAAAGTTGACTTGCAAGAACGTACGACAAACAGCATATTAGAACCATGCACCTGTTTAGGACCGATAGAATCTCAGAATTTCAATGTTCATTTGTCCGTCTATAATCTATCCCTCCATATGGGGTAAAGAACCACACAACACTATATATATAGCTACATATGCATGAAGTACACAAACATGTATAAAAGAAAAGGAACAGAGAAGTTAGAGAGTAGAGCTAGACATTATATATAATTTGCAGGCGTCTGTAGCTAGCTAGCTAGCTACGAACAGGATTGAGGCCATAGTCCGATTGCAATTGAAACGATCGAGCACGTTTGCTAACTGCTAAGCGTGTTGAAATGCATTGCATTATCTGCTCGATCGCCATGGACACTAACTACACCAGTCAATTAGAGGGCTCACGAAGCTTAATTAGCTGCTGCCTGATATATATTTTCGA
Organism: Rhipidocladum racemiflorum; assembly: GCA_036346355.1. Lineage (NCBI taxonomy): Eukaryota > Viridiplantae > Streptophyta > Magnoliopsida > Poales > Poaceae > Rhipidocladum > Rhipidocladum racemiflorum. The sequence goes on along the minus strand of CM070573.1, from coordinate 12,834,508 downwards.
GTTTGGACCCACTCTGGATGATGTGTGCGTGCGTCTGTATATGCTCAGGCTATATGTTATGATCGACATGTTGGCGTCGACTGAACGCAAGAGTACACGTGACATGCACCTACCCATTCGTATATAAACTGTATACTTATGCATAACTGTATACATGCATGCGATGTATTAGGTGATCTACTGATCTTGTTTGGCCTGTAGCAGTAGTTGTACTTGTTCATGTCGCGTACTGACGCTACTAGTGCGCATGGCTTAATTTGTTACGCATATTCTTGGCACTTGCAATTTTCCCACTGTCTAATTGGCTATATATACGTACGTACCCTCGGTTACATACCCAGCTACGGCGCCCAGCTATACGGGCAAGCAAGCAAGATCTATATATTAATTCTCCAACTCCCACATTGTAGATTAATAGATCTAGAAAGCCATCTAGATTATAGATAAATTGCATAATTAAGTAGCTTGTTAATCTCACTAGCTAGCTATGGCGGTAGGGATCAAGAAAGGCCAGCATGCGGTGGCTGCAGCAACGCTGGCGGTGCTCTGGGTGTGGTTTGTACTCAATTTCCAACCTCTCCAGGCGGCCTACGGGCCCGGGCCGCTGCCTGGTGGCCCTGCAGGCGATGCAAATGCTACTGCAGGTCCGCCTCTGCCGCCAGCCGCCGGCGGCCTGTTGAAGAGGGGTGCCTCGGTCTCGGCGGCCGGCGACTCGTTGAAGAGAGGTTCCTCGGGCTCGAATTGTACCAACTATGGCCCCGGCCGCGGCGGCGTTTGTCCCGGCGGTGTTCACTAGCTTGTTAAGAATCTGCACGTACGTACGCGGTACGCCCATGTTGTCGATATATATATATATATACTAGCTACATGCCCGTGCGTTGCTACGAAAAACAAAATTGATAACGAAAAATAAAGATTAAAAAATAAAAAAAATTATTTTACAAGATCAAACATCTATCTTTAACGCTTCGTTTCTTGTGAAAGCTGGCTAATTAAAGCAACGTTTCGTTTCTTGAGTAGGGCAATTAAGCAGGGCAATTAAGTAGAGCAATTAAACAGGGCAATTAATGACGTGTAGAATGGACCACTGCCACCAAGTGGTGCTTTAGAATAGTAGAGATATACACACACACAACTTGGCACGTCCATGTTGTCGTTGTGCATGTTAAATTAGTCCGCGTATGGTAAATCAATGCGTGCGTGCATGGTTATGTACTCCGTTGTGTGGTTTGTTCCTTATATATTTGTGATCTGTGAGAGTAATACATATAAGCATTACTCCATTCGTTTCGTAATGGTTGTAGTTATAACTAAATTCACACAAAATAATAAGACAAGAAAAATGATTTGTCTACCCTCGTTTAATTCACCCCTTTTGTGATTAGTGAAGAGTAGCTGAACAGATTAGCTAAACAGATGTTTGTATTGATCGATGAAGGGTACAAAGGTCATATTGCCTCTAAAATTGTATTGGAATGTGAAAACAACAACCATTTTGATAAAAAATTTTGAACGCTATAACTATGACCATTATGAAACGGAGGTAGTACTTATATATTACAATGCTTATTAGTTATTATAGTCGAAAGATCCTAATTTTTTTTTTCCATGCGTTTGAGATGCGCCGCCAAATGAAAGGAGAGAGCAAAGCCTGTCCAGATATGGCGCTATTGCCTAATCAGTCAAACCCCCGATCGATCGACCTTTTCGACTTGTTGTCCACAACGCACACACAACGTAGCTAGCTAGTGCGCCTCTGCTGCAGACAAGCGACCAGGCTTCGGATTCATGTGCAGGCGATGACACGCACGCGACGAGTCCCGTTCGTTAAGATTGATTAGGGGCTAAGCTAGCAGGCCAAATGCCGGCCATCCTACACCAGGGATCGGAGATAGATTCTTCCACCTTTTCTGCGTAATGTTCTCGATGTCTGCAGTAAGGTTTTAAATTTCGTTAAATTTTGTTTTCGGTATATATCTCGGGGAGATGGTCGAAATATAAAATTTCGGTGAAGTTTTGAAAATTCAAAAGTAATATAGATAAAATCTAAAAACCAAATTTTAAATCTGTTTTTTTTTTAACTGGGATTTCTGAGATTTCGGCCAAAATCACTGAAATATCACCAAGATTTGGATGTGTACTGTAGTATTTTGAATTTTTTTTAAAAAAAATTACCCAACTGAGATTTAGGATCTTGGAGGGTTCGAAATCCGAAATCTCGATCGAAATTTTCGAAATCTCACCAGGATTTGAATCCTTGGTTGTAGTCGTGTCGCCTCCTTCAACCTTGTGAGACCCTCATTTTTATGTCACTAAGTAACATAAATATGAGACTCTTAAGTGCTTCCTGTGCCATTCCCATGATCAGTGGCTGGCACGCACAAACACAATTTGGAAATTACAGCCACACAGATACACATTTTTATTACATCACAAGTTTTATAGTATTATTACAATACCAAAAGTAGCAGGAAATTAAAACCATGTCTCATAGTGTGCCAACTATTCCATAACTCCATAGGCAACTGCTGAGATGAACCTAGAAAGATCAGTCGTCACTAAAATTCGCAGGTTCCTCATATTCATTTCCGTCATTATCGTAATCTTGCTCATCACCTAAAAACATTGTTGAAGCAAGTTGAGTACATTGGTACTCGCAAGACTTTGTAGTGTATGCAATTCCTGGAATATATGCAAGCTGAAATAGAAAGTGGGTTTCTACGGTTGTTTTGCATAAAGCGAAAGTTTTGAATGAAGTAATACTGAATAGTAATGGAAAGCGTAAATAAAAATTTAAGACAGTTTGATAAGTAATTGAGATAACAAGTAATAAAATGAAATATAACAATATACTCACGGCCCTTTGTGAGTAAATTAACGAAAAAGACCCTCCATGGTCTTATATGAACAAATGTAACAATAAGTGACATTAAAGGGTGTAAACCATTTCCCAAATCATTTAGTCAAAGATTTTTGAAAACAGAAACAGCTAACTAGTGTCAATTCGCCAAGTCGTCCATGACCGTGGACACGGCTATTCGAATAGTTTTAGACTCTGCAGAGTTTGTACTGCTTTACCCACAAGATATGTTCTCCCTTTTTGCAAGCTATAAGACACACTTCCTTTGGTATGTCCGCGAGGAGTTCATAACGAAACTGTTCGATTACTTGAACCTTAACTTTGCACTAGCCCAATGACGTTACTCCTGACTATGATGGAAGCAAACAAACGGTTAAGCAATAGTATTCAGGAGCCCGCGGCTCAAATGGTACAACAACAGCCCCAATTCATAGCCAGGCGTACATCGTTACAACGGCAGATGCCAACACCTCGGTGATGACACCTCCCTCGAGCAAACCAATATCCGGAATGCCCGTGCTACAACTGCCTACCAATGTGCAAAGCTAATTCCCAAATAATTTAATAAGTTAAGACTGTCCCATTTCAGTACTTGTGGATGTACGGTTTACTTGGATCATGCAACACTACGTTCGGTCCTCAAAGTGACATGGGCGATAACTCCACCCTAGCTACGTACACGTTAAAACATGTACATCCGGCTATTGCCAATAATCACCCACGTCAAAACAGTAGTTTTATTTTCATTTTTATCAAACTACCAGTATTCTTTACTGCTTAGATAAACCAGAAAAGATTTCATAAAGAAGTGTGTATGTGGGTGTAGATGTCAATGTATCATTCTAAGCATTGCTAAGCAGATGCAATTAATATTCGTTATAGCCCATCTTTTAATTGAGTATCCATTCCTATGGTTATCATGGGGTTTATGTTGATATGATTAAGATAATATATCAACATTGGGTTATAACTACCAAGAGCGTGAAATAAATAGTTAAAATATGAGCATGCAGGAAGATTCTTAATCACATTTTATCTGGTTGTAAAATCTGGGTTCAAGAATGATCAAAGGGGTGCTTGCCTTGCTCCTCAGCGGTGTAAGCTGGATCGGTGTCGTCGACGGCGTAGTCGGTAGTCTCAGCGTCTATACGTCGATTAAGAACATGGCAAATAGGATACTTCAATACCGATAGAAGAAGCAAATTCATAAATGCTAAAGATAGCAATTGAAAGATTCAAATGAAATCATTCCAAAACAATCAAATCATCAACATCGATCATCATTTCACGTATTAGATAAGTTATCAAGTTCCAGTCCTAAGGATTAAAGCTTAGGGGCATACAACACGGCTACCTTTCTTTATGTACTATTTTATTTTAATTTACGAATTCAGGAAGCTAAGATTGTAAGATTGAATTTAAATAAGGTTCACTTCTAGGGTGTAGTGTTAAGTGTACTAATATTAATTAATACATAAGCAATTCTAATCATATTCAAATAAAAGTAATATGGTACACCCTAACTTTTATCTTACCAATTGATCTTAATTAGTGTAATTAGCACAAAGAAACAAATTTCATTCGGTTTGAACAATTTTTGACTAAGTTATGGCAACCATAATAGTATTATGTATTAATTTCAATCCTATTAGGAAATGTTCACAAATTAACTCCAAATTCAAATCTAAGGACATATTTGGGTAGTATTTGTCCTAAGGATTCCAACAAAGATAATTTCACTCAATTTGGACTTAATTTGCAAAATTTCTATATAGAACATATTCAAACTTCATACTTTAAATTCAAATTCAGATTTAAACTCCTAAACAAGTTTCAAATGTTTTTGCATATCATGAAATTAGATGATTTAATATAAATTTAGAAATTTGCTTCACTCGATTTGAAGCTATAGTTCAAAAGATATTCAAATTTGAGGCTATTCGGTTCAATGAAATTCAAGAATTTGGAAAATACGTTCTATCCGTTCCTTTAAATAGGCGAAGGAGGGCTCGGTTGACACGACTGGAGGATAGAGATCGCGGCGGCTTTACCGGGTGGTCTCTGGAAGTTCTCCTCCGGCTTGGTCAAGGTATGGGCGAGGTTGGGAGCTGGCAGCAGCTGGCTCAGGGTGTACGACATTGCGGCGAGAAGCGGACAAAGAAGCGAGGCGGTGCGGGTTGGTTCCGTCGGCTGGCTTCGCTCGGGCTGAAGACAGCAGAGAGGGAGAAGAGAGAGCAGAGAGAGACGATGCTTCTGGCAAAAGGGGTCCACAGGGCAGCGAAAAAGGATAAAGGAAGAGAAGGGCTGACGCGTGGGCTCGGAGGGTTCTGGGACCCTTCAGCAGCGGCTCGGCGCTTGGGTTGGCTGGAGAGCCACTGGGCACGTGGCCCCGCACGTAAGTGAGAGAGGGAGAGGAAACTAGATCCTTCCCCCCGACAGCGCAACAAACCCAATTAATTCATGGTTCACTTTGTGTCCAAAGGTCTGGAAAATTTTTACTAAGTTACCTAAGGAGGTTCTCGAAGTACTGTAAAATTTTGGAAGATTAATTCGCAATATTTGAATTACTAAAATTCTGACAATGCCGACTGCACAATAAAACCAATTCGGTTTTCAGATTGGTTAAGGGACTAAATCAACATTTTTAATTTCAAAATTTTTACTGAAGGTATGTTTTTACAATATGTCTCTACCATAAAAATTGCAAAACTAAATTCCCAATATTTATTTTCCTGGAATTTATTTACTGATTTCAGCAGAATTTCAATTCTGCTTTGATTAATTGCAAATTAATAGTTAGCAGGCTTAATAAATTTTGCAAATTTTTGCGGATGACGGTGATATGTCTGAGGTCTTATGGTAAAAATTCCAAGGTCTAGATTGCTCTACATCGTTCTCTAAAAATCTGACATGGGTCTGGCCAGAGATAAGATTCATCATTTTTAATTGTTTTCTTTATCAATAAATGCATACACATGGTCTTTTGACCAACTAGGGCAGGTTCTAGAGCTTAGCATGGTTAACCAAGAAATTACCATAGTAATTTTCATTTCTTACCATTTTATATTTTCTCTTTTTCATTTTCTCTATTCCAATAATCATTTCATTCAACAATCAATCCAATAAAACACATAAAGTCAAGAAATGCATGAGAAAGTTATTTCACATTGTCATAGCTGATTTTTACTACTTTATAAATTTGAGGATGTTACAAACCTTCATGCATGTTTCGGTGTGAAGCTCACACATAACTAATCACAATTTTATACTTTGCATTGTCGGCCCGTACAGTACTAGCCACATAATGATCCGAAGCCTGTTAGTGTGAGATCTACCTAATCATGCATGTTATATATGTAGTGTAGCTTACAGCACATGCACGCGATCTATGCATACGACGAACTCTTGGACCTGCAGGTTCTGCTTGTACGTTACCCTTGCGAGGCTAAATTAATTAATCTTCGGATGAATAAGCATTTTTTTAAGTTCGAGCGATTATGCAGAACTTCAGTTCGATCGAACGGGAGAAAAAGGGCATGCAGATAAGCTAATTAAATAACTCTGCATTTCTCGCTCCTTTTGTTCTAAGCTGCTAGCTAGGCCCCTACACGACCTGCAGGCAGGTTCACAAAACCGCTGACAAACCGCTCGAAAGCGGTTTTTGAGCGTACCGCTCCGGTTCGAGATGCAAAACCGCTCGGGAAACCGGTCTAATTAAAAAAAATTAAAAAATTTTGAAAAAATTTGTATGTTCGGTTTTTCGCGTAAAACCGCTGAAAACCGTTTTCGAAGAGGTCGGGTTAGTTTTTCGTAAAACCCTAGCGGTTTTTCGTAAAAACCGAGCGGTTTACCGTGAAAAACCAAACGGATTTCAAATTTTTTCAATTTTTTTGGATTTTCCAACTCTTCGGTTTTTGACGGTTTTTTAGCGGTTTTTCGCGCGGTTTTTGCGAAAACCGTACCGCGAAAACCGAACCGGTTTTGGCGGTACGGTTTTGTGAACCCTGCCTGCAGGTGAAAGCTAGCAGATGGCATCCCACCTGCAGGTGATTAAGGTGGTGGCGCGGTGCGGAGCACGCTTTGAATCCACGAGCTTATAGTACCCACGGACACGGTTCAACTTTTCGAACGAAATTTGTGAAATTTCATGAATTTCGTTCGTACCACTCGCAAGCGAAAAAGAAAACTGTTTTGAATTTCGCTAAAATTCAAATTTAAATTCAAAAAATTTAAAAAATTTGAAAATATTTATCCAAAATTTCTCCATAATTAGTAGTAATAGCTTATGATCTCTGATGTGAATATTATTTAAAAAAATGAAGTTTGAAGATGTTTTTGAGCTATTCAATTTATTTAGTAGCAATATTTGTTGAATTATATATATTTAGTAGCAATATTTGTTAAAGTATATTTAGTATAAATATTTGTTGAAGTATATTTAGTAGTCATATTTATTAAAGTATATTTAGTACCAATATTTTCTTGTAATAACCAACAGCATGAGGCAAGAAGGGCACTATCCATAAAATCATGATATGTATTCAGAAAGTACACCTGAGTTTTTCTTAAAATCACATGTAAACTGCTAAGAGATCATTAGACTAAATCAAAATCCCCGGTTTAACTTGTCAACAATCAATATAGAATTATATGAGACCTCTCATGATAAACCATCTATCATTTTTTTCTATTATTTTGAGAGAGCCATATCATAACTAAATATTCAACACGAATGCAAGTATTAAACAATCGACTGTAGTGCATAAAAAATAAATGAAAATACATTGTTACAGGATGTGCTACAACCTACAAAAATCATAGTTGATCAAATAAGTGCAACATTTGAATCAGAATTTTAGACTACACCTCCACAACACACTGCATGTTTCAATATTTATTCAATTATATTTAGTAGCAATATTTGTTGAAGTAATTCTTCAAATGTCATTTTGGTCTTTATTGGCTTTTTCAAAATTTTACAACATTTTTTTTTACAATTTCCCCTAATTTTTCTACATTTCCCACATTTTTTCAACTACCATCGGTTTTTCGAGCAAATTTCGAACCTTTTCGAGCGGTTTTCGAACCCAGCGGTTTTTCGAGCCTTTTCGAGCGGTTTTCGAAAACTGCGAATTTCGCTTGGAGGTTTCGAGCTTTTTTGACTAGATTTCAAATTTATTCGACTTTCCAACAGAGCGGTTTTGAGTGAATTTCGAGCAAAATTTCGCAAATTTCGATACCACCGAGATGTCAAAATTTGAATTCGAAACGAAAAGTGAAACCCTGCCCACGGAGGACCAGAAAACTAACAGTTACTCTAATGGTATTGTTGAAACTAGCTTGGACATGGATTTTTTTAGATCAAGAGGGCACCTAAGGTTATGATGCCCCAGTTTCCAAACCAGAAACTGAAAAAGTGTTTACAGAGTCAGTTTAAAGCTCACAACTCAGAAGTAAAAGCCAACAGCTAAACAATCCACAAAAAAACCACATGGAAAATTAGTAGCATCACTTTTTGGCCTCCACAAAACCACTAAGATAAGCAGACAAAGAAATCAACTCTTATGGAACGATGCCATCTTCAGTCTTCTCCTTATCAACAGTTTCTTTTTCGCTCAAGTTACTCCAGGGCCCAACACTAGTGGTGCACGAAGTTTGGAAGCTATTCTTTTGCAGAACATCATCAACTTGGCCATCATCCCTTCCTTGTACAATGGACTCCAGCTCTTTAATGAAGAAAGCATCTTTCTTCAAATTGTTTTCACACTTGACCAACTCTGAGAATAAAAAATCATGTCATTTCTACTAATCCACAAGCTCCACAAAGCAGCAACACAAATGGTATTCAAAGAAGCATTTTTATTATTGCTTAACCAAAAACGAGTAACAGATTCATAATTATACCCAATGCTCAAATCAAACAAATCACCAACCAATCCCCAAATGTTTCTAGCTAAAAAACACCCAAAAAAGAGATGGGTAAGAGACTCAGGTTCTTCACAAAAACAACAAGAAGCTCCTCTGTCTATGCCTCTTTTCAAAAGGTTATCTCTAGTCATAATCTTATTGTTCGACAGAAGCCAAAGAAAAAACTAAATTTTGGGAGGAACAATTAGACTCCAAACGACAGGAATATAAACATGAATCATGCCCTTGAAGTTGGTAATTGCATAAAGAGAATTAACCGAATAAATTCCATTGTTATTATACTACCAAATTAAAGCATCGTCATCATCTGTGAAACTTATACTATTTATAACTTCTAACAGCTCGAACCATCTAATCAGCATCCTTTCAGAAAAAGTTCTTCTAAAAGTACATTTACAATAAGTCCCATCCCAAATTTATGCAATTGTGACACCTTTCTCATTGACCAAGACATACAGATCCCAAAATTGAGTGGCCAGACAGGACGAGACAAACCAAATATCTTCCCAAAATCTAATCTTTTTACCACTACCCACACTCCATCTATAACCAAATTTGGTAGCCTGCATAGCCCACAAAACGAAATTATGATCATGATCACAAACAAAAATATTCGGTCTATTAGCTTTGTATTTAAAATCAACCAACTCTTTCCATTGTTTGTTCTCATTATTACAAAATCTTTTGATCTAAGAAGCCACGAGACACATGTTCAGATCTTTAAGATTGGGTAAACCAACACCACCATACTTTTCTTCCATGCAAACCAGATGCCAATTAGCTAAATGAAGTTTACTATGACCTTCAAAATCATTCCAAAGACAATTAGCCATATGAGAATTAATAAGATCTAAAACCCACTTTGAAAATTTAAAAAAGGAAAGATGGTAAAGAGGAATACTAGAAAGGCAGGATTTAATAAGGATTAAACGACCACTATATGAGAGGAGTTTGCCCCTCCATCCTGCAATTCTTTTTAGAATCTTATCCACAAGCGGCTGAAAATCTTCTTTTTTGATTTTATCACAATGAAGAGGAATACCAAGATATTTAACAGGAAAAGAACCTATCTTACAGCAAAAGATGCTTGCAAAACTTTTTGCTTGTTATTCTAGATGGATTCTTTTGTAAACTAAAACACGTATTTCTATGCAAACCAATGCACACTTTTCTACGTGAATCAACTTTTGGTATAGCTTTTGTCATATTTTATTATCTCACAAACATGAGTTAGGAATAGCAAAAGGAAAAAAAAATAAAGATTCCATTTCAGGGAACAATATATCCGATACTCTAATTATTTTATTTATAATTTATACATTTTTGTGTGTACTTTTTTTTGCTTTTTAGAGAATAAAGTTATTCTTCGAAAGATTATCTGTCTTTGTTTATGCTTCGGATTGGAACAACTGACCTATAATTCGTCCACGCTTACGAATCCATCGACATTTTGTTCAAATTTTTACGAACGCCGGCACAGAGGCTTGACGACGGAGTGCATGAGAGACAACAGGACGTTGTTGCTGTTGTGAAACAAGATCGTTTACCCACGCCAATCCACGGCACGCCAAACAATCACACGAATAGAAGAAGAAGAAGCACACCATACAAGGGCGAAACCTCTCTTTATTAGATTGATTGATTTCTGTACAAGGCAATGCCCTATATATATAGTGGAGGACCCCTGGAGATAAATTTGGATTCACCCACCATGGATAGAGTCCTTCTCTCCGGGGATACGGATTCTATCCATATCATAACACTCCCCCTTGGGCGAATACCGCGTAATGCACATGTCTCATTAAAAACTCCCCCCAAAAACCCAGTGGGAAAAAAGGAATAGAGAAAAAAGTACATTGCACTCACACTCCGTGTTACACTAGTTGCCTCATTAAAAACCTTCATGTGAGAAAACTTCAGGAAAACTCACAAAGGGAAAAAGAGCACAACTTATAATCTTCAAGATATAAACTATGATCTTCAGGATCGAGCAAAAGGGATTATGGTTCAGGGATTTACTCCCCCTGAACTATGCAAATTTCTATGTCGCCTCATTCCAATGCCATTAACATACTTTAGGAAAGTGGACTTTGGCAAGGATTTTGTGAATAAATCTGCTAGATTTTCACACGACTTAGTTTGCATTATTTTTTTATCTCACCATTCTTCTCGAGTTCGTGAGGATAAAAGAACTTAGGAGCGATATGCTTCATAATATTGCTCTTACATAACTCAATTGCATTTGTGCAACACAAGCAGCATTATCTTCAAAGATAATAGTAGGGGTATCGACGATATTCATACCATATGACTTCTGGACATGTTTGATTATATGACTTAGCCAAACGCATTCCCATGAGGCTTCATACAAAGATATAATTTCTGAGTGGTTAGTAGAAGTGGCTACCAAAGTCTGTTTGAAAGACTGCCAAGAAATGGTTGTACCACTGCAGAGAAAATACAAAACCAGACTTAAATTTGGCACTAAAATTCCTTCTGGGAAATGCTCAAGCTGCAGGCTTTAAGTAACATTTGGTTTTATCCAAATCCTCTATCTCAAACTTTGTCGAAAGGTAAGTACTTGCTTCCTTTAATTCCTCTGTGGTTTTGATGACATTCAGATCATCAAAATATATATTGAGATGACACAAGATCCATTTTGGGATTTCTTTACGAATACACAGGGACAATATTCCTACAAGGTCTGCATTCCTTCTTCAGGAGGAATTTATCAAGTCGATTGTACCACATCCTTATCGACTATTTTAATCCGTATTCAGTGACCCATATAAATATGCGATCACTACATCTGTCAACTGTATTGATAAGTTTAAGCTTGATGCCATCACTATTAAATTTCGGAACGTTATTCATTTCAGGAGAATAAGTTTCATCGTAATCGATGATGGGTCTCTGCTAAAACCCTTGTACTACAAGCCTCGCTTTATATCTCACCACCTAGATATTTTCATATCTCTTTAGGATGAAAAATCCATTTGATCTTACAGGGAATATTTTAGGAAATGTTCAATCAATAGGACCAAGAACTTTTCTCTTATTAAGCGAGCGCTACCTCAATTGCTCTTTCATTTGACCCTATATGAGCGCTCCTGGCACTCTGCTATAGACTTTGGTTCTGAATCCATATTTTAGCAATTTTTAGAGGCAAAATATGTCGATAATTGTAGTCTTTCTTTATATAATTCTCATGCATCACTCCAGAGATATCTCTTTATTAATTTCTTCCAGCTTCTCGTGATTTCCCACAACGATGAAGTCTAGGTGTTCCGACTTCCTAGCGTTGCTTTGTGCGCACAAATATAGCTGGGATTATCATCTTCAGGATGGATCACTTCAGGAATGTTACCATCTTCTGGATGCCTCACTTCAGGGATTTTTTCAACATCAGGTTAAGCTTCTTCCACTGTCATGGGTAGTGTTCTCATTTATTTTGTTCTCTATTTCTGCGGACGTCTCCACGGAATTGAGTCACGTGCACCTAGAGGCCTTCCCCTCATTTTATCATGAGGGTCAAGAGTGGGTTCAATATCCTTCTAGGATATTTTCACTCTTTTAGGTGCATATACTGCAGGTATATGAGATCTTTCCACTACCTTATGATCAGTGAAGGCATTTGGCAGATTATTTGCTTATTTGTTGCAGATTTATTACTTTTCAAACTTCAAGTTCGGTCTCTTTAGTGAGTGGATCTAAGGATTCGACATTCTTTATTGTCGTACTTATCTCCCCCTAATGCCGGAAAAGTCCTTAGTACAATCAGTGTACCGAGCCGTGTACTGGTTTCCAACTTCCGGAAAAGTCCCATGGTGGTACGCTGTGGTGGAGAGATTGTCATGTATACGACACATCCAAATTTTTCACAGATGGAAAATACTTAATTCTCTTCCATGCACTATCTGCAACGGGGAAATTCCATAATATGCAGTCGATTTGAGTTGAATTAATATCGCGGTGTGCAACACTGCGTGTCCCCAGCAACTGGTGGGTATCCTACTATTTTGCAAAGCGGTCAAGCAATCAGGGCATAAGAAATCTCCAGGTTCAGGAAAGTTTTTATGCTATGGCCAATAGAATTACTAATTATTTTCTCATAGTGTTCAACTCAAGATTACCCAGTCGATCTACTGGATCTTAAAAATTTCTGGGTTCTTATCGCAACGCAAACTTCAGGTTGCAAAGTATAATCCAGCGAAGAAGGAATAAATTTGTTCTATATTAAAGTATGACTTTAACAATCAAAACAATTATTGCATAAGGAAAAATTATAGAATATAGAACAAGCATAGCAAATTGAGCAAATATTCTGGAAAATACTTTTTTTAATTATCACTGATAATTGCTCAACAGGAGCATAGACCAAATGTTCACGTAGGGACATAGTTATTCAAACTGATAATATGAGGCTTCTTAAGGAGGCTCAACTAATGGAAATGCGGCATAAAGCAAAAAGGATGTGGAGAGACTATTCCAGATCTCCATATAAGTCATGTTCCATCTCCTGGGAAATATTAGTATTCTTCTGGAATTCCACAAGTTCAGTACCAAGAAGGTCATCTTCCTCCATGGGCGAGTCACCATATCCAAGAAGGCTTTCCTTGAACTTGACCGTTGGGTCAGTGACATTGTCGTCTTTCTTTCCACCGTCTTGCTCAACGTCTGGTAGAGTGGTGAAGTGTGCCTCAACCTTCTTTTCTTGATTCTTCTGGAATCTCCCAGTGGATTTCATGTACAATTCTGCCAAATGCTTTGGGGTGCGACAAGTGTATGACCAATGGCCAACACATCCACACCTAAAGCATGTTTGAGAGTCAAGTGCCTTATTGGCTGGTCCTTGCTTCTGGAAGGTTCATGTACCCTTCCCTTCACTTTTCCATTGGGATTTGCCTTTTCCCTTTTAATTTCTGTCATTCTTCTATTTATTCCCCTTGTACATTTGGCCCTTTCCGCGGTCATGGCTACTACTAGCCTGCTGAGCGGTAGCATGTGCTTCAGGTACTGCTTGACTTCCATTAGTATTTGCATGATGATTCTTCATCAGGAGTTCATCATGTTTTTCTGCTTCTAGCAGGACACTAATAAGCTCAGAGTACTTCTTGTACTTAGCATGACGGTATTGTTGTTGTCGTATCATCATGCTGGGGTGGAAAGTGCACAAGGTTTTTTCAATCTTTTCAGCTTTAGTAACTTTATGGTTACAAAAAGTCAATTTAGCGACCAGTTTGTGCATTGCAGAATTATAAGCTGCCACAGATTTGAAATCCTGAAAGCGTAAGAGGGTCCATTCGCGTTGTGCTTCTGGCAACAACACGGATCTTTGCTGGTTGTAGCATTCCTTCAGGGAATTCCACAATACCAGCGGGTCCTCCTCCATCAAGTATTCGGCCTTCAGGTCCGAATGAAGATGGTGCCTTAGGAAATGTAAAGCGGTGCATTTTGCGGGTTCAGGCACATCGGGTGCACAGGGTTCAGACCGAGCAATAGCAGCTCCAAGTCCTCTAGCTGTTAGGTTGATTTTGGCATCCATTGCCTAGGTGAGGTAATTGCTGCCATCCAGGGCAAGCATAGCAAATTCCCTTTTTGCATTGTCAGACATATCCTGTATGCAAGCAATATGAGATTTACTACAGGTAAAATATTATATTGCATGCACCTTCATTTAATTAACAATGTTTTGGTCTATATCTATTCAGTAGATAATTATCAGAATTTTCTCAGAATTTTCCTAGCATTTAGCAATTTTCTGTTAATTATGCAGCAATTTTCAGCATTACTAAAGAACAGAAAATAAATTCCAACGTCAATTAAACGTGGCGTAATGCTAATTATAACTTATATAATTCTTGTTGGTTGGGAGTGAAAACAGGTAATGAATGTCTTCGTCAGCTCGACTCATGGCCAGGTCAACCTGCCCCTAGGGCTCACATGAGGAAGGGAGCACTTCCCGTTTCTGGGTACCAATTAAAGAACCAAGCCTCATGTGTGTTTTCGTAGACACCAATTGTCTCACATCTGTTCATTCATTATTGAAATCAAATCCCAACCACTCCGGTCCACATAAATTGCTATATGAAATATTCTAGCACTTTTCATAATTTTTGCTAATTTCCAAGCAATTTTCAGAATTACTTTTCAACCGAAAAATTTAAATTCAGCAAATATCAACATGACATAATGCTAAGGAAGATAAAACCAGATTCAAGGCATGAACAAAATATTCTCATAATTTTCTAGCAACCTTTGCAATTTTCTGTTAATATATGAGCAATTTTCAGAATTACTTGAGAAATAGCTCCAGGCGCAAGGCTAGTCGGCTGCGCTGCGGGCACGGCTCGGAGGAGCGAGCGGCCGACGGCAGATCGTGGCAAGCGCGGCGCGGTGACACGCTGGCGGTAGGCCGGCATGGCGGTAGCGGGCCAAGATGCGTGGCGGCTTAGCGACAGCAGCCCAGCACGGCCGCGATGCGCGCGGAGCGGCGACTGGACGCCGGACGGGGCGCGGCGACCGGACACGAACCGGGCCAAGGGAGCGATGCACGGGTGCGGCGACCGCTTCAAGGCGACAGTAATGGCTTCTGGCTGGCCACCGAAACGTTCCCTTTTTTTCATAGTATGAACAGTAACGGATCTAAACAGTAGATTAGATCTAACATCTAGCGAAACAATCTGCAGGATTTTTTGACTTACTTTCTTGATGCCGGAAGTGTTGGCTATCGCGTAGGACTTTTTCGGCAATCCAAGTGGGTGTCAGCGTGGTGATGAGTTGATTGCAGATCGGATCGGGCGATCAATCGCCAGTAGTAGTCGTTCGCTGTTGTCGATGATCCTTCGCTTCTTGCGGTAGAGACTCATGCTGATAACGTATTGTGAAACAAGATCGTTCACCCACGCCAATCTACGGCACGCCAAACAATCACACGAACAGAAGAAGGAGAAGCACATCATACAAGGGGGAAACCTATCTCTTTATTAGATTGATTGATTCTTGTACAAGGCAATGCCCTATATATAGTGGAGGACCCCTGGAGATAAATTCGGATTCGTCCACTATGGATAGAGTCCTTCTCTCCGGGGATACGGATTCTATCCATATCATAACAGTTGCATGCCCACTGTAGAGGGGTGGGAATGGGACGCATCACGAATTCATGCGGGCACGCCAGCCTAGCACAGGAAGATTAGCTTTAGGTTCGGCTAGACGGGCCGGGGTTCATGTCAAGATTCAGCCCAAACGTGCTTGGCACTGCCTTGTGCGTGGTTTGGTCGGTACTCCTGCCACTTAGCTCACCTGGCTAGTTCGGCACCACAGGTTCTCGGTGCTGCACTACCGGGATGCTTCAGGTCAATGGCGAAGCCAGGATTAAATTAGAGGGGGGGCTAAACTAAACATTTCAACTACCAGTAAAAGCTAAATTCATACATAAATAACCATTTAACAAGTGAAACAAAGTAGAAGTTTATAAGATACTCACATAAATGAAGTTGCTAGGCACACTAGCTACGAGTTAGGTTTGGAGGCAATAGGCAAGCACATTCTACGGGCTTTCATCCTTTGAAAGCAGTCCATAATTGCTTCATCATCAATAGATTTGAATATTGTTTTCACGATATAGCACACCATTAAGTCATTGAACCAATCATCGGAGACTTTGTTGCGCAAATATGTCTTGATAACCTTCATTGCCAAAAAAATCCAACTTTGCAAGTTCTCTTTCACATTCATAATTAGGCCCATGGCATGAACAATATCTAGATCCTTTCTTTAAAATTCATTTGACATTGCATTAGTAATGATCTATCTTTTTTAGGCTAATCTGATCGTTCCTTGTTTCAGTCTGACAGGAAGGATGAGTGTGATATCCTCGAATTTCTTGTGAGCGTGATATGTCATCCTTCCTGTCACCGCGTTAGAGCAGGGGCGCACGCCCCAGTGCGCCCCAGTGGTGGCTACGCCTCTGCTTCAGGTTTGGATTTTTGACCCGGATGATGCCCAGTTGGAGGCAGGGTTTCAAATTTCGTTTTGGTATAAATCTTGAAGGTGACCAAAATTCGAAATCTCAACGAGATTTTGAAAATTCAAATAAAATACGATCAAAATATAAAATTCAAATTTTAAATTCAGTCTTTTTTTAACCGAGAAATCCGAAATTTCGACTGAAATCACCGAGATTTTGGCTGAAATTTTCGAGATTTCGATACACTTTGAACCGATTGAAAAATGGTCAAAATACAACAAAAAAATTTTAAATTTTTTGTGGATGATCTTAACCCTAAATCCAATCAAATCTGGCAAAGTAAATTCAAAATCCGATAAAAAAACATCGAGATTTCGACCGAAATCACCGAGATTTTGTATCGGTACTATAGTATTTTGATTTTTTTTAAAATCTTTTACCCGGCTGAGATCTAGGTTCTTGGGGTCCGAAATCTCGACTGAGATTTCGGAATCTCGCCGAAATTTGAATCCGTTGGAGGTGAAAAGTGCATGCATATTCCTCCTCTCCTCCTCGCGTGTCTATTGGTCCACGGCTCCACTGCCGCCGTCTTCTGGGATGATTCCGTGAAAATGACGCCCAAGTACGAGATGATCGCTTTTTCCCGTTTCTTTCGTCTTGTTTTTTTTAAGCTATTTTTGTTATCAAATTATAAATCTAGTCTCTTCCTAATCGCAACAATGAGTGTAGGAGCAGCGATCTTCTGCGGTCGAAAGGAGACTATATTTCTAATTCCAGTGAGAAAGGGGTTAAATTGGTAAAATACAAAATGAGAGAGAGTAGAAAAGTGATCCCTTCCCCAAATACGAGCGCGTACATGCATCCGCGCACCGACTGCTTCTGCAGCCGCGTGCGCCCGCGAAACGCCCGTAGATCACACTCGCTAGCACGAAGAAAACTCCATGCAAACTTCGCGCGCGCGGAGAAGAACACGTACGAACCCCTGGAAATTGCGTCCTATTTCCATGCACACGCTAGCTTTCCCATCACCTATATAAACAAGCCCCCCGTACGTGTCACCCCACAGCTCATCAAAAGGCAAAGGAATCCATCCAAATTCTCCTCCTCAGGTCACGTCTCGACGAGTATAGTCGAGGGAAAAAAAAACAGAGAGATCGAACACGTCTCGGGTAAGCGTGAACAGGTTGCTACGTACAGCCTTGCTTAGCCATGGGTGTCCGCGCCGCGTCGCCGAGTTGGATGGGCAAGCTGAAACTGCTGCTGGTTCTGGTGCTGATCGCCGCGGCCGCGCACGGGGCGCGCGCGGCGAGAGAGGGGCCGGGTGGGGTGCGCGGCCACGGCGGAGGGGCGCGCGCGGCGAGGTCGCTGGCGGGGCCCGGGCCTTCTTGCTGCACCCATGATGGCAGCACGGTCGGCACCTCGTGCTGCCCGTAGTCGTCACCTCCATAGTCCACAACATCCCAACTGTGTCTCTCCCCATGCATGTGCGGAGAGTAAAATTATTTGGATTTTTATCATTCATGTAAATTCTGGTCTGGGTCTGGTTCATTGGTTTTATTAACTAATAGCAATATCTCTCGTCCGTAGCGAGGTTGAAAGATTGTGGGCTTGGTTTTCTTTTTCTCGCCGAATACTTAAGTTGGTGAAGACTTGTATATTTGGTTCTAAAGTGAAAAGGGCTTGTATAGTTGTACCTAATTCCAAAAGAGTTGTATAAGCGACATGAAATTTGTCACTGAAATATGGCTCGACTAGTATTGCTTGTTACATACGCTGGCACTATGTTGACGTGGTATTACTAAATTTGTCAATTTTTGATCTTCCCAGGCTGAGATATATCCGAACTATAGGGTTTAGGTCCTGTTTGTTTCAGCTGGGGATTGTAGAAAGCAGCTTTTAAAAGCTGGAAGGTCAACAAACAGAAAACTTTCAATCTGGATTGTAATAATCTGGAGGTCAGATTGTAGCAATCCCACAATCCACTCTGGAGGAGCTTTCCTCAGCTTTTTTTTTTTTTGCAAAAGACCACGATACCCTTCAAACTTCAGTGAAAATTACCCACCATTACCCCCCACTGTTCACACAGACTTTTCAACCTATAAGCGAGGGTACCACAGACTTTTGCCAAGCAGAAATAGCAATACAAACACACTATAATTTGGGTTGCCAAACAGCCATCAGCTTTTCAACCTACAGCTTTTAACAATCCAGCTTTTGCAATCTAGATTTTAAAAGCTGCTTTCTACAATCCTCAGCTGAAACAAACAGGGCCTTAGTGAGCAAATTCCAAAACTACCTTCAAGGGGTTTTGGCTATAAATATAGGACTCAATTGTACAAGAGAACTATTGGGATCACCTATTATTCAACACGTTATCAATTAGAGCAATGAATTAGTGCAAATTAATACTTAAATAAAAACTAATAAAATAATAATCAAACTAAAATAATAATAATCTAGGATAATGGATCTAAGATTATTGAAGAAAGCTATAATAAACAAGAAAATTGATGTATGTGACGCATACAGTACGATACCGGCAGCAGCTAGGCTAGCTGTTGCCGTATTTATAGCCTAGCTGCTGTCGGTACCATACTGTGTGCATCACGTACATCAATTTCTTCATAACTGTTGTTGCATCTTGTCATTCTAAATTATCTTTTTTAGTATTAAAATACACGGACAAATAAAATCAAATAAATAAACGAATAAAACAAAAGCAAGAAGAAAGAAAAAACGGCAAAATGCGGAAAGACGAGCCGGGGAAGGGGTCGAGAGAGTATTTTGGTTATTTTAGAGATTTTTGAGACTTGGTTTCGTGGAGTGGATGTCATTTTTGGACTCAGTAGCTTGAACTAATTAAGAAAATGTATTTTTGAATTTTAGGATTAATAAAATTCAAAGAGAAAAAGAAAAGAAAAAACAAAAAATGGAAAAAATAATTAATCAGAGGACTCCATCCACTGAAAAAAAATAATAATTTTTTTTTGAAATTTTTAAGTGATCAGGGACTGCTTAAAAATTTAAAAAAACCAAAAAAAAATAATAAAAAAGGTGAATTCAGCGGTCGGGGCCGCTTAAATATTAAAAAATATATATATTCAGCGATCTGGGACCGCTTAAATACAAAAAAATTCAACACTTCAGGACAGCTGAATTCAATTGTTTAGAGGCTATTTTTGTAATTTATTTAGATCAACGGCTAGTTTCAAAAAAAAAATTAAAACAGGGCTATAACAGTAAAAAAATTATGAGAGGCAGGCAACAGGACGCCGTAGGTTCACGCGCACCGTAGAGGGATGGGAACGGGACGCATGACAGGGGCACGCCGGCCTAGCCCAGAAAGATAGATTCGCGTCTGGCTCGGCTGGACGGGCGTGGGTTCATGCCATGATTCAGCCCAAACGTGTTTGGCACTGCCTTGTGCGCGGCTTGGTCGGTACTCCTGCCACTTACCCCACCTGGCTAGTTCGGCAGTCGTCGTCAACGAGTTCTCGGTGCTTGCACTATGACTACTGCCCAGTTCGAGGTGAGAAGTGCAGGTATATTCCTCTCCTCCTAGCGTTTCTATTGGCCCACGACTCCACTGCCGCCGCCATCTTCTGGGACCATTCCGTGCAAATGCCGCCCAAGTCCCACCGGCTGCTTCTGCAGCCGCGTGCCGCCCGCGCGCGAAGCGCCCGTAGATCACACTCGCTAGCGCGAAGAAAACTCCATGCAAACTTCGCGCGCGCGGAGAAGAACACGTACGAACCCCTGGAAAATTGCGTCCTATTTCCATGCACACGCTTTCCCGTCACCTATATAAACAAGCCCCCCCGTACGTGTCACCCCACAGCTCATCAAAAAGGCAAAGGAATCCATCCAAATTCTCCTCCTCAGGTCACGTCTCGACGAGTATAGTCGAGGAAAAAAAAAAACAGAGAGAACACGAGCGTGAACAGGTTGCTACGTACAGACTTGCTTAGCCATGGGTGTCCGCGCCGCGTCGCCGAGTTCGATGGGCAAGCTGAAACTGCTGCTGGTTCTGGCCCTGATCGCCGCGGCCGCGCACGGTGCGCGCGCGGCGAGAGCGGGGCCGGGTGGGGTGCGCGGTCGCGGCGGAGGGGCGCGCGCGGCGAGGTCGCTGTCGGGGTCCGGGCATTCTTGCTGCACATGGGATGGCAGCACGGCGGGCACCTCGTGCTGCCCGCAGTCGTCACCTCCATAGTCCACTCCACAGCATCCCAACTGTATCTCTCCCCGTGCATGTGCGGGGAGTAAAATTATTTGGATTTTTATCATTCATCTATTCCTGTAGCTAGTCATCATACAAGAACATTCTGGTGTGGGTCTGGTTCTTTGGTTTTATTAACTAGTAGCAGTATCTCTCATCCGTAGCGAGGTTGAAGGATTGGTGCAAAATGCCTAAATATACAACATATAAATCCAAATTTCAGAAATATACATAAAAAAATAAAATAGCAAAAATACCAGCCGGTCCCGCCGCGCCACGTGGCGGCCGCCACGCCGGCGGCAGCCAGGTGGCTCCGCCCCGCGCTGACACGTGTCATTTTTATTTTTTGGGTTTTATTTTTCTCTGGACGATATTTTTTAAATGCAAATTAGTTTCCGTTCAATTCCAAATTGAATAAATTAAACTGTCTGAATTTTCGAAAAATCATTTGGATTACAAATTTTCGTAAAATCATGCTTATTAAGAATATGCTTATTAATTAGGAAAAAATACTCCAAATGTTAGACATTACCACTGTATATGACTTTACCGTCTGTTGTTCGTGTCCATATTCGAGCGGTTGGCCATGTCCGGAGGTGGAAAAACGCTGAAATATACCACTTGTAAATTAAAAATTGCAGAAATATACAACAAAAAATAAAAATAGCAAAAATAAAAAATTACAGAAAAATACACTTGTTTTTTGTTTCATTATTTCGCTGAAATTTTTGAGTTTTCTCTGGTTAATCGACCGGATCCGATTGAAATGCAAATAACTTTCATTATACAACTCCAAATTTAATAAATCATATGAATTAAGGATACGCTTTTGAATTGTAGTTTTAATTATTATTTGTGTACACTGTACCGATAATTTTGTAAAGATAATTTTGTAATAATTTTTTTGAGACTTTGTGTAGCTTTTGTCAAAGTTGTGAAATATATGTACGGTACACTCTACCGATAGATGGGCAGAAATAAGAATGTAATAAATTACATACGGCTTACAAATGGTAAACAACAATGGCATGTACGGACTAAACCTAATATGCCTTAGGGAAAGTGAACAATAAAACGGCCCTTCTCGTACACTTTATCGAGAGCAATGAGGATATTTTCCCTTACGCAACCCTTCGCCTCCGCCGCTCGGCCCTAGCTGCCCTCTCACGCTTTCTCTACTTTTCGGCCCCTCCCTCTCCGCGGCATGGCGCTCCCGTTCGGCCTCCCTCTGTGCAAGCATCAGTTCCAGACGCTGCTTGCGCTTCTCATCCTGATCCTGCTCACACCACTGCTGTTCCACCATAGCCCTCCGATGCGAGTACTCCCAATTCTGCATCCTTTCCATCTCGATAGTTTGTTCCGCGTCATAGAATCGGATGAACTCGCACAGTGGAGGCTGCAATTGGTAACATCACATGGTGTTATACACTTGCAGGATCGTTGCAACAGTAACTGCGATTACGAACATACTGGGCTTCTCCGCCGCAAATTAATCCCAGCGTTGGCTCAGAGTCGTGGTTGCGGCAGCTCCAGTACCTCATACCGTATGTGTATGAGTTGTCTATGGACTGCCGGAAGCGGCAAGGATCCCCGCATAGGCACATGGGGACCTCTGTGCCTTCGGGGATGGTTTGGACAACGCTGTGCCTTAGGGGCGAGGGAAACTCCATTGGTGCTGCTCGTTTGGTTTGAGGGGGATGGTTCTCTTTGTTGTATTGGAGCAGTCATTCGGTTGATGCAATGCTGCGAAGCCAGGAAGGGGGTTAAATAGCTTGAATTGATAAAGCGACAGACTTGATAAAGCGAGCATCGGATTCGTTTGCAGCTCTGCCTGTGCTTGGAAGCAACAAATGCATGCAGCTTTGTAGCTGGTAGGGAGGTGCCAGTCAGGCTTTGGTAGCTATGCTTTGACAGGACGACTAAGGCATTCTCTGCCACGCATGCATTTGATGACATGATATGTCCTGCAGGCTTTGACAGCAGTGCTTTGACAGGACGTCTCAGGCCAATGCAACAAAAGTTTGGATGATGACAACTTATAATTATGGAAATATCACAACTTAAGAATATTCAGCCGGCCGGGATAATTATAAGTCGCGGAAAAATATGACAACTTAAGCATATTCGGCCGGCCGTGAAATATCACGTGTGAGTCCATTTTTTCGGAAGAATGCAGCTGATTTGCTCTTCAGATAATCGACTACGATATTATGGAAAAATATTGTAATTACACCTTCCGTTGTATGTATTTTCGTATAGTTGAAAAGTGCTAATTATAAGGGTCGCGAACAAATATGACAACTTAAGCATATTCGGCCTAGTAAAATATCACGTGTGAGTCCATTTTTTCTAAGAATGCAGCTGATTTGCTCTTCTCAGATAATCGACTACGATATTATGAAAAAATATTATAATTCCCCTTTCCGTTGTATGTATTTCCGTATAGTTGAAAAGGGCTAATTATAACGGTCGCGAACTAATATGACAACTTAAGCATATTCGGCCGGCCGTAAAATATCACGTGTGAATCCATTTTTTCAGAAGAATGCATCTGATTTGCTCTTCTGTATACTGACTACGATATTATGGCTAAATATTGTAATTACACCTTCCGTTGTATGTACTTTCGTATAGTTGAAAAAGGCTAAATATAATAGTCGCGGAAAAATATGACAACTTAAGCATATTCGGCCCGCCGTGAAATATCACGTGTGAGTCCATTTTTTCAGAAAAATGCAGCTGATTAGCTCTTCTGTATACTGACTACGATATTATGGAAAAATATTGTAATTACACCTTCCGTTGTATGTATTTTCGTATAGTTGAAAAGTGCTAATTATAAGGGTCGCGAGCAAATATGACAACTTAAGCATATTCGGTCGGCCGTAAAATATCACGTGTGAGTCCATTTTTTTGGAAGAATGCATCTGATTTGCTCTTCTGTATACTTACTACGATATTATGGAAAAATATTGTAATTACACCTTCCGTTGTATGGACTTTCGTATAGTTGAAAAGGGCTAAATATAACGGTCGCGAACAAATATGACAACTTAAGCATATCCGGCCCGCCGTGAAATATCACGTGTGAGTCCATTTTTTTGGAAGAATGCAGCTGATTTGCTCTTCTGTATACTGACTACGATGTTATGGAAAAATATTGTAATTCCCCTTTCCGTTGTATGTATTTTCGTATAGTTGAAAAGGGCTAATTATAACGGTCGCGAACTAATATGACAACTTAAGCATATTCGGCCGGCCGTAAAATATCACGTGTGAATCCATTTTTTCAGAAGAATGCATCTGATTTGCTCTTCTGTATACTGACTACGATATTATGGCTAAATATTGTAATTACACCTTCCGTTGTATGTACTTTCGTATAGTTGAAAAGGGCTAAATATAATAGTCGCGAAAAAATATGACAACTTAAGCATATTCGGCCCGCCGTGAAATATCACGTGTGAGTCCATTTTTTCGGAAGAATGCAGCTGATTTGCTCTTCTGTATACTGACTACGATATTACGGAAAAATATTGTAATTACACTTTCCGTTGTATGTATTTTCGTATAGTTGAAAAGGGCTAATTATAAGGGTCGCAAACAAATATAACAACTTAAGCATATTTGGCCGGCCGTAAAATATCACGTGTGAGTCCATTTTTTCGGAAGAATGAAGCTGATTTGCTCTTCACTATACGGACTACCGTATTATGGAAAAAAATGTAATTACATCTTCCGTTGTATGTATTTTCGGCAAGTTGAAAAGGGCTAATTATAATAGTCGCGTACAAATATGACAACTTGAGCATAATCGGCAGGCGGTAAAATGTCCCGTTTGAGTCCGTTTTTTTGGAAGAATGCAGCTGGATTGCTCTTCACTATACGAAGTACCATATTTTGCAAAAATATTTTAATTACATCTTCTGTTGTATGAATTTTCGGATAGTTGAAAAGTGCTAATTATAATAGTCGCGAAAAGTGGTTATCGGCTACGATACTTGGGGATATTGCGGTACTACAATTTACTTGTAAAGAAAGGTGTAAATGAAATTTATGTGTACAGAACGGTACTCCGTATATCATATATCAAATCTCATCCATTTTCAAAAAAAACAATAGTAAACATATGTGACGCATATAAAATATGAGATATATTTAATATACTATAATATTGATGCATAAACATGAGAGAGAATAGATAACACAAATGAAACGATTGCATTGCACGACATAGATTAATAAAGTTAACATAAGTG
The DNA here is from genome assembly GCA_036346355.1 of Rhipidocladum racemiflorum. Taxonomy (NCBI): domain Eukaryota; kingdom Viridiplantae; phylum Streptophyta; class Magnoliopsida; order Poales; family Poaceae; genus Rhipidocladum; species Rhipidocladum racemiflorum. The sequence goes on along the minus strand of CM070573.1, from coordinate 12,809,273 downwards.
ACGCATAAAGCATGATCTAGTTCGCAATTGCAGACAAAATTATCACAAGGATAACTACATACAGCATCTTCTCTACCCACTTGATATGATCTAAAATGCGCTCCACCTTTAATGTCAGCATGTTAAGCCTCTGCTCTAGCGTTGGGTTCATCCTCTGCTCGAGTGTTGGGTCCATCCATTGCTTTACTGGGAGCATCCCCGCTGGTGCTGCGGTACTACGACGCTCCATTGATGTATTCAGGGTGTCTGCCCACTGAAAATATTGACATCCCGCAGACTGCATAACGATGTCAACATATTTTCAGACCGTGTAAAGAGCTGTGAACTCATAAGAGACTACTCGAAGAAGAGAACAATCATCATAGGCTGGAGAAATCGTAGTACATTCCCACTTACAGAGTAATTAGGGCATTTATAAAACACCCGGCCGTAATTTGACGAAGTGGTGGAGTACAACACATTAGCTTCCACATGGCAATTAGGGCAATCGACCCGCCTAGCATTGGCAAGTGCAATGGCTCTCCGATTCGCTGAGCTCGACGTTTGAGACATGACCTTCACACAATTGAAGAACACACAAGTGTAATTAGGAAGAATAGGATATCAGCAAGCTAATGTACAATGTGACTCACCGTACAAAATTTTTTTGGTAAATAATACCTCTAAAACACGTAGCCGGAATGAAATACTGGAAAAAAAGAAAGCTAATCTACCAGTTCTCCTCTACGCGCTATGGGGTTTGTAAACTCACTCAAACCTTTATGCACTCTGGGATATTTATAGGCAGGGAGCGAGTGAGGAACGACGCAGCTGGCGGCACATCAGCCTGCAGGGCGAGGGGCCAAGACAGTCAATCAGCAGGTGGCAGCGTGTGCAGTGTGCTGCGGGGGGCCTGGTTGTTGAATCGCTGCAGCTGGCAGTGGCTTCGGAGTGGCGACCAGGTGGCGTAACGTTAGCGCACGCGGTTTAGGGGACGGGACATGAAAGCGACACGTGGCAGCGTTAGATGCACCCGATGGGGGCCTGGTTGAAGCCAAGCTGGAGCTGGCAGTGTCCTAGTAATGCCCTTCGTGTAATAGTCGCGAACGAAGATGACAACTTAAGCCTATTGGGTAGGCCGTAAAATATCACGTATTACTCTATTTTCTTTGGAATAAGGCAGATGATCTGCTCTTCGAAATACGGAGTAGCATGTTATGGAAAAATATTGTTTTCACACGATGCATGCAAATTACGCCAGTGCAAAAAGCCTCAGTATAACTAAGTGGCAAAGACAACTTAGTGCCATAATACATTTCATTCCGAGCACAATCTTGCACATATTAAAACATTATATTGAAAGTAAAATAATGCAAGCGAACGGGTTGATCAATAACGGGTTCAACGGCCTTCTGGGTTAGTGTTCCCCCTTCCTCTTCCCCTGCGCGTCCCCCTACCATGACGTTCCTGGTTATCGTAGTCGGACGGTGTGAAAGTTTGGGGCCGATGGGGGATACGTAGTCCAGCCGCCTGCGCTGGACCTAACCGTGCATCTCGCGTTCGGCCGAATCGCGACTGGCCGACCGCTGCACGACGTGTCATTGTGGATGCCCCATCCGACCATCGATCGTCTGCATGGTACCGATGCGCGAGTACGTCAGAAGGTCGTTGCTCTGCCGATTCGATCCACCGCCTCGTCGGTAATCGACGCGAATGCAACCCTAGGGATTGCAAACACGCCGTCAGCGAGCAAATATGTGAATGTAGTCCCCGAGCCCATAAGGTCATCGTGACGCCTCGACACGCCCTCCCATGTTTGTTGATCTTTGGACGGGGTACTAAAAGACTCTGCGGCAATGATGGGGACGGTGACATGTTGATGTGTACTCCTCCTTGAACGTTCGCCTCAAAGACCTATTTCAACGTAGCCGCCTCCATGGCCCCGGCCGCTCTCATGGCTCGGGACCCGGGACGAAGTCGATGCTCTGGGTTGGTCTTGGTGCCGCCGAGGAGGCATAGGCGTTGCACGTCTATCTATGGACATGCTCCTCATCGTGGGCTCGGCGGCGGCGCCAGACGGTACATCCTCGTAATCACGTTGGGTAGACGGTCTATGGCCACCAACATCTCTGACCGCATTTCTTATGCGGTGGCCCGTGCGGCGAAGAAGGTTCCGTAAAGGATTGCTTGATTGACGTTGCTGCATCTGTGACTGGGTGAGGATCTCGTCCGCCTGGTCATGCATGTACTCCGCCTCACGCCTCTGCAAATTAACACGTATCGAATGTTTAATTGGTCATGCGTGCGGTGGAATTGAGCTTTTTGCCTACAACGCTGCAACAAAGCCTCGACACGGGGAGCGAAGGTTGAGCCGCAGTTGTATGCCGCCCTTTGGCGATCAACAAAGTATTTCGCGGTCCTAAAAAATGTGAGCGCAATGATTGGGCAAATGGGTAGGCAACGAGCCCCCCGCAGCACATTGTTGTACGACTCGGCAAAGTTCATCGTCATGATGGAGTATCTGCAGAAGAGAAGCATACCGCTTAGGTGCAAAATAGTGCAGTCAAATGATGTGGTACCGTACTAGAGAGGGCATTATCTTACCGAGCACCGTTTGTATCGCGGCGCCAGCCCCATCTCTCGGCGGGTTTACGAGCTATCCATTGAGCGAATGTCATCTTGCGCCGTACGGAGACCTCCGAGCCACCAATTACCTGTGTGCCCTCCGTGGTCTCTTCCGCCACCAGTTCCTTTGAGCGCTCGTTCAGCTGGTTAAATATCGTATCGAACTTGCGCAGTTGGTTTTGCATGCATAGGGTTTTGAATAGCTTCACCATGTTCTTGTTCCTGCACATGGTGTACAGGTTCGCCCCTAGGTGACGCATGCACCATCTACGCTGAACGTCTCTCCACAGGCAAGGGCAATCTTCATCTTCCGCCATTCTATCGAGGGCGTTCAGCAGCCCTGCATTACGGTCCGATACGACGCACACCCCGGCCCTATCCCGCACCACACGGGTCTTCACCAGGGACAGGAACCAGTACCAGCTGTCGTTGCTTTCGCTCTCGACCACGGCGAACGCCAGCGGTAGTAGCTGGTTGTTTGCATCGGCAGCTATGGCGGTAAGAAGGGTGCCATTGTAATCTTGGCCGGATAGAAATGTTCCATCCACGATATAACAGACGGCAGCTTGCCGAATGCCGTGATGCATGCACCGAACGCCCGTAACACCCTCGAGGAGGTAGTAGTGTTACGAGCGATCGTTCCATCGGGAAGCTGCACGGGTTCAACAGCAATAGCATATTCGGAGCCCGAGTTTGTTGCAGCTATCCGCCTCAGTAGGCGTGGAGCCCAATTGAATGACTCCATGAAACTACCAAACAGCATTTTCAATGCCATCTGCTTTGCTCGCCAAGCCTGTAGGTAGGTTATGGACATCCCTGTCCTATTCTGCATCTCAGCAATTATGGTTGCGGGCCTGAGACTAAGGTCGGCCTTCAGCACGTCTAACAGGATTTGCGCGATGAATCTTGATTTCACCACGCCGCTTGTGTTCCGAACAAGCGCCTCTGTGCATGCGTGCGGTGTGTAGCAACGTATAATGAAATGGTTCTGATGTTTAGGGCGCTGAGCACGAACATAGAATCCCCACTGCTGCCCTTTCTTACATTTAAGCTCGAAGCAGTTCTGGTCCGAGCGATGCACACGGTGGTCACGCCGGGTCACCACGCCGTAATTATTGCAGAAGTGCATCGCTTCGTCCTTTGTGGCAAACTCCTGGTCGAGTTCTATGTCGCTATGGTCTTGCCCACGCCTAGAAATATCCTCCAAGCAGGCTAGAACACAGTTGGCCGGGTCCAGCGAGTGCAAAAAAGCGATTGCTGGCCCCGGGTCCTCATCTTCGTCAGGACCATCACCATAAGTAGGGTGAGGGTCATCCCCTAGGGCATCCGCATCAACCTCAGGGATGGGCGCATCCGTCTCGCCAGTCCCTGCCAAGCCCCCTTGACCGGGGACTTGCTGCGAGCTCATAGCAATTTCCTCTTCGGGCTCGGGTTGTTCGTCCGCATTGACCCCCATGTCCTCCTCCTGGGCTCGGCTCGTCCCTGCCTCCCCAGCGGGGGTGCGAGGGACCAGCTTCACGTAAACACCTAGTGTGAACCCTTCCTGTGCGGCCTTCTCCATGTAGAACTGCCAGGCACTCGTTCTACGGAGCTCGAATAGGCTGTACACGTAAAGCAAGCTATTTGGCACTACATGTGGCCTAACCCCATCTACCACGAGCTTGTACAATGTACGGTCAACACTAAGAGCGCGTGCAGCCGCTCTTGCTACTGTACGCAACTCTATCGGTGGATTTACAGTTGTCTCTATGTGTGCGCAATTATGCATGCTGACAAATGGGCCCTGCAAATTTGCGGGCTCCCCCCCCCATGCCATATATGAAGCGGAATCGCCATCGAGGACTGTAGCATTACATAATTGTAGTCATCAATAATAGCACACACGCACCGCTAACTTATTTAAACATATTGGCATTACTCAAATTTTAATTACGAAATAATTAATGTTATGGTTACGTACAGTTTAAATGTATGCCAACATATAATTATATATATGTTATATAATATACTATCACAAGACATATGCAGTTTATGAAATCCTAAAACCGCATTCCACACTCATAATATCATGTAAAATACTACTACACAGAAAGGCATTGTATACTTTACATTTCGTGTTCGCATTTAACTAAGTAAAACAAATATACGTAGCTAACAAATTAATTGGCTGTTTTTTCGATCTTTTTGTGCGCATGTATTTCTAGGTGATACGATTAATTCGCAATTTTTATGGAATGCGGGGATTTAGCTACCAGGGTCGCAATATATGGTGTTCACTCGAAGAAACGCATGCAACATAAGTTTGGTAAAAGTGTGCTAGCAGCATGATATAAGGGGAGATGCTTGCCTTGCTCTGAGTTTTCTGGAACGGCGTCGAGGTCAACGTGTGCGGTCTCTGCAGTGTTGGTACCTACACGAAGCAAAAACAACAATACGAAGTCCAATAAGTAATAAGGGAAAATAGCTTACAATGGTGCGGAACTTCGGCCCTCTAATATTTAAGTCGGATTAAGTGGATACTTTGGTTCGAGTTGTAAAGTTCAGAAAGGAGGTCAACTCCTTTCGGGTCCAAGTAGATATTACGTCCGAAAAAACAGTCCTTCGCTGCAGCGAATCATCATGCGGAATAAATATGGTGCAACATTCGAGCATAAGCTCGGCAGAGGGTCCTGACCTCTGCAGAGACTCCTTTCGGATCAAAAAAATTAAGTCAGATTAAGCTCCTACTTTGGTTCGAGTTGTTAGGTTCAGAAAGGAGGTCAACTCCTTTCGGGTCCAAGTAATGATTACGTCCAAAAATAAGTACAACAATACGAAGTCGAATAAGTAATAAGGCAAAATGAATTAACACAAGATGCACAATTTCGTGCAACCAGATTTAAGTCGATTACAAAGAACTTTGGTTCGAGTTATTAGGTTCAGAAAGGAGGTCAACTCCTTTCGGGTCCAAGTAATGATTACGTCAAAAAAAATACAACAATACGAAGTCGAATAAGTAATAAGGCAAAATGACTTAACACAGTCCAGAACTTCGTTCTACCAATATTTAAGTCGGATTAAGCAGCAACTTTGGTTCGAGTAATTAAGTTCATAAAGGAGGTCAAGTCCTTTCAGGTCCAAGTTGTGATTACGTCCAAAAAAAACACAGTCCTATGCTTAAGGTGAAGATCGTGTGAAATACAGACAGGCCGATGGTCATCGGAGGGTCCAGACCCCCCCCTCCAGACAGCACAAGGTTACCTCGGCAGAGGGTCCGAAAATAAGGTTGTTAATTCATGTAATATTCTTACTTACGTAAACATTTTTAGGTGTCACGGTTAATTCACGTTCTCCGCACATAATATCACATAGATTACTGCTACACACATAATATCATAATAGCATTGTACTAATGTATCCTAATATCATCGTAACATTTCACTATAGCATAACACTACACTGTCCTCAACAATAATAAATTGCACATACGTAAATACGGCAATCTAACCTAACAAGTTGGTCACTAAAACTGCACTGACCAAAACATGCTATTATTTATGAAGATTTGTAACTAACCTTCTCCAAGTAGTACAGAAGATCAAAACAACTCGAGCTTTGAACCAATAAATGTTCGTCAAAAATACCTGCAAGATACAAATCATGTATGAAATAAACAAAAATTATTAAACTTTGTGAAAAAAATAAACAAACCACAGAGTACTAAAGTAGGTCGCCATATATAGGGTGTTAATTGAATGTAACACATGCGTACATACATTTCTTCACAACAACTTAATCTGGCTAAGATAGTGGTATGAACATGATTGAAGGAGGGGCTTGCCTTGCTCTGAGTTTTCTGGCCCGGCGTAGAGGTTAGCGTGTGCGCTATCTGCAAGGTCGGTATCTACACAAAGCAAAAACCACAATAAGAAGCGAAATATGTAATAAGGCAAAATAACTTACCAATGTCCAGAAGCCCGCGCCACCCATATTTAAGTCGGATTAAGCGGCTACTTTCGTTCGAGTTGTAAAGTTCAGAAAGGAGCTCAACTCCTTTCGGGTCCAAGTAGTGCTTACGTCCAAAAATAATAACAGTCCTTCGCTTAAGCGAATAATCGTTGCAGTGGAAGCTCGCCAGAGGGTCCTAACCTCTGGGGATACTCAGACACCCAAAAGATGATTGTTACTTTATGCAAGAATATTTAATTCAACTTTTTACTCCGTTTGAATATTTCTACTAACAGAGATATTTCTAGGTGCTACGATTATTTGCTAGTTTATATGGAATGTGGGTATATATCTACCAGATTCAAAATATATGGTGTTTACTTAAATTAACACATGCATACATACATTGCTAGTTTATATGAAATGTGGTATGAACATGACTAAAGGAGGTGCTTGCCTTGCTCCGACTTTTCCCGAATAGCGTCGAGGTCGTCGTGTGCACTCTCTACAATGTCGGTATCTACACGAAGCAAAAACAACAATATGAAGTCAAAGAAGTAGTAAGGGAAAACAAATATCACGAATGGATTCCAACAAACTATAACCACCGACTAATTAATCTACTGTTTTTGCGCTCTCGGTTTGTTGGCCTTGCCTTCAAGCTCTCAAAGCAAGCACCGCAAAAAGAATCGCTATGCTCTCAAACTCTACTCTTCTTTCACACTCTGCTCTGTAAGGAGAGCGACGCACCCCCTCGTTTTTTATAGGCACAAAGGTCATCACTGTGACGTTTACATGAATCATAATTATTACGCATAAATAACGTTACTTAGCACTATTATTAGCCGTAATCATGATTTTATGCGACATTGGATTCCGACACGATAGAAATTGACGTGACACATCGTGCTATTTCAACCGCCGGCTGCTGTTTCACCCACATGCATGATACTTTCGGCGCCTAAAGTATCCAGGAAAATGAATTGAGGCATTATAAAAATGAAAGAGCTGTTCTTCATGACGAAGCAACGGGGTGGGAGGGAGACACCTGCGCGGTCGGGCCAGCCGGGGGCCGGGAGAGGGCGCTGGCGGGCTGCCACCTGGCTGCCGCCGTCCCTCGTGGGCGGCAGCCGTGCCAGGGACCGAGGGCGAGGGGTCGGGGCTGCCACTGCCGCTGCCGCCCGTGGCGGCAGCCAGGCGAGGTGGGACCGGGGGAGAGGGGCAGGGGCGCTGGCGAGCTGCCACGTGGCTGCCGTCGTCCCCTGTGGCGGCAGCCACGGCTGACGCCGTGCCAACCGGCGGCCGCCGCCTCGCATGGCGGCCTCAGTGTTAGTTTTGAAAAAAAAATTAGATGTTGTATAGTTTTGAAATTTAGTATTACATGTTGTATATTTGAGCCATTTTTCCGAAGGATTGTGGGCTTGATTTTCTTTTTCTCGCAGAATACATAAGTTGTATATTTGGTTCTAAAGTGAAAAGGGCTTGTATAGTTAATTTCAAAAGAGTTGTATAAACGACATGAAATTTGTCACTGAAATATGGCTCGACTAGTATTGCTTGTTACATATACGCTGGCACTATGTTGACGTGGTATTACTAAATTTGTCAATTTTTGATGTTCCTAGGTTGAGATATATCCGAACTATAGGGTTTAGTGAGTGAATTCCGAAACTATCTTTAAGAAGTTTTGGCTATAAATATAGGACTCAATTGTACAAGGGAACTATTGGAATCATTTATTATTCAACACGATATCAATAAGAGCAATGAACTAGTGCAGATTAACACTTAAATAAAAATTAATTAAATAATAATCAAACTAAAAAAATCAATCTAGGATAATGGATCTAAGATTACTGAAGAAAGCTATAATAAACAAGGAAAATAGAAAACAATTGTACAAAAATATGAAGAACAAGTACTGGTTTATTCCTTAAAATTGGAAAAGCAGAACACGCACAACATCCTTTTATACCAAAACACAACCTAAAATAATCTTTTAAATTTTTCGTAATTTTTCTTATATTTTTTTTCTAGATCTTTCTAGGACTTCTATCGCCGCCGCCGCCGCCGGCGGAAGCCCAGGAACCGACTCCCCTGCTGCCGTAGGTGACAGAGACTTCCTGCAGCTGTACGTCAGCATACCGTATCCTGCAGCCGAGCTGCTTCGCGCCGTCCCGTCGCTTTCGCCACATGGCGCCTCCTTTTGTAGCGCACAGCCGCTCGTCGATCGGGAGCGTCTCGTTTCCTGCAGCCGCACACCAGGAAAAAGATGGTCACCGAAGAGCATGTATAAGAGCATCTCCAGCAAGAGCCCATAAAACAGGGTCCCTATTTTGGATTTAGGGACTCCCCTTATTTTTTGAGGCCCTGTTTTCAAAGCACAAGTCCAAAGAATGACCCCTAAATCTCAAATTTATTTTACTTTTTCTCCTATTTTGACATATCCGCTATGTATAATCTTCATTTGACACCACTAAAATTCAATCAAAAATATTTGTAATACATAAAACATAAGCATATTAACATTTACAATTTAAAAACATGAAATTTCAAATTTAAATTTAAAATTTTCAAAACATGATAAAATTTCCGAAGCCTCTCATGTGTTTCCCTATCTTCAATAATATGGGTTGTACTCGTGTCCCTGGGAATTGGGGCTGAGAAGGCAAATTTAAGGGCCTCCTAATTTTAGGGGCTTGAGTTGGGGCCCCCTGGGAATTGGGGCTGAGGAGGCAAATTTAAGGGGGCCCTAATTTTAGGGGCTTGAGTTGGGGCCCTGCTGGATCTGTTTTTTTTACTACACTCCCTATTTTAAGGTTTAGGGGCTGGTTTAGGGGCTCTGCTGGAGATGCTCTAATACATTGACGTATGTTATCGAGAAAAGTTGTTAGTTATCTATTTACTAACGTGGGTGAAAGAGAAAGAGAAAAAAGAAAGAAATTATCTATACATTTGTAGTTGATTGTAGCATAGGAACTAAGGTGATTGTGTGTAGAGATGATGAGTTATCTATTTGTATCATTGTATAGTTGTCTTTTAAGGTTATCTATAAGTGATATGGTAACGGTTGTCTATATGTGATATGATAATTTATTATAGATAACAGCTGCCTATAACATAGTACATACCCTTCCGGGGTACATCCATGTATGTCTCTTGCAAGCTACCTAGGGGAAAAAATCGTATTAATACAACTTTTGGCTCGTATTTACAAAACGATACAACAGTTTCGCGTATTTACAAAAAAATCGGTGATGTTCGGAACCTGGAAAACCTAAAATACATGTTCGGATCACCAAAAACCGGACATGACGTATTCAGATCTCCAAAAACCGGACATGAAGTATTTGCGAATATTAAATTCCTTGTCCAGTTCATGGAAAACCAGACATGCATGTCCGGTTTATGGAGAACCGGACAAGGGGAGCATCTCCGGCTTCCTTCTTGATGCGACATGGACATGCATAACTTTTGCAAACAAACTCAAAGTTTGATGGAACCAAATCCTAGGATACATCGCTATGAAAATGTGGGAAGATATCCAAGTTATGACTATTCAAGTTATTCTAGTATTGAAAGTTGACTATGGTGTTGTTTGGTTGCCTTCTCAGCTCAACCAGGCTGCATGAGCTCAGCTAGGCTGGTGGGAGTCAGGCTGAGTGGATGCAATGAGATGTTGTTTGGTTGGTCGTATAAGGTTGGACAGGCTGCACAGAGATGTTGTTTGGTTGGCCGCACTGGAATGAAAGTGTGATAGGCAAATTCAAGAGAGGGATGAAATAAATTTTAAAAATACTAGAAAATCAATAATTTCACAAACGAAAATAAAAAGTTTTAAAATATATTCTAGAAAATCAATAAATTGAAAAACTAAAATTTTAATCTTTTGAAATTTATATAGCAAGTATGGTCTAGTTTTGTTCGAAAAAATATCAGGAACACATAGGTGAAATCGGTTCGTTAATCGGAGATGTTAATCAAAAGATATAGCAAAGAAAAGAAGAAAATTAGATAGTAAATGCTGATGTCAGCATGCATGCATGGCTCATCAGAGCCTGGCTCTGGGGAAACGGTGGATTTTCTTGTTTCCCTGGAGCCAAGCTGAAAGGGGTGTTTTGCATCTGTAGAGCCAGGCTGAGTTGAATGAGAAGACAACCAAACAGCCATCTTTTGCATCTGTAGATGCAAATGTCTTTAGATGTAGCCAACCAAACAACCCATATAGAAAAAAATAATGCATACCATGGCTAAATTTAATTTTTTATATATATATTTGGGATTCTTGTGACCCTAGAAATGCAATAAAATTGGTTTCACCAAATTTCATCTTCATTTTATCCATATTTTAACTACTTCATGTTGCATGCAAGAGAGGATTCTTGCAGTCATTTGGTTTATTAAACTGAGTTCATTCCTAAATATTTTGCAAATTGGGACATCTAAGACCCCAGAAATAAGTGATATTTATTTCATGACTTTTGGAGCTATAGTTTGTATAATTACTTTATAATACAAAAAAGGCTCTTTAAGTAAACTTGATTTAAAAATTTAAATCTACATAGAACATAGTAGTTTTTATTGTATAATCCGAATCCTTATAGTTTAATATAACTGTAGAAATTTATTTCGTTGAATTTGAAGCTTCATAGCAAAAGATATAAATTGTTGAATTAAAAAAACCGAATTGGATGGAAAAAAAAACCAAAATTGCTTGTCGCTGCACCATGCTGCGATTGAGTGAAAAAGACTGGGAAAAAATAAAAAAAAGGGACAGTCGCTGTACCATACAGCGATTGAGAGGAAAAATAATAGAAAATTGCTCGGTTGCACCACCTCACCGCGACAGTGCCACCTCACCCTCTGTCGTGCGCAACTAGTGCGCGTAAAAAAATTAAATCATGGTATATTTTTGTATTTTACGAATAAAACATGATTATTTTTAAAAAAAATTCAGGGTCTCGGTGCTGCACTATGACTACTGCCCAGTTCGAGGTGAAAAGTGCAGGTATATTCCTCTCCTCCTAGCGTTTCTATTGGCCCACGACTCCACTGCCGCCGCCATCTTCTGGGAAGATTCCGTGCAAATGCCGCCCAAGCCCGAGCGCGTACATGCATCCGCCCACCGGCTGCATCTGCAGCCGCTTGCCGCTCGGGCGCGAAGCGCCCGTAGATCACACTCGCTAACACCAAGAAAACTCCATGCAAACTTCGCGCAGAGAAGCACACGGATTCCTGGAAAATTGCGTTCCATTTCCATGCACACGCTTTCCCGTCACCCCCCACAGCTCATCAAAAGGCAAAGGAATCCATCCAAATTCTCCTCCTCAGGCCACTGGCCACGTCTCGACGAGTATAGTCGAGAAAAAAAAAACAGAGAGAACACGTCTCGGGTAAGCGTGAACAGGTTGCTACGTACAGATTCGCTTAGCCAATGGGTGTCCGCGCCGCGTCGCCGAGTTGGATGGGCAAGCTCAAACTGATGCTGGTTCTGGCCCTGATCGCCGCGGCCGCGCACGGTGCGCGCGCGGCGAGAGCGGGGCCGGGTGGGGTGCGCGGTCACGGCGGAGGGGCGCGCGCGGCGAGGTCGCTGGCGGGGCCCGGGCCTTCTTGCTGTACCAATGATGACAACACGACGGGCAACTCGTGTTGCCCGCCGCCGTCACATTCGTAGTCCACAGCATCCCAACTGTGTCTCTCAATCTTTCTCTCCGTGCATGTACGGAGTAAAATTATTTGGATTCTTATCGATCATCCCATTCCTGTGGTATCATACCTGTAAATTCTAGTCTGGGTCTGGTTCATTCGTTTTCCGAACTAGTAGCAGTATCTCTCATCCGTAGCAAGGTTGAAAGGTAGGATAGTGCCGTTGATTTTCTTTTTCTCGCAGAACATGTCAAGTTAACTTGTATATATATATATTTGGTTCTAAAGTTGACAAGCCTTGTATATAGTTGTACCTAATTTCAAAAGAGTTGAATAATCGACATGAAATTTCACTGAAATATGGCTCGACTAGACGCCTAGTATGACCTGTTACATACTCCATTGGCCCTGTGCTGACGTGGCATGACCAAATTTGTCAAATTTCGAATGTTCCCAGGAATCATGGAAAAAGCTCGGTTAGTTTCCCGGGATGCCATCCTTTCATTCGTCCGCCCTCGGCAGGTCGTCACCATCTCACAGAAAAACTCGAAAAACAGTTATTAGAAATTACGGATTTACTTGGCTAGCTCCTAGGTTCCACCGGATAGACTCGGGTCGGATGATAGAATATCCACCATCCAATGCAATGTCATGATTCGAACGTGAATGCTTTTTTTACCACATGATATTCCAAACACATGTATCGCTACTAAAAGGTCTTATATTAGACGTTTCATCACAAACGATTTTTAAAAACCGTCTATATTAAATCTAATCACAGACTGATCTGCTAGTACGACCATCAAAATTACAGGATACACTAGGAACCATTTGTGGACGTGGCATTAATTCAACACTCCGGCCATGGTCTTCGTGAGCTTTGCCTCCGTCGATTCCGGCTATGGCCTCCGCGAGCTACTGCGTCATGCTTGCGTCCATTGCCATGAGCACCAGGGCGTGATCTCTACGAGCACAAGTAGAGCTCCGCCACTACGGGCTCTTCGTCGGTGTAACCACGATCTACCCTGCCAAGCTCCACACCTCGCCATCGCCAGGTGTCTCTACCGTGAGGTAGGCATGTTGCATGCATTCCCTAGAATTGTTACAACTTCTTTGCCCTATTGTTGCAAAGTGTTTTTGTTTGTTGCAATGTATCTTTTTCAAATATTGTAGCAAGTATTGTTTGGTATAGTGAGTTATTGATTTGTCACATTGGGGAATTTTTTTTATTTAATTCTCTAAGTATTTTAGAATATTGCACTTCCTTTTTCTTATATTTTGTTGTAGATGTTCAGATGGGAAAATTTGGGAAAAAATTTGATGATTTACTTTTATTTACATATGTTATTAATTATTTATCTTATGATACCCTACGACTATATGTCAGTAAGATCTGGCAAATGATGATTCTCCCGGAAATTTCTATCGCACGCTCGATTCTAAGACGCTCCCTGAAATTAAGCAACGCAAAGAGCCCTCTCGCCGCCTCGTCCGACGCCGCCCATGTCACTCCGATCTGGCTGCCGGGAGCTCTCCTTCGAGCTTCTCGCCGGCGACCTATCCCCGCGCTCCCTCCCCGAGACCACCTCCGATGTCCAGCGCCGCTGCAGGCGACGCTCCAAACGCAAGTGGGGGTTCTGGAGCCCCCCGATCTGGGAGGAGGAGCCGCGCGGGGACGACGGCGATGCGGCCGCGGAGTTCAGGGTCTCGGATCTGAGGTCTGTGGTGGAGAAGGTGTGCGAAAGCTCGGACGCGGAGAGGTCTGCGGCGAGCTGCGTGACTTACGTCGGCGTGAAGGTGAGGCAGAGGAGTGTGGCCGGGAACGGGAGGGTGGTCGCGGCGTCTGCGGAGGATGCCACCAGCAGCTGCGGCAGCAGCACGCAGGAGAGCGCCGCGGCTGCCGCTGCAGTAGCGGATGAGACGGCCTCGGCGTGGCGGCCTGAGGCGAACGGTGGCGTGAAGATCGCTGGACTGGGAAAAATGCATGGAGGAGAATAGCAACATTCTCGGAGCCTCGGAGGTATAAATCTCGCTATTCATTTGTATTTGAGCAAAACCCTTTAGTTTGTTATATCTCTCTTTGATAATGTGACGGTCGTTTCACCGGTGCTGAACTTAGATCACTCGTATTGAACGGAAATTCTTGAGATATGGTAGTGTCGCTCCATTCTCTTTCTTACGAATCTTATGAACTTCAAAAACAAAATGCGTCATTTGTGAATTTTTTCGCCAGCATATCCTAAGAACATTAGGTCTGGAAAAATGTAACAGTCTCAAATTGTTTTTTTTGGGGTATACTTAAGGTGCTTTCTGATGGGTTTTGTATATCCAATTAAATTTTGAAGAGCTGACCAGAAATACAGAGCGGTGCTGTTTAGAAAGAACTCTGGCACCATGGCTTTAGCCGGCAAATCTGCAACTTTTACTAGAGCCGCTCCGAAGAAACATATTATAACTTTCTTCCAATTGCAGGTACTGGTTTTTAAAACACGAACATAAAGATGCACTGAGCTTCTATGTGCTCACTTCAAACCTCAGCAATATAAGTCAAGATCAAACGGGTCTAAATATTAATTCTTAGAAAATTTGAATCTAAACATATTTAAAGCAGGAAAGTAGAGTATGTGTTTCAGAAGTATGCTTTCTTATTGGGGAAACTATGCATTTTTTTTGTCCTTACCAATATGTGGGTTTGCATTTTTAATGGTCCAGCTCCTACTCTTTATTGCATTGCAGTGGTGGTAGATGAGCTTCAAACTTTACACCTAGTTAGCGTGGGCTATTTGCATATTGAGTTAAGAAGTCCTCGATTTACATTTACACGTCTTTCCAACTACTATGATACAGCAGAAGTCTAGCGCCTTGACAATTCACCCTTCAGATACTTGCTTGGAGAATTGTGTGGTGGTAATGCACTCAGAAGCACAATTTCAGTGGGTAATGAGAAGAAGCGACTGCGGGTCTACAACACTATGTTCCATGTGCCATGGAGATGTGAACGGGTATACATCTGCGCTTACATGAGAATATTTTGAATTCTAGGGCCATCCTAGTTTGTTGGTAACTTAGTTTGGTGGCAATGCTGGAAGTTAATACACAGCAATTGGCATATTGCTGAAACCATGTTACTCACAACATATTTAAACTGGAAATAAATATTGATTGATTCAGATCCTGGTTAGGATATGGATAGGCATAAGTGGATATGATTCTGCACTGTAGTTGAACAAGTAATGAAAAGAATGGATTTGATTGCCATATTACAAAGGTTGCTAAAGGTTTTAGCCTTTTAGGTAGTATTTCAAAATGTACCGCCTGTAGAAAAATCGCATGTAGTCAAACTTTTTTTTTTGATAACAAGTATGCAACATTTATTTCTCAAATAGGTTTAAAATGTATTATGCATAAACAAATAATTTGTTAGTCAAAATGCGATAAATGATTAGAATGTGATAAATAAGTAACAGAGTAGTTTTGTGACATAGAGAGTTCATCTGTAAGTACCACTTTTCCATATGATATGGGAGTGATAATGTGATATATTCCCATGGTACTTTATGATGCCACAAGTTAGTAACTAGACTACGCGATTGACCAAAAATATGCGAGAGGGGGGGGGGGGGGGGGAGAAAATAATCGATACCCAACCCTAGTATTCAATTTCAATGTATTTGTAAGATCTGCCGTCCTTCTCAGAATCACCATATCTGCATCCTAACATATTCAGACATACAGTCGAAGAGGTCATCCAAGCTATCTCTACATGTATGACTAAGTGTACATATAGTTTGCCTGGTGCTATGGACTCTCTAGTTGATCTTAACTGCACTTGTAGTGATTGCACCATAATCTGATTTGAATTTGACAAATGGATACAATTAGGAGAGGTGCTTCTATGCTCTTCCTTTTAAAAGTTGCACAACTATTAAAGCATGAAGGGTAGATGGTGATTACTTACCCCTTCGCTTGCTTCAAGATTTGTGCAACTTGTACTAGAATGAAGAGCATAGAAGCACCTCTCTACAATTAGTACCCTTTATTTTACATGTTTCAAGGAGTTACTGTGCGTTTCTTTGATTGATGGGGAGATGTTTGATTGTGATAAACTGCTGCAGCTAATTGTGGCAGGATTCTTTGTCTGCTTGGATTCCTTTCTGCCTTTTCTCACCATTATGCCTGCAAGAAAACCAGGTGGGTTGGCGATGCTACTGCAAATTAGATGAATTACGTATTAATATTCTCTTTCTGTATCTCATCAAACAAAAATTGACTGAAGTGATGTTTGGCAAAATGCTGGCATCCTGCCAGTGATGCTTATAGCCTTGCCCGGACCCGTGGGCATAGGCTTAGTCCGTATCCTGGACCCTCCTTGCCCTCTTGGCCGAGGATATATCCGTGACACGGGAACACATCCCCACGCCCTCACCCACGGGCAGAAGCTAAGCCCTAGCCTTGGACTCTTCTCACATCTCGGACGAATGCTATGTTCGTGTCTCAGATGGACATAGCCGTGCCCATGCGTGTGGGTATAGGCTTATATTGTGTCCCTGGCATCTCGCCCTCTTGGCCGAGGTTGAGTCCGCGAGGCCGGTAGGCGTATGATACTATTTATTACAAGCGTACATCATACTTGGTTGCTCCCATGTTCCACAATATATTTTTGCCCCATTGGCGCTTCCTCTTGAGTGCCCCAGGGCAAGGGAGCTAGGGCTCGTTATGTTGGCATCCCCCACTTGCTCATCCAGTGCAAAGGGCCTTACGCTTGTCCTTCATGTTTCATGTGCAACAAGGCAAAGTGTCGATCAATGCTCAAAATAACCAATGCCTGCGACACTTGTGCACTCGATTGAGGGCATGGGCGCTCGGTCCAAATGTACACCAAGTGTGAGTGCAAGCACTCTGCATGAGTGTGCTCTGGGTGTAGGTGCAAGCACCCTAGGCGAGTGCGCTATGGGCGAGAGCCCAAGAGCCCAAAGTTTATGCACCTTGGGCAGGGTATGTAGCAACCGCGACAATGGCCGTGCCCGTGACAATTGTGCGCTTGAGTGAGGGCATGGGCGCTCGGTCCAAATGTACACCGTGTGTGGTGCAAGCACTCCTCGCAAACGCGCTCTTGTCATATGCGCAAGTGCCCTACGAGCGCGCTATGGGCAAGGGCCCAAGTGCCCAAAGTGTATGCGCCTTGGGCGGGGGGCGTAGCGCCCGTGACAATGTCGACTTGCTAATTAGGACATATACATGTGCATCTCATGACAAATTGACATCCGTGGCCGCATGACTTATAGTGTACGAGGTGTTAGGGCAAGGATTCACCTGACGTGCTATTGCGACCGCATTCACTACAAGATACAAAACCTTAACTTTCCTCTTTGCCCCTCGGACGCCCTAGAAGACACCCAAGGAACATGGGGGGTCATTGTTGGAGGAATCCCATCATACTCCGCCGGTCCTCTAAAGAGGGTACGTGGTGCGGGGTGTTGGGGGAGATTCCATCATACTCCACTAGCTCTGTAAAGATGGTACATGGTGCGGGGTGTTGGGGGAGATCCCATTATACTCCGTCGGTCCTCTAAAGAGGGTACGTGGTGTGGTGCTCAATCCTCTAGGGTACGTGGTGTGGTGCTCAATCCTCTAGGGAACTTTGCCTCGTTTCCGTCCATAGGATGTGAGGCTCAATTCCCGATTCTGAGGGCATCCCCGTAAGCACCCATTAAGATAGAGGGGCACCATCACCTCGCTCAGAATTGACTGATGAGTGGGATTGCCCAGTCCCGTCGCCCCCTAGGGCACTTCACCTCCTACCCATAGGAGGGCGCATGGCGGAGTGCCCAAACCTACCGGGAGCTTGGTGAAGTGCCTTTCCCTCTATGGCGCTTTGTCTCGTTCCCATCTACAAGGCATATGGCTTAACACCCAGCCCACTAGCGTGCCCTCTTAGGCACTCATGGAGATGGATGGGCACTCCCGTCTCGCTTGGGATCGACTGCTGAGTGGGACAATCAAGTCCCGTGGTCCTCGCGAGGTCAGCCCCCGGAGAAGGGCCCAAGCCTTGGGAACCCACGTGGGACCCCGAAGTTAAAGGCCTACCTCTAGGGAGCAATAACGCGGGATCCACTACCACCTCCCAGGAATGACAAAGATACTCGCACTTAAGTCACCCTATTAGTAGTAGGATAGTATTTGTGCATACCTATAAAAGCTCATTGTAACCATCACTTTTAAAAAAAGAACTCTAATGGAATACAAAACATATAAAATGGTGTGACCTCAGGGTCACTCCTGAGCAAAGAGGCACCCTCTCTACCCTGAGCCTAGGGGCACACCAACAGGAGTAGGGCGTCTTTATTAGCGTCCGAACCTGTATAAATCCTCGTATCAACCCACACTCTCGTGGACGGCGGCCTGTGAAATGACCAGTGTCCGCCCTCTCTCAGTTCTTGTTTTCCAACATTAGACACTTTCTGAAAATTATTTGCAGATTTTGAATGTTAAACCTGATTTCCGTGCAAAAGGACCTAACATTCGTACCTCTTGCCCCTGCTTGTGTGGTAAATTCACATGCCAACTGCCAATGCTCTTATACTGCCACTTTGAATTTACAGATTACTTACGAGCAAACAACAGGTTTGGTCAGGTAATTATTCTGGATTGTTGTGTTGACTCCAGTGTATGCTACCCTCCTTCCCGCTGGCCGGTTTCTCTGGAGATTATTCTGGATTCTGCTTTGGTCAGTTCTGACCTGTTTTATGCTCGCCATATTTAAGATACTTGTGGGACTGATACTGCTATGCCTCGCGACTTGGTATGTAAATCTTCCGTCTCAAAAGAAAACAACATGTCGACTGAAGTTAGAACTGCAATTCTGGTGTTGACATCCCCGACAAGACATTTGCCGTGGTGAATGAAGTACAGCAACCACTGCAGCTGCTGCGAGTTCAGTCATGCATGCCCATATGACAAATTTTTTCGATAGTATAGTACAAGCACAGGGGGGTATCACAGCCTCTTTCTGTAAAAGTTTCGTCGATTCAAGGAATTGAGTATAGTCCAATTTTGTTGTGTTTACAGTTTCTCTCTGACCTCCTTTTGTGCATAGTCATAGCTTCATCCTGAAGTTGTCTGCTTCAACCTAGAGAAGATGTTTGCAAAGCCTTGCGGATCTGTCAAGCCATGTTTGTACGTTTCCTTTTAGAGTTTTAGAGAATAGAGAGAATGGTTTCTGTTTCACAAAGTGTGTCCGTGTGGCTGTGTTTGTGCGCAACTGTGTATGCACGATGCCGCGATGTATGATTTGTCCGTGATGGCATGCAGTCCAAGCGCTGCCCAAGTTTTGGTAACCGTTCAGATTATAGCCATTTTCTCATGCCTTGCATTTGGCTACAACTCTGTTGGCGCCGAGTACTTCCGTGAATCACCTTTCCGATACAAATTACATAAATCTTTAAACAAGTCAAAAGGTAAGTAATCACTATCTACGTACTTCAATATTTATACAACATGCATAGAAGCACCTCCCAACTATCGATCGTCATCGGCATCTTCGTTACGTACACATACACTCCAAGAGTGGCCACGAGCATCACGGCATTGCGCAGCGGTGAACAGAAACGAACGGGTTTCCAGGGATGTATGCCTCAGCTGGTAGCCTGGTACTTCTGCCGTTTGCACGCGTTGTTTCGGGCTATGCTCTGTTTGGATGCAAAGTATTTTTGAAGTTTTAAGGGAATACCATGGTTTCTAGAAAATACTGTGGCATCGAAAACTTTGAAGTCTTTGGGTACAGCAAATGTTGCGGTTTTATAAACCACAGTATCTTCAATACCATAGTATTTTTTTAAAAAAATACACTCTCTACCTCTTTTTTAAAAAACCAAAGCGCGTTGGCTCACCCCCAATCATCGTCGTGTTCCATACCTTGACGGACCACCTTTTTAGAGGTACAATTAAATACCTCAACAGCTACCCAAAAAAATTAACTGTCGAGAACCAAGTATATATCACTAGACAAAACGGCAAAAACCAACACTTTTTAGGGAATATAAGGCCTAACGGCTAAGTTTTTACAGACGGGCGTAGCGAGCCCCAAATAGAGATTAAATTTCAAAAGCACCACACAGGCAAGGACCGAGCAAAAGACTAAGACATAAAATCGGACTAAGTCGCCATCTACGAACTCCTGGAAATCTCCGGCTTCTTGGAACTCTGCTAGGTTGAAAAAGCAAGATTGAGTACACAACAATACTCAAGAAGTCGCATGGAAAGACTGAATACTATATGAAGGAATTCTCAAAGGATTGGCACAAGGTTTTAAATATTGTGGATGCAGTTTTATTTGCAAATTTAGTTATATTTGAAACACAAACCATAAAAGTAACAATAGCGGGGGGTTTCACAAAGTTATAACAACACGACAGATTCTCAAATACCAAAGATTACTTGAGCAATGTTTCGAGAGTCACCACAGTTCAAACTTAGCTTCATTAACCAGAAGCACATCGTATCCAAATACTATTTATTTATCACTTTGCAAAGCTGCTCAGCTTTACCCACAAGATATCTACAACCGTTGATGCCACGCGATTACATGCAACTCAAATGCATGCGGTCGGGCCGAGATGATCACAGCCGTTTGTTGTACTTCCCCATGATAGCCCCTACCCGATAGGTTCGAGGACCCACAGCTCTCAGGACCCACTGGCCAAGGCGGGGACGCGATCCGATACTGTGGGTACCTACCGTTGTGAGAGCTGGCAAATGGCAACACTATGCCCATTTCCGTTCCACCCCATTCGCTACGCTGTCCATTCTAGCCACGAGAATGGTAGCTACAACCTGTAGGTATTCCCAGGGGATGCACAATGTACTGAACTAGGTTGGAAACGAGTCAACTGCCTTGACCAGCCCAACTTGTCGTTGAGTGGAAACTTAAGTTATTTACTTTGCCCAAGGGAGTTATCCTTAATTGTCAAAGACCAAGCCATTACAACCACAAACCTAGTACCCACTGTACCAACCACCAAAACCAACCACGGCTTCCGTCATCGGCCGGGGTTAGACTAGCATCCACCTCATAGGTCGCCTAACACTGTCCTCCTGGCCGTAGCAACAGTTAAAAGACAATGAACTAAAAAATCACCAATTTTTGAAAGAATAAGGGTGAAACAACAGATAATTAATAATCTATGGGGATTTATAAACATACACTATGGCTATGCAAAAAGATAATAAGGCTTATCAACAGAAGGAAGGCTAAACAATGATCGGTGATAACTAAGCTTCGTATCATTCTAAATTATCTTTTTTAGTATTAAAATATGAGAAAAATATTACATTAAAAAGTATATACTACTACACTATTGACAAGTTGGGTTCAAAATGTCCAAGGGGGTGCAGCTTGCCTTACTGTGCTGAAGGGTCATCTAACTCGTAGCCGTTGTAGTTCTGCTCAACTCCGAATTGCTCCTGCTCCTACTCGAAGGTCGGATCTAGCGTGGAAGAATGAAATCGATAAATAAATGAATAAAAAGGAAAGCAAAAAGAAAGAAAAATAGAAAAATCGGAGACAGGATCGAAGAAGGAGTCAGGAGGGTAATCTGGTCAGTTTTGAGACTTGATTTGGCGGAGCGGATGTCATATTTGGACGCAGCAGCTCGAACGGATCAAGAAAATGTATTTTTAGATTTTTAAGAATTTTTGAAATTTTCTTAGAATTTTTGGATTAGTTAAATCCAAAAAAGAAAAGAAAAAGAAAAAGAAAAGAAAAATGGTGGAAAAATTTTAATAAAATTTTAATTTTCTTAAAAGACTTTTTTTTTTCTTACAAAATAAGCTGGCTAGCGGCAGTCGACGAATTTACTACCCATCGCTGGACGCTTGTAATGTACAGAAGGCCGAGCTTCTACTTATTATCAGTGGCGGTACTGGGGGGGGTGCCGGGTATGCCCGGGCACCCCCAAAAAATTTAGAATATATATATTAAATAGGTTAAATATGTTGATGAATTTATTTTGATTTTGATAGTTTGAGATTTTTAAAACCTTAGAACTATTTATATTACTTTTAGCAAATTTTAAATATATATGTTGTATTTATGATATTATAAAATGATTATAAAAGACTATAGATTTATACATATGAGGTGTGCACATCAAGGGATTACAATACCATTTTGAACTCGAAAATCGCCACTGCACATCACCGATTTTTGTCGAAAATCGATAGAAACTGAATGGTTTCGAAATCAAACTCTTTGAACTCGGCGGTTGAAAAAAAAATGAAAAATGACTAATTTTGCCGATTTTTGACCGGTTTTCTTCGAAAATTTGGCAAACTAAGCGAAACAATTTGGAAACCGATTTTTGATTGATTTTCGAGCAATTTTCACCAATTTTCGAGTAGTTTACGTCATATAAAATTTTCTGAATTTTTTGAATTGAACCGGTTTATCAACCGGTATAGTTTATCGAGCCGGCTTAATACGATCGAAAATCATGATTTTTATTAATATTTGAAACTATGTGCACATCCATCGAAATTTTTCTAGTTCCGCCACTGCTTATTATAGGCTTGTACTAGCTATCATCACGTATTTATTCATATCAAATCTACCAACAATAAAAATTCACGTCCAAATAACAAGTTGCCTTTCGATAAAGCCTAACAACTGCTCGCTCCGGTTATAAATAGTTATCGTCTTGAATATTAATGTAATCAAACTTTCGAAACTTTAATTATCAGTATCTTTCTCAAATATTTAAATTGGATACATAAAAATTATATGTATAGATTTATCTCGAGAAGTACTTTCTCAGTATTATAATTTTATTGAATTTTATAAATACATTATAATAAAAATTATTAGTTAAAGTTGTGTTTTGGACACCGTATCAATATACAAAACGATAACTATTTGTAACCGAAGGGAGTACATTCTTAAATAGAATACTGCACATGAATACTACAATTATCAAACATGTCATAGGTTTTCATAATACTGTAAAATACTGTGGTCTTTATACATTGTAGTATTTTATACCCGATACATCAAAGACTGGTTTTCACATACTGATGTTTTCAAATACTGTAACGTCCAAACAGTACCCAATTGTTTTACACTTTGGCACATGGACATGGTTTTGGTGTTGCAGATTTCACAAACACGTGGCCAGCGAAGGCAGAACTAGCGGCGTTAGGTATATCCTGGTATCTCTAAAAATTCTAGAAGTGTTATCAAATCACCTTTTAACGGACATAATTTGTTTGTTAATTGAATTGATTTTGATTTTAGTTGTTTAGGATTTTTTTAAGACCTTAGAATTATTTGTATTGTATTTTTAGTAAATTTCAAATATATATATGTTGGATTTACGATGTTACGAAATCATTTACAAGCTGTAGAATTATACGTGTGAAATATACCCCAACAAAAAATCTCTATTTCCACCCCTTGCCAGCGTTACCTTCCAGCGTTCTTTTATTTGTGTTTATCGTGCACCGTTGTGTACTTGTACTGTTGTACATGGTTCGGCTGTTCACAGTAATCTGGTAACGTCACTCATACAACGAAAATTAAAGCTGCTTCAAATGGTAACAAGAACTAAGAAGTTGCAGTATTCACATAGAATTCAAGGGCTAATCGCTCCGTCCTTCCATCGCTTCCTTCTCAGTGGTAGATTAATCGTGTATTAGCTTCCAAGCTGAGTACGAGATGTAGTTTGAGTCCATCTCATGTTCGTGTAGTTGAGACCAACTTGGAGAAATATAAGTACCTCGTCTATATAACTATGATCCTTATACTCTTTTCATGATGTACTGATCAAGAAAATAGAAAAGGTGATAGTTGTGCTGCACCACAAATATTTCTTCCTTTTCGTGAGTTCTCGTGCTTGATTTTTGCTATTGTATATTTGCGATGATCCTGGTTGAACGCCAATAAATGGTATCAGAGCCATGATGAAAGAAGAAGAAACAAGCGGGGTGAAGGAGAGTTCTAGTTCGCTGCAATATCCGATGCTCACAAAGAGTAATTATGTTGTGTGACGACCAAGATGAAGGTGTATATGAAGGCATAGGAGCTGTGAGATGCCATCGATCCCGGTGTCATCGACAAGCGCAAGGACCAGATTGCATTAGCCGTGATCTATCAAGGGATACTGAGGGATACGCTCTTCTTGTTGGCCGAGAAGGAGGCAACCAAGAAGGCATGGGAGACGATGAAGATCATGCATGCGGGATCTGAGCGCATAAAATACGCCAAGGTGCAAACCCTCAAATCAGAGTTCAAGTGGCTATGCATGAAGGAGTTGGAATCGGTTGATGATTTCGCAGTCTGATTGACGGTCATCATCAACAAGATTCGGGTGCGAAATGAAGACATCAAGGAGATGTACGCTATCAAGAAATACCTTTGCGCCGTCTCTCTTAAGTTCCTCGAGATTGCTTCAACTATCAAGCAATTTGCCAACTTTAAGACCATGATGGTGAAGGAGCCCATTGGACGGTTGAAGGTGCATGAAGAGCGCCTAGGAGGATATAGTGACACCAGGAAGGAACATTTATTACTCATCTATACTGAGTAGAAGGTCAAAGAGGCGCAGGCCAGTGGACGCAACAGAGAGTTCGACAAGACAAATGTGTGATGCTACAATTGTCAGGACTAGGAATTTTGCTTCCAAATGTCGTAATCCAATGAAGGAGAGGGCTGAAGTGCATTTAATTGAGGTAGATATTAAAGACTAACTGACGTTGCTATTATGTTTAGTCGAGTCCGGGATATTGAGAAGATATGTTCATTGTCCTGAGTCAAGTAGGTATGTTGGGTCTAGGATGTTGAGGATAATAGAAGATTGAATTGAGGAATTAGAGTTGTGAAAGTGTACAACTCTCAATAGGCTGACATCTAAATTGAATGATGATTTACACGTACAAGTTACAGACTCTTTATACATGGTAACAATCAATCTGTTATTTATACATGGTAACAACTGATCTGTTTTATCCTAATCATGTGGATTGCTGATATTTCCTAATCATGCAGATTGCATGACAAGTTGGTTATTCTATTAGCCTCCCTCAATCTCAGCCGGCTGTAAAAGGTTGAGATTGCGCCTAAATCCTAAGAATAATTGTGTAGGCAGTGGCTTGGTAAAAATATCAGCAACCTGATCCTTCGAAGAGATGAATCTTATTTGGAGCAATTTTTGGGCCATCCTCTCTCGAACAAAATGAAAATCCACTTCGATATACTTGGTGCGTGCATGAAATACAGGATTCGCTGACAGATATGTTGCACCCAAATTATCACACCAAAGAACTGGTGGTTGATCTTAATGAATGCCCAGCTCCTGAAGAAGAGATTGTATCCAAACAAGTTCAGCAGTTGCATCCGCAAGAGACTTGTACTTGGACTCCGTACTAGAGCATGAGACTGTAGCTTGTTTGCGAGTCGAGCACCACGAACATGTTCTGCACCATGGTTAGACAACAAAAGAGGAACGCATGCAATATCTCTTCAAGTTGGTCCTAGGTACTAGTAGAAGGAAGTAGGAGTGTATCTGGAGTGGAGTTAGATTATTGTGGAAGATTGATGAAAGGAAAAATGTTCTCGTCAAAGATAACATCACGAAAGATATAAACTCGGTTTGATCAAGATATAAACTCGGTTTGATCGAACATGGAGACATTTGTATCCCTTGTGAAGTGGACTATACTCATGGAACACACACTTCTTAGAACGAAGCTCTAGTTTGTGGGCATTGTAGGGACGAAGATGAGGCCAACACGCACACCCAAAGACTTTCAGAAAGGTATAATCAGGTTTTGTACTAGGAGATGTTCAAGAGAAATTTCTATGTTGATAACATGACTGGGAAGTCGATTGATTAGAAATTGCATGCCGTGGAGAAGGCATCACTCCAAAATCAAAGGGGAACACTAGCATGTGCTAATAGAGTAAGTCCAGTTTCAGCGATATGGCGATGTTTTCGTTCAGCGATACCATTTTGTTGGTGTGTGTGAGGACAAGAGACTCGATGAGCTATGTCAATTTTCTGAAAGAAGGAATTGAGTTTTTGATACTCACCACCCCAGTCTATTTGCACGTGTAATATTTTGCAATTAAAGAGGCGTTCAACATGTTGTTGGAATTGAACAAACACTTTGAAAACCTTTAATTTGTGTTTAAGCAATATACCCATGTGAACTGACTATAAGCATCAATAAAGATGACATAAAATCGATGTCCACTGACAGAAAGTACGAGCAAGACCCCATATATCTGAGAATACAAGCTCAAGAGGAGCAGTGGCTACATTATTTGAAAGGGAAAATGGCAATTGATGACTTTTACCCTGCTGACATGCATCACACACTGCATTATTGGAGGACTCAAACGGAAGTTCTCAATGGTGAAGAACATGCTGAACTATCTGAGACGCGGGATGACCTAGGCGGCAATGCCATATTTCCTGAGAGACCTTGACACTACCGAAGACTTGTTTTGTGGATGACTCATCAATGGAATAGAGGTTGCCAAAACACCAACCTAGCTCTAAGGAGTGTTTTCCTTGCATCCCGATCCTTAACAAGAAGATGGTTAGGACGGAATTCGACAAGAACATTGTTATTATGTGCAAATTTGCAAATGGATAAAAGATCGCGTGTGACAGCAGGAACATAAAGAACATTTTTTTTAACTAAAGAGATTGAGCTGGTGTATGAACAAACTCGTGAATTGAATCATGATATTACTTTGCTTTTTCCCATCTTCCTTCTCTGTTCTTCTATGCTTCTCCTCTGGCTCTGGCAAACTTTAGTAGCTAACGATCGGAGGAAGGAAGGTGATCTCACGCCACGGTGGTTGCCGCCGGCCAAGGGATACGACATGATGACATAAGTGCAAAGAGGGTTGCTTGATCCTGCTAGTCCCGGATCTGAGAAGCTGGCTTAGGAACTTGTGTGGCACCAGTATCTATTGTTTGAGTGAAAAACTCTGGTGGACACATGGTTGCACCGATGACATATCCTAGGAGCCAATGACTCCTCAAGAGAGGAACCACCTAAGCCTTCCATAGAAGATAGTTCTCGTGTGTCAGCTTGACGATGATGGGGTTGGAAAAGTTGAATGGAGTTGGTGTAGATGAGGTAATGCCGAGGCTCAACCGAAATCAGTTGTACCATGTTCGTGGGAATGTTTATTCCTATCCGTAATATCTCGTGGGGAACTGCTTAAAGATTGCCACAGCAACAGCGAACATTGATTAAGGCCAGCGCATATCCGGATATTTCTAGCTCCACCAAATCTATGAAGCTAGAGCTGTGGATATATTAAGAGTGTTTACATGGGTCATCTTATTTACTTTATTTTAACCTACAAATTTCAGATCTAAGGTGGAGTTGAGATCTGGAGCTCTGCCAAACAGGACCCTAGCTCCACCAGATCCGTAGAACTGGGGCTGTGAATATATTAAGAGTGTTTAGGTGGATCATTTTGTTTACATTTTAGATTAAAAATATAAACTTAATTTACTTTATTTTAGCCCACAAGTTTCAGATCTAAGGTGGAACTGGAATATTAAGCTTTGCCAAACAGCGCTAAAAAAACTGCTCTATAGCTCAGCTAAATGAGGTATCGATTGTTACTTCTTTTATTACTCGTAAACTTGGAACAAACAAAACTCATACGCTCGTCCCAATTTACATTCACCGTCCTAATATAAGTTGCACAAAACTTAAAGCAAACAAAGAGATAATGAAGCAATCCACTCAAATCCGGTAAAGACCAACAGAAGGATTTACATAAACCGACATCGACAAAAATTTGATGCGGCAAAAAACGAGAGCAAGAGATTCAACCAGAAATATCGTGTATTCGTGTTATCACTGCACATCCAGCCATTTGTACGGGTAAAGCCAGAGATTGAACAAAAAAATAGATCGGAAGTTTAAAACAACTCATTCCAAGCATGATCCAAGTTCTGCACGCTCGTTGGCTTGCTTTTGCCCAGGTGTGCGAACTTACATTTTTTTGTGATTGACACTCTAGATTATCTGACCTGTCAAATGCATATGTTGTTCAAGCAGTATCAAGTTAGCACAAGTGCTTCGGTAAGTTTGGTTGTTAAGCTTCATAGTACATAAAAAAGCTATATTATAAGAGTATACATGTGAAGGATGTATGCAAGATCAGAACAATCACCAAGTGGTCTAAGAATATTTACTTTAATAGCAAGCAAATGGAACATAAAAAATTAGTGTGCAAGAGCATTCCTGTGTATGTTGTCCACTGAACAGTAAATATGGAAATTCACATCCCACCAGGGCACCAGGCAAGTTCATGTGTGTTGAAACTTGGGAAGTACAGGTCTGGTAATAACAATGATGGTGGCGGCAACTAGCAAGCTCACAACACGAGATCATAAGCCAGGTCCATATTTAGGAAAATCAGCCACGATGACAGCATGGATATAACTGGATTGGGTTTCACTATGTGACCTTGTTGAAGTCGTATTCCTGTTCTCAGTCTGAACCAGTGATGGGGTAGTGGTAGATAAAGATATTGAGGTAACTGAGGAGTGACCATGTGTAATTCTCATGGCAATAGCAACGGGTCGAAGCTTAGGAAAATCAGCCACGAAAACAGCATGGGTATAACTTGATTGGGTTTCACATTGCGACCTTGTTGAAGTAATATTCCTGTTCTCGGCCTCTGAACCAATGATGGCGTAGTGGTAGATAGGACACGATATTGAGGCAACTGAGGAGTGACAATGTGCAATTCTCATGGCAATAGCAAAGGGTCGAAGCTTAGGAAAATGGACCTGGATGGCGGTATATGGGAGGGGGCATCAAATATTCAAATGTTTCATACCTTTACAGTGGTTAGGGCAATTCGGCAAACAATTGCTGTATTCAACTCAAACCAGAGGTCACAACAATCATCAAGAGTCAGCCATCCGACATATTAGTGCAGAATAATATGCTTAATGGTAATCTGTCAATCTGGGGTTTGAATGTATACCTGGAGGATGGCCATATTATGTACGTTTCACAGAGTTTGCTCCTCTAACAGCCTTAATCTGCTGTGATTCTCTAAAGCAGACAAAATGCACCAATGTTCGTCCATTTGGATAAATTGCAAAAGCACTATTTGCAATGCGCTTATGACAAAGAGAACAAATGCTATCTCCATCAATTTTCACAGCAGCTTGACGTCGTTTGTATAAATCCTCCTTTACCTGATATACGGAGACAATTGTGAGAACAGAAGTTCATTGCAATATACAACAAAGTTATTTGGTAGAAAAACATCACAGCATTGTTAATAAGGTCAAGAGCCGATCATAACTAGGCCTGCAATACTACTACGGCATACATGATGGGATAACAGATATTCAGCACTGAGTCTGACAGTTTATCAAAGTAAATGGGCATTTTCTATTTATCAGTGCACAAGATGATTACACACATCACTCATAAGTCTTGAAGATGCTACAGTGGGAGATTATTAGACAAGGAGGCACAGCAATGTAAGTCAATTACTCCCTCCATTCTTTTTTTAACTTAACGTCCTAGAATCCTAACCGTCAAACTTTCTAAAGTTTGACCGCCAATAGTTTTAAAACCAACTAGATTGACTATGTGAAAATTATATCATGAGATTTGTTGTTAAAATAATTTCATAATATTATAATTTTATTAGTACATGTTAATGTAAAGTCATAAAAAATAACGGTCAAAGTCGCATCTTGAAGACCGTGAAAAGTCAAAGATGTCAAGTAAAAAAGAACAGAGGGAGTGGGAGTACTCAACTCCAACACACAGTGGCATTTCCCAGTGACAATCCCAAAGATTAACAAGGGGAACACAGCTACAAGAGATCATAACATCAAGCTAACCTGCAAGTTTGCCCGGGAAATCAAGTTTTTGGTGACCATATAATTGCGTCGATGTTCACTAGAGTTTCGCAATAGTGGTTCAAGAAATGACACCAGATCCTGCAAACATTCATATCAGATTATTAGAAGCTTGAACCTTCAGAAGCTTACCAACTGGACATATTGAAAGATGAAATTAAACAGCAAAAGCAACCAAATTCTGGAACACAATCATCTCAGAAGTTAGAAGCTGCACAATTGTGTTCTTTTAAGGATAATAATTACGTTTCTTGCAAGAGCTTAAATAACAACAAAACACACCAGCTAACAGAGATATGTCATATACACAAAAGAGGGGAGAATATTACATTAACACAAAAACTCATCGTCTTTCTTTGGTTGCTTTTCAAACATAACACCACAATCGGTTGGCGGGTGTGGCCTGACATAAACCTAGGCCAGATAAAAAGATATCTTTCAGAATATATAAAACATTTACCTGGAGTTTTGTGTCTCTTGGTAACAACCGAAGAGTCTGAGAACCATTTATTCTGTCCCACCGTTGGCTTAACAACTCAAGTGCTTCATTCAACATTATAGGACCTCCATCACTAACATCATCTCCATCACCATCACTTCGGCCACTATCAGTTCCGCTGGGGCTAAAGCGTATGTTGTCGGCCCCTTCAATCTCAACAACCTTTCTACCCATACGCCCCCCTCTGACCTTAGTAGTAGAGCTAACCTTTTGGATTCCAGGGTATTGTGATGCCACTGGAATAATTTTCTGCTCAAATTCCTTTTCAGCTTTTCTGGGGTTCAGATAAATTTGCAGAAGATTAAAATAAATGTTTGACTTGGAAGGTTGTTGTGCTCCTTCCTCATAAACACGGTCACAATATGCAACTGCTCGCTCTGGCATCTGGAGCTGCAAAGTAGTGCACAAGTTATTATGGATAATCTTTGAAAGTTCACACCAATACCTAATCATTAAATAAATAGATCAGTAGATATTGTTAGACAATATCCTGATATGTCTTGTATAGATATTGTCTATTATAGGCTTGTCTGTGCTAATCTTAGTTGCATAGTATGCTTAGCTTGCATATAGATCGTGTCTATTTTTGTTCAGGGTGCGTGCGTGGCCAGAGACGTGCATGTCCACACCGTGGTCCTAGTCGTGTGCACGAGGGAGCGCCACAACGGGCATGCAGCACGTTGCGGGTGACGCCGAGAAGAACGGCGCGTCGCGCATCATGCGTTGTATGGCGCGGTCCTCGGGCCGTTGAATTCTGTAATAATCACATAAATAAAGGATCGGATGCAATAGCCAAAGTAGCTGTTACACAGCAGAAGAAGAACCTTCTCACTCCCATTCTCGCGTTCAGTTCATCAAGTTCGTGGGTGTGCTCGTTCCAGTGCCGAGATCCTAGATCGGTTCCAACATTTGGTATCAGAGCCTGGTTGAAGGGAAGCACCGGTGACGATGTCTAGAAGTCATAGTCCATCTCCTTCAGCTCGTGTCGACGACGACAAGTCTGTTTCTGGCAAAGGTCCAAAAATTGGCGGTGATCAGGGCGCCGGGGGATCGAACCAAGTCATCGTCGAACGGGTGGTGAAGGAGTCAGGCACGACAATCGTCTACCCTGAACTGACGCGGACGAACTACAGCGAGTGGGCCCTGGTAATGCAAGTTAATTTTGAAGCACAGGGACTCTGGGAGGCGATCGAGTCCGACGAGGTTGATCGGCGTGACGATCGGATGGCGCTGGCCGCGCTCTTGCGCGCCGTGCCGTCCGAGTTACGTGCGTCGCTCGCCAAGAAGAAGACTGCGAAGGAGGCATGGCGGTCGATCGAGATGATGCGCCAAGGTGTGGAACGTGTCAAGGCGGCGAATGCGCAAAAACTTTTGAAGGAGTTTGAGTGCATCCGTTTCAAGGAGGGTGAAGCCGTCAATGATTTCGCAATGCGAATTTCCGGCCTCGCCACAAACATCCGTGCGCTCGGTGAGTCTTTGGATGAGGTACGTGTGGTAAAGAAGATGCTCCGAGTTGTGCCACCGCGTTACACACAAGTTGCCATCTCGATTGAAACGTTGCTCGATCTGAACATGTTGACAATTGAGGAGCTTGTGGGGCGGCTGCGCGCGACGGAGGATCGACTCAACGACGACGAGCCCATTGTGGATAAAGCCGGGCGGCTGATGCTCGCTGAGGACTGGTTGGCCAAGCATCGACATCGACTGGAGCCGGAATCCTCAGGGAGTGGTGACAAGTACGGCGGGCAACACTCGGGCGAAAAGGCGAAGGGTGGCGCACGGCCTGAGGGCCGTGACGCTGCCGTAAAGCTAACGACTGAGGGGACGCCACGCCGGAAGGGAAAATGTCGGAACTGCGGCATCTGGGGACATTGGGCGAAGGAGTGCAAGAAGCCCAAGCGTGAGCGCCGCGAGGAAGCTCACCTCGCCAGGGCTGATGTCGAACAGCCGGCACTCCTAATGGCGACGGCATCTGAGGAGGCGGTGACGGCGCCGCATGTTGTCCATCTCAACGAAGCTGGAGTATTCCCAGTGGATAGTGAAGACGAGGCCACCTGGTATCTTGACACGGGGGCCAGCAACCACATGACGGGGCGTCGAGCGGCCCTGGCTCATTTTGACGACACGGTGCGTGGCACTGTGCGTTTTGGAGATGGGTCTGTGGTGGACATCTGTGGCCTAGGATCGGTGGTCACTGAAGGACGTCACCAAGAACATAAGGTACTGACAGAAGTCTATTTCATCCCAAAATTGAAAAGCAACATCATCAGTCTCGGGCAATTGGAAGAGGGAGGATGCAAAGTGGTACTGGAGAACGGTGTGCTCACCGTGTTCGATCGGGAGCACGCACTGTTGATCAAGGCGCCACGCACCAGGAACCGGCTGTACATCGTCAAGCTGGCTCTAGCGACTCCGGTGTATCTCCTCTCTAAGAGTGATGATCAGGCGTGGCTCTGGCATACACGCTATGGGCATCTCAACTTCAGGGCCTTGCGCGAGCTTGGCACAAAAGACATGGTGGAGGGCATCCCGGTGATCAACCGTGTTGAGCAGGTTTGTGACGGGTGTGTCATCGGCAAGCAGCACCGCACTCCATTCCCGCGAGCAACGTCGTACCGAGCCGAGCATGGACTTGAATTGGTCCACGCCGATCTGTGCGGCAAGATCTCGCCACCGACACCCGGCGGCAAGCACTACTTCTTACTGGTGGTTGATGACTTCAGCCGTTTCATGTGGGTGGAGCTGCTGGCAACCAAGGATCAAGCATTGTACTATCTGAAGAAGATCAAAGCTGGGGCTGAAACTGAACTTGGTGGGCGGCTCAAGGCGGTGAGGACAGATCAAGGAGGCGAGTTCAACTCTAACCTGTTCACGGTGTTCTGCGATGAGGCCGGGATCAAGCACTACACCACTACACCATATACCCCACAGCAGAATGGTGTGGTGGAGCGTCGAAATCACACGGTGGTGGAGATGGCAAGGTGCATGCTGAAGAGTAAAGGGGTGCCACCAAGATTCTGGGGCGAGGCAGTGGTGACTGCTGTCTACGTGCTCAATCGGGCGCCCACGAAGTGCTTGGAAGGTCGTACTCCCTACGAAGCCTGGTACAACAAGAAGACTAGAGTGCATCACTTACGCACTTTTGGTTGTGGCTCATGTGAAAACCATTGGCCCTGGTATGAGCAAACTGACAGACCAGTCCAAGCAGATGGTGTTTATTGGGTATGAACAAGGCACTAAAGGGTACCGTGTGTACGATCCGGTCCAGAAGAAGCTTCTTGTAAGCAGGGACATGGTGTTCGAGGAAAGCCATGCATGGGATTGGAGCACCAACGACGGCGAGCACAACAGTCTAAAGACGTTCACAATTGAGTTGGAGGCCACTGTTGGTCGGTCGATAACAGCCGAAGATGAAGGAATTCAGTTTTTCAGTCCTGAACCAGCAATGCCTGAGGGGACCTCACCATTGGAGCTGAATCCGGGGACGCCTGTAACATCTGCTGCATCCCCGATCACTCCTGCAGCTACGCCAGGAGTTCAGTGGGTAACGCCACCCACCGGGGAAGGAACTGACTCTGAGGGGGTGAAGCTTCGCTTTCGCTCTCTGTCAGACATCTACGATGCAACAGACGAGGAAAATGATTTTGAGTATAGTGTTCTGTGTTTGATGACGGTAGATGAACCCCTACATGTGTAGATCAAGCTCTTGAAGAGAAGTGCTGGCGTGATGCTATGGAGGCAGAATTGGAGGCAATTCAGGAGAACACCACCTGGATTTGGTCTGAGCTCCCAAAAGGCTATCGAGCAATAGGACTGAAATGGGTGTTCAAAGTGAAAAGAGATCCAGCAGGAAACATTGTGAAGCACAAAGCACGCTTGGTGGCTAAAGGTTATGCTCAGCGCCAAGGTGTAGATTATGAAGAAGTATTTGCTCCGGTTGCAAGAATGGAGTCTGTCAGAGTGCTGTTGGCTCTAGCTGCACAAGGTGGCTGGGAAGTACATCACATGGATGTAAAGTCAGCTTTTCTGAATGGTGATCTCACTGAGCAGGTGTTTGTTCATCAGCCACCAGGGTTCACTGACCAGAAGCATGTGGGAAAGGTGTTGAAACTGAAGAAGGCATTGTATGGCCTAAAGCAGGCACCAAGAGCTTGGAATGCCAGGCTTGATCAGGAGCTGGGGACACTTGGTTTCAGAAGAAGCACACTTGAGCATGCGGTATACAGAAGAGGTGATGTAAGCACTTTCCTATTGGTGGGAGTCTATGTGGATGATTTGATCATCTGTGGGCCAGACAATGCTGAAATTGTTAAATTCAAGCAACAGATGAAGGAGTGTTTCAAAATGAGTGACTTGGGCCTGCTCAGTTACTATCTGGGTATAGAAGTGAAGCAGAAGCATGGTGAGATCACATTAAGTCAGAGTGCCTATACTACCAAGATTCTTGAAGTAACAGGTATGTCTGGATGCAAACACATGGATACACCCATGGAGAATCGACTTCGACTGAGCAAGGCTGGAGGTGGTGCTGTGTTGGACTCAACCAAATTAAGAAGTGTGATTGGGAGTCTCAGGTATCTTGTCAATACTAGGCCAGACATCGCATACTCTGTGGGAGTTGTGAGCCGTTACATGGAGGCGCCATTGGAGCAGCATTGGATGGCTGTAAAGAGGATCCTTCGGTACTTGGCAGGGACCATCGACTATGGCTGCAAGTACACGAAGGGATCAGGACTGAACTTGCAGCTGATGGGCTACAGTGACAGTGATCATGCAGGAGACTTGGATGATAGAAAGAGTACCACAGGAATTGTTTTCTTTCTTGGCTCTAACCTGATCACTTGGGTGTCACAGAAACAAAAGGTAGTAGCATTGTCATCATGTGAAGCTGAGTATATTGCAGCAGCTGCAGGAGCTTGTCAAGGTGTTTGGTTGAGCAGGCTTATTGCTGAACTTACAGGAACTGAAGTCAGCAAGTTCAGGTTGTTGGTGGACAACAAGTCCGCAATTGAGCTGAGCAAGAATCCAGTGCATCATGAGCGTAGCAAGCATATTGATACACGTTTCCACTATATTCGTGAGTGTTTCGAAGCTGGAAGACTAGACATTGATCACGTTGACACGGAGGGGCAACTGGCAGACGTCTTGACGAAGGCACTCGGGAGAGTGAAGCTTGTGGAGATGCGTCAGAAGCTGAATGTCGTGAAAGTGCAACAAGATTAAGGGGGTGAATGTCTGTGCTAATCTTAGTTGCATAGTATGCTTAGCTTGCATATAGATCGTGTCTATTTTTGTTCAGGGTGCGTGCGTGGCCAGAGATGTGCATGTCCACGCCGTGGTCCTAGTCGTGTGCATGAGGGAGCGCCACAACGGGCATGCAGCACGTTGCGGGTGACGCTGAGAAGAACGGCGCGTCGCGCATCATGCGCTGTATGGCGCGGTCCTCGGGCCGTTGAATTCTGTAATAATCGCATAAATAAAGGATCGGATGCAACAGCCAAAGTAGCTGTTACACAGCAGAAGAAGAACCTTCTCACTCCCATTCTCGCGTTCAGTTCATCAAGTTCGTGGGTGTGCTCGTTCCAGTGCCGAGATCCTAGATCGGTTCCAACAAGGCTTTCCCTTTATACCCTCTTGTACATGTATATATACTGACTCATTGGCCTCATGATGAATACAATCAGAGCAAGGTTTCTAAGGTTAGGGTTTCTACTGGCGTTGCACTTGCACCCTCCCGAACCTCCCTCCTCCTTCCGTCGTCGACGTCACCTGCCGTCTTCTTGGCCGCCGGAGCCGGGCCGCCCCGACGAAACTTCACGCCGGCCGCCCGACGAGTCAGATCTCGCCGAGTCGTCTCCTTCCGTCCGGTTCCCCTGCCGCTTGACGAAACTTCACACCGGTCGAGCTGTCTCCGGCCGACAGTGAAGACCGCCTGCCCGGTTGATGCCGTTGCCCAAATCGGGCGGACTCCCAGACTCGATCGCCGGCGAGCCTGGCCCGCTCGACGGCTGGCTCAGGTAACCGGCTCCTCCTGGCGCCGCTCGCGCATGACTCCGGCTGCCTTGCGATGCCGTCGTCCAACCAAGATGCTGAAGAAGTCCGATCGAACTTGAAACAGATCTTACCTCTTTTTGAGTCTGGTTATTCGGTTCCGGTCGACTGGTTTGGTCTTTTTCGGTTCGGTTCCAGATTGGAGTCCGCGTGAAGGAGTTCGTTCACATCCGTTAAAAAAAATGTTGTCATCTTCAGGTTTTTCTTCGGGGACTGTTTCTGTTCCTCGCTACCCGGTCATTTTTGATGGTCTCAATTATCGAGACTGGGTTCTCCATATGCGCCTTCACATGCGTGGTCAGCGACTGTGGGAGTTTCTTACCGGCGAGCTATCTTGTCCGCCTCGTCCAACTCCCCCTGCCACGCCTGTTATTCCCAAGGAGGCCAATAATGCTGCTCGCCAGAAGATATCTGATGATTATGCTGATGCTGTGGAGTCTTTTCAGACTCAGTTTACTACTCACAAGACATGGATTAATGAAGATGCTCGTGCCTCCTATTTTGGTTGCTAGCATGGAGGTGCATCTTACTAGTGACATTGTTGCTTTGTCTTCGGCACAGTTGATGTGGGCGCATCTTCGTGATCGTTATGAGCCAGCTGGAGACTCTCTTTACCTTGCTGTTGTACAACAGGAGCAGTCGCTCCAGCAAGGTGATTCTACTGTGGATGAGTTCTATGCGCAGCTGTCTTCGGTGTGGCGTAAGCTTGATTTACTCGGACCGGAGGTTTGCCGGACTTGCCAGTGTTGTCAGCGTCAGCACTCTCATTTGGAGCTTCGCCGCATCTACGACTTCCTGACACGTCTTCGGGCTGAATTTGAGCAGATTCGTGCCCAGCTGCTTGCTCGTCATCCTCGTGTCTCTATTGGCGGGCCTTGCAGCTGTTCGCACTGAGGAGACTCGTCTTCGTGGCGCGGGCCTACTGGTGTCTCCCTCAGTTTTGGCGGCACCTCGCTCTACTCCGCCATCAGTGACGCCTACTTCAGTTCCGGCTACTGGGGGTGGAGGCCTTCACTGCACCTACTTCAATAAGAACGGACATGTGGAATAGTTCTGCTACAGAAAGAAGGACCTTGCTCGTCGAGGTGGACGCCCCTCTAAGGGCACTGGACACTTGGGTGCCTCTCCTCAGCAGACTTCTATTGGTTCCGACTCTACTCAGGAGATTCTTGCCCTACTGCGTCGCCTAGCTGCCACTACACCGACAGGTTCCGCTGGTTCTGCTACTCAGTCTTCTAATGAGAAACCACCACCCTCATCAGGAATCACACCATGGATTCTTGACTCTAGAGCTTCTTTTCATATGACATCTGATCCCACTTGTCTACATTCCATCAGTCCTCTTGTTGCTCCTACCACTGTGCAGACTGCAGATGGTACTTCTCTCTCTGTTGTAGGACGAGACAATCTTTTGTCATTCTCTTTTCATGTTCCTGCTGTTTCTTATGTTCCCAAACTGACCATGCAGCTCATATCCGTTGGCCAGCTTACTGATCATGGTTGTCGCGTTATTCTTGATTCTGACTCTTGTTGTGTTCAGGATCGCCGCACGGGGGCTCTAGTTGGGACTGGCCCTCGCCGCCATGACTCTCAGCGTATTTGGGAGCTTGACTGGCTTCATCTACCTTCCGCTGTCTCTACCAGTCTCTCTGTTTCCTCTACCTCTTCAGCATCTGTTGCTTCTTCTACCGGGACTTTTGCTCAGTGGCATCACCGTTTGGGCCATCTTTGTGGTTCGCGTCTGTCTTCTTTAGTTTGTCGTGGTCTTTTAGACTGTGTGTCTGGTGATGCTTCTTTACACTGTACGGGTTGTAAGCTTAGCAAACAGCTACAACTCCCCTGCCATTCTAGTGAGTCTATATCACAGCGTCCTTTTGATCTTGTTCATTCTGATGTTTGAGGTCCGGCTCCTTTTGTTTCAAAAGGGGGTTATCGATATTACATTCTTTTTATAGATGATTTCGCTCGCCACACTTGGATATATTTTATGTCCTCTTGTAGTGAGGTTTTATCCATCTATAAGACTTTTGCCACCATGATTCGCACTCATTTTGATTCTCCCATTCGTTTTCTTCGTGCTGACTCGGCAGGGGAGTATCTGTCAGGAGCTCTTCGAGCTTTTCTTGCTACATAAGGCACTCTTTCTCAGTTTTCTTGTCCTGGTGCTCATGCTCAAAATGGTGTGGCTGAGCGCAAGCATCGTCATCTTCTTGAGACAGCTCGCGCTCTTATGCTTGCTTCCACTATTCCACCTCACTTCTGGGCTGGGGCTGTTTCCACTGCCACCTACTTGACCAATATCCAACCTTCTTCTGCTCTTAAGGGTGGGATTCCAGTTGAGCGTCTTTGTGGCATGCCTCCTGATTATTCTGGACTTCGCCTTTTTGAGTGTGTGTGCTATGTTCTTCTTGCACCTCGTGAACGCACCAAGCTGACTGCTCAGTCTGTTGAGTGCGTTTTTTTGGGATACAATGCTGAGCATAAGGGATATGGTTGTTGTTGGGATCCTGTTGGCCGACGGATACGGATCTCACGGGATGTCACTTTTGATGAGTCTCGTCCCTTCTACCCTCGTTCTTCTTCCTCCCCTACATCCCTTGTTGAGCCACTATCTTTCCTGACTTTTCCTGATACTCCAGTTGTCACTTTTCATCTTTCACAATCGGCGTCTCCTTTATCGCCGGTTTCTTCACCACCGTCCTCTCCTCCAAAGGTCTCTTCAGATATTGTTCATCCCTATCCTCTCTACTACACTCGTCGTCCACAAGCAGAGAAATCTTCTGATGTGCCATCTTCTTCTTCTGATGAGCCATCTTCTTCCGTGTCTCCTCCTTGATATGCTCTTCGCGATCAACAGTCTATTCGGCCTCCTGAGCGCCTTGGCTTTGTTGGTGCAGCTCTGGCCGAGCCAACTTCTTACCGTGATGTTGTTATTCATCAGGAATGGCAGCATGCAATGGCAGAGGATCTTGCTACCCTCGAGCGCACTGGCACGTGGGATCTTGTTCCACTTCCTCCACGTGTCCGCCCCATTACTTGCAAGTGGGTCTATAAGATTAAGACTCGCTCTGATGGTTCTCTTGAGCGCTACAAGGCTCGTCTTGTGGCGCGTGGTTTTCAACAGGAGCATGGTCGTGATTAAGATGAGACCTTTGCCCCTGTGGCTCACATGACCACTGTTCGCACTCTTCTTGCTATCGCCTCTGTTTGTGAGTGGTCCATCTCTCAGCTTGATGTCAAGAATGCCTTTCTTAATGACGAGCTGCATGAGGTCTATATGCAACTACCACCAGGGTATGCTGTTGCTGAGGGCATGGTTTGTCGGCTTCATCGCTCTCTTTATGGGCTCAAGCAAGCCTCTCGTGCTTGGTTTGAGCGTTTTTCTTCTGTGATCACTGCAGCTGGTTTCTCTGCAAGTGCTCATGATCCTGCGCCCTTTGTTCACACTTCTTCTCGTGGTCGGACTCTTCTCCTTCAATATGTTGATGACATGATCATTACTGGCGATGATTCTCAGTATATTGCCTTTGTAAAGGCTCGTCTCAATGAGCAGTTTCTCATGTCCGATCTAGGTCCTCTTCGATACTTTCTTGGGATTGAGGTTTCTTCTACATCTGAGGGTTTCTTTCTCTCTCAAGAGAAGTATATCCAGGATCTTTTTGATCGTGCTTCTCTCACTGATGAGCGTACAGCCAAGACTCCCATGGAGCTCAATGTTTACCTTCGACCTACTGATTGTGAACCTCTTGAGGATCCTACTCGCTATCGCCATCTTGTTGGGAGTCTTGTTTACCTTGGTGTCACTCGTCCTGACATTTCATATCCAGTCTATATCCTGAGTCAGTTCGTTTCTGCTCCCACTCAGCTCCACTATAGTCATCTTCTTCGTGTTCTACGATATCTTCGTGGAACTATCTCTCGCCGTCTTTTCTTTCCATGCTCCAGCTCTTTACAGCTCCAGGCATACTCTGATGCTACATGGGGCTAGTGATCACTCCAATCGTCGGTCTCTTTCTGCTTACTGTGTTTTTCTTGGTGGTTCTCTCATTACTTGGAAGACTAAGAAGGCATGCCAGCTTTCGTTAGCCGAGGCCGAAGTTGCGTGCTATTGCTCTTTTGACAGCAAAGGTTACTTGGCTACGGTGGTTACTTGAGGATTTTGGTGTTTCTGTTTCTACACCGACTCCTCTTTTATCTGAAAGTACGGGTGCCATCAGCATTACTCGAGATCTAGTGAAGCATGAACTCACCAAGCATATTGGTGTTGATGCTTCTTATATGCGGTCACAGGTTCAGAATCAAGTTGTGGCTCTTCAGTATGTGCCTTCAGAGCTCCGGCTAGCAGATTTATTCACGAAGACACAAACTAGAGTTTATCATAACTTTTACCTCTCCAAACTCAGTGTTGTAGATCCACCATGAGTTTATGGGAGGGTGTTAGACAGTATCCTGATATACCTTGTATAGATATTGCCTATTATAGGCTTTCCCTCTATACCCTCTTGTACACGTATATATACTGGTCCATTGGCCCCATGATGAATACAAGTGTTATTCATAACAGATATCAAAAGCAAATAGCAGAGCAATGGTACCTTATGAACATAGAGAGACAATGCACGGAGGTGTTGATTTATTTTCCCATACAATATAGCACGCTCTTCAAAAAGGGCATCCTGTGGAAGGCGCTTAAGAAGTATGTCTGTATTGTAACCTGAATTATTCTCTAATGTAGATATTAACTTATTTCGTGTTGGGGAATATGTTCTCTCTGTCCAGTTTCCCTCTTCCTTCAGAATCTTGTACCAGTCAAGAACTTCAGAAAGGTACAGTTGCACCTTCACATCAGAAAATTTCCATATCAGCGCATTAGAAGCAATCCATTTACTGCAAACTTCGTAGGAACAGCTTATGGAACTAGGATCATCTAACAACATAAATTGAATTGATTGGATATGAACTTTACATACTAACAAAATAGCAATAGACAGAGTACATACCAGCTCATTTTGCAGATTAGGATTGATCCCAGATTCACTCATTGAAAGCATTAGTTCTAAGTAAGTTGACTGCAAATTTGGAGCATTCTGTTTCAGATATGAATTTACCAAATCAGCTGGAACATTTTCAGATAAAAAGAGCTCAATAGTGTCCGATGGGTTGCGTTCAAGAACGTACAAAGAAGACTCTAGAACCAGCATTGGGTCAGACCTACAAAGCGGCTGCAGAAAAGTGCACAGAATCTCAAATCAGCCATAGAAAAGCAGAAGAATTTGATAAGGACATTGACTTCATAATATGAGGGCAAAAGTCTAAATGATAACCTTAAACAACACATCAAACAATAGAAAGAAAAGCATTATTGTTGCCAACAAATTTCACTAATACCAACGAGCAATTCCTGGAAGCCAACATAAATGCATGAAACAGGACATAACAACCATGTGCCCACAACAGCCATAAGCAATAAAAAATTTAATTTAACATTTCGCTGGTGCTTCCACATTTAATTTCTTTGCTTACTAAAACAACTACACATTTAGACATGCACTTCTCAAATTTATACACAATTCATTTGAGGACAAAAAAACAGCATGCAACATGGTATGGCAATCCAACCAGCAGAAACTGATTGTGCTTCACTGGTTTGTGTAGGTGTACATGAAGAACAGTATCAGTTAAATAAAGGACAAAAAACAATACCCTGAGATACTCAATGACCATTTGAGGGTTGAATTTTTTATTAAAATCAGTATTTCCAATCTCAGACTTTGATTCTTCGACTAATTGATTGAGTAGTTGCAGAGCTTCGCGGTGCATTTCATTGCTTTTGTAGAGCTCAAGTAACACCATATAATCACTCCTTTGCTTCAGAAACTCCTCGGATATCTTCAAATCACAATAGTTAAGTCCTTTCAATAACCCTATTGCTCCTGATGACTGCCCTGTAAGAATAAGAGCTTGAAGAAGAGATGTGTCCAGTACAGTCGCCATTTCTCTAGCAATAGAGATTGTATGCGTCTGAGCTCGTTTCTGACAAAAAAGAATACATAAGAATTATTATAATCTCCTTTTTGTGTATAATTAACAAACAAATTATTTGATTTGCAATCATCTGTGCAATAGGCATAGCACTATGCACACTCATAAAAACATAAGGCCCAAGACACTTTTAAATAGAATGTTATCCTGACAAGAAATTTAAATCAATTTTTTTGGTGGTAGCAGAATGTTCATATCATACCAAGGAATTGCATTTACCTCATCTTTGAAAGAATGAGAATATTATGGACCTAAACACGAAGTTTGAATTCTTATGAAAGCTTGGACTCTTGTGTACATATGAAACTTGGAAGAGCCCTAATTGAGCTCCAGGGTACCTGAAAGCATCCACATGCTCCTTCCTTCCTAATTTTTTCTACTGACCTCAGAGACCCGCAGAATTGATAAATAAATCTAGAAACCTCAGATAACCAATGAATGAAGCTCTTAGACTACCTTACCAAAACATTAAATTCACTCTTTCCAGGGATTCTAAAATGAATTTAGCTCAAGGAAAGCCAAGCTGCAGTACCAGGAACAAGTAGGTGAATAGTGTTACATCAAACAAGGATTCAGATTTCAGAACAATAGGTATGACAAATATCCTTCTCAAAGACTCTAACTAACATTACATGGGATATAGCCATTGTAATTTGATCT
The DNA here is from genome assembly GCA_036346355.1 of Rhipidocladum racemiflorum. Classification (NCBI taxonomy): domain Eukaryota; kingdom Viridiplantae; phylum Streptophyta; class Magnoliopsida; order Poales; family Poaceae; genus Rhipidocladum; species Rhipidocladum racemiflorum. Next base: position 12,765,932 of record CM070573.1, on the reverse strand, counting down.
GTCAATAATTTGGATAAAATCACAGCCATGTTTACTACATGTTACATTAGTTCCTGGACTCCTGCTTAATGCAGTAATTTCATATTGGTCACTAGCAGTTTTAGACTTGCAACAAGAAAAGCCACGCATTTGAAATAGTAGCTACCTTGTTTGGCTTCTTTGACTTGTATGGCTCAGATAAGATTAAGCTGTGGTGCACAGCTCCAGAGACCACCTCCTCTGTTACTTCAGCCGTTGCTCTCTCAATTATTCCATTTCTTTTCTTCTGCAAGTACTTCACAAGGGCAATAAGAGCATTGTGATTCATTTTCTTTATCTCCAATGGAGATTTATCATCACATTCAAGTTGCAAAGAGTATGATTCCATCTCATCTGTCACATCAGAGGATTCTCTTGGTAATTCTGGCAGATCTTGCAGCTTGTCATGTTCACCTATAATGTGTGTTTGAGGCAGAACAAGGGATGGGTATAGAGATAACACATAAGTAATATCCACATGTGAATCCAAAAACTGCTCCACTGCCTCCTCATAGCTCCCATTATCAAATAAAAAGTGACCGTATCTAATTCATGAAATCAAAAAGGAAAGGTGTCATTTAGTTGTATGCAAGGAACCAAATGGACAAATTAAAGGAGAACACAAAATTCACTTTGCAAATAGATGAAGGCTCTGTTCACCTACTTTAATTATAGACTAGAAACGGCGCCCGATACGAATTTGGTGGTACCATGAAAAGGGTTGCTGTATTTGAAGAGAAGTTCCCTTTTTAACTGTAACTTTTCAACTCGATAAATTATAGTCTAAGAAAGGACATGCGGACATGCATAGCCATAAATTATAATAAATTTGAGAATTCATTTTTCTAGAAAGCTTTCAGTTGTTTTTTTAATGTAACAAAGCTTGCAGTTGCAGTAAATTACAATTTAACTACACCTAGTTTCTTATATTTGTCATATTTTTGTTACGCTTCTATCATTATATCAAAGCAAATGGAAAATCTGAATGCTTAGCAGTATATGCGTTGCCAAGTGCTGCTTGCTAGTCAAACAAAAAAAGGGCAAGTTTACTTATCTTGGCGTACATGAACTCTCAGCAAAAAAATTTATTTAAATATTCCAAATTACCTAATGCCAACAAACTTATTTTTCCCCAAAATTTGCATGCTGTTCAAGTGTTCAGTGTTCATATAGACAATACTAGTATTCAACACTGGCACATACATGTCTCAGTAATAATAAATATTGTCAGAAGTGTATGGGCAAAACTGTATGCGATGCATATTCATGTATCGAATTCAATGTCTCGGCTGATCACAGATTCAAAAGCAAAAGCAGAGTGTTGTGCTCTGGTGCTTGGAACAGTGTGACTAAAGAGGAACAGCATCTACCAATCATGTTATGCAATGAGAACTATATAAGCATAATATCAAATGACTGAGAAAAGTGCAAATCAGGTATTATTCTGTCCTGATTGGGCAATCTAAATATACCTTATGTGAATTGAGCTTTCTTTTGCAGCTCGTAAGTTTGAATCCTCCGGAGGAAGTAACTTACACAATGCCAGTGCCTCCTCAAATTCTCCAGACGCGGTTAATTGCACTATCTGTAGACCAAAAGATGTATATGTAGGAACTAAGAACCAATCATGACAAACTTATGAAATGATCAAGACAGATAATTTAACGTTAACTTGAAAGTTTCATCAAAGTAACATTCCAGTAAAAATGTAAAAGGCCTACTCACATTATATTTTATTGGGCAAAATTTGATCTGGTCCTGGTAACATAAAATGAATATGAAGCTTCGTTCCTTGGCTACAGTTTTATACATAATTTGGTTGGCCTTTCTTTTGAAGAAAGAAGAATCATGAGATCAAATAATTCGATTTTACTTTCACAATTTTGCTGCATATTGTTTAGCAGTTTGTAACTACGATCAAAGGAAAAAGAGGAGAAATTCCTCACAGTGCCAACTGCCATGCAAAAATAGGAGGTTTCCAATGCAATATAGCACTTTATGGACCTTTTGTGAAGATAATGTCTGAAAAACTTTGCATATAAGGTATAGGGTGCCTAAAGGGCATGGTATCATCCATAAAGAAGATATAGAGCAACATCACACCAACTAGGGCTGGAGGATAACACTCAACAGCTCCTATCAAACAACACTTATTTAACTTTGATTGTTAAATCTTGATCTCATATTTAGCTAAAGTTGTTTTGTCAGCATCAGATGTATCATCTACTGTTATACATTGATCTAACTGAGTTGAAAAAACTTGCTATGTAGATGGCACAACAATCTATTTCCTACAAATAGAATTGTGCATGAGCAGTCTGAAATCGGAAATAGCATGTGGTGAAAGTTCAAACCAGAACAAAAAAGCATGATAAGAACCATGAACCATCAATCAGCGAAGCATTTATGTTTAACCTACCAAGATTTTTCATACTAGTACCAGGTCATATAATGGCCAACACTCACAAGCCACTAATAGCACTACTACTATATTCAGCCCATACAGAAAGCTAGCATGAAACAATAGTGTCTTGACTTGTGATAGTAAAAGATGAAAAATATGTAAATATCAACACCAATGCGCTCAACACAATTAATAAATCAAACACAGCATACCTGGGCACCAATAGGAACAGGCAGCAAACCATAAACAGAGTTGGATAGCGCAGCAAGTATACAGTTGTCAGTTTGAACAAGCTTTTGAACATCACGGAGGACAACTGTTTGAACCAATGCATTGGGGCTTCTCAGAGACCGTATCTGAAATAGTACCGAGTAGCTTAGGTGGACAGATGGAACCCACAACTTTGATAATTCTTTCTACCACCACATACAAGGAAAAAAAACAACTCACCTCAACATGTCGTGGCAGACGTGCCACAGCATATGGTCTATGTATAACAACAGAGACAGGTGTGTCTGACCAAATTATCCTGCCATCTTGAATAAGTCTACCGTTTTGATCAACAAATACTCCAATGTTATCCTGAATAAACAGAGCAAATACTACAACATGAGCTAAACTTAGAGATAAAAGAAATCCTTCATATGTGTTGGAATCATGATGACTTCAAAGCCATACTCTGCTTTGCAGAAAACATTTCATGCCACAACATTGTTGCACTGTTCAATTTTGAAAGCATGCTCAGGAATCTGGATTGAGCCTGGCTCTTCTAATAGCCAAATTGCAATGTTTGCACGTATTCTAACCGGTGCGGTGGTGCCAATGTTATATCAATGCCCGTAAGCTAAAAGTTTTCTCATCAATTGTGGCAGAACATTTTCAGTATTTCACAAGATAAGACACGATTCTCTTATCCTCAATTTAGGAGACAAGAATAAGTTCTATTTTTACAACAACTGTGGCGTTTCATCTTTGAAGAAAACAATATCATGTAATGGCAAATCAACTAGAAACTAGAAACAATATCATGAAAAAGAAGTATTATACCTTTCCAAGGAGGAGCTCCCCAGTAGGGAGAGGCACAACTAAAGGAGGAGCAATCTTCCCAGAAGAAAACACTTCAGTTAATGCCCCAGTCATGCTGTTTAAGATCATATACTCCCTCCTAATCCCAATACATACATTGTCACCACACCAGGCCATTGATTTCATCGTATCCGGAACTCCAAATTCCTTCACCTCAACAAATTCTCGCCCACCTGACAAACAGAAAAGAAAAAAGTTGCCTCACCTAGTCATAATAAGATTATGTAACAATTTGACATCTTCCCAGTTTCCCTTATTTCACTTTACAAGCTTACACAAATCTATCAAGAAGGTACTATACTAGAGTTAACATGGTGTCGTATGTTAGGAAACGGGACATATGAGTGAGGGCGGATGCAGGCTGTTTCACAGGCCACTGTCCATGAGAGAGAAAGTTGACGCGAGGGTTTATACAAGTTTGGGTGCTAGGGTAGACGCCCTACTTCTGTCGGTGTGCCCCCAAGGCGGAGAGTAGAGAGGTACCTCCTTGTCCGGGCGCCTTGAGGGCACACCATTTGTATGTCTCTTGTATTCAGTGAGAGCTCAAGTTACAAGTAAGGGTTACAATGAGCCTATATAAATGTTCAGTCTATTACACAAATACCATCCTACCCCTAGCAGGGTGACATCTTCGTCATTCTAGGGAGATAGTAGTGGATCCTACGTCATCGTTCCATAGGGGTAGGCTTCTGACTCTAGGATCCCACGGGGATCCTGAGGTTTGGACCCTCTTTCAGGGGCCAACCACACGAGGACCACGGGGCTTGGTGGCCCCACTCGTCAGTCGATCCCAAGCGGGACAAGAGTGACCATCTAGGGGGGGCGCCTTATTGGACCAGGAGTTAAGCCTTGTGCCCTATGGATGGAAGCACGGCAAAAACGCCCTAGAGGACTGGGTGCCGCTCCACACACCCTCTTTAGAGGGTCAGCAAGGTATGATGGGGTCTCCCTCAACACCCCGCACCATGTCCCCTCTTTTAGGCTGGCGGAGTATGAGGGGATTTCTCCCAACACATGGCGGCCTATATTCTTACATAATGTACCAAATGCTGCTAAATACAGTTACCTTGCACTTACAACACTATGAAGTTTTTTTTACAGACCATTTTTCATATTACCAATTTTAACAAACAAAAGTCTACTACTGCAAAAGCTTTTAGAAAAAAAAAATCTGCAACCAGACAAAAAATAATTTTTTCATGAAACATATGTTTTGATGTCTCAGGATTGCAGAACAAAGTTAGCAAAAGAAATAAAATTTATTAAGGGGAAATAAGATCCCATATCATGGCATAAGAGATCATCTAACACCAACAACACTAAATCAAGAAAACTTGATCTTTAACGGCAATATGTCAGGGTTGTCCGAATTCAAATATTGTAATGCGCACAGCATGTTGAAACCCAAAAAAAAAGAGACATAAAAGATGTGTATTTACTACCATGGAAAATTACCAAGAGTAAATATCAGTGAATCAATGAAAAGGTCAAAACTCTTCAGTCTTCACTGAAGGCTGCCAACTTAAATTGTATTACTTATTAAATTACCATGATGCTCCTATCATTATATTTCTTTACTAAAACTGCAACTGTATTTCACAGAAAGATTCAGCATTGCTGGTAGTAGTTGCTTATCCTCCAGACTTGCAAAGCCAAATGTGAATGTTCCCTTTTCCGAACTATCCAACCAAAAGGTCCGAATTATATAACAGAGATTGTGATGTGAATTCGAGGACCAATTTTTTTAACAGGTACCAAATGTGAACACCGATTCGCACTCCATGGCCCCAAAAAGTTCCAATTCTCCAATTCGAGCGCTACCCCCACAGGCGATCTTCAGCTCCACCGAAACCCCAGTAGATGAAATCGTCAAACCATGGCAAAAAGAAGGAAAAAAACACTCGAATCATATCAAAAGCAAATAACTGGATTCTCACTGTCGAGGCGGAAGACGGTTAGGCGCCTCTGTCGGCCGACGGCGAGGAGGCCCCGGCGGTCATCCCATGCGAAGACGTTAGGGCTCTTGATCTTGGAGATGACGGCGACGGTCTCGAGCCCGGGGAGGCGGTGAAGGGCGACCAAATCGGAGAGCGAGAGCAGGAGGTCGCGGCTAGCGCTTGCCTCAATTGCGGAGGGGGCGCGGCGCCATAGCCGCGGCACCTCGCGCTCGAGCGCGTAGGGGCCGTCCCGCCGGATCTCTCCGTCGGCGGGGGTCGGGGCGGAGTAGATGCGAAGGGAGCCGTTGGAGTCCGCGACGAGGAGTTTCCCGGCGTGGGAGCCGACGGCCTCGATGCGGCCCGGCACGCCGGCCACCAGCTCGACGGCGTCGTACGCGCTGTGCACCATGGCCGGCGCGATCGGGCGGGCCCTCCTCTGCGACGCGAGTTGCGCGGCGGTCGTCGTGTGAGGGCTTCTTAGAAGAGGAGGTGTCGTGGGCGTCGAAGAGCCGAGATCGTATTAGGAGGAAGCCGGTGTATTTGGCGCCTGCACATTTCTTTTCATCAATGGGTCGTCCCGACAAAATAACAAATTAGTCTCTTCTCAATTACAAAAATACTAATACTAAATGCTTGTTTCTTTTATGGAATTGCTACCACATGTACGTCCGATACTATTGGATGCGCTTCATCCACGGCTCATGTGTTCGTTCCGATGGCTCATGGTCCATCTACTATTCACATTCTATGTCAACGAGAGAAAAAAAAATCAAATGATCTTATCTCCTATGCTAAATGCTTGTTTCTTTTATAGAATTGCTATCACATGTACGTCAAATGATCTTATCTCCTATGCTAAATAATTGTTTCTTTTATAGAATTTGCTACCACATGTACGTCGACGAAAAAATCGGACATCACGCTCCAACTATCTAGCACTTTTTCCACCAAATAAATCACCTACCACCACTCACTCGAGCCAAAGCCCACACACACATCGTTGTCGTTCGCATCGTCCAAGCGCTATGCCCAAGGGCAAAGGGAGCAACCAATTATATGCCTCATTACGTGGCTTCCTCTAAAGATAGTGCAGCACATGGCCCTTCTTGTAGTAAACCCATTAATGAGGCTGAGCATGTACCAAGCCTATCGAAAAAGGTTAGAAATGGATGAAAGATAAAGCACGCTCCCGAATGCAAAATTTCATGATCTGGACAGATTGTTTTTTCTTCAAAGACGACTCTAAACAGGGACCTTCCCAACCAGTTAGAAGCACATGCGCATCGGCTGCTCAATGATGCTGACTGGAACATTACGCCACGGAAAAGGAATGAAATGTGTTTATTACAATCTGTACTTTAACTTGTTGCATCAACATTTATGTTTTGTTGCATTAGAGATGTTGAATTATTGCATCAAGAAAATCGTTGCATCTCTTTGTTGCAAATGTGTTTTAAATTTTGTTGCAGCAGTTATCACCAATTGTTGTGTACAAGATCTTATATATTGAATCATAGGAGAGGTATTTTGTTGCAGCTATGTTGTTTTCGTTTGTACCTAAATATTTTTGTTGTAAACATGTCTACCAATGTGTTGCATGTGAAATTGTAAAATATTGCAACAATTATCTTTGAATGTTGCCACTACTTTTTTCCAAATATTGCAACATTGTAACACCATGAATTTATGTGATTTAGATATCTAGTAGTTTAAACCGTACCTTATCTCTATCTTTGTGGTTTTCATCCAATTTTTAGTGATAAATTTGATAGTTCCCCAATTTTTTTAGATATTGGACTTCCTTTTTGTATTTTGTTGCACATGTTAACTACAATTGTTACACGTACTGCATAAAAATGTTGCAATACGTCAAATAAAAATATAGGAATCGGACGTTCGATTCCTAGTTGCTTCCGTATACACTTTTCATCAATACCTATCGAGCTTGGGTATTATGGCGGGTGCCTGCCGAGCTCAGATACCACGGTGGATAGTACAAACAACCTACTACGGTAGGTGATACGTGTCATCTATCGGTACTTTTGTGGTTAAAAAGGAGACTAGATTTGTAATTTTGTTTGCGAGGAACAAAAATGAAAAGAAAAAAAAGAGTTAATGATCTAGATTAGCCACTGCACTGCACTGAAAAATTGTAGTGTTCCTTGTGATTTACTACTGTCCATTTGTATTTGCAGTTGCACATCCCCATGCTCTTAAAGCACCAACTACTCAACTACGCTTCGTTTCCTTCAGGTGAATTACACGAGGCGACGGGCAAACCAATCAAAAGGTCTCTTCACAAAAAGAGTTGATGCAATACGACGGGACGGGCTACTAGCACCTGCTTGGCAGCAGGCACAGATGTCTCCGACAGATGAAGCCACCAACCGAGTGGAATTATGGAAACACCTGTGGGAAACGCCATGGCACGGACTAACAGCAAAAGCAAACACTAGCACAGAGAGACTGGTTTGTCACATAAGCGATGCCTCGGACTCGCAGACGGTAGAAGATACAATGACAGAGCAGGTATTTACATCCAGCTGTATCATCTTCTACAATGTATCAGGTACAAAATCTCCGGTCGGATTGCTACCGACATGGGTAGGATGGGACTTCCCCGTCTACTAACTGTCAAAATCCTCTTCCCTTCTACTACTACTTCACCGTCTACAACATCTGATGTTACTGCGTACTACATAGTACTACACCGACGCACTTTGCACAAAGGTTGCGGCTTAAGAACTCGTCTACCTCGTCAGACTACCATCATCAAACATATGAACCGGAGTGGGAGTAAGAAAGGAGAAAAAGAATAGTCACTTGGCTTCGGGTAGCGTTAGTGTCTCATCCAAAATTGGTCCGGCTGCCATGAGTGCGCCACCGCAGAGCACGCACAGGAACAATGGCGGCACGGGCTCGCCGTCCGCGATGCCGACGCAGCGCGTGTGGTGCCAGACATCGCACGCGTCGCATGCCACCATGCGCTCACCGTCGTCATCCTGCGCGCCACACACGCACCTCACCTCCCACGCATCAAGCCCACCCTGGCACCGCAGCACAGTCTCCATGTCCGCCCCGTGGCCATGAGCGCCGATAGTGTCACCGGACTCTGCCCCACCAAGCATCACTGGATCCCACTTCTCCCCAGCAATGCCATCCAGCACCTCAGCCCGGAACTCCTCAAATAAGCAGTACGTGTCCCGCAGCGCATGCTCTGCCTCAACAAGAAGCTCACCTATGGACGTATGGAGTGGCACCACCACGATCTCCCCCGGCGGCATCGGCCGTGTAAGCTCAGCAGCCTCCCATGGCTGTGGTCGCCACTCGACGAGGAACCTTAGCTGGTCGTCGGACTCATCCCCAAGGCCCCACCACTTCACCCAGTGCTTGCTGTCCAGCACAGCCTGCGCTGCCTCACTGCGCGCCTCCACCATTGCCCGGTACACAGCACGCAGATCCCGCTCCACATCCGCTGTGCTTGGCCACCGTGCCACAGCCACAGGAGGGGTGCACTCTACCTCAACATCGATTGGTGCTGGCTCATCATATTCCTCAAGGCTGAAGTGAAGCACACGCGTCTCAGCGTCAGGCAGACGGCGCACAATATGATTGCCAACAATGGTGTCACCAAGGGACTTGATGACAAAGTCAAGGAGACCTGTATCACCGATGGCACCCCTGGCAGCATCTCGCACTGCCTGCCGGGTCATCTGTGCCCCATTGCCATGCTCCAGCAGCATGTCAACGACGACCTCTGCGGCACTAAGCAGCCGCTTCTTGGTCCACCGACACTGAAGCAAGTCAACCACATCCTCGAAGCGCTGGCATGGTTGCCTCGGCCTCTTCATCGTACGCGGCTTTGGTAGCAGGAATGGCAACCTTGGGCATTGCTTCGCGGGAGGCGGTGAAAGGGGCTGCTCGCAGTGCTTCCAGTCAAGGAGGCAGCGGAGGAACTCACGGACAGTGGCCAGAGGCTTGTTGGAGAGGCGGCGATACATGGTGACCACACGACGGACATGACGGCTGCGGAGATAGTCAACAGGCACGGCAGCCAGGGCTTCCAAGGCAGCAGCGTAAGTGGAGGTAGACACACCGAAGCAGCCCCTGGCAAGGCAATATCCCCACCGGGTGAACCATGTCTCGCCGTGCGCCACACCGAGCAGAAGTCGGAGGTCCAGAGAGTGCTTCCGGGAGAAGTCCACCACGGACACAGCCCTGCATAGGAGGCTCTCCAAGCTCAGAAGACACAAATAACGTGGTAAATTGGTGATCTTCATGCACTTATAACCGTAGTACAGTGGTCATAGTTCAGAAGCACCATGAATACATGCAAGTTTGGAACTTCTACAATCTATTTCATTCCCTCCTAAACTGTACAATTTCCAATTTTACATTAAGCACCTATCAGGCTAACCAGTTGTGCAGTGATGATACATCAGAGTAAGTGCATGCAGAGAATTTCTGAACTCGAAAAACGTGGTAAAGATTGTCACCTGACACGGAGAGCAGAGCAGAGGCGATCCCAAATGTCCATGATGTCACGGCCAGAGAGGAAAGTGGAGCCACCGTCGCGACCACGGAGCACGACAAGGTGACCAAAGCCATTGCTGTGGATCAGGCCATGGAGGAGGTGGTCGTTGCGTCCAAGGATCGCATCTGCACAGAGCTGTTGGTCCCAATCGGCGGCCGCTGGGATGATGAAATGGTACTTCCGCTTTGACACCCAGTGGTGGCTCCAACCTGACATTGTTAGTGCAGTGCGCATTTGTTAGTATTGATGAGCTTCAACAGTCCGATAACTAGGAACCAACTCAATCAATGAGAAAAACTACCATTTTTCCGAGAGAAGAAATAGACTTTAAGAGGCTAGAGGCCATCATTACAACCGGCATTGCTATTTTCAGAAGCGAATTCAAAAAATTTTGAAACAAGAAAGATGGAGCCCATCAAATCCTGGTAAAATTAACTAGGATCATATACGCAAGAACAGGAATCAAATGCAATTGCTATGATCCATTTACCGATGGAATCAGAAGTAATCAACTCCTCTAATTGCTGAATTGGGGACGCAATTATGAACGGTTTGCAAGGTAAAAATCGACGAATTGCAAGAACATACTGCTAAAAAATCGCCCAAAAGCTCTACGATCACAAAACCGGGCATTTCCTCGAATCACGCAGAAAAAAATTATTTGCAAGAGCAACTCTACTCGTCCGTTCGCCCAAATCAACTCTAATCAGAAACTCTCGGGACTAAAACCTAATCCGCGCAGCCATCGACCACCCTCGAACGAAAAGCTCACGCACCGCGCCCAAACACGCGAGGGGAGAGCAACACAGGGAGGAGGCGAAGCGCACTCACCGGTGCAGCGGCAGCAGTCGCAAAGCGGCGCGGACGACGACGAGGCGAGCTCCTCGACGGCGAGGATGGGGACGACGGCGCCGTTGCGGTCGTCCGAGAGGAGCGCGTGCCACGCGGAGGACCCGGCGCCGTCCGCGGCGGGGCCCCACTGCTTCAGCAGCCACCGGACGTTGTCCCGGAACGCGCCGCACAGCGCCGCCGCCTCCCGCCCCGGGAAGTCCCGCAGCGGGTACACGCGGCTGCCCTTCGATCCGCCCCGCGCCACCGACGACGCGGCGGTCTTGGCGGGCGCCACCGAGGCCGAGGACGACGACGACGAGTAAGCGGAGGACGAAGACAGCGTCAGCGGGCTCTCCGCCACTGCCGGCGGCGGCGGCCAAGAGGCGGCGGCTCGCTCGAGCGCGCGCATGGACGGCATTGCCCTGGGCTCTCCTGCGTGTGGGCTCTGTGTTTTGGCCTGCGGCGCAGGGCGTTCCCGTAATTTTGTTGCGCCGCGGCCCCGATTGCGGCGTGTCGTGTACTCGTGTGAGGTGTCGCCGAGCCCAGGAAATGCCGTGGCCCCCACGCGCACTCCACTGACGAGTGGGGTCTGTACGGGTGGCTCCCAACCACTCACGCCTGTGACGTTTCGGGCACGACGCTGCACTGCACCCTTCGCTACCCTCTGAGGTTGCATCACCATGACATCCCGGGCCCGCACGTGTGTCCAGCACTTGGGACCCATGTATGTAGATGGAGATGGAAGTGGCAGGGCATTGGTGGTTCGCTCTCGGGCCCAGGGCTCAGATGCATTGAACCGGACCGGTTTGTCTGTCCTTTTGCAATGAGTTAGGCCTATTTGATTCAGTTCCGGATCGTAGAAAGCAGTTTTTAAAATCTAGATTGTAAAAGCTGGATTATTAAAAGCTGAAGGTTGGAAAGTCCTGTTTGGCAATCTAGATTATAGTGTGTTTGGATTGCTGTTCTTGTGTGGCAAAAGTAGGTTGTACCCTCGACCTGTTTTGTTGCCTTATTTTCATATTTTCACACTTGTATCTCATTTATAAAACACTGAAAATGCATAATTAAATAGCAAAAAATATATCATTCATACAAGCTTGAACTCTTGTCCATACAAAATATTTTCATACACATAAACTACTCTCTCATAGCAAACAAAGCATTGGCAAGGTTATCAGGAAAGACATTCATGTCTCCATCTTCATCTCCTAATTCACCATTGCCACCACTCTCCTGAGATGAAGGTGCTTCGGGCATTGGCATATAGCTTTCATCTTGATCACACATGTCGAAAGCTTCATCACTCATAGCATTATCTCGAATGAAGTTATGAAGAGTCATACATGCAAGTATTATTCTTGTTTGCTTTAGCATAGGATAAACTTGGTAAGTCCAATAAAATTCTCCACTTCATCTTCAAGACACCAAATGAGCGCTCAATCACATTGCGAAGAGATGAATGCAAATGATTGAATACCTCCTTCTTTCCACTAGGACATGGACCTTGACGAAACTTTGGTAAATGGTACTTCGTCCCTTTGTATGGAGCTAGAAAACCCACTCTATTAGGATAGCCCGAGTCAACAAGATAAAATTTTCCTAGAAAAAGCAAAATATGATATGGGAAATAGCTTGATAGATAAACAACATATATGGTATAAAAGGAATATGTGAATATACCATGTGGAGGAAACGGGAACTTATCGGCATATTTATTTAAAGCCTCATTGAACACCCTCATGTCATGTACTGATTCGGGCCATCCCGCAACCACAAAAGTGAACCTCATGTCGAAGTCACATATTGCCAACACATTTTGAGTGGAGTATCCATGACGCCCGACATGTTGAACCAACTTTGCCGAAGGCACAACAACAGGTATATGAGTACCATCTATTGCACCTATGCAGTTATTGAAATGTGGTGCAAAACGAACACCTTGAACTCTTGGATGCACCGTCGTAAATTCTGAGTCCCTTGGTTTGATAAGATCATTTGAGAAAAGGTAAATACTATCCAACACTTCATTGAATTTCCTACTAATTATTTCTTTGGATCTCTCAAACCGGTTTTTAACTTGCCTAAATGACTGAGGAGCACCAATAATCCATAAAATCATGCCTAAAGCATCAATAGAACTCATCTTGCCACTTGACTCCAAGCCATAAGATGACACCAACAAGTTATGTAGCCTATTAAAAAGTTGTGGACTCATCCTAAACATGTCATAGCAAGATGATGAAACATTAAGGGTATTCATAACCCATTCATGACCGGAAACAAATGGTTGCCTTCTGTCAGACTTGTTCAAGAAAGTATCGGCATAATACATACCAAATGCTAATGTTATTACTCCATATTGTTCAATCATATTAAGTTGGTTTCTTGCAACCTCAAATGCTTCATCCTCATCATCACTTCCAGATGGTTCCATCTACAAATAAATTCAGTACCATGCAAGAAAAAAATATTACATAGCCATTGATCAAGCGAAATAAGAAACAATATAGAGAGGTGCTTCTATGCTCTTCCTTTTAAAAGTTGCACAACTATTAAAGCATGAATGAAGGGTAGATGGTGATTACTTACCCCTTCGCTTGCTTCAAGATTTGTGCAACTTGTACTAGAAGGAAGAGCATAGAAGCACCTCTCAACAATATATCATATAGCCATTGTTCAAGCGAAATATACAACCAAATTATAACATAGCCATTGTTAAAGCGAAATAAGAAACAAAATATTACATAACCATTGTTCAAGCGAAATATGCAACCAAATTATAACATAGCCATTGTTCAAGCGAAATATGCAACCAAATTATAACATAGCCATTGTTCAAGCGAAATATGCAACCAAATTATAACATAGCCATTGTTCAAGCGAAACAAAGCACCAAAATATAGAAAACTAATAATAGCCTTCCTTCTTGCACCACATCTTTAACCAAGCTAGCCTCCCTTCCTTGGTCGTAAAGGTGCGGAACAAATCACGATATTCAGCTTTGACAAAAAGTTGGCTGGCCATGAAATGCTCCACACTCCCTTCTGTTGCCCCGGACTCCACTGCTAAGGACATCACTTCCTTAATGACATCAAACCTCATATCACCTTGCATAACCTTGTTGGCTATAGAAGTATTGGTCTGCATAGTATCCCAAATGCCCTTCGTAATCTTAACCATGGGATTCTTTACCTTCTTCTTTGGGCTTGTTTGCTTGCTACTACTACATTGCTTCAATGGACTGCTACAATTTGACACGTGTTCCTCTCGATCAATTTCTTTAACCCCTTTTCTAATTCCTTCTCCAGGAACACAAGAAGAAGAACCATCCATTGCAGTAAGATCAAATATGATTTAAAGATCCTCAAGACACTCTGGTGGACCATTCTTGAGCTTTCTCCATTCTGAATGATTCTGAAAAAATTACATTGTCATTGTTAGGTTTACTTGTAATGTAAATGTACATGTAAATGATAGACATCACTAGGAAAATAGTACCTTTGTGTTATCTTTCCAATAACTCTCACTTGTCGTCACCGTTCCTTTAGCGCTGTCCCATCCTAGTCCAGTGTCTTTGTTAAGCCTTAGCCAGAAGGTGTACAAACCCTTAAGTGCATCCCATCTGTTTTTCAATTGGGTTCTAGGATGACGTAAACTTGTCCTTAATAAGTACTTCTCAGCTATGTTCTTATAGCCTCTAATTGTCATAACTCCAATAGGCCTATTTCCAGCAACTATTTCCTCAACACAAATTTTACAGAACGTTGCATTGTTGCAAGAATTCCAATCTGTTTTGTCAAACTCATCCATCTATTGCATAGAAAAATTTATAGACAAATGAGCATACATGTAGTGCAAAGCATTCAACGTTTTTTTATGCATATTTGTAGAGAACAATAGAACACATCAGTGAATATAGTGAATACACATTGTAAATTATATTCTTATGAACATCTATGGAGAAGTAAAGTCTGTAGAGCCACGTAGCTTTTGTCGTTGTTCCTCTGAAAAACTGTTGTCTTTATTGTTTTATGATCATGATTTACTAGCATTTGACCATTCATACAATACTTCCTTCACCAATAGACCTGATAGTTGAGTGATCATACTTTGAATTATTTATGGTTGAGAATCAGCAAAGCATCTAAATTCCTACGGTTTAATGTTAATATTAGATTCATATATACTGTTGTGGACTGATCACTTGCTATGCATTGATGCCATCAGGGTCTGGCGCCACTTCAATTTTGCATAATAGGTCTAGCATTCAACATTGTACTTCATATACTTATGAACATCATTGGAAAGTAAAGTCTGCTGAACATCTAAGGTCTAGCAAGTGATGTGCTTATACTAGAAAATGGTCACCTATTATGCCATCAGGTCGGAGATGTGTAGAGGAATTACCGAAACATTGAAGGCTGTAGAATCGGCACCGAGGAAGCCGGGAGCCACGCCGCGCGGGGAGCCACACCGCCGGGGACCGAGGGCGCCACGCCAGGGCTCGAGGATGCCGCACCGGCCACTGCGCTAGGCTGTCGGGGCGTCGCACGGTGATGGAGAACGCCGCGATGCCGGGGATCGACGCTGCCAACCCGGGGATCGACGCCGCCGCGCCGGAGGCCCCGCCGGGCCGCTGGGGAAAGAGTGCATCGCGTCGGGCCAACGCGCTGAGCATGGAGGCCGAAGCCAAGCCACCGGGGATGGAGGACGCCGCCGGGGAACGATGCCGCCGCGCCGCCGAGTAGGTCCTCCATGGCGGCTAGGGTTGGGGGACGTGCGTGTGTTGAGAAGAAACAGGAGCTGAACAACTAGTTTGGGCTGGAGGATTTGGGGCGTGAACAGTGGAGGGGCAACGGTGGGTAATTTTTCATGAAGTTGGATGGGTATTACGGTCTTTTGCCAAAAAAAGCTGAGGAAAGCCCCTCCAAACCAGATTGTGGGATTACTACAATCTAACCTCCAGATTATTATAATCCAAATTGAAAGTTGCCTGTTTGTTAGCCTTTCAGATTTTA
This sequence comes from Rhipidocladum racemiflorum, assembly GCA_036346355.1. NCBI lineage: Eukaryota > Viridiplantae > Streptophyta > Magnoliopsida > Poales > Poaceae > Rhipidocladum > Rhipidocladum racemiflorum. The sequence continues at coordinate 12,750,104 of CM070573.1, read as the reverse complement.
AAAGCTGCTTTCTATAATCCCTAGCTAAAACGAACAGGCCCTTAACCTCGTCTTGATTTGAGGCTCACTTGTGCCGGTCAAGGTTTGCAATAGCGTTTTTAAGATTATTTTTTTAGCATACTAATTCAGATAGAAAAGTGACGTAAAAGAAAATTAATATGGAGAGAGAAAGAGATCATTTTTTTCTTTATGAGATGGTTTCTACGCTACTCTCAGCGCTAGAAACGCAAAAAAAAATTCTTTATGAAATGGTTTCTACGCTACTCCCAATCAGCACCTGCCAGGGGCATGCCTATGCTTAAGCCGCCCAAGAGAAACCCTAGACTAAGGTGAAAGCCTGTCAGCTACAAGGGCAAGGCAGCTCAAGTTCGGAAAGCAAGAGAAGAGAATCCCAGAAAGGAAGACAGGTTCTCCACATATTCTCAATTCTGGACTTTCTTCCAACAAGACTTTTATGAATCAGTCATCCTTCCAAGGAAGAATCCAGTGATTCTGATGCAATGGGTCGACTGGGAATATATGGCAGAAGCTGATGATGCCACATTTAATGAAGTAGTTGCAGCATGTGAGAGTACAGGCACTAAGAGGATTTTGGGCTTTCAGCATGACTGGAACACTGAGATAATAGCCCAATTCTATGCCACCTTGTACATCTCCAAAGACAGAGTCTCCACAATGCATTGGATGACCGAAGGGCAGTGGTATGAAGTAACTTATGTTCAGTTTGCTAGGTCGCTTGGATTCTCTGAAGCTGACTCCAGAGATAGGGATCAAATCCACAATGAATATTCTCTCAGCGGAGCAGCTAAATTTCCTGTATGAAGAAGATTCTGAGTTTGAGCTGGTGACACCAAGGGCATGAAGCCCTTCTTTGCCTATCTCAATAGACTGTTCAGGAAGACTCTGGCACCTAAAGAAGGTGATGCTTCCCACGTGCTCTCATTATCTAGAAATCTTCTAAGTAGGATGCAGGAGGGTCAGCCCCCTTTTGATGTTTTGATTTCATCTGGAGTGAGATCAGATTGATTGCCCAGGAGCCAAAGAGGAGCTGTGGTTACGCTCCTTACATTATGCATATGATAGAGCATGTGACCTAGCAGCAGTTTGAGTATGATGCTAAGCACACTGGTGTGCAGATCAGGGCAATAAAGGCCCCAGCTCAGCAAACCAGACGGACTACCACCAGAGGTGCATCCTCGTCCACTGCTGCTCCTGCCACATCTTCTGCTCCTAGTGGCTCTTCTTCTCCGATCATCCGAGCTTGCAAGTCAATCTTCTACTTGTGTAAGAAGAACACTCAGAGACTCAAGAAGATTCAGAGGCACCTGGACCTCTCCTGCTCAGAAGATGAGGACATTGAAGATCCCTTTGCCCCTGCAGCTGAGGAGTCCAGCTCTGAAGACTACGGTGAGGAGGAGTCTGGATCAGAAGAGTCTACTTAGCCGCCTCTTTCTCCCTTTCCCTTTTGTGGTGCTTGATGCCAAAGGGGGAGAGAAAAGCTTATAGTCTTTTCTTCTATCGTTCGTCTCGTGAGAGTCTTTTGAACTATGTGTCGTGTGAACTTGTTATGTAATATTATTTGGAATTCGTGGTTGACAACTGATCTTTTATGCCTTTTATTGTAATGTTGGATGCTTAATTGTTACTTATCGTTAAATATTTTCTTATCATGTTATTCATGTGTTATGTCATTTATACATGTTATCCTCACATGAGTAGATATAGGGGGAGCTCTTGCAAATCGTTTTTTCTTTTCAAAATGTGCATCTGTTGTCAAGTCATATCCTTAATGCACATATTGAGGGGGAGCTCACCATATGTCAATATACTTTCATATCTATTCCATTCATATTATTTGTAAGCTTTAATCGGGTTATCATCAATCACCAAAAAGGGGGAGATTGAAAATGCATCTAGGCCCCCTAAAGAGTTTTGGTTGATTAATAACAAATGATTAAAGGGACTAATGTGTTCAGTAAGTTTGTGAATAGGTTAAAGTCCCAAGAAGAAATTATCTACAAACATCGGATACCCTCAAAAAGGATAGAGCAAGAAAAACGGCGATGCGTGTATGTATTTTATATTTTTGAGTCATAGGAATGCCATACTATTAAGAGGGATGCGTTGTAGTTGATCTAGAGGTAGTCTCCATGCTCAGATGAATGATCATGGTCACTTGAGAGACACCGGATCACCGCACTTGCACCGGAATAGGTCTTCTTTTGAAGTTTAGGTCGGAAGTTCCGATGTTAGGTCGGAAGTTCCGATACATCAGATGTTCTGATGCTTGGTTGTGCCTGAGTCTGAAGCACCTAAGTCAGATCGGAGTTTTCGATATTTAGGATCAGAAGTTCTGATATGTGTTAAGTCTAAATAGGGTGCTCTCTGTCGTGTTCGGACATTCCGATATATTGGATCGGATGTTCTGATCCGTTTAAATTAGAAAAAGGGTACTCTTTGGACAGTTCGGAAGTTCCGATCAATTCAATCGGAAGTTCTGATCCGTTCATGTTTTAAATTGGGAACTCTCTGGAGACATTGGAGGTTCTGATCGTGAATCGGACATTCCGATTTGGACTTGGAAAAGTTTCTTGGGAGTGACTCTCTGTAAACATCGGAAGGTCCGATGTTAGGATCGGAAGTTCCTATGCATATAGTTTTCGACCGTTGGGGCGAGCTCAAGTCTGGAAGGTTACACACATCGGAAGTTCTGATATGGGTATCAGAAGTTCCGATATGTGGCTGAGTGCGGGTATAACGGCTAGTTTTGAACCAAAACTATAAATACCCCTCACCCTCTCCATTTGAGGGTTACACACTTGTTTTTGCTGAACACTTGAGCACCTTGAGCACATCCTAAAGCATTCTTGAGCCCTCCTCCTAGATCTTAGTGATCATCTAGTGAGTGTGGATTAGAAGTGTGATTGAGTGCTAGAACATGGGCAATCATTCATCTTGAGCACTAGAGAGAATCTCCAAGATCATTCTACATCGTGTTTATTATTCTTGGAGGTTGAAGGACTCCTAGATGGCTAGGCGTCGCTCACGAGCTTCCAACGCTTGTGGGAAGTCGTGAGACGTTTGTGAAGGCTGGTTTCGCCTCCAAAAGGGAAGAAACAAATAGTGGAACCAAACTTCAAGTGTGACCGAGGTTTGGGAGGAAAGGGTTGAAAGAGATCCGGCTCTTGTGAGCTTCCTCAACGGAGACATAGGATCCCCTCAAGGATCTGAACTCCGGAAACAAATTTGTGTCTACTCTTTCATTACATTTGTGTTCGTTAATTGCTCTTTCATTTCTAATCTTTGTGCTTATTCTCTCATTTAACTAGACTAGAATTGTTGAGTAGTTTGCTAGATTGTATCTCCTGTTCTCGATATTCTGTCCAGATCGGATATTCCGACCCTAAGTCGGAAGTTTCGATCCGATCAGAAGTTTGAGTTATATTTCGCTGCAATTAATTTAGCAATAAAATTTTATTAGCCTATTCACCCCCCCTCTAGGCACTTTTCACATCTTTCATCGGTCCAAGGGCAAAAGCCTGGTTGTTGAGTCAGAGGAGAAGGAGGAAGTTGGGTCTGAATCAGAAGGTGAGGAGGTGGTGGAAGAGGAAAGTGAGGAGGAGGAAGAAGTTCAGCTTCTTGCATCTGGGGTTTGGAGCAACCTCAACCAAATCAAGGGCGATGACTATTTTGCTCTATGGGATCAGAATGAGCATGCCAAGCCCAGATCTGCCACAGAAAATAGATTTCACACCTCTTTTTAGCAAAAAAAAAAGAGTCTATTACGAGATCTATAAGGATAAGGAATTTGCTGATCAGAAGTGGGTCAACTGGGGATGAACTAAACGAGATCACCTAGAAGACTAGGACTGACAGGCTGATCGCGACCAAGTGGGACATTGAGCTGGCACTTGGCATCTCAATTAGTGGATTTCCTAAAATCCACGATGATAGGCCGCTGGGCATCGCTCATCAGAACACTTTTTATGACCAATCCACCAAGGTCAGAAAGCCTGGCCAACTGCTTAGACTCCTTCCTCACCCAGCTCTAATCAACAAGATCATTAGAGTTACCATTCATCCCAAGAGTGGTAATTTTGATGCTATCAGGGGTTACTCCTGGAATTTGATAAGTAGTATTATGCAAAGGCAGGAGTTTGATGTAGTTGATTTCATAATGAAAGAGATAGATACCTCTTCCATGAATCGAGGGAAGAGGATCTACTTTGCCCTTACATCATGGCCCTCATCAAGAGGATGACTGGCTACCGAGGACCACTCCCTTCCACTCATAAGCCCAACAAGCCCCGAGAGGCTCCTCCCCAGGTCATCGACCACATCGCTCAGAGGCAGCAGGAGCAGCAGTAGCAGGCTCAGCAAGAGTCAGTTGTGCCTACCTACGATGCAGTCCTAGAGAGCTTCGCTAGTCTCTGCACAAATCTCTTTGGCAGACTTGACCAGGAGCATGCCTACATGGTGGATTAGTTCACCCAAGTTAATTCATTTCAGTCGGAGACTCAAGCTTCAATGGATTATATGCGAGGACGTGTCGATTTGATCGGTAGTGCAGTCGATAGGCTACGCCATGACTTCACTTTAGCTCCAGCTACCTACTCTCGTTGTGTACGCCCTTGAGCCTCGACTCCACTGCCACCGCCTCCTTCCTCCTAGTTGTTCCTCGCGAAGACCCTTTTTTGTTCTTGATGCCAAAGGGGGAGAACATAGAGATGGGAGGAATTAGAGTCTTGGAGGATTAGCTGGTCTATCATCTTACTATTATTTTTATCTATCTTCATATAATTGTTTGTTAAGTTTATTGAACTTGTTAAACTATTGCTTTTGGATATTGTTGGATATTGTCGCTTTAGAATGTTTTATATGTTGAATACTTTATTGTTCATATCTTTGATCTCTGATTGATTCTTATTTTCATTATCTTTTGTGATATTTGATTGAATATAATTTGTATATATTTATCATGCTCCCCTGAATCACATATATAGAGGAAACTCAGCTGAAATTCCCAAAAATTCCTCAAAATATGCAAGACCTCTACTCACTATCTATATGCACATATTTAGGCGGAGTTTTCAACTATATATGCTTGCTTTAATTGAATTTTACTTCAACTACTCATCCACTCAAACTCAATTGAAGTAAAATGCTTTTAAGGCAAAACCCTAGAGTATACATTTTATCTGAACATAAATGTGTACACCAAATATTTCTTCAACTCTATTTCTTGAGGTTGTCATCAATTACCAAAAGGGGGGAGATTGAAGCATTTAATCCCGTAAATTCTTTTGGTTTTGGTAATTAATGACAATCATGGTGAAAGACTAACAATTTCTCTTGAGTTTGTGAGAATAGGTTGGTTCACCTTGAGGCGTAAAGGATCATGATCTACAGGAGTAAGGAAAAGAAGTTCAAATATTCGAGGTAAAGGTACAAGGATAGTTAGAATCCTTTTATGTTTTTACCGATGTCGGAGTTAGAAGAAAAAATCAGATTAATAGATTAGATGTCGTACTATAAAGAGGTAGAAAGGACTTGTAGCATGATTTAGATGAAGGTTTAAAATTGGCTTAAATCCTTTTTGAATTCATACTAGAAGCATCTAGTCATAGTTTGAAAATTAAGTCTTGCATCATCAGAGTTTCTGGCACTATCGCAGTTCTTTTTGCAGTAGTATCGCAAGGTGGTACTACCAAATTTATTATAGCAGTAGTTTTATTCCAGAGAATGTTGTTTTCTAGTTTTTTTTTTAGTTTTTCTGTAACACCCCGGCATTTAATATGCCCGACTGCTACCAAACACAAGCTAAACAACAGCTAAACACCACATTTAACATAAAATTCCAGCAAAGGTGCATAGGCTAAAAACCGAGATTTCGGCAGCACCTCCTTTGTTTTAACATGAATTTAAGGAACAGCAACAATATAGCATTATATGGCAATAAGAGAACCATCTAAAACAGCAATAAATAAAGTCTTAACGACAATAAGAGACTAACATTAAGCTCTTAAGGTTCCAAGTGTCAAACAAACAATAGAACTCTCATTAACCAAGCTAAGACTTAATTTAAAGGCCATCACACGCAATTTATTATCCAACTAAATGAATTGACTTGGGGAAACATTAAGGTGAAGCAACGTGTGAGCGTGTGACTATTCCCCTTTCCCGCATGCCGTTCTCATGGTACCTAAAAACAACAAGAAAACACAAGGGTGAGTTCGAAAACTCAAAGAAGCATACCGCAATGGACAACAAGCATAACAACAAGTCAATAACATCTTTCATCATGTATAACATCTCATTCATGAATACTTGTCAATATCATCATCAATTTGTATGCGATGTAATGCATTGCTCCTCGACCCTCCGGAACCTCATACCGGTATGGGAAGTACACACCCGTCGGTGTGCACCTTTCCCCTTCCATCCCGAAGATGGAGGGTGCCTACTCGCTTCCAAACACCACGTGGATGGAATCACGACATAGGACTTACTCAATGGCGTTCGGACTAGTCATAACTTTCTCACCGACCTTGCCGGACTAGCTATGACTTTCTCACCGCCTCGCCTATCTCATGACATGCATGCAACCATGCCAAATATCATATTCAATTCACATATTAACACATGGCATCATAATATGTTAAACATGCTCATCATATCATATCAATCATTAAAACATGGCAAGTGGACATATATCATGTAGGCAATTCCATCTAATTTCAACATGCAACCTACAACTTGCTATCCATCACAACACACTTGCCTCAACCACGTGCAACGGATTGGCGGGAAGAAGAGGGAACTCCCGGGGTCACACCACCTGCACATAGGCATCACACACTCACAATCATAACCTCAAAACAGTACACACGCCCCCATCTAACCCGACATTGCCAACTACTCGCAAAACCTAAAAATAGAGGTTCTGTCCCGGCGGGACAGCAACCTTGCAAAAAGCATAACTTGAGTTCTGGGACTCCAAATCGAATAAACGAGTACACCGTCGCGAAGCTTAGGAAATTTCCCAACTTTTTCTAGTTATAGGGAAAGACTGATTCGGACTCTAAAATTGTTTAATCTACAGATTACCACAATCTGTTCCAGTTACGTCACAGATTTTTAGGCGCTCGGTAAAACAGCCATAACTTTCAAACGGCTGAACGGAAATTAACGTGCTTTACGTCCACGGAAAGATAATTAAATTATCTACAACTTCCTAGAAGTCCGTACGGTCTGATTCGGATTCTAAATCGATGGAAACTCGAACCCTAGTTCGACTGCTCAATCTGCCCGAAAACAGAAACGTGGACAAGTTTAGATCTAACCCAAATTACTTCAAACCAGCGCCTCCAATTGATCTAAAAACTTGATAAACACCCTAATAACAGTACCTAGATCATCCCCAAGGATCCCCAAGATCATACCTTTGCCCGGCGCAAAACTCCAATCAATCTCCGCGAATCTCCTCGCGAATCGCTCCCTCGCTCCACGTTCCTCGCTCCTCGCTCCTTGCTCCTCGCTCCTCGCTCCACGGGATGACTCCGCGAGGTGCAGGGGTGGGGAGACCACCCTAGGGCAGCAAGGGGTGGAGGGAGGTGGTGTGGAGGTGGAGGAAAGGGAGGGGATGCGACGGTTATGGGGGCTAGGGCTTAGGGAGGTGAGGGAGGAGAGGGGCGCAAGAGGGAGGTGGGGCGCAAGGGGCTGAGATGGGGCGCAAGGGGGCAGGGGAGCCTTTAACAGCCCTCAACCCAATCCTAGTCCGTTACGGAGTCCTAATCCGTCCCCACCAAAGCCCACCAAGGCCCAAAACTCTGGGAAGGCCCAAAACTCTAAACGGCCCTAAACGGCCCTAAACGTTATTAACCCCCGATCCTTATGATCTTAACCTTATTTCCACATCTCATACTGTATTTAACCTTATCATGCTCAAAAATTAAGGATACGACACTCCGAGGTGTCACATTTTCTCTGGGTCGGGGCTACCGCCGTTGTTAATGCGGTACTACCGCTCAGCAGTAGCACTGACATTTTGAGCGGTAGCTAAATAACAGAGAAACACCTTTTCTGTTTTTTCTAGAATTGGTACTACCGCAAAACAAAGTGCGGTACTACCGGAAGTTGGTAGTACCGGAGTTTTCAAGTGGTAGTTATTTTACAGAAAGGGGTGTTTTAGGGTTTTTTTGCTCTGTTTTGAGTATCAGCACTACCGCAGTGTACAAAGCGGTACTACCAAAAATCGGTAGTACCGCGTTTAATATACCGATAATTATTTGAGCCAATTGCAAAGTTGAATCAAGCTCAAGAGATTCAACTATCTATTCTCTTGGAGGTTGCCGCCTCCTAGACGGTTTGGAGGTGTGGAACCGTTGATCTTCTCAAAGGAGATTGCGAGAAGGCCTGGTTGGTTGTGAAGGCACGGAGCTCACCTACCTGGAGTGGAGAAGAGCTACCCCGAGTAATCGAGGAAGGCTCAATTACGCAAATGAGCCAACTTGAAATGAGTCAAGCTACCTCAACGTAGAGTAGGGGAGACTAGCAAGTCTCCGATACCATGGGATAAATTCGTGCGTCATCTTTTGTGGTTTGCAATTCTCTTGTTCTAAATTTAATCACTAGTTATTCTAATATACTTTGGAGTGATCATTTGTTTAGAATTGTTATATTGCTTAGACTTTGTATCTTTGGTGCAGTTTAGCGAAACTTAAAAGTTTTAGGCCTTGATTGTTAAAATTCTTTTTTCTAGTATTATTAGATTCTTTGTGTAATTAGAGTCGAGAGTTTTTAAAAACCTCCTATTCAGCTCCCGCTAGTAGGTTATCCTTAATCCTACACCTGTTTGTGCTATAGGAAAGCTCATAGTTATATCTTCTTACCTAAAAAGTTAGGGAAGAATCACTTAATTTTTGGAGAAAATTCAAGGTGATATCTATGGACATAACCAACCCCTGTTGGGCCTTTTTAAGAAATTCTATGGTAGTGATAGATGCTTCTACTTAATGGTCTTATGTTTGTCTCTTATCTATTAGGAACCATGCTTCTACCAAAATTAATTGCTCAAATTATTAAGTTAAGAGCCCACTTTTCAGAAGAAATGATCACATCTATTTGAATGGACAATGCTAATGAGTTTAAATCGAATGTATTTAATGATTATTGTATGGCTTTGAAGATTAATGTAGAGCATTTTGTACCTCGTTAATTTTCACACTCAAAATAGCCTTGCGGCGTCATTAATTAAAGGAATAAAATTTATTACTTGGCCGCACTTGCAGAATAGAAGGCTACCCACCAGCTATTGAGGCCATGCAATATTGTACGCTGCGGTATTAATTCAACTCAGAGCAACTGCACTTCTTGAATTTCCCCGTTGTAGATAGTGCGTGGAAAAGAATTAAGAATTTTCCCATCTGTGAAAATTTTGATGTGTTGTATATATGCCAATATCTGCACCGCAGTGTACTACCAGGAGACCTCACCAGAAGTTGGGGATCTATGTAGGTTATGAATCTCCGTCAATTATTGAAACACCTAGAGCCTACGACAGGTGATCTGTACACGGCTCGGTACACTGGTTGTACTAAGGATATTTTTCGGCATTAGGGGGAGATAAGTACCACATTAAAGAATGCTGAGTCATTAGATCCATGCACTAAAGAGACCGAACTTGAAGTTCAAAGGATAATAAATTTCCGATAAATAATTTAATAATATGCCAAATTAAAGAATGCCGATAAGTAAGTGAAAATATCTCATATACCTGCAGTATATGCACCTGAAAAGAGTGAAAATATGCTAGAAGGATATTGAATCCACATTTAACCCTCGTGATAAAAAGAGAGGGAGGCCTATAGGTGCATGGGACTCAATTCCGTAGAGATGTTTGCAGAAGTAGAGAACCAAACAAATAAGAACACTACCTATGACAGTGGAAGAAGCTCAATCTAATGTTGAGAAAATCCATGAAGTGAGTGATCCTAGAGATGGTAACATCCCTGAAGTGATCCATCCTGAAGATGATAACTTCAGTGTATATTTGCGCGCACAATCCAACATTGGGAAGTTAGAACACTCAGACTTCATCATTATTGGAAATCACGAGGAATTGGGAGAAATTAATGAAGAGATATCTCTGAAGTGATGCAAGAGAATTGTATGAAAGAAATACTACAATTGTTGACATATATTTCGCCTCTAAAATTGTTAAAAGCTAGATTCAGAACCAAAGTCTATGGCAGAGTGCTAGAAGTGCTCATATAGGATCAAATGAAAAGAAGCAATTCAGGTAGCGCTCGCTTAATAAGAGAAAAAATTTTGGTCCCGCTGACCGAACACCTCCTAAAGTGTTCCTTGTGGGATCAAATGGGGTTTTTCATCCGGAAGATATATGAAAATATATAGGTGGTGAGACATGAAGCGAAGCTTGTAGCACAAGGATTCACGCAGAGACCCGGCATCGATTGCAATAAATCTATTATACTGTGATGAGTGGAATAATATTCTGAAATTTCATATTAATGGCAGCAAGCTTAAACTTATCAAAGCAGTTGATGGATGTAGTGAACGCATAATTATATGGGTCTCTGGATATAGATATTTGTATGAGAATCCCTGAAGGAGTTAAAATTTTGGATCCTAATAATCATAAGATGTATAGCATCAAACTGAAAAGATCGCTATACAAATTAAAACAGTCAGGGAGAATGTGATATAACCGACTTAGTGAGTTCCAGGAGAAGAAGGGATACTCAAATAATGATTGTCCCTGTATGTTCACAAAGAAATTCCAGAATGGATTATGTATCATCTCAGTATATATCGATGAACTGAATTTCATCGGAACCACATAGGATATAAAGGAAGCAAGTTCTTACCTTATGATGAAGTTTGAGATAAAAGTTTGGTTAAAACCAAATACTTCCCTGTTCACTTTTATAAGGCTTATTTTTTAATAGTCTTGTTCACAAATATAAGGCTTGCATGTAGATTTAACGAGACCTTTTCTTATATACCTATATTTATTCTCTCTCAACCATATGCATTTATTCATTACCACCCACACAAAATATATCTTTCATCTTCCAAAACAATTAAGTGGGGGCATCTAAGTCATTTCCTCTCATATGTTTCTTAATTTAAACACAACCTTAATCCTTGTGCAAAGTCAAAATACACCTTATAAAAATGAATGGAAGGAGTATTGCTTAAGCATGCAACTAGAGCATTTTTCAGAAGGAATTTTTGTGCACCAATCTACCTATACCAAGAAGGTATTAGAAAGATTTAATATGGATAAATATCATGCTTTAAAGACCCCATGGTTGTGAGATCCCTTGAAGCGGATAAAGACCCTTTTAGACCAAGGATGGAAAATAGAAAGTCTTAGAACCTGAAATCCCATACTTATGTGCCTTGCGAATTGCACAGGATCTGATATTGCATTTGTAGTAAATTTAATAGCAAGGCACAATGCAATCCCAACCAGAAGACATTGGGATAGTGTCAAGACTTTACTCATATACCTCCAATGTATTCAAGATCTTGGATTGTTTTTCCAGAAGATCCAAGACTTAACCATAGTGGGATATGCGGATGGTGGTTATCTATCTGATCCCTATATTGCTAAATCTCAGACTGGTTTTGTATTTCTCTAGTAGTTTAGCCATTTCTTGGTGATCTTTTAAACAGTCTTTGGTAGCTACTTCTACCAACTACTCAAAGATTATAACTTTATATAAAGCCTCGCGTGAGTGTGTTTAGTTGAGACGTGTGATTAACCATATCCAGAAATTATGTGGTCTTAATACCATCGAGACCCCTACGATTATCTATGAAGATAATATTACTTGTGTTATACAAATGTAAATGGGTTATGTAAAGAGCAATACCACAAAGCATATTGCCCCTAAATTTTGCTATCCTCATGAACCTAGAAGAATGATGAGGTAAAGATATTATAAACTAAGTCATGTGAAAATCTAGCAGATTTGTTCACTCAGTCCTTGCCAAAAGTCTATTTTTCAAATATGTGTTAATGGCATCAAAATGAGACGAGTTAGATATATGCAAAGTTCAGGGGGAGTAAAACCATGGACCATGACCATTTTTATGATCCTGAAGATCATAATGTATCATGAAGATTATAAGTTGTGCTCTTTTTCTCTTAATGAGTTTTTCTGAAGTTTTCTCACATGAAGGTTTTAATGAGGCAACTAGTGTAACACGCAGTGCGAGTGCAATGTACTCTTTTCTCCATCTTTTTTTCTATTGGGTTTTTGGGAGGAGTTTTTAACGAGACATGTGCATTACGTGGTATTCGTCTAAGGAAGAGTGTTATGATATAGATAGAATCTCAATCCAAGTTTAGAAGGTCTCTATATATTGGTGGGCGAATTCGAATCTTTCTCCTGTTGATTTTGCTATATATTGGGCATCCCCTTGTACGGACATAATCAATCTAATAAAGAGAGAGTATTTTGCCCTCTATATTGTGTTCGTTTCTACTTTTGTTCGTGTGATTTCATTGGCGTGCTATTGATTGATCGTGGGTGAACGACTACGTTTTACAACACATTTAGGCTATTTGTAAGAGTATGTTACATAGAATTTTAGATGATGTGGAGGAGAGAAAGACGATGTCTACTATTTAACAGACGATTTTAAAGTCAGCTTTATACTATGTATACCATTGTACAGTCAGTCTATTAATTTTATAAGATATCATTATATATAGATATATATACAGTCTATTCTATTGGTTATCTTTAGCATTGTCTATAGATAATATAAAGATATATTATAGACGATCATCATTGTCTGTATTGCTCGCTCCTGCTTAACGAACGAAACAGACGTCGAGTTACTTGGACGGCAGGGGAGAATGCAGAAGTAGTTCGTGTCCAAGGCGCACCAGAAACGACTCTCCGCGATTCTGTAATTTTTTTTGAAAATTTTGGAATTGCTTTTCATGATTTTAGAAAATCATGAAAATAACATTTATCTCGGAAGTTATGTGTTCCTAAGCATTTATATGAGGGCAACATATTTGGTGCAAACTCCCTCTAACGTGAAAACTCCGTGAAAACCACGTGTAAAAATTTTGAAAAATTCTCAAAAAATTACCATACATAGGGGAGGTGTGGTTCTACAACCCTGTAAAATTTGAAGACAAAACTCAATTGCATTTGAAAGATATGAAAAAGACAAATTGCAAAATGAATAGTGCTAAACAGTGAAAAACACTATTCATACTGAATTTGTCTTTTCTATATCTTCCAAATGCAATTGAGTTTTGTCTTCAAATTTTACAGGGTTGTAGAACCACACCTTCCCTATGCATGGTAATTTTTTTGAGAATTTTTCAAAATTTTTACACGTGGTTTTCACGGAGTTTTCACGGTAGAGGGGGTTTGCACCAAATATGCTGCCTTATATGAGTTTGCTAGTTTGCTGCATTCTTTTTTTTTACTTTTTGAACGTTTACTGTTTCATTGTACTCTTTTTTTAAAAAAAATACTGCTACGTTATAAATGGTCCTATATGTGTTCAGAATCTCAGATCCTGCTTCTGGTTTGCAACATGTAGAATTCTGCCGCTGGAAATAAACCAGTGCGTGTTCAATGCTACGTTTGATGCAATTTGGTAAAGAGCGTCGATCTAGCCTTGGGTCATTGAGGGCCCATGTAACACCCCAAAATTTTGCTTTTCTTAAATTCATGTGTGATCTGGCACTTTGGTGAATTTTTGGAATTTTCTGGAATTTATTTGGATTTATTTGGAATTTATTTGAATTTATTCCATTTTGAAATAATTAAAGAATTTAATTTTGCAAATAAAATTTTGTTGGAAATATTTTATTTGAGTCCCAAATACCCTAAAATATTTTCCAGAATTTTTCTGGAATTTTTCTGAGTATTTTGCTATTTTTTTTGTATTAAATGAATTATTGGGTTTTATTTTAAATATTAAATCGCTGGTAAATCAACTCGGTCGAGCATCGTTCATCCGATCGAAGTCGAACCCGAAGTCGGACTCGAGTCCGACCGAGCCGATTGACTCGACCAAACCAGTTCCCAACCCTAAGCGATTCGACCGTTGGATCGGGATCCAACTACCGAGATCCGCCTGCACGTTCGAGCCGCGTCCGACCCGACACGATCGCGCCGTCGCGATCGTGGCCGTTGATCGCGACACGTGGACGGCTCCGGCCGTCGCCTCCGCTCCGACTCGAGCCGAGAGCTCCGCCGTGATCGAAGTGACACGGCTAGGGTTCCGATTACAAGCACGCCGAGGCCGTGATTTAAAGCCCTGACCGCCCCCGAGGTTGACCTCTCCTATGCGCCCGCTTGCCCCAGCTAATAGAGCCTGCCGCCGCCAAGCCGTGCCGATTGCTCGCCGTAGTAGGGGAAGTCCCCGCCGCGTTTTTCGCCGATTCCCGCTGGCCGCCGCCGCTCCGACGACACCGAGCCCAGACCGAGATCCCCATATCGCGTCGCGCCTGGGAGTGCCAATCTTCACGCCGGAGCTACACGGACACGCCGTGTGGGAGGTCGTCGTCTACGTCTCCGGTGCTCAAGCCTCGCCGCGCCATCACCGGACTTCGCGAAGCAATCTCCGCCGTCCGATCCGGATCCGACCGCTGAGGTTCGCCCACGTATTTCCTTTACTGTTCAACCCTAGATCCGTTAGCAGCCGTTAGATCTAGATCGAACGGTCCGAATCAACCGTGTAGTCTTGAACGTGAAGTCTAGATCCATCCGGGCCGTTGATTTTCAAATCAACGGACGAGATTGTGCCACGCGGTACTTAAGCCACGCCACGCGGCGTGATCGCTGTGTCTCGACACGCGGGCCCGCGTGTCACGGACAACCGAACCGCACCATGGCGCCACCGCCGACGCCACGGTGGGGCCCGCATGTCGAGTAGACCGCAAGGGTTAATTGCGCGGCGTGACAATCGACGGTGGGCCCACATGTCGGGCCTCACGCGAGCCGTGGGCCGGTCCACGGTAGACCCGAGCCGGCGTGGACCGAGTCCATGGACCGGTGACGCCACCAACCAATCGAGGCTGCCACGTGTCCATGCCGACGCAATAATTAATTTCCAAAAGAAAATGATTTATTAATTCGAAATAATGATTTGATTTTGTTTCAAACTTCAAACGCTTATAACTTTTGCGTTTCAACTCCGATTTGAGTGATTCAAATTTCTAAATTTGTATAAAAATGAGATCTACCTAAATATGAATTTTATTTAATTTTTGGACTAAAGTTTTTCTCTGCAAGATTATTTAATTGATTATTTAAACTTTAAATAATCATAACTTTTATGCCTTAACTCCAAATTTGACGATTCCGCTTCTAAAAACTCATAAAATTATGTTCTCTCTGTTTATGGATTTTATTTGGGTGTTTGGACACTTTTGCCTATTGTTTATTTATGTATTTGCTATTTGCACGCTTTTACGAGTAGACGTTGAAGTGCCTAAGGATTCAAGGAGAAGTATTAACTCAGGATCCAACTCAAGACCAAGAACAAGTACTTTTTGAAGGCAAGTTGTGCTTTGACCATGTTGATCCTATTTCGAAATCTATTTTGATTTAAACTATTGCATGCTAGTTCAATTAGAAAGATACTTTGTTTAAACATGGGGGGTTAGATAAGTACCAATTTGCTGTATGACACCTTGATTATTTAAGTATGTGCCATGACCCTTGTCACCCTAGTTGTGGATTACTAGTTGGACATTATTAAATTGCCAACATGGGTTTAGGCAGATTTGTAGTATCTTTGCTTAGACCTGCTACGTGCTCATGACATGATTTTGGATGATCAAATGTTAATATTGACTTAATGACATATTGAACCTGTTTTGGAAAAGTATCATGTGATGTTGATGGCACGTGGTGCATGGTAATCAACCTGGGTTTGATAAACGATTTCGGCCGGGCATGTGGCAAGAGTAATCAAGTGGGCCGCTTGTGGCGTTGGGAATGTTGATTTGGTTCTTGGGTAGTCTTGCCCTGGTCACCCTAAGGACTTCACCTTGCAAGCCTTTGAACTGGGTCTAACGTGCAACCACATGTCCGTAATGGGACGGACCTAGTTGACTAAGTTGCTAATAACGCACTGTGGAACCTCGTGGAGGTCAACTACACCCTTTGTGTAAGTTGTACGGGGAGCGCATCGGCCGAGGCCAGTACCCATCTAACGGTTGATTGGCCTAGACTTCGCCTTAGCGAAGGGAAGGGTTAGTGCGCAATAACCGGGAGGACCACTTGTATTGTTAGAAGTTTAGAAAGACTTTGTTACGGAACTTCGCCTTTGTGGTGTTTGATTGTATCTTGTGGGTAAAGTGCATAACCTCTGCAGAGTTTAGAATCTATTCGAATAGCCGTGTCCGCGGTATTGGACATCGCCGAATTACAGTCAAGGGTTAGATTTTCCTAAAAATAACTTTGGTTTGAAAAGTTGGGTTGGACTAATAATGAAGTTGATGGAAATGTGGATTAGGATGGGAAAGATGTTTATTAAATTCCTTGAAAAGTTATTTTACTTGTTTCTACCGCTGAATCTACTTATATTACTTTTCAAATGTCAAGCATCGCAAATATACCTTGAGCTATTCCTTTGTACCAAGCCATGCATATAGTATACTAGCTTGCATTCTGCATGACTTGCCGAGTACCAAGTACTCACCCTTGCCACAATACAACACCGCTTGAAGAGGAGACTGCACAAGCTTTGGAGGAGGAGCTCCAAGAGGATCCGTCTACTTAGGGAAGCGAGCCCAGTCAGTTGCCTGTGGTATACTGGATGGCGCCACGAAGTTATTTAATTTTCCGCTGCTATTATTTTTCTCTGAATAAGTTTCGCCTTGCGAGGCATATATTTGTAACTTGACCATAAGGTCGAGTAACCAGTTTGACTATTTAAATAAAGTACTTATTTAGTATTGAGTGGTATGATTGTGATATTTACCAATGTTAAGACTGTGTGCACTAGCGTGTTCCTGGACTAGTGTTGAATACACAGAGGGTCCGGATTTGCAAATTCGGGGTCCCGACAGCCCATCGTTTCGACTGAAAGATACTGCTAGCCCGTTATTATTCAAAACTTCCCTGGCAACACGCTGCTGCACAAATAAAAAGGAAATGTAGCGAGTGAGTCCATGTAAAGGCCGGCCCATCTAACGTGGCCCAATTTCAGTATGAATGTGGGGCAATCCCATGAAAAACACAATAAGGAAGATGATGTCTCAAAGGGTTGGATTAGTGTTGATAAACACAAACGGGGCAAGCACCCTATGAACACAAAAGAAATATGAGAGGCATATTTTGGAATGTTAGAGGATTAGGTCAACCGGGAAAAACAAAGTGTATTATGGACCTCATAAAAAATCATAAAGCGGATTTTGTTGGTTTACAAGAAACTAAGAGAGAAGACTTTAATATGTCCTTTCTTAAGAATATTAGCGGTTCCATAAATTTTGAGTGGCACTGGCTCCCTGCCAAATCCACTGCAGGTGGTATTTTGGTAGGAGTTAATTATGATATTTTAGAGGTTTTGCAAGTAAATGTGGAAAAATTTTCGATCCAGTGCTTACTAAAAAATACGGAGAAGGATTTTGTTTGGAAGTTGGTTACGGTTTACGGGTCTCCTTATGAGGAAGGAAAAGAATCTTTTATTTCTGAACTGCATGATACTCTTATTGCTGATAATCATATCCCAATTATGCTTGGTGGAGATTTTAATTTGGTAAGGTACCAAACTGATAAGAATAATAGGAAAGTAGACCATAAGTGGTGTGATAAATTCAATGAGTGGATTGACTTATGGGGGCTTATGGAGTTAAAGCTTTCAGGAAGACATTTTACCTGGTCTAATAATCAAAATAATCTTATAATGTCTGTTATCGATAGAGTCTTTTGCAGTACTTCTTTTGATGAGAAGTTCCCTCGAAGTATCTTATCTTCTCTTGTTAGAATTGGGAGCGATCATACTCCTCTTCTGTGGGATTCTGGAGATGGTCAAAATCATATCAAACCCACGTATAAATTCGAGAAATGGTGGCTTCTTCGTGAAGATTTCAATAAGATAATCAATAAAGCCTGTAATATTTCGAATAAAGGAATGAATGCCATTGATAATTGGCAATTTAAGGTCCGTAATATTAGAAAAATCACGAAAGGATGGAGTTTAAACATTGATTCTGACATTAAGAAGAGAAAAAAATGGCTTCTGGATGAAATTAATAAATTAGACATTCTTTTAGAAACAAGGATGCTTACTAATGATGAAGAAAACAAGTTACGGATGAATAAAATAGAGATTGAAAAAATTTGGGCTATTGAAGAAATGAAAGCTAAGCAGAGAGCTAGGGAGAAAGATATTATGGAAGGAGATAGAAATACTAGATACTTTCACGCGGTTGCTAATCAAAGAAGGAGGAAAAATATTATTACTGTTCTTGAGGGGCCTGAAGGGCTGGTCCATGAGACCAAGGATATGATTAAAATTGCTTGTGATTATTATAAATCATTATTTGGGTATGAACGTAAGCCTAATATTACTATTGGAGAGAATTTTTTTAATGAGATGGATAAGATTACTGGGATGGAAAACGAGTCGTTAGAAGCTCCGTTTACTGAAGAAGAAGTCAAGAAAGCAGTTTTTGATTCCTACTCTGATGGAGCTCCCGGTCCTGATGGGCTTCCTTTCCTCTTCTATCAAAAATACTGGGACTTGATTAAGTCTGACCTTTTAGACCTGTTTAGAGATTTCGAAAAAGGAAAATTAGACCTGTTCAGACTTAATTTTGCTATGATCTCTTTGATCCCTAAGGAAAATAATGCTAAAAGCATAAAACAATTCAGGCCGATCAGTCTGTTAAATTGTAGTTATAAGATCATCACTAAAGTATTAACTAATAGGATCGGTCCTATTTGTGATAGAATCATTTCTAATAATCAGACTGCCTTTATAAAAAATAGATTTATCTTGGAAAGTGTAGTTACTGCTCATGAGGTAATTCATAAAATTCATCAAGAGAAAGGTAGAGGTTTGGTTCTTAAACTGGACTATGAAAAAGCTTATGATAAAGTTAACTGGAGTTTTTTACTAGACATTCTTTCAAAAAGAGGTTTTGGTAGTAAATGGCAAAACTGGATTTTCTCAATCCTGTCTAATGGCTCTGTAGGAGTTAAAATAAATGACGTTGAAAGCAATTTCTTCCAAACCGGCAAAGGTTTAAGGCAAGGCGACCCTTTATCTCCTATTCTGTTTAACCTAGTTGCAGATGTCTTTGCTAGAATTCTTCATAAGGCCGTTAATCAAGGTTTAATTAGTGGTTTATGTACAGATGTGTGTCCTGGAGGTATTGTTAGTCTACAGTATGCTGATGATACTCTCCTCTTTGTTGAAAATAATGAGAAGACTGTAATTCATCTCAAATGGTTCCTTACTATCTTTGAGCAAATGTCGGGTATGCGGATTAATTATCACAAGAGTGAGTTGGTTCCTATAGGTTGTGATAAGGAAGAAGTTAAGAAGTATGAAAAAATACTCTGTTGTAGGATAGGATCCTTCCCTATCAAATACCTTGGTATCCCTCTTCATTTTGATAAAATCAAGAGGGAAGATCTCCAACCGCTTGTTGACAAGATTATGAAAAGAATAGCGGGTTGGAGAGGCAAACTTCTTTCTTTAAGTGGCCGTTTGACTTTGATTAAATCATGTTTAGCTAGTATTCCTCTGTATTTACTCTCTTTTTTCAAGTTTCCTAAATGGGCTCTAAACAGTATTAACTCTCATATGGCTAACTGTCTTTGGGATGACTATGAAGGTCATAACAAACTTCACTTAGCAAATTGGCATTTAATCTGTATGGAAAAAGATTTTGGTGGTCTGGGAATCCCTAACCTTAAAGAGTTTAACATGTGTCTTTTAGCTTCTTGGATTAAAAGATTTCATTCTAAAGAGAATAGACTGTGGAAAAGTTTGGTCAATTACAAATATAAAGCTGATCCTAATATTTTTCTTTGTACGTTGGATCATAACTCGGTGTTTTGGAAAGGGGTAATGTGGGCTATGAAAGCCACAAAATTTGGCTATAGATGGAATGTAGGCAATGGTGTTAAGATTAGATTCTGGGAAGATATCTGGTATGGTTCGTCTTGTCTGGCTATTCAATTCTGGGATCTTTATATGTTGACTAATGAAAAAGAGATCAGGATTGCTAATATTTGGGATGGTTCTGATCTTAAATGCACATTTAGAAGAACTTTCTCTGAAGATATGATGATTAGATGGTTTAGCTTGATTGAAGTGGCAAAGAGTATTAACTTCACTGAAGATGAAGATTCTTTAATTTGGCAATACAATAGTAATGATATCTACTCTGTTAAATCTCTTTACGCTATTATTAACTTTAGAGGAGTGTTGCCAGTGTATACTCCAGCTATTTGGCATCTTATTGTTCCGCCCAAAGTCCACTTTTTCCTTTGGTTGCTCTCCCATAATAGGATTATGACTAAGGATAATATGTTGAAAAGAGGGCTTAATAAAGGGGATTTATGTGTTTTTTGTAATGAAAAAGAGACAGTGCTTCATCTTTTCTTCGAATGTGTGATTGCCAAAAGTATCTGGAGTATTGTTGAAACTTATTCTGTAAAGAAAATAGGTTACGACTTTGAATCTGTGGCTTGCTTCTGGTTGAATAATAAAAGAAATGCTTCTCTCAACACAATTTGTGCCTCTGTTTTATGGAATTTATGGAAAATAAGAAATAACTTTATTTTTCATGCTCAGGTTTGGTCAAATGTGAAAATAGTCTGGAGAGGAGTATTCATGCTATTGAGGAATTGGAGTTCCCTATACAAGGGAGAAATGCAGGTTCAGGTGGAGCGGTTTTGTCAGATCGTGGAGGAAAAAATCAGAGCTCCTTTGGCTTTATTGCAAATCCCTGGATGAGAGTGGACAATTCGGAAGATTTTGTTGACAAGGAGCTTGTCTGATGATGAATTTAACTATCTTAATGTCTTTTTCTTTTGTCTTGTTGCTAAGGTTGTTTAGTAAGATAGTTTGAATGTTTGGTTTCGTCGTCTGGGCGCTAAAAATCTGGGAATCACTGCTTTTTTATTTTTCGGTTTTGTGCTGGCTCTGGAGGAGTCCTTGTGGCTATCTGAGAATGAATGTATTGAACTTGTGCTTGATACTATCCAGTTTCTATATAAAGGAACTGGGACATCTTTTTTGATGTCCTCTTGATCTAAAAAAAAAAAATTTCCCATGAAAAACTAGTTGATTCACGGATTCACGTGTTGCTGTGGGCGGAAGGAAAAACCGAGATAGATAAGGATTTTAACAGAATGAGAAAATCTTTTTCAAAGAAATCTTCATAAAAAGAAATAAAAAAGTTCTGATTTTCTCTTTAAAAATTTTTAGATAAACTTCCTTAAAAAAGATGGAGAATCACAAATAATTTTAAAAAGTGTTAGCGCTTTAGCTTTGGTATTGTAAAAATTATTAAAAATATTTAAATTTAGTAGCTCAATTAAATCAGTGAAGTTGCTTTAAATGCATCATTAGCATTATCAGATTTTTTTAAATTAAAAAAGTTTGATCGTGATTTGGAATTTTTATGGTAGCGTAGGCATGCTCTCAGGACCTTTTGCAAAAAAATTTAAAAAAATTGCAAATTTAGTAGCTCAATTAAATCAATGAATTTACGTTAAATGCATCAGCAACATTGTCAATTTTTTAAAAATCTCACAAGTTTGATCATAATCTGTATTTTTTTTTATGGTAGGTTAAGCATGCTCTGAGAACCCTTCTCAAAAGTTTAAAAATTTACAACATGATTGAGTAGTGTTGATGCCAAAAAATGTGAAGAGGGGTTAATCAGTAATCAACACACGCATACATCGGGCTTATTTCTGGGTGCGGACGCGCTAGCCGATTTGATCTGCATTCGGAAAGAAGAAGATTTAATTCAATCGGCCCTTAAGCCATAGGTATTCTCCAGTAATGACTCGATCTAACCGACTTTTTAGGCCAATTAGATAAACGGTAACTGATAGATCTAATAAGCCATTTGTATTTATAAAATTATTTTAATTCAAAAATAAATATAAATTCTCCCTTCTCTTTTTTGGCCAGTCCCGTTTTTGTTTTCGTCAGAACTGGCTCTCCCATTTCTGTTTCTGACAAAAAAATTTCCATTTTCGTACCGGTATTTTCTGTTTTCGTTTTTCTCTGAAACGGCGGGAAACTTTTTTTTCGTTTTTAACCCTATCTTCGAAGAGTGATACTTGACATTTTTTAAAAAGGTTTTACCTTCATAAAAATGGGGGTATATGTTCCTACCATATTTTAGCAGTCAAAATAGCCGGTAAAAGTATTTTTTGGTATTTGACATAATTATATAAAAAAAATATCACGATTTTTGCAAAAATTCGAATCAAGCATCGGCCACGCTGCAAAGTATTAGGAAGATGCCGAGTAAAGAAAGGTAGATGCAAAAAGGAAATCATCAATAGGAGGTTGAAAACGAGAATATTTGAAGACGGGCAGGGACTCTATCGAAGAAAAGGTTTAGCTTGACACGAAGAGAGAGATTTAAAGCACAATCCAAAATTGAGTCGACTGTTTTATGATATAAACACCCTTTACCAGTTGACCAAAAAAAATGCACACACACCAACCTTTATTGCCTTTCTGCATCCATTTTTCATGTGCTTTGGGAGTAGGTCGTAGCCAGTAGAATTTTACCTTCACAATTCGACTTTTAATTAATATTGCTTCGCATCAACATGCGTTAATCTTTGAGTTACACATATCCCTTGTTTCAAGATCTTATTCCTGTTTGTTATTGTTTCGCATAAACATTCCATCCAAGATCGACTTTCGTTCAGTTTTACATAACGTTGCCTTCGCTGATTTGCTAGAAAATCGACTATCATATCGCATATGCTTTTAGAAAACCGACTGATTAGGTGCTGTTGGCTGGAATTTTTCCGGCGGCAAGAGTCTAGAAAAGTAATTCTCAATGTTACAAACTCTATAAATATATTACAATCAAAGTCACGTTCTAGAGACGGTATCATATCCAAAAACAACATTCTTTGATATTCGATCCATCTGCCAATTGGGCCACGAACACCTCGGACCCAACTGACGGAAATAAATTCTATGGAGGAGGGGTGCAAACTCCTCCTCGTGCATACCCGACGCCGATTGATGCCACGTGGATAATCCTGCAATCCAACGCATGACATTAAGTTGCCATTTAATGCTCAGAATTGCATCGAAATTAGCAAGAGGTGAATTCAAAATCCTCACTTAATGTCATGCGTTGGATTGAAGGATTATCCACGTGGCATCAATCGGCATTGGGTATACACGGGAAGAAGTTTGCACCCCTCCTCCATAGAATTTATTTCCCCAACTGACGCCTTCATTTTCGGCCGAGTGACCACTGCTAGTCATCGCACTGCGGAGCACGACGTTTCGTGTTTAGGCCTTTTTGGCAGGAGCAAGCATGAAAGTTCGTCAGACCAGTCTGCCAGTCTCAGTCTGCCTCGTGCACAAGGTTTCTAATTTTGGTTCCGGTATATATCCAAGAGACAGAGACGATCGAAATCCAAATTTTTGATGAGATCTCGAAACTTTAAATAAAATTTGAACAAAAATTAAAGATCAAATTTAAAATCTGGTCATTTTTCAATCGAAAAATCCGATATTTCAATCGAAAATTACCGAGATTTCGGCCGAATTAAAACGACTAAAAATGGTAAAAAAAAACATGTTAAAAATTTCAAAAAAAATTTATGGATGATCTTAACCCCAATTCCAATCAAATCCAGTCAAAATGTCTAAGATTTCAGCCAAAATCACTGAGATTTTGAAAATATTGTAGCACTTTGAATTTTTTTTATTCGGCCGAGATTTAAGATCTTGGCCTTGATCGGAGAACGAATTTTCGACCGAGATGATCGAAATCTCAGCGAGATTTTGAACCATGCTCATACACACTCGGCTATCCCTAAGAGCTAAGTAAGCTAACCATGCGGCCATGCCTGCCACAGGTCAGAAGGGAACGATCCAGTGTAAAACTCGGTAGAAACTTTAGTTTGGATGCAAAAAATGGAAGAGCTAGCTGCCTAGCTATAGGTCTAGTTCGTTTCAACTTCTGGATTATGGGTTCTGAATTACAGGAGAAGCTGTTTCTGATCATAGAAGATTAGGTTTTGGATTGGGCCGGCGAGTAGGGCTGGAAAAAAAGCTCGTTGAGCTGGCTCGGTGGCTCGTTTCAAAATTGCTCTAATTACATTCATTTTTCTTTTAAAATAAAAATTAGTTGATTTGGAATCAGAGTCAACTTCGGCTCGGCTCGTTAGGCTCGGCTCGTTAAGCTCGGTTCGAAGTTGGGTCTCAAACAATACAGGAGACTATAATAAATAAGAATAAATTAGTGTCGAAGAAAGCTCGAAAAAAAGTTTAACTGGCTCGTTATCCACCCCTACCGGCGAGAATCAGGTTCCAACAGGATTATGATTTTATATAGATGGTACCTTCTGATTCTCAAAAAAACTGTTCGGAATCTTCCCGTTCGATAAAAAATCCGTATTTTTTTAAAAATAAAAGCTATACAAAAGCAGAAACAAACGAGCTATAGTAAAGAACTAGGTAGAACCGTGTGGCAATGCCGCACCGTACAAAATTTGGTTCGAAATTCTTTTTTGCAAGGAAAACGTCGGGGAAAAGATCCAGTCGTATTTTTTTCTTGGAAAAAGGTGGCGTGAAGGATCTGGTCGCTAATCTACGAAACGACGGGCCCTTTTTTGAAAAATAACCGACGAAAAGACCTATTCGCTATTTTATTATTTTGAAAGGACCTATTTGTATGTTTTTTCCAAAAGGACCTATCCGTAATTTTTTTCCTTAGGATGACCTATCCGTAATTTTTTTCCCTTGGAAGGACCTATCCATAATTAAACCCTTTCCTGAGGCTTTCCTGCGCAGACCGACACGTGGACAGGCTCCATGCTCTCGGTTGTGTTCCCCTTTAATAGATAGTAATATTACGGCATGGGATTTCGTTTCTTTGGCTCAACAAATCATCTGGTCGAAAACTTCATAAAAACGTATCAGCACTGATTAACTGATGATTTCACGTTAATGAACTTTAGTGAATCACGTTGCGAAATTCTTGCATTCTGAAGCCCGTTTGTGACACGGCAATTTTCTCCGCCCGGATCCTGCGTTCCAAACAATCCCTACTCCCTAATTAGGCCTCAACAGATTAGCTTGCTGCGCGTACGGTTAGGACAAGCATGTTTTTCCGCCAGCGAGCATACAGCCAGGACAAAGGCGACGCGGGCGGGATGCTGAGGTGTCCGAAGCTTTTTGGTCTATTTATCCCTCTTTATGTTTTTTTTCTCTCTCTCTCCATCATTGATCCTTTTATTAAAAAAACTATAAATCTATTCTCTTTTTTAACCAGTAAGCACCCATAAACGACTCATGTCACCTGCCACGCTCCCCTATAGCGATAGATCGTTGACACACATAAGCTCCGCAAGGGATACTTGTGGTGTCTGAGCTCGACTATCATGAAGGTATGTAGATGATACTTTTACGACTAAGAATAAAACTAAGATTTATAATTTCGGATCGGAAGAAAGATAAATAACGAAAAAAGTATGAACAATATTTCTATGCTTTTTCTCTTAATACAAATTGCACAAATCCTAAAGCGATCTACCGGAAGTATTCGGAGAGATCAAATCCACGAGGCTTCAGGTGTTTGGCCCTTTCCGATACTGCATTGCGCGGTCCGCACGCCACGCCCGCAATTAACGCACAGGTCGACAACAATAATGGCACCGGTCGGGCGGTCGCGCGCCGCCCAAGGCGCTCGCCTCGCTTCGCTTTCCTTGCCCGCTTGCCTGATGAGCTGTTCTTTGTGTGTGTTTTTTGGGGTGTGCGTGCGTGACTGCCAGGTGCCAATCTCTCGCCGTCCATGCGCTTTCGCCCTGTGCGGTTGATTTCTAATGGGAAGCCAGGGACTCGCTGCTACCAGACAGTTTTCAAAATATCGTCGGTATTTTGTAAATCGCAACCAATATCTCAGCTTTCGTCCGTGGTCGAGATTTTAAATCTAGATGAGATATGGAGTGGTTTTTTAAAAAAAATTGCTACAGTGATTTTAGGTTTTTTTAAAAAAAAACCAATATGATTGTAAATTTGGCCGAAGTTCATGTTTGTAGGACCGGATTTAGCACTAAATTTTTTGTAGCGAATTGTAATGCTTTTTCTAAGGAATATATGTGGAAATTTTGCAAAAAATTTACATGTACAAAGTTCGATCATATTGACCGAAATTTCACAGGGTTAAATATGGCTAAAATTTCGATCATTTCGGATGGAATTTTGGTTTTACCGACCGCCGAAATACTAGATTTGAAATCTTGTTTTTTTCATTTTTGCCGAAATTCCGAAATCTCATTGAAATTCCGGATTTCGGCCGCCGTCGAGATGTGATGCGAAAACGAAATTTGTAACCCTGTTATCACGTCCCTCAACATTTTCTTTTTTTGCTGTACCATAGCCATACGCCCCTTTGCATTGCCAATTACCGAACATGGCTTTACAATTATATATCTTTGGAATGTCGTGTTGCAAATCGAGCATTTAACATCCTTTAAAACTTGCGTTTTTTTTCTTCTTTTTTTACTTGGGAAGCTTAAATCGTACGAGTACCGCTCATAACACGGGCGTGGAAAATTGCGTATTTAGTACAACTTGTGACTCGTATTTACAAAATGATACAACAGTTTCGTGAATTTACAAAAAAATCAGTGATCTCCGGAACCTAAAAAAAAACAAAAATATACATTCGGATCATCAAAAATCGGACATGGCATATTTAGATCCTAAAAACCGGAGAAGCCATGTTCGGAAAATGGAGACCGGACAAGGCCGCGCCACGTCATCACCGGTTCACCATAAACCGGACAAGGGACACGTGGCAGCCCCAGACTATCTCCGGATGCATTTTTGATTTTTCAGGTTTCGAAGATTACTGGTTTTATTTGTAAATACACAAAACTGTTGTATTATTTTATAAATACGAGCCACAAGTTGTACTAAATACAAAATTTTCCCACCGGCGAGCATCTGCTCGCGTGGTTCATACAAATACAGCAAGCTAACAACCACCTCACCGGGGAAAAAAAACAACTTTTCTCGGAGCAGTTTGGACAGCGAAACATGGTCCCCCGCCGCCGAAGCCAACCAAACCCGAAGGGAACCTTCCACACGACAGCGGCGCTGTCCAACGCCAACCCGCGAGTCAGCCTCTAGCATAGAGTAGTGACTAGTGACAAATATTCCAAATGGAATAGCCGAGACGAAATCACACACAAAAAAAAATTTATAGGACCCGCAGGACAATGTCAACTCGTAAAGCATGTTTAAATATACTCTGTGAATATCAGTATGATCTTATTTATAAATATAGGATATATTTTATATTTTGATGCAAAAATTAATATGATGCTCCTTTATATCCCTAATAAGTAAGCAACAAGGTGCTTAGCGATGATTATTAAAGGCAGTTTGATCATTTACAATATTTTATTGATTTATGTGTTCAAATAAAATACATCTATAAATAAGCATGGACGGAGGGAGTATGTATCCCCAATTATGGGTGCACCGACCCCCGTCTTGGGAAGCTTGCAGCCGCCGCTGTGCCACCCTGGATCTGAGATGGACATAACTTGGGAAGGTGGAGTACTAGCTGACGACAACTCCTTATCAAGATAGGGTTCCTGTGCAGGCTCAACACAATTCTGCCGGACCGCGCGTCTCCGCGTTCAAATCTGATAGAACAGGGCCATGCATTTGGGTCGCAATCAGAGAACATGACGCTATTTCTCACCAGATAATCGAGAGGGTCGCGTCCTTTTCCCTCTCTGCCTCTTGTCTCATCCTAGTCCTAGTTATTATAGGCTGCTAGGCAGACGCTGATTTAGGGACGCATCGCTGTCCGGGCTGCTTTCGCAGGTAAGGTGACTTCAACATGGGACTTGTGCGGTTGTTGCGTCGCACAACCTGAAAATCCCAAGCTTCCAGGCACCAAATGGGGACACACACATGCTTTAGGTACAACGGCACGTCAGGATTAGCTCACTGGATCATCGGATGCAGCTTGAGCAATGGAGATTGGAGCCGCACCAGAGTAACTGGCCCCCCTTCAGGTACCAAAACCTATTGGGTTTATACTTCCAACCTGGTTACACTCACATGACAGGGTATCATCTACCTGCTCAATAATGTTGGACAGATGACAGACATGATCAAGGCCTGCAATAACTGAGCTAGTACTGGTAGTGTCATGATAGCCCCAGGAAGAAAATAGACAACGATCACAACTGAGCTGCCGCTGATAACATGGATCAACTTAATCTCGCAACAGATTAATGTTAAACAACAACCCAACAACCCTAGCAATCTTCTACTTTATGCTTAGCGAATGACACAACAGGACTGCTAGTTGCAAACTTCCAGGCAATTCTCGAGTCAAGATCACTGAATACATGATAAGGAAAGCACAAAGCCAAATCAAGAAACATGAGAAGCAAGGGGGGTGAAGAGACTAAATGAATGAACAGAAGGATCACTTGAGCGCTCCGCCTTCGTGGAGCCTACGGTCTAACACAAGCTCCACATCATCGTCCATCAGCAGAGGTGAACGAATCCGCAAATCCTGGAGGCCTCGTCGGGATGCTTGTCTGGGTGTTATCCAAGCTCGTGACGAAGGAAGAGGTCGCGCCATCAAAATGGCTGCTGTCCTCGAAGGCCTGCCATTTCTTCAATGCTTGAGGCAGTGTCATGTCCAGGTCGATACCGTAGCTGTCATCTGAATCTGGATCCGACGGTTTCCACACATCCGAAAGAGTAGACAGTACATTGACAGCATGGCTCATGTCGGGCCTCTGATGTGGTTCCCTAGCACAGCAGTGTCCAGCAAGCTCTGTAACGGTGTTAACGCTAGCCAATGTCTCCTCGTCGAGGTCAATAGTCAGGTCAATTGCTTTCTGGAATGTGTCTTTGTTGAGTTGTATTCTCCGGAACCATGTGACTAAGTGCATGCTATCCTCAGGCTGAGTCTCATCAAGCGCCTTGCGTCCGGTGATAAGTTCCATCAAGATGACACCAAAGCTGAAGACATCAGCTTTTGTGGTCACTCGTCCAGTAACTGCATATAAAATGTTCACTTTGTGTTATACAAATATTGCAAGTGACAAATATAAACAGATGAACAAATGCTTTTAAAATATGCAGCTTGGCTTAGATCACCAATTAGGACAAGGCAGTATGGATGATACGGCTTCCTACTTAGATGATCGTATTTCCTGTTGAGAAGATGCTGGACATTGCTAGGTGCCAGCGAAAGGTACAATTAAAGCTCCAATAATGCTCCGGAGCTATTGAAAGGGAAAATTTCGTATTTAATACAACTAATGACTCGTATTTACAAAACGATACAAGAGTTTCGTGTATTTACAAAAAAAACAGTGATCTTCGGAACCTGAAAAACCGAAATTGCATCTCCAGATCACCAAAAACCGGACATGGCGTATTTGGATCCCAAAAACCGGGCAGTATTTGCGAATATTAAATTGCTTCTCCGGCGCATGGGAAACCGGACAAGGAGGGCATCGCCAGCTAGCCCTGGCTCCTTGCTTGCCCGGTTCTCCATGTTTGGGAGATGAGGTGGCAACCATGTCCGGGTCTCCATATGCCGAACAAGGAATAAAAAAATCGAAAATACGTGATGTCCGGTTTCTAGAGAGTAGAGAACCAAATACGTTTTGTCCGGTTTTTGGTGAACCCGACATGCAATTTCGGTTTTCCAGGTACCGGAGATGAGTGGTTTTTTTGTAAATACAAGAAAATGTTGTATCGTTTGTAAATACGACTCAAAAGTTGTATTAAATACGAAAATTTTCTATTGAAAGTCTTTATATTAGAAGGGAGAAAACTGGCCCAGCAGGCAAAAGAAATCTTCTTATGAATATGTTTGTCAATGTTGGTGCCCACACTTATAAGAGGCACACTGATAAACAGCCCTGTTCGTACATTGCAACATTTGTACTTTATGTAAACAGAACAGTTAATTCAACCAAAGATTAAACCATTTGGAGTATAAGATCAAATAAGATGTTAACTTCTGATTAAATGGACCTACTCAGGGAACAGACTCATCAGAGTTGATCACTGAAAAGATCATCAAAGACTTCATATATGGTTGAGTAACACGTTTCAATAGTTTTCAGATATCACACACTCCACTAAAGTTTGATCCCTTAGAACCAAAGCACCTAAATACCTCTTATAGAAAGAAATAAACCATTAAGTCTTTCAAACAGTAATGCCTGAGAACTAAATGCCAATCAAATGATCATTTCAGACTAAAACGATGCTATTTTCGATATGCGTTAGTTTAAATATATTGTGCTCGTTTATCGAATTGAACACAAAACATCAGAAAACTGAAGCAAAAGAAATATACGATGATCACCTGCATATTCTGGGGCAAGGTATCCAAAAGTGCCAGCAAGTCTCGTCTCCACCGAGGCACACTTCCCGTCAGCTGGTGCAAGCCGGACCAGTCCGAAATCCGCCACCTTTGCCTTCATGTCATCACTAAGAAGTATGTTCGATGGTTTCAAATCTCTGTGGATGAAGGTCTGCTGCGCAAGACTGTGCAGGTACTCAACACCCCTTGCAACATCAAGCGCAATGCTCAGTCGCTTCTTCCATTCCAACGGCCGCAAATTGTTTTCTTTCCACTCAAACAGGTGTTGGCTCAGTGCCCCCTGTGGCATGTACTCATATACAAGAATCCTCTCGTTGCCATCGAGGCAATAGCCAAGCAGTGACACAAGGTTCCGGTGACGGACCTTGGTGAGCACAGCAATTTCGGATTTAAACTCATTTAGCCCCTTGTTACCCATAACACCAGCCTCCATCCGCTTCACGGCAATCTTTGTGCCATCGTGAAGCTCACCCTTGTATACCGTGCCAAACCCACCACGACCAAGGATGTTTTCCTCACTGAAGTTGTTGGTCACATTGCGGAGCACCTGAATTGAAATGACCATGTTTCCAGTCTCAACAACATGGATGTCCCGGGGACCACTGCTTGCTTGGCTATATGTCTCACTGGTGGCTGCACCGCCATTGACATTTCCCCCAGCAACTGTGATTTTAACCATGTCAGGATCAGACCCTGAGTGTCGGGGATGGATGACCATAGCATGTGGACTCTGCACCCTTCCCAAAGACTTCTGCTTTCTCTTATAGCAATAGAATCCTAATGCAGCAACAAAACCTAGTCCAGCAACAGCACCAACCACTGAGCCAGCAATGACTCCAACAGAAGACGAAGAGGAACCCCCATTGCTTCCACCATTTCCATCCCCGCCTTCACCAGATGTACTGTTGCTGGTGCTACCACCTGATCCAGATGTTGGTGCAGGAGCATCCTTGCCGATGTTCGGGTTACCACCAGTTTGCAACCGTAAATCCTTGGCAGCAAAGGTAGGAAGTTTCCCATAGAGATTGTTATTTGAGAGATCAACCACCTTCAGTGACAGCAATGCAGCAACTTCCTTCGGCACCGTGCCAGTAATGTTGTTATTTGAAAGAATCAGAGTCTGAAGTGAGGTAATCTTCCCAATAGCCGGTGAGATGCTCCCGCTGAGCCCCATATTGGGGAAATTCAGGATTACAATATTTCCATTTTGACACGAAACACCAACGAAATTATTGCACGGGTCATTCCCAACCCAACCGTCCGAAAGCTTTGCCGGGTACATGAACCCAGCTGCCACCTCGAGCAGCAGGCTCACACGCGGATCACACGCCTTCCCAGGGTCTGGTAAGCAGAACCGCTCTGTTTTCACCACCATATCGACATTCACCCCATCAGCAAACTTTGGCGTCGGTCCCTGCAGCAAATTATTCGTCAGGGTCACCTTCTTCAAAGACTCGAGCTTGACCAGGCTGTCCGGCACCGGCCCAGTGAGCTGGTTGTCGCGGAGCTGCAAATCCCAAAGCGTGGTGAGCCCCGAGAAGTCCGGCAAGGGCCCTTTGAAATCGTTGGAGTGCAGCCACAGCTGCGTCACCGAGGTCATGTTGGCGACAAAGCTAATCGACCCGTTGAACCCGGTGTCCCCAGCCTGGTTGTTGAGCCAGAGCGCCTGCAGCGGCGCGCCACACAGAGACGGCGGCACGGGCCCGGACAGCAGGTTGAACGCCAGCGCAAGGCGCTGGAGCGACGGCAGCGCGGTGCCGAGGAAGTCCGGGAGCGCCCCGGACACGTTGGCGCTGTTGGCGGAGAAGTTGGTGAGGGAGGTGCAGCCGGTGAGGTCGGTGGGGAGCGGCCACGGAGCGAGCGGGTTGTCGTCGAGCGAGACGGCGGTAAGCGCGGTGAGCCCCCTGAAGAAGTCCCCTGGGAGGGAGGTGAAGCCGTTGGAGTGGAGCAGAAGGTACTGGAGCGTGGAGAGCCCGGCCAGAGAGGGCAGCGGGCCGGAGAGCGAGTTGGAGAAGAGCTCGAGGCGCGTGAGCGCGGTGAGGTTGCGGACCTCGGGCGCCAGCGTGCCCGTCAGGCTGCGGTTCCCTGCCTGGACGGCGGTGACGCGGCCGGCGCTGCAGCTCACCCCTGGCCACGGCTTGGGCGAGCAAGGGTCGTCGGTGTTCCACCCTAGCGCCTTGTCCGCGCCCAGCGCCCTCGCCACCGCCCGCATCGCCGTCGCGTCAGACGACGACGTATCCGCCGCCGCAACCACCACCAGCGTCAGGGCTATAAGTACCGGCAGGCTGGCGCCGCGCCCGCGCCGCCGCCGCCGCGCTGTGGAGGCGGTGGGAGACGGCATTTCGTTGTAGAGAGAGATAGAGAGATGGGAGAAACAGAAGTTAAAGTGTTGAGGTGGTGAGGAGATTGAGGAGAGAGAGAGAGAGAGCGCACCGGGCACATGGGTAGAGGGAGAGGGCAGGTGGCACATGCGTGGGGCCCATCGTGTGGGGAGGGGAGCGACGATTTTTAGGGTTTCCCCCTCGGCCAGGAAATGACGGAGCTACCCCTCCCGTCCGCGGCGGTTTGAACCCGGCCCGGACGCCCGTTCGGGCCCGCACGGTCCCTGACATGCGGGCCATGGTCGAGCCGCAATAAAAAGGCAAGGCGATGCGCGCCTGTCTCCGCGCTGTAGCGGAGCTGGATGTGGGGCCCGTGCCGCAGCGTCTCAGGGCTCACGCGCGGTGGGCCAGTGGGAAGGGAATACCAGAAGGGAATCCGAGACGGCTCTCTCTGTGCCGTGTCGCGTCGACGCTGGGTAGGAGGCGTTGGGGTGGGCCCGTGGTGTCAGCTTCCTCTGGTGATCTTGTACTTACGTTGGCCGCGGTGCCGCGTCCGGCATTCAATGGGATGGGGGGATGGGATTCTCCGCGTTTTGAACCCTGTGTGCTCCGCTGGGGTGGCAGAGCTCGAACTCGCCAAGAGACACGCTTGCCTAGAGTCTTTTTGGTGTACTACTAGTACTGTCACAAGTAAAATATGTTAGAGTACGTTTTTAATGTAAGTATACTGCACTTTCCCTTTTCTAAATTTTTAACCTCGAGGCTAACTTGCAGTCCGTACAAAACTTTTTATCTTGTATAGAAAGAAAGCCTCTTGTTTCAGATAGGGTCGTTGCGGTGACGACGGGCTTAATGGTCGGTCGGTGTTAAGGTCTAAGAAATTATTTCCACTTTTAGGACGTGAGATCTATCATGTTTAATTGTGCATGTATGTTTTCTCCCGTATTATACTTGACTAGCAGTATTGCATTTGCCATGAGTTATTTTCTGTCGATACAAGAGGCATCTCTCACCAAAATCACTGGAGATAGGCAGGGATAGAAAAAAATTATGTGCGGTTTGCTAGCGACAATCTGAATCTGAACTTAAGCGTGACACGCATGTCTATCTATACTAGTTACATGCCCGTGCATCGCTACGAAAAACAAAATTGATAATGAAAAATAAAGATTAAAAAAAAATTATTTCACAAGATCAAACATCTATCTTTAACGCTTCGTTTCTTGCGAAAGCTGGCTAATTAAAGCAACGACCGCTTTTTTACGTAGGGCAATTAAGCAGAGCAATTAAGTAGGGCAATTAAGCAGGGCAATTAATGACGTGAGTAGAACTCACCACTGCCACCAACTGTTGTTTTATAATAGTAGAGATATAGATATAGATAGAGAGAGAGAGCCGCCGATAAAAAAGGAATGCGTGCCGCCGGTTTTCCGGCGCTTCACCAGCGCCACCCAGTCATGACTCATGACCACATGATTTCTGCATCAACCACCACGGCAATTGACACCTCGCAGCCACACGTAACCAAACCAAACCAAGTTAGTCAATCACTAGCTAATCACTACCGCTGCCCATGCTTGTAGCTACGCGGCTTGCCCATATGATTTAAGTGTGCGTACACTGTGGCAGCCGTCACAGTTGAGCCGACTGCATCAGTAAGCACGAAGCCGAGCCACCCTGCGTTGAGTCTCTGGCCGGCCGTGGATTAAAATCTCAAAAAGTTTCAGATATTTAAAAAATAATTTAATAACTCAATTAAATCAGTGAAAAGCCGAGCCACCCTTCATCTGATTTATGTTTTTGAATAATTTGTTGAACCATAAAGTGCTTTTCATTAAAAGACCGATAAGAAAACCTAAACGTAACTACGGTTTATCTTTACAATGTAGATTATCTTATCTATACTCAATTTGCCATGAAAAGCAGTCCTTAAACAGTTTAGGTAGCGACCGAGCTATGATAAAACCAAGCTGCCGTACAAGCTTAATGACAGCTGTCATGAAGTACGGTCTATCATACGGCACGACACGACACGATCATTGCGACCTTATCCAACATACAACATCGTCATATGGCTCCAACCGCATGCAACTTGGCCACTTTATTAGCAGCCAAGAAACCAACAATAGAACTTGTACACACTTGCCTTGTTTTCTCCCAATTTTGATTTTTCTAGTTTACTTACACGAGTGTAACTATATGACACTATACTAGTCAGATCCGGTCCGAACAATATACCATCCGCCCGTTTATCACTAAGACATCATTCGTATGAGAGCACGCACAAAATTGAGCTGTCCTCCTCTGCAAGGCACATGCGAAATCTCGTCGTCTTCCTCCGTTGCCTGCACGAGAGCGCGTTTGAACCCCTATTGTTGGCCTCCCCTGCGGGAAGCTCGTTGTTTAACTCTGTTGCACGCACAGGGACTCATACATACAACAATACTGACAAGCCTGTCTGTCACTGCTTAGATGAATCCAACTTTGTGGTTGAAATACATGATGGAGGAGCTTTCTATCCGTTTCTACATGTACATGCAATCTTTGAGAATTTCCAGGATCAACTGAGAAACACTACTAAGTTATTATTGAGGCTTACAACTTTTAGACATTTTAAGTTTCATATATGATCACTAAATGGAGTCTTGATAAGAATAAATAGTTTGCTTTCATAAAAAAAATGGAATGTAGATTTCATGAGATTAAAAAATCGAGCGAGTTTCAAAAAGTTTCAAAAGGTTTGAAGACAATTGAACATTTTATCCAATGTTTCAACGAGTTTTGTTTGGGTTCCAATAGAGTTTCAAAAAAGAAAATTAAGCAAGTTTCATAAAAAATGATTAAATACAAAATATGAAAGGCAAGTTTCATGGATTTTTCACAAAATTCAAGTGAGTTTCATGTAACACTATGAAACCTAATAAAACTTACATGTGAAATGTCATGAAACTTATTCGTAAAACGTCATGAAACATATATGTGCACCTCCTGAATATTAAGAAATATGATGAAATCATGAAACCTACTTGAGAACATCATGTAACTTAACCATAATGTCCCAAAACTCATGAAACCATGTGAAACTTCATCATGAAACCTAGTAAAAAATGAATGAAATTTATTGAAACTTGATCGTGAAAGCTATTAAGAGCTAAGGAAACTAAATTATGTTGATGGGGCATTATGAAACTTATCTCTGAAACATCACGAAACTTATCCATAAAAACATCATGAAACTTATCCGTGAAATGTCATGAAACTTATCCATGAAACCTAATGAAACTTATCTGCAAAACCTAATGAAACTTATCCGTGAAACATCATGAAACTTATCTGTGAAACGTAATGAAACATATATGTGAACCTCCTGAATCTCAAGAAACCTGATGAAACTTAATATGAAACCTATCTACCAATGTCATTGTTACTTAGCCATAACCGCCTGAAACTCATAAAACCATGTGAAATTTTATCATGAACCTATTAAAAACTGAATGAAATCTATTGAAACCTACTCGTGAAAGCTATTAAGAGTTAAGAAAACTAAATTATGTTGATAAAACACTATAAAACCTAGTGAAACTTATCTGTGACATATCATAAAATTTATTCGTGAAGCATGATGAAACATTATAAAACCTAACGAAACTTAGCTATGAACCTCATGATCGGATCCATCAAGAAGCAGTTAGATTTGGCCAAGAAATGCTTGTACATTCCAAGCTAGACAACACGAGCAATATATAGCCTCTGCATTGTATAATCGATTAGCTAGCTCCGGGCATATGTCACTTTGGCAATCGTGGTGTCACTGCCATGGACCACCGTGTGGGGCCTTCCTTGAGTTCGGTGTCCTCCTTCTCCATGACTGTTGCCGCCTCCTCTCCGTTCTCTACCGCCGCTGCTAGAGAGGGCCCCTCGAGTTCATCGCGGATGCAAAAGGAGCTGTGGAGCACGGCGATCAGGGTCACTCGCGGTGTGTGTGGCCAAGTTGGAGATGGCGGCGGCGGCAATGAGGTTAGTAAGCATGAGTGCAACGAAGACCACGGCAATGAGGCCATGGATGATGAGCACTGTGGCACACAAAAAATATAATTAGTTTTAGATAAATTGGTTATACAAACAGTGAGTACCTCCGAGGCTTGATGATTCCGCTGACGTCATGGAGGACAATCATCGACTGCTTAGTATTTATGTACTTGCCATTGAAAAGCCAAGGAACAGCATATAGTTCCTTAGTATTTCTGTACTTGCAAATCCACCACTTATATAGAGGGGCGATGGACTGACGGAGAGATGCCTTGCTTAAACACCCAGCCCGTAACCCAAAACCATCGTCCCTGTGTAACCTCAGATTCCCGGAGAGCCGTCGGTGTGGTTAAAACCCTCGCACTTGCATGCAGGATTACGCAACTCTTGCCAGTTTTTGCATCATCCCTCCTCTCCTACGAGGTTAATCCACTACTACAGAATGATATATCACTATCGCTTTATATGTGTTGGTTCTTAACTTTTGTGTAAAAAACCAATTGTGATATGCATATATAATCTGTAAATTTTGGAAACGGGGTCATCACAATCGGTTTGAGCTTAGAAGTGATTGTGATGGTAACTCCTCATCACAATTGGTTCTACCCTAGAACTAATTGTGATGAGGGCGCTCACATCACAATCGGTTTGTGATGAGGGTACCATCACAATCGGTTAAACCGATTGTGATATGGCTCACTAGGTTTTATACCCTCATGATGAACTCTATCCTATTGGTGTTCTAGAGCCAAAAAAAGCCGGCATCGTGAAAAATAGAACATAACTATGGTTGAATCTTAGACTTGGGTGAGAAAATTCAAAATCCTTGAGGATGTATGTTAAGAGGGTAAGTTGAAGCCCTAGCTTGAGGAGATTTCTCCTCTATTTTTCCTCATTTGTGGTTTTCTTCAAAAGGTGGGCATTCCTTTAAATCCCTTCAATTTTGTATTAAGAAATTCAATTTTGATTTAGTGAATGTGTTACATGGCATTAGTGCTATTATGGTTGAAACCGATATATGTGAGAAATTGTGAAATCCTCGAGGAGATGGTGGTTTGAGGGTAAGGTTGAAACCCTACCTTGAGGATATTTCCCCTCACTTGTGGTTTTCTTCAAAAGGTGAGCATTCCTTCAAATCCATTCAATTTTGCATTAGGAATTTAATTAATATGATCAATGCTAGAGTTTAGGTTGCGTAACCTATGTGTTTCCCGTTCAAGGGTGTTTGTTTATAAATATGCTAAAATGACATATTTATAAATAAGAAGTCTCGAATTGTCCATATTTTTTGGACAGTTCGAGAATATGTGGTTTGGGCAAGTTCCTAATGAAGCTGTTGTACAACTCTAGAGAAAATTTCGGCATCATCTCCCTGGTGTTCTCCAGACACACACCCTCTTGACCTGTTGTCAAGACGTATATTTGGAGAACAGTGGGGAGATGCTGCTGAAATTTTCTCTGGAGTTGTACAATACCTTAGGAACTTGCTCGAACCACATATCCTCGAATAGGATTAATTAAATTAGAAAATAATTTTAAAATTTAGAAACCTTTTTGGGCCAAAAGAGTAGCTTGGCCCAACCCACATGCATATCCGAATATCCGATCCATTAATATCCAGATTATCCGAATTCATATCCGACGGATAGTGAGCTACCAAATCTGTATCTGTATCCAACAAAAAAAAATCCGTATCCATATCCGATCCGATACTATCCGACAAATATCTGATCCGATAGAATCCGTATCCAAAAATTATCCGAATCAGTAGGAAACTAGCTAATCCGTTTTCATCACTAGTAGTTAGTGGTGGAGCCAGGATTTCGATAAACCTTGAACGAAAAACTAATCAGCTATAATTAATGCCAAACACTACATACATTGAGTATAACAAAAGTACATCGCAAATACACAATTAAAAATAAATTTGAACTTTATGTTTAATATTTCGATGGAATAGATAAAATACATCAAAACAATACAATGGAGTGGAGTTATACAAAAGTTCAAACCTAATTAATGAGAGCTATCATATCTTTATCAACAATAGTACAAGAACCTGAACCTCCAAATGATGAAATTAGGCACATCATGTATCTCTATTACACCAAATTGAGTTCAATCAATTAAACCCTAATTGCCCAATTCGAAATACAACCACAGTGCGACACATAAAAAGACTTACAGAAAATCACCTATATTTGACGACCATCAGACAGCTTGGATGGCAAAGAAACACTAGCGCAGGGGTAGAGAGGTAGCAGTGCACCAGCATAGGGCCCCCTCGGTGCCTCCAAGCTGCACAAGGCATAGGGCGACCTAGCTTGGAAGCGCAAGGCGTAGCCGGCTTGGAGTTGGAGGCACAGGGCGCAAGGGCGACGATGGTGGTGGGTGGTGTGAGGAGCAGCGTTGTCTAGTGGATTGAGAGGCAATGTGAGGAAGCAAGGGGCATGAGGCGTGAGAAATGCTTCTCCTGGTGGGTGTTACTCCATCCGTTTATTTTTATAAGGTTTATTTTTTAAATGATCTTATTCACAAATATAAGACATACATGTATATTTAGTGAGGCATTCCATTCTATACTCCTATTTATTCTTTCTTAACTATATGCATTTATTTATTAACACCCACATAAAGTATATCTTTCATCTTCCAAGACAATTAAATGGGAGCATCTAAAACATTTATATATACATATTTCTTAAGTTTAACATAATTTTAATTCTTATGTAAAATAAAAAAACATCACTTATAAAAATAAACGGAGGAGTAGCATATTAGCCTTGGACTAGGCCAAACCTTGAACCGTTTCCCCCACCGGCCCGACGGGTCCACACTGGCCTAGGCCTACGTTCAAGTACCGTGGGCGCCGACCATGTCAGCCTCCACTCATGGCCCGGCGTCTGCACCATTTCCCTCTTCGGCCTGCAGCGGCTGTTCGGCCTCTTCGTCTTCTGGCCGGGCTCGAGCGACGGGGCGCGCGGGCGGATGCACGTCATGTGTGGCCTGGCCATCTTCCTGCTGGCCGTCTTCTCGGCGCAGCAGACGGGGCTCGTCGAGAAGAGCGCATGCCGCCGCCGCCGCCGCCGCTGGCCGAGCTCGTCAACGCCACCGGCAGCTTCATCCTCCTCTACGGGGTGGCCGTCGCCTCCACCGCCGCGCAGCGCAAGGCATTCTTGCAGGCGGCACGCACGGCTAGCTTAACATCAATCTTGCCGCCGATCCAGGGCTACCTTGTACATTTGTTTGACGGGGTTCCTTTGACCATTTGTACGGTCGGTGTATCCGTGCATGCATACGTAAAGCTGGTTTGGGTAGTTTGCACGGTGTGCATACTGTGTGTTTTTCACCTTTTTTTTTTTTTTTTTTTTCCCTTCTGCAGCACATTTGTAATGGACGCCGCCTTCACGAAGAGCTTTCAAAAACATTTGCATTTGTCATTTGTATCCTTTGCCACTAGTTCGAAAAGCAACAGCTGTGTTCTCTAAAAAAACAGAGATAACGTGACGAAAACGAACGCGAGGGATTCTGGGCTGATCAAAGCACCCTTCCGGCCGAGCCTAAGAATTATCCTTTCGACCTAATGGGCCGGCCCATAATTACTCCGGTCAATAGGCACTAAGTTGGAGTCAGTGTCCACTGATTACCCTTCTCCGAGTGGAGCATTAAATTCTAGGTGTCGGCACTCGGCAGTGCGTAATCCTCCCCATATTGACAAGATAACGTGACTAATGTCGTGCGTGAAAAAGGGTAAATTAAAAAGCTATTAGTATAAGAGCAAGTATAATAGTAAAGTTTACTACTTATTTTTTCTCTCATTTATATCCTGTAGAGTAAACAAAAGGCCAATTTATATAATAACAACTTTCTTTAAAAATTGTATCCGGATACTGTACAATAACTATTTCTTTTCTTTTATACATAAATAACCTACCTGTTCTCTTATGCAAAGTTGGCTTTTATTGAAGAGCCAACTCTCTTTTCTCTCTTTCTTTTTTTTCTTACTTTTTCATATAGACCAAACTCGATATTTACGGATTAAGAACTAGCTAAGTTAATCTTATTATATATATATATATGCACTGAATAAACAGAAAAATTTGGCGAAAAAGAGGAAGACCCTTCTAGAACGTTGACGCCTCGGGAATTATTTAATCCCATTAGCACCCACAAGAGTACAAGACAAACGGAGATCCGCGTGCCAAGTCGTGAGAGTCAGTAACACAGGATAAAATTATGCGATGGAAGGGGGAAAAAAGAGCACGCTGACGCTACAGCAGGTGAAGCTGGTGCTGGTGCTGCTTCTTCTTCACGGTGGCCTTACTGCCATAGAGACATGCATCCTCCTCCTTCTTCTTCTTCTTTACGAAGGCCTTACAGCCAATCTGCCATAGAGACATGCATATCTTGGTAAAAGTTTTTCCGACGGATCACCGACCAAGAGAGCACGTCCGGTGACGCAGAAAGGGCACCAGAATGGCTCACATCTGGCAGCAGTGGGCGGCATTTTCAGCAGGCCATTTGACTAGCTCTGCCCCAAACGTATCACTGGTTCTTCCAACATCTTCGTAAATATTTCGATCATACAATATTGTTGCTCCAAATTTATTTCTATAGGTTTAGTTCGTGTAAAAATCGGGGGAAAAAAAATCCTGGGTTCCAGAAATGAACCTGAACATTTGGTAGATAGAGAAAAATTGCCCATCGGCACTTGACGGCGCAATTACTGGCCGTCGGTGTCGCTGCTGAGCTTCCGCCTTTCCGTTTCAACTACAGAGAATCGGATCACGGCACGGAGCGTTTAATCCGTGATTTGCAAAGTAAAATTGTAGATGGACTGTGTTTTCTGTTAGGAAACTGATTCCGTATCCTATATGGACTCTTCCTTATCTCTAGCAGAACCGCTATATATAGGAGGCTACCCTTTATGACACACAAGCATCTGAGAATAATAAAGCGGCTGGTTCCTCCTCATATGTGTCTCTCTTTCTCCTGTCTATTCTCCACTTGAGATCTATTAGGCAACCCCGGACTATTCGATAAGCGAGGTTGTCTAACACGTTATCGACGAAGCTCTACCGGAGAAAGATTGAAAGGTGAGAAAAGACAAGAAGCGAAGGATCATCGGCGACGATTTAACGTCTACTACGGCGATTGATCGCCCGATCCGATCTGCAATCAACTTCGCCATCAAGCGGCATCCACTCGGATTGCCGAAATAAAAGTCCTACGCGACTCTATCCTACGCGATAGTCTACCGAAGCGATTGAAAAGTGTAATAAGGTGAGAAACGCGGGATTGATCTAATTCCCCGTATGAATCATTGCTTGGATCTAATCTATGCATCAAGTACTGTATTTCGTCACGTGGCACGAAGCCACCCCGCGATTACAGGAAGGCAGTACACGGCAAGATTACAAACTAGTGGCATGAAGCCACAGTATTGAATCTAGCACTATACATGACGGAGGAACGCAGCCGCCGACCATCGCCTCACGTGCCCGTAGCACGCCTCCACTGGCACGAAACCACCACCCTCAGGATGACCATCGGTCGCCGGAGCTCGCCACGCATGAAGCGCCGTACGGCTCGAACCCGGCCGCATTACCTACTGCCGCGCCAGAAGCGGCTCGAAGCCTCGTGTGCAGCCAGACGCTTGGCCTCCTAGCGCGCGCCTCTCGGTGCCTCTCGCAGCGCTTGCGCTCCGTCGCCATGGCGCGTCGACGCCTGGCCGCTAAAGGAACATGAAGTTCCGTAGGACATGAAGTCCTTTGTCCAATCAGGCACGAAGCCATCAGACCCGAAATCGTCGCCGCTGCGACCGTGGCCGGCCGGATTCCGTCACGAACCTCGACCCGCCAAGCGCCGCCGGTCAGCGACCTTTGCCGTGCCAGTGAGCTGTCAGCTGGCCCGCTGCGCGCCGTTACGCCGAGCACTGCCGTCTTTGCCGCGTCGAGAATCACGACTCGCTTATCGCGGCCACGCGGAGAGGCTGCCGCGTTGAGCGCCGCCACGCCGAGGCGATTGACTGCGTCGGCTGCGTCCTGCAGCCGCCCGAGCCGCGAATCCTTTGGCCTTCCGCCGGACACTGCGCTGCGCCGCACAAGCTCGTCGGCATGGAAACGCAAAGGCGATGGACTTGAAGTCTAGTGCGTCTTTGGTCATGGTCTTCGATTGGAGTTCCAACTCCGGTAGGACGAAAGTCAAAGCATGGAAAAAAGGGGTTAGATCGGACTTGTGGCTTGGAAGCCACATTACAATATAGTTATTGCAAGAGTCACGAACTGGATGGCATGAGAAATTACCCTTTTGACCTCCAAGTTTCTTTTTATCATTATTATTCTGTTTTATTTTCTGGAAATTGGTTAAGGAATTCGGAAAATTGATGAAAATTACGAAAATTGCACGAAAAACGGAAAATTGCTAGAAAATTCTAGAAATTGTTTGGATCTAGTTTTAATTTTTCTAGCATTCTACTGCAATATTTATGAATAATTTATGAATTATTGCATGATTTTTTGCAATAATTGCCCCGTTTAGAATATCGGAAATCCCTGAGAATTTATTTTCCGAATTTATGAATTTATAAATTATGTCATGTTTGCTGAAATTCAATTTCCTGTTGCAAAGTAATTCTGAAAATTGCTTGGAAATTAACAGAAATTATGAAAAGTGTTAGGAAAATTCCAGAATTTCTCATACAACAGTTTATGAGAACATGAGTGGTTGGGATTTGATTTTGGTAATGAATAAACAGATATGAGACAATTGGTGTCTAGGAAAACACACATGAGGCTTGGTTCTTTAATTGGCACCCGGAAACGGGAAGTGCTCCCTCCCTCA
Source organism: Rhipidocladum racemiflorum (assembly GCA_036346355.1). Lineage (NCBI taxonomy): Eukaryota > Viridiplantae > Streptophyta > Magnoliopsida > Poales > Poaceae > Rhipidocladum > Rhipidocladum racemiflorum. Next base: position 12,706,286 of record CM070573.1, on the reverse strand, counting down.
TGTGAGCCCTAGGCGAGTTGACTGGCCAAGAGTCAAATTGACAGAGATATTCATTACTGCTTTCGTTCGACCAACAAGAATTATATAAGTTGTAATTAGACTTATGCCATGTTTAATTCATGTTGCAATTTATTTTACTGTCATCAAGTGATCTTTGGAAAATTCTTGTATAATTAACAGAAAATTGCCAAATACTAAGAAAAATTCGGAAATTTACGAGAATTTATTTCCGCATTTATGAATTTATGAATTGTGCAATTATTGTTTATTACGAATATTTATGAATCTGTGTATATATGAATCTCGCACTTATGAATCTCGCATCTATGAATCTTGTATTTATGAATCTTGAAATTATTGCTTTCTTTTAGTTTCTTGGAAATTCATGAGAATTTAATTATGCAATTATGAATCTTGCAACCACTCCCTATTAGATTACGAAGTAATCTAATGAAAAGAATCTTTTGAATATGCAAATACTGGCATTATTCAATGTGAGTTTGAAGAATCGACCGAAAGGTCGAACTATCTCACATGGGCATCGAGTTTGAAGATCATACTTGCGAGCAAGAAGCTCCAAGTCGCCGAAGCTTAGGGTCCTCGAAGGACACGCAAACTATTGCCGAGCAAAGCGATCAAATTTTGTACTCCCAGGTATCACTTTTCACCACTATGAATAATGAATACATGGGTGAGGTGAGTACACTGCGTTACTGTGCTTGAAGGCTCGAGAAACTCAAGCCCACCATCTTGCTCCAAGCACAGAAGATTGGGTTACTCAAGTTTGCAGGCTATAGAGCGATGGTTGTTAATGAATTTTGAGTAATGAATTGTAAGCTCTCGAAGAGCATACATTTTCTTTTCTCATGAATCGAATTGCAATTTATTCTTTATTCCAAAGTATTCTTTATTTGTAAGCAATATTTGAATCACTTTGCCACTATATGATTAGAATTATTTTCTTTTCATCTAGAAATCGTGTAGCGCCCAATGGAGGAAATATGCATTGTTGATAGTGGCACAACAAATACCATCTTAAGAGAGTCGAAATACTTCCAGACGATCACGAAGAACTGGAAGGATTACGACTATCGCAGGAAGCGATACGCATATAATAGGCTCAGGAAGAGCCACAATTATATTGCCAATGGGTACAACTTTGGTAATTGAAGAAGCCCTCTTGTACCCTGAATCAACCCGCACTCTCTCAAAGTTTCAAGGATATCCGCCAATGGGTTTCACGTAGAAACCAATGAAGAAAATGGCAAATAGCATTTGTGCATTATGAAGCCAAGTATGAAAAATGGTATTAGAAAAATATCCTCGTATGAATCTGGGCTATACTACCACGAAAATCAATGCACACGCAGTATACTTCTTTGAAGACTGTCCTTTAGAAGCTCTGAATTATTTGCTTTATGGCATTGTAGATTAGGTCATCACGGTGCGAGATTGATGAAAAATATAGTTAACAACTCACGAGGTCATGGCATTAATGTTAAGAATTTCCGAATCATGAAGATTTTTGTGTGCCATGCATGTGCCACCGGAAATTAATAACTAGACCCTCTGTTATGAAAGTGCAACATGAAATCCTGCATTCCTGGAACGCATTCGAGGGGATATTTGCGGTCCGATTCAGCCCTTGTCGGGCCGTTCGATACTTTATGGTGCTCATTGATGCTTCCTAAATGGTCGCATACATGTTTTCTTTGTCAACAAGGAATCATGCATTCGCAAAACTGATCTCGCAGATCATCGTAATTAAGAATGTTTTTCACGATCATCGCGTGAAGTCCATTCGAATGGACAATGCTGGTGAATTCACGTCCACGGCTTTTGATGAGTATTGCTCATCAACGGGAATAACTGTTGTGCACTCTGTACCTCACGTCCATACGCAAAATGGGCTATCTGTAGCACTAATAAAGAGGATTAATTTCATTGCCGGACCGCTCTTGCAGAGTTGTAACTTGCCCAACACTTGTTGGGGACACGCTGATCTGCAGCGACACTCATCAATTATAGACCGTCGGCCTACAACATCCATTCAACTATGCAACTAGTGCAATGGGTCATCCTGAAGATTTGAATGAATGGTATATGTACCTATACCACCCCCACAAATAACGCAATGGGCCCTCTCCGAAGTGCAGGATATACGTTGGTGCATCCATAATCGGTATTTGGAACCCACGATCGAGATTTGCATACACCCAATTCGATTGCATTTTTTTGACGAGGATCGCTTTCCGTCATTAGGGAGGAAATGAACCATTGGATGAAAAATGCCGGAAAATCATATGGCATTCCATTGGGATCCGTGCATGACCCTCGCACTAATGAAGCAAATCATGAAGTCAAGAAGACAATCGATTTGCGTAATTTAGCAAATGAATCTGCTGATCATTTTTGTGATCTCAAGAGCGTGGTTAAGTCGCATATACCAGCAAGAAATGCACGAGAGAGGGTGGAAATACCAAAGAAAGCAGAAGGTATCCTCATCCTGTTCAGAGGCCTCAAAGAAAAGAACAGAAATCCGGCTTCTCAAACCCAAAGTACCGGAGACGTCTGGGAAAAATGGGCAAGAGGACTTACCATAGCCAATCACAAAAATGCCCCAAAGCAAGAAGAGCCAGTTGAGACTGCCTTTGGAAAGAAGCCTGTGGAAAAGGCAATTCCATATTTGAATCTTCCATTGGAAGAAGCCAGGAAATAATGTGTGCGCACACATTGGCGGAGAAAAACTAAAGGAACTTGCTACTGGAATGGGAAATAGCAATGAAGAGCAAGTAGAAGTGCATGAAGCACACCATGACGAAATGGCCATAAATTTTGTAATAATAGGAGAATCTATGAAAAGAGCAACAACCATTGCAAGGTTTGTTGTTCAAGGTTTCACTCAACGTCCTAGGGTTGATTATGAAGAAACCTATTCTCGGTCATGGGTGGAATTACCTTTAGATACTTGATCTCAATGGCGATCAACTTGAAGTTGAAAATGAAGCTAATGGATGTTGTCACAAAGATACTTGTATGGAAACTTGGATTCGGAGATATACATGAAATGCAGGAAGGTATCCCTATCCCGAACCAAGACAGAGCAAGCGAGAAACCTATACGATGTGAAATTGGAGAAATCAACTGTATGGGCTAAAACGATCGGGAAGAATGTGGTACAATCGTTTGAGTGACTTTCTGCAAGAAAGGCTAAACAGCGAAGATTGTCCATGTGTATTTATACAACGATCCACGAATGGATTTTGTATAATCTCCGTCTATGTAGATGACTTGAACATCATTGGGACGGATGAGGAAATTGAAGAAGCATGCACATACTTGAAATCTGAGTTTGAAATGAAAGACTTGGGTAAAACCAAGTTCTGTTTAGGCTTGCAGCTTGAACATGTCCAAGGCGGAATCTTGGTACACCAAGCATCCTACACGCAGAAAGTGTTGGAGAGATTTAGCTTTGAAAAGGCATACCCACTTAAAGACCCCAATGGTCGGAAGGTCACTCCAAGCAGACCTAGACCCGTACAGGCCTAGAGAAGAGGGGGAGGAAGTCCTCGGAGCGGAATTCCCATACTTGAGTGCAATTGGAGCGCTCATGTACCTTGCAAATAGCACTAGGCGGACATTGCGTTCAGTGAATTTGCTAAGCGCTGATAAAGGTCAGAACCCACCAAAAGGCATTGGAAAGGGGTGAAGGACATCTTCCGTTACCTTCAAGGAAGCAAAGACCTCGGCTTGTTTCTGAAGAAACAATGAATTGAATTTAGTTGGCTTACGCCGATCTTTGGTACCTATCGGACATCTTGGCAAGTCACAACCAGGTATGTTTTCCTTTGCGGTGGAACGGCAATTTCTTGGAAGTCGTCTAAGCGGACTCTTGTCTCGGCGTCGACTAACCACTTAAATCATTGCATTGTATGAAGCCTCTCGGGAATGTGCATGGCTTGAAGAATGGTTCACCACATCCGTAAGTCATGTGGTGCGAACATGGAACAAACCCCACTATTATCTATGAAGATAATGCGGCTTGTGTTGCACAAGTACAAATGGGATATGTGAAGAGTAACCTTACAAAGCATATCAACCCCAAGTTCTTTTATGCTCATGAAATGCATAAGATGAACGAGATAAAGATCTTGCATACTAAGTCGTGTGAAAATCTCGCAGAGTTATTCACTAAGTCACTCCCGGCATCTTCCTTTGAAAGATGTATTAGAGGAATCGGGATGATGAGGCTTAGAGAAGTGCAGATTTCAGGGGGAGATTTTTCACATACTCCTACATAAATCTCAAACATGAAGTTTGAGTACCCAACGTAAATCTTGAAGATTAACATTGAAGTTTGGGTGGATTGTACTCTTTTCCTTAAGTAAGTTTTTCATTGAAGTTTTCTTACATAAGGTTTTTGATGAGGCAATCCGTGCAACACAGCAAGCGTGTGCTATGTACTCTTTCTCCAATTATTTTTCCCACTGGGTTTTTATGGAGTTTTAATGAGGCATATGCATCTCGCGGTGAAGAGTCCAAGGGGGAGTGTTAGGAAACTGATTCCGTATCCTATATGGACTCTTCCTTATCTCTAGCAGAACCGCTATATATAGGAGGCAGGGGCTACCCCTTTGTACACACAAGCATACAGAATAATAAAGCAGGCCTGGTTCCTCCTCATATTGTGTCTCTCTTTCTCCCTGTCTATTCTCCACTTGAGATCTATTAGGCAACCCCGGACTATTCGATAGCGAGGTTGTCTAACATTTTCATCAGCTATCGCTGGGAGAAAGTTGGCAGTTTTGGATGCGTGGTTACCGCCGGTGTGGGACCAACCGTTCAATAAAGGTATGTGTAATAATTAGTTACATGCCCGTGCGTTGCTACGAAAAACAAAATTAATAACGAAAAATAAAGATTAAAAAATTAAAAAAAAAATTATTTCACAAGATCAAACATCTATCTTTAACGCTTCGTTTCTTGCGAAAGTTGGCTAATTAAAGCAACGCTTCGTTTTTTGCGTAGGGCAATTAAGCAGTGCAATTAAACAGGGCAATTAAGTAAGGCAATTAAGCAGGACAATTAAGCGGCAATTAATGATGTGGGAAGAACGGACCACTGCCACCAAGTGCTGCTTTAGAATAGTAGAGATATATGTCAGCTGTCTGTAAAATTATACCACGTATGACTTTATATTGCGTAGAGGAGAGAAGAATAAGAAAGAAAACTACTGTCTACTATTTAACATGTGGCCTTATAAACGGTTTTATATTTTGTATGCCATTATATAGACAATATGTTAATTAGATGAGAGACCATTACAACAACTACATAGACGATCCATTGTATGAGTTGTTTTTAGTGCTGTCTATAGGTGATACAGAGATGTATTACGAACAGTTGCTGGCTACACTATTTTACATGCCCTAATGCCCGTCGCTAGCAGCACAAACTCCCATCATGGTTTTTAATGTGATTGTTGTGGAGATAAGTAACGTGGTATACTCGATTGTTATCGTTTAAGACATCGACACGGTATCTAAAGCATAACTTTGATGACTAATTTATATTATAATATATTTATAAAATTTAATAAAATTATAATATTATGTAAGTACTTTTCAAGATACATCTACATATATGATTTTTATGTATCTAATTTAAATATTTTAAAAGATATTAATAATTAAAAGTTTAAAAGTTTAATTGTACCTTTATCCAAAACGATAATTATTTAGGGAGTCCTACACAGCTACACTAGTTTGGCAATCTTGATTATGTGGCCTGTGGAGGAGCCATATGACAAGGGAATCGCTTAATTTAGACACAGGATGGCAGCAGCATTGGACGCTACAATTCAGAATTTGGAAAATTCTTTTCGGCCCCTTTTTCGCAAAGTCTCGGTGGTTTTCCTAGGCTGTTCTTTTACTTATTTGTTGTATGTTTACAGAGGCAAATTGATAATATGATAACTCAGCGGTTAAAACTTAAAACTATTCGCTGCGTACCATCGTTCATAAAACAGTTGAAGGGAAGACGATCTGTATTTCATTTAGTATGACTTGATCTAATTGGCAGGGATCCTAGTTCGTTTGTTGCATAACTCATAACTAGTTATATGCCCGTGCGTTGCTACGAAAAACAAAATTGATAAGGAAAAATAAAGATTAAAAAATAAAAAAATTACTATTTCATAAGATCAAACATCTATCTTTAACGTTTCGTTTCTTGCAAAAGCTGGCTAATTAAAGCAACGTTTCGTTTCTTGCGTAAAGCAATTAAGCAGGGCAATTAAGTAGGGCAATTAAGGAGGGCAATTAATGTGACGTGGGAAGAAACTCTCATTTTATATAGTAGAGATTGTTCGGAAAAAAAAGAGTTAATTGTTGGCTGCCAGCAACACAGATGTGCAGTGGCGAAGCCAGAACGAGAAATAGAGGGTGAAGTCAAAAGAACAAGACTAAATTGACATAAACATAGTCTTATACTTTCGTGCAATTCAAATTCATATATAAATAAATGGGAAGTAAAGCAAAAAAAAGAGAGAAATATAATGAATTACTTGTGAAATAGTTGTGCAAAGTTCATATCTCTTACTACAAATCTTTAAATAAATTGTAAAATTCATCGCTATACAAAATACAACTAGTCTACATTGATGTCTAATGGTCAATGCAATGCAACCAGACTAAACAGTAAAGAATAAAGATTAATCAATACAATTAGAGAAAAAAAATTATACACCAAGCAAGGCCTCAAGAGTCAAGCTCCACCGTCGACAGCCGACAAGGCGAGTGGCTCAGCCTCCTGGGCTCCGATAGCGTAGCCGCGCAGCCCAAATATGTGGTGGCCGGCTCCATCCACTGATTCCCTCCGCAGTTCCGCTCCTCTCCTGTTGGCTTCCCGCCTCTCTCTCGGCCCCGTGCATCCCAGCTCTGGCTCGTCGTGCCGTCGCCCAGGCCCAGGCTCGAGCTTCCCCGCGGTGTGTGGCCTCCTCTCGTCCACCTGGCCGCGCTTACATGTGCTGCCGCCGGCCAGCGCCGCTAGGGTTTTTTCTCGGGCTCCTCAGCCACTCGCCACCTATTCCTTTAGACACGGTTTCGGTGTAGTCCCGTAGGAATTGTAACTTAAGCAGCTCCGTAAGATCGTCTGATCAAAAAGTGACGGTCAGATCTACGAGAGAGCGCTCTAGCAAAATTACCGTGCCATTTTTTACTGTAGCACTACTATAGCAATTTTTAACGCAGATTCGAACCGTTGCTCTGAAGGGACGTTCCACATCCATGGGAACCGCTTAAGTCTGTGTCCTGTTCCTTTAGGTGCAGACCTCCACTCTCGTTCGATTTCATTGCATCTGGTGCCTGGTGTTGGTGGGGGATACGAGGATTAGTTATTAGTTGAACCTTGTGCAAGTGTTGAGAAAAAGACACATGTTCCTTTTGTAACCTCCCTCTCCCAGTTCTCTTTGCTTCAGACTATCTTCAGCAATTTCCCTTCATTTTATTTTCTTCCCTATTTTCTTTCCCATATTTATTTCCTTTATTTCCTACCATCTCCAACAACTCGTAGGCAGCCATGGTCGGCCGCCGCCTGCATCTCCAACAACTCGTAGGCAGCCATGGTCGGCCGCCGCCAGAGGCAGGCTCGATCTGGAGGTGCGAGCTGCTGCTATGTCTGATCTGATGTTAGTGCTGGCATGGGCCAATAATTGAACCACCAGCCGACAACCAGACAAGACTATTTTGCAAGCCCACACTACTAATTTGATAGGCATCCCTCCACATGCCTCAAATCTTAACATCCTTGTACTGACATGACTGCCAAAATCACCATTGAGATCATTTGCAAACTGGTTTCTGTTTTTATATATATAAAGAATGGCCTGCACCTTGATGGCAACGATAGTTGGCTAGCTTGTCGCACACTGGCCATGTCCTTTCCATTACCCGATGATGTTTCTGACTATTAGATTATCTCCAGCAATTTTTCTTCATTCCATTCTCTTCTCTATTTACTTCCTCATATTCATTCTCTTTATTTTCTACCATCTCCAACAGCATCCCTCAAGGAAATTTATGAAGGGATTAGAGAGAGAATCCCTTTCTATCTAGATTCTCTCTCCAAATCCTGTACAAGGGAAATCGCGAAGGGAAACCGCTGGAGCACTTGAGATCTGTTCATGAAGGGATTTGGAGGCTAAAGAAAAGCTGCTAGAGATAGTCTTACTCTCTCTTCTTTCTGCATATTTGACTCACTTGTCGGCAATGAACCTGAAAATTCTTCGCCTTTCTGTGGGCGAGCAAAATCCAAGCGACTCAGTTCATTCAAGTGATTTTGATCAGCCACACGATTACCAGCTTGAAACCGTCCGTTCTATAGATCCAGCGGCTCAGATATCATTCCTAGAGTTCCGAGTGTAGAAAGCTTTCTAGGTGATTTTCATCTATCAATTGGCCTCTTCTGATGGCAGACAGAAGCCAGGCCATGTCAAACAGGGTCCGTCGTCAGCTTTCCTTAAAGAAGATTAATGCAATTTGGAGCACATAGGGGAAAAGGAAAAATTCAAAGCTTTGCCCATTTAGTGGTGGGTCCTGTGATCTTTCAATCATCTTGCCAAGAGATAAGAGACATCTCAATCTCATCATGGGATCATTGAACCTTTCGTAAGAATTCCCTTTTTCCTACTTTCATCTGCTAATGAATATGCTGTCCTTGCTTGCCCACATACAAATTAATCCCTGTGAAACTCAGTAAATTGGAATTTTTAATCCATTCGGTTGTAGCGGAGTGTGAAAGACTTCCCTAAGAGGCCAATCGGTAAACGATATTCTGTTGTCTATGGGGCATTTTCTTAACTTCAATACCAGTTGCATGCAATTTGCAAAGATCCGTTGTTAGGCACTCAGGCCTGCTGATTTGGGACTTAATGGCTAGAATTTGTGTTTACTGATAGAATATTTGTCATGCATAATTTTGGGATAGATTGAACCGATAATAGAGGTTACAATATATAGGCACGGGTCGACATAGTATCCTCATTGATTTATAGAAATAGGATCAAGAGGAGGGATGGACGGCCGTAACCTAAGGAGACGCGTGACGCATGTAGGGCATGCAAGGAAGGCGCACAATCGGAAGCCGTGAACGACGACGTGGGAAGTCCCTTGGTGAAGACATCGGCGAACTGCGAGGTCGTTGATACGTGAACAACACGAACATCACCAAGGGACTTCCACGTCGTCGTTCACAGAGTTCCAATCCATTCTGAATGTCCGGATATTGGATGTTCTGACTGGGGGGGGGGTTGATTTGACTCAACTTTCCTGTGGATCCCACCTTTCGCACACCCCATGCAGCCCTAGCTGCCGAGGCCCTCCATGGCCTGCCTTGCTAATCTGATCGCCGGCCGCCTTCCTCGCCGCTGCCCGATCGATCCTGACGCCGCCACCCGTGAAGATGCTCCCCGTGATGTCGCTGGCCGCCTTCCTCGCCGCCGCCCGATGGATCACGACCGGGATGCCGCCGCTGCTCGAGTAGCGGCCGCTGTCGCCGTGACCCATGCGACCGTCGATGCCCAGACCCACGTGCGCACTGCCACCGCCGCCCTGGATCGGGAGGCGAGGCCGCGGTCACCCTCGAGCCCGCCTCGACTATTCCGGCCACGACTCGGGTCCTCTCTACGATGATCCATCCTTCGAAGTTACCGCGGTTGCCAATCTTCATGCTTAGGCAGCTGTTGTTTACAACATCCAGGCCCTTGTGATGGTTGTTCTTGACCCCCTGACACCTCAGTACAACAAGTGGCGCGATCTCATCCTCCTCACCCTTGGCCGATACTCCCTTACCAACCACGTCCTCTCCGATGCGGCCTTCCCCGACGTCCCAGATTGGTATCATATGGATTGTGTCGTCCTCTCCTGGCGCTACGGCACCACCTCCCCCCGAGCTTATGGAGGTTGTTCGCATCCGCAATTCTGCTCACATCGCCTGGCTTGGCATTGAGCAACAATTTCTCGGCAATCAGGAGACTCGTGCGTTGCATCTCGATGCCAAGTTTCGTAACTTCCAACAGGGCGACATCTCCATCTCTGATTACTGCCGCAAGATGAAGAGCATGGCGAATGCCCTCGGTGATCTTGGTGAGACCGTCCATGATCGCACCCTCGTCCTGAAGGTCCTAGGTGGCCTCAACAAGCGCTATCAGTACATGGTCGCTCTTCTTAAGCGCCAGCGCCCGTTCCCAACGTTCAGCGAGGTGTGCGCCGATCTCCTCCTTGAAGAATTGACGTAGGGCGCCCGGACCTCCGCTTCGCTGTCCACTGCTCTCATTGCCACCAACCCCCCCTGCCCGGCAAAGGGACAGGCGGCCCTTCCCATCCCACAACACAAGGGGCACCCCACCAAAGCAGGGCAGTGGATCCAACAAACGCCGCCGGCTTGGCAATGGCTGTGGCCAAGGCAAGCCCGAAAACATTGTTCAGATGTGGGTGTCCATCTACAACCCTTGGACCGACACCATTCAAATGTGGCTCGGCCTGTCCGGGGGACACCAGCCTCGCAACATGACCCCCGATAGCCCACTACCCTAGGCTCCAGTGCCACAAGCTCTCCTTGCTATGCAGCAACTTTTGTCGGGGCTCCCATACCCAGCCGCCACCTACCCAGTCGGCTCGGCTCCTATCCTGCAGGTGCCACCAGTCCATCCCATACAGGCACCACCATCTACTCCTTCGTGGTCCTCGATGTCTGGACTTGGCTCATGGGATCAACAGTCATTGGCCAACTTCTTCCACACCATGACTCTGCATCCACTCACCATTGACTGGGTGATGGACTCCGGAGCATCCTCCCACATGACACCTGATGCTGGTAACATCTCTTTGTTTCGCCCCCCTCGTTCCTGTCATCCTTCCTCCATTATTGTCGGCAATGGGTCGCAACTCCCTGTCACTTCCACTGGCCATACAGTTTTACCTGGTCCCTTTTATCTTAATAATGTTCTTGTTGCTCCTAACATTGTTAAGAATCTCATTTCGGTCCACCAATTTATCACAAATAATAACTGTTCTGTTGAATTTGACCCATTTGGCCTCTCTGTGAAGGATCTCGGTTCCAGGAACGTGATCGTCAGGTGCAATAGCTCTGATACCATGATAGAAGATTTGCCACGCATAATTTTGGGATAGATTGAACCGATAACAGAGGTTACAATATGTAGGCATGGATCGACATCGTATCCTCATTGATTTATAGAAATAGGATCAGGAGGAGGGATAGACGGCCGTGACCTAAAGAGACACGTGACGCATGCAGGGCATGCAAGGAAGGCGCACAATCGGAAGCCGTTAATTGTGCTAACATTTACTTCAAGAGACATTCAGTCAATTCGATGATCAGACATTTTACAGTACAATACTCCCTCTGTCCCACAAAGAGTGCATTTTTAGTTTTTTTTCAGATAGATTAGTGTGCAAGGTAAATGACTAATGTGACCCTCATTACTCCATACACAAGCGTGCTGGTGCTTTGGTTTCCACCAGCACTTAAATGAGCATGCATACAATTATAGCTGGGTCATACGAACTAAAGATACACTCTTTATGTGACAAATTTTAAACATTAGAAATGCACTCTTTGTGGGACGGAAGGAGTACTACATAGGAGTAGATAATTAGTTGCCTGCACCTTGCCCAACCACCCAACTAGCCATGAATCTCTGAAGAAGGTGGCGGTTTGGTCGCCTAGATGCATTTCTAGGTCAGGCTCAAGTCGTTTCATTTTGAAGCAGCGAAAAAAAAGGTGATATACACCGAGTCGCTGATGTACGCTGAAAATACACTTCGCCAAGATTATGAACCCGAAGATCGTAAGAAGAGGGAGAGATCTCAGTATGTATCTACTTATTTCTAGCGAGGAAGTTTTCGCTAACCAGAGAATTGATTTTTGATTAGACGGTCGCATTATCGCTGCCAGATTTTGTCGCATAGTAGCTTCCACAGTAGAGGCTCCACATACCACAGCTAGGGTGGAATTTTAGCTCAAGGCTCGAGGCTCGGCTCGGACTCGGCTCGGCTCGGTGCGGCTCGGCTCGGCTCGCATGGCCAACGAGCCGAGCCCGAGCCTACCGCCTGGCTCGCTTGGCCAACGAGCCGAGCCTGAGCCAGCTCGTGAGCGGCTCGTTAGGCTCGGCTTGATCATTGAGTTATATAAGGTATGAATTCACAATACAGTAATCAGTATACCCAATGCTAGACATCTAATGAGCAATACTTGTCTTACCTTACTTTTTGAGTTTACTCTTCTTAGTACTTCAAATGTCTTGTATTGGGTCTACTGATTACTTTTGCACAGATAAAAGTAAGCGGAGTATTCTTTTTCCAGATTACATGTTTGCAGTTTTATAAACTAAAAGAGCAGTCTAACCATCTGTGCTTAAAAAGGCGTCCCATAAATATGAAATTGCTTCTTAACCGAACCCTAGAGGAGACTGGAGCCTGAGAACGGTGAGAATGGATGGAGAAGCTTCGTTTTTTGTGAGAATGAAGGGCATTTGGGCCCTTGCCAGTGCCCTTGTAGGCCGGCTCGCGAGCCGGCTCGAGGCTCGAGCGAGCCCGAGCCGAGCTCAAGATTGAGCTCGATGTATGCAACGAGCCGGGCTCGGCTCGGCTCGAAAACTGGCGAGCTCGGCTCGGCTCGATTCCACCCCTAACCACAGCAACCTATTAGACAGTCGCATAGAGCTTCCACAGTAGAGGCTCCCATGATGCACATCAGAAGTCCCCTGTGGCTGGTTCCCTTGTTTAATCTACTAGGAAGATTTGCGCGCTACGCCGCACCGTGCGAAATTTGATCCAAGTTTTTATTTCTGAAAATAGGTAGGAATATCCAAGATAATACATGTTTTGAAAAGTATTAGAGATCGCTCTGGACAATATTAGATTTCGAGTTGCCAAAAAAATTATAGTTGCCGAGTTTAACACCCTATGCGTTTACCGGGTAATATAAGAGATCGAGCTGAAAAAAAATTATCTAGATCGAGCTGAAAAAAAATTATCTCCCTTGATTTTTCACTGGTAAAAGCGAGGAAAAACGAACAAAAACGAAGAAACGATAGGCGAAAAATAAATTATTTTTTTTTGAGGGGGGAAACGGCCAACGAAAACATCATTTTTGGGGAAAATTGAGCCACGAAAACAATTTTCCCAGGAAAAATGAGGAAGAACGATAAAAAACGGAGAAACGACGGACGAAAAACGAATTTCCTTTTTTTTGGGGGGAAAACGGCCCACGAAAATATTTTTCCTATGCTCCGGAGAAAAAACGGATCACAAAAATATTTTTTTCTTGGCAAAACGGAGAAAGGAAACGGTTTTCCAAAATTTTTTTTGGAAAACAACCAACGAAAACATTTTTCCTATGCTCCGGAGGAAAAACGGATCACGAAAATATTTTTTCCGGGCAAAACGGAGAAAGGAAACGGTTTCCATTTTTTTTTGAAAAACGGTCAACGAAAATATTTTTAAAACGGGCCACGAAAACGATTTTCCCGGGAAAAAAGGACAAAAACAGAGAAATGACGGACGAAAAATGAATTTTCATTTTTTTTTGGGAACGGCCAACGGAAACATTTTTCCTATGCTCCGAAGGAAAAACGGATCACGAAAACATTTTTCCGGGGCAAAACGGAGAAAGGAAACGATTTTCCATTTTTTTTTGGGAAAACGGCCAGCGAAAACATTTTTCCCATGCTCCGAAGAAAAAACGGATCACGAAAGTATTTTTTCCGTGCAAAACGGAGAAAGGAAACGGTCCTCTAATTTTTTTTTGGAAAAACGGCCAACGAAAATATTTTTCGCATAGTCTGGAGAAAAAACGGACCACGTAAACATTTTTTTTCGGGCAAAACGGAGAAAGGACCTAAACGTAAAGCGCGGGGACCTATTTGTTATAATTTTGGACCTGTTCGCTATTTTAAAAAATTAGGAAAGGGTTCGTTCGCGATTCGCATTTAACGAGAGGTTCTTCCTGTAAAATGGCCACCGAGGGACCTAAACGCGAATGGGGAAAAATATTTTCCTCTCACATAAAATTGTGCAGGGACCCGTTCGTAATTTCGAAGAAACGGAAGACTTTTTCGCAAAAGTGAGGGCTGACACGTGTATGCCCTGGTTGGCCTCCAATCTCTTCAACTATAAGGGTGTTAATATATGCAGGCAGTTTCAAACTCCTAACCATATAGCTCACACAAACTGATACATTCCTTGTACTAGTGAACATCACGAAATTCCCCTTCTTTTTTTTTTTTTGAAAATTATCAACGTCACAAAGTTTAGTTGGACCGATCGAGCCAAGCACTAAATGTTCTTGAAGTGTATTGCATATCTTTCTTCATCGACTTAAGCTTTTGGTTGAGTTCGTTAGTACATACAACACAAGTGATATCAGAGCCCATATCTAACATCTCTAGCCCAATAAACACTAATGTATAAAAGTCCAATGGATTGTGACCCTAAAGGACCATCGATGTCGATGTACGGTGAAGGGGGTGATGAACGGTTGAAGGACGCCGATGTGTGAAGGGACATATTATTAGAATAGTCCCACATTAGTTGTGAAAGGGAAAAGACCCAACTTAAAAGGTAGGGAGTCTCTTACCTCATAAGCTAGCTTTCCTGAAATGTTATTTTTTTTTTTTGCTTTCTAGGATGAAAAGTAGCTGTAGCATTTTATAAGAGACCGTTTGATCAAAAATTAATTTTTCTCAGTAATAAGCTGCAAAAGAAGGTTCAACCCAACTTTCAGATTTTATATATAACTTCTAAATTATGCCAAAAACCACTTAAAAGTTAAGTTGTTTGGAGGGGCTTGCTAGCTTTTCGGAAGATGAAGCTAGCTTTAAGCCCCCCCCCAAATAGGGTCTTAAAAGTGAGAGAGTCCCTTACCTCACAAGCTAGCTTTTATGGATAAGAAGGCACATATGATCAACTCAATATAGTATCAGAGCTAAGAGGTCCTGAGTTTAAGACCCAGCTGCCACAATTTAAAAAAAATTGTAGCTCACTTCTATTTTCACATCTTACGCATGAGAGGGTCTACACGTGAGAGTGAACTCACACATACGAATATATAAAACTAGTTAGGTGGTATACATTTTTTGAAAGGTGGTATGTATATATTCCTTTTTTATGTCCTTATATAAAGGTATTTGTAAAATAAGCTAAAAACTATATACTCCCTTACAATTTTTTCATGTGGTTCACACTGGAATATCTTATAATTAGTAATTAGTATATTAGTTTATCTAACGTTAAACTAATAAATGTGTTTTCTTGTTTGTATATGAATATTTATTTCTTGAATTTAGCCACAACTTTTTATTGGCAGCCCTGATTCACGAAAGATTTTCACCAGTAGATTACTGACGATAAAAACAACTAAATGATATAATTCTCCCCACTAAATGCCATATGAATGAGATTTGAGCGATGCTTCTATGTTTTCCCTCCCAATAAAAGTTGCACAAATCTTGAAGCAAACGAAGGGGTAAGTAATCACCATCCATTCTTCATTCATGCTTTAATATTTGTGCAACTTTAAAAAAGAAAAGCATAGAAGCACCTCTCATGAGATTTTACTGCCAATTGAACACCAAATTAATGACGTGTGTAATGTTTTACTACCGCACAGACTCCACATGCTGCTAAATCCTCTGGCATGATAGTATATATTTCAATATCCATATACATATATTTTACTGTCATGCCAGAAGGTTCAACAACCTATGAAATTTGTGTAGTAGTAAAATCTTCTAATTTATAAATTTTACTATCTATAAAATAAAATTTTACTAGTTATTACACAATATTTTACTATACTAAAATGAAGTGAATTTCAAAATATTACTAGAAGGCGAATAGAGATGTCGCACTTGAAGTTGTATTGATACGGCAAGGTTTATATAGTACAGGGTGCAACTGGATTGTTCGGATATGCCAAAAATACAATGTACTCCCTCCGTTTCTTTTTATAAGGCGTATTTGGTTTCGTTAGGACAAGACTTTGACCAACGATTACTTCATTAATATATCATTTATGTAATACAAAATCATAATTATATATAAGTACTTTTGAATACAAATCTGCTAATATCAATTTTGTGTCATAAAAATTATATGCTAATAGAGTAATTGTTGGTCAAAGCCTTGTCCTAACGAAACCAAATACGCCTTATAAAAAGAAACGGAGGGAGTAACAAACATGGAATATAACTCCTATTAGTTGGCACCTGATCTCCTCCTGGACTCCGCGCTATCTGGGCATGACGCACCCATGCACATAACGTGCATGACTAACACCCCCTAGCTGGAGCAGGAGCCGAGCGTACGTTCAAACTGGAGCAAAATTTCTTAAACAGTGCCATCGGCAGGCCTTTGGTGAAGACATCGGAGTATTGCCTCGCTGAAATACCCCAAAACTTTCAAAATGGGTTTAATTTAGGCTTTAGTTGCATTTTATGAATTTTTCTGAATTTTTTGGATTTTATTTGAATTTATTTGGTTATATTACGGCTTTTTGCCGTTTCGGGAAGGTTTCGCTCCCGGGACGCTTTCCTTTTCCGGCATTTCCGCTTTCCCTTCACCTTTGCGCCTCGCCCGCTCAGCCGCCTCCCGTGCGGCGCCGCGCCGCCGCGTTCCGCTTTCGCCGTCGCTTTCGCGCCCCGCGCCAGTGCGCCTCCGCACTGTGCTTCTTCCTCTCTCCCCCCGTGAGCTGCTGCCATGGCAGCTCTGCCACGCGCCAGCGCTGCGCTGCGCCGTCCCGTCGCCATCGCCGTCGCCGCCCTAGCCCCTAGCCCACTCCACCTCCCGCCGCACTAGCGCTGCGCCGCCCCGAGCCCCGCGCCGCCCCGTCCCGTCGCCGCTACCGCGGGGTCTCCCTCGCCATCATGAGGCCGACGACCCTCGCCGCCTTCCCCGGCTATTTAAGCCCTAACCGGCCACCATTTTTGCCCCCCGAGCTCGCCGCCCACCTCCTCTCTCTATTCCTCTCTCTCTCTCGCCTTCCGGTGAACTCCCGTGGCCGCTCCACGGCCACTTCCTCCTCTCCAGCCAAGCACCGCCGCCGAGCCGCTCCGCCGCCTCCCGGCCTCCCCCGAGCCCTGCCCTAGATCCGGGGTAACCCCTCTCCTCTCTCCCTCGAGTGCCGTGCGACCCGGTGCCCTAAAACGCGAGATCGATCTCGCCTTCCCCAGCTCCGGCGCCCAGCACCGCCGTCTTCGCCACTGCTCACGCCCCCCCCGTGTCACTGCCAAGGCGGTCCCACCCGCCAATCCCCCGCACCCCGGCCCCACGGGTCAGCCCCGCTCCCTCCCTCTCTCTACCGCCCGAGCACTTTGCCCGCTCGCCAGCGGCCGTCAGAACGTGGGCCGCCAGTGGCCTCCCAGCGCTAAGTTCCGGGCCGAATCTGGTTTGGAACGGCCCAAAGGAACAGTAACCGTTTTCATTTTTCATTTTCGGATTTTAATTTCCAAAAATCCTTTTTAATTCATTTTGAATATCCAAAAATGCTCCAAAAATATCCGAAAGTCCAAAAATGCCCAAAATACATATCCCGAACCGTTTCGAGCCCCTGAGTTCAAAAATGACCTCCGTTTCACCAAACCAAGTTTCCAAAATTTCGAAAACGCCCCTCCGACCCATTTCCGGCTTATTTCTCTTTCGGTTTTCTCTTTTCTTTTCTCTTCTTTCTTTTTTATTATTTATTGTTTATCTTATGTGTTTGTTTACGCTAGAACCGACGACCGAGCAGTACCAACTCCCGGAACCGACACAGGAGCAGGAGCAGTACTTGGAACAGGAGCCGGACCAGCGTGAAGCCGAATACGACTACATCAACCCCGAACTAGGGAACCTCTCCGCCTCGCAAGGCAAGCCATACTCCATTGATCATGTTGAACCTAATATTTCCTAGAATAATCCATAGTTATTTTCTACCGCATTATTTCCGAACTATATGTTGAAATATCGCAAAGTCGGTATGTTTGAATGACATGATAGCTAGTTAATGCCGAAAAGGCTCATGGAACTTCCTTGAAAATATTGAATCCTAAATAATCCTTTGTAACCCTAGAAAATCACTATTGTTAGTATTTAGCTAGGTATTCTATTATGGTTAGTTAGTTCATTTTAATGAAAACATGAAATGTCGATGGAATATTGATTTGGAATATTTATGAAATGTTGCGGACTGGGGGACAGTATTGGGCTAACTACCGGATGGGTGTTAGTCTGATCCCCTACGAGGGCGATACCAAGGTATGAATGGATGGTGGTACGTTGGATACCAGGGGCATGTGGAACGTAATGGTTTGGTCTATGACAAAGTAAGGACTTACAACCTTGGGCAAAAGTAAATAACTTAAGGAATCGTTCAACCACAGGTTGGGCCGGTCAACTTCGTTGGCTTGACTCAACGTAGCTCGGTACATTGTACTTTCCCCGGAATACCTATAGGAGCAGGGTTACCTTCCCGGTATGGGAGATGGTCCGCGGTTATGGGGGTGGAACGGGAATGTGCACAGGAAAGTGTGGCATTACGGGTTCACAACGGTAGGTGTCCACAGTAAGCGGGACCGCGAACTCCACTCTGGCCAGTGGGGACCCCGGGTTACTGTGGGCCGAAACTCTACCGGATAGGGGCTAAAGGGGAAAGATCCAACGAAAAGCTATGATAACCTCGATCCGGCCGCATGCATAAAAGTTGCATGTTAATCGCGTGGCATAACGATCGTGGAATCTTGTGGGTAAAGCTGAACACCTCTGCAGAGTGTAATCAAATGGTATTCGAATACGCCGTGCTTCCGGTAAATGAAGCTGAGTTAAAATGGGGTGGATCCCGAACCCAAGCTCAAGTAGTTTTTGGATTAACAAGTATGGAAGTAGATAACTATGGAAACCCCCTTTATTCTTATTATTAGTATGGTTTCTGTTTTCAACATGAAATGTCAAATATTATGAAAACTTGCATACACCAAATAAGACATATGGCTATCCTTGTTATCCGTTGCATATGGTAATCAGGCTTCACTGTGTGGCTTGTTGAGTATGTTGTAGTACTCACTCTTGCTTAATTAACCCATTTTAGAGTATCAAGATGTTGGTGATTTCCAAGAGATCGTGGATGACGATGCCGTATGGTTCTAAGTCTCAGTCTCCGCTCGACTCGCCTGTGGATTTTACTTTTGCACTGACTCTTTTTTGTGATGTAATATATACTCTGAAGCTCGCCGCTTCCTTTGAAAACTCTGGCCGTTAGGCCTTATGTGATGTAAAAACAGTTGTATCGATCTTTTGCGGGTAATGTACAACTTGGTTTCCGGTGACTAATCTTCCTGGGTAGTCATTTCGGAATTTAAACGCACCCCTGAAAAGGCGGTCCGTCACACTCGCCGAGTGCAATGTACTCTCGAACGAAGTGCAAATCAATTTCAACATGCTTCATCTACTAATGCTGAACATGATTAGTCGATAAATAGACCGCACTGATGTTGTCATAGAAGACGATTGTCAGTGTTTCGAGCACCGGCCAATGAATTTGTATAGGTAAGAGGGGGGTGCACGCTCCCTCTCCTCGACGGCTTACTCGGGTGAGCACAAGATGTATACTGGTTCGGGCTGAACGTCCCTACTCATTCGTGGGTTTGATCGTATTGATTCCTTTGTTGTCCGTCGTCTTACATGCTCGCTTCCTCCCCTTTATATAGGCGAGGAGGAGGTTACACTGCTAGCTTGAAAAAGAAAAAGGCTGTGCTCTTAGTCGCCGCCAAGTGGCGGGCTGATGGGGCGGCCGCCGGCTCCCCTTGCCCTGGCCGGTCGGCGTAGTTCTTCTTGTCGCTCGTAGTAAATCACGAGTTGGGGACTTGCGCCGGCCAGCGTCATCGTTACGGCCGGCATTTAATGCGATCGATCGCAATAAAGGCTGCGCTTCTTGGGGATTTGACTTGGTCATGGCTACTGGCTTTCCTCGCCCGGTAGTGGCCTTGGGCCCCACCGGCACTGGTTCGGCCCATTACGCGCTTTTGGGCTGGGGTACCCATGGCCTGGTACCGTCGAGTGAGCCCCCCAGGTCGAGGAGAGGTGCCCGGGAGTCTTGTTTCCGCCGTGATGCCGTGATTCATGCTTTGATCAGTCTCCGACCGGGGAGACAGCGGTGTAGTCTAGCCCCGAGCTGGTTGGAGAGCAGGTGGGGGTTTTCGCCAGGTTTGGTCGGGAAGAGTCTTCGACCCAGAGTGTGTGGCCCTGTCCGTTCTTGCCCCGAAAGGCAGTCGGGGGTTTCGCTTACTGATCGTTGCTTTATGTATCGGGAGGTCCGATCGCGATATATATGCGTTCGGCCGCCAGCGCGGCCAGGCTGGACGCCCTGGCGAACACATGGCGCTCGGGTCGCGTGCGCCAGGCGCTTGGGCCGACGCTCATACTGGCACGTGCGTGTGCTGGTCGGTCATACTGGCGAGCACGTGGCGCCGGTCAGCCGGCGAAGCGCAATGGTCGCCTGGCGGACACGTGGCGCCGGGTCGTGCCCTCTGGATGCGAATGCCAGGCCGTCGCTTCGGACACGTGGCGCCGTCGGGCCGGTAGCGCGCAGATGGGCTGGTCGGAGCGTTATGGTCGTGCACGCCGGGCGCCTGGCTGGTCGCCACTGCGAACACACAGCGCCGTCGCCGCCAGCGCTTGATATGATGTCGCGCTGGCAGCACGCGGTGCCCGGTCGAGCCCGGCCAGGTTATGTGGCCGGGTCGCCTGGCGGACATGTGGCGCTCGGGTCGTGCCTTGCGCCTTGCATGGTCGTCATACTGGCGAGCACGTGGCGCCGTGGTCGAGCCGGCGCCGCAAGGCCGCTGGCGTGTCATACAGCCAGACGTGGCGCCCGAGGTCTGCCGTAATTGATCGTTGATAAGATCTGGTGCCCGGTGCACAGGTCCGTCCTTTTTCGCCGTCGTGGCGGGGACGAAGAGGTGAAACGCCGCTTGCCTTACGTTGGCTCGAGCGCCGCTCTCGTGGGGCTACTAAGCGGTGAATCCGGTGGAACTCGAGGCCCTTCGCGAGGGGGTCCTCTAGCGGACAATCGCTGCTGGCGTCCGACCCCAGGGCGATCCATAAAGAATCTTTCCTTACTCGATCCTCAGATCGGACCTTGGATCGATTCGTTGATCCGGCGCAATACCGGCTGCCCCGTCGACGGGTTCCGCGAGAGCGTGAGGTGTGATCCCGGACGTGAGTTAAGGCGATTGGTCGTCGCCGACCCAACTAGGCTCCACGTGAGGCTCGCTTTGTCCTCACCTCTTGCCCATTTTCTGTGGTGGATATAAATGCCGTCTCTTGCCTTAGGGACCAGGTGGGTCGGGCATTGGTCGTGTGTATCACAAAAGTTAGAGAGTTGGGAAATCGAGAACGCTCAACCAGTGAGGCTGTTCACGACGTCGTGGGTCGACAGCTTGGGCGCTTCCTTTCTTTGCCAAGCACTACTCAGAATCGTGGAGCCGCCGGCGAGGCCGTAGTACTTTTTGGTCGAAGTTTGGCCGTCTTGGGAGGACCCGACGATTGGTTGTGACAACTCGAATTCTGGACTCTTAGCCCAGTGGGGCGGGCGGTTTGTTTGTTACCGCGCGCCACTTGAAGGAGTAATAACGAGTGTGCAAGAAGAAGGTACTCACTTATCTTTCTTTATGCAGTGGCGAGGTTTTTGTTCAACGCGGGAATTGGCGGTGCTTGGTTCCAGCGCCGCTTGCTGCCGCTTCTACGCCATCGCCTTGAAAGGTGCGTCGCTATGAATGGCGGAGTATCCCGGCGCGTCGCTTGTTTTGGCTGTGGATCGCCTATAAATAGGCGGAAGGTGGGCGCTGTGACTTCATTCAGCGACGTTGAGAAGAACTGTCGACTTGCTTTTATGGCTTCCTCGCTCTCTCATTCCGTTCTAAGGATGAGAACCACGATCGATGAGATCGATTGGGACTCCTTCAACGAGGCAGAGGATGAGGAGGTTGAAGCGGCTGGCCGCCGCCTTATGTAGCGGCAGTCGGGCTGACGGACGGGATTGATTTGGGAGCGCTTTGGAGCGGGAGGCGGAGGAGGAAGCGAGGCGAGCGCGATAAGCAGCGATCGTCGGCTGAGGAACGCCGCCGCTTGAGCGCCTGAGCGATTGGGGAGCGGGCGCCGTCTCCCCGCGCTCTTCTCCTTCCGGAGCCTGGAGTCGATCGCGACATCTAGGCCTGGCTGACGACCGCGACGCCCGATCGTGGCCGTCTTTGCATTTTCTCCGACGGCGGCCCCTGCGTGGGACTCCAAGCTCTTCCGGGAACCATAGAGGTCACACGTGGGGCGCAGGCTGCCGCTTCTTGAAGGTGCGTCGGCGGATCGGGCTCTCTGGGCCAGGTTGTGACCGGCTACTTTTTGCTGTAAGGCCAAGGCAAAAATTGTGCGGAAGCTGAAGTCATGTTTGGAAGTAGGGACGATAAGTCCAGGAGATCAACTGTCCGGCGCCAAAGACCCTTAAAACGAGGAAAAGTTTTCTTGGTTTTAGACTTTCTTGTTTCCAAAGAATGTAAATGCCGTTGAATTGGAAGAAAAATAAAGGTGTTCGAGTTTTACATGTATTTTTCGCTATTTTTCTGGTTTGTTCTTTGGTAAGAAATGCCGGTCATGGTTCTTGGGTGCATGGGGACCAACCGATGATCGACATGTTCGGCGTTTTAGAAAAAAGTAGGAAAAACAAAGTTTTAGCGAGCGTTAGTTCCCAGGGCAACCGTACACCATCTCGTTTCATTTCTTTTTCCCTTAGCGAGATACCACTTGCTTGCAATCAGGCCCGGGAAGTAGGCCGTGGTGTTCGGGTCGGAAAAAAGAAGACAACGATCGGGTGAATGACAAATGTTGAACGGGATGTCGTCCGAGTGGAAAAAAAAAATGCTGTGAGTCTTGGTAAAAAGAGGTGAACATGGTAATGAACGAGGTAGAAAAAAGGGCTAAGGGTAGAATCGTCTTAGCTTTTCCAATGTTCCAGGCGTTTGACAAGATGTTGCCATCGGGATCCTTGAGCGTAAGTGCAGGTCGAAGGACCTCTACTACGATGAAGGACCCTCCAAGGAGGGAGCTTGTGCTTGCCTTTGTTGGATGAACCTGGCGCGAGTAACAGTCGCTGTGTTGAACGCTTCGCCCTCTAACCTTGGCGCATGGTAGTCAAGCGTCGCGGGTACTTGGCCGAGCGAGCAGCCAGCGACATCTCGCGCTTCATCGAGCGGCCAGCGTCTTCTTTGGGACTCGAGCCCCGGTCGTTGAAGGCCTGAATCGTGTGGGCGCCGTAGTCCAAGTCGGTCTGGTAAGATGGCTTCGCTCGAGATGCCAGGAAGAACGGCGTGAACCGGTCGGCCGACGGGTCGGGTGGTCCGTAAGCTCCAAAGTACGGGAGGTACCTGCCGCCCAACGCCCCAGCGTACTTCTTGATCGTCGAAGATTCGCGGCTTGAGCCCTTGGAGGATCATGCCGTTCGTGGCGTTCGACTTGGCCGTTGCTGTGGGTGGGCGGCGGCCGCCCAATCCACGCGGATCTTGCCAAGGCAGAGCTCGAGAAACTCCTTTCCGTGAACTCGCGTTCCGCTGTCGGTGATGATGGAGTTCGGGACTCCAAACCCGGTAGCGATATTGCGGATGAAGTCGGCCGTCACCAAGTGATTGTTGTGATCGGCTTGGCTTCTATCCACTTGGTGAACTTGTCTATCGCCAACCAACAGTGGGTGAAGCTCCGGGCGCTTTCTCTTGAAGGGCCCGACCAGATCGAGTCCCCCAAACGCGAAGGGCCAGGTGATAGGATCGTTTGGAGGGCTTGCGCCGGGAGGTGAGTTTGCCAGCGAAGAATTGGCACCTCGACGTCCGGATGATTTGCTCGAGTCGCCCACGGCCTGTCGGCGATGAAACCCCATCGGAAGCGCTTTCCACCAGCCGTGACCGGTGGTGTCCGCAAAAACCCCGCCGTGGATGTCGCGGAGTAGCTTTTCCTTGGTGGTGGGACACACTTCTCGGAGGATCCGGAGGGGCTCTTCTACAGTAGAGGTCGTTCGACAAGATCGAAGTGATTTGCCCGGCAGGCGGGCGGGCCTCGGTGAGTCGTCGAGGGAACCGTCGGTCAAACGATCGATGAAGGATTCCTCCAATCGGTGCTGGTCGTCGGGCAGATCGTTGCAACCCGGCTCGACCACCTTGTTGGTCGCTGGCCGATCGTCAGGCGATCGGTCAGGATGGACGCTGGTGTAGGTCGAGGACGAAAATTCCCGGGGCGGGCCTCGAGGGCGGACCGCCAACAGTGGATCGGCCTCTCCGTTGTTCCGCTCTGTAGCTATGATGGAGCTCAAACCTTTGAACTTTGCTCCGGTTTGCGTACCTCTCGACAAGAGGCCGCCATCCGATCGTCAGCGAGGTTCTGCTACCTTCATGACTTGATCGACGACCGGTTTGAGTCGCCATGCACGCATAACACAGAGCTCCGAGGTCGGCGGCGTCGCGGAAGACCAAGAATCAGGGCCTCATACTCGGCGGCGTTGTTGGTTCGCGTCGAAAAATGGCCGGATGATCGCATCAAGCTTGTTCCTGGGTGGTGAAAGAATGACGACCCCCGGCCCCGCCCGTTTTGGTGAAGGACCCGTCGAAGTACATCGCCCAAGACTCGGGGTCTTCGAAGGAGGTGGGGCACTGGGCTTCGATCCACTCGGCGGCGAAGTCGGCTAGAACTTGAGATTTTATGGCAGTCCGAGGGACATAGGATACGTCATGCCCGTTGAGCTCAGTGCCCACTTGGCAATTCTCCAGGGGCGTCGCGGTTGTGGATGACCTCGCCGAGTGGTAGGGAAGTTAACACGGAAACGTGGTGCTGGTTGAAGTAGTGTACCGCCTTCCTCTTCGTGATCGTGAACTGCGTAGAGCATCTTACGAATCTGCGGTACCGTGCCTTGGACTCGGAGAGTAGCCGCTAATGAAGTAGACCGCCGCTGGACCTTAAGGACCGCTTCTTCTTTCGCTCGCCCGACAAGTGCCGTCATGGTCGACCAAGGTCTATGCAATGTGAAAGTAGCAGAGGCTCTTGGCCGGGGCGATCAAAGACTGGAGGGTGGTCGAAAACCTTTAGCGGCGCCGGCGTCGCCTCTGAGCCTCCGTCTAAGTGGTCGGATTTCCTCAGGAGTTTGTATAGAGGCAAGCCGCGTCACGAAGCGGGCGACGAAGCGACTTCGGGGGCTAGGCATCCCGTCGACCTTTGGGCCTTGAGGTTGCTCGATCGGCCCCATCCTTAAGATCGCGGAGATCTTGTCTCACTGGCCGGCTGCATGGCCGGAGATGATGAAGCCGAGTAAGCTTCTGGGTACCCACGCATTTCGGGGTTGAGCTGATCGCGGAACCGTCGGAGGTTCGCGAAAGTCTCTCC
Source organism: Rhipidocladum racemiflorum (assembly GCA_036346355.1). Lineage (NCBI taxonomy): Eukaryota > Viridiplantae > Streptophyta > Magnoliopsida > Poales > Poaceae > Rhipidocladum > Rhipidocladum racemiflorum. The sequence goes on along the minus strand of CM070573.1, from coordinate 12,680,820 downwards.
AGTCGGTCGGCGATGATGTCGCTGGTCTTCTGGTCTTGACAGCGATGTCGCCGACGACGCCGACATTGGCGCCGATCTGGTCAAAGCGCAGGGTCTGCATGCATCTACGGTATGTAGCCCGCGTTCTTCAGGCCAAACGGCATTGTCACGAGCGAGCAGCGAATCAGTGAGTGATGAAGGAAGTATGGCCGGTCGTCTTCTTTCATCAGCGATCTGGTGGTACCTCGAGTAGGCATCCAGGAAAGGACAGGATTCGCACCTGCGGTGGAGTCTACCATTTGGTCGATGCGGGGCGAGAGGAATGGATCTTCGGACATGCCTTGTTGAGGCTTGTGTAGTCGACACACATTCTCCATTTCAGTCTTCTTTTACAAGCACAGGGTTTGCTAGCCACTCGGGGTGGCGAACTTCTTTGATGAACCCTGCCAAGAGCTTGGCTATTTCTCCCTATGGCCACGCGCTTTCCTTCGTCGGTTGCGCAGACGCGGCTATCGTCTAGACCGGGCCGGATGTTCAGGAATGCTCGGCGACTTCCCTCGGGATCCGACATGTCGGAGGCTTCCATGTAAGCGTCCCGGCTTGGCGCGGAGAAGTCGGCAGCGCGCTTTCCTATTTGGCAGAAGCGTGGTCCCGATCCGAGCGGTTTTGGTCGGGTCCTGGGTCGACCTCGATCGTCTCGTGTCTCGGCGGACTTGAAGGAGCCAGTCCCGGACTTGCTAGAGTCCGGGAGCGGACTCGGAGTCGCTTTCGAGGCCGGGCGAGCTCGGTGGATGCACGACGGCCGAGGCTAACTTCGCAATGGTTCTTTCGCGGCCGTGGCGAGGCGAGTGGAAAGACGCAGATTCTGATGATCACCCCATGCGGCCCGGGCATCTTCGCCAGGTGTAGGTGTAGTTGGGGATCGCCATGAACTCGCGTAAGCATGGTCTCCCGAGGATGGCGTGGTAGGAGTCGGAAAATCCACGACCTCGCAAGGTGAGGGTCTCGGTGCGGAAGTTAACAGGGCTCCCGAACGTGACGGTAGTCGACCGCTCGAAGCGGGTGGGCTTTGGCTTGAGCAACGCGCCGTGAAAGGGCGCTCGCTTGGTCGGAGGCTCGAGGGGATCCCCATGGCGTCGAGGGTCTCAACGTAAAGGATGTTGAGGCTAGCGCCGCCGCCCATGAGCACCTTAGTCGGTAACCGTTCCCACGATGGGATCAATGACGGGTACCTCCCTGGTTGCGGACGGGTCGGGGTGGTCGGCGGTCAAAGGTGATCGGGACTCACCACCGTGCGTATTTAGGAATGCTGGGCTTAGCGCGAACACCTCTCGGCGAAGCTTGACGCCTCGGTCTTGCGTAGCTTGCCGGTCCGCAAAGATCATGAGGCAACCGTCGGTCGGAAGCCGCTGCCTGCTGTCTGATCGTGATGGCGGTCGCCAGTCTTGCCTCTTTCCTTTGCCCGTGGCGTCGTGGGGTTCGGAAGAAGCGCAGACTTCGCGAGCCGATACTTGTGCTGTGCTCGACGGTATCCGTGGTTCGGACACGCGTTTCCATCGCTTCGGCTGGTCGGGGTTGCCGGCCTTCGCCTTGCGGCTTTCCCGACTGTCGGCGCATAACGAGGCGGTCCCTCGCGGACCTGTTTGCCGTGGGCGCTTTAAACTAGCCGGGGCGGTCGGAGGAGGGGCTGGCGCGCTACCCTCGCCGACCTCCCTTTGTCGAAGATGACATCGGCCTCCTCGCCCAGGCGTGGTTGGTAGCAATGTCCAGGAGTTCTTTGGTGGTCCTGGCCGCACACCCGGCTTATGGACCAGGTCTTGGAAGTGGTGCCGTAGATGAATGCCCCCACGACATCGTCGCGGATGTCGGGAGCTCGTTACGCTATTAGGAAAAGCGTCGGATGTAGTCCTGAGGTTTTCCTCGCTGCTTGCAGCCAGGTCCCAGGAATTCCCCGCCGCTTGTAGGTGCCCTGGAAGTTGCCAATGAAGTGGTGCTTGAGGTCGGCCCGATCGGATGATGTTGGCGGTGATATTCGAGCCATGCCGAGTGAGTCCGCCAAGTAGATGGGGAGGTATTGGATGACAAAGAGGTCGTCGCCGCTACCCGCCGGCATGCGAGCGGTAATCTTCGACCTGCCACACCGGGTTTGTAGCCCATGTGCCACTTGGCTATGTTGACCTGGCGCCCGGAATCGGGCAGTGGAACGGGCTGCGAATTCCTCGACAGAACGCCCATGGCCCGGGCCATCGGGGCTCGGTCGCGTCACGCCGGCGAATATTGTCGGCGACGGCGGGTAGTCGTTCCTCGTTTCTTCGTGTTTGGAGGGTGGTGCGAGCGCCGCGCTCGTCCCCAAACGTTGGTGCACCGGGTGCGCGATGCCTGGGGTTGTCGGAAGGTGACGCTGCCCTTGTTTCCAGCTCCGACGGCCTCGTGGCGTGGCGCGCGCCATCCGAAGAGGCGTCGAGCAGCTGCGATCCGTGGGTCGCACGCTGCAGCGTCTTACAGCCGCCGCTTCGCTCCACCAGGCCCCGGAGGTTCCGGTGGGTAACCTTAGGCTGCGCAGGATCGCCTGGCTCGGGAATGCCGCGCGGGCGGCATTCGGGCTGAAGGGCGATGTTTTGGCTGGCCATGGGAAAGAACGATGAATCGTCCGCCTCTAGCCTACCGGTGATGGTGGACTGGCGTCTTGTGGCCGAGCGCCGCCAGCGCAGGTGGAGCAATGAGGCGAGGAATTGCTCCAGGTCGACCTCGAGCTTGTCGAGCTTCGGCCTTTTGAGCCTCGGCTCGTCGGGCGCTGAAGGTCGGCGCGCGTAGCACGGTGATCCTCCTCGGTGTGTTGGCGGAGAGTCTTCGGCGTGGCCGGGTAGCGGCCGCTGGTGTCGGAGTCGTGATAGCGTGGTCTATTCTTGTCTCTTCCTCCGCTAGAGCCGTGGTCCGGAGGGAGTTGTCAGTGGTGGTCGCCGGTACGCGTGGCGACCATTGCCACTGGCGAGGTCGCTGGCGGGTCTGCGCGCCATCGCTCGATGCCTCCGCGCGACGCTTGGGGTGTCCGGGCCTCTGGCGTGCTTGGCCGGGTCCGGCGGGACCTCGAGCGGAGGTCTCGAGTGGCGCTGTGAAGCGTCGGGGTCCTCGGTGGACACTTAGCGGCCGAGTATGGCGGGGGCGACGCTATCCGCCTCCCGCCGCGGTGGTGACGGTCGAGGAGCAAACGGATCGACGCCTTCTCGGCATGGCGATGTCGGAGAAAGAAAGGAACCGCCGAGAAGCCGAGCGGAAAACGGCGGCAACGCGTGCACAGGCCCTACCGGCGCGCCAAGCTGCGGTGTTTGAGCACCGCCAATGAATTTGTATAGGTAAGAGGGGTGCACGCTCCCTCTCCTCGACGGTTACTACTCGGGTGAGCACAAGATGTATCTTGTTCGAACGCCGTCCTACTCGGTTCGTGTGGGTTTGATCGTATTGATTCCTTTGTTGTCCGTGCGTCTTACATGCTCGCTCCTCCCCTTTATATAGGCGAGGAGGGAGGTTACATCGTTGCTTGAAAAAGAGAAAAAGATCGGTGTCTTAGTCGCCCGCAAGTGGCGGCCGATGGGGACTCGGCCGGCCGGCTCCCCCTTGCCACTGCCGTGGTCGGCGTAGTTGCGTCGCTCGTAGTAAATGCGAGTTGGGGACTTGCGCCGCTGCGTCATCGTTGACGGCCAAAGATTTAATGCGATCGACACGCAATAAAGGTCGCCGCTTCTTGGATTTATTGACTTGGTCATGGCTACGGCTTTTCCTCGCCAGCCGTGGCCTTGGGCCCCGACCGGCCTGGTTCGGCCCATGCGCTTTTTTGGGCCGCTGGGGGTACCCATGGCCTGGGTACCCGTCAACGATGGTAGCCTGTTGTAGAAGGTGATGTAGCTCGGAGAGGAGTTGGCGAAGCCAACAAGACTCAGCGATGGCGTTAGTGATGGCGCGGTACTCAACTTCAATGCTTGAGCGAGATACCGTGCGTTAATGCTTGGAGGACCACGAGATGAGGTTGTCACCGAGGAAGATGCTATAGCCCGAGGTGGAATTTCGAGTGTCAGGGTAGTTGACCCAATCAACGTCGGGTAGGTGTGAGGGAGGTCGGGGATGTACAATGAAGCTATAAGCTGTAGTCGATGGTGCTCTAGAGATAGCGAAGAATACTCTACAGAAGGTCTGCATGCGGCTCACGAGGATCATGCATGTGGAGATAGGCCTGCTGTACCGCGTACGTGATGTTTGGACTACTGAATGTTAGGTACTATAGGGCACTGGCAATGCTGCGGTAGTCAATGGCGTTGTCCATTGGAGCGCTGGTGGAGGGAGGCTTGGAGCTGGTGTCAATGGGCGTACTGCACGGCTTGTAGTTGCTCATGCCAGTGCGAGCGAGGATATCCTCGGTGTACTAGCGTTGGGAAAGAAAGAGCCCATTGCCGGTACGCTGCACGGAAACATCGGGGAAAAAGTGTAGTTCACCAAGGTCCTTGAGCGAGAACTCTCGGTGAAGCGAGGTAATCACCTGGTAGAGTAGCTCGGATGACGAGGCGGCGAGGACGATATCATCCATGCACAGCAAGAGGTACACCGTGTTTGTGCCTTGCTAATAGATGAAGAACGGTGGATCGGCTTTGGAGGTGAAAAAGCCCAGCAATGTGAGGAATGCCGTGAAGTGGCAAAACCAGGCACTCAAGGCCTGCTTGAGGCTGTAAAGTGACCTACTGAGGTGGTAGACATGTGTGGCGCGCGCGGTGTTGATGAAGCTGAAGGGTTGTTGACAGTAGACGAATTCGGCGAGCGTGTCATTGAGGAAGACATTGCTGACATCGAGCTAGTGCACTGGACAGCCTTTGGAGAGTGTAATGGTGAGGACGGTGTAGACGGTGGCTGGTTTGACAACTGGAGTGAACGTCTCGCCAAAATTGACGCCGGGGCACTAAGATAAGCCGCGAAGCACCCACCGAGCCTTGTAGCGATCCAAAGAGCTATCAGGCTTCAACTTGTGCCGAAAAACCCATTTACATGTGACAATGTTAGCACCGGGAGGACGAGCAACCAGCTCCCATGTGTTGTTCACGCAAAGAGCATTGAACTCACGTTGCATGGCCGCACTCCAATTCTCATCAGTGAGGGTGGCAAGGTAATTGGTAGGGAGCGGCGAGGGAGAAGAGACATGCATATTGAGACATTGTATAGGTTGTCAGAGGTTGCCGTGGGTTGTCATAGGGTGGTCGTTGATGACATGGGCAATTGGCTCGGTAGCAAGAGGTGGTGGTGAAAGCGCATCAATGGGCACATGCGCGTGTGCGAGGGTAGGCAGTGCGAGTGAGGGAGGTGGGTGCACGAGTGTGAGGAGGGGCGACGTTGGCGTGGGGGATTGGTGCACGAGCATGGGTGCATAAGCTGAAGGGGGAAGCACTCGGCGTGTGATGGGAGCGGGCACGATAGGAGGGTTTGATGTTTTGGTGAAGGGAAAAGAATTTTCGTCGAAGGTGACATGACAGGAGATTATGATGCGATTTGTGGAGAGGTTGAGACATTGATAGTCCCTGTGGTGTTCGAGATACCCAAGAAAGACGCATGTGGTGGAGCGAAGTGCGAGCTTGTGTGGGGCGATGGCAGAACAATTAGGATAGCTGAAAGGACCGATGATGTCGCCTAGAGGGGGGGGGAATAGGCGAATTAAAAATTAGCAGCGGAATTAAACTTTCCCGAGATGGTCAATCCGGAGTCTCCGGGTTTTGGTCCGGATACTCCGGTTTGTCCGGAGTGTCCGGTATCTTATACCGGAGTCTCCGGTATGGGTGGCTCGGGAGCACAATGCAAGTTCTTCAAACTTGCATACAAGACTACTAAAAGTAGATGACAATAACAACCTAAAACAAGTGCTAGTATGGATTTGAGTTAAAGCTAGACAAAGAGCTAGATCTACGCTTTACGGAGACAAATCCACACAAGCAACACAAGCAAAACAAGAAAGAGCGGGAGAGAAGTGATTTTTCACCGAAGTTCGGATTCTTGAAGGGAATCCTACGTCTCCGTTGAGGTGGCTCGGTCACACTTGAGCCGGGGTCTCTTTCAACCCGCTTTCCTCCCGGTGTTGCACAAATGCACTCGCCGGCTTCACTTCTTGTCTCTTTCCTTTCGGAGGCGAGACTAGCCTTCACAAACGACCGGGGCTCACCACACAAGTTGGTAGCTCCCGGTGACTCCTAGCCGTCTAGGAAACCTTCAACCTCCAAGAGTAATAGCACCGCGGAAGTCGCTTGGAGGATGAACTAGTGCTCAACAACTTGAAATGAATGCACCTAGCACTCTTCTTCTTCCTCTCCTCACCAAAAGGGATCAACAACCAAATCAAATGGTGGGAGGAAGTGAGGGCTCTATTGAATGCTTTGGAAGTGTTAGAGAGGGCTTGAATGCTGCAATGAATGAGCTCAATAGCAGTCCTAGCCGTTGGAGAAGAAGGGGTGGCTTTAAATACCTTTTTGAAAACTAGCCGTTTTTCCCTTTTTTTCGAACAGTAGGAGACTCGGACATAAAACCGGAGACTCGGGTTGTCCGGACACTCGGACTAAATGTCGGATACTCGGACTCTCCGAAATCACGCTTTGGCCGAGTGGGTTAACCCGGAGACTCCGGACAAAATGTCCGGAGACTCCGGACTGTATGTCCGGACTCTCCGAGTTGATTGGCTCGGTTGGAATTCAGCTTTTTGAAAAATGCAAGTTTTGAGTGCTAGTTTTGGATGCAAGTTTTGATTTTGAGCACATGCACATCCTAAACGCGATTTTCCGTAGTACCCTCTTAATAGTACGGCTATCCTTAAGACTCAATTAAAAGAAAATTACAAGTCTTCGTCTTGATGCCGTTTTTGGTTGAAATTTGATACTCGTAGAGACGTCCAAAGTCATTTGAAACTTGATGTAATCTCGAGATCTGCATTATACTTGATTGAAATATTAGATCTCTTTAATTGTGTCATCATTAATCACCAAAACAAAATGAGGGGCCTAGATGCACTTTCAATCTCCCCCTTTTTGGTGAATTGATGACAACACAATTAAACTCAAAGGAGTAAGGTGTGAAAATGACTTAGTACATCAAAATAAAGAGTGGAGCTCCCCCTAAATGTGTGCATTAGAGTAAATGAGCGGAAACGAATGCACATATTTAAAGAGATACAACGAAGAGCTCCCCCTAAAGCATTGCATCAATTAAATGAACAAGAACCAAGCAAAAGGTAAACTCAATGTCATAACAAGGATAAATAAGATAAGCGACAAAAAATAGCAACAAGAGCAAGTCCACACGCGACAGACGGAAAGGTAAACAACAAAAGACGAGTCCACGACAATGACAACTAGGCAGACGACGCTAAAGAACACTCCCCCTTTGGCATCAAGACACCAAAAAGGGAGACACAGGAAATCACTCGTCGTCTCCGTCGTCGGAGGCCTCGTACTCGGAGCCCTCGCTGTCGTCGTCATCAGGCGCTGGAGGAGCAGAGGAGGATGCAATCCCAAACAAGGCATCAGCAGAAGTCACACTGCCCTCCTCTGATGAGCCTGAAGAGTCGCTGGCAGACAAAGCCTCACCCAAGTGATGGCGAATGTCTCGAATGCCCTTGCCATTCTTCTTGAGCTGCTTCTTCATCTCCTTCTGCTGGGTGGAGATATCACGGCAAAGGCAGAAGATATGCTTGAGCATCTTCTTGAGAGTGCCACTAGGAACCTCGGACTGCCCCGAAGAACTGGCAGGAGGCACGGCCGGGGTAGAGGTAGAGCCTGAAGCACGACCTCGGCGAAGCCTAGCAGCAGGACCTGGAGCAGCTGGAGGAGCTGGAGAAGACTGAGGACGGACCTTGTAAGCAAGATGCTCCTCATCTCTGACAAACTTCAGACCACTCACTGAAGAGATCAAGGTCATCACAAAGGGTGCATAGCTGCAACTGGCCATGTTGCTCTGCGCATTCTGTCTCATCGTCTCCCACATGAAGTCGATAATATCAAACGAGTGGGTGTGCTCAACGAGGTGAAACAGCAAGTTCCTTCCATAGGAACTGATGGTAGAAGCATCTCCCTCCTTGGGCGAAAGAGTGACCCTCAACATCCTGTTGAGTACAGCTGGTACATCCTTTAGACCCTTGATGGTCCCAACTGTGAAGCTCTTAGAGGTGTCATACAAAGCCTCAATCTGCTCAGGAGTCATCACCTTCTTCGCATGAAGCTTTGGACTGTCATTGTATCTGAGGTTGAGGACTCTGGCAAACCTCTTCTTGCTAGCCACATACCAAACCACATCGGTCATCCACCAAATGGCCTCATCATTCTTGTCAAAGTACAAGGTGGCATAGAACTGCATGATAACCTCATTGTTCCAGTCATACTTGTATGCCATGATATTTTTGATTTGATGCAGCTCACAAATCTGAATAATCTCAGTGAAGACTGGATTGCCTGCAGCAGCCATGTATTCCCAGTCAATGGTCTTCATGCGAACCACTGGGTGCTCAAGTGGGTATAGGACCGTCTCGTAATAATCTGACTGAAACCGGTTCCAAAACCGGCGGTCCACATACTCATCCTGGTGGAGCTCGGAGGATCTTTCTGTGCTCAACAATGGCTTTCCCTTTTCCAGATCCTGTCCGGTAATCAATTATCCTCATTGGGTTCACGGACATGGGATAGTTCCACACGGGCTTGGCCTTGGCCAGAGGACCAATGAAGCGCCCAGAAGCACGAAACTCGCTTCTCTTCTGATCACGAAGTCTGGCATGAGTATCTGCTGGATGCTCATCTGGATCAGGAGTAGGCTGAGGAGGAGGAGACAGGACAGGTGCTGACGCTGGCGCTAGCTGGCCACGAGGTCTGGATGTGGGTCTTTTGGCCACTCCAATTCTCTGCTTTTTCTGCGGAGGCAGCGGAGGAGAATTGGTGGGAGACGAGCCCTGAGCGGGATCACCGCCACCAGATGCCTGCTGAGGAGGATCGCTGCCACCAGCTGTCTGCTGAGGAGGATCGCTGCCACCGGAAGTTCCCTGAGAAGGATCCATCTGACCAGACAGAGCGAAAGAGAGGAATAAGCCGAGAGGCGACACGAAAAACAGCGAAGTTTAGAATCTGGCCGAGGCACCCAACCCGGAGAGTCCGGACAAAAAGTCCGGATACTCCGGATTGCATCCGGAGACTCCGGACAAAATGTCCGGACACTCCGGATAGACCCGGAGACTCCGGACCCAGAGTCCGGACACTCCGGATGTGCCAGAAAAAGCGCACGGGCGGCCAAGGGAGGAGCAATCCAACCCGCACAACTCAACAAATTGACTCTAGATTGCCACAAGAAGATTGGAATGAGGTCTAGGGCACAATCTAGTACAAGATTTCGCGAAATTAGGGCACGGATTGGAACTCACCTCAACGGGTTTGAAACCGAGGAAATGCGGGAGAAGAGGGAGATCGATTCTTCAATCTTGAGAACCTCCACGAGACAAGCCACACCCTAGATGAGATGAAGCACGAGGAGAGGCTCTAAGAACCGCAAGAAATTGATCCAAACCCGGAAAGAACGAGATTAGGGCATGATTATCCTTACCACGATCTCCAATCCAAGGATGAGGAAGAGTCCAAGATCCCTAGTAGAGAGAGAGGAGCACGGGAGAGGGAGAGGCGCCCGGTGCAAAAGGAATGAAAAAGAAACCGCGCGGGATTGGGGGGAACTTAAACCGTCCGCCCCAACCCGGAGACTCCGGATTTTCAGTCCGGAGACTCCGGCCCAACCCGGAGAGTCCGGACAAATAGTCCGGAGACTCCGGATTAAATACCGGACAGTCCGGGTTGCCCAGCTCGGTTAGGAAATTGACAAAATGAAGGATAGCTCAAGGAATATGGCGGAGCGAGAGGGAGAAAGATTCCTAAGATGTCAACTTGATATATGACCAGCGAACAATAAAGCAAACAAGCCATGGTCACATATCAATGACAAGATCAGAGGATCAAGAGCCAACAACATTGGATAAATTCAAAGAAAAAGATGAATAAGGTTTTGAAAATTATTTTTCATTCAACAAACAATATGTGAGCACATGTCAAGCCACGTTACGAGAGTCTAAGATATTTAGTCCACTTCTCAATTCACAGAACCTTTTCTCGTCAAGGGGCTTGGTAAAAATATCGGCTAATTGATCATTTGTACTCACATGTTGGATATCAATTTCGCCTTTAGTTGCGTGATCTCTTAGGAAATGATGGCTAATATCAATGTGTTTTGTTCGGGAGTGTTGGACAGGATTGTTGGCAATTTTTATGGCACTCTCATTGTCACACAAAAGTGGAACGCTTTTGTAGGAAAGGCCATAATCACTCAAGGTTTGTCTCATCCAAAGTAATTGGGCACAACAACTCCCGGCAGCTATATATTCGGCTTCGGCAGTGGATAAGGCTACAGAATTTTGTTTCTTGGAAGACCACGAGACTAGGGACCTACCCAAGAATTGGCAGGTTCCCGAGGTACTCTTCCTATCCACTTTGCAACCGGCATAATCCGCATCGGAATAGCCAATAAGTTCAAAGGAGGATCCTTTCGGATACCAAAGTCCAAAATGAGGAGTGTGCACTAAGTATCTTAAGATTCTCTTAACGGCCACCATGTGGCACTCTTTTGGAGCGGCTTGAAAACGTGCACACATACAAACGCTAAGCATAATATCGGGCCTAGATGCACAAAGATAAAGAAGAGAACCGATCATCGAACGATATACCTTTTGGATGGCCGGTTTACCTTCTTTGTCGAGGTCTAGATGCCCGTTGGCCTGCATAGGCGTCTTTATAGGCTTGGCGTCCTCCATTCCGAACTTCTTGAGCATGTCCTTGATGTACTTGGTTTGACAAATGAAAGTTCCTTCCTTGAGTTGTTTGACTTGAAATCCGAGAAAGAACTTCAACTCTCCCATCATGGACATCTCAAATCTTTTGGTCATTATCTTGCTAAACTCTTTACACAAATGTTCATTAGTAGATCCAAATATAATGTCATCGACATATATTTGGCACACAAACAAATCATTATCAATATGCTTAGTAAAGAGAGTAGGGTCGGCCTTTCCGACTACAAAACCTTGTTCCAGAAGAAAGTCTCGTAGACATTCGAATCATGCCCTTGGAGCTTGCTTAAGTCCATAAAGTGCCTTGTGAAGGTAGTAGACGTGGTCCGGATGTCTTGGATCTTCAAATCCGGGTGGTTGCTCAACGTAGACCATCTCGGAGAGTGGTCCATTTAAGAAGGCGCTCTTCACGTCCATTTGATACAGCTTGAAATCATGGTGAGTAGCAAAGGCAAGTAATATTCTAATAGATTCAAGCCTAGCTACTGGAGCATATGTTTCATCGAAATCCAAACCTTCGATTTGAGTGTACCCTTGAGCAACCAAACGAGCTTTGTTTCTTGTCACGATCCCGTTTTCATCTTACTTGTTTCGGAAGACCCACTTAGTGCCGATAACGTTTTGCTTGGGTCTTTTGACAAGCTCCCAGACTTGATTGCGCTTGAAGTTGTTCAGTTCCTCTTGCATAGCCATCACCCAATCTGGGTCTTCAAGCGCTTCATCTACTTTAAGAGGTTCAAGAGAGGAAACAAACGAGTAAAATTCACAAAAATTTGCAACTCGAGATCGAGTGGATACTCCCTTGTTGATGTCTCCAAGTATGTTGTCGACTGGATGATCTCTTTGAATGCTTTGATGAACTCTTGGATGAGGTACGGTTGAGTCCAAGGCTTGAATAGGGCCTTCATCATCTTGTGTGGCATTAGAACCATCTTGAGCCTGCTTGGACGAGGAGTGAATATCGCCCGAGCCTAACCCATCCGGAGACTCCGGTATTTGACCCGGAGACTCCGGACCAGTCCGGACACTCCGGGTTTTAGGCCGGAGACTCCGGGTTGGGGTGCTCGGGTGAGATTCCAAATTTTGAGGTCTTACCTCCTCGATTGCCATTTTCTTGATAGCTTCACCAGGAGGTTCTTCCCTGTCAATCACAACACGATCAACTTGTTCTACTTGAGAACCATTAGTTTCATCAAATGTTACATCACGCGAGATTTCAACAACACCGGTGGTATTGTTGAAAACTCGGTACGCATAAGCATTTGTTCCATATCCGAGTAAGAAACCTTCATCTACTTTAGGAGCGAATTTAGATGACTTAGCCTTTTTGTTAAGGATATAGCATTTACTCCCAAAGACTCGAAAGTAGGAGACATTTGGTTTCTTCCCGGTGAGCAACTCGTACGCCGTCTTCTTCAAGATCTTGTGGAGGTAGAGGCGGTTGGTGCTGTGGCATGCGGTATTGATGGCTTCCGCCCAAAAGCTATCGGAAACCTTGTACTCGTCAAGCATCGTCCGCGCCATCTCGATGAGGGTTCGATTCTTCCTCTCGGCCACCCCATTTTGTTGAGGAGAATAGGGAGCCGAGAATTCGTGCTTGATCCCTTCTTCATCGAGAAACTCCTCCACACCAGTATTCTTGAACTCGGTGCCGTTGTCGCTTTGGATTCTCTTGATCTTCACTTCAAATTCATTTTGTGCTCTTCTCATGAACTTCTTTAGTGTTGCTTGGACTTCACATTTGTCATGTAAGAAAAACACCGAAGTGAAGCGAGAAAAGTCATCGACAATTACTAGACCATACTTACTTCCCCCGATGCTTATGTAGGCGACCGGACCAAAAAGATCCATATGAAACATTTCCAATGGTCTTGAGGTCGTCATCACGTTCTTGGCGGGATGGGAGGCGCCAACTTGCTTGCCCGCTTGACAAGCGCTACAAATCCTATCTTTCTCAAAGACAACATTGGTTAGTCCGAGAATGTGGTTGCCTTTAACGAGTTTGTGAAGATTCCTCATACCAACATGGGCTAACCGGCGATGCCAAAGCCAACCCATGCTAGATTTAGCCATTAAGCACGTTTCAAGATTAAGTCTATCCGTATTGAAGTCTACGAGATAGAGCTTACCCTTCAAACACCCTTTAAAGGCTATTGAACCATCAAGCCTCTTAATGACATCCACACCCTTTTCATTAAACAAACAATTATAGCCCGCTTCACATAATTGTGCAACGGACAATAGATTGTAGCTTAATGACTCAACAAGCAAAACATTATTTAATTGAAAATTGCTTGAGATAGAAATTTTACCCAATCCAATTACTTCTCCTTTTCCATTGTCTCCAAAGACAATGCTTTCACTATTTGATCCATTTGCGTCCAATTGAGCGAACATTGCCTTTTCTTCGGTCATGTGGTGCGTACATCCGCTATCCAAAATCCAACTTGTTCCACCGGAGATATAGGCCTACAAAATGACATTTAGTTTTTGCTCTTTGGTACCCAAACTTGATTAGGTCCGCGCACGTTAGTCACAAGTGATTTTGGGACCCAAATAGAACGAACACAAGGAGTATTTTTCGGCTTACGCCCAACATGATAAGCAACTACACGACCGAGGTTAGTCTTTTTAAGCACATAAGAAGCAAAGAACTCGGAGTGAGCTTTGTGCTTGGATGTTCCTTCGCCTTTTACAAAGTGAATGGGCTTGCTTAAAGGAGCAACAACAATGTTGCTCTTTTTGCCCTTTGGCGGAACATACCCAAGCCCTTGCCTCTTAGGATTACCTTAGCGCTTACCGAGATACTCCTCTAAACCCTTGCTTGCCTTGTAGGACTTTTGAAGTCCATCTTCAAGCATCACCTTAAGCTTCTCATTCTCATGAGCCAAGACTTTTAAAGTCTCATGGTTAGTAGCACAAGTAGCAATATCAACATTATAACATCTAGCACATCCATTGCTAGTTGAGGGCATTGAAACATTGGAGTTGTTAATTGAGGTGGAAGCGTTATTCGAGAGATCAACAAGCTTCACTTCAAGAGCTTTGCAAGCATCCATTGCTTGAGCAAGTTGCTCTACGAGTGAAGCATTGGTGATCTCAAGACTAACCACTTCACTCTTAGTCAAATTTGAATTTTTGACTAAGTCCTCATTCCTTTTTCTTTCAAAAGCTAGGATCTTCTCTAGCTCAATATTCTTCTCCTTTTCAAAAATAAGGAGATCCTCTTGAGCCTCAAGAATAGCCTCCTTTTGTTCAACCACTTCCTCCAATTTTTCAATGTCTTTAAGTAGCAAATCTAGTTTTTCAATATCAAAATCATTCATAGACTTAAATGCTACTTCCTCATCATCACTAGCATCATCACAATCATCTAAGCCATAATCAACAATAGAAAGAGTGGAGCTCTTAGATGATACCTTGTGCCCCTTTGCCATGAGGCAAATTGGAGCATCTCTTCGCCGTCGCTTAAGTCGTCAAAGAGACTCTTTGACTTTGTCGGTGGACTGGCAATGGCGACGGTGGCAAGTCCATCTTCATTGTCGGAGTTGGAATCGGACTCGGACTCGGAGTCGGAGTCGGAGTTCCACTCCTTGCCGATGTATGCATGACCCTTGCCCTTGTACTTTTTGTTCTTGTCTTTGTCCTTCTTCTTGAACTTGTCTTTCTTGTAGGGCTTCTCTTCCTTCTTTTCTTTGTGTGGGCACTCGGCAATGAAATGACCGGGTTCCCCACACTCATAGCACTTTCTTGAGGAGTGACGCCCTCTTGACTTGTTGCCATAGCTCTTGGAGTGACTACCCGGCTTGTAGCCCTTCTTCTTCAAGAACTTGTTGAATCTTCTTACGAGCAAGGCCATATCTTCATTTGTCAAGGGGCCGCTCGACTCTTCTTCATCACTTGAGCTCTCTTCGGCTTCATGTGCAACCTTGACGGCCTTCAAGGCTACACCCTTCTTCTTGCCGCACTTGAGCTCCTCCACCACTTCCGCTTCCTTAACCATCATCTCATCCGTCATCAACCGGCCAATCACGTCATGAGGAGTGAGTGTATCGAAGGTTGGCCGGTCGCGGATGAGTTGCACAAGGTTGCGGTTGGTGGGGGTGATCACTCTAAGGATGATCTTGACGATTGCTTTGTCGGTGAGCTCGGTGCTTCCAAGTCCTTTAGCTTGATTTACTAGCACCATCAAGCGATCAAACATTTTGGTGTAGGATTCTCCTTCTTCTAGCGTGAATCGGCTCAATTCTCCAATGATGAGCTCTATCTTTGATTCACGGACACTTGACACACCTGCATGAGATATCATCAATCTCTCCCAAATGTCCTTGGCATTGTCAAGGCCATCGACCCGGTTGAATTCGGAGTCGCTCAATGCATTGAACAAGGCATTGACGGCCAAGTCGTTGAAGTGTTGAGCTTTGTCTTCTTCGGAGGTGAGATTGTTGGGGTTTGCGGGCTTGAAACCTGTTTCAACAATCTTCCAAATACACGGATGAAGTGATCTCAAATGCATCTTCATCTTATGTTTCCATGCCGCATATCGAGTGCCATCGAAGTGAGGCGCTCGACCGGACGAGACGGAGACATAGGATGAGGAGTTTGAGACTCCAAAGGAGGAATAATCTAAAGGAATTGCAACCCCTATGCCGGAACCCGAGGCTTTCTCTTGGCCCTGGGTTTTGGTAACCTTCTCTATGTCCGACATCTTTGATTCTCCAAGCGGTTAAGCCAAAATAAAGGAGATTTGGCTCTGATACCAATTGAAAGGACCGATGATGTTGCCTAGAGGGGGGGGAATAGGCGAATTAAAAATTAGCAGCGGAATTAAACTTTCCTGAGATGGTCAATCCGGAGTCTCCGGGTTTTGGTCCGGATACTCCGGCTTGTCCGGAGTGTCCGGTATCTTATACCGGAGTCTCCGGTATGGGTGGCTCGGGAGCACAATGCAAGTTCTTCAAACTTGCATACAAGACTACTAAAAGTAGATGACAATAACAACCTAAAACAAGTGCTAGTATGGATTTGAGTTAAAGCTAGACAAAGAGCTAGATCTACGCTTTACGGAGACAAATCCACACAAGCAACACAAGCAAAACAAGAAAGAGCGGGAGAGAAGTGATTTTTCACCGAAGTTCGGATTCTTGAAGGGAATCCTACGTCTCCGTTGAGGTGGCTCGGTCACACTTGAGCCGGGGTCTCTTTCAACCCGCTTTCCTCCCGGTGTTGCACAAATGCACTCGCCGGCTTCACTTCTTGTCTCTTTCCTTTCGGAGGCGAGACTAGCCTTCACAAACGACCGGGGCTCACCACACAAGTTGGTAGCTCCCGGTGACTCCTAGCCGTCTAGGAGACCTTCAACCTCCAAGAGTAATAGCACCGCGGAAGTCGCTTGGAGGATGAACTAGTGCTCAACAACTTGAAATGAATGCACCTAGCACTCTTCTTCTTCCTCTCCTCACCAAAAGGGATCAACAACCAAATCAAATGGTGGGAGGAAGTGAGGGCTCTATTGAATGCTTTGGAAGTGTTAGAGAGGGCTTGAATGCTGCAATGAATGAGCTCAATAGCAGTCCTAGCCGTTGGAGAAGAAGGGGTGGCTTTAAATACCTTTTTGAAAACTAGCCGTTTTTCCCTTTTTCGAACAGGCCGGAGACTCCGGACATAAAACCCGGAGACTCCGGGTTGTCCGGACTCTCCGGACTAAATGTCCGGATACTCCGGACTCTCCGGAAATCACAGTTTTGGCCGAGTGGGTTAACCCGGAGACTCCGGACAAAATGTCCGGAGACTCCGGACTGAGTTCGGATACTCCGGACTGTATGTCCGGACTCTCCGAGTTGATTGGCTCGGTTGGAATTCAGCTTTTTGGAAAATGCAAGTTTTGAGTGCTAGTTTTGGATGCAAGTTTTGATTTTGAGCACATGCACATCCTAAACGCGATTTTCCGTAGTACCCTCTTAATAGTACGGCTATCCTTAAGACTCAATTAAAAGAAAATTACAAGTCTTCGTCTTGATGCCGTTTTTGGTTGAAATTTGATACTCGTAGAGACGTCCAAAGTCATTTGAAACTTGATGTAATCTCGAGATCTGCATTATACTTGATTGAAATATTAGATCTCTTTAATTGTGTCATCATTAATCACCAAAACAAAATGAGGGGCCTAGATGCACTTTCAATCTCCCCCTTTTTGGTGAATTGATGACAACACAATTAAACTCAAAGGAGTAAGGTGTGAAAATGACTTAGTACATCAAAATAAAGAGTGGAGCTCCCCCTAAATGTGTGCATTAGAGTAAATGAGCGGAAACGAATGCACATATTTAAAGAGATACAACGAAGAACTCCCCCTAAAGCATTGCATCAATTAAATGAACAAGAACCAAGCAAAAGGTAAACTCAATGTCATAACAAGGATAAATAAGATAAGCGACAAAAAATAGCAACAAGAGCAAGTCCACACGCGACAGACGGAAAGGTAAACAACAAAAGACGAGTCCACGACAATGACAACTAGACAGACGACGCTAAAGACATGCAAAGTCTTTTGTTGTTTACCTTTCCGTCTGTCGCGTGTGGACTTGCTCTTGTTGCTATTTTTTGTCGCTTATCTTATTTATCCTTGTTATGACATTGAGTTTACCTTTTGCTTGGTTCTTGTTCATTTAATTGATGCAATGCTTTAGGGGGAGCTCTTCGTTGTATCTCTTTAAATATGTGCATTCGTTTCCGCTCATTTACTCTAATGCACACATTTAGGGGGAGCTCCACTCTTTATTTTGATGTACTAAGTCATTTTCACACCTTACTCCTTTGAGTTTAATTGTGTTGTCATCAATTCACCAAAAAGGGGGAGATTGAAAGTGCATCTAGGCCCCTCATTTTGTTTTGGTGATTAATGATGACACAATTAAAGAGATCTAATATTTCAATAGCACCAACAACCGAAGACGTGAATATGTGAGTAGGAGGGAGGGTGACCAAAGAGAGCTTGGTAGGGGTGCCAAAACTGAGAGCTTTGGTGGGATCCAGGTTGAGAAGATAGGTGGCAGCATGAAGAGCATCGACCCAACAGACAGGTGGGAGAGAAGCTTGGAAAAGAAGGGACCAGAGGATGTCATTAGTCGAGCGGATGACATGCTCGGCCTTGCCATTTTGCTGGGAAGTATGATGGCATGACATGCGAAGTGCAATGCCATGAGAGAGGAGGTAGGTCCATGCGGAGTTGTTGTCGAACTTGCCACCATTGTCACATTGGATGGCATGGCACAAATGCCGAACTGAGTTTTGGCGTAAGCGAAGAAATCAGTGAGGGTTTGAAAAACGTTAGACTTGAATCGAAGAGGAAAAGTCCACAAATAGTGGGTGAAATCGTCAAGTATAACAAGATAGTATTTGTATCCAGAGACACTAGAAACAGTAGATGTCCAAGGATCACAATGAATTAAATCAAAAACTTTATTTATACGAGTGGTAGATGAGGAAAAGAGTAGACACACATGTTGGCCAAGTTGGCATGCATGGCATAAAGGTTCTGCCGATAGTTTATTATAGGAAAGAAAGGAACCACTCGCTAAATGATCTAATGCTTGACGACCAAGATGTTCGAGGTGACGATGACACAAGGTAGCAGAAGCGGTGGTGGTGTAGAGGGCACAAGGAGCAGGAGGTGGCCACTGAAAGGGGTAGAGGTTGCCATGGCTATTACACCTGACGATCACATTCTTGGTTCGAAGGTCCTTCACAGAAAGGCCATAAGGATCAAACTCAACAGAACAATGATTATCGATAGTGAATTGCTGAATGCAAATAAGGTTCTTGATGAGGTTGGGGGTGACAAGAACATTATTAAGATGAAAAGAAAAATTTGGACATTGAAAGGATGTGGTGCCAGTATGGGTGATAGGAAGATGAGACCCATTGCCAACGATAGCATAAGGAGGTGCATCAGAAGAGAGGGGAAATAAAGATGACAAATTACTAAGTTCTGAGGTCATGTGCATGGAAGCGTCAGAATCCATGTACCACTCAGAATGAGAGGTCGGTGTGAGCGACATGGTGTTAAAAGCGTGCATGAGATGGTGCTGATCCCACGACAACGATGGATCTGAGGAAGTGTCGGAGGAGGGTGCCTGCTAGTGTGCGCTTTGCCATAGCGCGTCGTGCCACGGGTTGGGCCCCTGTGGTAGGAGGGCAGCGGTGAAGTTGTCGGGGGGGTGCATGGACAGAGAAGGCCCAATAAATTTGGCTGGGTGTAGGGTCGAGGATGTCGACTAGAGGGGTAGTGAATAGACATCTTTAAAAATTCTTACGCAAAACTAAATACTGGCCTAAGTACCCCTAAGTCAAAACCTATCAAAAGATAAAGCAAAAGCGATAAACTAAAGTTTTGACAATTAAAGTCTAAATCTTCTATGCTTACTAAGTGCACTAACTAATTATGCCTCTACACAAGAATTGCAATTCTAATTACAATCAAGCAATCAATAATAAAACAAGAAGGTAAATGCTTGAAAGTAAACGAGATAATGGACACGTTACTTTTTCTCATGGTCTCGGAGACTTGCCAGTCTCCCCTACTCCATGTTGAGGCAAGCCCAAACATGATGGATCAGCTCCACAATGAGTACCCACCTCAAATCCACTAGTGGTTGCTTATTTACCCCTCTGAGTAGGTGAGCATCGACATTTACAAACTTTTACCAGGGCTTCTCACAACCTCCGTTGAGAGCTCCCATGCACGATGCTCTATGCCATCTAGGAGGCGGCAACCTCCAAGAGTAATAAGTCAAGCTCCTTGCTTGAACTTCACTTAGTGCAACACATGCACTCCGGTGACCTCCTAAGTGCAGCACATGCATTAGGATCCTTCTCAAGTGCAACACATGCACAATGAGGATCTCAATCCTCTCCTAATTGCAACACATGCAATTAGGGCTCATTCTTAGCTCAAGAACCAATTAGAGAGGATGCAACACATGCAAACATCCTCTACGAACTCACACAAGAGCTAAGAACATTCCATAATAGTAGCAACAACAAATGCCAGTCCCAAAGGTTCCTTTTATAGCCTCCCACACAAAATCTAGCTGTTGGGGGGGGGGGCAAAAAAGGCACTTTTTAGCAAAACCAGCACTACCAACCTCAGAGGCCCAGCAATGCTAGCCTCGACCCCAACGGTCGGCTAACGGCTAGTTTTCCAGTACTACCACCCTCCAGGGCCCAGTAGTACCGCTCGAGCGGCAGTATTGGCCCCCATGGGCGGTACTACCGGCCTCAGCTCAAACTCCAGATCACCTTCTCTCAAACTCCAGATTCGGTAGTACCGCCTTTGATTCCCGGTAGTGCCGGCCAAGAGATGAGCACAAAAACACATCCACTGGAAAATAACTACCGCTTCACTGGGGTGGTACTACTGACCTATGGTAGTACCAGCCTCTGACCACGGTAATGGCCCATCTTTAGCAGTACCGACCATATCACTACGGTAGTGCCGGCCACATGGAGAAAACTGATTTTCGTTAAAATATTTTCTCCAAATTCTTAAGGAAAGATTATTTGAGCTATGTGAGGATCAACACATGATCACACCACTTTACAAACACATTTGCAAAGGCTCATCACATACTCCAAAAAATTTCAATTAAACTCTTCAACTTATTTGCAAATAAACCAAGAACCTATGGATTCAATCCTCTTAGCGATGAGGTGATCAACACGATATCACATCACTTTTGCAAAAACACGATTGCAAATGCCATCTTAGCACGCTCTAGGATCGAAATCCATAACCTCCCGCTCATTTGCAAAACCCATTCGCAAATAGCAAATTAAAACAATTGCTATCTCCTTAATTGCAACACATGCAAATTTCTTTGTTTCAAACAAAAGCCAACTAAGCCAAAGAGCATAAGCTATCTCCTTTTGCAATACATGCAAATCTATAGCTTCAATGCAAAATCCAAATCAACTCAAAATGTATAAGCTCTCTATTTGTAACACATGCAAATCTCTAGCTCCATACATACCACAAATTCAAACTCAAGTGCATGATCTCTCTATTTGCAACACATGCAAATTTCTAGCTCCATGCAACCACTTCAAATAAATTGCTTGAGCTCTCTCATTTTGCAACACATGCAAAACTTGGCTCTAAGCAACACCAAATCAAATAAAGATTTCAATTAAGAACTAAGTGTGGAATACATGGGCCCAGGGTATCTACGCGGCAGGATGAGAGGGCTAACCAAGAAGGGATGGACCGAGCAATTTGAGACCGAAGATCGCACGGACCATCAGCAGTATCAAACCTGACAAGGAGAGTCATAAGATGGCAACCGATTCTTGTTAGGAAAGATATGGTTGTAAACGTGTCCAGTAAGGTTAGGGGTAGAATCTCATCTCGTAATCGATCGGGATTCCCCCTTTGTAACCAATCCAGACTCTTCTGCCCCTCCCTTTATAAGGGTCTTGGGGTCCCTAGAAAAGAGACAACATGCACAATACATGAGAAACATACTACTCATAATCCCAGAGCACAGGACTAGGGTATTACCTCCATCGTCGAGGGCCTTAACCTATATAAACCCTTGTCCCATGTTACCATTGAGTTTGGATCCAGCACATAGCCCCATATTCATTATTGCCGACAACAAACGTCGATAGTTGGCGCGCCAGGTAGGGGAAGCGCTAAGATCAATCTCGTCAATCTTGATGGCCTCCTTAAATGACATAAACATCACCTTTGCTCCCGGCCAGGTTTTCTGCGTCGGGAGTCTGAGCTTCTTCGCCGATGAACTCGGCAAACTGGCTCTCTTGGGCCCAGACCAGATCCAATCTGGGAGGGACTTCTATTGCCCTTCGGACTCGGGTTAGATCTGATCCAGAGAAGATTCTAATAGCGATTCTTCTGGTTTCCCGTTCGGATCGAGGAAGGCCATGGCCATATACTCACGAGAAGTACGCCAGAGGCCTACTTCCCAACTCGGATACGGTGAACTGGAAAACAACATGAGGAGCCCCCACGGTTTCCTGGGGATTTACGTGATTGAGGACGAGCGCTCCGACTCAGATTGCCAGCGGGATGCCGAAGGGGCGGTGGACGCAGATCGGCTTCGTCGTGAAGCCCAAGAAGAGTGCACTCGGTCTCTCTAAACCCAAGGCCGCAATGTCAACGAAGATATCCTGCATGCCAGAATGGGGAGCCAATCCATTTTTCGTACACCACAGCAGAATATTGTCGCCTCTAAGACACTTCTCGACACCTTGGGCCCGATGATTGAAGCCAACAGCCCAGCCGCCCCAATCATGGCACAAGTCAAGGCCATGGTAACGGCGGCAGAAATTCAACACAACCAACGAGATCAGGCGGTGATGACTCACCCCTGCACTCACGCAGCCACTAAGACTGCCAGCGGTCGGACCGCTCACAATCCGGCCGAAAGCAGTTGGCAGAAGTCCCATCGTGATTTGGACGCACGCCTAACCATCCACCGCAACCTCCGCCAAGATCTCAACACTAGGAGGCAAGAGTGATAGGGTGAAGAATGGTGCCACCACGACGACAATTGCGAGCACTTCAGCATCAACCATGACCAAGGCAACAACGGCCACGACGGCGGCCTAGATAGCCGCGTTAACAGGAGTCCAGGTCATGGCGAACGGAGGGACCAATGCCACCTTGGCCGTCCCAATGACGTTGACCGCCGGGCAAGATCCCCCCCGATCTCCTCCCCACAGATATCCACCGCGTTGTGATGACATACCTATCGACAGGATCCGGGCATTTACCGACCGGCCTCGCCGAGTGGTGTGGCCCGACGGTTTCAACCCCAATGGCATTGTCAAGTTCGACAGGGAAAGAGATCCAGAGGCCTGGCTACATATTTACGCCCTCGTAGTCAAAGCAGCTGGAGGTGACCACAACGTAATGGCAAATTACTTGCCAGTCATGCTCACCCTATCAGCTCAGACCTGGCTCACAGGACTTCGAAGGAACTCAATAGATTCTTGGGGAGATCTTTGCGAGCAGTTCATTACGAATTTCTAGGGCACTTACGAGAAACCTGGGACCCCGTGGGATTTGTATCAACTTCATTAGAAGAAGAATGAACCTCTTCGGGAGTTCATCTGATGCTTCACGTAGAAGAAGAGTACGATTTGGGATATCTCGGACGCGACTGTCATATCAGCCTTTCAGAAAGGAGTCAACGACTCTGATCTGATCAAGAAAATGTCCTGGAAGCCGCCGACTATGGTAAAAGAGATGTTCGCCCTAGCAGACCGTTACGCCATGGCTTTAGACGCCCTGGCCGAGCGCCAAGATGATCGTCCCTGGCAGAAGGACAAGAAGGACCACCCCGAGTCCTCAAAGCAGAGGGATAGGAAGCGGAAGGGAGAGGAGTTGGTCGCGGTAGCAGACCGCGGCCGAACGAAAGCACCACAGACAAAAGATTATGATGAGGTAATGAATGTGCAGTGCCCTTTCCATCCCAAGAGTAAGCACACCGCCAAAGATTGCTTCACACTAAAAAGATTCGCGCGAGAAAACAACAAACGGTCGGAGCCCAAGGATAAAGGGGAGGCTGGAAAGAAAGAAGACCCTCCCGAAGATGACGACTACCAGGAGATCGAGCACAAGCTCAAGTTCATCTATGGGGGCTCGGGTGCACATGAGTCCAAACGGAAGCAAAAGATAACCGCTCGGGACATCAATACAGTCATGCCAGCGACCCCCCAATATTTGAGATGGTCCGAGGTCCCGATCACATTTGACCGCTCGGATCATCCTGATCACATACCGTACCCGAGTAGGTATCCTTTGGTGCTAGATCCGGTCATCCGCAGAGTGAAGCTTAAAAAAGTGTTGATCGATGGGGGGAGCGGACTCAACATCCTGTTCTCCAGAACCTTTGATGACATGAAGATCCCCCTCCGAGTTGAGGCAAAGCTCATCACCGTTCCATGGGGTAATCCCTGGGACATCATCTGTACCACTCAGGCAGATCACTGTGCCTGTTATGTTCGGTACAAAGGAGAATTATCAGACCAAGTACATGAATTTCGAAGTAGCCGATTTCTAGACGGCGTATCATGCCATCTTGGGAAGACCAGGCTAAGCCAAATTCATGATGGTACTGCATTACACCTACTCGGTGCTGAAAATGCTGGGCCCAAAGGGCGTTATCACGGTCTGTGGTGACGTCAAGCAGTCCTTCCTGTGCGACAGGGAGAGCTGCGAACTTGCCGAGACGCCGCGGACGTCGGCCGACTTGGAGAAACTCCGACTAGCAGCTTCCGATCTGCAGGACAAGGACATCCCCGCCAAGAAACTGGCCAAGTCAGGGATCAAACCCGATGAAGAGGTCAAAAAGATAGCACTCGACCCGTCCAACTCAGCAAAGACGTCTCTGATTGGGATAGGGCTCAATCAAAATAGAAAGATGCGCTCATCGCCTTCCTCCAGGCGAACCAGGACATCTTCGCGTGGAAGCCGTCCGACATGCCCGGTGTCCTAAGGGAGGTGATCGAGCATTCTCTAAATGTCGACGAGAAGGCGAGACCGGTCAAGCAACGACTCTGGCGGTTCGCCCAAGATCGCCGTGACGCAATCAGGGAGAAAATCATTAAACTTTTAGCCACAGGCTTTATAAAAGAAGTGTATCATCCAGACTGGCTAGCGAACCAAGTTCTTGTTCGCAAAAAGAATAAAAGTTGGCGCATGTGTGTTGATTATTCTGATCTCAATAAAGCGTGCCCAAAGGATCCATTCGGGCTACCTCGCATTGACCAAGTGGTGGATTCAACCGTCGGCTGCGAGCTCTTGAGTTTCCTGGATGCCTACTCAGGGTATCACCAGATCAACCTCAAGGAGGAAGATTGTATCAAGACTTCGTTCATTATGCCATTTGGGGCTTTTGCTATGTCACAATGCCATTCGGGTTGAAAAATGCTGGCGCAACCTATCAGCGCACGATACAGTGGTGTTTTCACACTCAAATCGGATGCAATGCGGAGGCTTACATGGACGACGTTGTTGTCAAGTCTCGGCTGAGGAAATACCTCATTTCTGACCTGGCCAAGACATTTGAAAGCTTAAGGGTATACATGATGAAGCTCAACTCCGAGAAGTGTGTTTTCAGAGTACCTTCGGGGAAACTGCTTGGATTTATTGTGTCTCATCGTGGTGTTGAGGCAAACCCGGAGAAGATCAATGCCATCATGAAGATGAAGCCGCCGACTAGCTAGAAGGATGTCCAGAAGCTCACAGGATACATGGTCACACTCGGTAGATTTATTTCCCGCTTAGGAACGCAGGGGATGCCGTTCTTTAAGCTCCTTAAGAAGCAAGATAAATTCCAATGGACTCCCGAGGCACAACAAGCTTTTGAAGATCTTAAGACTTTCCTAACCACACCTCTAGTATTAGCTTCGTCGATGCCGGACGAACCTCTTATGCTTCACATAGCAGGAACGACTCACGTAGTTAGTGCAGCAATTATTGTGAAGCGAGAGGAGACGGGACACCTGCAAAGGGTGCAGCGCCCAGTCTACTTGTTCAGTGAAGTATTGGGCGAATCCAAGGTACGGTACCCACAGATACAGAAGTTATTGTACGCTGTGCTAGTTACCTCCCGTAAGCTCAAGCATTATTTCCAAAATCACATGATTTCGATGATCACTGCCTTCCCGATTGGAGACATACTCCCCAACTGGGAAGCCACCGGGAGGATTGCAAAGTGGGAAGCCGAGCTTGGAGCCTTCGAGATTACATTCAAGCTGCGCACCGCCATCAAATCACAAACACTCGCCAACTTCACCGCCGAGTGGACATAACTACAAAGGCCCGTAGTTGTCAAAGAACTCGAATACTGGATGATGTATTTTGATGGTTCCCTCACACTCAACGGCGCGGGGGCAAGAATAGTGCTCATCTCTCCAAAAGGAGAAAAGTTGAAGTATGTTCTTCAAATTCATTTTTCAGCATCGAACAACGCCGCCAAGTATGAGGCACTCATCCACGGGCTCCGTATCACCATTTCGCTCGGCATATGGTGATTGGAGGTTCGCGTAGACTCACAGCTCGTAATTAACCAAGTACAAAAGGACTGGTCATGCGTCGATGACAAGATGGCCGCATACTGCCATGAGGTGCGCAAGCTGGAAGATAAATTTGATGGGCTAGAACTTGTTCATGTACTTCACCGATATAATGAAGTAGCGGACGAGCTCGCCAGATTGGGTTCCAGTAGGGCAACAGTTCCGGTCGGTATATTCGTTGAAGAGCTCTATAAACCCACAATGAGCCAGTGGCAGAAGGCGGACAAGCCGATGCATATGTAGGTTTTAGTCGTTAACCTCGACTGGACAACCACCTATCTGGACTATCTGTTGAAAGACAAACTCCCTGAAGACCGCACATAGGCAGAACAAATCACACGCAGGAGCAAAAGCTACACAGTGGTCTGGAATGAACTTTTTCGGAAGAGTGCCTCCGAAGTACTAAGACGATGTATATCAGAACAAGAAGGGAATGATCTCCTCAAGCAAATCCACTTGGGAATCTGCGGGCAACACGCAACTTCAAGTACCTTGGTCAGGAAATCTTATCGCTAGGGTTTCTTCTGGCCGACCGCAGTAACAGACACGGAGGACATCGTTCCTGTGCCGATCAGGAGTTGCATACCTCCCAATCACCTGGCCGTTTCCAGTTTGGGGGTCGACATGGTCGGACCCCTGAAGAAAGCGCAAGGTGGTTTCACCCACCTCTTCGTCGCCATCAACAAGTTCAGGAATTGGATTGAGGCCAAGCCCATGGCCATGATCACAGTTGCTAAAGCCAGAGAATTCTTTTAAGAAATCGTGGTCAGATTTGGCGTGCCGATTAGAATCATAACGGATAATGACACTCAATTCAGGGGCGCTGAATTCCAAGACTGGTGCGAGGAACTTGGCATCAAAATCTATTTTACCTTTGTGGCGCACCCACGGAGTAATGGACAGGTCAAGCGGACCAACGGCATGGTTCTACAGGGCCTAAAGGCAAGAATATTTGATCGATTCAAACCTTATGCCACGCGATGGGTCAAAAAATTGCCCTCGGTGCTCTGGGGGCTTAGGACTACTCCCAGTCGGGCAACCGAGCAGTCACCTTTTTTCCTGGTGTATGGTTCAGAAGTGGTCTTACCCATCGAATTGGAATTCGGATTCCCAAGGGTTCGGAACTACAAGGAAGCCGAGTCAGAAGAAAGCCGGCTAGAAGACCTCGATCGATCGGAGGAGGCCAGGGATGTCACGATAATCTAGTCGGCCAAGTACCTTTAGGGCTTACGTCGCTATCATGATCACAATGTTCAGGGCCGCGCTTCCTCTAAAGAAGATTTGGTTCTAAGAAACACAAGTTCTCCCCAAGCTAGGAAGGGCTCTACATCATCAATGAAGTGATACGCCCAGGGACCTATAGACTTAATCGTGAAGACGGCACAGTCATCAGCAACACGTGGAATATAGAGCAGTTACATCGCTTTTTTACTTAAACCTTATGTCCGACTATGTTATTATGAATAAAGTTTTTGACTTACTACTCAGTTGTCGTCCAACTAAACAGAAAGCCGGGGGCTACAATTAATAAGTGTACGCTTGCATGCACACGTTATTTGGAAATATCCTTACTCTCTTTTTATTCAGGTGGCTTTCAAAAAATTCCGAGTGCATAAATCCCGAGCATATGAAACTCCAATCCCATGAACGGCGAACTTTAGTCACTCGGAAGGCGTGTCAGGGGCGCTCGGAGTCTAGACTAGTCGGGTGGAGCATACAATAAAAAGGGGTCAAACCACTTGGATAAAATCAGAGTCAACAATAGAAGAAGATGAGGCAGCAGGCACCAAGACTCGGACATCAAGATTGAATTTTACAAGTCAACTAAAGGTCTTACAGGGCCTACAAGTACATAATTACAAGCCTAAATCTAAATTCTCCACCAACTCGGCAGAGGTGTCCTGGACGGCTTCGAGAAGGGCGGCGACTTGGCCATCGTCCACCGTACTGGCGAAGCCTTCCTTGACGGCCTCAAGATCCACTCGGGGATGAAGGGACTTCACAATCTCTAGAGCTTGGCTAGTGCTTGTGGTCGTCGTCTCCCTCAAGTAGGTCCTGAGCCTCTCGGGTGCCTACTGCAAACATCGGAGGACTTGGTCTTCATCGCCCGACCCGCCGAGATGTAGGAGCGCTAGCATTGGCTCGAAGGCTTGGTGGAACGCGGCATACGCAGATTCCACAGCCTTAACCCTCTTGTTGAGGTCGCCAAGCTATGCTTGCGTCTCGTCTTTGTACTCTGCAAGCAAGGCGGGTCATTGTCAATAATACCGCAAGAATGGTAGGGACAAAGGAGAACCAAGTTAGGAAGCGCACCTGTTAGCTCCCGTGTCAACCTCTTTGAGTCGGTTCGGGCTTGGAGCTCCGAGATCTCCAGCACTTTGAGCTGATCCTAGAGCTTCGTGATGATGGAGTCCCGAGCTGAAGGAGAAGGGGAAGTTAGAAGATGGACACCCGACTGGGCAGCAAAATGATTGATGAAATACTTACCTTGGAGAGAGCCGGATACATCCAGTTTCTCCAAGCGCAAGGAGTGGACCTCGGCTCAAAGCTCTCGAAGCTCGGCTTGACGCTCGGCCCTAACACGCTCCAAGTCAACATTGTACTCCTTGCACGCCTTGATCTCTGGGAGTACTCGCTAGATGAATTCTGACTTCCTCTCGAAGCGGTCTCCCAAGCTCTGAAGACAATGAGAAAAGATGAAGAAAATGCACTGCCAGAGGCAGATAAAAGAAGGAAGGGACCAAGAACTTACCCGAATCAGTCGGGCGCATTGGACGGTGTGTTCGAGGAGCTCCTCCCTTTCCCTCTCCTCTATCGCATCGTCGACATTTTCCCACTCCTCCGCCCTGCTGGCCCATGTGGCTTTAAGAAGGGGGGTTTGGGGCGTGGGAATGATAGCGCCACTCGGGGAATTTCCTCCACTTGTGGGAGGGAGCAGGCGGCTGCTTCCTGGGCTGCCGAGCTCGAAGGCGATCCAGGATGCGGATGAGGCCGCAAGGAAGCAGACGCCGATTCGGGGAGCACTTCGACTTTCTTTGGGTGCGGGAGCACTCGGTAGGGGCGTCTGGTCCTGGCCGAGAGCGTCTTGAGGCCCCATTTTCGGAGGGGCCTTAGTCGGCACGTCTGTAGCGACTTCAGCTGACGCGTCCACATGCACGTCGTCCGACGGCTTCTTGGTGAAAATGAGCACTCCTGCATCGAAATCCTAAAAAGGCGGGCCACGATGCTAGGTTTTTCGCTCATGGGCGGGAATAGCGTTTCGGTTTCTGTGAAGCGGTTCGGGCCCGAAGCAAAATCCTTAATTGTGGTTTAATTTAGGTTTTGGGCCAGGATCTAACCAAGGCTCCGAGGGTATGCCCTAAAGTTGGACTGCCAACTGTACATCGCGAACATCGGGCTAAGCCATGATATTCCCTGTGTGGGGTTGCAGGCTACGTTTTACGATAGCTGGGTACAGATACCACTCGGCCCAAAACTATTCAAGCTATGGTGTGCCCCAAGTAGGGTTGATCTCCAGTATCCTAATGGATATAGCTATGGTGCACCCCAAATCGGGCTGATCTCTAGTATCCTAATGGATATGGCTATGGTGCTCTCCAAGTTGGGCTGATCTCCAGTATCCTAATGGATATGGCTATGGTGCGCCCCAAGTTGGGCTGATCTCCAGAATTCTGATGAATATAGCTACGGTGTGCTCCAAGTCGGGCTGATCTCCAGTATCCTAATGGATATAGCCATGGTGCGTCCCAAGTCGGGTTGATCTCCAGAATCCTAATGGATATAGCTATGGTGTGCCCCAAATCGGGTTGATCTCCAGTATCCTAATGGATATGGCTATGGTGCGCCCCAAGTTGGGCTGATCTCTAGTATCCTAATGGATATAGCTATGGTGCGCCCCAAGTCGGGCTGATCTCTAGAATCCTGCTGGATATAGCTATGGTGCGCCCCAAGTCGGGCTGATCTCTAGAATCCTGATGGATATAGCTATGGTGCGCCCCAAGTCGGACTGATCTCCATATTCCTAATGGATATAGCTATGGTGCACCCCAAGTCGAGCTGATCTCCAGTATCCAAATGGATATAGCTATGGTGCGCCCCAAGTTGGGCTGACCGCCAACGTACTACTAGATATAGCTATGGTGCGCTCCAAGTTGGGTTGATCACCAACGTCCTACTAGATATAGCTATGGTGCACCCCAAGATGGGCTGATCACTAGTATCTTAATAGTTATATTGAATATCTCTCAGAATTCCCGACCGACGGAGATCTATCGAGTTCTTTGCAATCTCCTTGCCTACAAAAAGAAAAAGAAATCACTCGGCATAGAAGGAGGACCAGTCGGGAATCTATGCCAAGAACTGGGAGCACTGGCATAAGGCAGGACTCGGCTGACTGCGATCAGAAAGACGACGACTCGTTTGCAAAGCACTCGGGGGCTACTGTGGAATACATGGGCCCAGTGTATCTAGGCGGCAGGCTGAAAGGGCCAACCAAGAAGGGATGGGCCGAGCAAGTTGAGACCAAAGATCGCACAGACCATTAGCAGTATCAAACCTGACAAGGAGAGTCATAAGATGGCAACCGATTCGTGTTAGGAAAGATATGATTGTAAACATGTCCAGTAAGAATAGGGGTAGAATCTCATCCCGTAATCGATCGGGATTTACCCTTTGTAACCGACTCGGACTCTTCCGCCCCCTCCCTTTATAAGGGGGTGGGGGTCCCTAGAAATGAGACAACACGCACAATACGTGAGAAACATACTACTCATAATCCAAAGCACAAGACTAGGGTAGTACTTCCACCGTCGAGGGCCTGAACCTGTATAAACCCTTGTCCCATGTTACCATTGAGTTTGGATCTAGTGCATAGCCCCATATTCATTATTGCCGACAACAAACGTCGACACTAAGCATGAACTTCAACATTTGCAACACATGCAAATATGAACTTCATGCAAAACCAATGCATAAGCTTCTCCCATTTGCAATACATGAAAATTAAAGCATTATGCAAAAACCAACGCATGAGCTTCACCCATTCGCAACACATGCCAAATGATTAACTCCATGCAAAATCCAAATAAGAGTTTGAGCTCGAGTGAAATGGATTGAGTTCATCAACACATGATGAAGCTCAAGCAAAGGACTCAACCCCTATTAATAGTATGACACTAAAACTAGACAAAAAGACTAGGAAATATCCTTAGCCTATCTAGTTATACATTACCGCACGTGATTCGCTTTGGAGCTTTAATGCTCTTCAATCATTTCTTTTCTCCTGGAATCGCAACCCATTTTCTCCTCTTATTCATCAATTATGTGAAACTACATTTAAAATTTTTTGAAAAAAATCTCACAAAACTATGACACATAGGAGGGTGAGATTCTATAACCCTGAAAATTTTAAGACCAAACTTAATAGCATTTGAACAGTATGAAATTAATAAGCAGTGGATGAATAGTACTAAACAACAACAAAAATACTATTTAGCCAAATTTGACTTTTTCATATCTTTAAAATGAAATTAATTTTGGTCTTCAAATTTTATGGGGTAGTAGAATCTCATCTCCCCTACATATGGTAATTTGTTTAGAATTTTTGAAAAGTTATACATTTGATTTCCATATATTTTACACGATAAGGATGGTTTACACATGATTTATTGCCTTTTACTATGCAGCAAATAATAATTTACTATCTATTACACAAGATGTTACTGTACTGGAATAAAGTGAACTATTAGAATACGAATTTAGTTTTATTTGTTGGCTCTGTAGTAAATATTTAAAAAATTCTTAAAAAATTACCATATGTAGGGAAGGAGAGCTTCTACAGCCCCGTGAAATTTGAAGACCAAACTCCATCACATTTGAAATATATCAAATTGACAAAGCAGTAAACAGTGAAAAATCAGTATTTGGCTGAATTTGTCTTTTTCATACCTTTTAGCTGAGATTGATTTTGGTCTTCAAATTTTACAAGGTTGTAGAATCTTACCTCTCTTGTGCATGGTAATTTTTTTAAGTATTTTTGAAAACTTGTACATGTGATTTTTATAGATTTTAAATGATATGAGTGGTTTAAACAGTATATATTATCTTTTACTATCCAGAAAATAACATATTACTCTATATTACAGAAGATGTTATTATATCCTGTGTAAACCACCTTTATTGTGTGAAATATATGAAAATCACATGTACATATTTTCAAAAATTCTCAAAATAAAATTAAAATACTTAAGGAAGGTGAGCTTCTACAATCTTGTAAATTTGAAGAGCAAACTCAATCGCATTTGAAATATATAAAAGTAACAAAGCGCTAAATAGTGAAAATGTACTCTTTAGCTTAATTTGTCTTTTTCGTATCTTTTAGCTAAATTGGTGTTTGCACCAAAATTCAGCGTGCGTTGAAATCGGTCTAAATCAGAAAAGAAGTATTCATATAATAAGGAATCGGTAAACGACTCGGAAAAGGAAACCGTTTCTAAAAGGAAAGGAAATCAGATAAAAGGCCGATACGGGTAAATGCACCGTATCCATGTACAACTCGGATCGGCCAGGCGTGTTATAAAAGGAGGTGGGCGTCAAGCAAAGAATCAATCAATTCAACCACACACATCTACTTTTACAAGCTTTTCTTTTACATTGTTTTAGCCTCATAGATCTCTCTACAAGTCGACGGAATCAACATAGTTGCGCATCGCCGATTGTTGATTTTAGCCGATTTCACCCAGGTTTGATTTGCTTCGTTTTGTTGCGCATCGCCTTCCGGCCGATTTTACCTTGTATCAGGATCAATCGTAACCGGTTGATCTAGTTATCTCCTAATCGGTTCTTGCCGACTAGCGAAAAGCCGATAGATCCTTGTTTATCGGCTTTGATCAAATTACAAACTCTACCTTGTCAATTTTAGGTCAAATTGACTGGCACGATCTACAAACCGGCATTTGTCTTGTGTGTTCGAGGCGAAAACCCTCCTTCACGTTTTTGCGCGAACATATTTTGGCACGCCTTGATGGGACTTCAAGGAAAATCAAACATGTCGTCAATCGACAAGCTGCGATTCTCGCCGATATCAACATCGATGCTATAATCGCGCCTCAAATGGCCGATTTAACCCTGAACAAATAAAAGAAATTGAAGACCGAAGGCGACTTTAGAAGAAATGATCCGCGGTGCTTCAGAAAACACGCCGTGGCGTTACTCAAAAGATCGCACTCCCAAGCCTCAACCCTATCGGAGATTCGTCATCCAAATCGGTGGCCGATACGCACGCTCAAGCTGATTTATCAAGTATGATCGAGCAATCCGTCCATCACGCATTAATCAATCAGTCATCGGCTCTAGTATCCACAATCAAGGTGATGATAGAAAATAGTGTGAAAACAATTGCTCAGGAATTGGCTGTGTCTGGAAGCCTGCTAGATCCACCACAAACCATCCCTACGTACCCAGCATATTCCATAACACCTAACACCAATACAGTAAGATTGTCGGCTCAAACGCCTATCACAATGCCAACTCAACCTACTGTTTTGAAACCAAGCATACAGAGAGATGAATTTACACACTACCATGGGCACACGGATGGGGCTAAGATAAGCACATCAAATTCGTCAAATGGGCCCTCCAATAGCATCGGTTTATCGGCTTATCAGCCGATCGAAACAGATCAAGTCCCGCAATCACGGGGAGCCACAACCGTGAAACAAACGCCGTATAGGATGGCGCCGTACGTCGAACCTTTCGCGCCCATACCCGATGCATTAGGTTTTAATCATGACTGCGACCAAGTGCCAAGACCCCCTGCGGTGCGATTTGGACAAAGACCGAGTTTGCACTCGGGGCGGGCGTGAACCATGAAAATTGGCAATATCCGGTTGCACCACAAGCCGACAATGTCAATTGGGCGGAACAAATTGCTAACGTTTTAAGAGAACAGTTCGGTTTCTGACCCGGAGGAAGAGTGATCGGCTATAGGAAGCCGTATCCCGATCACATAGATCGAATGCCATACCCGCACAACTTTCGAATACCAGACATTGCCAAATTCTCAGGTGATGATTCCGTCACCACAATTGAGCATATCGGACGGTTTATGGCTCAGTGTGGAGAGGCTGCACTGATCAGATGGACTAAAAATCGATCTGTTTCCTTTATCATTGTCCCAAGGTCTTTGCATTCACTTGGTTCACTAATCTACCCCAAATTCAGTTCACGTATGGAGCGATCTAGAAAGCCGATTCCATGAATACTTTTTGGGAACTATGGAGCTTAGGATTTACGATCTTAGTTCAGTCCGATTGTATCTGGCGAATCGGTTTCCGATTATATCAGAAGGTTTAGAGGCGTACGGAATAGATGCTTTAGTGTAACATTACCCGATGATCAATTGGCCGATTTAGCATTCCAAGGGCTAATCCCGCCATTAAAAGAGAAACTATCGGGCCAAGAATTTCCAGATTTAGGCCACTTACTCCACCGCGTATTGGCACACGAAAGCCGATATGCAGAAAATAAAGGATTTAAAGATAGATTTAAGCCAAACGGTAATGAAAAGGCCAAAGTAAACATGGTAGATTACAATTCAAGTGACACCTCAGGAATGACGAGAAATAAACATAGCCAAAGTGGACCAAGGGTTCTAAAAAGCCACTCGTATGCTCTCTACTCAAACCGACGAAAAATAGGGCGGAAATCAAGTATTCATACGACGTGTCGAAGTGTGACAAGATATTTGATTTATTACTGCAAGAAAAACTCATAAAGTTGCCGGAGGGACACGTCATACCATCGACCGAGGAAATTAAGAAGCGAAGGTATTGCAAATGGCACCATTCGTTTTCACATAATACTAACGATCGCAATATTTTTCGACAACAGATTCAATCGGCCATCACCGATGGCGAGGCTAAAATTTGCGGAAGAATCGGCTATGCAGATAGATATGAGCCCTTTTCAAGTCAACATGGTTCAATGTTCACAAAAGAAAAGAGGCCTGCGAGAAGAAGATAAGCCGACTAAAGGAATTGTATCACGAGGCGAGGCGGTCACAGATTACTATCGGTTCCATACAAATAGAAGCCGATAGGAATGGACAAAACTCAAGAACGGTAAAACCAAGAGGGGACTTGGAGGTCGGTAAATGGTATCGGGCTGAGAGGGCTCCAAGAAAGGCCGATTTCAAACCAAAGCCGACCTTCTCACAACTCCTGGGGAAGTATGAAAGGAGAAGTCGGAGGTGTGACACTCAACACCACCAGAATCTTCATCGACTAAGGCAAAAGAGGGACGAGCGTTGGCGGCCAGATATGTCATGTCGGCCAACCATCAAGAAGAGAAACATCGACAATGTCCCTTTTGGCAGTTTTGCTGGGAGAAAGGGATGACCTTACCAACAGTTGTGTCTTGTCCTATGCAACACTCATCTGTATATCGGCCAAACCGGTCTGTAAAAGATAGGTTGTCTAGACCGATATACAATCATCCAGATATGAGGAGCAGTAGGCCGATCCATGAAAGGTTGTCAACATCAGAGCAAGGCGAGTCCTCCCGAAATCAGGAACTATCGGCTAACACAAGTAGAATGGAATCTGACAGCGAAATGAGCAATTTAGCCGGAAAAATACGAAAGTCGATAGAACCTAAACCTAGGTGGTGCCCCCCAGGTCTCAGCAAATCACAACGCAGAAGGCTTCAGTGATTGAAAACACAAGAAGAAAGGGAGGCCGAAAAGGAGAGCGAGAGGGATCGGATGTTCAATAAGTTAAGACCGGTACCAATTTTGAAAAAGGAGTGGAGAAAGAAGGAACAGATCGATAGTGATTCAGACCAATCGATCGAATCCGGTTCTCCGATGATCCGGGATGATACGCCACCGATGGATATAAACATGGTATTCGCTCTACCTGCCGAGTTCAAAACCGAAGAATCAATTTGAAGAAGTGTTCGCCCAATTATGCCTCGGAGCACCAGGTATTTGTGGTTCGAAAAGCCACAAGACATGCATCGGCATCTCAAACCATTATATCCGAAAGGGTATATTAATGGCCGACCGATATCTCGTATGTTGGTCGATGGCGGGCGACGATCAATCGATGCCGTTAAGTACTTTGAGAAAATTGGGTAAAGCCGATGAAGACTTGATCAAAACCAATATGGTGTTAAATGACTTCACGGAGACCCAACCGAGGCTAAAGGCGTAATGGTGTTAGAACCGTGATCGGTAATAAAACTTTGCCGATTGCCTTTTTGTGATTGAAGCCAAAGGCAATTACAGCGTGCTCCTTGGGCGGATCGATCCATGCCAATTGTATACCATCAACTATGCACCAAAAATTGGTGCAGTGGAACGATGATCTGAGAAGTCGTACCGGCCGACACATCGGCTCATATCGCCATGGCTAGCCACGATACCAACTGGCCACACGAAGAAGCCGAATGTATATCAGGAAAAGCCTTGGACAATTGCGATTTTATCTGCGTTGAGAAGTCAGGATTCAAGCCGATCAGCGTCAAACCCAACACGTTTGATCGGACAGACGAAGTAGTAAGAAGATGGAGTACAAGACACTAGCAAAGCTGCAGGAAAAGGCCAGGAGCTATCGGCAAGAAGAATACGAAGAAGCTGTTGAGGATTTTGAAGAAGAAAGAAAAGGGTTAGGATTTACTTCTGCCGATTTGCTCGAAGAGATCGATATTGGGGAAGGTGATAGCAAAAGACCAACATTTGTAAGTGCTAAATTAGAACCCAGTTATAAAGCAAAGTTGGTCGAAATACTCAAGAAGTATAAAGATTGCTTTGCATGGGAGTATTATGAAATGCCAGGATTAAGCCGACAGCTAGTCGAACATCGGCTACCTATAAAACCTGGGTATCGGCCATTCAAACAGTACCCTAGGCGGTTTAATCCTACGTTGTATGACGCTATAAAGGAAGAAGTAGGACGATTGCTAGAGGCAAAGTTTATCCGGCCTTGCCGATACGCTGAGTGGGTCTCAAACATCGTCCCTGTGAAGAAGAAAAATGGCAAACTTAGGGTATGTGTCGATTTTAGAGATTTAAACAAAGCTACACCAAAGGCAGTACCGATGCCCATAACCGATATGCTTATCGATGCTGCATCCGGGAATAAAATTATAAGCTTTTTTGGGCGGGAGCCTTTGGATACAATCGGATATTCATGGCCGGCCGATATACCCAAAACGGCTTTGAGATGTCCAGGGCTTTAGGGCTATATGAGTGGAAAGTTATGACCTTCGGTTTAAAAATGCCGGTGCTACTTATCGGCGTGCCATGAACCATATTTTCCATGATTTGATCGGCGATCTGCGGAAATATACATTGACGACGTAGTGGTAAAATCCAAAGAAGACCAGCAACATTTAGCCGATCTGGAAAAGATGTTCGAAAGCACAAGGTTACATGGGTTAAAAATGAACCCTCTCAAATGTGCTTTGAATATCTACTGGACAATTTCTTGGGTTTACGGTGCATGAAGGAGGAATTGAAGTAAATCAAACCAAAGTAAAAGCCATAGCCGATACTAAACCGCCGACAAGCAAAAGGAGTTGCAGTGTATTGATTGGGAAAATCAACTACTTGCGACGTTTTATCTCAAACTTGTCGTATGGCGTATTCGGGCCTTCACACCGCTTTGAAAATTAAAGATAACCAAGAGTTCAAATGGGAAGCCGATCAACAAAAGCCTTCGACGACATAAAAGGTTATCGATGAGTCCACCAAGATTGACCGCACCAAAACACGGTATACCTTTTAGACTATATATATCGGTGAAGGTGATTCGATTGGGGCGCTTTTAACACAAGAAGCCGATAGGAAGGAACGAGCAATATTTTACTTAAGCCGACGTCTTTTAGATGCGAAACCAGGTATCCTAGTAGAAAAATTATGCTTATCATTGTATTTTGCTTGCACCAAGTTAAGACATTATATGCTTGGCTTCCAAATGCGTTATAATATGCAAAACCGATGTAGTTAAGTACATATTATCGGCGCCAATCCTGCGGGTCGGCTTGGTAAATGGGCATACGCCTTAACAGAGTTCGAGTTAACCTATGAGCTCTGGCTAAATCTGTGAAAGGACAAGGCGTGGCCGATTTTATCACAGAAGTGAAACATTAGTAGGAACAACTAGTGTAACTCCTTGGCATTTGTATTTTGATGGATCTGTTTGCCAAGAAGGCGAAGGCATCGGTGTGATATTAGTTTCACCTAGGAAACAAGAGTATGACTTCATGTATCGGTTAAATAGCCGATGTTCGAACAACCAAGCGAATCTGAAGCATTACTAAGGGGCCTACAATTGTTAGATAGCATCGGGGTGAAAGACGTCGAAGCTTTTGGAGACTCGATGTTAATCGTGACAAAGAAGTCAAAGGAGAATACCGATGCAACGACGGTGCACTAACCCAAGATACTTGCATCAATGCCTCCAGATCATCGAGATGTTCACTACATTTTCTATAAAACATATCCCCGTGAGAAGCTAATAATAAAGCAAACCGATTGGCACAATGTGCATCGAGGTACAAGATTGAAAGTCGGCGAGGACCAATCGAGCTAAACGTTTGGCCGATTTTATGTGTTCACCCTGTCGACTGGAGAACAGAGATAAGGGATTATTTGTCAAATCCAGCCAAGCCGACCGAGCAGAAGGTCAGGCGCAAAGCACTCAAATATGTTCTACTAGAAGATGTATTGTACTTTCGGACTATTGAAGGTTTGTTGTTAAGATGTCTGGGAACCGAGGAAGCCAAAGTGGCGATGGGTGAAGTCCATGAAGGCACTTGTGGATCACATCAATCGGCCCATAAGATGAAATGGATACTGAGGCGAACAGGATATTTTTGGCCGACGATGTTAGAAGACTGCTTCAAATATTATAAAGGATGCCAAACGTGCCAAAAGTTTGATAACATACAGTTTGCACCAGCATCGGCTTTACATCCGATCATCAAGCCATGGCCATTTAGAGGATGGGGTATAGACATAATCGGCCAAATATTTCCGTCATCCAGCAAAGGACATAAATTCATCCTTGCAGCCACAGATTATTTCTCAAAGTGGGTTGAGTGTACCTCTCAAGAAGGTTACTAGTAAAGAGGCGATCGACTTTGTAAATGAACACATCGTCCATCGGTTTGGAATTCCACAAACAATTACTCTTGATCGAGTCGTGTTCATGTCCAACGATTTCAAAGGTTTTATGGAAAATCTTGGGATAAAATTACTCAACTCTTCCCTTACTACGCTCAGGCCAGACAAAGCCGAGTCGTCAAACAAGACATTGATAAAGCTGATAAAAAGAAAAATTGAGGAGGAGCCAAGGAAATGGCATTCAACGCTATCGGAGGCCTTATGGGCTTATCGGCTATCTCATCACGGATCAACTAAATTGTCACCCTTTCAGTTGGTATACGGACAAGAAGCCGTTTTGCCCGTTGAAATCAACATCGGCTCAATAAGGCTACACGAGCAAGATAAGGTATCAGCCGATGAATACAAACAGGCGATGCTTGACAATCTAGATGATTTGGCTGAACTAAGGCTGATCACACTAGATCGGCTTAAAAAGGATAAAGAGAGGGTTGCCAGGTCGTACAATAAAAAAGTGATTTCAAAGTCGTTCAATCAAGCCGATTTGGTATGGAAAACCGTGTTGCCGATTGGGTCTAAGGATAATCGATTCGGCAAATGGTCTCCAACATGGGAAGGGCCTTATAAGATCAATCGGTCGATTGACGGGAATTCGTATATACTAGAGTCCTTGGAAGGGTTCGTCCTACCTAAAGCAATCAATGGAAAATATCTGAAGGCATATCACCCAAGCATATGGGTCGGGTCCTAACTACAGAGGAAAATATCAGGATCAATTACAAAAGCACATGCATATAAAATCGGTCATATGGCCAGAGACACCCATCCAAATTACAGTTTACAAAATCGGTTACATAGCCGATCAAGCCAAGTGATCGAAGGACGGCATCCCAAGGTTTAAAGCAATATTACAAAAAGACTGGCCACACAACTAATATCAATAGAACAAATCAGTGAAGTCCGGAACCAGGCAGATGGGCCCCCAAAGCCGATAGTGCTACAGCCGCCCTACCAATAGTAGCTTGAACACTATCTATTAGTTGCTCATCGGCTTTCGCATCACCCGGGATTGGGATCATTTTAGCTGAATGGTTCCTGACTTTGGTGAAGACTTCACCAATTTGCTGTCTCTGGGCCGCTAGTGAAGACGTCGCATCCGTGATGCCGATCTGGCAATCTGAGAGTTCTTTTGTAACCAAGGCCAGTTGTTCTTCAAGTTTCTTCTTAGATAACTCCAGCTCTTGGGCCTTAGTCTTAGCCGATTTCAGCGCGGCAGCACCCTGATCAAATGCACTCTTTCGAGACTTGGCATCCGCTATGAGCTTGTCCAAGATCTCTTGATCGGCTTGTTGGGACTTCATTGTTCAACCCTTTGCTTGGCCGACTCTACATCCTGCCGACGGCGCCCAAGTGGCATACCTCTAGTAGTGCGTTCATAGCGGCGGGGAAGATCGGCGGGCGGTCGCCATCGCATTCCTCAAAGATTGAGTGTTGGCGGAGAGCTGCCGGTTGCATCACTTCGTCCGAGAGACGGTTGAGCCGCTCCTCGCATGCCCGGCTCCGCGATTCTGGCCGATGCCGGGCGTGAAGCGGCAATTATGCGTTGAATGTCGGGTAGTCGATGGCCAACACTTCCGGTCGTCGAGCTCGCCCAAGGAAAAGCCTAAAAGATCGGCTAAGTCCATCGACGAGCCGGGCGTAAGGTGTTTTGGAGGTGAGGAAGCGGATGGCGGAGCAGGAGCCAAAGCGGCAAGACAAGCACGCCTGCAGGTCTTCTCTGCATCGGCTTCTAGCAATTGGACGGAGGGTTTCTGAAGAATATTTTCATGGTAAGATCAAGGAAAACAAAGATAAATCAAGATAAGGGTCGGCTAACCGCGATGGCCGATCCAAAGAGGATGATGCTACATCACGGCTGCAGGCTTTGGAGGTCGTTTGATAACGACTCACGGCTCTTCTTTTTCTCTAGAAATGACAAACATAGGGGTTAGCCGATGGAAAGCATGAAAATTCGCTTGCAAAAGATGAACTGGGCGCATTTTTAGTACGCTGATCGGCAAGATCGGACGGTGATGGGCTATTGACTCCCAACGTGCGGAAGATAAACCGGCAAGAGGGTCGACGGCCTTTGCCGCTTGAGCGATCGTCACCGATGCACGATTCTTATTTGGGTCGACCTTTTGCTAGTCTGGAAAAGGACAAAAGATATGATTAAGCCGATGAAAATCTTATTTCACTAAACATCAAGATGAAAATACCTCTAAAGACGAGTTAGCATGGCTTGAACTCGAGCTAGACCCAGCGGCGGTCTCCGTCGGCTCTTGGAAGCCAGGGAGAAAAGAGGACAAGACCTCATGGATAGTGCGCCCCATAAGAGCGCCTCAGCTATGGAAGCCCACCATGTGGTAAATTGGCCCGATCGACGTGTGTTTATACGAGGAATGGCAAGTCTACCACATGGAGTTCATCGGCTAGCTCAATAATAAGCTCCGCCGCAGTAATGTTAGTAACTTTATTTCGTGGCTTGATTATATTGAGCAAAGGAAAGCAAGGAATTGTTTGTCCAAAACCCAGCTGGCGAGCATACACTGAAGGGTGATAGAACTCATAGGTCGGCTGAAATGTTCTATTTCGAGTACTCAAGCCGACGTGAAGAATGCAAGGAGAGATCAACAGAGGGAGCAGATCAAGAGTGGACTGGGGCATTAGAGAGCTATCAGAGTTTAAACGGAGAAAAGAAGGCCATGGAAGATCGGCTAGTTGGCTATACGAAAAAAAGTCTCGGCGGTTGAAGGAAGCTTGGTTGAGATTCAAGAAGAAGGATAAATACTTGTGAAAACTGGCCGGGTGAAGCATCTAGGCCCCCGATATGGGCTTAGTTTTGGTAATTAATGACAAACGGCTATTTGTGGACTAACAATTGCTGTTGAGTTTGCAAGAAAGAGTTAGTCTTCATCGAATTGAGCTCAAGAGACATCCACATGAGTCACGAGGTACATAAGCTCCAGTTCAAGCAGCGGAAAGAAAGGTTGTCTTATGCTTTTTATGTTTACCGATCTCGGAGTTTGAGAAAAGATCGGATTTTTTATATTTAGATGCCGTACTATTAAGAGGGACTTGGTTTAGTAGCTTGAAGTCTAAAATGACTCTTATATGGCTCAAACATTGTTTTAAAACATCTGCTCAAAGTTGCTTTCATGAAATTCTGTTTGGTTCAAAGTCTCAGCCTTCAAGCGGCACTACCGGCTATATACATGCGGTACTGCCGGCTCTTGCAGCGATACGCGCATATACCGCGTCGGCAGCTTTTAACAGAGAAGACGTTTTCTTGTGCTCGCTTGACCGGGCACTACCGGAAAGGCGTTTATGGCGGCATGCCGGTTATAAGCGGCGATCGCACCATACACTGCGGGTAGTCATTTACCGATGGCCGTGCTTTTCGCAAATTTCAGAGCGGCACTACCGTAGGTTGTGAGCTGATCGCCGACTTCAAGCGGCGTACCTCTCTAATAATCACGCGTACTTCTTCGACAGAAAGGAGAACTTTTCTGAAAAGTAATAGTCGGCACTACCGACCTTCTGGAGCGGTAGTGCCGGTAATTTTTTTATCAGGCCAACGGCTACTGACATTGCATTTAATGCAATGAAAAATGCCGTTGAATTGTGGGGCGACACTACTGGCCTCCTGACTGCGGTAGTGCCGACTTCGGCTGATTTTTCTGGAAAACCTCCCCAACGGCTCTATTTCGTGGGGGAGGTTATAAATACCCCCCCACCTGCATTCTTGTGAGGGTTGGTGACCACATTTACTCATTCTAAGCCATTTGCAACTCTCTTTTCTCTCTAGAGCATTAATTTCTCAAGTTTGGGAGGAAAAGAGAAAAGAGTTTGAGTGATTTGTTTTCAAGCATTCATTTGAGCCATAAGTTTCATTCAAGTCCTCAAGTGAATTCCAAGTTTGTTACTCTTGGAGGTTGCCGCCTCCTAGACGGCTTGGCGGAGGTTGATCGTGATCTTCTCAAAGGTGATTGTGAGAAGACTCGATCGGTTGTGAAGGCAAGGAGCTCGCCTACCCGGAGTGGGGAAGAGCTACCCCGAAAGAAACACGAGGAAAGGCTCAATTGAGACACGGAGCCGGCTTGAAGTGAGTCAAGCTACCTCAACGTGGAGTAGGGGGGACCGGCAAGTCTCCGATCACCACGGGATAAATTGCGTGTCTCAAATTGTGGTTTGCACTCTTTTGCGTTCCTAAATTGTTTCTCATTAGCTTGTAGTCTTAATTTTGTTGGTGCACATTAGAGTAACTTAGAACTTTCTAGGCCTTAATTGAAAATCAATTTCTTTCTAGTTTTAATTGTCAAATTGTCATAATTAGAGCCGAAAATTTTTATAACCTCCTATTCACCCCCCTCTAGTCGGTTATCCTTGATCCTACACCGGGGAGATTTTTGGTTCGTCAGGTGAACACATCATGAATTTTTCACCCGGAGATCGGCTAGGTTGAAATCTAGGGGTTGCACCCTCGGGAAAATCTTCCGTTGGGAAAGCCGATTCCTCCGATGGATCTGGGATAATGAGACGGCCAAAGACACAGTAAAGCCAGATTTGAATGAAGCAAAGTGGACCCCCAATGTTGCCCACGACATAGGAACCGTTCTTAGGTAAAGCCGACTCAGGATGATATACATCATGTGGTATACGGCCCCCAA
The DNA here is from genome assembly GCA_036346355.1 of Rhipidocladum racemiflorum. NCBI lineage: Eukaryota > Viridiplantae > Streptophyta > Magnoliopsida > Poales > Poaceae > Rhipidocladum > Rhipidocladum racemiflorum. The sequence goes on along the minus strand of CM070573.1, from coordinate 12,637,013 downwards.
CAAGGATTTCCTAGAGCTAGCCGACGACCCATGACTAGTTGCTCCGACATAAATTGGTAAACACGGGTTGGTCCTAAAGAAGCGCCCTTGAAAGGAATCGGTCTAGCCATAGGTTAAGGAAAGCTACATGTTCCTCATCCGAATCTGAGGGCGATCAACTTGTTATTATTTTGTATATATCTGGACCAGCCTTCTCCCTTTTTTCGAGTCAATTTATACTGAGGTTTCCCGCTAAAAGCCGATATTTGGTCTCCATCAGGCCTAAGGCAGCATAATTCAGCCATGTCTAGAAGGGTTGGGCCGATGGGACGATTGGGAAAAAGAAGGCGTTAAAAGAGTCCGACCAAAAATAGCAAGCGGCTACCAAGGATTCATTAGGTTCGGATCGGCTAAGGACATAGGAATACACTCGGCGATACCCATCCCTTCCCACTCGGCCTTTTTTCCGGGATGATACTCTAATATACCAAGACCTCCGGCCCTTGAGAGCAGTGTCGGCCAAGCCCTAAAGCTTTTTGTCCATTCCTTAATATTATAGCCGAGGAGCCAGCAGAGGAAGTCTAGGGATTTCATCTCTAACAACCGTATCGGTCTCTATGGTTCCTAATGGGCCTAGAAAGTATTGATGGTCGCTATCTCGGGATCGGAATGAGTACAGGATGCGTCCATTTCAGCCGATCTGACGGAAGAGAAGATTGATGTGGAGAAAAGCCGATTGCAAGATGAGCGAGAGCACGCCAGGGTGAAAATGACCGCGAGGGGACCTCATATTTATACCTCGGTGAAAAGGTGAAAAGGCGGGAACGATTCTTTGCATTGAAAACGCACGAGAGCATTGCGGCGCCATTAATGGGGAAGTTACCGAGGTGAATCTTAAACGGTAAGCCGATCACGGAGAAAAGCGAAAGATTTTTGAAAGATAGCAAGCTACCTTTCAAAAATGGGGGGCATATGTTTGCACCAAAATTCAGCGTGCGTTGAAATCGGTCTAAATCAGAAAAGAAGTATTCATATAATAAGGAATCGGTAAACGACTCGGAAAAGGAAACCGTTTCTAAAAGGAAAGGAAATCAGATAAAAGGCCGATACGGGTAAATGCACCGTATCCATGTACAACTCGGATCGGCCAGGCGTGTTATAAAAGGAGGTGGGCGTCAAGCAAAGAATCAATCAATTCAACCACACACATCTACTTTTACAAGCTTTTCTTTTACATTGTTTTAGCCTCATAGATCTCTCTGCAAGTCGACGGAATCAACATAGTTGCGCATCGCCGATTGTTGATTTTAGCCGATTTCACCCAGGTTTGATTTGCTTCGTTTTGTTGCGCATCGCCTTCCCGAAGCCGATTTTACCTTGTATCCGGATCAACTGTAACCGGTTGATCTAGTTATCTCCTAATCGGTTCTTGCCGACTAGCGAAAAGCCGATAGATCCTTGTTTATCGGCTTTGATCAAATTACAAACTCTACCTTGTCAATTTCAGGTCAAATTGACTGGCACGCTCTACAAACCCGGCGTTTGTCTTGTGTGTTCGAGGCCGAAAACCCTCCTTCACGTTTTTTGCGCGAACAATTGGTTTCGGTCTTTAAATTTTACAGAGTTGTAGAATCTCACTTCTCCTACTTATGTTAATTTTTGGACAATTTTTGAAAACTTGTAGTTCTAGTTTTCACAAAGAAGAATTTAGTTTTGTTTGTCAGCCCTTTAGTAAAATATTTGCAAAATTATCAAAAAATTATTATACATAGGGGAGATGAGATTCTACAACTTGTACAATTTTAGTACCAAAATCAATCTCAACTGATAGATATGAAAAAGACAAATTCAGCTCAATAGTGATTTTTCATTGTTTTGTGCTTTGTCAATTTTATATCTTTTAAATGCTATTGGGTTTGACCTGCAAATTTTATAGGGTTGTAGAAGCTTATCTCCCCTATGTAGAGTAATTTTTTGAGAATTTTTGAAAATTTATACATGTGGTTTTAATGTATTGTACACAATAAAGATGGTTTACACATGATATAGTAACATCTTGTGTAATAGCGAGTAATATGTTATTTTCTAGATAACAAGAGGCAATTTATCTCGTGTAAATTATAAAATCTATGAAAATCAGATGTATATATTTTAAAAAATTCTCAAAAAAATACCATCCGTAAAGGAGGTGATATTCTGTGACTGCAAAATTTAAAGACAAAAATCATCCTCATTTGAATGTTATGGCTAAATTAAAGAAAGACAGATTTATGTATAAGTTAGAAGTAGTATTTGTTAGTCATTTACTAGTTGGTTTGTCATAGACTGATCTGTTGTGCGAAGTGGCTCGATCGATCTGTGTTAAATGGCTCCATATCCCTAGGAGTATGTACTCTCACTCTCAATATATTTTTTAAATGATGTTGTTATACTTCTTTATCCTTTTGAGTATACTCTAATACTGATTATAAGATACTTCGAAGTGAGTTCCACGAAAAATTCATCAAAGTCCACCCTTTATAACATAGTTTGCTTATATACTCTATTTAAATATAGAAAAAGGGTATATAACAAAAAAATAAAGAGCTCCGATGAATTTTATTCAACAATGTTGCATTGTAGTATCTTAGAATTATTATTGGAGTATATTGAAAATGATAAAAGAGTATAATATATTCGTTTAACTGGTACACTGGAGGTGGGAGTACGTACTCCCAAGAGTACATAAAAGACTTCCTCTCTCTCTCTCTGAGAGAGAGAGAGAGAGAGAGAGAGAGAGAGAAATGCTTTCATAACCCTGGAAGTATGTACTCGCACTCTCAATATACCGTTTAAATGATGTTGTTATACCTCTTTATGCTTTTGAGTATACTCTAATATTAATTATAAGATACTCCAAAGTGAGTTACGAAAATTTTCATGAAACTCCACTTTTATAGCATAATTTTTACATATGAAAAAAAGTATATAGCAAAAAAAAAACGAAAGGCTCGGATAATTTTTTTTCAACAATATCGCATTGTAGTATCTTAGATTATTATTGAAGTATACTAAAAGTGATAGAGCATAACATATTCGTTTAAGTGGTATACTGGAGGTGGAAATCCAGAAATACGAAAAAGACTTTATATATATATATATATATATATATATATATATATATATATATATATATATATATATATATATATATATATATATAGAGGCTATCTTTTCTCTTTTCTTATCCACTTAGGTTTTTAGGAAAACTAGTTCGTACCTGCAACTTAATAGTTTATTGCTTTTGCTGTCCTTTCCAGAAAACAAGCCGGGCCAAGTAAAAAAAAGCCGTCCATATTTCGTACTGTAAAAGGGAAACAATTCACCCGCGTCATGATATGCTCGTATAACTCCGATACTCATGGGCCGACAGACATCACGAGCAAGCTTCGCGCAGGTACTTTATTTTCGACCATGTTCTAAGGCACCATAATGGCACTGCGTCGAATTTATCCGTCTCTAACATGATGATTTGATGAACGAATGAAACGACGATCGGCATCACTTTCCAAGTCGATTTCATTGTTCTCACTTCTCACTGCAAAGATTGGTATTTAAGGAGATGGCACTTTATTATCTGACTACCATGCAAGGTTACGGATCATATTTCGAACGAGTTGAAATCTAAAATTTTAATAAGATTTTAGAATTTCAGTTGAAATCCGGTTAAAGTAGAAAAACTAAATTTCAAATTCGGTATTTTAGCAAGCGGCAAAATCAAAATTTCGGCTGAAATGATTGAAATTTCAGCCCTATTTAACCCTATGTGAAATTTTGAACAATATGACCGAAATTTATATATGTAGTTTTTTTGCAAAATTTTCACATGTATTACTCAGAAAAGGTATTACAATTCACTAAAAAAAATTGGTACTAAATTCGGTCCTACAAACATAAAATTCTGTTGAATTTGTGATCATCTCGGTAAAAAAGACCCAAAATCTCGTTGAAAAATGTGCTACCACTACCTTCCCATAGCATGTGAACACTAGCCAGTAGCCGATTCCTGTCAGACGAAGGCTGGGGAGCACGAGCATCGTTCAACAAGATCCACTCATGGCAGAACTACATGAAACGACTACTACTAGGCACTTAGGCAGCACGCAGCACACTGTAAGATCATGTGAGGAGACAGTAAAAAAAAGCAGGTACTGCAAATCCGGCACTGCCGGCCAGGCTGGCACAGGTACACCGCCTGGACAGGACCGCATGCATGTGGCAGCAAATCAGAGCGCGCGGTGGATGTCGCGATCTGGCCGATGCTAATCGCGTTACCTTTGGCCGTACGTTCGTGAGACGGAGGCCACTTTCTGCCTGCCTCGCCTTCGCCCCCCGGCCCTCCCTCCAGCATGCCCTGCTGCAGCTGCCTTCCCGTGCATGCATGGGATTGGCATTAGAGGTGGACGTCTTGTTGTGTGTCTTGTTGTGTCGGATGGATTCAGCACGGATCTATTGTATTTTCAGTCTGAATCGTGTCGGACCACGATGGCCTATCGTGTCGGTCTGGCTCGTCTTCGGTGAGCCTAGGCACAACACATTTGTGTTTTATAGCTATTTTGTGCCATGTCGACCCAAGCTCGGCTTATTTGCACTATTGCGACGGAAAAAAAATACGGAGACGTGCGGAACTGAGGCAATGGACACAAATATTGAGAAAAAAGTAAATTTTATTCAATCTTCAACATGTACAGAGTTACCTTCTCGTTAAAATTCTTGCACCACGATGTGGTGTACCCGGTAAGAAAAAGAGTACAGTAACTACATCTATATACATTAATACATAGACTATTCGAGGCCGAGACTGTCAAAGTCGGCTACCACCTCCGTAATCTCTGGATCCTCGAGCTCATGTTGTGTTATGTCTTCTGCACGTTCCTAATCTTTTAAGCATGTAATTGCCTCAACCATCTCAGGTCTGAGAGATGATCTTCTCGGCTCAAGTACTCCCCACCAAACTGAAAGTGGCTTCCGACGAGACAGTGGACACCGGAACCGTAAGTATGTCCCGTGCAAAAAGGGATAGCACAGGGTAAATACGTTGGTTATTCTTCTACCACAAGAGCAAGTTGAGTTGATTTTCCTCGTCCATGCCAAAGTCGGTCCCCACGAAAGGCGTGTCGAGGTAGTGGTTGAGCTCTACTCGTGAATTCCATGTCGACCTGCATGGTGATTGGGAAGACGAGCCAGGCGTCTTGCCTTTCAGCTTCTTTCATATGTTTGAAGTGGTCAAACTGCCTCGTACTTGTTGCGTTGTTGATATAGATATTCATGTTTTACTTCTGGTGCCAAACTTGTCATAATATTTGTCAAAAACTCTAAAAAACTCATTATAAACATGAGTATAAGCCTCGGAGAAATCAAGATCAAATGCCTCTTCTATTTCGTGGAAGACGCCCTGCAAGTCAAATAATTTTTTTCCGATAATTCAAAATAGTAGCAAAGAAGTAAAGATGTGGAATAGCTTGAAAATATTTTAAAAAAAATTTCCTGCATTGGTTCTATAATGGGATGTAAAAATATAATTATCTCTATTTTCTTTAAAAGCATTAGCAATAGTCTAAAGCCATTCGATGACTAAGAAAGAAGTTAGATAGTAGACATCGAATAAATCTTTAGTTGCATTGTAAAAGGTTTCTAAAAAATTACAAAAATAACCGATAATTTACCAATCCACTTCAGTAACCAATGGCTTAACATTATTGTCGTTGACGAAGACAGTGATAATATGCTCATAGCCTTTGCACCGCTCCAACATAATATATATCGAGTTCCACCTAACCTTCATATCAAGGTTGAATCTTCTTGGTTCATTATTGTTGGCCCTGCAGTACTCTGAGAACTGTGCAAACCTTACAAGCGAATCATTAACAAATTGGATAACCTTGCGTATGTTTTTCAAACTAGTTTTCATTACAATCAAACCTGCCTGCATAATGAGATTAATAATGTGGCATACGCATCTCTAGTGGAGTACAAAACCTCCAACATAACTCTCCAGATGCGGTAGAGATACTCCATAGCCGTCGTATTAGCTGATGCATTATCAAGAATGATAGAAATAATTCTACTTTCTATTTTAAAGTCAGTAATAACCTCAAGTATATTGTTAGCGATAGCCTCTCCGGTGTGTGACTCAGACATTGGCCTAAACCCTATGATATTTTTGTTTAGTACAGAGTTGTCGTCTATGTAATGTGCAACAACACTAATATAAGCTGTTATTTGATGTGAGAAAGTCCATATATATGATGTTAAGGCAAAGGAAAAACTAGCTGTCATGAAAGTCTATTTCAACATTTCTAGTTTACTTGTAAACATTTCATAAATGTCACGTATAGTTGTTTATTAAAATGTTGGTATTAGGGTTAAAAACCACGTTACACCATTCTTTCAAAATTAGAGCACTCACCCATTCTAAGTGGAAGACCCTCTGTAACTATGTAACGTGCAAGTTCGTTTCTAGCTACATCAGCGTTGTATACCCACGTACTTACTGAACTGTCGGTGTTGAAGTCGAGTTTTTTCTGGACGCCCTTGCCTGGTCTCCGTCCTGCCGACATCTTATTCAAGCATGTCTCCGCGTGTATTTTCAAATGACATGTTCCACTACATACATGTGCAGACAATTTAGCTTGACAGTATTGCAAATAGCATACACTACCTCACATCTATCTACAATTTTGATGGTTCTGTCCATGTGTTACCAACACACGCCCGTCGAGTGCTGGATATGGACGTCCATCCCGGTTGCATTGATGTAGCAGCATCTGATCTCGGTGCCGATACCGACGCCCATCCCAGATACATTGATGCGGTAGCATCGGAGCTTGGTGCATTCGAAATGTACGAGGCATCCTCGATGCCGTGTGTATCGTCCAGATGATGGTCATCCATGCCATAGTCTCCCATGCTGGGGGAGAGTTGGTGCGGATTGATCTCTTCATCCCAGTGAGGGGGACTTGGAGAGCGAGGGCGTGCTCTCCTGCTCTCTTGCACTTACGAAACATTTTATTTCATGGAGGAAGAGCAAAAAGAGAGAAAATTCAGACTAAACACAGAGAACAAATGAGAATGCGAGTAGAATGAACTAAACAAATGAGAGAGCGAGAGATGTGCTGAGGGTTGAACAAATGAGAGCCTTCGGGCTCATTTTATAGAATGTCTATTGAAATGCCCGTTGAAAATTGAAATCAAGTGCGGGAATGCAGGATAAAAATTGAAATTTGCTTTATTTCTTTTCACGTGTCACATCGATGTCCCTCTTTATCTCTCTCTCGTTGAAATGCATTTAGGCGCGTTTGCGCGGGATGGAAAAGGCACGAGATAAAAATTAAAATCAACTTTATTTCTTTTCACTATCACATCGATGTCTCTTTACAGCTTTCAATGCGTCACGTCGCTGTCTCTCTGAAATTTAAAAATCATGTCGTGTTGTGATTCTGACTATTAGAAGAAATTTTTCCAAGAGAACTTTAGAAGTAAAATATGAACTTTAGGGAGAAAATCTGATTTTTTTAAGTGTTTTTCAGTTTTGAGCCAATTTTGGGCCTTCAGGCTAGCCTTTTTGGGCCTGAAGGGGGAACTCCCCTCCCCCAAACCCTAGGGCGCCCCAGTATTAGTGCTATGCCCTTGAGGCAGTCATATAGATGATTGTAGCATGACTATGTTAATAAATAATAATATGATTATTGGTCCAATGAATATATATCCTTATATTGATCAGCAAGTATGTGACCTGCTTATGAAACTCTTTACTTATTGATATAATTCTATAAATATCTTTGATCGGATATCATCGTAGAGGACAACGATGAATAGATCAACACATGTATTGTTCGATGATCATGTTTCATAGATCATGGGATATGGAGATATCATCAATACATTGTGAACACATGTTGAAGAACATGGGTTAGATAGACCCACAATGGGACACTGCGAGAATGTTACATTCTTATATGTTATCAGTGTATCTCATACATAGTAGATGTATGATCCTTAGACCTGAGATTGTCACATTCCCTACAAGTGTAATAGTTTACCTTGGGGTTACCAAACACTATTTCCTAAGCGAATAGTTATAAAGGTAGCTTTCATGTTTGCTATAAAATATGCAGAGGGAAATGAGCAGTCAAGATGGAATTTGCCACACCAGTATAACAAAGATATATGTTTGGGCCACTCGTGTGATATGATTAAGGAAGTGCAGTGCATAGCCATGCCGTGATTGAGGAGTCAATCACAACTTATTAATATACATTATTCTCGCGTTGAGTTCAATCTTCACATTGTTTGCCAAAGGGATTATTACATGAGTACTTTTGATAGGTTCTGTCCAATTTAATCATGGTGCGTTTGGAGTTGGCACGCCCTGCAAGGAGCTGCTACCAACTATTGGATTGGAAAAGAGTTTTTCGAATCCATGTCCAAATGTACATGAACTTGCAAGATCACAAGCTTAACGGGCTGGGACCTATTAATTCGGATTTGATCTGTAATTAATGAACCTAGTAGGCTATATAAGGAGAGGAGAAAGGTGGGCGAGATGAGTATTTTCGTAGAGAGAGCTATAGGATCGATATATATGAATATAACAATCAGAGGGGGGTGAATGATTGTGCGGAAGCTAAAACTAAATTTTTGATCTACTAAAAATTCACCCTAAATTGGACTTAAATAAGTGCTTCGTAATCAACAAAAACAGAGTAGATGCATTTGGTAAAACATGAATTATTGGAGATCCAACTGTTAGATTGATTTGAAATTTGAATACAATGAACTAGATTCCAATACGAATCTAACAGAAAAAGAATCATCTTGATCGAACTTACGGATCAAAAGTTATGAACCTCGCAAGCTTACTGTGACAGAATATGACGAGAATTGATCTAACATCAATTTCGTGATTAAACAAAATCTTCAAAAGACTAACCAACAAAACTTTGAGGAACTCTAAATCAAGGCCCTAGAAAGGTTTTGGATGGATCAAATCAAGACGGAACTCAAAGAATCAAAGTAGACAAAGAACCAATCTAGAACCCGAACAGATGAGCAAACGAACACTCAAAACATAGAATACTGTAGCAACGTGGGCACTGTAGCTTCGAGATTACTGTAGCACGCAGAGGATCTGCAAGGAATTGATCTTTATATCTTTTTGTCTAAAATACTCCCATCAAAAGAGTACAAACCTTAAAACCCTAACACTTGCTCCTGATTTAATGCATAAACAGGAGGCACCTCCTCCCTATTTATACAGAGCAAACACAAGGAGTCCGACTACAACTTCCACTCCAAACATGAAACAAGTTTGTATTCAACACAACTCCACTTGGCCCAACCTGGCCAAATATGACTCTTGCACGTGTGTACAGCCACCCTGCCATACTCACGTGACTAACAACTCTGCACGTGTACAGTCACCCTGTCATACTTACGTGACTAACTAGTCTTCATGTGCATCGTTCTCTAGCCCGAACGTCCCGCATGACATCCTCGACCACTAGGAACTCGATTCCTCCCTGAACCTAGTCCCGAACCTCAGTTCCTCCACGAACCTAGTTCCGGTCCCGTCATCGACCACGTTCGTCTTCGAGCAACACCTGCACATGAACAAACCACAAAACAATTCCGAGCACAAGTCCATGCAACTACTCACACGAGCATTGCATAAGATCAAACATGCATTATGAAGTCCACACGAATTTCATAATCACAGATCCAAAACAAAAACAATTTTGTTTAAGCACAAAAAGTTAACCCTAGAAAATCACATTCACACCGGACCAAAAATATTAGTTCGGCGCACACAAGGAATCAACCTTCAAAAAGTTGTTCACACCGGACCGAAACTTTGATCCGGCGTCACTCACGATGGAACAAAAAATTGGTCCGGCGTACACGTCGAACTCTCGGTTAATTGCCAATTTGGTCCGGCGCAAAATACCTCAATTTCACGTTCACGGTGGACCAAAATATTTGGTCCAACGCAAATGTGCCACGCTTGGTTTCAAAAGACAATTGGTCCGGCATAAGACACTCAAAGTCACGTTCACGACGGATTGAAAATTTGGTCCGGCGCAAATGCGAAATCAAACCTCAAAACGCCGTTCACGACGGACCAAATAATTTGGTCCGACGTACATGTAAAACTTTCTGTTTTTCAAGGAACTTGGTCCGGCGCAAATGCCTCAAATTCATATTCACGGCAGATCGAAATATTTGGCCCGACGCAAACAGAAAAATACTTTGTCTCCTTGAAACTTAGTTAAGCACAAGCACACTTTGCAAATGCAATTTTAGCAAGTTCAATTCTAAGCCAATTTTTTAGCACATGATTTCACAATCTCCCCCTTAATGAAAACATTGGCAACACCACTTAGAATTGAACATTGGCATTCACTTCACAAAAAGGTTTTTGAAATCAAAAGGTTTAAAATCAAAACCCAAAGTGAAAAATACAAAATCTCCCCCTTTGACAAAATGCAAAGTGAAAAAATTCCCCCTAGGTGAAATAAGAAAATCTCTCCGTATGAAGAAAAAGTGAGTGAATGTGCAATGTGTATCCAAAAATCTCCAAAGTTCTCCCCCTTTAACAATGGATTCATCAAGAATACAAAAGAGAGAACAAAAAAAATTTTGTTTCTTTTTTTAATGTAATGAGCATTATAAGTCAACCACATAAGTAATTCATCTCCAAGCATGCTATCAAAAATACTTGCATCCTCAAATCTACACATAGACAATGTAGAGTAAGAATAACTATAAATCAAGTAGTATTAACGATTTTTTGAATGGCATGATCTCCCTTCCTCAGCTACTTCAAAACCTGAAAACATTGAATTTTTGTGCACTTCTTTGGTGCTTGAAAAACTAATTTATTGATTATTTGCAACGAAATATAAAAATGCAAGGAATAATATGCACCATCAGCCTTACTTTTCAACCATGCCAAGCAATGAGCTTAAGGTTTCATGGTTTCGGTCATACACAACTTCTTCCAAGTTCATATCAAAGTGCAATGATAAGCAGTCTCGTAAAGAAGAAGTGCGACAGTGCATAACATTGATCTTGCATCTATCAAATATACTTTTTGAGCTTTTAGCTCTTTAAACTTTGAAAATTTTCACAATGAGCACTTTTTGAGCAGGATCAAGATAGCTAAGAAAGTTTAACCATGACAAGATTTAATTCAAGTTTTCATTCCATTTAAATAGTCATGTCATAAACTACACCATATATGCATAAAGATGAAGTTACAAAGACCTTGTAGCATAAACTTAGCTTCAAATCACATATGTGTATTAAACATAATGTTCAATACTTTTTCACAATTTTTTCTCTTTTTTTGTTTTTCATTTAAGAAACATAAAGAAAGATATGTATTACAATATGTTACAAGGTTTTCACAAACTCCTCGTCAAAACAAACCCATTTGGTGAACAACCCCAAGTTCTCCCCGAATAAAAACAAAACGAGAAGAAGACAAAGGTTTTGTGAAAATGTCTGCCATTTGATGTTCAGTATCCACATGGTGGAGCACAATATTTTTTTTCTACATGATCTTTGAGAAAGTGAAATCTGATCTGAATATGCTCAAGAAGGAGAATTACCCAAGAAGTGGCATGAACCAGATGTACTTTTTCTATCAATTCTATATCCTCTAAAATCAGCATCAGAGAAAGCTCTTAAACTAATGCATGAGGAAGCAGAAAGTCAAATGCCAAAATCTTGAGTACCATGGAGATACCTGCGGAGAAGCTTGAAAACGAGCACACAGCAAACTGTACATCCGGCCTTAATGTAGTGAGGTACAAAAGTGAACCTTCCTTCATATGTTTGATTTGAAGTCTTGTACCGGGAGAGTCTCTCATTTAAACCTCCAATTATCTCATCCTCAACAGCATCATCATCATCTTCATGAACAAAGATACTCTCCCCCTGAACATATGCACATGTACCCTCATTGTACCTTTTGTCACAATAGAAGTGAAAGAAGTATCTTCAAAAATAACACTTTCAGCACGAGATGCACGAGTGAAGGAGAACCAAATCTTATTACCGAACATGTGGCGTGAGCATCCGGAATCCACTAGCCATATGTTCTCCTTTCTTGCGTGAGAAGCCTACATCGAAGCAGAAAATGTCGAGATCTCGGTACTGGGGTTAGAAATAAGATTATTAGGAATCCAGTATTGAGACGACGCACAACAGTAGGCACAACATGAGCATTCTTATGTACAAAAACAGATTTGTCTTTTCCCGTGTTTTTAGCAACAAACGGTGCTTGTTTCACCCTATGCACATAATGAGAAGCAAAACGTGCCTGTCTGAAATTAGACCTAGCCTTAGCTCTTTCTTTTGTTGCTTAGCCAATCTAAAGCAAAAATCTACTAAATGTCCATCTCTATCACAATGAGTGCAATTGTACTTAATATGATGTTTAGCTTTAACAGTGAAGCACATTTTGCATTCATCATATAAGAAGATAAAAGACCAGCAGATTTAAAGACAATTTTCTTATGCTCATTAAGAATCTCAATTATGTCATTGCAAGGAGCATGAACAATAGTGCGAGGTTTAGTTTCATATGAAGCATGAAGATCAAAACCTAAATTTTTTTATTTGAGCTAACCTTAGATTGGTCCAAAATCATGTTCAAATTTTTCTTCCCTTTAGTGAACCGTTCTAAGGAATCTTGCAAGTGGGTCGCTCCTCTGTTGGTGGTCAGTGCTTTGTTGGCGTCGACCAGACGAGGAATGATCCATGCGGAAATCAGTCAAAGATCTCATGGAAGGGGATACACTATATACTTCTGCAGTAGTTTTTTGCATATCAGGAGCTAGAGATCTTATTAGTACATTATCCCAATCCATGTGTTGATTTAAAATTGCACTAGTTATAATGCGAATTTTATCCACAAGAGTTTCCTCTTGTGAATTATTCAGAACCAAATTTAGGTTCCTTACTGGTGCCCTTGGAACCTGCGGTGAGGTCGGAAGAGTAGGTCAGGTACGACTCCCCGAAGGATCTAGCCTTCGCGAGGTTCGTGGTTAGCTGTTGTGGTAAAGACGTATTGCTTCTTCCATAGCCTTTTGTTTTGCAATCGTGATGCTCCTAGGTAGCCTTTTTCTGAGTTTCATGCTGTTCGTGTTCCACCCATTGTACATCTGTCGCTTCCATGACCGCACAAACGTGGAATCCGAAATTGATGGAGGGTGTGAGTACTCCCGCGTTGGATAATGATGATGGGGTATAATCGAGTTCAAGACCTCTAAGAAAATCTTCTGAAGATGAACTCTCATGGATGCCATTGTTAATCTAGTACATTCGAACATTGTCAACTTTCATAGGGCATGTGCCCTGGTTCTTTGCCTCTGAGATAGGAGCAGGTATGGAGTCGCTCTGTCTTCCTCATTTTGCATCAGGAAGTGGCGCTCCTGACGCGATCTCATCCGGTTTGGATGAAGTTGCCAATTGTGACAATTTTGCCTCAATAACATATTCGGAGTAGAAGTTACACTAACCTTCTTCTTCCTCCACGTAGTCATCAGCGGTGAGGTGAGTGTAGTCGGTGAAATTGAATGAATTTTGTTCATACATTACTTATGATGACAACACATTACCTTCAAATATCTTGATGGCTTGACGTGTAGCGGCGCCCTCCAACTAGCGCCAATTGTTAATGTTCAAGCTTCGGTGGTCCCTAGATCGAGCTTACGAATATAATTAGGTTGCCCTTACGTAGAAACAATCAAGACTATAAAGATAGGATAAATGGGAATGATTTTTATTCAATCACATGTGTTTGATTGAGTGCAGGCTTCTGAATGGAGAACTAAAAATCACTCATGCTAATCTTACACTTCTCTTGTACGTGATCCTCCTCTCCTTTGTGTGGGCCTCCAATTTATACCGAATAAAGGGACGGCAGTTGTCATCTTCTAAGAGGTGTATTCCTGCCAAAAAGTGTCTTTTCGCTGGAAGGTGTCTTTTGATAAAGAAGCGTCTATTCGTAGGAAGTAACTTTCAATCAGTTATTTGTACCTGTCAAAGAGAGCGTTTTCTGCATGCTACTCAGGGTAAATAGGGTATACTTTATCTCTGACCAATGTCTAATAATTTGGTTGGGATTTCTTCCACGTGACTAAATTTTGACTCTGATTAAAGTCGTAACCAGGTAATATGCTTTGGGCCTTATCTTTAATTATGAGTTCTTTTTATTTATGATCGTGTAGGCCCAGAATTTATTTGAAGATGTCTTAATCGTCGCCACTTAGTCATTTTTAATATTTTGTTGATCTATGTATTAAGAAGAAAAAGTATAACTTACAAACTTAGACGACGAGTACTATTTACGTGATACCCTAGGCAACTTGGCGAGTCAATGTGCATAAAACTAGGGATCGATGAAACGAACAGACGTCCTTAATAGAAACGACGCACTATTGTTTAACCGGTTACTTCGGCATGTGCCCTAAGACTAACACGTCCTCACCAAAATAAGGGCACGTTTGTTTTTTGCTTTTGATTCTGGATTGACTCTAAAAGCTGAATAAAAAAACAAACAGCTTGATTCTAGAATCTGATTCTCACAATCCAGCCCATCCAAATACACTAGAATTCGCAATCCACTTCGACCCCGTTTAGCAACTTGGAACCAAGCTGTTTCTACTAGAATCTGAAAGAAACCCAGCCAAACAGGCTAAAACTCGGAACGATTCTCCTCGGAACGTTTCTTCTTTTTCCACACCGTGGCTGAATCACCCTCAACCCCGTTTCTACTAGAATCTGGAACCGTACCAAACGGTTTGCAGAAAGTGATTCTGATTCTACCTGAAACGTTTCTACCAAGAATCTGAAACCGTTTCCGTTTCTACTAGAATCTGGAACCGTACCAAACGGGGCCTTCATATGTGCTTTTAGATTCCAGCTTTTAGAGAATCAACTTCTCAATAACCACATTTCATAATCAGCTTTTAGAGAATCCAAAGCAAAAACAAACAGGCCCTAATATCAAGATGCTTATAACATGCTCCCCTAACACGGTACTGCACGCATTGCTTTGTCTTTAAAAAAAATAAAAAGAAGTTTGTGTTCTCTGAATTCTGCCGTGCTTTTGGGCATTCTGTAATTTCAAGGCTTAAATAGAACCGAAGCATAAATTAATCCAAATATTCCGGGGGCATTGCAGATTTTGCTCGGAGGAAAATGTTACCCCGGAGACTGGTGTCGTCCTGTCTACCGCAGGCAGTAGTTGGGCAAGGGATGCACAGTTGCACACACAAAGGAAGATTATATATTGAGAGGTGTTTCTATGCTCTTCTTTTTTAAAGTTGCACAAATATTAAAGCATAAATGAAGAGTAGATGAGGATTACTTACCCCTTCGTTTGCTTCAAAATTTGTGCAACTTGTATTAAGAGGAAGAGCATAGAAGCACATCTCATATATATTTGTTACGAATCCTTCACTTCAGAGCTTTTTAACTACACATCAAATTTAATATAGATCACTTCTTCTTTTCAATCTAATACGTTAGATTAACTATATTTATTTATATTTTCTCTGGTAGTAAAACAATAGAAATAACTTCTTTAACAAATCAATAATTAGATCTTATTTCTACTTAATAATTATATACTACTTGTATAATGTGTGTAAAATTACTCTTTTATGGTAAGGTGTATAACGTACCAGCAGCTTCTGCTACGATCGTGTTGGGCAGTTGAGCACGGCATACAAGATAACTTGAAAATGATTGAGCTTCCATCCGACACTCGCCGTTGACAAGATCAAAAGATCACACACTTGGTGTAAGCTGGAGTCAACGATTTAGATTTGGTGGTCTGGATGGAGATCGTCTCAAACCACAATGGAAATGATCACTTCTACACACACCCTGCATGCCACCACTTCCACGCAGACATACTGCTATTTAGGGGTGGCAAATGGATCAAATTAACTAAAGTTTATTTATACTACACCTGGTAGTAAAGTAATAGAAACACCCTTAACAAATCAACGGTTAAATATGATTTTTACTATATATTTTATACTACAAGTATAATAAATTTGTCTAAAAAATTTCCCATCTCCACATGTGGAACTTAATTTTCCCTGTTCCCGACCTTTGATAGGTTCGCGGGCCCAACAGGGACTAATCCCGAAAATGGATATATTCACAAATGTCAACCCTTCGAATGGCAACAAAACAAATTGCTGGATACAGTTAACAGTGCACAACAACAAAAGGATATACCCTTCTCCTCGTAGTCTCAACATCAACGGTAAGATTTCTATTGTTAAGGGTTGTATTTCTGTGTCATGTCAGTCAGGCACTTTAGCCAAGACGCATTCTCTGGTCTTAACTGGGTAGCCTAGATGACAGTGGAGTAATTAGCATGTCAATCTTACGTTTCGTTAGAGTAAAAACTTAAGCATCATGGGTCACGATTTGATACATGTGATTCAAGGTCGTTCAGTGAGCTTGCTTTTTTTCTCTTGGCCTCCTGGCTAATTCTCAATTTGACAGCGTTCTAATCACAAAATTAAAACTGAGCAAATTTAGCGTGGCACGCGAGGCGGGGCAGGGAACAGGACAGAAACACCCCGTGAGGGGAAATTTTCTTAATCCCTTTAATAAAAGAATTCCCCACGGGGAAATAGGAATCGAGGCCATTGCCATCCGTACTGCTGCTCCATTACCTCGTAGCAAATCACGACTTATTCGCAGCTTGGGGTTGGATTAGAAGCTCGAACCATGCAATTTATTCAAAACGCATGCCTGCTCGAAAGCATTTAACTACTGCTATACACACTTGTGATCGCGAACGCCCAACAATCAAGGAGGAAATGAGCATTTCTGGCCGAGTAAAGCACAGCTCCTCCTGCTGAAAGAAGATGGGAGAATTGATTGTTTGACCTATGTTAGTTGATGCAATTGATTATTTGCTCTGTATATTTTAATGATATATGGCATCAGAGCCAGCACGTTAGGTCCCGTTTGGCAACTTAGTACCGGGCCGTTTCTACTAGAATCTAGGAGAAACTCAGCCAAACGGGCTTAAGCTCAGATCGTTTTTCTTTTTTCCATGCCGAGGTCGAATCGCCCTCAACCCCGTTCCATCCCGATTCACAGAATCCAGACAGCTAGCCAAACGGTTTTCAGACAGTGATTCTAATTCTACCTGAAATGTTTCTACCAAGAATCTGAAACCGTTTCCGTTTCTACTAGAATATGAAATCGTACCAAATATGGCCTTAGTGATATATCACATGGCAAATGATCAATAACATAAGTAAATGAAGGCAAATCATTAACTATTCCAAAGAAGATCGCTCGGTGATCACAGCGAGGAGGAGAGAAATTATAGTAGATGCAAACCAGAGATTGTTTGGGCACTATTGACTACTTACCACTGCCTTCTCACCTCTTCCCGTCTTTCTCTCCTCAGGCATCTCCAATAGTACCAATTCAGCTGTCTCTTAATTATGCCATGTAAGCAAAATCATACGTGGAGAAGAGAGGGCATGAGGAAAGGGAATATGCCATCTCTTATGCAATGGACAATCCGATCACGCAAACTAATGCAAAAAGTAATAAAGTGTGAGAGGAAAAACATAATAAAGATGAATAATTTTAGAGACAACTATTGGAGATGTTGTCTCTAGTATTGTCTCTAGATGAGTTAAAATCATTAGACAATATTTAGAGACAGACTATTGTACATGCTCTCAAGGACCGCGATGGGTGGGCCTATGCTCCAGATTTGTTCGAGCTGGGCCCACCTCTACATAGGCCCACGCAGGCATTGAGGCCAGCAAGCAAGCGAGCAACACACACTACAAAATCCCCGAGACGGCGACGCGTGCACCAACTACTCAATGACCACGACCGCACGCACCCATGCACAGATCCACCCCCACCCCACCCCGTTCCATTCCCAGCTCGGCTGGTTGGGTCTCGGCTATGCCATGCTGTGTCGAGTCTCTGGGTGGAGCAAAAAACTGATGCGGTTTTGGCCTCGCGGAGGGCTAGAAAAGCCGGGTGTTTTGGGGGTGTGAAATCATGTGCTGAAAAATTGGCTTAAGAATTGAATTTACAAAATGTGTTTGTACATGTGTTTGACAAATTGACAAGAAACAGTGTTTCTCTTTTAGAGCCGGACTGAATTTCGCAAAAACAGCAAGTTTCCCATCTGCGCTGGACCGTTTCTCGCATCCACGCTGGACTAAATTCTTGGTCCGTCGTGAACGCATTTTTTAGCGTTGTTTTTGCATGTACGCCGAACCAAAAATTTGGTCCGTCGTGAACGTATTTTTTAACATGTTTTCTCTGAATTGAACCGAGACTTTTGCATGTACGCCGGACCAAAAGTTTGGTCCGTCGTGAGTTGCGCCGGACCGATGTTTGGTCGGCGTGAATGGTTTTTGCTCGAGGTTGATTTTTGTGATTTTGAAAATTGTTTGGTGATTGATCTGTGGTTATGAAATTTGTTTGAATTTCATGATGCTTGTTTTGAAGTGGACTTTATGCAATGCTCGTGTGAGTAGTTGCATGGATTGATCTTGAGTCAAGTCGTGGACTTGTGCTCGGAATCGTTTTGTGGTTTGTTCATGTGCATGTGTTACTCGAGGGCGAACGTGGTCGATGACAGGACCGGAACTAGGTTCATGGAGGAACTGAGGTTTGGGACTAGGTTCAGGAGGAACTGAGGTCTTGGTGGTCAAGGATGTCATGTGGGACTTTCGGGCCAAGAGAATGGTGCACATGAGAAATGGTTAGTCACGTGAGTATGGCATGGTGGCCGTACGCGTGCAAGAGTTGTTAGTCACGTGAGTATGGCTGGGTTGCCATACGCGTGCAAGAGCTGTATTTGGCCAGGTTGGGCCAAGTGGAGTTGTGTTGAATACATACTCCTTCTAGGATTAGGAGTGGAACTCCTTCTAGGATTAGGAGTAGGAATTGTATTCAGAACTCCTTGTGTTTTGCTCCTTTAAATAGGAGGGGTTGTCACCTGTTGAAGGGCATCAATCAAGCATAGAGCTTTATTTTAGGGTTTGTACTCTTTTGATGGGAGTACTTTAGACAAAAGAAATAAAGATCAATTCTTCCAGATCCTTGCGTGCTATAGTAACCGCGTTGCTACAGTGTTTTCTGTTTTGGTTCTTGTTTGCATGCTTGTTCTGGTTCTAGATTGATTTTTGTTCTTTGAGTTTCATCTTGATTTGATCCATCAAAAACATTTCTAAGGTATTGATCTAGTATTCCTCAAAGTTTTGTTGATTAATCTTTTGTTGTTCTTGATTAATCTACAAGTTTTGATTAGATTGATTTTCGTCAAGTTCTGGAACAGCAAGCTTGCGAAGCTCATAACTCTTGATCCGTAAGTCCGATTGAGCTGATTCTTTTTGGGTTCGATTCGTATTGGAATCTAGTTTCTTGTTTCAAAATTTCAAATCGATCTAACGGTTGGATCTCCGGTAATTTGCATTTTACCGAACCTCTATCATTCTGTTTTTATCGAATACGAGGCAATTATTTGGTTCTGTTTTGGGGTGAACTTTTAGTAGATTGAAAATTTGGTTTTCCCTTCTGCACAATTATTCACCCCCCCTCTGATTGCTATATTCGTATACTTCGATCCTACAGGGGGCATCGCGGTGTGGTGGGGTTCGGATAGGGAAAGTAATAGGGCAACATCAGCGACAGCAAGCAGGCGCTGCCGTAGCCGCAAGTGTGGGCAGCAAGCAAAAAAAATTCAACCTCTTTGCACAATTTTTTTTACAAGTTTGGCTTGTGTCCGAGCGAAATTGTATTTCTTTCACTTTCTCGATTGCAGCAAGTACCTACCGTACTTTCAAACTACGGTAAGACCTGCTACGATCCTATACCATGGTAGGTGATATGTACCATTTATGGATACTTCTGTGGTCAAGAAGGGAACACTTGAGTGGCGAAGCCAGGAAATTTTTGGGGTCTCTAGACAAACTTAATTATGGTCAATAAACGCGAACAAGTCCATATACACATTACACAAGTAAAATTTAGAATCGCAAAAGTTTTTTTACTAAAAGTATAGTTAATACACATATAAACAGTTATGGATGAAAACAAAGAAAGATGAGTCAAATACATCACTACAACACTACCAACACTTCGAGGATTCACTAACAAAAGTCCAATCACACATCAAAAGAGACTCTACAAGATAAAAATATGTTGATTAGTGCATCATATAACATAAAAAAATATTCACATTAAAGTATAGAGCTAGTGCTTCACATACCACTAATTTCTAATCACACTAGTACGAGGCAAACCCATTTGTTCGAGTCTTTATGCTTTGGAACCATCACATAGTAGTAACATCATCAAGTGATTTAAATACCCCACTCGATATAGCAAACTGTCAAGTAATTGAACCAATTATTATTAATCTTGTTACTCTGCAAGCAAAGATAAAGCCACAAAAGAGAAAAAGAATATATATATATATATATATATATATATATATATAGGAAGCCTTTTCCGTACTCCTGGGAGTACGTACTCCCACCTTCAGTATACCACTTAAACGAACGTATTATACTCCTTTATCATTTTCAGTATACTACAATAATAATTCTAAGATACTTCAATACGGTATGAATGAAAAAAATTTATGGGAGTCATTTATTTTTTGTTATATACCATTTTCCATATGTAAAAAGAGTATATAAACAAATTATGTTATAAATGGTGGATTTTATTGAAATTTTCGTGGAATTCATTTTGGAGTATCTTATAATCAGTATTAGGGTATACTCAAAAGGATAAAGAGGTATAATAACATAATTTAAGCGGTATATTGTCAGTGGGAGTACATACTCCCAGGGGTATGGAACCATTTTCCTATATATATATATATATAAGTTAACATCCTCAGGCTATCATCAATATATTGTATAAATAACAGCAAGTTGTTTAACAAAGATATCAAGACATGTGATAAATTTTTTTTGCATCAATAAGTATACCTCTGGCAACACACAGATACTAAATCATCACATTAATAGCTCTCAAGAAATGGTGAAGGCAAATACTTGGTCATAATCTAATGGAATTTGTCTGCATGTTCTTCCTCTATTTTATAATCAGACTTTAGATAACTATAGCCCAGGTAGTCATCTGTCCTACTCAGGTGCTACCTTCACATTGTATAAATACACACATACACCTCAGCTCCTCCCTGTGAGCCAAGTGCTGTACTGTATTGTACGTACACGTTCTGTGTACGGCGCTCGGCGCTAGTTGATGCCCTTGACACGGCCCCGCCGAGAGCTCGGACAGGCATCTGTCCTCTCGAGAGCTGCCTCTACGTTGTTTTCATAGGATATCATATGTGTAGGATCGATATAGACTAATATAGCAATCAGAGGGGGATGAATGATTGCGCGGAAGCTAAAATCAAATTTTTGATCTACTAAAAATTTATCCCAATTCGGAATCAAATAATTGCTTCGTATTCAACAAAAACAGAGTAGATGCGTTCGGTAAATCGCGAATTCCCGAAAATCCAGCCATCGGATTGACCTAAAATTTTAACAGAAGAAACTACATTCCAATACAAATCTATCAAAAAAGAATTAGTTCGATTGGACTTACGGATCAAAAGTTATGAACCCCGCAAGCTTGCTTTGACAGATTATACTGAGAATAGATCAACCTTAATTCCTAAAAATCCAACTGTCGGATTGATGTGAAATTTAAACCCTAGAAACTAGATTCAATTTCGAAACTAATCCAATAAGAATCAGCTCAATTGGATCTACAGATCAAAAGTTATAAGCTTCGCTAGTTAACTATATCAATAATGACGAGAATTGATTAAACCCTAATTTCGTGATTAAACAAAATCTACAAAAGATTAACCAAGAAAACTTTGAGGAACACTAAGTTAATGCCCTAGAAAGGTTTTGGATGGATCAAATCAAGAAGAAACTCAAAGAATCAAGATAGACAATGAATCAACCTACTAAACCGAAAACCGGTCGAGAAAACGAAAAACGAAAACGAGAGTTACTGCCGCGCGAACACTTTAGCATGTGCATTGCAGCAATCTACTGTAGCAAGTACTGTAGCATCACAATTTACAGTAGCGCGAAGATCACTATAGCATCGCGTTCGACCGCCGCTTCTGTTTTTTTTTCTTTTCCTTTCGCGCATGGCTTTGAAGAAAAATAATTTTTTATTTCTTTTTGTCTAGTCTGGTTATAGTACTCCCAACAAAAGAGTACAAACCCCAATGCCTAGCTCTAAATAAACAGGGGACAACTCCCCCTATTTATAAGAAGTAAACCCTAAAAGAGTTTGTATACAGATTCATGCATGCATATTCACCTGGGCCAATTACATATGGCCAATATATGCAGACAACTCAAAATTCACACTTGCACGCATATGGCCCACCTGCCGCTACCACATGACTCACTCGTCTTCACGTGCACCGTTCTCTAGTCCGAACATCCCGCATGACATCCTCGACCAATAGG
Source organism: Rhipidocladum racemiflorum (assembly GCA_036346355.1). NCBI lineage: Eukaryota > Viridiplantae > Streptophyta > Magnoliopsida > Poales > Poaceae > Rhipidocladum > Rhipidocladum racemiflorum. The sequence continues at coordinate 12,614,460 of CM070573.1, read as the reverse complement.
ACCTCGGTTCCTCCCTGAACCTAGTCCTGAACCTCAGTTCCTCCATGAACCTAGTTCCAGTCCCGTCACCGACCACGTTCGACCTCAAGCAACACCTGCACATAAACAAACACAAAACCGTGTACAAGCACAAGTCCACGACTTGACTCAAGACCAATCCATGCAACCACTCACACGAGCGCATTGTATCAAGCAAAACAACCACCATGCTATCACAAGCATATCAATTAATCATCTAAAACAACATATGCACGTGCACCACACATGCTATGAGCACAATCACTTTGCAATACCAAAATCATCATCAAGCCAAATTTTCAGCACATGATTTCACAATCTGTCATCTTTTTCTTCCACCTCCATCTCTACCGTTTTTTTTCTACTCACTTCCCCCACCTCCCTTCTTTACTCTCTAAGACAAAATTTATAATTTAGAACATTTTAACTTTGAAAATTTTAAGTAGGAAACTTTAACACGAAAAAAATTCAACTCAAAATTTTCAATACGAAAAGATATAAATAATTTTTTTTTGCGATTTAGAAAGTTTCAACTCAAAATTTTTTAAATTGCAAACTTTCAAAATACAAAGTCTCAACTTCAAAAATTTTAAATTGAAAATTCTCATCTTAGAAATTTTAAACACAATAAATTTCAAATCTAAACGTTTCAAATTAGAAAGTTACAACTCAAAATGTTTTAAATAAAAAATTTTCAAATTAGAAAATTTTAACTTAAAAAAGTTTTAGTTCGAAAACTTTCAATTAAAAAACTTGATTTGAAAAGTTTTGATTCAAAATTCAACCTGAAATTTTCTACTCAAAAAATTTTAAATCGGAAAGTTTTAACTCAAAAAAATTAAATAGAAAAAAATCAGGTTATATAGTTTCAACTCGAAAAAATTCAAATAAAAAAGTTTTAACTCCGACAACTTTTTAAAGTGTTTAAAAAAACTTACAAAAGTTGTTAAAAAAAATATATTCAACAAAAGTTCAATTCGAAATGTTTTGCTTAAAAACTTATAAATATAGTTAAAAATTCTTATTTTAAAAACCTTCAAAAATTTTGAAATACAAAAACGATTTTGAGTTAGAGAGGAAAAGCGGATGAATCATAAAGAAATGTCAAATGGAGAGTACGTCCTCGCTCAAATTAGCAATTCTCAATAATTAGACCACGGGAAAAAAAAATCTAAAAGCTCGGTGGGCAGGGGGCAAAGCCGCGAAAGGCAGGAGGAGGGCCGCGCGCGCGAGGAGGAAAAGAAAAAACTCGCGTTATTTTTTAATCGCCGCGTATCTCGTAAAATCCAGGAAATTCGATTCACTCGACGCTCGCCTGCGAAAAGCAACAACAACAAAAAAAAACTCCTCGTCGCCTCGGCCGGGTACATCAAAGCGGCAGCGAGGCGACGAGGACCGTAGGGAGGGAAAAGGCAAGGCCAATCTCTCTCTCTCAAAGGCAAGGCCAATCTCTCTCTCTCTCTCTCTCTCTCTCTCTCCTCAAACGTTCAAAGCGAAGCAGGAGCAGGAGGGGCTGTCTCCTTGATCGCGCTTTTGGGATTGGGTGGGTTGGTGGGTTGCGGCGGCGCATGTGAATTGGGGATGGGGGTGGGAGGAGGCGAGGCCGCTGCGCCGGCGGTGGCTGTGGGGGATGAGGAGGGGGAGGCGGGGAAGGGGAAGGGGAAGAGCAAGCGGAAGGGGGGGTGGCGCCGCGCCAAGGTGAGGCTGAGCACCGTGGCGGTGGTGCTGTGGGTGGTGGCCTCGTCGGCCCTCTGTGCGGGCCTGTACTGCCGCTTCAGCCGCGCGGCGCTGCGCAAGGCGGAGGAGGGGCTCGTCTGCATGTGCGAGGAGCGCGCCCGCATGCTGCAGGACCAGTTCGCCGTCTCCGTGAACCACGTCCACGCCCTCGCCATCCTCGTCGCCACCTTCCACTACGAGAAGCTCCCGCCCGCGCTCGACCAGGTCCGCCTCGCTCGCTCGCTCCGCCTCTCCACCTCCATGTACTCTAGCACTACAGCTTCAGGAGTTATTGCTTCCACAGTCCCGCTGTCTCTTGCGGTTTCTTGATACGCCCTCCCGATTCTCTTCTCCCCTACGCCGAGCAGGAGCAGTACTGCTGCGGATTTATGGCCACTGCTCCGCGCCCGTAGTTAATCGCGTGTCTTTTGAGTCCTTGCTGCCTCTTCCATTGCGATAATATATATACCTTGACTGGTACTTGCTCTGCCTCTGCCGCTGCCGCTGCCGCCGCCGCTTCCACTTCATTTAATCCCCTCTGAGACCTTAAGCACAGGCCACTGGGCTGCAACCTGGAGCCTGCAGCTCTTCTTAAATGGAGCCTCTCTCTCTCTCTCTCTCTCTCTCTCTCTCTCTCTCTCGTGTGAATTGTTTGCTTTCCGTTTGAGTTGTTTTGCTGGCCTTTGATGCGTTTTTTTTTTGTCAGGACACCTTCGCCGACTACACCGCGAGGACGTTGTTCGAGCGGCCGCTGCTGAGCGGGGTGGCGTACGCGCAGCGGGTGGTGCACGCGGACAGGGAGAGCTTCGAACGGCATCAGGGGTGGATCATCAAGACCATGAAGCACGAGCCGTCCCCGGCGCAGGACGAGTACGCGCCGGTGATTTACTCCCAGGAGACCGTCTCCTACATCGAGGGGCTCGACATGATGTCTGGCGAGGTCTGCGGTGGTGTCCCTTGTGTTTCTTGGGTTTCAATTTGTTCTGTGTTGTTGATTAGTTCTGAACTTTTGGGGTGTGTGTGTGTGTGTGTGTGTGTTGCTGCAGGAGGACCGGGAGAACATCTTGAGGTCTAGGGCAACGGGGAAGGCGGTTCTTACGAGCCCATTCCGGCTGATGTCGAATCACCTAGGTGTTGTATTGACGTTTCCTGTCTATCGTGTGGATCTTCCTGCTGATGCCAAGGTGGAGGATCGTGTTGCTGCTACCGCGGGGTGAGGTTTAGCAGCTTCTCTTTTTGTGTGGGAAGGTTTTCATTTCAATTGATTCCTCCTCTATGTGGAATCCACTGCCTTCGGCTGTTCCATTATGCAACATTTATGTCATGCTTTAGTGCTGAAAGCACACCGTGTTTCATAGATTGTTGAACACTCATCACTCACACTTGGCACTGACTGAAACAGTTAGTGCCTGTAGACTTGAAAGAAAAATACTCATAAAGAAATATTTTGATACAAATTGTGGTCAGCACCAAAATAGAGGTTTTGCATGCGTTACTGTATCAGAAAACCAAAGGTTTAGAACTTTAAATAGGTAACTATTCACAGTAGTATTTGACGAACAGCAAGGGTCAAAATGGTCTTCTTTTATATTCAACAGATACCTTGGAGGATCTTTTGATGTAGAGTCACTAGTGGAAAATTTGTTGAGGCAGCTAGCTGGCAATCTGGAATTGGTGGTGAATGTTTATGATGTCACAAACCATTCAAACCCTCTTGTCATGTATGGGTCTGAAGTACCTCTTGGTGCCCCCTCACCGTCACACACCTGCATGCTAGATTTTGGTGATCCATTCAGAAGGCATCACATGTTTTGCAGGTATATATATATGTGCATTGACCATTAATTTTCTCATTATATTTTAGAATGATATATTTGTATATCTCACTGTCCATAAATGTGTTCAGATACAGTAACAAGCCGCATGTTCCATGGTCTGCAATTACTACTCCATCTGGTGTCTATGTTATATGTATGCTTGTGTGCTACATAATATATGCTGCTTGGAGTCGCTATGACACTGTTAAGGAAGATTGCCGGAAAATGGAAGAGCTGAAAAAACAGGCAGAAGCCGCTGATATTGCTAAATCTCAGGTCCAATTTAGTTTGAAGTTATATTCTGTTGAAATATTACAAGTTTTATGATATAAAAGACTCTTATTTGTCTATGGCAGTTCCTTGCAACTGTTTCTCATGAGATCAGAACACCCATGAACGGTGTGCTAGGTGATTTTTGAATCTTGCTACGCATTCCAGCTTATTCTTTATGTAACTCCTTTCTTATGAGGAAATTGGGATGATTCATGCTTTTCCTGTTTTTATAGGAATGCTTGATATGCTATTAGACACAGAACTAAAGACAAACCAGAGGGATTATGCGCAAACTGCTCAGGTCTGTGGAAATGCATTAATATCCCTAATTAATGAAGTGCTTGACCGGGCCAAAATTGAAGCTAACAAGTTGGAGCTGGAGTCTGTACCATTTGACTTGAGGTCCATACTTGATGATGTTATCGCACTATTTTCTCCGAAATCAAGAGAGAAGGGAATTGAGGTTAGTTCAACTGAGTTCAGTAATGATTGGACACAGGTCACAAGGCATAACTAAGCATGACCATACCATCCATTATTTGCACTGACATCTCTTTGTTTATACGCTTTCCATAAACTTCTCTGCATTGCAGAAATGCATCTTTCCTGGTGAACTTATTGTTTGGTGTCCTAATTTCCTTTTACTCATCTGCAACTTGTAGCTTGCTGTATATGTCTCTGAAAGAGTTCCTGAAATCCTCTTGGGTGATCCTGGAAGGTTTAGACAGATAATTACAAACTTAGTGGGGAACTCAATTAAGGTAAGTGTGCATGACCTTTCCTTTGATCTTGACCATCAAAGCTCGTATTCTCTATAGATGGAACAAATAGTAGTGTTTACTAGATACACTAAAGTTCAATGCCAGCATAGGCTTACAATGTATTCTTGTTTGCCCTGTGTTTACCTTATCATAGTTCACAGAACGGGGACACATTTTTGTGCAAGTTCACCTGGGGGATCACTCGAATCTTGCAACAGAAGCAAAAGTTGAACCAGTAGTGAATGGCATGAATGGGCATAAAAATGAGACAAGTGTTATATCCTCAAGTGTGTCTCACAACACTCTAAGTGGTTTTGAGGCTGCTGATAACAGAAATAATTGGGAAAACTTCAATCGTTTGCTTTCTTATGAGACAAATGTGATGCCGTATGAAAGTGATTCTGATAAAGTGACTCTTGTAGTAAGTGTGGAAGATACAGGGGTAGGTATACCATTGCATGCCCAAGGCCGGGTCTTCACACCTTTCATGCAAGCTGACAGTTCGACATCTAGAAACTATGGTGGGACTGGAATTGGATTGAGTATCAGCAAATGTCTTGTTGAACTAATGGGTGGTAAGATAAATTTTGTCAGCCGACCCCATGTCGGGAGCACATTCACATTCACTGCGGTTCTCCAAAAGTGTGAGAGAAATGCTATTAGTGACAATAAGCCTGCTCTTTTGCACCATCCACCATCCAGTTTTAAGGGTTTATCTGCACTATTGGTTGATAAAAGACAGGTAAGAGCAATTGTAACCAAGTATCATTTGCAAAGGCTGGGAATTGCCTCTGAAGTTGTAGGTACCATTGAGCTAGCACTTGGTGTGTTGTCTCGGATAAATGGCAGTTCGCTAACCAGGTACTTCTCTCCGTTACATGCTCTCTAAAGTTACAAATCGTGAAGTGATTAAGGCCATGTTTTGTACGGTTCCAGATTCTAGTAGAAACAGAAACGGTTCTAGATTCTTGTAGAAACGTTTCAGGTAGGATTCTGTGAATCCGGTGGAACGGGATTGAGATCGATTCAGCTATAGAGTGGAAAAAGAAGAAACGATCCGAGGAGAATCGTTCCGAGCTTTAGCCCGTTTGGTTGGGTTTCTTCCAGAATATAGTAGAAACAGCTCGGTTCCAAGTTGCCAAACGGGGCCTAAGTTACCATCTTAGAATATAGGAAAGTAAGCATATACTTTCTTTTCAAAGATGTTTGCTCTCCAAGAATTTGGTTGCAAAATGGTTGCATAAGAATGATGTAGACAATAATATTGACTGCATCACAGTATTATTGCTTGGTCCATAGTAGTTCTGCTTATCTGGTAGAATGTATTGTATTGTGTTGGATTTTCTTCCATTTTGTAGTATTGCTACTTTGACTAAAGTTCTTTCATTCTTGCATATGATTTATTGAATTGAAAATTGATTCGTGGTCAATCTTTCTGTTCGGAAAAAAGCGTTAGTTTTTTTTTGCTCTTGTAAGAATCTGCAGTTTTCAAATAACTACTAACTTGATTGCTAACTATGTTCTTATATCCAATTTTCTCAAATTTAACTTAATTTGTTCTGAATTTGCTGTGCAGCATGCATAGGAAGCAACTGTCCATGTTATTAATTGAGTGTGATTCATGGAACTCAAAGATGGATGTCCCCTTACATACTAGACTCCTGGAGATGAAACAGAATGGGTGTGCAGTTGTATTACCAAAAGTTATCCTTCTTGCATCTGCAGAATCAGACAAAGTGAAGGTGAAATTTGCAGTTGATTCTGTGATCACAAAGCCTCTTAAAGCAAGCACACTTGCAGCTTGTCTATTCCAAGCACTTGGTATCACAGAGTCAAACAAAGAGAAACGTGATGACTCAAGTTTTCTTCATGAGTTGCTTCTTGGCAAGAACATATTGGTGGTTGATGACAACAAGGTAAACCTTAGAGTGGCTGCTGGTACATTGAAGAAATATGGGGCGAAGGTGGAGTGTGTGGAGAGTGGCAAAGATGCTCTTGCCCTTCTACAAGTCCCACACAAGTTTGATCTTTGTCTCATGGACATTCAAATGCCAGAGATGGATGGGTAAGCTTATGTGCTATTCAAGCTTTTGCCTGTGAAGTTGAGCATTTTTTGCATATGACCCGAAAACACAACAACCTGTTTTTGTTGAGTTATGTTTTCTGTTTCTTTTTAAAAGAAAATTTGTTCCAGTTTCTTCTTACTTGGCAGTTGTAAGATATATGAATAAAAAATCTTCTTGATGTCACAGGCTGATTAGAAATTGGACCAAATTCCAAACTTGTGTTTATGTACGATTAAACAGAAAGCTATGTATAATTTTGAAAATTTAAGCCCCCAATATAGGCTTGTGTTCTGTCTAACACGAGTTGCAGTATTAACGCAAATACTTTTTAAGCCATGCAATAATTATTTTACCTAGACTAGCACACAGAAATGTGCAGTGGTTCTGGGTAAATGACCATAATTGTGTGGTAATGGCCTCATGGGTAATTAACTCAAGTCTATGTATCTTGTGTAACTAGTACATTTGCATGATTGCATGCATCTTTGTGCTCATGTTATTTGAAGCAGCAAGTGGTCAAGTGATTAGGTAATGGCATCCCATTCCACACTCTTGTTTCTGTTTGATTAATATACCTCTGTTTGTTATGTTAGGTTCGAGGCAACTCGGCAAATACGAGCAATGGAAGGGAAGGCGAATGAGCAGGCAGATGATGCTGATAATTCAGATGCAGAGAGTGCGGTAAAGAAGACGGAATGGCACCTGCCGGTGCTGGCAATGACTGCCGATGTTATCCAGGCCACTCATGAGGAATGCATAAAGTATGGGATGGATGGTTACGTCTCGAAACCCTTTGAGGAGAAGCAGCTCTTCCAGGCAGTGCAGAAGTTCTTGGTCCCTAGAATGTCCAGCGGACACCAAGCGCTGCATTCTGGTGTACATTGAGAGGAGCTCTGACAGTGAACTGATGCAGATATATTTTTCCATTTTGTAATTCTTTAACCAAGGATGCATTCTGATTCTGATTCTGATGACGGCCCGTCGGTCGCAGCTTCTCCAAAGGCTGCACGACGATCAAGTTTGCGGCGAGCTTGCAGTCGAGGTAACAGAAGACGATCACAGATCAGCGCCGGCGCTGTGTACATGTATTGTATTGGCAAACACTGTTATAGGGTAAACTAGGAGAAATGTATGTCAAGGGTTGTACAGCTTCCACGATTTTTCTGCTCCAGTCCACTGTTGACGGAAGGCATGCTTGCTGGGTGCAAGACTGGGAACAGATGAGAGTAGTTTTTTGCTATTTACGTTGTATTCGAAATCTTCCGGTATGTGACTTGAAGTTGATGTAAATGGCTCAATGCATATCCATATTTGGAGATGAATTAGGAAGAAATCGATAAAAGAAACTCAGTGTTTAATACCCCTTTAATTCTGTTCAAGTTGCAATACACAGGCAAAATCTCCCTCCAAAGCAACCATTATTTGCAAGACTGCGTTATACACTTATACTCCATTGTAAGCAACAAAATAATAACTTCCCAGAAAAAATAAATGCCCATCCATCGAAACCTGCGTCCTGGACGGGAATGACACCTGACAGGTTTTGGGCCTGGCAGGCTAACGGAAGTGAAAGCCCACATGATCTACCGAAGCTTGGTCCTTCTGGGTGCAGAACTTTTTTTTTATTTAATATTTATTTTGAATCTTTTTTTTTTTCCGAAAATAATCAACGGATTTTTTTTAAAAAAATAGGTACCCGTCGTCCGAATCCATATTAGGGTGATAGATACCTGTATGTAAAAATTGTTGATAAATCAACTCCTTCATATGTTCATTTTCGCAATTGCGTTTTTTGCATGCAGGCCCCTATCACTCCAATATAGGGTGATCGTCCCATATCTGGGCGATGGGGACCTATTTTTGTAATATTTTTTATCCATCGATTATTTTTGAAAAAAAGATTTAAAATAAATATTAGATAAAAATAAATTCAAAGCACAGAAGACAGCACATCAGCATCTCATGCCCTGTTCTGAGATACTAGCCAGAATGTGCGGCGCATCAGCATCGAGGAGACCCATCCAACCTTGTCCTTCAATGGATTCAGGTTCGGGGTCCCCGGAAATATACAGATCCAGATCAACCTAAAGCGAGCAAAACAGATGAAAATAAATCTGATTGAAGAAAATATCACGACTCAATTATTGGCGGTTGAAACAATATACACGGTTCATGCGTATGGGAAGCCCACAAAAACGGTAATGCTTCTTGCTCTTCTTTTTTGTGTGTGTCCAGGTGCCTGCGTCAATGGCTGGTATCTGACCAGCTAGGCCAGACCAGTTCTTGGCACCGGCATCGCCTCTCCAACTTGCGGCCAAAAATACCCAACGATCTCACGTTTCCCTCCCCACATACTACCAAAACAAAGGACAAGTTCGATTCGTTGGTGATCTTGTCAGTTTCTGACGCCGAAACGTAAGAGGTTTATGGAGAGCTCTTCGCTTGCCACAAGGAGAGACGTGTGGCGATGGCGATGAGTTCGGCGAAGGATGTGGGAGGCTGTGGAGTTGCCAGGTCTCGAGAAGCTGTCCCTGTCCATGGAGATCCCTCTGGATGCTGCGTGGATACCTGGTTATCATTTCCGTTCTTGGGAGCAAAAGATGTTAATGTGTATTGCGCGTGCCTTTGTCCAGACTCCTAAACGGGGGAAGTGAGTGCGGTTGTTTTACTGTAAAATAAATTTGTTTTGTTTACCGTTTGTCGAATGAATCTGCTTTAATAGTATTTGAGGAGCGTGGTAATATAATACTTTATCCATCTAAGTTTATATGCCGTATTTGTTTTTGGCACATAGAGTAAAAGGATATTAAAAATGATTTGGCTACCTCTAATTATTATCTCTAAGTACTATATTTAATGCATGCATGTAGAAAATATTAAGTAAATCTAGATATTTATTAAAAGTATAAAGATAATATCATATTAATTTGTATTGAAACATGAAAGAGAAGTGCTTCTATGCTTTTCCTTCTAGTACAAGTTGCACAAATCTTGAAGCAAGCGAAGGGGTAAGTAATCACCATCTACCCTTCATTCATGCTTTAATAGTTGTGCAACTTTTAAAAGGAAGAGCATAGAAGCACCTCTCAACATGAAATACATCTTATATTTATGGATAAGATTATTTAAAAATACGTATTATAAATTTGAACAGGGAGTTCGAGTTAGAGCTTCAATCATAGGAATTTGTTGAGAACTTTGCTAGTATTACATCTCTTAAAACACTTTTGCCTTTTTGGTGCCGAGTGTGCATGGACTCCGAAGAATGGAATTATTCGAACGGAGAGGTTTTCGTCCTAGAAGGGGAGTCTGCTGCTCAGGGTCCTTGAATGCTAGTAGACTCTGTTTGGTACGACGGAAGCTTTTTAGAAAAATAGGTTTTAGCTGGGTTGTATGGTTAAAAGGTTGTCCAGCTAAACGTCTAAGCTGAAGAGGTTGATGCTTGGCAGTCCAGTTTTTTAGTATAGCTTTTAGATATAAGAGATGCAGGTTAGAAATAAGGGTGAGTGCAGTGCAGTTTGAGATTTTATATTTGGTAGGAAGGGGTAATTTTCTTCAAACTCTAGTGGCAAAGTTATAACTCCAACCTACAAAAGCCATGGAAAGCTATCTCAGATCAATTTTTGGCTTTCAACTTCTTCTAGTATAAATGAATTGCTAATTTCTGACTAAAAAAATTAGCCATATGAAATAATTTCTGATTTTCAGAGGATAGAAATCAAAGTTGGAGTTGTTCCGAACAAGTTAGTAGTCTTTGCATAACATAGGCTCGACTCACGGTCACGGATGGCCCACGTGCCAGTGAAGACTTTCTTCCCTGCAATTTTCTGAGTCGCTTCCAATTTTCTCAAGGGCGCGGTGGCAAAACGAATCTTCAAAAAGGAAACTTTCCTTCTCAAACAGCATGGGTGCCCTTTTCTGTTAATGAACTCTAGAACATCGTCATTTTCCCCCCGACCAATCAATCAATGTCGCTTGTAATTAATCAATATTAAAGTTACGGTGAAATCGGAGAGAAAGTGATTTATATATACCTCAATTGTGTTGGAAGACGAGGGATATTCTCTTCGGTCACAGATAATTATTATTTTGGATATACTTATGGTCATAGTTTTTATCATTGATTTCAAGTACAATATAGTTATAAACCCTAATAAAATTATAATATTACAAAAATACTTTTCGAGATAGATCTACACATATGTTTTTCATGTATCAAATTTAAATATTTAAAAAGATATTAACAATCAAAGTTTCGAAACTTTAATTAGACCTACGTCAAAAAAGACAACTATTTTTGATTGGATGGAGTAATACTTTGTGTGGATAGTAATGAATAAATACATATAGTTGATAAAAAAAATAAAGGTAGAGTAGAAAAAGCCTCATCAAATCTCTCTCTCCCCCCTTCTCTCTCTCCCCCTCTCTCTCTCTATTTATTTATGTCATATGTTTCTAAACAAGACCGTTCAAATTATGACCCTATTTATTTATGCTGAGGCTTTTGGGATTAAACAACTTAAAAGCAATAAGCTTTTATACATGGTAGAGATGGGTAATTTTATCCTAATTTCAGTAGCATTAGTTTAAAACCAACCATCAATGAAAAAAAACAACTCTCGATAAATTTTGGCTTTTAGTTATATACTAGTATTACAATTTTTTTTAAAAAATACTAGATAAAAAATCATCGATTTATTTAGACTTTAACTTTTAAGCCTGTGAAAAAAAAAACTAAGAAAAAAACAGGGCATAAAGGCCAAAGGTAAGTCATAAACAACGGTAACAAATGATCCTCGCATTCACGATTTGTTTCTTTAATTAGTAAAATAGCCTAACTTGCAAGCGCAGCGTGTACGGTAATTTTCCATCCTCCTTTTGCGTACGGTTCACTCTTCAGTTTTCCCTTTCTTTCACGTGGCAAAACAGGAGAGAATTCCAAAAACAAAAGAGAGAAAAAGAGGAGAAAACAAGAAAGAAAATATAGAATTTGCATCTTTCACGTGGCAAAACAGGAGAGAATTCCAAAAACAAAAGAGAGAAAAAGAGGAGAAAACAAGAAAGAAAATATAGAATTTGCATCCTGTTCTAACACGAGAGAGAAGAGCAGAAGAACGCGGCGACTGCTGTTTCGTCTCGTCTGGTCCGCGTGCTCTGACCTGCGAAGCATCAGCCGCCTCGCCATATATTACGCCGCCTCTGACCGCCCAAACCTCCAACTCGTCCTCGCCTCAAATCCCCGTTCGCTCTGCCTGATCTCTAACCACCGCGGAAAAGATCCCCAGTTCCGCGAAGCCCTCGAGCTCGCGCCGGATCCCGAGCGAACTCTTGCCTGTTGAGCTTCCGGTCGGCGTGATGGAGGCTGCAGCCGCGGCAGCGCTCAGGTCGCCCACCGCCGCCGCCGCCGCCGCGCCCTCGCGGCGAGTCGCGGGCGCGAGCTCGCTCCGGTTTGATCGGAGGCGGGGTTCCGCCTTGGGCTCCATCAAGGTAAGGATGAGCTTTGCGTTCTTGTGTGCGCGCGCGTGCGCTGGGCGGGTGGTTGGGTGTTTTGTGCCTCGGTGTTATATGATGGTTTTGGTGAAAGTTTGGATCTTATCCCCTTTTGCTAGTGTTCTTATCCATTTCTTGGTTTTCTTTGCAAGAATTTGAGCCAAAGGATCTGGTTTGCTTGGTTCTTAGTGTCATACCGCTATTGCTCTGAATTTTTGTGTTTCAAATCGTTATTTGAGCATAGAAATGGATTGGTGTCCTGTCTTGATGACTGATGCGCTTTCTTGTGCTGGATGCTATCCTCAGGGTCTCGGGCGGCAGCAGCTCATTCCCAGAAGGCGGAGCAGTGCGGTCAGGGCCTCCTGGTCGCCCTCGGAGTCTCTGCCATCGCCTTCGTCGATCGCGCCGCTGCAGATGGAGTCGCCGGTGGGGCAATTCCTCTCGCAGATTCTTCTCACGCACCCGCACCTTCTGCCCGCCGCTGTCGAGAAGCAGCTCGAGCAGCTCCAGACCGACCGTGAGGTCGAGGAGGAGGAGGAGAACGGCGGCGAAAAGCCGGCACCGTCAGGTGGTGACATCGTGCTGTACAGGTAACTTGACCAAGAAAATACAATAATTTTTATATAAGAAAACTGTAAGTATGAACTTTGTTTGGAATGGCTACTTCGTTGCTCTTGTTACTTCCGAATATGCTATGCATCTAGGCTGTAAAAAGATAGGAGTTGGTAAATACACTTATTCTGAGTTATCCCGAGCATATTAAGATATTCAGCGCTTCAGACTGTCGCATAACAATTGCACATAAATCTTGTTTTTTATGGACACGTACTGACTTGTTTAAGCATTACATGAGTTTAAATGACATATCAGAGTTGTTATGAAAGATTAACATTCGATGTGTCAGAAGTGTTTCCTTTAGAGAAGAAAAAAAAAACTGAACTATTCTAGCCTGTTTAATTGGGACGGAACTACCATAGTTCATATATGAGAATTTTAAACTAAAATTGTTTTTTAGTCATAATGTCGTACAAAGAGGAAGTTTGAGCACTGCTTCTATGCTTTTCCTCATAATACAATTTGCACAAATCTTAAAGCAATCGAAGGAGTAAATAATCGTCATCTACCTTCCATTCATGCTTTAATATTTGTGTAACTTTAAAAAAGAAAAGTGTAGAAGCACCTCTCAGTTTGATTTTTCATGGTTTGAGTCGGGGAAGGAAATCCAAGTTCCAGTTTTAGTCCTCAGATTAAAATCAATATAAGCCGTCCATTTTTTCAAATCTAATGGTTGAAATTAATTTAGATCTAGTTATACTACCACATGTAGTATTGGTAGTAAAATTCAGAAAGGGATAAAAGGGTAAAAAATTCTATCATATTATTTATCATCTACGGTAAAACACGTCCTGTGATCATGATAAATGACGGATAAATGGATAAGAAGCCTTTGAAGATTATCAGGTATTCGATGAATCCAAAACTGTGAACGGATTAGAAAAAATCTAAAAAACCTCTGATGAATGGATATGAAAAGCCTAAAATACCCATGAGGAATGGATGGTTAGATTTGATTTCTGCTACCACTATTTACTACCTATGTTATCCAACATAAAATTTCTCTTGTAATAATCTCCTGCCAGTACAGATGAATTCTGGATAATCATAATCTTTATTTTTCTGGATTAATAGGCGGATTGCTGAGGTTAAGGAAAAGGAGCGGAGAAGGACTTTGGAGGAGATACTCTACGCGCTGGTTGTTCAGAAGTTTGTTGAAGCCGGTGTTTCTTTGGTTCCAGCTCTCTCTCACTCCATTGATTCTTCTGGAAACGTTGATCAGTGGGCAGGATCCACGGAAGGGAAGCTTGAGCGTTTGCACTCTCACGAGGCATATGAAATGATTGAGAACCACCTCACTCTTATTCTGGGGCAGCGGCAAGCTGATGCTACTGTTGCTGCCTTAAGTAAGCTCAGAGTTGGCCAAGTCTACGCTGCATCCGTGATGTATGGTTATTTCCTCAAGAGGATTGATCAGAGGTTTCATCTCGAGAAGTCAATGAAGGTCCTCCCTTGGGGATCAGAGGAGGAAGACGATGCACTCAATCAAGTTATGACGACTGACTCATGGCCAGCAGCTGAGTCTTCTAGCTCTCATCCAGAGATGGTGTCGTGGACTTCTCCTAGCTTCAGTGCAGGGGGGCCTAGCGAATCTGTCAAGCCATGCCGTCTTAGATCGTACGTCATGTCATTTGATTCAGATACCTTACAAAGGTACGCAACAATTAGGTCGAAGGAGGCCTTGGGCATCATCGAGAAGCACACGGAGGCACTATTTGGAAAACCAGAGATTGTGATCACACCTCAAGGCACAGTTGATTCTTCCAAGGATGAGCATGTTAGGATAAGTTTCGCAGGGTTGAGAAGGTTGATCCTAGAGGCTGTTACTTTTGGATCCTTCCTTTGGGATGTTGAGAGCTTTGTGGATTCCAGGTACCATTTTGTGGCGAACTAGTTGGATCAAGACATCGTCATCATAGAAAGTGCAGATTCATGATATGTATATTTGGTCTCAAGTGAGTGGTCTTCAGTAAAGACTGTTGTACAATGGTGTTAACCCGGGCTGTATGCAGAGAAATCTAGGATTCTGAATGGTTTTCTGGCGTCACAGCATTGTAAAGAGGAAATATCATTAGACTAATATTTAGCCATTAAGTTTTTTCTCAACATTTGCACTGCCTTGGGAGTCGTAACACCCTAATTTTGGATTTTTTTTGGAAAGTTTTAAAATTAAAAAGAAACATTTGGGAGTCGTAACACCCCAACACGAAGGCGTGGCATGGTCGTGCGCTGCGCGCACACGGGGGGCTGCCGGGCGGGGCCAAGCGCTCAGTGAGGTGAGGGAGTGGCTCCCCCGGGCGGTGGTGCCTGCGCACGCAGGGAGTTAGGGAGGGCGCACGAAGCAAGGTGTTGGGGCTAACGTTGTGCACGCATGGTACCGTGGACGCGCACACAGCGCACAACACGATCGCGATCGCACAACACGACCGCGATCGCACGGACGAGGTTCCACGCTGGGGCAGGGGTGCGTGCGTGATGGTAGTATGCAGGCGCATGTTGTGCTAGCAAGGGTGATTTAATTGAACTATCAAACTGACTTGGAAATCTCTAAAATTTTTGTGTGGAAGGCCCTAAGGGTGTTATAATGATGCTGCAAAATTTTAGAGGATGAGCACACCCCAATAATTTATAAAATTTTTGACAGTGTCTCATCTCCATTTTATTTAAAGCTTTTTCTAAATTTTTAGAAGCACTAAATTGTTTCAAAATATTCTAAAACTCTTTGGGGGTGACCTTAAGGTCATTAGTATGTATGTAAATTTTATCCATATTTTCACTTATTTGGGTTGGGGATTTAAGATTTTGAAAACACGAAATTACCAATAAGAGCATTTCCCAAATTCCAAAAGTTCAGAGAAATTCATAAATAACAAAATCTCAAATTCAGACCAGCCATCCTAGATTAAATTACTTATCTTTATTTTCAAAAATCTCTAGACTGTTACATTATGCTTCACATACATTTGTCAATACGGTTGAAACTTTGAACTAAAAGTACTTTACTTAAGTGCAAAATGTGCACCTTGATTTCATGAAAGCCCTTGAAGGCCCCAAATCAATTCCTTTTGTGCGGGATAGGGAATGTACATTAATTCTTTCATGATTTTTGAAAATTTTTTCCTATTTTTTCTAGCGTGGAAGACCATTTTACAGTATTTTGCACTGTCACAATTTTTGAATATTCCTCAAGCTTGATCATTATCTAAAATTTTTATAGAAACATTAGTGATGCGTCAAGACCATCCAAATTTTTTTTTCAAAATTTTCTAACGCGTTTTGGACCAATTTTCATTCGGTTAAAAATCACCAAGATTTCGGCAAATCTCGCTGAGTCTCGGTAAAAAAAAAAAGGATTTGAATTTTATCCAAATTTAATCTAAAATTTCTAAATCTCGCAAATTTCAAATTTCGGTCCCTCCGAGATACTTCTTTTATAAGAGAGGACCTGGCCTATTGTGTAGCTTTGAACTACTTATATCACTAGCTTGCAGATCTTGGAAGCACTGCCTAAAAAGTTGTAAATGTCATTTCATGACCAATGTGGGCAGATATTGTAAGTTCAAAACCAACATGAATTAAGTGTAGCAAGTTACATGGAGTCGTGTCATGTGACCCTGCCATACGAACATGTACAGCTGAAATGGGACTATGAAGTTTGCATGTCCGACTGTCCGAAAACCAAGACATACCAAATGCAAGAGTTGTCGTTACAGCTTTATAATCGATTCATAAGATGTTATCATCTATAGTGAACTAGCAAATTTACCTGCGCAATTGCGCGGCTAGATATTATGATATGATTATCTTTGATATATAACTATATATAATTATGTATTTTTTATATAACTTTAATATCTATATAGATTAATATGCACCGTTATGGTCCCATCAAAATAAGTGGTGGAGATCTTTGGACTCTTTCTTTAAACTAAACCGTTATCGTATAGAATTCAATTTCTAATTTTTTTAGCTATTTGTGTAATGTAAATGATACAAACTCTTTTTTTTTAAATTTAGACCGTTATAATCAGATCCTGTATTATGCAATACACAAACTCTTTCTTTTAATCCAAACCGTTATAATCTGGACCTACCACGATCAATGGTGTAGATCTTTTATTTCCTCCGATTAATATAGAAATTTCTAGTCTTGAGAGCGAACGTGGTGGCTTCTTTTGCCCCTACTTTAATATTATAATAGATAGTAATAGATTAGCAATCACTACATATAACCGAACCTTCCTCAAATGGATCATGGGAAGCCATTTAAGGCCTCGTAGCTTTCGATAATCTTGATGAAGTTCTTGACTATGAGCCTCCCTTCGGTGGTTATGATGCTCTCTGGATGGAACTGCACTCCCTGCATTGCGAATGCCCGTAAATGTAAGTAAATTCAAAAGGGAAAAATGTGGCATGTTAAGAAACAAATATTTTTAGACTTGGTACACGCATTGCTTCTTTACCTAAACGACTACTAGCAGAACTTTTTACAGTAGGCATCAGCGATAATGTAAACAAGTATAGCTGGCAGAATGCTGATAAATGGTTGTCCCTCCTGAAGTTCATTGCAACTTCAATAAATAGTGATAACTTATCCACTAACGAGAACTCTGGTTGTTTTTGCCTGGTTACAAGCCAAGTTCAAGTTTATCCAAGTCCACCCAACTGAAGCCAAAACTCCAGAAATTTCTAATCTACCCACTTTAGTTACTAGCATTATAGATTGTCTGCTGAACACCAGACAAGAACTACGCATCGGAGAGAACTTGTGTTGATGAACTATGAACTTGGAAATTTGGTGAAAGTGTGAAGTTCCTAATTACAAAGTTGTAGGATGGCTTGACTGAAGGCCTGAAGGGTTCTAGACATCCAATTAAGCTCCGTGTTTGGTCTTTATATGGGACTCATGGAAAACGAGGTACATAACAACAGAAGAAATATTTTGCATTTTGTTTTATTTTATTATCATTAAGCAAAAAAATATACATGGGAGTAAACCTGAATATGTTTGTATATATATTTCCTGTGGCGGGCAGCCATGATCAATCCATCATCTGCCCAGGCAACAATTTCCAGCGCGTCACGCGGGAGGCTATCCTTCTCAATTACGAGGCTATGCCGCTGTGGTATCTCCAGCTTGGAATGGGCTGCAGTACTAATTAACTTGGTCCCTAAGACCATCTCCAACCATATTCCCTTCATTTCATTCCTTTCCCTGTTCCCTTCCCTGTTCTCATTCCCTTTATTTCCCCTCATCTCCAATAGATTCCCTTTAAAGGGAATTTATAGGAAAAGGAGATAGAATCCCTTGCTGGAGGGAATGGGAGAGAGAATCAGTGAATCTTGAAGGAAGTTGAGGCTGAAGGAATGGGAATCCCTACACGAAGGGAAAATGAGAGGGGAAGGGACATGGTTGGAGATGGTCTAAGCCTGGACTAGAGAAGAGCTGCTCGCCTCGACTGGCAGCAGCAGTCTGGCAGAGAGAGGTTCAGATATGGCTTTGGGTGACCTGGGAGAGGGGGGGAGAAATGGCTCAGCCTGGGAGAACCCGAGCCACCGCCGTCGCCCGTCGTTGACCCTCTCCAGCTCACATTTGGCATCGTCGCTGTCTGGAGCACATTGTCGCCTCCATACCTTCTTCCTTCAGCTCGCGGTTGCTCCTTTCCCTCTCCTTTATTCTCAGTTTCTTCTCTCCCTGCTCTCTCCTCTGCTCCGCTGCTCTCTGCTTTGCCACTCACCTCTCAGCTTGCTGCTCGCGGTGCTGGTTGCTACTTGCTACTATACCATTCTCTTTGCTCTGGCACGAGAGGTGGCAGCTTGGTGCTATTATTAGGGCACGGGTGGAGGGAGGGCCTTTAGTGAGGTTGTGAGCTGAGCGAGTAGTGGTTTCATGTCATCTATTCTTTCTATTTTCTTTGTTATATGTGTGTTATAAGTGCTGATTTGACTAGTATACCTTATCGTCTAATTTCTGTTTAGGCGGATGCCTAGCGTCCTGGGTGGCTACGACTGGTTCGAGCGCCGTGAAAATCATATTTCCAACAAACAGAACTTTGGTAAACATGCCCTAAGCCTAGCAGTATTTTACTGCAGTTTTTATATTTCCTGACTCCAGCTCCAGTATTGGACTCCCAAGCTGCTTTATACCACATGTAAGTATGCTTTTGTACTAGATCATGTATCATCCCTTGAGACAATAACCTTAAGCATAGCTTGGCCATCATAAGTCATCTTACGTTGGGAGACCAGAAAACAATGTTCCATCAAGTTTGTCGTCGTAATGCAATAGGGAGTCTTTTGAAGAGATACGGGTACACTACATTTGCACAATTAAAAATTTTACTATGTAAAACACAAAGCTAAACGAGTAAGTGATCATATATTGTTATCACTAGACGCGCAGTGCGGCGGAAGGAGAGTTGATGTAGCCCGATTCACTGTAGCACACATCATATTGCGGTGGTCGATCGTCCCCCGTGCGGTAATCAATAGTCTTGATCAGTGTCGTAGCAACAGCAATGCATCTACCAAAGTACACATGTTCGGGGAGGAACATCGTGCGTCGGTGTGCTAGCACTAATGTGCACGAGAATGGCTTGAGCGGCGATGGCTAGGGTTTTGGTTGTTATAACTGTCTTACAATTGCGACCGCGAACACCCTTTAAATAGTCCCTTTCGGTGGAACCTTACGTTAGGGCTTAACCAAGGTGCAAAACCCACTTGGTTCATTAGTGACGGATCCAATCTGAACATCTGTATTCCAACCCATTAAGTGTGTAACTCTGTAGACTCATGTATATTCGGCCATGGGCCTAAACTCCTTTTGGCCTATAAGTCGGCAACAACTCCTAGTAGGACATAGTTGTTATGAATATGACTTGTATTCAATATGAAGGCCAATGGCCATAATATATAGAGCACATGGGGGTCCAAGAGATAAGGCAAGGACAAGAGATAAGGCAATAATCTATAACAGATAATATATCCTTAACAACCCCCCCACCACAAATGCAAGGCGTATGCAATAGCATTGCATTTGGAAGAGATGAACTAAAAAGGGAAAATCTAAAGTCATAGTCCTGAAGAAGCCGTCGCAGCATGTAACTCTTGAAACATCGAGCTGACGAAGAACAACCAACGAAGAACCCAGTCGATGATGAAAAGTCGACGAAGAAGCCAAATCGACGAACCGAAGTCGAAGGTAGGGCCGAGTCGACGATGAAGCCAAATCAACAAACGAAAGTCAAAGGTAGGGCCGAGTCGACGAAGAAAAACCGACGAAGCCAACAAAACGAGCCAAGCCGAGGTAATAGGAGTTGACAGAATGAGTCAAGCTGATAAAAGAGCCGAGCGATGACGGAATTAAGATGCTAAAGACTTGGATGGACGCAACGGAAGCAATGATGTTAAGAAAAACTCAAAAATAACTAAGGGCACTAATAGCAGCAATCAATGGAGAGCCAGCAAACCAAGATGACGACTGAACCAACTCCATGAGCCGAAGAGCCAGAGCCAACTAGAAACATAGCCATGTAGAAGCCAAACCATGTAGAGCAAGCCTCTAGAAGTGAACTAGGGACAAGTATCTTGAAGAAATCAAGGACGTGACCGCATGATGTGAAGTATCGGGAACTTGGAGCTCTCCTCACGCGCTGGAGGCAAGGCAAGGGGAGACGGACGGCGGGGTCCCGGTGGCGGAAAACTCGGCCGCATGCTGGTGCCCGCCTGCCGGACACGATAAGCATCGACGCCTTGCCGCATACCGCAGACAATGCAGAAGCCGCGACCCGGCGGTGAGGGTGGCACCGGTTCCATCGACGGCTACGCGCGGACGGCGGGGTCATGCAGATCCAGAGATCCGGACCCGGCAGATCGGAGAAGGCGGCACGTCGGAGGGCGTGATGGCCTCGTCGTCACCGCCCCTCTAGAACGGACTTGATGGCGACGGCAGCCGCCGCGGCGCAGTCGGCGTGTCCACGGGCGACGGGCAGACCGACCAAGGACAACCGGCGGCCGGAGGCGGCGCGATGGCCACGTGGCAGCCCAAGGCGGTGCGGCGGCCGCGCGATCAAGCGTCGATGGGTGCTGGAGAGCACGATCAAGCGTCGCGCGACAGCGTCGGGCACGATCGACTTCGGCAACCACGAAGGCGGCCCAGCGACGGCAGGAGCACGAACTCACCGCAGAGGGCGGTCTTGCCGTCGGTGGTCGACGCCGAGAGCAGAGGAGCGGATGCGGTGCCGCCCCGGGAGTCTCCTCCTCCCGGGGCAGCGGATTAGATCTAAAACAGCGGAAGGGAGAGGCTTGAAAAAACCTAGAGCTCTAATACCATGTTATGAATATGACTTGTATTCGATATGAAGGCCAATGACCACAATATATAGAGTACATGAGGGTCCAAGAGATAAGGCAAGGACAAGAGATAAGGCAATAATCTATAACAGATAATATATCCTTAACAATAGTGACTTCTAAACACACATAAAGGTCATATCAAATGGACATATATAGTACTCATGTACTGACCCCTTTGCCTCATGATACCATATCGAAATCAAGACGAGAAACGTGCCACCCTATAATAGCTCGATCATTCACTTAATTATTCTGTAGTAGATTACTTAGTTGCAATTGACTCATCAATTACATTTGGCATAGCCATGCACTTACTTAATTCAACTACACTGAGGGCTAGAGATATCTCTCCTGTTATATAGGAGGGATAAATTCTATCTTGATCGCTCACATTCCTCTGCATGTTTTATAGTAAAGCTAAAAGCTGCCTTCATGACTACATAGTTATAGAGTAGTATTTGGCAACCCCTAAGTATACTATTACACATATAGGAAATCATGATCTTAGATATAAGAATCCCCCATACATTATGTATGAGACCAATTGATAACACCTAGAAATATAAAAATTCCTGCAGTGTCTCATGGTGGGTCACTCTAACACCATGTTCTCCAACATGTGTCTATATTATTGATTTGATATCCCTATATCTATGATTCGTGAAATATGATCATCAATCAACACATGTGCTGACATATAAATCACAATAGTCTTAAATGATGATATAAGGTCAATGATAATTCAGAATAATATCAAAACATAAACAATGAGTTCCACGACACAAGTTGCATACTTGTTCATAGACACTAACGATATTTATTCAAGGGGTAAAATAATCGTATTATTACATAAATATATATGTGATACGATAATCTCTATAATTACCTCAAAACATACCATTAACACTTCCCCATGAACGACTCCGTAAGGAGAACGAACAACTTTCCCTACAAATATTCAATACCATATTCCTGGAAGATTTCCTGAGCCCTCACGCTCCCACGTCACCCCCACCCACTCTCTCTCCTTTTCTTGCAAAAAGAACCTCCGGTTCTTTGGAATTACGAATAGGTCCTTTCCATTCATGAATAAGTCCTTTTTAATTTTCTGTGAGTGGAAAATATTTTTTTCCGGTTCGCGTCTAGGTCCTCCGTTCGCCGTTTTACACAAAGAGCCTCCCGTTAAATACAAATTGCGAACGAGCTCTTTCTTACTTATTCAAAATAGCGAACAGGTCCAAAATTCTAACAAATAGGTCCCTGCAATTTTCGTTCGGGTCCTTTCTCCGATTTTCCCGAAAAAAATATTTTCGTGGTCCGTTTGCTCTCCGGAGCATGAGAAAAATATTTCCGTAGTTTGTTTTTTCTCCAAAAAAAACACAAAAAAAACAAAAAAAAATTCGTTCGCAAGCGCGGCGTGCGCCGCGCTTGCGTTTCTAGTATACAACACTCCATTGGAGCACCTGCATGAAAGGATTGAAAGGAACTGCTGTAGTCTAAAGACACTACTCAGGGGAAGAGCTTGTGCATACATGCAAACCCCCAAATACCCCTCGAATGCATTGCAAACCCCAAACAATGGTATCGAAGGCCGTCCAAGCTCCAGAACCGTTTGCAAGGATACTAGGATGGTACGCGCGGCGCACGCCGCGCGCGTTAACGGGAAATGAATTTGTGTTTTTTTCGGATAAAAAACGGACCACGGAACAATTTTTTCGTAGAAAAACGAGGAAAAACGACGTAAAATATTTTTTCTCATGCTCTGGAGAAAAAACGAACAACAAAACAATTTTTTCCCAACAAAAACGGATAAATGACGGACGAAAAACGAATTCTCATTTTTTTTAGAGAAAAGCAGAAGCGGAATCATTTTTGCCATGCTCGGAGGAAAAAGCGGATCACGAAAACATTTTTTCCGCGCAAAAGCGGAGAAAGGAATCTTTTTTAGAGAAAGCGGCAACGAAAATATTTTTCCCACGCCACGCCGCGCGCGTGAACGGGAAACGAATTTGTGTTTTTTTTGGGGGCAAAAAACGAGGAAAACGACGTAAAACATTTATCCCATGCCCTGGAGGAAAAGCGAACAACGAAACTATTTTTTCCAACAAAAGCGGATAAACGACGGATGAAAACGGATTTACATTTTTTTAGAGAAGCGGCAAGCGAAAACATTTTCCCCATGCTCGGAGAAAAAGCGGATCACGAAAACATTCTTTCCGAGCAAAGCGGAGAAAGGAAAATTTTTTTGAGCGAAAACGGCAATCTAAAAATATTTTTTCCATGCTCCGGAGGAAAAACGGACCACGAAAACATTTTTTCCGGGCAAAACGGAAAAATGACCCGAACGTAAAGCACAGGGACCTATTTGTTATAATTTTGGACCTATTTGCTATTTTGAAAAATTAGAAAAGGGCTCATTCGCTATTCGCATTTAATGGGGGGTCTCCCTGTAAAATACCGAACGAGGGACCTAAACGCGAAACGGGGAAATCTATTTTCCTCTCATAGAAAATCGCACAAGGACCTATACGTAATTTTAAAAAAACGGAGGACTTTTTCGGAAAATAGAGGAGAGAGAAGGTGGAAGTGAGGTGGATGCTTGAGGAGCTTGAAACCTCCCATATGTAATTGAGGGATAATTCCTGGATCTTGAACACGTAGCAGTTTTGTGTGTGTGTGTGGAGGCTTTTCGAAGTGACAAGTACATAAAAGCATATTGGGCCCCAAAACCAACCGGGCCCCGGGCCCCAGGCCCCAGCCAGCCGCGCGCGGCCCGTCCCCCGCCCGGCTGTGCCGTCCCTGGCCACGCCGTGAGAGTGAGTTGTCCGCACGAACGCGGCGTGGCACGTCCGTCCGGCAGGCTGGCGAGGCCGCCGCGACCGAGCGCAATTGTCTTTCGAAAAACAAAAAAGAAAGAGGCGCAGGCAAGGGCGGCACCGCACCGGGTCGTGGGGCAGCGAGCGAGCCGGGGCGGCGAGTGCGGCCGTCCGCTTGCTGCAGTATACATACCCTACCCCCCACACCACCCGTCCTCGCCCCCAGACACCGCAGCCCTACCTCCTCGCCTCCGCCCTCCTCCCTCCTCGCAGGACGACGGGTGCTGCCCCCTCCCTCCTCCGGATCCCGGTGAGCCATCTCGCCCCCGTCTCCGTCTCTACGGTTGCTCGCATTGCGCTTTCTCTCTCTTGCGCCGGCGCCCGTTAGGCCGATCCGATCTCGTGCCCCGGTGCCCATTTCCTCTCTCCCCCGACGTGGATCCGACCGGATCTTGGGAGAAGAGAGCTCCGGTTTTTTTTTTCCCCTCCCGCAAAGAATGCAGATCTGCGATACGCGCCGCCTTTTTGCGTGCGATGTGGAAGCGTCGCGAGCCTTTTCGATGGCAAAATGCTCCGATCTGTCCCTTGGTGTAACTGTGTAAGGAAACTATGTTTTTTTTTAAAATTTGAGAGTGCCTAGCTCTGATTGCTACCCTGTTACAAGCTGTGGTCAGGTTCTTTATGAATTGTGCTGTCTCATCGTCTTTAGTTCCTTACATGTGCTAGGTTTTGCGGTACATTCTTGGAAAGAAATCTTTCGACCAGCGTGCGTCCTACGTCTATAGGTTGTGTAGTTACTGCTTGTATTGATTGATTGATTGATGTGTAACAGGTGTAGCTTTGTGCGAGCTTTGCTGTACGTAGAAAATGGCCGACGCCGAGGACATTCAGCCCCTCGTCTGCGACAATGGAACTGGTATGGTCAAGGTAAGACACTGGATTTCACAAGATGGTTCTGTAGCTTTTGTTATGGAAATGTAGTGTTCTTGGTAACAGCTGGGTTGAAAACGTGCGATTGATGTCAGGCTGGATTTGCGGGAGATGATGCACCGAGGGCTGTTTTCCCCAGCATTGTCGGCCGCCCACGCCACACTGGTGTCATGGTCGGGATGGGACAGAAGGATGCCTACGTCGGTGATGAGGCACAGTCCAAGAGGGGTATCTTAACCCTCAAGTACCCCATTGAGCACGGTATCGTCAGCAACTGGGACGATATGGAGAAGATCTGGCATCACACCTTCTACAATGAGCTCCGTGTCGCCCCGGAGGAGCACCCCGTCCTCCTCACTGAGGCACCACTGAACCCCAAGGCCAATCGTGAAAAGATGACCCAGATCATGTTTGAGACCTTCAACACTCCTGCTATGTATGTTGCCATCCAGGCTGTCCTCTCGCTGTACGCCAGTGGTCGTACCACAGGTGAGCTCGCTCTTTATTGAACTGCAGCCTTTAGGATGAGAAATCTTAAAATTGTGCACGCTCCCATGTAGATGAGATTAATTTGGAGATGTTTCAACTGATGACGCAGCAACATTAAATTATTTGTATGATATGTGTGATAAATTTTTTTCAAAGAAACCTGATAGGCATAGGCATTGCTCACGTTGTTGGCACTCTTGATATAATCTCTGAAAGGGGGTCAATATTGTGATTTGTTACAATTGTCAACAACTTAATATACCCTCTTGCCTGTCTCAGGTATTGTTTTGGATTCTGGAGATGGTGTCAGCCACACTGTCCCCATCTATGAAGGATATGCTCTTCCCCATGCTATCCTTCGTCTCGACTTGGCTGGGCGGGATCTAACTGATTATCTAATGAAGATCCTCACCGAGCGTGGTTACTCGTTCACCACGACGGCTGAGCGGGAAATTGTGAGGGACATGAAGGAGAAGCTTGCCTACATTGCCCTGGACTATGACCAGGAAATGGAGACTGCTAAGACCAGCTCGTCTGTGGAGAAGAGCTACGAGCTTCCTGATGGACAAGTTATCACCATTGGTGCTGAGCGTTTCCGTTGCCCTGAGGTCCTCTTCCAGCCATCCTTCATTGGAATGGAAGCTGCAGGTATCCATGAGACTACCTACAACTCCATCATGAAGTGCGACGTGGATATTAGGAAGGATCTGTATGGCAACATTGTTCTCAGTGGTGGTACTACTATGTTCCCTGGAATTGCTGATAGGATGAGCAAGGAAATCACTGCCTTGGCTCCTAGCAGCATGAAGATCAAGGTGGTTGCTCCTCCGGAAAGGAAGTACAGTGTCTGGATTGGAGGATCCATCTTGGCATCCCTCAGCACCTTCCAGCAGGTAAATAAACATGACAGCAATATACTGTTTTTTTCACGAACCTGACTGATTTGCTAACAATGTTACTTGCCATTGCAGATGTGGATTGCAAAGGCCGAGTATGATGAGTCTGGCCCATCCATCGTGCACAGGAAATGCTTCTAATTCTTCCGACCCAAGAATGCAAGCCAAGAGGAGCCATTATTGCCACCCTCCTGCTTTGTTTCTTTCTCTTTTTGTTCCTGTTCCTTCATTAGCGTGGACAAAGTTTTCAGCCGGCCTATCTGTTATTTTCCTCGATTCAAAGACTGTACTATCTATTGCTACATGTTCTTCTCTCTCGTGATTTTGGACAAATCTGTTCGGTTTATTCAAATTTAATCAGATGCCTGATGAAGGTGCTAAAAAAAATGTGAATGGTGTTCTGATTGTTTTGGGTTATTGATATCTTGTTACATGAATAATATTAAAGTGTCTTAATCCCATTATTGTTACATGAGGGTACTGCTATGTGGTATGCGAGCAGCAATGAATTCACGAGTTTCTTGATTAGCCATTTGGATCCTGGTAAATTCGTTGCTAGTGAGTTTTGCGTTGTGATTGGTTTGAAATGTTTTTAGTATTCTCTTGTGCCTTTATTGTGTCTGTTTTTGATTGGTGGGTTAGATCTGATGCCTTCCTGTCTTGCCAGTCTTGGTTGTTGCGATGGAATATGCATCAGATAAATTCTCCTGTAAAGGCTTTATCAGCACATTAGCACGCTTTGCTGCTTAAAGCTGTACTGTTCCAAGACATTCCTGTATGAAAGAGGAATCTTTTTCTCTTTACTTCAAACAAGATGCGAGGGAGAATGGGACCATGTGATGCTATGATGCTGTTGCCTGGTTTTTTTACATGGTTTCTTAGGATATCTGGGATCTAGCTGATGCCAATTGGGTTGATGGTACGAAAATGCCATAGCTTTGACAGGTAGGTTACAATATTGACAGGTAGGTTACAATACGAGACCTGATCTGGTCAATGTGGGCGTTTTCTGCCGTCTGTGCTCGAGAAAGTGATTTTAGTTCTGTCTGTTACACCGATGTTTCGTGTCTCCCTCCATCCATATGTTCGTGTTCAAAACTTGATAGTTTTGTGTTTTAGCTATATTCGTTGGTATCAAGTGGAAATGGGGTGGTTCCATGGTGTTTACGCAACGTTGCAGTCAAGGTAAAATTCCTGTTCTTAGGTCTTGGGCGAAAGGCTCCTAAAAATGGCTTAATTCGACCACGATTTCTAGGATTTGTTTATGTGTTATGTGCTGGCTTAGCTTGTTTTTCTTAGATAGAAAAAGACGCCGGAACACATTTCAGGTTATATCCGCTTGTTTTCATTGAAAAGAAAAACAAAAGGTTATGATTGTTGTTCTCTTCTTGAGCAGTGTTCTGTAGCAAACTTCTCAATCCATATGAGGCTTAGGCTTGTACTTTTAACAACTCAAACATATATGGGCTGTTTGGTTGCCTTCTCAACTCAGCCAGGCTGTATGAGTGGAGCCAGGCTGGTGGGATCCAGGCTGAGTGGATGCAATGGGATGATGTTTGGTTGATTGCATGAGCTAGTGCAGGCTGAGAAGAGATGCTGTTTGGTTGATTGTATGAGCTGGTGCAGGCTAAGATGAGAAGATGTTTGGTTGATTGCATGATGTTTGGTGCAGGCTGGTTGTTCTAATTGGAGGGATAGAACGCTAATGAAACATAGAAACAACTCCAAAAAGGAGTGTCTATGAGAGACAGTTCTGCTGATTAAACTAAACCACACGATACATGGAGTTTCATGTGGAGGAGCACCCATCCCAAAACACTCCTCCAAAAAAATGTGCAGAACCAAGTATAGCATGGTCTGCAGACTTACAGTGTGGATGAAAGATGGTATTTTACAGAAAATTGCCAGTTCACATATTATAACACCCTACAATGCTGTCATTTCAGTAAATTGCCAGGTCCATCTAATAACAGTTCCATAGCCATATCATAACAGCTTACAATGACTGCTGTCAACAGGTCCATCTAATAACCATATCCACATTACAATGTTATATTCCAAATTTAAAACGCAGGAGATAGTTCCATAGCCACATTACAATGTTATAAAAGTTCTATAGCAACAAAATGCAACAAATGCTATAAAAGTTCATAGCAACATCACAAGTCATTCCAACTTGGTTATTCTTCACAAGTCATTCCAACATGAACATGGCAGACACGTTCAAGCACATGTACAAAGCAAATTCTACATCAGATCATCTGCATGTGTTTGTACTTAAGACCACATATAGACAAGTGTACTCTGCCCAAAAGTTCAACCTTCACAACACCACCAATGCATAGGACTGGGCGTGGAAGCTTGAAGGATTGTAGTACATTTTCCTATCACAACAAAACTATGGCATCAGTAAGTTTGCTATATTATCCATTCAAGGTATTGATTCATTAGATCATAACCCAGCATCACTGACATCAAAATCCATAAATGCGTCCAGCTGGGAAGAAAATATTACATGCTGGGAAGAATAGTTTTGCACGTGAACCAGTCAAATACTAGGCAGCCACAAATCAACTTTTTATGGAGTCAATTGCCATTTTCTTTACTAAATTCATGCCCAACAATAAACCCTGATTAGGAGTAGAACTAAAAGTGTTCTACCATCGATAGATGACAAACTGACTGGATTTCTGAAAGTATCACATCAAGGATTTTCCCCAATTTTTCAAATTAACCTAAACTGGATGGGAATCTCGTAGCACTTCACTGTAGCTTGCGAAGAGAATGAACACTCGAGGGATCACAACCTCCCCAATCAAATGTGTGACAGTGACATTACAAGATAATGGCATCACAACCTCCCTCTCGCGGCTCTTGAGCTCGGCGTCATGGCTGGATTCGGACGCGTGCGCGGTAGGTTGAGACGGCGGCGGCGATCTGCTTACCTCAACCACACGGGTGAAGTTGGCGACCTCGGGGCATATCCGCAGGCATAACCTCTTGCTGAAGTTGCTCTCCACCACTGTCATAAAAAATCCCCAGGAGTCAAACTCGGCAACAACCATCGGAGCAGGCGAGATTTTTCTAGGAGAAAAAAACGCAGGGTTCGTGCGTGCACGGAGACGGCTGGAGGGCACCGGGGTCGGAGACGGGCGTGAGCGAGCAGAGGTCACCAGGGTCGGAGACGGGCGTGGAGGGCGCGGGGGACGGAGACGGCTGGAGGGCATGGAGGCGCGTGGCGGCGTGGAGGCCGTGGAGGCGCGCGGAGGAACCCGTGCGAGCGGCGGCGTGGAGGAGAGACTGGGTGCGAAGGAGACGTGCATACGCGGAGCCAGGCCAGCCGGAAACGCCTAATTTTCTCGTTTCCGCTGGGCCTGGCTCCGAGGGGAACCTGCATCCCACGGGCCTGGTCCAGTAGCCTAAGAAACCAACCAAACAACAGAAAATTGCATCTCTAGAGCCAATTCACTGCAGATACAGCCAACCAAACAGGCTAATAATGTTCTTGGACAAAATGTTCCGGAACCGATAAATTTGTTTATCTATTGGTTTTCATACATCCATTTCCTTTCATAATTGGCACATATCCAATGTGAATCACCCTTATCATGTAAACTCCATAGAAATCATGTGTACAAATTTTCAAAACTTCTCCCAAAAAAAAATAGCATACGTAAAGGTGAGCTTCTACAACCCTGTAAAATTTTAAAACTAAAATCAATTGCATTTGCAAGATATAAAAAAATACATATTCAATCTGAATAGTGATTTTTCACTGTTTGGTACTATTCAATTCGTTGCTTGTCAATTTCATATCTTGCAAATGCGGATGGTTTGATCTTCAAATTTTACAGGGTTGTAGAAGTGCATCTTTCCTACGTATGGTAATATTTTGAGAATTTTTAAAAACTTGTATATATAATTTTCACATAGTTTACACGATAAAAATAATTTACGCTGAATATGTGCCCTTTCATATATACAAATGCCATCACACGGTTACCATCATGCATCAAGCTTCTGGTCGCCCTATATAATCTTTAAGCCATACGTGAAGTAGCAAACAGGCATAGACATATCACATGTGTTAGTTAGCACGACAAAATAATTGGCGACAAATATTTAACATGAAAAAACACTTGTAGGAAAAAAACCACGGGAAACAATCACTATAATGGTTCAAGCATTATATTATATGTAGAGGGGGTTGGCTTAAATAGTAAAAAAAAAGTCCGAGTTATAGCAACTTTGGAAGATATTTGAGTTATGTCTGACAAACCTCCCCTTAACTCAAAAGTCATAATGAAATTGTTTTCAAAAAATCCGAAGGGTAATAAAGCACCATGAATAAAAGTGCATTAAAAGTCTAAAGGACTACTGAACAATGAACAAAGAAGACTGGAACAGTCAATCCAAACACTTGTAGTGCAAAAGACAAAGACTGGAATGGTCTTTATCGAAACACTTCTTGTGAAGCAAATTAAGCAAACCACCAGTAGGTCATGAGAAAGACTACACCAGTCAATCCAAATATACAGCTATATCAAAGTTGATAAAGAAACCTAGGTCTTCAATAACTCATACCCCCCAAAAAGTCTAAGTCTGTGCAACTGACCTCCTGAAACAAATGCCCAAAATGACATAAGCTAAAACATCATCTGTGGCGCTTGATAAATAGCAAAGCCCTCAAATCATGAATATTCGGTATGCTCCATTGGAACACAAAATTCGGCAAACAATGCTCATTGAAAGAGCAACTTCCACGTGTAGTCATCATGTACGCCAAACTGCCTACTGAAATTCCGTGACATGGTTGAAAACTGCTCCAGCAAAAATATCAAGGTGAAGAAAAATTCTCGTGCCATCAATGGAGTATAAATTACAATAGACCCCTAATACTGAGCAATGACAACTAAACAACGTAGTAGTATCCATGCAGAAACAAACTCCATCTTAGACTTTAAACCTTTATCTCAAATTAATATTGAAGCAAAATCTTCGCTAGTAAAACTCTGAATAGTATAATGCTATCATCAGGGTGATATTAAATTTCAAATTCAGTTGTCCCTCCAACTGAATTTTTTTAATCCCAAAGTTTCCTGGTATACTGCCGTGCTCAACCTCGTGTGCAACGTCCTCCTGTCCGTCGGCAGAAGTAATTGCCCCACTGTGTCCCTCCTAAACTTGAGTACATACAGATGCGTCTTTCCATATTCTTGCAGGACCATCATAGCAACCTGTTAATATGAAGCTCTACTTTAGGGTTAACAATACAGTTTCGACCTTATTTTTTGACAAGTCAATGGTAGCTAAATTTGTGAAAAACCAAATGAAATTTAAGAAAAACCAAAGATTACTGAAATTCAAATAAATTTGAAATATGGTCAAACACTAGAGTGAAATTCAAACAAAAGGGGTCAAATTTCGCTCGAAAAGAAGAGAGCTTTTCTCGAAAATCGGCGACAGGTTAAAAAAATTGAGAAAAAAGAAAAAAATTGCAAAAAATATTGCAAAATTTGCAAAAGGCCATTAAAGGCCCAAAAAATAGGAAAATATTAAAAAATATATATAAATATGAAAAAAACATGAAACATTTTCGGCACAGTCTTTCCTAAATATGAAAATTTTTGGCATGACATTTGCTATGTTTTAGATGATTGAAAGTTGTCACATATCAATACAAGTGCAAAAATTGGCATTCACATAATCACATAAAATTCAATGTAAATTTAAAATATAAGAAAATAGTAATGAAACAAGAAGTTTTGGTAGTTCATGCATGCCTATATCTGTAAATTCAAGCTCCATTAGTTTTGGTGATTGGTTTAATATTAATATTTAATTATTGTTTAATGACATACTAATTCTTAATAAGACTAACATGCTTATTGAGTTTAATGTTAGTAGTCTCATATTTGGATGGAAAATATAAAACCAAGATATGCACTTGTATTCATTCTATTCTATATCGCACACTTTGGATTCAAGTTAAAGAATGAACTCTTCCATTGTTTTAACCTCTAAGATGTGCATCATGTCTCTAATCAATCTATTACATGGATGCACACATCTAGAGGGAGTTCGTTATTTAGCTTGATATTTCGTTGTATTGATCTATTTCTTATTGCCACATATAAAGGATCAAGATATTGAAACAAAATCCTTGAGTATATATTATTATTGCCAAGTTATAGTATACTCGTGGTATCTTAGGTTAAACTCCAATGCAATCAACATAGAATATGTGTATATTGATTCAAAGTCAATTATTTGTATGCGCATATACGTGTAGAGTTTATTCTGTAGTTGATGGATTATTGTATTGATCATTTCCAAATATTCAACATATTATAGATCATTACATACCATCAACGTGTGTATATGAAAACTTATGTAGTTGTATATACTCATATCAATTTAAATGAAAATTTAAATTGAGGTCGATTATCTTTTAATCATCAAAGAACATTTCATCATGTGTTGATACTGTTCCTTTGATCGATTAAGGATAATCGATAATTCTTAATGAAAGGACCAACGATGTCGCCTAGAGGGGGGGGTGAATAGGCGGATTAAAAAATCGAAGCGGAAATAAACTGTCCGAACTGGTCAATCCGGAGTCTCCGGGTATTTGGTCCGGAGTCTCCGGCTTGTCCGGAGTGTCCGGTAAGTTATCCGGATACTCCGGGTTAGCTGGCTCGGGAACGCGACTAAGATTACTCTAGCAAGCACACTAGACTATAATAAAGAGATGGCAAGAGCAACTTAGAAGAAAAACTAGTACGGATTTGAATTAAAGCTAAGCGAAGAGCTGGATCTAGCTTTACCAAGACAAATCCACACAAGCTCAACTAGAAGTAAAAGTGAAAGAGAGGGACACGAATTTTTCACCGAAGTTCGGATTCTTGAAGGGAATCCTACGTCTCCGTTGAGATGGCTCGGTCGCACTTGAGCCGGGGTCTCTTTCAACCCGCTTTCCTCCCGGTGTTGCACAAATGCACTCGCCGGCTTCACTTCTTGTCTCTTTCCTTTCGGAGGCGAGACACGCCTTCACAAACGACCGGGGCTCACCACACGCGTTGGTAGCTCCCGGTGACTCCTAGCCGTCTAGGAGACCTTCAACCTCCAAGAGTAATAGCACCACGGAAGTCGCTTGGAGGATGAACTAGTGCTCAACAACTTGAATTGAATGCACCTAGCACTTTACTTCTTCCTCTCCTCACCAAAATGGATCAACAACCAAATCAAATGGTGGGAGGAAGTAGAGGCTCTATTGAATGCTTTGAGAGTGTTAGGAATGGCTTGAATGCTGCAATGAATGAGCTCAATAGAGATCCCAGCCGTTGGGAGAGAGTGGAGGCTTTAAATAGTCATTTCAAAAACTAGCCGTTACTCTCGTTTTTGTACAGGCCGGAGTGTCCGGACAATTAACCTGGAGACTCCGGCTTATCCAGAGACTCCGGACAAAATGTCCGGATACTCCGGACACCTGGAACTCAAAAATGGCCGAGGGGTCCAACCCGGAGACTCCGGACATATTGTCCGGATACTCCGGATTGAAAGTCCGGAGAGTCCGGGTTGCCCAGCTCGGTTTGAATTGAAAACTTTTCCAAACTAAATGCAGGAGGGCTAATTTGAGATGCAAGACTTGACGTTGAGCACATGCACATCCTAAAGGCGATTTCTCGTCGAACCCTCTTAATAGTACGGCTATCCTTAAGACACAAATATAAAATAAAATTACAAATCTTGTCTTGATGCTGTCTTTTCAACTTTTGAGAGGTTGTGGGGGCATCCAATCCCATTCCAACTTGATATGATCTCGATATCTGCATTAATCTTAGTTGAAGCATTAGATCACTTTAATTGTGTCATCATTAATCACCAAAATAATTTGAGGGGCCTAGATGCACTTTCACTTAAGTATAACGAAGCATTAGTGAAGGACCATGTGGAGGTCCATCCATTTTTGTGATGAGTATTTGACTTTATTTGAGCAAGGTGTGCTCAGGCTTGAGTTTGATTTGACTCGGTATTGCATGTTTCAATTAATGATAATTGTGGACTAACATGCAGGAAGAAAAGGTATGTGCATTGTGGTATGTGCAAAATGGTTTGTTCCTTGTGGTACAGGTTCTTGAGGCAGCTATGGTCGTTGGTAAGTACCGGGACTAGGTTGGGAGAACCGAGGTCCAGAGCGGTCGAGGATGCCGACGAGATGGTTGGGCTCAAACCGGGTTCACTTGGACGTCAAGGAAATGGACTTGAGGTGGCTCAAGGTTTCCGGTTCGGGTTGGAGGCTCGAAGAGGAGGAAATTGAGCGGTCAAGTCCGGCGGATGAAGGCCCGTTGCATCGGGTTGATCGGGTTTTGTTTAAAACCCATGTATGGCCAATGTGGCCCATGTAAAGCCCATGTGTGGGTTGAAATGAGAGGGTTAATCCTAGCCCTTGGTGGAGTGCCCTAGGGTTTGGGACTCATCCAAGGGTGGTAGGTGGCCCTAGAGTAGTATAAATAGAGGGGAGGGTGTCCTCCCTCACTTGAAGGTTTGAGTTGCTCCTTTGAGCTTTGCCCACATGAAGTGAGGCTTTGTAAACCTTCCAACCAGAAAATACAAAGAT
Source organism: Rhipidocladum racemiflorum (assembly GCA_036346355.1). Taxonomy (NCBI): domain Eukaryota; kingdom Viridiplantae; phylum Streptophyta; class Magnoliopsida; order Poales; family Poaceae; genus Rhipidocladum; species Rhipidocladum racemiflorum. Next base: position 12,579,598 of record CM070573.1, on the reverse strand, counting down.
TTTCTTTACTTTTTGTGAATTTAAATTCGCATTTACATTATGTCTTTACTTTACGCAATTTAAATTCAGCATTTACTTTCCCGCATGTAAATTCTCGCAATTTACTTTCTCACAATTTGGATTTGCTCCTCTCCTTCTAAATGCTGTTGATCAAGGAGGTCTTGAGGGTGCTCATTTGGTTTTACATCTTTCTTGCACCCTAGGATAGACTAGAGATCAAGTTTCTATCAAGATTGCAAATCTGTCCTGAACTTGTTCTTGCGCAGCAGTCAGTCTTTGATTTTTAGAAAAATATAGAAAAATCTTTCTTGATTGATTCTTGTTGGAGAAGGTGCTTGACTCATATACCAATCTGTGGAAAAATTTTGGAGTCCACTGGATGCACCATTTGGGAGCTGTGAGGTGAAAACCGAGCCCCAAATTTCCTGATTGAAAATCCTGACTGTTCGTAGTTCTTGATTTTTCCTGTTTTTTGTAGAAGGTGTTTGGTGGTGATTTTTGGTGGAGTGCTTCACGACTCAACAGCTCACAGGCTGAAAAATTGCCAAATTTTTGGAGCAACAGAAGTCCACCATCCACCTGCTCTAATTGAGGACAATTCCTGAAAATCTGCTTTTGCTTTTCTAAAAGAGGCTTTTGTGTTTTGGCTTGATCTCTTTTAGAAAAGAAGTATTTGAATTGATTCCTCCTTGCTTTGGACACTTGACAACCAGAATTTGTGATTTAAATATCCCTCACATGATTCATGGTTCCTATCCATGTAAGCTAGGGATACACATAGTTGTCAAGTCGTTCCGATTTTTGTGGGTTTCGCGATTTTAAGGAGCATCGGTTTTCTTTGCGGGATTGTTTGGAGTACATTGAGTAGGGGATATTTTTATTTGGGATCATTCACCCCCTCTGATCGCCATCTCGGTCTTTCAATTGGTATCGAGCCGGTTTTGCTCTTTCATAGATCTTGACCGGTCTCAAGAGCCATGGCGACGGACAAGTACTCAACTAAGCCTCCAATTTTTGCTGGAGTTGATTATCCGTTCTGGAAGGTTCGGATGGAGACATACATCACTGCCCAGGGCTTTTCTTTATGGCAGAAGGTGAAGCACCCGTATGAGGTTCCGGCCGATGAGAACGTCAACGCCGCAAACATGGCTGACGTTGAGGCAAACGCTAAGGCCAAGAACCTCCTCATACAGGGACTTAGCCGCGATGAGTATGATCGCGTCTCTCACCTACGATCGGCTCACGAGATCTGGGTGACCCTCAATGCTTACCATGAGGGCACCACTCGATCAAGTCCGTGAGACAGATCAATTTAAGCGTGACTACAACAAGTTTGAGCAAAGACGCTGGTGAGAGCCTTGATGAGTGCTTTGCTCGTTTTGCAAAGATTCTCAGCAATCTTCGGTCAGTAGGTTGTTCATACACTGATTCGGAGAATGCGAGGCACTTTCTTCGAGCACTCGATCTAAGGATTTGGGAGATGAAGGTAACCACCATCACGGACCATACGGACTTGTCGACCTTGACTCTTGACGGGTTGTATTCCCGCCTCAAGACTCATGAGCTCGACATCGCCGCCGCAGACGAAGTCCCAAACGATGGCATTGGTTACCGATCCCATTGGGTCTTCCTCTTCTGGACCCCCTCTTGACTTCTCTTCGGTTTTCTCTCCCGCTCTTTGCGACGTAGCGATGACATTCGGAACAATTTCCGGAAGATTTAGCTCGCTTCTTGTCGCCAAAATTTTCGAACATTTACAAGAGGGTGAGAGATAGGAAGAGGAGTGGCAAGTTCACTTGCTTTGAGTGTGGTGGCCCCAACCACATTCGGCAACCGCCCCAAGCCGGAGAAGGGCAATAATGAACAAGGCGGTGCGGGCAAGAACGACTACATCAACAAGAACCGCAACAAGAAGCCTCCATTTCATGAGCCGGCGCAAGAGAAGAAACACCGCAAGTTCGCTAAGGGCAAGAAGCTCTTTCACCGGCGTCCTCGCGCCGACGACCTTGACCTCTCCGACACGGAGACATGGAGCGACGAGGACGAGGATGAACCGCAAGAGAAGGCGAAGGGCGGCGATGACTTCTCCTAAGCATGTGCTTCATGGCCTCCAATGCCATGGAAGTACCCGACAAAGACAGCGACACGGAGGAGGTACCTTCTTATGACCAGCTCCATGATGCTTTTATCAAACTAGGAAAGTTTCATTCCAAGTCTAGAGCTAGGTGTTTGGATCTAGAGAAGGAAGTAGGTACCTTATCTCGGAGTTAGCTTCACTTAGATCTTGTTCCTCCCGAGACTCGATATTGTACTTTGTGTGATGCTTTGCTTGTGGAGTTGGAGAACCTAAGGACCCTACATGATAGTGTGGTTTCGATCTTGAGGCTTTTAGGTCGAAGGATGCTAGCACATGTTCTGTTGATCCTATTCCCGCGATGCTAGCTTTCTTCATGCTCACACACCGCATCTTGTGAAAATTGCCCTAAATTGCTTATGAAATTGATGCCATGAGCTCACACCTTAGGAAGCTTTACGCTAGGAATGATGAACTTGAATCATATGCTTCTAAGGACCCAATCGGCTCATGTGAGGGCTGTAAGCAACTAAAAATGCTTATGATGACTTGGTGCTTGAAAACTCAAAATATGCTAAGGATCTACTAGCTAAGTCACAAAATGGTTGCATCTTGTGTGTTGGGGTAGCAGAGGACATGAATCAAATTCATGTAGAGCTTAGGAAGAAGCTCAAAGCCCAGGTGGGTAGGATTAGAGACTCTCCATGTGTTTCTTAAAGTAGTCTCTCAAGATTGAGGCTGCTCTTTATAGGGAAAGATTTGATCGCTTAGTTCGCTCTTCTCCATCCGGTTCTTCCTGCTACTCCTTCCCCTTGCTCTTCTTGTGCCTCACTTTTTGAGAGTGTCAGTACCTTATGAGCACTCTCGAGAAGTTTGTTGGAGGTAAGAAGAAGCTCAATCTTATCCTAGATCAGTCCAAGATTAGCGAGATTCAATCAAGGTCTAGGGTTTGATGCCTTGGAGCATACAGGCGCATCCGCCCATCACAGCGTGCCTCCAAGAGCGGAGAGATAGTGGTGGCTCCACAGGTGAGCACCACTGTGTTTAGATCAGCAGGATTGTCCACGGGACGCCTGACGAGAAGGGTGCTTCTCATGCTACTTCACCCCAAGGCGAAGTATACATGCACCTTCCGCCGAAGGATGGACATATAGCTGATTACCTCGTGACGCGCCAAGATTTCTGGCGTGAGCGTGTCCATGCTCTTAGGGGTATTCAGTGGTCATCCTCAGACTGAAAGTGCACCTAAGGCACACACGGCTTCTAGACAGGATAGACAAGCTAGAGAGTCTCCTGCTTTTTGGACAGCGCATGGGGCTTGGTTTTCGGGCTTCTACTGGTTTTCGCCCAGCCGTCTCCGAGTCGGGTCTTTCCGCCGTCCTCTTGATATTCCTCGCTTTTCCCATCGAGGTAGATATCAGCGTGAGTTTGCTTTCCTGGGAGAATCAAGAAGAAGATCGGGATGGTCCGGCCTTTGCACCTCGGCGGACCAACCTTGCTTCCCACGCCCCTCGAGCGGAGTCTGATTTTGTGAGAGTCGAGTCACGGAGAGGTGCCGATTGCACTCTTCTACTCCGTTGATCGTTGTTTCATCTTGCACGCTTGACTCAAGATTGGGTTCCTAGATCTGCACCGATCTATCCTGATCTTGAGACATCCGCTTTTCACTCTCTTTGATTCAGGTCCGTAGGGCGAGGAAGGAGGAGGTTTGGATCGTAGACTCGGCTGTTCTCGCCACATGACCGGAGACTCGTTGGTTTTCTTCCTGACCGAGATCCGGTGATGAGGTAATCACCTTTGGGGATCTCGGGGTAGAGTCATTGCTAAAGGTACCGTGCATTAACGATCATCATTTCATTCTTAAGGGCGTTGCCTTAGTCAAGAAGCTGCATTTCAACTTGCTTTACGTCTCTCGGCTTCTTGATGACGATTTCGAGGTCAATTTTAAGAGGAGCTCTTGTAGGATCCTCGATTCTTCCGGGAGTTTGTTTGCGGGATTTCGTTCGGAGAGTCTTTCGTGCTGATTTTTCTTTTTCCTCTAGAGACTCTCTCCATTGCCTTATTGCTTCTGAGTCCCGTGATCTCTCCTTTTGGCATAGGAGACTTGGTCACATTGGCTTTGATCATTTGACTCGAGTTAGCGGCCATGATCTCATTCGTGGCCGCCTAAACTCAAGATGGTCAAAGATGTTGTATGTTCTCCTTGCCGACATGGCAAGATGGTTGCTGCCTCCCATCCTCTACCACACCGAGTGATGATCGATGCACCAGGATACAGCTGCTACACATGGACACTTGTTGGTCCAGCTCGAGTGCAGTCAGCAGGTGGGAAGTGGTATATTCTTGTCATTGTCGATGATTTTTCGAGGTACTCTTGGGTGTTTTTCATGGCCTCGAAGGATGAGTGTTTTTCACACTTCAGGGGTTTGGTCCGTAGGTTGTCTGTTGAGCTCCCGGTGCCTTACGAGCGATCCGCAGATGACAATGGCACGGAGTTCAAGAACTCCTACTTTAGCGGCTTCGTGAGGAGTTAGGCTTAGAGCATCAGCTTCTCCTCTCCATACGTCCCTCAAAGAAATGGCGTAGTGGAAAGGAAGAACAGGACCCTGGTTGAGATGGCCAGGACGATGCTAGATGAGTACAATACTCCTAGGAAGTTTTGGGCCGAGGTCAGAGCTACGGCATGCCATGTTGCCAACAGAGTTTTTCTTAGGGCACACTTGCATTGCACTTCTTATGAGTTGAGATATGGGCGAAAGCCTAGTGTATCTCATTTTCGTGTTTTTGGTTGCAAGTGCTTCTTCTTGAAGTCTGGGAACCTAGATAAGTTCGAGTCACGTTCACGATGGGATCTTTCGGGTTACTCGACTTACGCCCGTAACTATAGGATTTGGGCTGTAGATTTGGGTAGGATCATAGAGACTGCGAGGTGACTTTTGATGAGGCTAGCCCGGTGCTAGACCAGACATTTCAGTGCTCTTCTCCTCTTTCCCAGTCTATCTTCTCGAGAGGAAGTTGATGACGGAGATGAAGGCGCCTTTGCCTGATCCAGTCACCATTCCTGCTCCCGAGGTGCCTCCCATTTCCATATCTCGCACCTCGGGAGATCACCCTTACCCTCGAGACTCTTCAGCCTAGTGGCTCTGTTCCTACTTCTCCCACGCGAGGAGTAGAGGTCACTCGGACCTCCCGCCACATTCGCCAGGCTCATCCACCGACTGCATCATTGGAGATCTGTTTGAGCGAGTCACTCGCTCTAAGTCAGGTTTGTCCACTTTCTGCCTTCACTCTGCTTTTGTTGCCTCTTTTGAGCCGAAGGATGTTTCTCATGCATTATCTGATGAATCTTGGATTAATGCTATGCATGAGGAACTTGAAAACTTCGAGAGGAACAAAGTTTGGAAGCTTGTCGAGCCCCTTACGGTCACAATATCATTGGGACCAAATGGGTGTTCAAAAACAAGCAGAGTGAGGATGGGGTTGTAGTTCTAAACCAGGCTAGGTTAGTCGCTCAGTGTTTCTCTCAGGTCGAGGGTCTCGACTTCGAGTAGACTTTTTCCCCTGTCGCCAGACTCGAGGCCATCCGGATCTGCCGCATTCGCGGCATCCAAGGGCTTCAAGCTTTTTCAAATGGATGTCAAGAGTGCATTCCTCAATGGCTTCATTGAAGAAGAGGTGTATGTCAGACAACCTCCAGGATTTGAGAACCCCAAGTACCCAAACCATGTCTTCAAGCTTTCCAAAGCTTTGTATGGACTTAAGCAAGCTCCACGAGCTTGGTATGAGAGGCTTAAGTCCTACCTCTTGAGTCTTGGTTTTCTTATGGGTCAAGTGGACAAGACTCTTTATCGGACATTCCGATTCGGATTTTCTCCTAGTCCAAATCTATGTCGGCGACATCATTTTCGGTGGTTCCTCGCATTCGCTCGTTACTCGGTTCTCGGATGTGATGAGTACCGAGTTCGAGATGAGCATGATGGGCGAGTTGAGCTACTTCCTTGGCTTCCATTAAGCGGACTGGGAGGGTACATTCTTGCATCAAGGCAAGTACACTCGAGACCTCCTCAAGCGCTTTGACATGTCCGATGGAAAGCCGATTATGACTCCTATGGCTACCACTGTCCTCGAGCTCGACGAGGATGGTGAGCCGATCGATCGAAGGAGTTCCGAGCATGATCGGCTCCTCTTGTATCTCATCGCCTCGAGACGACATACATTTCTCTGTATGTCTTTGTGCTCTTTGAGGCTTCTCCAGCGTCTCTCTCACCGTCAGGCGGTGAAGCGCATCTTCAGTACCTTCGAGCTACCATTGACTATGGTATACGGTACTCTTCTTCCTCTGTCTATCTCTGAGAGCCTTCTCCGATGCAGACTTAGCGGTGTAGGATAGATAGGAAGAGCACTCAGCACTTGCCAATTCATTGGCACTTCTCTTGTCTCTTGGTCGCCTAGGAAGCGATCCGGTGTTGCATCCCACCTTGAGGCCGAGTATGTTGCTGCGCCGATTCTTTGTAGCAGAGTGTTCTCTGGATGAGATCGACCTTGCGGGACTTTGGGTTAGTAGCAGATTGTGTTCCACTTTTCTGTGATAATACGTCTGCCATTCACATTGCTAAGAACCCAGTGCAACACTCTCGGACCAAGCACATTGACATTCGCTATCACTTCCTTAGAGACCATGTGGAGAAGGGTGACATAGTGCTCCAGTTTGTGGAGAGTGACCACCAGTTGGCTGACATTTTCACCAAGCCTTTGGATAGCTCCAGGTTTGTTTCCCTGAGAGGAGAGCTTGGGATTATGAGCCCATATGGCATATCTTGAGGGGGAGCTGGCTTGTATTATATGTTCGTTTGTACCGGATTTGCTAAAAAATGGCAGTTTTGCCCCCCAACGGCTATATTTCATGTGGGAGGCTATAAAAGGAGGCTTGGGGGCTCGCATTTGATTTAGCTATGATTGCGGAGTATTCTTGGCTCTTGTGTGAGTTTTTGGATGATGTTTTGCATGTGTTGCATCCTCTCTAATTGGTTCTTGATCTAAAACAGAGTCTAATTGCATGTGTTGCAATTAGGAAGAGGAATGAGAGCCTCTGCATGTGTTGCACTTGAGGAGGATTCTAAGTGCATGTATTGCACTTAGATGGTCACCGGAAGCACTTGTGTTACGCTAGGTGAAGCTCGAGTGAAGAACTCGACTTATTACTCTTGGAGGTTACTGCCTCCTAGACGGTGTAGGAGCATCGTATGCGGAGCTCTCAATGGAGTTGTGAGAAGCCCGCCGAAGTTTATGAAGGCCGGAGCATGCCTACTCGGAGGGGGTGAAGGTGCTACCACTAGTGGAATAGAGGCGGGTGCTCAAGTGCGAGCCGGTCCAAAGAGTTGGGTTTGTCTTAATGTGGATTAGGGTAGACCGACAGGTCTCCAAGACCACGAAAAAAAAGTAACTTGTCTCTGTTACTTTAAAGCATTTATTTTATTGTATTTTTATCAATTGCTTGATTGTATTTAGATTTGCTTATTCTTGCTTGTTTGATTAGTATAGCAATTCTTGCTTAGAGACTTAATTAGTTAGTGCACTAGTGAGCCTAGCTGTTTTAGGTCTTAATTGTCAAACCGTAGTTATTCGCTTCTGCATATTGTTTAGGTTTTCGCATAGGGTTGATTAGAGCGTATCTCATTAGTGAGAAGATTTTTTAGAACGCCTCTTAACCCCCCTCTAGTCATATCCTCGACCCAACAACAACACGAAGTAGGCTTTTCAATATTGGATAACATTAATATATTAAAATATACCATAGCAAGATAATTTTTGTGCATGCAAATATCACTACTTGAACAAATAGTAGCATTTTCGAGTGTCGTCCATTGCTACTAATATACTTCAACAAATTTTGCTACTAAATATAATTGAAAAAATATTGGTACTAAATATACTTCAACAAATATTGCTACTAAATATAATTGAATAATATTGCTACTTAACATAATTGAACAAATATTGCTACTTAACATACTTCAACAAATATTACTACTTGACATACTTGAACAAATATTGCTACTAAATATAACTGAACAAATATTGTTACTAAAATATGTTGGAGTAAATATTGCTACTTGACACACTTGAATAAATATTGCTACTAAAAATACTTTTAATTTCTTTTTTTGGATTTTCTAATTTCTACATTTTGAATGGCTCAAAACATATCCAAACTTTGTTTTTTTTTTCAAAAAATATTCATGCTAGATATCATAAAACTATTAATACTAATTTTAGGTAAATTTTGGATAATTTTTTTTTTCAAAATTTTAATTTTTAAGATTTTTAATTTGAATTTAGTAGTTTACCGAACGAATTTCATCGAAAAGGTGAACGCTGCTCTGGTTCGATCCATCAACTGCTCTAACCTAGTCATCATGCGAGCAGGGTTCCTCCTGACAATCACCAATCCGCCGAGATGTCCTTGGCAAGGAGAAATTGCTGAAGTGCCAACTGCATGAGCTCGCTGTCCACGATGAAGTCGAAGGGCTGCGTCTGGTGGTACGGATGGCGGCGAGGAGGAGGAATGCAAGATGGAGCGCCGTGCAGGAAGGAGTCAAAATTACTTGCGGAGGCGCTCGGTGCAAGGAGCTGGGCGACAGGAGCGGCCCGGCGGGAGGCGATAGGGTTGACGACGTAGGATGAGGCCCAGTAGATCCAGCGGTGTAGATCGGAAGGCCGCGCTTGAAGGTGAAAGTGCATCTAGGCCCCCTAAATTGTTTTGGATGATTAATGACAAACGATTAAAGAGTCTAATGTGTTCAACTAGTTCATGAACAGGTAAGAGTTTCAAGAAGAGATTGTCTATGTCCTTGAAGTATCCCCTAGTGGAGTTGAGTAAGAAAAACGGTATTTGAGCTTGTAATTTTAATCTGTTGAGTCATAGGAATGCCGTACTATTAAGAGGGGTGCATTGAAATTGATCTAGAGATGGTCTTCTTGCTCAAGATGAACTTTGTCTAGTCTCTCAAAGAGTTAGTAGTGTCCTTTCTCGCTTCGGAATGAGGTTTGTTTAAGGTTCAGGTCGGATGTTCCGATATTGTATCGGACATTCCGATGTTTCAGAAGTTCCGAAGTGTAGTTGTGCTTTAGTCCGTTGTGTTCTGTTAGGGTCGGACATTCCGATGTATTGTATCGGATGTTCCGATACCTGTTGAGTTTTAGTTTGGGAGCTCTCTGTTAGCTTCGAATGTTCCGATCTTGGGTATCGGAAGGTCCGATGTGTGCTGTCTTGTGAAAAGGTGCTCTCTGTCTAGTTCGGACTGTCCGAAGTTGCATCTTCAGAAGTTCCGAAGTGGTTGTTTTCCAGTTTGGGAACTCTCTGTTTGTTTCGGATGTTCCGATATTTTATATCGGACATTCCGATGTGGACTTAGTATTGTTTAGCTTGGTTCCCTCTCTGGGTGTCATCGGATGTTCCGAAGCTGATATCGGACATTCCGATGCATGTAGTTTTCGACCGTTGGAAGCTTGTCAAGTTCTGGTAGTTTGCACTCTTCGGAAGTTCCGAAGGTTGGTTCGGATATTCCGATGTGCAGCTGAGTGCGAGGGTAACGGCTAGTTTTGAACCAAATCTATAAATACCCCTCTCCCTCTCCATTTGTAGGTTACACACTTGCTTGGGCTGAGCACTTGAGCTTCTTGAGCACTCTCTAGAGCAATCTTGAGCCATCCTCCTCCTTGATCTTAGGGATCATTTAGTGAGTGAGGAATTGTCAAGTGTGGTTGTGAGTTATGAGCTAAGTTGTCTTTCATCTTGAGAAATTAGAGGACCTCTCCAAGATCGAGAATCAAGTGCATTCATTACTTTTGGAGGTTGAAGGACTCCTAGACGGCTAGGCGTCGCTCATGAGCCCCCGACGATTGTGGGACGCCGTGAGAAGTTTGTGAAGGCCGGCTCCGCCTCCGAAAGGAAAGGATCCAATAGTGGAATCAAGCCTCAAGTGTGATCGAGGTTTGTGAGGAAAGGGTTGGAAGAGACCCGGCTCCTTGGGAGCCTCCTCAACGGAGACGTACGATCCCCTCAAGGATCCGAACTCCGGGAAACAAATTGTTGTGTTCTCTCTTGTCACTTATTGTCTCATTAGTCTCGTGGATTTACTTTGATGCTCATATTAGTTGCTGAGAGCAAGTAGTTTAAATTGCTTGTCCTATTCTTGAATCCACTTGTTCAGTGTTAATCGGATATTCCAATTTGATTACGGAAGTTTCGAAGATATCGGAAGTTCCGATACTGGATCGGAATATCCGTTCTTTTTCCGCTGCTTTAAATTGTCTAAAATTTCAATTAGCCTATTCACCCCCCCTCTAGGCAATTGTCACATCTTTTCAATTGGTATCAGAGCCAAACCTTCTCGAAGGCCTAACCGCTTGAAGGGAACGTGATGGCGAATACGGGGTTGAAAGTTGTCGTGACGGACGAGCAAAACAGTCCGAGGGCCGGAGATGGAACTCCCGGCAAGAGTAAAGAAGAGGCTACATCTACATCCAATCAGGGAGCTCAAATTCCTTTCAATTATGAAAAATTGAATACTTCCTCTTCGCATTCTTATATCACTGTGCCCTCCGGGCGTGCTCCCTTCTTTGATGGCACGTACTACTCCGCTTGGAGGCACAAAATGAAAATGCATCTAATGTCGCTTCATCCTAGTGTTTGGAAGATTGTTTGCACAGGTTTGGATATGCCAGAAGATGACATGGAGCTCACACCAGAGCAAGAGCAAAACATTCACCGCAACGCTCAAGCCACAAGTGTCTTACTCGGAGCATTGAGTCCCGAAGAATTTAACAAAGTGGATGGCTTAGAAGAAGCAAAAGAGATATGGGACACTCTCCAAGTAGCTCACGAGGGAACATCAAGTGTACGAGAATCAAAAATCGAGTTGCTTGAAGGAAAGTTGGGGAGATTTGTCATGAATGATGGTGAGACACCTCAACAAATGTATGACCGGTTGATGATTCTTGTAAACAAGATTAGAGGGCTTGGAAGCAAGGACATGACGGACTATGTAGTGGTGAAGAGGATGTTGAGAGCCTGTGCTCCAAGGAATTCGACTCTCGTGACACTTATACGAGAGCGAAAAGATTTTAAAAGGCTCACTCCAAATGATGTGCTCGGAAGGATTCTTTCGCATGAGCTTATGGAGGAAGAAGCAAAAGAAGTGAATAACCTAGCAAAGCAAAGTTCGAACTCAAGATCAAAGGGAATTACATTGAAAGCAAGCAAGAAAGAAGACTCAAGCTCGAGTGAAGATGAGGAAGATGAAAGTGAGGATGAGGAGGACTTGGCCTTGTTTGTGAGAAAATTCAAGAAATTCCTTAAGTATGACGGGTCAAGCAAATACAAAAAGAATTACAATGACAAGTCAAGAAGAAGAAGAAATGTGAAGAGGGCTTGCTATGAGTGTGGTGAAGTTGGACACTTCATTGCCGATTGTCCGAAAAAGAAGACCACCTCAAATGAGCAAAAGAAGATTGAGCCAAACAAGAAAAATAAAGGCTACAAGAAGAAGTACTCGGGGCGAGCTCATATTGGCGAAGAATGGGATTCAAACGATTCCGACTCCGACACCGATGATGAAGGAGTCGCCACCGTTGCCATCGAAGCCGCTACTCCAACAAAATCTCTCTTCGGCGACATGAGCGACACCGACAACGACGACGCACCCGTTTGTCTCATGGCAAAAGGGCGGAAGGTAATGACTAAGTCAAAACCTCCGAGTAGTGATAGTGAATTAGAGACAAGTATCGGGATTTGTCTGATACTACTTGTTAGGGTTAGCTTGATAAAAATAATTGGAGACAAGTATTTAAAGTGAAAAAAACCCTTACAGGAAACAATCACTATAATGATTCAAGAATTACATGCACAGAGGTTGGTTTAAATTGCCAAAAGAGTTCAAGTTGTAGTAGATTTGGACTAACAACTTTTTTAAATAAAACCCTACTCCAGTGGTTTTTGCTATTGGTGTCGAACTCTTTACAGGAAGGTTCGTGTGTGCGCGTGTCTTATTTTCTACGTGTCATCAATGTGTTTTACGTGCGACCCTCCCCTAATGACTTATCTAGGGGGTACTTATAGCTTACAAAATATCTATTATAACTACATTCGAATAATACGCTATTTACTGCATTAACCGTATCTACAACTGGAGCCTTGATTCCCGCCACGTCCTCATCATGGGCGTAACGGCTCCAGATAGTGGCGTAATTATCACTATTTAGGCGTTATGGGGGCAAACATGACCTTTCGATCATGCTCGAGGGGTTCCCCTGCTTTGCCCGATGTTTCCAAGCTCGTATGTTCGTGGGCGAGCCTGGACCGAGCATGAGTGTTCATGACCGAGCATGGGTGCTCGTGGCCGAGCATGGGTGCTCTTGATTGAGCACTGGGTCTAGTCCGATCGGGCAGACCAGCTGGCTACCCTATTGGGGACATCATCCAAGGGCATGTATGATCGGCCGAAACTTGCTGCCGGGGGTATAACAGTCCATACGAAGATTACCCAATCCACGACAGCTAGCCCCAGAGGCTCAAGTGGAAAACTACTTGGCGGGGCCTTCCCCTTGAGCCTACAGACTCAACGGAGGGATTGGAATCTCGTAGCGAATCTCTACTGCAGCATCCGAGCAAGTCCTGCTCGCGGATGAACATGGTTGAGAGAAACCGAGCTACTAGCTCGGTCTCCGACCAAGGGAAGCTCGGGCAAGAGAGGATTGAAGGGTCGCGCCGGTTCCTTCTCCGCGAAGCCTCGCGGTAGTGGTCCGGACAGTTTTTTGGGAATCGCGCCTTTATTGGATGGTTTTGAAAGTTGTGTATCCACGCGTCGACTCGTGGGTGGCGAGAAACTCTTCACCTGTGCTCGTGCCCATAGGGATTCTTGAGTCCGACGATCGGAAACTTTTCACCTGCATTTCACGTCCAAGGCTTTAGGAATTCTTGGGTCCTGAATTTAAACGGTGGTGAGAAACTCTTCACCACTATTCCGCATCTAAGGTTCAAGAAATCCTTACATCCTGTGCTTTTTACGCTCACATTTTCTTCTACCATCAAGTCCATGGCGAAGTTCAGAGTGAGTAAGATGGACAAGGAGAGAGTTCGATTGCTCGTGGAGCTCGGCTACCTCGACGAGGAGTCGCGGCGTGCTCCCAGCGATGAGGAAGCCCCGGAGTCGCAGGAGGGAGAGATCGACTCCTGTGAGCTCTACTTCGTCAATGGGTTGCGGACGCCTGAGAGTGAGTTCCTCGAGTCAGTGCTTGCCCAGTGCGAGTGCGAGATTTCCAATATGAATCCCAACTCCATCCTTGTCTTGGCGATCTTCTCGCACCTTTGCGAGGGATTCATGGGCATCATGCCCACAGCAAGCCTTTTCTTCCACTTCTACTCCTTGTTTCGACCGGAGGGACCTCTCTCGCCGGCTGCATCTATTTCTGTCTCCGGTCCAACCGACCATACGAGTACCCAAGCTTCACGCTCAAGGACTCGGTGTCGGGCTGAGCTGAGCAGTGGTTTTACATGAAGAGGGCGGAGGGAGGCATCCTCCGCTACACCAGAGTGGCGGCTCCGGAGGTCGAGACACCGCACCCCCTATGCAAGATGAGGAGGGGCGGGTGCTGATGATGATCAACGAGCTCTGAAACTTGGGGCTCACTGGTCAGGACATCGCTCGAGACTTCCTTAGGAACCGGATGGCGCCACTGAGGAGGAGGGAGCACCCCTTCTTCGAGATCGTGGGGTGGCAAGATTTCACCTGTGAAGCTGACTCGGGTAAGTCCCCAGAACCTAGCAAATTACTTCCTGCCCATTTGAATTATCTTGCTCATATTTACATTTCGCCTTGGTCGGATTGCAGCCTCGAGCAAGGGCTGGGTCGAGAAGCGGGTTGCCGAGATTTCGGCACCTCAAAGGGAAATGAGCTCGAGGTCGGGCGGCAAGTCCCAGAAAGATGTGATAGTAGCCTAGAGGGGGGTGAATAGGCTTTTAAAAATTAATCAAAATTAATCGTAGCGGAATTAGATCGGAACTTCTGATGTGGTAATCGGAACTTCAGATTATCTATCGGAATGTCCGGTCTATTCAGAAATTAGAGGAACATAAGCGAAATGTAGCTAACAACAATTTCAACTCTACTCCTAGCTAGCACAAGATAAAGTAAACGAATTAAACAAGACTAGCAACTAGAGTAAAGCTTAAGTGAGGAGATCAAATCAAGATTAGATCACTAAGAAAAAAAAGATGCACAATAAATAATAAATAATCAAATCGAAGAGACGCAACGAGTTTGTTCCCGAAGTTCGGATCCTTGAGGGGATCCTATGTCTCCGTTGAGAAAGCTCACTAAGAGACGGGTCTCTTCCAAACCTTTCCTCCCAAACCTCGGCCACACTTGAGGTTTGGCTTCACTTTAGATTTCTTCTCTTTCGGAGGCGAAATCGGCCTTCACAAATGACGAGTACCCATACCATGGGTACCCCCATCAGCCCGGAAGCACGAACGGGCTGACCTATCACGGCGGAGGCCCGGCACCACCGAAAGGTACTTGGGCCGCAGGGAACGAGCCCCGACCTATGCGGGGCCGACTGACGGTCGGCGGACTCGGTTCGGCGAGCCAGATGCGCCGGCCGCCTAATATTGAAGCTCAAGCTCCACTGCGAGCCAGGCTCACGCTGTCGCGGCCGCTTTAGTGCGCAGCCCTCGACATCCGACAGGTAGGCGGCTTCCTTCCCAAGGCCGAAGAGCCACCAAGAAGTAAGCCTCGCCCCGCCGCTGGCACACCGCATGAGTACGCCCACTCGAGGCCAAAGCTAAGTCAAGCGCCATTAAAGCCCCCGAGGCTGACAAGAGCACCACGCAACACGCCACCTCGACAAAGACTACGCAAGATCAGACGCCACAGAGCCACCAACCCTACCTGACGGCAGGGGTTGGCCGGACAAACGAAGCCAAACCTCAAGACGCGTGCACCCCTCTCCTCGTAGTCTTCCCAACTCCCGTGTAACCTGCCTCCTCCGTCTATATAAGGAGAGGCAGGGCCCGAGAGGGAGGGGCGCGGAGAAAAGAGAAAACAGTCTCCTAGGTAGCCTCGACTCCCTAGCGAAAACCTCAAGGGGATCGGACAGCCGACCGTCCGCCTCGCCTGTACACCCCTTATCCGTCTCCCAAAGATCAATACATTCACGCCGCACGAACTGGAGTAGGGACATTCGGCCCGAACCAGTATACTTCTTCTGACTCCTTGAGTCGACCATTCGGGGAGAGGGAGCGCGCGACCCCATCCGACCATAAATTCGTATTGCCGGTGCACGAAACACCGACAACAAACTTCACAGGCCAGCCACAATCTTTAGGAGCTCGTGAGTGACGCCTAGCCGTCTAGGAGTCCTCAATCTCCAAGAGTAATAAATGCAAAATGGACTTGATCTTGGAGATGAATCTATTGCTCAGGATGAATGACTCAATCTATTGCTCTTAGCACTTGATGTCTCTTTAGCACCTCACTCTCCAATAGATCACTAAGATCAAAGAGGAGGAGAAGTGCACTTCAAGAATGTGTATTGAATGCTCAAAGTACTCAGCCAAAAAGCTAACCTCACTAAAGAGGTGAAGGGGTATTTATAGGGGTGAGGCAAAAACTAACCGTTATGCCTCTACTCAGCCACATATCGGAGCTTTCGATCATGACATCGGAATATCCAATATGACTAAACTACCAGAAAATAGCACATCCAAACGGTCGAAAACAACACACATCGGAACATCCGATTTGCTATCAGAATGTCCGATATACCCAGAGAAGCACTTTTGTAGAAACTTTTCAAAAGTTTCTAAGTCACGATCGGAACATCCGATCCAGCAATCAGAAACATCCGATCTATCCAGAGAGTACCCTTTTCGGTTTATACACTAATCGGAATATCCGATCTGAAATATCAGAACTTCCGGTCTGTTCAGAGAGTACCATTTTTGGATTTTGATCTAATCGGAATATCCGAAGCACATATCGGAACATCCGATCTATCCAGAGAATACCCTAAACGCTCACACTAGAAAATCCGATGGATCAGAACATCCGATTAACTATCGGAACATCCAATCTGGACAGAAAAAGAAACCACTCGGTGTATGTGTTGTGACTCGTGTCTCTCAACAAATTAAGCTAGTATTCATCTGAGTATAGAAACATGTCTTTGACCATCTATATTGCACCTCTCTTAATAGTACGGCATACCTATTTACTCAACAAGAATGTAAAATTAAATCGAAAAGATGATGTTTTTCTTTCTTCTCATTTTGTAGGGTCGCCATCGATCATAGATGGTCTTACTTTGGGACTTTCACCTATTCATTTACTCATTGAACACATTAGCCCCTTAATCGTTTGTCATTAATCATCCAAAATAAATTTAGGGGCCTAGATACACTTTCAATCTTCTCTTTTTTGGTGATTGATGACAAACTGATTAAAGCTTACAAAGATGTGAATATTAATAAATTGTGAATGCAATAAGATATCGTGAGCTCCCCCTAAATATGTGCATTTAAAGATTTGATTTGAAGCTGAATGAAAATTTTAGCGAGAAATGTGAGAGCTCCCCCTATATCTTTGCATTCGAGGAAGTTTGAAGAGCTATGTACAGATGCAATATATAGCATGTAAGCACACTCACAATATATGATACGTTATTATCCAAACATGACTCATGCAAGCAGCTACAACAGGAGATGGAATAGCAACATAAAGGCAATTAAGGTCACAAAACATTACAAAAGTCATAAAAGTCCAACCACAATCACGAGTCAATCCAATAGAAAAACAAACAAGAGTTCTCACGACCAAAGGACTAAACAATCCTAACAAAGCTCATGAAAGAGGTAAGCTTTTCTCCCCCCCCCTTTGGCATCAAGACACCAAAAAGGAAGGCAAAAGCAAGGAAGAAATGATCTAATCGCCCTCCTCAGAAGCAGACTCCTCGGCGTAGTCATTTGAACTGGACTCTTCAGCAGCCGGGAGAAACGAGTCCTCAATCTCCTCCTCATCCTCCTCATCATCTGAACTCGGGAGGTTCAGGTGTCTCTGAATGTCCTTGAGTCTCTTGGAATTTTTCTTGATCGCCACTGCATTGGACTTGCATAATCCAAAGATGGACTTTAGAGCACGAAGTACAGGTGAGGAAGAGGCCATGGGCCAAATAGTTAGTAGGAAAGCTTTGGATTTTGGAGGCCTGGCTAATGAAATCCTCCAATCTGTAAAAGAAAATGAGCTTGCCTGCGCTGTTGAGATCATCATGGCCGAGGGTGCCATGGTCGAGGTGCCACATGCCCTGGGGGAACTTGCTCCCTAGGAAGGCCAATAGCTCGAGGCTCTGAAGCCGAGCGTGGCTGAAGGCCAGGATCGCTCCCCGAGCAAGGAGGCTGTTCGGGAGTCAGGCCCGGATGCCTTGGGGGAAGAGCATCCTTAGGAGGATATTGCTCCAACGAAAACTACCCTGCCAGAGCAGTCCCTTGCGCCATTGAGCATTACAGATGCTCGGGGTCAAAAGGAAGATAGGGTGCCCCTAAGCAAAGCGCCTGCTCGGGGGGGGGGATGAATTGTCTCCATTGAAGGCCGCCACGGAAGGTCCTGCAAACCTTCGGTAGGAGGAGGTCCTTCAGCAAGTCCGGGAGAACTTGCACGACCGCCTCCGCTGGGTAAGGCTTATTACTTTCTGATGTATTTTCCTTTTGCAACGAGCGAGAGCTAACGCTTTCTTCCTTGCAAGTGCTCGATTCCACCATGGTCGACTTCGAGGTAGCGACCATGCCTCCCAAAATCGTGGCCAAGCACGGCGCCGAGCAAGACGCTAAGATAGCGAAGCTTGAGCAGGCGTTGGCCGAGCTTAAGGCTTCGGACGAGGTGAGGCGGCGCAAAGCCGAAGAGTTTGCCATGGATTGCAAGGAGAAGCTTTTCCAGGGCGAGCTGGCTAAGGCTACCCTGGAGAAGGTGGAGGAGCTAAGCCAAGCTATGCGGGAGGTCACCGAGTCGGCCAAGCAGCATAGAGAAGAGGCGAAGCGACTCCGCCAAGAAGCAAGTGAGGAGTTATCATGAATCATGGTTATCACGATGTCGCCAAGGTGTCACCTTGGCATCATGGCACTCTAGATGGGGCGCCGTGCATGCTCACCTCGCCTTGGACATCTTGGCGGGTGCCTAGGAAATTGCGATGTCCACGTCATCACCTCAGCGTCCATAGCGAGCTGCTTGGCGGGTACCTTGGCCAGTTGGAACTAGGCTGGAAATGAGTGAGAGAGAGAGAGGTGACCACATACGCAAGGAACCCTAGCCGTCGCCCCTCATTGCGCTGGCTGCCGACATGCTCCCCTCCCTCCTCCACTCCCTACGGCAAGCTCCCCTCCCTTGTCCACTTGGTCTCCCATGTATTCTTATTTTTCCTCTACCTCTACTTTTTCTTGCTTTGTTCCTCTTCCTCTGTTCCTGACGTGCTCAGCTAGTCAGCTCATCCTTCATTCTTCTTTCTTTCTCTTCTATTGTCAACCCCTTTTGTTCGCCGTACCTCAATTTGAGGACTCCGTGGTGTTTAACACCTCTCATGCGCCATGGGTGCCAAATATGGCCGTGACAACCATGGTATGATTAGAACTTTAGAACCCATGCACTCAACTTGGAATTCAATTCTTAAGTGAACCTCGAGGAATGGTGGGATGGAAGAAAAAAATTGACAACTCTAAAAATCCTAAGAAACTAATAGACTAGTGTATAGGTTAAATATATAAAATTCACAATTCTCAATGCCATGTACACTGTACAAATATGTTAAGGATTCAGGATGAACTTACCAGCTGGGCCTTTTTTCTTCTTCTTTTCTTTTGAGAGATGGGCTTGACGATGGCCAGGATGAGTTGTTAAGCCCAAATGCTTGATAACTGTTAGCCCCAGTGAATATATACCGCAGTACCTTCTAGCTGTGGCTGAAGTAGGCCAGCCTAAATAATGATTAACAAAATCCCAACCTTCCATTAAAAAAAAACTTCATGAATCTAGTATCTTTCCTGATAAGATTCAGCTTAAATGGCTTATATATACTTCATATGTCCAAGTTTATGGTGCACATTTTCTTAATGATCTTATTCATAAATATATGGTGTATTTCATCTTTCAATACAAAATCAGTGTGTTGTTCCTTTTATACCCGTAATAAAGATCCACATTCACATGATATTCTCTACCTACATGCATTGAATATAGTGCTTAGAGATAATAATTAGAAGTAGTCTAGCTATTTCTAATATCTTTTTAGTCTATATATTAATAAAAAATATATCCTACAAACTTAGACGGGAAGTAATTAAGAAGACATCAGCTAAATACTAATAGGTCTTTGAAAACTACCGTCCTTACTGGTGTAGGCATGTAGCATATGTCTCTCCTATGCGAATAATTAACATCGTTATCAGCTGACGATGAACGGTGAGTACCACACGATCCCTGCATGCCTGTTGTCGCCAAATGACCTTACATTACGATGGAAGTGATAATTAACTGGTCTACCGAGTGTACGTGAAATGCCGACAGTGATCGTTCTCAACAAGTTCTACAGCTAGCCTAGGTGTGGCTGCATCCATGCGAGAAGCTTTTCATTAAATTTATAGTGCTGTGCGTGTGCCCTAGCGAGGCTACAAGGTCATATGCAGCCAACAAACTTATGTACATTGTTCAATTCCTCCGACATTAATCTCGGCTGACAAAATCTAAGCAATGTATATATTCTGGTTATAATATATACTCGAGGGCGTCGATCGGCCGCGGCGTCGAAGGCTTCGGAGGTGGGCATTCGGGTTTTTCGATTTAGCTTATTCGGTTAATTTGTTCGGTTTTTCAGTTCAATTTATTTAGTTTTTCAGTTGCAAAAATTAAATTATTTTTAAACCGAAAAAATCAAACGAAAAAATCCGAAAAAAAACAAATACCCACCCGCGATTCCATGCCTGTGCAAGAACCATCGCCCGGGCCACGCGGAGTTGCGGATGCGGAGGTAGCGTGAGACGGGCAGCCACATACGTGGCGTGGCTGGTCGATCATTGATTTCTGCCGCTATAAGGTACGTGTGTGTATATATATATATATTATTTAAGTCTGCATGCATGAGGTTGATCTAGACTTCAACCTCGATAGATTTTTTTATTTGACCTTTTTTTTTATCTTTTTAACAACCACTTACCTAATTTATTTTCAAATCTAACTATTTTCCCCGTGTCATTAATCGTGAGTGACTAAATAACATTGTCACGCCAGGCATCATTGCATGACCAAAACTTGCCACGCCACCATTTCTAGCATGACAGTGTTAATTGATTGGCAAATGGGCTATTTTTTGGCTTAAAGCTAGGCTTATTCTATGATCATGACAGTCATGTCATTCAAAATGGTTATATTTAAAAATAAGTTGAGTGAGAGACTACTAATAAAAATAAATTAAATAAGAAAATAGTGTTCGTCCCAATATCCTAAAATATTGGCCAAAATGAATACTACAAGAAAGGACACGCTTGATTTGCAATTTGTGAGTCTTAGATATGATCTCTCTCCAGTATAAAAAAGCTTTAGCTAGCTGGTAGTACAAGCATGGTTTAAAATCTCGCGAGATTTTGGTCATCTCGGTCGAAATTTCGTTCTCCGGTCAAGATCTTAAATCTCGGCTGAAAAAAAAAAATCAAAAATACTACAATAACTTTCAAAATCTCGGCGAGATCTCGACAATTTCGGCTGAAATCTCGAACATTTTAACCGGATTTTAATTTTTGTGGGCACTACGGTAACTTTTAAAATCTCGGCGAGATCTCGGCAATTTCGGCAAAAATCTCGAATACTTTAACCGGATTTTAATATTTGTAGGCCGGATTTGATTAGATTTGTGGTTAATACTATCTACAAAAAAATTTAACGTGTTTTTGACTATTTTTCAAAAGTTCAAAAGTTGACCGAGATCTCGGTAATTTTAGCCAAAATCTCGGTGTTTTCGGTTGAAATCTGGATTTGAAATTTGGGTTTTGGATTTCATCTGTATTTTATTTGAAATTCTGAGATCTCACCAAAATTTTAAATTTCGACCCCCTCCAAAATATATTCCAAAAATAAAATTTAAAACCTGAGTACAACCATATTGTTCTTCATTATTTGATTCGTTGACATATCAATTTTGCTAGTGCGAAGTGCTGACGACAACACTAAAATCCCAAGTCAATCGTGAGATCGATCTCTACATTCATCGGACCACATGGAGCTATGACCAACTTTAAGGTTCTCTATATATATAATACTACAGCCTAGTGGCCTCAACGTTCTCTGCTCTTGTTTTGCCTCCTCTCGAGACATCAGGAGATCGCAAGTTATCTTTTTCAATCAAAAATAAAAAAGAAAAACAAGAGGTTGCAAAAACCATTCGGTGTCGTACCACGGTAGCTAGGATTATATCTTTTCTCAATAATAGAAGAATCTTTAAGTTTTCTTAAATGGTAATGTTCGCTTGTTCAATTAATTAGCACAACATGTTCAACGGCAATTGAAATACGTACGAATTGTTGTGGCAAATGCGGTATTAGCAATTTTTCTATTACTTTACTTCCAGACTTCATGAATAAACAACAAACAATATTGTCATATGAAACACATAGAGGTACGAGCATGATATTAATAGATATTAATACATAAAGACGACTCATGTATTTCAAATATTTATGCATGGAAAAGACAATACACAGTAGTATACAACTACTAACATAGCTCAAGTTGATAAATTATTTGCTCTCAGATGTCAGGCCACCTGAATTAACAGGCCTCCTCGCCACAAGGGATAAGATCACAGACTAATTTGTGATAAACTTTCTAAACAACCTTATCAATTGAAGATTTCAAGCTTGCCAAAATTAATCTGCTTCAATTTGAGTTTCACCGATCACTCTACCAGTTCATACAAATCATGCGCTATATTTGTTTTCTGATTAACATATATCAATATTGCAAGTGATAAAGAGCATGTATTGAGAAGGTTAATCAACAGCAGACCATAGCTATATTGAACTTTATTTAGAACAGATGAAACAAATTGAAATGAAAATGTAAATTAACTGGGTAAGAATCAATTATAACAATAAACTGACTTATTATCACAAATTGTCTCACAAAGCCCGATCCTTAGAGAGCAATAGCCACCCCAACATCAGGGGCGAAGCCAGCCGCCGGGTTCGCTGGTGTCAGTATTGTTTCTAACTGGTGTCATTAATATTATAAACAGTGTTTAGACAGTATTTTATACTAGTTTTTTAGAAATTTACCGGTGTCAGCTGACACCAATAATAAGCTCTAGCTCCGCCCCTGCCCAACATGCAAGATGATAAATGTCTAGTCCTTTTGCACAATACATATAAAACGACATAAGATCAAATATACTCATAGAGCACCAACTCAAGGTTGGTGAAATAGGAAAGGCTCATCAAACACGATGTCCTAGAAAATAATATCACCGTTGTACTGCCATAGATCATCGGCGAAGCTTTCAGAGATACAATGCCACAAACCACCAAGTGAGGTAATTCACCGAGTAGTCCCAATATGCAATCAAAGCCGCATACTTCCTGGCTGGGGAAGAGACAACGTCGACCAAGAACAGCAAGCCACGAAGTGCTTACTCCATAGAAAGAGGCAACAAGTCACCGAGTACCGCAACCACCACAAAGCCTAAATAGTCGCACAACCAAGCACGGTCAACACAAATGTTTGGCAACCAAGAGCATCGAGAGTACATCGGTGTCCATGGAGCGCCTCAAATCACCAGCCATCTATTAAAGTTCAGAATATGTCTATTATCGTGAATTATCTCCTTGTCGAACTCTCTCTGTTTTTCTGTTGTCATTCTTGTAGCGTGTGTAGCAGCGTTTGTTCAGAGTATGTTCATAGTTTGCTTAGATAGCAATAGTTTGCTGTCTTTTAATCTAAAACTGGTTGTAATTAGTTATCCCTGAAGGTATAAATACAGAAGAACCTGTTGAGGTTCATTATGGCAAATATCACCTCTTTCTTTACATGCTTATCCCACATTGTTCCTTCTTCGATGTCAGAACAAACAGTGGTAAATGATTCGATAGAGGGTCACATTCCTTTAGATTCAACCGCTCCTATAAAGCTCAAGCATCTGAAACTGCAGTACCATCCTCCTATCAGCAAGCCATGCAATGTTTTCAATGGAAAGCAGCCATGGATGCAAAATATGAAGCCTTGATGAAGAATGGGACATGGCATCTTGTACAGTTCAAACCAGGGTGTAACCTTATTGACTCCAAGTGGGTTTTCAAGGTCAAACAAAAGGTTGATGGGATTGTGGATCGGTATAAAGCTAGATTAGTTGTCAAAGGCTTCAGGCAACAACATGGTATTTATTACACAGACACTTTCAATTCAGATGTCAAACCCATGACAATACGGCTCATTATGTCCTTAGCAGTATCTCAAGGTTGGAATTTGAGACAGATTGATGTGTAGAACGCCTTTTTTACATGGTGTTCTTCAAGAAGAAGTTCACGTGAAACAACCTCGAGAATATGAAGACAAGGAGCATCCATAGTATATATGCAGACTTGATAAAACATTGTATGGGTTGAAACAAGCGCCAAGAGCTTGGTACTCTGGGTTAAATTCAAAGCTCTATGATCTTGGTTTTGTTTCCTCCAAACAGACACTTCCCTATTCATATTTAACAAGACTTATGCAGACTTGATAAAACGTTGTACGGAAGGAGTTCTTGCCATGATTCAGCGTGTTCAATTTGAAAACAGATTCTACCCCGATGCATTGATTGCATTCCCATGTTTTTCGTTAACAGGAGAGTGCATGTGCAGTACATACATGCGTTCCGGTGTTTTCTTTCTTAAGATTGCCTGTTCAGCCAGGCTAAAACTCCTGGGGAGAAGATGGAGTGAGCGGGCCAAACACCCTTGTGGCTCTCACTAATGGTTACTTATATTATACGAGAGAGGATTGTCGAGCTTCGGGCTAAGCCACATCACCGATTTCGCATGTTAGCCCTCCAAATAAACCGAAACTACGAATAGATCTTTCCACCCTTTTCTTGGCAAAAAGGACTCTACAGTTCGTATATTCGCGAATGGGTCCTCCACGGTAAATTAAAATTACGGATAGGTTCTTCCATCGTTTTTTTTTCAAAAAAGGCCCGTAGTTCCGCAAATTCACGAACAAATCCTCTATCAATTTTTTTTGCACAAAGGACCCTATAGTTACGCAAATTCGCTGACGGCTTCTAGCTAGCCATTTTTTTTAAAAAAAACACGAATAGGTTTTCCATCAGTTTTTTTACACAAAGGATCAAGTGATTACGCAAATTCGTCGACGGCTCCTAGCCAACCAATTTAAAAAAAAAAACACCATCGAGAAAAACAAAATTATTTTTTTTGCAAAAAAAAACTCCGATTAAATTTCACACGATGTAACATCGCACGTGATTCTACCTAGTTTTTATGCCAAGCCAGAGAAAGATACATGCGTACTCAGGCATCCTTCGGCCGAGCTCCAGTTTCTTTCTTGGGCTCTAGAGAGTAGAGACTACGAGAAACCGAGGTGTTTGATGTGTTGGGTTTGAGCTTCAGCTGCTTGATGTATTCAAGGGACCATTTTACCCCTATCTCACCTCACCTTTACCCTCTTCCTTGACCGCTCGATGCCTCTCCTCCCTCAGATCCACCGGAGATTGGTTGACCCTCCCTCTCCCTCGGCCTCCAACACATCCAGCAAGATTGGGAGGTGGCGCAGAGAGATCGGGCAAAGGTGGTCGTGGATTTGGAATCTATGTTGCTTATTCCCTCTGGAGCCATCAAAGCTGGGCAAACCCAGTTTCGACTTGGTAAACTAGTAAGATTTGCGGTTCCGCCGCGCCGTGTGGAATTTAATCTAAGTTTTTATCTCTGAAAAAAGGCAGAAATATCTAAGTATTTTTTTTGTTCGCTTGGTTTTTTTTTTGGAAAAAATACGCTAGGTAAGAACCGTCAACGAACCAGCAAAACAACGGGCCTTTTTGGGGGGAAAAAGAAAAATACATGTTCCGAAAAATATTAGATTCCGAGCTGCAAAAAAACTATAGACGCCGAGTTTAACACCCTATTCGTTCAACGGGTAATAATATATGTTTTGAAAAATATTAGGGATCGAGCCGCAAAAGAAATTTTAGATGCTGAGCTTAACACCCTATGCGCTCCCTTGATTTTTCACCAGAAAAAACGAGGAAAAACGGACAAACAACGAACGAAAAACGAATCTCATTTTTTTTTTGGAAAAGCGACCAACGAAAAAAAACATTTTTCAGGAAAAACGGGCCACGAAAACAAGTTTCCCGGAAAAAAATGAGAAAAAACGGACAAAAAAAAGGAGAAACGACAACGGACGAAAAACGAATTTCCATTTTTTTGGGAGAAGGCTAACAGAAACATTTTTCTATGCTCCGGAGGAAAAACGGACCACGAAAACATTTTTTCCGGGCAAAACAGAGAAATGAAACGGTCTTCCAATTTTTTTTTGGGAAACCGGCCAGCGAAAACATTTTTCCCATGCTCCGGAGAAAAAACGGATCACGAAAGCATTTTTTTCGGGCAAAACGGAGAAAGGAAACGGTCCTCCATTTTTTTTGGAAAAACGGCCAACGAAAATATTTTTCACATGTTTTGGAGAAAAAAAGGATCACGAAAACATATTTTCTGGCAAAACGGAGAAAGGACCCGAACGTAAAGCGCGGGACCTATTTGTTATAATTTTGGACCCGTTCGCTGTGTTGAAAAATTAGGAAAGGACTCATCCGCAATTCGTATTTAACAGGAGGTTCTCCCTGTAAAACGGCAAACGAGGGACCTAAACGCGAACCGGGGAAGAATATTCTCCTCTCACATAAAATCGCGTAGGGACCCGTTCGTAATTTCGAAGAAACGGATGATTTTTTCGCAAAAAAGGGGTGGACACGTGGCCCATCCGGTTGCTCTGGGATTCCTTCGCTTATAAGGGTGGTAATATTCAATTTGACCTCGGTTCTTGTGTCTCTTCGACAAGCTCGTCTTCAAGAATTTTTTACTATTCTAGTCCCATTTATTTAATTTTTTTTAACTAGCTATTGATTCGATAAAATTATAGAAGTAGCCCTAAACAGTAAAAAACAGCGATCCACACCTGCTTATTTTTGTATTTTAAATAATATTTCAAGCGGTCCCCGATCACTGAAATTTCTTTTTATATTTTCAGCGGACTACATCCGCTGTCTTATTTTTTTTTTTCATTTTTTTACGATTATATTAATTTCCAGCGGACTGCGAGTGCTGTAAAATATTTTTCATATTTTTTTTATTTCCAGCGGAGGGCGTTTGCTGGATTTGATTTTTTTATTTTTTTATTTTTCAATTTTTTTCCTGCAGGACGACGAGCGCTGGATTCTTTTATTTTTTTAATTTTTTTATTTTCCAGCTGATGGCGAGCGCTCCATGAAGCATGTGTTTTACGCCAACACTCTAGGAAATAACGATCGGGTGTTTTATAAATACCCTTTTTTCTCCGTAAGTGAAAATGTAGTTCGATTTCTTCAGATTTTGATGATTATTCTCCTGTTTAAATTGTATATATCTTGTGAGGTCTTCTTTCTTTCCACGGCCTTAAAGCATATTTACATCGTCACGTAGGCTACATGATGCCAATATTTTCAGTGGGTAAACACCATGAATACATCGATAGAGCGTCCTAGTAGAGCAGTACCACAGGGGATGCAGCCCGAGCTAGAGCAAAGGATGGACCTTATGCTCGAGCAGAGACTTAACATGCTGATGTTTAAGATGGAACGCATTTTAAATCATATCAAATGGTTAGAGAAGATTATGTATATAGTTATCCTTGTTGTACTTTATGCTTTAATTGCGAACTAGTTCGTTTCCTGCAAATTTGTATCGTACAGTATGCGCCACGTACATCAAATTTTTTTTGTAATTCCACGTTACTCATGTCATTCTAAATTATGTTTTGATCATTCTAAATCAACGAATAAACAAACAAAACAAAAGTAAGAAGAAAGGAAAATGGGAAAATCCAGAAAAAGCGACCTTAGAAGGGTTTAGGAGGGTATTTTGGTCATTTTAGAGATTTTAGAGTCTTGGTTTGGCGGAATGGATATCATTTTTAGACTCAGTGGCTCAAACTAATTAAGAAAATATATTTTTGAGTTTTTGGGATTTTTTGGATTAATTAAATCCGAAATAGAATAAGAAAAGGGGAAAAATATAAGAAATAAAAAAAAAATAATGGAATCCAACGCTCACCATCAGATCGAAAAAAAAAATTTTGAAAATAAAAAGATGAATCCAGCGCTCGCCATTGGCTGGAAAAAAAATCAAATCTGACCTCCACTGGAAATAAAAAAATATTAAAAATATTTTGCAGCGCTTGTAGTCCGCTGGAAATTAATATAAGCACAAAAAAATAAAAAATAAAATAAAATGGAGGATGTAGTCCGCTGGAAATATAAAAAAATAATTTTTTTCAGCGATCGGGGACCGCTTAAAATGTTATTAAATTTTTTTTCTGCGGACAATGTTATTAAAAAAAATTCCTGCAGACGTGAACCGCTATTTTTTTACTATTTAGAAGCTGTTTCTGTAATTTTATCGGATCAACAGCCAGTTACGAAAAAAAATTGAATGAATCAGACTAAAATAGTAAAAAGTTCGAGCTTTGGAGCCCGGTGTTCGGCCGACTAGCTGGAGCTTCTCCGAGGCCAAACGGCACCTCACGTAAGAAAGTTAGAGCCCAGCCTATACTAAATCACAAAAGTGATGAGAACTGAAATACCCCAAAATATTCAAAATAGGTTTAATTTATGCTCTATTTGCATTTTATGATTTTTTCTGAATTTTTTTGGATTTTTTCGAATTTATTTGGAATTGTTTGATTGAATTACGGGTTTTTGCCGTTTCGGGAAAGTTTCGCTCCCGGGACGCTTTCCTCTCTTGGCTATTACGCCTTCCTCCTCCCTTCGCGCCTCACCCGCCCAGTCGCCTCTCACGCGCGCGCTTCGCTGAAACTCCGCGCTAAGCCACCGACGCCACAAACCCGCTTTGCCATCGTGCTTTCCCCACGCGATCTCGCCATGGCGTAGCCGCCGCCGCCGTCTGCGGCGCCCGTCCGTCGCCACGCCGCCCTAGCCCCGTAGGGCACTCCGCCTCTCGCCGCACTAGCGTCGCCCCGAGCCCCGCGCAAGCACAGAGCCTGCCACCTTCGCTTTGCCGTCTCCGTCGAAATCATTCGGCCGAAGACCTCACTCCTCCTTGCCGGCTATATAAGCTCGATCCGGCCGCCATTTTTGATCCGTCGAGACCGCAAGGACCTCCTCTCCAGTTTCCCCTCCCTCACTCGCTCTCCCGTGCCCTCCCGTGGCCGCCCCACGGGAGTCTTCCTCCGTTCCGGCCGAACGCCGCCGTCAGCTCACCCAGCCGCCGCTCAAGCCCTCCCGTGCCGTGCCCTAGCTCCAGGGTGAGCTCTCCTCTCTTTTCCCCCAAGCCCGTGCGCTCCCGTGCCCTCGTCCGCGTTTTCCCCATCTCCTTCCCCAGCTCCGGTGCCCTGCTCCGCCCTCGCGCCACCAGCTCCAGCCGCGCCTCCACCACCGCTGACTCCACGACCCCACCCGCCAGTCTCTCTCTCCTCCCCCACGCCCTAGCCCCACCTGCCAGCCTCGCCAGCCGCTCCCCCTCGCTGACCACCCGGGCCCACCTGTCAGGTGGCCTGGCCGCCAAACTGGGCCAGCCCAGCAACCTTCCCCCGCGCGCGCTAAAGCCCAGGCCAAATCCGGTTTGGCGCAGCCCAATAGCAACAGTGCCCCTTTTTATTTTGTATTCGGATTTTAATTCCAAAAATCCATTTTAAATCATTTTAAATATCCAAAAATACCCAAAAATTCCAGAAAATCCAAAAATAGCCAAAATTACATATCCCGAACCGTTTCGAGCCACTGAGTCCAAAAATGACCTCCGTTTCACCAAACCAAGTTTCCAAAATTACGAAAACGCCCCCTCCAACCCATTTCCGGCTATTTTCTCTCTCGATTTTCTCTTTTCTTTTCTCTTCTTTTTTTCGTATTATTTATTGTTTATCTTATGGTGTTTGTTTACGATAGAACCGACGCCCGAGCAGTACCAACTCCCGGAACAGACACAGGAGCAGGAGCAGTACTTGGAACAGGAGCCGGATCAGCAGGAAGCCGAATACGACTACACCAACTCCGAACTAGGGAACCCCTCCGCCTCGCAAGGCAAGCCATATTCCATTGATCATGTTGAACCTAATATTCTCTAGGATAGTTCATAATTATTTTCTACCGCATTATTTCCGAACTATATGTTGAAATATCACAAAGTCGGTATGTTTGAATGACATGATAGCTAGTTAATACCGAAAAGGCTCATGGAACTTCCTTGAAAAATATTGAATCCTAATAATCCTTTGTAACCCTAAGAATATACTATTGTCAGTATTTCGGCTAGATGTCACTACTATAATCAATCACTTTTTTATGAAAACATGAAATGTCGATGGAATATTGATTTGGAATATTTATGAAATGTTGCGGACTGGGGGACAGTATTGGGCTAACTACCGGATGGGTGTTAGTCTGATCCCCGGCCGAGGACTATTACCAAGGTATGAATGGATGGTGGTACGTTGGATACCAGGGGCATGTGGAACGTAATGGTTTGGTCTGTAAAAAGATAAGGACTCACAACCTTGGGCAAAGTAAATAACTTACGAACTCGTTCAACCACAGGTTGGGCCGGTCAACTACGTTGGCTTGACTCAACATAGCCCAGTACATTGTACTTTCCCCGGAATACCTATAGGAGCAGGGTTACCTTCCCGGTATGGGAGATGGTCCGCAGTTATGGGGGTGGAACGGGAATGTGCACAGGAAAGTGTGGCATTACGGGTTCACAACGGTAGGTGTCCACAGTAAACGGGATCGCGAACTCCACTCTGGCCAGTGGGGACCCCGGGTTAATGTGGACCGAAACTCTACCGGATAGGGGCTAAAGGGGAAAGATCCAATGAAAAGCTATGATAACCTCGATCCGGCCGCATGCATAAAAGATTGCATGTTAATCGTGTGGCATAACGATCGTGGAATCTTGTGGGTAAAGCTGAACACCTCTGCAGAGTGTATTAAATGGTATTCGAATATGCCGTGCTTCCGGTAAATGAAGCTGAGTTAAAATGGGGTGAATCCCGAACCTAAGCTCAAGTAGTTTTTGGAATTAACAAGTATGGAAGTGGATAACTTTGGAAAACCCCCTTATTCATATTATTATTATGATTTGTGTTTTAAATGAAATGCCAAACATTATGAAAATTTGCATACACCAGATGAGACATATGGCTATCTCTTGTTATCCTTGCATGTGATAATCAGGCTTCACTGTGTGGCTTGTTGAGTACGTTGTAGTACTCACTCTTGCTTAATTAACCCATTTTAGAGTATCAAGATGTTGGTGATTTCCAAGAGATCGTGGATGACGATGTCGTATGGTTCTAAGTCTCAGTCTCCGCTCGACTCGCATGTGGATTTTACTTTTGTGATGACTCTCTTTTGTGATGTGATATATACCTTAAAGCTCGCCGCTTCCTTTGAAAACTCTGGCCGTTAGGCCTTATGTGATGTAAAAACAGTTGTATCAATCTTTTGCGGGAAATGTACAACTTGGTTTCCGGTGACTAATCTTTCTGGGTAGTCATTTCGGAGTTTAAATGCACCCCTGAAAAGGCGGTCTGTCACAAGAACTCCAGCATCCGAGTCAAATCAAAGCTCAGGCAGAAAGAGACATAATATAAGTTCCTCCATCTTTCCCAGCTTGCAAAACCTCACCTGCAGGTCGATCTCCGGCCACAAGGTGGGGACGGTAGGATCAGTGAGCTAGACACTTCATGGCAAAGCACTATCACCGTCACGCAAAGACAAGATCCTGACGATGGAATGCAACGCATCTCCCTCCCTTCGGCGGTGCTGTGGCCTGTCGCGGCAGGAGGTTGCAAGGCGCGGCGCCCCACATGGGGCTAAAGCTCGGGAGAAAGGGACGGGTTTTAAGCCGTTCTCACCACCGATGGGACGCGCGCGGGTGGTGGCGCGTGGAAGATCTGCCCCCACCCGGCCATGTTGCGTGTTGCCTGCCGTTGCCCACGCGCGCATGGCCGTGGGTCGTCGTCGTCGTCGTCGCGCGCGCGGAGGCCAAATCTTGCTGGGTTGCGCCGTTGCGCGCGCGCGCCCCCCGAGACACGCCGGCATGAGCCCATGTGGTTTGCCGCCAATCCACAGGGCACCGTTGGACTAGGGGAAGGGATAGAATAGGCCGCCGGACCGGGCATTTGGAGATGGGGGAAACAAAAAGGACGGTCGATCGGGGGTCACGCACGGTCAGGCTCGGCAGTGCGCTTGACAGGGTTTTTCCTCGCGTTTGTGCTTTGTAACGGCGGATTTATTATTTTACGATCGCGTACGCAGGGGCGGAAGTAGATAAGGATACCCGGTGTCACAGCACACCGGGTCAAAAAAAAATTTACACCGGGTTAAAAAAAATTTAGTGTATGTTAGTGTATATATAGTATATACGAACCCTTTTGATCTAAATCTTGTGATACCGGGAGGCAAATAACAAGCAAATGGTAAGAATAATAAGTTGTTATCACTTATGTGATAAAGTGGTGAACCCTAATGATTTTGTCTCTAGTTTCGCCCCTGCGTGTACGCTTGTACTGCTAACTTCTTCGTTTGACATCTGTCGAACGCAAAGACATAAGTTGTTTTGAAATTTGAAAGACGGAAGCATTTTTTTTCTGCGAGGCTAGGGAGTGTTGGTTTTGATCTCGGCTAACAAACTCTAAACTAACTCTCCAGATTCTAGCGCCATGATCGGAGGCGCTCCAACAGAAATTTTGGTGCGGTCCTGAGTAAAAAACGCACAACATTTAAAGGGGAAACCGGCCTCTCTTTCGACCTCTATGAAGATTAAGAAAGAAGAGTAGAAACCCCGAAATCTCTAACCCTAAGCCGATCCTAAGGCGTGCTGCTTGACCCGAAGGCTTCACCGTTGTCTTCGCTTCCTCACGCGTGCTCAAGACGATCCTTTATTGTCGGCTAATACTTCACTGACGCAAGAATGTTGACGTCCAACCTGTAATAGCTTCTGCTTCACCGGGTCAGTATCTAATGATCTTTTCTGCATTCGATTAGTGATCATGATTTAGACTAGATTAAAGACCTTAGACTTAGCACTTAGTTTTCCTAACAGGGAGAGTCCTCACGTGTGTGTGAGAGAGTGAAAAGTCATGTGGCATATATCCTTTCATGTAGATATCTTATGAAATCACTCCATATCCTCCCTTAGGTTATATACGACTATACTACGTCCCATTTAAAATTTGTAAATGTTTTTCAAATTTGCAATTTCAATTCGGAAAGACAACTTTACGAACGCTCGTAGCTAGGGATGGAACTGGTATGGATATTTTCCGACCGACCGACCGACCGAATTGATTTGGAAGATGATTTGGATAGTTTCACAGATATCCAGTTGATTTCTCGGATAAGGATATGGATATAGATAATTTACATGGATACGGATACGGATATGGAACACTGATTATCCGATGGATACGGAATATCCGAGTTTTTGTTCGGATAATATCCGAATATGACATACGGATATATCCGAATAACACATTAACAATTTAACATGTTTCACTGTTTCAGAGACTGGGGTCTGCATTGGATGACAAGATATAATGTGTTCATGTGTGCTAGATGCTAATTTAAAGATATTTGGGTAAAGGTGGTACAGAAATTAGCAAGTGGCGTTTCAGGAGGGCTACTCAGGATTCAGCAGCATATGCCAGCTGCAAATCATTTGGTTCAATTATTGTAATGGGGTACATTGTTACTCGCAGAGTCACATGTATGACAAGCTAGGGATAAAAAGGCAAAAAAAAGACATGCAAATATATTTCTTTTGGAATTTTGAATTTAAATTTGGACTGATTTTGGAAAAAAAAACTGAAATTGGATTTTAAAATATCCGACTAATATTATTCGTATCCATGTTGATTCCGATCCGTATTCGATCTGTATTCATAACCGATATTATCCTGTATAATTCGTATTCGATTCTGTATTCGAAACTATTCGTATTTGATTCTGTATTCGATAAAAAATACGGATACGGATATGAATAGGACGATATTCGACCGTATCCGATCCGATCACATCCCTACTCGTAGCAATGCTCTTGGCGGAAGACATTCTTTGTGCGACACGTGTCCACACGCTAGGGCTTATCCCACAGCATCTAATGCGTTGAAATGCCCACCAAATTGAGTAGATTTTTATAAATTGAATTTTTTATTTGAGTTTAAATTTTTGAGTTGAATTTTTGGACAAATTTGAAAATTTATGACTTGAAATTTTATAGTTAAAACTTTTCAAACCGAAAGTTTTTTTTTAGTCAAAAAATTTTGAATCGAAAGTTTTTCAGGCGAAACTTTCATATTTTTTTTTCAAATCTAAACTTTCCAAAAACATATTAATTTAAACTGAAAGTTTTTGTATCAAAAATTTTTTAATATAAAGATTTCAGAGTTGAAAAAATTTTATTTGAAACTTTCTAACTGCATTTTTTTTCCCGAGTTGAAACTTTTCTGTTTGAATTTTTTCGATTGAAAATTTTCGAGGTGAATTTTCAATTGAAACTTTTTTGAGTTTAAAGTTTCTCGAGTTCAAAATTTTCAAGCTAAATGTTTCTCAAGTTGGAACTTTTTTGGGTTCACACGTGTCGTCGTGAGGGAAAAAGTGCAGCTGAACTGTAGGATGGTTTGCATGCGGTCGACGGTAAAATAGTCATCCCGGTTGGACGCGTTCGACTGCAAAGTATACGGGCCTAGCCTAGCTAGCTGAAGGCCGTTCCGCACGGGTGCTAGCTAGCTGTATGAGAAGCAACCATATCAATATTATATCAAACAACATATACGTTTAGGTTTTTTAATGATATATGCTGTACGTAGTTTATATCGCGTACTGTTTTGGATTTAATGTAATAATATATATTTATAAATATATGCATGTTTTTTTGTGAGGGAATAAATAAATATAAGTATGTTTAGTTATATGCACATCAAATTTTACTAAAAATATATTGCAGTAGGATCAAATATAACATATAATTTAATTAGTTCAATAGACGATGTTATCAATTCCAGCGGTATATTCAATATTAATCAATATTGAAATCGGTATAAAATGCAAGACTACTTTTTACTGTTTTAGGCCCCGTTTGGCAATTTGAAACCGAGCTGTTTTCTACTAGAATATGAGAGAAATCCAGCCAAACGGGCTAAAACCCGGAACGATTCTCCTCGGAACGTTTCTTCTTTTTCCACGCCGTAGCTGAATCACCCTCAACCCCGTTTCTACTAGAATCTGGAACCGTACCAAACGGTTTGCAGAAAGTGATTCTGATTCTACCTGAAACGTTTCTATCAACAATCTGAAACCGTTTTCGTTTCTATTAAAATCTGAAACCGTATCAAATGGGACCTTAGATGGCAAAATGATATGCATCAACCATACATAAAGGTGCCGGAATTATCCCTACCCTATACTCCGGAGGTTTCAAGCTCAATGGGAGCAGCCACCTGTCACTCCGACAATTTTGCAAAAAACCCCTCCTATTCTTACGAATTACGGATAGGTCCTTCGCGATTTTCTGTGAGGGAAAGATTTTTTCCCCGGTTTTCATTTAGACCCCCCGTTCGCCGTTTTACGGAAAGAGCCTCCCGTTAAATACGAATCGCGAACAAGCCCTTTTCTAATTTTTCAAAATGGCGAACAGGTCCAAAATTATAACAAATAGGTCCCGCGCTTTACGTTCAGGTCCTTTCTCCGTTTTGTCCGGAAAAAATATTTTTGTGGTCCGTTTGTCCTCCGGAGCATGGGAAAAATGTTTTCGTTGGCCGTTTTTGTTCGTTTTTCCCGAGGAAATTGTTTTCGTGACCCGTTCTTCCTCGTTTTTCCCGAAATTTTTTTCGTGATCCTTTTTTTCTCCGAAAAAAATGTAAATCCGTTTTTTTTTCTCGCGCGTGGCGTGCGCTGCGGTTTTTCTTGGAAAAATATTTTTATGGTCCGTTTTTTCTCGTTTTCCCCGGGAAAAAAATGTTTTCGTGATCCGTGAAGAATATTTCTGTGGCCTGTTTTTTCTCGTTTTCCCCGGGAAAAAAGTTTCCATGGCCCGTTGTTCCTCCGAAAAAAACCTTTTCCGTTTTCCACGAAAAATTTCTCCAAATAAACAACGCGAATTTATTTTTCGGAGCGCTCACTTTCCTAGTGGTATCGAAAAATTTCTCCAAATAAACAACACGAAAAATTTCTCCAAATTCCATGGCCGCGCTCACTTTCCTAGTGGTATCGATGAGCAACGTCACCTGAAGCATCAGCGTCTTATGGGTGGGATAATTCATTTGGCTGGTGTTCAGCTAGCATCACTGGTCGCGCATAATTTGTCGGCTGCGAATAAAACGCCTGTCAATTTTACTGTAAAGTGTGGGCATGCAACAAGCGAGATTTATCCGATATAGGCCCTGTTTGGCAGAGCTCCAGATTTCAGCTCCACCTCGGAGCTGAAACTTGTAGACTGAAATAAAGTGATTTAAATTTATAATTTTATTCTAAAATTAAACAAGATGATCTACCTAAAGACTCTTAATATACCCACAGCTTCAGCTCCACAAATTTGGTGAAGCTAGGAATACCCAGCTCCACCAACTGCAAGAATTTGGTGGAGCTGGAGCTCTGCCAAACACCCCCATAGAGAGATGGAAAAATCTAGTCCTCAAGAAAGCAGGGAGTTTTTATTGAGTTTTATTCGGTCAGAGTGTAACTATATAGAAGTCCTGATTGATCTAAAGAAACTATTAAGTACTTCAGAGGAGCCGCCCGCATCGCCCGAGCTATTGGAACACTGCTAACTCATTGGATTTGGAGGCTAGCAACGATTCGCCGATG
Source organism: Rhipidocladum racemiflorum (assembly GCA_036346355.1). Classification (NCBI taxonomy): domain Eukaryota; kingdom Viridiplantae; phylum Streptophyta; class Magnoliopsida; order Poales; family Poaceae; genus Rhipidocladum; species Rhipidocladum racemiflorum. Next base: position 12,543,363 of record CM070573.1, on the reverse strand, counting down.
GCGCCGCGATGCTAGCATCCAAGCCCAAGTGAGATAACAAGTGGGACCCTTCAATAACTCGACAACGTAGCTCGTATTCCCTAAGATGTAATTCAACTCGCCAGATCGCCCGCATACCGGTTTCCACCAAGTTATCACAACTCAATTTGCATAAAGGGACAACGAACTCAAATCCACAACCGGACACGCAACGCGAAACACAACAGAAGACCAAACCAAGCACAAGACGAACCCGACAACCACACAACTAAAAACAACTCAACTAACATGCTAGATAAAAATGATGCAACCTAAACCAAGATAGCACAAAATTCAAAATCCGCATGACCTTCCTAGATTCTAGGACATCCACTCACAGACAAGAAAAAGCAAATTGATATAGCATGATAATATGGAAAGGATAAAAGCAACAAACAAGCATAATAAGGACGCTACAACACAACCACGATCAACAAGAGGAATACCAAGTCTTTAAGCCTCACAGACAGTGGAATACACAAATAGCTATACAACAAAAGCGAAGTTAACTAACATATTAGCAAAATACGGCATCTCCGGAAGTGTTCTCGCTTCGAACACTTCCAAGCGTGAGTGACATCGCAAGAACCTTCACTCGTGTCCCGCCTGCACCGAGAGGCGAGGGACAGAACTCGCAGCCTCCCGATCCTCACCGAAACCACAAAGGTACATGAGTACGAATGTACTGCAAGACTTACCCGTGGTCCATATATGACCGACTCCAAAGGGGTATGCATTTGGGTACAGAAAGGAATAAAGCTGAAGGTAATAGTGCGAAAAGCATTAACATTTGGAGTATGAGTATGACAAATTAAACCGACATAAATTTAAAGCGCTTATTGACCGCACCTACTAACATGAAGTTGAAAGGTAACAACACTAAGTAAAGCAATTACAACCATTTTAGAGCTCAAGTACAACGACGAGCCGTGAATTTAAGTTATTACTACGCTTGAGTGCCTGATGACGCGAGCGTTTCATATCCGAGCGCGCAATTCCAATCGCTTGATTAACTCCCGCAGGAAGCATTGATCGCACGACATGTGCCACTAAAGTACCTCATGTCAACTCCTCCCATCCATACCCATTCGCTGAACCATCTTCATGCGGTCCGAGCACCTAGCACTCGAGCCACCCAAGCCCGCTTTGGCCTCGAGGGTCTCGCTTAAGCTCGCCTCAACCACGCCCAACCGCATGAGGGCATGATCCATCGAACGGCATGTGATGAAAGAGTGGCTTACTCCAACCATATTCAGGCATGCGATCCACCTAATGGTGCTCGATCAACATGGCACACAAACGGATCGGGTCCCACTGACACAAAGTGACTACGCCAATTGAGTCTCCATACCCAATTGATCCTACTCTCCACTCCTGGCCGCCAATTATTAATGTCTACCTCCAAGTAACATGACTGAACCCATTTCCAACATAGTTCACATGTGTAGTATTTAGTACTCTCAAGTGATGGAACCGCCCACCACTTGGCCCAAACCCGACCTCTAAGCAAACTAAGCATGGACACATTGTATTTACCCATAAGCTAGCTCCAAAGGAAAGGTTCAACAAGTGTCAAGGAGTGAGTGTGCAGCAATTAGGTTCTACTACCCTTACCACCATTGACTCCTAATGCAAGAACCTAATCATTCAATAAGCATTTTATTCACCAAAATAAACATATTTAAAGGGTTGAACATGCTTAGGTGCTTGCCTGACAAGCCGCTTGATCCTCAAGAATCACCGCTCACCGTGATCACCTCGACTACGTACCCACACCCTCCAAGGTGATCGCTTCCTACACGACACATATATATGACATGAGATGCATGCTATGCATATGAAATGAAATGACAATTAAGGACTCATAAAAGCTTTGAAATTATGCGAGCATTCACCAACCCAAAAGAAAGTGAATTTTAACACGGCACACGAATAGACAACAATGTATTTGAAGTGCCCACTTCCACTCCAACCCAAGCTAAACCCAGGGCGACGCCAAATAGAGGGCAAGGTGATCGAGCTAAAACAAAATTACCCGCACAACCACATAGCCCCAACACAAGAGCTCATACCAAATTAGAGCACATACACTAACACGTGTATAATGTAACCTAATGACCTTGATGCACACACTATCACGAGCATGGGAACATTAGCCATCATTAGAGTATACTAACGCACGCATTACGAACCGGTAATCCAAGGACCATCTACACGCATCTAACCTTGATAGCATCGGGGCCGCATTATGCTCAACTCCAAAGAATTGTGTTATTCAATGAAGCCTAGTAGCATTCCATTCTTCAAGAATCACAAACATACAAATCGATCATCTATTACCTACATGGCCCAAAACATCTAGAAGGAGCTCAATGAGGCACACATCCATAACAAGGATTTTTGCACATTCCAAGCTCCACAAGGATGCCTAACCACAATTTCCATGGGCATTTCATCAAACACCATGCCTACAACCAACCCTAGATCCCTAATCCACCCTAACCCAAACCATGGAGAGGTAGAGGGAGGGAGGGAATGCAAGAGGGGGGGGGAAACCTACCAAGCAAAGGGAGGAGGTGGTGGAGCCGGGCGGCGAGGGGTGCAGGCCGGCGATGCGTATGGAGAGCCACGGGCCGGGCGCAGGAGGTGGGGAGGACGACTGGGGTGAGGCTGGGCGTGGGGAGGAGGCGCTGGGAGAGGGCGCTTGGCCAAGGCGGGGCGGCGGCGGCTAGGACGGGCCGAGCCTGAACGGAGCACCAAGCATGGCAAGGCCCACCCAGTGGAGGAGGGGCGCGGGGCGTGGGAGCCATGGGAGTGGGAGAGAGAGAGAAATGAGTGAGGAGAAAGAGGTGGGTTTTGGGGAAAACCAATCCAAGGTATTTACCTAAATGCCCCCCCCATGCCCACTTACATGGGAAATTAGAACCATGACAAATCCTCCCCCCTTAGGGGAATCTCGCCCCGAGATTCAAAATGAGTACATAGTTGGAAGGGAATTTTTTTTTACATGGACAAAAACCGCGAAGGGACAGTGGTTAAAGTACTTACATAGTTTGGAAGAATTTGGGATACTCGCCTTTAAATGATCCTCCTGCCCCTGTGGAGCCATCCTCAAGTGTGATTGCTCCACTAATCTTATAGAACTTGAGAGCCCTCCTATAGTCTTATGCTCGGCTTCATCTAAAACCCGAATAGGATGCTCTGGTAAGATAGATCGGGTTCAAAGCCGAACCTTTGAGTTCATCCACTTCCAGAGAGACTCAAAGGGAGTACGGAGGCACTTCTTCAATTGCTAAACATGGAAGACATTGTGACTATCTCGAGCGAGGAGGGAGTTCCAACCGATATGCCACCCGACCACGCCTTCCAAGGATCCGAATGGACCTATGTAGCGAGGTGCCAATTTTCCTTTAACTCCAAAACGACGGGTGCCCCTGAGAGGAGATACCTTCAAATAGACAAAGTCGCCAATGTCAAAGAAGAGAGGTTCCCACGGTGATCAACATAGCTCTTCTCGGCCGCGATTGTGCTACCTCGCATTCTCTTGGATGGTTTTCACCTTATCTTCTGGCCTCCATGACTAGTTCAGGCCCAAGGAATGAACGCCTCCCCACTCTCGCATCAGTTCGAGGTGCTCGCAACTACGACCATAAAGTGCTTCGAAGGGAGACATTTTGATGTCGGGTTTGGTAGCCGTTGTTGTAGGCAAACTCAAGATACCGGAAGACACTCATCCCACTTCTTCCCATAAGATAAAACACAAGACCTCAACATATCCTCAAGTATCCGATTGACCCTCTCAGCCTTGGCCGCCAGGGGTGATATGCTGAGTCGGAAGTAACTTAGTGCCTAACGCTTCATGCAAGCTTTTCCGTAACCGAAACAAACCGAGAGCCTCTTGGCCTGAAACTATCCGCTTTGGTACTCCATGAAGACATACAATCCGAGAGATGTACAACTCCAAGATACCTCTTGAATTGATAAGTCAGGCGTAACGGCTAGAAAATGTGCCGACTTGGTCAACCTGGCCGACAATAACTCAAATGGAATCATGACCTCAAGAAGTCGTGGGTAGGCCTAAGAATGAAATCCATGCTAATATCCTCCCATTTCCGGGCTTGGGACGGCAATGGCTGAAGAGTGCCACCGTGGCTTGAGATGTTCCGCTTTCACCCTTTTGCAAACATCGTGATTCGACACATAACGAGCAATCTCGCGGCTTCATGCGTCCACCAAAACCGCCAAGCTTTCAAGTCTTGGTACATCTTATTGCTACCCTGATGGATTGTGAGCAACGAAGTTATGGGCTTCATCCAAGGATCGCCCGCTTCAACTCTTGGATATCCGGGACAACTATGCTACCGGGTCAATCCACAAGGTTCCTTGCTCATCCAAAGCGAAACCGTGAGCCCCGACCGTAACTCCAAGTTATTGCGAATGCAGTAACACCCGATCTCCGCCTTGTGCCTCCCGACTGATCAAGCAATGTGAACTTCAATTCCACGTTAGACAAGGTCCCTTCTTCTATCATTTCCAGGTTGAGCTCGAACTCAAAGACAAAGGGTGGCACTGTGGTGGGAAGAGCAAGGCAATGGCATTGTACCTGCATGCTCAATGCGCCACCACTACATTGGCCTTCCTGTGGTGGTAATGGACTTCCAAATTGTAGTCCTTTATCAATTCAAGCCACCGCCTTTGCCTCATATTCAGTCTCCGCTCGTGAAGATGTACTTGAGGCTTTTGTGATCGGTGTAGACATTGCACTTGTTCTCAAGAGATAATGGCGCCAAATCTTCAATGCATGGACCATCGCCGCAAGCTCCAAATCATGGGCGGGGTAGTGCTCTTCATGACATTTTAGTCAGCCGAGACGCATAAGCGATAACTCGTCAGTCTCCGCATAAGCACATACAGTCCGATGCCGATGCATCGCAGACGCCGAACTACTCGTGAATATTGGGTCAGCGAGACCTGAGTCAGAAAGGAGGCGCCAGCTCGTAGTCCGGAATGCTCGCCACAGCTCACTGACCACTTGAACTCGATGCCCTTCTTCAAGAATCCGGCCATAGGCTTGGCTATCTTGGAGAAGTCCTCAATGAAACGGCGATATAAGCTAGCCACAAATTTCAAGGAAATCATGGATCTCATGATGACTTGGGTCGTTTCCCATTTGAGCACGCCCCGCACTTTGCTTGGTCGACAAATGACACCTTGTTCCTGAGAGGACGGCCCCAAGAACGACACTCTCCTTCACCCAAAATTCGTGACTTGCTGAACTTGGCATAAAGGCGATGTTCAAGCCTCCCCGAGAACAATGTGAAGATGCTTGGCATGGTCTTCTTCATTCACGAATAGATAAGGATGTCATCAATGAAGATGACCACAAAGGAATCAAGCTCTTCCATGAAGATGGAATTCATCATGTACATGAAGTATGCCTAAGGCATTCGCCAACCCGAACGACATGATTCGGCAGGTACTGCATGTACCCCATACCGAGTGGAGAAGGCCGTTTTCGAATATCCTCACCGGATCTTAACTGATGGTACCCGAGCCTCGTGTCAATCTTTGGAGAATACCTGCAGCACCAAAGAAGTCGATCGAACAGATATCAATCCGCCGGCAGTAGGGTATTTGTTCTTGATAGTAATCGTGATTCAAAGGACGATAATCAACACATAGACGAAGAGAACCGCCCTTCTTAGTCACGAAGAGAGCCGAAAACTTCAAGGCGAGGAGCTGGGCGAATGAACTCCTTGTCCATCGCCTTAATCGCTTCTTCAATTCCGCTAATTCATTTTGGCGGCATCCTATATGGCCGCTGGACACGGAGCAGTCCTGGTTGGAGTTCAACCACGAACTCAATGTCGCTGATCAAAGCGGCATCCCCCAGCTCCATGGGGGAACACATCCGGCACTCCGGAAACCACGAATGGACTCTAACTCCTCAATTTCAGCACCATTCAAGGAGCAAAGAGTGGCATTGCCACCATCGAAGTAGAGTCAATCGTCGCCTTCGGCCCCTTGGAGCGAGATGGAGCGACGAGAACAATACGTAATGGCCTCGGCCGGGTTAGCCAATTCATGCCCAAGATAACATCTATCCTACTAAGGTCAAGGAGTAGCAAGTTGACAAGGAATGGAACCCTTGATCGTAACAGCTGCTTCTTGACTACTTGATTAGCTACAATCTTGAACCCTGCTTCAATGAGGAAGGGGTGTTGCCGCAACTCACTCTCATTTGATGATGCATAGCAAAATCTCATAATAAACGAATGAGAAGCCCTCGAATCGAACAATGTAACTCTAAAGATGCCCATCAATGCACAACATACTACCAACACATGGTCGCCTGAATCGCCTCGCCGGTGTAGTGGACCCGCCATGCTTTGCCGCTTGAGGTGCCTTTCCCTCGTAGGGACGTGGAGGCGTGCGCTCGAGGCCTTGGAGCATCGAGTTGTTGCCCCGCCCGGGAAAAGGGCACTGATGAAGTGTCCCGCGCCCACGCTTGTAGCATGTCGGAACTCTGAACTTGCTCCCTCGCTCACTGCGCATATGGGAGGCCGGGAGCAAAGAACGGGAGCAGGACGGGCATCCCACCGGTAGTGGAAGTGTATGAGCAGTGCTCCTGTAGAGGAAAGATACCCGAGCACGCCGCGAATCGCCGCCACCGGAAAAGGTGTCGCCCTCTTCCGCTTCTTCTCTTCTGGTGATTCTTCATCTTATGCTCAATGCTGAACGCCCGACTCACCAAGTTATTGAAGTCCGGGAAATCACACGAGAGCTTGTCTTGCATCTTTGCCGATGCCCACCCATGAAGCGGTCCTCGCTTCTTCCGATCATTGTTCACTTCTTCCGCGATATTGGGCCAAATAGTTGAACTCGAATAGTCCATCACTGCATTTGTTCCATCGCTTGAGAGAGAGGAACTCCCGCTTCTCTTATCGTCCATGAGCTCTTCGGGATGTGATACGCCCGGAAAAGGCTCACTAACTCCGCCCAAGTCACCTGGGTGACCGGGCGGGCTGCATGACCAGAAATTAGCCCACCAAGCACCAACAGGCTCCTCGAGCCGCTGAGCAGAAAGAGTGCATTTTCATGATCTTCGCACGGATGAGAGCAAACCGCTTCACCAGCGCAACCAATCATCACCAAGTGGAGCTGGGCCACGCGAGAGAAGGTGGGTGGTCGTGGTATGCAAGAAATCCAGATAGCTATTGGGGCGGTCTCGCCATCACGGCCACTCCGAGGAGCTTGATTCTCGACAAGCATTTCCAGACTGGTTGGTTGTCTGGCCGATTTTGTTCCGACTTCAAAGAAGACATCCAAGAGGTTGGGAGGAGGAGGCGGATCGCCATCGTGAGGTCGCGATCGCCCGCACCTCATCACTCCTCCCATATCCCCGTGGTTCTCATTCGCTCGCCAACCAAAAGTAGACGTACACGAAAGTTAGACACCACAAGGAAGGAATAAGCTCTTACACTCGGCCAAAATTTAATTTAAACATGAGCTAGACAAAGAGCACAATCTAACATACATAAAAGCATAGATCAAGATGCAAAATGACATGGCAAGGCATATGCATGCATGGTATGACATGAAATGCACGATTCCAACGTGATCGCTTCTCCCACACTCATTATTCAACCCACGCAACCGAATTATAAACATAGGGCGTAATATAGCGCTAATTTCTACTAGAAGGCTAGTAAACCACAATCAATCACCCAAGTGGTTGTCAAGTTTAGAGTCTGCCTCTTATGCACCTTGCTCGATACTGCCTGTGAGGAGCCGCCCGCACTGGCCCCTCGAGCCATTGGAACACCCTGCTAACTCATTGGATTTGGAGGCTAGCAACGATTCGCCGATGGCGCCGCGATGCTAGCATCCAAGCCCAAGTGAGATAACAGTGGGACCCTTCAATAACTCGACAACAAATTTCAGATTCCCCTCTGATGCGACCCGACCCGCCCAGATCGCCCCGCATACCGGTTTCCACCTGCTATCACAACTCAATTTGCATAAAGGGGACAACGAACTCAAATCCCACAACCGACACGCAACGCTAAAACACAAATGTAAGACCAAACCAAGCACAAGACGAACCCGACAACCACACAACTAAAAACAACTCAACTAACATGCTAGATAAAAAAAAATGATGCAACCTAAACCAAGATAGCACAAAAATTCGAAAATCCGGCATGACCTTCCTAGATTCTAGGACATCCACTCAGCAGACAAGAAAAAGCAGTTGATATAGCATGATAATATGGAAAGGATAAAAGCAACAAACAAGCATAATAAGGACGTCACAACACAACCACGATCAACAAGAGGAATACCAAGTCTTTAAGCCTCACAGGACAGGGAATACACAGCTAGCTATACAACAAAAGCGAGTTAACCAACATATTAGCAAAATACGGCATCTCCGGAAGTGTTCTGCCCCTGAACACTTCCGGGCGTGAGTGACATCGCAGTAACCTCTACTCGGTGTCCCGCCCGGGCACCGAGAGGCAGTAGGGACAGAACTCGCAGCCCTACTGATCCTCACCTGAAAACCACAAAGGTACATGAGTACGAATGTACTCGCAAGACTTACCCGTGGTCCATATATGACCGACTCCAAAGGGGTATGCATTTGGGTACAGTAAAGGAATAAAGCTGAAGGTAATAGTGCGAAAAGCATTAACATTTGGAGTATGAGTATGACAGCCTAAACCGGACATAAATTTAAAGCGCTTATTGACCGCACCTACTTTCTAACATGAAGTTGAAAGGTAACAACACTAAGTAAAGCAATTACAACCATTTTAGAGCTCAAGCAACGAACGATTTGAGCCAGAATTTAAGTTATTACTACGCTGAGTGTCTGATGACGCTGAAAGGTGCTCATATCCGAGAGTCACGCTGCAATTCAATCGCTGATTAACCCTCGCAGGAAGATTGATCGCACGACATGTGCCACAAAGTACCTCATGTCAACCCTCCCATCCATACCCATTCGCTGAACCATCTTCATGCGTCCGAGCACCTAGCACCCTCGAGCGACTCCAAGCCCTGCTTGGCCCTCGAGGGTCCGCCAAGCCTCGCCTCAACCACGCCCAACCGCATGAGGGCATGATCCATCGAACGGCATATGTGATGAAAGAGTGGCTTACCCAACCATATTCAGCATGCGATCCACCTAATGGTGCTCGATCAACATGGCACACAAACGGATCGGTCTGATAAAGTGACTACGCCACCTGAGTCTCCATACCCAATTGATCCTACTTCTCCCGCCTGGCCGCCAATTATTAATGTTCACTTCCAAGTAACATGATCAACCCATTTCCAACATAGTTCACATGTGTAGTATTTAGTACTCTCAAGTGATGGAACCGGCCCACCACTTGGCCCAAACCCGACTCCTCTAAGCAAACTAAGCATGGACACATTGTATTTACCCATAAGCTAGCTCCAAAGGAAAGGTTCAACAAGTGTCAAGGAGTGAGTGTGCAGCAATTAGGTTCTACTACCCTTACCACCATTGACTCCTAATGCAAGAACCTAATCATTCAATAAGCATTTTATTCACCAAAATAAACATATTTAAAGGGCTGAACATGCTTAGGTGCTTTGCCTCGATGCTTCGGATCCTCAAGAACCACCGCTCACCGCGGATCACCTCGACTACGCTGCCACCCTCCTGATCGCTTACACGACACATATATATGACATGAGATGCATGCTATGCATATGAAATGAAATGACAATTAAGGACTCATAAAAGCTTTGAAATTATGCGAGCATTCACCAACCCAAAAGAAAGTGAATTTTAACACTAAGACACCTAATAGACAACAATGTATTTGAAGTGCCCACTTCACTCCAACCCAAGCTAAACCTGGCGACGCCAAATAGAGGGCAGGATCGAGCTAAAACAAAATTACCCGCACAACCACATAGCCCTCAACACGAGCTCATACCAAATTAGAGCACATACACTAACACGTGTATAATGTAACCTAATGACCTTGATGCACACACTATCACGAGCATGGGAACATTAGCCATCATTAGAGTATACTAACGCACGTGCATTTAACCGTAACCAAGGACCATCTACACGATCTAACCTTGATAGCATCGCATTATGCTCAACTCCAAAGAATTGTGTGTTATTCAATGAAGCCTAGTAGCATCTCCATTCTTCAAGAATCACAAACATACAAATGATCATCTATTACCTACATGGCCTAAAACATCTAGAAGGAGCTCAATGAGGCACACATCCATAACAAGGATTTTTGCACATTCCAAGCTCCACAAGGATGCCCAACCACAATTTCCCCCATGGGCATTTCATCAAACACCATGCCTACAACCAACCCTAGATCCTCAATCCACCCCTGCAACCCAAACCATGGAGAGGTAGAGGGAGGGAGGGAATGCAAGAGGGGGGAACCTCACCAAGCAGCCGAGGAGGTGGTGAGCTGCACAAGGGCGAGCAGGGCAGGCCGGCGACGTAGGTGGCGGCGCCTGGCACAGGAGGTGGGGGGAGGACGCAGGGGGTGAGGCACACGCGGGAGGAGGCGCTGGGGAGAGAAGGCTTGGCGGGCGGGCGGGCGGCGCACGGGCCGAGCCTGAACGGGAGCACGGGCGGCGCGGCCACCTGTGGGAGGAGGGGCGCCGTGGGAGCGGAGTGGGAGAGAGAGAGAAATGAGTGGGGAGGAGAAAAAGAGGTGGGTTTTGGGGAAAAAAAACCAATCCAAGGTATTTACCTAAATGCCCCCCCCCATGCCCACTTACATGGGAAATTAGAACCATGACACAGCCAGGAATAAGACACGATTCAGCTAAATACATTCTAACTTTTACGGTCTATATTTTAATTAGCTACAGGTAAGTATGTGTGGTGAAATTTCAAGACGGTAGAGATTATATCAGTTATATTCGAGATTGATATTGCAGTCAAATGGCTAAGTTAATCTAGTACTCCTTCCATTCTGTAATAGTCTAAAATTCATTGTATATATACACATATCAAAGAGACACTAAATCTAAAAAAAATTTATTATCATTAGATTATGTTAAATGACATACTATAACCATTTATCTACTTTTTTTTACTATTATAGATAGGTATATAGTGAAAATATCATAATAATTACACTTTTAATTTCCACAATGTACTTATATATTGGAACGATGTTTCTTAAAAAAATAAAGTCTTATACCGCCGGGACCGAAGGAGTATTTCAAAAAAAAAGCTGGAAGGAGTAGTAACGAGACAAAGCCTAGCTAGGTTAATTAACGCTGCGCGCGGTGGCACGTGATTAGGGTTCATAAAACCGTCTCGAACGTGAATTTCGATAGTTCAGCGATACCGGTTTTCACGAAAACCGAACAGTGCGTAATTCCAAACCAATTTGAATTCGGGTCAAACTCACACGAGAAAACCGCGGTTTTTGACGAAAACCGCGGTTTTTCATAAAAAACCGTTTGGGACCAATTGAATGTTCTTCGGAAACGGTTTTCAGCGGTTTTTCAACGAAAACCCGGACACATAAATTTTTTCAAATTTTTATTTTTTTTATTTTTTTTAAATTAGACCGGTTTACCGAACGATTTTGGATCTCGAACTGGAACGGTAAGGTCGAAAACCACGGTTTTCGAATGGTTTTTCACGGTTTTGTGAACCTGCACGTGATACACTGTATTCAGTCACATCTTTCTTCGAGCTATGGATATAACAAAATAAGTGAAATTTTATTGTGTCTCCAAAAGATAACGTATTCACGTTCGATAATGGCGGCACGCGGACAAAACGCAGAGGATCCACGTCGACAAATGCAGTAGGCGTGAAACAAGTACCACATGTTTATGCATTCATCAATTAGAATACTATACTATACAACAATAATGGAGTGTGTATATATATATAGTACTACTCCGTTGGAGCACTTTGCGAAGACAAAAAAAAAAGAAAACCACGCTATTGGGAGTTTGGGACTAGCTGGCTGCAGTTTATATTATCTCTTGGAGCCTTGGTCTTACATCACAATTTCCGATGCAGATCAGTTAATCTGTATAATGTTTGATCAATTTCCCTCCTAATCTGTATGCTCGATCCGGCAGGTTGATTATACAGGACGCACCGACTCTCTTGCCCCTCCAAAGAAGCTACCGGATTCCACAATGGGCAAGGTGCCATCAGAGCCGCACGTACCCCTAGTCCCCTACTAAACAAGCTTGAACTTAGAGATTTAAATTTCGGACCGAAATCCGAAATCTCGGCCACCCTACTAAACAAGCTTGTACAGTTGTACTACAACCAGTGCTACTCCAGTTTATAGCTAGGGGTGGAATTTTAGCTCGAGGCTCGAGGCTCGGCTCGGCTCGGTGCGGCTCGGCTTGACTCGCATGGCCAACGAGCCGAGCCCGAGCCCGAGCCTACCGCCTGGCTCGCTTGGCCAACGAGCCGAGCCCGAGCCAGCTCGTGAGCGGCTCGTTAGGCTCGTTAGGCTCGACAGTCATTGAGTTATATAAGGTATGAATTCACAATACAGTAATCAGTATACCCAATGCTAGACATCTAATGAGCAATGCTTGTCTTACCTTACTTTTTGAGTTTACTCTTCTTAGTACTTCAAATGTCTTGTATTGGGTCTACTGATTACTTTTGCACAGATAAAAGTAAGCGGAGTATTCTTTTCCAGATTACATGTTTGCAGTTTTATAAACTGAAATAGCAGTCTAACCATCTGTGCTTAAAAATGCATCCCATAAATGTGAAATTGCTTCTTAACCGAACCCTAGAGGAGGCTGGAGCCTGAGAATGGTGAGAATGGATGGAGGAGCTTCGTTTTTTTTTTTTGTGAGAATGAAGGGCATTTGGGCCCTTGCTAGTGCCCTTGTTGGCCGGCTCGCGAGCCACGTCAAGCCGGCTCGAGGCTCGAGCGAGCCCGAGCCGAGCTCAATATTGAGCTCGATGTATTCAACGAGCCGGGCTCGGCTCGGCTCGAAAACTGGCGAGCTCTTCCGAGTCGGCTCGATTACACCCCTATTTATAGCAATTCCGGGTGTATAACCGTATGTTCTAATTGCTAATAACACCATGGAATGTTCTAATTGGTATACTACAGAGGAAAGCTGGAGTATTAATCAATTGGCCAATGAACGTTAAGATCATGTTAAAAGATCCTAGTAATATTCATACGATAGATCTGGGTGTCCGAGTGCATATATGATTGAATTACATTGAGCTAGCATAAGAGAGAGAAAGAATGGAGGCAATGCGGACGGACGAGCGCTGGCTCGTTTGGCTGGAGCTCACCCAGCCCGTCCGCGTTAGAGCGCTGGCTCGGCGAAGGCGCGCAGTTGGGTGCATGCGCGTGTGTGAGGGGTGCGTGTGTGCGTGCGTACACTACACCATGACACAATATTACCGTCAGATGTCTGTCGGAAATAATCAGTGATCACCAATAGACTATCGGTCGGTAAATATAAGCAACAGATTATCTATCGGTAATACTTCTTTTAGGGTCAGAGTGTCTGTCGGCAATTATATAAGTACTAAAGACTAATTGTGTGTCGGTAAATGTAATGTTATGGGTCAAATTGTCTGTCGGCAAACATGTTCCGACTCATTATCTGTCGCCAAAATATTTAGGCGGGAGAAGAAAACAATGCGCGGCAACAGGCCAGGGTAGGTTTCTATCCCCACAAGATGCACGGCACGGCTCCTTTTCGATTTCTTCCCCAAAATCCCCGCACCCCACGCGCGCCTTCGATCGATCCCACCCCACACCCCCACGCCGGCTCCCCCCCCACCGCCGCCGCCGCCACGCGCGCCATCGCCTCTCGGCCCCCGACCCCGCGCCATCGCCTCTCGCCCCTGTTGCCCGCGAGCCTCCCCCGCCGCCCCACGCACGCCTTCCCCGCCGCCACCCCCACGCGCGGCTTGGCTTGCAGCCCCCGCCGCCGCCCCCACGCGCCTCCAACCCGAGATATTCCCCAAAATCCTCAATCTATTCAGTGGCCCATTCCAACATTCCCCGTGGTTGTCGCCCGTTGGTGTCAGGCTGTCAGCAGCTCTGTGCATTGCCTCCGACAAACGACGCCCAGCCACGCCTCCTCCAACAATGCTGCCTCGAGCCTACTTCGCTGGCTCCTGAACCCCTCTCGGGTGATGGCGAAAGAGGTATCAAATCAGTTCTGAACCTCCAACAATGCTGGGTTTTGAGTGTGCTATTAAATTCTGGTGCTATGTTGTCTGAAATTTTTAGGGGATTGTGTGTGTGTGTGTGTATCATCGAAGTCTCCATAAGCATGACCTGGAAAAAGGTTTATGATCCAGCGTATATAGATAGCTGTAAAATTAACCAGCACGTTGGACCTTGCTGTATTCTCGAGTAGTGATTCGTTGATGGTAGGAATTTGTGGACTGAATCTTTGAGGCAACAATCAAACCAGTCTTGTTTGGGTTTGATCAAGAGAGGCACAGGCTGCTGGCAATCCATCCTCGAGAGCTAGCAACCCTCCGATTAATCCAGCAATGTACTCCTATATAGGCAAGTTAGCATCTCAAGCAGCAGAGAGTATTCACTGCAAGTACACTTGCCACGGTGACAGAAACGAGCTGTACAGGGATGTTGCCAAATTAACAACATGCAGTACACATTTTGCTCAAAATCTCCAACTGGTGGTCTAGTTAAATTCGCTGTTGGGCCAGCTGATCCGAGACTTAATTGTACTAGTCTAGTTATTGTACTAGGCTTGTGACAAATTTAGCTAACTAGCATGTTTCTGGGCACGTGTTGCCAACGTTTGGACATGTGGACATAAAAATCTGAATGCATGAACTTGACTCAGGTTTCATCTTTTGTTGGTCCCTAGTCCCAAGATATGAAACGTGCGTGAATATGCATGCATGCTATCCAACATTTGTATGACAAGCTTTGTGATCTAAGAGATGTGCTGTAATTTATGAACTTATAATGTTTCAGGACCACAAAAGTATGTATATATATAGTAGTAGTATAAGATTTCATTTTACCGTCAACTAGGTAGTTGTTTTTGAAATCGTACCCAACACATGCTATACCTTACTGTCTCAATGTTTTGTTTCTTTTGTGAAGAATCATCTGCGTCATGTTTGATTTCCAATCCTAAATTTTATTGAACTTGATTAGACAATATATTAATGGAAGTTCACTTCTGCAAGTTTTTCTTGATATATTAATGGAAGTTCACTTCTGCATGTTTTGGTTAATATGAATGTATGAATTCTAGTTACAATGTTGACGACCAACATTGGATCTCGATCGATCAAAGTAAGGAAACATATGTATATCTCTGTATGAATACTGATTATAGGTTGCAGAAAGATTATTTTAGGATAGGTTGATATACCAGCTAGCAGTCCGGACGTATCTTGTTATGTGGTCTACATGCATAATTTTGGACTATGTAACGACCGTATTTTAATTTTATGCCTTTTTTTGCTTTGTTTTTCCATACTTGTTTAATGAACTGCTCTTTTTTTCCCCTTGTGTACCTATTGGGACATAAGGCAAGCTTGTGCTATGTGTAGATTTGTTTTGTGACCTTCTAGGCAGCTATCTCACTGAACTTTACATGTGCATGAGTAGAAACTATTGTATTTCCGATTAGAAGTTCAAACCATTTCAATGATGACTTGGACGATTGAATGATGTTGCTATTAATTTATTGTTTGATAAGGTACACTCTTAATACCAGAGGGTTATTGAGGCCAAGCTAGGCAGTTACACTCCCTTGTAGCAAGAGTTCTCTGACCAAATTTGTAAGTTACTCTCTCATTATTGTCTTTTGTTAATTATTTTTACGATCTTATATACTTGATTTGGTATATGTCTCATTTGGGCGTGAAAGGACATCATGGATGTGTTAGGACTGTCTGGCATAATTTAATCGTGTTGTTTGATTTTGGCTTTATTTGGTTGATTCTTTACAGATTTATATGTCTACACTTATACCTTGTACTGGATCTTAGATAGCTTGCTGGCATAGCTAGTAAAAATCCTACATGGATACCAGGTGGATGGATGAGCCTAGGTACAACACAGTTCTTTTATATAGTTATCGGGTGTTAGTAGTAGTCAACATTTAAACTAACTTGCTGCATATATACTACATGTAGGCACACAAAGGTCTATGTTGAAGGGGTAAACAGATTCCTAACTTCTGCATTTAGAAATTCAATGAAAGGAAACAAAATATTGTGCCCTTGTATAAATTGTGTGAATGCCATTTGGAGAGGAGAAAGCGAAGTGCGTGAGCACTTGATATGTGAGGGATTTTTGGAAGAGTACAAAAAACAGATGTTTCATGGACAAGCTAGCTCCTTTTTGTTAATAGTCATGACCATGATCGAGTCGAGTTTGGGGAGAAGTCGGACGAAGAAGATGATATTTACGATTTCTTTGCGTGACTTAGCTTGTGGTTTAGATGATGGAGGGGATTTCGAGGATGAAGGTGGTTTAGAGCAGCCCCACGAAGATTTAGAGCCTCTCCAACAGTTGGCAAATGACTATGGTCAAGAGTTATATCCGGGGTGTAAGAACTTCTCAAAGTTGCGTTTCGTAGTTAGACTACTACATGCTAAATTGCTTGGTGGATGGTCTGATAAAAGCTTTGACAGATTACTAAATCTTCTCAACGATGCTTTTCCTGAAGGGTCAGCACTACCTAAAAACTACAATGAATCTAAGAAAATGGTGAAATGCCTAGGGCTTGGGTATGTAAGTATTCATGCATGTAAAAATGATTGCATTCTATTTTGGAAGGACCATGCTGAATCTAATTGCTGTCCTACATGTGAAACCTCACGTTGGAAATCAGAAAAGCAAAGTTTAGATGGGAAACGCGTACACAAGGTTCCTAATAAAGTTCTTCGCTATTTTCCAATAAAGAAAAGGCTTCAGAGGTTGTTTGTGTCCTCTAGAACTGCAACTCACACAAGATGGCACGATGAAGAGCGCACTAAAGATGGTTTGCTTAGGCATCCGGCAGATTCTCCTCTTTGGAAAGATTTTGACCACAAGCATCCGGAGTTTGCTTCAGATAGCCGCAATATTAGACTTGCTCTAGCTACTGATGGTTTTGATCCATTTAGGTCCATGAATGTTGGTTATAGCATTTGGCCTGTTATTTTAATTCCTTATAACTTTCCACCTTGGATGTGTATGAAGCAACCAAATTTTATCCTCTCATTGTTGATTCCTGGTCCAAAAGCTCCTGGTTGTCCATAGGCAAATTGTGTCTCCAAAGGTAGCTCCAAGGAACATTGCAGCCATAAGGAACCATGAATCCTCTCGCAATGAAGATGAAAGCATGGTATTTTTGTCCTCTTTTCCTACACCCTTCCAATTTATGACTTGAATGTTGATTCTTCTTTTTTGACTTTTTTGAACTACAATATGTATTTTAGGTTGGTAGGGATGTCATATTGTATGCTCTTGTAAGAGATATCCCTGTGGCTAAGGCTACAATTACCTCAACTGACCCAAGTACCATAGTGGGAGATCAGCGTCTTGGACGGGAATATTATGAAGTTGTTGTCATTGTTCCTTTAAAAAGAGATGTTCTGCTGCCACGTCCATACGATGGTATGCAAAATATAGGTGATGCTCACAAGCTGTCCATTGCATGGCCATACAAGAGGGTAATAACCTACACTACACAATATTTCCATTTTGATGATTGTAATGGTTGGACTTCAGTTACTAACTAATGATCATTTTGATAGATAAAGGATAGCAAGAAGCAAGTGGCATCCCAGAATACAGGTATTTCTAGTGATAATTTTGGTTATTTCCACTGCTTTGATGTGAATATTTTGGTAGCTAAATAGGAATCAGTATCAAATGAGTCAACAACACCATTGGAACAAAGTGTACCAGACCAAAAGGCATCCACATCAATAATGAGCCAAAATATTTAGTTTAAACTTTAAACAACAAACAGGAGTTACATGACTCCTAAATTTAAATAACACTCATTTCTGAACACCATTGGAAAGAAAGTTGAAGCATCTACAATGCAGATTTGGAACCATTCAAAAATAACCAGGCATTATGTAGTAAAAATGAAATGAGCTAACAAATGTCATGTGATATCAGATCTATCTACTTCAGTTAGATATCTCAAACTGAAACATTGAAACAATGACTAAGGCTTTTAAATTAGAGAATCCAATAATTAAACATATATATGCATGAAAGCAAGAAAAAAAACCAGCACGTAAGCATTTCTTACCACTGATTTTGGTGATCCAACTACACCTACGCAAGCTACCTGGCTCACTGCAATCAAACTCCTCCTCTTCCCCCTCAAAATCATGGTCACTCACCTTGTCATCTTCCCTCCTCTCCATGGACACAAGCACATCACCCCAAGGGCTAAATGTGCCACCATACAACAGGGGCACCTTTGGCTCCCAGCTGGTGTTTGAGCTGCTAAGTGATGAGTCATTGGAGTTTTGTGACAAGGAAAGAGATGACAATGAGAGGTTGGAGCTGGTCCTCTGGATGCCCAGAGGGTAGACCCTCTGCAGGTACTTGCTTGCATGGCTCATGGCTTGTAGCTTCCTGTCTATGTTCTTCATGTGGCCAGGGCTCTTCTCAAATGCATGGTGCCTGCTATGGTTTGTGTTGGTGAGCATTGTGCCTGTTAAGAGCCAAACGTTTTGGGGGGGGCAAGAAGGGGGTTTGAAATGTGTGTGTTTGTGTGTGGTTGTGGGTGTTATAAGGGTTGAGGTTAAGGTGCGGTGTCCTGGGCTTGTTTGGTGGCATATGGGCTTCATGAAAGCTTCCACTGGATCTTATTAAAAATATGATGGCAGTGATATTTTAGTGAGTGGAAAGTGTTGGTGGTTTGAGCTTTGGGATATACATGGCTGATTTTCTCCTACTGCTCCTTGCCACTGATTGGCTTTTCTGTAATTCACAGGAGATAATTTGGTATTTTGTCGATAAGAAAACATTGGTAGCTCAAAAGTAGGTTTAACATGCTCACATGATTTATTTGCTTACTCAGGTTTCCACAATGCCTAATTTACATGGTTATTTCCATCCTCCATTACCCTAGACCCCTATCACTTTTCGAAAGATTCCTATTAACTTATACATACTGTCTTTTGGAGTGTCTCAGAAATAGAATTTCGAAAGAATATTACATGCTAGTGCAAATTTTTTGATACTTTTAAGTATAGGATATTCATAATATTTGTTCTTTTTCTTGCTCTTGAGCTTTATGGTTAATTTTTTTGCTACAACAATCTTTGTTTTTCGCCCATGCCATAATATCAGGTGATTCATTTGACATCCATATACAACCATGAGTACTAATGACAAGGCACTAAATTTGGAAATGTCTTTTTTGCAGGCAAAATTGGAACAACCTAGGAAGTTGGTGTTAACATTATGAAGAAAGGATATAGATACTTTTGTTTAGAACAACTAGTTGCATATATGCTAAGTGATCATTTTGTATACCTAAAATTTAGGAGTGGGTGGAAGATAGTTTACCTTGGCTTTAAAGATCCAACATGGTTGTATTTTGTTAAGAACTGATGGTTAACTGCAGGACCTCTATGTCTTTTGGACAAAGGTTATGTGTATAACTTTGTATATTCTAGTTGAATTGCGATGGACAACTTTGTATATTCTAGTTGAATGAGCTTGAACTGTGTTTTAATTGATGATGTACTACTGTGTGATGATGTACTACAGGGATATTCTACTGTGTGATGATGTACTACCATTTTTTATGAGATGTGTATGTTTTAAACTGCCATTGATATCCCTGTCATTTGAATGGTTTCAGACAATTGAATATTGTTTCATTGTTTCAGGTAGTACAATGTGGTTTCGGACTATCTGTCGGCATTTACCATTTCTAGTTTCAGACTATCTGTCGCCATTTATCATTATAGGTTCTGAGACTATCATCGGCATTTGTCATTTCTTGTTTCAAACTATCTGTCGGCAATTGACATTTCTTGTTTCGAACTATCTGTCGGCAATTGACATTTATTGTTTCAGACTATCTGTCGGTAGTTCTTTTAATCGGGAAAAACTATGCAAGAAAGATAGAATCGGCAAATAGCACATAATACGCCAAGACATCTGTCGGCAAAAAGATTTCTGTCGGTAAATGTTTTTACCGACAGGACTTCTTCCGACTGTAGTTTTCTGTCGGGAAAACTTTTGCCGACAGATAATACGTCGTGCTACATGGGTTTTGCCGACAGATAGTCTGTTGAAGAAATTGTGTCATGGTGTAGTGGTATGTAGCTCGTCTGTTGTTCTGTTTTCTTAGTGAAATGCCAGAGCTCCTGACCAATTAATGTTAAAAAAAAGAATGGAATATATATATATATATATATATAGAGAGAGAGAGAGAGGATTGCTAGTGTACTATCGATAGTACAGATCCTCCGTGCTATAGCGCTGTGTTTGCAAAATTCGAAGACGAAATTGTTGATCCAAACCGTGCATTATGTTCATCTCATTGAAATCTCACTACCCACCAAATTTTATATTTTTTGAATTTTTTCTCATATTTATTTTGTATTTTTCAAAACCAGCTTCATTGGACGGCCCACAACTAATTAGATCATGGATTTTGAAAAAATACAAAATAAATATGAGAAAAAATTCAAAAAATATAAAATTTGGTGGGCAATGAGATTTCAATGAGATGAACATAATGCACAGTTTGGATCAACAATTTCGTCTTCGAATTTTGCAAACACATTATAGCACTGAGGATCTATTCATCGATAGTACACTAGCAATCCTCTATATTATATATATATATATATATATATATATATATATATATATATATATATATATATATATATATATATATATAATGTGTGTGTATATATATGCACGTTAGAGCTCGGTCATAAAATTGAAATTGAGCATGAAATAGTGGAGCATAATATAATAGATTCCTGTAAAACAATTGCAAACACTAAATAAATTTGACAAGGGAAGTAAGATCGATACATAGCCTCGTCACCCTCTAAAAAATTGAGAAACACTACAATACCACTTCTTCAATGTGCTAAATTTTTTGATTGAATTGGTTCTGATTATGGTGGTTTAGGATATTTAAAAATATAAAATTATTTGTGATTATGCATTTAGTAAAATTTAAATATATATATATATATAATTTATAATGCTATGTAATTATTTTACAATACTATAATAGTTGTAAACGTCGAGTATGCACTAAGAAATTTTTTAGTCCTATCACTGCTCATGTGTATAGAGCTGTGATCGCCTATCTTCAAAAGATTCTGGCTCGAAGCATTGCATTTGCACCTACCAGCTCCTTCAAAGGGGTCACAGAACAGACGAGAGTCAAACAGTACCCGGCCTCTTGTTGCCTGTAGCATGCAAGTACTACCACTCCTAAATCCAATCCAGATTTACAAAAGCTATAGCAAATCAAACACCCATCTCGACGTGCCTCCCATGACTGCCAAGCCACGACAGCAGTTCATCACCGCATATGTTACAGTAGTCATAGAGAGATCGACCTAGGTTGTGTGCAACCCAGCACGAAGGAATTAGTTGAGGTTAACACGAAGTTGCAGCTCATATAGCCTCCTCTCAGACTCAAAAGTTGCATGCCTAGAACAGGTCGATCCTGCTCAAGGGAGCCACATAGTTAGGAGAAGTAGAGAGAGAGAGAGAGAGAGAGAGAGAGAGAGAGAGAGAGAGAGAGAGAGAGAGAGAGAGCTGAAGAAGAAGCAAAGGAGACGAAGGAAGCAAGGCCAGGGAGCAAAGGCAAGAAAGAGGAGGGGGAGGAGGAGATCAATGGAGCGGCCGCGGGAGGTGTACCGGGAGTGCATGCGCAACCACGCGGCGAAGCTGGGCACCTACGCCTCGGACGGCTGCTGCGAGTACACCCCCGACGACGGCCACCCGGCCGCGCTCCTCTGCGCAGCCTGCGGGTGCCACCGCAACTTCCACCGGAAGGCGTTCCTCGACGCCGCCGCGGGGGCGACGGGAGCCGCCAGCCCGCACGTGCCAATTCTGCCCTCTCCCGGCGCGCCGCCGGGCTACATGCACATGGCAATGGCAGGCGGGGCGGCCGGCATGGGCGGCGACGGTGGCTCGCACAGCGGCGGGAGGAGGCGGACGCGGACAAAGTTCACGGAGGAGCAGAAGGCGCGGATGCTACGATTCGCGGAGCGGCTCGAGTGGCGGATGCCCAAGCGGGTGCCCGGCCGCGCGCCGGGGGACGACGATGTGGCGCGCTTCTGCCGGGAGATCGCGGTCAGCAGGCAGGTATTCAAGGTCTGGATGCACAACCACAAGGCCGGCGGCGGCAGCGGAGGCGCCGGCGCTGGAGGCGGCGCTCAGACGTCATCGTCGACGACGCGGGGCGGCGGCGGCGGAGGGAGCTTGTCGCCGGCGATGGGCGCCGACGGGGATGACGAGGAGGAGGTGAGGGGCAGCGAGATGTGCATGTAGTAGTACGCGTACGTAATGGGGCGGTATTTTTGCTTCTTTGAATTTGATTATTGATGATGAGATTGATTGTTTTAACGGTGCCTCCAATTTTGTCGTGTTATTGTGATAATTCGATCGTTGATTTTTTTTTTATTTGTTGCCCTCAAAGGACATTCTTGCTTAATTTCGATCTTGTCTTACCACTTCGCCATTAGATCTTGTCTTACCACTCCGCCATGAAATCTAAGCCCAACTCTGGACTAGCTTGAGGTCATGCTTTCCTTTTGCATTTCCTTTTGGGGTTTTGATAAGTTTCATCCGGATATTTTTTGTAGCAATCATCATCTAAATTCCTGGTCATTGGATTTGCTTGAGATCGATGCATGCCCCCCCTGAATTCGAGGTGGGTTGATCCTACGGATATGTGTTTTGATCGTACGGTCCAAAATTTGGATGTTTTTTAGGACAAAAACATCCGAATGATGCTTATACACTCCCTTCCTTTTCAATTTCCACCTGTCTAGCATGCATGCATAATTAATCTTGAATGCATTCATGCAGGATGAACAGATATATGAACCCGCTTCAAAAGACTTGCTGCATTTTATAGGATTAGGTTTTAGTCCATTATAGGGAAGCATTCGATCTGAAGCATGTTGCGATACCAACTGGACTACTAGTATACATCCCTCCTAGTTTAAGGTTAATTTAATCTTTTAGATGTAGTTTTAACCAATACAAAGCAGAGCTAATTAACAATATTTTTCAGAACACACTAGAGAGAGAGAGATGTGCATATATCTTAATTATACATAACTAATAAAATTAGAAAAGTAGGGTTTATTGAAGTTTGCTACCCTTTCAAAAAAAAAATGATATGAGTACTTATTTCCTGGTATACACACTACATCGAATTACCACTAAATAATGGACCCAGAACACGAAAAGTACTAAAAATTGTGCAGTACCACTACATGTACGTATGAGAATCCATTGCGATTGGAATAAATCTCGATCACATGGATTATAGTTCCGGTACTTAATTATAGCAGTACAGAGGTGAATACTTGGGCTTTATCACGTACGCGAGAACGACTAATTAACTGATCACGTAATCAAAGTAGAATCGCCTCAATTTGTGAGACCACTGCTTGTGACTCTATTGGTGGGTCAATTATGGAAACTACTCCCTCCAGTTTGATAATAGATGTCGTTTTGGACATCGACACGGTCTTCAAAACACAACTTTGATCGCTAATTTTTATTATAATATATTTATAAAACCTAATAAAATTATAATATTATGAAAGTACTTCTCGAGACAAGTCTACACATATAATTTTCATATATCCAATTTAAATATTTAAAAATATATCAATAGTCAAAGTTTTAGAAGTTTGACCATCACTATGTCCAAAATGGAGGGAGTAGCTGCTAATATGCATGCGATTGGGCAAGTGAGTTGATATTATCCGTTTTGGTTAGCTAAATAGAGTAATGTGGTTAACTAATTAGAACGGGACCTACATAACTCGAATCTATGTCCATATGCTAGGTAAAAAGTCCAAATACATTCATTTTACTGTAACATCATGCGGCAGGATCCATGAATGGAATCATATGAAGAGATCCGTTGTTTCTAACCACTCGGTTCCACTCCATCAAAGCATATCTACCGTGTGCCTCGTCTATATCTAGCATTTTATGTTTATTTGTTAAACTATTTGAAAAATAAGAAGAGCTAATTGCAGTATTGATCCTTCTATTTCTGAAAGAGTTTTTATGAGGCTCAAGCACCTCACGATGGTGAGATCTCGATCCGGCGCTTCCTGGTGAACGCCGGTGGTGCTGCATGTCTTGGGTCCTCGATCCATGCCGAGATGCCCTCCATCCTCAGCCATGGGGACGGCGCTGGCGGCAACGGCCAGATTTGGGAGGCGGAGGTAGCGAGGAGGAGGCCGAGAGGAGAAGGCTGCACGAAGTGCGGATTGATCTTGGCATGGAGCGAAGAGGAAGAGGTACTGGGGAAAGCGTCGCGTCGCGTGGAGGTCTCTGTACACTGATATATATATATTCATATATCTATCGGTTCTTCCATAGAACCGAAATTGATAGCCATATAACTTTCTCCATCGATTTACACATAAAATCGACACTGATATAAAATGAACATCTCTGTTACACTACTACAGAACCGTACATCACAATCGGTTCTTTTTGGTCATCACAGTCGGTTTTGGTGGCGATACAAAGTCCAACGACAGTGATAAGGTAGATATATCACAGTCGGTTTTTAACCGACACTAATAATACATTATCACAGTCGGTTCTTAAACAAGAACCGACTGTGATATTACACATATCACAATCGGTTCTTTTTTAGAACCGATACAACTGATTACATTATCACAATCGGTTCATTTGTAGAACCGATACAACTGATTACATTATCGCAATCGGTTCATTTGTAGAACCGATGGGGATAAGAATAATATCACAATCGGTTCATTTGTAGACCCGATTCAAATTATTACATTATCACCATCGGTTCATTTGTAGAACCGATGGGGATAAGAATAATATCACAATCGGTTCATTTGTAGAACCGATTCAAATTATTACATTATCACAATCGGTTCTTTATGCAAACCGATTGTGATGATGTTACTGCCCATCGTCCGAAAATGGCCTCGCATTGACAATATGACACATTCATCACAATCCACAAAATCATAGAACATATACATCACAATCTACACACATTACATTCAAATTAATATTGTTTACAATCTGTAACAGATCACATTCACATTCAGATAAATTTTGTTTACACTTTATGGACTAGTATTTGTTTGAATTGTCTCTATATCTACCATCATCTGTTATAACTTCATCGGTACCACTGGCATAAATGGTCTCGTAATTTCTTGAGATCAGTGTTGGTTAGGCTCTTCCGGATGATATCAAGGTCCTGCAAAATAGAACGTAGTGCACTAATATATTTAAGTCTTAAATTGGTATTGTAACATGCTGATAGTATTATGCTTGTAAACAAATATCACATAGACAGTAGTGCAAATAATCTGCTTTATACCTTAGGGAAAGCATGTGAGCGACCAACCAAAATCAGCATGTGATGCATCACGTAAAAGCCACACAGATCATCGCACCCTTGTTGATGACACTGTGAACAAAGAAACTTAAATTAGGAGACGAATTAAAAATAGGTGTAAGAAAAAAATCCTATGATAGACACTTGTACCTTGAAGCGCTTCCACTCGAGTTTGGTGCCTTGTTTATCATTGTGTCGGCCACGTTCAGCAACGTAAGACATGAAAGCACTATACATTGGAGAGATGCCATGCATTGAGGTTAAAAATACCTAACGTAGTTCAATATGTAAAGTGTTAGGTTAGAGGAATGTACTTACTTCTGCAAAACAGGCTCGATCGCATAGTCCATCGGTCTATTTTCGAGTGAGTTCAACGTGTAGACCTTGTTTTGACTCGGAACAACCACAAGTAGAACCCAATGGTTGCTTATTAAACGGTACACAATGCAAGAGAATAAGTTAATACAAGGTTGAAGTGTGTACATGTAATTGAATTGTATAGTAGTACATACTCCTGGTGGTATGGGAAGAGAATGAAGTCCCTTTTTGCCTCCTCATGCAATGCCTGCTTGATGTATCCTGCAAGGAACTCCGATTGATACTTAGCCATGGTCGCAGACACCATCTCGGGGTCGACAAACCCCACAGGGTGTCGACCCGTCACGGCTCGCTGCCTCATGATCCTGCAATTCATGTCAATTGTTAAAAAATATAATACAAAATCAATAAATAGTCATCTGATTGAGTATGGTGCGAGACTCACAGCGTCCAGGATCGTATGGTAGAAATATCGACGGCTTTCAAGCTGTACATAAAGTACAGATCCTCAAAACTGACTGGGAAGGTCCCATCCTCGTTGCGGTGGAATTGGCCCGCTCGATACTTCACTATGAAATCGTGGCGAGGCTCGGCCTCATGTGACCTATCGATGTACCATCCATGTAGGTGACGAGTGAACAAGCCCAAAGAATTCAATTCTTGGCTTGGTAGAAAGGGCTTTCCATGTATGTACCGCTTGTGATCATCAGGGTGCTCTGTGCCCTCTGACAACTTTGCCTTCTTCACGGAGGGACTCTCTGAACTCTGCTTTGTATCTTTCGTCATCGTGGTAGAAGTCCTTTGCGCCCACCTGCGCACTCAAAGATTTGTAGGCTGCAGCGTAGGTGCAGGAGGTGCAGCTGCAGCGAGGTGCAGGTTGTGTAGCGAGGCAGGAGCATGTGCGGCAGAGCAGGAACATGTGCGGCAGAGCAGGAGCAGCGATAGTTGGAGGAGCAGGAGCAGCTGATAGTAGGAGGAAGCGAGAAGCGGCGGCAGCGGCAGCGGGAGAGTAGTACCCGGCGGCGGCAGCAGCAGGAGTAGTACCAGGAGCAACAGCGGTAGTACCCGTGATAGCGATAATGTGAGCAAGCGACATCGAGTACGAGGAAGCGTGAGCGACACGATGCTTGATACCGGTACTAGCGATAGCGATGATAGTAGTAGCAATAGCGAGCTTGATAGCGATACCGAGTAGCGATAGCAGCGAGTAGCAGCGATTGTACCAGCGAGAGCGAAGTGGTAGCGATAGTACCCGATGCCGGCGGCAGGAGGAGGTGCTTGCACTATGACACCCGTCGCGGGCCACTTGATGAACGACATCTGTGCTTGCCCGAGAGTGGTGATATCTTCGTTCGGGGGGAACTCCAGGGCATGAGACATGTAAACATCGTGGACATAGTCCACTGCACCCTCATGTAGCCCATCCCCAAAGGTATACCATGCACCGTGTCATCCTCCTTGCTTGGAAATGCAACCCGCGCGCAGCCTCAATCTGTATTCCGTCGTCGATCGGGACTAGCCGGCACTTGGCAGGACCTCGCAAGAAGTGATCAAGATCTTCATCATAATATGTGTTAAGCTTACTCATGTACCTTTTGGTGCAAACAGCTTATTACCTTGAGGTGTGGAATGCACAGTTCCTTATTGGAAGCGCAGCTGCTAGGGCGTAGCATAGGCGATGGTTGAGGAATCTGATTCTGGGAGAACATCGCCATCATCTCAGCCTTTAACTCCTCCTTCAACTCCTCCTTCATCTGCAAACGGATCCGCGCCTCACGTGCTTCCCATGATCTTGCCCTGGCACTGGACGCGCTCTCCTCTACAAAGAAGGACCTCTTCGTATACCCCGCACCTGCGGCAAGCACCCGCCCCTTATGATCGGGCTTCCCGATTGCCGAACACAGGATGTCCCGTGACCCTTGGCTTTCAAATGCTCCTTGCTCTTTCTGCAGGCTTACCTCCTCCTGCAGGTCGCAAATATAAATTATTACTAAAATACAATGGGAATATAATATGCAATGTACTATGTTAGATATCTTACGATGGTCATGACGATCTGTGCGGTCGCGGGGTTTGGAATGACAATCTGACCGTCAGAGGTTTTCTTCGTCCTCGCTAATACCCAGTCGCGTGCCCGCTCCTCGCATATGTGGGAGTAAGGCATCGTTGTCCCAAAGGTTGCACACTCAGAGGCTAGTCGCACCCACTCTGCCTTCTTCCCTACGTACCCACCGGAACCGAGGTGGTGCGCGTGTGTGTTACGCCTCTGTATAGCGATATTCTTCTCTCTCAGCTCCTCCGCCTCGGGCGTACTCCTCATCCTTGCGAACTCCTCCCAAACCTCGGGTGTAACAAATGGATACCTTTGGAAGGGAGTACGGTCTTTCAACACGAACTCGGCATGCATGGTCACCCTGAAATGCCTCAAAGCCACACCCATTCTCTTCAAGGCGTACCGTCTCGCATTGATTTCATCTTCCTCTGGTATAATCCATTTTCCCTTAACTTCGTCCCACAGTCGGTTCTTCTGCTCGTCGCTTACTTCCTTCCTCCAGTCCTTAATTGTGATCGTGTAGGACCGAGTAGGCAACTAGAGGGGGGGTGAATAGATGCCGAATAAAATTCAACTATTTCTTTCTGAAAATAAAAGACCCCTAAATAGCGGAAGAATATCTAATAATGAAGAGATCAAAACCCTAGATTAATTAGCGAGACAAGACGAAAAAAAAAAATAAAACTAGTTCTATCAAAAAATCGAACAAACCTTCTAATCAAGAATCAAAGCAAAAAAAAAATAAGAGAATATTGCATAAACTTATTTTTTTATTCCAAAGCCATCTTCAACAAGATGACACCAAAAAAAAAATCTTCTAATCTTCGATGATTAGAAAACCCTAAACAAAATCTCTAATCTCACAAGATTAGAAAACCCTAAACAAACTAAAGAGAGCACAAAAGCTTTTCTTTGTTGTAGGCACCTTTTGCTTCTTGCCCTTTGCATTGGATGGATTCTAAGCCCCTAGAACCCTCTATTTAAAGGACAAGAGTCACCCAAAAATCTGTCACAAATCTGTTTAGACTTATGAATCCTTTTTTTCTATTTTTCCCGCTGCCTTCACGTAGACTCGGTTTGCTGACCACTTCGGACACGGTGAAGAAATTGATTCGATCAGCCTTCTCTCAAGACGCCACCAAACCTCCTTGCCGGCTCAAACACACACGCGCGACACGGATTGATCTGCTGCCCCTGCCGACATCTTGCACAAATGGGTGATCTCCGTATCCTGCATGCACATGACACAAGCGACATGCACCCACACACATTTAATGCACACGCATGCATACTCACACACAAAGACACACCCACATGCATGCAACACAAAGATGCACTCACGCACACACACATAACACACAATGCACACTCACTTGCTCTCACGACACAACTCACACACACACATGTGCAACACACGCACACACATATTCATGACACACACGCACACATGCATAAATACTATATCTACACATGCATTTAAAAATTTACGTAATCACGCGTGCGGCTCGCTTTGCCGCTATCGCAACGATCTCGACCTCACGTGCCTTTGTTCTCTAGTCCGAACGTTTCGCATGACACCTTCGACCCTCACGACCTCAGTTACTCCCTGAACCTAGTCTCGGACCAGTCACCGACCACGTTCGACCTCAAGCAACACCTGCACGTGAACAAAAAAACACAAAAACAATTTCCGAGCCCAAGTCCGCGACTTGACTCACATTAATCCATACAACCACTAAATAATCAAACCACTTTCAAATCTTATCAAATAATCAAATCAATTTCAACTCTTTTCAAATACTCATCATCAAAAACAATTGGATCAAAAACAATGATCCTTCAATCTCCCCCTTGATGAGTAATTTGACAAAACACAATAAGATTTGACAAGAGTATAGAAAAAAAAATTTGAGACCCAAAAGATTCCAAGACCAAGTAAAGACCAAGTAAATCCAAATTCTCAAATAGTTTGAAATTCTCCTCTCTTTTTATTTTTCTTCTTCTTGACTTTTGCTCTCCCCCTTTTTGACAAAATAGTCATCAAGATCTCAAAACTCCCCCTTAATGAATGCAGTATCTCAAGCTTTGAAGTATATTCAAGGTATATAATCAAAGTAAAGCATTTGGAGAGTTTTTATGAGAGTTTTCACATTTTGTATCAATTTATCCAATGAGAAAGCAAATTGTGAGAATATGGAGGCTCTAACACATAGAATAGTTGTTGCATAAGCAAATTAGAGCAAACAAGTAAAATGTCATAAACTGATTTTGCCAAAGCTAAAAAGAAATCTATCATGAGCAAAGAAAGACTTTCAAATTCACTAATGTTTGTCTCAAGCCTTTTCAAAAATTTGAATTTCCTTTTTCTCTTTTAGCAAGTTTGACAATTTTGCTTTGTGATCAACAGGGATGACAAGTAACTGCACACTAGCCCATACTTGTGTATGAGTAGGTAGTTCTTTCTTGTATCTTTCTCAGTTTAAATTGGCAAGTGGCTTCACATTGTTCTGAACTTTTGTTTAGACAAGTAGCCTTTTCTTGCATCTTTTGAATTTAAATTCCTGGCAAGGAAGCTGCACATTGTACTAAACTTGTGTTTAGCCAAGTAGCTTTTGCTTGCATCTTTTTCAACTTGCTTTTATCATTTAAAACACTGATTTTGCTTGAGACTCATAATGATCATTTGAAGTCCAACAAAAGCTCACACATAGTTTCTAATCAGCTCTAGCCTTTCAACAGATGACAAGAAACTTTTAAGCCTATTTCACAAATGCAATACCATAATGAACAAGAGCCAAAATATTCTCGAAAAGCATCTCAAATTGAATTATTTTAGTCTTTTAGTCTTTTAGTGAGAAGTGAAGCAATGTAGCATTAATTTGACTATATACACAAGAATAGTCAACAAAGCTTTGTACTACATGATGCAATGAAAGCAGGGAGTTTTCTTTAAGTGTAACGTCAAAATAACTCCTTGTAGTAACCAAAGTCAAGAAATACAAATGAAAGAGTTAAAATCAAGACTCCCCTCAAATCAACCCATGGGGATGAATGATCCCAAGTTCGCGCAGAAGAAAGCAAAGCGAGAAGAATCAAGCGGCTTAGTGAAAATATCAGCAATTTGAGCATCCGAATCAACAAATTTCAGTTCAATAGCTCCTTTTTCAACATGATCTCTAAGAAAATGATATCGAACATCAATGTGTTTAGTCCTTGAATGTTGAACAGGATTTTTAGCGATGTGAATTGCACTAGTATTATCACAAAGAAGTGGAACACTATTAAAGTTAATGCCGTAATCTTTAAGAGTCGAAGTGATCCAAAGAATTTGTGAACAACAACTAGCGGCCGCAACGTATTCAGCTTCAGCAGTAGATTGAGCAATCGAGGACTGTTTCTTAGAAGACCAAGAAACAAGTGAAGTGCCAAGAAAATGACATGTGCCGAAGTACTCTTTCTATCTAATCTACACCCCGCAAAATCAGCATCGAATATCCTAGGAGTGTAAGCGAAGAAGAACAAGAATACCAAATGCCAAATTCGAAGTGGAGCGAAGATACGAAAATTCTTTTAATTGCTTGTCGATGTGATTCTCGAGGAGAGACTTGAAATCGAGCGCACAAACATCTTGCAAAATGTATGTCAGGCCTCGGCGATCAAGTCTGAAGTGATCCAATCATGCTTCGTATTCTTTTGGTCCATCTCGACACCATTCTCGTCAAGATCCAAAATTGTTGTTGTGCTCATTGGAGTAGATCTTGACTTTCCTTCTACCATGTCGAATTTCTTTAGTAGCTCCTTTGTATACTTGGATTGGTGCAAGAAGATCCCTTCTTTGCTTGCTTGATTTGAAATTCAAGGAAGTATGTCAACTCTCCCATCATACTCATCTCGAATTCCCTGGACATCATTCGGAAAACTGCAACACAAGAGAGTGGGAGGATCCTCCAAAGATAATATCATCCACATAAATTTGCACCACAAGGAATTGATCATTTGAATTTTGAGTAAACAGAGTTTTATCAACTTTTCCCATCTCAAAATTATGTTGAAGCAAGAAGCCTTTTAATCTATCATACCATGCACGAGGAGCTTGTTTTAATCCATAAAGAGCTTTTGATAAGCGATACACATGATTAGGAAATTTTTCATTTTCAAAACCAGGGGGTTGTTTCACAAAAACTTCTTCTTCTATAAAACCGTTTAGAAAAGCACTTTTCACATCCATTTGAAATAACTTAAAACCTTTTGAAGCTGCAAAAGCCAAGAGGATGCGAATAGCTTCTAAACGAGCAACAGGAGCAAATGTTTCATCAAAATCAATTCCTTCAAGTTGAGAATAACCTTGAGCTACAAGTCTAGCTTTGTTTCTAACAATTATTCCATCTTCATTTAACTTGTTCTTAAAAACCCATTTTGTTCCAATAATGTTTTGATTTTTAGGAGGTTCCACTAAAGACCAAACTTTATTCCTTTCAAAGTTTTCTAACTCTTCATGCATCGCATCTACCCAAGAACTATCAGTTAAAGCATGAGTAATGTTCTTAGGTTCAAAATTTGCAACAAAAGCGAGAATGCATGCATAAAAGAGTTTGAGATGAATTAGAACGTGTCACCCTTTCATGAAGACTTCCAATAATTTGTTCAGGAGGATGGTTCTTCAAAACAGTAAGGGGAGGTCCAGTTGTTTCAGTCGTCGTGGGAGGTGTAGGAGAATATGAAGTAGTAGTCACATCAATTTGTTCAGGAACATCTTCCTGCTCTGTAGGTATGAGCTCATCATCATCATTATCTTCATCATTTTCTTGAATCTTTTATCCAAAAGATTGGCTCTAAATCTTCTCGTGAACCTGAAATGTCGGGTCTAGCTCCAGGGCTAGCCTCATCAAAAGTAACATCGCATGTCTCCAACAATTTGTTAGTCGATAAATCAAGTACACGATATCCACGAGAGTGCAACGAATAGCCAAGGAAAATACCATCTGTACTACGAGCTTCGAATTTATCAAGATTTCCATGTTTAAGAATAAAGCATTTGCAACCAAACACTCGTAAGTGAGAAACAGATGGTTTACGATCAAATCTCAGTTCATAAGATGTTTTACCAAGTAAAGCTCTGAGATAGACCCTATTTGATATATAGCAAGCAGAAGAAATTGCCTCAGCCCAAAATTTTCTTGAAGTGTTGTATTCATCTAGCATAGTTCTAGCCATTTGAATCAAAGTTCTATTTTTCCTTTCTACAACACCATTCTGTGAGGGAGAATATGGCGAAGAAAATTGATGTTCAATCCCATTAGTGCGCGCCGAAATGAACTGAGTGTGCGCGCCGAAATGAAAATGCTCTGGGTTTT